>OW052242.1:90798375-93365875 GCA_932526585.2 Philonthus cognatus
TGTCTCTATTTTTGGAAAGAGAGTTTTTATTTTTATGTATATACTTTAATAATTTATAAATGTAAATTGATGGTGTCGTCATTATATGCTTAGTCTTGAATATCAATCTGCACGAATCTCGGTATGGTATATTAAACATTAAACGGATGATCCGTTTCTGGACTATGAATATTTTTTTCGTTTCAGATGCGTGTCCCCACACCGTAATTCCGTAACTTAGCAATGGATATACTATGCTAAAGTACGCTGAAACTAGCCCCGTTTCGTGCATTAAGTACTTTAAACGGCTTAATGCAAAAAACGATTTATTCAATTTCGGCACTAGGACACTTATACGAACCTTCCATGAGAGATTTTTATCAACGTTTATTCCTAAGAATGTTGTAGACTCACTAATATCGATTGCATGATTGTTCATAGCAATTTCGTATTCTGATGGCATTACGTATGGATTTAAAAACTCAATACAAACTGTTTTAGAATAATTAATGATAAGGTTATTCTTATTGCACCATGTCATGAATTGAGCTATTATGTTGTTTAGTTTAATGTTGCAAGCATGTTTATCAGGAGCGCTTACTATTATTGAGGTATCATCTGCAAACATACAAACATGTGAGTCTAGAACATGCTCAGGAAGGTCGTTTATAAATAAAATAAATAATAAAGGGCCTGCCACGCTTCCTTGCGGTACCCCTAATGCTATATTGAATGGGTCTGATATAACATCATCTATTTTGATCAATTGTTTTCTGTTTTCCAAAAATGATTTAAACCAGTCATTTATAGGCCCACGGGTCCCTAAATCATTATTTCGCGGTAAATCACAATACTGTTGATTTAGAGGTAAAAGCCATTAAGTACGTTGATAATTAATAGCAATTAATGGCTTTGTTTTTAACGAGGGTTTTCACCCCTTGATTAAGCATGAAGTAAAATTTCGAGTTTCGAAAAGCTTGAAACCAAACCAAATTTTTATATTACATACGTCTCCGAAGCCTAATGCTGGCAAGAATAATTAATCTTCAATCAGGGATAATAGCACTCTTTATTGAAGTTAAAGCAGTTGCATCAACACATTACTGTTTTTGCCGCAAGCTTCCTCCAACAAATGTTAATTAATTAAACACAATTATGGTGTACACATTACACACGATAATTTTATTTCGGTATCATTAAACTGGCAACCTTATCAAAACCCAAAACTTCCAAAAACATTAACATTTACGCGCAATTGGTCCTTCGAGTTATAAATTACCAAAGGTATAGGTTCGTCAGCTTTCTTCAACGAATGGCAATTAGTTAAACACAGTCGTATTATTGTTAATAATATGAGGTACAGATTACAAACACACAACAATTTTCTTTCGGGATTATTAAACTGATAAAACTATCAAACATTTTAGATTTTAGATGTAATTGGTCCTTCAAGTTATAAATATGCAACTAGGTCCTGCAGCTTTCTTGGACCAATTTTATGTTTAGAAAATTGTTGTGTATTTATAATGTGTACATCATATGATTATGTTTACATAATGTAAAGTTAATTAAAGGAAAGGCACTTGGTATTGTTTCACAATTAAATCTTTATTCCGACTAGTTTCGGCTTGTTAGGCCATTTTCAAAGGATTCCTTTGAAAATGGTCTAACAAACCGAAACTAGTCGGGATAAAGATTTAATTGTGAAACAATTCCAAGTGCCTTTTCTTTAATTAATTTTACATAGTGTAATATGTTTCACCAAGTGCCAGATGAGAAATTAATTCAAGAAAAATAAATGTTTACATAATCCTATGGTTATGTTTACATAATCATCTGGTTATGTTTACATAATCATATGATTATGTAAACATAATCATATGATGTACACATTATAAATACACATTTTTTTTCGATATCATTAAAAATAGGGTTACTCTCAACAACATTAGCGTTTAGACACAATTGGTCCTTCGAGTAATAAACAAGCAACAACCTAGGTCCATCAGCTTTCTTCAGCCACTATTGGTCCTTAGAGTAATAAATAAGCAACAACATAGGTCCATCAGCTTTCTTCAGCCACTATTAATTAGTTAAACACATTCAATTAGACTACACATTGCAAACACACAACTATTTTCTTTCCTTGTATCATCAATTGGTCTTTCGAGTTATAACTACCTAGATCCTTCAGTTTTCTTGAACCAATGTTAATTAGCTAAACACAATCATATGGAGTACACATTATAAACACACAACAATTTCCGTTCGGTATCATTAAAGTGGTAAACCCTATCTCGATCTCCATCTCTCAATGTCTCGTTCTCTCCCATGTCTCTTCACCGGTTGATGCGGTGCGCTGACAAGACGCGGTCGGCGCTTTTGTCAAAGCGATGCCCCCGGCGGATACGCGCACATGCACAGGAATTGCGCCAATGCCTTTTGTAAGAGAGCGGAAAAAAGCCAAGAGGAATTCTCCTCTCTCGGAACGGCGCACCGCATTCGGAAAGATGAGTAGAAAAACTGGTCGTCGTTCGCATTCGATGGACGAGACTCTGATGCGGTATGATGGCTGAAGAAGCATTGTTGTCGAGACGCGAAAAAAAGTCGACGCCGTCTCTGAGAGTCGGATATATTTCTCCCTCTGGGGCAATTATCTGTAATCAAGAACCTTTTTGGAATCTCCATTCATATTGGAGATTATCAAGAGGAATGAGATTTTTTTTTAAATAAATTGCAGAGAAGTTTATAATTGTTGTAATATCAGTTTGTTCGTAAAATACAGAAGAAATTTAATCAAATTCACCAAATCAAACAATCATATATGGTTTAACATCGTTTGCCGGCGAGAACAACTAACGCCAAAATATATGAAAATCAAGATCAACCACCAATCGAGCGAAGCTAGACAAACATTAAAACAAGCGTACAGAATTTGGAATAGTTTGGAAACGAAAAAATGGTACAAAAAACGGGATAACCTCTCAGAAATCATCAAATTAATCCAGATAAGACTCACCATGAAGCTACACCCAGTGGAATTTAACATCATAGACTCGGAAGCTAGGGAAGAAGCCAACAGAGTAGGACAAGAACAATTTAAGAAACAAACAGAAAAACTTTACAAACTAAGAACATCAAAAGAAGAAACCTGCTTAAAAAAGTGGACATTAAACACTGGTGAGAATGAACATGTTAAATTCTACCCTAAATTAAAAAACCTGACAAATATTATATTAGATAAAGTAGAAACAACTCTATTGGAGAAAGGTTTAAAATACAGCCCTAACATAAAATCTAACTTAATAATAGAATCAGCAGGAATTGACGCAGAAATAATTTGTAACAAAATCAATTCAGTCCAAGATAAAGCTTTAACAAAAAATAAAATCGCAAAAATAATCACTCAATATAAAAACAACCCGACACACAACAAAAAACAATAAATAGTATAAAAAATAAATTAAAAAATAACAATTTGATACTCACAAAAGCAGATAGAGGAAATACAATAACCATACTTCATAAAAAAGATTACATACAAAAAACAAATGAATTATTAAAATCAGAAACATTTCAAATTTTGAAGAGCGATCCTACATACAAATACCAAAATCAGCTGAAAGAATAGTTAAAATCATGTAAGAATTTAATAACAGAAAAACAGATATTTAAATTAACAAAAATGAACCCAAAAGCTCCGATTTTATATGGATTACCCAAATTGCATAAAGAAGGTAACCCAATGAGGCCTGTAGTCTCATATCTATATGCACCCACATATAATTTATGTAAATATCTCAATCATACTCTACCAAATTTCATAAATTTTAAGTCAACGTACGCAATAATAAATTCTATAGAATTAGTTAAAAATCTGGAAACATTAGTTACCCCTCCAAATGCAAAGCTTATATCATTCGATGTAAAAAGCTTGTTTACGTCTATTCCAATAAATGAACTCAAAATAATTTTGAATAAGTTAATTACTGATAGTGATCAACCAAACACACACAAAGATGAAATGATGCAATTAATTAATATATGTATCGATCAAAATTATTTTGAGTTCAATAGTAAAATATACAAACAAAGTGACGGTCTCCCAATGGGTTCGCCTTTGTCACCGTTACTATCAGAAATATTTATGGCACACTTTGAAAAAGATTTATTCCAACAAAAAATAGCCAAGAATATATTTTACTGGAAAAGATACGTAGACGATGTGTTTTGTTCACTGATTATAGAGGCTTCTACTTCGTTATACATTGTTGAACATAAATAAAACACTGTTTATCACTTTGTTTGTATAACAATTGGTTTATTTGGTGACTATAGTTTCGATACTACACGTATCATTATCAAACCGTTAGTAACAAAAAACTACAAAGGGACATTATTTATATTTGCAAATTTTCTAATAATTGTATTTGGACGGGCACTAACAGACAACTAGAAATATTTAAAAACGAGCTAAATAATATTAATAAACATATACAATTTACCGAAGAAATAGAGATAAACAATAGCTTAAACTTTTTAGACATAACAATTACAAGAACACATAATAAGTTAGAATTTAAAATTTTTAAAAAAGATACATTTTCAGACGCCATTATCCCAGAAACATCGAACACACACCACAAAATTAAATATAGCACATTTCATTCATTAATTCATAGATTAATACATATACCTCAAAGCGAACAAAACTTTTTACAAGAAACAAAAATAATAAAAACAATAGCAGTAAATAATGGATATAGTAAGCAATTAATTGATAATATGATAGCAAATAAAAAATCAAAACAGTACCAAAAATATTTTTATATCCGAAACAAGAAAGAAAACACAAGTTGGTGTAAGTTAGATTTTGTTAGCGACTTTTCTCCAAAAGTTAAAAAATGTATTAAAAGGCAAGAATTTAACATAATCATGACTAACCCAATAAATTTAGGCAAACTCCTAGTGAATAGTAAACAAAAAACTGATACATTTAAAAAGTGTGGAGTGTATGAAATCCAGTGCGACGATTGTGACTCAATATACATTGGCCAAACCGGAAGAATTTCAAAAAACGACTGGAAGAACACAAAGCTTCAATCATAAATAAAAAATATTGTACTGGGTTAGCTAAACACTGCATTGACAATAATCACTTTTTTAATAACCAAACGCTAAAGATTTTATACACAGGCAATAAAGGTCGTCATCTCAACTATCGCGAAGGACTGGAAATCCAGAAAGCAATAAAACAGGGAAAACCAATTGTTAATGACATCGAAGATCTGTGGAGCTCACCCATCATGACAGCCCTTATTGCTTAACCATAAAATTTAAATTAACCTCTCTTGTATATAATGTTTGTAAAAATGTAATTTCTTGTACTCCTTGAGAATGACTCAAAGTCGAAACTAGTTGGAATAAAAAACCAAAATATTAGTGAAATTTAACCAAGTGTTTTCTTTATTAAATCATCAGTTTGCCTTTAAAGGATGTTCTACAAATAAGAATAAATTGATAGAAAAACTAATACACATTAATTAATAAGATGGGAGCAAATAGAATTAATTGTGGAGCAGACTTTCAAGTGAAAATTTCATTTTCAAGAAAACTAAAATAGCTACGACAAAAAGCATGTACTCATTAAATGTTTATTTTTTGATTCTCTACAACTTTTATTTGAAAAATGTTTCGACCATGTTAATAATTTACGAGATACGAAGAAAACGCTAAGAGGAAAAATCTACTTCCGGTTTCCGGTAACCGATTTTAAACGGGGCGCGAGATATTATGGAACAGAACCTAAACACGAAATTTGATGACAATCCCAAGGGCCATTTTCGCTGAAATCGTGCCACAGAACGACAGACCGCGATTTAGTCTACTTTAAATTGTTCGGAGTTGAAGAAAATATTTAATTAAAAATATAAATTACTCAATATTAAATAATTCTTCCCTTTTCACAAAGTCTGGGAGTGGACAACACTCGTTCTTAGGAGTTTCAAATTGCAAAATCCCTCTAGATTACTAAGTTTATTACCGTTTTATAAAGGCTACAACTCGAAGGACCAATCATGATCATCGGAGACCGAAGGACTACAGGGAATTGAAGCAAGAAAACAACGAATATCAGAAGGTTTACAGCATGGATAGGAAAGAAAACATCCAATTAAAAAAAAATAAGTTGGGTTGGTTTTCAGTGCATTTTTAACTTTACTTTAAATCAGTGTTTTATACGCGTGGCGCATAAAGTAAAATTTCGAGTTTAGAAAAGCCCCGTGAAAATTTGTCTCGGGTCGCGCAGCGACCCGAGACAAATATTATACACGGGGCTTTTCTAAACTCGAAATTTTACTTCATGCTTAGTCTGGGAGTGGACAACACTTGTTCTTAGGAGTTTTAAATTGAAAGATTCCTCTAGATTACTAAGTTTATTACCATTTTATAAAGGCTACAGCTCGAAGGACCAATCATGATCTTCGGAGACCGATGGACTACAGGGAATTGAAGTTTTTTTACAAGAAAACAACGAATATCAGAAGGTTTACAGCATGGATAGGAAAGAAAACATCCAATTTAAAAAAAAATGAAGTTGGGTTGGTTTTCAGTGCATTTTTAACTTTACTTTAAATCAGTGTTCCATACGCGTGGCGCATAAAGTAAAATTTCGAGTTTAGAAAAGCCCCGTGAAAATTTGTCTCGGGTCGCTGCGCGACCCTCGACAAATTTTCTACGCGGGGCTTTTCTAAACTCGAAATTTTACTTTATGCTTAGTCTGAGAGTGGACAACACTTGTTCTTAGGAGTTTCAAATTGAAAGATCCCTCTAGATTACTAAGTGTATTACCATTTCATAAAGCCTACAGTTCGAAGGACCAATCATGATCTTCGGAGACCGAAGGACTACAGGGAATTGAAGTTTTCTACAAGAAAACAATGAATATCAGAAGGTTTACAGCATGGATAGGAAAGAAAACATCCAATTTAAAAAAAAAAATGAAGTTGGTTTGGTTTTCAGTGCATTTTTAACTTTACTTTAAATCAGTGTTTTATACGCGTGACGCATAAAGTAAAATTTCGAGTTTAGAAAAGCCCCGTGAAAATTTGTCTCGGGTCGGTGCGCGACCCGAGACAAATTTTCTACGCGGGGCTTTTCTAAACTCGAAATTTTACTTTATGCTTAGTCTGGGAGTGGACAACACTTGTTCTTAGGAGTTTCAAATTGCAATATCCCTCTAGATTACTAAGTCTATTACCATTTTATAAAGCCTACAGCTCGAAGGACCAATCATGATCTTCGGAGACCGAAGGACTACAGGGAATTGAAGTTTTTTACAAGAAAACAACGAATATCAGAAGGTTTACAGCATGGATAGGAAAGAAAACATCCAATTTAAAAAAAAATTAAGTTGGGTTGGTTTTCAATGCATTTTTAACTTTACTTTAAATCAGTGTTTTATACGCGTGGCGCATAAAGTAAAATTTCGAGTTTAGAAAAGCCCCGTGAAAATTTGTCTCGGGTCGCTGCGCGACCCTCGACAAATTTTCTACGCGGGGCTTTTCTAAACTCGAAATTTTACTTTATGCTTAGTCTGGGAGTGGTCAACACTTGTTCTTAGGAGTTTCAAATTGAAGGATCCCTCTAGATTACTAAGTGTATTACCATTTTATAAAGGCTACAGCTCGAATGACCAATCATGGTCTTCGAAGACCGAAGGACTATAGGGAATTGAAGTTTTTTTACAAAAAAAACAACGAATATCAGAAGGTTTACAGCATGGATAGGAAAGAAAATATAAAATTTTGAAAAAATATCGAAGTTGGGTTGGTTTTCAGTGCATTTTTAACTTTACTTTAAATCAGTGTTTTATACGCGTGGCGCATGAAGTAAAATTTCGAGTTAAGAAAAGCCCCGTAAAAATCTGTCTCGGGTCGCTGCGCGACCCAAGGTACTCTTAACAAAAAACTAAGGATTAAAATTTTACATATAAAATGTACAATAAACTATAAGTGTGATACATCATTAAATTCAGAAAAAAATATTCTTTCAAAAATATGAAAATCTAAAATGGCGCCCATAAGAAAAATTAAAGTTGGTCCCTGGGTAAATGTTATAGTTATCTTAAAATGAAATATATTACTAGATTGATCGTTAAAAAGTGCCTCTATAATGTCAAAGTTGTAAATGTCTGAATTCAATAGTTTTTGAATAAAAAAATAAAAACGAAGTTTCAAAAAAATCCGTTTTTCGACAATATTTCAAAAACGAAAAAAGGTATTTTAAATTTGTTTTTAGATTATTATGGGGCCCTAAATTACACAACTTTGCCCCAATTTAACCGACTCTCTATCTCTTCAAATAACCGAAATTCCCATACATTCTGTTGAAATACGGACACCCTGTATACAGTATAAAGAATCCAGGTACATCATATAAACAATTTACACTAAAGCCAGAAATTATTCAGAGTCAGAATCCTCTGGTAAAGATGCTTGTTCTGGTTCTACTAATAACTTTAACACCTCTGTGTTCAATGTTTGAATGGTAAGCGGTCGTGAAACCTCTGGATTTACCACTAGAACATCCAGGTTGGGGCCCATTTGGTAAACCTTCAGTAGAGAACTCATCCATTCCGTTTAGCCACTTAGAATATTTATTTTCAAAATTTAAAATTGTTCGCCATTTGATTATCAATTGTGAAAATGATTTATTTTATGTATTAATAAACCTAATTTTTCAGTGTGCGATTCAATTTCAATATGCATAATGTCAATCACAAAGAGATAGACTGCTTTATTTTTTTGTTATAACGTTTTTTGATCGCGCCAAACATCGAATAATGTTCTCCGAGAAATTGTTACGCTACCTAATAAAAACAGAAAGCACTGCTTGCAAACGGGCAAAAACGGGCAGCTACATATTATTTATATATTAAACTAATTAGTTAATATGTATAAAAAACAAAGATTCATTACTAAGAACGGCTAAGAATGTATACTTTAACCTTTTTCAAGTTTAACTTTGTAAAATTTTACTATAGGATTCTTTACTTAATTTAAATATACTAATTTAAATTAAGTAAAGAATCCTATAGCAAAATTTTACAAAGTTAAACTTGAAAAAGGTTAAAGTATACATTCTTAGCCGTTCTTAGTAATGAATCTTTGTTTTTTATACATATTAACTAATTAGTTTAATACACATATGTTGACTAAAGTTATATACAAAATATTTAAAACTATGTTGTATATATACTAGACTGTGCCAAAAAAAATCGACATTTTTTTATTACGCTCTTCCTCTAGTATATGATTCCCCGTTCAAAATCCGGCGGGTTCCCAAAATCTGAAGCCAATCGGTTGATATTTAGAGGTGCATCAAGTCTAAAACGTGTTTTTAAAAATTTTTCCTCGACTTTCGAGAGGTTTTAGCTTACTGTTCCAAAATAACGGGATGTTTGACGACTGAGACACATTATTACATTCCAATACAAAGTATTCAATGCGTTTCAGTCGCCAGATCTACTTTCGGAAAGATATATTGGCCAAAAAAAAAACCATTTTTTAAGGCCTAAAAACCGTGACTTCAACTTTCAAGTTCAATAACTTCATATTTTTAGGTCCGCGATACGTCAATTGTTGTTTGAACATAGTCTAGTATCACATAGCATTACTTGAATTCAAAATTCCAGAGAAAATCGGCCATCAGTTGAAATAATCTTCACTCGAGGGAAAACACGCACTACTTGAAAATGGACCAAAATGGCAAACATTCAGATAGCCATAACTCAGCTGTGTTTAGTCGAAATTGTACGAATCTTTCAGTTCTAAATAGGTTGGGATCTTCCCTTTAAATATCATGCATATCACTGTGATACGAAATCCATTTCACCATTTCCCACTCCGATAAGAAAAACATTTTTTCATGATTTTCACTGCCTACTAGCTGTTTAACTTTAACAGCTAGTAGACAGGGCCGCAAAAATCGTTCTCTCAATCAAACAACACAGCAATAAATTTCAGTAATTATTCAGTTCCCTAAAATTTCCAGTTTCTACGATGATTTGGAGCGAAGTTACTAATTTTTCCAAAAAAGCTGCGTGTATTGTCATTAGACAGTTGTAACGAGTCCGACGAGCCGGTTAAAAGGTTATTATTAAATCCAAATTCTGACACCGAATTAGAGATGTGGAGAACGCGTTCTATCGTTGAACTATTCTCTCAACATACACGTAAGTTGTTGGAAAGATTTGATGTGAACTGCGAGTTCTTAACTGAAGATCCATCTGCGTGGGAATCCAACGAGTCTTACATAGAGGCAAAACATAAACTTTCATTTTTACGCGTTACGAACGATACCGCGGAAAGGGGTATAGCTTTAATAACAAAATATAATTCCGAATTGACAACGAGCGAAGAACAAAGGCAGTACCTTTTGAAAGTTGTCGCGGAGCACAGGCGGCGAATGCCAAGCGTTACAAAAAAAGCGTTCCTGTAACATACTTGTAAATACTCGAATAAATTCTGTGTTCAATACATTTTATTAATTTGATTATTTGGCGATTATTGTTATTAAAAATCAACAATTATGGTGCAAAATTGGTAAAATTGTGGCCAAAAAAGAGCAAGATGCAGCTTTTTTTGAAAAAATTCATAACTTTGCACCAAATCATCTTAGAAACTGGACATTTTAGGGAACTGAAAGGAAAATGACTGAAACTTATTACTCTGTTGTTTGATTGAAACCACGATTTTGTTGGCACTACCTACTAGCTGTTTTTTGTAAGTTAAAATCATGAAAAAGTTTTTTCTTATCGGAGTGGGAGGTGGTGGAATGGATTTCGCTATATGCATTCCATTAAACGGAAGATCCCAACCTATTTAGAACTCAAAGATTCATACAATTTCGACTAAACACAGCTGAGTTATTGCAATCTGAATTTTTGTCATTTTGGTCCATTTTCAAGTAGTGCGTGTTTTCCCTCGAGTGAAGATTATTTTAACTGATGGCCGATTTTCTCTGGAATTTTGAATTCAAATAATGCTATGTGATACTAGACTATGTTCAAACAACAATTGACGCATCGCGGACCTAAAAATATGAAGTTATTTAACTTGAAAGTTGAAGTCACGGTTTTTAGGCCTTAAAAAATGGCTTTTTTGGCCAATATATCTTTCCGAAAGTAGATCTGGCGACTGAAACGCATTGAATACTTTGTATTGGAATGTAATAATGTGTCTCAGGCGTCAAACATCCCGTTATTTTGGAACAGTAAGCTAAAACCTCTCGAAAATCGAGGAAAAAAATTTAAAAACACGTTTTAGACTTGATGCACCTCTAAATATCAACCGATTGACTTCAGATTTTGGGAACCCGCCGGATTTGGAACGGGGAATCATATACTAGAGGAAGAGCGAAATCAAAAAATGTCGATTTTTTTGGCACAGTCTAATATATACCACTAGAATATATATTCATCTTTAAATTATATTTTTCACGAAACACAAATGTAAAAAAAGAAATGAAACTTGGGCGTTTGGAGCGCGTAAAATCCACAACTGAACGACGTAAACGATGCGTGCACTTTGGGTACTGATAACTACTGGACCAAAGGTCGGAGGGGTTTATGACTTTACCTGCGCACCCTCTGGACATTAAACTGCCCATATTCGAAGAAAAAATCTGTATTCTAAACAGTTGATTTTCGGCGAAATGTTCAGCTAGAATGAGCAATTCGACCAGTGTGCGACGGGCCGACATCATTGAGATAAAACTTGATTCCGATTTCTGGGACCCTAAAACGGATATTTCCGTAAATAAATGGCGGGTCAATTTTAGGCCGATCACAATACCTTTCTTAAATAATAGTGCGGACCTTAAATATGCGATTCTTTCCCAGATCTACATAATAAATGCCAACACTATGTGAAGATATTGTTCAAGGTGGCGCAAAAGTAATGACCCTATCAGAAGGTGCTCTCATTTTTAAAAATGGCGATTTATGTCATCGGGGTTTTGAGATTTGTGAAGTAGACAGATGTAAAATACACACCAACAAATAATACAGCCCTATACTTCTCAAGAACGCGCTACCATCCTCAAGAAGCGTTTCCAGGCCAGATTGTGTAGCCTGGAAACGCTCGTGATTTGACTGTTTCCGACTTCTTTATTTGGGATATTTCGAAGTCACGCATCTATGCGAACAAGCCACAGATTTTACAGGCACTAAAAACTAACATTAAAAAAGATGTGGCAAATCGATAGCCGAAAGTGATGGAAAATAGTCAAAAAAATGGTGGTGTCCATCATAGTACTTTCCCCCGTAAATTGCGTATTAAATCACTTTTAAAATATTTGTAGCATTATTATTTTCAAAATGTCTTCAACTTTTTGATAACTTCAACTTTTATTGAATATCTCAAAAACTAAGAGTGCTATGACAAAAAGTGAATCTACAAAAAATCTTTAGTTTTTCATTTCCTACAACTTTTATTTGAAACATTTTTCAATTGTATCGACACATGCACTGCCACACACCAATAACTAGATAAAACACACAACTTTTGAAATATCTCAAAAACTAAGAGTGCTATGACAAAAAGTAAATGAACAATACATCTTCATTTTGTTATTATCTACAACTTTTATTTGAAAGAATTTTTTGTTTGATGAACATTTATTGAAAAAATCTGAAAAAACTGAAAACGCTAAGAGTAAAGTACCACTTCCGGTTTTCCGATTTTCAACAAAAGCTTTTCAGTTCTTCCGATTGTAACAAAAAGCTTAAGTTTTAAGTTTCATCTCGATATCTTTAGCGGTTTTTGCGGTACAGCTCACACAGACACACACACAGACAGACAGACAGACATTTTTCAAAAATGGTCTTATTCGACTCAGGGGACCTCAAAACGGATATTTCCGCTAAAATTTTTGATTCGAAAATTTTCACGAAAACAATACTTTCCCTTTGTATTACATACGGGGGAAAGTAAAAACGAGCCCAATATGCATCAACTCTGGCGGCGGCCACTTAACCGATATTATTTTCTCGACTTGACAGAAAAAACTGTAAAGGACCAAATAAACACAATCTACGAACACCTTGTATAACATATTTTAATTTCTTGAAAAAATCAATGGGCAAAGCATGATTAGTAAGTCTACTCCTCAATTATAAAATATCTAAAGGCCATAAAAGCCGCAAACACGAATGAGTGCAATTTTCCATCGGTCATGTGATTAATATTTTGATTTCCTGTACATCTTAAATGGCCAAAGCATGCTTTGTAAGTCTACTCCTTAATTATAAAATATTTGAAGGCCATGAAAGCCGCAAACACGAATTAGTGCAATTTTCCATCGGTCATGTGATTAAAAATCATGGCAGTTTAATTGCCTCCAAGAAAGTTTCGCGGAACGTTATGTATGTATTATGCATTTGTAAAAAAAAAACAAATTAGAAACCATCTAGCTTACGGACAACTGTAATTAAATTAATGTAACGTATTTTTTTTTGTCTCTACGTTTAATGGCCGAAGCTAATTAGAACCACCTAATGGGTGGTCTCGAGATGAAATAAGGAATATACAAGAGTTCACAAAAATTCATCACGCCTAAACAATATTATATAATTTTAAATTCTTTTGCAATATTACTTTCTACTGAAAAAACGAAATTGTAAAAAAAACAATTAGATCGTTAGCAAATTGCAAAGAAATGGTCACGAAAATTTCACCTAGTATTGAGAAAGGAAATTCTATAAAAAAATATAGTGCAATATATGAAATCTAGCTTTTCTGCTTTCAAAAATATTATTGCACATTTTTTAAAATAATGCTAAAGAAAATACAATACTGGTTGACCTTTTTGTGTTAAAAGAAAATTTAATTTGTGACGTCGTTCGAGAACTCCTCGTTTGACGTCAAAAGTCAAGGTTGTCAGTTCGCGTAAGGTCGACTATCGAAAATTCAGACGACCTTGCAAGTTTGATAACCTTGACGTACGACGTCACAAGAGTAAGTTCGCGCGTAACGTCATAAATCAAGGTTGTGAATTACACAAGGCTGAATGCAACGTCATTGAATGACATACACTTCATGTATGTAGATTCCGATTCATGTATGTAGATTCATTCCGTAACCCCGTAGCGATTTATGTGCCCACTGACGTCATATGTTGCTATATTTAGTTCGTAGATGTATTATGACAATGAAAGTAAACGTCTACAAGTTTACTGTTATCAGATGTATGACGTGTCATTTAATACCTCAAAATTCAGAGCAATCAAATCAGTTTTTTATCACAATCATTTTGATAGAAAATCAAATCCAGAGAAAAGAATAAAGTATATAATGTATCAAGTACCTTACACACGATACGTGTGTGATCTGTGCTTGTACCCCCCCTTGCTTCTCCAGCGAAAGCGTCAAATTGTGCCTGGACACATAGTATATATGTGTCATCCAATTACCGTGGGTTGAATGTACCGGAAATAGAGCTGCCCATACAATTTTGTGATAACCTTGATGTATGATAAAAAACTAAATTGTATGTAAAACAATTAGATCGTCATCAGAATGCAAAGAAATGATCACTAAAATGTCACTTACTACAGAGAATGGAATTTGTATAAAAATATCGTGCAATATATAAAACCAGGTTGTTTTTTTTTAGAAATGTGAAATATTTAAATAAGGTTTGACGGTCGATGTTGTCAGATAGGATAAGGTCGACTGAATCGAAAATCAAGACGACCTTATCAGTTTGATAACCTTGACGTACGACGTCACACGAGGAAGTCCGCGAGTAACGTCACAAGTCAAGGTTGTGAATTACACAAGGTTAAATGTATTGGCAAAAGTCAAAATATTTGTTAAAAACTTATGATATGTCAAATGTTTTCACTTAAAACGTCAAAAATACATGATTTCTTGATGTCCAGGGCCCCTATTCACAGCACCGATAGAAGTCGTACTGAAATGACGTCATTTTGGGAAGAATTTACCAAACCGTATGGAGTAAAATGACGTCTATTTGGTGCAAGTTCTCACTGATGATAAATTGTATGGGTCCTGTGAATACGGGCCCAGGGCGGCAAATTAATGGCAATATTAAAAAATAAATGATATATTTGAAAATTATTGAAAATTAATGATCACTTATGATAATTAACGAACTTCTTGAAAATGCACACTAAAGTATGAACATTTAAAAGATTATTGGAAATCTTGGAAATTCAGAAAAACTGTCTCGACTTTAAAAATTAACGAAAATCTTAAAAAAATATTGATAGGCGTCTAGATGTCGAAAATTATCGAAAATCTTTGGATTTCACGAAAACCATCAGAATTTTCAAAATTAACGGAAATCTTCGAAAGTTACAAAAAGCGTTTACATTTTTAAAATTGACTAAAATATTGAAAAATTATATTAAAATTGTTGAGACTGAAAATTAACTAAAATCTTGGAAATTCATAAATAATAACGAAACTTAAGAAAATTCACGAAATTGCTAATGTTTTAAATTTAAAATCTGCCAAAAATCTAAAAAATTCCTGAATAGTATTAACATTTTTAAAATTTGCAAAATTCAAGAAAACCGTCAGAATTCTAATTAACAAAAATCTTGGAATTTCATGAAACGAGTCATTTAAAAATTAATAAAAATCTTGGAAATTTACAAAAACTGGAAAGTTGACGAAGAACGAATGAAAGCAATTTTAAAAATTAACGAAAATCTAAAAAGTTCAGGAATTTGAAAAATTAAAGGATCCCAAGACTTTCTTAAATTTTTAAAATTCCAGAACTTTTTAGATTTTTGTTGATTTTTTAAATTTTAATACTCTTCGTCAACTTTCCAGTTTTGTGTTTAACTTTTAAAATTTTGACGCGTTTCATGAAATTCCAAGATTTTTGTTAATTTTCAATGCTACGAAAAGCGTTAAGATTGACCAAAATATTGAATTTTTTTTTTAAATTCTCGAAACTTTGAAAATGAACTAAAATCTTCTAAATTCATGAAAACGGTCAAGATTTTAAAAATTAACAGAAAGCCGAAAAATTGCTAATTATTTAAAAATTATACATAATTGTGAATTAAATTTAAAAAAAAACTAATTGAAATTTGTTTCATCAATTTTTCATTAAACAAAATCATAAAAATATTTATTTAAATTAAAAAAAAGTAATAAATTACAGTGTTTAAACTGTCAACATTGTTGATAATGCAGAAATTGTTGAAAATGTCGAAAATTGGGAGCATTCTGATAAAGAGTGAAGAATTTATAATAAATTCTTCACTCTTTTTCAGAATGCTCCCAATTTTCGACATTTTCAACAATTTCTGCATTATATTAGATTTTCTTATTAAAGGGGTAGTTTAGTATATCTTTAACTTTACTATAAATCAGTGTTTTATACGCGTGGCGCATGAAGTAAAATTTCGAGTTGAGAAAAGCCAGAATTTGGATTTGGACGCTGCGCGTCCAAATCCAAATTCTTCAGGCTTTTCTCAACTCGAAATTTTACTTCATGCTTAATCTAGGATTGAAAAACACTGGTTAGACAATAATGAATAGTTTTTTCAACAATTATACGAATTCAATTCCTAAAAAAACTATGAATTGTTGTCTAACGAGTGTTTTACAATCTCAGATTAAGCATTAAGTAATATTTCGAGTTGAGAATAGCCTGAAGAATTTGGATTTGGATCCAAATTCTTCAGGCTTTTCTCAACTCGAAACTTTACTTTATGCTTAATCTAGAATTGAAAAACACTCGTTAGAGAATATTGATTTTTTTTTCTAGAATTTCATTTGTTTATAGAATCTTGTCGGGACGTCGAAGTGCGGGGTAATCCAATTTTTAATAAAATCGGATTAAACCTGTTAACAAGTTTACTGGTAAATTGTATGATTTTAAAAAAAAAATGTATCGGTAATTTTATGTTTTCTACCGGTTTTCGATAAATTAGTGTAGTTGTTTGATCGTAAAACGTTTTTATCTGTGCATAAATCCATTGAAGCAATTGTTTAAAACACTGATTATAATAATGATTATTGAAATATGTGTTTATTACTTTACTTTAAATCAGTGTTTTAAACGCGTGGCGCATGAAATAAAATTTCGAGTTTAGAAAAGCCAAAACATTTGGTTTGGTCCGAAGCGCTACGCGACCAAACCAAATTTTCAATCCAAATTCTGGCTTTTCTCAACTCACTGATTTATAGTTAATTTAATAATAAAAAAATGTGCATCAATAAATTCTTCACACTTTTTCAGAATGCTCCCAAATTTTGACATTTCATCACTTTTCCACATTTTTAACAATTTTAACATTATCGAAAATGTTGAAAGTGTAATTTTTGACTTTTATTTGTTAGTTTAAATAAATATTTTTATGGTTTTGTTTAATGAAAAATTGATGAAAATTTTGTCGGTACCTCGAAGTGCAAGTTAACCCAAATTTGAATAAAATCGGATTATTTTGTACGCCCATGCATCGGATGCATCGGAAATAGAGTCGACCTTATTATAATGACATTGATATATGACGATGTAATTGGTAATTCTTCATTAGGAATACTTTTGTAAAATCGATCTAAAATGTGTTAAAATTCGCGAAAACTAGACTTGGTTTGCTGTGAAACTGACATTTACTACCCTTCAAAATACATGCTATTGGTTCTAAATAATTCATTGTTTACATTTTGTTATTGTTTTCTTCATGATTGATAAAGTGTTATTTTGACACCTTTTCTTCTGCATATGTTTTTTTGTTCGTCATTTTAATACCATGAAACTTTTCTTTTATAAACTGCATACTATTAATCTATAATTATTTATTACATACGTTTTCTTTTATTAATTATTACATTCGTAAGAATTGGTACCTTCAAGCTCTTTTCTTATACACTGTTCGTTCATCCCGTATTGCAAGAATTTATGAAGACAAATTGTCACGTTTTAAACGCACCCAAAATACCCAGAAATAACTGCAACGGGAGCTTTATTAATGCGGCCGAAACAATTGCGGTATCTTTCGCATTGTTTTCCTTTGGATGGCTTCCAACGACCAGAGTCGTGACCGAGACTGAGAACGGGATACCTTTTGTGCAGGCGCCACAAAGGAAATTAGATAGGCATTTCGGATAAAAAAGCTACGATTTTATATTATTTGTTCAACATTCGAAACAAGAATCTACAGAAGAAATATACGGTAAACATGTGTAAAAGAAACCAACGGTGGATACCCAAAGATCTGTAGAAATTTATTAGAAAACTTGCATCAACAATATATTCACTATTTGTTTTGAGTTATGTGAAGTAATAAATCACTAATAAAACACGATTTAAATTCCTTCCTTCACTTATTTATTTTTATTGTTAGATGTACATTTCGAGTACCATGTACTCATTTTCAATAACTGAAAAAGTTATTGAAAATGAGTACATGGTACTCGAAATGTACATCTAACAATAAAAATAAATAAGTGAAGGAAGGAAATTAAATCGTGTTTTATTGCATCAACAAAATGTAGAAATTATGCGAAAAACTTTAAATCCATTAGAATCAATGTGGTACGTTCTACAAATCGATTTAACAATAACATTTTTTTTAGAAACTACAAGAACATAGATATTTATGAGATTATTGATGTGTTCTACAAACTATTGATATGTTCTACAAATAGACTTAAGATAAGAAAAACTTGATATACATCAGAAAGAAAAGCTTGATATACAGGATCAATGAAATACGTTCTCCAAATCGATTTAACACTAACAAATTTTTAGGAAATATGAGAAAATAGATAATCATTGATTATTAATGTGTTCTATAAATAGAGTTAGGACACAAACCGCGAAAACGCAATAATCGGTCAAGTAGTCTATGGAACATAAACTTACCCACTGAGCAAACACCTATAAGTAATGTTTAATCAACATTACAATAAGCTTTCATGTTGTAATATTGATCAAGCATCATTTTAACATTGTTTGCTCACTGGGTAAATACATTATTGTTGTTTCCATGGGTGTTTGATTTAGTCTTTTTAAGACAGATTTGTTGTAAATTGCGCAAAGAATTTGAGTAAATGTCTTTTAGCTTTACATTAAAGGGTTTTTATGAAAGTACTTGTTTAGAATCTGCTGCTTTCAGAAATTCGCCACACTCGAGCCCAGCATATAAGAAACCACAACAAAAAAAGCAACTCGATTTATTGAATACAATGAAGCATCATGAGAAAGAACAATCAAGGCGCACAAAGCGAGTACCTTCTCGACTCCCAATCGAATCGGTTTATAATTAAGCATCAAACGTGCGCGATATCGCCTCTTTGCCGGCATTAAATTAAATTGAAATTACTCCATTACCGCCGCATTAAGGCAGTGCAGGCATGGGACCTGATTTATTCTTGCAGAACACGCGTGGAAAATCTTAGGCGGCACTGCGGCCGTTCATAAGCGATTCCGTCAGGGTCCGGCTTTGAACAATACCGTTCCGAAGTCATCTGAGTGAGGCGAATTGCGGTTATTACTAGTGTGGATTGATTGACGCCTCGTTAAACCCGTGAAAATTGAGTTTCTTTTTGAAGAACTAAATTTGAATTCAGCCAAGTTACATTTTTGTAAAAGTAAGTATTACAAAGATTATTCTTGGCTGATTTAAAGAATATTTAGCACAAAGAAAGTCTTTTTAATATCAAAATTGAATTTGTGTTCAGTATTCCGACACCACATACCCACAGACGCGTTTCGGACTTCAAGGTCCTCGTCAGTGTGGTCCCAACCTAGTGCTGAGGAATACTGAACATTTCTGACTATATCAAGCCAATATGTGAAAACTATTAATGGATTCGATAGCTTACGCCATCTAATGCTCCACAGTGGCATCTTCAATGACACGTGTCATTGATGATGCCACCATGGAGCATTAGATGGCGTTAGCTATCGAATCCATTAATAGTTTTCACATATTGGCTTGATATTGTCATTTATTGGTCCATAGTGGCGTCATCAATGACACAGGTCACTGTTTCGTCCACGAACGAGCTAAACTATGTTTGTGAAACCAGAAAACAAATATCAACTTTGAATTTGTGTTCAGTACTCCGGCACCAGATACCCACAGACGCGTTTCGGACTTCAAAGACCTCGTCAGTATGGTCCCGACCTAGTGCTGACGAATACTGAACATTTCTGACAATATCAAGCCAATATGTGAAAACTATTAATGGATTCGATAGCTAACGCAATCTAATGCTCCACAGTGGCATCGTCAATGACACGTGTCATTGATGATGCCACTATGGAGCATTAGATGGCGTTAGCTATCGAATCCATTAATAGTTTTCACATATTGGCTTGATATTGTCAGGAAGATTCAAGTTCGAGTGAGTAATGTCTACAAAACACACTGTGAATCTAGTTTTGCAACAATTACTTTGTTTAGTTAATGAAAGAACGTTGCGGAAGAACTGTCAAAGATTTAAAAAAAAACAGGCTTATCTTATTAGTACCAATAGTACTAATAAGATGACCTGTATTATTTTTAAAGATGTGACTAAAAGCACACCTCCCAATATTTGTATGCTCGTGGATAAATATTGTAGGTATTCTAGAACTAAAAATACATACTTCTCATTTTGAAGCAAGATTTATAGCATGAAATATTTGATCATAATAAACTTGTATTGGTTTGTTATTTAAATGAAGAACGCGAAATGTAATAAATTGTAAGCGATAGCCCCGTTCCTGAATATTTATTAGTACGTCTGCGGAAGTATATCGCTTGATCCGAGATGATCAAGATATGAAACAGTTAGATGAAATATATGTATATGGCTTTCTTCATCTCGAACGCTGCTTACGGCCAGAAGCTTGCCACACCGTGTCACCGTAACTGTAAAACAATAATCGCTAACGGCTTTGATGTATACAATAAAATTTCTTCTTATAATTTAATGGTCTTGGCAATTTTGACCAGCCTTAGCCTAATAAAATATATCAATAGATCTGTTAATATCATACATCTCCATCTCTGCTCTCTTTGTACAGATTTTCAGAATGTTTAATTCTTAAAGTGTTTATTTTTTATAAGAGAGGTACCAGTAATTTCTCTCGATATAAAAGCTAATTTAAGTCATATCCAAGGAAGTGACAACCCCAGGAGATAATAATTCGGAAGGTGCATTAACTTAATATAGCTATAGAGTCGGAGGACCGACGGTGGTGCGTGTGTACATGTGTTGGTATGGGTTGTAATACAAGAGTGCCCGAGGGGGGCAATCATAAAGGCGAAGGCGCCTTAGCATCGGGGCCGCTCTGTTATTAGGCCCCCTCTCGGCCCCGCGCGCCCACCTGCCCATCTGCCCATCGGCTCTCATCATAAAGCCCACCATTACGGTCGCTGGGCCTCTTCCTAGAAGTGACCGAACCGCCTCGGAGTTATGCCACATAATCATTATTAGACGCACACATTCGTGCTGGAAAAGGTGGGGCCCTTTGTGAGCGTGATTTTATAGAATTTTCGAATTTGATGCGCCCCTAGATTTACGGACGGCCTGGAACTAATTGAGAGAGCCCGCATTTTTTCGGTGTCGCTGTAACTAATTTGGATTAATGGGCAGCCATAGGTTTGAATTGGTTTTCTGATTTCGGCGAGCGTATCAGCATTTTTTAAAGAAAATTTGTAACGGCCAAACAAAAGATTTAAAGTTATTTATTGGGTGTCTAAGAATTGTTGGAAACAATTGTTGGCACCAACATTTTTAACGTGAAGTTCAAAATACCCTGCTTTGGTATATTGCTTTAGCAGTATATTTTGAACTTCACTTGAAATCTGCGTTTTATACGCGTGGCGCGTGAAGAAACATTTCAAGTTTAGAAAAGCCCGAAAATTTGGTTTGGTCCAAACCAAATTTTTAGGCTTTTCTAATCTCGAAATTTTACTTCATGCTTAACCAGGGAGTGGAAACACTCGTTAGAAGCTTCAAACTAAAAGCTTTTCAAAAACAACGAATGCCTGAAAATGTACAACGTATGCATCGGGGTATGTACAGTAAAAACAAACATTTCCTGAATAAATTTATAGTATTGGTTAGGCTACCCCTAAGACGAAATCCTGGCTGCGCCACTGGTAGTATAACAAATGTCACGATTATATTTTACTTGATTGAACAAGAATTACCAAGTAGGTACTACTTTCCAATATCCAACGTTAAAAGCTCCCAATTCATAATCACAAAAATGGACGTATCAGTACGTTTCAACCAATAACCATTTCAACTCGCTGAAAATAACAAACCTTTAATAGTTCATAATCCGGACTAATTGCCGGCTGACCCCGACCGTAAAACCGGCGATTTTATTAAATGCGAAACCGAAACGGATTGTAAACAGGCATAAATTTCATGGAGTGCGCATTAAATGGATTTCGATATCGGCTTTTTTTCGGGCTTTGATCAGCGCCGCGCCCGGGGAATTGGCATTATTTTTTTTATCTATTTTTTATCGGCACCTTTGGCGGCAGATAGTGGCAACTGTTTGTACTGGAATCAAATGTGTATTCCGTGTCGAATAATCGGTTATTTATTTACTTAGTTGGGCAAATATACTATCCTTGTTATATACGCAAAGTTGTAATTCGTTCGTATTTGATAATAAAACTATATTTATTAATCAATTGTAATGTATACCTTACATTACAATTGATTTGTTTTGAATTATAAAATAGTAAAGTAAAAACAACCAATATCTGAAGATTTACAACAAATACGCTGTATTTCGGACATGTATACTTGAAAGAAAAACTCCCTGTATATATAATTCACATGATCCCAATGACACACAGATAAGAATCTCACGTGAACATTAAACCGTTCTGTGAGAAATAAATTAGACTCACACGCGCAAATGCACACGCAGTATTCGAAAAGGTAACTCGATATTGCCCAGGTAATTAAAGTGCTCGATTACTGAATAGAACGAGCCTCGATTGTTTAGAAAGTAAAAGGACCTGAATTGCCCGGTTTGTGCACGTGTGTTTACGAAAAAAAAAACCTCACTTTTATGCCCTGCATTCTTCCATTTCCTGATTTCCTTCCCCCTGTTGGTAGTTAGCAAACAACAATGGTGGGTAGTTTTTTTTCTAAGAGTTTATTTTGATCCATTGAGGTTACGGATGTCATTGAAGGTATTTTTGATATAACGAGATTAGTGTTTGTGAGAAAATAAAATCTTCTAGGATTACATGTTCCAGGAATTTGTTGTTTTTTTAGAAATAAAATATTTTAAACGTGAAATTTGAGTGTATTCTTGAAATATTGTAGATGCATATTTCCGTTACTTAAATTTCATTGTATCAGACTGTGTTATTTTTTTAAATTTTGACACTAATATTGAATAATGTCAATATTTAAAGAAATGCCCACTGTTTGATACCAGAGCTGGGACGAATCCTCGTAAAAAGGATTCGAATCACGAATCCGAATCACCTAATATGATTCGAATCCCGAATACTCGAATAAAGGATTCGTAAGAGATAAATATGATTCGAATCAAAGATTCGAATACTATTTTTTCGAATCACGAATACAAATCCTTTAAGAATAAATTTGATTTTATTACTTTTTTCAACCATTTATATATAAATATCGTTACCAGTTGTTTTAACAAAAATATTTAAAACCAAATTATTTATTATTAACATTAAACATCATTGATAACAGACTAAACATCTGATTCCCTGTTACTCTGATTAAAGATGTATTTGTGTGTTTCTGAACTTCACTTCAAATCAGTGTTTTGTACGCGTGGCGCATGAAGTAAAATTTCGAGTTTAGAAAAGCCCAAAAATTTGTCTCGGGTCGCTGCGCGACCCTCGACAAATTTTCACGGGGCTTTTCTAAACTCGAAATTTTACGTCATGCTTAGTCTGCTAGTGGAAAACACTCGTTTAAAGCTTCAAATTGAACGCAATTATAAAATCGACGAATGCCTGAAAATTAAGTAGATAAAAAATTCACTGAATATCATTAAAACCGGGAAAGTCAGAGAAAAGTCATGAAATTATATTCAAATTGACAAAAACACTAACAAAGAAGCCATATGAAATTATTAAATTTGTCAAAATCAGCAGGCAAATTACAAAACACTTAAAAATTTATAAAATTAACTTAAATATTGACAGAAACAATGAAAACAATTCAACAAAATGGAGGTTACCCACAGAAGAAAGTTATATTAAAAGGCCAGGGAAAAAATCTTGAATCAGGGAAATATCCGAAAAATTTAACATTTCAGATTGTGGCTACCATGTCAGTTTTACTTTAAATAATATTAAACATAATTTTGAAATCTAGATAATTATCTCTAAAAACATTTTTAGTCATTTAATGTTCGTATCAATGCATTCAGTTTGAAGTTTCTAACGAGCATTTCCACTCCCTGTGGGTCTTTTTGAAATTTCGCATTTACCACAACAAACCACAAACCTTGCAAATCTTAAAAGCCAACATTGAAGAAGAAATCACCAATTTGGGGCCGGATGTTTTACGAACAACAATTCAAAATATTCTAAAACGAGCACAATCAACATCAACTGAGGAGATGGTCATTTGACCGATATCATTTTTTTAACTTTATTCTATCAATTTTAGACCTTTAAATTAACTTTCAGTCAAAACATTGCCCATTATTTTTATTTCTAATAAAATCGCAGCTAATTCATAATATGACATTACTTTTGCGTTACATTACACGAGACAAAAAGTTTATATCTTAAGAAATGTTAATTTTTGTTTATTAACATAGATTTATTATCCTTGTTTACGCACGAAGTAAAATATAAAGTTTAGAAAATTCTGAAATTTTGGTTTAGTTGCGTAGCGAAACGGATAAAACACTAAAATATTGTGACATTGAAAATATACTGGATTTTACTTATTATGTTTAAATTTCATAGCAAATTTAGTTTGATTTTATTAGAAATATCTATGTCCCAAGAAATACAGGGAGTTTTTCTGACGTCACACATGAAATCCCTCGCGTGACGTGAAAAGTCAATGTAATTAAACTAACAAGGTCGACTCGGTTTTAAATTAAGACAACCTTATACACTTACCACCTTGATTGCTGACGTCACGCGTAGATATCCTCACGTGACGTTAACAATCAAGGTAATTAAACAATACAAGGTAGGCTCGGTTTAAATCAAGAAAAACTTACTTACACACCTTGTTTGATGTCGTCACGCGTAGAAATCCATACGTGACGTCAAAACCAAGATCATTACTGTGCAAGGTTGTCTCGATTTAAACCGAGCCGAAGTCAAAATGACGTCAAAATCAAAGTCATTACTGTATAAGGTCGACTCGGTTTAAACTGAGACAGTCTTGTGTAACGTTGTCTAAATTTAAACGAGTTTTTTCCACTCCCAGACTAAGCATGAAGTAAAATTTCGAGTTTAGAAAAGCCCCGTGAAAATTTGTCAAGGGTCGCGCAGCGACCCGAGACAAATTTTCTGGGCTTTTCTAAACTCGAAATTTTACTTCATGCGCTACGCGTATAAAACAGTGATTTAACGAGAAATTTAAAAACACACAAAAGACATTTTTCATGTTAATCCTCCCAATTAATTCGAATTATTTTTGACGATTCAAACCCTTTTGTAAGTAGTCGAATCATTTTATAAATATTCAATTCCTTTTATAAATATTCGAATCCTTTCATAAGGATTCGAATCCTTTCATAAGGATTCGAATCCTTTTATATGGATTCGAATCACCCACATTTGGATTCGAATACGAATCCTCTTCAAAAAAATGTAACGAATCCGGATCACGAATCCAGTTGAACTAAAGTATTCGAATGCCTCTTTTGAATCCTCTAAAAGGATTCGAATCCTGAATGATTCGAATCCTGCCCAGCTCTGTTTGATACAATGCTATTTGAATAGTTTTTTTTTACATATCTAAAATACATTTTTATATACTAAGCAATCTAAGTTATGATAGTGTTTTAAAGAATACCCAGAACAAAAATAATAATACTAATAACTCGTCATTGAAATGACGATTTAATATGATAAAGATAATATCCTAAATTCAAGAGCTACAATAAAAATTATATATAAACTAAGTGTATATTTGAAATTGAACACTATTTGAATTTGAGAATTTTAATTTCTTTTAATTTGAAAAACAATAAATATAATATATAACTAAATGATTTAACTAATAGTTTATGGTTTAAAATGTTTCACCACGGATTAAGTGAGACATTAATTAAAGATATAGAAAGTAAATATTTATTTTATTGAATAGCCGTATACTTTAATAAAAAAAAACATTTAATTGTTAAAATGTTAAAATTTGATTTGGTCGCAGCGCGGAGCGGCCAAACCAAATTTTAAGATATTTTAAGATAGACATAAAAACAAAAAATACTAATATATAAATAGGTATAAATACCTAAAACAAAAATGTCCGAACACAGCCGTCAAATTTCGCCAAATTGGAATCGTGAAAGTTGTGAAAATTAAAAAAGAAATAATAGAAATCAAAATATGACGAAGATAATCAATATTGTCAAGGTGGATTAACATTAACTATACAATGACGTACAAGAGACGTTTATTATTTTAATATGTAAAAGTAAATTTTGGTATACCGCAAACGTCACAAATATTACTCGATATATTTTTTAAATTAAATTAGTGTGCCTTATGCCCGGTATTATTAACGATTAATAAATCATTAGATAACTATTTGTGGAGAAAATTTATTTACCTAGTAAACTAATGGGAAAATAAAATTGCGTATTATAAAGCAAACCTACCAAATAAATAGCAATTCTAGAAATAAATAATTTAATTAGTAGATTACAGACTAAAATTATACATTTTCATTGTGGCCATAGCTAGAATCACCAATTTGTTAAATTGAATTGTCAATATTTTAAATTAAATTATCAATCAAATTAGAAATTTAGTATAATTCCTTATAATTATGGAGAATAACCGTGGAATAGGACAGAATTACACAGAACAAGAAAAATAAAGCTGATTAGAAATTATAAAAGACTTAAACAAGTGTTTTCCACTCGCAGGCTAAGCATGCAGTAAAATTTCGAGTTTAGAAAAGCCTGAATTCTACTACTTGTATTAATTAATATCATTACGGTTATCATGTCTACCATATCATCTGTGTCAGATTTAAGTTTGCTCATAGTATCTTCCCTGACAGTGATTAATTCGAACCACAAGACATTCTAAGGAGTCGAAGACCTAGAGTTTTTCAAATCAGACATAACCAGGGATTTTTATACTTATGCATACGCGTTTTTAAAAATAGTTCCATTTAAAGTTTTAAACGAGTGTTTTCCACTCCCAGACTAAGCATGAAGTAAAATTTCGAGTTTAGAAAAGCCTGAAAATTTGGTTTGGTCGCGTAGCGCGAAGCGCGGAGCGGCCAAACCAAATTTTCAGGCTTTTCTAAACTCGAAATTTTACTTCATGCGCCACGCGTACAAGACATTGATTTCAAGTGAAATCACTTGTTCACAATATTTCAGTGTTTTCAGTGTTAAATACGCGTGGAGCATGAAGTCAAATTTCGAGTTTAGAAAAGCCTGAAAATTTGGTTTGGTCGCTCCGCGCTTCGCGCTACGCGACCAAACCAAATTTTCAGGCTTTTCTAAACTCGAAATTTTACTTCATGCTTAGTCTGGGAGTGGAAAACACTCGTTTAAAACTTTAAATAGAACTAATTTTAAAAACGCGTATGCATAAGTATAAAAATCCCTGGTTGTCTGATTTGAAAAACTCTAGGTCTTCGACTTCTAGAAATAAATAATTTAATTAGTAGATTACAGGCTGAAATTATACATTTTCATTGTGGCCATAGCTAGAATCACCAATTTGTTAAATTGAATTGTCAATGTTTCAAATTAAATTATCAATCAAATTGGAAATTTAGTATAATTCCTTATAATTATGGAGAATAATCGTGGAATAGGACAGAATTACACAGAACAAAAAAAATAAAGCTTATTAGAAATTATAAAAGACTTAAACGAGTGTTTTCCACTCCCAGGCTAAGCATGCAGTAAAATTTCGAGTTTAGAAAAGCCTGAAAATTAGGCTGAAGGCTTTTCTAAACTCGAAATTTTACTTCATGCGCCACGCGTACAAGACATTGATTTCAAGTGAAGTTCACTTGTTCACAATATTTCAGTGCTTTCAGTGTTTAATACGCGTGGCGCATGAAGTAAAATTTCGAGTTTAGAAAAGCCTGAAAATTTGGTTTGGTCGCTCCGCGCTTCGCGCTACGCGACCAAACTAAATTTTCAGGCTTTTCTAAACTCGAAATTTTACTTCATGCTTAGTCTGGGAGTGGAAAACACTCGTTTAAAACTTTAAATGGAACTAATTTTAAAAACGCGTATGCATAAGTATAAAAATCCCTGGTTATGTCTGATTTGAAAAACTCTAGGTCTTCGACTTCTAGAAATAAATAATTTAATTAGTAGATTACAGACCGAAATTATACATTTTCATTGTGGCCATAGCTGTACCCACCAATTTGTTAAATTGAATTGTAAATTTTTCAAATTAAATTGTCAATCAAATTGGAAATTTAGTATAACTCCTTATAATTATGGAGAATAACCGTGGAATAGGACTGAATTACACAGAACAAGAAAAAGAAAGTTTATTAGAAATTATAAAAGTGGTTTCCACTCCCAGGCTAAGCATGAAGTAAAATTTTGAGTTTAGAAAAGCCTGAAAATTTGGTTTGGTCGCGTAGCGCGAAGCGCGGAGCGGCCAAACCAAATTTTCAGGCTTTTCTAAACTCGAAATTTTACTTCATGCGCCACGCGTACAAGGCACTGATTTCAAGTGAAGTTCACTTGTTCACAGTGCTTTCAGTGTTAAATACGCGTGGCGCATGAAGTAAAATTTCGAGTTTAGAAAAGCCTGAAAATTTTGTTTGGTCGCTCGCGCTACGCGACCAAATCAACTTTTCAGGCTTTTCTAAACTCAAAATTTTACTTCATGCTTAGTCCAGGAGTGGAAAACACTCGTTTAAAACTTTAAATGGAACTAATTTAAAAAACGCGTAAGCATAAGTATAAAAATCCCTGGTTATGTCTGATTTGAAAAACTCTAGGTCTTCGACTCCTTAGAATGTCTTGTGGTTCGAATTAATCACTGTCAGGGAAGATACTATGAGCGATCTTAAATCTGACACGAATGATATGGTAGACATGATAACCGTAATGATATTAATTAATACAAGTAGTAGAATCTAAGGTAATTATTATACACTTTTGACTTTTAACTGTCAAATTATTTAGAGAATAAAATTTATTTGGTAGAAAAACAAACAAATAATTTACTGGGGAGATTTATTAGCCAAATAAAGTTATTTTGTGTTTATAATACCGAAATCTTTGGAACAAATTAATTTATTCCTAAAGTAAATTTTATTTAGGGAATAACACGTTTTATAATACCGGGCATTAGAAGAATAGCCGAATACATCAATTTAATAAATTTAAACTTCACAGTTAACCAGTGTTTTATACCCGTGGCGCATGAAGTTAACTTTAGAGTTTAGAAAAGCCCCGAGAAAATTTTCCACGCAGGGCTTTTCTAAACTCGAAATTTTACTTCATACTTAGTCTAGAAGTGGAAAACACTCGTTTCATCATTAGACATTATTTTTAGAGCGTACATCGTTACAATCTCCAGTATTTAAATCAAATTTGGAGGTTACGTTTGTAAACTCCTGTTTGTTTACATCAACCTTTGAGGTTATCTTTGTTGAATCTTGTTTGTTTACATCAAATTCGGAGTCTAGGATTGTTAAATGTTGTTTGTTTACATCAAATTTGTAGGTTAGTTGGGTTAAATCTTGTTTGTTTACATTAAATTTGTAGGTTAGGCTGGTTAAATCTTCTTTGTTTACATCAAATTTGTAGGTTAGGATAGTTAAATCCTGTATGTTTACATGCAATTTTGGATGTGTGTATGCGGTATTTATGGATTTGAAGGCAGCATACGACTCGGTGCCGAGGGGGAGTTTAATAGAGTGCTTGAGAAGGAGAGGAGTGAGTGAGGGGATGGTGGAGTGGGTGAGGAGACATGGGTGGTGGCGATACGTGGGGACACTTGGCGGAGGAATGTGAGGGGGTGAAAGAGGAGTGGCTGGGAGCGAAAGGGAATAGAAGGGTAGTGGAGTGGATGAGGGAGGATGGGAGCGGGGTAAGGACGTTGGAAAAGCTGGGGAGGGAGAGGGAAAAGAGAAGGGAGGGTAAGAGAGATACGGGAGGGTAATGAGATAAGCTAATGTAAAGGTAAATGTAATGTAAAGGTAAATGTAATGTAAAGTGTAGAGATATGCCAATAAAGGTCTTTTTTTTTACATGCAATTTTGGGGTTAGGATTGTTAAATCCTGTTTCTTAACATCAAATTTAGAGGTTAGATTTTTTCATTTCAGTAATATTTCGTACAAATCGATAAAATTCCATTTATGAATTTATGAAATCCATTTACAATATAAAGTACTACAATTGAAAATACTAGGAAAAAAATACATGAAATTTTGGGGTTAGGATTGTTGAATCCTGTTTCTTAACATCAAATTTGGAGGTTAGATTTTTTCATTTCAGTAATATTTCGTACAAATCGATAAAATTCCATTTATGAATTTATGGAATCCATTTACAATATAAAGTACTACAATAGAAAGTACTAGGAAAAAAACGGAAAACTTAATGATAAATTAGTAAAGAAACGTCTAAATCAATTAAATAATAACATACATTTCGCAACATTTGGCAGAAATCATAATCAAATATGATAAAATTGTCAAATTAGCACAAATCCACAAAATATAAAAATAATATTAAAATTTATCAAATCAACAAAAATTTAATTATGTTAAATTTATGTTGTTAAATTCAACAACAGGATTATTGACAAAAATGTCAAATAAATAAAGCAAGCAATGATTTCCAAACGAAATAAAATGTTACCATTGTATAGGTCAAAATCGATGAATTAAACAATAAAATAAAAATAGTAATAACATTTATAAAACACAAATTCTTAAAAATTTACTAAAATCATAAAATATAAAATTTCTTCAAATTAAAAAAACACAAACCTAATTTTAACAAAATAAACTAAAATTGTAGTAAATATCAAAGTCAACCGGCACGCAAACCGTAAAAATTGATTAAAACGTTAACATTGGTAAAAACAAAGCCAGCTTATTATAATTTACACAAACCACAAAATTGACAATAGTTATCAAAATCGTCAACATTGACAACAGTCGATAAAATCGCCAGAATAGATAAATTCAATAAAAATTCGTCGAATTGGATAAATTCAACAAAAAAGAAAATGATAACAATCTTCGAAACTAAAGAAAATCTATTAAAATTGACATAGAGAAAGATACTATTTTAATTATGTTAACTAATATTGGATGTTCAATTACAAAAATCTCTAGAGTGCCATGGAAAATATTCTAGGTTGGCAACTCTAAAAATATACATTATAATTATTATGTCTGGCGTTTTATATGTCAATTCCTGAATTGTGTAGCCAACTTAAATTTAAAAAAATGTTAAATCATGGCACTCTAGAGCTTTTTTTTATTGAACATATGATGGTTATGACTAATTTTATGAGTTTTGGATACTCGGTTAACTTCAAATCTAATTGTCAAAACTGTATTGCATCAGGTTGAATAGTTTTAATGTTGTATTAATCAAACCGATTGTCAACATTGTCGACGTTAGTAGTGTTGTATGAAATGTCGACGTCAACAATGGCATTGTTTGCGCCGCCCATCCCTAGATTTCTTTGTCAAAATAATATTCTAACAATATTTCCTAAAGTGATAATGCCAGTATCAGGCCGAAATTAACTTTTTCACTTTGTTACGTTCCCCTGAAATAGGATTCATTTTTAGATAGCCTACTAAATGTATAGTATAGATACTTAAATATTGATCTATGGATGTTATATTCGGTGTTTGATAAAAAAAAAACGCCCATCGTCATAACTTCGTTATTTATTGATGGATTTGAATGAACTAAAGAGCAAAGTCAATGGCCGATTCAATACTATGAATTGACAGTAATTATATATATATTTGTTCAAAATTAACTGTATTACCAAATAATAGATAGATAGATATTCGTAGTGGTGGCCTCATTGGCCTGTACCATAGTGACCTTTGCAGATCTATTGTGGATCTCTATTATCCTAGACGACGTGCTCGAGCTTCGCCTCTTTGATTAGCCCTATTAACCCTGACAGTAAGCCTTGGGTGTAGCTCTCTGCGCTTGGTTTAGTGTTGCCCAGCTTTAGGTATCTAACCCGTGCTAGGGCCTCACATTGGCACAGGATGTGGAGGGGATCCTCCTCTTCTTCTTGGCAGAATCTACATATTGTATCCTCTGCCAGACCTATTTTGATCATGTGTTTGTTGAGCCTACAGTATCCTGTCAGTAGACGTTCTATAGCTTTAACCGTTTGCCAAATAATAGTCAACTTTAAATTTTTAAATGGCTGCATGTACTTTCCTTATTTTATTATACTGGATATTATTTTCCTGAATCCAGTTATGCCCGATATAACCAAATTAATTAACCAAATTTTCAGGCTTTTCTAAACTCGAAGTTTTACTTCATCCGCCACGCGTATACAACTCTGATTTCAAGTGACGTTCGCTCGTTCACAATATTTCAGTGTTTTCAGTTTTTAATCCGCTTCGCTACGCGATCAAACCTAATTTTCAGGCTTTTCTAAACTCCTAATGTTACTTCATGTTTAATCTGGGAGTGAAAAACACTCGTTTGAAGCTTGAAATTGAACTCTTAAAAAAACAACGAATGTCGGAAAATTTACAATGTATGCTAAGTATACTGTATACTTAATAAATTCACTGTTTGTTTTGAGTTATGTGAAGTAATCAATCACTAAGAAAACACGGATTGGTTTCCTTTCTTCACTAAACTAAATTAATAATTAATAAATTAGTGAAAAAATAAAATCAAACCGTGTTTTATTACTGTATACTTAAAATAAAAATTCTCTGTATTTTTATTTAAAGTTATGTAAGAAATATAATTCAACAAAAATAAATGCATCTTCAAGTTACTTTACATCTGGATAGATTATGTTATACATGTATATATTTCGAAGATTTTTTTGTTATAAGGAAATTGAACTTATACAACTATCTAATAAAAGCAAATATCATAGATAGATCACATCATGTATGGATTATTTGTATTTTTATTTATAATAAAAATGTTTAGACTTGTCGATGCGATAGAATAATTATTTATTTAATTCACACCAGATCCGTTTAGATACACATGTTTGAATTGGATTAAATTGTCATTGATATAACCAATGAATGATGAGTTAATAACTCCGGTCTATAAGGTTTTTCGTATTTTCTTTTTTTAATAGTTTATTATTTTACCTATGCCCTATCTAGTAACCGCATCATACCACACTGTCATCTTGACAAGTATGATTGACATTACGTACACATGCACGTAATAGCTTTGACAAGTACATTACGTGCTGACAGCTGAACAGCTGATTGCTTACCGTACAACCAAATGACATTTCTTTGATGTACAAGGAGTTTTTCTTTAAAGTATACGTATTCCAAATTCAGCTTATTTTCTTTAAATCTTTAGTTATTCGTTGTTTTTTAAAAGAATTCAATTTGAAGCTTTAATCGAGTGTTTTCCACTCCCAGACTAAGCATGAAGTAAAATTTCGAGTTTAGAAAAGCCCCGTGAAAATTTGTCGAGGGTCGCGTAGCGACCCGAGACAAATTTTCTGGGCTTTTCTAAACTCGAAATTTTACTTCATGCGCCACGCGTATAAAACACTAAAATATTGTGAACTCTATGTATATTTGAACCTCACTTGAAATCAGTGTTTTACACGCGTGGCGCATGAAGTAAAATTTCGAGTTTAGAAAAGCCCAGAAAATTTGTCTCGGGTCGCTGCGCGACCCTCGACAAATTTTCACGGGGCTTTTCTAAACTCGAAATTTTACTTCATGCTTAGTCTGGGAGTGGAAAACACTCGCTTAAAGCTTCAAATTGAACTCTTTTAAAAAAGAACGAATGTCGGAAAATGTCCAGCTTTATTCCTTGTATATTGATCAAGTAGTAATTTAGTTTTCATCATTGTCATGGTACTTCTAAAAAAAATATTACAATAAATAAGTTGTTTTTTCATGCTCATTGTGTATTTTGTTAGGGCGTAGGTAAAGTATCGTACGTTTCTGGAGTGGTATGGCAATTACATGCTCGCCGAATACTGCACTCGCCGTTGCGCGGCTCGTGCGCAACATGTCCGCTTATATGTAATATGCTGTATACCACTCTCGTTACGTAATATACTATTATATATCATACAACATATAATATATAATATAATATAATATATAATATAATATATAATACAATATATAATATAATATATAATATTATATATAATATTATATATAATATTATATATAATATAATATATAATATTATACAGCGTGTAAACGAACTACTGTACAGGCTCTCTACCACATAAGGGGCAGCGTTTAAATAAACAATACCTGCATTTGAAATTACCATACCTTTAGTAGATAGCTCACAAATAATTATTAAAAATAATTAATAATAATAGGCCACATGTTTGTGGTATCTGGTATACGCGCACATTGAGTATTTTAAGAGAGATTCCACATAGACTGGTAGTTTTTAAACGATTTGGATATCGAATTACACTATCCAGAGAAAAGTGGGTCAGATTGTGAAGAATTATGTCTATTTTATCGTTTTCATAAGTACCCATTGCTGACTAAATTCCGAATATTTTCTAAACATGTTAATGAAATTCAATATTTTTCCTTATTAGGTTCACACTTCACTTTATCTCCACTCTTATTAAAATGTTTAGATAAGAGCGGCGAGGGTGGATGATTTTTAAACATAAAAATATTTTGCTGTTTAGTCTATGGTAAAACTTATTCCATGAAACATCTACATATTGTAACATGGCGCGATACGTTTATTCAAACATTGAATTGGCAGACATGTTTCTTATTTATGGTGAAACTCGGTGTAATTCCGCGGAAGCTGTAAGAATTTATCAAGAGCCGATTTAGAAATTTATTACAAAGAGCACGCGACACTAGAAGTTTGCAGCCCGTCGCCGTCGCCGGAGCCTCCGGAGGTGGTGACCGTCCAATGCGATATTTGCGAGCGGAAGATGAAATTTTGAATCTGTTGGAAGCGGATCCTGGTTTAAGTACCCGTATTATCGCCGCTCAGCTAAATGTATCGTACACATTTGTCAGCAGTGTTATACGAGACAATAATTTGTATCCGTATCACTACCAGCGAATTGCATTTTGTCAGTGAATTTTGGCACAAAATGTTCAAAATCCTAACTTTACCAAAGACATTTTAGTGACCGACGAATCGCGCTTTACGCGTAATGGAAGTTTTAATTTTCATAATATGCATGTTTATGCAATAGAAAATCCTCGTGTTACGCGTAGAATTCATTTCCAGCATCGCTTCTCCCTTAATATCTGGGCAGGTATTTTAAATGATCAATTAATTGGGCCATTTATGTTCCCATTTAATTTGAATGGAGAACGATATTTACGATTTTTGCAAGATGACCTTTTAGATCTTCTAGAAAATGTACCCTTAGCGGTTCTTAGAAGAATGTGGTATTTGCAAGATGGTGCGCCAGCTCACTATGAAAGGCGCGTTAGAAGATATTTGGATGATGAGTTTCCAGGACGTTGGGTTGGTCGTGGAGGCCCTGTACCATGGCCTCCAAAAAGTCCGGATTTAAACCCCTTAGTTTTTTTTCTTTGGGGATACTTTAAAAGTGAAGTCTACACTACGGAAATTGACAATGCTGAAATGCTGATACAACGAGTAAACGCCGCGGCTAATAACATTCGTGAAAAACCTTGTGAAATGTTTGCTACTGTTCGTGCAAATTGGATACGTAGAGCCCAAATGTGCATTGAGTGCGGCGGACGTCAATTTGAACACTTATTGTGATTTTTTTTATACGTGACCCATTTTCATCTAGTAATTCTAGACAGTGTGTGTGTGTGTGTGTGTGTAGTGCGTGCTAAGTGATTTATACGTCTCGCAGTAGTAACAGTAAATAAACAATACCACAAATGAGTGACCTAGTTTCATCTAGTCATTCGAGACAGCGTGCGAAGTGATTTATGCACCTCGCAGTAGTAAAAGTAAATAAAAAATACAACAACTTACGCATCCACCAAAAATATCATGAACACAGGTAACCAGAAGTTCTCAAAAAGTAAAAAATGCATGAAAAATTATGAAAAATCCAATATTTTTTTTCTGATTTTATTTTTGCTGCAATTGGTGTCAAAATATTTTGTGTATACGCCCTTAAGAGGATGTACATTAGTTCGATTACACGCTGTATATATAATATAATATATAATATAATATAATTTTATATTTTCTAACTTTGTTTCTATTTATTTAATTTTATATTTTCTAAATTGTATTTTGCTGACACATTTTCATTTATATGTATTACCTTGTAATTACTTATTTCTTGAAAATAAATTACCATTATTATTATTATATATAATATAAATACTTATACAGAGTGCCCCCTTAATGTGAGGAAATGGCTTAACCACAGATTCCTGGGATAAAAATATGATGATTTAACACAACTTATCTATATCCAAAAATTTACAGTTAAGCCGGAATTATATCATATGTAATATGCTGTATACCACTCTCGTTACGTAATATACTATTATATATCATACAACATATAATATATAATATTATATATAATATAATATATAATATAATATAAATACTTATACAGGGTGCCCCCTTAATGTGAGGAAATGGCTTAACCACAGATTCCTGGGACAAAAATATGATGATTTAACACAACTTATCTATATCCAAAAATGTACAGTTAAGCCGGAATTAGTCTTTAAAGTTCAAAAAAATATTATTAATTTTATTTCTAACGATTGAGCGCTATATTCGATTTGACTGAAATTTATTATGGTTGATTATCACAATATAACACATCATTTAAGTTATTATGGTCATCGTTTATTGGCAAGAAGTATTAAAAACAGTAGTACCACAACATAAAAACTAAAATATGTTTTTATTGGCGCACCTTATAAAAATTAAAAAATATTACTTCAAAGATTGATTCATTTGAAAGCTTTTTTGTCTGTTAATAATGTTTGATATCTTGTGCGGTTTTGCCATAAAAATATAAAATATGAATATGGTATCCTCAATTTCCTTGGCAAAATCCTAATACAAGCAACATACAGTGAATTCTTCTTTTAGGTAAATATATGCATAAGCTGTAAATTTTCCGACATTTGTTGTTTTTTAAAAGAGTTCAATTCGAAGCTTTAAACGAGTGTTTTCCACTCCCAGACTAAGCATGAAGTAAAATTTCGAGTTTAGAAAAGCCCCGTGAAAATTTGTCGAGTGTCGCGCAACGACCCGAGACACATTTACTGGGTTTTTCTAAACTTGAATTTTTACTTTATGCGCCACGCATGGATAAAGTGAGTTTTGGAATAAACCATCCTGAATTCCAGAAAAGTTCTTAACAATGCATGACGTTACGGTTGTTATTAAGATCTTTTGAAAGTCGATATTTAATTAGTTTAATTTGTTATTTTGTATTAACTTTGTCATAGATTAAGCACTTTATAATTCTAACCTTATTAAATTGTGTATTTTGTTTCTTGTTGAAACGTTATATAATTGTGTATATGCTAGTTTAAGTGATCCCTGTATTGTTACCTGTTTAACACCCCCTCCCCCTCATTAACTAATTAATATTTAAGGCAACTGTAACCAATTTGTAACATCATTCATCTACCTGATGAAGCCACTGTGTGGTGAAACAATTGTTGTAGTACAATAAACATTATTTTGAAACCTAAACATATTAAGTGTGTTATTTAAGTGATATTATGGAGTTTCAACAACTAACAGCCTCAGCTATACAATATTTAATTAGTGTTATTTACCTCTAAAATAGCATCCTTCTGATGAAAGTGCCCAACGAAATTGGGCATCCTCGTGTTATTGTATCCAAGCTTTTGGCACATGGGGGCATTTATTCGCTCGCAGCGGGGATGCGGCAACAACAGCGCGCAAACATCCCTCACGATTGTTAACACCACCGTACAAAAGACCAACTGCACCGCCTTCATCTTTCCCCCGATTTCGATCCTCAACCCCTGAACAAAAATCCGCGAATCTACTAATTTACCTTTCCAAAAAGCCAAGATCACATTTCACGATTACGAAATGAGCGCGCGTATTTATTTACGTTGATTTTTTGCAGTCGCGCTAGCTATTGATGTTATTTTCGGGCCGCGCTTTGAAGTTTACAAGCGTGCTTTAATGATCAAAGGGGGTTTATTTTTAGGCAGCACTCTTTTTCTCACTAATAACAAACTGTCTTTTGAAATGAGAAGTCTCGGAGCCAGTTTTCCACGCACTTTATGAGAACTCGTTCCGTAATTTGCCGTTCGTGCACACACGAACACCGGTACTAATGAAAGCGATTCCGTGAGCGGGATGAGACGAGTACCGAACGGACCGGAGGTCGGTCGGCGAATGAGCTGAACGGACGGACGAGAGCGCGAGCGGTCGGCTGCTTCACAAAGATACAAAACCCGGCCTAAGTGCTCTGCCCTAGCCTCACCAGTGCGATCAAGTCGTACGGGGATTTTTGAATTACGCCGACAGCTCTTCCGCATTGATAAATTATAGACATCAAAGAATATTACTAAAAATAAATATTAAAAAGTATTTCTATTTTATTGGATTTTCTCTTGATTGATAAGTTCATTTTGTAAGGAAAACCAGTTTTTAAATTTCAATCAGGGTTCGAAAGATATACCGTACGTTTCCTTTATCGTCCTCATCATTGGGATCCCGTAAACCATTTGAGATCAGGCGCAAATTTTGGCTAGTTGTGTGTTTCTGGGATACGAGATGGCGCAAGGATAGCAAAATTGCTAAAAGTAGTTTTAACTATGTATTAATTTATAGTGCCTGCCGAATTTTATTAGAACGAATAATAAAAATTATGAGCGCGGAGCGAATTGTTTGTTTGTTTAGATTGCGCCGGCCGAATGAATGGGTATTGAATTACACTAGACAAGTAAACTGAATAAATAAATATTCATGATTTTAATTTCAATCGACATACATACAACTTGCTTGTCTCATTTCCAATACTTATTTTTATTATATTATTATGAATTACAATCAATATAAATATATATTACATATACAGGGTGGTCTAATTTCGATGTTGCTTATGGGCATCTCGGTAAATATAAGAGTTAGAAAAAAACCGATGGCGCAGTCGCGATCTCTTTTTTTGAGACTAGGATAATGCCGAAAACAAATATGCACCATCTTGTTTTTTTCAGAAGTTATGGGACAAAATCGGGTTTTCTTGATTTTTAACTTTAATTAATATCTTGCGTAATTTGTAAGATAGACAAAAACTATAAATACCTTCTTAAGACACTTTTTTGAGTAGAATCCAGTGGCGTGGGTATTTTTTTTTATTTTATGCACACGTTTTTGAGTTATGGCCAAATTATTATTTTTTTTAAATGTAAATCATAGTTGGCTTTGACACAGTTGATAAGAGTGTTTTTCACTGATTTCAAAAATATATACTTTTGTGAATTTATCTTAAATAGAAATTGTTTTTGTTGAGAACTAAATATGTCGTTGTTGGTCTATTTTATTGTAAAAAACATAGTTACCTAACTTAATTTTTGACAGTCAAAACAAACGTCATTGTTTCATATTACCTATTAGGTAAATATCTCACGATGGCCTACAGAAATTATGAAAAGTGCGATATGTTTGAATGTTTCATCGAATCATTTAATATTCCAAGTACGGCCGCACAACTATATTATCAAAGATATCCTGAACGTCGCCAACCCGCGGAAACAATATTTACCAGACTACAAATTAATTTAATTGATTATGGGTCTTTTAAAAGGCCTAGAACCAAAAAATATAACATACCAGGCCAAGAAGAGGAGGAAATCAATGTTATCGCCTGTGTTAGGGCAAATCCCAATACATCTTCTCGTGAAATTCAACAGGATGTCCGAGTGTCTCGTTGTAAGACTTTAAAAATATTAAAGAAGCATAAATTTAAACCACATAGAGGCAGATCTGTTCATTATTTACGGCCGGGAGACTATGAAAGGAGGCTCGACTTTTGCAACTGGTATGTAAATCGATTAAATAATGACAGACATTTCTTTCGCTCGATAATATGGACGGATGAAGCCCGTATTACTAGTGATGGCATTTTTAACCGCCATAATCAGCATTGGTGGGCTAATACAAATCCCCGTCAAATAATACCTCGACGAAGGCAGGGGAGATTTGGATTTAATGTATGGTGTGCATTATTAGGAGATAGAGTTTTGGGGTATCGTATTTATAGAAATCATTTGAATACAGATCAATATCTAGACATTTTAGAGGAACATATTGAACAATATATAGACAATGTTCCATTGCAACAGCAAAGAGTTCTGTTCTTCCAACAAGATGGAGCACCGGCTCATAATGCGCGTAGGACCAGATTGCTTCTGAATGCAAATTTTGGGGGCAATTGGTTGGGAACATTTGGACCGGTTAGGTGGCCTGCTAGATCTCCAGATCTGACACCGTTAGATTTTCTTTTATGGGGAACCTGAAGGACAAAATTTACAAGCAGCCTATAATTAATTTAGACATATTGGAGCAACATTTTCATGATGCCATAGGAAATATTCGCAACATTCAAATGTATAACGCCATTCGAGCTGTAAGAGGTAGATGCCAAAGATGCATTGAAAATAATGGCCAGCAGTTTGAACATTTAAAATAAGTTTTTTTTCTTTCTAAATAAATAAAAATCGTAATAAATTTAAAAAAATAAAATTATGTTCTGCCTAATAAAGTATTCATTATTCAAAAATGAATTTTTGTTATTATTATTTAAAAAACCTCTAGTTTATAATGTTTATCATAATTAAAATTGCGCATGCAAATGATCAAAAATGGCTTTTGTCTTCCGAATTATATTATTTAGCAGATTAGATTAAAAGCTAGTTTCTACTCTATAGTAACACTGTTTTTAAGATAAATTCACAAAAGTAAACAGGGTGAGTTTTTTTCATGTGCTCTATGGGTATCTCGAAAACTATAAGAAATAGAGCAACGGTTAAGTAGACAAAGTAATACAGTTTTACGAACTAATTAGGAAAACGTTTGCAAAATTTTTAAAAAAGTCAAGGGTAACTAGATAATTAAAAAAATGTGAATTGTCGATTTTTTTGAATTGATTTTTCTGTTATTAAAAGAGATAGAAAAAACAATAAATGGCCAAGTTTTAGATAATTTTACACAAAATAATAAAATTTTATGAGATTTTATCTATCGACATTCGTTTTTGAGATATAACACAAACTTACGTTTTTTTAAATGAAAACCATACTTGGCTATGTCATTATTATAAAGGGATTTTTTTTTTCACTTGGCATACTTATTTGCAAAAATAACTAGGCTGTTAAATATATCCTATTTTATTTACAACAAAAAATTGTTAGCCATGAAATAATGACTCGAATAAAAAAACAATTACGATTGTTCGTAACAGTTAATTTTATTGTTGTATTTTTGTCAATTAATTTAGTGTTAGAAACAACTGTCTTTAACGCACATTTGTTCGCACCTATTTTAATTTCTTGCTACGCATAAATTTAAAATAAATTTATTTGAAATTTAACAAACTCCCAGCCGTAATTGTTTTATAATAATAATTTTTTCATGGGCAACAATTTTTTTGTTGTAAATATAATATTGAAAATTGTTATTTACTTAGTCATTTTTATAAATATGTATGTCAAATGACATATCAGTTTAGAGAGAAAAAAAATCCCCTTTTAATAATGACATCGCCAACTATGGTTTCCATTTAAAAAAAAAAAAATTGGCCATAACTCGAAAATGTGTGCATAAAATAAAAAAAATTCCTACGCCACTGGATTCTACTCAGAAAAGTGTCATAAGAAGGTATTTATAATTTATGTCTAACTTATAAATTACGCAAGATATTAATTAAAGTTAAAAATCAAGAAAACCCGATTTTGCCTCATAACTTCTAAAAAAAACAAGATAGTGCATTTTTGTTGTTGGCATTATCCTAGTCTCAAAAAAAGAGATCGCGACTGCGCCATCGGTTTTTTTCTAACTCTTATATTTACCGAGATAAGCAACATCGATAAGCAACATCGAAATTAGACCACCCTGTACACATGTATTTATGTGTATACAAACAAATTCATTATTTGTGTTGAATCGAATTAAATTAAAAGGTACACTTAACCAAGGCCGCACAGTGGGGCCAAATTGTCGAAAAGGCGCGCATAGGCTGTGTTTTATAATGTTACTGTATGTGAATCTCTGAAAAAGGTTTTCTATAGGTTTTATGGTCCGCACAATTCTAATCAACTATTATTCTGAACGATTGCCAACTGACAACATTATAAAATTACGTTTTTTCACAACACTTTTGCGATGTTTATAGATGATTCTGAGTAAAATTCACTAAGTTCAAATTACTAATCATTTTGATAGATTGTCGCATGAAAGATTGGTAATGGGAATACCAGAAATCTTGAAACTCTAATGACTAGTTTTGGTCTAGACACTTTAAGCAGCAGAAGAGTTTCTGCGATTATGATGCTGTTTCATAAAATTATTAATGGGGATGTTGAATGCCCTGATATTCTGTCTCAAATTGACATCCATATTAGCGCTGATAACAAATTAACACGCTACAGACCGTTATTCCGAATACCGTTCCACAGGACTAATTATGGTATCAACAATTGTTTCAGTCAATTTATGCGCTATGCTAATAATTTTTCACGCAATTCTAACTTTGATTTATTTTCTATGTCTCAGCAGGAATTGATGCGTTATTTAAAAGTTGTTGACATGAATGCAGTGACAAATATGTAATAATTGACTTATTTATTCGTAGTTTATTTAATTTAATTTAAGTTTTATTGTATTTTATTTATTCTTATATACATTTTAAATTGTAGTATTTTGTAATAATGGAGTTTCCGTAAATAAAGATATTATTATTATTATTATATTCCCTGTTTGAAATTTAGATTTATACGTGTAGACATAGATGCAGCATTTATAGATGTGTAGTGAGTAGTATCGTGATTATTTTAATTAATTATAAAAATCTTGTTGCTTTACATGAATTTTCTAGAATTTTTGATAATTTTTATAAAATTTACGTTTTTGTTGTAAAACTATAAAATCTCCTAGATTTTCGTTGATTTTAAAAATGTTTACACTTCTCGTGAGTTTTCATAGATTTTTAAAATGTTGATAGTTTGGTCAACTAGATAAATTTTCTTTACATTTTTAAGATTTCAGTTAGTTTTAAAAATCTGCACGTTTTTTCTTGAATTTAAAAAAACGGATGGTTTTCATACATTTCTCAGATTACTCTTAATTTTAAAAATATTAATGCATTTTATGCTGTTTATGAATTTATGTCAATTATTTTAATTTTCTAAGGTTTTGTGAATTTCCATGTTCTTGGTCAATTTTAAAAACTTTACGGTTTTCTTAAATTTTTCATATGAAAATTATTATCTGAAAAATTTAAGAAAACAGTCAATATTTTAAAAATTCGAACATCGATTTTTAAAATGTTGAAACTCTTCGTAAATATCCAAGATTATTACCGAATTTTATTAAAATTGTTAAGTTCAATATTTTATTCAATCAAAATAAAATTATACAATTTTTGTCATTTTTAACAAATTCCATATCTTTTCTTAATATTCATTTCACGACTTTTCTTAATATTCTATATATATTTTTGTTAAACCAGAATAAAACAATTGACGAATATCGAACGAGTGCCTTCCACTCCCAGACTAAGCATGAAGTAAAATTTCGAGTTGAGAAATGCCCTAATAATTTCGGGCTTTTCTCAACTCGAAATTTTACTTCATGCGCCACGCGTATAAAAGCACTGATTTACAGTTAAGTTCAAAATATACTACTTAGATGTAATTGGATCAAGACATAAAGATATAGTGAAACATTGCAAAAATCACTATGTTGTGAATATTTCATTAATTGTTAGTGCACATTCTTCACATTTAAATCATTGTATTTTGACACTGTTACAATATTTTTAACTATCAATATATTTTTGACAAAGGGAAAGTACTATAATGGACACATCACCATTTTGTTTGTGAAAACTATACATAAATAATATTGTAGAATTTGTTAATTTTTGCAGATTTGATTAATTTTTACTTTGGTGTTTATTTCCGATTTTTTAGGATTTTTTTTTTCGTCAACTTGGCCATTTTTTCTTATTTTAATTATTTGTTTTTTCAATGATTGTTAGTTTTTATAAGTTTTATTTATAATAATAAATAATATTATTTAAAATTTATGATTTTTTACATATTTTTGTGATATTTATTATCCACTTAAAAAATACAGAATTAGAAAAACGTAATTAGGTTTTTCGTTTGCAGTAATTGTTAACGTATTTGCCAATGTTTATTTATTTTGACGATTTTATATCTATAATATTATTGGAATTTACTTAACTATTTTAATTAGGACATCTGATTATTCTTGAGTTTGTCAATCTTGATGGTTTGTGTTGATCTAATTTGAATAATTTGAATAATAATGTTAGCGTGTTTTTTTTTGTTTGTTTAATATTATTTAATGTGCCAAACTCGTGCTTCAAACAGAACTAACAATTTATCAATTCTTTAATCGAGTTATTTGCATATTTATTATTTATCTAAAAATTCCCTGACTTTTAGTTAAAAAGGTCTAATTTCCCTGATTTTTCCAACACTTTTCCCTATGAATAAAATCCCCTGACTTTCCCGGTTTTTTCAGTCGGTGGCCACCCTGTAATAACGTTAACAAATCAGAGAATAAAATATGTATTTATATATAATATAGTGAGTCGACAATTAAAAAATATTGTAAATATTGTATTGTACATAAACTATGCATTTATGTATAATAAATACGTTTTTAAAACAGATTTTATTAGTTAATGACTCTCCCCCCCCCCCCTCAAAATTGCTCTCTGGATCCGCCACTGGGTCAAATAATACAATGTATTAAATTAACTTATTTAGTAATTTAATTAACAAAAAATTAATAGTGTCGCCTTAATGCATTAAGGGCTATTAATGTGTTAAGACAGAAAAAGAAAAACAATTAAGTTGTAAGAAAAATCCAAACTGAAAATTGTAGTCATAGGTCTCTAAAACCACATTATCTCCAATTCGTAACGTTGAATAACTGGAATTGAAACGTATATGCTCGATCAAATTACTATGACAAAAGTACCACCATCATCATCCCTAAACCCAAAGAGCAGAAAACGATACGGCAAATTACGCGAGGCTAGGGGAACGGCCGAAGCCGCTTTTTAATCGTGGCCATTATTTAATTGAAACGGTCGAGCTATTTAAGTGGCAGCCTCATGAGGAATGTAACCGACAGATCAAAGCGGCGCGCCGGCACAGCTCGATCACCTAATGATTTACAGCACGCTTACTAAACGATATTTTCAAAATTATATCGATTTAATAAATTTTGAGATTCAATCAAATTAATTTTAATTGCGAATTTATGTAAATAAATGTAGTTTTTGATGTATACAATTATCTTTGGTTGATGAGATACGTTGAAAAGTATTCATGTAATATTTGAAAATGCCAATTATCTTAAAACAATAAATGCACACTTCTGTGCAATAAAATTAAGCACACAAAATATGTTATAGTTTAAAACAGACATGATGAGTTTCCTAGTTATAGTTAAAAACAGACATGATGAGTTTCCTAGTTACGAAAATATGTCAATTTCCTTAATGTCAAAATACTGCATCATTTAGACAGCAATTCAAAAAATTCAAATTCTAACTAAAATAGAAAATGGTTTTTCTATTTTGGCTTTGTTGTGTTTATTACGAGCGTTTTTTTTTCAAAAAATCTTAGTTTTGGTTTTTTAAGAAAGGTGATATTTTCAAGTTATGGTGTTTTATCATTGATTGAAACTGCTGCTAGGCAATTAACACAGACCCGAATTATACAACTAGAATATTGTGAAAAATAGTTATGAGACTTGTGCTTAGTTTTATTGCACAGAAGTGTACCTATTTTACTGAAAATATAGGAATAATAGATTGACGTAACCTAACTTTATAATTTTGCAACTAAACCAGTTGTCAGATTGTGCACTTTCTATAGTTTTTCTCAAAAATAGGACCACAACAAAAACCAGCTAATCAAATTACGCGATCTTATTGTCTGCCGAAAGGGTAAAATCACACTGAAGCAGAGACGCGAAATTGCGGTAGAAGTCACAATTGACGATTCTTTACCAAGTGGCGGTTTGCGTCTGTTTTTACATCTTGTATTTGAATAGTGTTATTAAAGGAGTTAAAGTGAGTATTTCTGTATCACCTCTCCCCACGTATCAAATATTTGCTCCTCCTAGTTTTGAAACAAAGTATAGTGGTTGATCAGATTGTGGATCTATAGCATCAAGTTATTAGATTGTGGTATTACAATAATTTAATCTAGTGTTACACATCAACCATCTGAGAATGAACCTAACCTATTTGTTAAATTGTGGAGTTAAGTTTGTTATCAGGTTGCTGACTTATGACATATTATTATCTTTTTTGAAATTAACTTAATTCAACGATTTAACTTGTGAATTCAGGTTAGATTAGGCGAGTTGTCTGATTGTCAAGTTAAGTTAATTTAGTATTACATACTCACAATCCACAGTCTGATAAATAACTGTTAGATTGTCTGTTAGGATAGATCTTGTGATACATACACATAATCTAATAATTTACCCAGCGCAGATGACAGATTTAGAAGATATGTTAGGTTGTAAGGTTGTGAACTGGAGTGTGACGTCCCATGCTCTAGAGCCACTATATGAAAGAGAGTAACGCAAATTGGCATCCATCTTGACGCGGTAAAAGCGCCAAATTCAAACCTAATCATTGTACACTAAATTAAAACATAATTTGTCCACGACATGGTAGCAGCACCTCATAAGAGGTGCACATTTAAGCCTAGATATTCCTATTGTGATACCACAGTTATCCCTTTTCTGATTATTATAGGAACCATTTGGAGCCGTTTATGACCTTAGCCATATTCCTCCCTTCAGTCGTTTCGTGGTCAGATAGCTCGTTCATGAAAAACGAGAGGAATCTCTTATTCCAGCCAGTGAGGGGCATTGACAGAGGTATTGCAGATTCTCCTTCTCCTCTTCATCAAGACATCCTCTGCAGTAGTCGCTATGGAGTAGTCCCAAACTTTCTACGTATTTGCCAACGAGGCAGTGCCCCGTGATGACTCTTACCGTTAGAGCAATGTCATGTCTCTTGAGTGGGATGATGCCATCGCTTCTTTTACTGTTGCACCTTATTTTACTTTTGCCCTGCTATGCTACAGTTACTCTCATTCTTCTACCTATTATTTCTTAGGCTTAGGATGATATATTTTAGAATATCCCTGCTAGTCGTTAAGAATATTCTTGGGTATTGGTTTATTGAGCTTTATTCCATTCTTCGCCAGCTCATTCGCTGTATCGTTGCCTGCGTTGTTGCGGTGGCTGGGCACCCAAATAAGTTGGAGGTTTGTTTGTATTGCCAGACCAAAAGCGCAGCGGTAAAACTTGAAAAAGTGCAAAGACAGGCGTACCTGCTGATAACTGGAACGATGAGAACAACGCCCACAGCAGTCATGGAACAAATATTATCACTTCCACCACTACATCTATATTTTATGATAGAAGCTGGACAGGCTGCATATAAATGAACACACTTTAAATGTAGGAGCATCAAGACCAGCAACATTCAAAGTGCAACAAGAAGAAGAAATATTAAAAATGAGGTCCGATTTCACTAAAATCGTACACCTATCCCGCCGGTTCAAAGTAACCATACCACAGCGAAGTAAATGGGGAAGTGGAACATACGCGGGAACTTTTGAAAGAACTATCTGGTATACAGATGGGGCCAAAAATACAAAAGGAAAAGGGGCTGGAATCTATTTAGGCTGCAATCGGAGCAAACAATTTGCGGTTGCTCTGGGAAAACATGCCTCCATCTTCCAGGCTGAAAGAGCCGCCATTGACTGGTGTGCTCATCACATAATGGAATCGGGACACAACAAAGGACCAATTACCATTATGTTGGACAACCAGGCAGCCCTAAAAGCGCTAGCCTCGCCGATCGTTCAGCCCAGGCTGGTTATGGCCTGCATAGACAGGCTGGACGCATGTCGTAAACAGGAAAAACACAGCTATACACCATTCCATTCGTTTCTGGATCTCGCCTAGCTATGGAAAAGTGACAGTTTAAGTATTGTAAATGGGGCTGGTTGTGTTTTAAATCAGGGTTTTTAAATGTCACTGTCAGATGTTCGATTTTAAGGTTATAATTTCTGACTATTGTGATCTTACACTGTTGCCTGTTTTACAAATTTTCAGATATAAAAGGATAATAATATGCAGTTTTAAGATTAACAAAATTTACTACTTTGATACTGTAAAAATTTTCTAAGGAAAATAATATTAGCTGCAACATGTTTTTGTTCACAGAGAATTTTGCGCCCATTAATTAATTTGAATTTATACCCCATACTTTTAACAACCCTATAAAGTGTTGTTCTAATCTCATGGAACTCATAATTTTCTTTCATATCATTCAAAAGATCTCTCAAAGTAAAATACTGATTTCTAGAGTTATATTGCCAAATTAGTTGTTGCAGATCTTTTCTAGCTAGGTGATTCCAAAAATGGCTGTTTTTAGATCGTTTGCCAGAAGTAGTAGATTTCAATTCGTCAGGTCTTTGTCGTAAAATTAATTGTAATGAAGATCTCCCTACCTGAAACGTAATTATCTTTAATTAAATATATATGATAATTAAAATACTAGACATACCCCAAAAATATCTATTAAAATCGTAATAATATTGTGAAGCTGTAGATTTGGATTACTTTGCCTAAAATGTTTGTAGGATTTCAGAATTTGTAACCTTTTTGATTCAGAGATAATCTTTGGCATGTTAATATTTAATATGTGCCTGAAATTATTTTTCACTTTGACATTGACACAGGATTGCAACACTAGATTAATTTGATTTAATAATAAAATGCTCGAAGAAGCGACCGCGTGGCGAAATAATTGTTGCAAGATTAACAATAAACCTCTTGAAAATTAAAAAGAGGATTACTTATGATATCATAAATTATTGCAACACTGTTAAAATAAGGAATCAGGAGTGCCAATTAATAAAAAATGTAAATGTTGACACTGCAACATAACAACACGAAAGCATGGCTAGGCGAGATCCAGAAACAAATGGAATATATTATTGTATGGATAGCCAAGGACCAAAGAATTATTGCACTCTTGGGGGCCGACTTGCTGGCTAAACAAGGGGCATTAGGGGAATTTATAGGACCTGAAAACCCGCTTTCGGAATACCTCATAAAAATGGAAGGAAAACAATCCGACGCAAGTTAGCAGAGGAGCACAAAACGGCATGACACAACCAAAGGAGAATGAGGCACACAAGTCTCTTGCTAGATGGTCGGGTATCTAGCAGCATATTGACGCTGTCAAGACTGAGTAGAATGAAACTACAAAGAATCACAGGACTAGTCACTGGACACTGTGACCTGAATAAGCACAAACATAGGATGGGAATTGAGAAAAGCCCCCTATGTCGTGGGTGTTTAAAAGAGGAGGAAACTCCCCAACACATACTGTGTACATGTGAAGCCTATAAAAGGCAACGCACTGAGCAGTTCAGGAAGCATGTGCTTACTGAAATAGAGCTCAAGAAAATCCCCTGGTTGAAACTCCTAAACTTCATAGAAGGCACAAGAGTACACAGAGAGTAAACCATCCAGAGGCGCACAAAAGGACTACGGAGACCACAGTGCAGAGACGCTAAGCGACACCACCTCATGTGACAAAAAAGCCAGATCATTTAGTGCCAGATAGTCCCTTGGCTATCAGTGTAAATATGGACCCGACTTGCTTGCGTCCTATTGATTTTTAACCAGCAGTATTGATGGCGATCACTTCTCACTATAGAACACTGTAGTAGTTCGGCAGTCTGAAGGATACACAGAGGTTCAGATCCTCGGAAAAAAAACGCTGCTCCTACTTTGTCTCTCCTCTTTGATCCGTCCGTTGAGACGTAAAATATAGGGATAGGTAGACACCGGTCAACATTCTTAGGGACTCCGGCGATTCTCTAAGAATTCTTGTATGTCCCTGCGTGCTTATTGTAAGTCGACACATTGAGTTCAGACTTAAGGCTGTGGTAGCGTAATCTGCTTGCCAAAGAGATCCGTAAGGGTCAGGTTGAGGATTATTTCCAGTGCTTTCGTGGGAGATGTACTGATGGCCCAAATGCTAGTTGGTTAACATATTTGGCTAGTGCTTTCCATGATATGAACACGCCGTAGTAAAGTATTGGCCTTACTACTGCCTTGTAAAGCCAGTAGGGGATGTTTGGTTCGATACCCCATCTCTTGCTTACCACTTTTTTTGCAAGAGTACAACGCTGCGGTCGTGTTCCGTACTCTTTCCTGGATATTACGTTTCCAACTTAGCTTTCGGTCCAGTATAAAACCTAAGTACTTTGTTCTTTGATCTCTAACTCTATTCCCTTTAAAGTTGCGGGTGACAATTTGAAGATTTTATGTTTCAAAGTAAATAGAACTAGCGCAGTCTTGTGGGTTGACGCCTAATCTGCATCTTGTACACCACTGAGTTAGTGTTGATAATGCCATTTTAGCACTTTGTCTCTTAGTAAAGTTTCATCATTTTTAACCAAGTCATTTTATGGAAGCAATATGTTTTGCTCTTGGAATTTAAATTAAACGCAAAACGAAAAGAACGCGAAATACGTCCATTAAATTACCGACAAATAAAACATTAAAGCATCATAATAAAAAAAATCTGCGATTCCGTAACTGTACCAACTACAATCAATCCATCTTATCTTCCGCCATCTCTATCCCACACTTGGACAATGATCCGACTGTGGATAAAAATGTTAATTAGTCCCTTTCAGAAGGCGGCCGCCGACGACGTTTAGTCCGAATGTAATGCAACCAATTAGTCAAATTAGTGGTCCGGATAGTGGTTTACGAGGGTAATTATGAGAAAACTAGTGGCCTTTACTTTACCGTCGAATTAATTCGCTGTCGCGTGATGCAACGTTGATGTCGGAGTTGGATTTTGTAATGGGCTCTAATTTATTTCTGTGTTTGAGTTGGACCGACGCGACGCGCTAATGCAATTATATAGCGCTTTATATATTTTCGTGGAGTTTGTTGGTCCAAGCGTGAGTTTTAGATTGGTCCGACAATGGGCGTTTGTGTGGTGTTTAATTAGTACCGAACTCCTTCAAAATTATTAAGGGTATCTAAATTGAAATTGTTTAATTAGCGTGTTGTTGTGAATTACATTTTTATTATGAATGTTTGAAGTTTTAATTTTATTGAATCAATTTTATTACTTTAGAACTTTATGTTAGTGACGGCGTCTTTTATTTTCCCCGTCGCATGGGCGTAGACCAGGGGTGTCCAACCTTTTATCTTCGCTGGGCCGCATTAAGTAAAGAATAAAAAAACATGATATAAAGTGAAGTTTAAAACATACATCTAAAATTAAAACTGAGAAGCCTTTTCAAAATCAGCCCCACTTTCAAATTACTTTAACCACCTCTGCTTATTATATTATAAATGTTCAATGGTGGTAATATTATCGCACAAATAGCTGTTACTTGTATTTAGTATGATAAGAGTGTAGTACGCGTGTTAGTCCGTTTGATATGTATTCCACATAACTGATTAGGCTTTATGAATGGATCGTTCAATTTCCTTTCCACATTAGGAAACAAGCGATGCATATTTCATAGAAACGAGTGTGTACAAGGAAATTCAGAGGCAGACCGACAAGAGCGATAAGCCGGCCCGAACACAATAACATTAATTTTAATGTATGCACGCATGAAAACTTACACCGGAAATTGATAGTAATTAATTTTCACTGCTGGTAAAGATGGCTCGATAAAGCTATTACTATATAATTTAATTATAATTGACAATCATTTTCATAAGATTGAGAAATTAACGATATTACATGATAAAATATTAAATTGGCAATGTATCTATAGTAATATTGAGAAATGTGTCAACACAATCAAAAATATTTTATAACTATTCAAAGAAATGTATTAGAATTAGGTTGGTTAAAATATGTAACTAAAATTGAAGTAAAGATAAACTATTATAACCTAAAGCTTGTATTAGACCACACAATTATCTTGTACAAGAAAATCGTATACTATTTTCTATCATGCTGTATCAAAAAGAACATGTCCTATTTCCATTATACAAAACTACAAAATTCGCGTTTGGTCATATTTTGTGCGTTACACCATGATAGAAAATAGTATACTATTTTCATGTACAAGAAAATAGTGTCGTCTTGTATTAGACCTATAATTAAATAATAATATGCAATAAAACGATCATAATATACCTTAATAAGTGTTCCAAAAATCATTGTCCACGTCCGTTATTTTTCTCACATTATTTACTGCCCGAAAATAGTCATCCTTCTTAATTGTTGTCAAATGAGTAAAATACTCAGCTGTTTCCAGGCACTCTGGATGACTAGAAACTAAAAACTTATTATAACATGCATTGCAAGATATTATAATTTGGATCAACGAAAACATGAAAAACGTTCATATCATACTAGCATTTAGTAACCACAAATATTTCAACGTTCATTTGAAAATGTTTATTTCCCCTAATAAATGTTTATGTCAATCGTTGCCAAAGCGAATATGTGTGTGCATTAAGTCGGCATCCGTGTATCGTTTAGCCGGGGCAATCAAACTAATTGATTATCAGGGATAATTGTGCCTCGAGGAGGCATGTAACGGACGCCGCATATTTTTTTCCTCGTCAGAATTCCCCTGTTCGGAGAAAAGGCCGTGCCGCAGAAATTAGTAGTAAATTACCTCGACCACCGGCCTGTAATTATTAATTAATCGACAATCTATAATTAAACCTCATTACGGCCGCATACATTACCCGCACCGATCGCCAGCATATAAATTTGTAACCGAAGAATTTTCTACGGGCAATCATAGAAGAAGGAATCAGGTTTTATTAGTAATGGTAGGGATTCGTTTAGATATAACCAGTGGCGGTTCGTGAGAATTTTCATTGCAGACATAATTTTTATTTGTAGCAGATATAAGCTGGGCACTGAAAAATCAGCCACCCTGTATTTTGGATATCTTATACATGTTTTGAACGTAAATATATATTTGTACATCATTTTTAGTTTAAACTAAGCTTGGTTTAAACGTCCATCGGATATGAGTTCTCCAGAAAGCTTGCGGAAGACATTAAAAACAAAAATTCCGTATTGTGGAGGCTTTTACTTCGTTATACATGTTAATTTCACAATAAAACACTTTTTACTTTGTTTGTGTAACACATTTTATTGAATGTGACTGCAGTTTCGACAAATTTAGTTAAATTTGTCGAAATTGCAGTCACATTCAATAAAAAGTGTTATACAAACAAAGTAAAAAGTGTTTTATTGTGAAATTAGAAACATATTTCAGACATTTCGGTTTTTTTTATCATATTCAACAGAGCTGGGACGAATCCTCGTAAAAAGGATTCGAATCACGAATCCGAATCACCTAATTTGATTCGAATCACGAATACTCGAATAAAGGATTCGTAAGAGATAAATATGATTCGAATCAAAGATTCGAATCCTGTTTTTTTCGAATCACGAATACAAATCCTTCAAGAATTAATTAGATTTCATTATTTTTTTGCAACCATTAATATATAAATATCGTTACCAGTTGTTTTAACAAAAATAATCAAAACCTAATTAATTATTATTAACACTGAACATCGTTGATAACAGACTAAATATATGATTCCCTGTTACTCTAATTGAAGATGTATTTGTGTGTTTCTGAACTGCACTTCTAATCAGTGTTTTGTACGCGTGGCGCATGAAGTAAAATTTCGAGTTTAGAAAAGCCCGAAAATTTGTCCCGGGTCGCTGCGCGACCCTCGACAAATTTTCACGGGGCTTTTCTAAACTCGAAATTTTACTTCATGCTTAGCCTGGGAGTGGAAAACACTAATTTAAAGCTTCAAATTGAACTTTAAGAAAAAACAAGAAATATCTAAAGATTTACAGAAAATAGACTGAATTTGGAATACGTATACTTAAAAGAAAAACTCCTTGTATCTGTTTGCTCCGAAGAAATATGAATAATTATAAAGCATAATGAAGATAACAATTAATTCTCAAAAAACACTCGTTAATTAATATTATACACAATTGACGTTTGTTAAACAATGGCGGCGACAAAGAAAAAACATGTATTTTTTTTCTTCTAGTAGAAATGCGTTTTATGTTAAGGGGGTATTACCGTTGGTGGACCCTGTTTTTAGGCTTTTCTAAACATTTTTTTTCGGGGCTAATTAAACACCGACAAGACTGGAGTTTTTTGAGTTTTATTAAGTCAATGTTGATCTATAAAATCTGAATTTTTCATGCGCTTCCGGCGACTAGGTTCCGAGAAAAGTCGGGTCAACTGCACCAATGTTATCCGGGAATTGGTCCACGGCCGGAAACGATTTGTCGTGTGGGTTATCTGAAACACAAAATGGGTTTCGGTCCTTTAATCTATATTGAATTCTCTTGAGATTGGACCAGTTTGGCTTCAAAATATTGAAAATTGCCATAATGGTGGCCATCTGAAAAAAAAAGTATTTTTTTACCCCTTTTTTTTAGACTTTGAGGCTGACGGAAAAATACTTAATATCGATCAATTGGCTTCAGAGTGGTCCAATCCCAGGGCAATAATGTTCTTAATCAAAATCCCAAAGCCCAAGTCGATCCGTCCCATAGGGGAAAAAAAACCTTTCCGGCCAGCAGGAAAAATAGGGTTTCGAGAAAAACGCGTTTGAAGTTTTCAAACGATTTTAAACTGGTTTCCGGTGTCTTACCTCCAGTCTGCGATGCCGGGCCCGTACATCAGGCCTTCCTCCTCCTCGTAAAAGGCGTCTTGCAGAAGTCTGTCGCTCCGGTGTCGCTGCAGAGCCTCAATCGCCGCCGGAGACAAGCGCAGCTCCGCCCTCCTCTCGCGGTCTGCGTCAGTTTGGGCAGCAAAAGCTCTGCATTGGAGACCAACCCGGATCCCCAGCGTCGTCATCGTCTTCAACACTGCTTTGTAGCCTTCATTGAAGACGCTGGTGGCCAGGAAGGTCGCCACAGCCACGGTCTTGGCACCGCAGTTGACGTGTTTCGGAGTTAGCTTCCACACACACGCATTCAAACTTTCATTTGAGTTCTGGGTGTTTCCACCAAGGCACCGGTTCAACAAATCATCGTTTGAAAGTGATTCATAGACTATCTTTCAGCTAGTAGTACAAGTTCTTTCTGCTAGCAGTAATTGTCCTTTTAGTAGTAGATGAAGCAACTACTATTTTGTTCCTTCTACTATTACTAGGACTTTCTGCAACTAGTTGTAGTACAGGCTCCGCCTGCTGGTGGCAAGACGCGATAAGCCAGAACCATCTGAACAAGACGCTCTGTTAATAGCAGTAGTTGTTTCTACTAGTAGAAATAGTGTTTTTTGCTATAAAAACCCCCCCTTAAATTTTCAAAATAAAAAATGTTTGTATGTAAAAGCGGGATTGTAAGAGCAAATCAAAATATTATTTTCTAAGCCCCCCCCCCCCCACGAAATTTTTATAACCCCCTCCGAACTTTTTTTCTGGCTGCGGCCTTGGTCGTTCTTTCAGCTTAAAGTAGTGTTTTGCTCTACTATCACTAGTTTTTCTCTGGTACTAGTAGTAATACAGGCACCATCTACGGAAGTAGATCTGTCTGCTAATAGCGGCAGTTCTTTCTGCTAGTGTACACATCGTTTTTAACTGAAAAAAGTAAACGTTACAGTTTGTAATACTGGTTCTTTCGGCTAATAGTACTTAGTAGTACTAGTACAGGCCTCGTCTGCTGGTAGCAAGATATCTGAAGCTACAACCATCTGAGCTAGAACTTCTGGCTGGTAATAGTGCTAGTTGTTTCTGCTAGTAGAAATAGTGTTTTCCGCAAAACAGCCTATTTTCTGTAAATCTTTAGAGATTACTTGTTTTTTTTTAAGTTCAATTCGAAGCTTTAAACGAGTGTTTTCTACTCCCAGACTAAGCATGAAGTAAAATTTCGAGTTTAGAAAAGCTCCGTGAAAATTTGTCGAGGGTCGCGCAGCGACCCGAGACAAATTTACAGAAAATAGTCTGTTTCTTGCTACCAGCAGACGAGGCCTGTACTAGTACTACTAAGTACTATTAGCCGAAAGAACCAGTATTACAAACTGTAACGTTTACTTTTTTTCAGTTAAAAACGATTTGTACACTAGCAGAAAGAACTGCCGATATTAGCAGACAGATCTACTTCCGTAGATGGAGCCTGTACTACTACTAGTACCAGAAAAAAACTAGTGGTAGTAGAACAAAACACTTATCGCGTCTTGCCACCAGCAGACGGAGCCTGTACTACAACTAGTTGCAGAAAGTCCTAGTAATAGCAGAAGGAACAAAATAGTAGTTGCTTCATCTACTACTAAAAGGACAATTACTGCTAGCAGAAAGAACTTGTACTACTAGCTGAAAGATGGATAGTTTACTTAACATAAAACGCATTTCTACTAGAAGATTAAAAATACATGTTTTTTCTTTGTCGCCGCCATTGTTTAACAAACGTCAATTGTGTATAATATTAATTAACGAGTGTTTTTTGAGAATTAATTGTTATCTTCATTATGGTTTATAATTATTCATATTTCTTCGGAGCAAACAGATACAAGGAGTTTTTCTTTTAAGTATACGTATTCCAAATTCAGTCTATTTTCTGTAAATCTTTAGATATTCCTTGTTTTTTCTTAAAGTTCAATTTGAAGCTTTAAATTAGTGTTTTCCACTCCCAGGCTAAGCATGAAGTAAAATTTCGAGTTTAGAAAAGCCCCGTGAAAATTTGTCGAGGGTCGCGCAGCGACCCGAGACAAATTTTCGGGCTTTTCTAAACTCGAAATTTTACTTCATGCGCCACGCGTACAAAACACTGATTCGAAGTGCAGTTCAGAAACACACAAATACATATTCAATTAGAGTAACAGGGAATCAGATATTTAGTCTGTTATCAATGATGTTCAGTGTTAATAATAATTAATTAGGTTTTGAATATTTTTGTTAAAACAACTGGTAACGATATTTATATATTAATGGTTGCAAAAAAATAATAAAATCAAATTTATTCTTGAAGGATTTGTATTCCTGATTCGAAAAAACAGGATTCGAATCTTTGATTCGAATCATATTTATCTCTTACGAATCCTTTATTCGAGTATTCGTGATTCGAATCAAATTAGGTGATTCGGATTCGTGATTCGAATCCTTTTTACGAGGATTCGTCCCAGCTCTGTTGAATATGATAAAAAAACACCGAAATGTCTGAAATATGTTTCTAATTTCACAGTAAAACACTTTTTACTTTGTTTGTATAACACTTTTTATTGAATGTGACTGCAATTTCGACAAATTTAACTAAATTTGTTTTCCGCAAAACAGCCTATTTTCTGTAAATCTTTAGAGATTACTTGTTTTTTTTTTTAAGTTCAATTCGAAGCTTTAAACGAGTGTTTTCTACTCCCAGACTAAGCATGAAGTAAAATTTCGAGTTTAGAAAAGCCCCGTGAAAATTTGTCGAGGGTCGCGCAGCGACCCGAGACAAATTTTCTGGGCTTTTCTAAACTCGAAATTTTACTTCAAGCGCCACGCGTATAAAACACTGATTTAACGAGAAATTTAAAAACACACAAAAGACATTTGTCATGTTAATCCTCACAATTAATTCGAATTATTTTTGACGATTCAAATCCTTTTGTGAATATTCGAATCCTTTTATAAATATTCGAATCCTTTTATAAATATTCGAATCCTTTTATAAATATTCGAATCCTTTTATAAGGATTCGAATCGCCCACATTTGGATTCGAATACGAATCCTCTTAAAAATACGCAACGAATCCGGATTACGAATCCAGTTGAACTAAAGTATTCGAATGCCTCTTTTGAATCCTCTAAAAGGATTCGAATCCAGGATTCGAATCCTGCCCAGCTCTGATATTCAAGTAGAACCGAAAAAAAACGAACGTTACACTTAAATAAATTTTACAGATTATAAAATAACAAAAAAATAACTATTTTCTGTAAATGTTGATTACGTAGATAATTATAAACTTGATAAAAAAATAAGCTCATTTTCTTCTTTCATTACACATTACAGAAATTTTTCATGTAAACATTTTAATATAAATATTTATTTCTCCGCTTCGCTACACGACAAAACTAAATTTTCAGGCTATTCTAAACTCGAAATTTTACTTCATGCTTAATCAAGGAGTGGAAATTAAATTATTATTTTAAAAATAAAATTTAACACTAATAATTGACACTTTTGTAGATTTAAATTATATTTGACATATTTTCAACACTAATAATTCTTTTCTTAAGGTTTACAAATCAAGTTAAAATATTTTGTGTTGTCTCGTGCCCCTCCCTGGTCGCTACGCCCATGGATGCTAGTTCGTTCATTTATAAGAAAATTAATGTCTGTCCACTGAGTTCTTACAGAAATAAGATGGAAAATAGTTTGTCAAATTCTTAAAACATCTTTTAAAAAATTGAACCCCATACTCCCCTGGCTACGGCAATCATTCACACAAGACAGCGAAGAAAAGTCTTTTTTCAGATAGTTTTGTAGTATCTAGTACATTCAAATATTAATTGTTCATACATACATAAGGTTCTAGAAATACAATATCTTTATAAGCATTGTCCGACAATTAAACACACCCCTAAATTAATCAATTATGCGAGTAACCCTATACCCAAATCAAAATTAGAAATTTAATGAGCGCCTTAATTAAAAAAAATAATAATTATTAGACGAACAAAACAATTGCCCATGGACATAATAGATTATTGTTCGTCTTCTTTTTTTCTCCGGTTCTGTCCGCCCGATCATTTTATTACGATATTCCGTGTCCACATTTTTTTTCATTTTCTTCTTCTCCTCCTGCGGTCTTGTTCTTTTATTGCTGCGCGTTTGATACGGGAGATGATTAGTCTGCGGAAAGAGGGAGACGGCGTTCCGAGTCAGAGCGGGATGGCGGTATTCAGAAGGGTAATTACAAACTATTAAAGTTTTACACATCAAGATGCCGACACTGCGTTAACACGGGGGGTTTCAGACGGTTTGGAGAACCGGTATTCTACGTTTACATGGTAACTCAGAGATGTGTCCTATTTCACAATTACTTATTTTTCAAACTTAGTGCTAGCTGCTTAAAAGCACTGAACTCCAGTAATTCTTGCTAAATGGCTCAAACCATAATAATTTAATCCTTAGTTTATCTCTGAATTAAACATCAGTGTCAATTTTAATTTTTGAAGTAAAATTTCGTAAAAATAGAAAAGCCTGTAAATTTAGTTTGGTCGCGTAGGGAAAGGGAGCGACTAAACCAAAGTTTCAGGCTTTTCTAAACACGTGGTTTTACTTTATGCTTAATCTGGGAGTAGAAAACACTCGTTTCAAGCTTCAAATTGAACTCGATCAATTTTCATAGGCATAATATAAATTATGGTGATTTTCAATTCTATCCAATACAATTTATTTATTTCGAAATAGTACTTAATGATACTTTCATGGGTAAGTCAAGTGAATAAATTTATACAAAAGTATAGTAGTAATAGTAATAGTAATAGTAATTTTATTCATGATAGTACTTAACAGTTTACATTCGTCATATACCGCCGTATGTGATAAATATAATTTTATGAGATATACCAGGTAACTATATGAAAGGAGGCATATTTTATAAAATATAATGATAAAATGAGTCAAGCTATTAAAATGTTAAATAGAGAATAAATAGGACTCATTATTTTGATCGTTTTTGTAGGATTGCTTATTCTATAGTCTGTTTAAAAACTAGAAGGAGTAAGTGCTAAAGCCCAATTTACACTATAAAAAGTTACCAGAAATATCACTAGATAAATTTGGCCTCAATTTTAAATAATTTCATAATTACTCTTTAAATAAAATAAAATATCCATTTTGTACTTCTTAATTGTGGTTCAGTATTTTCTTTTCCATCGTACGATATCGTCAGTTCAATTAAAATGCTTATACGGCGTCTCGCCATATATCTGTGAAATAAAACATATTTACATTATGTTCATAATATAATATGGAATTTATATAATAATGTATCTCTATCACAGCTGGGACGAATCCTCGTAAAAAGGATTCGAATCACTAATCCAAATCACCTAATGTGATTCGAATCACGAATACTCAAATAAAGGATTCGTAAGAGATAAAAAAAAGAGATAAATATAATTCGAATCCTGTTTTTTCGAATTACGAATACATATCCTTTAAGAATAAATTTGATTTTTTTTGCAACTATTAATATATAAATATCGTTACCAGTTGTTTTAAAAAAATATTCAAAACCTTAATTATTTATTATTTATTACTGAACATCGTTGATAACAGACTAAATATCTGACTCCCTGTTACTCTGGTTAAAGATGTATTTGTGTGTTTCTGAACTCCACTTCAAATCAGTGTTTTGTACGCGTGGCGCATGAAGTAAAATTTCGAGTTTAGAAAAGCCCCGCGTAGAAAATTTGTCGAGGGTCGCGCAGCGACCCGAGACAAATTTTCACGGGGCTTTTCTAAACTCGAAATTTTACTTTATGCTTAGCCTGGGAGTGGAAACACTCGTTCAAAACTTCAAATTGAACTAATAATAATAATAATAATAATATATTTATTTCCAGAAACAAATGATTACATTCTTGGGAGTGTCAAATTGTGTGATGTGGCTTACATATTAAGCTTATTACATTCAATAATTAAAATTCTAAATAAATGGACAATCCATACATATTAAAAACAAGATATAGTAATACAGTTAAAACTATCAATAAGTTAAAATATAAATATACAATTAAAATATCAATAAGTTAAAATATACATATAAAATAAAATAAATAGGCTGTATTTGTAAAGGACAACGAAACAACACATTAAAAATGTTATAACTACAAATTGTTACAATATTACGCCGTACTTCTCATCGTATCACAGAATGTTGTATATTCACTGGTTGAGTAAAACACGTTTTCCAGTATTATTTGTTTAACTTTTTGATTGAATTTCTTATTGGTTAGATCTTTTAGATTGCCTGGTAGGGAGTTATACAGTTTGGCACATTGTACTATACAAGAATTGTGGTAATAGCTATGTTGATGTTTTGGTAGAGTTAGGTACCGCATCCTAATATTGTAGTGGTGTTGGCTCTGGTGTGTACTAAATGACTGGAGATTATTTTTGACAAACTTTAGTGATTCATATATGTATATGCTTGCGATAGGCATTATCTTTAGTTTTTTAAATAATGGTCGACAACTGGTGTTTGGTCTCTCGTTGCAAATAGCTCTAATTAGTCTCTTTTGCGTCGTAAATATCTTTTGGAAATTTATATCTGTGGTACAGGCCCAGAATATAATTACTCTATTATAAAATCGACTAATGCCTAAAAATTTACGTAAATAAAAAATTCACTGAATATCATTAAAACCGGAAAAGTCAGAGAAAAGTCATGGAATTATATTCAAATTGACCAAAACACTAACAAAAAAACCCATATGATATTATTAAATTTGTCAAAACCAGCAAATTATAAAACACGTAAAAATTTATAAAATTAACTTAAATATTGGCAAAAACAATGAAAACTATTAGACAGAATGGGGGATTCCCACAGAAGAAAGTTATATTAAAAGGCCAGGGAAAAAATCTTTAGTCAGGGAAATGTCGGAGAAATTTGACATTTCAGATTGTGGCTACCATTTCAGTTTTACTGCAAACAATATTAAACAAAATTTTTAACACTAGATTATTATCTTTAAAAACATTTTCAATCATTTAATGTTCTTTTCAAAGCATTCATTTTGAAGTTTTGAACGAGCGTTTCCACTCCCAGACTAAGCATGAAGTAAAATTTCGAGTTTAGAAAAGCCCCGTGAAAATTTTCTGGGCTTTTCTAAACTCGAAATTTTACGTCATGCGCCACGCGCATAAACCAGTGATTTAAGGTGAAATTTAAAAACACAAAAAACATGTTTCATGTTATTCCTCACAATTAATTCGAATTATTTTTGACGATTCAAATCCTTTTGTAAGTATTCGAATCCTTTTATAAGGATTCAAATCCTTTTATAAGAATCGAATCACCCACATTTAGGGCGGTCTTAGATGGACGTTTTTAGCGCGATAGCGGAGCGGGGCGGATCGTTTTTTCCGCTCCGCTTTTAGCTCTTATAAGGAGCGGATTGAACGCGTTTTGCAAGCGGGTGCTAGGCGAGTTCGCCGCCGAGCCTTCGGTGCCGTCTATCATTCAGTTGTGCTACGGTGAGTAATAAGCATGGACGAAATAGGTTTAATTGCGTCATATTATCATTTATTTATCCTTTATTATTCATAGACGTTACTGTATTTATGTATTTACTGTTTTTATAAATATAAATATTACTTACCTAAATTGCACATGCACTCCGCCCACTGAGCAAAAAACAAACAAATAACGTTATATCAACAATGCAGCAACATTAAACGTTGTTTTAATGTTGATGAAACATTACTTAAATGGATTTGTTCCTTGGGCGGTGCCTGAATTTCTAAGATAAAACTTTCTGTATCAAACAAACTTATAAAATCATGTTTTAGCGCTAGGATATAGATAATTTTATTTAACCCGTAACCGGTATACACATTTCTGCCAAAAATTTCACACTCTTTGATGGGTAATAATCTGCATATTAAAAATAGACTGTGAAATAAGCATTTCCCTAGTATGTTGGCCAATTGGAGATTCAGGGAAAAGAGAAGCTGCTGGCGGTACAAAATTTACGAGCACGGAGACTGCTCTCAAAAAAATGATTATTAATTCTTTTATTTATTTTGTTCTTATCACACTATTTTTACAAGAGATTGGGTTTGATTTTAAATTGTTAGTTATTTTATTTTTCGCAATTTCTAGAAAATATCAAAGATTTTTTAAACATAATATACTCAATGACATTAGAAGCGTAACACTCAGAAGGAGTTATTATTTTAACTTGATTTTTTGCCAGTATGGTAGTCTTACATCAAGAATAAAATGATTACATTTTCAAGAAATTTTATTAAAAAACAATCTAAAAAAAATTAATAATGTGTTTGGTGACCCCTTTGCTGTATACACTCCTGTAGACGTCTGGGCATCGACAAAATGAGATGGTCGATGTCTTCTTGAGGCATCTCGTTCCAAGCAACTTGAATTTCATCGATCAACTGTGCTAGAGTCTATGGAGGATGGTGCAAAGAGAATATTCTTCTTCCCATGATATCCCACACATGTTCAATGAGATTTAAATCCGGCGAACGGGGCGGCCACGCCAAAACATTAACACCAGCTTCATTAAGAAAGTTCATAGTTCGACGAGAAATATGGGGACGTGCGTTATCTTGTTGAAAAAGTACGTCTGGGCGGCCATCTAAATAAGGCAACAAAGTCGATCGTATGACGTCTTCAACATAACGCGCAGCTGTCATACTGCCTCGAATGAATACAAGAGGTGATCAACTACCATAAGCAATAGCCCCCCAAACCATTACTCCAGCAGTCCTGTGTACATGCCTCTCAATAGCAAACCTAAGATCAGGTCGTTCTCCACGGTAGCGTCGTACCCTTCTACGGCCATCATGCGTGCCTAGACAAAATCGTGATTCATCGCTGAATACGACATCGTGCTATTCTGCCTCTCAATGCTGCCGTTCTCTGCACCAGTCCAACCTTTGGCGACAGTGTCTCGCTGTTAAAGGAAGCACTAATCTTGGACGGTACGAAAGAAGCCCAAAGGATTGAATGCGGCGATATAAGGTTCGCATACTAACGGGCCTACCTTCTTCTCCAATCCATTGATCACCGATTTGACGCGTAGTAGCGAAACGGTCTCGCAGGGCTATTTGTCTTAAGCGCCGATCTTGACGTTCTGTGGTACGCCTTGGTTGACCAATTGGTCTTCTTCTTGCTCCTCTACCTTCTTCTGTCCATACCTGATACACACGTATTACAGTTGCTGCAGTGGAATCAATACGCGATAGGACATACCGACATCTCGATAAGCAACAACTCGACCCCGGTCAAAATCGCTCAAATGGTGATATTGTGGACGTCTTCGGACTCGAGGCATTTTATTTAAGCTTAACACACTCAACGGAAACACGAAAACTAAAAACATCTGTACTAAACAGCTCATATAAATAGTTTTATCAAAAAAGAAAAAGTGAAATTTTTTTTTTTCACAATAAATATAAAAGGCACAAGGTTGAAATTGTTATCAATGTATGCTTTAAATATAGTCACTCTGCTGCTAAAATATGAATTCAAAAAAATCATTCCTTCTTGGTGTTACGCTTCAAATGTCATTGAGTATATACAAAATTACGAAAAAACTATTCGTGAAAATGCAAACAGTGTCTTAATTAATAAGACAATTTAAGACGATAAATATCCAATAAATATCCATTGAAACAACTACTTCCCGTGCAAATACACCTCCGGATATTGAATTATACAATGAAATGTTTAAAATCTTATTTAATTTGATTTGTTACAAGGCTCTATTAAAATATATGTAACGTTTAGGTCAAATTCTCTTCAAACCAACTAACAATACAATTTAAAATGAAAGGAGAGATAGCAACAAATTAGAAGTGAAAGGACTTGGATTAAAACTAATGTCTTATGCCATCTATAGACGCGTTTCGAGATTTATCTCTCTTCAGTATAGCTTTGCTTATGACGTTTAAAAAAAAATGGAATAAAATTAAACAAACTGCCTTGGAAAAAGTGTTGTGTGTGTGGAATGAACAGGTACACAGAAATGGAATAGTGAGTGAAACGCTGTGCTCTCCCAGAAATCTGGTGGAGTATATTATTGCCAATATCGTCAATTCGACGAGCAACAGTATTGAGGGAAAGACTTATCGTTTTGAAAAGTTTCACCTTTTCCAGACATAATACCCCAACAGCTTCCATCATACACTCTTTAACGATGTTTCCATCCATAAAGGGTTTCCCTTTTTTCGCCAACAAATAAGCAACTTTCATGCTAACTAAAGTCAATGATTCATTTTCCGAGTTTGCCTTCCTAAATAAATTTAGCTGAGAAGACAAACTACGACTCATTTTTTCAAATTTTTCAGTACGCTGCTTGTCCTTAAATTGTCAGTAAGCTGAAGCATGTTTTGTTTCATAATGTCGACGTAAATTGTATTCCTTCATTACAGCAACAGAGTCATTGCAAATTACACATATAGCTTTGCCATTCTTTGACTGCGATTGCACAAAGAAATATTTGAATCCCCATTCTTCTTTAAAAACGCGGCACTCGTCATCTACTTTTCTTCTTTTTGTTTCCATGTTCAACTTTAAAAAATAATATTAACATAATAATTAAGTTATAATATATTAAATATAAATCTAAACATACCAATTTACAATAAATCAACTGTAAAGAATGTAAATAAGCTCCGCGGCCGACGAATTTTTGGTTTGTCATGGACAATCTCGTAGCTTTGCAGGCACTGCAGTTGAGTGCAGTCTGCCGCTCCGCGCCGCCTACGTACAGTCAGAGTACAAAATCATTCATGTAGTCGAGCGGCCGAGTCGTGCTCATTCTAACCGAATGCGCTCTTCATCCGCGCGAGATCTAATACCGACGCGCCACGCTACATTTATATTTTACGAAATTTTTCAAAATCCTTGGCGGGCCGGATAAAATAGCCTGCCGGGCCGGGTTTGGCCCGCGGGCCGTAGTTTGGACACCTCTGTTTTAGAGGATTCAAAAAAGGCATTCGAATACTTTTGTTCAACTGGATTCGTGATCCGGATTCGTTACATTTTTTTAAGAGGATTCGTATTCGAGTCTAAATGTGGATGATTCGAATCCTTATAAAAGGATTCGAATCCTTGTAAAAGGATTCGAATACGTACAAAACGATTTGAATAGTCAAAAATAATTCGAATTAATTGTGAGGAATAACATGAAAAATGTTTTTTTTTGTTTTATGCGCGTGGCGCATGACGTAAAATTTCGAGTTTAGAAAAGCCCAAAAAATTTGTCTCGGGTCGCGCAGACTAAATATCTGACTCCCTGTTAATCTGGTTAAAGATGTATTTGTATGTTTCTGAACTCCACTTCAAATCAGTGTTTTGTACGCGTGGCGCATGAAGTAAAATTTCGAGTTTAGAAAAGCCCGAAAATTTGTCTCGGGTCGCTGCGCGACCCTCGACAAATTTTCACGGGGCTTTTCTAAACTCGAAATTTTACTTCATGCTTAGTCTGGGAGTGGAAACGCTCGTTCGAAACTTCAAAGTGAATGCTTTGATAAGAACATTAAATGATTGAAAATGTTTTTAAAGATAATAATCTAGTTTTAAAAATTTTGTTTAATATTGTTTGAAGTAAAACTGACATGGTAGCCACAATCTGAAATGTAAAATTTTTCCGACATTCCCCTGACTAAAGATTTTTTCCCTGGCCTTTTAATATAACTTTCTTCTGTGGGAAACCCCCATTCTGTTTAATAGTTTTCATTGTTTTTGCCAATATTTAAGTTAATTTTATACATTTTTACGTGTTTTGTAATTTGCCTGCTGATTTTGTAAATTTAATAATATCATATGACTTTTTTGTTAGTGTTTTGGTCAATTTGAATATCATTCCATGACTTTTCTCTGACTTTGCCGGTTTTAATGATATTCAGTGAATTTTTTATTTACGTAAATTTCAGGCATTAGTCGATTTTATAATAGACTTCAATTTGAAGTTTTAAACGAGTGTTTCCACTCCCAGGCTAAGCATGAAGTAAAATTTCGAGTTTAGAAAAGCCCCGTGAACATTTGTCGAGGGTCGCGCAGCGACCCGAGACAAATTTTCGGGCTTTTCTAAACTCGAAATTTTACTTCATGCGCCACGCGTACAAAACACTGATTTGAAGTGGAGTTCAGAAACACACAAATACATCTTTAACCAGATTAACAGGGAGTCAGATATTTAGTCTGTTATCAACGATGTTCAGTGGTAATAATAAATAATTAGGATTTGAATATTTTTGTTAAAACAACTGGTAACGATATTTATATATTAATGGTTGCAAAAAAATAATAAACGAAAATTTATTCATAAAGGATTTGTATTCGTGATTCGAAAAAACAGGATTCGAATCCTTTTTACAAGGATTCGTCCCTGCTTTGATAGAGACACATTATTATATAAATTATAATATTATGAACATACTGTAAATATGTTTTATTTCACAGATATATGGCGAGATGCCGTATAAGCATTTTAATTGAACTGACGATATCGTACGATGGAAAAGAAAATACTTAACCACAATTAAGAAGAACAAAATGAATATTTGATTTTATTTAAAGAGTAATTATAAAATTATTTAAAATTGCCGCCAAATTTATCTACTGATATTTCTGGTAACTTTTTATAGTGTAAATTGGGCTTTGGCACTTACTCCTAGTTTTTAAACAGACTATAGTAAAAACAAAGCAGTTGCCAGTGGATTTTCATGCTCATTGTCTGATAACATATGCAACACAACATATCCGCTAGCTAACTTTATTGGCGATCAAACGATGAATTTAAAACGAGATTTCACATTTTCGCTGAGTCTTAAGAACAATCTAGTTTTGGTTTAATTATCAGGAATTATATCCCCAGTGCACGCCAAATACCTGAATATTTCGCAAGTGCGCGTAGTGCACAAGCGAAATATTTAGTTATTTGGTGTGCACGCGAGGGATATATGTGAAGACTATTGCACGAAGAAAATTTCACATTTACTAATTGTAATTTTACTTAATAAATGTTTTGATTATTTCTTAAAAGTCAAAACATTTATATTGCGCATGTGCAATAGTACCTTGCATATGTGCAATATTGTACATATTGCATATGTGCAATATTGTACATATTGCACATGTGCAATACCCGGGCATTGCACTAGTGCATAAATACTCGCTGATACTCTTACCTGATTGGCTAAATTTTTAATAATGCTATTACTGGATTGGTCGAAATTTTCTGAGGGCAAGTCATTCCTATTTTACGAGAAAAATCAGTTTAATTTTAACTTTGTACATTGAGAAAGTTCTCTTCTTTAACTAATTTAAATCTATTTAAAAGATTCAATAAGCTTCGATTTGAAGTATAAAAAGTGGAATTAATATTTTTACATTTCATTTGTTCAAACTTGTATTTTATGCATGTATTGTATTCTTCAGTAAATGTTTTTATTTTGTTATGATTGTAAATAACAAGATAAATTCAAATTCAAAACTATTTGAATTCGAGAAAATAAGCTTACGCTTCTTATAGTTGGCACACTTTAAACATAATATATAAAATTACGAAAAAACTATTCGTGAAAATGCAAACAGTGTCTTAATTAATAAGACAATTTAAGACGAAAAATATCCATTGAAACAACTACTTCCCGTGCAAATACACCTCCGGATATTGAATTATACAATGAAATATTTAAAATCTTTTTTAATTTGATTTGTTACAACGCTCTATTAAAGTATATGTAACGTTTAGGTCAAATTCTCTTCAAACCAACTGACAATACAATTTAAAATGAAAGGAGAGATAGCAACAAATTAGAAGTGAAAGGACTTGGATTAAAACTAATGTCTTAGGCCATCTATAGACGCGTTTCGAGATTTATCTTTTTTTTACTTTTTCCAAGTAAGTTTGTTTTAATTTTATTCCTAATTTTTTTAAACGTCATAAGCAAAGCTATACTGAAGAGAGATAAATCTCGAAACGCGTCTATAGATGGCCTAAGACATTAGTTTTAATCCAAGTCCTTTCACTTCTAACTTGTTGCTATCTCTCCTTTCATTTGAAATTGTATTGTCAGTTGGTTTGAAGAGAATTTGACCTAAACGTTACATATACTTTAATAGAGCGTTGTAACAAATCAAATTAAAAAAAGATTTTAAATATTTCATTGTATAATTCAATACCCGGAGGTGTATTTGTACGGGAAGTAGTTGTTTCAATGGATATTTATCGTCTTAAATTGTCTTATTAATTAAGACACTGTTTGCATTTTCACGAATAGTTTTTTCGTAATTTTATATATTATATTAGATTGTAAATAAGCCTGGGATTCGAATACAAATAAATCAAATACTTAAATACTTGAATATTCAAATACAAATACTTTAATCAGTAAACTATTATATATACAGGGTGTCTACGCTAAACCGTTCGTTAAAAGTTTATGGGGTTCCCGTTGCACTAAAAATTTGAAAAAAATCCTCATCATACGGTTGAATCAGTTCTCCTCATGTGAAATATTTTCAACTTTATATCACTTCCGGTTCCACCGGAAGTAGTACCAAGTTTGTTATTTTAAATAGAACACCCTATATATTAGTCATTTTTTGGATTCCTCGTTTAAATTGCAACATATTATATTCGAACATATGTACACATATCTCTTAGTTTTCAAGCAAAAAAAATATTTCTAAAATTTTGACCACTAAAAGGCATCTTAAAAGCTATTTGTAACTTCTCTTAAGTGTAAAATAAAAATATGATATATATCTCTACTTGTACCTAGAGGATGCCTCTATGAGTGTATTAACCCATTAACGCCTGAGATTTTTGTTTGTTCAGAAATGTATTACCTGTTACGTCCTTCTATTACATATATTTATAAATACGTTTTAAAAATGGATTTTCTTTTATATCACTTTTAGTTTAGGAGATATTGAGTGTTCCATATATGAAACGCTAGGCGTTGAGCAGTGAAAAAACAATGTATGAATAATTTTTTTATTCGAGAACAGGTTACAAAAATCGTATTATATCATTGGTATTTTCTATGGAAAGCAGCAAAACAATCAATGCATAAACCTAATCCACATTTCTGACACTTTGTGCGAACCGCACTTCCCTTATGGATTTTGCTTGCACACCTGCGCCTTTTTCCACCAGGTACATTTTCGATGAAATGATCAGTTCTATCAAACTGAATTTCTGGCAGAATCTTCGAAGACGTTGATCCAGAACTTTGCGGTCGTCCTCCATGTTTAGGCAGCACTGCATATCGTGTTAGATAATACTGCGCAATCTGTCGTCTGAATTCTAGCTGACTAATATCACTGCCCCCAGCTCTTTTCAGTGACCATGCATTTTGTACGCCCACATCCACCAGCCAAGTGAATATTGGCCACCACTATTTTTTACCTCTCACACCCATTCTGTAAACTCCCAGATTAGCATCCATCTGATCAGTGCCACCCATGAACTTGTTGTAGATAAAGATATTCCTTGGTCTTTCGATGGATATATGTTTTTTATCTGCTGCTGAATATCTTTTCGCAGTTGTAAGTGGGTACACTCCATGGCATGTCGATCCAACAGTTACAACCGAATTATCCATCCATCTAGTTATGACTACTGAAGTATTGTTCACATTGGTCCTTGCATAGTCGAAGGTGCCTCTTTTCAGTTTCTTCATTTCTTTCACAGTTTTTAGGAACTCTATTTTCACGCATGGTGCCAGTTGCTCCATAGCCTAATCTTTTCAAGTGAATCAGTGTAGCCATTGAGGTAAACAAATTGTCGAAGTAGAATCTGAATGGAAGTACTTTGATTTCTGGAGTAAGCTCTTCTATGAACTTCAGTAATGGAGCAGTTGCTTTGCCATACAATTTCTTGTCATTTTCTGGTATTCCTGGCATTGTTCCTTGGTAGATGTCAAAATTTATAAGGTATCCAGACTTTGTGTTGATACACCAAGCTTTGTACCCAAATCGTATAGGTTTCCCACGGATGAATTGCTTGCATCCGTGTCGTCCATAGTATTCAATCATACTTTCATCATAATCAATTTCACGTTCAGGTATGAAATGGTTCTTGAACCTTAGTTTCAGTAAATCCATGAATGGTCTCACTTTTGCCATTTTATCAGTTTTGTCTAATTTATTATTGTCTGCACAGTGCATGTAACGCATGATCAGGTGAAATCTATCTCTCCTCATAGCTTTATAAACCATTTGGTTCCTCATATCGTCTTTTGAGTCCCAAAATGATCTTTTGGACGGGAGGTTGTTATAGCCCGAAACAAATAGGATACCGATGAAACATCTTATTTCATTTGCCGTGATACTTTGAGATATATTACAGTTTTTGAATGCGGCATACAAATTACTCTGATCTGCTAAGAACTCGAAAATTTCTTCATCAAAAAATTTTTCAAAAGCATCAACTGATGTCATATCACGGTAATGTGAGTAATTTGCTTCTGGAAATATGTTTTGGTTTACCGTGATGTCAGATTTTGACCAGAGGAACTTATACTTGTTGGTAATAGGAACTAACTCTTTTGAAATGAAACTGTTCAAGGGTAAGTTGTCCTCACTGTCATCTGAGTAACATTCTTCGACACTGTCTTCATTTCCACCTTCCACTTCATTCGCAATTTCAGAGATTGTTTTAGTTGTTGATGCTCTTCTTCCATGTGTGGACAATTTCAGCTTGAGCTTGTAATTGTCTTCCTGATAAACTGTCCACCAGTACTCCACCATCTTCATCTGCAGAGTCTTCTTCTGAAATGTCTCCTCCTGGAGGAGTTATATAAATGTTTGAAACCTTATCTTCCCAAAACTCTTCAGATTCAATAATGTCAGTGATTTCTTTGATTGTTAACCTAAAAATAATATTATATAATAAATATAATATACGGTTTTTTTAGCCTAGTGTTCCATATATGGAACACCTATCTTGAACTCTCAATATAGTCGCAATCATAATACTTTCAAGTGAAGCTGCAGTATATATCCATAATACAATACAATTGAAAGATAACTATGATAGTTCGGGACATAGTCCCCTATAAATTGGTGTAAAAAGGTGTTACTTACGGTCGTCGGTCGTCCATTTTGGTAAAAACAACAAACAGGAGAGCAGACGCTGAACAAAACACTCCACGTGCTGTGATTTTGTTTATTTTGACGGCTCTGTGTTGGCTCACTAGATAGGCAACACCTTCGCGCGACATGTGATGCAAATTGCATAGCACAATACTGGATACAGATAATACACAGGGCTTTTATGATGCGACTCTTTTGCGTGCCATATATGGCACGCAAGGCGCTAATGGGTTCATTGAAAACTGTCAATTTTGACAATAAATGTTCTTAAAATGTCAATATCGAAGTGCCCTCTTCAATATCTCGTAATTCAATTTTTTTAAATGGAATGACCCATTTTTTATCACGTGGTACAATTGGGGAAATGATTTCCTACAAAAAAGTATTAACAACTATACTCCTAAAGCAAGTGGTTTTCGAATTATTTCGAAGATTCGTTTTTCGTCGCATTTATGCAGGGAATAATGCGCGCATAAGTCGCAACTAAATTTTAGTAGGCAAGTAGTAATGCTTTTGTTTTGTCGCTTATGTAATGCGAAATGTCAAATAATAAAAACAATTAGTACAAAGTTATACAGAAATCAACAGAATGAATAAATACACCCATCAACAAATTATTAATTTATTCTTTATACATGGCAACTGCGATAGAATTGGTACTCGAACATGTAGAATATATAATGAAACTTATCCACATTTGCCGCCGACGAATAAAACAAGATTTAGAAGATTGGAATCAAATTTGTTTAATTGGCAGTTGCCATGTATAAAGAATAAATTGATAATTTGTTGATTTGTGTAATTATTCATTTTGTTGATTTCTGTAAGACTTTGTACTAATTCTTTTTATTATTTGACATTTCGAAATACAATCGCGACAAAACAAAAGCTTACTACTGGCCTACTAAAATTCAATTGCGACTTATGCGCGAATTATTCCCTGCATAAATGCGACGAAAAACGAATTTTCGAGATAATTCGAAAACTACTTGCTTTAGGAGTATAGTTTTATAATACTTTTTTGTAGGAAATTTTCCCCCCAATCGTACCATGTGATAAAAATTGGGTCATTCCATTTAAAAAAATGGAATTACTAGACATTGAAGAGGGCACTTAGATATTGACATTTTAAGAACACTTATTGTAAACATTGACAGTTTCCAATTAATTCACTCATAGAGGCATCCTCTAGGTACAATTAGAGATGTAAATCATATTTTTATCTTATTCTTAAGAAAAGTTACAGACAGATTTCAAGATGCCTTTTAGAGGTCAGAATTTTAGAAATATTTTATTTTCTCGAAAACTATAAGAGATAAGTGTACAAAATATGTTGCAATTTAAACGAAGAACCCAAAAAATTACTAATATATAGGGTGTTCCATTTAAAATAACAAACTTGGTGCTACTTCCGGTGGAACTGGAAGTCATATAAAGTTGAAAACATTTCACACGAGGAGAACTGATTCAACCAAATGACAAGGAAATTTTTCAAATTTTTAGTGCAACGGCAACCCCATAAACTTTTAATGAACGGTTTAGCATAGACACCCTGTATATATATATATATTATAATTCAAATATTTAAATATATTTTCAATAGAATAATTGAATACTTAAATTTGAAAAATTCCCAGCCTTAATAGCCTACATTTAGACTTTTCTTGAAATCAGTGTTTTATACATTTGACGCATGAAGCAAAAATTCAAGTTTAGAAGTGCCTGAAAAGCAAAACAAATTTGTAGGCTTTTCTAAACTCGAAATTATATTTTATGCTTAATCAAGGAGTGGAAAACACTTGTTAGACAGCTGTTAGAACCTTTAATGACAATATTGATTTTATAAAGAAAATAGGAAACAAACACAAACTGTTGTTATTTTTATAAACTTTATTAGTTTCGTTAATTATCTTGTTCATTTTTTTCTATGAATTCGGTGTTTTTATTAAAGGTTTTAATAGTTTTCTCCACTTCTTGATTAACCCATTAACGGCCGAGCAATTATAGAGATAACACTAAAAGTTGATTTTAGGTAAAATTCTGCACTTATTTTTATAATATTTATGAATGACTTATTGTATTACATACTGTGAATTTTTCTTTTAAATATACATAATGTATATGCTGTAAAACTTCAGACATTCAACGATTTTATATAAAAACGTGCAGTATGAAGTTTAGAACGAGTGATTCCACTTCCAGACTAAGCATGAAGTAAAATTTCGAGTTTAGAAATGCCTTAAAATTTGGTTTGGTCGCTCCGCGAAGCGGAGCGGCCAAACCAAATTTTCAGGCTTTTCTAAATTCGAAATTTTACTTCATGCGCCACGCACATTAAACACTGAAATATTGTGAACTTAAAAATACACTCACATTATTTTCTTTTTAAATGAGTAATAATCGAAATATTCAAATAACAAAACATTATATATTTCTTTATACATTTTCAAGTCAGGCCAAATAATATATATCAAATTGACTTATTTAGTAATTTAATTAACAAAAAATTAAATATGTTGCGTATATGCATCAATGGCGCTTAATGGGTTAAGCATAAAATAAATAGAAAAGCCTGAAAATTTGGATTGCTCGCGAAGCGGAGCGACCAATCCAAATTTTCTAAACTCGAAATATTTACTTCACGCGCCAGGCATGTAAAACACTGAATTGATATGAATTAATACTGGACTGGGACACTAAATCTACATTTATTGGCATTTTTTTTGTGGGTTAGGCCACTCTTGCTCTCATTGCCTTGTTTTTATGCATATTAGTAATGTTTGCGATTATGTAGATAAAAAGATTCATGTGAAAGTTGAATTATTTTACAGAATAAAAAAATAAATTCAAATTAAGAACCAATTCTAAATATACTAAATACTTAACTATTCTAAATATACTAAATACTTAACTATTTAAATAACTGGTGAATATTCAAATATGAAAATAATTTAGTGAGTGAAGAACTAAATCAAAATTTAAGAAAATTTAAATATATTTGTATTTTAGAACCAGCGAGAGTCTACGAGAGGATCCATACTGGGTGAAAGATCCCCGACGATGAACATCATCAGGGATTTGCCCACCTTAGTAATACTGGACTACCTAGACAAGGTGGGATGATTGAGCTGAGGATGGGTGACCCCTAGTGGGAAGCAGCACAATGAGCCTAATGAGGTCTAAGTGCAGTGCGGCAATGCGCACTCCCCTTTATACCAGAAAATCTTTACAATAAATTAATTTAGAATGTAACAAAAATAAAACAAACACAAACAAACAAAATCTGAGAACGTTTATAGGAAAAAAATGTGACCTATAAATTTTTATTTAAAAATTACATGATCAATTTGGTAAAGTACATTTGGTTTTCGTGTATGTATTCCTAAGATATAAAATTAAAAAACGATCCTACTAGCAAAAATTAACAAGTTAGTAACAACACTTTATACAGAGAGTATCAACCCTAAAAATTCATTATAAGCACTAGAAAAAACCTCTAATTACACGACAGAGTCTACTTCGTCTTCTCTAGGCCAACGGAGGCATCGGTGCCCCAAATCATACCATTCAGCTTTTCGCCCACAAAATACAACACCATGGACAGAGCCAGAAGCCCGCCGAAAAACACCAGCCTCATCGGAAAGTTGAGCACGTCGAGTACTGGGTACACCCACATGCCCGTGTACGAGAATATCACGTGGATCCAGATTAAGTACACCACCATGAAGCTTGTGAGGACGGTGAGGCCGAACCGCCTCGGAGGATACCGTCGCTTGATAAGTATCATTTCTAGGAGGATGAAGATCATTATGTTGGTGTGCATGCAATGGTTGAGCCATGTCGGGAAGAAGGCGTCCACTGCTTTGGGTAGGACCAGTTCTCGGTCTACGAAGTAAAGGCCCCAGAATGTAAGGCCTACAAACATTGAGAGTGGAAAGGCGAGACATGTCATTAACTGGAATCATAAAATAGAAACATTGATTTGAGAATAAAGAAAGAAGGGTTGAACAATAGAAAAATTATTTTACTAACCGTGTCTTGTAATCTTCTAAGGAATGGTCTTTCATGATGGTTGTCTTTGTTTAGTATATCGTTTAGGAAACATACTGTGAAGAATGTGGCTTGTAGTAACTGAAACAAAATAATGTTTATTTATTAAAATATTCTGAAGATTATGAATAAAGTATAATAATATTTATTTAACACGTTGATCGCCGCGCCGCATTCACTTGCGCCACAGTTAAATTTTCGTTTAGGCCCCGCAGCATGTACCGCATACAGAAACAACTTTTAAAGCATCGTGCTGCCCATGCCGCGGAGCTAGTATAATTATATCGACATATAAACTAGGTGGCCTGAATGCTTAAAAACGTTTTTGTACTTTCAAATGTTTGCTTTATTATTCTGTATAAAAACTTAAGCAACGGCCTGACTTAATATTTTTATTATTATAAAGGTGGCAATCAACGTATTAACCCATTCACATACAAAGACATATAAGAAACATCAATTATTTTATTAGGTAAAAATTGCTATTGTGCTGTCCAGGAATCAAGTTTTTAGAACAAAATCCCTTGACCACCCGGTGGTTCAATGTTATCAGTGAGGCATTAATTATTAAGAAACAAAAAAGAATCTATTTATTAAAAAAAAAAATGCTAAAAATATAAATTCATTAAAATTGTAAACTATTGCATCAATTAACTCATGTATGTAAATTATAGGTACTAAAAATAGTCAATATATAAATAATTCATTTCATTTAATTCTCAATTAACTATCATTAAGAAGCAACCTCCAGTAACAGCTGATGTTATAAAAAAAGGTTCAAAAAATATTTGATTAGGTAATTTTTCGAGTAAAAACGTTTCAAATTAAGCTGTATTTTATCATTCCTATGCATATTGTTTCCTTACCTAAAATGATATTTTTGTGAATAAATTATTTTATGCCTTTATTTAAAATCAGGAAATAATTTTCAGTTTGTGAAAATTCACAGTATAGTGGAATTTCTCAAATTAGGCACTCTCATGCGCAGAACGAGCGCCGTTCGTGTATTTTCGCTGCTCAAAAAAATGAGAAAGTAGAACCTGACTACGTTGGGCGCATATTTATTTTGAAGAAAGGAACTCGCACGCACATGCCAGGTGCTGCATCGGACGAGAACCATTCGGGATTTCAATGGTGTTATCTCTGCGAGAGCCAGTGCCGAATGGTACATTTACGGCCCAACGTTTTCAGGCTTGTCTTGCCAACGTTCGGGAAATGCTGTTCTACCGCGCAAGTGCTCAATTTGGGTAATACATTTATATTTGGTATTGGATGATATACAGAGAGTTTTATGTAACACCGAACATACTAAAATGTACTTAATGTTAATTTTCTTATGTTCGATGTGTACTGGGACGCATCAAAGCATTGAGTACGATGTGATTGGCTACGATTTCTAATGGTAATATAGTTAACCCAATGTACACTTTTCACGTCAAAAATAAATTAAATTTGTCAATTATTATGTCAACCACAATATGTTGTATTATGAATATTTTAGTCCAACGGAATGGCTATCAACTTTTGTTATATTTTTAATCAGTAAAATACTAGTTAAAGAAGGTAAGAAGATACAAACGCTTCAAAGCATTGAGTACTATGTGATTGGCTACGATTTCTAATGGTAATATAGTCAACCCAATGTACACTTTTCACGTCAAAAATAAATTAAATTTGTCAATTATGTCGACCACAATATGTTGTATTATGAATATTTTAGTCCAACGGAATGGCTATCAAGTTTTGTTGTATTTTTAATCAGTAAAATACTAGTTAAAGAAGGTAAGAAGATATAAACGCTTCATCAGTAAACACAATTTTTCGCAACATTTCGTTGTTTGATTTAACATATAAAATACAATTCTACAAAAATGTTATCGCTTAATTTTATTACACAGCAACTAGTTATGTTGGAATTTGTAGGACCCAAACTTAAATTCTTGTAGAACTCCTACGTACAAAGGATTTTTAAATATTTAATAATTTTGCAATAGTACGGATATTTATTATTAGACACTCTTCGACATAACAGAAATTGTTTAATTTCAGCTCTTCCGATAATATCGACGGACTTCTAACTCCTCACTTGTTAAATTTATCCAAACTGTTCTAGAAGGTTCGAAATGGTTGAAATAAATGGTAGTCTGATTGACCAGAAAAATTTTCTGAAAATAAATCATGGGAATTTCTTGAACTGTTTTCTCCATGGTATAAGTTTACCAGAATAATCTTTTCCTCTTTTGTATACATTATTGATACGTTTAACTCTCCGTTCTTCGTCTACGCCTGCTTAAAGTGCTAGAACAGCAAATATCACTTGCTTGCGATAACTGACAGATTACATTTATTACTACTACTTTATTACTATATTACAATTAGAAATTGTAGCCAATCACATCGCACTCAATGCTTTGATGCGTCCCAGTACACATCGAACATAGGAAAATTAACATTGAGTACATTTTAGTATGTTCGGTGTTACATAAAACTCTCTGTATATTTATTTTTAGAAATTATTTAGGAAACTTATTATGGACATAGGTAGTAATAATCTCAAATATAAAATGGTCATCTTCAGAGAACTCTAGCGCTACAGCACTTTATGAAAGCAGAGTTGCTGAATAGTACCGTTTTATGTATGGTAGTGCTTTATCAAGCGGTAAAGCTACTTTCTACTGGATCTGCTTTATGTGTGGCAGCGCTTTATCAAGCACGGTATAAAATCGCCATTGACATTTTGTTGTGTCAGGGAAGTTAAAGCGCTTTATGCTGCAATCAAAAAAAATTAGCTCAATACCATACAATTTGAAAATTCTTAAATAAAGGTCCCAAAAGTAACTGACATTTTAAATTTTTAATAAAACACATTTTATATTTGATAACTAATAATATTTTAATTGATTTAGAAAGAAGAGACATGGAGGTTATATGTGATACAAAACATCTGACAAATGACTGCCTCTGCTGATTCAGTCTTTTAATGAAATTTTCACAACATTTTCAGATAATTGCTGCGATATAGTCACAATGTTTTGTCGAATTTCATCATTAAGGTCCTCAGTTGTTTGTGGTCTATTGCTGTATACTCTATCTTTAAGATAACCCCACAGAAAGAAGTCTAACGGTGTCAGCTCATGACCTTGGTGGCCAATTCACATTACCTCGATTAGAGATAACACGACCAATATTTCTTGCAATAACTGCACGTTTTCATTGGCCGTATGACATGTTGCACCATCTTGTTCAAACCATATTTCTTCCACCAAAATTCTTACCATGTTTTAAGTGTATTTTTACAATTTCTACCCGTTGTTCGATGGTGTACTTTTCCATAACTTAACCTCAATGTTTACTAATGACAGTGTATAAATATCTGTACGCGAGTTTTTGCGCAAAAAAATGGCGGCAAATTTAAAACGTCATTTACTTTTGGGACACCCTTTGGGGCATTTAACGTGTTTTTCGGAAATATTTCGAAAACAAAGCATTTTACGCAAAAATGACCTGAGTGAAAAATAATCGTACAGAAGGGGGCCATAATTATGTAATATTGGTTTTCTCACAGGTGGCGCTGTAGTCGCTAAAACAATGTTAACTCAATTTTTTTAAAGAGAACCCCTATATTTGATTGCAGATTCAGCCGTTCGTAAAAAAATAAGAATAATTTATTTACCTCATTTTTTTATCAGCCTGGTAGACAGCGCTGTAATCGCGAAAAATGAATGCGTTCGGATGTTCGTGTGATTTGCGGGTAGATGATACAATTTTTAATCGAAAAAATGTTAATGCCTCTTGTCATTTGTACGTGCTGACACTCTAAAAACAAGCGTTTCATTCTGAGGCACCAGAACATTTTTAATGTTTCACCTGTCTCCATTACAGAGGCATCTATCAGGGTGACAAAAAAATAAGTTAAATAAATTCGTCTTATTTTTTTAAGAGGAATCCGAAACTGCAATCAAAAATAGGGGTTCTTATTAAAAAAATTAGCTGACCTTGTTTTAGCGATAACAGCACCACCTGTGAGAAAACCAATATTACATAATTATGGCCCCCTTCTGTACGATTATTTTTTACTCAGATCTTTTCCGCGTAAATTGCTTTGTTTTCGAAATATTTGCGAAAGACATGTTAAATGCCCCACCCTTTATATTAGTATAAGTTCACTATTTCATGGTAAAAAGGGTCTAATTACATATATAGGGTGCCTGCTTTTTGGTTTGTGCTACTAATGGGAATATTTGAATGAAAATAGTTGATTCGTTTGGTTATGAAAATAAGAGAACATCTCGAGATCTTGAGGAGATTGTTTGTTCAAAAGATTTCTCGAGATATCTCTCGAATGATTGCTCGAGAGATATTTTGAATGATTGCTCGAGACTTATCTTGAATGATTTCTAGAGAGATCTTTTAAATGAATGCTCGAGATATCATTCTATTGATTGCTGGAATCATCGTTCATATGCTCATTTTATATTAAAATTGAATTTGTTTAAACTTTTATGCCATATATTTCTTTCAGGATAGATGATTTTTTTATTGCTATTATTTGATTGCGATAGATTATTATCTGAATTATCAATGGAGTGATCATACCATTCGAGCAATCTTTTCCGTTACCATTCGACTGCTCTCTCGAGCGATCTTTCAAACGATATCTCGAGCAACAATTCAAACGATCTTTCGAGCAATTATTTGAGCGATCATTCGATTAATAATTCAATTAGAATCAAAATATTCGAATATTGATATCATTTGATTAGGATAATAATAATCTTTACTCACGCATTACAATTATGTTTTATAAATTATATTTCACATTAAAACACTTATGAATCAATAGGTGGGATTCAGTTAGGTTTATGCCCACTGTTCTTTCATCCAAACTTACCAAATATAAGTTACATATACCGTTTGTTTTTTTAAATATTCATTATCACTTTAAAAAACTTTCAACACCAAATAAATACAAAACAAACTTATCCAAACAAACCAAATATGGAAATGAATTAATATGTGTTTAGAATAAACAACTGCAATTGTTTTACTTTTGTCTTTTTCATGGCTAACTATTTTTTGGTGTATGGTAAAATTAAAAACGACTGTAACTTACTTTAATTTAAAAATAACTATGGCATATGTTATATCGAATTGAAGGGAAAAAAATAGCCCTTTTAATAAAGTCATAGCCAACTATTGTTTCCATTTAAAAAAGATAAGTTTGTGTCATATCTCCCAAAATATGGGCGAATTTATTTTTTTGATTTTTTGTTATTAATCTGTGTAAAATTTTCTACAACTTTGTCCCTTACAGTTTTTTTCTATCTATGATAATAATAGAGATATATTTATTTCAAAAAATTGACACATTTTACTTTATTCAAAATATCTAGTTACCCTTGACTTTTTAAAATATTTTGAAAGTGTCATTTTATTCGTCCTATAAAACTACACTTCTTTCCTCATTTAACCGTTTTTCTATCTCTTATAGTTTCCGAGATCCCCATAGAGAACATCGAAAAAAACTCACCCTGTATAGTTTATAAATATCATATGAGAAGGATCGTAGCCCATCACTTTTCAAGTTCAAGTTGGTACTAAACAAATTTAAGTTGGCACTAATCAAAATCAAGATGTCACTAATTATATTGAAGTTGCATTTGATTAGTGACAACTTGATTTTAATTAATGACAAATTGAATTTGTTTACTTGAAAAGGTATAGTCTGCCCTATGAGGACCTCGCTAGAATGCAAAGTTCAAAATTTGAGTAATTATTAATAATCTGCTTTCATATTTGAAATTTACCATGAAATTGTTTTGTAAAAAATGTAAAAAACAACTGAAATTTAAAAATGATATGTTAACTTTTGTCCATCATTGATATAACTGCCATTTTAGGTACTTGAAAAACCATCAAAACTAGGAAAAATTTCTTTCAGGTATGCATATGCATACACTGTAAATTTTACGACATTCATGTTTTTTTTAAAGATTTCAATTTGAATCTTTAAACGAGGGTTTCCACTCCCAGACTAAGCATGAAGTAAAATTTCGAGTTTAGAAAAGCCTGAAAATTTGGTTTTTCTAAACTCGAAATTTTACTTCATGCGCCACGCGTATAAAACACTGAAATATCGTAAAGTTTAAAATATACGGATTTAGCAATCTAATATGTAAATGTGAATAAAACGTGAGTCAAATTCTGAACTGAACCAATTGTTTAAAACAGTGATTATAGGCAACCCAATAACTGTAATGTATATCCGGTTGCCTATAATCGTTGTTGTATGTGTGTTTTTTTAACTTCATTGTAAATCAGTGTTTTAAAGCGTGGCTTACTTCATGCAAATTTCGAGTTTAGAAAAGCCTAATTTGGATTGGCCGCTCCGCTTCGCTACGCGGCCAATCCAAATTTTCAGGCTTTTCTAAACTCGAAATTTTACTTCATGCTTAGTCTGGAAGTGGAAAACCCTTGTTAAAGATTCAAATTGAAATCTTTAAAAAAAACAACGAATGTCGTAAAATTTACAGTGTATGCATATGTATACCTAATAGAAAAATTCCCTAGTTTTGATGGTTTTTCAAGTAACTAAAATGGCAGTTATATCAATAATAGACAAAAGTAAACAAATGATTTTTAAATTTCAAACCTTTTTTAAACTCGAAATTTTACTTCATGCTTAGTCTGGGAGTGTAAAACACTTGTTAAAAACCTCAAATTCCCGCAAATTTTAAAAACGCTGTAATTATCGGGATATGTATACTCAAAAGAAAAATGCCCTGTATATAAAGTTTTATCTTAAAATAGTTTTTAAGGCAAGTTAAAAATATTCAAAAGGTGATGCCAAATCAATAAGCCGTTCATTATTTCCCTTTGAATTGTTTGGCACACTTCAGGAAAGTTCATGACAACTGAAATTATATCCCACAATGTATGTCGATCGGTCTGCTAGGGTGAATTCCATTAATCCCAAATGAAATTAACAACTCACTTGACCTGCGGTTCAGTTTATCATGTTTATGGAATTTCGATCTCGACAAATTATGTAACAGTGTTGTATAACCACTATCTGTGTTGTGGTTTTCCTTTCTAGTATGAAATCAAAAGCATTACAGTTGTTTTCCGATTGGATAAGTACAAATGGGAATTGAATACAAATCATAGTAATAAATACGTTTATTGTTCAACAGATAAACAATTAAGGACATACAAATTGAATATTCAAATATTTGAATATGTTTTTATAACACTCTCACTTTAATTTTAAAAATTCACTGCCTTAGAATTTTTAAAATTGAAGTATGTGAATAATGTTTAAAAACATATTCAAATACAGGGTGTCCGTATTTCAAGAGAATGCATGAGGAACTCGGTTACTTGAAGACATAGAGAGTCGGTTAAATTGGGGCAAAGTTGCGTATTTTAGGGCCTAATAATAATCAGAAAACAAATTTAAAATATCTTTATTGTTTTTAAGATATTGTCAAAAAATCGATTTTTCGAAATTTCGTTTTTATTTTTCTATTCAAAAAATGTCGAACCTCGACATTTACAACTTTGACATTATACAGGCACTTATTATTAACGAGAAATCTAGTAACATATTTTATTTTATGATAAATATAACATTAACCCGGGGACCATAGTCAACTTTTGTTTTTCTTATGGGCGCCATTTTGGATTTTCATATCTTTTTCTGAATTTATAATGTTAAGTGTGATACATTAATAGTTTATTGTACATTTGATATGTAAAGTTTTCATCTTTTATTTTTTGTAAAGAGTGCCTTGGAAACAGTTGAGTAACTCACTCATTTGACAACTCATAGGGCCAATCATTTGCTTACATATCACCCCTGAGGACGGGCATCCAGTTGATTTATTACTGTATCGTTTTATAGTGAAATTTTTCAAATTTGGCACTCTCATGTGCAGAACGAGCGCTGTTTGTGTATTTAGGCTACTCAAAAAATAAGAAAGTGGAACCTGACTACGTTGGGCGCACATTTATTTGAAAGAAAGGAACTCGCCCGCAAATGCCAGATGGTGCATCGGAAGAGGACCCTTAGGGATTTCAATGGTGTTGGCGAGAGCCAGTGCCGAATGGTACATTTACAGCCCAATGTTTTCAGGACTGTCTTGCCTACGTTCAGGAAATGCTGTTCTACCGCGCAAGTGCCTAATTTGGGTAATACATTTTTAACTCATTATTAATAGCTATGATAATGAGTGCTCAGCACTTAAAATGTACATCTAACGAATACAAATAAAAGTGAAATAAGGAATAAAAAGTGTTTCATTGTGATTCAAATATGAAAATAATTTAGTGATTGAAATATTCATATTTGAATATTCGAATATTTCACCAATAAATTTGTTCGTATTCAAATTCCAGTCTTAGTAAAAATACTTTTTTATTGGAAAACTAATATACAAAACTGCCAAAACTTGGCCATAACAAAATAAGGATATTTAAAATTTATTACAACTTAATATCCTTATTAACAATTAATAATTTGGTTACGATTACGAATTTATTTAATTATACTGCTATACATTCCTTATTTATGGGCCATTTTTCGATTTAAGTCTGTAAACAATTACCTTGATGCTTAAGAATATGTATTGTGATGTAAATTATATTAAATTATTTGTTGACACTTAAGAATGGATTTGCTGTGCAGGATGTAATTAATGAGTGTACACACATTCTAATCACCTCAATGCCACCGCTGGCATACAATTTGGACTTTGCACTTGTGTTGAAAGCCTTCCGATGACGTAACTAGTGTAATTAATGCAAACGTTTTGTTCTTTATCAGGTCGAATTATAATTTTTTTTTGCTATTCACAATTAAAATAAATTTCAATGATTAAATAGGAATCTAAATTTGCATTTTTATTGAACAATAAATTGGGACAATCGAGTTAATGTACAGAGGGCACAACTTATGAGGACTTATAGGACTGTTCGTTACATAAGCTAGTGAAGCACTTTATGCACAGAATCTGTTTTTTACATGAACGGGACACCTGAAATTGTAAATGTGAAGTTATACTAACTTAAACTGTGACACCACAAACTTGAACTCAGTTCAACTTAGTGCAGTAAAAATGAACAAAACTCGTTGCCTAGTCGAAACTAGTCACCTTAAAAATAAAAAAGTGAATACAAAAAAGTAATTGGTGCTATTAAATTAAATAAAACTTATGTAATGTTTATATTTAAGGTAATTTGCTGTATTATTATAGCAAATTACCTTAAATATAAACATTACATAAGTTTTATTTAATTTAATAGCACCAATAACTTTTTTGTATTCACTTTTTTATTTTTAAGGTGACTACTAGTTTCGACTAGGCAACGAGCTTTGTTCATTTTTACTGCACTAAGTTGAACTGAGTTCAAGTTTGTGGTGTCACAGTTTAAGTTAGTATAACTTCACATTTACAATTTCAGGTGTCCCGTTCATGTAATATACAGATTCTGTGCATAAAGTGCTTCACTAGCTTATGTAACGAACAGTCCTATAAGTCCTCATAAGTTGTGCCCTCTAACTTTAGAGTGAGAGAACTAGTTTCAGCAGAGTTTGCTCCAGACAAGTTTCCAGGAAGGTGACCTTACCTCGTGCTAGTATTGTTATTATAATTAATATAATCATGAATTTCAAATATTAATAATTACTATATTAATATTTAAAATTCATAACCAAAAGTATAGGGCTGCGGTGGTTGAGCGGTTGAGTCGTTAGACAAAACCAATCGTCCACTGCAGAAATGCCAGTTCATCCTCTGGGCGAATAATTTTTTTTATGAAAAATATTCGTCCCGGATGCCATGGGTGTTAATTGTATTGTCTACATTTTCATTAGTATGAACAATTGAAATAGTAAACTGGTCGTGACTGAATGGCTAACCGCCTAAGTCAATTCCCTAATGTTCATCCTCCAACCCGATTTCCATCAATCACCCTTCCTTAAAAAAAAAATAATCAAAACTCATGAGGATACAAATTATTTGTTGGAGAATTCTGTTTAACAAAAATTTAACTAATAACATCAATGAATTTATTTCTTATTATGACTTGGTGAAACATATACACTATGTAAAGTTATTGAGAGAACACTTTTGGTACTGTTTCACAAATTAAAAATGTTCTGACTAGTTTCGGTTTGTTAAACCATGATTTCTTTGAAAATGGGCTAACAAACTGAAACTAGTCGAAATAAAGTTTTTAATTTATAAAACAACACCAACTGTTTTTCCTCTTAATAACTTTACATGAACTATTTATTAAATATTTGCTTAATGTTTGTGTTTATTTTATTTCCCTTTTCTGTATTGTAAATTCTAAATTGGAAAATTTTACAAAAATGTTCAAAATTTCATATTTCTCATTCAAAACACAGTATTCCTTCATGTGCCAGAGTTTACTCTTTAGATTCTTCACTGTTAGAATTAATTTGGTTGAGTTGGGTTAGACTTAGGTTGCATATTTCTAATCAGATGGGCTACAATAATAATAATAAGCCCCTGTCCCCCACACAAGCGCTGAGCTTATGGGGCCTGTAGAAATACAGGGTATGATTGGAAGGATTATTATTTTTATTATAACGGAGGTTATGTTTAATCAGATTCAAGTGATATTTTTTTAAATCTTAATCCACTATAACTTTAGTCCCCCAGTATTATACTAACAAGTGTTTATACTCCCAGATTAAGCATGAAGTAAAATTTCAAGTTTAGAAAAGCCTGAAAATTTGGATTTGCCGGGCGGAGCAAAGCGAGCCCGGCAAATCCAAATTTTCAGGCTGTTCTAAACTCGAAATTTTACTTCATGCGCCACGTGTATAGAACACTGATTTAAGGGGGTATTACCATTCGGAAGTTTTAAAAAATTGATTTATTTTTTTGCATGTAGTGATACTTGATAGTATCTAGTTTCATGTCCGAAAGCCGTTTTACAATAGGCGAATTCATTAGTTAGATTTTTGCTTGTTGAAGTAAACAATGCTGAGTAGGTAGCTGGGTGGAAATACGCAGAACGCAAACGAAAGTTTGAATGCTTGTGTCTGGAAGCTGGCTTCGAAGCACCTCAACTGTGGTGCAAAAACCGTCGCTATCGCGTCTTTCATAGCTACCAGCATTTTGAACGACGGATACTCGGCAGTTTTTAAGACGATAGAGACACTGGGAATCCATATCGGCCTGCAAGCCAAGGCTTTCCGGTGCGGACCGACGCGGAGCGCGAGATGTGGGACGAATTTTGCCTGACTCCAGCAACTCATAAGGCCATCCAGCAACGCTGGCAGGAGTAAATCATTTAAACCCAGTTTTTAGAGGAAGAGGAGGGCCTAGTGTACGGAGCTGGCATAGCTGACTAAAGCCAAAAATCTCCAAAAATAGTTAAAACTTGTGTCAAAACTTTAAACGCGTTTTTCTTGAAACCACTTGTTTTTCGCTGGCCGGAAACTTTCTTTTCAAACTATGAAACAGATTGACTTGAGCTTTTAGTGTTCGGTTCTCCACATTTTCCTCTGGAGTTTGAACCACCGTCATTCAAATATATTAACATTTAATATTTTTCATAGAGCATTAAAGTCAGAAAAAGGGGGGCAAAAAGCGACCACTTTTTTCGAATGGCCTCCATTTTGTTATTTATCGAGATTTTTTATTGTCGGTGGTTCAAACTCCAGATAATTTAATACAGATTAATGACTACTACTTCATTTTACGTTCCAAATCACAGAATCGAAAAAATCTTTCCGGCCATGAGGAAAAACACGGCGGACACGGCCTTATTTGAGGCCAGATTTAGAGGTTTAGCCGGACGATTGAAAACAATTAAAATTAATTTTTTATAGTTTATGAATCTATAAACAAGTTGCAAGAAACCGCAAGATCGCATGTATTAAATTTCCCAAAAATAAAAATTCTGAAAAACCGTAAAAAAAAACGCTGTCCTAGTGGTAATACCCCGTCCCCTTAATATGAAATTCAAAATATATAAAAACCTTTTTTTTACCAAAGGTGAAGTAAAACTACAATATCTAACTTGTAAACATAGCTTTTTAGCTTTTGAATTAATTTCTCCCTGAATGTTTCACTACGTGTTAGCTGGAACCTGCTAATAACATAATAGTTTAAAGTTATTTGCACGCACAAGATGATATCAGTTTATTATTGTATGTTTATTTCGTGAATTAAATCATAGAATAATTAGATAGGGTACACTTTATAGCACTTGTTGGCCAACAGTTACCGAATTAATAATGTCTCTGGCTGTATCATAGCAGAGTCAGATCATCAAATGAGATATATTGAATCAATCTAAGTGAGTTTTCGTAAACAGCTAATAAAAAGTCGCAGCGGTGGTGTCTTAATAACAGTAAAGAACCATTTAGAATCGAAACGAATTGATACGCTATCCTCTATTGAAGAGCTTTATATTTCTGTTTCTGTATATTGTAGCTGTTTGCTTAATATGATATGTATTAGTGTTCTAATTGCTACTAGATTAAAACAAACATTCAGTATAAAGTACCATAGAACTAATTATGGAGTAAATGTATCATTATGCCGAATGTTCCGATTATACAATAATTTAAGTAAGCATTATAATATATCCATTTTTGGAAAATGTTATCTTTTAAAAAAATCCTTGCTGTATATTGATTTACTTCTGAGTCTAGAATACATTTTGTTTTCTTAATATTCAATTTATTGTTATAATTGATATATGTAACACGACATATCTTTACATCATATTCTTTAGCATAGTGCAGATTGCCCATTGAGCAAATCCATTTAAGTAATGTTTCATCAACATTAAAACAACGTTTATTGTTGCTACAATGTTGATATAACGTTATTTGCTCAGTGGGTGTATTTAAATTTGTAATTATTGTTATTTATTAATAATAATAAACATTTTTATTCACTGATCATAAAACCATAATATAAAATACAAAATAATACAGCTATGATATGGAATACGTCAATTAAATAATTGATAATAGCAATAATTATAATTCCTCTGACACTTAACAATTTAACAGTATATATACGCTACATATTTAATAATAATAGGTTATTTTCTACTACATGATAGTATCATTCAAATATTCATCATTATAGTATCATTCAAATATAACGTCATTTGCTCAGTGGGTGTATTTAAATTTGTAATTATTGTTATTTATTAATAATAATAAACATCTTTATTCACTGATCATAAAACCATAATATAAAATACAAAATAATACAGCTATGATATGGAATACGTCAATTAAATAATTGATAATAGCAATAATTATAATTCCTCTGACACTTAACAATTTAACAGTATATATACGCTACATATTTAATAATGATAGGTTATTTTCTACTACATGATACTATCATTCAAATATTCATCAAATATTCAATTAAATAATAATGTTTTATAATTATTTGAAAACTGGTGATTAGCTGTAATGAAGATTTAAAAAAAAAGTATGAATGAAATTGCCAAAAATTTGTTACTATACTGCAATTACTACTTCTTTTAAACAATAAATGGCCCTGTCGACTAGAAGCTATGACCAGTAAATAAAGATACAAGTTTTCTATTGACGAATACAGTTTTCTAGGTTATGAATACTTTTTCATGTACTGACCGCATCCCAGAATGTGAGAAACTTGAGTTTGTTGGTCTTCCCGAAGTTGACGCCGATTCGGTGCACATCCGCGGGCACGTTCACGTAATTCCAGTCATAATAGCAGCTGCCCCAAAAGTGCAGGGCGGCGAACAAGTGCAGAAGGGCGCGCATCTTCTGAACGGAACGCCGGCTCGCGGTCTACTGCTGGCGAAAGGGGGCCCGCCGCGATCGTCGTATCGCTGCGATTCACCCGAGACGGACGTAGGTTATCGGAAATGCATGCCGCGCTCTTTTCCCTACTTGATTATCTGCAGTTTGTAATTGGGAAGTGAGGATTGACCGAATGCAGACACCATGCGCCGTGACGCCGGTCAATTTTAATTTCGTCGACGCGACGCCTCTGGATTTAAATGTCAACTTCAGACTTTTGTCCGAAATTTTAAATAATGGAGAAATTTGAATTACGTTGTAAATTGATTTTATTTTAAGAAAACAAATTAGTTAACAATGTAATGCAATGACGGTCATTAAAATCAGTTAAAAAAATCCAATTTAAATGTTTTTGCTGATATGGTATAGGCAACCCAATATACGTTTAATTTAAATTCGGACTATTGAACGTTACGTTCGCAAGAGTATATTGTGCGTAAAAATATTTTCATAGATTAGTAAATAAATTGTATTTATTTTAACTGAAAATTTAGTTGAATCTACTGATTACATCCACACAGGACATTCTACGTAACGAATTGATTTTCTTTATTGTTTACATGAAAACAGCTTACTAATTTCACTACAGAATTAAAAAAAGTTAATATACCGGAAATTTGTCTTTTAAGTATACATATCCTGATTTAAAAATTGTAATACATTCGATGATTTTAAAAATCGTTCAAATCGAAGCTTCTAACGAGTGTTTCCACTCCCAGATTATGCATGAAGTAAAATTTGGAGTTAAGAAAAGCCTGAAAATTTGGTTTGATCGCGTAGCGCTTCGCCACCAAAACAAATTTTTAGGCTTTTCTAAACTCGCAATTTTACTTCATGCGCCACGCGTATAAAACACTGATTTTAAGTAAAGTTAGAAACATATATTGCAATAATTATTATTATAATCAGCGTTTTAAACATTGCTTCTATGGGTTTATGCATAGATAAACACTTTTTACGATCAAACAACTACGCTAATTTATCGAAAAACTGGTAGAAAACAGTACAGTACTGATACATTTTGAAAATATTTTATATAATTTACCAGTAAACTTGTTAATAGGTTTACCGGTATTACATTTTATATTAAGAACTACTCCCAGTTTCCGGGATTTCAACAAAAGTTTTTTAAAACCGATGATTGCAATAATATTTAAAGTTTCAATTACCGATCTTTGGTAGTTTTCGCTGAACTTGACAGCCAATTAAAAAAAAAAACCTTAATCGACTCATGGGAACTCAAAACAAATATATTGATATTAAGTTTTGTAAAAACAAAATGTCGAATCCAACATGGTTTACTTAAACTTACAAAATAATTTGATTATAATCAAAATTGGATTATCCTGCACTTCACGGCCCAGACAAGATTCTATAAACAAATGAAATTCTTGAAAAAACTATTCATTATTCTCTAACGAGTGATTTTCAATTCTAGACTAAGCATGAAGTAAAATTTCAAGTTGAGAAAAGCCTAAAGAATTTGGATTTGGACGCGCAGAGTCCAAATCCAAATTCTGGATTTTCTCGAAATGTTAATACATGCACCACGCAGCTATGAAACACTAATCTAAGCTTAGATTAGACAGAAAGAAAGAGAAGAAATTGGATATATACATAACTCTACACTCAATTAGCGATTCCTCAAATAAATTTTCCTCGCCACTAGGAAAATCCAGGAGCCGCCACTGCAAGCTATATCTTCAAATTAACGGATTTTATAAAAACAACGAATGCCTAAAAATCTACAGTGTATACATCGGGATCAGAGCTGGGATGAATCCTCGGATTCGTGATTCGAATCACCTAATATGAGTCAAATCACGAATACTCGAATAAAGGATTCGTAAGTGAAAAATATGATTCGAATCAAAGATTCGAATCCTCATTTTTGAATCACGGATACAAATCCTTTAAAAATAAATTTGAATCTATTATTTGCAACCAGTAATATTTTATTCCATCAGTTTCTATTAACAAAAATGTTCATCCACCGACTAAATATCTGATTAAATAATGATTTTAATTAATAATGATATATGTGTTACTGAACTTCATTTTAAATCCGTGTTTTGTACGCGTGGCGCATGAAGTAAAATTTCGAGTTTAGAAAAGCCCCGTGAAAATTTGTCTCGGGTCGCTACGCGACCCTCGACAAATTTTCTACGCGGGGCTTTTCTAAACTCGAAATTTTACTTTATGCTTAGTCTGGGAGTGGACAACACTCGTTCTTAGAAGTTTCAAATTAAAGGATCACTCTAGTTTATTACCATTTTACAAAGGCTACTACAGCTCGAAGGACCAATCATGGTCTTCGGAGACCGAAGGACCACAGGGAATCGAAGTTTCTTTACAAGAAAACAACGAATATCTAAAGGTTTACAGCATGGATAGGAAAGAAAACATCCAATTTTGAAAGAATATCGCAGTTGGGTTGGTTTTTAGTGCGTTTTTAAATTCACTTTAAATCAGTGTTTTTTTACACGTGGCGCATGAAGTAAAATTTCGAGTTTAGAAAAGCCCCGTGAAAATTTGTCTCGGGTCGCTGCGCAACCCTCGACAAATTTTCTACGCGGGGCTTTTCTAAACTCGAAATTTTACTTCATGCTTAGTCTGGGAGTGGACCGTCAAGATTTTATACATGTCGAGATTTTCGATATTTCTAGATTTTTGTCGATTTATTTACAGTTTGTTATTGTATTAAATGCAACTTTAATATTAAATAAATACGGTTTTTTTAGGAATAGAATATTCACCCATTAAGAGCTGAGCCAATTATAAAGTTAACTCTAAAAATTAATTTTAGGTAAAATTTTGCATCTTTTTCTATGATTTCAATGAATGATTTATTATATTACATACGTCGATTTTTTAAAAGAGTTAAATTTAAAGTTCAAACGAGTGTTGTTCACTCCCAGACTAAGCATGAAGTAAAATTTCGAGTTTAGAAAAGCCCCGCTTAGAAAATTTGTCGAGGGTCGCGCAGCGACCCGAGACAAATTTTCGCGGGGTTTTTCTAAACTCGAAATTTTACTTCATGCGCCACGCGTATAAAACACTGATTTAAAGTGAAGTTAAATATGCACTAAAAACCAACCCAACTTCGATATTTTTTAAAAATTAGATGTTTTCTTTCCTATCCATGCTGTAAACCTTCAGATATTCGTTGTTTTCTTGTAAAAAAACTTCGATTCCCTGTAGTCTTTCGGTCTCCGAAGACCATGATTGGTCCTTCGAGATGTAGCCTTTATAAAGTGGTAATAAACTTAGTAATCTAGAGTGATCCTTCAATTTGAAATTTCTAAGAACGAGTGTTGTCCACTCCCAGACTAAGCATGAAGTAAAATTTCGAGTTTAGAAAAGCCCCGCGTAGAAAATTTGTCGAGGGTCGCGCAGCGACCCGAGACAAATTTTCACGGGGCTTTTCTAAACTCGAAATTTTACTTCATGCGCCACGTGTATAAAACACTGATTTCAAGTGAAGTTAAAAATATACTATTAAGGTTGAAAATTTTTCATGGTTAAGTAACCAACTATTTGAATTATTCGAAAATTTTAATATTTATATTCAAATATGAATAATTTATTGATTTAATTATTCATATTAGTATATTTAACTATTTGAATGAATCGAATTCGAATCCCAGCCTTAATAGCGATGATTCGAATTATTTGGAAGGATTTGAATCCGTGTATGAGGATTCGAATCCTTTTATAAGGATTCGATTCCTTTTATAAGGATTCGAATCCTTTTATAAGAATTCGAATACTTTTACAAGGATTCGAATCCTTTTATAAGAATTCGAATCCTTTTATAAGGATTCGAATCATCTACGTCTGGATTCGAATACGAATCCCTTTAAAAAAATGTAACGCATCCGGATCACGAATCCGTTTTCACTAAAGTATTCGAATACCTCTTTTGAATCCTCTAAAAGTTTTCGAATCCTGGAATCGAATCCTGAATGATTCGAATCCTGCCCAGCTTTGATCGGGATATGTATACTTAAAAGAAAAATTCCCTATACAGTATTTTCATCATGTTAGGAATAACGTGAGTTATTGTTTGTTATTGTTGTTGTTTTAGTAAATTTTAATAATATTATAGGAAACTTTTAAAAAGTTAGACAATTTAAGCTTTCTATAACTTTGGCCTAAATCTCGCTCTTTTGTTAAAATAATGCAAATATTATGAATTTATCAATTTTCTGAATTTGGGTTAAAAGATTTTAGAAATCATAGAAAACTTTTATATTTTATTTTTAGGTAGGTATAGCTTTAACCACTTATCACTTGGTGAAACCTGATAAAATATTTTAAAAAATATACAATTCTTGATTAATAGATCAAGTTTATTTGAAACAAGAACTTTCACGACTAAACTTATAATATAGACAACCCATGATACACCAAGTTGCATTTATTTTATAGAGGTATTTATTGTTTAATTTGCTAAATAAGTAAATTATTTTAATTAAACCAATTTAGCAATTAAGCCAGTTCATCATTTTGGCCAACCAGCATTTTGAATAATTGAATTAGCAGAAATAATGTTTCATTATAACAATGAATTATTTTTAACTCACCATATCCCAACATGTCAAATACTTCAACTTTCCAAATGGCTCTGAATATTTCAGAACCACATTTTCCGGGTAAACGTACGTAAAATCATACCACAGGGAAGCCAAATAATGCAGAGAGGCGATCGCATGGAAAACGACCGTTGATTTCATCGTAATTTAGTAAGTTTGTAAAGAAATAGGACCGGAATGTATGAAAAGTATGCCGAAACTGATTTAGAAAGTGAGATGATTCAACAAAATCAGTAAGGTGTAATTTAGATAAGTGGTTATTGTAATTATTATTCAATCGGCGTAACCGTATAGGTAATGCTTATCTGGCATTTAATAAATACAAAATGATATAGTAATAGTAATGATAAGATTATATAGCTTGTCATTTTCATTCTGATTAAAATTTCATGATCCCACGCGCACTATAGTAATACGTAGCGCACATGTTCAGAATCAAGGTTCGTTGACCGACACATATGTGTTAAAGCTACGGCAGATTTGTACCTTTTCTTGTTTTCATCGACCCCTTTGGCCGAAAGCATAATTCAGCGAGATAGACCTGTGACGTAGCCGATTTACTGTCGTTCTTACATATATACGTATTACCCAAATTAGGCACTTGCGCGGTAGAACAGCATTTCCCGAACATAGGCAAGACAGTCCTGAAAACGTTGGGCCGTAAATGTACCATTCAGCGCTGGCTCTCGCAGAGATAATACCATTGAAATCCCGAAGGGTCCTCGTTCGATGCACCACCTGGCATGTGCGCGCTAGTTCCTTTTTTTCTAATAAATGTGCGCCTAACGTAATCAGGTTCCACTTTCTCATTTTTTGAGCAGCGGAAATACACAACCGGCGCTCGTCTGCGCATGAGACTGCCTAATTTAAAAAATGCCACTATACTAAAATATTTACGCCTGCGCAGTATCGTGCTTGGATGTCACAGGCAAGGACGATCGAGTATATAGTGTATATAAGGATAGCTGGAATAGAACGCGATGAATGTGGGCGGGGTCTCCGGTCCTATGACGCGCTAACACAGCGAGCCTCATTGTACGTCACAGGACCGAGAATTATGCTGCGGGGTAAGGTGGCTGCTGAATTAAAGGAGACTGTGGTGAAGCATACCTCATACACATGTGTTCACCGACGTACCTTGGTCACAGGTCTCTCGATCCCTTACCCGGAAATTAACTGGTCTGTCGATCCTTGTTACCCTTTGTAATATAATCTATCGTCCTTGTTTAAGAATGTTTGCCATATTTACCCAATGACATTAAACTTGTTTACTGTTACCGATATTTACTAACATTTGTTTTGCAGGTATGTTTATTTAACAAAACTTATTACATGCTGTATTTTGTATGTATCATTACATTTCATTAATACTTGTTGTAGAAATTATTAACAATGTTCAACAACCAGAGCTGGGACGAATCCTCGTAAAAAGAATTCGAATCACGAATCCGAATCACCTATATGATTTGAACCACAAATACTCGAATAAAGTATTCGTAAGAGATAAATATGATTCCAATCCTGTTTTTGCGAATCACGAATACAAATCCTTCAAGAATAAATTAGATTTTATTATTTTTTTGCAACCATTAACATTTTAATATTGCTAGCAGTTGTTTTAAGGTAAATATTAAAAACCTAATTATTTATTATTAACACTGATCATCGTTGATAACAGACTAAATATCTGATTCCGTGTTACTCTGATTGAAGATGTTATTGTGTGTTTTTGAACTTTACTTCAAATCAGTGTATTGTACGCGTGGCGCATGAAGTAAAATTTCGAGTTTAGAAAAGCCCCGTGAAAATTTGTCGAGGGTCGCTGCGCGACCCTCGACAAATTTTCTACGCCGGGCTTTTCTAAACTCGAAATTTTACTTCATGCTTAGTCTGGGAGAGGACAACACTCGTTCTTAGAAGTTTCTAATTGATGAATCACTCTAGATTAATAAGTTTATTAGTCAAAGGACCGTTTTACAAAGGCTATAGCTCGAAGGACCAGTTGTAGTTTTCGGAGACCGAAGGACTACAGGGAATTGAAGTTGTTTTTAAAAAAAAAACAACGAATATTTGAAGGTTCACAGCGTGGATATGAAAGAAAAATGTTATATATATTAGAGGTGAATAACTATCGATAGCGCTATCGATAGTTATCGATAGTTTTGACTATCGAAAATAATCGATATTTAATTTTTACTATCGATAGTTTTTGATATTTTATTAACTACACGGAATTAATATGGGCTGTAGTGGTGTACACCACGATCGACGTGCGACGACATTATATGTAAAAAAATTGTGTAATGAGTATTGACGTGACTATTACTGCCTGGCGCCATCTAGTAAGTAGCAATTAAATTAGGGAAAATATATCTGTAACAGCTGTGTTTGTTCGGAATTGGGAAATCCCGTGTTTTGTGAAGTGAAATTATTGTAGTGTTCATCAATGCGTGTTTGCCAAACCAGATATTTGCAAGCACAAAATGGATAGATTTCTGATAAAGAAAAACAACAAAACAGGAGAATGTAAGTATCATTACTTTTTATTGTTATTTTTGTCACTTCTCTAATCGTGATTTTTTCGAATTCGTAATTTTAACGGAAAAATATCCCCGAGATGAATCGGGTCATTTCTAAAAAATGTCGGGGGCTGTGTTTGTGTCTGTCTGTGGGCACTATCTCGAGAACAAACAGAGATTTTCAAATTAATAGCGGCCTTATTTAAAAACCGGAAGTTGTGTTTACCTTAACTGTTGTAAGTGCTCAAAATATACTTGTAGAATGCGTGAAATATGCGAGAATTTTTGACTTCAGAACTTTGTTAAGAGTAGTTAGTTAGGAGGTAAACTGTACAGGGGCGGACTGGCCATGTGTACAGTGTGGAAAAATACACATGGGCCGTGTACAAATCGGGCCGTTTTCTCTCAAATATTCAAGTGTTTTTACAACTTTTTCGGATAATATTATCGTAATGTTAGTTAACTAAATAAACTGCGCTACGACAAATTCCCTATAAAAGCAAAATAACTTCTATTCTTGAAGCATTATTTTGCATTTTGATTTTTTTAACCGCATTGTAGTTTTCACTATTTCTTTTACTTTTTACGAAAATTACAAAGAACAATTTTGTATGTTTTCTATATTTATTAAAATGTATTTTCCACAACATGGAAACAATTTTGCTTCAATAGACATTTTTTCTTAAATTAAAAATAATCATCATTTTAAACCAAACGACGTAGCTACAAACCTTTCATAAATTTAACAATGATTTTAATATATATTTACAATTTCCTGAAAAAAAAAAAATATTATTTTCATTTGAATGAAACCAAATGTGTATATATTTATATTTGTGACATATTTCATGGACCACGTAATCTGGAACCATATTATGTTTCTACCGATATTTCTTTTATATAAAAAAGATTAGAAAAACATTTTAACAAATATTGATTACAAGGAAGGATATCTTATATTAATAATGTTTTTTATATAAACTGCTTGAATTTCGAGTAAAGTAAATTTAAAATTTTAAGAAATTAAAATTTTGGGTATTTAATTCACTGATTATTATAATAATTCATTTTTTAATTTAATTCAGTTTCATATAATTTAGAATTAGTCTCACATAAAAATCATAATGAGCCGCCATGTCTCTAAAAGACTGAATTATTAAAAAAATATATATATATTGAATTGTAATATGTGCAACGTATAACACGAAAGTGGTTAATTTTGTGTGATCTGTAAGTCGATAGTCACAGAAAGTTTTTTTATGAGAAACAAAATTTCACGTATCATTTTAAATTTCATAGGCTCAAGTAGCGGAGGTACGACTAGGAAGGACAATAATTCTACTCCGGAAGTGTTGCCTCAAAATGAAAACCCCCATTCTGGGCAGTCAGGGTCAGAATCGGAAACATCTGTGTCATGGATATCTAATATCTGACCGTAAATTAGCTAAATGTATAACATGTGGTAAGGAATATAAAACTAGCGGCAATACAAGTAACTTAGCTGACCACTTGAAAAGATTCCACCCTATAAATAGGAATGATGTTGAAAATGAGGAACTTGTTGTTGCTTCTACTTCCAGCTCGAGTACACAGTTAACCTCAGCACAGTCTAACAATAGATCAATAAGTCCTTTCTTTAAGAGATCTATTGAATACGAGAGTTCTTCAAAGAGAAAGAAAGAGCTAGACTGTGCTCTTGCAATGATGATTGCACAAGATTTTCAACCTTTCAATATTGTTAATGATACCGGATTCAGAAGATTTGTCTATCTTCTTGACCCTCGTTATGTTATCCCCAGTAAATTTGCTATTCGAGAATCTGTTATGAAGAATTTGTATACTAAGTCCCAAAGCAAACTAAGAGAAATACTAAGTGGTATCAAGTATCTTTCAATAACATGTGATACTTGGACGTCAGTTTCCACAGAGTCGTTGTTGTCAGCCACTTGTCACTTCATATCTGATTCTAGATTGAAGTCTGTTGTCTTAACAGCAAGGCCACTAAATACGAATCATACTTCACAAAATATTGCTGATGCACTGCAGGAGATTTTTGAAGATTGGGATATAGGAAATAAAATTACATGTATAGTAACTGACAATGCTGCTAACATGATTAAAACATGTAAAATTTTGAAGAAGCCCCACCTCCCATGTTTTGCTCACACCCTTAATTTAGCTGTACAAGATAATCTGAGCAGTGATTATGTTCAGAGGGTTTTGATCAAATGCAAAGAAATTGTCAGATTTTTTAAAAGCAGCACTTCAGCCACTGATAAATTTAAAGAAGAGCAAAAAAGTATTCAGGGTAGCAAAGAGCCATTGCAATTAATTCAAAAAGTTTCTACAAGGTGGAACAGTTCATTATATATGATACAAAGAATTATAAAAACTAGTGATGCAATAAATAGAACTCTATTGAAAATGAGAAAAGCTCCTTCTCCGTTTACTCTTGATGAAATATCTATTCTTAATGATTTTGAAGCTGCACTGTTCTCGTTCGATGAGGCAACAAAAAAAGTGTCCGGGTCCAGTTATGTTACCATATCTTTGATAATACCACTGACAGTTGGAATTTTTACATCTTTAAATGATATTATCACAAGTATGGCTACATCGGAAGGGAAGAAGTTCTGCAAAGGCTTGATGGAATCGACAAGAAGACGACTATTTACATATGAGACCAGATCAGTAACAAGAATTGCAACACTTTTTGATCCGAGATTTAAGTTGGAAAGATTTAATAATTTATAAAATGCAAACAAGGTGGCAACTTTGTTAGAACAGGAAATGATTCTGAATTCACATATTGAAAGTTGTGTTGACGAAATAGAACATCAAAATCAGGGGAGCACTCTACAAAAGAAGTCATTGTTGTCATTCGTCGCCCGAAGAGTAGAAGAGAAATCCAGAAGCGTTATCGCTGATGGCGCTGATATAATAATTAGGAAGAGGCAATATCTGGAAAGGGATAATGCAGCTGAAGAAACGGATCCATTAGTATTTTGGAAAGTAAGAAATATATTAGATAATAGGTTAATCATTGTGTATATTTATTTCGTTTTTTTAGGTGAATGGCCAAGAACTTCAGCTCATTCCCGAGTTAATCCTGAAATACCTATGCATTCCAGCATCTTCGACGGAGTCAGAAAGAGAATTTAGTACAGCTGGCCTGATCATCAGCGACAGAAGATCAAGACTTAAACCAAAAAATATTAATATGCTTCTGTTTTTGAATAAGAATCAGTGGTTGTTAGACCCACAATAAAATAAATTGTAAAATAAATAATTTAATTAATTTTCCTGAACTATCGATAAATATCGATAGTTATCGATAGTATGTGTTCTGACTATCGAACACTATCGATGGTGCCGACTATCGATAGTTATCCACCTCTATATATATGATTCTTAATAAATGTCAATAGTTTTGATATTTTTCATAATTTGTGTGTATGTTGTTACTTTTCGCGATTTATTCAAAAAATTTTTTTCAGTGTTTTAGTCAATTTCTCTGGCTTTCCCGGGTTTATTGATATTTAGTGAATTATTTTTACGTAATTTTGAGGCATTCGTCAATTTTATAAAAGAGTTCAATTTGAAGTTTTGAACAGTGATTCCAATCCTAGGTTAAAGTTGAACAAAGTTTAACAGGAATGAGAAACATTTGTTTAAAAAGCTCCAGTATTTAACATGTGGGAAAGTACTATGATAGACATATCAATTTTTTTTCATTCTGACAGTTACGATACACATTTTAACACGTGTGACATATTTTAAGGTAACGTGTGTCTTCCACCCCTAGACTAAGCATGAAGTAAAATTTCGAGTTTAGAAAAGCCCCGCGTAGAAAATTTGTCGAGGGTCGCGCAGCGACCCGAGACAAATTTTCACGGGGCTTTTCTAAACTCGAAATTTTACTTCCTGCGCCACGTGTATAAAACACTGGCTTAACCAGAAATTTAAAAACACACGAAACAAATTAATCATGTTAATCCTCACAATTAATTTGGATTATTTTTAACGATTCCTTTTGTAAGTATTCGAATCCTTTTATAAATATTCGAATCCTTTTATAAAGATTGGAATCACCTGCATTTGGATTCGAATACGAATCCTCTTAAAAAAATGTAACGAATCCGAATCACGAATCCACTTTAACTAAAGTATTCGAATGCCTCTATTGAATCCTCTAAAAGGATTCGAATCCTGAATGATTCGAATCCTGCCCAGCTCTGTCAACAGCATTGACGAGCCCGAATTCTTTAAAAATCCTAGTGGGAAAGTTGTAACAAAAGATCAGAGGTTATGGGCGCATAAAATATACTGGAAATGCCATAAGTGTCAAGGGATGGCGAAAACTAAAGCTGTTGAAGAGGCTGCGACCACAGTTGGGATATCGTATGGTTTGATGTTTTGATGTTTAAAATTGTAATGGAAGTCGAGCGTACAGGGACAATTAAGTCGCCATCGACTAAGAGAATACGACCTGATTATTATATGAAACTCGGCGAGGATGAGAAGGTGACCATCAGGGAGACTGTGAATTCAGTTGTCACGAGTGGGAAAGCTACGTTGGATGTTATTCATGAGGTAAAATTAAAATGTATACGAGTGATTTTTAAAATATGAATTTTTTATTTAATCAAGTCAGCTGTGACTTGAAGTATCTGGATAAATCATACCACACATTTCCTTGTTACACACCTTTATTTTGCAAAGGTTTAGAGTACGTTAAGGCCTTCAACTTACTCTAAACCTTTGCAAAATTTCAGGACATTCCGATAAACCCTTCTCAAAATATCTCGCTGTTTCCATACTTTTCAAAGTCCGGTCAAAGTATGGTTGTAATCAGAATCATAAGGTCTATAAAAGTTGTAAAATAAAAAAATCGAATTCCATTTAAAAAAATTCAAGATGGCGTCTGTATGTGAAAATCCTGAGAATCATTTTTTATTTTTTCGCGCCAAATTGTTCAAGAAAATATCCCATTTAGAAATCCTAATTTTGGTGGTTCTGTTTTTAGCCGTTTTCACGTGAGAGCCGTGTTTCCATACTTTGTAGCGACCCTGTATATATATATATATATATATATATATATATATATATATATATATGCGCGTGTGTGTATGTGACTATTATACAAATTATGTACATATATTCGGATATACCGTGTTTTCCTTATATCGTGCTAAGTATAGCCAAAAGCCATCCCGGTATAACGAGGTTCTACTGTATATAAATTGATTGAATGGTCTAAATGCAAAACTCTAAATTTTCACATTTATTTTAATGTAAAAATCATCGAATATAATGGCCTCTCTTGTTAAGAATTAGGCTAAGTGGAGATAGCAGATGTTCCAATTCTACTTTATTATATATACGTAAACTAGTTATGTATATTAATTTGTGCTACATCTTAAATTTTTAGTTTATTTGGTATTATTATTTTTAATGTTGAATATAATTTAATATACATATAACAAAAAAATCCCATATATGTTGATTCCCAAAAATGTCAATATATCACATTTATTATTTTCAAATAAATAATAGGACAATACTGAGAATTTTTCTTTTATGTATACATATCTCCATATATACTCGTAACTGTAAATATTAAGGTACGCATTGTTTTTTTAAAATCAATTTGAAGTTTTTAGCGAGTGTTTCCAATCCTGGATTAAGCATGAAGTAAAATTTCGAGTTTAGAAAAGCCTGAAAATTTGGTTTGGTCACGTAGCAAAGCGGAACGACCAAACCAAATTTTCAGACTTTTCTAAACTCGAAATTTTACTTTATACGCCACACGTATTAAACACTGAAATATTATGAAGTTTCAAATATACAGCTAAAATTCACGTTAAATCAGTGTTTTATACGCCTGGTGCATAAAGTAAAATTTCGAGTTTAGGAAAGCCTGAAAATGTTCAGCTTCATGCTTGACCAAGGAGTGGCAACTCTTGCTAGAATCTTAAAACAGTTTTATAAAATTAACTAATACTTGAACATTTAAAGTATATCTATCGGTGTATGTATGGGTTATGATGATTTACGGACGTTAAAAGTATCACATATTTTTATATTACATCATTTATTTTGTAATATTCATTAAAAATAATACATTATTGTACATCAATACTGTAGAATGAATCATTTAAAAAATTGAAGTTATTTTCTAGGCTGTAAAATTGAATGAATCAATCCCTTATGTGTCTCGATCAGGACTTGTAAGAGTTTTAAAGAAATTGGGATACATTTACGAGAATCAAGGTGAGTATTTTCTGTAATTGAATGCCAGTTGAAGTTAATTTAAATTGCAATTTATTGAGGTTAATTTTTAAACATTACTAGCATACAGATTGGTGACTGACAATGAAGAAAAATACACGTCAGCGAAAAAAGGACGTTTAAAAATAAGGTGAGAAATGCACTGTTTCAAGGATTAAGCATTCATTAATATATGAGCAAGAAAATCAAGTTTCATTTCTAGTAAATTCTACAAGGATTAGCTGATATCGTTTCTTCGGGTGGTGGAACTAAAATGATATGAAGTGTATCCAAAGATGTATCCTAGAAGGTGGCGAAGAAGAGTGTCATAGATTTGGTTTTTTTTAATCGTTGAGTAATTTAGATTTAATTTTTTTTTTAATCTTCTGGCGAAGAAGCAATTTTTATTGCTCTCTTGAAATTTAACAATAAAAATGTTTGTTTTAATGGTGCTGATATTAAGTGAACTAATAAAATTGCATGAATTTCTTATTTGCAATTATGCTAATTATTTTAAACTTGTTTTTCCTGTAATTACTGGCAATTTGCAAGCAACTATTTGTAATGGTATTAATATCAATAAAAACTGTTTAGATGAGTTTAGAAAAGTTTGAAAATTTATATTTGCCAGTACGAAGTGAAGCGTAGCTTGCATCAAATTCATATATACAAGCTTTTCTAAACTCGAAATTTTAATTCATGCGCCAGGTGTATAAAACACTGAAATATTGTAAAGATCAAAATATACTGTTTAGATATGTACGTTTATAATTCATTTACTTATGTAAATAAATTTTACTAATGTTTATTTCATCTAGCCCCTGGGTCTCCAAACTATCTTCTTCGCGGGCCACAAAAACAATTCTACATAATAAAGTCGGCCAAGATCCGATTAATTTTATAAAATTATGAAAAATTTAAGGAACAATTGTTACAATATTTCAAAATATGACATTTACAAACAAAATTACAAACAATCGCGGGCCGGATTCATGCAAGTCGCGGGCTGGATTTGGCCCGCGGGCCGTAGTTTGGAGACCACTGATCTAGCCTAATTTTGCACCTTCAAAATTCGAACGCATGATGTAAGTATGATCTAATAATATTAAAACATTGTCAAGTTCTCCATAACATACGAGAATAAATGTGAAAGTGACCTCAAATTAAAATTTTGAAAATTATTTATCTAGTATTCATCTTAAACCAGAGCTGTTTCGAGTACAAGTAAAATGTACTGAGTACAATTACTCTACGCAAAATATACTCGAGTACCAAGTACAAGTACATAACAATAAGTACTTAAGTACATACAGGGTGGTCCACCTCAGAGGCAACAAGCAGCTTTGTTGTGTTACGCGGTATATTTTTAAAAATCGCCAAGAGACGTCGTTTTTTGTTTCGAGGGGACAACTTTTGATCACATTTCCACTTTCATAACCTTAACTCCGTAACCTAACCTAACATCACCCCCCAATTTTAAACAGGGAAAGTGGCCCAAGTGATATGTCGTTAAAAAGCTCTTCCGATTCTAAAAACAACGGTGTACATTATTTTTGTTTTTGTAATGTACCCATCTGTATATTTATTTCATTTATATAATTTAATACTTTAGTATCGTGCATTTTTGATAATCATATTTAAAGTTATTTATGTTTGTTTCACTTATTGATGTTTGTTGTTTATTTTTACTTAAATATTATTCATTGCTAAATGTTATTATCAGAATGCATTTGCTAATGCTAGAGCACAGATAAGCCTGGGAAGAATAAATAGTTAATTAGAATTTGTACTTAATGGAAAAATTCCGCTAAAGATGATAAAGTTCACCCCGGCTTATGCGTGCCCCTTCTTACGCATTGTTTGCTTAACGAAGAACTATTATTCATTACTATTAGATTTTATTTCGGGCACTTCTGATATGACTCTCGAACGCAAGACAGTAAAAATATTACTTACTCCGATTAAATTCAATAAACGTCGTTAAGCAAGCTAGTTAAACTTTCTAAATATATTATATTGTAATATTCACAAGTTTCTCAGTTAAGAAAATAGAATTGATATTCGTTATATAAAAAAAATCAAGTTATTTTAACCTTACCCAGAATAAAAGAACCTACTTAATATTTAAGTAAGTGTTAAATATTGAAAATACGAAATAATTAACTTTACATTTTCATTAATTCCCAAGGGAACGGCAACACTTCGTAATAGCATTTGAGGTAACAAGTTTTGTGCAGTTATCTCAACCACACCTCAAACACATGATTTTAAAGTTTGTTTTGACATGTGAATTTTAACATTTGTTCTTTTATGTTAATGAATCACCCATTAATTTTTCATTCCTTACTGAATTGCTGTTTCCTCCGAAATCAGTGAAATTAAAAACAAATGATACTGTTGTATTTAGAATTAAAAGAGCTCCTCAACTATATATCATTCGACCCACTTTCCCTATTTAAAATCAGTGTGTGAAGTTAGGTTATGGGTTTGAGGTTATGAAGGTGTCATGTCATCAAAAGTTGTCCCCCTCGAAACAAAAATCGACGTGCCTCGGCGATTTTTTCAAAAATTTCGCGTAATTCAACAAAGTCTCTTGTTACCTCTGAGATGGACCACCCTGTATCTGAGTACAAAGTACATACTAAGCAGAGCTGGGCAGGATTCGAATCATTCAGAATTCGATTCCCGGATTCGAATCCTTTTAGAGGATTCAAAAGAGGTATTCGAATACTTTAGTGAAAACGGATTCGTGATCCGGATTCGTAACATATTTTTAGAAGGATTCGTATTCGAATCCAAACGTAGATGATTCGAATCCTTATAAAAGGATTCGAATTCTTATAAAAGGATTCGAATCCTTATAAAAGGATTCGAATTCTTATAAAAGGATTCGAATCCTTATAAAAGGAATCGAATCCTTATAAAATTCGAATCCTGATACATGGATTCAAATCCTCCTAAATAATTCGAATCATCGCTATTAATATTAAAATTTTCGAATAATTCAAATATTTGTGAATGCATATTTGGTTACTTAACCATGAAAAATATCCAACGTTAATAGTATATTTTTAACTTCACTTGAAATCAGTGTTTTATACGCGTGGCGCATGAAGTAAAATTTCGAGTTTAGAAAAGCCCCGTGAAAATTTGTCTCGGGTCGCTGCGCGAACCTCGACAAATTTTCTACGCGTGGCTTTTCTAAACTCGAAATTTTACATCATGCTTAGTCTGGGAGTGGACAACACTCGTTCTTAGAAGTTTCAAATTGAAGGATTACTCTAGATTACTAAGTTTATTACCGTTTTACAAGGGCTACAGCTCAAACCAACCATGGTCTTCGCAAAACGAAGGACTACAGGGAATCGAAGTTTTTTTACAAGAAAACAACGAATATCTGAAGGTTTACAGCATGGATAGGAAAGAAAACATCTAATTTTGAAAAAATATCGAAGTTGGGTTAGTTTTCAGTGCATTTTTAACTTCACTTTAAATCAGTGTTTTAACGCGTGGCGCATGAAGTAAAATTTCGAGTTTAGAAAAGCCCCGCGAAAATTTGTCTCGGGTCGCTGCGCGACCCTCGACAAATTTTCTACGCGGGGCTTTTCTAAACTCGAAATTTTACTTCATGCTTAGTCTGGGAGTGGACAACACTCGTTTGAATTTTAAATTTAACTCTTTTAAAAAATCGACGTATGTAATATAATAAATCATTCATTGAAATCATAGAAAAAGATGCAAAATTTTACCTAAAATTAACATTTAGAGTTAACTTTATAATTTGTTCGGCTCTTAATGGGTGAATATTCTATTCCCAAAAAAACCGTTTTTATTTAATATTGAAGTTGCATTTAATACAATAACAAACTGTGAATAAATCGACATAAATCTAGAAATATCAAAAATCTTAACATGTACAAAATCTTGACGGTCCATTCCCAGACTAAGCATGAAGTAAAATTTCGAGTTTAGAAAAGCCCCGCGTAGAAAATTTGTCGAGGGTCGCGCAGCGACCCGAGACAAATTTTCGCGGGGCTTTTCTAAACTCGAAATTTTACTTCATGCGCCACGGTTATAAAACACTGATTTAAAGTGAAGTTAAAAATGCACTGAAAACCAACCCAACTTCGATATTTTCACGGGGCTTTTCTAAACTCGAAATTTTACTTCATGCGCCACGCGTATAAAACACTGATTTAAAGTGAAGTTAAAAACGCACTGAAAACCAACCCAACTTCGATATTTTTTCAAAATTGGATGTTTTCTTTCCTATCCATGCTGTAAACCTTCAGATATTCGTTGTTTTCTTGTAAATAAACTTCGATTCCCTGTAGTCCTTCGGTCTCCGAAGACCATGATTGGTCCTTCGAGCTGTAGCCTTTGTAAATTGGTAATAAACTTAGTAATCTAGAGTAATCCTTTAATTTGAAACTTCTAAGAACGAGTGTTGTCCACTCCCAGACTAAGCATGAAGTAAAATTTCGAGTTTAGAAAAGCCCCGCGTAGAAAATTTGTCGAGGGTCGCCCAGCGACCCGAGACAAATTTTCACGGGGCTTTTCTAAACTCGAAATTTTACTTCATGCGCCAGGCGTATAAAACACAGATTGAAAATGAAGTTCAATAACACATATATCATCATTAATTAAAATCATTATATAATCAGATATTTAGTCGGTAAATGAACATGTTTGTTAATAGAAACTGATGGAATAAAATATCACTGGTTGCAAATAATAGATTCAAATTTATTTTTAAAGGATTTGTATCCGTGATTCAAAAATGAGGATTCGAATCTTTGATTCGAATCATATTTTTCACTTACGAATCCTTTATTCGAGTATTCGTGATTCGAATCATATTAGGTGATTCGGATTCGTGATTCGAATCATGTTTGTGAGGATTCATCCCAGCTCTGATACTAAGTACAATAAGTTAAAACACAAACACTTATAAATGACAGTCGATGATTAATGTTTTTATATATTTTGAACAAATAAACATTAATAATAATAACAGTGGCGGCCGTGGGCGGTGCGACTGCATTCAGATGTGTACGAAATGTACAACCGTAACATATACTTAGGTTAGTTTAAATTCAGGTGGTATTTTTTTTAAATCTATAATCATTTTTTTGATTGAAGTTTCTAATAATTATTCTAACGAGTATTGCCACTCCCAGATTAGGCATGAAGTAAAATTTCGAGTTTGGAAATTTGGATTTATAGGCAAATCCAAATTCTTAGGCTTTTCTAAACTTAAAATTGTACTTCATGCACCAGTCGTATAAAACACTGATTTAGTTTTAAGGTATTTTTATTGATTTAAAAAGAACTCCTTGAGAATGACTCAAAGTCGAAACTAATTGGAATAAAAAACTAAAATATTAGTGAAATTTAACCAAGTGTTTCCTTTTTAAATCATAGTTAAATATGTTTCACCACGTGCAAGATGAGTTATAGAGCAACTATTTAACTTATCATATAAACAAAAATTATATGCAGCCACGTGCAACCATTCAAGTAATAATTTTTTTTCAGGTCGCGTAACCGTTCGCCGAAGCGCTCTCTTCAATGTTTGGCGTATGGAGCGCACGGTGGAAGAGAAAAACAGCGCCGTTCAAAAATATATTTTTGATTTAATGAACTTTAATGTTCAAGACCAAAATGAAAATATAAATATATTAAAAGATCAAATACGTTCTTTTAAGTCATCTTTAAATTCTAAGTGGCAAAAAGTATTTAGAGTATGTTCCCGATTTGAAAATAATTATGCAGAGTGGCTAAACGAAACACAGACATTTTCTTTGACTGATACAATCGATGAACCTGTACCTGGACCATCTTCGAGAGGGCCGTACAAATCATTTAGTGATTTGTCAAATTTTTCGAAAAAAAGAAAAGTTAGGCCATTGATGGAAAATTATTCCGAAGAGGAAATTGCGTTCGCCACTCAGGTTAATTTACGAGCATCTGGAAAGAGGGATAGTGCAGAAATAGTGAACGAGGTTACAACAAATTCACCAACAAGAGGTTCCAGTATTAAGCAGGCTTGGAAATCACCCCAACAAAAAGTTCAAAAATATACACCAGAAGAAGCCTTGGCGTTATATATCGACGGAAGATTTACAAAGCATTCCTATAAATTGATACAATCTGGAGCTAAGGTACGTAATGCAAATATTTACCCAAGCTATGATAGTATTTTGAAAGCAAAAAAGCATGTTATCCCGCAGAAGTTAGTATATCATACACTGAAACTGCTGCAGAAGTTACTTTGCAAGCCTTGGTCGACCATACTAGTCAAAGATTATTCATTTCTCTGGGAAATTTGAGTTCATTTGATGAAATTGGAAACGAGTTTAAAATTATGTACAAATGGGGCTGTGATGGTAGTTCAGGTCACTCATTATATAAGCAAAAATTCTCTAATGAGTCCGAAAGTGATGAATATATATTTTCTGCGTGCTTAGTGCCTCTTCAAATAATATCAATAAAAGATGATAATATTTGATGGCAAAATCCGAAACCATCCTCAACTAGATTTTGTAGACCAATTAAGATTATGTTTGAAAAGGAGTCTAAAGAAATTATAAAACTTGTGGTAAATGATATTGAAAATCAAATTGAAACCATTTTACCAACGAATGTAGAGTTAAACAATATACAAATTATAATTAATCATAGTTTTAAATGACTATGATTAATGGCAAGACTTATAGCACAGTTACAGACACTTCAACTCAAACGTGTGCTATATGTGGAGCTACCCCTAAAATAATGAATCAATTAGAAAAAGTAAAAAATTTACCGAAAATTGAAAAATACTATGATTATGGTATTTCTTCTTTACATGCTTGGATTCGTTCATTAGAATGCATGCTGCATATAGCATATCGTCTCGATATCAAAAAATGGCAAGTTCGAGATATCAATGAAAAAAAAAAAAACATTAGAAATTACAAAATTAAAAATTCAAAAGGAATTAAAATCTAAATTAGGATTATTAGTTGATGTGGTAAAACCTAATTTCGGAATAACAAATGATGGTAATACCGCAAGTCGTTTCTTTGAAGAATATAAGACAACATCAAAAATTACAGGGTTAGACGAAAATTTTTAAAAAGAATTAAAATAATTTTGCAAGTCATTTCTTGCGGAGAAGCTACAAATATAGAAGCGTTTCGTTTGTATTTGGATGAAACAGCAAAAAAATATATCGAATTATATCCATGGTATTACATGCCCACCTCTTTGCATAAAATTTTAATTCATCGTGCGGATATAATTCAATCAGCAACATTGCCAATTGGGATGTTATCCGAAGAGGCACTAGAAGCTCGCAATAAAGATTTAAGGAAATACCGAGAACATCACACTCGAACATTTTCCCGCTTGCAAACCATCACAGACCTATTTCATACATTGTTATATTCTTCTGATCCATATATTTCAACTATATCAAAAAGAAATCATATATCAAGATCTGCTAGAATTAAAACATTTGACGATGAGGCTGTTAAATTGGTACACATTTCAAATAATTTTGATTTATCAGATAATTCAAACTCCGACAGTGATACTGAATAGTTTGGTGTAAATGTGTATTTGCATTATGTACCTAATATTCTGGTTTCAATTGAACATGTGTATATATATTTATGTGTATATAGTGTGTCCATGTATAATATGTATATATAATATATTTGTGTAAATAATGTTGTAAATATATAGTTTTCTAATAATAGAAACATTCTCTAATACAATTAATTGGATTACCCTTAAACACAAAATAAAATAAAAAAAGATTTTGAACGGGGGGGGGGGGGGGGGGGGGTTACAAAACAATTTGTTTTTTGTTATTTTCATACAAGTCTACAAAATTCGCTAAGACGTTTTATATTTTCGCACAGAATTTCGGGGGGTTCAAACCCCCATATTCCCCACCCCCCTAGCTACGGCCTTGTGTTTCTAGTATAAAATAAGCATGTAATCTTTACAGGAACCATTCCAAGTAAAATAATCTCATATTTTGTTACAAAATTTTAAATTATTTTGAAATATGAGAGTGTTTTCTATATAAATCAGATGGGTGGGGGTTGTTTAAAACTTTTTATTATTTTTTTTTATTTTACGAAGAATGACTCATTATATTTGTTTAAAATATTAAAAAAAGATTTTTTTTACCAAAAAATCTTTGATTAGGGGTTGGTAGTGGGGTGGAAAATGTGTCCATAACATAAATGACAATTAAATACTTAATTGAAAAAATATTTCTTTCTATTAGACAGAATTAAAAAAAAAACAAAACAAAAAATAGCGAAATGTTCAGTTAAATTTGAAAATCGACCACTGTGCGCCCCTCCAAATTAAAAAAATCAAAGCTCTTTTTTCTTTTCGGCGCTGCTATATGACGGCGCCCAATGTGGTCGCACCGCCCTAAGGCCGCCACTGTTATTATTATTAATGTTTATTTGTTCAAAATATATAAAAAAAAAACATTTATCAACGACTGTCAACTATACGTTTTAATTTATTGTACTTAGTATGTATTTTGTACTCATATACAGGGTGGTCGATCTCAGAGGTAACACGAGACTTTGTTGAGTTACACGAAATTTTTGAAAAAATCGCCGAGACACGTCGATTTTTGTTTCGAGGGAGACAACTTTTGATGACATTTCCACCCCCCTAACCTATCTACCCCTCGATTTTAAATAGGGAAAGTGGGTCGAGTAATATATCGTTGAAAAGCTCACAACGGTGTCATTTGTTTTCGTTTCAATGGAACGGCAACACATCGAAATGGTATTTAAGGTAATAAGCTTGGTGCATTTATCTCAATCACATTTCAAATACATGATTTTAAAATTTGTTTTGACATGTGAGTTTTGACATTTGTCTCTTGCCGATAATCATGTATCTTCTATGTAAATAAATCGCCCATCAATTTTACATTCCTTGCTAGATTGTTAACTTTTTTGTGGCGTTAAACAGGTGCAATTGCAATTTCGAAATGTTGCTGTTCCCGCATGAATCAATGAAAACCAAAACAAATGATAACGATGTATTCAAAATCAGAAGAGCTTTTCAACGATATATCATTCGACCTAAAACAACAGACAGAAGTCGTACACCCACCAAATCCGACGTCATTGTAATTGTTTAACATTTTAAAAAATACACTGATGGCGTCATAACTGGAGAAATAGAATAGCTGTTGGAAATCAGACTACGTCCTTGAATAGATGAAAACTACTACAAAAATTGCTGCATTTAACTCATTTATTAACAGAGCAATTAAATTACCCCTTTCCGATGAGTCCCGCCTCAAAGAATTTTCAATCATAAAACAAATCGCTACAAACAATGGTTACAATCCAGCTCTAATAAACAACCTTATAGCGAAACAAGAATTAAAACAAATTCAAAACTTGATTTATGCAACAAATAAAATAAATAAAAATAAATTTTATCCAATAACATATTTCGGAAACCTTAGCAACCAAATTAAAAGAACCCTTGACAAGTGTAACGTCAACGTGGTTTTTAAACCATTTTCTAAAATAGCAAATATTATTCATAATCCAAAAACAATTATAAATAGAAACAAAAAATCAGGTATTTACAAATTAACTTGCGAAACATGTAAAGGAGCATACATTGGTTAGTCTGGTAGAAATTTTGAAATAAGATTAAAAGAGCATTTACTCATTTAATAGAAAACAACCACACCTGCACAGAAGACAGCATGCTTTCCGTAATCCATTTGTCGGACAAAGGCCGAAAAATGGATTTACTGGAAGCGCTGGAAATTCACAAGTTGAAAGCTAATCTGGAAATTCCCCTCATCAACGACCAGACCGACATAATGTATACTCCCCTCTTTGATACTGTAATATAAAAACAATGTACAATGTATTTTAGGTACTCAGTTTGATAATGACTAGCTTGTAGTCGAAACTATAGTCACTGTAAAAAGTTAATTAAAGTGGCAAAACAAAGTTAAGTGTTTTAATATTATACTACAAAAATGCTTGTTTAGAGTTTTTTTTTCATCGCACGAATAGTTTAGCCAGAAATCCGGTGTTCCCATACTTTTACCCAACCCTACCCACTGAGTAAACGTATTTAAATAATATTTCATTAACATTAAAACAACGTTTAATGTTGATATAATGTTATTTGTTTGTTTTTTGCTCAGTGGGTATATATATATATATATAAATAAAAAATAATTTAACAAGTATTATATTCATATTAGATATCAAACGTTATCACACTCGATGTCGTAGAGGACATAATTTAAAATATTTTATTCTATATTTCTTATACACAAATATATACGCAATCAGATTGAAAGATTGAAAGTCGAGTGGGAGCCACTCCAGATTTTTATTCTAGTGATTTTGCTGACTTACCAAGTCCCAAAACGTAAGAAATCTCAACTGTCCTTTAAAAACATCAGGCACGTGATCCCCTTTGGGCATAAACCTACTCAAATTCAGATGGTTAACCGCATACCAAATCACGAAATAATAATGCACAATATAAACCACGTGTACACACTTCCGAAAGGACATGGCGCGCGAAAAAAAAAATATCCACCGTCCACGATGATAATCAATTCACGACTGGAACGCAATGGAGGAGCCGACGAAACCACTGCCTAATACAACAACTAGTTTCGTAATTAAATAATCGTAGAATTTGCAGCATTAAGACTGCGAGCAGACGCTTGATTTTCAATCATTATCTATTTGTTATGCAAAGAGTGAGGATTGCGCGATAAGATAAGTTTTTTTTTCTAATTGGTTTAAATTGTGTCTCTGTTGATTTGGGTTATCGTGTGTATGTGTGGGGGGACGCCAATTGAATGATGGTTGTGAAATGAATAAAATTATATACAATTATGATGTAATGACCAACGTTAGGTGAAATTATTTCGTGGTGAAAGGACGAATAATGCTATGTTTGGGAAATAAATCGATGAACTGCAGCGCATGGCGGCGTGTGGCAAATGTGAGGTAATATGCTTAGTCACGCATATGGCTGTAGATTTGACCATGTTTAGGAAACGCAATACACAACAAATACTTATAAGTAGAGTCCGGAATTATAAGCATTTATTTTCCAATTATAAGCGCTTATAAAAAGCACTTAAAAATAAATAAAAAGCACGAAAAAACATGAAATATGCACAAAAAGTAGAAACATGCAAAAAAGCACAAAAACACAATAATGTAAAAATGTTTATTGAACTATTCTATTCAGTAAGTTTGTAACAATTTACAATTATATATTTCTCAAGGTTTTCCATATTGAAATTTTGTCTTCTATTCGTTAAAATTGTTTTATAAATGGGGAAGCTCCTTTCCACGTCTACTGAAGTTATGGGTGCATACTTAAAGATTTTGAAAGGTTCATTTATTTCCAAATCCTCTTCAGGAATTCCTTTCATGATCCCGGAAAGTTTAGAAAGGATATTAAATCCTACATTTTTTTAATAACGCCTTCGAATTTTTTATTAACCGCATCTCCAATCAGGCCTCGAACAGACTTTACTTTTTTTTCAAAATTTGAAATAATTTCGACAGAATCTACAAGTCTTATATTCTGTTCTTCCAATTTCTTTATATACTGGCTGATGAACGCATAATTTGATTGGAGAAACGCTAAATTTTGTCTTAACATATTGTTTGCTAAAATTCTGTGACATTTCTTGATCGATAATGCATCATCTTCAGGTAAATCTAGCACAAATTCTTGAAATATTTGCAAATATTGTGCATAATACATTGCAGCTTCCAACCAAGTTCCCCACATCATTAATATAGGCTGGGGTGGCAATTTAATATCCGGATGTTTGTCTTTAAAAGCCTGCACTCAAAGAGGCGCTTTGACAAAAATGCGTTTCCCATTTGCTATTAACTTATTGTCTAATGGAAACTGAAGTCTTAATGTTTCAGCAACTCGTGATAGTCCATGGGCTAGGCAAGTACAGTGTATTAAATTTTCATAAAATACTTTCAGGGCACCTCCTGCTTTTACCATGCAAGAAGCAGCATCAGACAACATTAAAATTACCTTTTCAGTCGGAACGCGATCGGGCAAGAAAAGGTGAGTCATGCCTTCTTGTACGAAATCTGGCAATTGTTAAATGATTTGTCCTTTGCAATTCTTTACAAAATATTAAGTATGACTTTTTTGCTTGATCGTCTTCACTTAAAATACCAACAACTAAATTGGCAACAAATCGTCCGCAACTATCGGTCGTTTCATTCACAGTAAACCATATGTAATTGTTTCCGATTGTGGTTTTTATGTCGGCAAACACATTTAAATATACTTCGTCTAAATATTTTTTTCGAATCAAGCTTTCACTGGGAATACTTCTGTTACAGTATGTTTCGAGAAATTTCCTAATATGTTAAAGGGAATATTCGCCGACACCATGGCATTGCACAAATCAAACGAGAATTTACTTTGTGCAGTTTGTAGACTAGTGGTGGCTAACGATTCTTCTAGCGTTTATTGCTTTCCGGTGCTCTTGCTTTTTTTTAGAATTATTTGGTGAGAAGTTGTATTAATATGTTGAATCACATTATTTTTTTTTTCAATAGATATCTAAAAAGAAATGTTTACCATTAGATTAGTGATTCTGATTGATTTAGCTAAGTAAGTACTATCGATGGGCATAAAAAGTTGGATAATGTCAAACATAATCAAATTTATCTTGCGTAAGTCAGGTTTTTTTAAAGAAAGGTTATATTATGGAGTGACAGTGAAAATATGCAAATGAATGGAAGACTTATTATTGTGTACATTTTGAAACTTTGACATATCAAACGACAATTACTTGACAAGTTCAAGACACACTAAACAAATTTTGCGTGTCCCAACATTTTATTTCCACCGATGGCACCTATATTATATTAATTTTGTATATTTCTCTAACAGCTTTCATTTCAATTTTTAATTAAGTGTATTGGAAATGCTTAGTTACAATATTTACCTGTATTAATTTACTTCAGTAAAAAAAAACGAGCATAATGTATAAAATTACGACAATGTTCGTATAAAATCCACCTACAGGAACAGCTATTTCCCGTGCAAATACACGGCCGGATCTTGGATTATACAATGAAATATTTCAAATCTTATTTGATTTGTTACATTTACGAGTTTTACGGAGAATAATAAACTAATTGAAAACACACGCCCCTGCTGACGAAACAATAACCACTTATTAATTTTTAAATTGGCCGCATTTTCATAATTATATTTCGCAATAAGTAAATATCTACAGCGTGTACGGAATAACAGAATAAATAACTATTATTAATTTCTAAGAAAATGTTTTGGCATTTGTCACCACTCGAAACATACATTTTCTCCCATAATAAGAACGTTAAAGCAGCGGGGATCCGAGAAGGCTGCGATTCGATCGCCATGGCAACCACTTTTACATTGCTCTTATGGGATACGACTGTCACCGGGAGTGGAAAAATCGAAGAATTCATTTTAGAAAGTTCAAATTTTCACAGGACCGAAAAAAAAATTCCGCGTGTCTTAGGCTAAGCGGCGTTAAAATCCGACCGCGTTTTCTATTTTAAATAATTTTTTTAATTTTACGCCGGGCGGAAGATTTCCTAACCTCAATACTTTATACGCTGGTCTTGCTTCACACGGAACTTTTTCAGGTCGCGCATAGCACAATTTCGATGGGATTTGACCTGGGCTTTCCAACGCGACACTTCCGAGCGCTCAAATCGCCCGATTAAAAAAAATATCGCATTTAATGGATTTTGCAAAAAAAAAGAGATTTTCAAAATTTTGCGTCTATCGTGTTCAGAATTCCATTAGAAACACGACCTATCTATCGAGAATTTTTTCTATCGAGGAAAAGTATTTTTTTCTTGCAATTGAAATTTCATAAAAATATATACCGGGTGTCTAAATCTCGCATTTAATCGATGGTTTATATTTTTTCTCCAAAATGTTTTGTTTAAACGCAGATCGCTGGGATTAAATTTAGCGGTGTTGGGACATGTTTTTTTTTTTTTTATTGGCCGCCTTCACGGGCTGTCAGCACATTTTCGGTCGAAAAATTGCGATAAAGGAATTTGGTTTTCACATTTCGATTTAAAATAATTATCCGCAACCGACAAGATGAAATAAGACGAAACACAACAATTAAAATTAATTAATTTTTAAGTTTAACGTGTATATACAGGGTGGTCTAAAACCGTGATTTTCTTGATTATTTTTTTTGACCGACTTAAAATACTCCAAAACGATTTGTTTAAACGTAGGGTGGTATGGTTTGACCTCGCGGTGCTCAGCAAATTATTTTCGAGCCAACAAATGGCCGCCTTCCCGGTGTTTCAGCAAATTTTCGGTCCAAAAATTGCGCTAGAGAAAATTTGTTTTCGCGGGGATAAAGGAGCAACTACCCTCTCTATGTGCGAGCGAAGCGAGCACCCTAGCGAGCGAAGCGAGCACCCTAGCGAGCGAAGCGAGCAAGGCAAGCGAGCGAAGCGACCATCTCTTCCAACCTTTTCACGGACCTTTACATCCATCCACTCCATAACCACTACAAAACAACGATTTACCTTGCAGTCACCACCATTCGGCTCATGCACCAACGCCTCTCCCCCTCCCTTTACCCTTGCTACTATTATACATATATTTTTCTTCAACATCATTCATTTTTTTTTAATTATGCAATTCTCTTTACATTTCTACATTTCCTTGATTCGGCCCTCGGCTCCCCGGTTGGTAAATCGGGCTAAATGCTAGTAAATTAATATAAATATATGTAACATTTCACTCACCGTTTTCATGCAACATCTGCAAAATATTCTCGACCCTTCCAGGACTAAACCAGGGTAATCTTTCAACCAACTTGCAGGCAACGATTTGTCTTTGACTTTCGGCATTTTCAATTATATTTTAGCACATCAGTTAGTTTCACTACACTCTATACTACACTTGAAATATAATTTTGTAGTGATACAAAATATAGCACAGTATAGCTTCGATGGTCCGAAGAGTTTTGTGTTAATTTCTCTCAAATCTGAGCACATACGAAAATCTTGTAAATCACGTACTCAGCCCGTAATGAACATCGGGAATTCTCTATTTATTTACCAGAACATTATTCACGTTACTCGGGGATTTTCCGATTTCTGTGCCAAGCGTAATAGTATTCCCGCTATTGAACGTTTGGCATTTCTGCCCGTGTGAAAAATCAAACAAAAATATAAAGTGAGCAATAAAATAGAAAAAAATAAGCACACGAAAGCACGAATACGCACCGATAAGCTAAAATTGGCAAAATAGCGAAATATTTTAAAATATGCAGAAAAAAGCAAAATAAGCAAAAAAGCAAAATAAGCTAAAACATGCAAAAAAGCAAAATAAGCTAAAATATGCAAAAAAAGCAAAATAGGCAAAATAAACGTAGTGTCAAACGATTACATTTTTTGTGAAACTTAGAGATTTCAAAATCAATCTGTTCTGCTTATAAAATTGACAATAAGCAAAATGTTTAAAATCCGGATTCTACTCATAAGCGACTTCTCATATATGTAAAAGTAGGTACATGCTAATATATGTATGAATTGTGGATGGATATGCTCTCTACTGAAAAAAACATAGTTAGCCCACTTAGCAAAAACAAACAAATAACGTTATATCAACATTGTAGCAACATTAAACGTTGTTTTAATGTTGATGAAACATTACTTAAATGGATTTGCTCAGTAGGTAGGAATTAATAAACATCGAACTGAAACAATAATTACTTGGGATAAGCAATGTTGTAAGAGCCTAGTTTACAAGGCCAATAGAGATAGATACAGAGAAAGGAATATATTTCAATAGAGCAGGAATATAAACTCTATTCCGTGAATGTTGGCATTCACGTCATCAGTTCCAAAATTCTGATCTTCGGAATTCAGAATTTCGGTGGACACTGTTGTCGGTACTTGTTGCAGGACACAAGACATACGTTATTATTTGCTACGATGATGCGCATATAATAGTATTAAATGGTAGAAAAAACAGAGTGTCTTTGATACGTATAATCTGTTTTTTATGACCAATCAAATATGACATTTCAAGAATTTACGGCCGTACTAATAGTCAGGGATTAATCCGGAATTAAGTATTAATTCTCGGATCATGCAAAAACGTATAAAATAGTGGACATAATCCTAGATTCATTTGAAAATAATCCTCTCTGAATCAAGATTAATCCTAGATTATTCTGTATTGTGGAGGCTTCTACTTCGTTATTAATGGATTATTCGTTAGTTGTCAAATTATTATTTATATAAAAGCTAATATTTTTAACATTTGGTATTAAAATGGAAGAAGTGGCATTCCGTGACGAATATTTTGATTACGTTAGTGAATTGGTAAATGATCGATTACCCAAAAAGGCTGTATTATACAGTAAATTTATCTTTTAGGTAAACATATGCATAAGTTGTAAATTTTTCAATATTCGTTGTTTCTTAAAAGAGTTCAATTTGAAGCTTTAAACAAGTGTTGTCCACTCCCACACTAAGCATGAAGTAACATTTCGAGTTTAGAAAAGCCCCGTGAAAATTTGTCGCGGGTCGCGCAGCGACCCGAGACAAATTTTCTGGGCTTTTCTAAACTCGAAATTTTACTTCATGCGCCACGCGTATAAAACACAGATTTCAAGTATAGTTCGAATATACACAAATTTCACAATATTTTAGTGGTTTATACGCGTGGCGCATGAAGTAAAATTTCGAGTTTAGAAAAGCCCAGAAAATTTGTCTCGGGTCGCTGCGCGACCCTCGACAAATTTTCACGGGGCTTTTCTAAACTCGAAATTTTACTTCATGCTTAGTCTGGGAGTGGAAAACACTCGTTTAAAGCTTCAAATTGAACTTTAAACAAAAACAAAGAATACCTAAAGATTTACAGAAATTTGAGCCTCAATTTGGAATAATAATATAATAATAATAATATAATAATATAATTTATTCATGTTAACAACTCTTACAAGTCTTACATAGGTCAATAAAGTGTAGTTTTGCTGAAAATACTGAGCATGTAATAGATAAAATAACATTTGTAGAACCGAAATAGCAGTCCCAGGTAGTACAATTTAAAAAAAAACATTCTAAAGTTGTGACCTGATAAAATATAATAAATTAATAATAAATAAATAAATACAAATTAAAATCAGTATAGATGTAAAATAATTAAAAATTAAAAATACATAAATAAAATAAAATAAATAAGTAAAACTTGTCTGACAGGATTAAAAAAAGAGTGGACTAGAAAAATTATCACATACTCACAGCCTTCGGTATATATTGCTACCCAACAGCAAATTATGGAATTAAAAGGAAATATAATATAAATAGGTAAAAACACATTAATCATGTAAAATCATGTAAATAAAATAACTACAAAAATCTAGAGATTATACAGGGTGAGTCGGGAGGAGCGCACCAAACTCTAGGAGTGAAACACGTGAAAATAATGTAAAAAAACTCATTTGTTCTTATCCGATTTTCATTTGTTTTCAAGTTATGGCGTAATTAAAAATGTTCATCTAGCTTTCCAATTCTATCTGAATTTTAACATTATCAAAGTATGCCATGTTCGAGGCTTATAAACATTTGACAATTCTGACGTTTTGATGAACTGTCAGTGTACGGTGAACAGTAACTGAACGTTTAAGTTCGAATTAATGTGATTGTTAGTGTTGCAAAATGCCACATACTTATTCAAATTTAGAATATGCAAATATGGTGTTTGTATATGGTTTCTGTAATGGAAATGCTACAGCTGCTGTTGAAGAATATCGTGAACGTTTTCCACACCAAAGACATCCTGATAAAAACATATTTATTAGAGTTTTCAACAAATTGTGCGAGACTGGTAAGCTTCCCAGTGCTAACATATCATATGAGCGCGCTGCTCGACAAGGTTTTGTAGAAGTAGAAAATATTCTGCATCTAGTAGAAGAAGATGCAACTACTAGCTCACGGAGAATTGCCACTCAATTGGCAATTCCACAAAAAAGAGTGATGAACACGCTACACGAGGAAGGCTTATATCCTTATCACGTTCAGAGAGTACAGCACCTACAACCAGGGGATTACGCTAACCGTACGGAATTTTGTCGGTGGATAAATAATAATCATCGTAATGTATCGAGTATACTCTTTACGGATGAAGCTACATTTACCCGTGATGGCATTAACAACACTCGTAACTCGCATGTACGGTCTGATGAAAATCCCCACGCAACAGTCGAAAGCAATTTTCAACATCGGTTTTCTGTAAACGTGTGGTGTGGTATGGTTGACAGTTATTTAATCGGCCCTTTCATTTTGGAGAATCGTCTCACAGGAGGTAACTACCTCAATTTTTTACAAAATGAATTACAAGGCCTGCTAGAAGATGTTCCTATAAATATTAGAATGCAGATGTACTATCAGTACGATGGAGCTCCTGCACATGTCGCTCGTCTAGTCAAGCAACATTTGAACGAACGTTTTCCAGGGCGTTGGATTGGTCGTGGAGGTCCTATTAATTGGCCTGCAAGATCTCCAGACCTCACGCCACTAGATTTTTGTTTATGGGGCTGGATGAAAAATGAAGTCTACAAAATAAAAGTGGACACACGGGAATCACTAATTAGACGAATTGAGAATACTGCAGCCCATATAAAAGAAGAAAGAAATGAATCAATTGGGAGAGCAACAAACGCTCTTCATAGACGAAGCAGAAAATGTTTAGAAGTCAATGGCGGTATTTTTGAACATTTGTTGAAAGAACGCTATGATTAAGAATTTTTTTTGTATAATAACTTGTTTATTTGTTAATATGCTATAACTTGAAAACAAATAAAAATCGGATAAGAACAAATGAGTTTTTTTACATTATTTTCACGTCTATAATACACTCCTAGAGTTTGGTGCGCTCCTCCCGACTCACCCTGTATATGTATGTATCACAGACGACGCAGAAAAATGACACCCCCCATGCCATGCGCGACACATACACACAGATACATATACACACACATAAAGCTTATTTAGAACATTTGTTTAAAAATTCTTGGAAAGAATAAAAACCATTTTGTAGTAAGTAGGTTTTGCACCACTGCTTGAACTGAGTATACGGCATTAGCTGGACGACACTCGGTAACACATTAAAAAACTTTATACAATGGTATTTTTTCCCGTTTTGGCCTTCGATAAGCGCACATTGCAAGGTCTAAGCTCATCTTTCGATCTTGTGTTGTGTTGGTGGAAGTCTTTGTTACACTCATAGGAACTTATGTTCTTCTTTATATAAAGCAGACATTCCAGCATATAGATACATAGTGCTGTAAGAATATCATGTTTTATAAAAGATTCTCTACAGTTATCTCTATAAGCCAGTCCAGAAACTACACGCAATGCTCGCCTCTGTAACCTAAATATATCACCCAACACAGCACAATGTCCTCATGCTAATATGCAATATCTAATATGTGATTGCACAAACGAGTGAAAAATAGTTATTAACATATTTTGGTTTACTAACCTTCTCATGTTTTTTAATAAGTATATACTTTTTACTAGTTTCTTTTCGATTTTTGATCTATGTGCGTTCCATGTGAGGTGTGAGTCTATAGCAACACCTAGAAACTCTGTTGATACGTTTAGGCCTTTATGGGCCTGTTTGAGTGAGAATGTAATGTCGACTGTTTTTTTTCTATATTCAGTTTTAGTCTATTACATTCAAACCAATCCGTTGCATTAGTTATAATCTGACGCAGTTTACCTTCTATAATTTCTGACGACTTACCTTTAACGGAGATGGAAGTGTCATCAGCGTATAGAATGGTGAAAGAGTCTCTGTGTTGCATTGGGAGGTCGTTTACATAGATCAAAAACAGGAGAGGCCCTAAAATTGAACCCTGGGGTACACCATGCACTATATTGCACTCATCTGATATATTGCCACTTATATATACTTTCTGACTACGGTTTGTTAAGTAAGATGTTATTAACTTGCAGCTTTCTGGACTAAAGTTATAGTAATACAGCTTACGCACCAGAACTTTATGAGTGACACAATCGAAAGCCTTACTAAGGTCAAGTAAATTACAGGTTACAACTTCCCTATCTTCAAAAGCTTCAATCAGATAGTCAACAAAGGTGTTGATGGCTGTCGAAGTAGACCTATCATTTCTAAAACCATGTTGGCAATCGGTGAATATTTGGTTCGACTTTAGGAAAGCTGTCATTTGCTCTGACAATATGGCTTCAAATATCTTGGACAACACCGGAAGAACCGATATAGTTCTATAATTGTTTGGATCGTTTTTATTTCCTTTTATATGTATAGGAATACATTTAGCTTTTTTTAGATTATCGGGGAAATAACCTAAGCTAATTGATTTATTAATGAGGTAAGTTAGAGGACTTAGAATTATATCGGTTACTGCCCTAATCATCAAGATATTTAAGCCATATAACTGATATATATGGCTTAAATATCTTGATGATTAGGGCAGTAACCGATATAATTCTAAGTCCTCTAACCGGATTTGTTTTTCATTTTATTAATTGTGTCTCAAACTTTGATTGTAGAGACTGGTTTAAAAGTAAAATATTCAGAGATATCTTTCCTGGAGTCTTGTGCCATTCTGTAAATGGGATCTTGGTTGTGGTTTGGAATAGATTGAATGATAGATTCAGCAATACTTGAAAAGAATTTGTTGAAGTTATTTGCAGTTATAGGTATATCGCTAGAATTGGTGTTCAGTTTAGGACACTTGGATCTTGCGACATCCCACACTGCCTTCGAGTAGTTAGTTGATGTTCTGATATACTGCTCAGTTGCATTTCTCTGGGCTTTACTAATGGCGGACTTATATTCTTTTCTCATTTGCTTATACTGGTTATTTCAATTTTCGTCATTCGTAAGTTTTTTTAATTCAAAAATTAAATTTAATTTTTCACGCATATCTTTTAATTTAGGTCCAAACCAGCGTACGTTTTGTTTATTACATTTGATATGTTTTAGTTTATCAGGAAAAGCCACTAAACTAGCATGATTTAAACTGTCAACTAGAATAGACCAAGCTTGATCAATGTGGGTATACTTAAAAGAAAAACTCCCTGTATATCTAACCTATAAATTGAAAAATAATTAAACAATATCCTTGCATATAAATTTATTAGGCATATCAGAGATGCGGAAAATCCAATTAATTTTTTTGACGGAGAAGAATTTAAGAAAAGATGCAGATTTTCTAAAGATATTTTTGTACAGGTTTTATTACCATTAGTAGCAGAACAGTTGAAAAAGGTAAACTATCGTGGTCTTCCCTTTAAACCGATTGAACAGTTGCTAATTTGTATAAGTAGTTTTTAGGTAAAACCCTCATTTATATTATTGGTTTGTTTCGTTTACTCGCAAATTTTGCTCAAATTGTTCAAGACAAAATGTACAATTTTAATTATTAAACCCTATACTAGATACAATATTTTTAGAAATGTTATTTTATTTCAGGCTATTTGTGGTTTGATTAGGAATCGTATTGCTGCACCAGTAATATTTCCCAGATCCTCTGCTTTTCTTGAAGAGTCTCATTGTTCGTCTCTTTATTTTCCAATAAAGAGTACTCCTTTACTAATGTTGCCAGCAATATTTTTTCTTATTCAGTACAATATTTATTACACTTTTTCATTTTCATAAAAAAATAATTTTGTATATCACGAAAATAAATTGAAACTTTGGGGTACACTAAACATATATAGGTTAAGTTATACTGACCACTGACAATACTGACTAAAACCACCACCGGGGCTGCCAATATAAATTTAGTGATATCACTAGATCCGGGATTGAATCGAGGATTCGTCGAAACCACCCGAATCCATGACTATTGGATACATCAATAAAAATCCACGGATCCAGGATTCATTAATCTTAGATTATTCCAAGAATTGAGCTATGCCTATTAGAACGGCCGTTAGTGTTATGATTCAAGTTGTGTGTTTTAGGTTAGGACAAGATTAATCACATGTTATGTTGTAAATCAACTTTTAATTTGTAGTTTATGTGAAGGGAAATCTGACACTACTGTAATAATTCAATTAACTCACAAAGATTACGATTACAAATGTAGCTTTCGGGCAGTGGGGAAAACCTGGGGTTTGAAACCACGCACGAGTCTGTGGTTGTACACAGTTGTCATAAGGCCCATGTTGACTTACGGAGCTTCAGTTTGGTGGCCCAGAACCAAACAGAAGGCCACGCGGAAGCAAATCTCGCAAGTGCAGCGGACAGTCTGTCTTAGTGTAACAGGCGCCATGCACACTACTCCGACGGTGGCGATGGAAGTCATGCTATGCCTTTCACCACTTGATATCCACGTGGAGAAGGAGGCCATGGCGACTATACTTCGCCTTCAGTGCAGTGGGATTTGGAACAGTAACAGCTGTGGGGAAGTTAGAGGACACCTCTGGAGGAATGTCTGTAGAGATATACCTCTTTTAGAGGCTTTTAATGACTGCTGTGTACCAACACTAATACGAAACACACCCTACAACGTTACCATTCAACCCACTAAGCGGATGAGAGAGTCTGCTATAAGGATCTACACAGATGGATCTAAAAGGAGCGAAGGATCGGGCCTTGGAGTTTTCTCTAAAACCCTAAAAATCCAAGCAAAGGTTCCTATGGGAATTCATGGAACCATCACGCAACTGGAGCTGATGGGAATAACACTTGCGGCTGAGTACATCATAAACCGCAAGGTGACAAATGTAGCCATACTAATCTTAACGGATAGCAGGCAAGCGATTCTGTCTCTGCAGAAAACCTATGCTTCGTCAGAGACCGAAATAGAGTGCCACGGGAAACTCAGACAGGCAGCAATGTACAACAACATTGAAGTCTGCTGGGTGAAAGGGCATGATACAGACACAGGTAACGGGAGAGCTGACGCGCAGGCAAGAGCTGCGGCTGGGATAAATTTACTCTCACCGGAGCCGCTAGTGCGGTTAGCTCCTCTCTCCCTGTGTAACATGTTCCAAACCAATGGAAATTCAGGATGCATTGGGATGATATCGAGGGCTCCAAGCTCTCTAAGGAAACACTTGTGTATCCCAATGAGAGATCAGCGAAACGGTACCTGCAGCTGGCTAGAGGGAATCTCGGGCGCTTAACTGCCATCCTTACTGGTCACTGTGGACTAAACGGGCACCTCTATAGGATGGGGATAGCTGACTCCCCATCTTGTAGAGGTTGCAGCTTGGAAGACGAGACTGCATGGCATTTTCTTTGTGACTGCCCGACACTATCGTCAATCAGGGAGTCCATATTGGGTGATAGATGGCCTACAATGGCCTACATAAGAGATCTACCCACCTCAGCTATGCTAGAATACCTAAACAAGGTGGGCTGGCTAAACTGAGGATGGGTGATCTACGGGAGGTGGCACAATGGGCCTAATGAGGCCTAAGTGCAGTGCAGAACTGCACACTCCCCTTTGCACCAGAACCAGATTACAAATGTATTTACCTATCACTGCCTCAAATTATTTGTATCTACTACCAATTTAATAAAGTGTCTCTGAGGATCAGGTAGGATAGGAGGATCAGGTAATATTCCTTGCTCAGGAATATCTATCTTCTTTATTATCTGCCCATTTATATGTTCAAATTTTAAAAAAAGTTCTAAATACACGGAATTTTTCTTTTAGGTATTCATGTTACGATTTTTCAATGAACATTTTCAGACATACGTGATTTTATAAAAAACTTTCAATTAAAAAACTCTAACGTGTGTTTTCCACTCCCAGACTAAGCATGAAGTAAAATTTCGAGTTTAAAAAAGCCAAATCAGGCTTTTCTAAACTCGAAATTTTACTTCATGCGCCACGCGTATAAAACTCTGATTTAAAGTGAAGACCAAAATATACTGCTTAGTTCTGATCACATGTTCATTAATGTTACAAATGTTTATATAGAATATGTAAAAGTATACTTAAAAGAAAAAATCCTTGTATGTGTTGTAAAGTTATAAGTTGTAGCGTTCTCTTTTTTGAAAATCTATGCATCGTGACAAGTTATTTGACAAACTATGATTTATTTCTCACATTGATAATCATTTACTAACTTCTTAAAATTTGATGTTGAAAATACCCTACTGTTAAAGCAGGACTGCAACTGTTCCCAGTAAATACACCCTAAGTTTGGTTATATAAAAAAAAATACAGAGTATACATAAATTGATGACGTGGATGCCATGATTCCCCGAATAGACTGTAGGTCCAGGTCGAAATAATATCCTAGGTGAAACAAACACAAGTTTTCCACCTTTATACACGCCTAACATAAAATCAATGTTGTTTTTTTCCATGAGCCAAGTGGAACAAGATCTATGCTACGGTTTCTTGAAAGACCATAAACATGCTTATTTTTGTCACATTTTAAAGCATAAGATGTAATCACAACGAAAATAATAGCATTGGAGCCGGGTCGGATGGGAAAATAGAATTTGTCGCCGGCGAATTGCGTGTACTAAGGATGTTACAAATACTGATATTCATATTCGATTCGGCGAGTTTTTTTTATCCGTTTGTAATGGGTCAATAGAGGTCATGTGCAAATATTAATTTAAAAATCATCCAAGAAAATAATAAAAGCAAAATCAACATTTTGTAAATACGAGAATTACATCGATAACAATTTTTTTAACTAAGAGAAATAACGACCGAAGCATCGCCTGCCTTAAAATAACAAACAAGTTCGGGCGCGTGAGAAGATGCTGATACGCAATGAAAATTGGGCTCAAGGTTTAACCAAGCGCAAACACAACGAATTTGCGAAGTCGGGGGAATTACGTGACGTCAGGGATGGGTGGTATTTTATAACCATATATGGTCTGCGCGAAAGCTTCCATCTCCAGGATCGGGTGGGAAACAGAAGTTATAAAAGCTGCGCGGAGCGGAAAACAAGGGAGTCAAGAGGCAGTTCGGAGAGTCAAGCGACAGTTCGGAAGATGAACATCACGAAAAGCACCACAAGTTCCACATCACAGAGGGAAATAAGAATAACACAACAAAAATCAAAATTATACAACAAATATAAAAAACTATACAACAAAAAAAGAATACAAACCAGTTAACGGGTGTGGTCGAGCTGTGCGTGGAAAACGGAGGAGTGTTCCCGCTAGTTAATTGCCTGAAAACAATTAACGGGTGTGGTCGTCCCGAGTTAGTACTGCAGAGTTATGTTCCCGCTAGTTAAAAGCACAAAAACAATTGACAGGTGTGGTCGAGCTGTGCGTGGAAAGCGGAGGAGTGTTCCCGCTAGTTAATTGCTGAAAACAATTAATGGGTGTGGTCGTCCCGAGTTAGTACTGCAGAGTTATGTTCCCGCTAGTTAATAGCACAAATGCAGTTGACGGGTGTGGTCGAGCTGTGCGTGGAAAACGGAGGAGTGTTCCCGCTAATTAATTGCCTAAAAACAATTAACGGGTGTGGTCGTCCCGAGTTAGTACTGCAGAGTTATGTTCCCGCTAGTTAATAGCACAAAAACAATTGACGGATGTGGTCGAGCTGTGCGTGGAAAACGGAGGAGTGATCCCGCTAGTTAATTGCTGATCACAATTAACGGGTGTGGTCGTCCCGAGTTAGTACTGCAGAGTTATGTTCCCGCTAGTTAATGACACAAAACAATCAACGAATGACGTCGGGATCTGCTTGCATAACAGAGGAGTGTTCCCGCTAGTTGGTTGTCTGGTAAGCTCCGAGATGGTTTTTGTGGGTTTCCCATCTCGTAATGCAAATGCAGAGGTTATTTAATTTTGCTCCCACAAGTAGAGTCGTATACTTTTTGAGTTTAACTAAAATGCACATGGCTTCTAAGTACAAACGAAAATAAAGTATCTTAAGAATATAAATAATTTAAGAAACACAAATTAATTAGAAATGTCATAATTGAGGTCAATAAACTTTGCATCCGTTAAATTCACATCCTGTTTTATTTATTGTCCACACATATTCCTGGTCATTAATAGAGAAAAGAAGACACAGTATTTACGATAATGCATATTGACACAAACAACGAATCTGTTAAATAAATTAAAAGGGTTACTACATACACAACACAACGTGAATAAAATACAAATTACAAATTTGTATAATACCTAGGGTCGAATCATTACACGTTTTTTCATATTCTTATTCGCCAAATTTATTTTCAGTATTATTCGTATAGTAAAATCTAAATTATATGTAGTATAAGTATTTTGTTTTGAACTTCAGAATAACTCAGTGTTTTATGTACCTTTCGCATAAAGTAAATATTTTGACTTTAGAAAACCTTGAAGACGAAAACCTTGATTTGCGACGCGAAGTGAAGCTTAACCCCTCGACTTGTGATTTAAAATATACAAGGATTTATTCTTTACCATGTTCCAAAACAAATTGTTCCAGACGATCGAATTATTCAAATTAAACATTCGTAAAACTAATTAACATGTGATCAAATACAAGCAGTATATTTTGAAAATTTGGATTGGTCGCTCCGCTTCGCTACGCAACCAATCTAAATTTTCAGGCTTTTCTAAACTTGACATTTTACTTCATGCCTAATCAAGAATTGGAAACACCCGTTGAAACCTTTAATAAAATCGACGAATGTCTGAACATTTAAAACAATAATCAAGATATGTATACCTAAAAAAAAACATTGACAAATCGACTTATACATGCTCTAGTTTTCTAAGTATCGAGAGCAGTAAGGATTTTTTATCGGTCAAAGACAATTGTTTAGAGCAGGAGCGAGCGAAGTGAGCAACGGCTCCAATTATTGTCTGAGACCGTTATTTCTTGGTGTTCGAGATTCTTATAGCGTTTTTTTACACGATCGTAATGCATATATACGAAATAATTTTTAAAATCTACCGATTACTGTGTAAGGAAGGTGTTGTAATCGGCCAAAAATTAACTCCCCATTTTTTTACGAAAATATCCGTTTTGGGTCTCAGAAATCCGAATCAAGTGTTATCTCAATGATGTCATAAAATTTTGTATTTGGGATCTATTTCATAATATCTCGCGCCCAGTTAAAAATGGGTGTACACCGAAAACCGGAAGTTCTTCGTATCTCGTAAATTAATTAACATAGTCGAAAAATCTTTGAAATAAAAGTTGTAGAGAATCATAAAATAAAATGTTTGTCGTAGCTCTTTTAAAGGGTTTTTTTTATTAAGCGCTTCCTATCTTTAAATTTAAATCAAATAAAGTGTGCTTTAGATATCGACATTTTTTATTTGTTTGAAGGGCCTATCGATGCCATTATGTATTGAATATAACATCCTGCAAATGTCCTCCGCGATTTCGCTAGGTGTCGCGCATCCGAAATGCCCAATTTTCCATTACTCTGGTGCATAAATCAGGCAGAATTTGACCGATGGCATGAGTTATGTTGGCTTTGAGGGCCGCTGTGGTTTGTGGCTTATTCGCATAGACATGCGCCTTAAGAAAACCTTACAAGAAAAAATCTAAGGGGGTCAAATCGCACGATTTCGGTGGCCAGTTCACACCACCTCCACGTGAGATGACATGCTCAAATCGCTCGTGCAGAATGTCCAATGTGGCATGAGCTGTGTGGCACGTAGCGCCGTCCTGTTGAAACCAAATGTCGTTGGTGTCGTATTATCCAATTCAGGCCAAAAGAAGTTGGTAATCATCGAAATATAGCGTTCGCCGTTGACGGCGATGGCCGTTCTCAAAGAAATGTAGACCGATGACGCCGCCAATGACTTTTTCGGGATGCATTTTACGCTCTTGGATCTCATGTAGATTGGAATCGTCTCAAAATCGAAAATTTTGTTTATTGACGTACCCATTCATCCAGAAATGGTTATATTTCCAAAGTAAGTAAGGGAACGATATGTTGCATGTGTTTTAGGTTCGATTCCGGCATATATGTATTTTCTAATAAGTTTAATTTTGTGTTGGTTAACTATTTTATCCACTATTGACGTAGTATAGCCATTTGAAACGGCTATACTTTTAATAATATCTATTTCTTTTTTAAATGAGGTTTCTGACAACGGAACAATAAAAGCTCGGTTTACCATAGAGTTAAAGGCAGCTAGTTTATGTTTATAGGGATGGTTGGAACAGTTAGGAATTACACGGTCTGTGAAAGTAGGTTTTCTATAAATATCAAAAGTTAGTGATTCATTAGTACGTGTTATTGAGAGGTCTAAAAATGTTATGTTATTGTTAGTTTCTGTTTCTACTGCAAATACTATATTTGGATGTAATGAGTTAATATAATCTAAAAATTGTGTTAATTGTCTATTAGTACCTACGAAAGAAGCTATAATGTCATCGACGTATCTATACCACACTTTAATATGTTTCTTGCCTAGCTGTGAATTTAAAATTGAATTGGTAAGGTTGCACATGAATATCTCGGCTAGCAACGGGCTCAATGGTGAACCCATTGCTAACCCTTCTGTCTGCTTATAATATTTAACAATTAACAATTACTTTCCTATCGATAATAAATATTATAAGCAGACAGAAGGGTTAGCAATGGGTTCACCATTGAGCCCGTTGCTAGCCGAGATATTCATGTGCAACCTTACCAATTCAATTTTAAATTCACAGCTAGGCAAGAAACATATTAATGTGTGGTATAGATACGTCGATGACATTATAGCTTCTTTCGTAGGTACTAATAGACAATTAACACAATTTTTAGATTATATTAACTCATTACATCCAAATATAGTATTTACAGTAGAAACAGAAACTAACAATAACATAACATTTTTAGACCTCTCAATAACACGTACTAATGAATCACTAACTTTTGATATTTATAGAAAACCTACTTTCACAGACCGTGTAATTCCTAATTGTTCCAACCATCCCTATAAACATAAACTAGCTGCCTTTAACTCTATGGTAAACCGAGCTTTTATTGTTCCGTTGTCAGAAACCTCATTTAAAAAAGAAATAGATATTATTAAGTATAGCCGTTTCAAATGGCTATACTACGTCAATAGTGGATAAAATAGTTAATCAATACAAAATTAAACTTATTAGAAAATACATATATGCCGGAATCGAACCTAAAACACATGCAACATATCGTTCCCTTACTAACTTTGGAAATATAACTCACAAAATTAAAAATATTTTAGCAACACACAAATTAAATATAGCGATGAAACCATTTACAAAAATCAAAAATCATATTTTTAACCATAAGACTCAGATACCAAGTATTTACAAATCAGGAATATATAAATTTTCATTATTTCATCTGCCTGATGAAGCCACTGTGTGGTGAAACATGTTGCAGTGTTCAACAATAAAAGTGAAACCCTCCCAACTGCGTTGTTTTATTTCAAATATATATAAATTAACCTGTAATGACTGTAAGGGAGTGTATATAGGTCAATCTGGTCGTAATTTTAAGACCAGACTCAGTAAGCATCTTTACTCTTTTCGGCATAGATTAATTGATAAGTCATCTTTCGCCAAACATTTGATTGAAAATAACCATTCTTTAGGCGAGGATGTACTTTCAGTTATTCACTTTGCCGAGAAGGGTAGAAAGATGGACCTCCTGGAGTCTTTGGAGATTCACAGAGCCCGCGCTAATCGGGAAATTCCCGTAATTAACGACCAGCTTGACCTTAAATACACCCCCCTCTTTAACGCTGTTATTAGAAAATTTGCAAATATAAATAATGTTCCTTTGTAGTTTTTTGTTACTAACGGTTTGATAATGATACGTGCAGTATCGAAACTATAGTCACCAAATAAACCAATTGTTATACAAACAAAGTGATAAACAGTGTTTTATTTATTTACGTGAAGTGATCATTACACTACTAAAGACTGTTATTCCTTACTTCACTTTTTATTTTTATCGTTAGTTAGTTTGTTATTGATAATGAGCACTTTGTGTCTCGAAATGTACATCTAACGATAAATATAAAAAGTGAAGTAAGGAATAACAGTCTTTATTAGAGTAAGTACCAGAGCTGGGCAGGATTCGAATCATTCAGGATTCGATTCCCGAATTCGAATCCTTTTAGAGGATTCAAAAGAGGTATTCAAATACTATAGTGAAAATGGATTCGTGATCCGGATTCGTTACATTTTTTTAAAAGGATTCGTATTCGAATCCAGACGTAGATGATTCGAATCCTTATAAAAGGATTCGAATTCTCATACACGGATTCAAATCCTCCTAAATAATTCGAATCATCGCAATTAAGGCTGGGATTCGAATTCGATTAATTCAAATAGTTAAATATTCTAATATGAATATTTAAATCACTAAATTATTCATATTTGGATATAAATATTCAAAATTTTCGAATAATTCAAATATTTGTGAACGCATATTTGATTACTTAACCATGAAAAATATCCAACGTTAATAGTATATTTTTAACTTCACTTGAAATCAGTGTTTTATACGCGTGGCGCATGAAGTAAAATTTCGAGTTTAGAAAAGCCCCGTGAAAATTTGTCTCGGGTCGCTGCGCGACCCTTGACAAATTTTCTACGCGGGGCTTTTCTACACTCGAAATTTTACTTCATGCTTAGTCTGTGAGTAGACAACTCATTTGAATTTTACATTTAACTCTTTTAAAAAATCGACGTATGTAATATAATAAATCATTCATTGAAATCATAGAAAAAGATGCAAAATTTTACCTAAAATTAACTTTTAGAGTTAACTTTATAATTTGCTCGGCTCTTAATGGGTGAATATTCTATTCCTAAAAGAAAACGTTTTTATTTAATATTAAAGTTGCATTTAATACAATAACAAACTGTGAATAAATCGACATTAATCTAGAAATATCGAAAATCTCGACATGTAGAAAATCTTGACGGTCCACACCCAGACTAAGCATGAAGTAAAATTTCGAGTTTAGAAAAGCCCCGCGTAGAAAATTTGTCGAGGGTCGCGCAGCGACCCGAGACAAATTTTCACGGGGCTTTTCTAAACTCGATATTTTACTTCATGCGCCACGCGTATAAAACACTGATTTAAAGTGAAGTTAAAAACGCACTGAAAACCACCCCAACTTCGATATTTTTTCAAAATTGGATGTTTTCTATCCTATCTATGCTGTCCTTCAGATATTCCTTGTTTTCTTGTAAATAAACTTCGATTCCCTGTAGTCCTTCGGTCTCCGAAGACCATGATTGGTCCTTCGAGCTGTAGCCTTTGTAAAATGGTAATAAACTTAGTAATCTAGAGTGATCCTTTAATTTGAAACTTCTAAGAACGAGTGTTGTCCACTCCCAGACTAAGCACGAAGTAAAATTTCGAGTTTAGAAAAGCCCCGAGTAGAAAATTTTCACGGGGCTTTTCTAAACTCAAAATTTTACTTCATGCGCCACGCGTATAAAACACAGATTTAAAATGAAGTTCAATAACACATATATCATCATTAATTAAAATCATTATATAATCAGATATTTAGTCGATAAATGAACATTTTTGTTAATAGAAACTGATGGAATAAAATATTACTGATTGCAAATAATAGATTTAAATTTAATTTTAAAGGATTTGTATCCGTGATTCAAAAATGAGGATTCGAATCTTTGATTCGAATCATATTTTTCACTTACGAATCCTTTATTCGAGTATTCGTGATTCGAATCATATTAGGTGATTCGGATTCGTGATTCGAATCCTGTTTTTGAGGATTCATCCCAGCTCTGGTAAGTACATACTTACCGTTTTGTTTTTCATAGCGACCTTGTAAACAGAACCTACCGTCCTGGAATCGCACATGGTAAGTAAGTACGTAAATATGGCCGATCGTGCAAAAAACTGAATAACAGCACGCGATAATTTTTGGATGGATTTTCGATCATGGTAATCACTTTGTAACTCAGTAACAATGATTAGAAAAGAGCCAACATCTTTTTTTACCATTAGTCACCAGTACAAGAAACTTAACTGAGTTCCGTTGCCATGGCGATAGTCGCCGGTACGCCGATCAATCGTCTTTCTATTGAATAACCCATATAATTACGTAAAAAGCAAGGTAATTACGTTTTATTTTGGCACTCTTAAAAAATTTAATTAATTATATGAGGAAATTCAAGTAATACTAACCGGAATAACAAAGTTGTGTGATAAATGATTCAATTGTGGTGAAAGCGCCAGGCGATTCAAAAAAAGAACAAACCAGAATGTTCAATAGACATGACTTACTGACATAGTAACAGTTTTTTAAACTAATTTTGTAAATACTATAGCCGTCTCTTTTTATGTGTTTATGATTTTCAATTCTTATTCAACCCATATTTTTGTTTATATATTCTATATTTTTGTTCCTACCGCGCCAAGTTAAATTTCCTCAGTGGTAATTTATTCAACCTTTGTTTCAAATCGCGCAATATACATTGTCACGTCCTTCATTGAAATTGTGATAGGCGATTCAATGGTAAGGAGATAGATGAGAATTTTCTTACCATTGAATCACTTATTACATTTTCTTCGTACACCCAGGGGCGTAGCGAAGCCTTAACTTTTGGGGGGGGGGGGAAACACCTATAATTTTCCAACTTCAAAATTAAAATAAAAATGTCTATTTTTATATTATTTTATTTTAACAAATTAATACAACGTAGTACATTGATTTATATAAATTAAGCATAATTTATTATCCAATAATATAGTGCTTTGTACTTCCTAATATATTTTATAACATATGTACATAATTACATTTAACCAATACCTAATAAAACATGGAGTTTTACAATTTGAATTAGTTTATTATAACTGGCCTATGCTTTAGTTTAGCCCAGGAGTTCACAATATTTGATAATTCAATATTATCAGTAATATCAGATTCTGTTTTCAAAATCATTAATGCGTCCAAACGATCTTCCTTCATTCTAGAACGTAATGAATTTTTGACAAATTTCAATGAACTAAAGCTTCTTTCATTTGTTGCCACTGAAAACCCGGCTTTATATATTAGCTGACATAGTTTAAAGGATAACGCAAACACATTTTTATTTTCCTTCACTGTGTTCATCACTTCCTGCATCGATTTCACTTCGTTTTTAATGCAGATATCAAATAAGACGTCTAGTTCCGCCTGCAGTGCAAACTCATCCGGCTTATCACAAGGATATAAGGGTGTCAAAGTTTCTATGGTATCTAAGCTAATGTTCTGCTTTGACAGAGGCATAGAAAATAATTTAACAAGAGGATTTACAATCTTTAAAACCTCATTTAAATTATTTTCTAGGAACGACACAAGAAGAACATCTAGTTCATTAAAAAATTCCTTTCTATAATACTCTTTTAAAGAGAAGTCAGAAACTGTATCATTTAAAGCATCGAAACGTTTGGGAACTACACGTCGCCGATGATGCTTTTTATAGTCCTCTTCTGGCAAAATATCCATTTTCTTTGCAAACGTTTTTGCACTCTCCACCAAATTGTCTAGTTCATGCTCGCTATTTCTGATAGCAGCTATGGAATCTTTCGATCCTTGAATTATTGAAAAGGCATCTATTATATTCAAATTGGGAGATTCTAGGATCGTTGTTACAATTTTCATTTTGTATAGCACAGTTTTTAAAAACATTAAGCAGCATACAAAATCAAAATTTAAAATACGTTTAAATAATCCATAAGCTTTGGCTTGAGTATTGTTATCGACAGTTCTGCTATTAAAAATCTCTTCTAGCACTTCAACAATTCCTTCAAATGAAGTACTTACTGCCTGAAGACTTTCTGCACGTGCTGTCCAACGTGTTTTTGACAAGTTTTTTTAGAAGTATGGCATTTTCAATTTTCTCTAACTTATTTCTTAAAGGTTGAATTCGCTTTGTGCTAGAGGTAAAAAATACATGCAATTCTTCTAAAATATTAAATGTATCCTTTACGATTGGGCTAGCTTTACAACAGTGTTCCAATGTAATTTTTACGAGAATCAGTCAAGTCAATACATGCATCTTTAATGATTTCGCTTATATCAATCATTTTTATAGCTGCCATGTAGTTATTTACTACAGGCTCATTTTTAATATTACTTATCAAATTTTTGATGGAATCGAATAAATCTGACAATAATGCGAGCTTTCCAGAACAACTAAACCAAAGATTACCATCACAGGATACGCTGTTTAGCGTTTGGTCCTGTAATTCTTCTTCGCTTGTACAAAGTATGCCTTTACCCGAAAAAGTTTCATCCTCTGCCTCAAAATCTATAATATAAGCATAATAAAAAGTTTCTGGTTTGTAAATACTAACGAAAAAATAAATTACCTGTACGGACTTGTTTACTGGTTGACGGTACTTCATTGTCTTCAGTATTTAAATTCAATTCAATTTTTATCTTTTTTGCCTCATATCCCACTTCTCTTGAAATAACAAATTCATCACTATAAACAGAGTTACCAGAATTTTCACTATCTGGAAAAATTATGTTCTGGAGTTAGTTCATTATGTTTGAGAAATTAATATACATTTATAATTAAACAGTAATTGTTACACAAGCAATTTAATAAATTTTACCAATTATGCCATTTAAGTATACTTTTCAGGGCAAAATTCCAAATATAAGATCGCTGTCTTTTAAAAGTGTTTGTATAGGGTCAACTTATGAGCACTTCACCTAAAAAGTAATAGGGATATTGAGATGAAACTGAAGGTTTTGCTACAATCCGAAGAAATGAAATGCATTTGGTAAACACCAGAATTGGATGGTTATTCCTAGTTTTTTCTTATAAATAATAAATGTGGGTGATGAAAGATTAAACATTTTTACTTTCATTTACGGAGAAAAAAAATGGCTAGTAATCATGAACATTTTCGGTATTTCGAAACTTTTGCAAAAATATCCGTTTTCGACACCACTGATTCAGAAAGTGGTTTTTGAAGTGATTTCTGTGTCAGTCTGTGAGTGTGTGACACAAGCACATGTCCTCTCCACAGCACAGACGGCTTAACGGATCGCCTTAAAATTTCATATACAGGGTGTGGATAAAGTCTGGAATAAAAAAATAAATTTCTGTTATTTTAGGTTTGATTAAAAATCACTGCAACATGTCGATTTTAGATTTTTCTTATGCATCATGATGCGCGCCATTTATATGTGTAATACATGAAGAGGTGCAGAAGACAAATATAAAACCTGTTTCAGGGGTTTTCCATCAAACCCAAGATAACAGAAATATGAATTTTATTATAGACCATATCCACACCCTGTATAATGCCTTTTATCGAAATATAAAGGTCCCATTGATTTTTGACTGAAATCTGGAAACCAGGAGTGGTAGTTTATTTAAAAAGGTAAACTGTTTCTTTTTGGAAATATCTCCAATAGTATCAACTTAATCGAAAAAAGTTTTACATTTTTTGCGTTCGTCCATGATTCTTATCATTTTGTGAATGTATCTAAAGTTTGTTTTTGTACTTCCTTAGTTTAAAAGATAGATTACTGAGATTTTTATAGCATGTTACGGGATAAATATGCATCCGTGATAAAAATGAAACAATTTCAAATTTCATACTAGAACAGAGCACAGCACAGTAAATACTTTTCAAATTTAAATGTCTATTAGAATTCAAATAAAATAATACCGCTTATTTATATGTAGATTTCGCGTTACAAATTACATAAGTTTTCAAATGAACCATCACTTATTTTTCCCTAGAGGGGAGCTAAAGGATTATAAATTAAATTAAAGAAATGATTTGCCGAAAGTCGTTCCCCATCAAATTAAAATTGACTGTTTCAGCTATTTCGTTAAAAAAAAATCTTAGATATTTACCGTGCATCTTTTTTCCGCGGACACCCAGTACAGTTTAATGTACAAGCTGTATTCGTTTCTTTAAGTCAGTATGGTTTCAGTCGGAAAGAAATAACCAAGAAAAAAAATCACTTACCTTGCATACATGTTGAAGTAGATGCAATATTTTTTCGTTTTGCTGCTTCAAACGGATTTTCTGGTGCACCAACGGATTTAACTTTTACTGGTTTACCGGCGTGAATTTTTGTTTAATGTGCAGATTTATAATCATTATTAAATATTGCACCGCATGTTACACACTCAACGTTAAAACGCCTAGATTTAGAACTCATCGCAAAAAGGTTAGCGAAACAATCGTCACGTTAATAAGTTTAAATTAAAATGCCGATGGGAAAATAAGGTTGGATGCATAAAATCTTCATAAACGGGGGAATTCCCCACATAACGTGCGTGCGGCTGCGTGACTTCATACGTCATAGTGTATGAAAATGCTGGAGAGTGAGAAGCTAGAAGTGGGCCCTATTTATTTAATTTCCTATACTAGTGGTATCACAACATTCATAATGGTTAATACTTTAAATGATGTTAAATAACGTACCTCAAACGCATTGTTTAAACACGAACTAATAAAATTGAGTACATTACCTCATTGATCAAAAATATTACTAATTAAAATTTATAAATATATTTTTATGAAAACTTATTTAGTACTGCAGTTTTTAAATAAACTTTTTTCCATTCAATTTATTACAGAAAGTCTAGAAAAAAACAGATCAAAATTGGACAGTAATTTTTTCTGAAACACTAAACATACATTATTTTACTCCTTCATTGACAGTACTTCCTTTAGTCAGCTGAGCATACTAGGGAAACACATAGATTTGTAATACTTGAATTTTAAATTATGCTAACTGCTTAAATATTGAATAATAATAGTTTGCCAACTAGATTATTTAGATTCATTTGTTTTAATTCCTATTTAAATTTTCTTTTAGTAAAACTTATTAATGTTCATCAATTTGTTTCGTCCGAGATTTGCCAACTGCATTAAGCCCTAACCCATTTTCTGGGAACATATCCATTTATATCATATAATTCTTTTAGATTTGCCAACTGGTTTAGCAATTTTTCATTATAAAGTAAAATTTGCCAACTGCCTTATCTTGGGGGGGGAGCGTCCCCCCCCCCATCCCCCCCCTGGCTACGTCCCTGCGTACACCTCACAGATTGTTGATGAATGTGGAATGGTTTAATGATATTCGCATTGAGAAAAGACATTGCAGACCATATCTCACAAGCGGCGGGATTTTCAATTTTATTCGTAATTTGAAACAAGCACCACCAAGCGTACACAACACTCAGCTAACTCCTAATAAAGTCAACTTCTTCTAAATAGGATGTGGTAAGTGTCACGCATGCGCGAAATTGCGATCGCAGCGCTGTGCCGACCAGAAATATAACTGGAACTTACATTCTAGATACACTACGTAGATGAGTTGCTTGCTTTCTTGCAATTTAAAATCAGCTCTAAAGGAGGTTTGTTATTGAATGTCTTTAATCATCAGCTACGACAGGCGCGGATTTCCACCCTCAACATCCCAGGAATATTGACCCTACAGCTGAGTTTCACTAAATACCATAGAATAGTCCACCGGGAAATTGCCCAGCAAAACTTGAAGGATGGGGCAAAGACTTGCCCTTTCTAAGTTTCAAAATAATAATAATAATATTATTTGTGGGTATTTACCCTAGTAAAAATGAAAAAAATGTATTAAAAGCAATTTAAAATCTTGTAACAATAATTAAATGTTAACACGAGATTATATTGTAACAATATAGAATTAAAATATAAAAATGGTGATGTGTCCATCATAGTACTTTCCCCCATAAATTGCGTATTAAATCACTTTTAAAATATTTGTAGCATTATTATTTTCAAAATGTCTTCAACTTTTTGATAACTACAACTTTTATTTGAAACATTTTTCAATTGGATCAACACATACTGACACAAACCAATGACTAGATAAAAAACACTATTTATTGAATATCTCAAAAACTAAGAGTGCTATGACAAAAAGTGAAAATACAAAACATCTTTAATATTTTATTACCTACAACTTTTATTTGAAACATTTTCCAATTGTATCAACACACACACTGACACAAATCAATGACTAGATAAAAAAACACTATTTATTGAATATCTCAAAAACTAAGAGTGCTATGACAAAAAGTGAGTAAACAAAAAATCTTTAGTTTTTTATTTCCTACAACTTTTATTTGAAATATTTTTCAATTGTATCGACACATACTGACAGTGTATGTGTCGATACAATTGAAAAATATTTCAAATAAAAGTTGTAGGAAATAAAAAACTAAAGATTTTTTGTGGACTCACTTTTTGTCATAGCACTCTTAGTTTTTGAGATATTCAATAACTAGATAAAATAAACAACTTTTAAAATATCTCAAAAACTAAGAGTGCTATGACAAAAAGTAAATAAACAATATATCTTCATTTTGTTATTATCTACAACTTTTATTTGAAAGAATTTTTTGTTTGATGAACATTTATTAAAAAAATCTGAAAAAACTGAAAAACGCTAAGAGTAAAGTACCACTTCTGGTTTTCCGATTTTCACCAAAAGCTTTTCAGTTCTTCCGATTGTAACAAAAAGCTTAAGTTTCAAGTTTCATCTCGATATCTTTAGCGGTTTTTGCGGTACAGCGCACACAGACACACACACAGACACACAGACAGACAGACAGACAGACAGACATTTTTCAAAAATGGTCTTATTCGACTCAGGGGACCTCAAAACGGATATTTCTGCTAAAATTTTTGATTCGAAAATTTTCACGAAAACAATTACATACGGGGGAAAGTAAAAATCATTATTAAGAACATCTTTATATTCATATTTAATTAATAGTGAATCAACACGTATCATCTTGAAACAATTTTTTTTCAATATAAAATACAAATATATTCTCAATAATTATTTTAATATTTAAATTCTATATTGTTACAATATGATTTCGTGTTAATATTTAATTATCGTTACAAGAATGCATAATTGTTTTTCAAAATTTATACAAGATTAAATTTATACTAAAGCAGGTTTGATTGGTTATCAATTTTGAAGAGTTAGATTAGTAATCGGTTGTTTAAATCAGTGTATCTCAATCTTTTTACTCTCTTGACGCATTTGCCAGAGAAAAAAGTCGCGGCACACCTGCCTACTCATACCAGAACAAATTTCATGGTGTTGAATATATACCGACAATGATGTTAAAAGAAAAAGATTTTGCGACACAGTTGAAAATTTTGCCGTACTAATGGCTTGATTAGAAGCTGGTTAATTAGGTTAGATATTATGTCAAATGGTTAACTTTTTAGAGTTAGTTTAAAATTTTGTTAGGAGTTACTGAATTTAAAATCGCATATGGTCTTGAATGAAAATGAAATCGGGTCATAGCAGTACATCTCATTTGACATTTTATTAAACCCATGAATAAGACCGCATTCAACCACGACCTTGCTTTTGCATTGTTCTTCGGAATTAGGTCTCCACACATCAATTAAAAAAAGCGTTGCCAAAACGTCCTAGAACTTAATAATTACACATTATCTTTCTCTTTCCAAATAAACGAACCGCAGCACAGAGAGAATTTATTAGCATTTTGCTAAAACTAATTACTTATATTCACCGAATGTAGATAAGCTTATCTCCTATACAACGCCGTGATAAAGCCAATTAACACCATAATAAGAACCGTGCATATCGGCTGTAGCAAAATCGAGCAGTGCAAGTAGAAATACTTTCCAGCGATTCCACAATACCAAAACGGGTTGAAAAAATTTCACCGCGCGCGGAGGTCACTCAGCGTCCGCCGGGTGGTCACTCGGGACCTGGTAGGTAGGAGGCAAAGTGTTCCGTCGCGGTCGAGCTCTTCACGAGCCGAACCGAACGCACCGGTGTGATTCATGCAGGTAACCAAAGTCAGTTTGTTGTGAACCACCGTTGTGTTGTCTGCTGCCGTTGGGAGAGTTTTCATTTCCTTGTGCTTTTCGTGTTTCATTCAACATACCGCGGGGAAAATCGATACGTTTGCGGGTGTTTAGGGATTCTCCCCACGAGGGCGTGCACCCTCTTTGTTGTTGTTGATCCACGTGGCTTTGAGGATTTGGTGATTCGCCAGGTGAGTGATGACCTTTGTTGGTTGTGTTCAGACGGTTTTTATTGTGATTGTGCGTTCATGTTTTTTTTTTAAATTTATTTAATTCGCGGTTATTGATTTCTCGAGGTCGCGGATTATACGAGTGCTGATTATATGAAATGCTTAAAACAGGGCTAGCCAAACCGCGCCCCGCGGGCCGCATGCGACCCTCGGGGCGCTTCTATGCCACAAACAACCTTATTTTATTAAATTTAGCCACAGTAAGTTGAAATAGAAATAACCGATACATCAACCGGGAAAATAACAATCTGTTAATACTTTTCGGATTTGTTTTGTATTATTGTAGAAATTAAGTATTTTGAACTTCACTTTAAATCCCTGTTATACACGCCTGGCGTAAATATTTCAAGTTTAGAAAAGCCTGAAAGTTTGGATTGGCCGCTCCGCGAAGCGGAGCGACCAATCCAAGTTTTTAGTCTTTTCTAATATTTATTTCATGCTCAAACAACTCCTTGTTTAAGCATGAAATAAATATTAGAAAAGACTGAAACACTCGTCGTAATATTATTGAGCACCTAAATAAATATAAAGATCTAAAAAACGGCAATAAAACTAAATACATTTTAAATCTTAGGTGGCCACCCTGAGGCTCGCCCGATCTTAATTTAAGGCCCGCGGGGGCCGTTGACGAACATTTTAAACTTTATTATACATAAAGCAACAATTTTTTAAGATAATTTCACTGTTTGGAAATACATATACGTGTAGAAAGCGTTTTAGTTGATCCTGTACTTCATCAACTGAAACGCTTTCTACACGTATATGTATTTGTGAAATTATCTTAAAAAATTGTTGCTTTATGTATAATGTCATAGGGGGAAGCTACCCTAAATGCACATCCAGCTAGCTCAGGGGTTTCGGGATGGAGAGCACGAGCAACTAGTCCATAGACAAAATACATTTATTTACACAAAAAAAAACACAGCAACAAAAAAAAAATACAGCACAAAATAAAATCACTGCAGCAAAGAGTAAATAATACGTGGGGGTAGTGGGCGTGGAAAGTGGCAGCCTGGTCGTCAGAGGTGGTGAGTGGCGGCAGCGAAATCCGGACGAAATCGGCAAAGCCCGGTATACGACGATAAGGTCTGGACGGCGTTGGATGTATCCGGATGTATCCGGAAGGCGTCGATAGAGTCCGGAGAACCGAGATAAAGACCGGACGGCGTCGAAAAAGTCCGGAAGGCGTCGTCGGGAGTCGAGCGGTGTCGGAAAAAGTCCGGAGGGTTCCGGAAAACATCGACCAAAGGCTACTTTGGCAGTAACGAAGACCGGAGCGGTGACAGGCGGCACTGGAAGTAATTTCGGTTCTTCTGATTAGTGCACTAATCAATGAAAAGTTGCAAAACATTTAGGTTGGGTACACGCTTCAGGAATTGACATACAAAACGACAGACATTATAATTATGATATATAAACATACATTAAACATTAAAAGTGCGATTCTTTTCGCAATCTACAACAAGTTAGTCTTACAAAGACTATATCAAACACTCATTGAAACAACTACTTCCCGGGCTAATACCCCGACGGACATTGAATTATACAACAAGTGTTTGCTGTTACATACAGTAACCTACTGCAACTGTAACAATTTGGGTCAAATTATTCAGGCCATCTATAGACGCGTTTCGAGATTTATCTCTCCTCAGTATAGCTTTGCCATTCCCTCTAAAGCGTAACTGTGAGATAGGATAGTTCGTGTTAGGTTTGAAGGTAAATTGTAAAGTTGGATTACGTTAGATGGAAATTAGGATTAGGTTGGATTAGATTGGTTGGCAAGGTAAGCTGAGTACATCTAGCTTATGTAACTGCCATCTAATCTTACATAGGTTACAGAGATATCTTATCAAACCTAAGTAACTGGCGTCCAAAATTCTCAAGAATTTTTAAAAAAGTTCTCGATTCTTTATTTTTCATCACTTTTTGACGTATTTCATAAAATTGACAATTTATGTCACTTTCAATGTTTTCTTACTGTTGCGCACTTTTGACATTCTATTTCATTTTTTACTGTTTATGCTGCTTTTAAATATTTGATATGAAATGTGTATGCATTTTAGTCTAGTGTTAAAATGGAAATTAAATCAATATTGCAGCCTTTGCAAGTATGCATCAGAGCTGGTCAGGATTCGAATCATTCAGGATTCGAATCCTTTTAGAAGATTCAAAAGAGGTATTCGAATACTTTAGTGAAAACGGATTCGTGATCCGGATTCGTTACATGTTTTTAAAAGGATTCGTATTCGAATCCAGACGTAGATGATTCGAATCCTTATAAAAGGATTCGAATTCTTATAAAAGGATTCGAATCCTCATACACGGATTCAAATCCTCCTAAATAATTCGAATCATCGCAATTAAGGCTGGGATTCGAATTCGATTAATTCAAATAGTTAAATATTCTAATATGAATATTTAAATTACTAAATTATTCATATTTGGATATAAATATTCAAAATTTTCGAATAATTCAAATATTTGTGAACGCATATTTGATTACTTAACCATGAAAAATATCCAACGTTAATAGTATATTTTTAACTTCACTTGAAATCAGTGTTTTATACGCGTGGCGCATGAAGTAAAATTTCGAGTTTAGAAAAGCCCCGTGAAAATTTGTCTCGGGTCGCTGCGCGACCCTCGACAAATTTTCTACGCGGGGCTTTTCTAAACTCGAAATTTTACTTCATGCTTAGTCTGGGAGTGGACAACACTCGTTCTTAGGAGTTTCAAATTGAAGGATCACTCTAGATTACTAAGTTTATTACCATTTTACAAAGGCTACAGCTCGAAGGACCTATCATGGTCTTCGGACACCGAAGGACTACAGGGAATCGAAGTTTTTTTACAAGAAAACAACGAATATCTGAAGGTTTACAGCATGGATAGGAAAGAAAACATCTAATTTTGAAAAAATATTGAAGTTGGGTTGGTTTTCAGTGCATTTTTAACTTCACTTTAAATCAGTGTTTTATACGCGTGGCGCATGGAGTAAAATTTCGAGTTAAGAAAAGCCCCGTGAAAATTTGTCTCGGGTCGCTGCGCGACCCTTGACAAATTTTCTACGTGGGGCTTTTCTAAACTCGAAATTTTACTTCATGCTTAGTCTGGGAGTGGACAATACTCGTTTGAATTTTAAATTTAACTCTTTTAAAAAAATCGACGTATGTAATATAATAAATCATTCATTGAAATCATAGAAAAAGATGCAAAATTTTACCTAAAATTAACTTTTAGATTTAACTTTATAATTTGCTCGGCTCTTAATTGGTGAATATTCTCTTCCTAAAAAACCGTTTTTATTTAATATTAAAGTTGCATTTAATACAAAACAAACTGTGAATAAATCGACATAAATCTAGAAATGACGGTCCACTCCCAGACTAAGCATGAAATAAAATTTCAAGTTTAGAAAAGCCCCGCGTAGAAAATTTGTCGAGGGTCGCGCAGCGACCCTCGACAAATTTTCACGGGGCTTTTCTAAACTCGAAATTTTACTTCATGCGCCACGCGTATATAACACTGATTTAAAGTGAAGTTAAACACGCACTGAAAACCACCCCAACTTCGATATTTTTTCAAAATTGGATGTTTTCTTTCCTATCCATGCTGTCCTTCAGATATTCGTTGTTTTCTTGTAAATTAACTTCGATTCCCTGTAGTCCTTCGGTCTCCGAAGACCATGATTGGTCCTTCGAGCTGTAGCCTTTGTAAAATGGTAATAAACTTAGTAATCTAGAGTGATCCTTTAATTTGAAACTTCTAAGAACGAGTGTTGTCCACTCCCAGACTAAGCATGAAGTAAAATTTCGAGTTTAGAAAAGCCCCGGGTAGAAAATGTTCACGGGGCTTTTCTAAACTAGAAATTTTACTTCATGCGCCACGCGTATAAAACACTGATTTAAAATGAAGTTCAATAACACATATATCATCATTAAATAAAATCATTATATAATCAGATATTTAGTCGGTAAATTAACATTTTTGTTAATAGAAACTGATGGAATAAAATATAACTGATTGCAAATAATAGATTTAAATTTATTTTTAAAGGATTTGTATCCGTGATTCAAAAATGAGGATTCGAATCTTTGATTCGAATCATATTTTTCACTTACGAATCCTTTATTCAAGTATTCGTGATTCGAATCATATTAGGTGATTCGGATTCGTGATTCGAATCCTGTTTTTGAGGATTCATCCCAGCTCTGGTATGCGTAAAGCATTTTGTTGTGACATAGCCCTGGTATCTAGTATAGGGGGGAAGTGAGCATTGCTGCACTGCACTTAGACCTCATTAGGCCACTTGTGCTACCTCCCACTATGGGTCACCTATCCTCATCTTAATATTTTTTGACATAGCCCTATTTGCAAGCGTAACTTATCACCAGCAACGAAATGAAGTATCCGTATATGGACGCCAAGCTAAAGCTTTTTAAAACTCTGATATTAATTTTGGGACATCCTGTATAATTCATTTATTCTACCCACTAACACAACAGGGTGCTCGGTGGGCTAGTGGGTAGAATGAATGAATTATACAGGGTGTCCCAAAATTAATACCAGAGTTTTAAAGAGCTCTAGCTTGGCGTGCATATGTTTTAAAAATGCTAAAAATATCTACATATAATTATTAAAAAATATTCAACACATTAAGTATGTAGGGAATGACTTAATTATTTTTACCTTTAAACCTAAAATATATAGGAGTCTGTGCATTTGTGTGTACGTAGAACAATGTATGATAAATTATACACAATCACAAAACATTACTTTGACGATTATTGCTTATTACTCACGTAAACAGGCAATATTTTCCAACATAAAGCCGTTAATTTTTACTACGAAATTACTTACATTGCGTCACCGAAAAATCTGCTTTTATTTCAGGTAATAAAGTGCACTTAGTTCATAAATATTAATGTACACGAACGGAAATACAAAACCGCCGCGTAAATAATACCAACATATTTCTCGGTCCTTGGACTGGGTGTTGTGTTTTTTTATCAAAACAAGTAATGAGGTTGATTATTTGTACTGGTATTGTTTCACTTATATTTTTTTAATATTAAAATATTCTTTGCGCCATTTTACCTTACATAGACTAATTTAGCCATTACAAGTCTTGGTCAACTAAATAGCGAAATTTTATAGAACACACAATTCCTCTGTCACTATTTCTATAAATCACTTCCCAATAAATTGTTCCTGTACATCCTTTTTTATACAGAAATAACATTTAAATCAAATACTCGAAACCTTAAGATCGCGGTTAGGAAGAGGGCGGATTGCACAATATACGATTTGACCGTTCTAGCGGGACAACATTCAAATTATTAAAATATGAAAATTACAAATGCATCGTTTCAAATTATTCATATACATCAGAGAAAGATTCCTGATACAGAATTATTTCAGTATACTTTCAATTCTCTGTTATATCAAGTAGGAAAATTGATGTAAACAACTAATTCAATTTTTCACTGATTCATTTTATTATCAATTACACCATGTAACACATTTTTGCATTGTTTCTGTTTATGTAAATGTGTGTAGCGTTTATGTTAGATGTTTACTTATATTTTAAAGCAATATCACTCTTTTTTTCTAAAGTATTAGATCTTGCTTGAAAATGTTACTTTGAATATCGTTTTTTTGCTCATTTGGCAAATTTTTAATAAGCAGAAAAAAGTTTTATTTTAGAATGGTTTTATTAAAAAATTATCAAATTAACATTGAACATCTCTCTAAAAAAAAATAAAAAGTTCAAAAGTGTCTCACGCATTTAAGCTTATGAATATATGTCAAAAAAATAAACACGAAATAGGACAAAACACATTTTGTCTAGACTAGACAAATGTCTACTGCTTATACCGGGTGTTGACTTGGCGGACGCAACATAGGAAATCGCATGTTAATTTTGAAGTGTTCAAACATTGGCTTCCCTATTTATTTTGGAGACAAAATGTATTTCACTTTTTTGTAGAGGGAAAAATTCGAAATTTATAATTGTTCACACTTAACACTTAACACTTAACGTTTCTTTAAGTTAAAATAATTAAGAAAAAGTAATGTGATTTTATAAAAATAATGACATACCATGCAATTGATACAGCAATTGCGGATATTTTCTGTTTTTTTTTAAATTCAATTTAAAGCTTTAAACAAGTGTTTTCCACTCCCAGACTAACCATGAAGTAAAATTTCGAGTTTAGAAAAGCCCCGTGAAAATTTGTCGAGGGTCGCGCAGCGACCCTAGACAAATTTTCTGGGCTTTTCTAAACTCGAAATTTTACTTCATGCGCCACGCGTTTAAAACACTATAATATTGTCAAATTTATGTATATTCGAACTTCACTTAAAATCCGTGTTTTATACGCGGGGCGCATGAAGTAAAATTTCGAGTTTAGACAAGCCCAGAAAATTTGTCTGGGCTTTTTCTGGGCTTTTCTAAACTCGAAATTTTACTTCATGCGCCACGCGTATAAAACACTGATTTCATGTGAGGTTCAAATATACATAAATCCACAATATTTTTGTTTTGTACGTGTGGCGCATGAAGTAAAATTTAGAGTTTAGAAAAGTCCAGAAATTTTCACGGGGCTTTTCTAAACTCGAAATTTTACTTCATGCTTAGTCTGGGAGTTGAAAACACTCGTTTAAAGCTTCAAATTGAACTCTTGTACAATAAACAAAATCATAAGAGATACAAAAATGGAATATTATCAAAATATATTCGAAAAAAAAATGACTAAACAATTATGGAAAACAATAAATATACAAATTAAAGTGGAAAAAAAAGAAGAACGTCACATAAAGAAACCCAAACAGACAACAATCAAGAAATTGCTGACGAAATAAACTCATATTTTGCATATGTAGGAAAAACTCTAGCACAAAAACAAATTACAAATTCAAAAATTATCCCCATAACAACGACAACGAAAAAAAAAAAAAAAAATACCAAAACATGCAATTCCAGCATATGACAGATCAAGAAGTAGACAAAATAACATCAGAACAAAAAGATAAAAAATCACCTGGTTTTGATAAAATTACAAAGAAAGTTATAAAAGAAAACAAAAATATATTAACACCATTGCTAACAAAACTTATAAACAGAGTACTAGACGAAGGAAACTACCCAGACTATCTAAAAAAATCTATCATAATCCCAATACACAAAAAAGGAGATAAAACACTTCCAGAAAACTATAGACCCATATCCCTACTGTCGACATTAAATAAAATACTGGAAAAATCAATTCAAGTTCAACTAAGCAACCATATAAATTAACATAACATAATCCATCAAAACCAATACGCTTTCCAAAAACACTCTGGGACAACATCAGCTGCAAATGACCTGGTAAATTTCATAAAAACAAACCTAGACAAAAAAAAACCAGTAGTAGCCCTATTCGTTGATATGAAGAAAGCGTTTGATACTATATCAAAAGAAAAATTATTACAAAAACTGCGAGCAATAGGCATAAAAGGAAAAGAACTCAACTTAATAAAAACATATATAACAGACCACAAACAACAAGAATTAATGGAACCGAAAGCAAATCGACGGAAGCTGAGTATGGAATACCACAAGGAGGCAACCTACCACCCATACTGTACATTATTTATACTAACGACATTTTTGAAATAGACCTAACCGGACGCCCTTATATATATGCAGATGATAGCTGCCTAGTATACACAGAAAATAATTACCAGAATATACAAACAAACATAAACAACGACATTAAAAAACTGGGAGACTGATATTTCAACAACCTACTAACAATAAACGAAAAAAAAACGGAATACATGATATTTAACAACAAGTATAAAACAGTGAAATTGAACATAAAAATCAACAAAACAGAAATTCATCGAATAAACCAAACAAAATACCTAGGATTACAAATCTAGGAAGACCTCAAATGGGACGAACACATAAACAATTTAACAAGAAAAAACGCCAAAACAATAGCAGCATTACCAAAAATCAGAAATTTCATCCCAAAAACAAACAGAAAACCTATATATAATGCACTTTTTACATCACAAAACATATACCTTAACAACAAATGGGGAGATACATCACTCAAAAACCTAGCAAAATTACAGATTCAACAAAATAACATACTAAAAATATTATACAAACTAGATAAACGAACCGATACATATCAACTATATATGCAAACACAAGAACTAAATATAAAAAATATGATCAAACTTAGCAATCTATTGCTGATATACAAAATCAACAATAAACAAATTAAATCAGAAATTAAACTAAAAATAAACAAACAAATCCACAACTATGAAACGAGAAGAAAATCAGACATTAGAACAGAAAAGTTTATCACAATGAAACACACGCAAGCTCTAACAACGGAAACAATAAGACAATACAACAAATTAGACGAATATATAAAAAATCTTCAATATATTCCATATAAACTAAAAATTCGAAACCTAATTATAAACAAGAACATATAAACACGACGAAAAAACACATAGAAAAAAACATTTTACATCCCTCAATACCGTTAACCCGAGATGGGAGTCAACGCCCAACAATCCCGAGGTGAGGACGAAGGGAAGAAGACCAACAATGTAATGATAATTTCTTACAAGTATTTTAATACAAGTTATTATTATTATAAAAATAAAGTTATTTAAAAAAAAATCAACGATTGTCAGAAAATTTACAGCTAAAATAATTAAAAAAAGTAATGTGATTTTATAAAAATAATGACATACCATGCAATTGATACAGTAATTGCGGATATTTCCTGTTTTTTTTTTAATTCAATTTAAAGCTTTAAACAAGTGTTTTCCACTCCCAGACTAAGCATGAAGTACAATTTCGAGTTTAGAAAAGCCCCGTGAAAATTTGTCGAGGGTCGCGCAGCGACCCGAGGCAAATTTTCTGGGCTTTTCTAAAATCGAAATTTTACTTCATGCGCCACACGTACAAAACAAAAATATTGTGGATTTATGTATATTTGAATCTCACATGAAATCAGTGTTTTATACGCGTGGCGCATGAAGTAAAATTTCGAGTTTAGAAAAGCCTGAAAATTTGGATTTGCCAGGGCGCGACTCGCTTCGTTCGTGCGCCCCGGCAAATCCAAATGTGCAGGCTTTTCTAAACTCGAAATTTTACTTCATGCTAAATCTGGGAGTGCAAATACTCATTAGAAGTTTTATTTTAATTTAATATTAAAAACGTATCTAAATACAAATACAATTAATTAATTTGGTTAATATAAATGATATTCAAATCAAGTTGTCTTACTTCAATTCAATATTAAAAAAAATGTGATAATGTTTTACTAAGCGATCATTGATAAACAATACATTAATTGATAGCTATAATTTTTTAATATTTTAAAATTGTAATATTTTTAGACAGTCGTGAACATATTTTGTTTGTTACTCTATAGTTTATCATTTATGACACGAGATAGTTTTTCACTTATTTGTATATTTGTTAACAATTTCTGAAAAAACAAATACTTATTATTATATGTAATAAAGTAACATAACATTAAGTGAATCGTTTATTTCAGAAATTTTCATTTTGAAAAAACTAATGAATAACTACAAATGCCGCCGCTTGACGGGCTTCTGCATTAAGCACATTACAAATTTGATATATTTAAAGCAGGTATGGGCAACCTTTGACATGTTGAGGGCCAAACTTTAGCGTGCAAATACGTTCGCGGGCCGCATTTAAAAGTACTTAGTGCATTTTAAAGTAGTGATAATATTTTTTGCTATAGATATTAGACATGAAATAATACGACAATGTTATTATAGTACAATTTATTAAAATAACAAACTGAAATTTAAAAAAAATGGTACATTATAATTCAATCGTTACAAACTACGAAAGTTAAATACACCGAAATCAATGAGACACTTGAGCTTGAATTTGGGAAACTAATCCATCGATATTTGGATTAATTCCACTGACACAAAGACGTAAAGAATTTTCCAAATTATCGTCAGTCAGTCTTGTACAATGTGTTGATTTATTACCTTTCATCAATGAAAAGAACTGTTCGCATTTATAAGTACTGCCAAACGCACAAATCAATCTTCTTGCGAATTTTCTAACCGGCGGAAAATTGTCTTCTTCTAGGTATTTTTTGTAGAAATCGCACAACTCTACGTCTTCAAATTTGGATTTTAGGAGTGAGTTTTCTTTATTCTCGATCAACTCCATTTGTAAGTGTATTGGAGCATTTATTTATTTATTTATTCTCTCACGGGAAACCCCTTTTACAAAGAATATGTACAAAATAATAACTATAATATTTAAAAATTGATAAAACGTATTAACATTAATAACTAAAATTTAATAAATGGTGGTAATAATTACAGCAATTATTCTATATAGAAATAACAAAATCTACAAACAATTATAACATAAGGAAAACTAATTTTGTACAATATATGTTGTAGGAGTAGCAAATAAACTGAAACAGTCTTCCATGTTTTTGAAGTCGCAAAATCTGTTCGAAAATTGTTCCGACAGTAACTTGAGTTCTTCAGCATATTGAGCATAAGCAATATTTTCATACGCAGAGAGCGTATTGAAATGGTAACTGTTACCAGACAGCATCTGTGACTCCCACAAGCGTAGTTTGATCTGAAACGCTTTTAAATGGCTGTACAAATCATTTAATAACTGTCCTTGTTTTTGAAGTTTCAAATTTAAATCATTCAAATAGCCTGTAAGATCGACCAGAAATGGTAAGTCACATATCCATTTTGGGTCACTTAATTCAGATAGTGGTTTATCTTATATTTTCATAAAGTCTGCTATCTCATTTCTAAGCTCGTAAAACTGTTTCAACATTTTTCCTTTGCTCAGCCATCTGACTTCACAATAATATGTTACGTCGTTATATTCAGCTGATATTTCATCTAAAAACGCCTTGAACTGACGATGGTTAAGCCCTCGGGATCAAATAAAGTTGATGGTTTTTACTACCACATTCATAACATTCTGGAGTCGAATGGACTTAGAACATAAGTTCTGTTGGTGGATAATGCAATGAAGGACTATCAAATCATCTTTTTGTACATTTAATTCTGTTGCTTTTTTATTCAAAATTCCGATGAAACTTTTACGTAAACCGACCATAGAAGGTACCATCAGAGCATACTCCAATTAATTTTGACCATGGCAAGCCAAAACTTGTGAATACCTTTTGAACTTCAATAAAAATATCCTCTCCTGTAGTGGTTCCTTTTAGCGGCTGTAAAGCAAACAATTCCTCAGTAACAGTGAACTCCTTATCAACACCTCGAATAAATATAGCCAGTTGAGCTGTGTCAGACAAATCGGTGCTCTCGTCTAATGCTATGGAATATGATTCAAAACCAGCCATACGGTCAGTCAATGTTGTTTTTATATCATTAGCCATTATTTCTATACGTCGAACAACAGTTCGTCTTGACAAACTAATTTTTTCAAATTCTTTTTTCTTTTCAGGACACATAATACCGCAAACTTCTAACATACACTCCTTGATAAATTCTCCTTCGGCAACTGGTTTTAATGCCTTTGCCAATTTTGAGCTAACTATAAAACTAGCTTTCACAACATTATCAAGTTGTGTTCTTTGTTTATGAAACATTTGTTGCTGTTTTTCCAAATTTGCGGTAAGCTTCTGGATTTTGTCTGTTCTTAATTGTTCTGTCAGTGAGTGCAGCGTAGCATTCTTAGTTGAGTAATGCCTCTTTATATTGAATTCTTTCATTACTGAAATGGATTCATTACACAGCAAAAAAATAGGCTTACCATTGTGCAAGATAAAAAAGAATTCTTTAGTCCATTTTTCTTGAAAATGGCAACCTCTTTATCTACTTTTCGTTTCTTTCCACCAGACATCATTTTTGTTTACTTTTCGTTCAATAAACTTAATAACAAACTATAGTTAGTAACCACTCAAGATGCACACAAAGTCACAAAGCAAGTTGACGGCTCGAGCAGTTCGCTAGGATATCGCTTGTCCAAGTTATCACCTCGGTAGCTCAAATAGAACTGAACTAACGTTCGGGCCATCCACCCGCTTATATAGGCAAAATGAAGGAATAATCTGGAATAAACTAGTTTAGAATAATTGAGAAGCAATAAATCTTTTGATGTGTCGCCCGCGAGGCGGCAAACCTCAAAGAATTTAATCGAGCAAGTCGAGTGGCGGCGATTATCAAAGAGTGAGGCGGCAAACATCAAAGAGTTTGATGTTTGCCGCCTCACTGTCACTCCCGTGAGTATAAGTACCTAATGTAATATTTTTTTAATTGGGTTTTTTCAAAATGTCTCGCGGGCCGGATCATATCTTACAGCGGGCCGGATCCGGCCCGCGGGCCGGGGGTTGCCCATATGTGATTTAAAGGCTCGAATCTAAAGGAATTTGAGCACTTAATGATATGCATTCTTTAAAATAATAGTAATTTAAAATCATTAATTTTCTGTCGTTTTGGCGATTGACGGGTTTCTTATATAAACGATTTAAGTGTTGAAAGTGGTATAAAACGGCCAATGTGTTAAAGGTTAGGTTAGGTTGGGTGCCACATACATTTAGATAGACGATATAGCATCGATCCTAACCTAACTTTTGACACATTCGACGTGGTCACCATGTCAAGTTTGGAGTTTAGTTGTATCTCACATCGTCAAGGTTTTTGAAGCTAGGTGTCACTCTGATAAGTTAAGGTAGGTAAAATGTCATTCTATCGACTTACATTAACTGCAATTATAGTTCAGATATCGACTTATGTCCACTATCTTTATACATAAGCATAAAACAAACATAGTAATTAAGATACAAATTCATAATAAACATAATAAGTGTCATAAAAATGTCATAAGTGATAGAGTGACAAACAAAACATGTTGACGACTGTCTAAAAATATTACTTCTTTCAAAATTTAAAAAACGTGTAACTATTATTGAATGAATTGTGTATCATTGATAAAAAATGAATATTATTTTTTTAATATTAAATTTAAATATATAATGACTTGATTTGTATAACATTAAGTGAATCGCCATAAAAATGTCATAAGTGATAGTAAAAAACAAAACATGTTCACGACTGTCTGAAAATATTACTACTTTCAAAATAAAAAATATGTATAATTATTAATCAATGTATTGTGTATCATTGAGAATACAACTCATAGCCAACTAGAACGAATTTTCAACCAATGAGATGCGAGGAAAGCCGTAGGTACATGTCTATCACCGCGATGATAAAAAACAAAAGAAGCGGTGGGTGATAAGTTGTCCTGTCATTCGAAACGTCAAAATAGGTAAAGTTTCGTGCAGTGATATTAATAGAAAAGTGAAAAGTGCGACGCCAAAAAACACCGTAATGAACAAAGAATCACAGTGGCGGCAGTTTACGAACTTTTGTGCGGTTAAAAAATTCTCAATTAATAGGGAAACAACAATATCTCAGCTGTTGATAATGTTAAGGAACTCACATTATTTTATTCGTTATATTCTCTCACTAAATATAACTCGTGATATGATTAATTATCGATGATATTTTGTCGTTGAAACCGAAGCAGCACATTCAACTCGCCCTTCGGACTCGTTGAATCTGCAGCTCGGTTTCAACTCCAAAATATCATCGATAATAATCATACCACTCGTTATATTACGGCTGAGAATATAACTCATAGCCTACTAGAACGAATTTTACACCAATGAGATGCAAGGAAAGCCGTAGGTACATGTCTATCACCGCGATGATAAAAAACAAAAGAAGCGGTGGGTGTTAAGTTGTCCTGTCATTCGAAACGTCAAAATAGGTAAAGTTTCGTGCAGTGATATGAATAGAAAAGTGAAAAGTGCGACGCCAAAAAACACCGTCATGAATAAAGAATCACAGTGGCGGCAGTTTACGAACTTTTGTGCGGTTAAAAAATTCTTAATCAATAGGGAAACAACAATATCTCAGCTGTCGATAATGTTAAGGGACGTGAGTTCGTTATATTCTCTCACTAAATATAACTCGTGATATGATTAATTATCGATGATATTTTGTCGTGGAAACCGGAGCAGCACATTCAACTCGCCCTTCGGTCTCGTTGAATCTGCAGCTCGGTTTCAACTCCAAAATATCATCGATAATAATCATACCACTCGTTATATTACGGCTGAGAATATAACTCAAGCGTCACATGACTACATTTTCTCCAATCAGAATCGCTTATTTCCATAGATACATATTATCACAGCGGTGATAGAATCCTATCATTTTGTTTTGGTCGTTGCTACGAAAATTATTAGTCAAATCTGACAGTCGATAATTAAAAATGTCAATCGGGGTGTGATTTCTAAGACAGAAATATAGTGAAATTCGTTATATTCTCTTACCGAATATAACTCGTGGTATGATTAATAATCGATAATATTTATTCGTGAAACCGGAGCAGTAATCATACCACTTGTTATATTACAGCTGATGATAATAACTGAAGCAGAGAGGTAAAACGCATTTGAAACTATTTACTGTGAACAATTTTGGCATTAAAATAAAACATTCCCATGAACGTTTTTAAAATGTACAGTTTTTTTACATGACGTAAGTACCTACATTCGTTGTCACAGGCTGTTAATGAAAATCGTTTACGCTGGTAATTTTTGTAATTGTTGCTGCATCCCATAATTGGCCACCGGAATAATTATATTTCAACTTCACAACGCGCCATAAAATATTTTAACTTTGGCAATTATAATTTTACACTCTGTTGAAAATGTAATTGCAATAACTGCGAATTTATGAGATTAAAAAACGGACATAAACAATCTTTATTCTCGTTAAAGTACTTTTCGTTTTCAGTATTATTTAAATCGAATTACATTTTATTTATTGAAATGGACAATTTTGATCATTCGTTTATTTAAAATAAAAACCTCAAGATAAAGAGCAAAAAAATGACAAATATAGTGTAAACGGTTGTAACACGAATTTAGGATTTTTTGATTTTGCGTTATTTACAATGTTAAATACTATTGTGATGAAACCATAATCAATTGTTCTTTATGTTGACAAATTAATAATTGATAACATTTTAAAATAAACAAAAAAACATCGTGAAAATGCGAAAATCAACAAAAATATATTATGAAAAACACCATATACAAAAATCACAATCGTTGGTGACAGGTGCGCACCCACGGGGGTAGCTCGCGGGCTTGAACCTCCCTAGGACTAACTGAACTGTAGTATTTCGACGTAGGTTAAAATGCGTGAGGCGACCAGACCAAAAAGTCTAAAATCTTCCGATTTCTATCTCTTTCCTAAAATGTTGGAGGGTAAGGGGAAAGAGACCGAGCACTCAAGGGGTAATCTAATATGAACAACAACCGCATTTTTTGGGTGTCAATGTCAACCCGATATTAGCAGGCAGTAAGAAGTCCATCTGTTTTCAGCCCGCGCGTGGCGTTATCTTTTGTCCGGTTTGGGGTGGTTTTGATAGGAAGATTTATTTGATATTTATGAAATTATTTAAAATGTTATTATAATTAATACGATATTTGTAAGATAAAGTCGAGAATTAAGTCTACGTGTACAATTTTAGGTCAATAAATTTTTTTTAAACGTTTACATTTTGGTAAATATTGATCATAATCACATCTAAGCGTTATATATTTTTAACTTTACTGTAAATCAGTGGTTTATACACGTGGCGCATGAAGTAAAATTTCGAGTTTAGAAAAGCCCCGTGAAAATTTGTCTCGGGTCGCTGCGCGACCCGAGCCAAATTTTCTACGCGGGGCTTTTCTAAACTCGAAATTTTACTTCATGCTTAGTCTGGGATTGGACAACACTCATTCTTAGAAGTTTCAAATTGAAGGATCACTCTAGATTACTAAATTTATTACCATTTTACAAAGGCTACAGCTCGAAGGACCAATCATGGTCTTCGGAGACCGAAGGACTACATGGAATCGAAGTTTTTTTACAAGAAAATAACGAATATCTGAAGGTTTACAGCATGTATAGAAAAGAACACATCCAATTTTGAAAAATATCGAAGTCGGGTTGGTTTTCAGTGCGTTTTTAACTTCACTTTAAATCAGTGTTTTATACGCGTGGCGCATGGAGTAAAATTTCGAGTTTAGAAAAGCCCCGTGAAAAATTTCCTACGCGGGGCTTTTCTAAAAAAAATTTTACTTTATGCTCAGTCTGGGAGTGGAAGATACTCGTTAATTTAAAATACATCACAATTGGTAAAATATATATCGTTGAATGCTCGTCTTCAGGGGTGATATGTAAGCAAATTATGGGTCTTAGGAGTTGTCAAATAAGTGAGCCACTCAACTGTTTCTAAAGCACTCTTTACAAAAAACAAAAGATTAACATTTTACATATAAAATGTACAGGGTGAGCGAAACTTGACATCTCAGCTCTATTATAAGAAAAGGAAAAACGATAGAAAAAATCTGAAAAGAGGTACGTAAATGGGATTGAGTAAAGTCCATTTTAATCCAAAATTGCATATTATTCTAAATTTTGAAACTGAAGTAATGACGACATCGAACATTTTTTCCCCAGAAACATACCTATATTTTTAGATATTTCAAAGCAGCAAATTTTTCTAAAAAAAACTTTGTAGAAAAAAAAATTTGCTATCTTCTTTCGTTAAAAAATTGAAAGCAAACTTAAAAGAATTATTTTATTTAAAATTGTATTGTTAGTTGGTTTGAAGAGAATTTGACCTAAACGGTACATATACTTTAATAGAGCGTTGTAACAAATCAAATTAAATAAGATTTTAAATATTTCATTGTATAATTCAATATCCGGAGGTGTATTTGCACGGGAAGTAAATGTTTCAATGGATATTTATCGTCTTAAATTATCTTATTAATTAAGACACTGTTTGCATTTTCATGAATAGTTTTTTCGTAATTTTATATATTATGTTTAAAGTGTGCAAACTATAAGAAGCGTAAGCTTATTTTCTCGAATTCAAATAGTTTTGAATTTGAATTTATCTTGTTAAAATAAAGTATTATCAAAAAATCACAATTGTCACGACTTAAACAAGTAGCCTTTGTAAGCAAATAATAAAGCCGCATTTGTCAATAATTAAACTAATGGTTGACATATATTGTTTTGTTGTCATTTGATTTTAGATTCAGATTTTTTCTATCCTTTTTCCTTTTCATATAATAGACCTGAGACATCGAGTTTCGCTCACCCTGTACAATAAACTATGTGTGTGATACATCATTGAATTGGTTAGATCTCTTCTGGATTTCAAATTGCACTATAAATTGCCAATTTTAATAGTCATCTGTAATTTACATTTAGGTTGACGACGTGAACGCCATCTACTATCAATAGTCTTGTCTATTGTACTCACAGAATGACTACTATAAATGTCAATTGATTGTGCATTTTAAAATCCAGAAGAAAACTAAACATCTATAACCATTTTAGTAGTCATGTGTAATTTACATATATAAATTAACGATGTGAACGCCATCTGCTGCCAATTTTTAAGTAGTATCGTTACAGCTATTGACAGTAAATGGTGTTCACGTCGTTAATTTAAATGTAAATTACATATGAGACTATTAAAACGAATAAAGATGGTTAGTTTTCTTCTGGATTGCAAATTGCACTATAAATTGACAATTTTAATAGTCATATGTAATTTACATTTACGTTGAAGACGTGAACGCCATCTACTGTCAATTGTCTTGTCTATTGTACTCACAGAATGACTATTATAAATGCCAATTGATTGTGTATTTTAAAATCCAGAAGAAAACTAAACATCTATAACCATTTTAGTAGTTATGTGTAATTTACATATATAAATTAACGATGTGAACGCCATCTGCTGCCAATTTTCAAGTAGTATCGTTACAGCTATCGACAGTAGATAGCGTTCACATCGTTAATTTAAATGTAAATTACATATGAGACTATTAAAATGAATAAAGATGGTTAGTTTTCTTCTGGATTTCAAATTGCACTATAAATTGACAATTTTAATAGTCATATGTAATTTACATTTAGATTGACGACGTGAACGCCATCTACTGTCAATAGTCTTGTCCAGAAGAAAACTAAACATCTATAACCATTTTAGTAGTCATGTGTAATTTACATATAAATTGACGATGTGAACGCCATCTGCCGCCAATTTTTGAGTAGTATCGTTACTGCTATTGACAGTAGATGGTGTTCACGTCGGTAATTTAAATGTAAATTATATATGAAACTATTAAAATGGATTAAGATGGTTAGTTTTCTTTAACTTTAAATTGACTTTAAATTGCACTAAAAACTATAAGTGTGATACATCATTGAATTCAGAAAATATATTCTTTCAAAAAATATGAAAATCCAAAATGGCGCCCATCAGAAAAACAAAAGTTGGCTATGGTGTAATGTTAAAGTTGTAAATGTCTGGATTCAATAGTTTTTGAATAAAAAAAAAATAATTTTAAAAAATCCGTTTTTGACTATACCTCAATAACGAAAGAAGATATTTCAAATTTGTTTTTAGATTATTATTGGGCCCTAAATTACGAAACTTTTTCTCAACTTAACCGACTCTCTATCTCTTCAAATAACCGAGATCCCCATACATTCTGTTCAAATAGTACAAAATATGATTATATGTTCATTATAGCACTTTTTCCGTTATTTAAAGAATTTATGATTAGCGTACTAAGCGTATTTCACTTGCTAATTGGTTGGTTATAGACCATTTTACATTAAATCAGCGTTTTATACGCGTCGCGCATGAAGTAAAATTTCGAGTTTAGAAAAGCCTAATTTGTCTCAGTCGCTCTGCTGCGCTACGCCCGAGCCAAATTTTCAGGCGTTTCTAAACTCAAACTTTTACTTTATGCTTAATCTGGGATTGGAAACACTCGTTAGACGATCAATCATAACCAGGGTTGTTATGTTTAAAACGCTTTGTTTTAAAACAGTGTTTTAAACATGTTTAAAAACAGCCGGGGTGTTTTAAACGGTTTTGTTTTAAACATGTTTTAAATCTTAAATTTAAAACATGTTTTAAACGTTAAATTTGTTTAAAACCGTATTTTTATTATCTTAACTGCTAAAAATAAATATTTGCTAAATTATATTTTATATTACTTCATTAAAATTTTTTGTTTGTTTTTAAATTTTAGCTAAATTGTTGAAGATATTTCAAATTACATTATCAAACATAACATTTTATTAAAATAAAACTGTGTGTGCATAAATGTGGTTTTTAAATACAGGAATTTTTTCATTCAGGTATACATAAGCATACACTGTAAATTTTTCGACATTCGTTGTTTTTCTGTTTAAGATTTCAATTTGAATCTTTAAACGAAGTTTTTCCACTCCCAGACTAAGCATGAAGTAAAATTTCGAGTTTAGAAAAGCCTGAAAATTTGGATTGGCCGCGTAGCGAAACGGGGCGGCCAATCCAAATTAGGCTTTTCTAAACTCGAAATTTTACTTCATGCGCCACGCGTATAAAACACTGAAATATCGTAAAGTTTAAAGTATACGGCTTTAGCAATTTAATATGTAAATGTGGATAAAACGAGAGTCAAATTCTGCGCTGAAAAAATTGTTTAAAGCAGTAATTATAGGCAATAACTCTAACGTATATTAGGTTGCCTATAATCGTTGTTGTAAGTGTGTGTTTTTTGAACTTCACTGTAAATCAGTGTTTTTTGGCGTGGCGCATGAAGTAAAATTTCGAGATTAGAAGAAAAAGAAAAGCCTAATTTGGATTGGCCGCTCCGCTTTGCTACGCGGCCGATCAAAATTCTTAGGCTTTACTAAACTCGAAATTTTACTTCATGCTTAATCTGGGAGTGGAAAACACTCGTTAAAAGCCTCAAATTAACCGCATTGAAACAACGATTTCCCGTAACTTTAAATTACAAATACCTTGTATGTTCTGTTTTAAACGTGTTTTAAACATGTTTTAAACACGTTTTAAACCCTGATTATAACCTTATTTTGCATTTTTTTTATTGCTAGATTAGCGTGCTTTATTTAATTGATTTGATTAAATCGTAATCAAATAATACCATTGCATAATTGATTAATGTGTTAAATTGTTGGAGTCATCAAATAAACATGAACGACCGTTTAAAATGCTTTATTTTGTTTAAAAGGTTTTTTTATTGTCTTAAATTAGTTAAACTATATTTTATACTAATTTATTAAAAAAAATTATATGTGCATAAATGTGATTTAAAACGTGCTTTAAACATGTTCAGCCTTATTAATAGAATTGCCGTTAATATCATTATAGTTTAAGGCTAATTAATCTCTACTAGACCCATACAAACACGATACTGAAATTTCGTACTAATACAGTAAAATCTACATGTTATTAGTTAGTTTTAAAAGAATGATAGAATAAACGTGGCAACATTACATTTTCATGTATTTTAACTTCATTGTAATCAAGTAATTTAGCAGGTATATTACACTGTTTGTTTTTTTATCTTTGTGAAAATGTATTTCATCTGATATATTATTAGATTAAAATTTGCTTCTAATGAGTGTCTCCACTCCCAGACTAAGCATGAAGTAAAATTTAGAGTTTAGAAAAGCCTGGTAATTTGGTTTGGTCGCGTAGCTTTCAGGCTTTTCTAAACTCGAAATTTTACTTCATGCGCCACGCGTATAAAACACTGATTTTAAGTGAAGTTCAAAACATGCTGATAAGGTTTATATATTTATGATATATTGCATTATTAAATAAATTCTAAATAACCCTATTTTGTTATGACAGTTATGTATAAGAATTAAACTAGGGCTATTAAATGATTAGTTGTAAACTAACAATAGTAGTCTAATAAAACGTTTAATCCGTTTTGTTAATCCGAAAATGTCAATATCATCCTTAGAACTGTGTTAAAGCTGTATGCTAAAGTCTACTAATAAGGCTGGTTATGTTTAAAACACGTTTTAACATGTTTTTAATTGTTAATGTTTTAAACACTGTTTCATTGAAAAAACATTTTTTGTAAAGAAAAATATTTGCTTTTAACAACCCTGATTGTAAATAGCTAAAACAACTTTTATTTTATTTTATTATATTTTATTATTATTTTAATTTATATAAAATTAACTGCATATTATATCAAACGTTGTAAATGTGCGACTAAGTGTAAAAATAATTTCTATATAAATATAAACTCAGGACAAGTATGCCATGGTTTGCCATTTGATGGTATATGTTAGTATATCGTTCATTATCTGAATAAACAGTAGAAAAACAAACTTGTGTAATAAAAGAAACAATAAATATTTTCTTTAATTAAAAGTGCAAATATTTAAAAGAGGAATTATTTGTATCCGTTTGTTTGTTCGTCGAAAACTCTGTGGATTATAACTTAATTAATTTTAAACAATTCAAATGTCCTACACATTTGAATTGTTTAAAATTAATTAACTGTTTTAATTGTTTAAAATTAAAACTAGCATTGTATAAGCCTTTTAAATTAAAATAAAACAATAAGGAATCAACATTTATTATTTTCGCATGTAGAACAAAAGTATTGTAATCTTAAAAAAAATTGGGCATAGATATTTTTATAGGTTTTCATCTTGTAGACTTCCCTAGGGGAGTCCGAAAAAAGCATTTTTAAAATTATGTCCTTGTGTCAGTCTTTCATTTAAAAAAAATGGGCATAGATATTTTTATAGGTTTTCATCTTTTAGATCTCCCTGGGGGAGCGCGAGAAAAGCATTTTTGAAATTATGTCCTTGTATCTGTCTGTCATTTAACACGATAACTAACAACAACACGAGTTATACTTATAAAATGTTATCTTTAGTTGTAGATTTATTTTAACTTTTGACTAAATTGCGGAAACAAGAAGTAAATGATTGGCAATTATTAGTTTTAGTTTCGATTATTTAATGTCTAAAACTAGGCCAAAGTACTGTATTTAAATTGAGAATCGAAAGCGTAAACGCCATCTAATGCCTATTAGATTAAGTAGCATCGTCAATAGCTGGCAAACTAAATAATGATGGCGTTGAAGCCTGCAACGCGTATGTAGTTATCCGGTGAATGAATGAGTACTGAACAAACATTTATATTCTGGAAATTAATAATATCTTTATATAGAATTTTGCTAAAATATACCAGGGTTCTGAAATATCGTATATAATACTTATTCTTGTTTGTAAATATTAATATTTATATTATTTATTAATTATACAAGAGTCTTTCTTTTAGGTATGCATGTCCTAATTACAGCGTATATGCTATAAATCATCCAACATTCGTTGTTTTTTTTAAAAGAGTTCAATTTGATGCTTTAAACGAGTATTTTCCACTCCCAGATTAAGCATGAAGTAAAATTTCGAGTTTAGAAAAACCTGAAAATTTGGTTTGGTCGCGTAGCGCGAAGCGCGGAGCGACCAAACCAAATTTTCAGGCTTTTCTAAACTCGAAATTTTACTTCATGCGCTACGCGTATAAAACACTGAAATATTGTGTAGTTCACAATATGCTACTAAAGCAGTATGTAAAATAACATCTTATGAACTTCACTTAAAGTAATGACTTTATATGCGCTAAATGTAGCAAGTTAACCTCAAGACTATCTTTGGGCGGGCCGTCTAATACAAATCCAAATCTAGATCATTTTAATAATAAACAAATAGCCCAAATGGAAACTATCTTCGATAAACTTCTGATGAAACATCTAGAACCATTTACAGCAAAATTCCAAAGTGTAATAAGCGCTCTCGAGGGTAAATTCTCTCAGTTAGAAGAAAAACTAAAAAAAAAGTTTTTGATGACGTTGACAATTTAGAGACGCAAGTTTCTGAAGTGGCCAACCAAGGTATCAATAATATAACTCTATCAGCGATCTCGGATACTGCTGTGAATGATGCCATTGCCGAGATTACCGAAAGAAATTACAGAAAGAAAAACTTGATCGCGCATGACCTACCAGAATCTGATGGGACCGAAACAGAGCAAGATTTAACTGCAATTGCCGCCATCATTCAACCACTAGGTAACTTTCCAGCTCCATGCAAAATTTTCAGACTAGGCAGGAAGTCAGGATCTCCAAGGCCACTAAAAATAATTTATGATGATATTGTGACTCCAATGAATATCTTGAAAGCACAACAAACAAATACCAACAAGGTAACATTCAAAAGAGACTTAACAGTTATGCAACGAAATCACCTTAAATTATTGTACGCGGAGTTAAATGATTGCAAGAAAAATGGTGAAGAAAATATTAAAATCAAATTTAGAAATGATATTCCTTTCATATCTACTATAACACAGCAGGCAGCCCCAAAAAACGCCACAACGCAACAATATATGCTCTATGTCCGCAATTTTATTATCCAAATGTTCGTGGTTTAGCAACAAAAACACGAGTCTTGTTTAACAGTATTCTATCAATGGATTGTGACATATATGCATTTACTGAAACGTGGTTGCATAATGGCGTTTTTGATGCTGAACTGTTTCCGTCTCTATATTTCGAGCTGACAGAGTTGAAAAAAAGGGTGGTGGATGTCTAATTGCTGTTGATCTAAAATATAACGCTCAACAAGTTATCAATATCACTTCTCCGGATAGTACCGCAGATATTGTGGCAGTCAGACTACAAGTCCATTCAAAAATTATCAATGTTATCTGTCTCTATATTCCTCCAGATTCAAACATGCAAACTCACCATCATATACTGGAATTAATTGAAGAACATACTGATTTTTCTACACCAACCGTCATTGTTGGTGACTTCAATTTACCTCAATATTATGAGAGCACATTGCACAATATCAATATAACTCCACAAACACAAACCCTTATTGATTTTATGAATTTCAATAAATAATTCCAATCCAATACCGTAACGAATATCAAAAACAGACTCCTTGATCTAATACTGCACACAAATAGCCTTAATTGTATAACTCACGAATCAACGAACCCAGTAGTTAAAATTGACACGTATCATCCTCCAATTACATTTGAAGTCCATATAATGGAGGATTGTACGCCCCTATTCAAAAAGCAATTATTGCATAAATAATTTAATTTTCGGAGTGTAACTGGGATGATGTTGTTTCCTCTTGTGATGCTACCAGTGCGTGCTGTAATCTATATTCTAAGCTGAATAAAATATTCACTGATTGCGTTCCTACAATCAAACATAGTATCGAATCTAAATTTCTAATATGGTTCTCTCAGCATACAAAGAGCCTTATTACTAAAAAAACTAGATACCTAAAATTACGTAATAAGCATAGATTGAACTACCACCGATATTGTATTAAAGACCTGAGACGTACAATAAAAATTGAAATTGAAAAAGATTACACACAGTACATTCAGCAACAAGAACTTAATATTAAAAGTAATCCCAAGGAGTTCTGGAACTATATCCGTAGTAAAAAATCATCTAAGCGTATCCCAGGAATAATGTCCTATTGTGAACAGATCGTAGATACGGAACAAGAAATTGTTAACTGTTTTGGAACTTTCTTTAATAGCGCATATCGGCTTACTTCCAAGGTAAATTGTAATTCGCCGATGTCCTCGTGCATTAATGTAAATTTGCAAATTTGTGAAATATCTGATGATGATATTATTGACGCTGGAAAACGTCTGAAAGCTAGCTTCACATAGGGGCCAGACGGTATTCCCTCATTCATTATTAAGGATACAATTGTATCTCTGGTCACTCCAATTAAACATATTTTTAACTTAATGTTGTCATCAGGATCATTTCTACAAATTTGGAAAAACGCGCGCATATGTCCAGTTTTTAAGTCAGGAGATAAAATCCTTGTCACAAATTACAGACCAATAGCGCTAATTAACAATTTTGCAAAATTATTTGAAATAATTATATCGAAGAGAATTTCTTGCCATATTTCGAATTATATCACACCCCACCAGCATGGGTTCGTACGCAAACGTTCAACAACCATAAACCTAGTAAACTTCACCCAATTCGTATCAGAAGTTTTGGACCGTCGTGGCCAAGTGGACGCGATTTATCTGGACTTCAAAAAAGCTTTTGACAGCATTAGTCATGACATCATATTAAGTAAATTATCATTTCTCGGGTTTTCTCCAATACTATGTTCGCTGATGGAGTCCTATCTGAAAGACAGAACCCAATATGTTGAGCTAAGTGGCTTTAAATCTCCTAAATTTTCTTCAACAAGTGGTGTGCCCCAAGGGTCCATTCTTGGACCTTTATTATTTATCTGTTTTATAAATGATATTGTGTCAGATATAACGTCAAACATCCTTCTTTTCGCTGATGACATTAAATTGTATTCTGAGATCAGATCTCAGGAGGATTGCCTAACCATGACTAATGATTTGCGGAAAATTGAGGAATGGTGCATATTAAACGACCTTCATTTGAATATCAGTAAATGTAATTTTATAAAATTCAGTAGGAAACATAATGCGATACAGTATAACTATGCCGTTGCGAATCACCAACTTACGGAGCACAGAGCTATTAGGGACTTAGGAGTTTTGATCGATAATAAGCTAACATTTGTAGATCATATCGATGCAATTTGTAAATCAAGTTATAAATTACTTGGCTTTGTCATTAGAAATTCCAAGGATTTTAATAATATTGCAACTCTGAAGAATATGTATTTTACTTTTGTTAGATCCAAACTTGAATATTGTTCGCTAATCTGGTCGCCTTTTGTTGCACGTCGTAAATTACAACTGGAAACAATACAACGAAAATTCCTTAAAACTCTGTATTTCAAACGCCATAGAATGTACCCAATACAGAATTACTACTACAGAACTACTGGCGGAGTTTGATATACCCCCTTTGGAGTTGCGAAGGAAAGTGGCATCGACATTATTTATGTTTAACCTAATAAACGGCCAAATTCATGACCCCTTTTTACTTTCAAAGCTAAACTTTCACACACCTCGGCTAAATGCTATGTTCGATCTCTTTCCAATACCCAACTGCAAATACAAATGCTTTACAATACTCTCCTCTATATCGCATGCTGATGTTATGTAACGACATAGACGATGTCGACCTATTTAATATATCACTTTCCTCTCTTAAAAAACGGCTTCTTCAATAATATTGCAAGCGATTGTTTTTTATTTCTTTTTGTATAATTTCATTCTTTGTACTTGTCCTCTTTACCGTTTTTTAAGTTTACAAATTTTTAGTTTAAGTTAATATTAAGTTTCTCTGTAAATCGATTTATCTGTTGAGAAATAAATTATTATTATTATTATTATTATTATTATTATTATTAAATTCAGTGTTTTATACGCGTGGCGCATGAAGTAAAATTTCGAGTTTAGAAAAGCCTGAAAATTTGGTTTGGTCGCTCCGCGCTTCGCGCTACGCGACCAAACCAAATTTTCAGGCTTTTCTAAACTCGAAATTTTACTTCATGCTTAATCTGGGAGTGGAAAACACTCGTTTAAAGCTTCAAATTGAACTCTTTTAAAGAACAACGAATGTCAGAAAATTTACTTCGCGTGCATATGTATACTTAAAAGAAAAATTTCCTGTATAATACACACGCTTTATTTATTTTATTTTCATTTAGTACAAAAAAACACAGTTGGGTGCAAAATAGTAAAAGATATAACATTAGAGCGGCTTTTAAATTGTAAAAATACTAGCAATGTTAGCATATTAGGTTAATTAATGGTTCATCGTCGAAAGAATCCATGATGTTTCGTTCTGGAATAGAAGCATCTTCCAAAATCTAATTTAAATTGCAATCTTTAGGAACATTATCACAACTTAAATATTTAAATAACCACACAAGTTTTATTAGAAGGCTAATTTCCCAATCTAATACCTAATTTTAATTGCACCAATCCGAATGATGAAAAATGCTTTCGGTGCCGCTGTTGTTGCATTAACTGTTAGCAATTCTTCAATTAATTCAACAAACTGCAACTGGGAATATTCAAGAAACAGGGGAATACCCGCCCACGCGCAATTTAATAGTTTTGTGCATTCCATAAACATCCATGATATATATCGTAGTTTATAAATCAGAGCTGGGCAGGATTCGAATCATTCACGATTCGATTCCCGGATTCGAATCCTTTTAGAGGATTCAAAAGAGGTATTCGAATACTTTAGTGAAAACGGATTCGTGATCCGGATTCGTTACATTTTTTTAAAAGGATTCGTATTCGAATCCAGACGTAGATGATTCGAATCCTTATAAAATGATTCGAATTCTTATAAAAGGATTCGAATCCTTATAAAAGGATTCGAATCCTTATAAAAGGATTCGAATCCTTATAAAAGGATTCGAATCCTTATAAAAGGATTCGAATCATTATAAAAGAATTCGAATCCTCATACACAGATTCAAATCTCAAATAATTAGAATCATCGCTATTAAGACTGGGATTCGAATTCGATTAATTCAAATAGTTCAATATTCTAATATGAATATTTAATTCACAAAATTTTTCATAATATAAATATATACATTTTCTAATAATTCAAATATTTGTGAATGCATATTTGGTTACTTAACCATGAAAAATATCCAACGTTAATAGTATATTTTTAACATCACTTGAAATCAGTGTTATATACGCGTGGCGCATGAAGTAAAATTTCGAGTTTAGAAAAGCCCCGTGAAAATTTGTCGAGGGTCGCTGCGCGACCCTCGACAAATTTTCTATGCGGGGGTTTTCTAAACTCGAAATTTTACTTCATGCTTAGTCTGGGAGTGGACAAGACTCGTTCTTAGAAGTTTCAAATTAAAGGATCACTCTAGATTACTGAGTTTATTACCATTTTACAAAGGCTACAGCTCGAAGGACCAATCATGGTCTTCGGAGACCGAAGGATACCTGTAGTCCTTCGGTCTCTCGAAGTTTTTTTTACAAGAAAACAACGAATATCTAAAGGTTTACAGCATGAATAGGAAAGTAAACATCCAATTTTAAAAAAATATCGAAGTTGAGTTGGTTTTCAGTGCATTTTTAGCTTTACTTTAAATCAGAGCAAAAATATTCTACGCGGGGATTTTCTAAACTCGAAATTTAACATCATGCTTAACTCTTTTATAAAATCGATGTATGTAATATAATAAATCATTAATTGAAATCATAGAAAAAGATGCAAAATTTTACCTAAAACTAACTATTAGAGTTAACTTTATAATTTTCTCGGCTCTTAATGGGTGAATATTCTATTCCTAAGAAAAACCATATTTATTTAATATTAAAGTTGCATTTAATATAATAACAAACTGTGAATAAATCGACAAAAATGTAGAAATATCGACAATTTCGACATGTAGAAAATCTTGACGGTCCACTCCCAGACTAAGCATGAAGTAAAATTTCGAGTTTAGAAAAGCCCCGCGTAGAAAATTTGTCGAGGGTCGCGCAGCGACCCGAGCCAAATTTTCACGGGGCTTTTCTAAACTCGAAATTTTACTTCATGCGCCACGCGTATAAAACATTGATTAAAAGTGAAGTTAAAAACGCACTGAAAACCAACCCAACTTCGATATTTTTTCAAAATTGGATGTTTTCTTTCCTATCCATGCTGTAAACCTTCAGATATTCGTTGGTTTCTTGTTAAGAAACTTCGATTCCTTGTAGTCCTTCGGTCTCCGAAGACCATGATTGGTCCTTCGAGCTGCAGCCTTTGTAAAATGGTAATAAACTTAGTAATCTAGAGTGATCCTTTAATTTGAAACTTCTAAGAACGAGTGTTGTCCACTCCCAGACTAAGCATGAAGTAAAATTTCGAGTTTAGAAAAGCCCCGCGTAGAAAATTTGTCGAGGGTCGCGCAGCGACCCGAGACAAATTTTCACGGGGCTTTTCTAAACTCGAAATTTTACTTCATGCGCCACGCGTATAAAACACTAATTTAAAATAAAGTTCAATAACACATAAATCATCATTAATTAAAATCATTATTTAATTAGATATTTAGTCGGTAAATGAACATTTTTGTTAATAGAAACTGATGGAATAAAATTTTACTGGTTGCAAATTATAGATTCAAATTTATTTTTAAAGGATTTGTATCCGTGATTCAAAAATGAGGATTCGAATCTTTGATTCGAATCATATTTTTCACTTACGAATCCTTTATTCGAGTATTCGTGATTCGAATCATATTAGGTGATTCGGATTCGTGATTAGAATCCTGTTTTTGAGGATTCATCCCAGCTCTGTTATAAATATTGATATACCTATATCATTATAAATATCGTGTGCCCTGAAATATACACTGAGTAATCATTAATAATTCTATCAAATTACAAAGATTCAATGAACATTATGAAATATGGTGTTCTCTGAATCTTCGTAACTTGACAAAAATGATATTATTCGCGGTAATCACATAATTATGTTTAGTTATCTTCATTTCTAAAAACTCGTATCCAATTTGTACGTGTAAATAAATAATTTTAATTTTAAAAAGAATACACTTGGTTACATTTCACTAATATTTTGGTTTTTTATTTAAACTAGTTTCGACTTTGAGTCATTCTCAAGGAGTAACCTCTCTTTTTGTATATAATGTTTGTAAAAATGTAATTTCCTGTACTCCTTGAGAATGACTCAAAGTTGAAACTAGTTGGAATAAAATACCAAAGTATTAGTGAAATTTAACCAAGTGTTTTCTTTTTCAAATCATAGTTAAATATGTTTCACTACGTGAAAGATGGGAAAATTGTTTAAAATAAATAACTTTATATTAAAAGAAATAAATATATTGTCTGATGTACCTCAGGGATCAGATAGTGGACCTATTTTGTTTTCTATTTATATTAACGATATATCGAAACACATAAAGCATTATGCATTTTATTATTTGCAGACGATCTGATACTATTTCGAATTATAAATAATAGAAACGACTGTATGACAATTCTTAATAGTGTAATTCAATCCTAACAGGTTTTTCTTTAACTTAAGTAAGAGCACTATTTCTCCATTTGTACGTAGTAAACATTACATAATAAATAAATATGTCATTAATGATTATGAATTACAAAGTATCAACTTTTATTAAGGATCTTGGCGTTATTGGAGTTTTAGAAACCACATAGACTATATTTTTAGAAATATTGGACAATAATGGGGTTTTGTTTTGTGATGATCTTGATATCTTAGTGTTTCGTCTTTCTATTTCTCCGTTGTAAACATAACATAATAAATAAATATGTTGTTAATGGTTATAGATTACAAAGTATCAACTTTTTTTAAGAATCTTGGCGTTATTTGAGTTTTAGAAACCACATAGAATATATTTTTAAGAATATTGGACAATAATGGGGTTTTGTTTAGAGACTATCTTCATATCTTAGTGTTTCGTCTTTAAGAACACTATGTCGTCCCTTGATTAGTTGTATCAGTATTTTGAAAATAATACAAGCGATTTTGTATATCCATGGATCCGGTAGGTATATAATTAATTCTAGATAAATACTGTTCCACATTCATTATATATTATACTATTTCTTTATTCAAACAACAGTATAATACAATACTGTGTGGCCAAATAGTGTAACAACACGTTCAAGTTCAGTGATGCAATAACCTAGGATGTGCTCTGAATTGGATAAACAACACACCTTAATCATGGTCTGGAACCAGTGTGGGTGTACACCTCTACATAATTAACTTCCACATTTCAATTAGCGTAATGAAACGAAATATTTCGCTTTGAATATATTTATATTCATTTAAGATCCATATTTACATTTTTTAACAATAAAAACACTTCGTAAAACTGATAACATTGACATTGACATTCTTGGAGCTTTGAACGTTTACGGATAAAAAAAAATATGTTAACATTTGTTTTGTTTAATGAACTTTGCTGTAATTTTTATTGAACTTAGCCATTTTAAAATATGTAAAACACTGAAAACCGCTTGCATGGTTTTCTTGTTGTTTTTATTTGAATTCAGAATAATATTTATTTTAGGATTGGACAAAAAGACTTCTGGTTGAAAGCCCTTACTTAAGAGCCATAGACAAAATTATAGCAATATATCGCACCCCTAGAATAATACTGCGACAAGTAAAAAAAAACTGTTTTTAAGTTACCCCTATAGGTAGATAGATCTCGACGAGCTCTACAAGAATATAGCATCATTATTTTCCTAATTTCAATAGTTACCGCTTGGGAGCGGTAGTTACTGTGCTACTTTACACCAGGGAGGGAAGGAACCTACGAATAGCAGCGTAACATTACTAAGTCAGTAGTTGCGACTGAGTTTTTCCAATTTGTATAGTTTTTCAAGTATACACTACATACGCATAAATAATTAAAAGTTGAAAATTGAAGAAAGTGTTTTCCATTTTCCCCATTTTGTATATTTTTAATTCTTTGTCGTTGCTTTTCTTAGAAATTGTCAGAGAAAAAATTACGTTTTTTTTTTAACTATTATAGACAAAAAGCGTGACAACTTGAGGCAATAATTCAAATTTCCACACTTTCCACTGTGACAACTATTCTTTTTTTTAAATCATGCCAGAGCTTTACTTAGGTTTTTTTTGTGCTTATTGTTGGTGGAGACGACGGCTAGATTCCTTAGAAATCGGTAGGTGCAAATTGCCTTAGAAAAAAAAATATATTTTTTTAATTTTAATATTATTCCCTATGGGGAATATTTGAATATTGGTTATTAAACCATTCCACCAGTCACCTTTTTTAGTGTGTTACTTAATCTAATCGTGTGAGGTAAAAGGATGTTGACCGGGTTACACGCTTCACGTCAAGGTACCTATCATGACGACTTTATTTGATAAACAACATAAGGTCTCGGATTCAAAGGAAATTCCACATAGGCCCGAACACTAGGATAGAGATATACATATATTATAATAATTGATGATAACATTTAAATTTCATAATTTATGGAATTCAGATAATTGTATATTGATCTGAAAATGTTTGCATTATTACTTATTAAGAGAATTGCTGTCTAAAAGTATTGACCAGACTCATTGTCTGATCCTTCACTTCCATTATTTATTTTGCTTATAAATTGTTCAACTATTTTTTTAATATTATTTTTTAGATCATTTAATTTTTGCACCGATGTATCGGAGCCTTCGTTTGCTATTTTAAAGAAATCTTCTAAATTGTCGTTTAATGTTGACATTGTTTGTTTTGTAAATGGGCTACTTCTGTGAGGGTTGAAAATAAATTTCTTTGGTTTGGGCTCAGCAATCTCTGGTGATGTCACAGGATTTATTGGTTTTTGAACTGAGGTTGAGGCTGTTTTATTGCTAATCCCTTCCCTTCCATTGTTTATTCTTGGCCTTTTAAGGATATTTGACCCGCTGGTCTCCTTTCCAGAACTCGCTAAACGCGGAAATTCAGTGCCGTAATCTAGTAGGGCGTAATAAGGGTTATAATTTTGTAGGTTTGTATTTTGATAGGCATTTCCCATTAGTGTATTATTTTTTTTTCATATTGGTTCTTTTGATGTGTTCTGGACATTCTTTATTTAATGAAGAGTGATCTCTGGTCTTACAATGTACGCATAGTACTGTAGAAGTATCTTTACATTCCCTACTATTGTGGTCCTGACCACAGTATCCACATCTGGGAGCACTGCGACATTGCTTGCTTCCATGATTATATCTGAGACAGTTATAACATTGTAGTACAGGAGCTGTGTAAGATTCTACCATACAGCGTGTTCCATGGATGTATACATATTTAGGTAACACTTGTCCATCAAAGGTTACGATACATGTGCCAATATTCTCAAGTTCGCCTTCTTTATTCTTTTTTTGAATGCGTCTTATTGAGGTAGCCCTGACAGAGCTCTTAATTTCAGATAGTATTTCTTGTTCACTTAGATTTTTATAGATGTTTCTTATAACTCCCCTTTTATTTACAAGAAATATTGGAATATATGCTTTCATATTATGAGTTTTAAATACTTCAAGATTTAAAATACTATTTGCGGATTTGCCTGAGGAAGCCTCTATTTTAATTCTATTTCTACCTGCCCTTGAGATATTAACTATGTGTCTGTTGATATCACTATGACAAGTAAATAACATTTTGCCAATTTGCATGGGGTGCATGTCACCAACGTTTTGAGTCTCACTTTCTTCCACATAAATGAAATATGGACCCTTATCCGTTGCCTTGAAATTAACTTTTTCCCGATTTACGGAATGAATGAGTGAATTATCTAGTATTGTTATGCTTTTTTTAATTATCCTTGGCGCGTCCGAATTGATAATTTCGTCCGCAGATGTTTGATTTTCGTTAACGCGAGTTTCGAGGTCATTATCAATGCGATGTATATTTTGGGGATTTGTATCACTATGTCTACTTTCTTGTGAATTTAGGGTAACTTTGCTTTGCGAATTATTATAACTTGATTCGAATTGTTCGAATTCGTAATAAGGAACGCCGATTTTGTGATACTTATCGTTTGCCGGGGACGGGTCTACCGCCATTTCTTGATCAGTGAGACCGGGATCGTCTGGATCGTCCGGGGGCTCTTTGTGAGCCCCCGTTTAGAAGCTCATGTTGAAATCACTCACTAACGCGTATTTATAACTGAGATTGCGGTAAAACTACTTTTTTCTATGCTAATTTAACTTTTTAAGTCGGAGATGTTCACTACGATGCGCACGCTACGGCTCGCTCGGAAAGAATGAAAAAATTACAATTTTATAAGCAATTTTCGGAACCCAAAACTTCAAAATGCTTTTTCCGTAAATTTGTGATTTTTGACTTGTTACAGTACTATTCTAGGGGTGCGATATTATCAGGCGTTGCTATCGTTCTAGCAATACATCAATATACAACTCCCCACCTCTTTTATTACATACAATAATACCAACAATAATCTTTCGAGGTTTTCCTGTTGTTTTCACTTACAAATTATACGGAAAAACTTCATGTGCAATAAGGACGTATTTCACCAGATTCGATTCGACTTTCTGCAGTCTATCTGTCTCTCTCTCTATATCTGGAGGTATAAATATGCTGGCTATTGCTTGCAACAGAGAAAGTGCAGAGGCTTTTCGCTTGATGCATTCTAGATACTTCTAACATTTTCCTTTCTTTGATCATTTCTTTATCATAATGTAATTTTAACGTAAGACATTACTATTTATGATATAATTTAAAAATATCACTATATTATGTAATGCTTTAAAGCAGTGGTGCGGTAACCTTTTTCATTTTGGGACTCCCCATTTTGTGTAAAATTTTGTCGTGACCCCTGGATAGGACCAGGCCTACGCCCCGCAGGGCGAGCAATTTGAGTTTGAGTTAACTATATGCATGAAAACCGACCAAATATATTTATTTTGCCATGATTTATTTACGACTTATAAATGTACATACCAGAGCTAGGCAGGATTCAAATCCTAAATTCGGAATCTTTTAAGGGATTGAAAAAAAGTATTTGAATACTCCAGTGAAAAAAGATTCGTGATTCGGTTTATAAAAGGATTCGAATATTTACAAACAGATTCGAAAATTTGTTATTTGGTGTGTTCTTGAACTTATATAATTCAGTGTTTTATACGCGTGGCGCATGAAGTAAAATTTCGAGTTTAGAAAAGCCTGAATTTGGATTTGGATTTGTACCAAATCCAAACGTTCAGGCTTTTTTAAACTCGAAATTTTACTTCATGCTTAATCAAGGAGTGGAAACGCTTGTTAGAAGCATCAAATTTAATGCTTTTATACAGGGTGGCGACTAACTGGGAAAACTGAAAACTGAAGAGAATTTAATTTATCAGGAAGTCAGGATTTTTTTCTTTTAGCAAAAAATCACGGTTTTTTATTGATCTGATCACTATACAAAATGATTTTTAAATTAATCGTGGAAAATAATATGATTTATAGAAATTATTTAAAAATATCAATATCACAAGAATCTTGAAAACATAAAAAAATACCAATATTGTCAAAGGAGATTAAAATAAGAAAACATGAAAAAAATACCAATACTGTCAACAGTTATAGAAATCTTAAATATTATTAAAGTCAATAATAATCGATTGTTTGGTGTTGTAGGCGTTCACTTTGTGGTACATCTTAAATACACTTGTAAATAAAACACTTTTTACTTTGTTTAACCACTGGATCTTACATTTAATTGTGTGACTAGTTTCGACTATCTAGTAGTCATTCTCAAACTAAAGTAAATACAAATTACACGCTAAAAACTATTTATACGGCTTCGAAGAGACGGGTGTACATTAGGTCAACCTGGTCATTAAGAAGGGAAATTCCGGGATTAATTCGGGCCTTGTGTATTTCTAGTGCTTCCAGTAAATCCATTTTACGACCTTTTTCGGCAAAATGGATTACTGAAAGCACATCCTCGCCAAAAGTGTGATTCTCTTCTAAAAGATGGTTAGCATAGGTAGAACTATTATGTTTTAATCTAAAGGCTCGCTCGTGGTCTTTCAACCTTATTTCGATTCTACGACCAGATTGTCCAATGTACACACCTTTACAATGTTCGCAGTTCAATTTATAAATGCCTGATCTAACTAGGGGATTAAGTTTTGTTTTTGGGTTGAAAATTATATTATTAAGTTTATGGGGCGTTTTTAATATTACATTAATGTTACATTTTTTAAGGATGTTTTTAATTTTACAACTTATTGTACCATAGTAGCTGATTGTTTTAAAATGTTGATTATCTATTGACCTAATTCAACATTTTAAAACAATCAGCTACTATGGTACAATAAGTTGTAAAATTAAAAACATCCTTAAAAAATGTAACATTAATGTAATATTAAAAACGCCCCATAAACTTAATAATATAATTTTCAACCCAAAAACAAAACTTAATCCCCTAGTTAGATCAGGCATTTATAAATTGAACTGCGAAAATTGTAAAGGTGTGTACATTGGACAATCTGGTCGTAGAATCGAAATAAGGTTGAAAGAACACGAGCGAGCCTTTAGATTAAAACATAATAGTTCTACCTATGCTAACTATCTTTTAGAAGAGAATCACACTTTTGGCGAGGATGTGCTTTCAGTAATCCATTTTGCCGAAAAAGGTCGTAAAATGGATTTACTGGAAGCACTAGAAATACACAAGGCCCGAATTAATCCCGGAATTTCCCTTCTTAATGACCAGGTTGACCTAATGTACACCCCTCTCTTCGAAGCCGTATAAATAGTTTTTAACGTGTAATTTGTATTTACTTTAGTTTGAGAATGACTACTAGATAGTCGAAACTAGTCACACAATTAAATGTAAGATCCAGTGGTTAAACAAAGTAAAAAGTGTTTTATTTACAAGTCAATAATAATCGAGAATATTTATAGAATTCTGTGAAAATTTTAAACTTCTTGCGTACCGTAAATATTGTCATAATAAGAATGTTACAAAAATTTACAAACATACCTACATATACATTCTACTATATGTCGATGACATCAAATTATTTCGTATCATACAAAATAATAAGAATCACAATTTTGAAACAAGCAATACAATTCAAAGTCAAGAAGTGTAAATTTATCTTAATTTTAAAGAAACAATCTAATTTAATAAAGAAATTGAAATTCAGACATTGTTAAAAACATTTGATATTTACTTTTTAAATGAAGTAGTTTTATTTTAATTTTAAATTAACGAAGTGTCTAAAGTTAAATAAAATCAATTCATTTGGTTTAAAAACATTGTTATACAAAACAAGTCATAATATATTTAAATTTAATAATAAAAAAATAACATTCATTTTTATCTTTGTTATATGTTTTCTTAACAAATCAAATTCAAACTAATTTAGAATGCGTATTTACAAATTAAATTTATCACAATTATACACAATTTTGTAATTCTGTCCTTGTAGTCGCTATATTTTTCTGTAATTTTCTAAGAAGTGTAACTAACGTTTTTGTTGTTCAAATTTGGTGAAGAAAAACACTTATCATGAATATCCCTTTAAATAGCCAGGTATATAATAATGAATTAAATATAAATAAAACAATCGCCCAAAATAATGGTTAGAAAACAGAAATATTCGATGCAATTTTGAAAAATAAAAAAAAACAACTAATGAAATACTTCTACATTCAAGATATTGTAGAAACAAAATGGATCAAATTAAATTACGTGAAAGATTTGTCAAATAAAATAATTAATACTGTGAACGGTAACGAGTTTAGTATCATATGTACAAACCAAACTAATTTGGGGAAACTTCTAATAAACAATAAATCCCCCGTGGACTAAACAACAAAGTGCGGAGTGTACGAAATTAATTGTAGTGAATGTGACGCAATATACAGAGAGTTTTATGTAACACCGAACATTTTCATCCAATACAATTTGACACCTTTAATTTCTAAGTTATGTGCAAACTGGTTGCCCATATTACTATTACAAATTATAGCTAATCAATTGCAATTAATGTCTCAACTTGTACATACAGAGAGTTTTTCTTTCAAGTATACATGTCCCAATTATAGCGAATATGTCGTAAATCTTTAGATAATCATTGCTTTTTTAAAAAGAGTTCAATTCGAAACTTAAAATGAATGTGTTCCACTCCCAGACTAAGCATGAAGTAAAATTTCGAGTTTAGAAAAGCCTGAAAATTTGGTTTGGTCGCGTAGCGCGAAGCGCGGAGCGGCCAAACCAAATTTTCAGGCTTTTCTAAACTCGAAATTTTACTTCATGCGCCACCGGTACAAAACACTGACATATTGTAAAGTTTAAAGCCCACCCCCATTTACATTGCATCAGTGTTTTGTACCGGTGGCGCATGAAGTAAAATTTCGAGTTTAGAAAAGCCTGAAAATTTGGTTTGGCCGCTCCGCGCTTCGCGCTACGCGACCAAACCAAATTTTCACGCCTTTCTAAACTCGAAATTTTACTTCATGCTTAGTCTGGGAGTGGAACACACTTATTTTAAGTTTCAAATTGAACTCTTTTTAAAAAAACAACGATTATCTAAAGATTTACGGCATATACGCTATAATTGGGACATGTATACTTGAAAGAAAAAGCCTGAAAATTTGGATTTGCCGGGCTCGCTTCGCTCCGCCCGGCAAATCCAAATTTTCAGGCTTCTCTAAACTCGAAAGTTTACTCCATGCTTAGCCTGGGAGTGGAAAACAGTCATTTAGAGCCTCAAATTAAATCCTTTTATTAAAGCGAGCGTCGGCAAATGTACAACTGATCCCTATGTATACTTAAAAAAAAATCTCGTTATAAAAATATTTGGTGTTACATAAAACTCTCTGTATATAGGACAGACGTGACGATCACTTCATACACGATTAGAAGAACATAAGAAATCAATTTTAAATAAAAAACAAAAACAAAACACTGTATTAACAACAATCATTTTATAGATACCAATAATTTTAAGATTTTATATAAGCTCAGGTAATAAGGGACCAATTTTAAATCTCAGAGAGGGCTTAGAAATTAATAAAGCCATAAAATGTGGAAAACATCTCGTCAACTACAACGAGGAGATTTGGAATTCCCCAGTTGCAAAATCCCTTATTACCTGATTATATATAAGCCGGTCGGTATCTTCTGTAATCCACTCTTGATAATGCCGTAAAAAGCGAAACTAGTCGAGTAAATAGAAACAAATAGTGAAACAAACCAAGTGTTTTTAAGTTATCCTTTAATATTATTTCAAAATGTTCCACCAAGTGATAAATGAGAAAGTTATTCAAGAAATAAAACACTTGTTTTGTTCACTTGTAAATAAAACACTTTTTACTTTGTTTAACCACTGGATCTTACATTTAATTGTGTGACTAAAGTTTGAGAATGACTACTAGATAGTCGAAACTAGTCACACAATTAAATGTAAGATCCAGTGGTTAAACAAAGTAAAAAGTGTTTTATTTACAAGTGTATTTAAGATGTACCACAAAGTGAACGCCTACAACACCAAACAAATTGTTTTGTTCCATGATTATATTTTCAGTTTCATGAGACGTGTTTCTATCTTTACAGATCATTATCAAAGGTTTTTGTTGTTGTTACGATTTTTTCATTTATTTAGGATTTATTGGATTTGTTGAATACGCGGTTGCGTCAACTTGTGTTCAATCATAGAGATTCGATAATTATTGCTTTAACTTGATATTTAATTTAAATAATAAAGTTTGACAATTATTACATTCAGAATTTAAATGATTCAGAGTTTTCATTTAGAGTTTAGATTTTGAATTGTTAAAACTTGACTGCAGAAGTAAAAGTGGATCCTCAACAACAGATTATTAACTTCTTTTAGTGATAAGATAAGACACCAATTACGTGCACGCATAACATAGAATAACAAAACGATATTATAATTACTAAGAATAGATTTGGAATGTGACAAATATTTGGTTTACGAATTATTTGCTATTTCCAATATTATCTGTATACCGAGATAATGACAATAATATACAGTATAACTCATAAAAACATTAAGTATTGTAAACAAGGAAGAGATACATTATAGAAGTTTAGAAATCCAAGTCGTGATTTTAACGTTATTTGTATTGTTTCAACTTTAACGTTTTGTAACTTTATTGTCATAATGGCAATTTGGTTTATCTCTATTTTCGTTGATTACTGAGGCACTTAATTTTTGAAAATCCATGATTACTTTAATAAATTAATAAATAAAATATTTCTGAGGAACGAATTAATGAACACCATAAAGCATTCCTAAATGATAAGGACACCTCAACATATGCTAATCATTTAAAAGAAGAGTGGAAATGGTGCCACCATTTCAACAAAGAATTCAAAATCCTTCACATCGCCAGCAAAGAAACCTAATGGAAAACCTGGAAATAAATATAAAACATTCATCAGGCCTCTTGCTGAACAAACAGATCGTACTCTCCAATTCTCCACTGCTCAGGCTGAGAAAAGATCCTCGCTCCACCCCCATGTCATAAAACTGTGTATATATAATGTAAATTTGTCTGTAAATAACACTATTAACATTCTTCACCTGAAGAAGTTGAAAATCAGAAATATTTTATTTATTAATTTATTAAAGTTATCTATTTCAAATTGTACATTAGTTTTTATGTTAATCATTTTTGTTGTCCAAGAGGTTAAGGAAAATTAAGAAAATCATCAAATTGTACGAAATATTGGAATCTTGACCTTTGATAGAATTGAATATTTGTATGGTTTTTCTTTTATTTAATTTTTTTGATTTTTTTTCACAAAGATTTAAAAAAAAACAAAATAAAAACTAATAAAAACGTTTTCAACTGTCGATTTATTAATTAACATTGATACATTCATAACATGTTTAAAAAATGTGGTTGGTCAAAGTTTAAAGAAAGCAAATGACAGAAAAATCATAAAAATATTCAATTCTAACAAAGTTTGAGTTTTTAATATTTTGTACAATTATCTATGATTTTATACAATTTTAAATGTTCATAATTTTTCTGGATTTCTCTCAAAAATATCATAATATAAGAATTACATTTATAGATATTTCATAAAATTTGCATGATTTTCTACAAATTAGTTTTACAATTTTTTATTTCCTTCAATTTTTGTCTAATTTTATGAACTTTAATGAAACTAAATATTTCGATGTTTTTATTTTAAGAAAATGTTTAGTTTTAACGTTTATTTTAACCCATTAAACGCTATTAATACAATAACGCAACATAAATAATTTTTTACACTTATAATGCCTGGTATTATAAAACATTTTATTTCCTAAATAAAATTTACTTTAGAAATAAATTAATTTATTCCAAAGATTTCGGTACTATAAACACAAAATAACTTTATTTGGCTGATAAATCTCCCCAGTAAACTATTTGTTTGTTTTCTGCCAGGTAAATTTTATTCTCTAAATAATTTGACAGTTAAAAGTCAAAGTGTATTATATTATTATAATTACTTTAGATTCTACTACTTGTGTTTACTAATTTATAATAATAATAATAATCTTTATTAAACGGAATCACCATTTCACAAATATAAAATACCAAAATTTTCACAATATATTAAAAACAAACAATAATTCAACTACACTAAAATCACGCCCGTTATTAATGATACAATCAATTATATAAAATTAAAAATTAAAAAAAATCATATATAACTTCCCCAAACTTTAACAAAATAATACTTATGCAATTAAACTAAATAATAATAGTTATGCAACTAACCAGAAATAGCACCCTGCCAATAGAATGACCGCAATTTCAAAATAAATGTTTTAACTTCCTTTTAAAAGAAACAAAATCAGTGCCCAAAATGTCGAAAGTGTCGCTTGCGTTACAATGATTAATGCTACTCATAATTCTATTAAGAGGACCATTGAAAGTATAATTATTTCTGCATCTACTAATAAAAAACACATCCTTACTTCTACTTTTAGTTAAATATGGGTTTACATTAAATTCTACCAAACCAAGTAACTTAATAGAATTAATCTCGCCAGAGACAAGTTTATGAAAAAAACATAAATCCAGTTCAATCCTCCTAGATCTTAATGAAGCAAGGTTTAAATTATTTAATAGAATATTTGGGTTTTGATCTAAAATGCCGAATTTGAATGAAACATATCGTGTAAATTTATTTTGAACCCTTTCCAGTTTAGTAATATATGTACTATAGTATGGAGACCACACCATACTAGCATATTCCAATTTTGATCTAACCAAAGAGCAGTAGAGTAATTTAAAGGTTGATAGATTAAATTTATTACCGTTCCTAAATACAAAACCGAGGGTTTTAAGTGCTCTCTTAGTAATTAAATCAATATGCTAATTGAATGTCAGTTTAGCGTCAAACATTACTCCTAGATCGTTAATGCACTCAACTTGCATTAAGTTGGAATTGCTTAATTCATAACTAAAATTAATTGTAGTAGACCTCCGTGAAAATTGAATGAATTTACATTTTTGAATGTTTAAGGCTAAATCTTTAATATCGCAATATTGCACAAGCTTATCAAGGCAACACTGAATATGACGCTGATCAGCAGGACATTTAATTGATTTGAATAGTTTTAAATCGTCTGCAAAAAACAGATATTCGCAATTTATGAATGCCTTGCTTAAATCATTTATAAACAGAAGAAAAAGGATTGGTCCGCAATGGGTTCCTTGCGGAACCCCAGAAGGCACATGAATAGGTTCTGATAGACAATTAGCTATTTTCACAATTTGCGATCTATTACATAGGAAAGAATCAATCCATTTAATAGCGGTACCATGAAACTCAAAACACTTTAACTTGTTAATCAATAATTTGTGGTTAACTCTATCAAATGCCTTGGAGAAGTCAGTGTAGATTGCATCAACTTGATGTCCCTTCTCCAAGGCATCTAATATATAGCTTTGGTACTCCAATAAATTTGTAACTGTGGACCGTCCAATACAAAAACCATGTTGTTCCTGAATAATTATATTCTTAGACAGCCACTTTAACTGACATGAAACAATTTTTTCTAGGACTTTAGGAATAGCTGATTGGTGCGCCACTCCCCTATAATTACTAATTACATTTTTTTCCCAGATTTATGGATAGGCATCAAAAAGCTATGTTTCCATAAATCAGGGAAAACCCCTTGAGACAGTGACCTTTGAAATATTATATATATAGGTTTTGAAAGAGAGCACACACAATTACTCAAGAAGTCTCCAGGAATGTCGTCAGGCCCACAGTTAACATTAGTTGATAATAGTGATAACTCATCATAAACGTCCGCGATATTTATAATGAAACCTCCACAACTAGCCTTTTCATCAAGAATACGCATTTTCACTAATGGCTTATCAAGTTGTGGTGATCTATAATTAGAAGCAAAACTATCCGCAAAAGCGTTAACAATTGAATTCAAATTACTGAAAATAACGCCGTTCATAGTCATTATTCGTGGAAAACCATCTTCCTTTTTCAGTTTTGATACGTGTTGCCAGAACTTCCTAGGTTGACTATTTATATTTAACTCCATTTTTTTTTATATATATTGATTCTCTAACATTTTGCAGCGATTTTTACATTCTCTTCTCACAAAACCGTTGCCAATCTTCATCGATTCCGTGCTGTTTGTACTTTGCATGTAAAGCTTTCTTCTCCTTAGTCATTTTAATTAGTGAAAAATCAAACCAACAGGGGTAGTTGTTCACATAAATCACGTTCATGGGTACATACAAATTAATTACATAATACAAATGTTCATTCATCCGTGTCAGATTTAAGTTCGCTCATAGTATCTTCCCTGGCAGTGATTAATTCGAACCACAAGACATTCTAAGGAGTCGAAGACCTAGAGTTTTTCAAGTCAGACATAACCATAGATTTTTATACTTATGCATACGCTTTTTTTAAATTAGTTCCATTTAAAGTTTCAAACGAGTGTTTTCCACTCCCAGACTAAGCATGAAGTAAAATTTCGAGTTTAGAAAAGCCTGAAAATTTGGTTTGGTCGCGTAGCGCGAAGCGCGGAGCGACCAAACCAAATTTTCAGGCTTATCTAAACTCGAAATTTTACTTCATGCTTAGCCTGAGAGTGGAAAACATTCGTTTAAGTCTTTTATAATTTCTAATAAGCTTTCTTTTTTTTGTTCTGTGTAATTCTGTCCTATTCCATAATTATAAGGAATTATACTAATTTTTCAATTTGATTGACAATTTAATTTGAAATATTGACAATTCAATTTAACAAATTGGTGGTTCTAGCTATGACCACAATGAAAATGTATAATTTCGGTTTGTAATCTATTAATTAAATTATTTATTTCTAGAATTGCTATTTATTTGGTAGGTTTGCTTTATAATACGCAATTTTATTTGCCTATTAGTTTACTCCACAAATAGTTATCTAATGATTTATTAACCGTTTATAATACCGGGCATAATTAAAACATTTGTTTACTTTCTTGTTGTTGCTGTTTATTGTAGTTGTTGTTTGCTGTTTATTGTACTTAATTGTGTGACTATAGTTTCGCCTATCAAGCAGTCATTCTCAAACCAAACTATAGTCACAGAATTAACTTCAATAAACAGTGGTTGAATAAATTAAACACGTGTTTTATTTAAAAGTGTATTTAACAGTTAAATATTTGTTGTAATTTAAATTATTAAATAAGTGTATTTAATATATTGCATCATTTGAATAAACCTAAGAATGTGTGAAGAAAAATGTAGATATTTTGTTCAATAAATATTTAGATTATTACTAAAAAAAAATGTGTTTAGTGTATTTCTAACTTCACAAAATGTTTGTGTTTTTACGTGTAGTGCATGAAGTAAAATTTCAAGTTTAGAAAATCCTGAACATTTCTAAACTTTACTTCATGGTTAATCTGGGCGTGGAAATACTCTTTCGAGACTTAAAATTTATAAAATTGACGAATGCCTGAACATTTACAACATATACATTATGTATATAAATATATAAATATTCTCAGTATGTAATACAATAAGTCATTTATAAAAATCATAAAATATGCACAATTTTACCTAAAAGCAACTTTTAGAGCTAATTCTATAATTGCTCGACCGTTAATGGGTTAAACTGATTCTCCTAGTTGTTTCAATTATATTACACTGAAAAAAATATACGAGCCTGCCAAGTAAAGTGTTTCCGTCAAACATTGAAACTAGTTAGAATGTTGATATAAACGCGTAATATGTTTGAATCAAACATTCAAACAAGTTAGAATGTTTGAAACACGTTACTTAGCAGGCTCGTATATAAACATATTACTTGTTTGAAGTTATCATTTATTTTTTTCTGTGTAGCTGAAAATAAATGAAGCTCTAAAATATAGTGAAACTAGTTAGAATGTTGATATAAACACGTAATATGTTTTAATCAAACATTCAAACAAGTTAAAATGTTTGACGGAAACACGTTACTTAGCAGGCTCGTATATAAACATATTACTTGTTTGAAGTTATCATTTTTTTTTCTGTGTAGCAGAAAATAAATGAAGCTCTAAAATATGGTGAAATCTAAGTACAAATTGTAATAACTTTCCTAAGATTTTCAGAATTCACAATTAGACAACGCCACTGTCGATTTTCATAGAATGTATTTACATCTAATATTTGCAAAATGTGGTTCTGTGGTAAAATTAACTTACTTTTAATTTCTTTCAGTTTGATTTTTATAAAAGAATCCACATCTTTGTATGACTGTCATCGAGTTACATTTGGAATTTTTTTCACATGTAATGTTGGTTCTGTAATTGCATTCATTTTTCTTCTTTCTTTCCGTTTTGCTTTGATTTTTATGAGAGAAACCTTTAGAGTTTAATTTTTTGTCTACATCTTTCTATGCACATCAAAAATTTGCTGTGCATAATACGTACATTTTTGTTTAATAAGTTATACAGAGTGAAAGAAAATGACGTACAGTAAGTTAAATTTGGAATTTTTTTACATGTAATGTTGGTTCTGTACTTGGATTATTTTTTCTTCGTTCTTTCCGTTTTGCTTTACGATTATTTAAAGTGTATGAATAATTTCTAGGATACATTTACAATGGTTTCTTAAAATACTATTTGCAATATTTTCATTAAAGAAATCATTAAATAGTATATTGTACAACGAGCATATAATGATCACGAGAACGAGGTTCTAGTGATTAATAGCCATTATATGCGAGTTATACACTATACTTTGTTCATGACAACAACAATATATAACACAATATTTATTATATATATTAATTAAATACGCATCAGTCTTAATAGTCGGTTTTGTTTCATAATAATTTGACAGATAAATGATGACCAGATTGCGGTATTATGATTTGAATGTGTAATAGGGTTAATTCCACTTTAACACAAATATGAACAATCGTTCAACAATAAATAATACTCACACAGTCTAGCTCAGTGATGGGGAAACTACGGCCCGCGGGCCAAGTCCGTCCCGCGGAAAGGTTTAATCCGGCCCGCTTAAGAGTGCCGCCGTGAGAATGTTGAACGCGTTCTTACTTCGTAATGTGACGACCCGCATAAAAGCTACCTACCTACGATAAAGCATTATTCTTTGGCCCGCTACGATTGTCTGGTTATTACAAATGGCCCGTCTTAAAAAAAGTTTCCCCACCACTGGTCTAGCCTTTCGCCTAAGTTTCTATACGCTCTTTGCACAAAAAAACGAACTCTTCCGTTTGGATGGAGTTTTCACGGTGTTAACGTTTTTCCGCTTTAAAAAACAATCGCAACGGATAGAAGCACAATTGTTTAACCGATTTAAGAATGATTTCTGTTTACAAACGCGTTTTACGCGGATTAAACTAGTAAGGACGGCGGAGATGTTGACGCGTTACTTCGTACTTTAAAAAAATGGTGTCGATGACGTCATCACCACCATGTTTAAATGTAAGACAAAAGAAGCTGATTTGACTAGCACAGCGCTATTACTGTATAGCGGTAAAAAATATTTATATTCGTGTTAAAAAACACATTTATCACGCAAGTCCCGTGTTTAATGTGCTTGAGTGTTAAATGCATCACATTTATGCCGCCCACACAATTAAATAATGCACATATTCTAAGATTGTCGTGAACAAAGTAAAATATGAACAATGTTTTGGAGCACTAAGCGTTGAATATCTAAAAAAAGAATCTAATAATAGTGATTTTATTTATTATTATTATTATTATTATTATTTGAAGAATAAATTTATTTATTATTCACTTTTCTAGAACTCTTTTGAAAGCCTGCTAACGTGCAAATTATCTTCTAATAAATTGTTAATAATACATGACGAAATTCATCGATATCTTGAAAATCATGGATAAATCGACAGGTATCATCAAAATTATTGACATTTTAAAATTGACACAACTTTAATATTTTGCGTATATTATTAAAATGGATAAAACATTGTTGAAAGTCTTAAAAAATAAACAAAATAATGTGTATTATATCAATTGAAATGTTCGTCACGAAATAAATGAAATATTAGATTTATTAAATTTGATTATGACTTTAACCAAATATACTGGTGGTTAAGAGTTTTAAAATGTTGGCTCAAAATTTCAAGCATTTAATTTGAAACTTCTAACAAATGTTTCCACTCCTTGATTAAGCATGAAGTAAAATTTCGAGTTTAGGTAAGCCTGGAAATTTGGATTTGTCGGGGCGCGTGGCGCGCCGACATATTAACACATTTTCAGGCTTTTCTAAACTCGAACTTTTATTACATGCGCTACGCGAATAAAACACTGCAATATTGTGAAGTTTCAAATACATTGCCTAAGCAGCGCCGCAGTGAGAACGAACGGCGCCTGGGGCTAAATATCCAATTGGCTATTGGATTTGGCGTAGCGTTCAAATCCAAACTAAGGCTTTTCTAAACTCGAAATTCAAGCGCCACGCGTACAAAACGCTAATTCAGTAGCAAGTTTTCAACTTTTACTCTCGCAATTTATGGCGCCCAACAAGTGCAAGCGTTAAATTTAGACGCTCGCGATTTATGGCGCCCAACTAGGGGCCACAGCGTTAGCCTGGCCCTACGTTGGGCGCCAAAAAACCTCAAATCCAAGCGTTTCTAGTATTTTTAAATGAGTGTTTTTTACTCCCAGAGTAAGCATGAAGTAAAATTTTGAACTGGTATATATACAGGGTGAACAAAAAGGTATGGCCAAACCTTCAGGAAACATTCCGCACACATAGAGGAAGAAAATATGATATATAGCAGGGGTGTGCAACCTTTTGTCATACGCGAGCTACTTTTGCATACCAAGTTATTTGGCGATCGGCAGGTTATAGATAATAAAAACAAATACAGTATATAAAAAAATTCTTATAAGTATTCCTTAAAATTTATTGTCAATTATTGCTCGCATTTTAATATCTCGAGATTTGGTTAAAATTGATTAAACTTAAGAAGTATATTTCCAACTTCACAACATAGTCAGTGTTTTATACGCGTGGCGCATGAAGTAAAATTTCGAGTTTAGAAAAGCCTGAGTTTGGATTTGGACGCTACGCGTCCAAATCCAAACGCTCAGGCTTTTCTAAACTCGAAATTTTACTTCATGCTTAGTTTGGGAGTGGAAAACACTTGGTAAAGGTAAATCTTTAAATTCTAATAATTATCCACTTAACGTATTTAACGAATTTTACCCCTGAAACAACGATGTCATGATTTTCCCGTGAATTATAGGTAAACCGGTTTAGATTCATTAATTTATTGAATCACGGATAATTTACAATATACAAAATTTTACGAATGAAATTAAAGCATATTTAATCATTAATCAATAAGATTAAAAAAAATAATCGTTTATTTTGAAGCTTTAAACAAGTTTTTTCCACTCCCAGACAAAGCATGAAGTAAAATTTCGAGTTTAGAAAAGCCCCGTGAAAATTTTTCGAGGGTCGCGCAGCGACCCGAGACATATTTTCTGGGCTTTTCTAAACTCGAAATTTTACTTCATGCGCCACGCGTACGAAACGCTGATTCAGTGCGAAGTTTTAAATTTATATGCCTGCTATTTATTGCGCCCAACTAGGGGCCACAGCGTTAGCCTGGCCCCACGTTGGCCGCCAAAAAAATCTCAAATTCAAGTATTTTTAAACGAGTGTTCTCCACTTCCAGATTAAGCATGAAGTAAAATTTTGAGTTTAGAAAAGCCTGAGCGTTTGAGTTTAGACCCGTAGTGTTCAAACTCAATCTTATCTAAACTTGAAATTATACTTCATGCGCCACGCGTACGAAACACTAATTTAGTATGAAGTTTTCAACTTTTACTTTCGCAATTTATGGCACCTAACAAGATCCCAGCGTTAACATGGCCCCATGTTGGGCGCCAAAAAACCTCAAATCTATGCAAGTATTGGACAATTTCTAGATAATTAAGAACACACTTACACCTTTTAAGATGTTGGACAGTTTATAGATGAAAAAGAATTACTGGTGTGGGACAATTTGTAGATAACAAAGAACTTACTCCTTACCTTAAGTTAAGGTTTAGTAAAAAGATCGTAATATTTTAAAGTAATCTTGTTTGGAAAACTATAAATAAATCATGAATTGAAGCGTGCCATATGCAAAAGGTCGTAAGTACCAAGTGACATATTTTACAGGAGAAACATAAAACGTGAATAAAAGCACTATAGCACTTATGACGTGTTGATAATTGAGTCAATATTTCTGCCACTTGTAGTACCATAATCGCCCCAGCATTTATTGTACAAGTAAAGCATGACATTTAGAACATATTCCGTATATAAAACTCATTACTTTAAAATTGGCACTTACGATTTTTTGCATATGGCACGCTTCTATTATTAAATTAACTCTAAAACCTCACTGTCTGTATGTTATAGGAAATATATTTTTAATAAATATTTCGGCGCCGTCAGCGCCCTTCTGTTAGGTGCGTGTGGGCCGTCGCCCCCTCTGCCCCCCCCCCCCGGTACTGTGGTGCTCGGCTTAAATACTATTCTGAAGCCGTGTATTTTGAACTTAACAATGTTTTAGTTTTTTACTAACATAGAGTCATTATGCATTCAATATTCTTTAAACCTGTCATATCTCAACATTTAAGCGAACAGTTTTTTCACTAAGATATTATAATTTAGTATACAAATTGTACACAATCGGCCCTGCAGCCCGTCGACCTAGTTTTTATGGTCAGTCCGTTTATGCCTATTATCAGTAAATAACTGAAGAAAGAAATATAACTCGAAAAACTGCATTAAAACTCATTTTACGTACATAGTGTATAATATACTATTATCCACAACATTTCAAGGCTTTCACTTTTCGATAGCATACGCGCTTAACTGTACTTTTGCAGAATAATTATAGTATTTATTGTATTTTATATTCATTTAATAGATTAATGTTTCACCAACGCCAGTTAAATTGACCAATTTCTTCTTCATCGATTAAAATCTAGTAATAGTTACATACATGTCAAAAAATCAATCAATTCACATGACATTGATGTTTATGACATGGAAAATGTCTATTCCAATCGACAAAGAAATTTAATCTACGAATAAGATTTAAGTGAACCGGACATTAGTATATTAATAAAAAATTCGCGAGTTACCTAGATTCTAAAGAACTTTTATGACGGTAATAAATATCATATGCACTTGCTTTACATTTAATTCAGAGCACGTCACGATGGTAATTAGATTAAACGGTATATGACAAGTATACGGTATATGCGCCTGCCGCGAGTTTGGAAAGCAATGACCCACATAAAATTCATAATCTTCCAATAAATCCAGCGTTAATTGAAAATTACTGTGCCGTAAATCTAAATCACGATCTTTGAAGAAATATCCACCGCACGCACATAATGTATGCACTTTTACCATTTTTTTTTCTATTTTCATGAAAAGAAAAGAATGTGTTAAAATGAGGTCAAGACTAAATAGGCACAGCAGAAAAAAGTTGTTCACATCATGTTTTTATATGATTCTATATGAATGTAATTTTTTGTAGATTTAGAGGAGAATTTGGTAATTTTTGTCAAATTATAAATGTTTAGTATGTTTACATAAATAAGCATGAGAAACAGAAAGTCTTTCTCTAAATCCTTAACAAAAGGAAATTAGTAAAACAAGAGGAATTGTATTCACTTGATTTTTGTTTGAGTTATAATATCATTAGCTTTCAATAAGTATAGATTTTAGACATTACTATTCTACTTTAAACATTGAAAAAAATAGTTATTCAAAATATTAAAACTCATAATTTGGGCCTGACGTTAAAATTGCTTAAGGTTGCGATTTATTAAGGGCAAAATCCAACGTTTTTGGTAGTCACTAGTTCCAGCACCAATCATGTTCTGATTATGGGATAATATTACACGACACATAAAAATAATCCTAAAACTTAGGATTAATAGCTATTATTTTAGTCATTTATTTACTCCTTTTTAGGCAACAAAAACTTGTACTACGTAAAATTCAAGAGTGTCCGTACATTCTGCAATTAATTAGCTCAACATTCATTAAAAACATGTCCATGATATATTACGTTTGCCTTTTTATGCTCGAAATAGAAATATAGGTCTATCTCACTCTAGCAAATGGCACAAATTACACAAATTATCCAGTTCCCCCATCAATAAATTCGGTTTGGGTAGATATTAAAATCTCCAACTTGCAGATGTATGTAGGATGTGTCTACAGACCTCCAAGTATTAGCTCCCAACTGCTCACGTCGATCGGCACTGTACATAGAAACCACCCCAACACTTTAATTCTGGGTGATTTCACCTTCCCGGAAATTGACTGGCCAAGCCTATCTCTTAGAATCCCAAGCATCTTGGCACAGGACTTTATGAATCATTATCAGCAGTGGAATTTCTGGCGGCTCATAGATCAGAACACAAGATTTAGAGGAACTCAAGCATCTCTCCTCGACCTACTGTTTGTCAGTGATAAAAAGTTATTAACTTCGATAAATTTTCTCCCACCGATATGAAAGAGCGATCACTGTGTCATTAAAGCAACTGTACAATTTTATATTCAAGCTAGATCAACAAAAACTATACTTAAAAGAAACTTTTGGAAAGCAGACTACAACAAGATCAAGGCATATCTAACAGATAAACTTCTTGCCTACTCATCTCTAACCTATACTGACCTTGAACTAATAATCATAGACACAATTAATCACCACTTTCTTCTTAAAAAGTGTATAGTAAACCCCATAAAGCCCTGGATTAACCCAGGACTATTTGATGAGATAAACAAAAAAAGGAGACTCTGGGACAAGTACCAAAAAGTCATGTATTTTTGGTACTTGTCCCAGAGTCTCCTTCCTGCGTCTGTCTCACTTTAGTAAACCGCAACCTTAAACTGTTTTATCTCAAAAATCCAAGTCAATTGAATCAAAGTTGAAATAAGCTTAATTAGTTTGGTAAATAATAATAATATTTCCAAGTGTTTCAAATAAAAGTTATACTCATAGATGAAAAAATACACAACCATAACTCTCTTATTTTTTCAGATATACGTAAAACTAAGTTTACTTCCGACGTAGTTGTCAATTATAACCTGTATAAGAAAATGCTTAGAGATGAACATTTTTTATCAAAAAAAGTTTTTATTTTTCATAACATAAATTAATCTTATCCAACGAAAATGATCGTTAATAACTATTAATCAGAAATTACATTTCTCTCGATTCGCCTTCTTCTCAATAATACCGCACGTAATGAAGCGTTGCGCAAGTAAAGGGGCTGAATGGCAGTGCTGCCAACATTAATTGCCGTATCAGGAGAATTCTAATAACCACCATCGCGTCCATTCTAATGACTTCCTACTGCGCACTCTGCACGTTTCGTGTTGTGTGTTGCACAATCGGAAATCCATTGCCTGTATACAGTCAAAGAATCATTATCCATTTTCGATGCGTTCTCTCTTCCATTCACGATCAGAAAGACGATCAAAACAAAAATAAACAAGATAAAACTGAAGTCGTAAAGAGTTTTCTCCAAATTAAGCTACATCTACCATCTAATGGATTAAGCAAATACGTATCTAAATGATTATATAAAGGATGGCTAGATAATACTCGTATATAAAATACGGAAAAGGGCACTTAGATATTGACATTTTAAGAACACTTATTGTCAAAATTGACAGTTTCCAATTAATTTACTCATAGAGGCATCCTTTAGGTACAAGTAGAGATGTTAATTATATTTTTATCTTATTCTTAAGAAAAGTTACAGACAGATTTCAAGATGCCTTTTAGAGGTCAACATTTTAGAAATATGGTTATTTCTTGAAAACTATAAGAGATACATATGTTGGAATAAAATATGTTGCAATTTAACCGAGGAATCCAAAAAATTACTGATATATAGGGTGTTCCATTTAAAATAACAAGTTTGGTGCTAGTTCCGGTGGAACCGGAAGTGATATAAAGTTGAAAATATTTCACATGAGGAGAACTGATTTAACCATATGACAAGGATTATTTATAAATTTTTATTGCAACGGCTACTCCATAAACTTTTAACGTACGGTTTAGCGTAGACACCCTGCATACATAAATCCACAATATTTTTGTTTTGTACGTGTGGCGCATGAAGTTAAATTTCGAGTTTAGAAAAGCCCAGAAAATTTGTCTCGGGTCGCTGCGCGACCCTCGACAAATTTTCACGGGGCTTTTCGAAACTCGAAATTTTACTTCATGCTTAGTCTGGGAGTGGAAATCACTCGTTTATAGCTTCAAATTCAACTCTACTAAAAAACAACGTGAACATTTTCTTATAGGTAAACAATGCATAAGCTGTACATTTTCCGACATCCGTTGTTTTTCATAAGAGCATAATTTGAAACTTTTAAGTGTTTTTTACTCCCAGGCTAAGCATGAAGTAAAATTTTGAGTTTAGAAAAGCCTCGTGACTGGGCTTTTCTAAACTCGAAATTTTACTTTATGCGCCTCGCGTATAAAACAGTGATTTTAAGTAAGGTTCAAATATACATAAATTCACAATATTTTTGTTTTGTACGTGCGGCGCATGAAGCGTGAATTATAACCTCTAATTTTTGCAGTCAGTTCGTTTGTGTGTCGTTTTATAAAACACTTGTTTGGTTATACAGGGAATTTTTCTTTTAGGTAAACATATGCATAAGCTGTAAATTTTCCGACATCCGTTGTTTTTCAAAAGAGCTTAATTTGAAACTTTAAACAAGTGTTTTCCACTCCCAGACTAAGCATGAAGTAAATTAAATTAGAAGCACACAAAATATTTTATAGTTTAAAACGGCCATAATGAGTTTCCTAGTTACAAGAATATTTGTAAATATATCAATTTCCATAATGTAAAAATGCTGCGTCATTTAGACAACAATTCAAAAATTCGAATTCTAACTAAAATAGAAGATGGTTTTTCTATTTCGGCTTTGTTGTATTTATTACGAGCGTTTTCTTTAAAAGGTCTTTATTTTGGTTTTTTAATAAAGGCGTTATTTTCAAGTTATGGCGTTTTATCATTTATTGAAACTGCTGCTAGGCAATTAACACAGACCCGAATTATACAACTAAAATATTGTAAAAAATAGTTATGAGACTTGTGCTAAATTTTATTGCACAGAAGTGTACATATGAAAGTAAATATAAAAGTCTGAAGGAAGATTATTATAAAGCACTAATAGCCTTTATTAACTAAATTATCAGCTTAAAGCCATTAAGTGATTAAGAATTATATTTCAACTAATAAAATCTATGAGATAAGAAAAATGTTTTATGTTGTAATGACAAATGTCTGCTTGGAAGATTCTCTGAAAATTGATGTTTACCTTTAAAACAACAAAATAAAGAGGGGATAAGAAAAATGGTTTAAATTATAATGACAGATCTTTATATTTAAACTAAATTCAAAGTGAAAATAAACTTTCAACTATTATCTGCCTCAACAATTAAGTTATTAAAATGTTATAGGTTTTCAAATGCCTTTATACTTTGATTGAGCATTTAAATCTACAAAAAAATTAATACACTACCCCACTGAGCAAAAAACAAACAAATAACGTAGTGTAGTAACATTAAACGTTGTTTTAATGTTGATGAAACATAACTTAAATGGGTTTGCTCACGGGGTATGCTCTGCTGCAAATTAAATTATAATAACTGAAATTGTTTTTAAGATTACCGATCCACTGTAGAGACTATGCAAACAAAATGAGCAACATCTGTGTGGGAATGTTCCCTAAACGGCAATAATTCATAGAATTTACACAAAAAATATTAAGGTTCAACTTCCTTCATTTATTTCCTCATTTCGTCACCAGAAAGTAAAAGCAAACAGCACGAATCTCTTCAACGAATCTCAAATACAAACAAACGAAAAAAAAAAAACGTCACGCGGTTTGGTATTACAAAAGATAAGACTGAACAAAAACGTAAATGTGTTATTTAACCAAAGGAATTGTCGCGGAAAAAGAAAGCGGTTAGAGTTTTCGTTTTTTGTTTTCTTCTTTGTGAAAGAATCGGACGCCGCATCGAGTGCACCTCTGAAACAATCGCCAATTTTCTTGGCCTGCTTGCTTAATCTCTCGTGCAATCGAAATCGCATTGTTCCAGTTACTTTGGTGCGCAAATATCAATCTCGTACCGGCAAGTAACTAAATGCCTACACGCTACAGATAAACGTTCCTAATTTATTCTTGATTCTGGAAAGTGCATAGTTAATATTTGAGAAAATGCAGAAATTAGCGACAACCAGGGACTTAGCTTGATTGACAAAATTTGCGAATTATCGGAAATTGAAAAAATTGGTAAATAAAAATAAATAAATGTATAATACACTTATCGTTCTCGAGCTGACCCGAAAACTGAAAAAAGGGTCTAGATTGACAAATTTACTGAGTTACCAATTAAATTTATAAATGAAATTTACAATCCCTGATAGCTGTTATAGTATCTAATAGCTAATAGGGATTGTAAATTTCATTTTTAACATTTGCATAGAAGGCTATGTTTGACGTCTTAATTTGAAATTATTTATTATCAATTTGATACTGATTAGTTCTAATTTGAAGTTGAAAAGGCATAGTTAAATTAGCAGTTACACCAATTTATAGATGTTTTAAAATTTAGGTATAATAAGGGCGTTCATGATCGGGAAAATCCAGAGATCATCGTTGTCGTTCAATAAGTATTTCTGTAATTTTTTTAATACTTTTCCTCTAGTTTCTAAGTTTTTTATATACCGTGCGATTGTTTAAAATATGATTTAGAGTAGGCGGCATTGTTTTTGTGCGGTTGCCCAGAATGCTAATTGACTGGTGGAATAAATTTGAAGTTATGGCAAACTATATGTTAACAATCAGTAGTGTCAATCTAATTTAAAATTGAAAGCCTACTCTAAATCATGTATTAAACGAGCCATCGGCGGCTCGCAGCCTAACTTCAGGGTAGGCCAAAGACCCAAGATAATATGTACCCTTTATTGAAAAATGACCTTGTTGTGCAATTCCTTGTATTTATAAAGAGCGATCCCAACCTCAAATTTTGTGTGCCTTGCCGCTGTAGCCTACCCTAAAGTTAGGCTGCGAGCCGTCGCTGTTATAAGCAACCGAAAGTATCAAACGGCTGCTTTTATGATATTTGAGTAAAATATTTTCATGGCCCCCCAAGATGTATCCGTTGCTCCCCAATGTTATGTATTTTTTCTGTGACCGAAACGCTGATTTAGAACATTTTAACGTGCACGTTTAAACCGAACTGGAATCAACTGATATTTTTTTCGGTTCAGCTTTCGGTTTTAATTCCTTCAAAAATAACGTTTTTTTTCGGTTGAGTTCCGGTTCGGAAGCTCTGATCAAGTGTCTGCACATTAAAAAAATACATTTATTTTACAACTTTCAGTAATTTCAATTATTCTGATTAATTTTGTGTTTTCTTCGTTAGAACAAATTTTATTAATCACTTATTAACCTTTGAACACCAGACGTTTCATTGATTTACATTTATGATATGGTTTTCTTTTGTTTTATATTTCGTAAACTTTGGTGGTTTATTACCGAGCACGCTTATGTATATCTATATAATGTATTGGTTTATTTAAGGGATACATCAAAATGCACCCAATATTTCCAAAATAAGCACACTTACCTATATAATGCATCTTTTATTTAAGTCATAAGACATACCTTATATATTAAAATACACCCAACATTTCATTTCACCACCATAAAAAGCTAATGCTGCTAAACAATGCGTCAAATATAAATGATGGGTCATTGAAACAATGGCTGTATTATAAAAACAGAAAACACGTCTGGAATAATAAATAGGGGAATCGGTTTAATTACCTATTCCGAAAGTAAGAGGAGTAAAGTAGAAACTTCATTTTCCCAGTACCAAAACAATAATTTTTTTAATAATAAAAGATCATTTATTGACAACTTGAATTTGATAAGGCCACCTTAAATTTGATTAGTGACAACTTAATTTTAATTAATGCCAACTTGAGTTTGCTTAATGTAAACTTAAACCTGGGCACCAACAAATTTCAAGGCTAATTTGTTGGTGCCCAAAAACATGTTTTGTACACTGCATATTATTTATTACTATCTCAGATTGACAGAGAGTTTTTTTTAGGTATACATATCTCAATATACTCTACACGCTGTAAATCATATATGGGCAACCCCGGGCCGGGTCCGGCCGTTTACCAGCTTCAATACGGCCCGCGAAAGAAATTTCAAATAACGCGCCAAAAAAAATTAAAGATTTAGCACACATAGTTTGTTTGTAATTAGGGTCAACGAATCTAAAACTGTATTTTTTCAAATCATGAAGACTAAAATCTATAAATATTATTATTAAGGGTACGCAGTGGAACGCCACAGATCAAGTCAGAAATAGTCGTTATAAAAAGAGAAACAGATAAAGATTCGGAAAGCCGCTCGATGACCTTAAGCGCTCCAGAGTCGACTGCTATTCATAACGCGGTTAGCATCGCATATTCGCGTACGATTGATGGTATTCTAGTTCTTATTGCCGGTAACATATAAACCGCTCAGCGCGCAAGTCAACTCATTACTTCTTGACAACTGAAAGACTGAAAGACGCGGGAAGTATTCAAGCAAATTCAGCTCAGACGAAAAGAAATCTATCAAGATGTCTGGTTTAAATAGGCGGAAAATGGACACAGAATGTCGTCAATTCCAAAACAAATGGACTGATGAATACTTTTTTATTTTGCACAGTGGTAAACCTATGTGTTTGTTGTGCAATAATAAAAGAAAAAAGAATACAGTATGAAGTGGCATTACTCCAGCAAACATTTCGCTAAATATAATTTACGTACAGCCCAGTTAACAAAGGATAAAATTGAAAACTTATTATCGATTTAGGGAAACAGCAACAAATGTTCCATTTACAAAGAACTAATCTAGCCACTGTTGTTTTAAAGCTAGTTTTATAGTTAATTCCAAAATAGGGAAAACATCGAAGTCATTGTCTGAGGGAGAGTTTGTTAAAGAGTGGCTAGTCGATGTTGCAGAACTTTTGTGCCCAGAAAAGAAGAAAGAGTTTGAGGAAGTGAGCTTATCGGGACGTATAGATATGATGGCTAGTGATATAAAAAAAACATTGACTGATAGATTGGCTGGTTTTCAAGCATTTTTTATTGCTTTAGATGAGTACAGATTTATCTGACACAACAATTTTTATACGAGGTGTTGATGAAAAATTTGTAGTGGCAAAGGAATTACTAGCCGATACAAGGGACCAATACTGGAAAAAATATTTTTCCCGAGGTGCAAAGTACTTTTGAACAATATAGTTAGGTGTAAATTAGCTCGAGTATGCACAGATGGTTCGCCTTCAATGGTCGGTTCACGAAAAGTTTTTATCGGAATGCTGAAGGAAAGAGTAACCGCTATGAATGTACAAGTGCATTATTCACCAATAAAACTTGTGCTCTAAGTCCATTCGACTGAATTACGTTATTGATGTAGTACATACCATCAATTTCATTAGATCCCGCGGTCGTAACCATCGCCAGTTTAAAGCATTTTTGGATGAACTCTCTTCAGAACACGATGATGTGACATACTATCGCTAAGTTTTTATTTAGCATTTTGCCTTTTCTTAGCCACCTTGGCTAAGAAAAGGCAAAATGCTAAATAAAAATGTATTACCTTAGAAAAGAAATAGCTGATTTTATAGAAATGAAAGAAAAACCGTTGCCGCAAATTTGTGATCCAACATGGCTTTGTGACTTGGCATTCCTGGTAGACATCACAGGACACTTAAACGACCTGAACTTGAAGCTTCAAAAACAAGGGCAATTGGCAAATTAACTGTACAGTAATCTTAAAGCTTTTCAAAACAAAATTCGCTTGTGGGAAACACAAATGAGAAGTAAAAACTGTTTTCATTTTGTAACATTATCTAGTCACGAAAATATTGATTACGGTCACTATGCTGAAGAACTGAAACTACTGTCAGAGCAATTCACTGATCGGTTTTCCGATTTCAAGAATATGGATAGCACTTTCAATATTTTTGCAAATCCGTGTAAGTGTAATGTGGAAGATGCTCCGCTTCACCTACAAATGAAGTCGATCGAGCTTCAACAAGACTTATATTTGAAGTCTGAATTTGATGATGTGGAACTAAGCGAATTTTACAGAACATAGCTTTCCGAAGAAAAGTACCCACATCTGAGAGTTTTCGTAAGAAAAATAATTTGCCATTCGGAGGCACGTATAAACGTGAGCAGCTTTTTTTAATCATGAAAATTAATAAAAATAAGCATCGTACTCGGCTTACAGATGTATTTTGGAAATCATTTTGGGCCTATGTACTAGTGATATTGTCCCTAATATTGATCATCTTGTTTCTCAGCTTCAAACTCAAGTCACTCATTCATTTTCATTTGATTTTTCAATTTTTTTTGGTAATTTGCTGTTTATATGTTTGATTATGCTATTATAATTCTAATAAATAATAAAATGTGTGAATTTGTATCGCCTTTTTATTCACTACTACCTTGTTATTTCTTACCTACGGCCCGCGACCTGATTAAGTCCCGAAATTACGCCCTCAGCTTAGCAAAGGTTGCCCATACCTGTTCTAAATTTCAATTTCAATTTCAATTTATTTAGTGTTAAAAGCATAGCTGTACACACGTCAAAACATACATGTAATAGTATAAAATCAGTATAAAATCAGGTAATTACAAGACATAGAAGCACAGACATTTTTTACATGATCAGCGCATAATAGTATTTGTACGAAACACAAGACAAAAATTAAATATATAATAAAATTACTAATATTATACATATGTTTATATTAACAAGTCACCGTTCAGAAAGTCATTAACACTGTAATAGGACCCTGAACACAGTAATCGTTTCACTTGTGATTTAAACATTTTTATGTTTAAAGATTTTATATGATTTGGCAATTTGTTGTAAAATAGTGGAACGTAATAATTTTCACTATTCCTTGTTCTATAAATACGAGTATATTTTATCTTAACGGTGTCAGAAATTCTTGTATATAACTGTGATGTTCCTTTGTAATTGTGTACATATGTAGATTCGTTTTCACAAATAGCAGGCACCTTAAAATATATAATGACGGAACTGTTAAGATGTTTAAGTTTTTAAAGTTATTTTTAATGTCTTGGCGAAAATGTAATTGGAGTAGGGCTTGTATACATTTTCGTTGAAGCCCAAATATACGTTTAATATGTGTGGTATGGCCCCATGATAAGATGGAGAAATTTATTTGTGATTGTACCAGCGAGTAATAGAAATTTAACATGGTTGTTAAATTATTTAATTTAGTTAAACTGCGGATCAAGTACACATATTTTGAAATCTTTTTACAGATAAATTCAGCTTGATTTCTCTACGTTAATCACGGGTCCAGCACAACCCCTAAAAATTTGGTTTCGTTTTTGTTGACAATATCTGAGCAGTCCTTTAGACTGAAGATCATATTAGATGTTTTATTTTCATTCAGCAACAAACGATTGCTGATTAACCATTCTTTAACCTTCGATTGTGTATCCCCGAGACCATCCAGCAATACAGGGAGATGTTTCTTTGATTGGTAGCACGTAGTGTCGTCTGCGTAGAAAGTGAAATTTGAGTTAGGGTCACAATTTGTTAAATCATTGATAAAAATCAAGAATAGAAGCGGTCCTAGGACAGACCCTTGAGGTACCCCAGTGTGTATGTAATCTACATTTGTAAGCGTCCCGCCATGTATTGTCATTTGTTGTCTGCCTTGTAAATAAGAACTTAACAAAGCAATCGAATCATCACTGATACCATAAGAAGGCAGCTTACTTAGGAATATGTCGTGCGACACACAATCGAAGGCCTTTGATAGGTCGTAAAAGACGCATCCGATGTATTCATTACGTTCAAATCCCGATAGAATGAAATTAGTCAAGTCCAGGATTGCATCACAAGTTGATTTATTTTGCCTAAAACCAAATTGACATGCATTAAATAATTTGTTACAGTGGAAGTACTCGTATAGTTGGTTTTTTAAGACATACTCAAAAATGTTACCTATTGTTGGTATTATCGCTATGGGCCTATAGTTACCTGGGTCGTTAACGTTTCCTTTTTTATAAATAGGTATAATTTTTGAGAGTTTAAGAGATGTTGGAAATGTGGAAGAATCTATACATTGGTTTATTAATTTAGTTAAGGGGATTATTAAAATATCTTTTACTGTTTTAATTATTTTTGCATTCATACCGTGAACATAAGTGCCCTTTTTATTTTTTAGATTATCAATGATGTTTCTAACCTGGTTGTAAGTCACTCGTTTGAAATAAAATGCACATCTATTTTGTGCTTTGACATACGTTAGTGGGTCTGCATTCGTTTTTGGAAGACAGTTGATGAGGTGTTTTGCAGCAGTACCAAAGTATGTGTTGAATTCATCTGCGGAGATATCACATGACACTTTATTGCGATTTGTAGCTTTGTGGTAATTTAGAATGTTCCACATTGCTTTTTGGGGATTGCTAGATGTAGCAATATAGTTATCATTCGATAAACGTTGTTTGTATTGGATTTTGTTTTTATAATTGTTCTTAAAGTCGTTGAGGATTGATTTATTTTCTGCAGTAGGGTGAGCAGTACTCCATTCTTTTAGAAACATTAGCTGTTCGCGCATGTTCCGCAATTCCAAATCAAACCAAGAAGGCTTAAAGCTGGTATTAGATTTGGATTTCCCTATTTTGTATGGAAACGCATCTGTCATTGCATCTGAAATATGATTGATAAATAAGTTACATTTTGACAGAGCTGGGCAGGATTCGAATCATTCAGGATTCGAATCCTGGATTCGAATCCTTTTAGAGGATTCAAAAGAGGCATTCCAATACTTTAGTTCAACTGGATTCGTGATCCGGATTCGTTACGTATTTTTAAGAGGATTCGTATTCGAATCCAAATGTGGGTGATTCGAATCCTTATATAGGAATTCGAATATTTATAAATGGATTCGAATATTTATAAAAGGATTCGAATATTTATAAAAGGATTCGAATACTTACAAAAGGATTTGAATCGTCAAAAATAATTTAAATTAATCCTCACATTAACATGAAAAATGTCTTTTGTGTGTTTTTAAATTCCTCGTTAAATCACTGTTTTATACGCGTGGCGCATATAGTAAAATTTCGAGTTTAGAAAACTACTACTACTAGTAGCAGAAAAAAACTAGTGGTAGTAGAATAAAAACTACTACTAAGCTGAAAGAACGACAAAGGCCGCAGCCAGAAAAAAAATTCGGAGGGGGTTATAAACATTTCGTGGGGGGGTTTAAGAAGAAATATTGTTTTTGCTCTTACAGTCCCGCTTTTACATACAACAATTTATTGTTTTGAAAACTTTAGGGGGGGTTTGAACCCCCACAGCTCTCTCCCCTCCCGGCTACGGTCTTGAGAACAACTGCTACTAGCTGAAAGAACTACCGCTATTAACGGGGCTTCTAGTTCAGATGGTTCTAGCATCAGATGTCTTGCCATCAGCAGACGGAACCTGTAGTACAGGTTTCGTCCGTACTAGTAGTAGAAAGACCTACTCGTAGTATAAGGAACAAAATAGTAGTTGTTCTTTCTACTACTGAAAGGACGAACGCTACTAGCACATAGAAATTGTACAACTAGCTAAAATAACTATTACTACTGATAGAAACGTTTACTTTTTAGCAGAACACGCTATTTCTATTAGCAGAAACAACTAGCGCTATTGGCAGACAGGGCTTCTGGTTCAAATGGTTCTAGCTTCAAATCTTGCCATCGGCAGATGGAGCCTGTACTACTACTAGTAGCAGAAAGACCTAGCAGTCGTTTTTTTTATAGCAAAAAACACTATTTCAAGTAGCAGAAAGAACTACTGCTATTAACAGAGCGTTTAGTTCAGATGCTTCTGGCTTATCGTGTCTTGCCAACAGCAGACGGAGCCTGTACTACAACTAGTTTCAGAAAGTCCTAGTAATAGTAGAAGGAAGAAAATAGTAGTTGTTTCATCTACTACTAAAAGGACGATTGCTGCTAGCAGAAAGAACTTGTACTACTAGCTGAAAGATGGATAGTTTACTTCTTTTAACATAAAACGCATTTCTACTAGAAGATTAAAAATACATGTTTCTTCTTTGTCGCCGCCATTGTTTAACAAACGTCAATTGTGTATAATATTAATTAACGAGTGTTTTTTGAGAATTAATTGTTATTTTCATTATGGTTTATAATTATTCATATTTCTTTGGAGCAAACAGATACAGGGAGTTTTTCTTTTAAGTATACGTATTCCAAATTTAGCCTATTTTCTGTAAATCTTTAGATTTTCCTTGTTTTTTTTTTAAGTTCAATTTGAAGTATTAAATGAGTGTTTTCCACTCCCAGGCTAAGCATGAAGTAAAATTTCGAGTTTAGAAAAGCCCCGTGAGAATCGGGCTTTTCTAAACTCGAAATTTTACTTCATGCGCCACGCGTACAAAACACTGATTTGAAGTGAAGTTTAGAAACACACAAATACATCTTTAATCAGAGTAACAGGGAATCAGATATTTAGTCTGTTATCAATGATGTTCAGTGTTAATAATAATTAATTAGGTTTTGAATATTTTTATTAAAACAACTGGTAACGATAGTTATACCGGGTGTGGCACTTAAGACGCCTCGGACCATAGCTCCTTTACGATAAAAGCTATCGAAAAAAAATCTAAAAGCAAAGTGGTGCATAATTACCGTCGCTATGTTTCAAAAATATTTCTAATCATCAGTGGCATGCCGTACTCCAGTGGCGTACCAAACTTATGTTATTTTAAATGGAATGCCCTATTTTTTATTGCAGATTTGGAAAGTGCTCGAAGAGTAATTATTTTTTTATCTAACCCTTCACTTTAGCGGTTTCGCTGTTATAACCCCTTCTTTCAAAATTGCGCCCCATTTTTGAAATTGTTTTGTAGAGAAACTAATTGACGCCGGCGCCTAAATTTTGAATTGAGGTACAGGTTAAGACCTCGTATACCTTCACATAATATTTTTTCGGGTAATTTATGGAAAAAAAATTTTTGATTGAACTTCGCATGTTATCATTTTTTTCGAAAATTTCAAATGGCACCCCCCTAAAAAAATTACGGCGTTGTACAGCCAAAACTCTAAATTTTTCATTGGTACAAAAAAAATTACACATTGCATAACAAAATTTCGGAGAAAAAAGGAATTTCATCGCAAATGTTGGGAAACGTTTTCCGTTCCCAAGAGTGCCATGAGAAAACAAAAGATTGGTAATTCTCAACGTAAATTATTAGACGCCAGTAGCAGCCATAAGTCATTTTTGATAAACGTTCTAAAAATGTTCCGAACTCAAGAGGAAATGGTTGACATAATATTTATTCTTGGAGAATGTAACAAGAATTGTTTCTTGGCGTCACGAGTGTACGCTGCGAGATATCCGCACAGGGCACATCCAAATGAACGTGCGTTTCAAAAAGTGTTGGAGAGATTTACTACTACGGGAAGTGTGAAACGGCCAAGGAGAGTTAGAAAGAAGACAGTTTTTACCGAAAATAATGAACTGCAGGTTCTGGAGGCAGTTATTGAAGATCCTAATACCAGTATCCGTGATATTAGTAGGAATCACGACATATCAACGCGATCCGTACATCGTGTTCTTCAAAAGTACAAATTCCGTCCATTTAAGATTCAACTGCACCAAGAATTGCAACCTCAAGATTTTCATGCGAGGCAAGATTTCTGCTTGTGGGCTATCAACAAAATTGAACAGGAGGAATCATTTCTTATGCGCGTATAATTTCTGATGAAGCGACGTTCCATAGAAATAGGCATGTCAATCGCCACAACTACCATTATTACGCCGATGAAATCCCACACGAAATGCGAATGATAAACCACTAGCAAAGATGGTCGCTGAATGTTTGGGGAGGCATACTTGGAGAACACCTTTTGGGTCCTTATTTCATCGAGGGGCACCTGAACAGTTACAGTTATTTGAGGTTCCTTCGCGACGGCTTGGATGATCTCTTCGAAAATGTCCCTCTAGCCGCTCTACGACAGATAGTTTTCCAGCACGATGGAGCTCCTGCACATAATAGCCGTGTCGTTCGGGAATTTCTCGATGAAACGTTTCCGGACTCCTGGATTGGTCGTGGGGGTCCTGTGAGGTGGCCGCCAAGATCACCAGACCTCACTCCCCTTGTCTTCTTCCTTTGGGGCCATATCAAAGACGAGGTTTACAGGACGGTACCAACTACTGTCGAGGATATGAGGGAGAGAATCCGCGCGGCTTTCTGCGGTATATCACCAGAAGTCCTTAGGGCAGTGTCTAGAGCCTGTGAGTCGAAGTTGCGGTTATGCCTCCAGCAGGAAGGTCGTCATTTCGAACATTTAGTTTAAGTTGTTAAATTTTCCTTATCTGCATTTTTCATATCATGTTGAATAAATAGGTACATACTATTATGTTGACCGTATTTGTGTTTTTGTTTTCTCATGGCACTCTTGGGAACGGAAAACGTTTCCCGACATTTGCGATGAAATTCCTTGTTTCTCCAAAATTTTGTTATGCAATGTGTAATTTTTTTTGTACCAATGAAAAATGTAGAGTTTTGGCTGTACAACGCCGTAATTTTTTTAGGGGGGTGCCATTTGAAATTTTCGAAAAAAATGACAACATGCGAAGTTCAATCAAAAATTATTTTTTTTCCATAAATTACCCGAAAAAAAATTATGTGAAGGTATACGAGGTCTTAACCTGTACCTCAATTCAAAATTTAGGCGCCGGCGTCAATTAGTTTCTCTACAAAACAATCTCAAAAATGGGGCGCAATTTTGAAAGATGGGGTTATAACAGCGAAACCGCTAAAGTGAAGGGCATAACATGTTAGATAAAAAAATAAGTACTCTTCGAACACTTTCCAAATCTGCAATAAAAAATAGGGCATTCCATTTAAAAAAAAACATAAGTTTGGTACGCCACTGGAGTACGGCACGCCACTGATGATTAGAAATATTTTTGAAACATAGCGACGATAATTATGCACCACTTTGCTCTTAGATTTTTTTCGATAGCTTTTACCGTAAAGGAGCTATGGTCCGAGGCGTCTTAAGTGCCACACCCGGTATATTAATATTACATACTTTATGTATTTGTAGTAGTTCTTGTTATTTCAATAAAAATACATTACCCACTGAGCAAATCCATTTAAGTAATGTTTCATCAACAATAAAACAACGTTTAATGTTGTTACAATGGTGATATAATGTTATTTGTTTGTTTATTGCTCAGTGGGTATCTTAAGAAAGTTTTACTGAAGTTATGGAAATTCCGTAAATATTCAACTGTGGTGGACTTTTTGTGTTGGTTATGTCGAAGGAAATCAAGATTGTGGTATGTGGACCAGTTTTGATCTGTTCCCAAAATAAGTGAATTACTGTAACCACGAGCCACCGCACCTGCCCTCTGCTTGCACCTGGGTCGTCATCATCATCTTCAGGTGTTTTCTTATTTTTTCGAGATTTAACATGCGCCAGCTGCAGCTTTTCTTTATCTCGTGTTTTGGTTACAGAATACAAAGTGAAATCTTGATTTACAGCAATATCTTAATGGAACATTGAAAACGTTATATTTTATAATATTAGTGCGTTTTGAAATGGACATACGCAATTAGTTGATAATTTTATTTAAAAATATAATGAAATCCAATAATTGTAGAATATTTCAAAAATTTTATATTAGTTTTTTCAATTGGCGTTTTGAAATTTCACTGCAAAAGCCTGAACATTTTACTTCATGCTTAATCAAGGAGTGGGAACACTCGTTAGAAGCTTTAAATTACACGCTTTTAAAAAATAATGAACAGTTAAAATTTTACAGCGTAAGCATCGAGATATGTATACTTAAAAGAAAAATTATCTATACAATTTGATTTTATCAATGTGAATTTTGTAGAAATCAATAAATCAATTATTTCCAACGCAAATAATAAGTATACATGATATTTCATTAAACACCAAATATTTGAGACCTTTTGGGTTTAGGAAAAATATTTGTATTATTTGTATTTTTATAAAATGCCTTTTTACTTTATTTTTTGGACGAGTCAATATTTCGCTAAATTTTGGTTACCTTTTTTGTGTATAGTTTTGAAAAAAAAATCATTTCAAAATTATACACACTATTTGCATTCTTAGCAATATTTTACACAGTATATTAAACGAGCACATTTCACATTGAAACAACTAAATTACTCGACTTGACTTTTAGCTCGTACGTGTTGGTATTTCGCGAAGGTTGAGTCATTTGCAATTGCATCTTGAAACAGGATTGAACAGATGTCCAACGGAATGCAATTAAGTCTACAAAAATTGGATTGTATACGCTAAATGCTTTATTAAATAAAATAATACAGCATAAAACTGCGAAGAGTTTTTAAATTGAATAATTATTTACAAAATTATTTGGAAAATAATTATCGTGCGGCGAAAAATGCAATTAGGTTGTTTAGAATTAAATTGTAAACACAATTATGAAATAAACTTAATCATAAAACATTAAAAGTGCGATTCTTTTCGCAATCTACAACAAGTTAGTCTTACAAAGACTATATCAAACACTCATTGAAACAACTACTTCCCGGGCTAATACCCCGACGGACATTGAATTATAGAACACGTGTTTGCTGTTACATACAGTAACCTACTGCAAATGTAACAATTTGGGTCAAATTATTGAGGCCATCTATAGACGCGTTTCGAGATTTATCTCTCATCAGTATAGCTTTGCCATTCCCTCTAAACAATTTGACACCTTAGACTGGCGGTCACGTTACCGTTCAAACATAAGTATAAATGAAATTGCCAATTCTTGGTTGCAGAATACTTCAAACATTAAAAGTGCGATTCTTTTCGCAATCTAAAACAAGTTAGTCTTACAAAGACTATATCAAACACTCATTGAAACAACTACTTCCCGGGCTAATACCCCGACGGACATTGAATTATACAACACGTGTTTGCTGTTACATACAGTAACCTACTGCAAATGTAACAATTTGGGTCAAATTATTGAGGCCATCTATAGACGCGTTTCGAGATTTATCTCTCATCAGTATAGCTTTGTGTTTGATATAGTCTTTGTAAGACTAACTTGTTGTAGATTGCGAAAAGAATCGCACTTTTAATGTTTGAAGTATTCTGCAACCAAGAATTGGCAATTTCATTTATACTTATGTTTGAACGGTAACGTGACCGGCAGTCTAAGGTGTCAAATTGTTTAGAGGGAATGGCAAAGCTATACTGATGAGAGATATATCTCGAAACGGCCTCAATAATTTGACCCAAATTGTTACATTTGCAGTAGGTTACTGTATGTAACAGCAAACACGTGTTGTATAATTCAATGTCCGTCGGGGTATTAGCCCGGGAAGTAGTTGTTTCAATGAGTGTTTGATATAGTCTTTGTAAGACTAACTTGTTGTAGATTGCGAAAAGAATCGCACTTTTAATGTTTGAAGTATTCTGCAACCAAGAATTGGCAATTTCATTTATACTTAAACTTAATCATGATAAATCAGTAAGGAATTTAAACACTAAAGAATCAGTTTTATAACTATACGGGAGATAATTATCTTAACAAAGCAAATGTAAGTAAGTCTACAAAATTTGAATTGTAAAAAACAAACCGTAAGATAAAACAGCAACGATTTTTAAAAAATTAAAATTACAATGAATTAAAATTAGCCTTATCTCTTGATTATACAGTGTTTGTATAATATTTACTTCTGTATTACTTGAGAATGACTCAACATCGAAACTAGTTGGAATAAAAAGAAAAGAAAGAAATGATAAACCAAGTGGTTTTTTTTTAAATCATGAGTAATGTTGTTTTGTATGGATAGTAATGTTGTTTTGTATGGATAGCAAGGAATGTAATGAGTGAACAATAATTTCGTAATAATTTGGGCAATGAATAAGATATCGACTTATTGTATCGTAAGGTGGAAAGTTTTTTCTGTGTATGGACATTATTTTGAGAAAATCAAAGTTCAATTTGTTATCGATTAAGAAATGCTGGCCTCAGTCCAGTTCATCACAATACAAATATGTCAGATAAACATGGGCGCCCGCACATTTGGACAAGAATTCTGATTTCTCAATTATTTATTACAGTGCGCTGAAAATCGACCAAATATATTTATTTATGCTATGATTTGTAAATGTACATACAAATTCAATATATTTTGAGCTTTAGAATAAATCAGTGTTTTATACGCGTGGCGCATGAAGTAAAATTTCAAGTTTTGGAAAGCCTGAAAATTTGGTTTGGTCGCGTAGCGCTACGCGCTTCTCGTAACTTTTCCAAGATTTCCTATAATTTAAAAAATTCCTGAATTGTTTAGAGTTTTGATAATTTTAAAAATTTTGATACATTTCGATTTTTCGTTTTTTGTAAACTTTCCTAAGATTTTTATTAATTTTTAAAATTTTGATGCGTGTTATGAAATTCTAAGATTTTCGTTAATTTTCAAAATTCTAAGATTTTTGTTAATTTTCAAAATTCTGATGGTTTTTTTCAATTTCGTACATTTTTAAAATGTTGATTTTTTTCCGTCAGATTTTAAAACGTTAGAAATGTATGTGAATTTCCCAATCTTTCGTTAATTTTCATAAATTTCAACAATTTTAGTTAATTTCCAAAATCTCATTTACGTTAATTTTCAACGTTTTGTGAATTTTAATAATCTAAACGCTTTTCGTAAATTTCCAAGATTTTCGTTAATTTTTAAAAATCTGTCTGCATGTTTCTTATCCACTCGCAGAGCATGTTGTTGAGACCCGTTCTGTTGAGTGTCTTTCTGATATTTTGGAAGGATGCTTTATCAAAGACTTTTTCTATATCCATGAATGTACCTAGTGTGGTCATTTTGTTCGTTATCGCCCGCTCTATTCTTGAGACTACAAGATGCAGTCGGATTCGGTACTTTTGCATGGTGTATAGGCGTGTTGATATTGGTGTATCGGCCTGGATCTGAGAACGTTGTCTCTGATGTGTTGATCACATAGTGTCTTCAGTGTTTTTAACATGAACGAGAATAGGCTTATTGGTCTGAACGATTTTGCGTTCGTATAGTCATTCCTGCTAAGCTTAGGAATGAATACTACCTTTGCCATTCTCCATGACCTGGGAATGCACCGATGCATGAGACAGCCACGTTATATGGCCCAAGTAGCGCCACAAGCGCAGGTGGTCCCCATTGAAGAAGGGGCGAATACATACCATCCGGGCCTGGGGCCTTGTAGGTTAAAATGATTTCATTGCCCATGCTATGGTTTTGTCTGTAACTATTTGCATAGCTAGCTCTCTATATTCGTTGTTTGGTACTGTTTCTTGTGGATCATCTGCAGACGTAGAAGGAAGACGGAGAACTTACCTCAAATAAGACTGAGACCCTCCAACACACTTCTTTGGGTGTGAAAGGCTAGACATCATACTAACGCTTCACACCCAGGGAAGTGTGTTTGTAAAATTTGTTGGAGGGTCTCAGTCTTATTTGAGGTAAGTTCTCCGTCTTCTTTTTAATGCTTCCAAGATAGTGCGGGTCTTTGGCTAGCACTTGTTGAGTATGGCGGCTGTACTCGTTGACTCTATTTCTCCGCAGAACTTCCTCCAGGCTTGTCTTTGTCTGTTGCGAACCTCGGTTTTGTAGGTGCGTTGGTGTGCTTTATACGCATCCCAGTCCGTTTTCGTTTTGTTGTTTTTGGCCCTGTTAAATAGTTTCTTCGTTTTTTTTCTCATGTCTTCAAGGTTATCGTTCCATCATGGTGTTTCCCCCCGTTCTTTAGGTCTACTCGCTGGACATGATTCATTGTAGGAATCGATGAAAGCCGCAGTTAGTTTGTCTGCTGCATCCTCGATTCCTTGTGTGTTTTTCTATGTGTCTTCTGCGTGTATCCGGCCAAATGCTACTTCGAGAAGGTCTTGATACTTAGACCTGTTCGTTCTTTGGGGGTTTGTATATGTGGCCATTGTTTCACACTTTTCGATTTGTATCGTGTAGGATATCCATCGGTGATCTGACAAAGTTGCCTCTTTGTGTGTAGGATATTCATCGGTGATCTGACATGGTTGCCTCTTTGTGCACCCTTCAGTCCACCGTGGTGTGAGTTATGTCTTGTGATATCAGTGTGATGTCAATCCTGTCTCACTGCGTTTATGAACGTCGGTTCATCACATTTGTTTAAAATATTTAGAGATGTGCCCATGAGGTATTCCAGTAGTGCCTCACCTCTTTGGTTTATATTGGTGCTACCCTAGGCGTTGGCTTCGCAGCCAATGATCATGTGTTTGCCTTGTGCCTCACAGTATGTTATCAACCTTTCTAATTCTTGTGTCGGAGGGTTGTGCTATGAGTCATAAGGTTGGTAAGCTCATGTCAGGTAGGTTTCGGTTTCCCCTACCCTTGCAATCGTTAGGTCTTCATCTGTCAGTTCTACAACAAGGTAACCGGTGACATTTGGAGGTAGGCATATAAAGGTTCGGGGGTTTTCCGTGTTGTCTTCATACAGGATTTTACCAGGTAGTTGTCCAAAACTTGCTATGTTTGTATTGACTATCCAGGGTTCCTGAATTAGTGCAGGGTATTTGCTTTGAGTAGGTGGTTGTAGATTGTGGTTACCGCCAGTCCACGTATCATCATTAGTTAACCGACCCACTCGATGGGGCGGCGCTGAAATCGCAAATGACGTGATTGGGCGCGGGTACGGGCGGGCTCTTTGCTAAGCGGGGTGCGCGGTGCAGGGGTTCATAACATTGAAAGGTGGGTGCGGTGCGGGAAAGACCGCACGGTATTAAATTACCGTACGATGCGAGAAATAACAAAGACATAATGAACATGTTAAATGTATATTTTAAAAGGTATTACAGAGTTTTTCGATTGCATTTCACTTTATATCGAATATGTATCCCTTTATCTCAAATATTTTTTCCATTTATCAAATACATTTCCTTATACTTCAAAATCTTATTACAGTTTGTCAATTAAATTTTACTTTGTCAAAAAATGTTTCTTAGAAATGAACTAAGAGGATCCTTTATCCGGAGAATGGATGCTGACGAAAGTAGTGTTACAGAAAATTTGTCTCAGGTCGCTGCGGGACCCTCGACAAATTTTCACAGGGCTTTTCTAAACTCGAAATTTTACTTCATGCTTAGTCTGGAAGTGGAAAACACTCGTTTAAAACTACAAATTAAACTATAAAAAACAATAAGGAATATCTAAAGATTTACAGGAAATAGGCTGAATTTGGAATATGTGTACTTTAATGAAAAACTCCCTGTATGTATATATACAAATACAATATTTCCAGAAGAAAGTTATTGTTACTGCAGAAATGGTCAGCAAAAATATTAAAGGGAAAAGTATTTAGTATATAGGGAAACTCATATCGTAAATCCAGAAATCTTTTGACATATATTTGACAAGGTGAAAGATATTCGGGTGTGTGTTCTTACGTCGGAATTGACCTATCCGCGGGGCCCATTCGGGCACAGTGCCCAAAGAGACAGAAGCAGTTTATTCTATAAACCTTTCTCCTAACCTAACCTAATCTAGAAGTATGAGGGACAGGCATCGTTCGCAAAGAGACTTGCGCAATGTATTCTATAGCAAACCTTTCTCCTAACCTAACCTAACCTAGAAGTATGTGGAACAGGCATCGGGAGCAAAATGACTTGCGCAATTTATTCTATTGCAAACCTTTCTACTAACCTAACCTAACCAAACTTAGAAGTATGTAAAATCGCTAGCGAATGCAAAGATACTTAAGCAATGTATTCAATTCGAAACCTTCCACTTAAGCCACAAACTAGTAGAAATGGCTTAACCACGGTTAAGTATCTGCGGTGCAAGTGGGTATTGGATAAAAGACATACATACAGACATATACACAACGGCACTCGGCGGCGCAGTAAACATTTATATTCCGATTGATAGATATTTTATTTATTCGGCAATTGATCGCGATCAAACTTGTACTAACGTGTTGGGCGTACAATTTTACGTCGGTTTTGACCCATCTGAGGGTTTGATTCGGTGTAACATGTGCCGAGCGTACAAAGTTTGAAAATGTTTGACAATTTGTCAGGTTTGGTCGGCCATTGTAAAAATTGTATTTATTTAAAATACACACACAATCACCCACACATATATAGACATGTTGAGAACCACTGGAGTGGGTGCTGCTGCGCATGCGCGAACCTGTCAAAATCGACCATTACCCTATTCTACACATTAGCCGAAAATATTATATAAACTTACGGGTTTAATTATTTATGTTAACCCCATCCCTAAAGATTCAGAATTGCTTAATCCAACAACGAGGATATACTCTATTTACAAATACTCTTAGTTCAGTATGATGAAAATATTATATATACTTACGGTTGTAATTATTTATATTTATTAACGGTCATCTCGAGACGATTTCGCCTTATCGGTATTTTTGTGCCTTCAGATCTGACGGATCTGACAGCTGTTGATTGAAAACTAGAGCCCACATGTTAAAAATTGCGGGAAATTTGAAATTCCGACACATGGGCCCTCCTATCGACTGGGTCGGTCAACTATATATGTGAACTTACAGAATCATATGGAGTCGACTGGGTCTGTGCAATCCTGCAGGTTAGCCTGTATTATGTTAAGTTTGGGGTACATCGTTTTAGTCTTGTTGTTAGATGTAATGTTAGTAAGCCCGGTATTTTTAGATTGCTCACCTGTTTTATTGGAGGCTCCCTTTTTTGATTTGGCACAGAGGAACGCCCCCCTCCTCTGTGCCATTATCACTTACTTTAAAATGTTGTCAAATTCCAATATTTCTTGACATTTCATTACTTTTTGACATTGTTTACGATTTCATCGTTTTTCGACAATTGTCGTTTATTTTGATAACTCTGGTAAATTCAACATTTTTTGCCTTTTAGATAAAAACACTTAAATTCTAGATATAGACAATAAACCCTATTATTATTATTTTTATATCCCTCCCTGTAAAATATTCTGCGGGCGCCCATGCAGATAAATACAAATTGTTGAAATATTATTTTGATTTTTTAATAAAAATAAATAATTAGAAGGGCCGAGGCAACGGAATTTATGTTTTTTATAATGTATGTATATACATTTTACAAATTTCGCTAAGCAACTAGTTAATGCAGAGAAAAATGAAAAATAAAGTCCCAAAACCTGTAGAGGTTTGTGTAATTACTTAAATAATCCAGGATTCTCTGGATGGTAACCCTAGTTCCGCCTCTATCGAAATAATCCATTTAATCACTCTTACGAAAAGTTTTTCTAAAAATAATAATTACTCAACGCTCCATATATTTACATGTAAATTACAACTACACCGCATTTGCTTTTATTATATTTGCTCAGCGATTAACGAGTGCATACATTGCCGTGCCATTGTTAACATGTTTTTTTTATTTCACGTCCAATATTGTGAAAATACATCCATTTCCCGTGTTGTAATTAGATGGTTTCAAATGCGTAAACTGTAAATAATGATGATGATGATGTTGCAGTTCGTAACTGAATGTTGTAATAGTTACAACGAGATCTAACTGTTTTTAACTCGATATAATAAAAAACATGTGATGTATAATGGTTGTAATAAATATGGTCTTTTATGATGGGTTGTGATAAAATGAGGTATTTTGCGTTTAGATTTTTTTTAATTTGATTGAGTTGAATGGGATTTTCATTTGACGTTGATTGATTTCATTGTATATCAAATTTGTTTTTGAATGAAAGGAGAAAGATGTGTTAGGATTTGCTAGTTTCATTATGCCCTTCATTTTTATATCCCGTGTGTCATTTTTAAAAGAAAGCCATTTTTACATTAATGTTTATTGAGCATAGATTTTTGAAAGCAAAATTGTATTAATTTTATTTTAAGGAATTTCAACCCATTAACGACCGAGCAATTTAGAGTTCACTCTAAAAGTGGATGTTAGGTAAAATTCTACACTTCTTTTTATGATTTCGATGAATGACTTATTATATTACATTTTGGGTATTTTTCTTTTAACTATACAGGGTGAGTTTTTTTCATGTTCTCTATGGGGATCTCGGAAACATTAAGAGATACAGAAATGGTTAAATGGGAAAAGTAGTGCAGGTTTACGAGCTGGACAAAATGACATTTGTAAAATGTTCTAAAAAGTCAAGAGTAACTAGATACTTAAAAAAATGTAAAAGTATCGATTTTTTCAAATCGATTTTTCTCAGTTATTAAAAGAGATAAAAAAACTATAAGTTTGCCATTTATAGTTTTTTTCTATCTCTTTTAATAACTGAGACAAATCGATTTGAAAAAATCGATACTTTCACTTTTTTTTAATAATTTTAGACTGAATATTATATTTCATCAGATTTTTTTTATCGACTTTAGTTTTCGCGATATAACACAAACTTACATTTTTGTAAATTGAAACCATAGTTGGTTATGTCATCATTAGAAAGGGATTTTTTTTGTCTTTAATCAAATATGTCACTTGACATATTTATTCACAAAAATAACTGAGTTATTAACTATTGTCTATTTTATTTACAACAACAAAAATAGTTAGCCATGAAATAATGACTATAATAAAAGAATTGCGATTGTTTCTAATATTGTTTTCATTGTTGTATTTTTGTCAATTAATTTAGTATTAAAAACAGCTTTTATTTTATGAACATTTTTTCCTACCAATTTCCATTTCTTCCTACACATAACCTACAAATAAACTGATTTGAAAAAAATTGAACAAACTGCTATGTTACAAAAAGCTGTGATTATAGTTCAAATGCCGGTTATTGCCTACGTCAACTGTTATTGTATTAATTTTCATTATAGTTTAAATGTCGATTAACGCCTCATTATGTAAATGTAGTTCAAATATAGGTTAATGCCGATCTACATGTAGGTTAACTATCATTATAGTCTAAATGCCGGTTACCGCCGACTTGTCTTGCTGTCAACTTATATCATATGTCGTTATAGAATTATGTCTATGACGAAAACCGCCAAAATTGATGGACAACGTGGAAAGTGACATAAAATATATAAAAAAACCTCATAAAATGTAGAAAGTAATATATTTATTTATAATGTGTATAACCATTTTCAAATTCTTCACTCGCTCACATTTTTTTAATGTCAAACGTGTCAAAAATGTCATTAAATGTCGAATGTGTCAAAAGTGTGAATTATATATGTCAAAAAGAGGTGAAATGTCAAAAGATTAGTCGGCAGTTGCATATGTTAGATATACAACTGTCAACTTAGGTTAGATGACAGTTAGTGAAGTTGGGTTATAGGTTAGATTTGTCGACAGTTGCATATGCTAGATATACAACTGTCAAATTAGGTTAGATGACAGTTAGTGAAGTTATGTTATAGGTTAGATTAATCGACAGTTGCATATGTTAGATATGCAACTGTCAACTAATCTAACCTATAACCCAACTTCATTAACTGTCATCTAGAATAACCAAACATACAGCGATTTTTTTTAAGGTAAATCTCTGTAAATACCATACCATGGGCGCATATGACCATTTGGCTTTAGCCGCTGACATTGGCAGGCGTCTCCCCTCATCGCCTGCTCCTCCTGCGTTAGGCATCAAACGCTCTATCATGGCCTCCATCTTCCTAGCCCCGTCCACCGCCTCGGTGCAATGGCGGCTACATTTGGGATTTCCTCTAGCCAAATTCTCAGATACTTTAGTGCTTGGTCGATTTCGATTTCTACCCCTCCTACCATAACCGTATCGCCTGGCTGCTTTCCAGCCCTCTTTGTGGAGAGCATAACCGCCTTCGTCTTGCTGGCCTTGACCCTCAGCCCGACCTCTTCCAGCCACCGTTGTATCGTTTGTGATGCCTCGCGTGCTCTGTCTTGTAGTTTTGGAACTGTTATGCCCTTAACTACAAGCGCCAGGTCATCGGCGTACGCGATAGTCGTTGCGCCGATCGGTATCTGCAGCTCCAGTACCCCGTCATACACCAGGTTCCACAGGTCGGGCCTAGAACTGATCCCTGTGGCACCCCCACATTCAGTGTCCGCTGCGTGTTTTTCCTCTCTGCGATGTAGTCGATACGTCGTTCCTGCAGGTATACGTTAACCATCCTAGATGAGGGGCAGCCTTCTCTCCGCCTCGGTCTTGATCGATCTCCAGGGGAGGGTGTTAAATGCGTTTTTAATATGCAGGGCTATCATTACCGCGTGCTCCCTCTTTCTAAGCAGCCCTGTGTTCGCTTCAGTTGCAATTTTCTTCACTTCCATCACTGCGTCGATGGTAGATCTACCCTGGCAGAACCCGAACTGCCTGGGGTGAAACCCGCTCTCCTCTTTTATGTAGTCAATCACCCTCCTTTCGAGTAACTTAGCGAGCCCGTCCAATAGACACAGGGGTCTGTACGCAGAAGGCTCGTCGGGTTTTCTGCTCGCCTTTGGTATTAGGGCGAGCCTCTCGAGCTTCCATCGCCAGGAAATACGCTTTCTTCCAGGCACCTGTTCAGTAAATCCGTAAATAATTCGCGATTCGCCTCCGCCGCAACTTTTATTGCCTCGTTGGGTATTCCATCCGGCCCAGTGGCTTTCTTGTTTGGCAGAACGGTAGCCGCACTTATAACTTCCTCCACCGTGAATGGGTTATCAATGTCCCCATTCTGTACATTCCTCTCCCGCTCTATTTCGTTGTCATTTGGAAAAAGTGCCTCCACCACTGCACTTATCCCTTCAGGCACTACACCGTCTATTGGCAGGCCCTTTGTTTTATCCTTTCCATTACGATGCGATATGGCTTCCCCCACGGATCAGACTCTACTTGGTCGTAGAGCTTATTCCACTTCCGTTCCTTGCTTCTTTCGTTCTCCAGTCTGAGTGCTGCTAATTTGCTTCTCCTTTCCAACAGCAGAGATTTGCAATATCCTCTCTTCTCCTTGCTCTGATGATCTTGCACTTCGCTTGCACCGCTTCCTTTCTGGCATCCGCCACTTTCTTACACCGCCACAAAACCCCTTTCCTTGCTCGTGCTGTTACCTTTGGCATCGCCTGTTCGCATGCTCTTCTCACAACATCTGTTGCTTCCCACGCCAGTGTCTCCGCATTTTGGCCTGCCAGTTAGTGCTGTTTGACTGCCTCGGCCAGAGCTGGCCTGTCCATTTTGCCCACGCTCCATCTTGTGGTGTTCGCTTGCGCGTCATCCCCCTTCTCGAGAATGATTTGGAATTGAACCATCCTGTGGTCGCTCAGCGTTTCCCTATCGGTCACCCTCAACTCGGTACTTTCTCTGTCGAGTCTATCGCTGTAATATTGATGTAGGAGGACGTTGCGCCCCTGAAAAATATCAGTAATTGTCCGTCATTAACCACTTCTATTTCTGTGGTCGCAAACATGTCTGTAAGTCTGTACCCCCTGCTGCCCGTGCTCGGTCTTCCCCTACCCTAACTTCACAATGTGTCATGTTTTATGTTATTTAGGTTCACAATTTAGTGTCATTGGGTTAGCTGATAAGATGTAAAGTTAGGTTAGGTTCGCGCTTTAGTCTAGTTGGGTTACAAGTTAGGTTAAGTCACAACTTTATGTCATTGGATTAGTTGATAACTTAGGTTAGGTTAGGATCGCGAGCCTAAGTGCCATTGGATTAGTTTATAAGTTGTGATTATCAACTAATCCAATGGCACTAAATTGTGACCTAACCTAACTTGTAACCCAACTAGACTGAATTGCGAACATAACCTAACCTAACTTCACAACTTATCAACTAATTCAATGACACTAAATTGTAACCTACCTAACTTCACAACCTCACCTAATCTAACCTACCTTCATAACTTATGATGACACTAAATTGTGACCTACTTAACTTCACAACTTGTCATCTAACTCAACTACACTAAATTGTGAACCTAAACTATCTTCACAACTTGTCATCTAACCCAACTACACTAAATTATAAGGTTGGTTAGGTAAATTTCACAATTAGATAACAAATGGTAAAGTTGTGTTAGAAGACCTAACTTACGATTTGTTATCTGACCTAACCTAGCTTCACAGTTTGTCATCTAACCGAACTTGATTGTTTTATATGAATTGTTCTGTAATATACTGAGTGAAAATTAAAAATGAACTATTTTTTATCATATCCCTTAGTCACTAGATGTAGTCAGTAGTTTGTACTCATATAAGTACTTAAGTACTCATGGTTACGTACTTGTACTTGGTCCTCGAGTACAATTTGAGTAGAGTACTTGTACTTAATACTTAAATACATTTTACATGTATAGTAGATTTCGGGAGAGATGTGCTATGACTAAATTGTGACCTACCTAACTTCATAACTTGTCACCTAATTCAACTACACTAAATTGCGAACCTAACCTAACTTTACAACATGTCATCTTGATGTGAAATTTGCGGTTCACATTTTTTAGAGAGTATGTCGATAGTTGTATCTGCAACGATTTTTCCTAGTTGTGTCAAATTTTAACGTTACATGACAATGTCACACTGTTTACGTCGCGAGTATATTAGTGTCCTTTCATTTAGAAAAGCTTTAAATCATAATTTCTTGTGATTTTTTTCTCTTGAGTATATATATACCAATTATGTGTTGTAGATTTTTAAACATTCGTTGTTTTCTTGAAAAAGGTCAATTTGAAATTTAAACGAGTGTTTTCCACTCCCAGGTTAAGCATGAAGTAAAATTTCGAGTTTAGAAAAGCCTGAAAATTTGGATTGGTCGTGTAGCGCGAAGCGCGTAGCGACCAAACCAAATTTTCAGGCTTTTCTAAACTCGAAATTTTACTTCATGCGCCACGTGTATAAGACACTGATTTCAAGCGAAGTTTACTAGTTCACAATATTTCAGTGCTTTTAGTGTTTAATACGCGTGGCGCATGAAGTACAATTTCGAGTTTAGAAAAGCCTGAAAATTTGGTTTGGCCGCGTAGCGCTTCGCGACCAAACCAAATTTTCAGGCTTTTCTAAACTCGAAATTTTACTTCATGCTTAACCTGGGAGTTGAAAACACTCGTTTCAATTTCAAATTGACCTTTTTTTTAAAAAAACAACGAATATTTACACAACCAAACCAAATGTTCACGCTTTTCTAAACTCGAAATTTTACTTCATGCTTAGTCTGGGAGTGGAAAATACTCTTTTAAAGCTTCAAATTGAACTCTTTAAAAAAAAGCGTATGCATATGGATACCTAATAGAAAATTTCCTTTATGTATACCTTAAAGGCAAATTCCCTCTATTAACAGATTAATCCAATGACTATTTGCCAAATCTACTGAATGAGCATCCGATTTAACTAACATTTTCGTTTGAGCTTACACAAATTATCATAAATGCATTATTCATTTCTGTAAATACCTGAACTATTTAGAAGATGTGGAAATTCGAATTATACTATTCAAACTCACAAACTTAAAACGATTGTGCACATTAATTAAAATGATTTGTGGCTTGGTTTTTGCAGATTTAGTTATACGAAGACATTGTGAAAATGTGACGTCTAACCTTAAAATTTTAAAGCTGCATACCGGAACATACGTTTTTACATGTTCCATCTAAAAACCATAGCAGACATATTATGAAGTTTTCTGTCCCTTTTCACACACGTAAACTGATGATATCAAACTATTTTCGTAGTACATGTATTGGCGCAGTAAGCACTAGAAATCAAGGAAACCATGGGACACCTCTCATGAATCGTACCTTACTCGGAACAGCTCTGATACAAGTCAACCTTTTGTTTTTACTTCAAGTTCATTACTCACATAATTCACATCATGCACGAATTGGTGTTCGAGCATTTGTAAATGAGATAATAGTATTGATATGCGAATATTTAGCTAATGCTGTGTTTCTGTTTTATGTCCACAAATCAATAACACTAAAAATATACGAACACAATAACTATCAAACATTCACAGAATGAACGAATATTCATAACTGTCAGTTTTTATTTTAATTAATTATCGATGTGCACTTTCCATTAATTCAATGTTTATTTTTTCAGGATTGTTAGTATCAATCATGGCAGAATTCCTCGAGTACGACTGGAAATCCAGCATGATCCCATGCGACGTCCACAAAGCCGAAATCATCACGCGCAAAGAACCCCTTGACAAAACAACATCAATCCAAGCCCTACGTTCCTACATCAAAACCAAAGCCGACGCCGAACTCAAAAACAACTTCCAGCAAGACGACACCACCCTCACGAAATTCCTCTACGCGAGAAAGTTCAACATCCAAGAAACCTACTCCCTGATACAAAATTACTACTGGTACAGACGCAGAAACCACGAGATCTTCAAAGACTTCAGCATAGACGCCAGGGATATCAAAAAGAGCTTGGAAAACGGGCTTCCTGGTGTGCTCGACTCGAAGGATAGGAAAGGAAGGTGCGTTTTGATTTTGAACGCGAACAACTGGGATTGTTCGTATACCCTCTTGAGCGTATACAGGGCGCTTCTTTATACGCTGGAGATATTGATTAATGAGATCCACAATCAGGCTAATGGTTTTGTGGTTTTGGTGGATTGGACGGAGTTCTCCTTTAAACAAACGACGAATTTGAAACCTGGGGTTTTGAAGTTGATGATTGAGGGGTTGCAGGATTGTTTCCCAGCGAGGTTTAAGGGGATTCATTTTATTGGGCAGCCTTGGTATGTTGAGGCTGCTTTAAGAATGATCAAACCGTTTCTAAAGGATAAAACGAAAGATAGGATTTACGTGCATGGGAATAATTTGAGCACGCTGCATGATTATGTGGCTAGGGATATTCTTCCTACGGAAATGGGCGGAGAGAAGGCTAGTTATAATCCGGAGATTTGGCTTAAGACAATCACAGAAACTGCTAAAATTACGGCAATATAATTGTTTATTGCCTTCTTAATAGACGTTTGAGTTTAATGGTTGTGCTCTATATGAGCACACTGAGAACAAAAGGGGTTAAAATAATGTTTTACCTATAGTGGAATTCGGGAGAGATATCTTATGACTCATTGATGTGGAATGTGTGGTTTAAATATTTTAGAGACTATGTCGACAGTTGTATCTGCAACGATGTTATCTAGCTGTGTCAAATGTTGACGTTACATGACAATGTCATACTGTTTAGGTCGCGAGTGTATTAGTGTTATTTCTTTTAGAAAAGCTTTGAATCATAATTTCTTGTGAATTTTTTCTGTTGAGTATACATATCCCAATTACGTGTTGTAGATTTTTAAATATTCGTTGTTTTCTTAAAAGTGGTCAATTTGAAGTTTATCGAGTCGTTTCCACTCCCGGCTTGAGCATGAAGTAAAATTTCGAGTTTAGAAAAGCATGAAATTTTGGTTTGGTTGCGTAACGCAAAGCGCGGAGCGACCAAACCAAATTTTCAGGCTTTTCTAAACTCGTAATTTTACTTCATGCGCCACGCGTATTAAACAATGAAAGCACTGAAATATTGCGAACCAGTAAACTTCGCTTGAAATCAATGTCTTGTACGCGTGGCGCATGAAGTAAAATTTCGAGTTTAGAAAAGCCTGAAAATTGGGTTTGGTCGCTCCGCGCTGCGCGCTACGCTACCAAACCAAATTTTCAGGCTTTTCTAAACTCGAAATTTTACTTCATGCTTCACCTGGGAGTGGAAAACACTTATTTAAACCTCCAATTGACCTCTTTTAAGAAATCAACGAATATTAAAAAATCTACAAGGTTAAGCTACGCGACCAAACCAAATTTTCAGGCTTTTTGAAACTAGAAATTTTACTTCATGCTCAGTCGGAGTGGAGAACACTCGTTTTAAGCTTCAAACTGAACTCTTAAAAAAAGCGTATGCATTTGTATACCTAATAGAAAATTCGCTGTATGTATACTTAAAAGAAACATTTCCTGTATTAACAGATTAATCCGATAACTATTTGTCAAATCTACTGAATGCACATTCGATTTAACTAACATTTTTGTTTGGGCTTACGAAAAATCAGCATAAATGCATTATTTATTTCTGTAAATACCTGAACTATTTAGCAGATGTGGAAATTGGAAATATACCACTTAAACTCAAATTTAAAATGATTGTGCACATTAATTAAAATGATTTGTGACTGGGTTGTTGCAGATTTAGTTTTAAGAAGACATTGTCAAAATGTGACGTTTAACCTTAAAATTTTAAAGCTGCATACCGGAACATACGTTTTCACCTGTTCCATTTAATAACCATAGCAGGTATATTATGAAGTTTTCTGTCTCTTTTCATACTCGTAATCTGAATCTGATGAAACTATTTTTGTATTACATGCATTGGTGTAGAAAGCACGACAAATCAAGGAAACCATGGGACACCTCTCGTGAATCGTACCTTACATTACAACCAGGCGCGGATCCAATAAATATTATATTCGTTGCGTCTATTAATAAGGCAGTTGGTAAATTAAGAAGATATGGCTTAGAGCAGTCTTTGAGCATTGCTAATACTGCTGTGTAAATATTTCGTAATTTATGTAATGTCGAATTTGTAGATCTGTTTTGAAGAAGGCGTGTGATATGAGTTGAAAGAACAAATTTGGTAGCTAAGTTGGAATGAAGAAAGAAAATAATTGTGATTCTTATTTGTGCTGGTTATAAGAATAATATGTTTATTTTTAGTATTATACAGGGTGATTCATAATAAGAGTAAACAGTGACTATTAGAGATAACGGTCAAGTGAATTGAATTGCTGTAAACAAATACAACTATGATTGTAGACAACATAATACACATTAACGGTATTGGATTGTCTATAACTAAGGTTTAAAACAATTGGCTCTCGCCAACCCCAAAGCATTCTTTACGATTTACCGATAAATCAGTAAACCAGTTTACCGGTATTACAATCCTTAATTATTTTTTTGTCGTATGACTAAAAATAGTATTTTTGTTAAAAGTCTGATTTTCTTAAAATTATTAGTTAGTGACTAACCATTGTTCAAATTTATTGACTTCTGAATTTTCATTGTGGTTTGAGTTTCAACGCCTAATTAATTCAAATATTGACAGTCAAACCAGAATAAAAATTCAGAATCATGCTTGACAGTTATATTAACGTAAATATCAAGTAAGTAGCTTGGTATCCACTTTAGATTCTGACTATTTATTCTAAAGAGGATACCAAGCTACCAAATAATGTCAAATTTCAAGCAAGTAATAACAAGTGGTTAAATATCAAGTCAAAGGCTTAAAGATCCCTGGGTTGATAGCTTATTTACAGATTGAAAATGCATTTCTTGTAATTATTTATTATACATTAATACTTGTATTTTATTTTATATTCTGTAAATAAAGATATTATATATACAGGGAACTTTTCTATGATGTATACGTTTCCGATGAAAGCTTTGTAAAATTTCAGTCCGTTCATTGTTTCTTTACAAACGTTCAATGTGTAATTTCTAGCGAGTGTTTCTAATCCTTGATTAAGCATGAAGTAAAATTTTGAGTTTAGAAAAGCCTACAAATTTTGTTTGGTCGCGTAGCGAAGCGGAGCGGCCAAACTAAATGTTCATGCTTTTCTAAACTCGAAATTTTACTTGATGCGCCAGCCATATAAAACACAGAAATATTGTGAAATTGAAAATATTGCTTCAGCAGTATATTTTCACCACTGATGTAGCAGTATATATTTAATTTCGCAATATTCCAACGTTTTATACGCGTGGCGCATGAACTAATATTTCGAGTTTAGTAAAGCCAGAAAGTTGGTTTGCTAACTAAGCTTCGTGATCTAGGAGTGGAAACACTCGTTAGCAGCTTGAAATTTAACCTTAAAACCTTAAAAAAAATCAACGAATGCCTAAACATTTACAGCATATGCATCGGGATATGTATACTTAAATGATAAATTCCCTCTACACCAAGTCATCATAAAGCTTGAAAAAAAATGCAGTAGGTATCTTCCTAGTTTCTACTGTAAAATAAATAAGTGACATTGAAAATTAAAAAAAATAATCACCCGAATTTACTGGTATTTACAAGATTCCAAATTCAAAAACGTCAACATTCAAATTATTTAAAAGTCTCATAAAATAAAAACTTAAAAATAAATTGGTTGTAGCTTTAATAAAATACGAAACCTTTCAGTAAAGACATGTTACAAATACTAAATACTTGAAAATATAATGTAAATAACTATCTACATTTATTGTTTCATTCCTAGTGTAATAAAGAGAAAATAAATATTTTATTCTTATGAAGGTCGTTCAATATCTTCCACAGTTGGATTTCGATGTAATTCAATAAACGTACGTCTGTATTTATAAATAAACAATAATTAACGTCAAAATAGCAATAAAACACGTTTTATCCTGTTGTTAATTGTTAGAAGATAAAGTTTTTCCCACTAAGCATACTTAAGTTGTTGAACAATAAAACTACTTTATTATCAATTAATAATGTATTCTATTTATAAAAATAATTTCTTAATTAACTCGTGTTAGAAGATTTTTGTATAAATAATAAGAACATTTTCTATTACGAGGGGTGATTAAAAAGAAGATTAGAAAACCTGCAATGAAACGTGTACGTTCTGTAACCTTACTATTTGATGACTTTTCGTATTACGATTATCTTAGTAGTCAACAGATGTATTCATAACTGTATGTTTTTGAGTTTCCGTGAAGTGATTATTACACTAAAAAAGACTGTTATTCCTTAATTCACTTTTTATATTTATTTATAAAAAGTGAAGTAAGGAATAACAGTATTTTTTTAGTGTAGATGTATTCATCTTTAATCTTGGTTTGTTCGTATGAAAATAATATTAATACACGTATGCCTACTTGATTAACCCAATAAAAGCCGATCAATTACAGAATTAATTCTAAAAATTGATTTAAGGTAAAATTCTGCACTTTTTTTATAACGTCTATGAATGGCTTATTATATTACCTACTGGGAATTATTTCTTGAAATATAAATGATTTATACCTACTCTGTAGATTTTTAGTCATTTCTAGATTTTATAAAAGCGTTCAATTTGAAGTTTCGAACGGGTGCTTTAACTCCTAGATTAACCAGGAAGTAACATTTCTAGTTTAGAAAAGCCAAACCAATTTTTCAGGCTTTTCTAAACTCGAAATTTTACTTCATGTGCCACGCGTATAGAACACTGAAATATTGTAAAATTAAAAATACACTGAAAAAAAATTGAATACATTTTTTTTAAACGATAATCGAAATATTTACATTTTTCTTCACACAATCCCAAGTAGGGTCAGATAAAACAATGTATCAAATTAACTTATTTACCTAGTAATTTAAAAAAGAATAATGTTGCGCCATTACATCAATGGCGTATAATGGGTTAACTTTAATAAGTGATTAACTTCTTAAAAACACAAAAAATCTATTCAGAAATTGTTTACACATTTGCATTTTGATGAAATAGACATGTTTGGGATATCTTACAAACTTAAATATTTGCATGTTCTCGAATTTTGGCTTAAGCAGAGGGTTAATCATGATTAACCTGTGGTGCAAGTGGGAATTAACTTTGTTCAATCACTTTTATTTAAAAAAAATATTAAAAGTGCGATTCTTTTTGCGATCTTCAACTTATTTGTCTTACAAAGTTATTATTTTAGCTTTAGAATGAGTTAGTTTAATAATAACAAGCTTGTATTGAAAAAATAGTCACTGTAATATAAATATATCTTAAAACACTTAATTTTGTTTTTCCATTTAATAAGAAAAACAAAGGTGTGTTTTAAGATATATTTATCTTTTTTTAAACATTCACTGGTCAACATTTTAAAGCTATAAAGCTAAGCTTATTTGTTGCACAAGAGGACTGAAGTTAATAAGTGGTAAAACAAAATTAAGTGTTTTATTATTTATATATATTTTTTAAGTTTACTGGTCAACATTTTAAAGCCATAAAGCTAAGGTTATTTATCGTACAGGAGGACAAGACGAATAAATTGACACATTCTGCGAACTATGCGTCAACACTAATAATATTAATTTTTGTTTTAATCTATAAGTAACAACGTGTGTTATTGAATTACAACCTATTTATTCCAACTCTGTTTTCGTAAAATATAACCATTCTACATGTATTTAGTCACATATTTATTTCATTACGAATTAGAAATCATATCAGTGTGTTATTCTGTTTTCAGTATTCATTTTTCATTAGCTATGATACAGTGTGGAATAAAATGGTTTTCATCAAGTTACATTTGGATTTTTTTTACATGTAATTAATGCTGTGCCACTATACTCTTTTTGAATTAACTAGTTCTGTCAATAAATGTCATCAATTAATTAAATAAAATATTCCCTTTATTGTAGAGTGGTACATCGTATTTTCACATGTAATTTTTGCTGTGCCACTATACTCTTTTTGTATTAACTAGTTCTGTCAATAAATGTCATCAATTAATAAAATTAAAAATTATTAAAATTTATGTATGTTTTAAGGTTAGATTGTGCAATCCCTTTATTGTAGAGTGGTACTTCTTATTTTAACATGGATAATGCAAAGTTTGATGAAAATAATTTCGTTCCACGTTGCATATTTTTCTGTGTCTTTTATTTATATTTATTTGTTAGCTTTAATTACGCATCGCTATCACATTGTATTTATTCATTTGTAACTGTAACGTGCGTGACAATAAATTATAAATAATAATAATAATAACAAAAAAACTGTAGATTTTTGTACTGTCATTACAGATAGTGTGTAAGATGAATTTATTTTGTATTATGTATTGTTTACCAAAATTATGCGAAACGTTTTGAACGTACGATTTTTCACTATTTGAATAACGATTTAATAAAAAAATAATTATATAAAAGATGTGAGTTTTTTAATTAGTGTTATACTGAAGCAATTAAATGTATTTCTTTCTTTCTTTATTCTACGGAAATATCCATTTTACAACGTATGTAACAATATAATTTCATAGTACAAAAAATAAAACAAATTACAAACATACGGAAAGAGGTATTGAAGAACATTTTTAATAATAATTATAAAAAATAAATAAAATACATAATAACTAACTAATGACAGAAATTTCTATGTAGGATAAATGGCGTTTAAACATAATATAGGAATTACTAAAAATATGAAAGTTATTATTATATTAATTATTTTCACCTAAAACGTAAAAAATATCGTATATCTTTATATCCAGTGATGGGAGGAAGACTACGCCCATGTTTACATCTGCTTTAAAGAAAATTAAATTATCTCAACGCATTTCTTTAAAATATTAAGCAAAGTTAAAATCATGTAATAAAATCAACGATTTAGGAGAATGTTTTCTTTACATTTTTTTTAAATTTAAGTTCAATACAATCAACATTTAATTTACACAATTTTCTTAGAATTAATTGCACTTAGATCTTATTGAAAGTAATTCAATTATCTTAACTCATTTTAGTAAAATTTAAAGCCAAAGTTGAAACTATGCAATAAAATCAACGATGATTGGAGAATGTTTTCTTTGAAACAAATTAAAGTTCTATACAATCAACATAAAATTTACTCAATTTACTTAAAATTGATTGCACTGCGATCTAATTCAAACAAAATTCAATTATCTCAACGCATTTTCCTAAAATTTTAATCCAAAGTTATAATTATGTATTTAAATCAACAGTTTTAGGACAATGTATTCATTAAATATTTTTTTTAAATTAAAGTTTGATACAATCAAGATAAAATTAAGAAAATATACTGAGAATTGATTGCACTTAGATCTTATTGAAAGAACCATCAATTAATTATCTCAACGCATTTTTCTAAAATATTAAGCCAAAGTTTTAATTATGCAATAAAATCAATGATTTTGGGAAAATGTCTTTTAAAAAAATTGTAATAAATGAATGTTTTATACAATCAACATTTAATACACACAATTTTCTTAGAAATGATTGCATTTAGATCTTTCTGAAAGAAAATTCAATTATCTCAACTCATTTTCCTAAAATATTAAGCAAAAGTTGAAATTATAATAAGATGAGTAATAAAATCAACGATTTTAGGAGAATGCTTTCTTTGAAAAAAATGTAATAAATCTGTGTGAAAGTTTTATACAAATAACATTAAGTTTACTCAATTTACTTAGAATTGATTGCATTTAGATCTTAATTAAAGAAAATTCAATTATCTTAACGCATTTTGCTAAAATTTTAAGCCAAAGTTAAAATTATGCAATAAAATCAACGATTTTAGGAAAATGTTTTCTTGGACAAAATTATAAAAAATTAAAGTTTTGTACAATCAACATTAAATTTCCACCATTTATTTAGAATGGATTGCACTTAGATATTATTAAAAAAATCAATTATCCCAACGCATTTTTTTTAAATTTTAGGCCAAAGTTGAAATTATGCAATAAAATCAGCGATTTTAGAAGAATGTTTTCTTGGAAAAATTTGTAAAAAATTTTATACTTTCAACATTAACTTTCTCATTGAAAAAAATTAATTATCTCAACGCATTTTTCTAGAATTTTAGTCAAAAGTTGAAATTATGCAATGAAATCAATCATTATTATATACTGCCTTTCAAAAAAATCAGAACACCAAGTATTTAGTGCACGATTTTAATAAAATTTACAAAATTTGATCATGTAAACGAACTGTATCGATGATCAAAAAATCAACTTGAAAAACAAAAAAACAAATGAATAAAAATGAATAATGTGTTGGGCCTCCATGATTTCCCAAACACTCATTAACACGTCGAGGCATGCTAGAAATCAGGCTGTCAATATCGACTTGGGGTATTTCATTCCAAACTTCGATAATTTGACCTCTAAGTTCCATTACAGTGTTAGCGGGGCGCTGTAAGTTACTTATTCTAACACCTATCATATCCCAAACATGTTCTATTGGCGATAGATCTGGAGAACGAGATGGCCAAGGTAACAAATTAATTTCGGCACTATCAAAAAACTCTCTTGTAATGGCCGCTGTGTGAGGTCGAGCATTATCTTGCTGAAAAATGGGGTTCTGTAAGCCATTTACATAGGGCACTAACACTGGCCCTAAAATGTTTTCAATATACCGAATCACGTTAAGATTTGCTTCTAAAAAAACTAGAGGAGACCGACTACCATATGCTATCGCCCCCCAAACCATAACTCCCTGTGTAAGAGCCGTATGTCTTTCAACAGCAAATTGTAAAATTCTGCGTTCACCGCGTCGACGTCTCACTCTTCTGCGACCATCATGAGCCCATAAACAGAACCGAGACTCATCGCTGAAGATAATGTTATTCCATTCATGGGTCCAATGTTGTCTTTCCCTGCACCAATCAAGTCTTGCTCTGCGATGCTGCGGAGTAAGAGGTAGACACAATTGTGGACGGTAGGATCTTATACCAAAACTGCGGATTCTTCTGTAAACAGTAGCCATGGATACTCTTTGGCCATTTAGAGCCAACCAGTCATTTCCCAATGCCCGCGACGTTGTAAATCTGTCCCTTAAAGTTGTAAGACGAAGAGCTCGATCTTCACGCTCAGTGGTGCTTCTTGGACGTCCTGATCCAAGTCTACGTCGATTCTCCCCAGCCTCGGACCATCTAGACCAGCAGCGTACGATCACCGATACACTACGGCCTACCCTTTCAGCAATAGCACGAACCGAAAAACCCGCTTCTCGCATTCCGATAATGCGACCCCTTTAAAATTCACTTAGATGATGATATTGTGCACGCCGACGAACACGGGGCATCTTTTTATGTTTTACAAACTGAAACGTCAAACTACTCAGAGGCTACTTGGATATTAGAAGCAATTACATTAAAAAATCAGCAGCTCTTCATAATGGTGAAATCAAGGAAAAATACCATTAAATAGTAACCAAAACAATTTATTTTTTGATCATCGATGCAGTTCATTTACATGATCAAATTCTGTAAATTTCATTAAAATCGTCCAATAAATACTTTGTGTTCTGATTTTTTTGAAAGGCAGTATATACTCAAATTGACCAAAACACTAACAAAAAAGCCATATGACATTATTAAATTTATCAAAATCAGCAGGCGAATTACAAAACACGTAAAAGTTTATAAAATTAACTTAAATATTGACTAAAACAATGAAAACAATTTAACAAAATGGAGGTTTCCCACAAAAGAAAGTTATATTAAAAGGCCAGGGAAAAAATCTTGAATCAGAGAAATGTCGGAAAAATTTAACATTTCAGATTAGGGCTACCATGTCAGTTTTACTTCACATAATATTAAACATAATTTTGAAAACTAGATTATTATCTCTAAAAACATTTTTAGTCATTTAATGTTCTTATCAAAGCATTCACTTTGAAGTTTCGAACGAGCGTTTCCACTCTCTGTGGGTCTTTTTAAAATTTCTCATTTACCACAACAAACCACAAATCTTGCAAGCCTTGAAAGCCAACATTGAAGAAGACAATTTGGGGCCAGATGTTTTACGAACAATAATTCAAAATGCTGTAAAACGAGCACAATCAACATCAACTCAGGAGATGGTCATGTGACCGATATCATTTTTTTTTTCACTTTATATTACCAATTTTACACCTTTAAATTAACTTTCAGTCAAAACATTGCCATTATTTTCATTTCTAATAAAATGGCAGTCAATTCATAATATGACATTACTTTTGCCTTATATTACATGAGACAAAAAGTTTATATCTTAAGAAATGTTAATTTTTGTTTTTAACATAGATTTACTGTCCTTGTTCACGCACGAAGTAAAATATAGAGTTTAGAATATTCTGAAAATTTGGTTTAGTTGCTTAGCGAAACGGATAAAACACTGAAATATTGTGAAATTGAAAATATACTGGTTTTTACTTATTACGTTTGAATTTCATAGCAAATTCATTTGGATGTTATTAGAAATATCTATGTCCCGAGCAATACAGGCAGTTTTGCTGACGTCACACATGAAATTCCTCGCGTGACGTAAAAAGTCAATGTAATTAAACTAACAAGGTCGACTCGGTTTTAAATTAAGACAAACTTATACACTAACCACCTTGATTGCTGACCTCACGCGTGGTAGTCCTCACGTGACGTCAACAATCAAGGTAATTAAACAATGGAATAGAATAGAATAGAATAGAATACGTTTATTTGGTATTAAAGCCATTACAATTGGATATACAAGTCAAGAATAATTTAAATTGTTTAACACATAAAATATAAAATGTAACGGTCACAGGAACAGATTCAACATAATAGCAATTACACAATTTATTGTTTAAACATGAAATATAGCGGTCACAGAAACAGATTAAAAATAATAGCAGTCACACAATTTTTTCGTTTAAATATTCGGTAGTGCTGTAAAACACTTTTTCAACCAACAGTAATTTGATGGTAGTTCTAAATTCCTTAATATTAAGATTTTGAATGCGTTTTGGCAAATGTGAATAAAGTTTTTTTCGCATATAACTGGGCGATTTTTCAAATTTTGTTGTATTATGTTTCTCAATTACAAAATTACTTGCATTTCTGGTATTATAGCAATGTAGGTGTTGATTTGTTATGTATGTGGTTGTAAGAGTTTTTGTACAGAGAAGTAGTTTGTGTATATAAATACACGGAACTGTCAAGATTTTATTTATTTTAAATATTGGCTTACATGTATCTTTCGTTTTGAGATTGTATATGAGCCTTAATATCCTCTTTTGTGCAACAAATATTCTTTCGTATTTTGCCGTGCTACCCCACAATGTAATATTACCAGCGATATGTGAATATGCTAAACTATAGTACACATTAAGTAATGCACTGGTGTCCACTGTATTTATTAACTTGAATTTAGCATAGTAAGTTTTATTGAGTTTTTTTGATAGATTATCCAAGTGTACTTCCCACTTTAGCATATAGTCAATATCGATTCCTAGAAATCTTGTGTGGGTTTGGGATTCTAGTATAATGTTATTTATTGTCACGAATATGTGATTATCAACCTTACTATTTTTGAAATAAATGCATTCCGTCTTACTGGGGTTTAGTATTAAGTTGTTTTTTTTTTTGCAATATTCCGATACTTTTCTTGTTACATTTAATATATTATTTTGTAGGTCATTTTGGGATGTGCCTGAGACAACAACTGAAATGTCGTCAGCGTATAGCACAACTGGACAATTGCACACATAATCAACAATATCATTGATAAAAATAGAGAACAACAGTGGTCCTAAAAGTGAACCCTGAGGAACACCTAATAATATCTTATGAAAAGATGAACGTTTTTCAGAAACTTTCACACATAATCTTCTATTGCTTAAAAAATAAGGTAATAAATAACACATGCTTCCTCTAAAACCTAGCGACTGGACTTTTTGAATTATAAAGTTTAATTCAAGGCAATCAAAGGCCTTCGTTAGATCAAAGAAGACACCAGCAGCATGCACCCCTTTATCTAGATGTTTGTAGATGTGCTTTGTGTATGCATGTGCTGCCGTCTCCGTTGATCTACCTTCCCTAAATCCATGTTGTTCTTCAGCTAGTAATTTAAATTTGTTTATGTAATTAATTATTTTGTTTGAGATGCACTTTTCTATTATTTTTGATAGTGGATTAAGGATAGATACTGATCTATAATTATCAACAGTATTTTTACATTTTTTCTTATGTATAGGCAGTACTAGTGCGTCTTTTAGAATATTGGGAAATTGTCCCTTATCAAAGCATTTATTTATTAAACATGTTAGTGGAGTTACTATTACGGGAGCAATAATTTTTAGTATTTTCGTTGAAATATATATAACGCCAGGGTTAGGTTTGATTTTGAAATTGAGGATAATTTGAAGTATTTCGCTTTCAGTTACTTTTTTTTAAGTGGGAAGCTGTTTACAGCTTCTTTCGAAGTTGTGCATTCTCTGGAGTTATTGTGCCTAAAGTAATTATTTATAGTAGTTTCAGTAACACTTGAAATTGTTTTGCGAAAATTTCAGAAATTTCATTTGTATCGCGTATTTCTATTTCAAATAACTTCGTTCAACTAAAATCAAATCCCACCAATAAATTCACAAAAGAGATTAAGTCTATCACCAAAAACTGCAATGCCATCCTTTCCGAGTTTCAGTCAAAACTCCTTATCCCTATGAATCCCAAACCACCAAAACTTTATGGATTGTTAAAAATCCATAAAGAAGATTCCCCTATTAGGCCAGTAGTATCATATGTTTCGGCTCCTTGTCGAAATATTTCAAAATATTTAATTAGTCAGATTTGCGAACACACGAAATTCAAATCCACATTTGCTATTAAAAACTCATTAGACCTAATCACTAGAATTAAAGACCTCAAAGTTCCGACGAAAAGCCGGTTGGTGTCCTTTGATGTCAGTAATCTCTTTCCTAGCGTGCCGCCTCAAGAGGTGGTAAACCTGGTTGAGGGATTGCTGACCGCCCGGGGGACTAATCCGATTGTTAGGTCGGAGATTCTTGATCTCCTTAATGAATGTTTACGACAAAATTACTTTCAATTCAATAACAACTTCTTCATCCAAAACAAAGGATTAGCCATGGGTAATCCCCTCAGTCCGTTACTTGCCGAAATTTTCATGAATTCATTAGAAGAAATAATTAGTAAACACCCACTTTTTAATAAATGCCTATACTGGTTTAGATATGTTGATGATATTCTCACCTGTTTCACAGGAACGGAGAGACAGCTAGATCAACTTTTAAATTTCATTAATTCAATTCACAAGGATATTTCATTCACTAGGGAGATCGAATCTAATAAATCTATTAATTTTTTAGACTTAACAATTTCACATCCAGGTCAAAAACATGAATTCAATATTTTTCACAAGCCGACCCATACAGATACTACGATCCATAGCACATCATTCCATCCTATGCAACATAAACTAGCAGCTTACCATTCCATGTTGCATAGGCTAACCACTATCCCCCTATCAATTAATAATTTTAATAATGAGCTCAACAGAATTCTCATAATAGCTAATAACAACGGCTTTCGTCAAAAGCTCATCTTAGACATCCTTTTTAAAAAACAAAGACAACAAGCCCTGAAATTAGTATATCCCACCAATTTTCAAAATCAGAGTAATAAATATTGCTCATTAACATTTAACGGTCCCCCTTCGATTGCCATCAGCAAAAAACTCAGATCCTTAAACCTAACTCCTTCTTTTAGAACGGTCAACTCACTTAATAAATTCATCAATAATTCTAAAGACAAATCTGATAAAACTACGAACTCTGGCGTGTATTTGCTGGAGTGTGGAGATTGCCCTAAGGTATACGTTGGACAAACTGGACGTAGCTTCCCAGATCGCATTTCAGAACATCAAAAATGCTTTCAATTTAAGAAAACCTCTTCAACCTACGCCAATCATTTAATCGAATACCAACATAACTTTAACCCTAAATTCAAAATTTTGCACGAATGTAACAAAAGTCGTAAATTAAACTTATTAGAAGAATTAGAAATTAATAAATATAATAAAAAAGGTATTCTATTAAATGACCAAATAGAAGTAAACAACTCACCCCTAATCAATATTTAGTCGCTCAAAATTGTTTGTATTAGTTTCAGCCTAATTACCTTATTAACCCCCCCCCCCCCTTCTATTAACTTAATTGCATTAGTATATAAGCTCTTACCTGTACTTTGTAAAATCATTATTTCATCTGCCTGATGAAGCCACTGTGTGGTGAAACATGTTGCAGTGTTCAACAATTAAAGTGAAACCCTCCCAACTGTGTTGTTTTATTTCAAATAAATTACATATATTGTTAAAATTTTATTTACCTAAAAATTCACACAGTTCCATTAGATTTCCAGTAGTCATACTTCGTTTATAACTGCGGCTACAGTTATCCTCCGATTTCGTTATTTTGGTTGTGGTTTTTACTTCATGTAATAATGCTAAATGATCCCCTATATTAGGTTGCACGACTGTAGTATTGCCTGATACCTCGTTAACATTCGTTGCAATATAGTCTAGCTTAGATCTGGATATTGACTGATTTTTATTGATCAATATTCTAGTTGGATCCGTTGATGTGCAATGCAAATTATATCCTGCAAACAGATCCATCAAAAGTAGTTCATGTAAATTAGTTTTAAAGAGATCGACATTAAGGTCTCCACATTACTTCTCCTAGTTTTAATAAAATTTTGTATTAAGTTCACCACTTGGTGATCTATAGATATTAATTATACAACATTTAAAACCGTCATATTCTAATTTTACCGCCACGCATTCAAAATGGATATCGACACTAATGTCTTTACAGTATTTAATTTCTTTAGTTGTAATCTTGCTATTTGATTTAGTATAAATAAGCGAACCGCCATGTTCATAGGATTGCCTACAATAAAATGATTTAACTTGATAGTATTTGAAATTCATCAAATCGATATTATTAGCATTACACCAATGTTCCGAAACACATATTACGTCAGGTGAATGTTGGTTTGTGAATATTTCTAAATTATCGATTTTATTTGTTAAGCACCGAACGTTAATGCTGCATATATTAATTTTATCATTCATTTGTGGTGTTTTGTGATAATTTATTGTTTGCGTTGGAAGGTCGTCCTCGAAAAAAATGAAATCTATTAACAGTGATATCTTTAGGCCAGGACGACAAATCGTTTAATTGATTCAGCAGTTTAAAATTAGCTCCCACTTTAAAGCTACAACTATTGCCTTTAAAATCAAGTTTCTCAACAATGAATTTTTCATCCGGATATTTACTAGTTAGATATTCATTTAAAGCTTCTACCGTTGATCCTACAAGGTTGGCTCGGCTTAAATCAAGACAAACTTACTTACACACCTTGGTTGATGTCGTCACGCCTGGAAATCCATACGTGACGTCAAAACCAAGATTACTGTGCAAGGTTGTCTCGATTTAAGCCGAGCCGACCTTATCACGCGCGGAAATCCTCACATGACGTCAAAATCAAAGTCATTACTATATAAGGTCGACTCGGTTTAAACTGAGACTGTCATGTATAAGGTTGTCTTTATTTAAACGAGTGTTTTCCACTCCCAGACTAAGCATGAAGTAAAATTTCGAGTTTAAAAAAGCCCTGTAAAAATTTGTCGAGGGTCGTACAGCGACCCGAGACAAATTTTTTGGGCTTTTCTAAACTCGAAATTTTACTTCATGCGCCACGCGTATAAAACAGTGATTTAACGAGAAATTTGAAAACACACAAAATACATTTTTCATGTTAATCCTCACAATTAATTAGAATTATTTTTGACGATTTAAATCCTTTTGTAAGTATTCGAATCCTTTTATAAATATTCGATTTCTTTTATAAATATTCGAATCCTTTCATAAATATTCGAATCCTTTCATAAGGATTCGAATCCTTTTATATGGATTCGAATCACCCACATTTGGATTCGGATACGAATCCTCTTAAAAAAATGTAACGAATCCGGCTCACGAATCCAGTTGAACTAAAGTATTCGAATGCCTCTTTTGAATCCTCTAAAAAGATTCGAATCCTGAATGATTCGAATCCTGAATGATTCGAATCCTGCCCAGCTCTGATATACATCGATATTCACTTACCGAAAAAGGCGTGAATAACACATGCATACAATTATTTAATAAATTGCCAGTAAACCTGAATAATAAGCGGTGTTTCAAAACCTAAAAATCTAAAATATATATTCCTGTGAGAGATATTGAACCCTATACTCTAAATGAGTTCTTAGAACTTAATCTAAATTATTTATATTTGCCTATTGTTTAAGCATGTTTTCTCTAATGTGACGCATAATTTTATTTAAGCATTCATGTATATTTTGTATGTTTATATTACAATAAAGATTTAAAAAAATGACATACGTGTTGATTCAAGTTTTCAAAGTTTGTCAAGTTGTCTAACATGAAGGCATCGCGTACAATAAATTCGTAGCTTATGTTTATTAATACTGTTATAAACAATATTGTATGCAACCAAATGAACTAAAATCCATTCCCTTCTAAAACCTACGTCACGGCACGTCACGGAAACAATCAACACACAAATTACCTGTCCGTTGCTACGTCACGAATTGTAGAGATACGCGCGGTGCGCGACTTACAAAACAGTGAACGTAATTCAGTTTTATGCCATATTTAGGCGAGTGTACGAGTATGAACTCTTTTATGCGCCTTTGAAATTACAATTTGTTTTTATCTGAATAGATTATTCTGAGATCATACGCGAGTTTTGCGTAAACGGAAAAGTTAATTAAGCGCGCGGAAAATGTTTCGCGCTTGAGAAATAGTGGCGTCTTTTTTTTGTCGAGTGACATTATTTAAATAAATGGGTTCCCGGGAAGTTAAGCAACATTTAAAGGTAAGAGAAAGCAACTGTTTAAAAGTAATTAAATGGCATGCGTTTTCAATTAGGAGTGTTTTTCTGTTATTATGATTTGTATATTTATTAAATATAAATAATATACATCTATAAAAATTCTAATTTAAAAACTTTAATGTCATAAAATTCATAATTCACTGCCATACCGTTCGTTTGTTTTATCGTGCTCACCATTAGGATTACGTAAACTATTCGAGATGCGAAGATGGCTAAATTAGACAAAAGTTCAATTTATAATTCAAAATAAAACTACATAAAAAATTGTATCTAATGTCATTTGTTTTCAAGATATAGCGATAAAAGTGAATATCGATACATTTGTCTCTTTGCTATAACTTTGTTAATTCGAAAGATAAGAGTAATTTGAAATGTACCCTAAATACAACAGCATTGTTATTATATTGTGTCAAAATGTATTTTGTAAAATGGATCTTACATTAATAAAATAAATAAACATTGACAGATTTTATACAAGGTGTCCTATTTTGAAGATACATCAAAATTCAAATTGTCTTTGTTTACCATTGAATAAAGAAGGAAACTTGAGTTGACATATAAGACTCATGTGTTATATGTCAAATTAAAATGGTAACTGTCATATCTCATAAAATGGATCAGTCTGTATAATATACTGGGCACAAAGAAATCGTATATTTTTGATATTTTACGTGAAAATAATTGACATATCATAAGTTTTTAACAAATAATTTATCATTTGATTACAAAATAATCAAATTTTATTTAAAATTGGGTCATCTTGCACCTCAAGTAGATTAAAAAAACTATTAAGTATTCCCTAATGAGTGTTTTCCACTCCCAGGTTAACCATAAAGTAAAATTTCGAGTTGGGAAAAGCCCGAAGAATTTGGATTCTGACGCGCTTCGCTACGCGACCAAACCAAATTTTCAGGCTTATCTAAACTCAACATATTACTTCATGCTTAACCCATTATGTGCCATTGATGCATATACGCAACATTATTAATTTTATGGTAATTGAATTACTAAATAACTTAATTTTATATATTATATTATTTGACTTGACAATGTTTGAAGAAAAACGTAAATATTTTGTTATTTAAATATTTTGATTATTACTCATTTAAATGAAATGTTTTCAGTGTATTTCTAACTTCACAATATTTCAGTGTTTTATACGCGTGGCGCATGAAATAAAATTTCGAGTTTAGAAAAGCCCCGTGAAAATTTGTCCGGGTCGCTGCGCGACCCTCGACAAATTTTCTACGCGGGGCTTTTCTAAACTCGAAATTTTACTTCATGCTTAGTCTGGGAGTGGAAGACACTCGTTCAAAACTTCAAAATTCAAATTGAACTCTAAATACACGTTCCTAACTTTATATTGCACATTTTTATACAAAATCGATGAATGCCTTATGAATGAATTTTTCTCTTAAATATAAATAATGTATACGCAGTAAATACTGCGCATACATTATTTATATTTAAGAGAAAAATTCATCGAATGTAATACAATAAGTCATTCGTAGAACTCTTATAAAGAGGTGTAGAATTTTACCTAAAATCCACTTTTAGAGTTAACTCTATAATTGCTCAGCTGTTAATGGGTTAATCTGGGAGTAGAAAACACTCGTTTACAGCTTCAAATTGACTCTTAAAAAAACAATGAATATGTGAAGATTTACAGAATAATTGGGATCTGTATACCTAAAGGAAAACTCCCTGTATAGTTTCAGTTTGATATAAGTAACTTAAGTTTATCCAAGATATTTACAAAAGATTCAGTTTTTATGATATGTTACTTTTTATTGGCTAAATATAACCAAATTTGATGAAAAATTGATAATTTATTAGAAATACAATTATTTTGAATAAACACAAGACAAAAATATACTACACATATATATATACAAATAAATAAATTTAAGAAAATCGTTTCTATTAGGTTTATATTTTGTATTAAAACCTAATTTTTGATTATAAATTACTTTTTTAAATAACATTTTTCCCTAAAATTATAATTAGAGGTATTTTTCTTTTATGACAATTTTTGGTTTTCTTAATTTTTAAGAGCCCTTTATTATAAATTTAATATTTGACAATGAAAAGTGTTTTTAAGTCATCCAAAAATGTTTGTAATAAATAACTTTTTATCGAAAAATGGACAATGAAAAAGTGTTTCCTATCCGGGCAGTAATCCGGGGATACACGGTATATACTTTAGACATAAGTTCCTTGTATTTATGTTATTAAGTGATATATAACAAAGTTAAATTTCAGTCTTTTGTATTTATTATATTTAATAACTTTCTAGTACAGGTCAAATATTATTTGGCCAAAATATGCGAAATATTATTATATTTAATAACTTTGTAGTACAGATCAAATATTATTTGGCCAAAATATGCGAAATAAAAGTCAAATAATTTTGTCCTAATATTTGTAATTTTAAATAATTTGTTTATTCGTAAGTTTCAGTCTCAGGGATATAAACCTAATTTTGATGATTGAATGCCAAGTACAATTCAAATTGCTTCACTTAAATAATGCATCATCTTCAACAAAAGTAACTACGTTTGTAAAGAGTGAGACTAGCCAATTAAATAATTGATTTCAACTTCAATTGTAAAGACTTGCATTATATCATCGGTTTAAAGGTAAATGTTACTAAGCGGTGGCTATTTGCGATGAGGGGGATTGGACTGAGTATTATGTTTCATAACTTAATTTTTTAAAGTTTTTCAAAAACATTCACTAAAATATTTCTATTTTTCACTTAGATGGAAATAAAAGTAGAATAAAAATAATTACAAAGTAAATTTCTAACCCTAACCCTTATTATGTTTAAAACACTTTGTTTTTAAACAGTGTTTTAAATATTTTTAAAAACAAGTGTTGCGTTTTAAACGGTTTTGTTTTAAACGTTTCATTTGTTTAAAATATTTGTTTTCAAATAATGAGATATACAGGGTGTCCCAACCAAAAGTTGCACCCCATAAAATCTCTGGACTTCTTTTTATGCTTTTTATGAATGACTTATTATATTATATACTGGACATTTTTCTTTTAAATATACATAATGTATACGCTGTAAATGTTCAGGCATTCCTCGATTTAACATCGTTTAATTTGAAGTTTCGAAGGAGTATTTCCACTCCCGGATTAAGTATGAAGTAAAATTTCGAGTTTAGAAAAGCCTCTAAATTTGGTTTGGTCGTTCCGCGAATTGGAGCAGCCAAACCAAAGTTTTGCTAACAAAAAAGAGCCTTATATTTCATTCTCTCTTGTTTCAAGACTCATGGGGGTCTCCCCATATCTATGCCACTGTTACTAAGCGTATAGGAATAATACATAATTAATATATATTATAATAAAATATAATAATAACATAATACAATGTTTTTAATTGCACTAAAAAATTTAAGGAAGTAAATTATATTACCCTTCTAATATAATGCAACAAAAAGCATAATAATAGAACCAATACAGTGCAATACATCCTATGAGATCATTAAAGCAGCGCTTCCTATATAAACTTTCATTTTCACTCGGTCATTATCTCTCCGCAGAATATTATAAATCCTCAATCTGCTCTGCAACAATTCACGTTTGACATATTGTGCAACCAATTAGAAAGTTGCTAGTTTTCTGATTAAAACGGTAGATTGATATAATTAACAACATTAAATCATAAATATATTTAAAACCATAATTACAGCACAAAAATTTACAAAAAAAATCGATCTAAAAACACAATACAGATAAAATATGCCGTAAGAAAGTGAATTAAAATCTACCACCATCATAACATTTACAGATTTTTAATAAAATCACAAATAGTAAAACTATGGATGATTTACGATATTTTAGTTTTTTCTCATTAACTTTGAAGTTGTTCATAATGTCTATTATTTGTCTACAGAATCTAAATAAGCATTTAAACCTGCACAACTTTTATCATTTAACAGAATCTCTGTCATTAATAAGAACAAAGTTATATATCAATCCAAGGCCGTAGCTAGAGGGGGGGGGGGGGGTGTCATATAGGGGTTAAAAAATACACGATTTTATTATTAAATGGTGAGAATACAATGTTTGTGAAATGGTTTACTGTTTTTATTTTTTAATAGACGTTAAAAGAAACAATATACATACATGGTGTCCCACTTTGGGTGGGACAGTATGCCAATTAACTACTTCCGAAACCTTGTAAGTCCCAAATTTTTTTAAATGTTTTGCCCACACGAAATTTTGTTCTGGCTTACGAGGAAACATTTAAAAAAAATCAGGACCTAGGAAAAAACATTTAAAAAAAAAATGGGTCTTACAAGTTTTTGGAAGTAGTTAATTGGTATACTGTTCCACTCAAAGTAGGACACCAGAGCTGGGCAGGATTCGAATCATTCAGGATTCGAATCCTGGATTCAAATCCCTTTAGAGGATTTAAAAGAGGCATTCGAATACTTTAGTTTAACTGGATTCGTGATCCGGATTCGTTACATTTTTTTAAGAGGATTCGTATTCGAATCCAAATGTGGGTGATTCAAATCCATATAAAAGGATTCAAATCCTTGTGACAGGATTCGAATATTTATAAAAGGATTCGAATATTTTTTAAAGGATTCGAATAATTACAAAAGGATTTGAATCGTCAAAAATAATTCGAATTAATTGTGAGGATTAACATGAAAATTGTCTTTAGTGTGTTTTTAAATTTCTCGTTAAATCACTGTTTTATACGCGTGGCGCATAAAGTAAAATTTCGAGTTTAGAAAAGCTCTCGCGACCCTAGACAAATTTTTACGGGACTTTTCTAAACTCGAAATTTTACTTCATGCTTAGTCTGGGAGTGGAAAACACTCGTTTAAATGAAGACAACCTTATAGAAGACTGTCTCAGTTTTAACCGAGTCGACCATATACAGTAATGACTTTGATTTTGACGACATGTGAGGATTTTCGCGCGTGATAAGGTCAGTTCGGTTAAAATCGAGACAACCTTGCACAGTAATGATCTTGGTTTTGACGTCACGTACAAATTTCCACGCGTGACGACATCAACCAAAGTGTGTAAGTAAGTTTGTCTTGATTTTATTGTTGACGTCACGTGAGGACTTAAACGCGTGACGTCAGCAATCAAAGTGGTTAGTGTATAAGGTTGTCTTAATTTAAAATCGAGTCGATCGTGTTAGTTTAATTACATTGACTTTTCACGTCACGCGAGGAATTTCATGTGTAACGTCAGAAAAACTCCCTGTATTTCTCGGGACATAGATATTTCTAATAAAATTAAACTGAATTTGCTATGGAATTCAAACATAATAAGTAAAAACCAGTATATTTTCAATTTCACATTATTTCAGTGTTTATCCGGTTTGCTACGCAACTAAACCAAACTTTCAAAATTTTCTAAACTCTATAATTTACTTCGTGCGTAAACAAGGACAGTAAATCTATGTTAAAAAACAAAAATTAACATTTCTTAAGATATAAACTTTTAGTCTCGTGTAATATAAGGCAAAAGTAATGTCATATTATGAATCGGCTGCCATTATATTGGAAACTGGAAACGAAAAAATGGGCAGTTTGGACTGAAAGTTAATTTAGAGGTGTAAAATTGATAATATAAAGTTAAAAAAATGATATCGGTCAAATGACCATCTCCTAAATTGATGTTGATTGTGCTCGCTTTACAACATTTTGAATTGTTGTTCGTAAAACATCTGGCCCCAAATTGGTGATTTCTTCTTCAATGTTAGCTTTTAAGACTTGCAAGGTTTGTGGTTTGTTGTGGTAAATGCGAAATTTCAAAAAGACACACAGGGAGTGGAAACGCTCATTCGAAACTTCAAATTGAATGCTTTAAAAAGAACATTAAATGACTAAAAATGTTTTTAAAGATAATACTCTAGTTTTTAAAATTATGTTTAATATTATTGAAAGTAAAACAGACATGGTAGCCACAATCTGAAATGTTAAATTTTTCTGACATTTCTCTGATTCAAGATTTTTTCCCTGGCCTTTTAGTATAACTTTCTTCTGTGGGAAACCTCCATTTTGTTCAATTATTTCACTGTTTTTGTCAATATTTAAGCTAATTTTATTATTATTATTATTATTTATTATTATCCCAACAGATTTACATCAAATTACAGGGTAATTTAACAGATAATTTTGGACTATGCGATACTTAACTTAATCAAACTAACATAAATTAACAGAAAAATTAAACATAATGTTATCCTAAAAAAAAAAATAGTAGTAACGTTTAAGAATCGAAAATGGAAACCATAAATAGTATAAATGTTTTGTAATTTGCCTGCTGATTTTGACAAATTTGATTATGTCATATGGCTTTTTTTGTTAGTGTTTTGGTCAATTTGAATATAATTTCATGACTTTTCTCTGACTTTCCCGGTTTTAATGATATTCAGTGAATTTTTTAACTACGTAATTTTCAGGCATTCGTCGATTTTATAGTAGAGTTTAATTTGAAGCTTTAAACGAGTGTTTTCCACTCCTAGACTAAGCATGAAGTAAAATTTCGAGTTTAGAAAAGCCCCGTGAAAATTTGTCGAGGGTCGCGCAGCGACCCGAGACAAATTTTCGGGCTTTTCTAAACTCGAAATTTTACTTCATGCGCCACGCGTACAAAACACTGATTTGAAGTGAAGTTCAGAAACACACAAATACATCTTCAATCAGAGCAATAGGGAATCAGATGTTTAGTCTGTTATCAACGATGTTCAGTGTTAATAATAAATAATTAGGTTTTAAATATTTTTGTTAAAACAACTGGTAACGATATTTATATATAAATGGTTGAAAAAAAATAATTAAATCAAATTTATTCTTAAAGCATTTGTATTCGTGATTAGAGAAAACAGGATTCGAATCTTTAATTCAAATCATATTTATCTCTTACAAATCCTTTATTTGTGTAACCGTGATTCGAATCATATTAGGTGATTAGGATTCGTGATTCGAATCCTGTTTACGAGGATCCGTCCCAGCTCTATGGGACACGATGTATATTGCTTTTTTTAACGTCTATTAAAAAATAAAAGCACTAAACCATTTCACAAACATTATATTCTTACTATTTAAAAATTAAAGTAGTGTATTTTCACTTCACTCTAGATATTATTTTAACATGGAAAATGATAAGTACATATGTGAATGTGCGAACGTGGGTTTTATCGCGACCTTCTTATCATCGACACGTTCAGTTATAAATTTTCGTGTTTGTCTCTTTTGTTATTAACAAAACACCTATTTAGTAGAACGCCAGGTTTTGCCATACTAACAGGTTTTGCTGCACTTTAGAAAATTTTGACCAAGACCTTATGATTTGGTTATTGTGTTAGTTCGTCGTATTTTAATTGTTTATGGATTTTTGGTGAATGTGCAGGTGCGTGCTACGTTATCATTATTAATGTAGGTATTATAATTTTGTTACTGTTTATAAGTGATAAAAAGATCAATAAATGTAAGTACTAGATACTAATGAAACTTTGAGTCTAATTACGAGGGTTTGTTGCTATTTGACGGAGGTTTCAAGGTACGTGACATTACTTTTAAGCTAATATTATGTTTACTTGACACAAGCGTGAATCCATGGGGGAGATGGAAGGGTCAATTGACCAACCAACTTGAACTATTTTTCAAGCATGTTCTAAAAACGATTATTTTGATTATATTTTTAAGTTAATTTCACGCCAATGGGCTAAATTTTCAAGTTACATAACTTTATTGGTAACAAGTACATTTTTAAGCTACTAGACTTGATTTTCATGCTATTAATTGCTTTTTTGCTGATAATTAGCGTATGCTACGAATAACAACTGTTTCCTTGTTATTGAATTGACGAATAAATATGAAAAAGATAATATGTCAAAATCCAAGAGGTACAACAAAATTTGTATAAGTATATTAATAAATAGTAAATATTTGTGGAATGTACTAACGTTAGGATCTAATACAGGGGGTGCGTGTGTTTTGAAATTAAATTTAAATCAGAGTCTTAGTTAATAAAACAACCTAAGACAATAAGTATCCATTGATTTAAAGGTTACAAACTATAAGAAGCGTAAGCTCATTTTCTCGAATTTAAATATTTTTGAATTTAAATTATTCTTATTTGATCTAATCTTATCTTCATAAAAATAAACATCACCTTTTCAATTTCTTGACCGTATATTCTGAACGCCCACCTTTGATGGGAATAACCCACAAATATTCCTCTTCTAGCTCTTGGTGAAATTCTTGATATCTTAGGTTCGTTCTTTTTGAAATAAGTCAAACACCCATTAACGTTAAGACGTTTAGCGGATGGTTTCGTCCTGCTTCAAAGCTCTTGAGGTGTAATTTTCGACGTAACAGTTGTGACTATATTGTGCAAATATGCTGACGTCAATATAGCTTCACCTCAGAATGTTTGTGGTAAAAAGTCACCATTAAATCATATTGAATTGTGTTGGAAATCAGTCATTAAATTTTAAACACTGATTTAAAATTCAATACGTCCATCACTAATCGATTACACAATATCGGAGGAAAAATATTTAAAGTCGAAAATAAACCTCGGCAGAAAGAATTCTCATTTATTTAAAAAAATAAGCAATTGAATTTCATACAAATGCAGGAAAGCGAGTTTGGCATTTCCGTTTTAAATACATTTTATTTTCAAGAATTATAAAAACGAATTAAAATTAATATCGACTTTCTGCAAACATTTTTAGTCTCATTGAGACAAGTCTCCAAATATTCATTGAAACAGCTACTTCTCGAGCTAATACCCCGACAGATATTGATTTATACAATGAATATTTGAGTTACAGATATTGAATTATAAAATGACAGATCGACTGTTCTATGCATACTTTACTTTTTTCTCTATGTTAATTTTTTTTATATTTTCAAGAATATTTTCGACGTATATTAAAGTTTAGTGCTAATAAAATGTTTAGATTATTATTTCCGTTTAAACTATCTTAGATTAAACAATTCGCATTTATCAAAGACATTAATGCCCGGTATTATAAACAATTAATAAATTATTAGATAACTATTTGTGGAGTAAATTTATTTACCTAGTAAATTAATAGGCAAATAAAATTGCGTATTATAAAGCAAACCTACCAAATAAATAGCAATTCCAGAAATAAATAATTTAATTAGTAGATTACAGACCGAAATTATACATTTTAATTGTGGCCATAGCTGGAACCACCAATTTGTTAAATTGAATTGTCAATATTTCAAATTAAATTGTCAATCAAATTGGAACTTTAGTATAATTTCTTATAATTATGAAGAATAACGGTGGAATAGGACAGAATTACACAGAACAAGGAAAAGCTTATTAGGAATTATAAAAGACTTAAACGAGTGTTTTCCACTCCCAAGCTAAGCATGAAGTAAAATTTCGAGTTTAGAAAAGCCTGAAAATTTGGTTTGGTCGCGTAGCGCGGAGCGGCCAAACCAAATTTTCAGGCTTTTCTAAACTCGAAATTTTACTTCATGCGCCACGCGTACAAGACACTGATTCAAGTGAAGTTCACTTGTTCACAATATTTCAGTGTTTTCAGTGTTAAATACGCGTGGCGCATGAAGTAAAATTTCGAGTTTAGAAAAGCCTGAAAATTTGGTTTGGTCGCTCCGCGCTTCGCGCTACGCGACCAAACCAAATTTTCAGGCTTTTCTAAACTCGAAATTTTACTTCATGCTTAGCCTGGGAGTGGAAAACACTAGTTTAAGTCTTTTATAATTTCTAATAAGCTTTTTCTTGTTCTGTGTAATAAAATGCGTGTACATAAGTATACAAATCCCTGGTTATGTCTGATTTGAAAAACTCTAGGTCTTCGACTCCTTAGAATGTCTTGTGGTTCGAATTAATCACTGTCAGGGAAGATACTATGAGCGAACTTAAATCTGACACGGATGATATGGTAGACATGATAACTGTATTGAAATTAATAAACTCAAGTAGTAGAATCTAAAGCAATTATAATAATATAATACACTTTTGACTTTTAACTGTCAAATTATTTAGAGAATAAAATTTACTTGGCTGAAAACAAATAAATAATTTACTATGGAGATTTATTAGCCAAATAAAGTTATTTTGTGTTTATAATACCGAAATCTTTGGATTAAATTAATTTATTCCTAAAGTAAGTTTTATTGAAGGAATATAATGTTTTATTTATATTTATATTTATATTCCTCCCAGCTCTAACGTTGATAAATATTATCAACATTGTGATTCTTTGGAATTGATCAATATGCACTACAGTAATGCCAGATTTATTATATGCGGTGACTTTAACATCCCAAACATTAAATTTTGGAATAATTCTAACTTGGTACTATCAGTCCAATCAAACTCAAATAATTCATTAGATGTGTTAGCTAATGCATATAGTTTTTTTAACTTTGAGCAGAAGAACAATGTCTGTAACCAAAGGGTAACAATTCTAGATTTAATTTTTTCGGATTTTAATGAACTTTCAGTGGAGGGGGCTACGGACTTGTTGGATAAAAACTCGTTACATCATACAGCGGTGACATTTACAGCCAATATTGACGATGTAGAAACGTTCACTCTCCCTCATTCTGTTAGGAATTTTAAGAATGCAAATTATGTATAAATTAATAAATATTTGAGTTTGATTGATTGGGATGCACTCTTTGGGGAACGTGATATCAATAAGATTACACAGTTATTTTATGAACATTTGTATTATGTAATTAATTTGTATGTACCCATGAAAGTGATTTATGTGAACAACTACCCCTGCTGGTTTGATTTTTTACTAATTAAAATGACTAAGGAGAAGAAAGCTTTACATGCAAAGTACAAACAGCACGGAATCGATGAAGATTGGCAACGTTTTTGTGAATTGAGAAGAGAATGTAAAAATCGCTGCAAAATGTTAGAGAATCAATATATAAAAAAAATGGAGTTAAATATAAATAGTCAACCTAGGAAGTTCTGGCAATACGTATTAAAGCTGAAAATGGAAGATGGTTTTCCACGAATAATGACTTTGAACGGCGTTATCTTCAGTAATTTGAATTCAATTGTTAACGCTTTTGAGGATAGTTTTGCTTCTAATTATAGATCACCACAACTTGATAAGCCATTAGTAAAAATGCGTATTCTTGATGAAAAGAGTTGTAGAGGTTTCATTATAAATATCGCGGACGTTTATGATGAGTTATCACTATTATCAAATAATTTTAACTGTGGGCCTGACGACATTCCTGAAGACTTCTTGAGTAATTGTGTGTGCTCTCTTTCAAAACCTATATATATATAATATTTCAAAGGTCACTGTCTCAAGGGGTTATCCCTGATTTATGGAAACATAGCTTTTTGATGCCTATCCATAAATCTGGGAAAAAAGATGTAATTAGTAATTATAGGGGAGTGGCGCACCAATCAGCTATTCCAAAAATCCTAGACAAAATTGTTTCATGTCAGTTAAAGTGGCTGTCTAAGAATATAATTATTCAGGAACAACATGGTTTTTGTATTGGACGGTCCACAGTTACAAATTTATTGGAGTACCAAAGCTATATATTAGATGCCTTGGAGAAGGGACATCAAGTTGATGCAATCTACACTGACTTCTCCAAGGCATTTGATAGAGTAAACCACAAATTATTGATTAACAAGCTAAAGTGTTTTGAGTTTCATGGTACCGCTATTAAATGGATTGATTCTTTCACATGTAATAGATCGCAAATTGTGAAAATAGCTAATTGTCTATCAGAACCTATTCATGTGCCTTCTGTGGTTCCGCAAGGAACCCAATGCGGACCAATCCTTTTTCTTCTATTTATAAATGATTTAAGCAAGGCATTCATAAATTGCGAATATCTGTTATTTGCAGACGATTTAAAACTATTCAAATCAATTAAATGTCCTGCTGATCAGCGTCATATTCAGTGTTGTCTTGATAAGCTTGTGCAATATTACGATATTAATGATTTAGCCTTAAACATTCAAAAATGTAAATTCATTCAATTTTCACCGAGGTCTACTACAATTAATTTTAGTTATGAATTAAGCAATTCCAACTTAATGCAAGTTGAGTGCATTAACGATCTAGGAGTAATGTTTGACGCTAAACTGACATTCAATCAGCATATTGATTTAATTACTAAGAAAGCACTTAAAACCCTCGGTTTTGTATTTAGGAACGGTAATAAATTTAATCTATCAACCATTAAATTACTCTACTGCTCTTTGGTTAGATCAAAATTGGAATATGCTAGTATGGTGTGGTCTCCATACTATAGTACATATATTACTAAACTGGAAAGGGTTCAAAATAAATTTACACGATATGTTTCATTCAAATTCGGCATTCCAGATCAAAACCCAAATATTCTATTAAATAATTTAAACCTTGCTTCATTAAGATCTAGGAGGATTGAACTGGATTTATGTTTTTTTCTTAAACTTGTCTCTGGCGAGATTAATTATATTAAGTTACTTGGTTTGGTAGAATTTAATGTAAACCCATATTTAACTAAAAGTAGAAGTAAGGTTGTGTTTTTTATTAGTAGATGCAGAAATAATTACACTTTCAATGGTCCTCTTAATAGAATTATGAGATGCATTAATCATTGTAACGCAAGCGACACTTTCGACATTTTGGGCACTGAGTTTGTTTCTTTTAAAAGGAAGTTAAAACATTTATTTTGAAATTGCGGTCATTCTATTGGCAGGGTGCTATTTCTAGTTAGTTGCATAACTATTATTGTTTAGTTTAATTGCATAAGTATTATTTTGTTAAAGTTTGGGGAAGTTATATATGATTTTTTTTTAATTTTTAATTTTATATAATTGATTGTATCATTAATTACGGGCGTGATTTTAGTGTAGTTGAATTATTGTTTGTTTTTATTATATTGTGAAAATGTTGGTATTTTATATTTGTGAAATGGTGATTCCGTTTAATAAAGATTATTATTATAATTATTATACCGGGCATTAATATATTTATATTTTAGTACAATTATAGAAATGTATGTAATATGGTATTTGCTTTCTAACCTACTCTTCATTTTAAAAATATTTGCGATGCATAATATGTTTATGGACAAGAAAACGTACATGTTATCACTTATGTTCAAAATAATAATGTGTAATTTGCATTTGTAACATTTTTGTCGCTTCCTTTGCGTCACGATAATGAAAAACTGCGTTTCTGCGAAAGAAATCGCACTTTTAATGTTTTGAAGTATTCTACAACCATGTATTGGCAATTTCATGCATACTTATGTTATTTCAATTAATCATATATAAAAAAAATGTTCAAATATTTTTAAGAGTATTTCTAATTTCACAATATTTCAGTGTTTTATGCGCGTGGCGCATGAAGTAAAATTTTGAGTTTAGAAAAGCCGCTGCGTGACCCTCGACAAATTTTCTACGCGGGGCTTTTCTAACCTCGAAATTTTACTTCATGCTTTACCTGGGAGTGGAATACACTCGTTTAAAGCTTCAAACTGACTCTTAAAAAATAGAAACAACGAATTCCCAGTTTTATGCTTAATCTGGGAAACTTCATCGTTCGAAACTTCAAATTGAACGCTTTTATAAAGTCGACCGTTGCCTAAATATTTACAGCGTATACATAATTTATATTTAAAAGAAGGGTGAACCATTTTAACTTATTCACTGGAATATCTCGACAAATATGCATTGTACAAAAAAAATGTTTCGAACACAGGTTTAATTGTTTTGAGGGGGCCATCCGATCCTATGAAATTTTCTCCACCCCCGCTCCATAAGGGTGGGGGTGAAAGAAAAAGGGCGGCGACTTTGAAATCATTTTTTTTTTTCAGATAAAACCTACATCATTTTTGGTGTAGAATCCGAATCTTCAATAAAAAATAGGGGTTCCTGTTTCAGAGTTGCCCCCCTCTCCCACCCCCTGGAAGGTGGGGGTTAGGGAAATTTCACAGGATCGAATAGCCCCCTCGAAACCATTAAACTTTTGTTGGAAACATTTTTTTGTACGATGCATATTTGTCCAGATATTTCAGTGGATAAATTAAAATATAAAAAATATAATGTATAATAAAAAGTCATTCATAGAAATTATAAAATGAAGTAAAGAATTGTAAATAAAATCAACCTTTAAATTTAACTCTATAACTGCAACGCCGTTAATGGGTTAAGCAGATAATGCGTTTAAAGCACCGAGATATTAAGTTAAGTGACTATTTTCATTCACTTAACTTTTTATCTCTGCGCTTTAAAATGCCTCAAAAATATTCTGTGTATGCATCGCCTTTTTGTAACTGCTTCTTCTATTGTAATAAATGTTTTGATAAATTCTCGTTAAAAGAAATAAAATATGGGAAAAGAAATTATTACCAAAAGCTAATCTTGCATACAATGATTTCAATAATGAACGAATAACCGTGTTAAGTTAATAAGTGGAATTAGTGCAAAAGCGTGGATGGGAAACACGGTTTCTAAATACAGAAATAGGTTGATTATTACTTATTGGAAACAATCATGTGATTCTTCTAGATAGAAATGCTTGAACATGTTATACATTACAGATCATGAAACAAATTATTTCTGCAAAATCATGAAAATAATAATATGTTTCAATTATTGTAATTGATGTATAGATCGTTCCATTTATCCAGGCGAGAAATTAGAACACATTTGCGCACATAAAAGCAAAAGTGTATCTTTTAACGTGTGTAAAGTGAATTACTATATCATTATTTTAAATATAAAAACGAAACTTTAATTCGTTTTTCGACTTTCTGCAAAAATTTAGTCTCGTTGAGACTTCTCCAAATATTTATTGAAACAACTACTTCTCGAGCTAATACCCCGACAGATATTGAATTAAACAATGATTTTAAGGAAATTTTCATGATAAGAACCGCAGATAAACTCCATAAACAGAAAAATATGTCTACATTTCGCATCTAGTTAAATAGAATTGACTATAGCTCTTAACTTGATTTTAAACTATTGGATTTTAATTTAAATCACAGCCAATACTAGAATGAGCTAGTCAACTTTTAGTGAAGTCAAGTATTGATAATGAAGGTTTAAATTAAATTACACTTGGTTTGTTTCACAATTTTTTTACTTTACTATTTACTCGACTAGTTTCGCGTTTTCAAGAAGTCAAGTATTTATTTAGCAGGCGTTTCAAAATATAAGTAGCATACATTAGTTCTCAAAAAAGCAATTTATTGCATGAAAATCAAGTCAAGTAGCTTAAAAATGTATTTGTTACCAATGAAGTTATGTAGGTTGAAAATTAAGCCAAATGGCGTGAAATTAATATATTAATTATCTCTCAAGAACAGTTTTAAAATATAGTTTAATTCCACTAATTAATTACTCTTTTGGAATTTTACTTTGTCATTGATTTCGTAAATATTTACAATTGTGTCCATTTTTCTAATTTTCACAGTTCTGATGTTTTTGTAAACTTTTATCAAGTGAGGTGATTTTATTTAAAATAGTACTAATTAAAACAAGAATAATTCCAACTCAAAAATATTTGAATTCGAGAAAATAAGCTTACGCTTCTTATAGTTTGGACACTTTAAACTAAGACATTGTTTGAAATTTACACGAGAAACATTTTTGTATAATATAGTAATAATAATTTCAAATATGTGTTCTTTGTTAAATATTGACATACAGGGATTTTTTGTTTTGACTGTGCTTTCACATGTTTCCGCTTTGATTTGATATTTTAAGCCAGTGGAGATATTTAAAAGTCAAAGTTTATTCATTTCTGTGTATCAGCAACCAAAACAATCTTACGCAGAAAGACAGTTTTGACATACATTGATATTTTTTAACTTGACATAAATAACGTTCGATTCGATATAATTTGACATTTTTTTAATAAATAAACTGAGAATTTTAACACAAATTGTACTTAATTTTTATGGAAAACGGAATTTTTGGCGTAAATCGTAGTTTTTTTTACATAAAGTATCAATATTGATTTAAGTTTGTGATTTATTTTTATTATTTACAAGAGCTGACGTTATTATTTCAAAAAAATCAATATTTTTGACGCACTGAAAGACGTGTTTCTTATAAATAGCCAATTTACGTTAATAATAACATTCTCTGATTAAAATAATCTAATAGTTATTATGATTTTTCTCGGCAATTCTGATATTTTTTTAACATTTCTTTGTCTATTAAAATTTATTTAACATCATGTTTTTTGTAACAGTAATAATGATTATATTTTAACATGTTATGCGATGGTTTTGAATATTTTTTCGTTAATTATGATATTAGCTCTACATTTCTACAGTAAAAATAAAAATAGTTTAGTATATTGTAACTGTTATTTGACACAATTTTAGTTGTTTCTCAAAATTATTATTTTATGGCCATTTCTTGTAATAAAGTTGGTTTTTTATTATTACTGTTATTATCATTTATAAATAATAGTCTATTCTAAATAAAAGTGGCGTAAAGTTTGTAATTTTTTCGTGTGATAAAGTAGACTAGTAGTCAAGTACAAGTCATTTTTTAAGATAGGTTTCCACTCCCAGGTTAGGCATGAAGTAAAATTTCGAGTGTAGAAAAGCCTGAAAATTTGGATTTGCCGGGGCGCGCAAGCGAAGCGAGTCGCGCCCTCGCAAATCCAAATTTTCAGGCTTTCCTAAACTCAAAATTTAACTTCATGCGCGACGCGTATAACCCACCGATTTAAAGTTAAGTTCAAAATATCGATTACTTATGTAATTTAAAATTATAAAATTTCTGATATCTGGCTTTGATGGTGCCCCTTCGCCTAATGTGTCTGGGGCCGTCGCCCTCTTGGTCCCTCTTTTACTGTGGCCCTGTATTGGTGATCTTAATTAAAACAGATAGATATTGATTACTAAGAATTATTAGAATAACATTTGCATAACTCAAAATAATAATGGTACCTATATCTCAATTTTCAAACAAATTGTTATTGTACTGTTTTCTAACATCGTACTGTTGGAAAAATAACAGTACAACAAAAAAAAACTAACAATACATCAAAAAAGGCCAAATTTTCAGTTAGATCCCTTATTATAACTAGTGTCTATAAACTATCGGCATCTCGGTTGCTTTGTAAAACAAATTAAACATCTTAGATTAAGTTATACGAGTTGGTGAATCTCGAAAACTTCAAATACAGTTAATTATATATCATTAGGTAGTGTCACAGCACGACGTATGTTTCTGAGTTCAGAACCTTCTGGGATGCCGACAGTTTATAGACACTCGTTATTTAAATGTATGATTAAAGTTATACTATTAATATTCTGAATCACACATTTATGATAAATGTTAAGGTTTTTATGTATTATTAATTTCTCATTTAAATTTGTGAACACGATTAATAAAAATGATTCCAAATAATCACTAGCAAGTTTCGGGTTTTGCAAAAGCATTAGTTTGTATTTTTACATGTTTTAAAAGTTTCTGTACTTTTTGATTTACACAACACATAATCTTTAACTTAATATCATTTATTGAGTATTTTAAGTAAATAATTATTAGAATTTCAATATTCTTGTAAGAATGATTAAATGTGGTTAATTATAATGATCTGAAACTCGTGTCAGTAGGTTTCACATGGATATGCGCACTTTCATCAAATTAAACAAAAGTTCCTCTAATTGGGCTCATTACTGCCTTTCAATTTCATTAACGAAGCTCCCTCGGTGCACAAATGCATTTCGTAATTACCAAAGCACGCGAAACTTTCAAATGCACTATTCGCAAAAACTTTTACCTTCGTCAAATAGGCCAGTAAAAAACATGCTTAGGTAGACCTTCAAATTAAAAATCTCTAATAATAATTTACTTTAATGTAAACTAATTAAAATGTTGAAATGTACTGTATAGAATTAAAACATCTTAATTGGCTTTTCTAAAAGAATTAACAAAGCAATAACGACTGATACTGGTTTGTTTACTAATTTTGTTAGACTAAAATTCCTTTCTCTAAACGCATTTTCTTTTATTTCCGTATCTCGGTTTTTTTAATCCTTGTCCTATTGTTCGTGCAACAATCGAAAATTTCGCTTTATGTTGCCTTTTTTTGAAATAGTAATAGACGAATTGCAGATTAAACAACAATATTTTTCACCAACCATACTAAAAAATAAAATATTTTTCCAAAATCTCACCGGAGGTTAAAACCGGTAGGCTATCGACCAAAAATGATCCCGCGATCGACCGGTCGATCGCGATCGATGGGTTAAGCACCCCTGGTATAGATTATTAATTTTACAACGACAAGTTAAAGTAAATAATACAAATACCAACAAAGTTAAACGCGTATTATTTTTGTCAAATATGAAATATCAATTTGATATTGATATTTAAGGTTACCGTACACTTTCCCGAATATATTTTCCCGGATGACCTTTTTCCCGAACGCCATATTTCCTGAAAATAGAAATCCCGAATCCCATTTCCCGAATCCAATTTCCCGAAAGGTATTGTTCCTGAATAAAATATATATTTTATATACAAAAGTTACAAAAGATTTCAAAAGTGTCACAATACAATATTGTGGGCGATTGCACCCAAAAATTCGAGAACGCCTTGACTTCCCGCCGTACCGCCCGCGTAACACTCATAATCGGCTGTGATACATTGAAGTTTCTCTTGAGTTTTGAGCCACTTCTTCTTTGGCGCTGCCTTCACCATCCGACCCAAACTTAATTCCGCGAGCATTATTTCCGTGTACGCTTATTCCTTCTGAATTTCCTTCAGCGCGGAATACAAATCTGGGTGGTGCTTGCCGACAACCATTTGAAATCGATTGTGCCACCCTTCGCTGATGTTATTGGTCCTGTGAGAACCGGCGACAGTCGGAGGATGAGAATGAGGGGATTGCAGAGGTCCTTTCAGATCTATCACGTTCTCTCCTGGGCGACAGTCAGCAGTGATTGCCCTAGCTTTACACTCCTTTGCACGTAATCGCCGGCAGTCCCAGTAAGTGCTTCCCTTACTCTGTTTCCCTCGTAGATATACAAACCCATCAAGAACGAGTTTTTTATCAACAATTTTGGCCTCCATTGTAAATTATTAAACAACTATTGCACAATTTTGTACGGCGGTATGACGTGACTACAATTTGTTTGACGGTTGCTATGGAGCTTGTTCAAATTTATTCCATTCGGGAAAAACATCATTCGGGAAAGTTGATTCAGGAAAGTAGTATTCGGGAAAGTGTTTTCGGGAAATGTATTATTCAGGAAAAACGTAATTCGGGAAAAATATATTCGGGAAAATGTATTCGGGAAAATGGGCGGATACGGATATTTAATTTGGTATTTCAATAAAATAAAAATTGAGAAAAGTAAACAAGAAAACAAGGAATACCTCATTAGCAAGAATTAAACTTTAAAAAGATACAAATATGTAAATAAGATTAAAATCAGCAATAACATATTTTTAAATGAACTATTTGTGCATCCAATAAAAAATGCTTGTGATAAATCTAACGAAGTAAAACAGTAGGCCAACACAAAATAAATAAATTTTTATTTTTGCTTTTAATATATTAAAATATACAAATGTATATTCAGAATTTAATAAGTCTCACTGTGGAAAAAACGAATTAATTTGATTAAATATGAAATTATTTCGTTATTATCAATTTGTTTTTGTGTTATTACGTTCTACTTTTTTGCATATATTTATTTTTTTTTATTTGAAATATGTAAAAAAGTAAACCAGCTGTAATTACATGCATTTTGTATACATGTATAAACTGAATTTTTTATGATACATTCTTGCCGTATCAGGATATTCATACTTTAAATAAACTCACAAAACCAATATCGACGGTTTAAACAATCGCATTATTTTATTACCTTGATGTAGTTTGCAAGGTCTTGTGGCATAATTATAAACAATATTTTTCCCGAATAACATGTTTTTGCTACATGCAAGACTGGGCACTTATTTTAATCGCACAATGGGTTATTATAACTTACAAATTTATGAAATATGAAAATTTATGTTTAATTTTTGATATGATAAAAAGATTATCCTGGAAATTTAAATATTTGCATGTCCAAATGAGTGAGTATTTTAACATTTAATTATCTGTGTATTTATACAGGAAATTTTTATTTAAACTATACACCGGGATGTATCCGCCGTAAATGTTCAGGCGTTCATTAATTTTTTAAAAAGCGTTCAATTTAAAGCGTCAAACGAGTGTTTCCACTCCCAGATTAAGCATGAAGTAAAATTTCGAGTTTAGAAAAGCCTTAAAATTTGGTTTGGTCGCGTGCGCGTAGCGCTACACGACCAAACCAAATTTTTAGGCTTTTCTAAACTCGAAATTTTATTTCATGCGCCACGCGTATAAAACACTGATTTCAGTGAAGTTACCAAATATATTTGTTTGATGTCGCAATAATACATTTTACAAATTTTTACTTCATCTAACAAAATCTTGCTCTTTCAAATTTCAAGTAATTCGCTTTGGGATACGTAGGTTTAATTTAAAAAAAACTGCACATTTGAACATTGAAATATGAATAATTAATTGTTTGAAAATATCTCATTTGAATATTCGAGTATATGAATTTGAAGCTAGGGCAAGGGTCGGTAAATTTAGCGACGAAGGGTCGGTAAATTTACCGACTTCTAAAATTACCGGGAAATGGATAGGTTTGAAAATTGACCGATAAATCATAACATCGTAGTTTTGAGGGTAAATAAATGTCAGTAAATATTTACACAGAAAATTAATAGCATTTAATGACTTACCAACCAATTACACTTGAAGTGTTGAAATTCAAGTAGTAATTAAATGAAATGCATAGTTGTTGTAACCCACTGAGCAAATCCATTTAAGTTATGTTTCAAAACATTAAAACAACGTTTAATGTTGCTACAATGTTGATATAACGTTATTTGTTTGTTTTTTGCTTAGTGAGAATGTACCCAATAATAATAACCATTATTATTATTATGTATTTGTTACACATTTTATATTATATTTTTATGTATTAATTTGTAATCACAATGTATTGTATGTTAAAATTTATATTATTAATTGATTATGGAAAATGGGCCTACTTAAATACCAAGTAGTAAATGTCTCAACAATCCTGACAATTAAGTGTTATTTTGTGATATTAGTCGTGTAATGGTATTTTAAATTAAACTTCAACTTTCAAAATATGTGATTTGATTAACCATACTAATATTTTAAATTAAAATAATAATAATAATATTGTTTATTACTCAATAAGACAACCAATTTACAGAGTAATACTACAAAAAAGGTAAATTCCTGAAATAATACATATGAATAGAACAAAATTAACAAAAAATAAAGTAAAAATGATATAAATTCATATTTATATTACAAAAAGTGCATTTTATAGGATAAAATTAATCAACTAATTAACTAATGCATAGTGTATGCCAATATTTCAGATAAAATAATAATAATTACATGTCAAAAAAATTCGATAAGTTACATCAGACTAAAAAAAATTGTTTATAACAATTTTTTCTTCTTAAATAAAGTATACCCCCCCCCCCCCCCCCCCCGGCTCCGATGACACTAATTGTCGCCAATAGTTATTTCAAAAATCGAATAGGTGCAGTCCTTATACTTCACAGTCAACCAAATAAACAAAACTTTTTTATGAACTTGTTGCTGAGTGTTATCAATAATTAACGTGAAGAATATTATTAGTCCATTTACTTCTTAATAATTTCGATTTTTTTAAGTACATAACTGATTTTTTTTAATAGAAAAGTACTGTTTCTACGTTTAATATAGTAATATTTTTGATATTTCCACAGCTAATCCATAATATATTAAAATCAGCCAACTGTAGCAACTAGACTATTCAAAAGTGGAATGTGTAACAAGAAAATGAGATGGAATGTAAATGGAATAAAAACAATTTTCTTAGGCAATGAACAGCAAAGCCCACTTACTTTATATCTATAGGCAGTAATGTGCTAACATGAAATGAATAATCAATTTAGATATTTTTTTACAGTAACGAATTACTTACGTTTCTATGTAGAGTCATTGTGTTATATTGTTAGTTTCGCCCCTAGATGGATTAATTGACGTTGCATGTCATGTCCTAAATGGAAAACACGAAAATCAACCCCTAGAGTATAATTCAGGGAAACGGTAAGGGTGAAATGTAATCAATTTATTTGAAAAGGGAAACAAATACTGTAGAATTTTTCCATAATCACAATAAATCATAGTTATATCATGCAAATTATATTACTTTGTACATATAGTTTGTAGGTGCAGACTTGTTTTCAGTTGTTAAAAGTTAGAAAGAATTCTTAAATTTGATTCTCTTCGGGGATTAATGTACTTATAAGAAAAAATGATTGATTACACAGGCCAATAAAAAATAAGTTGTGAAAACTTTTTCAACAAATGCAGCTGAATCTTATGTAGTTTTAGGTGCCGAAACCATACCTGGCATCATTTTTTTATCACCCGCAGATTTTTCACAATATGACCTTGATTGTATGTAAAAATGGGACAAAATGGCTCTATAAAAAATTTAGAAACGTACCTGACACAGTACTTTTGTTTAATTACAAATGTTATTTAACTTGACTCACAAATTTACCATTACAATACATATACAGGGTGTCCCGTTAATGTGGGGAAATGGGTTAACCATAGATTCCTGGGATAAAAATATGATGATTTAACACAACTTATCTATATCCAAACATTTACGGTTCAGCCGAAATTAGTCTTTAAAGTTCAAAAAAATATTATTAATTTTATTTGTAACGATTGAGCGCTATATTAGATTTGACTGAAATTTATTATGGTTGATTATCATAATATAACACATCATTTAAGTTATTATGGTCATCATTGATTGACAAGAAGTATAAAAAATAGTAGTACCACAACATACTGGAGCACCTTATAGAAATTAATAATAAAATATTACATCAAAGATTGGTTCATTTCAAAGCTTTTTTGTCTGTTAATAATGTTTGATATCTTGTACGGTTTTTCCAGAAAAATATAAAATATGAATATGGTATCCTCAGTTTCCTTAGCAAAATCCTAATACAAGCAACATACAGTAAATCTTTCTTTTAGGTAAACATATGCATAAGCTGTAAATTTTCCGACATTCGTTGTTTTTTAAAAGAGGTCAATTTGAAGCTTTAATCGAGTGTTTTCCACTGCCAGACTAAGCATGAAGTAAAATGTTGAGTTTAGAAAAGCCCCTTGAACATTTTCTGGGCTTTTCTAAACTCTAAACTCTAAACTTTACTTCATACGGCACGCGTATAAAACACAGATTTTAAGTGAAGTTCGAATATACATAAATTTCATAATATTTTAGTGTTTTATACGCGTGGCGCAATTTTCGCAATTTTCATGGGGCTTTTCTAAACTCAAAATTTTACTTCATGCTTAGTCTGGGAGTGGAAAACACTCGGTTAAAGCTTCAAATTGAATTAAAAAAAAAACAAGGAATATCTAAATATTTATAGAAACAAGGCTGAATTTGGAATCCGTATACTTAAAAGAAAAACTCCATGTATCTGTTTGCTCCGGAGGAATATGAATAATTATAAACCATAATGAAGATAACAATTAATTCTCAAAAAACACTAGTTAATTAATATTATACACAATTGACGTTTGTTAACTAATGGCGGGAACAAAAAAATACACGTATTTTTAATCACCCCAAAAGCTATATTTCGTTTTTACTAAATAATAAAAAATTATTTATTTGCATTTTATTTTTTTATGGAAAAACTGTACAAGATATCAAACATTATTAACAGACAAAAAATTAAAAGCTTTTTTGTCTGTTAATAATGTTTGATATCTTGAACTAATCTTTCAAGATATATTTTTTAAATTTTTATAAGGTGCGCCAATAAAAACATATTTTAGTTTTTATGTTGTGGTACTGTTGTTTTTTATACTTCTTGTCAATCAATGATCACCATAATAACTGAAATGATGTGTTATATTATGGCAATCAACCATGATAAATTTTAGTCGGATCGAATATAGCGTTTAATTGTTATAAATAAAATAATAATATTTTTTTAACTTTGAGGCCTAATCCCGGCTTAGCCGTAAACTTTTGGATATAGATAAGTTATGTTAAATCATCATATTTTGATCCCAGGAATCTATGGTAGAGCCATTTCCCCACATCAACGGGACACCCTGTATAATGTAAAGATATAGAGGGAATGCGATTGAACCAATAAGTACCAATTTTATATTAGATACAGATTCATAAACTAATACTTCATTTTCCATTTATTTGGATCAATGGAAAAAACCTTATCATTAAATCGAATCGAAGTTGAGTACCTGGGTAATTAAATTAATCTCTAGACATTTACAGATTAAATACCTTTTACAATTATGTCGAACTAGTATTAAAGATGGGATCATTCTATATAAAAAAAGCCAGTAATGTTTGTCGATGTCCTGTACCTATACAAATTGTGTAAGGTTAAATTACAATCTGCTTATACAGGGTGTTGATTCGATCAGGTATACATGGGGAAAATGCAAAACTGCATTTATGCATTTTTCTGCTTCCAAGGTAATTTTAGATAAAATGGATAAATGTGATTTTACATGTTAAATCCCCATGTATGCTTGATCGCACCAACACCCGGTATGTGTAAAATAAGTACACTTCAAAAATAAACATTAATTTCAGTTATTTTGAGAAAAATATAAAACGTAATGGCCCGTTTTGCAAGTCCGGTTTGGTCGATTTCAATTATTAATTAAAATTATTAATTGATGAGTTACAAAATATGTTTTTGTGAATTTAGTACACACAGTATTCAAGATTCGAATCCTACCCATCTTTGATACCTACCATTTAAATAGCTTTAAACAAAGTAAAAAGTTTTTTATTTATAAGTGTATTTAAGATATACTACAAAGTGAACGCCTACAATACAAAACAGTTAAATAGCTTTATTTAATTTACCGAAATTCTGTAAAAAAACGACAAATTACCGGTAAATCTTGGAGGGAATTATATGAAACGTTACTTAAATGTATCTGCTCAGTTTGCCTTACCCACATTAATAATTATGTTTTGATTTATTTAAAATTGTTAGTCATAGATAATAAATTACGACCATGGTAGTGTCATGAATAAAAACTCTTACCTTAAATTCGTATACAGGGTGTCAATTTGAAAATAAGCCAGCCAGAATATCTTTGGAACCGTAACAGTTAGAGAACATTTTTCAAAACCGTTTCTAGGATATGGAGGGGGGACCATTATGATCCACATAACAATCTTCTGCAACCAATCCCTTAGGCTGTAGCCACCCTCGCCCATTTTTTTTCAATGGCACGACCCTACTTGTGTTACATCATTAGAAAGGTCTTTCAAAATGCTATTCAGTGGTACCAACTAAAATTTTTATTGTTACATAAAAAAAGCAAAAAAAAATTAAATCAATTTATTTAATTTTAAAATTGTTGTCAAATTAGGTATTATAACAATTTATTTTTAGAAGTTACAAATAAAAAAGCACAGATAAACACAATAATACCCAATATTTGTCAGAGTTATCTATTTTATTTTATTAAAATATGGACAACACTAAATAAATATTAAAATAATAACAAAACTTGGTTCAATGGAATACATTTATTAACTGAATAAATTGCACCTGACCGCATTATAAAAAAAATCTTTTTGAGCGTACTATAATTTAATAATTATTTTTTTTTACATTTTTTATGTAACAATATAAATTTTAGTCGGTATCACTGATTAGCATTTTGAAAGACCTTTGTAATGATATATCACAAGTGGGGTCATGCCATTTAAAAAATGAGCAAGGGTGGCTACAGCCTAAGGGGTTGGTTGCAGAAGATTGTTAAGTGGATCAAAAGGGTCCATATCCTAGGAACAGTTTTGGAAAATGTTCTGTAACTGTTACGGTTCCAAAGATATTGTGGGTGGCTTGTTTTCAAATGGACACCCTGTATATGCCAAACATTCATATGTAACTAACACATAAATCGGATAGAAATTTTAATATTGAGTAGCAAGATTTGTACTAGAAATATTACTTATTTTTACTGACGAAATAAAAATTATATACAGCCTGAACAAGCAATTATTCGTTTATCTGCAATTTATCAATATAAGAATATATTGTAAATTGATTGAATGTGTGGTTCAATCTAGTATTCACCTGTTTAGTGTAATAAATATATTTAAACATGTAATTTAAATATAAATCACTTAATTTAATAACTCAATTTCTTACTTTATCTGCGCTGAAACGATTTTGTAATTATAATAGAAAATTAGTTAATAAAGTGGTTTGCTTCACTAATTTTTATTTTAACTCCTTTTAACTCCTTAGATAAATTGAAAATTAGTGAAACAAACCGATTGTTTTCATTAATTTTCTATTATCAATTGATTTATTTCACTATTGAAACATAGTCTTTTTTATTTTTATTTAATTTGTTTTATAATATTTCACCAAGGAATCACTAAGAAAGAAATTTAACGAATAAAGCACTAATAACCTTTCGTCACACTTTTATTTGAATTTCCAAATGTACATTTCGGACACAAAGTGACCATTATCAATGGATTCACACTAAATACAAAACAGAAATTTTAAACTATATATAGGCAGGCAGATTATAATACAAAGGCGGTGGGAGTGCAAAAAGGGAAAAAACGTAAATTAAGAGGTGAGCCGAGGGAATGAGGGTGGCGGTACAACCAGGTTAAGTGGATTAGGGGGAAAAACACAGATTTAGGTGGTGCAATTAAATCTAATAATGTATTGTGAAGTGGACTTAAATCAAAATTCAATAATTTATTTTCCTGTTTTTTCATTTCAATGACTTCTAACATGTTTAATCGATAATGTGATGATTGCTTTAATAATTTTATGTTCTTTATTGTGATTTTGTGGCCGATTTCTAGTAAATGGTTAGCCATTGCAGATTTTTCATAATTAAGATATTTGGCGTGTGCTAAGTGTTCTTTGAATCTGGTATTTAGATTACGCTGTGTTTGACCAATATAAACTTTATCACAATTACAACAATCGATTGAATAAATACCAGATTGGTCTAGTTCATCTGGTTTGTTGAATGTGTTCCCTAGAAGTTGCCGTAGTTTAGAAAATATCTTAATTATGAAAAATCTGCAGTGGCTAACCATTTACTAGAAACCGGCCACAAAATCACAATAAAGAACATAAAATTAATAAAACAATCATCAAATTATCGATTAAACATGTTTGAAGCCATTGAAATGAAAAAACAGGAAAATAAATTATTGAATTTTGATTTAAGTCCACTTCACAATACATTATTAGATTTAATTTCACCACCTTAATCTGTGTTTTTCCCCTAATCCACTTTACCTGGTTGTACCGCCACCCTCATTCCCTCGGCTCACCTCTTAGTTTACGTTTTTTCCCTTTTTGCACTCCCACCGCCTTTGTATTATAATCTGCCTGCCTATATATAGTTTAAAATTTCTGTTTTGTATTTAGTGTTAATCCATTGATAATGGTCACTTTATGTCCGAAATGTACATTTGGTAATTCAAATAAAAGTGTGAAGAAAGGTTATTAGTGCTTTATTCGTTAAATTAATTTGGTCTTCACGTAACTCACAATCAATTTACTAAGAAAGAAGTTTCAAATATTGGCATATTCTAATTAGAAAGTAACATATTAAAAAATGACTACGTCTACATCTACATTTCATTTCCAATTTAAAAAATAACTTGATATATTATGGGACAACTCTACATACAAGAACATTTTCATTTAAAATATATATCCGAAAGCCCTGTTTAATTTAGAACATTTAAATTTTTTACAAGTGTTTCCATTCCTTGGTTAAGCATGAAGTAAAATTTCGAGTTTAGAAAAGGCTAAAAATTTGGTTTGGTCGCGTAGCGCGTAGCGCTACGCGACCAAACCAAATTTTCAGGCAATTTAAACTCGAAATTTTACTTCATGCGCCACCCGTATAAAACACTAATTTCAAGTGAAGTTTAAAATATACTTTACTTCAAATCAATGTTTTACACGCCTGGCGCATAAGGTAACATTTCGAGTTTAGAAAAGCCTGAAAGCTTGGTTTGGCCGATCGTCATAAATTTCCTAATGATGTTGAAGATGTCTTATTTAGGATAAATCTGCTCAGTGTATATTTAAAGTAATTATTACAATACCTTGGTTTCATTATATTTTCTCTTTACCAATTTTGAGTTTCAATGTTCTGAATACACATTATAATTAAATTATATAGGATAAATCGTTTCTATTGTAATTTTCTAGAATCTACGACATTCACTACTCGATATTCAGTTCCGCTTCACGCGTTTCGATCTATCGACTACAAAGTAGTAAGTGGAAGTAGAAAGAATAAACGGAATTGTGGCCTTTTTGAAGTGAGCCAGTCACGCTCTGTTTCACTGAGTGCATCTCGAATATTCAGATATAATTATTAACATGAAACAATTTTTCGTCGTTCAAGAACTCGCCTCGTAAAGCCCAAGAAACGCAGAGGAGAAACGAGCCAATTAATAATTATGCACGCGACAGTGTTAATCTGAAATCAGAAAAAGGCAAGGCAGGTGTGCCAACATCCAAATGTTCAGGCTTTTCTAAATTCGAAATTTTACTTCATGCTTAATCAAGAAGTGGAAACACTCGTTAGAAGCTTTAAATTAAACACATTTTCAGGAATTCGGCATATGTATATAAAAAAAGTAATAATTTTAATTTATTACTCTTGTTTCTTTTGGACGATTTTCTTTTTTGTTCCTGTATGTTTATGTCTGTATATGTATCATGTAGCGGCAATTATGAAAATAAAGAATATTATTTTAATTATTATTCCCAACACCCGTAAGGGTACAAGGGTTTTTTGATAATATATATATATATATATATATATATATATATATATATATATATATATATTATAATTATTATGTATACTTAAAAGAAATATTCCCTTTTTTTTGCAATAATAATTATGCTCAAAACCAAATTAAATCTAAGATACGATTCACAAAAGGTGTCCCATGGGTTCCTTGATTTGTAGTGCTTTCTGCACCAATACATGTAATACGAAAATAGTTTGATGTCATCAGATTACTTGTGTGAAAAGAGACAGATAACTTCATAATATATCTGCTTAGTTTTTAGATGAAACATGCAAAAACGTATGTTCCGGTATGCAGCATTAAAATTTTAAGGTTAAACGTCACATTTTAACAATGTCTTCGTAAAACTAAATCTGCAAAAACAGAGCCATAAATCATTTCAATTAATGTGCACAATCGTTTTAAATGTGAGTTTAAGTGGTATAATTCCACTTTCCACATCTACTAATTAGTTTACATATTTTCAGAAATAAATAATGCCTTTATGTTGATTTTGTGTAAGCTCAAACGAAAATGTTAGTTGAATCGAATGCGCATTCAGTAAATTTGGCAAATAGTCATCGGATTAATCCGTTAATTTTTCTTTTAAGTGTACATTCAGGGAGTTTTCCATAAGGTATACATATGCATACGCTTTTTTTAAAGAGTTCGATTGTAAGCTTAAAACGAGTGTTCTCCACTCCCAGACTAAGCATGAAGAAAAATTTCGAGTTTAGAAAAGCCTGAAAATTTGGTTTGGTCGCGCGGCCAAACTAAATTTTCAGGCTTTTCTAAACTCGAAATTTTACTTCATGCGCCACGCGAATTAAACACTGATAGCACTGAAATATTGTGAACGAGTGAACTTCACTTGAAATCAGTGTCTTGTATGCGTGGCGTATGAAGTGAAATTTCGTGTTTAGAAAAGCCTGAAAATTTGGTTTGGTCGCTCCGCGCTTCTCGCTACGCGACCAAACCAAATTTTCATGCTTTTCTAAACTCGAAATTTTATTTCATGCTTAACCTGGGAGTGGAAAGCACTCGTTTAAACAAATTGACCTCTTTTAAGAAAACAACGAATATTTAAACATCTACAACACGTAATTGGGATATGTATATTCAAAAGAAAAAATTTACAAGAAACTATGATTTAAACCTTTTCTAAAAGAAATAACACTAATAAACTCGCGACCTAAACAGTATGACATTGTCATGTAACGTCAAAATTTAACACAGCTAGGAAAAATCGTTGCAGATACAACTGTCGACATACTCCCTAAAAAATTTGAACCACACATTCCACATCAATGAGTCATAGGACATCTCTCCTGAATTCTATTATATACACATTTTGTAATTGATTTTTCTTGCAAAATTTTGCAAAATTAATATATTTTTAATTTTTCTACAAAAATAATTATGCTCAAAACCAAATTTAATCTATGTTATTATTTATCAATTATTTTTTAATGTTTTACTCAAACCCAAACTTATTCTCTGTTAGTCTTATCTCTTCTATTTATTCTATCTAATAATACACCAACATTTTTTCTCGCATCCATCATAATATTCACAGACTGATAAAAATTATGTAACAGATAAAAATGTGTAATAATGAATTAAGGTCAATCCAATTGAAATCTACAATTCAATAACAAATACACGACTGTTTGATAATTACACGTGAGTAATTCGAAAGGTGTAAAAATACAGCTTTTATATAAACTGTTGTGTTACTTAAGCGCCGAATGGTCATAAATATAGTTGGCAAATTTTTAGGCGAAAGTCCTCGAAATTTACTAATAAATTATTTATGAGGACGCAAAATTGGAAGAAGTTGTTATTTTTGTTCGACATGGGGAATTTAATTCTATATTGGCTGTCCGTTAGGCACTGATAATTTCTAACAGTTGTTCTGCGTGCGGTCTTCGAGAATACGCACGATTTTTTTCGTTCGTTGGGCTGTCGGTGTTGAAGTGTGTTTCTGGATGGAACAGTGGTTTTATTGTTAATGACAGTACTTTTTGTGAAGTGTTTGTGTGGTTTTAATGATTTTTTTCTACTGGTTAGAATTTGAGGCATTATGAGAAGTTGGTTAAATTTCAAGTTTTTGTTTGATATTGTTAGTGAGGGTAAGTTAAATGAATATAAAATAATAGGTTTAGTAAATACTTGCCACACACATTCTGTTTTGTACAATTTTTGCACCAAAGTAATTTCTTAAAAAAAAAGTATTAAAATATAGACATGATTAGAATAGCATATGACTCAGTAATCGCAGATTTTAACATATAATAATATTAATAAGTATCGTATGTTCAACAAAAAAACCTCTAGAATGCCATGGAAAATATTGTAGGTTGGCAACTCTGAAATTATACATTATAATTATTATGCCTGACGTTTTATTTGTCAATTCCTAAAGCGTGTAGCCAACCTAAGTTTTTAAAAAGAATAAATCATAACACTTTAGAGATTTTTTTATTTCAACTTACAATATAATTCACTTACGAAAAATACTTATTAGTCAAAAGTTGTGAAAAAATACTCAAATATAAAATGTTAGGAAACATTATTTTCAATTTGCATGTAAATGTTTGTCAATGTGAAACGAAAAATATACTAAGCGCGTGAGCCATAACATTACTAAACAAATACATGTAAATCCCCATATTAAAAAAAACCTTGATAATTTTCACGATGGTAAAATAGAACAAATTCTAAAACTACTATTGAAAGTATATAGTGATCTTTTTAGACATACTGGGAATTATTCGTTTAAGTATACCCATCCCGATTCATACGTTGTACATTTTCCAACAATCGTTTGTTTTTGAAGTGTTCAATTTGATCAAGAATAATTCCAATTCAAAAATATTTGAATTCGAGAAAATAAGCTTACGCTTCTTATAGTTTGCACAATTTAAACATAATATATAAAATTACGAAATTGTTTTTTACAAATGTTTAACAACGTGTCTTAATTAATAAGACAACTTAAACATAATATATAAAATTACGAAAATTTTATATATTATGTTTAAAGTGTGAAAACTATAAGAAGCGTAAGCTTTTTTTCTCGAATTCAAATAGTTTTGAATTTGAATTTATCTTGGTTAAGACAACTTAAGACTATAAATATCTATTGAAACAACTACTTCCCGTGCAAATACACCTTCGAATATCAAATAAAATAAGGATTTTAAATATGTCATTGTATAATTCAATATCCGGAGGTGTATTTGCACGGGAAGTAGTTGTTTCAATGGATATTTATTGTTTTAAGTTGTCTTATTAATTAAGACAAAATGTTTGCATTTTACACGAAAAACATTTTCGTAATTTTATATATTATGTTCAATTTGATTATTTAACTTGCATTGCTTTCCTCGGGACGCATTGCTTTCCTATAGACGAAATTTTACTTTACGTCTAATCAAGGAGTGGACACACTTGTTAGAAGCTTAAAAATAACCGCTTTTAAAAAGCGAAAGATACCTGAAAATTTACAGTGCATACATACCACGAGTTTTTCTTTTAAGTATACATATCCCAATATACTGTATATGCTATAAATGAAAGCTTTAAAAAAGTGTTTTCCACTCCCAGACTAAGCATGAAGTAGAATTTCGAGCTTAGAAAAGCCTAAAAATTTGGATTTGCCAAATTGGCAAATCCAAATTTTCAGGCTTTCTAAACTCATAATTTTATTTCTTGCGCTACGCGTATAAAACACTGATTTATTGTAAAGTTTAAAATATACATCCTTAAAATACTGTTTTAATAGTGTATTTTGAACATCACTTGAAATCAGTGATTTATACGCTTGGCGCATTAAGTAAAATTTCAAGTTTAGAAACGCCTAAAAATTTGGATTTGCCGTCACTCGCTTCGCTCGTGACGGCAAATCCAAATTTTCAGACTTTTCTATACTTGAAATTTCACTTCATGCTTGGTCTGGGAGTGGAAAACGATCGTTTAAAGCATTCATTTACAGCATATACAGTATATTGGAATATGTATAATTAAAAGAAAAACTCCCGGTGTGTAGAATAAATTGTAGAGTAAACTATTGAAAGTATAAACTCCACTTTATTTTTATACCCAAAAAATATCAAAAATATGAGCATAAACATGTGTCACTAACGCTATATACCTATATAAAAGTCCTATATCAAAATTAACAAATTAAAAATGAGCAAATTGAAGAACTATTGAATGTTTAAACTATCTTTTATTTTTATACAAATAAAATCAAAAATATCAACATAAACATGTGTAACTAACGCTATAGTCTATTTGATTTTTATATTAATTGTCAATTTCAAAATTTCAGTGAAAAATCACCAGGTATAATAAATACATCATCCTTATAAGTTACTAGATTCTGACATATCATTGTGAGGTTAGAGCTCATGAAGCCGTCATATAAACAATTATATTATTTTATATTTGTAGCAAACTGATTTTAAAGTACGATATAATTTGTCTCTACCTCATTCAAAATCAAATTCTTCCCAAGCAAACTTTAATAAATTATCCAAAGACAAGTACTCATTCTCGCTCTGATATTCAGCTATCCTACAACTAAATTCTTTTTAAAAAAAAAAAAAGATCTGCATCTTTTTTTTACGGCCATAACTCTTTTAAACTTAAATTTCCCCCGCTAAGCTCATTTTTTTTATTCCAAAAACTGTAATAGTTAACATCTGCAAATTAATTTAATTTAGTAATAATGATTTTAAAATAAATACATAAAGCTTACATCTAAAATCCAAGAAGATTTTTTCTGTTTACATTCTTGTTTTGAGTTTTAAGGTTTTTAATGTATCTGACCACTACAGTTTTTTTTTAATAAATCTATCCTAGGTTTTAAATTTAATTAATCGATTAAAAATAAAAATTGTAATGACTAACAACATTCCCCAAAATCCCTATTCTAAAATATTGTAATTTGCCAACTTAAGAACAATTTGAGAATTAATGTAAAAATCAAATGTACTATACATACATAAAACTCCTTTGATTAAAATTAACAAATTACAAAATGAGCAAATTAAACAGTAAAAAAACAAATCATTTTGTAATTTGTTAATTTTGATTCAAGACGCATCATAGGGAATTCCCATGTTAATTTTTCAATTTGAATTTCTATCTCCATTATTGAATTTAAAATGGTCAGAATGGAATTAAATTGGTTCTCCGATTTAATAACAGTATTTGAGAAGCAGTCTTTTTGTATTTTATTCCGTTTTAATTTAATCATTGCTTAAAAATAATGAAGAAAAATATACTGAAAAATCATCAAAAAATTAGTTGCCTTGTAAAGTCAGTACATTACATCTAAAATTACAGACGCTAGTTCAGGCACGATTTCATTATTTATATTGATACGAACTAACCTAAAAGGTACACTTAACCTAAACAGAATAAGATTCACATTACTATTTCTCATTTGTTTTGTACAAAATTTGAAAACCGTGTCCAGTTTATCTACAATTCATAGACAATTTTAAATTTGGAAAGGATGCGTATGTAAACAATGAATATAAAATATTAGTTGAAGACTTCTTCTTTCCTACACTTACTATTAAATTTGATCCTATCATTGTCAATACATTTGTTACAATTTCTTTAGATTTTCTCTTTCTGTTCTCAACGATATGTTCATCGTTTATACAATTATTCTCCTAAAATTGCTGAGCGATTCTAATAATTGTTAATATTTTTTGGGCATAAAAATAAAGTGGAGTTTACACAGTCAATAGTTTATTCTACAGTTTATTTTACAAATCACCAATTTGTAGAATAAACTATTTAATGTATGAACTTCACTTTATTTTAATACTCAAAAAAATATGTCAAAAATATTAACATAAACATGTGTAACTAACGCTACATATACAAAACTCCTATATTGATCAAAATTGACAAATTACAAAATGAGCAAATAAAACAATAATAAACACAACACATATAACCAGGATATGTATACCTAAAAGTAAAACTCTCCTATATAATTTATTTGTTCATGTTGGTACAGTAAAACAAAACAGCAAAAATACTGCTTTCTTTAAAACGCATACCTTTCACAAAGCACAATATTTTGGTTTTGTTTCACTATGGTTTAAAAATATACATATGAATATGTAGAATTTTTATCAACAATCAGAAATGTGTCACTCATATTTGGAATTAATTTTTAACTGTAATATTTAGTGGAACAAATTTCAAAGAAGTATTTGTTTTCGGAACACACAACTTTGCAATAGTGGTTTACAAAGTACAATATATTTTCTTCCGTATTCACTGATTGTATATAAATATGACTGTAATTGTTATCAACAATCAAACATATGATTTTTTTACTTTTTGTAATTAATTATTTTTAACTATTTAAGTTTTTTTTATTTACTTTGCATCGGCGAATACACATATACGACAGTCAGAAATTAATTAATTAAATATAAATTATAACACGTGATAAGTTATGGGTGATTGATAACGGTTAGATACACAATCAATTATGAAATCTTAAAATTAAATAGTGTTTTGTAATGTTTTTTACCTACGCCCTATCTAGTAACCGCATCGTACCACACTGTCATCTTGACGCGTATGATTGACATTACCTACACATGCACGTAATAGCTTTGTCAAGTATATTACATGCTGACAGCTGAACAGCTGATTGATTACCGCACAACCAAATGACATTTCATTGCTGTATATTGATCAAGTAGTAATTTAGTTTTCATCAATGTCATGTTACTATCATAAATAAGTTGTTCTTTCATACTTATTATTTATTTTGTTAGGGCGTAGGTAAAGTATCGTACGTTTCTCGAGTGGTATGGCAATTACATACTCGCGGAATAACGCAATAACAAATTCGCTCATATGTAATATGCTGCATACCACTCTCGTGACGTAATATATTATAAATACGTGGGTCGATTAAATATAAACGAGCTTTTGTCTTCTGAGCGTTGGGCATGGTATTTATTTGTAATTAGGCTTTTGCGATCTTTAGGTTTTGATGCCTAGTGTTAGGTAACCCCAACAGCCGGCTTGTTCTGTCCTTTTGCGCAACATTCTAAAGTTCCTCACCCGTGAAAACGTAAAAACAGTCAAAATCTAAAGCAGACTGCAGGTCCAGTTTGGTAAAAATACAATTTTATGGAAAAAGTTTGAGAAGAATATTTGGTGCATCGAAATCAAATGATAAGCAAAAGCCAAGTGAAATATGTGAACGCCACAATTCGATATTTGAGTTGGCTATGAATTTTGGAAATAAAGAGGGGTCCTGCTGGTGGATTTCTTGTACAGACATCGAACCGACAACGCAATTGGATCAAGTTCGGTTTTAGAATCTACACAAAAGACGAGATTGTCCGCAAAGTATTGCTTCTCCATGACAATGCCAGACCCGATAGAAGAGCTGTAAGGCAGAAGAAAATAATGAAAATTACCTTGCAAACATTGGAACATCGACCTTGTAGTTTATATTTTTCTCCAAGCGATTTCCACTTGTTTAGACCCATAAAAGAAGCACTTAGAGTTATTTCCCGGTAGCTTAATTTTTAAAGACACTAATTATAGGTACAATATTATGGATTAAGGGTATTAAACAGCGGCTAAAACAAAATATCTGTTTGCTCGTTTAGGAGTTTAATGTCAGGGTTCTTTGAATTTTTGATAATTTCGGCGGCTTGTAATAGGTTTAGTTTTCTCCAGTCGTGAAGAATTTTAAAATGTTTTATTTCAGGGAATTTATGGTTACAATCTAAAAAATGGTTGACAAAGGTACTTGAATTATAATTTAATCTAATGGCGTGGAAATGTTCGTTATATCGGGTTTCTAAGCTACGGCCCGCTTGACCGATATATAGGCTATTACATTCGGGACAACATATTTTATACACTTAAGATTTTTTATAATAATCAATTTTGTCTTTTGAATTGAATAGCAATGTTGATAGTTTTCTATTCGGTTTTAATGCTACACGGCCACCCTGCTTTTTGAAAATGTGAGCCATCATGATGTTAGCAATAATATGGATCTTTGGCGATAACATATTCAAGTGGTTTCAAAGTGGCCTCCTTTTGTGCGATGCAGAGCCTCAAACGTGTCTTGAAACATACGGCGATAGGCCTCGGGTCCTCAATCGTTAATCGGTTCTACCCCCGGAACAGGATTTTTTTCAGGAATTCCAAACTTTAGTACGGTGTAGTAAAAAGTCTGGCTTCCAAAATGGACCATCAACTGTAGTTCATTGGATAGAAATCAAGCCAGTAAAGCTGACATTCCGCAGATGTGATGAAACTCGGAAATCTACATCGCACCAACCCTGTGTTATTTTCGCCTTTTAGACCAGAACAGAGTATTGTTGATATATCCAATCCATATCTCCAATGTGCTGCTATGCCTACGGAAGTGCTACCGCCTCAAGGATCTTCCGTCGCTACACTTCTTAGCTGCTTTTGTCGTCCACTGAAAGAAATTCGGCCTCAACCCATTTTGGCGATGTTTAATGATGCCGGGAGATTTTATTGGAACAGATCTTGTTATTTTAGCAATTGTGGGGTTGTTCCACATTTAACAACTTCTCATCTGTGAATTGCTCACCTACGGCCCGAGGCTTGAGTTGGCGGCATCTCTGAAATCGCACACGCATATTCTCATCCCTAAGGAGATGAACATTTTGGTCGTTGTAGGGCTTGAGACTCATTTTCTTTTTTACCATTCATAACACTACTTAGTCGCTGATATCGGTCAAACGGGTGATTTTTTTAATCGAAACCGTCAGCTCTTAGTCGACTCGCTTCTTGATTATCTTACGGTTCCTGGACGTATTGACATAGCACTTTCTTACTCTTCTAGGATGGTCACCTTCGTGACCAAGCTCGTTGTTGAACCGGTTTATGGCGTTAGAACCAGTCTGCTGAGGTACATTGAGCAGACAAACAATCTCAAACTGGCGTATTCTTCACGAAAAAGTTCCAAAATTGCACCACGTTTGTTTGCCATCTTATAAGCACTACACAAAACAAAACTCAATACAACATTGAACATAAATTAGTGCAAAAAAGTGCGGCGAATTCAATAGAACAAACATTGTTTCTCTACGACACAATACTTTCATTCCATTTATTTTTCTCTCTACCACTTCCGTAAACTGACATTACATTGTCAAAAAGTCGACAATAATAAAAAGTGTAACCAGAAAATTAATAGTATTTAAGATTGTATCTAAGGACAACAAAGTCGACTTACCGGGATAGGTCACTTACCACAGCAGGTCACTTTCCGCGCATAGTGCATTTGACTCTATAGACTAAAAATTATTAAATAATTATAATGAATAGAACAGGTTTATTTATTTATGCTTATACTAATTTTACAATTCAAACAATTTTGAATATTGATTGATGGTGTGTTTACAACATGTTTGATTTCATCAGTCATGGCATTATTTTGAACAGTACACTTACACCCACTATAATCTGTTTAATAACTAGGAGGAGCGTTTTAAATTTCACGCGCCAAAACCTACAACTCTGATTGGCCGAGAGCGCGCCCATTTTACACTATGCTAATTACGTTATTATTAGACGCAACAGCTGACATAACCTTAATTCGAAGCGTTACCGAGTTGCAACTTTGTCTGTTTCGTAATAACCTTTTGCGCGGTGTTTCTTTAGCATAGTTAAAAGTTAGTTTTGTTTATATTGTTGTGATGGATTATGGACCAAGTACAAGCTCGGTGATAATATCATTTTCACATCCAAAAAAGCGTAAGAAGGTGGATTTGGGTCATTTATATTTTTCTGAAAAACAGTACATAATAAATATGTATAAGCAGATGATAATAGATGATCCACATATGAAAATGACTGCTGTTGTATCAAACATTGTTGGTTCTGTAGGTGAGATATCAAATAGCATAAGAATATGCATCAAATAATAAAATGTTTAATTTTTAGGAGTTATAAATTCCACTGTCTATCGTACCATTAGCGAATATAAGAAATTCGCAGAGTTTGTAGCCCTAAACCGCTTGGAAGACATAATAACAAGTGTTGACGTGAAGGATTCGAATACTTACAAAAGGATTTGAATCGTCAAAAACAATTCGAATTAATTGTGAGGAATAACATGAAAAATGTTTTTTGTGTGTTTTTAAATTTCTCGTTAAATCACTGTTTTATGCGCGTGGCGCATGACGTAAAATTTCGAGTTTAGAAAAGCCCAGAAAATTTGTCTCGGGTCGCTGCGCGACCCTCGACAAATTTTCACGGGGCTTTTCTAAACTCGAAATTTTACTTCATGCTTAGTCTGGAAGTGGAAACGCTCGTTCGAAACTTCAAAGTGAATGTTTTTAAAGATAATAATTTAGTTTTCAAAATTTTGTTTAATATTGTTAAAACTGATATGGTAGCCACAAGATAAAATGTTAAATTTTTCCGACATTTTCCTGACTAAAGATTTTTTTCCTGGCCTTTTAATATAACTTTCTTCTGTGGAAAACCCCCATTCTGGTTAATAGTTTTTATTGTTTTTGCCAATATTTAAGTTAATTATATAAATGTTTAAGTGTTTTGTAATTTGATTGCAAATTTTGACAAATTTAATAATATCATATGGCTTTTTTGTTAGTGTTTTGGTCAATTTGAATATAATGCCATGACTATTCTCTGACTTTCCCGGTTTTAATGATATTCAGTGAATTTTTTATTTACGTAAATTTCAGGCATTAGTCGATTTTATAATAGAGTTCAATTTGAAGTTTTGAACGAGTGTTTCCACTCCCAGGCTAAGCATGAAGTAAAATTTCGAGTTTAGAAAAGCCCCGTGAAAATTTGTCGAGGGTCGCGCAGCGACCCGAGACAAATTTTCGGGCTTTTCTAAACTCGAAATTTTACTTCATGCGCCACGCGTACAAAACACTGATTTGAATTGGAGTTCAGAAACACACAAAAACATCTTTAACCAGAGTAACAGGGAGTCAGATATTTAGTCTGTTATCAACGATGTTCAGTGGTAATAATAAATAATTAGGTTTTGAATATTTTTGTTAAAACAACTGGTAACGATATTTATATATTAATGGTTGCAAAAAAATAATAAAATCAAATTTATTCTTAAAGGATTTGTATTCGTGATTCGAAAAAATAGGATTCGAATCTTCGATTCGAATTATATTTATCTCTTACGAATCCTTTATTCCAGTATTCGTGATTCGAATCGGATTCGGATTCGTGATTCGAATCCTTATTACGAGAATTCGTCCCAGCTCTGATAGAGACACATTATTATATAAATTCCATATTATATTATGAACATAATGTAAATATGTTTTATTTCACAGATATATGGCGACATGCCAATAAGCATTTTAATTGAACTGACGATATCGTACGATCGAAAAGAAAATACTTAACCACAATTAAGAAGTACAAAATGGATATATGATTTTATTTAAAGAGTAATGATGAAATTATTTAAAATTGCCGCCACATTTATCTAGTGATATTTCTGGTAACTTTTTATAGTGTAAATTGGGCTTTGGCACTTACTCCATCTAGTTTTTAAACAGACTATAGGAACGCAAATACTATTTCCGCACCTTGTAGATATTATTAGATAATATGTTAAATAATGGCGGATGCGCTGGGATAACATTTTAAATTCGAATAATTTTAATTAGCAAATTGAAGAAATCAGTTTTGAAGACAAGTTTAAAGTGAATCAAAAATATCTTGATTTTCAAAATATAAACATCATTTCACAATAACTTTTTTTTAAATTCAACATAGCAATCAGCTGTGTAACTCTAGTGTTTGTGTTCAGTTCAGGGTTGTTAAAAAAACACGTAATTTTTTTAATTTTAATTAAAATAAACAATTTTTATTCACAAAACGTGTTTTTTTCAACGAAACAGTGTTTAAAACATTAACAATTAAAAACATGTTTAACACGTGTATTAAACATAACCAGCCTTATTAATAGACCTTAGCATACAGCTTTAACAAAGGATAATATTGACATTTTCGGATTAATAAAACCTTTTAGTACATTACTATTGTTAGTTTACAACTAATAATTTAATAGCAATAGTTTAAGTCTTATATATAACCTCAACTGTCATAAAAAATAGGGTAATTTTTATTTAATGCAATACATCATAATTGTATAAACCTTATTAGTATGTTTTGAACTTCACTTGAAATCAGTGTTTTATAAGCGTGGTGCATGAAGTAAAATTTCGAGTTTAGAAAAGCCTGAAAATTTGGTTTGGCCTCGTAGCGCTACGCGACCAAACCAAATTTTCAGGCTTTTCTAAACTGGAAATTTTACTTCATGCTTAGTCTGGGAGTGGAGACACTCATTATAAGTAAATTTGAATCTAATAATATATCAGAAGAAATACAGTTTTATAACCATAAAAAAAAAACAGTGTAACATACCTTCTAAATTACTTCATTACAATGAAGTTAGAACACATGAAAATGTAATGTTGCTACGTTCATTCTATCATTATTTCAAAACTAACTAATACCATGTAGATTGTGTTCTATTAATACGAAATGTTAGTATCGTGTTTGTATGTGTCTAGTATAGATTAATTAGCATTAAACTATAATGATATTAGCGGCAATACTGTTAATAAGGCTGAACATATTTAAAAGGCTTTTTAAATCACATTTTTTTATTTTTAATAATAATAATAATAATAATATTTATTACCCAACAGGACATCCCAATTACAGAGTAATATTACAAAAGTAAAAATTCTTAAAATAATATATATAAACAAAACAAAATTACAAAAATAGAGATCACATGATATAAGTTCATGTTCTATTTAAAGAAAATAAATTAAATATTTAAAAATTATAATAAAAAAATAATGACAAAATAACAAAGAAATAACAATACTTAGTCTATGCAGCCGTTTGTTGTTATTAATATCAATTACCAGAAATGATGTTCTTAAATTCACGTAAGTCCAAGTGAAAAATATCACAATGAGTGGCAAATGTGTTGTGATACACACACGCATCGGGGATAGTTTCAAGACATTACTTTGAGCATTTTGAACATAAAAGCTAGTACAATGACGTGTCGAGGGTCTAGGCACATAAAAATGTACATATGTTTTGCAAAAGTTCCGAGCAATCAATTGCATTATGTAGTAACTTAAATAAGAAGATTTGACCGTGAATATTCCCACGTTCGACCAAAGTAACTGCATCAAACTCTTCTAAAAGTAACTCATGACTGAAACCTTGACGGGGGTAGGTACCATGCTTGAAAACGTAAACAATAAATGTTTAATAAAGTAGTATAAAATATAGTTTAATTAATTTAAGACAATAAAAAAAACTTTTAAACATTAACGCTTAAAACATGTTTTAAACGAATTTAACATTTGAAACATATTTAAAACAAAAGCATTTAAAACACGACGGCTGTTTTTAAATATGTTTAAAACACTGTATTAAACCAAAGTGCTTTAAACATAACAACCCTGGTTCAGTTTAATACAATTACAGATTTATGAGTATAATTTATATATATTTACAACGCTTTGCTTCGTCACGGCAAATCCAAATTTTCAGGCTTTTCTAACTCGAAATTCTACTTCATGCTTAATCAAGAAGTGAAAAAACTTACTAGAAGTCTCATTCATAACAAGTGTGAATAATATTGGCCCAAGGTGGGTTCCTCAAGGACCTGTAGAAGTTACGGAAATTGATTTCGAAATGAAGGTACATTTTTCAGGATTTAGAAGATAATCCTTACAATCAACAAACGAATTTAGATTAACATAACGTGTAGGAACTTTGTACTTTGAAAATACGATTAAACATTAAAAAAAATAAAACTTTAAGACATCCGAGAGAATTAATTTATTTAGTGCAAATATCGTTTCTAACAAAATTTCAAGAAATGTTTATTCCTCATACAACATTTTTTTTTTCCTTAAAAATGAGAAATAATGCATATGAAAAAATAGTTACGATATTTAACTTTTCCTTGTAGAATTTTAAAATTTAATGAATTCTGTGTAAATTTAGTGAATTTTGATTTTTTATATACGTGTGGTTATTTTTTTGATTACTCATAAAAAAGTTAAATATTAAATAATCTTGTTTGCTACATGCAATGCAGTTTTCTGTTTAAAGTATTTAAACAATAACATGCATTTTTAAGCTAGATATTTGAATTCATAAAAACTAATTTATTTGCAAATCAAATTTGTTTGAGACTTGATAATTTTTAAAAATAAGTAAGTTTTCTTTAAACTAAGTAAAGAGTTATTAAATCAAATTTAAGTATGCATTTAGTTTGATCTATTGCTTTCAGATTACTTTCAGAATATTATTCATTTAGGTGATCAATAATATTCTAACGAGTGTTTTCGTTTCCTTGATTAAGCATGAAGTAAATATTCCGATTTTATAATAGCCTAAAAGCCTCCAAATCTTCAGGCTTATCTAAACTCAAAATATTTACTTCATGCGCCACGCGTATTAAAAACTGATTTAGTGTAGAATTTTTAAAACACTATTCATCTTATTAATAACACAAAATAAACAAAAAAAATTATGAAGAGATAGATATTTTCGACGTTTATAATTCTACGATTTCTATTTTAATTTCTTTTGGCTATATTTTATAATATCCAAGTATTCGCAGTAAATTTAGTGAAAACTAAGACGAAATTCTGGTTGCTCCACTAACCCCTGATCCAGAGCTGGGCGGTACTCGAGTACACGTACCCAAAAATTGTACTCTTAGTACTATTTATGTACTCAGTACTGAGTCCACGAGTACTTGATTTTCTAAGTACTTGTGCTTGTACTCGACACCTTTATAACCGAAAAATGTACTCGAGTAAATACTTTTGTATAGTATATCAACGAATCCAGGCAATATGTCAATGGGTTTAAAGTCCCCGTATTGTTGCCAAGAGTACATGTAAACATTCAACATAACCTAAAAACCCGTCCGAAAATGTTAGGTGCTAGATTCCTAACGTTGACTTATGAATGGTTAAAAATTGATGAATTATGGTTAAGCTGTAGTGACGCAGCAAGGAGAAGGTCCAGATCCACACCAAATAACATAAAACTGCCATTTATCAATAAGAATTTGAACGTGCATTGAAATGTACTAACAAATTCACTTTTCTTCGGATTCGGAGTTTTCGCCTGGATTTATTACGAGTGGTGAAGCGGCAACGCTGGAGGGTATTACCAACAAAACGTCATATATTTAACGCTTGCTTTAACGTTGTGTTTAGAGATATATATATATATATATATATATATATATATATACATATATATATATATATATAAACATAAATACAAATGCACAAAAAAAAAATTAAAAACCTAAAAAAAAAATAATAATAATATAATAATAACAATAAATGTAAATTAAACTGAAAAATATTGCACAACACTTTGTTTAAAATCATCCAATGACTGACCAAAAATATCGCAATCTCTTTGGAGTTCATTGTATATTGTACACATTTTAATGAGTGGAGAATTTGTGTGATGGCGCGTGTTAGGAACAGTGTACCTGAAGGTATGGCAGTTTCTCATAGACGATCTGGGTACATTAAAGTGGATACTGTTTACAGTAGATGAGTCATCTACGTAATTATTTAGCAGTTTATATAGGTAAAGTATGAAGCAAATTTTATGATTAGACTGAACCGAAATGAAGTTGAAATGCTTAATTAAAGTAGGATAACTCCCTCTATCGGGATATGTGCCATGCGCTGAAAAGAACAAATATTTTAAGAATTTTTTTTGGATCGTCTCTAAATAGTTCACGTATGTATCATACATTGGCGACCAAATCGGAGCACAATAATTTAATTTGCTCATTATAAATCATACGAAGAGTTTAATAATAGTACCCATGTTATTGAAATGTTTGCTGTTCCTTATAATAAATCCCAACATCTGATAACACTTTTTAACTAGATTAACAATATGTGAATTAAATGTAAGTTTATTGTCAAAAATTACACCTAGGTCCTTTGACTCGTTTATTCTTTCCAGCACATGGTCACCCAGCACGTAGGAGAAATTTGTTACAATTGATTTACGAGAGAATGTCATAACAGAACACTTCTTATACACAGACTATCCAGATCTTTCTGTAGGTTGATACAGTCATTTAAATCAGTTATGGAGTTAAAGATCTTGAGGTCGTCTGCATAAAGTAGACAATGTGATTTGATAGAACCAACTAGATCGTTAACAAATAAAGTAAATATCAAGGGTCCAAGACTCGAGCCCTGAGGAATACCATTAGTTGGTGTATACTGTTTTGATATAGATCCTTGATAGTAAACAAAGTGTTGCCGATTTGACAGATATGAATGAATCACACTGACTACGTTTGCGTTTATATTAAACGTTTTTAACTTTTCAATGAAAATGCGGTGTGACACCGTGTCAAATGCTTTACTGAAGTCAGTGTAAATCACATCAATCTGAGATTTATTATCTAATGATGACGAAAAAAAATGTGAGAAATTAAATAAATTGGTAGTAGTTGATCTACGCCGCAGAAAACCATGTTGTTCACTAACAATTTCACTTTGCACTAAGAAACTTATATGCTCGCTGAGAATTGACTCCAAAGTATTAGAAAAATTGCTTACGATGGCAATAGGTCGATAGTTTTCAGCGTCGCTCTTGTTTCCAGATTTAAAAATCGGGCATACGCGCAGTTTTTTCCAGATGTCCGGGAAGCAGCCATATCTAAGGATTAAATTATATATGTGTGTGACTGCAGGTCCGAGAGCATTCGCACAGTCTTTCAGCAAAAACGACGGAATTTGATCAAGGCCCATTGTTATTTTAGAGCTTAATTTCTTTAGGTGTTTAATAACTAAGCCTTCTAAAATTTTAAGATCTCCCATATGAGTAAAATGTTCCGGGATATTGATGTTACTGCCCTCACTGATATGAACCGAATTAAAGTGATCGGCAAAGCAGTCTACTATGTCTGACGCAGTAGTGTATTTCGTGCTTTTATAGGTTATAATCCCAGGGATTCTTGAGTTTCCTCTTGACGAATTTATATAAGACCAAAATTTAGATGGATCTGAATTTACTCTCATCTCTGCTTCTTCGATATGTTTCATTTTGGCTTTTTTACTTAAATTTTTCAGCTCGTTTCTTACGGAATTAAAATTATTTTATCATTAATCAACCTGGATCTGTTATAAATAAGACGCAACTTGTTCTTTTTTTTAACGTATAAATTATTAACTTATTGAAGTATGGGGGATACTTTGTAGTTTTAGTTTTTATTCTAAATTTCGGTACATACAGATCCAGAGCTTCGTACACATTTGTATATAAAACATTGCAAGCATCATCTACATTGTTGTTTTGCAGCAGTGAATCCCAGTTTATATTCGCAATGTGTGAGTAGAGGGCGGGATAATTTGCTTTTTTAAAATTATAATTGCCAGATGTGTCACCATCGAACTTACATGTTACAATTTCTGATAGTACAATATCAAATGATATCGCTGGATGATGTACATCTTGATTAACTAATGCGTCATTTGATTTTCGTACGGTACATTCAATATTATTAGAGGTCAAAATTAAATCAAGAATAACCCCGTTATGATTTAGGACATAATTGTGTTGACAGAAATCGCAATAATTAATAAAGTTGTTGAGTATTTCTAATTTGTTGGTTGACGTTGTCGCAGTTCCTGTTGCTTTATAGTAAATAGTCCAGGAATATTAAAATCGCTAATTAGTATAGTTGGGTTTGAAGTATCAATCTGTTTTATTAGATCATCAAGCGTTTCATCATATATATCAGCATTGAGATTAGGGGGTATATATATACAAATAAGATAATAAGTAATTAGACATATAATTAAATTTATTTGACGTTTTCGAGACTCACCGAATCGTATAACGTAATCTGAGATATGTAATTTGTTTTTCAAAACAACCAAGATGCCGACAGTTTATAGACACTTGTTATAAAAATGTATGCAACTTTTGACTATCTTCTATTAGTGGTTCTCAACTGTTCTTACCTTGGGACACCCAAACACAAAATATGAATATTTGAACGTACCCTGATATTCAGTCTCTATCCAAGTGAGCAACTGTTTCGCGTATTTATTGGATTTGTTACGAAGTACCCTAAAAGATTGAAAATGTATTGTAATGTTTTTACCTTTATTCCTTGTTTTTCTTTCTTATTTATTTCAAACTGTCATCGTGCATATTATATATTTTTTGTGTTTTATATTTATAATTTTAATGTATTAAATCTATATTACTAGATGTATCAAATACATTCAGTTAATTCAATAAAGAAATAATGGTTTTGAACATGAACTCAAATCAGTAAAATTTCGAGTTTCGCTACTCAAAATTTTACTTCATGCTTAATCTGGAAGTGGCATGCACTCGTTAGAATTATACTTAAATGAAAACAGATTAATTCCACTTTCTTACTTTAATTCACCAACATATTCAACTTAGTGAAAAACCATGATGCGTTAAATTGTAATTGTCAAAAACTGCTATAACTGCCACAAAACTTAACAAAAATCGGAATATTGAGAAAATGTAAAAAAAGGCTACTTGAGCTGTGTCAATAACTTAATATTTAATAACGGCCACAAAAGACATAATCAAAAAATTATTATCGAAAACTCTCATAGCTGTCACAAAAATTATTCAAAATTGCAAAATTGAGGAAATATCAAAGGCCCAAGTTTTGAAGTATCAGTGGTTGGATTAGGTTAGATGTCACATCAAGAGTTTGATGAACTTTTTCAATTTGAAAAATATAAAAACCAACTGAAATATATTTAATTATAGGGAAACATCAAGAGTACATTTAATATTAATTAATATAATAAGATAATATCAGAGCTGGGATGAATCCTCAAAAACAGGATTCGAATCACGAATCCGAATCACCTTATATGATTCGAATCACGAATACTCGAATAAAGGATTCGTAAGTGAAAAATATGATTCGAATCAAAGATTCGAACCCTCATATTTGAATCACGGATACAAATCCTGTAAAAATACATTTGAATTTATTATTTGCAACCAGTTATATTTTATTCCATCAGTTTCTATTAACAAAAATGTACATTTACCGACTAAATATCTGATTATATAATGATTTTAATTAATGATGATATATGTGTTATTGAACTTCGTTTTAAATCTGTGTTTAATACGCGTGGCGCATGAAGTAAAATTTCGAGTTTAGAAAAGCCCCGTGAAAATTTGTTACAAGAAAACAACGAATATCTTAAGGTTTACAGCAGTGATGGGGAAACTTTTTTTAAGACGGGCCATTTGTAATAACCAGACAATCGTAGCAGGCCAAAGAATAATGCTTAATCGTTAGAAAATGTATGTGTTCTATAAACATATACATATATTATTACATACACTTATTATTTTAATAGTAAAAAAGCAAAAGGTAAGAAAATTATAAGCACATAATATAAAATGAATTTAGTGTAGTTCTTGATGTGAAGTATTATCACTTTATTTTCTGGTGTCATTACTGGTTGATGGTGCATGAGAAAAATGAAATTGAGACTGTTTCGTCAAAATTTCATTATAGTCCGGACTATAATGAAATTTACATTTGCGAAGCAGAAATTCTTAAAACTGATGAAAGGTGCTCATCTGTAATTCTGTTTCTTAAAGAAGTTTTCCTAAGCTTCATTGTTGAAAAGATTTGTTCGCATATATAAGATGAGCTGAATATTGTCATTATCTTCATTGCATGAGGACTTAAATTTTTATAAAATTCTAGTAATGGTATGCAAAGTTTGTTTCAGGAGAGTATTACAGTTCAGTTCTATTAACTCAAGTTGAAATTTTGCATCAACTTCTTCGTAATTAACATTGAATGGGGTCGCAAAAATACTAAACTCTGGTTCCATTTTTCTAAAGTCCTGAAATCTCCTTTCAAATTCTGAAGATAGTTTTCTCAAATCAATTTCGTATTTTTTAATCTTATTGTTTGATATAGTGAATTTTAAAGATTGTATTCTTGGAAAATGAGAAAAATCAGATTTAGAGATCTGATTAGCAAATAATAATAACTGTAATTTGAAACTTTTCAGGTATTGCCAAATATTGTGAAGAAACTGATTTTTCCCTTGCAATTTGAGATTAAGTTTATTCATGTGTACGAGGAGGTCTGTGAAAAATGCGAAATCAGAAAGCCACGTTTCGTTTTCTAAGACGTCAAATTGATTATAAATGTCTTTATCAAGAAGAAAATTCACAATATCGTCTTTTACATCCCAAATTCTTTCAAATACTTTTCCAGCACTTAACCAACGAACTTTTGAATAATACAGGATATCGGAATGCTCAGCATGTACGGACTTCAAAAACTGTTGAAACTGGCGATGTAATAATCCTCTGGAACGAATCATATTTACTAGTTTTACAACAATATTAAGTATATGGTCAATATCTAAAGCCGATTTACAGAGAGCATCCTGATGTATAAGGCAATGCAAAAAACAACATCATTTTCCGGATACTTAGAATTAAATTTCCCAACAAATCCTTGATTGATTCCAACCATATTAGGAGCACCATCTGTAGTTACATTACATAACTTATCAATAGGTAAACGAAGTTTATCGATGCACTTTTCAAATTCACAAAATATATCGGCACCAGTCGTTGTTCCTTTCTTTGACTGCAGCCCTGCAAGTTCTTCTGTAATTTCAAAGTGGGCGTTGATTCCTCTTACAAATATGAGTAACTGCGCAGTATCGCTGATATCTGTACTTTCATCCATGGTAATTGAATAAAAAATAAATTTTTGAGTTTTTGTAGTCAGTTGTGAAATTAGATTTTTATCAATATTTTCAATTCTCTCGGTGATTGTTCTTCTTGAGAGAGACAGTCACTGAAAATCATTTTTCTTTTCAGGGCACATAATATCGCACACATCTATCATGCACTGCTTTATAAATTCACCATCTGAAAATGCTTTATTAGATTTAGCAATATTATAAGCCAACACACAACTGGCTTTCGTAGTGCATCTTTGAGAATGATTAGCTCTCTGAAATAATTGTTGTTGACTTGATAAATTTTTTATTAAATCTTTCGATTTAATTTTTTTCACCTCTTCACTTAACGATGAGTAGGAGTGGTTTTCATGTTTGCTCTTGAAATGGCGTTGAATATTATATTCTTTTAAAACTGCAACAGTTGTATTGCAAAGTAAGCACACAGGTTTTTCTTTAAATAAAGTAAAGACATATTTCCACGTTCATTCTTCTTTAAATACTCGACATTCTGAATCCACTTTTCTTTTTTTAACATCCATTTTAGACGTTACCTACTACGGAGAACACCACACAGAAATGCAATTGACGAAAGCTTACTGCTAACTAATGCTCTTGCGCGGGTGTTTGTTGAGGCAGTGAGAGTTTCGGGGATTACACAAACAATTACTCAAGTCACAGCGGGTCGTTGCAGATGACTGACTAAGTCGCTAACTGATCTTCGGGCGGCCTCGCTTGTATTTATACCTACCTGCAAGGATTGTTCGGGAATTGGAGTTTTCCGGTTCTTTCGAGAAAACAAGTTTCGAGCGAAGATGAGTCATCTGTTTAGGTCGGATGGATTTGTCCAGAATACTATTGTGTTTTGAATATCGCCGCAGGTAGTTTTTATGCGGGTCGTCACATTACGAAGTAAGAACGCGTTCAAACATTCTCACGACGGCATTCTTAAACGGGCCGGATTAAACCTTTCCGCGGGCCGGACTTGGCCCGCGGGCCGTAGTTTCCCCATCACTGGTTTACAGCATGGATAGGAAAGAAAACATCCAATTTTGAAAAAATATCGAAGTTGGGTTGATTTTCAGTGCGTTTTTAACTTCACTTTAAATCAGTGTTTTATACGCGTGGCGCATGAAGTAAAATTTCGAGTTTAGAAAAGCCCCGTCGCTGCGCAACCCTCGACAAATTTTCTACGCGGGGCTTTTCTAAACTCGAAATTTTACTTCATGCTTAGTCTGGGAGTGGTCCATCAAGATTTTCTACATGTCGAGATTTTCGATATTTCTAGATTTATGTCGATTTATTCACAGTTTGTTATTGTATTAAATGCAACTTTAATATTAAATAAAAACGATTTTTTTAAGAATAGAATATTCACCCACTAAGAGCCGACCAAATTATAAAGTTAACTCTTAAAGTTAATTTTAGATAAAATTTTGAATCTATTTCTATGATTTCAATGAATGATTTATTATTATATTACATACGTCGATTTTTTAAAAAAGTTAAATTTAAAATTCAATCGAGTGTTGTCCACTCCCAGACTAAGCATGAAGTAAAATTTCGAGTTTAGAAAAGCCCCGCGTAGAAAATTTGTCGAGGGTCGCGCAGCGACCCGAGACAAATTTTCGCGGGGCTTTTCTAAACTCGAAATTTTACTTCATGCGCCACGCGTATAAAACACTGATTTAAAGTGAAGTTAAAAATGCACTGAAAACCAACCCAACTTCGATATTTTTTCAAAATTAGATGTTTTCTTTCCTATCCATGCTGTAAACCTTCAGATATTCGTTGTTTTCTTGTAAAAAAACTTCGATTCCCTGCAGTCATTCGGTCTCCGAAGACCATGGTTGGTCCTTCGAGCTGTAGCCTTTGTAAAATGGTAATAAACTTAGTAATCTAGAGTGATCCTTCAATTTGAAACTTCTAAGAACCAGTGTTGTCCACTCCCAGACTAAGCATGAAGTAAAATTTCGAGTTTAGAAAAGCCCCGCGTAGAAAATTTGTCGAGGGTCGCGCAGCGACCCGAGACAAATTTTCACGGGGCTTTTCTAAACTCGAAATTTTACTTCATGCGCCACGCGTATAGAACACTGATTTCAAGTGAAGTTAAAAATATACTATTAACGTTGGATATTTTTCATGGTTAAGTAGCCAAATATCTATTCACAAATATTTGAATTATTCGAAAATTTCAATATTTATATTCAAATATGAATAATTTAGTGATTTAAATATTTATATTAGAATATTTAACTATTTGAATTAATCGAATTCAAATCCCAGCCTTAATAGCGATGATTCGAATTATTTAGGAGGATTTGAATCCGTGTATGAGGATTCGAATGCTTTTATAAGGACTCGATTCCTTTTATAAGAATTCGAATCCTTTCATGAGGATTCGAATCCTTTAATAAGGATTCCAATCCTTTTATAAGAATTCGAATCCTTTTATAAGGATTCGAATCATCTACGTCTGGATTCGAATACGAATCCTTTTAAAAAAAATGTAACGAATCCGTTTTCACTAAAGTATTCGAATACCTCTGTTGAATCCTCTAAAAGGATTCGAATCCCGGAATCGAATCTTGAATGATTCGAATCCTGCCCAGCTCTGGATAATATAATATACAATGCGTTTTTATAGGAGTATACATAGTGAAAATGTATACCGACAGGAAAAATTCTCTGTATTCCTACATTAGTTGTTTTTAAAAAGAGTTTAATTTGAAGTTTTAAGCGGGTGCTTTCCACTTCCAGATTAAGCATGAAGTAAAATTTCAAGTTTAGAAAAGCCTGAAGAATTTTGATAGGTCGCTCCGTTTCGCTACGCGACCTATCCAAATTAGACTTTTCTAAACTCGAAATTTTACTTCATGCGCCACGTGTATAAAACACTGAAACATTGTGAAGTTCAAAATATACTCTCTGCTTGTTTTTGATACCTTGCAAATTGATGTTACAAATTTTTATTTTGAATAATACTTACGTTTAAATTTTTTTTTTTGAATTTATAAACGTACACTAAATGAAAAAATCACTGTGTGTAGCTAAATGTAATTTTAAATCGTAAGTCAAAGGGTTAAAATCATATGTTCTTATTCAGTCCATGTACTCAGTACTTTGTACTCATAAAAGTACTTAAGTACTTGTACCTAATCCTCGAGTACATATTTCGCAGACGGAACAGCTCTGCCTTGATCTAAAGCCTGGGTCTCCAAACTATCTTCTTCGCGGGCCACAAATACAATTCTACATAATAAAGTCGGCCAAGATCCGATTAATTTTATAAAATTATGAAAAATTTAAGGAACAATTGTTAGAATATTTCAAAATATGACATTTACAAAAAAAATTACAAACAATCGCGGGCCGGATTCATGCAAGTCGCGGGCCGGATTTGGCCCGCGGGCCGTAGTTTGGAGACCACTGCTCTAAAGTATGCAATGTGAACTGGAATCTGCATGAAAATATCCATTAAAACTTTTAGCGTAGAATGAGGAATATTCTACATTCAATGCTTTTAACGTATATTAATGTATGTTTTCATTTTATTTTTTAGGTCTAAATGACTACTTAACACTGAAATAAAAAATGAGCGCCAACATCTACACGACGCCGCATAAACCCCCGAAGACCCGCATCCCGGTGGCGTCGCCGTCGCCCCTGCGCCGCTCTTACAGCGTCCGTCTGCGGGGCGACAAAACCGCCCCCGACATCCGTTCGGCGCCGTTCTACCCCCAAGACGCGAACCGCCACAGGCAGCAGCAACCCTTCTACAACTACCCTTCCTGTAACGCAACTAAATCCAGCCGAGTCGCGAACCACTATGCACCCCCCGAACTACGCAGAGGAAAGTCGTTCATGGAGAGGGGCGAACGCGGAAACGGAAACGGTTTCGGTGGCGGCGGTCTCAGCAATGGGGTTAGTAAAGGGCCCTGCAGGGCCGACGACGCAACGACGACGGACCACCGCGGCAGGAATGGCGGGCTGAAAGGGCCCGACTCCCCCGACAGCCCCAACAGCCGCACCAGGAGTTTGGTGAGTTGATTATGAGCATATTAAAAAAAAGACGGTCATCATATATCGATCAGCCGGTCGCGTTGTTGTGTTTGTTGTTGCCGCACTGGTATGCAGGATTGTATTTAATTAGGTAGAACGTCTTCCTGCTGCTTTAACTAAATTAAATTGAATAACGCTTTCTAATTTTAAGAGTTATGTAAAGTTGCAAAAAATTTGAAGCATACATTTCCATTGCTAATCAGTTTGTGCACCGCTTCAAAAAGAACATGATGTTGTTTTATTTTTAAAAGTTTTTTCGGGTATAATCGATAAGGAAGGTGTTGGACCTATCTATAAAATAGTTGCAGCTTTAGTGTCGTGCTTCCTTTTATTGGGATATAAAATTGACTATATGGTTAGTAAATTTATTTTAGTATTAACGAAAATATTCAGTAAATCAATTAAAGTAATTATTATTAATAATTAACAAAATGTGCTCATTGACATAAAAATCCATAGTAGTATATTTTTTTAAATAAGGATCTCATTTATCATAGCAACTACAAAAATAATTACAATGTTTAAAACAATTGAAAAGCTAAAATTAATAAAAGTACATGTGTGGCATATCATTGAAATCAGGGCGAAAAATGCAAACGGATATCGTCTGACAAATTAAAATTAATCACGATCTGATGCAATATTTCATTTATTTTAAGTCTTTTTAAAGATTTTCAATAAAATTATAAATAAGATAAATATGATATGATGATAAATTTACATTTACTCCTCATATTCAATCTCTTGTTAAAAGTTCCTTTAAAGCATTACGATTTATCCAACGTAATTCTGCGAACTTGCGAAATCCGAATGCTTTGAAATCTCTATTCAATGTTTATGTACGTTCAAAGTTAGAATATGCTTCATTAATTTGGTATCCACAATCTCAACTTCAGATTTATCTTGTGGAAAGTGTTCAGTTATTCAGTTATTTATTTGTTTGTACGGAAATCTCCATTTTACATTAAATATATATATATAATAATAAATGTGTGTAAATTAAACATATAACAAATAATACAATGCACATGATAGTTATAAAATTCAAGTTATAATTAGCTAATAAATACAATTAAAAAACAACTACAAGATCAATGAGCGAAAGGTGGCGCTTAAACATATTGTAAGAATTACAAAATATTAAAAAGTTTGGAAATGTATTTAGTATATTATAATATTTCATTATGCGACAAACAGGATTATTAGAGGCATAATTTGTGCGATGGGTGTTTAAACGAAACAAAAGGTTTGTTTCGTAGAACAGTGGATGAATAAAAATTAAAGTTTAATGCCCCAACCAATATGCTACTGTTCACAAAGCCATTAATTAGTTTGTACCCATAGTACAAATCTAGCATAACTCTTCTGTAGCGCAGATTTCTTAAATTTCTTAAATTTCTATACCTGAAGACTGAGGGGCATTATCCTGAAAGAGGCTATGATCATTCTCGTTTGCTTGAGAAATTTAATGTCGAATCTCTTGAGTGCCGACGTTACAAGTCTGCTATCTCATTGATACATAAACTATTTAATAATCATATCGACAGCCCCGATATTTGAAAGCTAATTAGATTGCATATTCCTACTTTCAACAGTAGATATAAGACTACATTTAATACCAGTTATAATAGATTAAATTTTGGCGCTAAATCACCCATCAGCATAATTTGTAATAACTTTAATCAACTACCTCCAACTTGTGATATCTTTTTTTAATCACTAAAATCCATAGTCGCATTATGTCAATCAAATAATTAGGTTTTTATTATTATTATTTTTTCATAATGTTATAATACACTATTATTGTTGTTATTCTTGTACATTGTCTTGTAATTGGGAAATCTTTGTTTCCTGTTGAGCAATAAATATTATTATTATTATTATGAACGATTGTAATAAATCGCGATTTTCAGTTTATCCTCAATAACTTTAAAAATTTTTGGAATGTTTACTCTTTTTCAACAGAATCTAAGTAAGCACATAAAACTACACAACTTTGCCTTTTTAACCGAATCTCTGTCATAGGTATTAACAAAGTTATCCTTACTGTCCCACTCAAAGTGGGACACCCTGTATAACTGAAAAGAAAATAAAATAACCTATTTATTAAGGCCAACGCTATCTATGGCTTCCATAAAAAACACAACTTTGTGTTGTATCTTGATTCTTAAAGAAACATTTTATAAATCTCATTCAATTCTCTTTAAAATAGTGCCTAAAGAAAATGCAACTTATATCTCAAAAACAAAATGAACAACTTTAATATTGATAAAAATCGATAAGGGAAATTAGTGAGTCGTTTGCTATAGTTTCCAAAAACCCCTATAGAAACATCAACATTTTATAAATCACCCACCCAGTACAACCAAGAGAAAATTATGTCAAATTCAAGATTGTTAATTTTCTAGAAATAACGATTTAAACTTTGCTTATTTACACAACATTGTATATTTACTTACTGAAATATTCCTATCATTAAGGTGAATCTATGTCGAAACAGCATAGTATTTAATTATGGTTAAATACCTCGTTAAGTAATTAGACAAACAATGGGCGTTTACTTAATTTGTGAGAGAGATAAATGAACCTGGTTTCCACCGTTTAATTAGACAACACACATACATGTTTTTGCATCCAGGACAAACGAAAGTACATAATAATTTTTATAAAATACAAGTTTGTGCTTAAAAAATAATTCGAAAATGTGAAGAGATATTAATGCTGGGTTTCACTAACGTAAATTAAATCGACCAATTTAATATTCATCGATTAAAATCTAATAATAGATTTATAATCTGTTTAATAACTAGGAGGAGCGTTTTAAATTTCACGCGCCAAAACCTACAACTCTGATTGGCCGAGAGCGCGCCCATTTTACACTATGCTAATTAAGTCATTATTAGACACAACAGCTGGCATAACCTTAATTCAAAGCGTTACCGAGTTGCAACTTTGTCTGTTTCGTAATAAGTTTTGTGTGGTGTTTCTTTAGCATAGTTAAAAGTTAGTTTTGTTTATATTGTTGTGATGGATTATGGACCCAGTACAAGCTAGGTGATAATATCACCTTCACTTCAAAAAGGCGTAAGAATTTGGATTAGGGTCATTTATATCTGTCTGAAAAACACTGCATAATAATTATGTATAAGCAGATGATAACAGATGATCCACATATGAAAATAACTGCTGTTGTAACAGACATTATTGGTGCAGTAGGTGAGATATCAAATAGCCTAAGAATATGCATCAAATAATAAAATGTTTAATTTTTAGAAGTTGTAAATTCCACTATCTATCGTACCATTAGCGAATATAAGAAATCCGGAGAGATTTGTAGCCCTAAACAGCTTGGAGGACATAATTACAAGTTTTGATGACGTAGTAAAGAGATCCGTGCATATTTTCTTCTATAAAAATGAACTGCCAACTTTGAATAAAGTTTTAAAAGAAGTAAACAATCATGCAGGCATGCCGAAGATGAGTTGTTCTACCTTGTATAGTTTTATAAAACAAATCAATTTTAAGTAAGATAGAGACCAGAGCTGGGCAGGATTCGAATCATTCAGAATTCGAATCCTGGATTCGAATCCTTTTAGAGGATTCAAAACAGGCATTCGAATACTTTAGTTCAACTGGATTCGTTACATTTTTTTAAGAGGATTCGTACTCGAGTCTAAATGTGGGTGATTCGAATCCTTATAAAAGCATTCCAATCATTGTAAAAGGATTCGAATACTTACAAAAGGATTTAAATTGTCAAAAATAATTCGGATTAATTGTGAGGAATAATATGAAAAATGTTTTTTTTGTGTGTTTTTAAATTTCACGTTAAATCACTGTTTTATGCGCGTGGCGCATGACGTAAAATTTCGAGTTTAGAAAAGCCCAGAAAATTTGTCTCGGGTCGCTGCGCGACCCTCGACAAATTTTCACGGGGCTTTTCTAAACTCGAAATTTTACTTCATGCTTAGTCTGGGAGTGGAAACGCTCTTTCGAAACATTAAACTGAATGGTTTGATAAGAACATTAAATGATTGAAAATGTTTTTAAAGATTATAATCTAGTTTTCAAAATTTTGTTTAATATTTTTTGAAGTAAAACTGAAATGGTGGCCACAATCTGAAATGTTACATTTTTCCGACATTTCCCTGACTAAAGATTTTTTCCCTGACCTTTTAATATAACTTTCTTCTGTGGGAAACCCCCATTCTGCTTAATAGTTTTCATTGTTTTTGCCAATATTTTAGTTAATTTTATAAATTTTTACGTGTTTTGTAATTTGCATGCTGATTTTGACAAATTTAATAATATCACATGGCTTTTTTGTTAGTGTTTTGGTCAATTTGAATATAATTCCATGACTTTTCTCTGACTTTCCCAGTTTCAATGATATTCAGTGAACTTTTTATTTGCGTAAATTTCAGGCATTAGTGGATTTTATAATAGAGTTCAATTTAAAGTTTTCAACGAGTGTTTCCACTCCCAGACTAAGCATGAAGTAAAATTTCGAGTTTAGAAAAGCCCCGTGAAAATTTGTCGAGGGTCGCGCAGCGACCCGAGACAAATTTTCGGGCTTTTCTAAACTCGAAATTTTACTTCATGCGCCACGCGCACAAAACACTGATTTGAAGTGGAGTTCAGAAACACACAAATACAACTTTAACTAGGGTAACAAGGACTTAGATATTTAGTCTGTTATCAACGATGTTCAGTGGTAATAATAATGAATTCGGTTTTGAATATTTTATTTAAAACAACTGGTTTATATATTAATGGTTGCAAAAAAATAATAAAATCAAATTTATTCTTAAAGGATTTGTATTCGTGATTCGAAAAAAAACAGGATTCGAATCTTCGATTCGAATCATATTTATCTCTTACGATTCCTTTATTCGAGTATTCGTGATTCGAATCATATTAGGTGAATCAAATTCGTGATTCGAATCCTTTTTACGAGAATTCGTCCCAGCTCTGATAGAGACACATTATTATATAAATTGCATATTATATTATGAACATAATGTAAGTATGTTTTATTTCACAGATATATAGCGACGTGCCGTATAAGAATTTTAATTGATCCGACGATATCGTACGATTTAAAAGAAAATACTTAACCACAATTAAGATCTACAAAATGGATATTTGATTTTATTTAAAAAGTAATTATGAAATTGTTTAAAATTGCCGCCAAATTTATCTAGTGATATTTCTGGTAACTTTTTATAGTGTAAATTGGGCTTTGACACTTACTCCTTCTAGTTTTTAAACAGACTATAGAGTAGTCGGCTTTTTTGTGCGGTTGCCCTGACTGCTAATTGAATGATGAAATACATTTGAGGTTATACTAAACTATGTGTTCACAGTCAGTAGTGCCAATCTTTTATTTAAATTTGTAGGAAGTTCTGTGTTCTCGTCTGAGTTGGCCACTGTAGGCGCTATTTTTAAATTACCCGCGTTCCTGATTCACAGATTCACAGAGTCACTGAGTCACTGAATCACAGTTTTACCGAGTCACTGATTCCCTGATTCATAGATTCACCGAGTCGCTGATTCATTTTTAGTTTTTATTTGCCGTTTTGTTTTATAATAATTTGACAGATAAATGATGACAGATTGCGGTATCATGATTTGAATGTGTAATAGAGCTTCTAACTGACGCCATTATAAATCCCGTTTTGTGAACAAAACAAAACGCGAATTAGCGTGGTTTAAAATCCATATTAAACACGCAAATGCCGTGTTTAATGAAATTAAGTGTTTAATGCACCCCATTTATACAGCCCACAAAATTAAATGATGCACATATTATCAGATCGTCGTGAACAAAATCTGTTAAACATTATATCAAAAGCAATTCCTTTAATAATTACACTTCGCACATTATAGTAATTAATTAATCTTTGATAAGATAAGAGATAGTCGATATATGTATGTACATATAAATATTTATTTAGTTTATATTTTTAAAGAAATTATATTTTCCATGCAATATTTTCATTTGTGTTAATAGTACACTCTAGTATCATCAAACTATGTATATATCTGACCCCTCTTTAAATTTTGCGAGATTTAACGAGGATATCCTGTGCTTATGTTAGGTCACGAAAACAAATCGTATTTGTCGAACTTAAACCGCGTATTACTAATCAATATACAAGGTGGCCAGAAAATGAGTGAAACGCTTTAGGTAACTTAATAATAATAATAATAATAATATTTCTTTATTTTAAAGTTCACCAGATACACGTAATACAATATATACAAATACAGATTATGTGTAATATAGTCAGCCGATGTACATGATAAGAACTTAAAATAGTGTCAGAGGTATAGTAAGGTAATCATAATATTTTGAGTAAATCATAGGCGAAAGATATCTAATTGTTTAGGAAAATCATGACGGTATATGGTTCCAGATCACATAAGTACTTAAATAGCTGTTTTAAATATTGGGATTCCTTGATAAATAGTGGCATTCTGTTCCAAATTTTAATGGAAGCGAAGAGTACACTCTTTTGATATACCGCAAGCCTGTGCTTAGGGGTTACATATATACTTTTTTGTCTTGTACAGTAGTTGTTTTTCATCTTAAGGTCCATAAAGTAATTATTGTGTTTTAGCAGAAATATGACACATTTGTATATGTACAAAGCAGGGACCGTTAGCAACCGTTCACGTTTAAAAACGAATTGCATCTTTTTTTAAATTCAAATGGCACGCTTTTGCAGAAGAAACACTTTTTGTAGGTTTGCATTAATTCCTCCCCAGAAAATGATTCCATATTGTAGTACCGTATATATATTGCTGTAATAAAATTTTTTACAAATGTCAGAGTTAGTACATTTACGCAGAATTCGTAATCCATATATGCTTTTCGCTAATCTATTGCATGTAGTCGTCGTATGTTCTTTAAAATTTAGTCTGTTATCTATTGTTATACCTAGTAATTTTGAATGATTTTTTAATTTGTATTGAGTGCCGTCTTCACTAGCACTATTGCTAAATAAAATAATGTTTGTTTTACTTTCATTTAGCACTAATTTGCTAATACGTTAATTAATTTTGAGGAGAAAATCCAAATTAAAATATATTGTATGGTTCTTCATTAACGGTTACGGCGCCATTGAAATTCTAAATATGTCACACGAAATCTGCAATATTTTAGAAATGTTTTGATTAAAATCATATCTGGGTCAATCCACTAGAAATCACCCAGACCACGTTGCTCAACATTTTTGTTTTTTCAATTTTTTTTACCAGTTATTCCTCAATACTAGGTAAGTTCAAAAGTATAGTTAAAAACATGTTCAGGCTCATACTTTTTTTTCTGGCGGACATTTTAAGTTTGCTTCGTAACCGTTTTTCGGCTGAAAACAAGTTTTATTCAAATTATTAATTTTATAGATATCAAGACAAAATAAAAACCAAAATGATCAGAACAATGCTCTAGATTTTTTGTCCTGATATGATATTACCTAAGTAGTTAGAAAAGTGCAGACAAAAATTTACAACTATAAATTAACCTAAAACGGGAGTTTTAGTGCTGCGAAATTATTAGAAGGAAGAAAGATTGATCTTTCATTTTTTTTTCTTGCATAGATTTATTATAGGACTACTTGCTGAGAAGTTTGAAGTTTAAAAACTCCGTCCATTTTTTTATATAATTTCTCAAAATTGCCAAAAAGCGTATTTTGGCAATATTTGAAGTAAATTATCTCAAAAGGGACTGAGTGAAAAATTATGAAATTAATACAAATAACACCCCTTTATGACATGAACATATGATATTTGATGATTGAGACTCAACTGGTTCCAGAATTATAGTGCATCAAAGCTAGCCAAAAATTGCGTTAAACGCATAAAAAATTGAACGTTAATTAATGGTAAGAATCCTCTAGAGGTAATCTTCCTGACAACTTTACTTACTGGAGTCCACACCCTATTCTTTTTAGATATGCGAAAGGCAGTTATGAGCCAGGTGGATCGAAAAAATGGACTAATACATCGGTATTTTGATCGCACTTGTCTTTGACTATGCCTAGCCGTCACTGATATTCGTAAATGCATGCAACATAGTCCATGTTTGTAAGCGAAGATTTGTCAGTAAACACTTCTAAGAACCAATTGATGATACTCTTGTTCCTGGTACAGGTAAGCAAAGGTTAAATCTTTTTGTTAGTTTAGCTTCAATTTGTTTAATTTTTCCGGCAGAGGCAACATGTATTTTATTCGGGTTATTTTTTCATTGCAGTATTTGAGCATGTCTTGTGGAGTAAGAATTTGGTCGTAGTAAGGTCTCTGCATGCTGGCTCTAGTTATTTTCCCAGTATAGTCTCAATCATCAACTTCATATTATATGTTTATGCCATAACGAGGTGTTATCTGTAATTATTTCATAATTATTCAATTAGTCCCTTTTGAGATAATCTAGTTTAAAACTTGCCAAAATACGATTTTTAGCATTCTTGAAAAATTATATTAAATAAAAGAAACCAGTTGAGTTTCAGTCTCAGCCATCAAATTCATATCATATGTTTACATCATAAAGAGGTGTTATCTGTAATAATATAATTTTTCACTCAGTCTCTTTTGAGATAATCTACTTTAAAAATTGCCAAAATCCGATTTTTAGCATTTTTGAAAAATTATATAAAAAATTATAATTTTCTCTACCTTTAAATTTCTACAGCAAGTAGTCCTATAATAAATCAATAAAAGAAAAAAAATTAAAGATAAGTCATTAATTACCGTTCAATTTTGTGTGCATATGACGCAATTTTTAGCCAAATTTGATGCACTATAACTCTGGAACCAGTTGAGCCTCAATCATCAAATTCATATCATATGTTTTTGTCATAAAGAGATGTTATCTGTATTCATTTCATACGTTTTCACGAAGTCCCTTTTGAGATAATTTACTTTAAAAATTGCCAAAATACGATTTTTGTCATTTTTGAAATATTATATAAAAATAAGGACAAAGTTCTCAAGTTTCAAAAGTCTACAGCAAGTAGTCCTATAATAAATCTATACAAGAAAAAAAAATTAAAGCTGCGTCTTTCTTCCTTCTAATAATTTTACAGCCCTAAAACTCCCGTTTAAGGTTAATTTTCAATTTACAGTTATAAATTTTTTTCTCCATTTTTCTAACTACTTAGAGAATATTATCTAAAGACAAAAAATCTAGACCATCATTCTGATAATTTTGGTTATTATTTTGTCTTGATATCTATAAAATTAATAGAGTTAGAAACATTTACGTAAAACTTGTTTTCGGCCGGAAAACCTGTTACGAAGCAAACTTAAAATATCCGCCAAAAAAAATCATAAGCCTTAAAATTTGTCTAACTATAGTTTTGAACTCACCTAGTATGGGGCAATAACTTGTAAAAAAATTAGGAAAATCAAAAATGTCGAGCAACAATTTTTATTATATTTGGGTGATTTCAAATGGATTGACCTTCTATCAACAACCAGCTTTACATTGCAAATGTGTATGTAATGCTAAGTCGATTGTTAATGGCAATCATTTTATACAAAATAGTAAAAACAAATTCTAGTGACAGATTTTTAATATTAATGGCATCGTGAGGCTTACTAAATAACCATACAATATTTTGTTTATGCCCGGTATTATAAAACGTTTTATTACCTAATTAAAATTTACTTTAGGAATAAATTAATTTATTCCAAACATTTCGGTATTATAAACACAAAATAACTTTATTTGGCTAATAAATCTCCCCAGTAAATTATTTATTTGTTTTTCTACCAAGTAAATTTTATTCTCTAAATAATTTGACAGTTATAAGTCAAAAGTGTATTATAATTACTTTAGATTCTACTACTTGTATTTATTAATATCATTACGGTTATCATGTCTACCATATCATCCGTGTCAGATTTAAGTTTGCTCATAGTATCTTTCCTGACAGTGATTAATTCGAACCACAAGACATTCTAAGGAGTCGAAGACCTAGAGTTTTTCAAATCAGACATAACCAGGGATTTTTATACTTATGCATACGCGTTTTTAAAATTAGTTCCATTTAAAGTTTTAAACGAGTGTTTTCCACTCCCAGACTAAGCATGAAGTAAAATTTCGAGTTTAGAAAAGCCTGAAAATTTGGTTTGGTAGCGACCAAACCAAATTTTCAGGCTTTTCTAAACTCGAAATTTTACTTCATGCGCCACGCGTATTTAACACTGAAAGCACTGAAATATTGTAAACAAGTGAACTTCATTTGAAATCAGTGTCTTGTACGCGTGGCGCATGAAGTAAAATTTCGAGTTTAGAAATGCCTGAAAATTTGGTTTGGCCGCTTCGCGCTTTGCGCTACGCGACCAAACCAAATTTTCAGGCTTTTCTAAACTCGAAATTTTACTTCATGCTTAGCCTGGGAGTGGAAAACACTCGTTTAAGTCTTTTATCATTTCTAATAAGCTTTCTTTTTCTTGTTCTGTGTAATTCTGTCCTATTCCACGGTTATTCTCCATAAGTATAAGGAGTTATACTAAATTTCCAATTTTATTGACAATTTAATTTAAAATATTGACATTTTAATTTAACAAATTGGTGGGTACAGCTATGGCCACAATGAAAATGTATAATTTCGGTCTGTAATCTACTAATTAAATTATTTATTTCTTGAATTCGAAGACCTAGAGTTTTTCAAATCAGACAACCAGGGATTTTTATACTTATACATACGTGTCTTTAAAATTAGTTCTATTTAAAGTTTTAAATGAGTGTTTTCCACTCCCAGACTAAGCATGAAGTAAAATTTCGAGTTTAGAAAAGCCTGAAAATTTGGTTTGGTCGCGTAGCGCGAAGCGCGGAGCGACCAAACCAAATTTTCAGGCTTTTCTAAACTCGAAATTTTACTTCATGCGCCACGCGTATTTAACACTGAAAGCACTGAAATATTGTGAATAAGAGAACTTCACTTGAAATCAGTGTCTTGTACGCTTGGCGCATGAAGTAAAATTTCGAGTTTAGAAAAGCCTGAAAATTTGGTTTGGCCGCACCGCGCTTCGCGCTACGCGACCAAACCAAATTTTCAGGCTTTTCTAAACTCGAAATTTTACTTCATGCTTAGCCTGGGAGTGGAAAACACTCGATTAAGTCTTTTATCATTTCTAATAAGCTTTCTTTTTCTTGTTCTATGAAATTCTGTCCTATTCCACGATTATTATCCATAATTATAAGGAATTATACTAAATTTCCAATTTGATTGACAATTTAGTTTGAAATATTGACAATTTAATTTAACAAATTGGTGGGTACAACTATGACCACAATGAAAATGTATAATTTCGGTCTGTAATCTACTAATTAAATTATTAATTTCTAGAATTGCTATTTATTTAGTAGGTTTGCTTTATAATACGCAATTTTAGTTGCCCATTAGTTTACTAGGTAAATAAATTGACTCCACAAATAGTTATCTAATGATTTATTAATCGTTTATAATACCGGACATTAGTGTTTTTAAAAAAAATATTAATCAATTATTTATATTTTGATTTCTTTTTAGTTTTTTTCTGCTTAAAATTGATTAACTAATCGCTCTATGTAAAGCTTTTCACTCATTTTCTGGCCACCTTGTATATGGAATTATATCATAATAATAAGTATACTATTAATATTAACCCAGACTCACTTTAAAGCAATGAAACTATAAATTAATTTTGATATAAATCGTCAAAAAAATTACACATCTCTATTTAGTTTAGTTTATGTGTTAAAAAATAAAACTGGCAAAATTTAATACTGAAATGTATGTAAAATTGTTCATTAAAATTAGCTAAACTGAACAAAAGTATCATTATAAATATTTTTTAAGAGAATAATAAAGTTAATTTATTTATTTATAAAATTAATGGTACAACACCTTTTTTAAAAATAATTAATTAATATAATAATCGTAGTAACATTTAATTAATATATTTGTCTTAATACATGCACATATAAATGAATTGCTTACTTCTAAAAGAGGCTATTTGAAAATGTTCATTTAAATTTAAAAAAAAAACTGTAAGTTCCATTCATTATTAGTTAGATCAACGCAGATTTCTTAAGTTTATAAAGCATCATAAGCATAGTAGTTCTGGACAGAAGTTTCAAAAAGTGATAGTTTTTTCAAGTTTAGGAGATGACCCCTTTTTAAAATGACCGATTAAAATATAATAAACTGGAATATTTACATACTAAATATGCAGATTAGTTTACGCCTTAGCTGCATTAGAGCACTATTCGTTACCTAGGGACATTAATAATAATAATAATAATAATGTTTTATTAGTGTTATAGCAGAGCTTACACAAGTCAGAGTTTACAAGTTTTACATGTTTAGGTATTTAAGATTTACTGATATAAACAATTACACAAATGCGTATACGAACACAAAATATAAATAAAAACGATTATTTATACATACGTACAGAGTATATGAGCAGTAAATCATGACTAAAATGTATACTTTAGAAAGTCCTATATGGTGTAGAAGGCATTTTTGATAAGAATTATCTTAATTTCTTTCTTGAAATTTACTATATTTGGTTCCCTAAATCTATCCGGTAAATGATTGAAAAATTTCAGACCATAATAGTTCTGACAATTCCTGGATCTTTGGAGCCTGAGGTTGAGAATGCTTAAGTCACTTTTCGTTCTGATGTGATAATTGTGCCTTTGTTGGTTTAATTTGTTGTCGTCGTAATACGATTTAATTAATAGCACACTTTGCAGGACATAGAGACAAGGTAGTGTTAATATTTTTAGCTTTATGAATGCTGGTTTGCAGTTATCTTGGTAACCTAAGTTATCAAGTATTCTTACCACTTTCCTCTGAATACCAAAGAGCCTGTGTCTAATGGAGGAATGTCCCCATGCCACAATGTTGTATGAGAGATGGGACTGGAAAAGGGAAAAATATGCGATTCTTAGCATGCTGGGCTGATGTTGTTTTTTAGACCCCTGATAACACAGATGCTTTTATTTAATTTTGCAGCTAATACATCGCCCTGGCTGTTCCACAGTAGATGATTATCTATATGAATGCCCAAGAACTTCACCGTTTTGTGTTGATAAGGCTCTTGTGTATTCAAGCTGTAAATGGCTGTTTCGGTTTTATTAGCATTCAGAGTCAAGAGGTTGGCATTAAACCAAATTTTTGCTTTTTCAAGCAAGACATTATTTTCCTCCAAACCAGCATTCAGGCTTGGCGATGAATTGATGATTGTTGTATCGTCCGCGAACAGGACAACTTTGCAATTTGACATAGTCAGGGAAATCGTTTACAAACAATAAGAACAGTAAAGGTCCTAAAGTAGAGCCTTGTGGGACACCACATTTTACTTCTAGCAATTCCGACATTTCGCCATTGTGAAACACAGATTGTAATCTGCTAGAAAGAAATGATATCAGCAGCCTACAACTTAGTGGGCTGAAATTGTACATATATAATTTTCTCAATAAATTAGTCATTAGTCGTGACATTGAATTTTCAAAACCAAGAGACGTTTTATGTGTCTCTAGGTAAAATGGCGAGTTTTCCTTCTGAAAACGAAAAATTATTCATTTCCTAATAATAAGGGTGAATTCAAAGATCTATTTTTAATTCTATGGAGAGTGTATAAATCAGCTAAAGTCAATACATTACCCATTTACCCTGACGTCACAAAAAACAAAACACAGTATCATAAACGCATGTCTACGGTTTTGTTTGATTTTATTTGACAAACCTGTCAGTGAGCAATTAAATTATTTCAAAATAAGGAACGACAAATAAGAACGAACTGAATCCCACACAACAATAAACCTCAGTTAAATTGGATATTACTAATGTGCTCAGTATTTAGTCACAATATTCAAGAAAATATACATTTACAATCACTCTTGGTTCTGCGACAAATGGTAAGTGATCAATCTCTGTGGATCCTCTTTATTTCTAACATTTCAATTATTCCTGTCCCTACTTGTACTACAGTTGGATCGTTTAAAACATGATTTAGAGTAGGCTTTGAATTTTAAATTAGATAGGCACTACTGACTGTTAACACATAGTTTACCATAACCGCAATCATTCAATTAGCATTCTGGGCAACCGCACAAAAAAAATGCCGCCTACTCTGAATCGTCATTTAAACGATCGCACGGTACAAACCTTTCACCCGCTACTGGAAATCTGATTTGTTTCTTCTTTAAATAGTTTCGCCATAGTTCGAATGATATTTCATGCATTTTCGTAAAATTGGCGCGTTTGAAGTATTTTTACAGGCGTTATGAATGTCATGATGACAGAAACGTAAACTTAACATTCGACGTGCCAAACAGTTGAAGATGTTCTATTTCAACCAAAATTCATTGATTGAAAACAGATAGAAGTTATTGACGTTAGGGTAGCAAGGTAATGTATTGACTATACTTTCCGACGATTCTCTAAAGACATAATATTAAGATCTTTCATTTATCATGTTGCACACATTTTTTTTTAATAGATTCAATTGAGTTTATGTTAGTTGCAGTTGATGATGTCCAAATAGAAGAACCAAATTCAAGGTGACAACGCACTAACGAAGAATACAGTGGTTTCAAGTATTTAATATCCAAATCATTGCCACTACGCCATAGACCACCCTATATTTGTAGCGACTTATTAGATAATGTTGTAATATGAGAGGTGAACTATAGTTTAGTATCAAAGGTGATCCAAAAATCTTGGTTTGTGTCAACACGAACAACTGAAGAATAACCGATTCTGACACAAACCAAGATTTTCGGATCACTTTTGATACTAAACTATCCTTCACCTCTCATATTACAACATTATCTAATAAGTCACTACAAATATAAGGTGGTCTATGGCGTAGTGGCAATGATTTGGATATTAAATACTTGAAACCACTGTATCCTTCGTTAGTGCGTTGTCACCTTGAATTTGGTTCTTGTATTTGGACATCATCAACTGCAACTAACATAAACTCAATTGAATCTATTAAAAAAAAAATGTGTGCCACATGATAAGTGAACATTGAATAACATTTTTGAACGTTTAAATATAATTTAATCTTTAAACACCAGTCGTTACGACGCTTCAAACCTTCTTGAATTAATTGGATGTTGTTAAGAATGCTTGAGAAAGGCATGTATGTCATTGATAAACACAATAAATAGTAAGGGTCCATAATGGGACCATTGCGGAACACCTGAAGTGACATTTATTACTTTTGACTTGAAATTAAATAATTTCAAGCAAAAGCAATAAATGTCACTTCAGATGTTCCGCAAGGGCCCCAATATGAACACATTCTATTTATTCAAACATATTTCACTCTGTCTATCAAAAAAGACGACAGCCATTTAATAGTGCTGCAATTAAAACCAGTTGCCTTTAATTTTTTCAGTAGAATATTACAGTCAATTCAATTAAAAGCCTTGAAAAAATCAGTGTATATTGTATGCACTTAAGATTGTGTTTCCAAGGCATTCGACAGAAACTGTTTATATTCAAAAAGATTTGAAGTAATAGAATGGTTAGCCATAAACCCATGTTTGTTTTTAATTATAATTCGTTAAAAAGTTTAGGAATTACGGGCTGGCCGGCCATCCACTTGTAATTATCAATGATATTCTTTGGATTTTTTTTGTGGATAGGTATAGCATAACTAAATTTCAGTTTAGTGGTTAGAAAAGCGGATTTACCAAACTAAATTTTCAGGCTTGTCCAAACTTAAAATTTTACTTCATGCTTAATTTGGAGTAGAAACACTCATTTGAAACTTCAAATTGAACGCTTTTATAAAATAGACAAATAACTAAAATGTATAGAGTATATACTTTATGCATATTTAAAAGAACAAAATTCTGTATGTAATATAATGTCATTTATGGAAATCATAAAAACAAATGCAGAATTGTACCTAAAATCAACTTCTAGAGTTAACTCTATAATTGCTCGGCCGTTAATCGATTAAAGTGTTGAAGTCGAGCGTTAGTGGCTGAATGGTTAAACCTATGCCAGTAAACAATAAAAAAGTGTTGAAGTAAGGACTGCATTTTGTATACATTTTATTGAAGGAATGAGTCATAATCAATTTTTGAATTAAACATACTTTATTATAATTTTAGCATCAGTAAACAATGATTCGTATTCTTAGAGCCTCAAACAAAATTTTCAGACTTTTCTAAACTTGAAATCTTACTTCATGCGCCACACGTGTAAAATACTGTAATATTGTGAAGTTATAAACACACTGAAAAATACTTTAGCATTTTTTTGTAATGAGTAATAGTTGAAATATTTAAATAACAAAATATTTAAATTTTTTTTCACACGTTCTCAAGTCAGGCCAAATAATACAAAGTATCAAATTTACTTATTTAGTTAGTAATTTAAGAGAAATTAATAATGTTACGTTATTAAATCAATGGCGCTTAATGGGTTTTCAAAACCAAAATAAAACAAAATCATTTATTTTATTCCTAAAGCAATATTTATTCAGGAAGCAACTCCGTTGCTTTGATCCTTGCAATGCGAGTCATCCTCGATCAATATGAAAATAGTTAGAACTTCCGGAAATAAATGTCTCCAGTCTGCCAAAATAAAGAGATTAGGCTCTTTCACAATCACCAACAACAAAATAAATGCGGAAGTGGCAGTACGGAGGATTTTAGTGTAGATAAGGGGATTTTGTAACATCGACCTAAATCCCTAGAAAATGTGAAAATCCTAGACGGTTTGGATAAGAACATTTTATCATCCATGGCCCATGGAAAATGTGAAAATCCTGGACGATATACCTACGATTGGATAAGAACATTTTTTTGTCCATGGAACAATGTGGAAATCCCAGTAATAAATATTTGCGTGTGGATAAGGAAATTTTGAAAGGACTAATTAATTATAATTAAAAGAAAAAAATAAACTAAAGAAAACTTTGAGGTTGTTGCCTTCACAGAGTTAGCCATGCGTAATTAGTTGATGCAAAAATGCAGGTTTTTCTTGTTTTTCAGTTTATTGTTATTTTAATTAAAATATTTTATAAAAGAGAGGGAGCGGACATATTTTTAAGACAACAATAGTATATATAGAATGGTGACAATTGACCATACTTTATACAGGGTTCCTTGAAGTCTTAACAAGATTTCAATTAAACCAATCTGCGAAAATATTACTTGTAATAATTATAAGTTATAATTATTGCACTTTCAACATGTGATGTCCTTCTTAATTAATTTTCTACATTTTAATTAACAATTAATATAATTACTTACAGGCGTTTATCATAATCATCAATAATTACCTATTTATGAGCAATCAAAAGTTAACTGATTATTAAATCTACTTAACAAGAAAACTCTATCCTGACACTAATGCAATGAAAGCATATCTTTCGAGTAAAAACACGGATCATTTTTAATAAACGCTGATTCATCGATTTAAAGTTTGTGGTGTATTAAGGTGATTTGCAGGATTTTGAGAATAGTGCAAGAAAATGTTTATACAAGGGAAAGTAAGAGCAAATGCCCGCAATAAATGTTAAACTTAGTTTTGTTTCAGTTGCCAGGTTAATGTCACGCAATGTGCACTTATTCGGAAATAAGTGTTTTAAGAAAGACTTATTGAAACATTAGTTTAAAAATTATAATATGTGTGCGGTGATGTGTAACGTGCATAAATGGATTTAATTTTAAAAATGTAAGTATTTCAATTATTCAAATTGTCAATTTTTGCTTGCTCTTCATATTTATTTTACAGCCGAACATGAATTTCATAGTTAACAATATTTCACTACGCGAAAGATAAGAAACTTTATTTAAGATATCAATTTAGCTTACTTTTTTTGGACATATTTAACTTCATATTTGGTAAAATCAGGCTATTAATGATGAAGTAACTGTTCTTGAACTTCTGAATAAATCAGCTTTTTATGCGCCTGGCGCATGAAGTAAATATTTCGAGTTTAGAAAAGCATGAACATTTGGTTTGGTCGCTTCGCTTCGCTACGCGACCAAACCATATTTTCAAGCTTTCCTAAACTCGAAATATTTACTTCATGCTTAAGGTCATACCACTCGCTCGAAAAAAAAAGGGAAAATAGTGCTTTATGTGTATGCCGTTATTACCACCAATAATAATCCTGTCGTATTGAAATTTTAGGATGAGAACGGTAAAGGATGTATAACTGTTCGTAGTTTTTTACTTGTAAATTAAACTAAGTTTATATGCTTAATATTTACACTAATTTGATCGTTAATTTAACCATTTTCCAAAAAAAATCTCACAAAATTTGACCATTATTCTAGCTCAAATCCTAGGTATTATAGTCACATATAAATATACCACAACTTGACATTTTAACTTTAAAAAAAAATTGAAATAACACGAAAAGGCTATCTTGTTTATTTGCAATTTATCTATAATTGTTTTGCTTGCAAACAATATAGTAAATAGTTATTAACAATATATTCAAATGCAATATGTTTATGCCTTACGACCAATATACTCTACCAATATACTCCACCGAAAAATCATTCTTCATTAATTATTTTAGTAAGTGTTGTTATGCCATACCGTTTTTATCAATTCAGAGCTGGAATACTTCTATATCTTACAATAATTGTATGTTTTCAATAAAAATATTTAAATATATAAATTGGATTCCTAAAATATCTGAATATGAAATTCTACAAACTATACTAAAGAATAAATAACACATACTGCTTAAAACGAATAACACCAGCAAACCCGCGAAAATCGGAAAGAACATTGGAGAAAGGAAATGGTTACGGGAAGAAATCGCCACCCTCAACTTTAAACGAGATATCCTGTCGGCTGGGTCTGTCAACTTGGCCCCCCCAACTCAAAATTATCAAATAAAAAATATTGCGCCCGAAAGGTCTTAACTTGCGCTCACTTGCGCCCAAATATTAAAACTTGCGCTGTTAAGGGTAGAAAGTTATAGCGATTTGAAAATAGGGGGGGCTAAGTTGACGCCAGCCCCCCCATCTCGGAATTTTTAACTTTTTCTTTCATAAATACATTCTATGGAACTTGCGCTGTCGATACCACCTAATTTTACAAGTTGCGCTGCAAAAATACACCCCCTATAAACGAAATAAAGGAGGGTGCCAGCCCCCCCACTTTACATTTTTGAAGTTTTATTGCATTGTACACAAAGCTTAGAAGTTGCGCTCACTTGCGCCATCGAAATATCTTCAATATCAGTTCTCATGAAAAAGTTATGGCATATTTTATATATACTCGAATCCAGTGCGCGTATTCCCATAATCTCCATGCAACTACAGAAGAGTAATACAATAAACATACTTAACTCACAACCACTGTCCTTCTTCGTCGAAAAGCATACATTATACAACCAAAACAGTAATTTTCTATAATATTTGCATATTTATTCCAGTGCCGTATACTGGTGGAAATATATATTTTTATTATTACTTAAATAATTTTATTTCCAAAAGAAATAACAATAATTCGATTCAATTAATAAATATAACTTTAACAATGTATTTAAAATGCATTTCTGCTGAATAGAAAAGATGCGATGTTTTCCCAGTAGCGTTACAAATAATTTATTATTTAATTTAATTAAATATTTTTAAAACCAAACATGAAAATTTAATTTTTTTAAGTGATTTAACTTAAACAATGCATAAGAAATACATCTATGCCAATGAGAAAAGTTGCGCTGTTTTCCCAGTGGCGTCACAATTAATTTATTATTATTTAATTAAATTAAATATTTTTCAAACCAAACGGAAAATTTTGAATTTTCTAAGTGATATAACTTTAACAATGCATAGGAAATGCATTTATGCTAATGAGAAAAGTTGCGCTGTTTTCCCAGTGGCGTCACAATTAATTTATAATTATTGAATTAAATTAAATATTTTCAAAACCAAACAGAAAATTTTGAATTTTCTAAGTGATATTACTTTAACAATGCATAGGAAATGCATTTATGCTAATGAGAAAAGTTGCGCTGTTTTCCCAGTGGCGTCACAATTAATTTATTATTATGGAATTAAATTAAATATTTTCAAAACCAAACGGGAAACTTTAAATTTTCTAAGTGATATTACTTTAACAATGAATAGGAAATGCATTTATGCTAATGAGAAAAGTTGCGCTGTTTTCCCAGTGGCGTCACAATTAATTTATTATTATTGAATTAAATTAAATATTTTCAAAACCAAACGTGAAACTTTGAATTTTCTAAGTGATATTACTTTAGCAATGAATAGGAAATACATTTATGCTAATGAGAAAAGTTGCGCTGTTTTCCCAGTGGCGTCACAGTTCATTTATTATTATTGAATTAAATTAAATATTTTCAAAACCAAACGGAAAATTTTGAATTTTCTAAGTGATATTACTTTAACAATGCATAGGATATGCATTTATGCTAATGAGAAAAGTTGCGCTGTTTTCCCAGTGGCGTCACAATTAATTTATTATTATTGAATTAAATTAAATATTTTCAAAACCAAACGGGAAACTTTGAATTTTCTAAGTGATATTACTTTAACAATGAATAGGAAATGCATTTATGCTAATGAGAAAAGTTGCGCTGTTTTCCCAGTGGCGTCACAGTTAATTTATTATTATTGAATTGAATTATATATTTTCAAAACCAAAGGGAAAATTTTGAATTTTCTAAGTGATATTACTTTAACAATGCATTGGAAATTCATTTATGCTAATGAGAAAAGTTGCGCTGTTTTCACAGTGGCGTCATAATTAATTTATATTTATTGAATTAAATTAAATATTTTTAAAACCAAAAGAAAAATTTTGAATTTTCTAAGTAATATTACTTTAACAGTGCATAGAAAATGCATTTATGCTAATGAGAAAAGTTGCGCTGTTTTTCCAGTGGCGTCACAATTAATTTATTATTATTGAATTAAATTAAATATTTTCAAAAGCAAACGGAACATTTTGAATTTTCTAAGTGATATTACTTTAACAATGCATAGGATATGCATTTATGCTAATGAGAAAAGTTGCGCTGTTTTCCCAGTGGCGTCACAATTAATTTATTATTATTGAATTAAATTAAATATTTTCAAAACCAAACGGGAAACTTTGAATTTTTTAAATGATATTACTTTAACAATGAATAGGAAATGCATTTATGCTAATGAGAAAAGTTGCGCTGTTTTCCCAGTGGCGTCACAGGTAATTTATTATTATTGAATTAAATTAAATATTTTCAAAACCAAAGGGAAAATTTTGAATTTTCTAAGTGATATTACTTTAACAATGCATAGGAAATGCATTTATGCTAATGAGAAAAGTTGCGCTGTTTTCACAGTGGCGTCACAATTAATTTATAATTATTGAATTAAATTAAATATTTTTAAAACCAAAAGAAAAATTTTGAATTTTCTAAGTGATATTACTTTAACAATGCATAGGAAATGCATTTATGCTAATGAGAAAAGTTGCGCTGTTTTTCCAGTGGCGTCACATTTAATTTATTATTATTGAATTAAATTAAATATTTTCAAAACCAAACGGGAAACTTTGAATTTTCTAAGTGATATTACTTTAGCTATGAATAGGAAATGCATTTATGCTAATGAGAAAAGTTGCGCTGTTTTCCCAGTGGCGTCAGTGATCATTCCCAAAAACAGATGGTTCCCGTCGGTTACCCTACATTGTATATAGCAACATATTAACCTCTACTTCTTTTGATCTTGAACAATGATTTTTGCTTGGAAGCAAGTTATTGTATTCCTCCCATAAGCCATTATGTCTTCTGCAAAATGCTATAAAATGACCCGGTATAAAACCCACAACACCACGTAAAATAAACAGTTTGTTCTGTACATTTAGTTTAAACGGAATATTTTCTAAATTATGTACTAAGTTCAATGTTTTACTGTCTGTGTTAACGGGTTCTATTAATATGAAATTGTTTAACTGTGTTTCAAATAATAATTTATTATTACACAAACTGCAATTTTGTTTAAATTCTGTGCTTAAATTATGTTGTAAAATGTTTTCTAAGTTATGAATGTTGTAATTTGAAAATTCTACAGAAATAAAATGTTCATTCTATATTTTTATTTGCGAACATATATCACATCTATAGATATTTGTTAGACATGAAGGTAAACATGTATTTAATAATTTAGTTAAAAACGTAAATGCATTTAAGCATATTATGTTTTCTGGAAAAATTGATTTATAAATTGAATTATGCAGTGTTGAAGTAATATCACCTAAAAATATCAAAATTCTCCGTTTGGATTTGAAAATATTTAATTTAATTAAATGAGTATAAATTAATTGTGACGCCACAGGGAAAACAGCGCAACTTTCCTCATTAGCATTAATGCATTTCCTATGCATTGTTAAAGTAATATCACTTAGAAAATTCAAAATTTTCCGTTTGGTTTTGAAAATATTTAATTTAATTCAATAATAATAAATTTATTGTGACGCCACTGGGAAAATAGCGCAACTTTTCTCATTAGCATAAATGCATTTCCTATGCATTGTTAAAGTAATATCACTTAGAAAATTCAAAATTTTCCGTTTGGTTTTGAAAATATTTAATTTAATTCAATAATAATAAATTTATTGTGACGCAACTGGGAAAACAGCGCAACTTTTCTCATAAGCATAAATGCATTTCCTATGCATTGTTAAAGTTATATCACTTAGAAAATTCAAAATTTTCTGTTTGGTTTTGAAAATATTTAATTTAATTCAATAATAATAAATTAATTGTGACGCCACTGGAAAAACAGCGCAACTTTTCTCATTGTCATAAATGCATTTCCTATTTATTGCTAAAGTAATTTCACTTAGAAAATTCAAAGTTGCCCGTTTGGTTTTGAAAATATTTAATTTAATTCAATAATAATAAATTAATTGTGACACTACTGGGAAAACAGCGCAACTTTCCTCATTAGCATAAATGCATTTCCTATGCATTGTTAAAGTAATATCACTTAGAAAATTTAAAGTTTCCCGTTTGGTTTTGAAAATATTTAATTTAATTCAATAATAATAAATTAATTGTAACGCCACTGGGAAAACAGCGCAACTTTTCTCATTTGCATAAATGCATTTCCTATTCATTGTTAAAGTAATATTACTTAGAAAATTCAAAGTTTCCTGTTTGGTTTTGAAAATATTTAATTTAATTCAATAATAATAAATTAATTGTGACGCCACTGGGAAAACAGCGCAACTTTTCTCATTAGCATAAATGCATTTTCTATGCATTGTTAATGTAATATCACTTAGAAAATTTAAAATTTTCTGTTTGGTTTTGAAAATATTTAATTTAATTCAATAATAATAAATTAATTGTGACGCCACTGGGAAAACAGCGCAACTTTCCTCATTAGCATAAATGCATTTCCTATGCATTGTTAAAGTAATATCACTTAGAAAATTTAAAGTTTCCCGTTTGGTTTTGAAAATATTTAATTTAATTCAATAATAATAAATTAATTGTGACGCCACTGGGAAAACAGCGCAACTTTTCTCATTAGCATAAATGCATTTTCTATGCATTGTTAATGTAATATCACTTAGAAAATTTAAAATTTTCTGTTTGGTTTTGAAAATATTTAATTTAATTCAATAATAATAAATTAATTGTGACGCCACTGGGAAAACAGCGCAACTATTATCACTAGCATAAATGCATTTCCTATTTATTGTTAAAGTAATATCACTTAGAAAATTCAAAGTTGCCCGTTTGGTTTTGAAAATATTTAATTTAATTCAATAATAATAAATTAATTGTGACGCCACTGGGAGAATAGCGAAACTTTTCTCATTAGCATAAATGCATTTCCTATGCATTGTTAAAGTAATATCACTTAGAAAATTCTAAATTTTCTGTTTGGTTTTAAAAATATTTAATTTAATTCAATAATAATAAATTAGTTGTGACGCTACTGGGAAAACAGCGCAACTTTTCTCATTAGCATAAATGCATTTCCTATGCATTGTTTAAGTAATATCACTTAGAAAACTCAAAGTTTCCCGTTTGGTTTTGAAAATATTTAATTTAATTCAATAATAATAAATTAATTGTGACGCCATTGGGAAAACAGCACAACTTTTCTCATTAGCATAAATGCATTTCCTATTCATTGTTAAAGTAATATCACTTAGAAAATTCAAAGTTTCCCGTTTGGTTTTGAAAATATTTAATTTAATTCAATCATAATAAATTAATTGTGACGCCACTGGGAAAACAGCGCAACTTTTCTCATTAGCATAAATGCATTTCCTATGCATTGTTAAAGTAATATCACTTAGAAAATTCAAAATTTTCTGCTTGGTTTTGAAAATATTTCATTTAATTCAATAATAAAAAATTAATTGTGACGCCACTGGAAAAACAGCGCACCTTTTCTCATTAGCATAAATGCATTTCCTATTCATTGTTAAAGTAATATCACTTAGAAAATTCAAAGTATCCCGTTTGGTTTTGAAAATATTTAATTTAATTCAATAAAAATAAATTAATTGTGACGCCACTTGGAAAACAGCGCAACTTTTCTCATTAGCATAAATGCATTTCCTATGCATTGTTAAAATATTATCACTTAGAAAATTCAAAATTTTCTGTTTGGTTTTGAAAATATTTAATTTAATTAAATAATAATAAATTAATTGTGATGCCACTGGGAATACTGCGCAACTTTTCTCATTAGCATAAATGCATTTCCTATGCATTGTTAAAGTAATATCACTTAGAAAATTCAAAATTTTCTGTTTGGTTTTGAAAATATTTAATTTAATTCAATAATAATAAATTAATTGTGACGCCACTGGGAAAACAGCGCAACTTTTCTCATTAGCATAAATGCATTTCCTATGCATTGTTAAAGTAATATCACTTAGAAAATTCAAAATTTTTCGTTTGGTTTGAAAAATTTTTAATTTAATTAAATAATAATAAATTAATTGTGACGCCATTGGGAAAACAGCGCAACTTTTCTCATTAGCATAAATGCATTTCCTATTCATTGGTAAAGTAATATCACTTAGAAAATTCAAAGTTTCCTGTTTGGTTTTGAAAATATTTAATTTAATTCAATAATAATAAATTAATTGTGACGCCACTGGGCAAACAGCGCAACTTTTCTCATTAGCATAAATGCATTTCCTATGCATTGTTAAAGTAATATCACTCAGAAAATTCAAAAGTTTCCGTTTGGTTTGAAAAATATTTAATTTAATTAAATAATAATAAATTAATTGTGACGCCACTGGGAAAACAGCGCAACTTTTCTCATTGGCATAGATGCATTTCTTATGCATTGTTTAAGTAAAATCACTTGCAAAATTTAAATTTTTACGTTTGGTTTTGAAAATATTTAATTATATTAATTAATAAATTATTTGTAACGCTACTGGGAAAACAACGCAACTTTTCTAAACAGCAGAAATGCATTTTAAATACATTGTTAAAGTTATATTTAGTAATTGAATCGAATTATTGTTATTTGTTTTTCAAATAAAATTATTTAAGTAATAATAAAAATATATATTTCCACCATGATACGGCACTGGAATAAATATGCAAATATTATAGAAAACTACTGTTTTGGTTGTATAATGTATGCTTTTCGACGAAGAAGAACAGTGGTTGTGAGTTAAGTATGTCTATTGTATTACTCTTCTGTAGTTGCATGGAGATTATGGGAATACGCGCACTGGATTCGAGTATATATAAAATATGCCATAACTTTTTCATGAGAACTGATATTGAAGAAATTTCGATGGCGCAAGTGAGCGCAACTTCTAAGCTTTGTGTACAATGCAATAAAACTTAAAAAATGTAAAGTGGGGGGGCTGGCACCCTCCTTTATTTCGTTTATAGGGGGTGTATTTTTGCAGCGCAACTTGTAAAATTAGGTGGTATCGACAGCGCAAGTTCCATAGAATGTATTTATGAAAGAAAAAGTTAAAAATTCCGAGATGGGGGGGCTGGCGTCAACTTAGCCCCCCCTATTTTCAAATTGCTATAACTTTCTACCCTTAACAGCGCAAGTTTTAATATTTGGGCGCAAGTGAGCGCAAGTTAAGACCTTTCGGGCGCAATATTTTTTATTTGAAAATTTTGAGTTGGGGGGGCCAAGTTGACAGACCCCTGTCGGCTTACTTGAAGGTATGTCATAGTGAACTTACAAGTAGACTACACAGTGTCGAGTTCGATATTCTGGATAGTAATATAAGAGAAAAAATAAATCAAATTATTTTCAAAAGCAATAAAATCAAACATAATAAAATAATAAGATTAAAAAAACAAAAATCAAAAAGTCAAGAGAACGAACCTATAATTAAAGAACACACATTTTTCAAAAGATTTATCAATCTCTCAAATATAAATTTTAACAAAGATCAAATAGAATTATTAGAAAAGGGGTTTAAATATTATTTAAAATCACATCATAATAATAAACAAATTGAATTATTAGCGATAGAGACAGAACTGGCTCTTAGTAACATCGACAATAATTCATTTGAAAAACATGGATTTGCCAATATGCTTAAAAACACTAAACCAACTAAAAAATTTTATAACAAAGAATTAGAAATAGCAAAATCTATAACAGCTCTTGCAAGATCGAATAATTTAGTGTTTACAAAAGCTGATAAAGGCAATACAGTTATTGCAATGAACCAAACCGATTATGTTAATAAAATAGAAACTTTTTTCTCTGAAAATAGTATCACACAAATTAATAAAGATCCAACTAAAAAATTTCATAAACAAACAAGAATAACAGTAAATAACTCTAACGCATTGTTCTCGGAAAAAGAAAAATATTCATTAATAAATATGAACCCTCAGTCTCCCAAACTTTATGGTTTAATTAAACTACATAAGGAGAACAATCCGATTAGACCTGTAGTTTCATATATAAATGCCCCTTGTACTAAAATTGCCAAAAAACTCAACAATCTCATTATAAAACACACTAATTTCAAACCAAAATACACAATTAAAAATAGTTTAGAATTAACGAATAAAATTAAAAATGTACATTTACCAAACAACGTTAAGTTAGTCTCTTTCGATGTAAAAAAAATATTTACAAACGTACCACGAACAGAAGTTTCCAACATAATTAAAGAAAAACTCATTAAAAATAACACGAATCCCGTTATTTCATCAGAAATCTTAAATAATCTGGATTTGTGCCTTTCACAAAACTACCTGCAGTTTGACAGTAAATATTTTCGCCAAGAGGAAGGATTATCTATGGGTAACCCCCTTAGCTCCCTGTTGGCGGAGATATTTATGGATAATCTCGAAAACGGATTATCGCAATTACCGACTTTCAAGAAATGTATTTACTGGTACAGGTACGTAGATGATATAATAGCGGCATTCGAAGGTACAGACAGACAATTAAACATATTTCTACAACTAATTAATTCACAACATAACAAAATACAATTTACATTAGAAACAGAAGTTGATAATTCGATCAATTTCCTAGATTTAACAATAAGAAAATAAACAATAAACATAATTTTTCAATATTCCATAAACCAACACACACAGATAGTACAATACATTTTAATTCAACACACCCATTTTCACAAAAACTTGCAGCCTACAACAGTATGATCCACAGACTTTTTTTTATTAATTCCTATGTCAAAAGAAAATTACAAAAAAGAGTTAAACATAATTTATCAAATAGCAACTAGTAATGGTTTCAAAAAATCAATAATAGATAAAATATTAAATAAAAAACAAAAACAAATAATAATAAATTCAATTTACCCCTTAATAAAAAATAACCCCCAAACAAATTATTCATCTTTCACATACACAGGCAAATAAACTAATATTATCACTAAAAAATTAGAAAAACTAAATATTAAAATTGCGTATAAAACAGACAACAAATTAGGAAACTACATAAAAAATAATAAAGTTAGAATATCCAGAGCTCGACATAGCGGTGTCTATTTGTTAAGTTGCGGTGACTGTCCTAAAGTATACGTCGGCCGAACTGGGAGAGCCTTTCAAGAAAGGATGAACGAACATAAAACTAGCTTCGAGAAAAAGAAAAACAACTCGACTTATTCCAACCACTTGCTAGATGAAGGCCACAACTTCAACGAAGACTTCCAAATACTACACATCGAGAAGAAAGGAAGAAAATTAAACATCCTGGAAAGCACCGAAATAAACAAAAGCAAATTCAGCGATCAATTACTAAACGATCAGACAGATATTAATAACTCCCCATTGCTCAATTTAAAACTGTAACCCCCACCCCTCTTACTTATCAGCTAGCCCTATATATACGTTGTAATTAGGTTAAGTTAATCACTTGTTCTTCACCTGAAGAAGCCACAGTGTGGCGAAACATTTGTTGTGAATACAAAATAAACAATTTTTAAAAGTTATAAACAAAGTGTTTTACTTAAAGTAATAAATAACATTCTCACGCTGAGTTATTTCAGGATTTCAATTCTTGTTACTTTAATTGACTCCATTATAAATCTTATCGTTCTTTTCATGATTAAGTGCCTATAAAAGAAAACGCTACATTTGACAAATTTTAACTAATTGGCCATTTTTTAACTCGTCAGAACAGCCAATTAGCACAACAAATGCTATTTAAATAAATTCCGAAACAAAAAAATACATTTTTCAACCATCTGTTCTATGCCAATTTTATAGAGACATGTATGTCCAGTTAATTAACTATTGTATTATATATATATATATATATATATATATATATATATATATATATATATATATATATATATATATATATATATATCAGAGCTGGGCAGGATTCGAATCCTTTTAGAGGATTCAAAAGAGGCATTCGAATACTTTGGTTCAACGGGATTCGTGATCCGGATTCGTTAAATTTTTCTAAGAGGATTCGTATTCGAATCCAAATGTGGGTGATTCGAATCCTTATAAAAGGATTCAAATATTTATAAAAGGATTCGAATATTTATAAAAGGATTCGAATATTTATAAAAGGATTCGAATATTTATAAAAGGATTCGAATACTTGCAATAGAATTTGAATTATCAAAAATAATTCGAATTGTGAGGATTAACATTGAAAAATGTCTTTTGTATGTTTTTAAATTTCTCGCTAAATCACTGTTTTATACGCGTGGCGCATGAAGTAAAATTTCGAGTTTAGAAAAGCCCAGAAAATTTGTCTCGGGTCGCTGCGCGACCCTCGACAAATTTTAACAGGGCTTTTCTAAACTCGAAATTTTACTTCATGCTTAGTCTGGGAGTGGAAACGCTCGTTCGAAGCTTCAAACTGAATACTTTGATAAAAACATTAAATGAATGAAAATGTTTTTAAAGATAATAATCTAGTTTTCAAAATTTTGTTTAATATTATTTGAAGTAAAACTGACATGGTATCTACAATCTGAAACGTTAAATTTTTCCGACATTTCCCTGATTCAAGATTTTTTTTCCCTGGCTTTTTATTATAACTTTCTTCTGTGGGAAACCCCCATTTTGTTAAATTGTTTTCATTTTTTGTCAATTTTTAAGTTAATTTTATAAATTTTTACGTGTTTTGTAATTTGCCTGCTGATTTTGACAAATTTAATAATATCATATGGCTTTTTTGTTAGTGTTTTGGTCAACTTGAATATAATTCCATGACTTTTCTCTGACTTTCCCGGTTTTAATGATATTCAGTGATTTTTTTATTTATGTAATTTTTAGGCATTCGTCGATTTTATAATTGAGTTCAATTTGAAGTTTTGAACGGATGTTTCCACTCCCAGGCTAAGCATGAAGTAAAATTTCGAGTTTAGAAAAGCCCTATGAAAATTTGTCGAGGGTCGCACAGCGACCCGAGACAAATTTTCGGGCTTTTCTAAACTCGAAATTTTACTTCATGCGCCACGCGTACAAAATACTGATTTGAAGTGAAGTTCAGAAACATACAAATACATTTTTAATTAGAGTAACAGGGAATTAGATATTTAGTCTTTTATCAACGATGTTTAGTGTTAATAATAAATAATTAGGGTTTGAATATTTTTGTTAAAACAACTGGTAACCATATTTATATATAATATAATATATATAATGGTTGCAAAAAAATAATAAAATCAAATTTATTCTTAAAGGATTTGTATTCGTGATTCGAAAAACCAGGATTCGAATCCTTGATTCGAATCATATTTATCTCTTACGAATCCTTTATTCGAGTATTCGTGATTCGAATACAGCTTTGATATATATATATATATATATATATATATATATATATATATATATATATATATATATATATATATGCTTCATTCATCGACTTGAGTAGTTAAGTTAGTGAGGTTAAATCAACCTAGATTATAGAACATCGTGTCGTGGCAGTTTTAGACGTCTAAATCTGCTTACTTTCGCAGCACTACACATATTCGAAACGTTGGTATTCCACTATAACAACAAGGGCGACTTTATAAAGTATAAACAAAGTCATGTTTAGTATAAACAAAGTCATGTTTAGAAGATATTACAATAACTATGCGCTACCTATACACAGACTAACAAGTAGTCAAATAAGTACACTTTATAGTGCAATGAAATTTTGGTGCATCTTGCCTCAAAACATAAAAAATGCAACGAACTTAAACACATTTAAAAATAGCTTATTTAAGTACCTATGCGAAATAGAGCCATATTTTATATCGGAATTTATGTCACCTACACATTAGATAGCCCTTGTTTCCTTTTGTAACATTGTAACGATTATTTATTTTAATATTCATATTTTCACAAATTTAAATTGTTTATATTTTAATTTATGTTCTGCTTTGTTTATTATTATACATTTAGTTTATCTGTTTATAAACAAAACCTGTAATTTTTGACGATTGTAAACCTGCATAGGTTTTTAACAAGAATAAACTACGTTCTGTTTTGTTTATTATTATACATTTAGTTTATCTGTTTATAAAAAAACCCTGTAATTTTTGACGATTGTAAACCTGTATAGGTTTTTACCTGCAACCACATAAGAAAACAGTGTTTTCTTAACCACCTTACTGATCTAGAAAACACTGTCATAATCAAGCGTTTGTTGTAACAAAAAAATGACAAACGTCAGTTTTGAAAAGTCATCGTACAAGTGCGACACGTTATTCAGGTAATGTCTGATTCAAGCGACTGTGAATTAACGCCTCCAGATGTGGCCGCACGTGCCAAAGCGATTAATGATATGCAGTTACCCGATAAATCGCGGGCGCGGTACATAAAATGTTATACCAAATTTATGGAATGGCTCAACTCGAGAAAGATTAAATCCTTTACTGAAAATGTGCTTGTGGTATATTTTGATGATCTCAGCAAAACACTAGGACCAGCAACACTTTGGAGTTGTTACTCAATGCTAAAAACCACGATTAACAACAATCATCAAGTGGACATATCAAAATATTTGAATTTAAAAGCATTTTTGAAAAGAAAAATGCATAATCACAAACCAAAAACATCAAGTGTTTTAGAACCAGAACACATTAGAAATTTCATTGCTAATGCGCCGGATAGTAAATTATTGTTAACAAAAGTAAGTATTTAGACCAATCTAGAAACTTTGAATAATTAGCTTAAAATTGTAGGTGCTACTAATTATGGGTATTAGCGGCGCTTGCCGAAAAATTGAATTGAGGAATTTATACCCTAAAGACGTAGAAGATACTGGAAACCACTTGATAGTAAAATTGTTGGACACAAAAACAAAAATGAATCGGGCTTTTGTAGTGACCGGCATACAATACTGTATAATTAAAAAGTATATGAGTCTTCGTCCTCCCCAAGCAAATTTGAAAAATTTGCCATTTTTTATCAACTACCAAAATGAAAAGTGTACCCTGCAACTCGTTGGAATCAATAAAATCGGGCTTGTATCTAGCTTAGTAGCGACATATCTAAATTTGCCAGATGCTAAGTCGTTCACAGGACACAGTTACAGACGCTCGTCAGCAACTATTTTTGCGAACGCCGGTGGTGACTTACTCCAACTAAAACAACACGGCGGATGGCAGTCCTCAAAGGTAGCTGAGTCTTACGTACATGAATCTATAAGCAGTAAAATTGCAATTTCAAAAAAAATTAGTGCAGCTATTGATCCCATTCTGCTTAGTGACGATCAACCTTCCACTTCACATGGCCCTAGAAGAACAGCTGCACAAACTCCTGAAATTGCAAGCAACAGAGAAAACTATGAAAACGAACGCATGGAAACAGCTATTGAGCCTGCGGTAATTTGTGATAAACAACCTTACATTTCACAAGCACCTGAAGTCAGAAGCAATGCAGAAAGCAATGAAAACCAACATATTGCAGTTAATACACAAAACTCAATGCGAAATGGTAGCTTTTCTTTTAATAACTGTTCTGTAGTTATAAATAATCATTATCATTATAATAACTAGTTTGCACAAAATAATATGAAAATAGATAAAAATAAAACTTTTTGCCAGTTGCTACTTAAATCTACATTACTATATTTGGTGTTCGCATAAAAACTATATAGGTGGTTGCAGGTAAAACTATGTACAATACGCGTGTGGTAGGCATATTACATGCTCGTGGAGTTAACACACTCGCCGCTGCGCGGCTCGTGTTTAACTCTACACTCGCACGTAATATGCTGTTTACTACACTTGTAATGTAATATACTATTATCAAGAATAAACTACTTTACTTTAAATCGAGCAATAGTTATTTGCCCAATAACATTTAATAATAGTTACAGTTAAAATGTTATTTTTTCACGTATAGGCAACTGAAAATGTAAAGAAACATTTATTGCACTTTCCCTCATGTTAGATACTTGAAATCAATAACTTTCACCTACCTTATTTTTCAACAAATGTTTCTTATTCCTGTTAACCTTTATTCGTAAGCCTCACTTATATTTTCAAAGTGCCATCTAAACTCAATCGGCTTAGACTTTACTGTAGCGAAAGAAAGACAGACATTTTTAAAAAATGGTCGTAATCAACTCGGGGGACCTAAAAATGGATATATCCACTAACATTTTTGATTTGAAAATTTTAGCGAAAACAATACCTTTCCTTTGTTTTGCATATGGGGGAAAATAAAAAAGCGCAACAAAATATTTTGCAATACACGACATGCATAAGGAATACGAGTATTAATAATTAATTATTCTGTGTAAAACTAACAACATATTTACATACATTGAACCTGATTTAATTTAATTATTGAAATCAATGTCATTATTATAAATTAAATTATAAGCGTTAGAGTTGTCGATTAATTAAAATAACAATTTCATTGATTAACGTGTTGCTATGTCAAATTAAGCAACAAATAAAATAACCATTGGTTTTGTGATTTAGAACTGAAACTCTGCAAAATTATGATAAACGCGTTTTGATTCTTGAAATCTGCATCCGCTTAAACTATTCAGAACTGAAGGGGTTAATTGGGTCAAACAGAAGGATCAAAGTGCAAATAATGAATATTTGAATTATTTGATTACCGAATGTTCTAAGTTGAATTGACAGGCAAAATAACTGAGCGAATAAAATATGCTTGCTTTTGATTTCTGCTAGAAAATGTACAGTGTATTACTCTGTATAGTATCTATAGTATAATATAGATACTATACCGAGTAATACACTGTAAATTTTTACGGATTCGTTGATTTTATAAAACAGATCAATTTGAAGCTTCTAATGAGTGTTTCTATCTCTTGGTTAAGCATGAAGTAAAATTTCGAGTTTAGAAAATCCCGAAAATTTGGTTTGGTCGCTCCGCGAAGCGCAGCGACCAAATCAAATTTTTAGGCTTTTCTAAACTTGAAATTTTACTTCATGCGCAACGCGTACAAAACACTGATTTGAAGAGAAGTTCAAAACATACTGCTTAAGTTTGATATCGCGCCGTGTGCTTTGTATATTTGATTATTTTTATATAATTTATAGATTTCAAATTGTTGCCTAATTGAAAACTACTATAACAAGAATCGTTTTAATAAAATCCATTATTCATAAATAATTAGAAAGCCCCACTTAAAATCGATTATTCAACCCACATCTTTTACTATCACGATTTTTTCCCTTACAATTTACCACGAAATCGCACCCTCGTTCACTAATAACTGATCAATACCGGCCCAGAAATCCATTTATTAGATAGTCCAAGAATGACGATGGCAAAATCCATTTATTAAATACTCGAAGGGTGTCGACGGCCTCGACACAAATCTTAAAGTACCCCTGCACAAATTCAGGGAAGCCTTATATTAAAGATTTAAAAGTTGCATTGTCCACTGCTGGCAAATTCCGCAAAAGAACACGCGACTTTCCTTCCCTGATCAACCACTGCATGAATAATACAGACGTCTCCAAAGTGGGACACTTGAAAAATTTAAATGCAAAGCACTTCTCTGCGGTAATGATGCATGAAACATGTTGAAACGTTTTCATTACACAAGAGTGGAATATATGTGAAAATGTGTTTTTTTATGTGAGAAATTTACAATCGGCTTGAAAAGGAGATAGAATTTAAGTTTTTTAGAAAAGTTTTAGAATTAGAGTTTATGAAAATTAGTATCTTAGATAAATAAACGACTTGTATAATTTTTTTTGTTACACAAATGTCGATCTTTGTTAAATACATAATGTTTAGACATACAGACATGTATTTAACAAAGATAGAAATTTGTTATTGCTCCAAAGCCGTGACATCGTCAATTTTGCTAAATGTGTTCACCATTTATCAGTTTCGTCTTAGGAGGGGCCCAATACAAATCAAATACGATCAAGTTTTCTGAGAAACTAAAATGTGTCTAAATTAGTGAAATTATGCAATTATTCTATTAGTATAACTACAGCGAACTTTTTTTTAATATACATGTAAATATTCGTTGTTTTAAAAAAAAAGTCGAAATTGAAGCTTTAAATTAGTGTTTTCCACTTCCAGATTATGCATGAAGTAAAATTTCGAGTTTAGAAAAGCCTGAAAATTTGGTTTGGTTGCGTAGCGCGAAGCGTGGAGCGACCAAACCAAATTTTCAGGCTTTTCTAAACTCGAAATTTTACTTCATGCCCCAGGCGTATATAACACTGAGTTAACTTGAAGTTTAAAATATACTGCTTTAGCATACTACTTTAGCAGTACATTTTAAACTTCACAATAGCTTAGTGTTTTACACGCGTGGCGCATGAAGTAAAATTTCGAGTTTAGAAAAGCTGCTATGTTCTATTATTCTATTAGTATAACTACAGGGAACTTTTCATTTAAATATACATGTAAATATTCGAAATTGAAGCTTAAAATGAGTGTTTTCCACTTCCAGATTAAGCATGAAGTAAAATTTCGAGTTTAGAAAAGCCTGAAAATTTGGTTAAGCTATTGTAAAGTTTAAAATATACTGCTAAAGTAGTATGCTAAAGCAGTATATTTTAAACTTCAAGTTAAATCAGTGTTATATACGCCTGGCGCATGAAGTAACATTTCGAGTTTAGAAAAGCCTGAAAATTTGGTTTGGTCGCTCCGCGCTTCGCGCTACGCGACCAAACTAAATTTTCAGGCTTTTCTAAACTCGAAATTTTACTTCATGCTTAATCTGGAAGTGGAAAACAGTCATTTTAGGCTTCTAAATTCATTTGTTGATTGTTAGGACGTTAAGAAGACATTACTTTTTGAGAATATGCTTAAACCAAAAAAATACGCCGTCGACAGAATTTTATGAAAATATTTAGAAAAATTTAAGTTTAAAACATTCACAACATGAAAATTCTTTGTGAAATCTTCATGGAATTTCGTATAGATGGTAAGACGATATTGCCCTTTCAGAATATGCCAAAAACAAAACATACGCAGTCGACAATTTTCAAGTAATTTTTATCTGAAAGTCGAAAAAGTGTAAAACATTTCCAGAATAAAATTTCTTTGAGAAATCTTAATGGAATTTTATGTGGATGTAAGAAAGACATTGCTCTTTTAGAATATAAAAATACGCTGTCGCGACGTTGATAGTTTTCGAATTATTTTCAATTGAAAGTTTTCAACTTCAACTTTCAATTGAAAATAATTAAAACATTCGCCTTAATTTCAAAACCAATTTCCGTATCTTCTGGGGCTCCTCTGAGCCAATATTATTTATACATTTTGTGAACGTAACTTCTAACAATTATCCTTGATTAAGCATGAAGTAAAATTTCGAGTTTAGAATGGCCTAATAAATTGAATTTGCCGGCGCGCCTCGCTTCGCTCGCGCGCCGGCAAATTTTCAGGCTTTTATAAACTCGAAATATTACTTCATGCGCCACCCGTATAAAACACTGTTTTATTGCAAAGTATAAAATATACTGCTTAGGATAAATACCTTTACTTTTGTATGTAGATATAGTTGTTTAAATTATTTTTATTGTATATTTACTACTTGTATTTATAAATAAATCATTTTATATTTGTACCGTGCTATCGTTAAAAACATGATTTAGAGTAGGCTTTAAATATTAAATTAGATTGGCACTACTGACTGTTAACACATAATTTACCATAACCTCAAATTTATTCTATCATTCAATTAACATTCTGGGCAACCGCACAAAAAAATGTGGCCTACTCTAAAACATAATTTAAACGATCACACTGTACAAACATATTTTTTTTTCTTTACTTGTTTTACGTAGCTCAGGGGGGGGGGCAGATCCTGCTGCACCCCTAGTGTTACATTTACACTCGATATAAACTAAAATATCTAGTATTCCTTAGCACTAGATCGGGACTACACTGACAAGGCCCTTGAAGTCCGAAACGCGTTTCTAGGTATCCGCTGCCGAAATAGTAAACACAAATTAAATTGTTGTTATGTGTTTGTATAATTAAATTCCATTCTGCTTATAAAGACAGAGCTGTGGCACTTTTTGACCACACTGTAGGTAATTGATATTACTTTATCTAACTGTCATTACTATACTCTATTCTATTTCTATTTTAAATATATTTTCAGCTATAAAATAACAAGTGGTATGATTATCATCGATACGTGAAACCGAGCTGCAGATGAATATTATCGATTATTAATCATACCATGAGATATATTCCGTGAGAGAATATAACGAATAAAATAGCGACCAATCCAAATTTTCACACTTTTGCTTGCGTTGCTTTATTTACCAATAAAGAAAAGCTCGATTAAAGTTTATGCTGTTTATGTATCTAAATTAAATCTGTAAAAACAATTTGAAAAAACAAAACGATCAAAACTTGAAGACTAATGGACAGCTTTCAAGTTTTGATCGTTTTTTTTTTTACGTGTACAATTGTAAATATTACAAGGGATTTTAAATTAGTTCGAGTTGAAGCTTCAAACGAGTGTTTATAATCCCAGACTAAGCATGAAGTAAAATTTGGAGTTTAGAAAATCCTGAAAATTTGATTTGGTCCGTAGCGCGTAGCGTTACGCGAATAAACCAAATTTTCAGGCTTTTCTAAACTCCAAATTCTACTTCATGCGCCACGCGTATAAAACACAAATCTAAATCGAAGTTTAAAATATACTGCGTAAGTTTAATTTCACATTAATAAATATTACATATTTTAATTTTGTTTCGTTTAAACTGTTAAATAGTATAAGTTTAAAAACTTATAGTTTTTTTGTCTTCCATTAATGTGATGCGTGCATTTTTGAACTTCACATTGAATCAGTGTTTTATACGTGTGGCGCATGAAGTAAAATTTCGAGTTTAGAAAAGCCTGAGTTTGGATTTGGACGCAAAGCGTCCAAATCCAAACAATCAGGCTTTTCTAAACTCGAAATTTTACTTCATGCTTAGTCAAGGAGTGGAAAACACTCGTTAGAAGTTCAAATTGAACGAAAATATTGAGAAATGAATCGATTTTCTTCTAACTTTAAAATGTGTTATTTTTTATATTTCCTGGTTTGAGAAATCAAAAAATTGATGTTATTTAATGGATCCTTAAAATGTTTTAACCATCAATAAATATGTGAGGAATCTTCACATAAAAATCTACATGAGATTTTGAATAGTTGAGTTTGAAGGTATGTATTTTCTTCAGTGTTTAGACTGGATTTTTTTGTATTGGCTAACAAAACAAATTTGTAATTTTTGACAAAATCCTGTGAATTTCAAACGATTTTGATTACGAATAAAACAAATTTCTATTTTATTTAAATAATATTGTGAACTTCAAACAATTTTGAATACGAATAAATTATTAATTAAACGATTTATAATACGAATAAATGATTATCAAATTATCATTTTCATTCACATATTTAAATATTCGAATATTTTAATGTTTTTGAATAAAAACTTAAATTTAAAATTATCTATAGTATATTTTAAACTGTACCTGAAATCAGTGTTTTATACGCGTGGCGCATGAAGTAAAATTTCGAGTTTAGAAAAGCCTGAAAATTTGGTTTGGTCGCGTAGCGCTACGCGACCAAACCAAATTTTTAGGCTTTTCGAAACTCGATATTTTACTTTATGCTTAATCTAGGATTGTAGACATTCGTTTGTAGCTTCAAATTGAACGATTTTATAAAAGCAGCGAATGCCCGAAAATGTATACCTAGAAATATGTACACTTATCAGAATACATTTATTATTTAAATAATGCCAAATTATAAGTTTTACTTGTCAGATTTGACAAATGATTTTCATAGCAACCACGACAACAAACTGATAGAATTCTATCACTGCTAAGAAAACATGTATCTATGGAAATACGCGATTCTGATTGGAGGGAATGTAGCCATGTGATGATGAGTTATATTCTCTCTATTATAACTACAATATATCAATTATTAATCGTCTTTATTAGTATATTAATAAATGCGATTAATAATTGATATATTGTTGTTATAATAGACAGAATATAACTCAAGTGGCCACTGTGGTGCAGCTGATTAATTTGAAACAGTGTCAATCAGTAATTCTTAAAAACACAACAACTTTATTAGCAAATTATGTACACATTTGCATTTTGATTAAAAAGATGTTTGGAATATCTTACAAATTTAAAACATTTGTATATCCTGGAATTTTTACTTGATCAGAGGGTTCAGTCTTAACCATAATGAAGTACCTGCAGCGCAAGTGGGCACAGATCGTTAAATAACTGTTATGTTAACATTATCTTTAAGCAGTAAGTGATTTTTAAAATACCTCCAATATATTATAATAATTATTAATATTATAAAACGTATACAAATTCTCTGTAGTACCCTAATTCAATTACAATATCCATTTTTTTTATGCTCCTTTGTTTTGCTTTCATCAACACTCTGTGTTGATTAAAATTAACGAGAAAAATTAGTTTTCATTGTATTAATTAAAACTGGAGCCAATGAATTTTCTCTTTGTTGAAGGACTCTATAAATAGCTGAATGAATTCAATAGCGGATTTTACTCGAACGAAGCGAGCTAACAAAAATATCATTTGTGTGCCAAAAAAGAGCTCTAAAAAATCGCATTTGTGCGTTAACCTAAGGGTGCTCTTATATGGACGCAAGCGTTTGAGTTTAAACACATGGGTTTATATGAGAGTTCCTAGACGGACGGGTGCTGGCGTTTTCTCCGCCTCGCACCCGTCCGTCTAGGAACTCTCATATAGACCCATGTGTTAAAACGCAAACGCTTGCGCCCGCTCCCGTTCCGCCTCGCGTTTAAAACGTCCATATAAGAGCGCCCTAAGGGACCTCTTAGATGGACGTTTTAATCGCGAGGCGGAACGTGAGCGGGCGCAAGCGTTTGCGTTTTAACACATAGGTTTATATGAGAGTCCGTAGACGGACGAGTGCGAGGCGGAGGAAACGCCAGCACTCGCGTCTGTTTAAATTTGAGCGGAGCAGGACGGACGCGTTTTTCAGTTTTAACACATGGTTTCTTAGGCGCCTTCTTATACGGGCGGGTGAAACGCGTTTTCAAAGCGGGCGTTTTTTGCAATATTTTTGTAAAAAATCGACCAAAGCGAGTTAAATTCGTAATATTTTCCTTACAATATTTAGTCGTAACGCAAAAATAAATATTTTGCGTTTAGATAAGTGTTCAAAATTAAAAAGTAAATAAACAAAAAATATAAACTATAAATATTTGGGTAAACTTCCATCTCTAAGATATGAGTATAATTTTATTTAATATTTAAAAAATCTTTGATATTTTCTAGAAATTGCGAAAAATAAAATAACTAACAATTTAAAATCGCCCCAAATCTCTTGTAAAAAATAGTGTGATGAGAACAAAATAATTAAAAGAATTAATAATCATTTTTTTGAGAGCGGTCTCTGTGCTCGTAAATTTTGTACCGCCAGCAGCTTCTCTTTTCCGTGACTCTCCAATTGGCCAACATACTAGGGAAATGCTCATTTCACAGTCTATTTTTAATATGCAGGTTATTACCCATCAAAGTGTGTGAATTTTTTGACAGAAATGTGTATACCGGTTACGGGTTAAATAAAAGGAAAAAAAGTGATTGTCTATATCCTAGCGCTAAAACGTGATTTTATAAATATGTTTGATACAGAAAGTTTTATCTTTGAAATTCAGGCACCGCCCAAGGAACAAATCCATTTAAGTAATTTTTCATCAACATTAAAACAACGTTTAATGTTGCTGCACTGTTGATATAACGTTATTTGTTTGTTTTTTGCTCAATGGGCGGAGTGCATGTGGAATTTAGGTAAGTTATATTTATATTTATAAAAACATTAAATACGTAAATATTTACAGTAACGTCTATGAATAATAAAGGATAAATAAATAATAATATGACGCAATTAAATCTATTTCGTTCATGCTTATTACTCAGCGTAGCACAACTGAATGATAGACTGCACCGAAGGCTCGGCGGCGAACTCGCCTAGTACCCGCTTGCAAAACGCGTTCAATCCGCTCCGTATAAGAGCTAAAAGCGGAGCGGAAAAAACGATCCGTCCCGCTCCTCTATCGCGCTAAAAACGTCCATCTAAGACCGCCCTAATACGCTTTTGATATTGTTATGAATGATGGAATGGCCCATGACGAGATCCCGAGCAGTTTCCTATTTTTTGTATCCTTTCGGGCACATCCTTTTTTATATTTCCTTCTAGTGGACTTCATCCTGGCAACTGCACGTGTAAAATCTTTAATTTTTAATTCCGTCGACAAACTCCACTTTTTATTTAAATTTCGAATAACTCCGAAATAGCACGACTTAAACGTTATGTTATATTACCAACTGGCATTCATTTTTAATTAGGAATCCAAATAGTTATTAAAATATGGGGTGTCTCGTTTAAAATAACAAAGTTGTATGGCGTCCAGGATTTATGATACACAGTGTATATGTGTATGTAGTTTCTTTTAATAAGATAATTTTATTGATGGACTTGAAAAGGATTATGATAAATAAACAAAAATAAACGTCTTATTGCAGTGGTAATTGTTTAGATTCATTTCTAAAAACCTTCAGAAACCAGAGATAATGACAGAATGGAAAACAAAAGAAGTCGGAGCAAGATAAAAACACAAAGGAAATGGATAATAAAAACAACGTGCATATACCTGTATTAATCAGAAGATCCCGCAAAAAATTAATATATGGAAATATGTGGGAATGGCTCGACAAAACAATACAAGAAAATCACAAAGAATTCCTCATACATTTCTGATTTAAAACATCTTTATTTCATCAACAATTTAAGGATGATTTAAAAAATGTTTCAATGGAATGATATTATCAGCCGTAATATAACGAGTAGTATGATTATTATCGATAATATTTTGGCGTTGAAACCAAGCTGCAGATTCAACGAGTGCATACGTGTTATGCACTCGTTGAATCTACAGCTCGGTTTCAACGCTAAAATATCATCAATAAAGTTAATTGTGCTGCTTCTGTTTAAACTACAAAATATTATCTACAATTAATCATATCCCGAGTTATATTTAGTGAGAGAATATAACAAATGAAATACAAACATTATCGACAGCTGTGATAATAGGCCCGTTCACCAGAAACAACAGTTGGGAGTTTACTGTCAACTGTTGGGGAATTTTCTGGTGACTACTGTTAATCGTGAACGTGTTTGGGATTTTTGCAATCGTATAAAATAGACCGGCTGGACTACCGTTCAATAGATACCAACATACATCACAAACAAATCCAAACATGTTCAATGTTGAACATCTTGATGAACCCCACTGTTGTTTAAATGTTGATTGTGAGTTTCTAACGACACAAACGTTTGTAAACTGTAGCCACTGCGATTCTTTCATTTTTACGGTGTTTTTTAGCGTCGCACTTTTTACTACATTAATAATTTCACTGCACGAAACTTTACCCCAGCGATTTTCGTTTACATCCATTTTGACGTTTCTAATGACAGGACCATAACAACGTATCATCGCTTCATTTGTTTTTTTATCAAAGGGGTACCTACGACTATCCTTGTATCTCATTAGTCTAGTAGGTTATGAACTGTATTTTCAATAGATTAAATATAATTTGTTTAGAAATAAGTGATTGTCAGTTTTGCATTAGGTTTATGAATCAGTTTTAATTACATAAACAGCAAATTGCAACAATTGCGCGTTTCCTTTTCCGATTTTTTTTTTCTTTAATTTTACTGTTGATCGACTCGGGCTTTGGAAATACAATTGATTTTCTCGATTAGTTGACGTTTTACTGTCAGTATGTGAAGTGTGTTGGTTATGATGTTACTTCAGATCATTTACGAGATACATTAAAACAAGGATTTACAATTCAGCGAACTTGATAAAAGAAGATAATGGCAAATGGACTTGTAAGTAAATACAAAGTTTATTATTTTACAATTCATTGAACTTTAGATTAATTACAAATTTAATTTATTCTATTCTAATTTAGCTGCACAGTGATGATTTGACTGTTTTTCTTGTTATGCATATTTAATGGTATGGTACGCATATTTTGCGATAAAAGAAAGAAAGGAAAGTTGTTTTTAGAGTGCTTGAAGTGTGATTGGAGTGATTTTAGAGTGATTGAAGTTTTATTGAAAAATATGTATTTAAAAGAGGTGGTTGTTATTAGACACTTGTTATTGTCATAGATAATGTCTGCAATGTACAATGTACGCCATTATTCCGTCAGTTGGCGCACATTGCCATCCTAATTTAGTGTCCCCGTATTTAAGAGAGTAACGCAAACTTCCATCCATCTTGACGCCTTTGGGCGCCAAATTCAAACTAAATCAATTTAACAGGACGCGCGTCAATCATTATAGATATAATTGGTTTAATTTGAATTTGGCGCCTAAAGGCATCAAGATGAATGCCAGTTTACGCTACTCTCTTAAATACGGAGACACTATCCTAATTTGAAATATTATACTCAAAAATAAAGTAAAAGTTACTAATATCTGTTTTACAGGTATTGGCCCGTGTTTGAAGGGTAATAAAAAAATCCGTGGCGCAAAAAATGCTGATTTTTTTACAGGTTAATAATTAAACATTTTCCAATAACATACTGACGTTTTAATTTTATTGACTAATTTAATAAAATATTATTTGAAAAAGTGTTTTAAAAAGTAGGTATTTTTAAGTCGTTTCACGATTAACCTAACTTTAATCTGTCGCAATTTGTTTGTTTATAAACAAAAATGAATTAAACTTTACAAATAAATATGTTGCGATTTCATTGGTGTAAATCAAAATTTTAAATAAACTCGAAATTTTACTTCATGCGCCACGCGTATAAAATATTGATTTTATATGAAGTTTAAAATATTCTACTAAAGCAGTATGCTAAAAAAGTGTATTCTGAGCATCACATCACATCAGTGTTTAGTACGCTTGGCGCATGAAGTAAAATTTCGAGTTTAGAAAAGCCCGATTTGGCTTTTCTAAACTCGAAATTTTACTTCATGCTTAGTCTGGGAGTGGAAAACACTCGGTAGACTTTTTAAATTAAAAGTTTTTAACAAGATCACGAATATCTGAAAATTGACATTAAAAAATCGTAACATGTATACCTAAAAGAAAAATTCCTTGTACTTAGAACTTTTTTGAAATTTGAACATATAAACGGGCAGATAATAAAGAAGACAGATATTCCTGAGCAAGGAATATTACCTGATCCTTTTATCCTACCTGATCCTCAGAGACACTTTATTAAATTGCTAGTAGATACAAATAATTTGAGGCGGTGATAGGTAAATACATTTGTAATTGTAATCTTTGTGAGTTAATTGAATTGTCATATTAATATCAGATTTCCCTTCACATAACCTACAAATTGAAAGTTGATTTACAACATAACACGTGATTAATCTTGTCCTAACCTAGAACACACAACCTGCATCACACCAAATTCTTGAAATGTCAAATTGATTGGTCATATTAAAAAGAACAGATTATAATTGTCTAAATAAATTCATTTGAAATTGAGTATACATTCATACATACTTCAATGCTTATTTAAAATGTGTCTTTTCGACTTTGGAAGAGACTATAAAATATTAATTAAAACACTTGTTATTGTTTCATTGATTTTATTTAGCTTTCCGGCTAGTTTCGACTATAATTCATTATCATGGAATTGAAAGAGATTTTACAAAATATTCAAAGATAAAACCGCAATCAAACACATTTTCATGTTATCAACACCAATAAAAAAAATTTATAAAAAATACTCAAAAATAAAATTATAAAACGCTTTTAAGCAAAATTTAATATTTTTAGTACAAATAATATTTGAACGCCCTTTATTAATAATTTGGAACGCATGGTGTAATATTAATTAATTCTCAGTGCAGAACGAAAATTGTAATAGGCACGCAAGAAATGTGTAATTAGATTGGACATTTTGAAATTAATGCACGTTGTGCGTGCACATACAGACACTTGATTGTCCCGAATAAAGAAATGTTCACGTTGTTCGACAGTGTCGTATCCGTTCTAAATGGAAGTAAGTCGCCGTCGAAAATTCCACCATTTCCGACACTGCGAAACGTTACGTTACGCCTAATGGCTTTATAACCACAAATGTACCGTAGGCAGTTTCCTATATCCATAGTAAATGCGTAAAACCCATGCGATGGTTAAGTTCCTCGAAGTGACTGGAAATTACACCTTGCGAAATTGTGAAATATCATGTACAACATTTTTAATACAAAGTAATCATAATTTCTATAGTTATATTATAGTTATCTATATCAGTGGTCTTCAAACTGTGGGTTATTAGTTAGTTAAAGAATAACGAGTATTATTTTTCCACAATTAAACAATTGTTAGGGTATTAGGTTCAATATTTTCCTGCTAGAATATTGTAAAATACAGAAACATTAACACATCTTCCAAAAACATAATTTTTAAGAATATAAATTTGTGTTCAGTACCCATTAATGCTAATGCCAATGGGCATTAGATGGCGTTTACGCTTTTGAACATATGTAAACATTATTTTTGTTAATGTTTATTCAATTCCATTATTGACAGTTTTCAATTTTCTCAAATTTCATGTTTAATCAAGAAGTGGAAACATTTCTTAGAACTTTTAATTTGGAAGCTTTTATAAAAAACTAATGTATGACAGGGCTCGAGTATTGGTCCCTTGCTTTTCTTAAAATTTACTTTATGATTAACCAGGGAGATTAGGTCATGTATAAATAACGAAACGTATCGAACTTCGCTGATTTTACTTAAAAATGAATAAACTTATCAATTCTCTTCAGAAAATTGAAATGAATGTCTAATTTTTTTGTAATGTAATGCCAATTAACAAAAAGCGTTTGGTTTGTATCAACCTAAAATTTACTGATTTCAGTTAATAACATTGGACTTAATAATAATTTCATGGGAGTTAAGATATCTTGTCTTTGTTGTCTGTACATTTTATAAAAAATTGAAAATCTGAAAAAAATTTAAACAACTTACGATTCATGAGAGGTGTCCCATGTTTGACAGAAGAAGACAGAACACTTCATAATATGTCTTACTGATGGATAAATTCAGAACATCTTTTCTATATAGACGCACAGGAACGGCGTTTTTTTTTCACCCTTTTCTCGACATACTTGTTTTTCTATGTAATTTTGGCAAAAAATATTGTGCGCTTCCGCATCTTTTTTCTTGTGCTCTTGCACATTTTTTTAGATAACAAATTAGAAACTTTTAAAGCTCTACACCAGAAACTCATTCAATTATTGTTATTGGGTGCTCTGGCAAAATTCATGACAATTACTGTAATGTGGTCAAACCATGGATAGAAGGTATTTCTCATAATATGATTTGTTCTAATTATACTACAAGGGTCTATCAAACATAAATGAGCCTTTGTATTCTGAGCATCGGGTGAGGTATTTGTGTGTGATTAGGCAGTTAGTCTTTAGGTTAGGATGCCTAGAAAAAAGGAACTGGATCTGCTGGTTTGCCACGGTCCACATTTAGTAGCCCTAACGAGTAGTTCACACTACTCGTTACTCGTCTGTCTCTATTAAGCATGGCATAAATATAAAGTTCCTCGTGCGCATCGCGTGAGGTATTTGCGTGTGATTAGGCATTTGAGGTCTTTAGCTTAGGATTCCTTGAAAAAAGGAACGTTAGTAGCCCTAACGAGTAGTGTGAACTGTTTGTCTCTATTGAGCATGGAATAATTATAAAGTTCCCGTGAAACCAGCCGAAATCTACTACATACTGCATATCCAGTTCGGGAAAAATACACTTTCATAGCTAAATGTCGTATAAATGCAACAAATTTAAGAGAGAAGGAAAAACAAGGGAATCTGATGAACGCCAACACTCACGGTTATATGGGTCTGGAGGAGGATCCTACTGATATCAACGAGACCTATTTCTACATCAAATTAGGCTTCAGAACCGTTGCAAAAGACATCTATTAATACCAGACCTGATGTAAATTTTTAAAGTTCTGGACCAGAAACTCTTTAAACTTTTGTATATATTCCTATATCCCTATGTCAGGGACAAGACTGTCCTATCCGCAAAGTATTACTCCTCCACGAAAAAGCTAGCAGGTGGAACTCAGAAAAAGCACCCCAGACTTAACCTCATGTTTGGTCCCCTTAAAAATTCGCTTGGGGGCGAGCGATTTGGAACCAACATTCAAGTGAATACGTTTTCTGCACAACTGAAAATATACCCACCTAGCTTCATTGCACCAGAACTGAATATAAACGTTGTAAAACATTTATCGTAAAATAATACTACAAAGTGCGTCCATTAATATTCAGTACTGGCGCTATATTTTCAAATTTCATCACATTTGGTTGACAAATAACAAAGTCATGACATTTCTTCTCTAACATTTTTTTATTGATTCAGTGGTTGAATTTTAACATGGAACAAAGAGGGCCCAATAAATTCCACGCACAACTTGGTAGTATATGATCAAACCATAGACCAAGTGATGCAATTTAAATACCTTGCTGCAAACATCACAAGCAACAGAGACCTAAGAGAGGAAGTCAGAGACCAGACAACAAAATCAGCACTGGTATTGGGATATCTATCATCATATGGAGAAATACACCTAAAAACAAGTAGTAAGGTGAGAATCTACAAAACAATAGTAAGACACTGCAACCAAAAGGCTCCTCAGAACAACAGACATGCGAACCTTTCGAGCAATAACCGGTTACTCACTACGAGACCGGATGAGAAGTGAAGAAATTAGGGACATCTGCGAAGTGCAAGATGTAGTGAGATAGCCCCGAACTAGATGAAAAAAGTGGAGGGATCATGTTGACAGAATGCCCAAAGACCGACTACCCAGATTTGCCAAGGATGGAAAATCACACAACAGACCTCCTGGACGCCCACCAATGGATGGTACGAAAGCTGGAGCTCAGCGTCCTAACTCAGACTTCAATAACGCTATTGAAGAATGACAGGACTTAGTCCTACAAGAGGAAGAAAAAGAAGAAGAAGAGAACTGGTAGAAGTACATTAGAAACGTTCTGGCTGACAAGTATACGGCGTTGATTGTTCAAGTACAACAAATGTCATGAAAATGTCATGAATGCCATGAACATTTTTTTTTAAGGCAAAGAGACTTTGGACACCCAGGAAGGCCAATCTCTGTTTGGACATCCGAAATGATCGAAAAAGTATCTGATTTTTTTTTATAGCAAATGATCGAAATGGTTTACTAAAAATTATGGAAGTGGCTTTAAAAATGAGCAAAGAATCGATTTGAGTCATTCTTCACCAGAATTTGGGCAAACATTCGTTGCCTTCAACACGGATATCTAAATACGGCAAGTTGATCTTTGTTGTATGATAATGCAACGAGTCACACTTGTCAATTTTGGGCTAGAAATCAAGTCTTTGTGTTGAATTATCCGCCGTATTCACCTGATTTGACATCGTATGACTTTATTAAAACGATGTTTTTTTATGGCATTCCTAACATTTGAACAGCATCTATACAATGTCAATGGAGGCAATTTCACAAAATGTGCTAGAGCATATTTGAATTACTATTGAATCACTTTAAGAATTACACTGAAGCGAGAGAATATTTCAAATAATAAAGCGAAAAAAAATGAACATATGTTGTTACAATTACGCTTTTCAGGGCCAGTACTAAAAATTGATGGATGCATTGTGTATGTAGAAACACAATTTATAGAAACGTAGATGTTTCCTATAAAATTAATTTTGTTTCAAAAGAAGGCTCGTATATATGAATCACACTATGTAGTTTATAAAACATCAACATCCAAAAAACATTAACCCTAAATAGTCCTTTGGTTAGATATCCTTGTTTGGAAAATCCTGGCGACTTCAATAATATATTACGTAACAAGAGTGGTATGAAGCATTTTACATATGAGCGGATATGTTGCGCACGAGCCGCGCAGCGGCGAGTACAGTATTCTGCGAGTATGTAATTGCCATGCCAGTCGAGAAACGTACGATACTTTAACTACGCCCTAACAAAGTAAACAAAGAGCATGAAAGAACAACTTATTTATTACAATAATTTTTAATAGTAATATGACAATGATAAAAACTAAATTACTACTTGATTAATATACAGGGAATTTTTCTTTTAGGTAAACATGTGCATAAAGCTGTACATTTTTCGGCATTCGTTGTTTTGTTAAAAGAGTTCAATTTGAAGCTTAAACGAGTGTTTTCCACTCCCAGCCTAAGCATGAAGTAAAATTTCGAGTTTATAAAAGCCCTTTGAAAATTTCCCCGAGACAAATTTTCTGGGCTTTTCTAAACTCGAAATTTTACTTCATGCGCCACGCGTATTAAACACTGATTTCAAGTAAAGTTCAAATATACATAGAGTTCACAATATTTTAGTGTTTTATACGCGTGGCGCATGAAGTAAAATTTCGAGTTTACAAAAGCCCAGGAAATTTGTCTCGGGTCGCTGCGCGACCCGAGACAAATTTTCACGGGGCTTTTCTAAACTCCAAATTTTACTTCATCCTTAGTCTGGGAGTGGAAAACACTAGTATAAAGCTTCAAATTGAACTCTTACAAAAAAGCAACGAATAACTAAGATTTAAAGAAAATATGCTGAATTTGGAATACGTATACTTTAAAGAAAAACTACCTGTACATCAAAGAAATGTTGGTTGTCCGGTAAGCAATCAGCTGTTCAGCTGTCAGCACGTAATGTACTTGTCAAACCTATTACGTGCATGCGTACGTAATGTCAATCATACTTGTCAAGATGACAGTGTGGTATGATACGGTTACTAGATAGGGCGTACGTAAAATAATTTAACGCAATTTATAAATGTATTTTTTATGTTTTGACAATTTTATTGTGATTTCAGTCACTGTCGTTGTCGAACAGCACGAGACTGACGGTCCCAGTATCACCTAGCATCGCTTCATCACCACGGACACCGCCCACATCACCTTCGGACTACAAGCACCGACCCAGAGGTATAGATTGGGACGCGGAAAGTGTCACCAGCGGTATCAGCGGCATCAGTCTGGCTTCCTCCACTTGCGATCATGCCAGCGTCGCCAGAAACGGGACTACATTCTCCGGAAGGAGTATGAAGTAAGTCTCCAAAAGAACCAACACTTATATTATAGGGAATACCTGGTAAAATTCTACAATTTTGTAGATAAGTCTTTGGTAATGATTTCTTTTACATAAATCATGGAACCTTATGCGCGTTTCATTCTTTAAAACAGCAGGACAATTAGGATCTGAAAATTCTTATTATGTTCAATCATCAGCAAATTGTATTGGAGCTCATAATATTATTGGATATACAAGGATTTTTTCTTTTAGGTGTACATATCATAATTTTTCGATGTAAATTTTCAGACATTCGTTGTTTTATAAAAAAATTTTAATTTGAAACCTCTAATGAGTGTTTCCAATCCCAGATTAAGCTTAAAGTAAAATTTTGAGTTTAGAAAAGTCTGAAATTTTAGTTTGGTCGTCAAATTTTCAGGCTTTTCAAAATGTTACTTTATGCGCCACGCATATGTTGTGTTTATTACTGTTTAATTTGCTTATTTTTCAGTACTTTGTGCTTGTATGAGTACTTAATTACTTATTGTTGCGTACTTGTACTTGGTACTCGAGTACATTTTGGGTCAAGTACTTGTACTCATCGAGTACATTTTATCTGTACTCGGAACAGCTCTGGGCTTACCTGACTAGCTGTCACTGCTCTCTATAAAGCAACCAATACACGATTATAGTCGAATAAACTGAATAGCTCAATACACCATTTTTTCTCTTTCAGATATGTATTTCACTGTAGCCAACATGCGGGGGCGACCGGGGATGATTACCTGACGCCCACGCAGCGCGCTCACCGTCAGGTGCGCAAGCTAAAGAACCTCCTGCACCAGGCCCAGAAGGACCTCGATCAGAAGGACAGCGACATCCTGAAGCTGACCAAGGAGGTGGTGGAACTGAGGCTGTACAAGGCGGCACTCAGCTCGCCGGAGGAGCGGTCCAATTCGAGCGATGCCGTCACCGTCAGGGAAAACCAAATGGATGAGATCGGCGACCTGCCCGACGGCATCATCACCAACCACCTGGGCGGCAGCGAAATGACAAGTTCCTACACGGACTCTGGCCATTACGATGATTACACGAACTCGTCTATACATTCCAAAGACTCTGTTTTGTTGTGCGAAGAATTTGGCCAATCGGTAAGAAATTCATATAATCTCCAAATGTTTTGATATAAAATATGGATTGCCAATAATGCAACCAATTTTATTCCGCAATTTAATTGGCTCTTTTTATTGTTGTGATCTATTTAGGACGAATTATAATAGTATTAATAGTAAGTAGCAGTAATAGCAGTAGCAATAACAGCAGTTAGTAGTATTAGTAGTAGCAGCACTGAAGAAGCTACCACAGTACAGTTGGACAGTAGTAGACATTAACAGTAATAGCGGTAGTAGTAATAGTGGCAGTAGTGGTAGTACTAAATGTTCAAAACAGTATTTAAAAGGAAAGAAAAGGAAAGGAAAGGAGGAATAGAGAAGCGCCGATTTCACTTGATCTTGTGATCTCCACTACTGGCAGTAATAGTATGAGTTGATTCTGGTTCTTTGGGGAGTGCGCATTTCTGCATTGCACTTAGGCCTCATTAGGCCCATTGTGCTTCCTCCCGTCGATTACTCAGCCTCAGCTCAGCCAGCCTAAGTAGTCTAGCAAAGCCGAGGTGGGTAGATTCCTTATGTAGGCCATCTTTCACCCAGTAAGGACCCTCTAGTTGACGAGAGTGCCGGGCAATCGCTGAGAACGTGTCCGGTAGCTCATCTTCCATGTTACACCCTCTGCAGGATGGAGAGTCAACTATCCCCATCCTTTATAGGTGTGCGTTTAGCCCGCAGTGACCAGTCAGGGTGGCAGTTATGCGCCTAAGGTTCCCCCTGGTCAGCTGCAGGTACTGTTTCGCTGATTTCTCGTTGGGATACAACGAGAGATCCGCGAAACAGTAGTAATAGTATGAGTAAAAGATAGCACTTATAATAGCCGCAGTAGTAGGTAGGTAGGTGATAGCGGTAGTAGTAATAGTAGCAGCAGCAGTAGTACTAAATGTTCAAAAAAGTATTGAAAACCTCCCGAGGAATAGAGCAGCGCCGATTTTACTTGCTCCTGGGTTCTCCACTACTAGCAGTAGTAGTATGAATAAAAGATAGCACTAGTAATAGCCGCAGTAGTAGGTGTAGCAATTTCAGTCCTTAGAAGGAGGATTGTTACATTTTAAATAATTTAAAAGGTTCAAAGTATTATGATTGTGGATAATTTTCAAAATATTCGTAAACATTGATGTTCAATATTTTATTATTTATATTTTTCTTTTAGCCGTATAAAAGGAAACAAGTGGAATTAGCTGACAAATCAGTCTCCACTGATTTTGTACCCAGTAATTTCGATTACGAGCACGAGCAGCTGATGGCGGATTACGAGAGGCGGATCCAGGAACTTGTCAAGACGCACGAGAACGAGAGCCACGAGCAGCGGCAGCGGCACAACGACAAAGTGGAGGAGTTGTTGCAGCGGATATCGGAGATCAACAAAAGGTTGGCTCTCCGGATGGCTTAAATATTCTAATCTTTTATTAAACTTTGAAGTGTGATGACTTTCAGATATTGGGAATTAGTACCTGACTTAGATAATGCAAAAGATCGGATCAAAGAGCTCGAGGCGCAGCTAGAGGACGCGCTGAAGAAGCTCGAGGAGCAGGAGGACAAGCACAAGCAGGCCTACTTGCAGATGTACGCTCAGGGACAGGCGGCTGCGAAATTAGAAAGGGAAAATCAGGTCAGCTGTTTTCTTTACTCACAGCATAAAATTGATTTCATGGAAATTGGTGAATCTAAAACATTAAATACAAATAATAGTAATCGTAGAACAGGAGTCACTTGAAAATTTAATTAAGTAGATTGAAAATCAACATATCCAGCTTAAAAGCTTAGAAGTCAAGTCATAGACCCCCAATAGTGAAACTTTTTGAGAGTTGCGTACTTTAGCCACAATAGTCCGTGCTGTATAGCGTGAATAACCCTGTATGTCAGATAAATATCGATATATGAGTCGAATATTTCCAAATACCACTAAATCCATTTGAAAACAATGGATTTATGGGTTTTTGCAAAGAGGCGACTCATATATTCAATATTTTCATATTTAAATAAATATCATATTTTCGAATGGTTGTAAGATGAACAACAATCCAAATATTCTCGAAAGTTGCTATTCTTTAACAATCTGAAACTATAAATTAATCTTTATTTTCATTATGTATCATCAGGTATTGGAATTAGCTCAACAAGTTCCAAGCAGAATTTCTGTACCGGAACTTTTACAACAGCTTCAAGTAACGCAAGCCGAGCTAGAAAACATCAAAGTAAGTGCTTCCATTCCTCCTCCCATCATCTCTCACTCTTTGCAAAAATGTCATGTGTGTCCAAAAAAAACTATGTTTATTGCATTTTTGATTGATCTTGTTTTTTTTCACGTGTGTGCAGAGTCTAATTATAAACCGATACTAATTTTTAGGACATAGAATATGCCTCATCATCTAACAGCTTGAAACCTCTTCTTAGTGCAAAAGAGGCTGTTACTTTGTGGGTATTAGGTGCCAGGAAGGTAAAAGAAAATATATAGAAAGATAAATTAGTATTTGAATTTAAAATTGAGATTGTATATTATTATTGTAGCACCTGTTTATTTAAATTTACTTCTTTAGTTGTTAATGCATGCCGTATGGAATAATAGTTTCAGCCTCATTTGTGCATGCACAAAGAAATTTGCACTTGATATCGATTTATTGTTGTTTTGTTGATTTTATATTTTTCTATTATACAGTAGCTGTAGAGTAAATTAGAAACCGTTTTGGCCAATTATTTGCTAGATAAGGCCTTTTTTGCGACAAAACTTATGATCTATGGACTGTATTAAAAATCACACTAGAGCAATAGACAACGTCATTTTAAACTGCTGCTGCAGTGTTTGAACTCTATAAATTGGTATTTTCAGTTGTCATAATATTAATGAATTGTGTTCGCAGATGCAATGAGTTCAAAGTTTTAGGTGTAACTAGACATAATTAGGATATTGAATTAATTGACTTCTCGTCTCAAATGTCTAAAGTCTCTAGCATTTAGTTTCCATTACAGTCTAGAATTTAAATTGTGTGGGGTCCAAAATCCATAGTCTAGGTCTACCGACTAATGCCCAGTCAAGAGTTTAAATGCTAATAGAGTTGATAGCTTTAGATATCATAGTCAAGATACTGGAGGTCTATAGACTAGAGTTTACATGAGTCGACTGAGTTTGGGTCGACTGTTTAGTATAGAGTACAGAGCTTAGAGTCTACGGACAACTCTATAGGCTGTAGTGTAGGCTGCCAAGACTACGAAGCTTAGAGATTTGAGTGTAGATATTCAAGTCTAGAGACGAATCTACAAACTATAGTCTAGGGTGCCTAGACTCCAGTTTAGTTTAGGTCGCTTCCTTACAGTTTAGGTATAGAGTTTACTCTTTAGAGAGCAGTCTTGAGTTAAGTATCTAGAATCTAAAATATAGAGTTTAGAGTCTATGAAAATAATCTAAAGCTGTGTTTCCTAAACTTTTTTTGAAAAGCTCAGTCTAGGAACTCCAGTTTAATCTAGATCGTGATTACGGTAATCTAATCTAGAAACTTCAGAAAGTAATGACTAGAGTCTATGTCTAGCGCCTACAGTCTAATTTAAATACCAGTGTGTATATATTAGAGTTCACATTCTAGAGCAGTACTTTTTCGTAAACTTAGAGAACAAACATTTGAAACAGGTTTATTAAGACAAAAACAACGAATTACCAAAAATCAATGTTTTATTTTACGACGGTGGTTCGCGAAAATCTTGTATTTTTGTAAGTGTTCCTTAATTCTGAAAAGGTTAAAAACCACTGCTATAGACCAACATTTTTACAATGCAGAGTACATTGGGCGTAGCCAGGGTTTTGACTAGGGAGGGGTACAAGACAAAAAAAATACTAGGGGGCAACTAGAGCAACATTGATATTTTCAATATTTAGGATTTTAGTACTCTGTATGAGCAACGGAGTACGAAAATTCTTGAAATTAAAAATGTGATTCTTGCCTCCCTGGCTCTCTTGGTTTCGCTCATACCAAAATCCAGAAAATTAAAAATGTGAATCCTCTTTCAAGGACGTAGACAGGGGGGAAGGGATATGGGGGTTCAACCCCACCCGAAACTATCAAAATGTTAAATGTATGTATGTAAAAGCGGCCCTGTAAAAGCAAAAACAATATATGTCCATTAAAGCATCCCCCCCCTCCACCCCTCACGAAATTTATATAACCCCCTCCGTATTTTTTTTCTGGTTTTGTGTTTTGTGAATTATTCCCAGGATGATAAACAGAAAAAAAAGTAAACACACTTACATAGAATTAATCACATGACGATGAATAAAAAAAAAGGTGCGACGGAGCGACCAAACCTAACTTTGCAGGCTTTTCTAAACTCGAAATTTTACTTCATACTTAGTCTGGGAGTGGAAACACTCGTTATAAGCTTCAAATTGAACCTCACACATTGAGAACTAACCTAACCTAAAAACAATTACATACGACAGACTTATCTATCCCTAGCTAAACAATGCTAGCGGTCAGTTACCTAAGTCAAATTATTTGACGACAGATTATCTAATTCAAAGCAAGCTAGATTAGGTTGACTATCAGTTACTCAGGTCAACTTGGTTAATGGTTACTTAAGTAACTGGCGTCCAATTTAACCTAACTTAAAAATATTATAGTTATATGAGTTATTTGTTTGTGGATTAAAGTTAGGTTAGGTTGGATTAAATCTCTAGAATTAGATTTGGTAAGACCAAGGCCGTAGCCAGGGGGGGGATATGGGGTTCTAACCCCCCGCTTCGCGGAGCGATTAAACCAAATTTTGCAGGCTTTTCTAAACTCAAAATTTTACTTCATGCTTAGTCTGGGAGTGAAAACACACATTGAGAACTAACCTAACCTAAAAACAATTACCTACGACAAACTAATCTATCCCTAGCTAAATTTTGCTAGCGGTCAAATACCTAAGGCAAATTACTTGACAGCTGATTATCTAACCCAAACCAAGCTAGATTAGGTTGACCATCAGTTACTCAAGTCAACTTGGTTAATAGTTACTTAAGTAACTGGCGTCCAGTTCAACCTAACTTAACCTAACATGAAAAAAATATAGTTATATGAGTTCTTTGTTTGTAGAGTAAAGTTAGGTTATATTACATCTCTAGAATTAGATTTGGTAAGACAATGGCCGTAGCCAAGGGGGCGGGGGGATATGGGGGTTCAAACCCCCCCGACATTTTCAAAATGTTAAATTTGTGTATGTAAAAGCGGCTCTAAAAGAGCAAAAACAATATTTTTACCAGTAAAACCACTCCCGAAATGTTTATATCCTCCCCCGAACTATGCTAGCAGTCAGTTACCTAAGTCAAATTAGTTGAAGACAGATTATCTATCCCAAACCAAGCTAGATTAGGTTGACTATCAGTTACTCAAGTCAACTTGGTTAATGGTTACTTAAGTAACTGGTGTCAAATTTAACCTAACTTAACCTAACATGAAAATATTATTAGTTATATGAGTTGTTTGTTTGTGGATTAAAGTTAGGTTAGGTTAGATTAAATCTCTAGAATTAGATTTGGTAAGACCAAGGCCGTGGCCAGGGGGGGATATGAGGGTTTAAACCCTCTTAACATTTTTAAAATTAAAATTTTTGTATGTAAAAGCTACAAAATTTCTGTACCCCCCCGACATTATTTTCTAGCTACGGCTTTGGCCTCCCTGGCTCTGTTCGTTTAGCTCATACCGTTGATCATGTTGATCTTGGCTGATCTAGCCCTCGCGAAATAAGTATTGTTACAACATCTAGCAATGTTTTACTCGAGACGTATGTTCTAGCTATGGCCCTTGAGCTAAACAACAGTCCAAATACTGTGTGATCATTTAAATTATAAATTAAAGTAGGTGGCTTTTACGAGTGCAGTTGCCCAGAATGCTAATTAAATGATGAAATAAATTAGAGGTAATGGTAAATTATGTGTTAACAGTCAGTAGTGCCAATATAATTTGAAATTCAAAGCCTACTCTAATTTATATTTTAAATGATCGAACAGTAGTTATTTAGATATCGACTAAGTTCGACATTTTTATACTATTGAAATAACAAAAAAATGACATTGATATGCAGTTGAGAGACGAACTACAGTTGAAAGCATTCATGTAACTGGTCTTAGATTGTTTGAGCTGAACTATAGTTCAAATATTTACTGATTCAGCCAAGGCCCTAGCCAGAAAAAAATTTCAAGGGGGGGGGATAAAAAAAATTGGTGGGGGTTTTGATGGTAATAATTTTGTTTTTGACCTAAAGGGGCAGGCTACGGCCTTGGATTCAGCATAGGTTGATCATATTACGCAAAACATAAAAGCTTAGCTTATACCTATAATGTGCTATTGTAGTGTTGCAATTACTGTAATAATAGTTAATGTGCTGTTGTGCTGACGTAATTAATAGTAATAATAATATTACTGTAATAATAGATAAACAGAAATCACCAAAGCAATCCTTATTTCTCTTATCTATGTATATGCATCATCTGTGCTAATTTGCATGCTTGCTAATAGCGATAAATCAAAAATGATATAGGTCAAAAGTGGACATGAAATGGAAAATGTGAGTCTTAAGTCGTGTTATACTAAACCTGATTGTAGTTAACCATTGATTGACGAAACTGAAATTGAAAAATGAGTAGACATTTGAAAAAACATTATTAGAATATTTAATAAAGATAATGGTAGACATGTTACACGAACTATACCTTTTCAACTTCAAATTGAGAACAAACAGCTTCAAATTGGGAACAAACAATTTTAAATTAGGAACAAACGATTTTAAAACGAGAACTAGCAACTTCATAATGAGAATACAAAATTTCGAATTGGGAAAAAATCAAATACACAATTTAATGTTTTTCAATATTACATTTTGTTTCTTGTGATATATTTTTTCAATATATTATAAAGAACGAACAGAATATACTCTTTTTTGCTATCTTGGTGATTTACCCATCGATTAGCAGTGGACGTTTTCACTTCTAATGCAGTTGCTAGTGTTCTCCAATCTTCGTTGCTATTGTACATTGCACTTTGCATTTTAATATTGACCGCTTAAGCTTTTTTATATATAGCATTTTTTTAATAGGATGGAATAGGGCAAAAAAATTACTGTCACATTTTTTTTCCTTTTTTAAATTTTTTATTGTTTTACGGCCAACGCAATTTAAAATTGTTTATTCTCATTTTGAAATTGTTAGTTCCCAATTTGAAACTGTTTGTTTCCAATTTGAAATTGTTCATTCCCAATTTGAAGTTTTCTCTTCTCAATTGAAAAGGTATAGTGCAGCACTTTTTGCACTGAACCTGTTCGTTACATGAACTGGACGCCTGCAATTGCAAATGTGAAGTTACACTAACTTTAACTGTGATGTCACAAACTTTAACTAAGCTCAACTTAGTGCAATACAAACGAACAAACCTTTTGATAAATTTTGAACGTGTCAAACATGAAATTCTTTAAAATAAACATCCTTCATTGATTTAATTAGGGCTGGGAATTGTTTATTCGCAAAAATTCATTACCACATTACTTACATTAAGGTCTATTTGCACCCCGACCGATTAGCTTTAATCATCTACTAATCATTAATTAAACCTCTGATTAAGTCAAATTTTTAGAACATAAGAATGTTATAAATTTGTAAGATATCCTAAACATATCTCTTTCATCAATATGCAATTGTGTAAACAATTTGTAGATACAGTTGTTTTTAAAAAGTACTAATCACTGATTAAGTTCATCGACTTGGGTGCAAACGGGCATAAATCACTCAATTTTTCACATATTTAATTAATTTAGCTATTTGAATATTTAAATAAATTAGTATTAGAAAAGGTGTAATATTTTTTCTAAAACTAAACAATTCATAAATTCAAACAATTTATTTGTTTAAATATTTTACTAATTCGAATGATTCATATTTGAATATTCATGAATATTCGAATTTCCAGCCCTAAATTTAATATAAAAAACCAAAATATTCTGTCTACATTTGGAATTATGCGACAAAAAAAATCAAAAAAACTTTAAACTTAGATAATCTCAGAATCAAAATTCACTTAATGGTTGATTTCAATATTACTCAACGAGTTATTGATTATGTCAGATCGTTTGTTTTAAGACAGGTTTAATTAACTAGCGTTAGTCCAAGTAATTCATGTTTGAAGTCATGACCAACTTTGATCAAGTTATTTTTTGATATCTCTGTAGATCCGCAAATACCTAACCCCATATTCTTCCCATTTAATGGTAATAACAAAACCAATTTTTTAGGCTATGTACAAGCAATTAATGGAAGCGAAAAGCAAGAAGATCGACCCCGAGATCACACTGCAGTTCCTCAAATCGGCAATCTACTACTTTCTAACGGACAAAGAGAACAACCAGGGCCACCTTAGGGCGATCCAGAGCATCCTGGGCTTCACACCCAGCGAGATAAGCAACATCGAAAAAGCTCGAAACACCTAAATAAGAAAAATCAAATAAACAAAGAGGGTATACATAAAACGATCATAAAGGCTGATAATTAATTTTCGTTTCGAATTTAGAAAGTGAGCGCGTGCTGCGTCATCCGATTATTTGCTGGCCTTTTATTATCTGTCCAAGCGATTAGCAGAATTCTTTCCGTTATTTATATTTTATATATAACATGTAAACTAACTACTTATATATACTACATAGAGGTTATCGAGTAGCTGGCTACTTATATATTGATTACGCAGAATGTATTTTGTATATGAATGAGGAAATAGCTGTTTATATGAGGAATTTATTACTATAGTCCATTCATGTTTATTTGGGAGAACATTTTGTGGGTTATATTTCTACTTTCCCCCATATGTAATAAATACAAAGGGGAAGTATTGTTTCGTAAACATTTCCAAATCAAATTTTTTTGTGGATATAGAGGTCCTCTGATTTGACTGAGACCATTTTTTAAGATGTCTGTCCGTTTGTTTCTCTCTTTCTTATTGTATATTTGAATGACACACAAATTTAATTTATACAGAGAATTTTTCTTTTAAACATATGTACATACAGAGACTTTTTCTTTTAAGTATACATACCCCAATGTGTAATCTGTAAATGTTCAGATATTTGTTGTTTTTAAATATTGGTCAGTTTGAAACTTCTAACAAGTGTTTCCTCTCCTTAATTAAGCATCAGGTAAAATCTTGAGGTTAAAAAAGCCTGAAAATTTGGTTTGTGCCATGCGTATAGAACACTGAATTATTTTAAAGTTTAAAATATACTACTAAAGTAGTATTCTAAAGCAGTATATTACAGGGTTGTTAAAAAAACGTTTATTTTTTCATTTTAATTAAAACAAACAGTTTTTTTTACAAAACGTGTTTTTTTCCATTAAAACAGCGTTTAAAACATTAACAATTAAACACGTGTTTAAAACAGAACATACGGGGCATTTTTCTTCTGAGTATACATATCCCGATAATTACAGCGTTTATTAAATTTGCGGGAATTCGTAGTTTTAAAGGGGTTAATTTGAGGCTTTGAACGAGTGTTTTCCACTCCCAGACTAAGCATGAAGTAAAATTTCGAGTTTAGAAAAGCCTAAGAATTTGGATTGGCCGCGTAGCGAAGCGGAGCGGCCAATCCAAATCAGGCTTTTCTAAACTCGAAATTTTACTCCATGCGCCACGCTTAAAAACACTTATTTACAGTGAAGTTCAAAAAACACATACATACAACAACGATTATAGGCAACCCAATATATGTTATAGTTATTAGGTTGCCTATAATCACTGTTTTAAACAATTTGTTCAGCGCAGAATTTGACTCACGTTTTATTCATATCTACATATTATATTGCTAAAGCCGTATATTTTAAACTTTACGATATTTCAGTGTTTTATACGCGTGGCGCATGAAGTAAAATTTCGAGTTTAGAAAAGCCTAATTTGGATTGGCCGCTCCGCTTCGCTACGCAGCCAATCCAAATTTTTAGGCTTTTCTAAACTCGAAATGTTACTTCATGCTTAGTCTGGGAGTGGAAAACCCTCGTTTAAAGATTCAAATTGAAATGTTTTCAAAAAACAACTAATGCCCTAATATATATAGTGTATGCATATGTATACCTGAAAGAAAAATTTTCTTTATTTAAAACCACTTTTTGCACACACCGTTGTGATATTTTATTGTAATAAAATGTTATGTATAATAATGTAATTTGAAATATCTTCAACAATTTAGCCAACATATAAAAACGTAAACAAAAAATCTTATTGAAGTAGTATAAAATATAATTTAGCAAATTTAAGATTATGAAAAAAAACGTTTCGAACAAATTTTACGTTTAAAATATGTTTTAATAAATTTAAAACAAAACTGTTTAAAATACGAAGGCTGTTTTTAAACATGTTTAAAACACTGTTTTAAACATAACATCCCTGGTACATTATAAATTGTACGTTCAATCAGTGGTTTATACGCATGGAGCATGAAGTAAAACTTCGAGTTTAGAAAAGCCTAAAAATTTGGTTTGGTCACTCCGCTTCGCTACGCGACTAAACCAAGTTTTTAGGTTTTTCTAAACTCGAAATTTTACTTCATGCTTAATCAAGGAGTGGACATACTCGCTAGAATTTTCAAATTGAACATTTTTATCAAAACGACGAGCACCTAAACATTTGCCGAGTATGCATTGGTATATGTATATTTAAAAGAAAAATTCCCTGTATTTTAAAGGATTAAAATGTTTGACAACGTTTTAATTTAATATCAATAATTATTTTAAAATATTATAATACTGAATAATATACATAAAACTGAATTTAAGTAAATCTAGAAGTGAATAATCTAAAAATATTAAATATAATTAAAAAGTTTAAGAAATTGAAGTTAAGTTAAATCAAAAAATAAAATTGAAACTGAACAAAATCCTGAAATAACCATGAATGGATTATAAATGTATACATTTACATTATTTGCCTTTTAAATCTGTCCATATAACGATATTTTTACATGAAGGTGATCTGATTTTTATTTTCCACTCGAGGCTCATTATTATAATTAAAGTTTTGATGTTTAGATTTTAGGTAGTAACAATTTAAAGTGGGAGGAAATTGATTGAAATAAAGAAATTGGGTCGGTAAGTGCAATAAATAATCAAACGGAATTATACGATTTATAAAATAATTAGCTAATTTTTCATGTATGAAAGCAAGGCGCACCTTGATTATTTTTAAATGTTCACACCCGTAAGTTCTGTTTTATATAGTATTATTATTATTATTGAGAAACCCTGTATGTTGGTGTTGTTGAATAAAAACCCTATTCAATATATTTTTTTGTTCAATTATTTGTCCATTGTTTTTATTATTATATTTGATTTTTTTTTCTGTGGGGACCGTCTTCCTTTCGGATCCGGATGCACTGCAGCCTAGGTGACTTATTGTACTGCCCCAATATTATTACACTCACGCAACTATTCCGAACTCAATGCCCTGCACTAGCTTGTGCAGGTCCTTCAGAGGTTGCACGTGGAAATCATTTGGTTCCATTTGTCTGTTCCCAAATATGAGCCGTCTTTTGCTCTCCAGCCCATTGCACCTGCACAGAACGTGCATAGCTGTTTCCGGTGCCGTATTACAGAGGCGACAGTTGGTGTCGCCGTTGTATAGCCCGATTTTCCTTAGATGCTCTTTAACAGTCATGTGGCCTGTGAGCAGTCCTATGGTTGTTTTCAGCTATGCCCTACTCAATGTTAGAAGTCCTGCAGCTTGGCTTGAGTTTTATAACGGCCTTACTATGGTTAAGGCCTGGTCTGTTTTCCCAGTATTCCTTGTGTTTGTTGCGAGTCCATGCCCAAGGCAGGTTCGGGTCCCATAAATGAAATGGTGGCTCCCTGCCTTGCTAGCTCGTCAGCTTTTTCATTACCCGCAATACCAGAGTGACCCGGCGTCCAGACAAGCGTAACCTTGTTCTGTCTCGCTAGGTCATTCAGGGTATTGAAGCATTCCAATACCAGTTTGGATGAAGTCTTTTGACTCTGGAGAGCCTTCAGTGCCGCCTGGCTATCGAACATGATATAGATTTGCCTGTTTCGACAGTCCTTCTCTATGTTGGTTCTCGCACATTCTATGATTGATAATATTTCTGCTTGACTGATGCCAGGCTACCCAATGGTTTAGCATAGCCTGTCCTCATGTTTTCATTATAGATTCCTGATCCAGTACCTGTGGTTGATTTAGAACCGTCCGTGTACCAGATCACACTTTGTTTGTGTATATCTTCCCTAAAGCCGTTCCATTCGTTGCGGTCTGGAATAGTGACTTTAAAGAGTGAATTTTCAAGATATCTGACTACCATATGATCCGACCTCATTTGCAGCAGAGGTCCCCCTATGTCTGTCAAGAGTCTTCTGTGTGGGGTATCAACTCTTACGTTGGCCGATGATATATTTGATTTTAAAATTTAATTAGAAATAAAAAATAAAATTATATAAAACTTGAATGTATTGTGTTCTTTATAGTAACTGATGTTTTTTGTTATTAGTAATATTTTCACTGCTAATTTATTTAACGTAATTAAAAGTATTGTCTGGTCTAAGGTCGGAGCCATAAAAAAAATTCGGTTGGGGGGTTTTAATGGTAAACATTTTGTTGTTAACCTAACGGGGCTTTTACATGGTAAAATTTAACATTTTGAAAATTTCGGGAGGGGTTCTTTGAGGAGTGTGCATTTCTGCACTGCCTTTATTAGACCTTTTGTGCTTAGAAGTATTGTAATGATGACAAAAAACAGATTAACACATTCCTTGCCAGAGCGGACACGGTTGTTTGATTACATTTTCGCCACGCCAGGGCGGACACCAGTGTTCACTGACCGAAGAGGAAATCTTAGCCGAGAGGACACAGCTAGGTTAGGTTTCAATGGCAGCAGTTAGACCGCTCAATTAGGCCCAAAGGGCCCCTTGTAATCCCATAAGGGTGAAAGGGAGTCAGATCTCCACTCCCTCCCCACCTATACAAACCAATCAGATCACCTAATGAATCCGATCAGATTTCTCACATTTAGAGATGTGAGGTCCGATAGTCCATTCGCATAGTGCATACCAAGGTACTTGTTGATCCTCTCCCTTCAAGACCAGATAGTGGAGTACCGTCTCTTCCTCCTCCACATCCAGGCATCCTCTGCAAAAGTCGTTGTGCTCAAGACCCATCTTTTGCACATGTCTGCCTAGGAGACAGTGGCCTGTGAGGATGCCTACCGCCTTCTTTATGTCGATTCTGCTAAGTGCAATTAATCTGTTGTGCTGTATATAGTATCCCATATAGGCCATAGCTGCATTGTTATGAGACATGTATCTTCTTCTCTCCACCTATGGTTGACCGATGCTATCATTTGGTCCCTAAGTAGTCTCTTGCATTCCAGGAGAGAGGAGTGTGGGTGAATAGTTCAGTAGACAGGTCCTTCATTCTTGCCCCCTTCCTTGCAAGGTCGTCGGCCATTGAATTCCCCCTGATATCATTGTGACTAGGTACCCACATGAGTCCCATGTCACAGTTATTTGCAAGCCTATTTAGCGATTTTTTAGTCTCTGACCACCTTCGAGGTGCAGTACAGACTATTCAGTATCTTAATGGCGGCTTGACTATCAACACAGTTCATATATATCCAGGTAGCCAGTCCCCATATAAATTTTGGGTACACGCGAATGGGAGCAGAGCGCTGGATGCCAAATTAGTGTATACGGCTGCCTATATACACCAGTCTGGCTTCCTGCGGTCGGTCGGTTACGACTATTTTACTCCAGATGTCGCGAAATCAAGTCTCAGAGAGAGAGTGAGAGAGAGACAATTTCTTTCTTCCTCTATTCCGCGCTTCTCGTATCATATTCCAGATGTTGATTTTTCAATCTTGAAAACACGTTTTTTTTTCTTTTGACGAGCTAAGGATGAGTGTTACATTCATTCATGCGTTTCCTTCTACAATTTTATTTTCTGCGTTATTAGAGAATAGATTTTATGAAATCTTATGTGAACGTTGTAAAATTCATTAAGTATTATTTATTTTGTACAAAAAACTTAAAATACAAAACTATTTAACTTTTGATAAAAGGTAAAACAAATGCATCAACTTATCATTTTATTAACTAATCAGATCAATCCTATTGATCAGATCAAATCTACTGATCGATAAGGGTTTCTTTTTTAATTAAAGAGGTCAGTGCAAAATGCAGTTGTCATTTTTTTTTAGTTTTTGAATTATTACCGTTTGAAGTTTTTAACCCATTAAGCACTGTTGATGCATACACGCAACATTATTATTTTTTGATAATTAAGTTACTAAATAAGTTTATTTGATATATTATATTATTTGACCTGAATTGAAAATGTACCAAGAAACATTTAAATATTTTGGTATTTAAAGTGAATTATAAATACTTCACAATATTGCAATGTTTTATACGCGTGGCGCATGAAGTAAAATTTCGAGTTTAGAAAAGCCTAATTTGGCTCGGTCGCTCCGCTTCGCTACGCGCCCGAGCCAAATTTTCAGGCTTTTCTAAACTCGAAATTTTACTTCATGCTTAGTCTGGGAGTGGATACACTCGTTCTTAACTTCATATTGCATGTTTTTATATAAAATCGACGAATGCCTGAACATTGACAGCGTATACATTACATTGTTGAAGCACTAAGTTTTTGAAAATCCATTATCACTTTAATATAATAATAATAATAAACTATTTATGATTTTTAACTTTTTATTAAATTCACGTATACATTATGCGTATTTAAAGAAAAAATTCACAGTATGTAATGCAATAAATCATTCATAGAAATCATAAAAAGAAGTGTAGAATTTTAATTAAAATTAACTTTTAGAGTTAAAATTGCTTGCCCGTTAATGGGTTAAAATAGTTTTAAATATACTATGTGTCCCGTTTCAAGGCGCATTGTATGTTTCATGTAAAGATTTCCAATGTAATTGGAATTTGAGTTTGTATCGCTTATTGAACCAAAACGATTACAATAAAATTAAAATCATTTCTTTACCTACTAACAGTATTTTCGAGGTATTATTTTTGAGTTCTCCTCAGTTTCATTTGAAATATAGCTTGAAAATAGTGAACGAAAATAAAATCGTCAAAACAGTAGTTGCTACGAAAAGTCAGTGTTTGGCATCAAACTTATTAAAACACAAAGCAATAATTCAATTAAACATGAGTGTTTATTCTGCAAAAGAAAAAAATCAGATCCCAAAATGGATTCAGTATATATTTTAATCACGATGCGTATTTTATTAAATGAACCATACTTTTAATAAATATTTACAGTTTCAGAAATTTGTGGTTTTTGCATTGACTACTTTAATTATCCGTTTACTTTGAACGATTGTTACATGATCAACTTGTACTTTTCCGATTGAAATTTTATAAACGCTTATTGTGTGCCATTTGACCAACACCGACAACACTCAGCGGGCACTAAAATGTTACCTAATTTTTGGATTAAAATTTATGGCATCCGTCGTGCGGCTGCATGGGGATAATTTAAAAAAGAATAAGCAGAAATATTTTTCGATATTCTCAATACTTTCCCGAGATACACGAAATGTTATATAGAGAAAGTACAAATTATATAGTTAAATTTCACGATTTGAAATTTTAATTTTTAAAAAGTTTTTTTTTCACTTAATTAATTGAGTTACAAAGGTATTTCATTTGTCGCAACGGTTATAACGATAAAGGACACGGAGATGCTTTCCGAACGAAAGTACGATTGTAATTAATTCATGCATGAGATAATTGTCCATGATGAAGAATGGGACGCTCTGGAACGTGCCTGCGATAAGGCGCATCATTCCTGGGAACTGTCTTCTCAGCATTTTGGTATGTGGATACCATTACATAACTCCTCCCTCCTTAGGTTTGAACGACCTCGTTCAATTCGGCAATGCGGGGGTGTCTTCTTGATTTGGATCGACCATCTTGATGCGAATGATTTTTCTTGGTTTGCAGAAAAGGTCGATAATGCGTGTCCTGAATTTGATAATGATGGCCGTGGCAAGTATTATTAACAATAATACAAGGCCGGTAAATCCATAATGAATTATGTGAACCAGTGGTTCCAAATGTAGTGGTTGATTCTTGAGTTCTTCAGCCTCTTGTTGAAGAATGGTTGGATCTTTGAGATGTCGCAGTTGAAGTTTTGCTTCTTGATAAAACTTCAATGTTTCATTTGAAATGTGGTACAATGTTAACTCGTACGTAGGTGTAGTGTTGACATATGTGGATTTTTCCAATATTATTCGGCATTGTGAACTGATTAAATTTGGTCCTTGTATAAATGTTCTATCTAGTTGTCCTTGACAATCTTCAATTATTTCAAGTTTTCTCTTTGATAGTACTAGTAATTGTCTATTACGCAGTACAGATGTAATTTGGTAATCGTTAGCAATTTTTATTGTTTTGCATTTGTTGGCATTCAATAAATTACAATCCTCTTGGGTCGGTTGTTGCAGACACAAGGTGATGATGTGGAAACTCTGGCAATCTTCGTTAGTCCAGTATTTTAAGTTGTTCATCTCGATTAGAAATGGTTTTGGTGGGACAATAACGATATCTTGATAATTCGGAATCGGGTAGATTTGAGAATAATTTGCGGAAATTGGTTTTAAAATGGGTATTTTGAGAAGGAATGTAATTGTTTCTTTTGTTCCTATTACCATAAGTTTTGATAACTCTAAAATGTTTAATAATTGAGTCGTTTCAATTGGCAACAATTGCTTTGGATTATAGATTTTCGTCAAGTAATTTTGAACAGTTATAAGTTCATCTACCGTTAAAAGTTCTAAATCTGGAATTCCTTTCCATGACAAGCTGATTGCGCGTTCAAGCAATTCTAACGTTTTTACTAAATGTTCTGAATGATAAACTTCGTTTTGTAATAATGTTCTTGTATCTTCGATAAACGTTAAACCTTCAATAAAATGTTTTGTTTTGTTTAAATTTGACATTAAGATTTCTAAATCACATGAATATCTTTTTGATAAATGATTTGCGAAAGTTGTTAGTTTATTTATTTGTTTCATTTCGGAATTTTGATTATTATGTAATTTCTGTAAATTTTCATTAATATTTTGCAAGTCGTCGTCGTCGAGATTTCCTGTAATGAATTTGATGGTTTTTCCTAGAATATTAGCCAATGCTCGTTTTGATTTATAACTTAATTTTCTCAGTAATAGTTCAATATTTCTGCAATTTAAAGCGAGTTGTTTATAAATTTGGTATGTTAGTTTATCTATTGAAGCATCTTTCTTTAGAGTTTCAGTGTTTGCTAATAACTGTTTGAATCCTATTTCTAATTTTGATGTATTTACGAAAAATAGAAAATTATGGTAGTGGTCCATTACTTTTACTGGGCCTATGATTTCTTGAAAATAGCCGTTGTTTTTAATGGGTTCGACCTGAAGGGCCTGGTTGTGGTGAATCTGGAGGATCGTCACCGCCAGTATCGGGAACCTGTAAAGAAGTTGTTTTTCTTAGTTTCTTAACCTTTTTAATGTTAGCTGTGGTATTTCTTGATTTTTGAGTTTTTCCAAAAATTTTATTCGATTCTTGTTTTTCAACAATTACCTTGTCGTATATAGGATTAGCTTTACTGGGTTTTTTCCTATTTACATAAACTTCGCGATTTTCTACGTTAGGCGGATCAACGCGGGTTTCGTTACGTTTTTCTAAAATGTTTTCGGCTAATTGCTTGTTTTTGAGGTATACTTGATCATAGAATGGTAGAATTTCTTGTTTTCTTTTTTCATTATACTGTTCGAATACAGTCATGTCTAAATCGAATTCTGGAGTTCTCTCGTAAGGGCCGTATAGTAAGTAAAAGGGTGAAAATCCGGTAGAAGAATGTATTGATTGATTGTAAATCGAAACTGCTGAAATCATTAAATTTGATGGAACTTCATTGGGATTTTTCAGTTTTAGTATTCTTAATTTTTCTATAATGGTTGAGTGAAATCTCTCTATTGGGGAATTAGAACTCGGGTTATTCACTGTTGTGAAATGAAGTTCAATTTTGTTCATTTTACAAAATTCTTTGAAGGTATTATTTTGAAATTCACGCCCCGCATCACAAACTATTTTTTGTGGAATATTATGGTGAGCGAAATAGTGTCTTAATTTATTTAAAACAGTCAAGCTAGTACCGTCTTTTATCCAGTATGATTGTCCATATCTTGAAAATAAATCAATAATCGTCAAAAATTTGGAATTTTGAAAGGAAAACGTGTCCATGTGTAACACTTCTAGAGGTCTCTTTGCTAATAACGGTCCGTCAAATTTTAATTTATACGGATGTCTCTCATATTTTGACTGTAAACATAAGTCACATTTATTGATTAAATCTGTAATAGTTTGTTTCATATTTGGCCAGAAATATTTGTCTTTGAGGTTGTTGTAAGTTTCGGTTATACCATTATGATTTGAATCGTGGTATTCTGTAACAATTTCTTTTTGTAATTCGTTATCAGTTACGTCACTGGTGATTTTATTGGTAATGAATAATTTTATTGAATTGTTAAAATGTTGTTTGCAAAGGGTTTCAAAAGGACGTCTGAGATTATTGTCAGTAAAATATATTCCATAACTTGAATTTGGTTTTAATGTGTCTTTCATGAAAGTTAATAAATCTTGATCAATTGAATTTTTGGAAATGGTTACTTTATAAGTATTTCTATTAAAGGGTTTAGTAAAACAGTTTTTATATGTTTCGCCGGTATTAAAATATATTCGATTAGGAAATATATTTAAAGATCTTTCTGAAATTGGAATGGTTTTACCGTTGTCTTCATCAGTTGAATGTACAGTATTGTCGCATTCATTTTGTTCAGTTAATGATGATCGCAAATTTTCTAGTGTTTTGGCATATTCAATTGGGTCTTCTACTTGGGAATTAATAATTCGTTCTATTTCTTCGTCATTGATATCGGGTAATTCGTCAATGTTTGCAATAACGGATTCTTCATCTTCTCTATTGTGAATTTCGATTCTGGAAAGGGCATCCGCTACTTTATTTTCTTTTCCTCTTTTGTAAATTATTTTGAAATCGAATTCCTCTAATTTTAATTTCCAACGCACAAGTCTAGAATTTGGTTCTTTAATTTTATAAAGCCAGACAAGTGGGTTATGATCTGTTTCTACAACGAAATTGCGACCGAAAAGGTATGGTCTGAAATGTTTGGTTGAATCTAAAATAGCTAACAGTTCTCTTTCAATTGTTGAATAATTTTTTTCTGCCGAATTTAAAGTTCTTGAATAGTAAGCTATTGGGCGATTTGATTGTGATAATACACCTCCTATCGATACATTCGATGCATCGGTGGTTAATTTGAATTGCTTATTAAAATCAGGATAAGCAAGAATTGGAGCATTACAAAGAAGTTCTTTGCACAATTCGAAAGCTTGAATATATTCTGGGTCGGAAATATTAATTTTTGAACCTTTTTTCAAACATTTAGTTAATGGGCATACTACTTTAGCAAAATTTGAAATAAATTTTCGATAATAACCTGTAAGGCCTAGGAATGATTTTATTTCCTTTGTGGTTTTGGGTAATGGGTAATTTGTTATCGCTTCAGTTTTAGAAGGATTTGGTTTAATTCCGTCTGGTGTTATTACGTGACCTAAAAAGGATACTTCTCGTCTTAAAAACTCTGATTTATCGAGCTGTATTTTTAAATTGAATTCTCGGATTTTACTGAAAATTAGTCTAATATGATTAATGTGATCTTGAAGGGATTTGGAAAAAATTACAATGTCGTCCATGTAAACAAAGCAAAATACATGTAAGTATTCTCGAAGGACGTTGTCCATAACACGTTGAAATGTGCTAGGAGCATTTTTTAATCCGAAGGGCATTCTGAGGTATTCATAATGTCCTTGGTTAACTGAAAAAGCGGTTTTTTCGATAGAGTTAGGATGCATTTCAATCTGATGGAAACCTTGGGCTAGGTCAAGAGTAGTAAAGTACGTACACTTGCCTAAATTGTCTAATATCTCTTCAATACGTGGAAGTGGGCATTTGTCTTCGATTGTGTTTTCATTGAGTTTTCTATAATCAATCACCATTCTAAATTTTTTCTTTCCGGAAGCGTCTGATTTTTTTGGGACTAACCATACGGGAGCTCCGTAAGGTGAAATCGAGGGTCGAATTATTTTATTATCTAATAATTTCTGAATTTGATTTTCAATTTCTTGTTTCATGCTATGTGGGTGTCGAAACGATTTTACATAAATTGGTTCATCGGTTTTCGTTCGTATTTCGTGTTTAACAGCGTTACTGAATGTTAAGTTGCAATTTTCGTTATAAAATATGTCAGGAAATTTTTTACAAATTTTAAGAATTTCGTGTTTTTCTTCAGAATTTAAATGTGTTGTTCGAATTAATTCTGAGATGTTAAATTGTTTATGTAGTGTTTTTGGTGGGTTCCTAATTTCTTGATTCAAAATGGGCATCACGTCTATACGTTCTGAACAATTTAAATCTACATCTAAATTCTCGTCAAATGGTAACATGCAATAACCATTTTTCGAAATTGCAATGCATTCGGGTATGCAATAATCTTCTGATATTTTTATTTGCGGTATGATGACTTCACCATTATCTATTGTCACTGGAATTTTTACATGATTGCTTTTATTAATTTTGTGAGGAGAAATTGATTTTTTATTCAGTTCTAAATAAAAAGGAATTTTTATGTCGCACAATTCTAAAGTGTTTGTTTTGTAATTAATTGTCGCGTTTAATTTTCTAAGTCGGACGTACCTATTAATGCGTCAAATTTTGGGTGCCAGTCAACGACATGTAAATGAATATCGGCTGGTATACCTAATTCTTTAAGAATTGGAAATTTTAAATTATCTTGGCAATGAATTTGATTTCCTAAACCGGAAACTGTAAACGGTTTTTGATACAAATATTGAGAGAATTTCTCGTATGCAAGTTTTGAATTTATAACGGAATTTGTTGCTCCGCTATCTACTAGAATTGTTAAATCTAAATTGGGCAAATAAATGAATGGTAATTTTGATTTTATTTTGATTGAATTTAGATCTATGTTCCTGATTTCGGTGAGGCTGTTATAGGAAAATTTTCAAAATTTTGTTCGTCATTATCATTTTCGTTAATCTCATACTCGTACATTTCTGTTTGATCTGCAAAATTATCAGTATCTGAAAATTGTTGGACTGATTCATAATCTTGAGAGAGTTGGGACCCTGGAGAAACTGGGTAAACTGGGGAAACAGAGTCAGTTTCTACATTATAAAGAGCTGAATAGTTTATATTTTGTCTTTGATTTGAATAATTTGGTACTTGATTAGTTCTTACTCTAGATTGAACAGACATTGGTGTTGGTTTATTCAGTCTAGACATTCCTGAGGAAGCTTGAGTTCCAAAAACTTGTTTATTTGTAGGATAAATATTTGGTTGTGCCGCTCGTGGCGCAAATACGTTTGGTTTTACGTACGATTGATTTGGAAAATTTTGTTGTTGAACGGGTCTCGGTTGAGAAAATTGATGTTGAAAATTTCGGTAATGTGGGTTTTGAGAAAATCGTGGTTGTGAAAAATTATTGTATTGATTTTGGTTAAGTCTGGTCAATTGTGATTGATTTTGAGAATTGGTGAATTTAGGATTTTTTCTGTTGTCATTGGACTTTCGGATGAATTCGCAATATTCCCATTCTTGTTTTTGATTATCGAAGAATGTACATTTATTTAAACACTGTTCGATGGTATCTAATTGAAAATTACTTAAATAGCTTCTGTATGGCTCTAACAAACCTATTTGAAAAGTTTTTAATGTTAATTTATCGTAATCAGTTTTCTTGTAATTTAAATAATTTGGATCTGTTATGTGTAAAGAAATATGTTGCATTAAGTCATTATAAGCTTTTAATAATCTACTGTAATAATCTAAGTAGGTTTCATTTTTTTGTTGAATACACTGTCTCAATGAAGATTCTAGAATTTCTTCGCTTCTTTGATCACCGTATTTTCTTAATAAAGCACTACGAATGGCGTTCCATTCAAATGCATTTTGATAAGCGATAAAATCTCTAGCATCTCCTTTTATTTTTGATCTGAGAGAAAAACTAACTGCATAAGCTAAATCGGGTGATAATCTGCATTCTAAATGTTTGTGCAAATTATCAACTTCGGTTATAAAAATTGATAAATTTTGGCCTGGGTAATATTCTGGAATCGCGTTCATTAATAATGAAATTTCGTTTTTGTCAGTAATTAGATTACTTGAATTTACACTTGAATTTGTATTAGTCATTTTTGGATTTTGCGGAATCGGACTAAATCTAACGTTGCCTAAAATACTTGGTTTTATCTTATATCTAGGTGTTGAATTTTTTAGCGTATCTAAATCGTCAGCAATTATTTCAATGTCGGTATCGGACATTAAATAAAATTGAATTGAATATTATTTTTTTTTTTTTTTTGAAACAATTACACTTTTGGGATGGAAGAAAACAAAGGACTTACAGCACTAGGATCTGCATCGTGTGGTGTGTATTTCCCTAGATGTATCTTCTTTCCTCTTCGTTGGATTCTCGCACAAAGACTTGAAAGCCACCTGTTACTGTCTTTCACCAGGGATAGAAATCACTTTTCGTGGGTCAATCCCGTCGATTGATTAACAGTTCAGTCGCGAATATCCTGTTCGCAGCGCCAGTTAAATTTCACGATTTGAAATTTTAATTTTTAAAAAGTTTTTTTTTCACTTAATTAATTGAGTTACAAAGGTATTTCATTTGTCGCAACGGTTATAACGCTAAAGGACACGGAGATGCTTTCCGAACGAAAGTACGATTGTAATTAATTCATGCATGAGATAATTGTCCATGATGAAGAATGGGACGCTCTGGAACGTGCCTGCGATAAGGCGCATCATTCCTGGGAACTGTCTTCTCAGCATTTTGGTATGTGGATACCATTACATAACTATATAAAAATCATGAAACTTTATATCGTTAAGGGGAATATAACAGTGGTCTGAAATTTAATGTTAGGTTTATTTAAAAACTAAAGGTCCTAGAAAGTTGAAATTTTGACAGCGTATATTAAGCCCAATTATCTAGTAAAATATCGAAGTACTTTTTTTTTTAAACAATTTGCTTTCAGAGGTATGAAAAAAATAATGTTACATTTTTCAAAATTAAAAAAAATATTCCCATATCTTACTAGTTTATACTATAAGGAATATAATGTGAACATTTCATAAGGATGCGATAGCTCATGCCCGAGTCAGGTTAAAATAAAAATCTTGAAAAATAAGACCGTAAAATACCGCCGCCTTGCGGATCTTCTCTTAGTTGAACGCGTTGTACACTCATCTGCACAATTATTGGAGGGGCGAGCAGCATGCGGCCAGCGTTTATCTCTAGGCCGGTGAACGCTGTGCGGCTTCGCGTTTGTTTTTCTTTTCTTTTTTCAATCATAGTTAACAAAAACGGCTCGCGTCGTTAGCATTTATTCTCGTAAAATTAATATTTCGCAATTATAATCGATATTTTATTGTACTAGTGTTTTATTTTCATGCTTTCTGACTACTAATGGAATAAGTATTTTTTTATACTGCATGTTCACTAATATGGAAAACACGAAATGTTTCACTAATTTAAATAAAGATGTGTAATATACCTTTAATATTGGCTTTCCTTATTATTTGACAGTGTCGGTATTATTAAATTATTTTTAAAGTTTTTTAAGCTGATTAATAAGCCAGAAGCAATCGAATAACAATCAGTCTTGTTCAAATCATTATTTCGTCTTAAATCTTTCGTTATTAAAGCAGTTGTTAAATGCCATTAAACTTCTCGCAATAAAACTAGTAGTTCTTTTCTAGCAATCGGACCTATTTGAACCAACTGCGACTTCATCAACGAATCAATGATATCAAAACTATAAGAATAGTAAGAATAACACCAATATGACGTTGTCGTAGATTAATGTTACAAATCAACTATTTTTTACTGAGCACAGGTAATATTTGTTTGACGAATGTTTAAAAAAATGTAGGGTTTAACTGCGTGCATATTCATTGTTAATTATTTTAGAAAAAATAGAACTATAATAATAATAAGGTAGTTATTATAATGCATTTCAAATAATAAGCTTCTTGCTCAACATTGCACCGAGCCCAATATATTTTTTTCAAATTTGGCTGATTTATGATGAGTCATATTTTGATAGTAAGTAAATAAGGAATAAATGAATTGAAATTGAATGTTATTGCAATCCTCTATTTATACGGCTCAGTCAACTTAGCCCCCCGAAGTTCGACTTTTTAAAAAATAACTGTTGCGCTAGACGGGCCTTAGCTAGCGCTAGCTAGCCGTTTAGACAAGAAAGTTACGGGGGTTTGAACTTTCGGGGGGCTAGGTTGATGCTGGATGTTTCAAGTTTTCTTACAGTATTCGGATTCCTCAGAGCTAGCGCTACCAATTTAAAAGCTAGCGCCACCCCCACAACCCCAAAAGATTATACAACATTTTAAACCCTAGCCCCCCGAAATGAGATTTTTTTAATCAAATTGGGTGCAAAAGTTCAATTCAAGGCTTTAAACGAGTGTTCTCCACTCCCAGACTAAGCATGAAATAAAATTTCGAGTTTAGAAAAGCCCCGTGAAAATTTGTCGAGGTTCCCGCAGCGACCCGAGACAAATTTTCTGGGCTTTTCTAAACTCGAAATTTTACTTCATGCGCCACGCGTATAAAACGCTGATTTCAAGTAAGGTTCAAATATACACAAATTTCACAAAATTTTAGTGTTCTATACGCGTGGCGCATGAAGTAAAATTTCGAGTTTAGAAAAGCCCAGAAAATTTGTCTCGGGTCGCTGCGCGACCCTCGACAAATTTTCACGGGGCTTTTCTAAACTCGAAATTTTACTTCATGCTTAGTCTGGGAGTGGAACACACTCGCTTAAAGCTTCAAATTGAATTCCTGTAAAAACAACATATATCTAAAGATTTAAACAAAATAAAGTGAATCTGGAATACGTCTACTTTAAAGAAAAACCCTGTATATCGTGGAATCAGGATATTGAGATAGATTGTGTTAGAATGAAAATAAAGTCAATTGAATAGCAACGAAAGGAGCTTAATCACAATTTTGTAGCATCGAAAAGATACCCATGTTTTGATTAGGTACATACATAACCCGATGTGTACTAGGTAAATTTTCAGGCATTCATTGTTTTTGAAAAGCGTTCAGTTTGAAACTCCCAACGAGTGTTTTCCACCGAGTAATAATGATTTAAGTTATCATAAAAAAAACAACCGTGAGGTACGCCACTGTCTTGCTAGCACTAGCTATCTCTTGAATAACTTTCTCATTTATCACTTGGTGAAACATTTTGAAATAATAATAAAGGATAAATTAAAAACACTTGGTTTGTTTCACTATTTGTTTCTATTTACTTGACTAGTTTCGCTTTTTACGGCATTATCAAGAGTGAATCAAGAGTGAACTTTGATAATGCCGTAAAAAGCGAAACTAGTCGAGTAAATAGAAACAAATAGTGAAACAAAGCAAGTCATTTTAATTTATCCTTTAATATCACTAGCTATGTCGTTGTTAGTGTTTATAGACTTCAGTATAGCAATTACAATGCCAAAAAAAAAAATTTGAAATCGTACGGTTAGTTTCCGAGTTATAACGATTTCAATTATCAAAAACAATCGTCAGTTACGCCACTGTCTTACTAGTGCAAGCTATCTCGTTGCCAGTGTTTATAAATATTAGTATAGTAATTACAATGCCAAAAGAGTTTCTCAAATCGTACGGTAAGTTCTTGCGTAATAACGATTTAAATTAGCTAGGAGTGAAAACACAATTGTCAGTTACGCTACTGTCTACTAGGCATCATGTTTCTAATAGCCAGTGTCTATGAACATAAATAAAGTAATTACAACGCCGAACTATTTGTTGAAAGCGGTATATTATATGCCAAACATCATTTTGTATTAAAATTCAGGAAGTAAATGGTAATACGCATACAGGATCTGAAAGCTCTTGCATCAAAATTTGGACGTGAACTTTTTTTTACCTGATATTTTTGAGAGAATATTTTTGTCATATTCTGTTGGCGCTAGCTCTAAGTTATATTTTCCACCCAATTTGATTAAAAACATCTCATTTTAGGGGGCCAGGGTTAAAAATGTTTTATCATTTTTTGGGGCTGTGGGAGTGGCGTTGGCTTTTAAATTGGTAGCGCTAGCTCTGAGGAATCCGAATAGTGTAAAAAAACTTAAAAAATCCAAACTCGGGGGGCTAGCATCAACCTAGCCCCCCGAAAGTTCAAATCCCCGTAGTTTTCTTGTCTAAATGGCGCTAGCTCTAATTTTTGTGGCGCTAGCTAAGGCCGGTCTAGCGCAATCGCTTTTTTCAAAAAAGTCGAACTTCGGGGGGCTAAGTTGACTGAGCCTATTTATACACATCATCATTTTGTAAACCCTGTACTAAACATAAAAAAAAACAGGGCAGCTTTCCGTTTAATTTTTTTCAATCTATTATTTATTTGTTGCATTCATAAAAACTAGAATATTTGACCGAATATAAATTGAAATTCTCCCCAAAATTGGGGGTATTTACCCAATTGGGCAGAGGCCAAATTAATACACATTATTTTCATGGCAATAGCAGTTAGGGAAGATAATATTCCCATTTAAAAAATATGATTGAAAATCCTATGTTTTTTTTCATATATGTGCGGCATATAAATATTCACAATGAGCTTATGAACATGAATTATTTTATTATTATATTTTTAAGAAATAATCTATAATTTAATAAAATAAAACACATAGTTTGTTCGGCTGTCGAAACTGGAGTCTTAAAAGTAAAAATAATGTGTTATAATGACAAGAATAAGAATCATCAGTTTTGTAAATACCGAAAAATAACACAGGATCCGATAACGCTTTCTAACGAATTGAAAACAATACATAGCTTGTATGTATTATCAGCGTGTTTAAATAATACGAATCGACACTTTCGTTCGATCCGTCTTTTTTATACGCTTATATGCCAAGGAGCAATGCACAAATGCACAGCGAACTGCCGCTTTTCTCTCTGACTGTATTCTCCCCACTTGTGCTGTAAATTTGGCATCGGATGAGCTACTCTAAACTATGTGGGTCTTTCCAACACGATCGGCGTGTTACACTGCAATAATCCCCTTAACTTGTTTCTCATTGATCAAAAACTGCGAAACAAACAAATTTGTTAAATCAAGTAGTCACATTAATAACATTATAAATTTTACATTTTAATAATTGTTATCGACCTCATGGCTATCTTTTTTTGTACGGAAATATACGGTTTAGGGTCCCAGGAATCAGAAACAAGTGTTATCGATAATATTTGAGATAATTGGCTCAAATATTGAAATATGTTGAAAAGTCTCGCTAAGTGATGATAATCAAAAACATTTAGAAAACAACAAGATGTCTTTTAATAGAATAAGTATAATAGATTTTCTCTGAGAAGTGTAATTGCAAAAATTATTGAATACTCTATTTCCAGTTTAAAATGTTTTGTATGTCAGGTTAATTCAATTATTTCAATGATTTTATTCTTAGTCAGATTACATTTACAAAAGGTACCGATGGGATTATGTTACAGACTAAATAGGTAAGTAAAAATAATTCAAAATGATTTAAGAAAACCCGATCAAAAAGTGTCTAACTAAAATATCGGTTAGTGAAAAACATGATAAGAAATTACCGAATTGGATTCTGCGGATACGGATTAAATGTGTGAATAGTAAATAATCTTTTTAAATCCCAAAATATTTATGGTTTTTAGAAGGTTGCGGATTATCTGTAAGTTGCAGTGGTATTGTTCTGGTCGCGCAATACTTGAGGGTATACACCATAATAAAAACGTGGTCGAAAAAATGCCTACAAATAGGTAAAAACAGCTAGATCACTTCGAAGAATTTGATTTTTCATCCCTTCTATAAAACTATCCCCACTAAAATAATGAATATTGTCCAAAAAGAAAATAGTCAAGGAAAATAGTTAATTCGATATTCATACACGTTATTCAGAGTGTAAATGGATGAAACGGAACGTAGCATTTTTAATGTTAATTTCTCAAAATTAAAATATTACCTTCCCTAATTATTTCAGGGAAATTATGATATTCATTTGGTTAGAGTAAGTTAGAGTAAAAATATACACACCGAACTTTGCTATTTATTGCATTTTTAAAAACCGGAGTGTCATGAAATTAAACAAGCAAATGATGGGGTGTTGATTTGTTGGATTTTTATTTAAAATATATTCTGTTGATTTTGTGTTACACTTCGATCAATTCTGTATAATTATTACTGAATAAAAAAAAAACGAAAAAACTGCTTCTAAAATATCGTTAATAAATACGAAAACAGTTATATGTATATTTAATATAGTTTTTTAATGTTTGTTAGTTTTTTGTATATATGAATGTTTATATGAATCTATATTGCTATGTTTTTAGTTTTGTGTATTCGTGAATAATTTATCTATTTTATTGAAAAAATTTCTGTTTTTTATTATCAATTCCAATTAAAATACCCATCAAACATGTTTCAAATTGATTTTTTCATATATTAAAAATCTATTAATTTTTAAACACGTTTTTATTAAAAATATATATAATAACTAAAAATATTGGAAATATATTTTACATTTTTTCATTGTAAAATGACTTTGTTTATTTATACAAATTATGAATATTTGAAACAATAATCTATTTATCTAATAATTTTAACAATTTTATTATTAAAAATATATAAAATAACTAAAAACGTTGAAAATATATTTTAGAATTGTTAATTTCATTGTAAATTTGTTTTTATAAAATATATTCCCTAATTTCATAATTTGGAACACGCTTGAAATCTCAAAATAAAAGAAATATTTTCGAATAGACTTTTTGTGGTGATAATAAATTTTATTATTCGTCTACCACAGTTCATATACAGGAAGTTTTCCGTTAAAGTATACATTTTTCAAATTCACCTTATTTTCTTTAAATCTGTAGATATTCGTTGTGTTTTTAAAAGAGTTCAATTTGATGCTTTAAACGAGTGTTTTCCTCTCCCAGACTAAGCATGAAGTAAAATTTCGAGTTTAGAAAAGCCCCGTGAAAATTTGTCGAGGGTCGCGCAGCGACCCGAGACAAATTTTCGGGGCTTTTCTAAACTTGAAATTTTACTTCATGCGCACGCATATAAAACACTAAAATATTGTGAAATTTAAGTATATTTGAACCTCACGTAAAATCAGTGTTTTGTGCGCGGGGCACATGAAGTAAAATTTCGAGTTTAGAAAAGCCCAGAAAAATGTACAGTGTATTCTGTATATTAAGTTATTTATACTTAAAAAACTGTCTGTATAACTAATCAATAATATAAATTATTTGCCAAATTTGGTACATACCAAAGTTTTAATTGAATTTATGAAGAAAAGAAAAACAATCAAGATAAAAATAATATCAAATGAATTCTTTAATGTAAACTCATTGAATTTTATTTTTTGATTTTCAGTTAAATTTTAGGTTTATTTAGGAGCTTTTTAAATATATCTGATTCCCAAAGTCCATAATTTTGAACACGCTGGAAATCTGAAAATAAAAGAAATGTTTCGGAACAGTTTATTTTTTCTGAAGGTCATCAAATTTATCATCGTACAAGTGGTGTAGACGGGATCAAATTACACGACGAAATAAGAGCGAGCGCGTTTTAGTGTGTGTGTGTGTGTGTGTGTAGACGCAACCGGAGCAGTTTTCTCTAGAATACTTCTACCTTTACTCTATTCATAAGTAGATGGACCCACGTCCCTACCACAGTCTCTCCTTTTCTATCCTCGAAAACTCGGAATCCAGTTCTCCTATAAGCATTGTCTACCCTTGCTATCAGTAATGAAGCTGATGTAGTTCCCCTGAAGATCATTTTTGTGGATCCAGTCTACTGCCACTTGGATGGCCATGACTTCTGCCTGAAGAATGTTACAGTGGTTTAGGAGTCTAAAAGACTTTTTGAGGTTGAAATCTTGTGAGATGATTCCTCCCCCTACTCTGTTTTCAGACTTGGAACCATCCGTAAAGAGCCAGACGTCTTTGCCTTGAACTATCTTGCCCTCTAACCATTTGGTTTTGTCCGGGATGGAAGTGGAGAACTTATTTTCAAAATTAAGTTCTGGAGTGCAGCCCTGGCCCTGTTTGCTAGTGCTCCATATCCCAACTGAGTTGATTCTGATCGCTGTGGTAGCTGCAGCATATCTGTAGTAGAGGTCGACTGGAGCTAGATTTAGTATTATATCTAGCGCTTGGAAGGGGGTGGACCTGACCGCCCCCGTTATGATCAATTCGGCGACTCTCTGAGCCTTGCTCAGTGCAGTTTGGTGAATCCTCTTGTCTAGGAGAGGACACAGCTAAGAACTATCCGCTTTAACGTAACGGTGTCTTAATAAGAGCGCCGGATTGATTTTCAAGAAAAACACCTTTTTTTTTAAAATTAAACTAATATTTATATTTCAACGTGAAGAGGAATAGTTGCGATTAAGCATGAAATAGGACATCCGGCAAATGCCCACCACAAAATCTCTGGCAGTGTCATTCTTTTCTTGAAATTCTGGATAACGTTTTCGCATAACTGTTTCTCTATTACACCAATAACGCGCCGTATTTTAACTGAGTTTTTGTGACCCGAATTGATGTGGAGGACATGTTGTTCCAACAAGATGGTGCGACCTACCATACAGCACGTGAAACAATGGTGTTACTGCGAACCAAGTTTCCAGACCGTGTCATCACTCAGTTTGGCGATCAAAATTAGCTACCAAGATCGTGCGATTTGAGGCCGATGGACTTCTTTTTTTGGGGATACTTGAAGGAAAAGGTGTATGCGAACCAGCCACAAACAGTTGAGCGCCTTAAAGGAGATATACGGCTCGATATTGGCAAAATGAAGCCACAGTTATGCGAAAGCGTTATTCAGAATTTTAAGAAAAGAATGACGCTGTGCCAGAGCATTCGTGGTGGCCATTTACGGATGTCCTATTTCATGTTTAATCGCAACTATTCCCCTTCACGTTGAAATATAAATATACGCTTAATTCGACGCTCTTGCACTCTTGTTGAGACACCCTTTATAAGTAATCAGACACCCTTCATAAGTAATCAGATGCATATTGGTTTTTAGAATCAAGTTTTTAATAATTGTTTTGTTGGCTTTGGCCGCTAACATGAAAATGAAGAACCAAAAGTTTAACACTAAAACATTTTCAACTTGGTTTGTATAACACATTTTTATTGTACGTGACTGCAGTTTCGGCAACTTTAGCATGCCATTATCAAACATATGGTGAACATGTTAATAATAGCAAGACTAAAGTTGCCGAAACTGCAGTCACGTAAAATAAAAAAAGTGTTATACAAAGTTAAAAGTGTTTTATTGTTAAATTAACATGTATAATGAAGCAGAAGCATCCACAATTCAAAATAAACCAAAAGTTATATCTATGGGTGGCATGGAGAGTAACATATACGAAAATGTCGTGGCAGTGAATGTGTTACATTTTGATATTTTTTTTGCAAATAAAAAAGTGCCAGTTTAAAGTCACTCAAATCAATCTGTAAATTGACAATTTATTCTTTGAGAACAAAATTAGCTATTTAAAAATTGCAAGTTGGGCAACTCACAGACAATTGTTAATTTAGACGGGAAGTCTAAGCTTGAATTGTGGTAACTTACAGACAATTGTTAATTTATACCATAGGTTCTCAACCTTATTTTGCCTACTTTGAATTTTTTTTTTTTATAGAGCCCCCAATTTTTTGTACTTACCATCTCTCACGAATCTGAAACAGCTATTGCCACGATTATATTTAAACTTTGTTATATTATACGTCCCCTAATTTTCTCTGGGTTTTTACTGCCCCCCCCTAAAAGTCTCAAACGCCCACATGGGGGCGTTTATTGCGCACTTCGAGAACCTATGATTTAGACAGTATGTAATGGAGCCCCAGAAAGGCTAAACATTTACTTATTGCTATAGAATTGATAAACAATATATCTCTTACTGAAGTTATTTAACCTTTTCAATAACACAGGCATACAAAAAAAATGTATTTTCAAGTGCAACGGTATTGACCCATCAGGCCATGTTAGTTAAGATTATAATAGACCAAAAAATCATTTGCGAGGCCTTTGTTAGCTTTCAATTTTTATATTTTATATAAGGAATGTGCTTATTTTTGAAACTGATAAATTTTCCTTCAGAGCCTCGTTTTGGAAATTGGAAGTTGGATATTGTGCTTGGTTTCAAGCTTTTTTACAGTCAAATTTTGGTTATCTGAGTTAAAATACTTCAAGTATAATGGTTCTGAAAGAAAACTTATCGGTTTCAAAAATAAGCATATTCCTTATGCAAAATATAAAAATTGGGAGCTAACCAAACCTCGCATAATAATTTGTTGATCTATTGGAATCTTAAAGAACATGGCCTGATGGGTCTATACTGTCGGACTTGAAACAATTTTTTTTGTGTGCCGGTGTAATTGTATAAAAGTATTGCCATCTTCAAGACCACGTAGAGTGATCACACGAATGTAGGAAATAAGAGAGCCAATAAAAATATTCCCTGATCTATGTTCAAATTTCAGCAACCAATAGCAGCCGCCAAACTGTAATCAGCTGATTTACATGTCGTGGTCCAAGTTTACACATACTCTTGATTCAGAGTGTGCTGAATCCAATTGTGTTTTAATTTACGTTAGACATTTTAGAATTATACCGAACTATTTTCTATTTTCAACTGTCAGTGACCATCATTTTATTTTTTTCTCATCTGATAGCCCAGTGTGCTGCATTTAATCGTATTTTTATTCTCATTGTAACATTTAAGGCACTGTTTTTAGTCCGGCAACTTCCAAAGGCTGTGTTCTAAATTTTCTTCATTTATTAGCTCAGAGTACGGTCATTGATGAAGCCAGGCACGAGGGGGGGGGGGGGGGCTTGCCACGGTCTTATGGGAGGGCCCACGCATTTAAACATTTAACTGTCTATAAGTCGAAATACTACAATTTAGTTGGTCTTGGGGGAGCTCTAGCCCGTGAGCCACCCCACTGGGTGGGCGTATGAATGAAGCCAACATAATGTTGTAAAAAAGGCATCATGATGGATAACAATCTATTGAATTCATTCCATTTTGCTTACGGAATAGGGCTGATTAAAGACATCGTAAAAAATAATTGAATCGATTATGTAATAAAGTGTGTTTATTGGCTTAAACGTAAATCATACGTCTATTCGTTACAAACGTAAAATAATTGTCCTCGCCGGAATAATCTACTTCTTACTGGAAAGGATGATACCGTCGTATTTCTGCTGGAACCATTTCATGGCGTCTTCCTTCATGAGACGGTGTGGGAAGCCGACCTTTCCTTGCTTCGCACGCCTGTGCGCCACGTTGAAACCTGGCCTGCCCAGCACCACGTAGAAGTCAAGACCGTAAATACCTATGCTGGGATCGTACTTGATGCCCAAGTCGATGTGTTCTTGGATGCCGAATCCAAAGTTACCAGATGCTAAAATAACAAAGAAAAAATCACTAGTTAAATATTTACACATAATATAATATTGAGAAATTAAATAATACATAATAAAGAAATTAAAATGATGAAAATGTATTAATACTAAGGCTGGAAATATTTAAAATTAAAGAATTTGAATATTCATTCTAAAACATATTCAAATTGTTAATTGAATGCTATGCTGGAACAACGTTGTAAACGCCAAAAACTGTTTTTTGATCGATTGCTTTATTAATAAGGTAAATAAATATATGCCTAATATGACTAGTAAAAAAAGAACTTAACCATATGATAGGCACTGTACACTTGACCACATACAAAATTGTGATTTACGAGCATATTTTTCTCACTTTAATCAAACAACGTTGTACATCCACCTCAGTTACAACGTTGTTTTACGGAACTAAGGCGGTTACAACTTTGTTTTAGGATTAAAAATAAAGTGCATGTGAAAATGAAAATCGCATTTTTATTAATCAAATGAAACAAAAATGAAATGCAGTACATATTTTTAGGCATTGCCCTTAATATTTTCATGGAAATTAACAAATGACTCGACTGATCGAAATAACACTGGAAAAGCACCGGAGACATTTGCTATGACACCACTATTAGGCTGGTGGATTATTTAAGTTGCATTCAACGTTCTGGATTATTTAAGTTGCATTCAACGTTCTTCCACGGAAATACCGCTTTTACACATATTGGCAGTTACAACGTTGTTCCAGCATAGGGTTCAATTCTAGAGGCTTGAAATATTCGAATATTGGCGGAGGCTTATAATATTTGAATATTTGAATTTGAATATGTTTTTAAATGAATATACTTCAATTTAAAAAATTCCGAGCATTAATTAAAACATGTGTTATTATTTATTTCAATCTTGTGATAAATTAATAATAACCAAGAATATTTTTGAACTTCATATTAAATCAGTGTTTCACATGCCTGGCGCATGAAGTAAATATTTCGAGTTTAAAAAAGCCTGAATACTTGGATTGGTCACTCCGCTTCGCTCCGTGACCAATCCAAATTTTCAGGCTTTTCTAAACTCGATATAGTTACTTCATGCTTAATCAAGGATTGGAGAACCTTTGTTGAAAAATTATGTAAACCTTTAATGACACCAGATTCTTAAAAAAAATACCAAGATAATTAAAGAAACTCATAAAGATTATGAAACTAACTACGGTTTGTGTTTGTTTTCCATTTTCTCTAAGAAATCTGTTCTCAATAAAGATTCTAATAGGTGGTTCACAAATGTTTTACACTCCTTGATTAAGTATGAAGTAAGATTTTGAGTTTAGAAAAGCCTCAAAATTTAGATTGGTCACGGAGTGAAGCAGAGTAACCAATCTAAATTCAGACTTTTCTAAACTCGAAATTTTACTTCACGCGCCAGGAATATAAAACACTGATTTAATATGAAGTACCAAAAATATACTTAGTTATTGTTAATGTATCACAAGATTAAAATAAAATAATAATACATGTTTTAATTAATGCTGGAAATTTTTAAACTAAAGTATAAACATCCTTATTCATATAAAAACATATTCAAATTAATGTATTTGAATATTTCAAGCCTCCACCAAAATTTAAATATTTCAAGCAAAAAAAAGTATTAAGGCTAAGAATATTTTAAATTAAATTATTTAAATATTCATTCAAAAGCATATTTGGATATTTAAATATTCAAATATATGGAAAATTTAGTGATTGAAATATTTATATTTGAATATTTGAATTATTCATATTCAAATTTCAACCTTAATTAATACTGTTAAAACTTGAGTTGTGAGAAAATTATATAAATAATAAAATGGTCATAAACATAGTAAAACTCCTCAGCCATTAGGGGGTTTTAGTTTATTATTTTTCAAAATACCGTAACGTTAAACTTGCTTATTGCCCGGTTACCTGACAACAAGCAAGTTTAGCGTAGACGTAAGCGTTACTGTATTTCTAAAAATGATAAACAAAAACTCTGTATTATCTCAAATAACACAAAACTGTGAATTATATTGATTTGAGCATCAATAGTTGGTAACAGTGAACACACTGTGTAAAGGTACCCCGACTATAATTTATTGTTGTCAGATTGAAAATTGTTTGTCCCCGTTAGTAACACATCTAGTATAAAAGTAGACATGGGTTGCAAATAAGGGACAATTTATATTGCAAATATTTATATCATAATTACATTTAAAATAACTACAAACAAAAAATATTTGCATAGGTTACACAAACTCAATAAAGAAATTTGATAATACCGGGTGTTGATTTGATCAGGTATACATAGGGATTCAAGGCCGTAGCCAGGGGGGGGGGGGGATATTGGAAATAGTAAGCCCCCGAAATGGAATAGTAAACACAAATTAAGAAAAAAATTCTGCGTGTGTGGTCACTATTCGGTTAAAATGTTAAATAGTCTCATGAACACATAATTATTTTGATATGGGCGTGCTAGAATAGCAGAAGGGGCATTAAATGAAAGCTACAGATGCGGCATTAATGATTTTGGACATAAAAATCAAGTATTAGACCTCTAAATAGCCGTAATCACGTGATGTAAATACCCATATTATTTTCTTATGCCTGGCTTAAGGCTAAATTATTAAATTTGTGTATATTTCAAAAATTGATTTAAAATAGTAAACAAAAATAGTAAACGACATCGACGATTTTCATCTAATTTTTCCTTTACCCATGTACTTTTCTCCTAAAATGATCCTGAAAGCAGGAAAATGCACAAATGCGATTTTATATCTTAAATCCCTATGTACACCTGATCGAATCAACACCCTGTATAATGATAGATATTACTCGAAAAAGTAGAGACATTATTTAAATTAAATACTGTATTTACCTGAGAAGTTATCCCTGCGCAATTCGTATTCCCTGACCTTCAAGCCCTTTTCTAAAATTTCTTCAGCTTTGGCTCCCCTGACGGTGCAGTGCACGGCGATCTTTTCGTTACGACGGATGCCGAAAGATCTGACGGTGTAGCGGGCCTTTGAGAATACGGGCTGTTGGCCTGTCAACTGTTCCAATACCTGATAAAACAAATTCAACATATATTTAACCATGACATTCATTTATTTTATTAGGTTCATATAAATCTCAATAATAATTATAAATTGTCTATAGCCGTTAAAATTAAAACCTTACTTCATAAAAATTCTCAAGAATTACTAGTTTTGATGACTTTATAAAATTCAATAGCTCATAAACTTTTTTGTCAAGTGTTCTTCAAGTAGTTTTAATTGAAAGAAGGGGCGTTGTGTCCAAAATGTACATCTAGAATTAAGTACGGGATTATTTAAATGAAAGTAATCAATTCATTCGATTATGAAAATAATCGATTTGTTCGATTCTGAAAATAATCAATTTGTTCGATTATGAAACTAATCGATTTGCTCAATTATGAAAATAATCGATTTGTTCGATTATGAAAATAATTGATTTGTTCAATTATGAAAATAATCGAACATCTCGAGATCTTGCGGAGATAGCTCGAAGAATTTTTTGAGAGATCTCTCGAAGAATTTTTTGAGAGATCTCTCGAATAATTGCTCGAGAGATATCTCGATATCTTGAATGATGATTGAAGACCGCTCGCATGATTGCTCGAGAGACCTCTCTAATGATTGCTCCAAAGTTATCTCAAGTAATTTCTCGAGAGATCTCTCGATTGATCACTTGAATTTTTATTTTATATTCATATTAAATATGTTTAAACATTTATGTCATATATTTCTTGCCCGGTAGATTATTTATCGCAATTATTTTATTGTGAGAGATTATTATCTTAATTATCATTAGAGTGATCATAAAAGCAACCCTTCGTACGATCATTCAAACAATCATTTCGTCTATCATTCGACCAATCGCTTGAGCAATCATTTAAGTCATCTTTTGAGCGATTGTTCGAATGTTATCAGCAATAGTTTAAACGATATCTCGAGCAATAATTTGACCGATCTCTTAAACAATCATTCGAGCAATTATTTGATTATGCCCATCACTATCAAGAATCTATAAAATAAGAAGTTGAGAAAAAGGAAATAACTTTCATTTAATGTATAACCAACCTTACATAATTCTAAACAGAATATCTTTCTTAATTTTAATGGTTATTCTTGTTGTTAATTCCATGATAATTTATAGGCTACTTTTTTTGGTAAATTTTAAAGATACTTGACGAATTTGTCATAATAAAATACTTTAGAACAATTCTAAAAATGTGTATTTAATTTTATTAGAACTCTGTATGTCCTCGTTAGTAACACATCTAGTATAAAAGTAGACATGGGTTGCAAATAAAGGACAATTAATATAGCAAACGTTTCTATCACAAAATTATAGATGAATTTTGCAAGCAAAAAAACATTTGCATTATAAACATTCAACACCAAAACCACTACGATTGTAGAATAATATCTCTGTTTAGTCAAAACCTTATTTAAACAAAAACGTTTAGCTGACAATAGAAATGTCAATAGTGGGTTTGTTCTACCAACCAAAATTATACTATTTCGGAAACACAGTGAATTTCTATGAAGTTTAATTATATTTTATAAATCATTGAATAGGGCGCTTTACACGTACACCGTTTCGTCGGCGATTGAAAAGCACACACCGGGAGTCGATGCAAAAGTGTACTTGTAAATGCAAATTTTGCGCAGTGGAATAAAAACTGCATATGTAAATGTCACTATGTTGAGGAAAGAGTGGAGTGCATTTAATTCGCATCATGGTTTTGCGTGGACGAAAGAATCGCAGCATGATGGAAACGCCACACATCACGCAAGGGGTTTTGTCGACGCAAAACCGGGGCGCTTAATTTCGTTTCACTCTTTCGTCGGGGATTGAACGCCACTCCTGAACGGCGTTTAATCCTGGACCCAAAAGTGGGGTTGAAAAAGTACATCTTTTAGCCGGCGCGCCACGCTTTCCTCAATGCAGAAATGCAGGCAAGAGCACCGTTCAATCGTCAACGAAAGAGTGTACGTGTAAAGAGTCCTAATGTAGCAATTCACTGAAACACTTTATTTTGAGGTTATTTAAGAATGAAACCATGCCAATGCATATGCTCAAATTGCCGATAAAAAAAATTATATCGTATAATCTATTTTTTTTAATATGACCAATCAAATTTGACATTTCAAGAATTTAGTGGTGTGATACAGGTTGTATGTTTTAGGTTAGGATAAAATTAATCACATGTTATGTTGTAAATCAACTTTTAATTTGTAGGTTATGTGAAGGGAAATCTGACATTAATATGACAATTCAATTAACTCACAAAGATTACGATTACAAATGTATTTACCTATCAGCGCCTCAAGTTATTTGTATCTAGTACCAATGTAATAAAGTGTTTCTGAGGATCAGGTAGGATAGGAGGATCAAGTAATATTCCTTACTCAGGAATATCTTTCTTCTTAATTATCTGCCCGCTTAAATGTTCAAATTTAAAAAAAAAGTTCTAAATACAAGGAATTTTTCTTTTAGGTATACATGTTACGATTATTCAATGTAAATTTTCAGACATTCGCGATTTTATTAAAAACTTTTAATTCAAAAACTCTAACGAGTGTTTTCCACTCCCCGACTAAGCATGAAGTAAAATTTCGAGTTTGGAAAAGCCTGAAAATTTGGCTTGGTCGTGTAGCGCAGCAGAGCGACCAAGCCAAATCAGGCTTTTCTAAACTCGAAATTTTACTTCATACGCCACGCGTATAAAACACTGATGTAAAGTGAAGTTAAAAATATACTGCTTCTGATCACATATTCAATAATTTTACAAATGTTTATATGGATTATGTGAAAGTATACGTAAAAGAAAAAAATCCTGTATGTGTTGTAAAGTTGCAAGTTGTAGCGTTCTCTTTTTTGAAAATCTCTGCATCGTGACAATTTATGATATAAGGCCGATTCACAATCAAAACGGGAACGGGAAGCAAGTTCAATCATAAGGTTTACATGTTAACATTCACAATGCCCGAGAACGGGAAGCACCCTAGAACCAGAACGAGAAGCGTGGTCAACTTCTTTCCCATTCTCGGGCGCAAATTTTTAAGCAAATCACTGCACGTATTTACCGAGCAAGCGCTATCGCCATTATACGAATCGAACACCATTAAAGCGTTAGATGTTATGTTATTGTTTACAATCCTGCAGTGTGTTATCTTGGAGTTTTTAACATGGATCAAATTATTAATAAGGAAATGTTAATGACAAACAAAATAAATGTTATATGGATGAGCAAACAAAAGAAAATTCCTGGATATTTACTGGAAAAAAATTACTCATCTGTTGCATAATTTTTTTTATCACTAGAAGAATTCATAATTCGGATAATAATTATTTTGGATTAATTAATTTGGATAAAATAAACTTCAGAACAAAACCTCATAAGTCCCTAAATTGACATAAATGTCCCTAGTCCTTCCCGGTCAGTTTCCGTTTTGTTGTGAAGCTGGGCTTTTCGTTCTAGTTCTCGTTTTGGTTCCAAATCAGCCTTCACATTGATAAACATTTACCAACATCTCAAAATTTGATGTTTAAAATACTCTACTGTTAAAACAGGACTGCAACTGTTTTCAGTAAATACGCCCTAAGTTTGGTCATATAAAAAAACAGAATTGAGGTATATGCATATAAGTAGCATCATAGGTGAAAGAACCCTTGGTAAATAAAAAACAGGCAACAATAATTAACATACTATTGTAAACACGATAATTTTTCGTGTTTAAAAAAGTTGAAGCACTTAAGGATGCAGTAAAAAATGCATTTCTTGATACTTATAATTAAATAGGTTTTTAATACAATGTTTTGAAATTGAACATCATACTTTTTGAACATATAAATAGGTCTGTTCGTTACGTAAACTGGACGACTGCTATTCTAAATGTGAAGTTACACTAACTTGAACTGTAATGTCACAATTTAAACTCAGTTCAACTTAGTAGAGTACAAACGAACAAACCTAATAACCACAAAACAATTCTGTTGAATGAAAATCACACGATGGTGAAAACAATCGAGCAACATACCTTAGCGGCTCTGGTCAGCCTATCACCAGATTCTCCAACGCAAATGTTCAGACAGAGTTTACGAATGTGGAGATCTCTCATAATATTTTTGGACTTGTCTTTGACCTCCTTCTTGTCCTTCCTCACTTTCTTCGCAACGGGCTTTTTCGCTACGGGCTGAAACACACACACACCACGTTTATAGGTTAGAAAAGAAACATCAACAAACACCACAAACACGACACATTTTAAACTAAAACCACCGGAAAAACTACAAACTCGACACAATTCAACATCAATATAGTATCAACAAAATAAGGGCTGCTTTTGAGAATTTGGTAAACAACAAATTTCTACACGTGAAGTATTAACGTTTCTTACACGTAAATCGTGTGAAATATCCGTGGAATTTCATTTGTGGATACCGCACGGATTAATATTACGTGGTTTTGTTGAATTTTAATGTTTAATTTAATGGATGTTTAAAGATTTTTGGAATATATTGAAAATTGACAACACTCACCGCCATGACTTTAACTAGAAGGAAGTTTTGGTACGCGGTCGGTATAGAAGGTAACTGACGCTGAGTTGCCAGTTCGTTTATAAAGTCATACCAACATATTTTATCCAGACGTATTTTTATAAAAAAATATTTATAAACGTATTATTATGCGTAATTAAGTTTCAGTGAATAATTATTCATGTCGATTTTTATAAAAGCTAATAATAATTTATTAAAATAAATGGTTATTAAGAAAATTAAATTTGCCAGTGCTCATGTAGTTCAATCATTACTTAGAAAATGTTTGTATTTATAAAATGTGGTAAATACGAAATATTTATAGATTACAATTAGTGATTTGTGGTCTGTGGATTACAATAAGGTACGATTCACGAGAGGTGTCTCATGGTTTCCTTGATTTGTAGAGCTTTCTTCACCAATACATTTAATACAAAAATAGTTTGATGTCATCAGATTACGTGTGTGAAAAGTGACAAAAAACTTCATAATATGTCTGCTATGGTTTTTAGATAGAACATGCGAAAACGTATGTTTCGGTATGCAGCTTTAAAATTTTAAGGTTTAACGTCACATTTTGACAACATCTTCGTAAAACTAAATCTGCAAAAGCCCAGCCACATTTTAATTAATGTGCACAATCGTTTTAAATGTAAGTTTAAGTGGTATAATTCCAATTTCCACATCTACTAAATAGTTCAGGTATTTACAGAAATAAATAATGCATTTATGTTGATTTTGTGTAAGCTCAAACGAAAATGTTAGTTGAATCAAATGCGCATCAGTAGATTCAGTAAATTTGGCAAATAGTCATCGGAATAATCTGGTAATACAGCGATTTTTTTTTAAGTATCCCACTGAGCAAAAAAAAACAAATAACGTTTTATCAACATTGTAACAACAATAAATTTTGTTTTAATGTTGATCAAACATTACTTAAATGTGTTTGTTCAGTGGGTATACATACAGGGATTTTTTTTATTAGGTATAGGTATTAGGTAATTTAAAGCTTGAAACGAGTGTTTTCCACTCCCAGACTAAGCATGAAGTAAAATTTCGAGTTTAGAAAAGCCTAAAACTTGGTTTGGTCGCGTAGCGCGAAGCGCTACGCGGCCAAACCAAATTTTCAGGCTTTTCTAAACTCGAAATTTTACTTCGTGCGCCACACGTATCAAACACTGAAAGTACTGAAATATTGTGAACGAATAAAGTTCTCTCTGCGCTTCGCGCTAAGCAACCAAACCATATTTTCAGGCTTTTCTAAACTCGAAATTTTACTTTATGCTTAACCTGGAAGTGGAAAACACTCGTTAAAACTTCAAATTGACCTATTTAAAAAAAAAAACAACGAATATTTAATAATCTACAACACGTAATAGGGATATGTATAGTCAAAAGAAAAAAATCACAAGAGATTATGGTTTAAAGCTTTTCTAAAAGAAAGAACACTAATATACTCGCGACTTAAACAGTATGACATTGTCATGTAACGTCAACATTTGACACAACTAGGAAAAATCGTTGCAGATACAACTGTCGACATACTTTCTAAAAAAATTGAACTACACATTCCACATCAATGAGTCATAGGACATCTCTCCCGAATTCCACTATAAATGCGATGATTCAAATTGACATATAACATAAATGTATAATTAATTGTTGTAATAAAATATTAAATTAACCCTCTAATGCACATATGGGCAACCCGGGCCCGCGGGCCGGATCCGGCCCGCTGTAAGATCTGATCCAGCCCGCGAGACATTTTGAAAAAACCCAATTAAAAAAATATTACATTAGGTCACGGGAGTAGCAGTGAGGCGGCAAACATCAAATTCTTTGATGTTTGCCGCCTCACTCTCTGATAATCGCCGCCACTCGACTTGCTCGATCAAATTCTTTGAGGTTTGCCGCCTCACGGGCTACACATCAAAAGATTTATTGCTTCTCAATTATTCTAAACTAGTTTATTCCAGATTATTCGTTCATTTTGCCTATATAAGCGGGTGGATGGCCCGAACGTTAGTTCAGTTCTATTTAAGCTACCGAGGTGATAACTTGGACAAGCGATATCCTAGCGAACTGCTCGAGCCGTCAACTTGCTTTGTGACTTTGTGTGCATCTTGAGTGGTTACTAACTATAGTTTGTTATTAAGTTTATTGAACGAAAAGTAAACAAAAATGATGTCTGGTGGAAAGAAACGAAAAGTAGATACAGAGGGTCGCCATTTTCAAGAAAAATGGACTGAAGAATTCTTTTTTATCTTGCACAATGATAAGCCTATTTGTTTGCTGTGCAATGAATCCATTTCAGTAATGAAGGAATTCAATATAAAGAGGCATTACTCAACTAAGCATGCTACGCTGCACTCACTGACAGGACAATTAAGAACAGACAAAATCCAGAAGCTTACCGCAAATTTGGAAAAACAGCAACAAATGTTTCATAAACAAAGAACACAACTTGATAATGTTGTGAAAGCTAGTTTTATAGTTAGATCAAAATTGGCAAAGGCATTAAAACCATTTGCCGAAGGAGAATTTATCAAGGAGTGTATGTTGGAAATTTGAGGTATTATGTGTCCTGAAAAGAAAAAAAAATTTGAAAAAATTAGTTTGTCAAGACGAACTGTTGTTCGACGTATAGAAATGATGGCTAATGATATAAAAACAACATTGACTGACCGTATGGCTGGTTTTGAATCATTTTCCATAGCATTAGACGAGAGCACCGCCACCGATTTGTCTGACACAGCTCAACTGGCTATATTTATTCGAGGTGTTGATAAGGAGTTCACTGTTACTGAGGAATTGCTTGCTTTACAGCCGCTAAAAGGAACCACTACAGGAGAGGATATTTTTATTGAAGTTCAAAAGGTATTCACAAGTTTTGGCTTGCCATGGTCAAAATTAATTGGAGTATGCACTGATGGTGCACCTTCTATGGTCGGCTTACGTAAAGGTTTCATCGGAATTTTGAATGAAAAAGCAACACAATTAAATGTGCGAAAAGATGATTTGATAGTCCTTCATTGCATTATCCACCAACAGAACTTGTGTTCTAAGTCCATTCGACTCCAGAATGTTATGAATGTGGTAGCAAAAACCATCAACTTTATTCGATCCCGAGGGCTTAACCATCGTCAGTTCAAGGTGTTTTTGGATGATATATCAGCTGAATATAACGACGTAACATATTATTGTGAAGTGAGATGGCTGAGCAAAGGAAAAATGTTGAAACGGTTTTACGAGCTTAGAATGAGATAGCAGACTTTATGAAAATAAAAGATAAACCACTATGTGGCCCAAAATGGATATGTGACTTAGCATTTCTGGTCGATCTTACAGACTATTTGAATGATTTAAATTTGAAACTTCAAAAACAAGGACAGTTAGTAAATGATTTGTACAGCCATTTAAAAGCGTTTCAGATCAAACTACGCTTGTGGGAGTCACAGATGCTGTCTGGTAACAGTTACCATTTCAACACGCTCTCTGCGTATGAAAATATTGCTTATGCTCAATATGATCAAGAACTCAAGTTACTGTCGGAACAATTTTCGAACAGATTTTGCGACTTCAAAAAAATGGAAGACTGTTTCAGTTTATTTGCTACTCTTACAACATATATTGTACAAAATGCTCCAATACACTTACAAATGGAGTTGATAGAGATTCAAGAAAACTCACTCCTAAAATCCAAATTTGAAGACGTAGAGTTGTGCGATTTCTACAAAAAATACCTAGAAGAAGACAATTTTCCGCAGCTTAGAAAATTTGCATGAAGTTTGATTTGTGCGTTTGGCAGTACTTATAAATGCGAACAATTCTTTTCATTGATGAAAGTTACTAAATCAACACATCGTACAAGACTGACTGACGATAATTTGGAAAATTCTTTACGTCTTTGTGTCAGTGGAATTAATCCAAATATCGATGGATTAGTTTCCCAAATTCAAGCTCAAGTGTCTCATTGATTTCGGTGTATTTAACTTTCGTAGTTTGTAACAATTGCAAATTTAACGATTTAATTATAATGTACCATTTTTTTAAATTTCATTTTGTTATTTTAATAAATTGTACTATAATAACATTGTCTTATTATTTCATGTCTAATATCTATCGCAAAAAATATTATCACTACTTTAAAATGCACTAAGTACTTTTAAACGCGGCCCGCGAACGTATTTGCACGCTAAAGTTTTGCCTTCAACATGTCAAAAGTTGCCCATACCTGGTCTAATGCCTAAATTTTACACATGATTTCAAATAAAACAATAATTATAGAAAGTTAAATTGAGGTTTCCTTAAAAATATGGTGTTTTTGACTCGTCCATTGTGTAAAAGATGCCTGTCTGTTATTGCCTACAGATGGGCATGGATTTCGAGCAGATACTTTGTCTCATACAATTTTTACATAGATTTTTACTTCCCCCCCCCCCCTATGCAAAACAAAGAGAAAGTATTGTTTTCCAAAATATTCAAATGTTTTATACCCGTGGCGCATGAAGTAAAATTTGGAGTTTAGAGAAGCCTGAAAATTTAGTTTGGTTGCTCCGCTTCGCTACGCATCCAAACCAAATTTTCAGGCTTTTTTAAACTCGAAATTTGACTTCATGCTCAACCAAGGAGTGGAAACACTCGTTAGATGTTTAAAATTGAACGCTTTTATAGAATCAACGAATGCCCGACAATTTACAGCGTATACACCAGGATATGTGAAAAATCCTTAATATTTTAGAGAAGTTTAAAATAATTCTTCTTTATAAAAATGCAACATCGCATCAATTTCCGGTTTTAATTTCGTTGCTATAGCAACGGAAATTGTTTGATCGTTAAAACGCCAAAAAAGCCGAACGTTGTTTGGTGTGCATTGTTCGCGAATATATTTTACATTTTATTTACATTTTGTATTCACGGTTTATTCTAAAAATATGGAGTTAGATATTTTCGAAGAGGGAGATGATGTCGAGGAGTTTGCCGAATTGAACGTTCCGGATATTACATCCAAAGATCCCGAAGAGAGGAAATTGGCCCGCAGGATTCGAATCCAAAAACGTGTTGATGCCTTGCAAAGGTAATTTTTTGTTTCTAAAAAATAAAAACCTGTGGTTTGGAATAATCTTTAAACTTTTCAATAGAAATATTCGTATATATTTTACATACAGGGAATTTTTTTTATATGCCGGGTGAATATTCCAAAACCTAATATAGGCAATTTACATAGAAAAAAGGTTTTTGTAGATTGCTGTTCCTTTTTTAAGTTAGAGGGATTTTCCTATTACCAATTGAAAAAAGATTTTTTTTTCTTGTCTAATGATATGCGAATTAGTTAATTTTCAGTTATATTTCTTATTATTTTATTAAAGATTCGTAATAAATCCAATTCAGAAAATCATATTGAGCCATGACTCGTAAGACAAAAAACAGATACAAACGTCATTGACATATTCATTATGGCGTTGCACAGTAGTTCCCCCCAGCGGCCAATATTCAAAAATATACAGTGTGGAAATTAAGTAGCGGATAAATTTGGTAACTCCGTTAATGTGTATGACAGAGAAAAAATATAAAAGACGTATAGCGATTAAAATCACTGCGCATGTGAAAAATATTTTTTTAGATTTTTCAAAAAAAATTTGTAAACGCATCAATATTTTTTTCAAATGACAACCTATATTTTTTATTTTTTATTTCGGTAGAGTTTTTTAATAGGTTTTCAACCATATAAAATTTTGTATAGCTTACATAAGAAAAAATACAAGAAAAGCAGTCTTAAAGTTAAAAAAGGAAAGATGAATTAAATTAACAGACTAATCAAACTAGACTAGTTATCGGGGTTTAAAACAAACAAAACAGTGTGTTCACTTTGACATGTGTCACGTGCTTGTGTACAAGCAAAGTGTTTAGTGCGTTTTTCATTCCCCGTGGATAGTACGAGTATTTAATACGTAGTAAGTATCTTGTTTAACCAAAATGCCATCGCTGACAGAGAAGCAAAGAATTGAAGTTTTAATGATGATTGGGTATGGTGATCGAGTTACAACCCATCAAGAAGTATGTCAAATTTTCAGAGACAAATATCCTGATCACCAATTAACCCAATACACAGTCAGTTGAATTGAAAATAAATTTAGAGAACATGGTACTGTTTAGGATCTTCCAAAAACTGGCTGCCCTTTGACAACATTAACCGAAGATATGCAGCTTAATATATTACTGGAATATGAAGATAATCCGCATTCAACTAGTCGAAATATCGCGTTAAACCACAATTTGAGCCATACTTCGGTACTGAAACTTCTAAAAAAGCAGAAATTTCATCCTTATAAGGTAAACTTGGTCCATGAGTTATCAGACACAGACTTTGATCTTAGGCAAGAATTCTGTGAACAAATGATGGAAATATGCAATCGTGATCCAATGTTCTCGCGGCGTATAATATTTTCGGATGAAGCAAGTTTATCCTTACATGGAACTGTCAACAGGCAGAATTGTCGATATTGGGCTAGACAAAATCCACACTGGATGCATGAAGCTCATACATAATATCCCCAAAAGCTCAACGTATGGGCAGGAATAATCGGTGACAGGATTTTAGGGCCATTCTTTTTCGACGCTAATTTGACTGGGGAACGATACCTAGACTTTTTACAGTTTGAATTAGTACCTGCATTAGCGATATTATTTCCGAATGAACACGACCCTGACATACCAAACAATAATATTTGGCTGCAACAGGATGGTGCTCCGCCACACTATGCATTGGATGTGCGACGTTATTTAGACGAAGTGTTCCCAGGAAGATGGATTGGAAGAAGAGGTCCAATTGAATGGCCGGCTAGGTCCCCTCATCTAACGCCATTGAACTTTTTTCTGTGGGGGCACTTAAAAAACATGGTATACAAAAATCGACCTAATCATTTAGAGGACCTTAAAGAAAGAATTCTGCATGAGTGTAGTTTAATAAAGCCTCAAATGCTTCAAAACGTGGTGAATGCATTTTATTACCGTCTTGGGTATTGTCAGATGGTGCATGGTCATCAGTTTGAACATTTAATATAATTGTCCAAGCCCTAATATGTTTTGTTTGTTTTAAACCCCGATAACTAGGATTAGTCTGTTAATTTAATTCAATTTTACTTTTTAACTTTAAGACCGCTTTTCTTGTATTTTTTCTTATATAAGCTATACAAAATTTTATATGGTTGAAAACCTATTGAAAAACTGTACCGAAATAAAAAATAAAAAATATAGGTTGTCATTTGATAAAAGTATTGATGACGTCACAGCGTTTACAATTTTTTTTTTGTAAAATCTAAAAAAATATTTTTCACATGCGCAGTGATTTTAATCGCTATACGTCTTTTAGATTTTTTCTCTGTCATACACATTAACGGAGTTACCGAATTTATCCGCTACTTAATTTCCACACTGTATATGTCTACATTTTGTTGTATGCAACATAGCTTACCAATTGATAAATACTCTTATTTAATGTATGTATAAAATTGGCACCTTAAAAAGTAAAACAATTTTTTGTTTTCAAACATCCGAAGTAACAGTTCGTCGCTGGTGCACAATTGTATTATCAGTGCATCATTAGCAACATAATTATTTCTCTTTCTATTATCCTTCATTTTTACGATTGTTTTATGATGGAATTCCAAGAAGAAGGTATGTACTTTATTTTCACTCACTTTTTAAAGTATACATTTCGAAATATATAAGTTGTGTGACTTCCACAAAAACAATATTTAAATTTGCAATTTTATTTATTTGTTTGAGAAACATTTAACTAATTTCCCCCACGTACCCTTACACATAATATATCAACATTTCTTACTTAGAGCCTGTAGAACGTTATGTTATTTGATTTATCTGCAGCAAGCTGAGTAGAGGGTTACAGCCGATTCTAGAACCTTCTAGCTGTTCTTTTTACATAACCTTTAAACGCGACTAGACCAAAAACTCTAAAATCTTCCGATTTCTATCTCTTTCCTAAAATGTTGGAGGGTAAGGGGAAAGAGACCGAGCACTCAAGGGGTAATCCATTATGAACACCAACCGCATTTTTTGGTTGTCAATGACAACCCGATATTAGCAGGTAGTAAGAAGTCCATCTGTTTTCAGCCAGCGTGTGGCGTTATCTTTTGTCCGGTTTTGGGTGGTTTTGATAGGAAGATTTATTTGATATTTATGAAATTATTTAAAATGTAATTATAATTAATACGACATTTGTAAAATAAAGTCGAGAATTATGTGTACGTGTACAATTTTAGGTCAATACATTTTTTTAAAACGAATCTGACGTTTACATCTTGGTAAATATTGTTCATCATCACATCTAAGCGTTATATATTCTTAACTTTACTATAAATCAGTTGTTTATACGCGTGGCGCATGAAGTAAAATTTCGAGTTTAGAAAAGCCCCGTGAAAATTTGTCGAGGGTCGCTGCGCGACCCTCGACAAATTTTCTACGCGGGGCTTTTCTAAACTCGAAATTTTACTTCATGCTTAGACTGGGAGTGGACAACACTCGTTCTTAGAAGTTTCAAATTGAAGGATCACTCTAGATGACTAAGTTTATTACCATTTTACAAAGGCTACAGCTCGAAGGACCAATCATGGTCTTCGGAGACCGAAGGACTACATGGAATCGATTTTTTTTAGAAGAAAATAACGAATATCTGAAGGTTTGCAGCATGGATAGAAAAGAACACATCCAATTTTGAAAAATATCGAAGTTGGGTTGGTTTTCAGTGCGTTTTTAACTTCACATTAAATCAGTGTTTTATACGCGTGGCGCATGAAGTAAAATTTCGAGTTTAGAAAAGCCCCGTGAAAATTTGTCTCGGGTCGCTGCGCGACCCTCGACAAATTTTCTACACGGGGCTTTTCTAAACTCGAAATTTTACTTCATGCTTAGTCTGGGAGTGGAAGACACAACGAAGTTTAAAATACATCACAATTGGTAAAATATATATCGTTGGATGCCCGTCTTCAGGGGTGATATGTAAGCAAATTATGGGTCTTAGGAGTTCTCAAATAAGTGAGTTACTCGACTGTTTCTAAGGCACTCTTTACAAAAAACAAAAGATTAACATTTTACATTTAAAATGTACAGGGTGAGCGAAACTTGATGTCTCTGCTCTATTATTAGAAATGGAAAAACGGTAGAAAAAACATGAAAAAAGGTTCATAAATGAGATTGAGTAAGGTCCATTTTAATCCAAAATTGCATATTTTTCTAAATTTTGAAACTGAAGTAATGACGTCATCGACATTCTTTTCTCCAGATACATACCTATATTTTTAGATATTTCAAAAGAGCAAATTTTTCTGAATAAACTTTGTAGAAACAAAAATTTGCTATCTTCTTTCGTTAAAAAATTAAAAGCATGGATTGGATTAAAAATCATTGCGTTGAAAAGCACGTTGAATGCAGTGGCATACACTTTTCAGTTAATAAAAACGTATTGTATTAATAACAATTTATAGATCACCATCTGGTGATTTCAGAATTTTCATGGAAAATGCTACAAATTTACTACAATCAGCCTATAGAGTATGTGATAATCTGATTGTGTGTGGCGATTTAAATGTAGATGCATTGAAGGAAACTACAAACAAAAAATCACTTTTTGATCTTTTGAAATCATACAATTTAAGATCAACATGCACTGATCCTACCAGGGCTTACACGAATATACATAATTACACCACGGTTTCAGCTATTGATTATATGGTCTCAAATCTCCCACAAGAACTTTGGAAGTGTGAAATTATTGAACCGCATATATCGGATCATAGAGCACAAAGCTTAATTTTGAATATTTCTGACGATCCGTTAATACACAATTCAATTTATAAACCAATACCTATTTTATCAACACAAGGAATGACGAATATCCAAAATACACTACAACAGATGAGCTGGAACACAATATATCTTTCCAGTAATGTTGATGAATCCTTTGAAATGTTCATTAATTCGCTGATGCAACTTATTGACTCAAAGGAATCATATTCAAGGAATAAGTATATAAATAGAAATAATTTACCCTGGATAACAGATAAAATCAGAAAAATGAGGGCTGAGTTAAATGATTTACTTTGGTTAAAGGAAAACTTTAAATGTAATACTACCAACTTACGCTATTTAAATAATAGAACCGAATATAAGCATACAATATTAGAATCGCAGAGAATTTATTATCAAAAATTAATCGATAATGCTCCAAACAAGCAAGCAAAAGTTTGGCAATTAGTAAATAGACGATTAGGTAAACAATCACGGCATAAGATAGAGAAAATTATTACTACTTGTAATAATATAATAACGAATCCTGATGATATCTCGAACTCTTTTGCGTACTTTTCAAGCGTTGTAGCTGATAGTTTATCAGAGCATTTTGGTAACGATAAATCAACTAGTTGCACTGCATGTGTAGACTCTTCACAAACATGTGTGTTTTTGCCAGTGGAAACAAATGAAGTTCGGTCAGCAATTCAAAAATTAAAAAATAAACGCAGTACAGGACATGACGGAATTTCTATTTCATTTATGAAGTTTATGTGTGAAGAATTATTGGATCCATTGAAATATCTTATTAATGAAGCTATTAATAATGGAATATTCCCTACGATTCTGAAAACGGCAGTCGTGATTCCCGTGTATAAAAAAGAAGATACGTCGTTGATGAAAAACTATCGTCCAGTGTCATTGTTAAGTGTGATATCGAAAATTATCGAAGGTGTCGTGAGTGATCGTCTGTGGTGTTACCTAAATAAATAAATATGAGTTGATGTCAGCAACACAGCGTGGGTTTAGACAATCCCTTTCGACGGAGACAGCGTCATATCATATGGTGGAGTTCATCAGTAAAGAACTAGATTCAAAACAGTGTGTAGCCGTGCTTTTGTTCGATCTATCTCGCGCGTTTGATACTGTGGACATTGCATTTGTTAGATATAAATTGTATAAGCTCGGAATTCGAGCTAATATTTTAGATTTTTTGATTTCATTTTTAAGTGATAGAAGTTTTTATGTAAAATGTAATAATTCTAAATCAAAAGAATTTGGTATAAAAACTCAGGGGTCTATCTTGGGACCCCTAATCTTTTCATTATATGTGAACGATATGAAGAATTATATTAACTGTGGTAAATTAATCAATTTCGCGGACGATACGTCAGTTGTATTGTCAGCAAATAATCCAACGCTTCTTGACACTTTAATTGATAAGACAAAAGATGAAGTGAAGTGGTGGTGTAATAAGAATAGTTTAATTTTAAACGATAGTAAGACGGAATGTGTATATTGTTTCAACGTCAAAATTCCAACACATATACAACACTTAAATATAGTAAAAAAAACAAAATTTTTAGGCATTTTTTTAAATCCTCAGCTGTCTTGGGATTCCCATGTTGACTTTGTTTGTAATAAACTGAACAAAGCCTATTACGCTATATTAAACTTAAAAAATGTATTAGCTTTACCAAATTTAGTGGAAGTTTATTACGCCTTAGTATATTCAGCTCTATCCTACAATGTAACCATTTGTGGAAAATCTGCTCTGCGTAGTAGGATTTTTGTCTTGTAAAAACGTCTAGTAAGATTGATTTATAACGTATCGCCCAGAGAGTCATGTAGATCATTATTTTTAAAGTCAAATATTTTAACTTTTCCATCCATTTATATAATGAGGTGCAGTCTATTTGTGAAAAAAACATAATACATATTTTGAAAAAAATGCATCTTTTCATAAATACAATACGCGGCATCGTAATAGTCTTTCAATAGTAGGACATAACACTGCTCAATACGAAAGAGCCCCGGGATATAATTGTATAAAAATATATAATAATCTTCCATCTGATATTAAGAAAATTGACGTATATACAAAATTCAAGAAAATGCTTAGAATGTATTTAGCTAATAAGGTTTTTTATTCATTAGATGATTTCTTTTTGTAATATGTGTGTAATTTGTTAATTGTACTTGACTTGTCCAATATCTTTGTGATTTATATGGATTAATAAAACTATACTATACTATACTATACTATACTTACTTATACTATACTTACAAACTTAAAAGAAAGTATTATTGAAAATTCACAATTGTCACGACTTAAACAAGTAGCCTTTGGAAGCAAATAAAGCTGCATTTGTCAATAATTAAACTAATGGTTGACAAATATTGTTTTGTTGTCATTTGATTTTATATTTCAGATTTTTTTCTATCGTTTTTCCTTTTCATAAATAGTTCACGTCGTTATTTTAAATGTACATTACATATGAGACTATTAAAATGAATAAAGATGGTTACTTTTCTTCTGGATTTCAAATTGCACTATAAATTGACAATTTTAAGTCATATGTAATTTACATTTAGGTTGATGACGTGAACGCCATCTACTGCCAATAGTCTTGTCTATTGTACTCACAAAATGACTATTATAAATGTCAATTGATTGTGCATTTTAAAATCCAGAAGAAAACTAAACATCTATAACCATTTTAGTAGTCATGCGTAATTTACATATAAATTGACGATGTGAACATCATCTGCTACCAATTTTTGAGTAGTGCTATTGACAGTAGATGGTGTTCACGTCGTTAATACAAAAATACTGTATATGTTTATTATAGCACTTTTTCCGTCATATAAAGAATTGATGATTGTCGTACCAAACGTATTTCACTTGCTAATTGGTTGGTTATAGACCATTTCACATTAAATCAGCGTTTTATACGCGTCGCGCATGAAGCAAAATTTCGAGTTTAGAAAAGCCTAATTTGTCTCAGTCGCTCTGCTGCGCTACGCCCGAGCCAAATGTTCAGGCTTTTCTAAACTCAAAATTTTACTTCATGCTTAATCTGGGATTGGAAACACTCGTTAGATGATCAATCATAACCAGGGTTGTTATGTTTAAAACACTTTGTTTTAAAACAGTGTTTTAAACATGTTTAAAAACGGCCGTCAGTTTCGTTTTAAACATGTTTTAAATCTTAAATTTGTTCAAAACATGTTTTAAACGTTGTATTTGTTTAAAACCGTTTTTTTATTATCTTAGCTGCTAAAAATAAATATTTGCTGAATTATATTTTATATTAAATCATTAAAATTTTTTGTTTGTTTTTAAATTTTAGCTAAATTGTTTAAGATATTTCAAATTACATTATCAAACATAACATTTTATTACAATAAAACTGTGTGTGCATAAATGTGGTTTTTAAATACAGGGATTTTTTCTTTCAGGTGTACATAAGCATACACTGTAAATTTTTCGACGTACGTTGTGTTTTGTTCAAGATTTCAATTTGAAATTTTAAACGAGGGTTATCCACTCCCAGACTAAGCATGAAGTAAAATTTCGAGTTTAGAAAAGCCTGAAAATTTGGATTGGCCGCGTAGCGAAGCGGAGCGGCCAATCCAAATTAGGCTTTTCTAAACTCGAAATTTTACTTCATGCGCCACGCGTATAAAACACTGAAATATCGTAAAGTTTAAAATATACGGCTTTAGCAATCTAATATGTAAATGTGGATAAAACGTAAGTCAAATTCTGCGCTGACAAAATTATTTAAATCAGTGATTATAGGCAACCCAATAACTCTAACGTATATAAGGTTGCCTATAACCGTTGTTGTAAGTGTGTGTTTTTTGAACTTCACTGTAAATCAGTGTTTTTAAGCGTGGCGCATGAAGTAAAATTTCGAGTTTAGAAAAGCCTAATTTGGATTGGCCGCTCCGCTTCGCTACGCGGCCAATCCAAATTCTTAGGCTTTTCTAAACTCGAAATTTTACTTCATGCTCAGTCTGGGAGTGGAAAACACTCGTTTAAAGCCTTAAATTAACCGCATTAAAACAACGATTTCCCACAACTTTAAAAAACGTTGTAATTATCGGGATATGTGCACAAAAGAAAAATGCCCTGTATATTCTGTTTTAAACACGTTTTAAACGTGTTTTAAACATGTTTTAAACGTGTTTTAAACATGTTTTAAACACGTTTTAAACCCAGATCATAACCTTATTTTGCATTTTTTTTATTGCTAGATTAGCGTGCTCTATTTAATCGATTTGATTAAAACGTAACCAAATAATACCATTGCATAACATATTGATTAATGAGTTAAATTGTTGGAGTCATCAAATGAACACGAACGACCGTTTCACTTTAAAAGGGGGAAAAAAGGGAAACTACCTGCTGTTCTAACAGATAAAGTCATAAATTGTAACATCAACACACCATAAATTGTGGTTTCTTTTCTTCCATTATACTCCCGCGCTTATAGAGGGTGTCTCTCTTCAAAATTTGCTGGTTTAGATATTTTGGAGAGGCCCTCTTTAAACAAGGTGGTTCAAATTCAACCCTCACCATGGGGATCTCGCTTATTATAGTAGATAGAGAGTAGGTTTAAATTCGGCACTTTTGCAGAATTTAATGTATTTTAATAATCCGTTGAGAAAAGTTACTTAAATTCTTTTGTTTTCGAGTAAAATTAAAAAAACAAAAAAAACTGTTTTATATTTTTGTTATTTGGGGCAACATTTCAAAACAGTAAAGACTTTCTCATGGCACTATTTTACTGTCTAACAGTTGGCGTAATTGATTTCTTTACAACATGTTTCGTTTCTTTTATTTACTATCATCAACTTTCTTATTTACGCCACATTTATTTTATCACATCTAATTGTTTTATTTTTTGTAATGACAACGATATAACACACTTAACATTTATTTCCATAAACTAACATACAATCGGTAAAAATAATTTAATAGCCCTAACTAAAAATCTTCCCTGCCATGGAATTGAAAACAATAAAAAAATCTAAAGAAGTCATTGTTATTATTATCGTTTATCAATAAATACGTCATTCGATAATTCAGAAAAGCGAGATATTTGTTAAGTATTTGATTCGCAGAACTTAAAAATGGATTATAAATAATTTTAATACGATTATCAGAAGTGGTTATAGGAAGTTTAATAATGTGAAAAATCGCCATTTTGTTTTGTGGATTATTAAGTTTAGATTCTCACTCAGCGACCCGAAAACCCTATATCCGAAATTTCTATAAAAAAATATAATTTTGAGAATACAACTCATAGCCTACTAGAACGAATTTTCAACCAATGAGATGCAAGGAAAGCCGTAGGTACATGTCTATCACCGCGATGATAAAAAACAAAAGAAGCGGTGGGTGATAAGTTGTCTTGTCATTCGAAACGTCAAAATAGGTAAAGTTTCGTGCAGTGATATTAATAGAAAAGTGAATAGTGCGACGCCAAAAAACACCGTCATGAATAAAGAATCACAGTGGCGGCAGTTTACGAACTTTTGTGCGGTTAAAAAATTCTTAATCAATAAGGAAACAACAATATCTCAGCTGTCGATAATGTTAAGGGACTCACATTATTTTATTCGTTATATTCTCAGCCGTAATATAAGGAGTGGTATGATTATTATCGATGATATTTTCGAGTTGAAACCGAACTGCAGATTCAACGAGCCCGAAGGGCGAGTTGAATGTGCTGCTTCAGTTTCAACGACAAAATATCATCGATAATTAATCATATCACGTGCAGTGATATTATTAGAAAAGTGAAAAGTGCGACGCCAAAAAACACCGTCATGAATAAAGAATCACAGTGGCGGCAGTTTACGAACTTTTGTGCGGTTAAAAAATTCACAATCAATAGGGAAACAACAATATTACAGCTGTCGATAATGTTGAGGGACTCGCATTATTTTATTCGTTATATTCTCTCACTAAATATAACTCGTGATATGATTAATTATCGATGATATTTTGTCGTTGAAACCGAAGCAGCACATTCAACTCGTGCTGCGCACTCGTTGAATCTGCAGCTCGATTTCAACTCCAAAATATCATCGATAATAATCATACCACTCGTTATTACGGCTGATAATGTATGTCCGCGATTTTGATTCAATTTTGTTTAATTTCAGGTTCTTAATCAGCGACCACGAAAAACCCTTTATCTGAAATTTTATGAAAGTATGACAATTTTTATCTTTTTTGTTGGCTATCTTGGATCCGCCATTTTGTTATTCAAATTTGTATCTTCTTAATCAACTTCCTCAAAATGACCTGTATCCGAATTTTCATGAAAGTATGACAATTTTTATCATTTTTGTAAGCCATATTGGACCCGTCTTTTTGTTTTTCAAATTTTTAATATTAGATTCTTAATCAGCGACCTCGATAAAACCGATTTACATACAGAGAGTTTTATGTAACACCGAACATGAGCATTTTTCGTAAGTATACATTAGCATACGTTGTACATTTGCCGACGCACGGTTTATTAAAAGAATGTAATTCGAAGCTTTAAACCAGTGTTTTCCACTCCCAGGCTAAGCATGAAGTAAAATTTCGAGTTTAGAAAAGCCTGAAAATTTGGTTTGGTCGCGTAGCGCGAAGCGCGGAGCGGCCAAACCAAATTTTCTGGCATTTCTAAACTCGAAATTTTACTTCATGCGCCACCGGTACAAAACACTGATGCAATGTAAAATTTAGCGATTTGTTTTAAACTTCGTAATGTCAGTATTTTGTACCGGTGGCGCATGAAGTAAAATTTCGAGTTTAGAAAAGCCTGAAAATTTGGTTTGGCCGCTCCGCGCTTCGCGCTACGCGACCAAACCAAATTTTCAGGCTTTTCTAAACTCGAAATTTTACTTCATGCTTAGTCTGGGAGTGGAACACACTCATTTTAAGTTTAAAATTGAACACTTTTAAAAAAACGAGTATCTAAAGATTTACGGCATATGGGCTGTAATTGGGACATGTATACTTGAAAGGAGAACTCCCTGTATGTACAAGTTGAGGCATTAATTGCGATTGATTGGCTACAATATGGTCATATAGGCAACCCAATTTACACATTATTTTAAAATTAAAGGTGTCAAATTGTGTTGGATGAATATGTTCGGTGTTACATGAAACTCTCTGTACGTTTTGGATAACGCCTTCATATTATGGCCACATTTTAAGATTTTTTTGTTTTCAATGAAATCAATTGGAAATTTTCTAAAGAATTGAAAGAGCTTACGTTACCTTCTGGTAAATGTAAAATTCAGTAAACTTCATTAGCATCGGTCGCATTATGTGTATTAGATAATTGTCTATGCAAAAATAGTATAAATAACATAACATAAAGCACCAAGATTTATAACTAAGAAAGTGTTCAAATAAACCTCCATTCTACGCTGTAATTGGGATATGTATACTTAAAAGAAATCATATTGGTGACATTACACACATTTACATTCGTATTTATTTTATATACGCTTATGTTGGCGAAGCAGATGATTGTTCTTTGATTCCATTGAAATGGATTCATATTTTTTTGTACAAGAAAATAAGATTATAAAATTGATTTGACGAATAAAGCACTAATAACCTTTCTTCACACTTTTATTTGAATTACCAAATGTACATTTCGGACACAAAGTGACCATTATCAATGGATTACCACAGTGTTAATCCATTGATAATGGTCACTTTGTGTCCGAAATGTACATTTGGTAATTCAAATAAAAGTGTGAAGAAAGGTTATTAGTTCTTTATTCGTCAAATTAATTTGATCTTCACGTAACTCACAATCAATTTATTATAAAATTGAGTTTTCATCGTTTTAATTAATTGAACTATCCATTACCATTTATTTAAATTAAAGTGCAACAAGGTCCTGTGGCGCAACGGATAACGCGTCTGACTACGGATCAGAAGATTCCAGGTTCGAATCCTGGCAGGATCGACTTTTTCATAAATTTTTCAAGTGTAGCTTTTTTGAACTTTACAAGATTTTAGTGTTCTCTATGCCTTATGGATAAAGCATAATTTCGTGTTTAGAAGAGCCTCAAAATTTGGATTTGGTCTCTGCGTTTCGCTCCGCGCCCAAATCCATAGTTTCAGGCTTTTCTAAACTCAAAAGTTTACTTCGTGCCTAATCAAGGAGTGGACACACTCGTTAGTAGTTCAAAATCAACGACGGACTTGCTCTCTAAAAGTTTTAGGAGAAAAATTGAACTTGCCTCATTTATGTTCGCAGGGCCGTAGTAAGGAAATCTTACGCCTGAGGCCAAGTCTATAATTTGCGCCCTCTACTTAACCGCCACAGTGATCCTAATGTCATGTGACATTATACACTAAATGTCGACTAATGTCAAATGTCACTATTTGCAAAAGTCAATGTTGGCTGTCGCCGCCGACTTATAACCGAGTGTTCCGGGCGTATTTACATGTCGAATATGCAAATAAACAAACAAACAAACAAACAAACAAACAAACAAACAAAATACGAATCAGGCGATAAAACATCAGATGCGATAAAACATCCGACTTATGGCCACCAAAAATATCAGAAATATAAAGAAAAAGTGTCAAAAATATGACGCTCTCAAATATTAATAATAATAATTTATTTCCATAAAAAATGACAATACATTCATGGGTGAGTCGAGTATAGATAGTAAACTTAACCTAATTATAATTTTTAGATATAAAACTTACATGCTAAATATAAACACATTAAAATAATTGTATAAACAAAGAACATTAGTTCTGACAAAACAATACATGACATTCTATGACTAAATACAGGTAATATATTAGTTGTTATATGATTTACAATACTTTGAAAATTCATCCGTTGTGTAAAAGGAATTTTCTTGAATACATTTAAGTTGCCTTAGTAACAGTTTATCTGGTAACGATTTTAGGCTATTCGGTAGCATGTTGAATAATTTGACTGGTTGTATTAACGCGGAATTATGTATGAAGGTATGTTTGTGATGAATAACCAAAAGATTCCTATTTCTTGTGTTATGACTATGCTGTACTTCCGTGGCATTGTATAAGTGAATATTATTAGTTAGAAATTTTATTGACTCATACACTGGCGAAAGAAATTAACGCATCACATTAATTTTTTTTAATTTAAAAATAAAGTTTTGATGTTTAAAAACAAAAAAAATAACAACAAAACCAACTCAACTATAATAATGATTTTCAACACATTTTCTTTCATTAATGACTAAAATAATGTCATAAATAAAAAGAGGAAAAAAGTTAACATGTGATTATAAGACTTAATATCTAGTGTTTCCTCCTCTTGCTCGAATAACTGCCTGACAGCGACGGCTAATACTGTTAATTAATGATCCAATTTCATCCTGGTTAATATCTTCCCAAATTTCCTGCAATCTTTGTTCAAGCTCTTGTTGATTGCTTGGACGCCGAGGAAGTGCTCTAAGGCGTCTGCCCATCGCGCCCCATAGGTGTTCGATCGGATTAAGATCGGGACTCCTGGCTGGCCATTGCATTGTGTTGATACCCATTATGTCATGCATAAACAGGAAATCGTTTCCTCTAAAGGGAGCAAAAGGCATTACGGATGGTTCTAAAATGTTTGCAATATAAGACGCTGCCGTGATGCTTCCTCTTGGTATGACCACCAACTCCGTACGAGCCTCTAAAGTGATATCACCCCACACCATAACAGAGCCTCCACCAAACATAACAGTCGGAACAATGTTACACTGCGCATAACATTCACCTGGCCGTCTGTACACATGCATTCGTCTGTCACTGCCGTAAAGACAAAATCTGGACTCGTCGCTAAACATAACATTAGCCCAATCGGCCTGTAACCAGTTTACATGTTCTTGCGCAAATGTTAACCTGGCTCTGCGATGGTCTGCGGTTAATTGTGGTCCATTTGCCGCTGTTTTCGGAGTTAAATTAAAACCACGTAACCTTTTTCTGATGGTAACGGAACTTACATGAACATTGTGGATCTCTGCGAGCATATTTTGTAGCCTAGGAGCCGTAATAAACCGTTCGCGTAACGTCTGCATCATTAAAAAACGGTCTTGAACAGCAGTTGTGGCCCTTTTTCTCCCTTGTCCTGGCCTTCTTGAGTATGTCTGAGTTTCCCAATGTCTCTTCAAGACACGGGATACGGTCGATTGATTAACACCAAGACGCTGACTGATGTAACGCTGACTCCTACCTTCTTCTGCAAGTGTAACCACAATCACAGCTTCTTCACTGCTTAAATTAAGATTCGGACGTCTATCCATATTCATTCTTCACTATTTAGCACTTAATTTTAACAATTACTTGAAAACAAACTCAAAAAGAAATTTTATATGAACCTTTCATACAGTCAGAATAATGAAAAGTGCTTCATTTTATTTATTGACAGAAAACCATAAGAACAAAAGACAAAACACAACATGTAAAACAGCATGCTTGATAAGATTTCTTATTGTAAAAATATGTTTGTGTTCAAAGAAAACTCGATTCCAAGATATCAAAAAAATCACAAATGATGCGTTAATTTCTTTCGCCAGTGTATATGAATAGACTAATTACTGTCATGATATTTAATTTCTTGAATAAGTCGCGACAACTTGTAAGTGGTTTTTGATTACATATCGCTCTTATGAGTCTCTTTTGCATTGTAAATACCTTTTGTATGTTGGTATGTTTGTATGTATCCCCAGAAAACAAGACCATACGCAATGTGTGGTTGACAATATGATAAAGTTCTTAGGATTACGAATAGAAAATAGTTGAATATGGGACGAGCACGTCCATAAATTATGTTCAACTATAGCAAAATATTCCTATTTAATATATGCAACTCAATCAAATATCCACCAAGAAGCTGCCAGAGTGGTATACTCTGGCAGCTTCTTGGTGGATATTTGATTGAGTTGCATATATTAAATAGGAATATTTTGCTATAGTTGAACATAATTTATGGACGTGCTCGTCCCATATTCAGCTATTTTCTATTTGTAATCCTAAGAACTTCACTGGGTTGGTTTCTTGTATGGATTCTCCATTTAATGTAATATTAGTATGTCCTAGCTGTGCCCTAATATTCATTATATATGTTTTTGACGGATTTGCTAGAAGGCTATTTGCCTTCAACCATGTATTCAACTCTTCTAAGGTTGTATTCGTAGCTACATTTAGTTTGTTTATGCAGTCATCGGTCATACAAAAAGTTGTGTCGTCCGCAAACATTGTCACATGTGCGGTAATTGTAAGGAGCATGTCATTTATAAACACAGGAAATAACAATGGACCCAATATACTGCCCTGCGGCACACCTACAGTAGGATGTGCGAAATTTGAATTATACTTTTCATTATTTATTGTTATTTTGGTTTTGTGTTTTCTGTTCCTCAAGTAAGAAGATAACAGTTGCTGACAATTTCCACGCAGTCCATAATTGCTTAGTTTATTTAATAATAGCTCGTGTGGTACACAATCAAACGCTTTTGTTAAATCAAGAAATACCACAAAGACGTTTGTGTTAGCATCCGCATGGGTATATATAAAGTGCAAAAAGTTGTAAATAGCGTGACATGTTGTGCGGCCTTTCCTAAACCCAAATTGATTATGACAAAGTGCATCAACTTTATTTAGAAATTCTGTTATTCGGTTATATATTATTCTTTCAAATATTTTTGAGAACACCGGCAAAATCGAGATAGGTTTATAATTTTCAAAAATTTCCCTTCTTATGTATAGGTATAATGCGACCTATCTTTAAAATTGATGGAAATGTCCCTTCCGAAATTGCCATAGTTATTGATTGTTTTAATGGTTCGATTATGAGATTAATAATTTTTTAAGAGTATTTATTTTGAGCCCATCAGTCTTTGGTACTTTTTGTCTTTAATAAAGCAACCACTGTCAACATTTCATTTTCTGATGTCGGATAAAGAAATATCGAGTTTTTTTTATTGTTATAGGAATATTATTTTTATTATGCACCCCATTATTTAATTTAGGGATACCCACGATACTAAAATGAGTATTAAGCCTATCCGCTATATCTTGTGATTCGCATATTTTTAAATTTCTATCATACATAATATCTAGTAAATGACTACTTTGATTATGATCCTGACTCTGTGATTGTTGTTGAATAAGTTTCCATAACTCTTTTGATTTATTGTTAGAATTTATAATACGTGTACTATTGTGATTTTTTAGTTGTTCTTGCAAATTGAATTTATATTGTTTCTTCGTTGATTTGTACTTATTATATATGTTTACATTTTTTGTGCGTATGTACATCTGATAGTATAATTCAACATTTTGTTTTTGTTGCTTTAAATCATTTGTGAACCAAGTCCTTTTCTTCTAAAATTATTTATTATTACTGTTTCATTAAGGCAATTTTTATTGAATATTTCCAATAACTGTGTAGAATTTATTGAAATATGTCTGACAGTTATAACAATCAGATAGTATATCTGCCCACTTTGTGTTAACTAACTCAGTTGCAAATTTATCGATTGTCATGTCATTAATTAATTTTATGGATAACATTTTTCTTTCGTTTTCTACTTTTCCTTTAAGAGTTAACATTTGTCCCATGTAGTCAGATAAACATGTATTCATGACACATGCATTGATATAGTTAATGTTAGTTATAATATCTGTGGCGGAGAGGAAAAACCATCTAAGTCCACTTTTTTTCGAAATGGAGTTATTGATGGAGAGGGGTAGATTTTTGTTCTATCTTTCATATAAAACAGGAATCGAAGCATTATGCAGCTTAGTTTTCAAGTTATTCTAATGTGGCTAACCATTTAAGTGTAATGGGAGGGGAAAAACCATCTAAGTCCTCGTGGAAGGGGAAAAACCATCTAAGTCCATGTAAAATTGAGAGGATGTTTGTTATTTGTTGTCCAGTCCTTCTAGATATGCTTTTAAGTGTATATTCTATAAAAAAAACTAACGGGACAGCTTATGGTACTATTTAAGGTATAAGTGATTAATCGAAATACGTGAATATTATAGTTTTTATCACTAATCCACTAAAATATTTACAATGTTTAGTTATTACTCTCTAGTTACAATAATTTAAGAATAGCTGTAATTGACACTTTTCAGGTGACTAAGACGGTTCGACCGACGAACGTTCTGTACATTTTTGGGTGCCGCAATTGTTTCAGGTACTTTGGACTTCGATTTCCGTTTAGTGGTGTCCTTTCGTTTCGAGTTGCTACTCTGACTAGTTTGCTCGCCTCCATCATTAATCAGATCTAAATCTGGATCGATATTCCTCTCTTCCCCGCCTACGCTTACAGGCAACTGATTATAAAAATCTCGAGCCTCTGGTCTTATGAGACTAAGTACAGACAGTAGATCTCTCTTCTTTTCAACGCTTATCTCTACCGGTTCGTTGTACAGTAGTGTGACTTCGCTCACGTTTACATTGGAATTCGCGTTCCTTCTTAAATCTAATACAGAAAATGTTTTATTTTCCGAAAGACTCTTTTTGTACAGAATGATTCCTTGCTCTTTCTGATATCGAAGCCACTTTACCTCTTGCCAAAGGAAGCGTTCGTCTTGAACATTTTTTTGACGGGCAACTAAGTCAGTTTTATACAATTTCTGGAAATCGTAAAAACTGTCTTGAGTCATCACAGTAACTTCCATTGGGTTCGAAGCTTTGCAAACAAGCAACAAAATCATACCAGTCAGCAGGCAAGTGAATTTGATTCCCCGTGGGTCTGAATATCATTTCAATAAGTTTTAATAAATTTGTATTTAATAAATACATTTTAAATACATTTAATAATAATTTTCATAGAATTCTGGGCGATAATCTCTCCAACAAGAAAGGGAATTTCATCAAATCTGCATTCATATAATGAAATTGTCACTCCCTATAAAAAATAGCAAGTTAATCAATCAATTAATTAAATCAATGATTTCATTCAATTGATTTATTTTTATTGAACTTTATAATTGTCGGTGAAATCTAGTTACTCAAAAAAAAGTAAAAAGTAGCTAGTTTTTCTGACGAATATACGTCGTCCAAGTACGTCGAAATATACCGAATTTATTGCAATTTATCGATTTAAATCAATATATATTGAATATATTGAACTTACTTCAAAACATGATGTTCAAACATGACTAAACATGTCGATTCTTCTACTCGTTTCATAATAGATATGATTTTATGTATGTGAGGGGAAAAACCATTTAAGTGACATGAGAGGGGAAAAACCATCTAAGTCCATTTAATTGATTTCTACGACATGACACATCCGTGTGGTGTGGCTACATACATTTTTGTGATTTATGTAATATACAAAGTCGTTTCTAACTCAAAACAAGCTACTCTGAACGGAAATACGGAAAGTAGCCATCGAAACTTTGAACGCAATTTACTCGAAATAACGTCCAGTGGACTTAGATGGGTTTTCCTCTCCGCCACAGATATTATCTATACATGTTTGGCTCTTATCTGTTATACGAATTTTATTATTTATTGTGAAGCACAAGTTATAGCTGTACACTAGGTTTTTGAGCAATACACATTTTAATTCTGCCGATTTTAGTAGGTCAACATTAAAATCACCCCCAATAATTATATTTTCTTTTTCCATTACTAACATTTTATAAAGAATGTTTTCAAAAATATTTAAAAATTCATTATAATCGCCTTGCGGAGGCCGATATATGCATATAATAATAAATGTCGTTTGTTGTTCAGTAAAAAATTCGGCGGCTGCTATCTTAATTATCATTTCTTTTGAAAGTACCGTAATATCAGGTCTATCAATTGCTCGAATGTTATCTTTATAAAATAAAGACAATCTTTGCGTTTGTATGCAGAAATTAGTTTATAGTTATTCATTTTAGGATTATTCATTATGACAAAAATTTCTTCAAAACAGTAGTTTACAAATATTGACTTTATATGAATTGAATTGAATTGAAATTACTGAAAAACTCGTCGAAATATATTTAAATAGTATAGTACAGATTTAAAGGATTGGTGTAATTTCAGGAAGTGTGTAAGATTAGGTGTAATGGAAATTCGGATAGAGTTAAAATTTAGTATTTATTAGGGTATGTAAAATCACTAAACTAACTCTTTTATGGTTGCACGGTCCTTCTATCCGATTCCTATTGTCCTTAAGTCGGACACTATCCCGTCATACCATCTTTTCTTGGCCCTTCCTCTCTTACGTTTTTTTTCGGGAATCCATGTAAGGTACGATTCACGAGAGGTGTCCCATGGTTTCTTGTAGTGCTTTCTGCACCAATACATGTAATACGAAAATAGTTTGATGTCATTAGATTACGTGTGTGAAAAGAGACAGAAAACTTCATAATATATCTTCTATGGTTTTTAGATGGAACATGTGGAAACGTATGTTCCGATATGCAGCTTTAAAAGTTTAAGGTTAAACGTCACATTTTGACAATGTCTTCGTAAAACTAAATCTGCAAAAACCCAGCCACAAATCATTTAAATTAATGTGCACAATGGTTTTAAATGTGAGTTTAAGTGGTATAATTCTAATTTCCACATCTACTAAATAGTTCAGTTATTTACAGAAATAAATAATGCATTTATGTTGGGTTTGTGTAAGCTCAAACGAAAATGTTAGTTGAGTCGATTGCGCATTCAGTGGATTTGGCAAATAGTCATCGGATTAGTCTGTTAATACAGGGAATTTTTCTTTTAAGTATACATACAGAGAATTTTCTATTAGGTATACAGTGAATTTTTCTTTTGGGTAAATTTTTTTAAAGAGTTCAGTTCGAAGTTTTAAACAAGTGTTTTCCACTCCCAGACTAAGCATGAAGTAAAATTTCGAGTTTAGAAAAGTCCCGTGAAATGTCGGCTAAGTCAATTTTTCTGGGCTTTTCTAAACTCGAAATTTTACTTTGTATGCCACGCGTATTAGACGCTGAAAGCTTGAAATCAGTGTCTAATACGCGTGGCGCATGAAGTAAAATTTCGAGTTTAGAAAAGCCTAAAAATTTGGTTTGGTTGCTCCGCGCTTCGCGCTACGCGACCAAACCGAATTTTCAGGCTTTTCTAAACTCGAAATTTTACTTCATGCTTAATGCCCGAATTCCACTATATATATTATTTTCGACTTACTTTCGGGGCTCATTCGCTCGACGTGTCCCAACCACGTAATTCGACGAGCCTTAGCGAATTATCTTCCCCTCCCATAAATTCAAGAATTTCATGGTTCATCCTAGTATGCCATGTTCTGTCCTCATTTTGATTCCCTCCGAATATCCCCCTCATTTCTTTCAAATATTTGCAATTCTTTTTTCATTGCAGAGGTCAGGGTCCATGATTTGCAACCATAGGTCACAACTGGGCGGATGAGTGTTCGGTATATCCTCACTTTAATGTGGCGATTTAATAATTTGTCTTTTAGTAACTTTGAGTAGGCAGAGTAGCAACTATTGCCGCTCAATATCCGTTCTTTTATTTATATTTCTAGGTTGTTACCAGTTACCTAGATACCGGATACTGTTAACTTGCTCAAAGTCATATGATCCCACTCCTAATAGCCCGTTATTGGGATATTGTTCGGTTGCGTTTGCTATATACTATGCGGATATGCGGAGACCTCTTTTAGATGTTTCCTTGTCCACTTCTTGGGGGGTTTCTTTTAGTGCACTTAAGCTTCTGCTTATTATAACTATGTCGTCCGCGTATGCAGTTATTTGTACCATCTTGGTGTGTCCTGAGGTGTCTATCTTTCTTAGCGTGTAAACGAACTACTGTACAGGCTCTCTACCACATAAGGGGCAGCGTTTACATAAACAATACCTGCATTTGAAATTACCATACCTTTAGTAGATAGCTCACAAATAATTATTAAAAATAAGTAATAATAATAGGCCACATGTTTGTGGTATCTGGTATACGCGCACAATGCGTATTTTAAGAGAGATTCCACGTAGACTGGTAGTTTTTAAACGATTTGGATATCGAATTACACCATCCAGAGAAAAGTGGGTCAGATTGTGAAGAATTATGTCTATGTTATCGTTTTTATAAGTACCCATTGCTGACTAAATTCCGAATATTAGGTTCACACTTCACTTTATCTCCACTCTTATTGAAATGTTTAGATAAGAGCGGCGAGGGTGGATGATTTTTAAACATAAAAATAGTTTGCTGTTTAGTCTATGGTGAAACTTATTCCATGAAACATCTACATTTTGTAACATGGCGCGATACGTTTATTCAAACATTGAATTGGCAAACATGTTTCTTATTTACGGTGAAACTCGGTGTAATTCCGCGGAAGCTGTAAGAATTTATCAAGAGCGATTTCCTGAACGACACTTACCACCGCCAAACCGATTTAGAAATTTATTACAAAGAGCACGCGACACTGGAAGTTTGCAGCCCGTCGCCGTCGCCGGAGCCGCCGGAGGTGGTGACCATCCAATGCGATATTTGCGTGCGGAAGATGAAATTTTGAATCTGTTGGAAGCGGATCCTGGTTTAAGTACCCGTATTATCGCCGCTCAGCTAAATATATCGTACACATTTGTCAGCAGTGTTATACGAGACAATAATTTTTATCCGTATCACTACCAGCGTGTACAACATCTTCAACCCTATGATTTTCCCAAAAGAATTGCATTTTGTCAATGGATTTTGGCACAAAATGTTCAAAATCCTAACTTTACCAAAGACATTTTAGTGACCGACGAATCGTGCTTTACGCGTAATGGAAGTTTTAATTTCCATAATATGCATGTTTATGCAATAGAAAATCCTCGTGTTACGCGTAGAACTCATTTTCAGCATCGCTTCTCCCTTAATATCTGGGCAGGTATTTTAAATGATCAATTAATTGGGCCATTTATGTTCCCATTTAATTTGAAAATGTACCCTTAGCGGTTCTTAGAAGAATGTGGTATTTGCAAGATGGTGCGCCAGCTCACTATAAAAGGCGCGTTAGAAGATATTTGGATGATGAGTTTCCAGGACGTTGGGTTGGTCGTGGAGGCCCTGTACCATGGCCTCCAAGAAGTCCGGATTTAAACCCCTTAGATTTTTTTCTTTGGGGATACTTTAAAAGTGAAGTCTACACTACGGAAATTGACAATGCTGAAATGCTGATACAACGAATAAACGCCGCGGCTAATACCATTCGTGAAAAACCTCGTGAAATGTTTGCTACTGTTCGTGCAAATTGGATACGTAGAGCCCAAATGTGCATTGAGTGCGGCGGACGTCAATTTGAACACTTATTGTGATTTTTTTATACGTTACCCAGTTTCATCTAGTAATTCTAGACAGTGTGTGTGTGTGTAGTGCGTGCTAAGTGAATTATACGTCTCGCAGTAGTAACAGTAAATAAACAATACCACAAATGAGTGACCTAGTTTCATCTAGTCATTCGAGACAGCGTGCGTGCGAAGTGATTTATGCGCCTCGCAGTAGTAAAAGTAAATAAAAAATACAACAACTTACGCATCTACGAAAAATATCATGAACACAGGTAACCAGAAGTTCTCAAAAAGTAAAAAATGCATGAAAAATTATGAAAAATCCAATATTTTTTTCCGATTTTATTTTTGCTGCAATTGGTGTCAAAATATTTTGTGTATACGCCCTTAAGAGGATGTAAATTAGTTCGATTACACGCTGTACAACCCTAGAGTGTGAAGTTAAATAGTATAGCACTCAGTGCATCACCTTGTCGTACCACGTTTTAAATATGAAACGGCTCGGTTTGATGGTTTCCGATGTTTACTACCGCTAAAGATCCAGTCATTGTGACTTCCATCAGGTTAATGTATTTAGTGGGTATGCCAAGTTCCTTCAGGTCTTCAAGTATACCATTTCTATTCAGGCTGTCAAATGCTTGTTGGAAGTCGATGTATAAGTTGTAAACGCTTATGTTGTGTTCGTGTGATTTTTCCATGATTTGCTTTGCAACAAATAGATTGTCGGTTGTTGGTCTGTAACGTCAAACGCTATTTTGATATTCTCCGATTATTTTTTGTAGTAGCCTGCTAGTCAGTTGTACAGGACTCCCGTAAACACTTTGTAGACTATGCTTAGCAGTGTTATTCGTCGATAGTTTTTGCATGTCATTCTGTCACCTTTCTTGTACACTGGTAAGACAGTTCCTGTGGCCCATTCTTGTGGTATCTTTTCCTGGTCCCTTATCATGATCAAACTATGTATTCTTGTAATGAGTTCATATTTGCCGTATTCAATTAATTCTGATGTTAATCCGTCTAGTCCTGGAACTTTATTGTTTTTTACTTTTTAAACAAACGTCTCTTACTTCTTCGAGAATTATATGTGTTATATATTATTAAAGTATTGTCTTTATTTCGTGAGGATGAGTTCATTTTCTGCTGCTGAATGACAGCGTGTACATGAACTAACGAGTGTCTATAAACTGTCGGCATCCCAGTAGGTTCTGACTTCAGAAGCATACGTCGTAATTAAATTGAGCACTGTGACACTACCCAATGACATATAATTAAATGTATTTGACGTTTGTAAGATTCACCGTTTCGTATGGCATAATCTAAGATACTAAGATATGTAATTTGTTTCTCAGAGCAACCGAGATACCGACAGTTTATCGTTATATTTATAGTTGACTAGTCTGCGTCAACCGACAATTGAACTATAATGAGAGCTGACTTAGCCGACATTTAGTCTAACCTAACTTTCCAAAGCGAAATCTAACCTAAGGTTATTCTTGAAGATTAATCACTTTTTGACGTACTTTCGACATTGTATCAAGCGCAACTCGTTATCAAATTTAGGGAAGGCAAATGATCCAAGGTACAAAAAGTGAGGTTGGATTCTCATCGTGTACTAGTTGTTATTCAACCAGATAAGTGTTACGGTAGATCATGCGATTTTTTAATAACGCTTGTTGCCTTATTTAAAGCACTTGTATTATGTACCTAAATAGTGAACTACTACTTGTAACATTTTATGACCTCGCAAATGACGTATTAATATTTTGCTTTAAACATCTAGACTAGAAAGACTTCGTGAAGAAGGTGATGCCGAGGAGAGACAACCTGAAAAACCGACCCAACTTCAAATTCAGCTCGAAAAAAGCAGCGAAATCCTCAAACTGCTCTTCCTGGAAGGCGAGGAACAAGTGACTAACCTTAGAGTGGCGAACGATGCTCGAGGGGCCGATAGGAGAGAATACGAGATCATCAACAGGGAAAAGATCATAGAAAAATTAGAGGAGGAATCAAGGTTAGCTAAAGCCATGTTTGATGAAATATCCTCGAAATGGGAACGCGTTTTGGGCTTCAACGATCCGCTTCATATAAACGATATGATTCAGGCACAGAAAGGTAAATTCGATGCGCTGATTAAGCAGAAGGATGACGCTATAGCTATGCTGAAGATGGAGGTGAGGTTGGCCGAAACGAAGTTTAATAACGACCAGAGGAAACAGAACGCGGATATTACTACTTTGGCGAAAAGGGTTGAACACCAGGTACGTGAAATTAACAAACTGATCTAGCTTAATCTAATGCCAATGATAGCTAATTAATAATAGCTTCTAAGCTCTATGAACGAGCTTAGAAGCTATGCACAAGAAGCTAATAATGCAAAAATGTTTAAGTAGATAGATAGATAGATAATTGTAGGGCTGGCTTCTTGGCCTGTACCACCGCGACCTTTGCAGATCTATTGTAGATTCCTGTTATCTTAGACGACGTGTTCGAGCTTCGCCTCTTTGATTAGCCCTATAAACCCTGACAGTGAGCCTTGGTTGTAGCTCTTTGCGCCTGGTTTAGTGTTGCCCAGCTTTAGGTATCTAATCCTTGCTAGGGCCTCACATTAGCACAGGATGTGGAGAGGATCCTCCTCTTCTTCGTGGCAGAATCTAAATATCGTATCCTCTGCCAGACCTATTTTTCTCATGTGTTTGTTGAACCTAGAGTGTCCTGTCAGTAGACGTACTATAGCCCTAACCGTTTTCCTTTCTTGGTTAAGAAGATCGGTCGTAAGAGTTGGCGATTGTTTTTGAGAAACTGTTTCGCCTGCCTCTGCCCTGGTGTGTTCGTCCACCAAGTCTGTGTCTCCGTCCATTTTTTGATGGATTTTCTGACTGCGGTTTTTGCGATACCGCAGGAGGGTTTCGGGCCAGTGAATGCGCTTGACGAGCCTTGTTTGGCCGGTTCGTCTGCTTTATCGTTCCCTTGATGACCCTTGTGTTCTGGGACCCATACTATTGCCACTTTTTTACGACCGCTCATTTCGTTGAGAGCGCTTACACAGTCCCATACTAGCTAGCTGAAATCGACTGTGTAGTGCGTATGCCCTTAGCAGCGCTTGGCTGTCCGAGAAAATAGCTATTAATCTTTTGTTATCTTGCCTTGCTATTTCTCCAATACAAAGGTGAACCGCGATCGCCTCTGCCTAGAACACTTTGTTGTCTCTCACCAGATTGACTCAAATCGTTGTCTCGGGTTTTGTGCTGTAATGTTTAAGTAAGAAAGTGAGTTTCAATTTTATTCTTCCTAGTTACGACAGAGTAGTGCTAAATCTGTCGAAACTATTCGTTTTGCACATAATATAAAACATAATTGACAGTTTATGTTTTGTGGGCCGACAAAACGTATTTCCCAGACCACTAAAGTACCACCCATTTGCACCTGTTTACACTACGTATTCAATATGTATCTGTCTGAACTGTTGACTAGAGTATTCTTTCTATTTTAATCAATACTTTATATAATTTAGGTTGCTACAATGAGAGCAGCTCATCGCGTAGAACTCCAAGCAATCGAAGACGTAATGATCCAAGACCGCAAAAACCTAAGCGAGAACAACAACAAACGTTGGGAGGAACTCTACAAAAAACGCGAGGAACAGGAATTGGCAATCAGCGCGAATAAATTCAACCAAAAAGACTCATTCGAAGTCGTCACTACGACCGTCCGAATCGTCCACCAAGAACGCGTGCGTGAGATCAAAATCCGCTTAGAAAAAGACTGCGAAGTTCTCCAAAGCGAATTCGAGCTAATCAAGGGCACAGCTTTGGCCAACCGCGAGAAAATGGATTATAATTACCAAATTCTGAAAAAACGAGAACAGGAGAATTTGGTGATTAAATCTAATCAGAAGAGGAAGCTGAATAAGCTGAGGGATTTCATAAACGGGCTGAAGAAGACGATTGGAGATTACACGTCCAAGACGGAGAACGAGATTAACAAATTGTGCACGGAAATTTCTGGGTTGCAGAAGTATATCAGTTCAGTACGCACGAAATCAAAGAATCTGTCGGATTACAATGAGAAACGCTACTTGGAAGTTTGGAATTTGAATAACACAACAGCGACTAATATTCTGAACAAATTGGTAACAGTTGATAGGCTATTGTACGAGCAACAATTGGGGTTGAAGTGGGAGGAGCCAAAGGTGAAGCTTTTGGAAAGGAAACAATTACCTAGTTATGTAGATGGTCATAATATACTGGCATCAATGAAAGGTATATACAGTAGGGATGTTTGATATTATATTGATAGCTTGGAATTTTTTCGATATATTGCTAGTATCGATACCATATGGTTGATAGCGTTACATGCGATGCTCGTTATGTACGCGCTACGCAACCAAACCAAATGTTCAGGATTTTCTATACTCGACATTGTTTTCATGCTTAGTCTGGGAGTGGAAAACCCTCGTGTAAAGCTTCAAATTTACCTCTTTGGAAAAAAGCAACGAAAAATAAATACTCCCTGTACTTATCTTCTTATTTAATAAAGAAAAAAGAAAAAGGTAGGTATAGAAAATACTAGTATGGATCAATGCAGAATTGAATTCTGCATCACAATGTGTAAAAATATATAGGGTGTTTCACTTGAAAAAATCAAGATTTAGTGGATTAAAGTTGACCAAGTGTAGTATGAAATTTTGAATACTCTGTATATTATTATTCAAAAAATAAATCACTAATGGGTACCTTCGGGTGTTGGCTTTCAATAGCCAACATTTTATCCCTTCGATTTTGTTTTATTCGAATATACGAATTTTTAAGTAAATTATGAAAAAAGCACTTTTTTTAAATGTCAAATATTTCGAAAACGGTCAAGTTTAAACTATAGGTCACCCACCAAATGATTTATTTCACAAAATTTTATGCAGAATCTAAATTTTAAATACAAAATATAGTATTCTATGTAAAATACTTGATTACTTAATTGCTGAAAATCTCATTATAATACATTAATTAGAAGTATATATACTTTTAATGTGCGATTTTGGTGGGACACCCTGCATATATTTTTTGATGAAATTTGGTACTTTCGTAACCGTCAATAAACTATTCCTAGCAATATTATTTACTCGTATCTTGGATTTAATAATTAATATTAAATCTAAAATATCTGCTATCGAAATGTACCGATCTTTGGAATATCGATACTTTTCATTATGATATGTTACCCTATAGATACTTTGATATACTCAATATCGATATTTTTGGGATCAGAATATATTCCGCTGGAAATTTAAAAGCTATGGTTAGATGAAATATACATTTGTAATTTATTAACATACCTATGCAGTCAACTGAAGTAAAATTTTGAGTTTAGGTAAGCCTGAAAATTTGGACAGAACATTTAATCTGGATAAAAAAATAAATTTAAGCTGTGTCTGTTATGAGTCATAAATTTACATATCTGAAAATTTAGACAACAAATTTAATCTGGATAAAAGAATACAAGCTGTGTCGATTATGATCCATTAAGAATATTTTGAACTTTACATTTCAGTTTCAGTTGAATCGTTTTCGTTAGAATCTTTAAATTGAATGCCAGGAGCAATTGCTTTAGGTTATACCTAAAATAAAAACACCTCTGTAAATTATTTTAACCCATACAAGTTACAAAGTAGCACGTGTCTTAAAATTAAATTGTCTTAAAATCAAATAATCTAGTTATAATTATTCTGCACATTTTTGAGTGGTCACTTGAAAAATGTACAAAGTGGCTCAATTATATAAAAATCAAATAAACTATTTTTGTTCACGACATCTTATAATATGTGCATTATTTGCATTTAAATGGGGTGAATTTAACACTCAAGTACATTAAACACGGGATATGCGTGATAAATGTGGTTTTTTAACACGAATATAAATAATTGCCTAGTTCGATTTTTGGCCGCTGTGCAGTAATAGCGCTGTGCTAGTCAAATCAGCTTCCTTTGTCTTACATTTGACCATGGTGGTGATGACGTCGTCGGCGCTATTTTGTTAAAGTACGAAGTAACGCGTCAACATCTCCGCCGTTCTCACTAGTTTAACCCGCGTAAAACGCGTTTGTAAACAGAAATTATTCTTGAATCGGTTAAACAATTGTGCTTCTATCCGTCGCGAGTGTTTTTTTAAAGCGAAACAACCGTGAAAACTCCATACACACGAAAGAGTTTATTTTTTTGTGCAAAGCGTGTGTTTCTATGTAACCTAGGCGAAAGGGTAGACTGTGTGAATATTATTTATTGTTAAACGATTGTTCATATTTGTGTTAAAGTGGAATTAACCCTATTACACATTCAAATCATAATACCGCGATCTGTCATCATTTATCTGTAAAATTATTATAAAACCAAACCGACCATTAAGACTGACGCGTATTTGATAAATATATATAATAAATAAATGTTGTGTTATATATTGTTGTTGTCGTGATGAAAGTATAGTGTATAACTCGCATATAATCGCTATTAATCACTCGAACGACTTGCTCCACTCGCCTTCGGCTCGTTCCTCAAACCTCGTTCTCGTGATTAATAGCTATCATTATATGCTCGTTGTACGCAATACTATTTTAATACCGTGCGATCATTTAAATTATAAATTAGAGTGGGCCCCACTAGGCGGTTGCCCAGAATGCTAATTAAATGATGGAATAAATTTGAGGTTATAGTGAACCATGTTTTAAGAGTCAGTAGTGCCAATCGAATTCAAAATTCAAAGCCTACTCTGATTTATATTTTAAATTACCGCAGGTTATTACAACTACAAGTACCAGAAATATTTTGTTTTATAGCTTCTGGCATGTCGGGGAAAAGCAGTACTTTTACTGGAAACCTTGATACTGGAAGTGTTGCATACAAGAAAGCGCTGATGAATGTTTTGGAGAAGATTTCGGAGAGGTCGAGTTTTTTGATCGAGCAGAAACTCAGGAATATTTTGGAACCGCTTGAGAAGAGCGCCAGTAATCTTATCAAAATCGACAACGTGTTTACGGTAAGCGATGATAATATTTTCTTATTTCCTCTAGCAGATCTGGACAACTAATAATAATGATGTTGTCGGTCAAATGTCAACGATTAAGTTTTTCTTCACTGATGCTATTGATAAGTAGTTCATGTTTATTTTCTCATGTTTTATTTACTAAAGACATACAACAAACGTATTAAAATCTAAAAAGAAAACATAAATAAAACTTAGAAAACAATATTAGTAGATGAAGGAATGATTCTAATTTTATTCTGATCATTTTGGTTCAATAATAGAGATACAAAATGAAATTGAAATTTGTACATGGGAATTCCCTATGATGCGTCTTAACACGGGACACACGGTATGTAAAATACGTTTATTTTATAAAATTATATATTTCTAAAGTGCGGCCCTTAAAACATTTTAGCTCTTAGTTTTGGCCCTTGAAGCAATTTGGGTTGGCCAGCCTTGCTATAAATGAAAAGTCCACTGGATGAATCATAATTTATATTTTGATCATACGACCACCTGGTTTCAGATACGTTAGAGCGAATGACTAAGGTTGTAAAAGTCAGTTTAAAGAACAAAAACTAAATCCTAATTCAACTCGTAATTATTTTTTACAAATAAATAAGTAATTTAATTTTGAATCGTTAACATATTTATTACTCAACAAGGATTTACCAAGTCATTTCATTGAAATATGTAATGGCAGTACATGTTTCATTGATCAAGTACGAACAAGGTTTGATATAAGGGCGTAACTTATTAAGTAGAAAGAAACCTTTAAACCTTTGGTTTGTTAGCATGATGTAAGCTTTTTGTATCCATATCTGATTTCGGTTTATTAGCAAGCCCAACGAGCAACCTCTTTAATTCCGCTACAGCTTTCCCAGGATTCAAATTCTTCGGACATGTCTTCGTACAATTAAATATAGTATGACACCTAAACACAGAATTAACATCCTTCAGCATGTCCAACCTTTCCTTAATACCATCATCCCTAGAATCTATGATCCACCTGTAAGCCTGCATGATGGCGGCAGGGCCTAAGTAACTCTGAGAATTCCACCAATACGAAGGGCAAGATGTCGAACAACACGCGCACAGAATACACTCGTAAAGCCCGTCTAATTTATCCCGATCTTTGATGCTTTGCAAGTACATCTGGCTGCCGATCTTTTCAAACGTTGATGTTATCAACCAGGGTTTTATGTGTTTGTATTGGTTATAAAAATGATCCATGTTGACTACTAAATCCTTGATGACGTACATGTGGGGAAGTGGGTAAACTTTGACTTCTTTCATTTTGGTTATGCTGCAGATGCAGGCTAAGGTGTTTATACCGTTGATGTTCATGGCGCATGAGCCGCAGATGCCCTCTCTGCAGGATCTGCGGAAGGTGAGCGTGGGGTCCATTTCGTTTTTTATTTTGAGCAGGATGTCGAGAACCATGGTGCAATGGGAGGTGTCGACGTTGAAAGTTTCCACGTGGTCTTTCTTGTTCGATGATTCCGGATTGAATCGGTAGACGCTCGTTTTGAGGACCGAGACTTTTGTTGAAGCATAGCGTTTTAAGATGGAGGTGGTGGTTGGTAATAGTTTCATGTTTTGAAGTGTGAACTGTCATGTCAAAAATTTATGTCAAGTGTTTCGCTTACTGTGATTTTCCTGTATGAATGGAGGTGTTTCCATGTTATGGTTAATTGACAATTCCAAACAGGGCCGGTTGGATGGCGATGCGAACAGTGCGACCGCACACGGCCCCGCGCTGCTTATTAAACAAAATAAAAATGGTTTAATATTTTCTTTTTTTTAATCTAAATACTTTAATCCTTATGAACATACTAGTGGCATAAAACGAAATTCGAAATCCAATCAATAAAAATAAACTAACTTAATTTGAAATGACATAACTTTGTGTCATTTGGTATGACATACTATGTAATTATGTATTAGGCGTTAATCAAGAACGATTATCTTTCAAAGACAGTTTTAAAATTTAGGTTAAATTCTATTTTGGAATTTACATTTCTGCTAATTTAGTAAATGTTTACATTAATGTCAATTTGTCCTAATTTGGAATAATTATTTAAAATGAATGATTTCTGTTAAATATCGAGATACAAGGATTTCTTCCTTTTAAGTATACTTTCACGTATTCCATATAAACACATTTGAAAAATTAATAACCTTGTAATTAAATATAAGCAATATATTTTTAACTTCACTTTTAATTAGGGTTTTATACGAGTGGCGCGTAGTGCTACGCGACCAAACCAAATTTTCATGCTTTTCTAAACTATTTACTTCATGCTTAATCTGGGATTGGACACACTCGTTGAAGGCATTAAATTGAAAGATTTAACATAATATCGAATGCCTGAAAATTTATATAAACAAATCTTGATATTTATAATACTTAAAAGACAAATTCCCAGTATTTATCTATTTATTTAAGTGATTTCAATATTTCTATACTAATATTTTATATTGTAAATGGATCTCGTAAATAAATAAATTGATGGATTTAAATGAAAAATTACAGACATCGAAAAAAATTATAGTCGAAATCATGAAACTTGATACTTGTGTCATAAAAAATATTCGTCTAAATTTAATCAACACTGCTGCATCAAATCAGCAACAGTACGCACATTTATGAGATGTATTTTTAGCGGGAAATTTGAATTTGAATTGATCAGCTCGTCGGAGACTTGAATATACTAAATTTGCTTCATGCCAATTTATGGAATAATCACAAAAGAACAAACATGAATTTATGCAATATAAATATTTATGTGATATCCGTTGCAATAAATACAAAAATAAATAATGTAAGTAGTATATTTTGAATGAAACTTCCGTATTCAGAAGAAAATTGCTTGAATTTTGATAGCGCATGAAATAAATATTTGTAAAATTCAATAATCTTAAATTAAGGAATAATCAATCAAGATTTTTATTAATTTACTAGTTGTAAGATCCAAACTTTGTACGGGGAATTGCAGCCCAATTGAATTAGGTTGAAGTGGAATACGACGTTCTAGTAGTTTTAGATGAGTAGGTGCTGCAACAAATGCGGTATTGTGCGGTGGGGTGAAGATGGAGGGAGAAACGTGTGGTTGTGGTTGGGTGCGTAAGCCGAATGGTTGGGGTCGAAAATTAATCGTTGTTTTGGTAGTGGGGAGAACTCTGTAGCTCGCTAGCGCGAGCACCTTACTCGCTGCGCTCGCAATAATCTAGCAACCGCTGAAAGTTCTGGCAAAGAAGAGTGGAGACACAGCACATGTTGGGTTGGATGTCGAAATGTTATCGCGGTGTTGAGGATGCGGTGGATGGAGGAAGCAGTCTATATATTAAAAGGACTCTGTGGTGCCGGCGCTCGGGGCAGTAACTTCTCGTATCGCTCGCCTCGCTTCGCTCGTACTCAGTTCACTTCGCTCGCGTAATGCTCGCTTCGCTCGCGACAGTCTACCAACCGCTAAAAGTTTTGGTAAAGAAGAATGGGGACGCAGCACATGTTGTGTTGGAGGTAGAAATGTTGTCGCGGTAGTGGGATATATAGCTCGCTTCGCGAGAAGCTAGTTGGGGAGCGATGATGGTCCAGAGACTTTTGCGAATCTCGCTTCGCGAGAAACTTCGCAATAGAGAAGTAGCTGCGGGAACTTTTATAGGCTCGCTTCGCGAGAAATTCGTTGGGAAGCGATGAGGGTCCGGGGACTTTGCGAGACTCGTATCGCGAGTAGCTAGTTGAGGAGCGATGAAGGACCAGGGACTTTTGCGAGACTCGCTTCGCGAGAAGCTTCGCAACAGAAAAGTAGCTGCGGGGACTTTTATAGACTCGCTTCGCGAGAAGTTAGTCGAGAGGGTGAGACTGTCCGGAGACTTTGCGAGACTCGCTTCGCGAGTAGCTAGTTGGGAAGCGATGAGGGTCCAGGGACTTCTGCGAGACTCGCTTTGCGAGCAGCTTCGCAATAGAGAAGTAGCTTCGGAGTCTTTTATAAGCTCGCTTCGCGAGAAGTTCGTTGAGGAGCGATGAGGGTCCGGGGACTTTGCGAGACTCGCTTCACGAGTAGCTAGTTGGGGAGCGATGAGGGTCCAGGGACTTCTGCGAGACTCGCTTTGCGAGAAGCTTCGCAATAGAGAAGTAGCTGCGGGGACTTTTATAGGCGTTAGTCCGGGAGCGATGAGGGTCCGGGGACTTTGCGAGACTTGCTGCTTGAGTAGCTAGTTGGTATTCAATTTTAAAATGCAATTTTTATTTTTTAACTTTGATATTAATTGTAGTACAACATTGGAAGTTGGATTTATAAATAGCGAATACAAATCTCTATAAATGCTAAACATTTCATTGCCTTAGCTCAATTTTTAGGTATTTTACAATTTTGGAAGTTTTTTTATGTGCTGGCTAATAAAAAGTATGAGTGGGAAAAGGACAGACTTATGCGGGTTTCAATGTTAAATTTTGAATAAAGGGGTCGGTCCCCTTTGAATTTTTTAAAGAAAATAAAAAGTTTTCGCTATTGGTACCAAAAAATTCCTTATAATTTTCTACGACATTTTTAAATGAAGTGTTTTTGTTTTGCTCGACCGGAAGTATTTTTTTTTAATTAAGTTTTTTTTTAAAATTATAATTTTAACGAAATAAAAAAAATTAAATTGAATTAAATTATTTTCTCGGTTGGAGATTAAGGGCCCGGTTCTAAAATGTGTCTGTGCAGAAGCGCGACGTTCCACGATAATGACAAAGAACGCTGTGAATTTTTTTTCGAAAGTTTGTGAAAAAAAGCGCACCGCGCATTTTACTTGCGCCGGCCCTGTTGTAAAAAAAAATGTTTTTTCAGCGGTAGATTAAAGACCCGCTACTAAAATGAAAAGCGCAGTTTAGCGCAACGTTCCACGATAAACACAAAGGAAGCAGTGATTTTTAAAAGAAAATTTGGTCACCCATTCGGAACTGACCACGCGCGCCCGCCGTTGCTTAATTTGCGCTACAATTTTCACATTTCAAAAATTCCACCTCAGGATTGTAACGGGCGATCAAAATGAAATTTGGCAGGATTGTTGGTCGTACTATAGGCTCCTTAAAAAAAATCGAAATGTTCATTTGTCATCGTAACTTTTAAAAAAATCAAAAAAAGATTGGAATTATCGATTTTTCAAAAACAAAAAAGTCACATTCTAGCGACGAGTCGCTAGATTTTTGTAAATCGCATGGCTGTGTCAAAAACAATTCAAAAAGTTCTAAACTGTGAGAACGTAGAAGCTGTAACACTAAAGTTTTTCGGAGCGACTGGAAACAATTGAAATATGACGCGGCAGTTCCGTACAAAGAGAACGTTCTATAAAAAAAACAAAATCAGACGACGGTAACCTAAAAAAAAAATCATGAAAAATGCACTTTTGGAGGGAATCCTGTATATATAAATTTGTAAAAAAAAAAATGAAAGTCCGATTCTGATGCGACAGCGCTCATTTCATAAGTATTTATGAACTGCACAGCTGTGCAAGAAAATGCGTTAAAAAAATGTTAAACTATGAGTACCTATAAAACTATAAGTTTAGAAAAAACCGAATCGACCCAAAAATGTCACTTGAAAAAATTCGTATCTCGGTTCGATGATGTTGGAATTGAACGAAACTTTCACGGATCATAGACTCTACCAAATATCGTGTATTAGTGATGTAGTGGTTGCTTAAAAACAAAAGAAAAAAAGCCTGTGACGTTTTAATCGGAAATCGAGTTTACACCTGGTTCACTCCCCGATTTATTTCTCAAGTTGATGATGACAGAAAAGGACGAAACTTGCACAGATTGAATGCATCGATAGAGCGGTCAATTTGCTCTGGCTCGATTTTTTCTGAAAATGAATTTAAAGGGATTTGTGGTCACAAACTGGTCACATTCAAAAAATCCCACCAAAATGAAATTTGGCACGATTGTAGGCCATACTGTAGGGTTCCTAGAAAAAAATCGAAAAGTTCATTAGTCGTCGTAACTTTTGAGAAAATCAAAAAACAATCGAAATTTTCAATTTTTCGAAAACAAAAGAAAGTCACGTTCTGTTGCCATAGCGATGGGGTCATAGATTTTTGTACGCTGAAGGGGTGTGCAAAAAAAATCAAAAAGTCCCAAGCTGTGAGCACCTATAAAAGATCACACTAAAGTTTTTCGGAGCGACTGGAAACAATTGAAATATGACCTGGCAGTTTTTAAAATGCACTTTTGGACGGAATCCTGTATATATTAATTTATAAAAAAAATTATAATGCGCTTTCGTTGCGACAGCACAACCATGCAGTTCATAAGTACTCATGAACTGCATGGTTGTGCAAGAAAGCGCGGTCAAAACATCTTAAACTGTGAGTACATATGAAAATGTGAGTTGCAAAAAAATCTGATGGTCACAAAACTGGTCAGATTCAAACAGTCGTCCCTCGGGTGGGTGAATTACGATCGGAATGAAACTTGAACGGATCGTAGGCGGCACTATGAGGTATTCGAGAAAAATATTAATAAGTAATTTGATGTGGTAATTCTTTTTAAAAATAAACAATTTTTATTTTCAATTTCTCGAAAACAAAAGAAAGTCACATTCCATTGCCATAGCGACGCGCCTCTAGATTTTCGTACGCTGCATGGCTGTGCACAAAAAAAAATCAAAAAGTCCCAAACTGTAAACTTGTACACTAAAGTTTTTCGGAGCGACTGGAAAAGAAATACAGGTGGCCGCGGCCGGTCCGTCCGATGCTAACGCTGTTTAAAAAATTGAATTCGGACGTTGGGAACCCAAAAAAATTATTGAAATAATTCATTTCGGGTGACATCCTGTATATACGGGGGTGAAACTTGCAATTGAAAAAAAAAAATACTTTTCCTCGACAGAAAAAATTCCGGATAGAATGGTAATTTTTCTAATCGATTTCCGCACCCGGCGCAGCAAGAATTTTGGGAATTTAATTTTTTTTTCAAAAAACGTTTTAATTGAATATCTTTCTTAATCAGCCGATTTGAGGGCCCGGACGGGCATCGTTGGAAAGAGCGTCGCAGAAGACATCGGAAACGACTCCTAGGCGGTGGGCATCGGTCGTGTGCGAAGCAAGGCGAGCGTGTAAAGTTTGTGATTTTTCGAGGTTAAACTTGACACGCGTCTGTCAGTCGAACGTCAAAATTTGAAAATGTTAAAAAAAATTAGTAAATATGGTCCGATTTGGATGCGCCTTGCTGCGCCGACCTCGTATTCGCAAATTCTTGGAGCTGCCAAAATTTCGTCCCGATCGGACGACATTTCGGGGTCGCGCAGTTTTCTCCCATAAGACCCCATGTAAATGACTTTTTTCCAAAACCGCCTTTAATCCACAGTCGATTTACTATTTTATTACCGGCGGATAAAACAGTTTTCAAGATTTTAGTCAATTTTTAAAATTTTGCCGCAATTTTCGTGAATCTTTTAACGTAGTTTTCTAAATTTCGACGGTTTTCGAGAATTCCTTGGATTTTCGTTAATTTTAAAAAATGTTAAAATTATCGAAAATTTAGAAAAACTGTTACAGTTGGAAGTTCATGAACAAACATTTAGGAAATTACTTATCTTGAAAATTCACGAATAGTATCCGTGCAGTTTCAAGATTATGAATTTCCTAAATTTTTGTTCGTGAATTTCCAATTGTAACAGTTTTTCTGAATTTCGAATAATTTAAAAAAATATTGACGATTTTCGTGAAATGCAAACATTAACTAAAGATTAAACTTAATTTTCGCGAAATGCAAAGATTACTTAAAGATTCAATTTAATTTTTAAAAAATCGTGATTGTTTTCAAGATTTTCATAAATTATAAAAATCTCGGCGCTTTTCAGGAATTTACAAGATTTCCGTTTATTTTTAAAATGTTGAGTCCTTTTGTAAATTTTTAAGTTTGTCTTTAATTTTAATTTTAAAATTATGACGGTTTTTTTGTGAATTTCTAAAATTTCTGTTAATTTTCAAACTATTGATGCTATCGTTAACTTTCAAATTCTTGGCAGTATTCATGGACTTTCTAAATTTTTGTTAATTTTAACAATAATCTCGATTTACGTTTATTTTTAGGTTTATTTACGTTTATTTTTATTGTCCGAGAATTTCCAAGATTTCCGTTGGTTTTCAAACTCGCGATGCTGTTTATGAATTTTCCAGATTTTTAACAATTTCTTATGAAAATTGAAGATTTAAATTTTTATGGAAAAAGTCAGTTTTAGTTTTTATTTTAAAAAAATTTCACAATTCATATATTTACGACTTTACTCAATATTGAATTTTCAATTAGTTTGTTTAAAATTGAAAAAGGCAAAATAAGTTATTGATTATTGTCGAACAAGTGTCTTCCAGTCCTAGATTAAGCATGCAGTAAAATTTCGAGTTGAGAAAAACCAGAAGAATTTGGATTTGGACTCGCAGTAAAAATAAGTTATTGATAATTATCGAACGAGTGTCTTCCACTCCCAGATTAAGCATTAAGTAAAATTTCGTGTTGAGAAAAGCCAGAAGAATTTGGATGTTGACGTGCAGCGTTCAAATCCAAATTCGGGCTTTTCTCAACTCAAAATTTTAACTCATGCGCCACGCGTGTAAAACACTGATCTCAAATAAAATTCAAATTTCATTAATTTTCTTTATATTTATAATTTGACGACTTTGCTCAATATTGCATTTTTTATATACACAACATCTTTATAGAATATTCATAGTATTTATAAATACAAACAGATTATAAATTATATACAGAAATTAAAGTTGATTTTATAAAATTTCTATCGACCAATGGTCTTTCAGCCTGCATTTTTTATAAGTTTGTATACAATTGAAAAAGGCAAAATAAGTTATTGATAATTGTCAAACGAGCGTCTTCCACTCCCAGATTAAGCATGAAGTAAAATTTCGAGTATAGAAGTGCCAGAAGAATTTGGATTCCAAATTCTGGCTTTTCTCAACTCGAAATTTTACCTCATGCGCCTCCCGCATAAAAATACTGATTTTAAGTGAAGTATATTTTTACTCCTCATTTAAAAAATAATTACAATTGTTGGAAATTCTTCATTCTTTATTAGAATTCTAGTATTTTTCAAAATGTTTCTGACATTTTATCACGCTTTGCATTTCCAACAATTTTGACATTTTCGACAATATTGAAAGTTTTTCACACTATTTAATAATTTTCATTTTTTATATTTTAGAAGTTTTTGATATTTTCAACAATTTTAACATTATCGACAATTTCAACAGTTTAGACACTCGATGTGTCATATTTGTCCTTAATTTATAAAAACTCGACAGTTTTCGAGAATTTCGTTAATTTTTGAAATCGTGGAAGATTTCGTGAATTTTCTAAATGTTCGTTTGATTCAGAAATATAAACGTTTCTTATTTATTTTAAAGATTTTTGTTGATTTTCAAAATCTTATAGCAATATTGGTTAATTTTAATAATGTTGACGTTTTTCATGATATTCCAATATTTCCGTTGATTTTCAATTTTCGTTAATTTAATGAGGTTAGCGGTTTTCAATTTTCTTTCTCTCTTTCAAAATGATTTAACAAATTTGCAACAAACCTCAGGGACTGGGATTGTAATCCTTTACCTTTCACGCTCATTGTAACAATCTTAAATGATTTGTTTTTTTTTTCAAAATATAAACAAACCAAATGTTCAAACTATCAATGTCAAAATGTTATGTACAACGTTAGTCAAATCAAGATCTATAAAATGGACATCCGAATGTATATCTGTCATTTTTCTCCCTACCTGTGTAAAAATGTTTGGAGATGACGTTTGTCATCGCGAATTCAGGGTTCAAGTTTCGTCATTTCTACTATATAATTGCATTTTCTTTTTGCTTGAAATTGTCAATATTTTCGAATTTTATTGATTGGTAAATTTGTATATTTGTTGCTTTTGACGATTTCATTTGAAATGTGTGTTTTTTGACGATTTAAAAAAAATATTATAACTGATTTTGATTAGTTTTTACTATTTTTCATAAATTTCACTATTTCTTTATCAATTCTACGCGTTTATCGGTTTATAAAAATCCTAAAATTGTCTTTTTCTTCTTCTTTGGCTTTACGTCCTTTTAAAAGACTTTGCCGCCGCAACCACCTTCTCTCTTCAGTCTTTCCTGTCCACACTGGCTTGTTTCCAGTTTCGATTCAAGAATATTCTTTGTTGTCCTGTTTGTCATTTAATTTACACGACCAGCCATCTTATCTAATCGGCCCAACTGGACCCATTGAATGTTTCACCCTCGCAGAGCTCAACGAGATCAAGGTTCATCCTGACCCTGTAACCTTCTGGGGTTTGGACAGGTCCATATATGCTCCGCAGGGTACTTCTTTACAACCGCATTAGTAATTGGTCTTGGTCTTGTGTGATTGCCCATACATAATTATTGGTTTAATCAGTGTCTTAAATACCTTTACTTTCGATCTCAGTTGGATCAGACTCGACCTAAGTAACGGTTTTAGTACGTAGAATCCCTTGCTTCCCTGCGAGATGCGGTTTTTAATGTCATTTTCGATTGTATTCTTCTCGTCTACCATGGCCCCAAGATATTTAAATTACTGGACATTTTTGAAATTCCATTCAATAGTTGTTTTGTTTAATCATATTTTTCCTTGAGGTACACATATATTTTGTTTTCTCCACACTTATTTGGAGGCCTAGCCTTGTTGATTCCTTCTTTATTACAACTAGGGTTTCCTTTAGGCCCGGAATTGCATGTAAAAGAATTGCAATATTATCCGCATAGGCCACAATCAAGACCATTTTGTGGAATAGGTTTCCAGTCGTGTATACTTCTCTCTTTCTTACGATGAACTCTAGTTCAAGGTTGAACAAAGGCCATTTCCTTTTCTTAACCGTGTGGTTACTTTAAATGCTTGGGACAGGGTTCCATCGAATTTAACTATACATTGTAAGTGTTCTACCGTTTTTTTATGGCTGTCAGAAACTTAGGTGAAACACCCATGGATTGTAGCGCGTACCCCAAGTCATTGCGATCCAAGGAGTCACGCGCTTGCTTATAGTCCAGGTAAATTTGATGCACTGCAATGTTGTACTTCTAGCACTTTTCAAGTACTTGTCTGACCGCGAAAACCTGACCGGTTGTGGATCTGTTTGGTCGAAACCCGCACTCTGCCAGGATCTCTTCTGCGTATTTGTTTAGTTTGTTTGTTTATGCAGTTCATTAGTGAACACATTGTATCCCGCGTTCGGTAATGCTATACTTCTATAGCTAGTGCATTTCGTTTTATCCCCTTTCTTTTTGTACCACTATGGCTTTGTTTCATTCCTCCAGCATATTTTCGTTGTTCCAAATCTTCCTTATTCGGTGGTGCATGCACTTCATCACATCATCCTCTCCGTATTTGATTAGCTCATTTGTTATTCCATTTGCTCTTGCTGCTTTGGTGTTTTTTTTTGTGTACGGCTTCTCGTATTTCCTCTATAGTTGGCTCTTCTTCTTCCATGTGCACTGTTTGTATAGGGGACGCTGTTCAGCGCTTACTGGTGATCGGTTTAGTTGGTTTAGAAGAATTATCGCCACGTATTGAGGACCTGGGTGGTATTCATTTGTAGTATACCATCTTCTGTCCGGATAGCACTGGTTTTTGTCTGAAATTGTTTTGTGATTTTGTTCATTTTCTGATATAAATCTCGTGTATTTTGACATCTGCATCCACTATATCCTCGATGAAGCTTTCCATGCAAAAAAAATCTATATTGGCATCAAAAGTAAACCACATCTCTAAATAAATACAATACAATACAAAATAAATTTATGTCAACTACCCCATGTGTTATATCATCATCATCACAATTTTTTTGCCTGCCCCGTCCTCTCGCATCCACTCCCCTATCATTTTACTTCCTCTCGTTCATTCCTCACGTATCTCCTTACATTCATCCGCTTAATGTTTCCACGTATCCCTTCCACTCCAGCACAACACACACCTACCATACTCTTCACCCATTCCATGTATTCCCTTTTCGTTTTTCTACATACTCCATTTGCTGCCTTTCGTGGTTCCTTAAACTCTTTTTGTGTTGCTCTTGTTTGTCTATTTAGGAAGTGTATCTTCTTTGCCCATCTCCTAGCAGTCATGACTTCGTATTCTGCGTCGCACCACGGCGGTATTCTGTCTTGGTGCGTAAAACTAATCCTTTTTACTACGACTGTTTTGATGCAACTATAGATGCCTTTCCAGCACTCTGCCGTCGTTTGCGCCTCCACTGGGACATTCTGTTCTATTTGCTTGCTAATTGACTATTAGTATGTCTTCTTATATTCTGGTCTTTGAGTTTTTTAATCTCGACTTTCTTTTTCTTTTCGTTTTTCGCCTCTGTAATCGTCAACAGTGTCTATTTAATTTTTTTGATACACCATTTAAAAACTCTCTAGGGTTTAGGTGTCACAAAAGATGAAGACGTAAATATAATGCTCCAATTCTTCAAACCGTACATCCGCTGCCCAATTTGTTCAACCAGAAAACAGCAGCGCGGTGATGAAGCTATAGAAGGCAGCCTTAGCGACGAATCATCATCGACAACCGTAACCTCAGAACTATTAGAAGAACCAGAACCCAATCCCCTCTATGCGGTGCACGAGTCTGAAAATGTAGTCGATGAAATACTATCTGAAATAGTTCAACCTGAAAGGTTTTCAGAAAGGGAGCCGAGTGTAATTAAAGAAGGGGAGTGTTTGGGACCATCGAAAGAAGAGCTCAGGTGAATTGTGTTGTTGTTTTGTTGGTGGGAGGGTTCTGAATTTAGGGATTTTAGGAGTGAAAACGAGCAGCAGGAATCAGAAACTGAGGCGAATTTGATACCTTCGATGGAGAGGTGTTATGGAAATCATCCGATTTATATTGAGCCCAGTTATGTGCTGAGGGCAGTGAAGGAGTTTGTTGCTAGCAATTTTTGTGCATCTGATGAGTAAGTATGCGTAAATATCACGATTTTTAAAGTAAGCTCCATGTTGGTATATACTAGGGGTGTCCAACCTAAACTAAAGTCTACGCGAATACAGGATTATATTATCTTTTCCCGAAAGTTGTTATATTTTTTATAAATGTTGAGGTTGATATTCAATAAGATTAGTTTAGAAAACAATTGGCACACTGGTTTAGTTACTTCATGGGCCAAGCGAGATAACGCTAGTTTAATGTGAAGTTCAAAACGGGATCATCGTTTAACAATTTTCTATTCATTTCGAATGTCCGAAAAAAATGTTCAGTTTACTATTAATAAATTTTACTTTTTAATGTCCCATTTATTTTATGTCTTACTTTGAATTACCAATTGTTACCATGTTTTTAGTAATATCACAGAGAATATTACTCAATTTAATTTTACCGATAATTTTACATCACTATTTATACGCATAACTTGAATACGCTCAATAACTATTTTAAGTAGATGTTTTCAGAATGTGATTTAAAAAAAATTGAGACACGAGGTTTCGAAAGTAGTTGATCGATATGAATATCCTGGTGCATTCACCATATCTTTATTACAGTATATTTGAAACTTCTAACGAGTGTTTCCAGTCCTTGATGAAGCATGAAGTAACATTTCGAGTTTAGAAAAGCCTAAAAATTTGGTTTGGTCGCGTAGTGAAGCGGAACGACCAAACCAAATGTTCAGGGTTTTCTAAACTCGAAATTTTACTTCATGCGTCACTTATAAAACACTGATTTAGTGTGAAGTTCAATATACGTCTTCAGTAGTATATTTTGAACTACAGAATATTTCAGTGTTTTATAGCGAGAGCTTTCAATTTCTGTATGCGTATTCCCAATACCAGTATATGAAATCCTGGTGCATTCACCATATCTTTAATAAATTTGTATACAAAAGCGTCTAATTTGTAACTCTAACAAGTGTTTGCAGTCCTTGATTAAGCTGAAGTAAATTTCGAGTTTAGAAAAGATTAAAATTTTGAATTTGTTTTCGCGTTTTCTTCAACTACTCTATTTAGGTATGCCACTATAGCTAAGGGCTATTTAAAGCAATACAATTTGTTCGGAAGATATTAACCGACCAAGTTTATATGTACTAAATGTAGTATTTATCATCATTTTAGTACGAATACTGTTGCAACATCTGCGAAGAAAACAATGAATATATCGAGATTATTGTCTCCGGAGGATGTTAAAGCATACTGGGAGCGTTTTAAGCTGGTCTTGGGTCCTCAAAAAATGGGATTATGGGACGCTTTGTGGTATAGTTTACAAAAATACCATCAAATCCTTGAAGGTAACTTAAAAAATAGTTATTTCTTTGTTTTCCGCATGTATTTTTACAGATCGTCATAAATTAAACGAGCAACTAGAATGTGCTGCGAGGCAGAATCAAGAATTAAAACATTTGCTGTCCAACTATGAACATGAGCTACAGAGAAAGCCACCATGTGCCAAACAAAGAGAGGTTCCAATTAATTCGATACCACAAACGCTTAATTGTAAAAATGGAAGAATTTTGAAATGATTACATATTTTGTATTTTTTAATAAACAAATTTAAATGATGCACAAACCTTGTACTTACAATTTGTTACATAAATTTAATTTGTTTTTGTGACCTTCGCCTTAGTCTAGTCAGCTAGCCAATTTGTATTTGGGGTTTGAACTCACGACCCTTTGGCCCAAAAGCAGGAGTTTTACTCACCAACCCACGAGGGTCCTTACATAAATGTAATTAATTAAGTGTTATTCAACACAGGGTAAAATTTGGGTTTACAGAGTAAAATTTGTTTTATAAGGAAAGCTACTTTTGATCAAAAATAATATCTTAGCATGATATAATTTGATGTCATAAAACTAATTTCATTATAAACTGCCCTTTGATCCATCCATGTATAAAAAAACTTCGAACAAGTAATAATACAGATTGATCTCCATCACACATGACCATCTCTAACATCAACAAAAGATGATGAAATTGTAGGCCCGATGAAAAATATTTAATAACGATGATCGCAAACGGTTCTGTATCATTTATTGCGATCCGAGTTGGCCGTAACATGGCATTAAATTAAACGGCGCCGCGTCCTCTCTTCTCCTTCTTCTCGATCTTCATCACCATCATCATCATCATCATCATGAATCGGTATCGTCCTGAAATTGGCCGATTTGAAGGAAGCCGCTCCTTCCATGGAAGGACCATTATTCCCTCCATGCCCAATGATAACATTTTCCCAGGACCCCGCGTCCGACCTCCTCCGCTCTCAGATTATATGCTACCATCCGGGTACGGATGACAATGATGAATCCATTAGCATTCTTTTTCAAGTACTGTCATCACTTCGAGGATGTGACCACCATCGGAATCCGACGTGGATAAATCGATCCTAATGATAGACGTGGTATATTGATTGGAATCAATTCGGGGACTAACCGTTCTTTTATCTGAATTACACTCTCACGGGTTTTAATATATCGTTTCGTCTTGTTTTTTTTATACGCATTTCTTGGGATCTTTTATAATCACATTAAATCTATTTGGAAAAAAACATATTCATTGTAAGTTGGTGCATTAATTAGTTGTATAACGTTAATGCGATTTTTTGTGGGTTTTCTATAGTTTAGCAGTCTCGAGTGAAATTTTTTAATTGCAAATTCACCGTTACATCTCGGAGTTCTGAGCAAAATGATCGTATTTCATAGGTTTCGAATCACGAATCCGAATACTATAATTTAACCTATTAACGGCCGAGCAATTATAGAGTTAACTCTAACTTTTAGAGTTAACTCTATAATTGCTCGGCCGTTAGGTTTTAGGTAAAATTCTACACTTGTTTTAACAATTTCTACAAATGGCTTATTGTATACAAACTGTGAATTTTTCTTTTAATTATACATTATGTATACGCTGTAAATCGTCGATTTTGTATAAAAATGTGGAATATGAAGTTTAGACCAAGTATTTCCACTCCCAGACTAAGCATGAAGTAAAATTTAGAAAAGCCCCGCTTAGAAAATTTGTCGAGGGTCGCGCCAGCGACCTGAGACAACTTTTCACGGGGCTTTTCTAAACTCGAAATTTTACTTCATGCGCCACGCGTATAAAACACTATAATATTGTGAAGTTAGAAATAAACTGAAGACATTTTTTTTAATGAGTAATAGTCGAGATATTTAAATAAAAAAATATTTACGTTTATCTTCATACATTTTCAAGTCAAGTTAAATAATATAATATATCAAATTAACTAATTTAGAAATTTAACATGAAACTAATAATGTTGCGGGTGTGCATCAATGGCGTCTAATGGGTTAATATGACTCGAATCACGAACCCCTGAATCAAAAAACGATCAAATATTACTCTCACTGAGCGATATCTAACGTAACCCAACTTTTGACATTTCTTCAATTTTAAAATGTTTATTGATTTTTTTTTTTACTATGACAGTATTTTCACAATAATCACTATTTTGACTTATTTTTGAAAATTATGACAAATTTACTATAAGTGATTTGGTCAACTCCCTTTTGATTATAATAGTATCGCTCTACTGACTTTATATGTACTATTGGGACCACTTCTCTTCATAATTTACATAAACGACATCACATCTTGTTTTAGACATTCCAAATTCTTAATTTATGCAGATGACGTAAAGATTTTTCACAAAATTAGTAAACCAGAAGAGTGTCTATTATTAAATCAAGATCTACAGAGATTGTCAGAGTATTGCGAAATTAACCAGCTTACATTAAATATATCTAAATGTCATAAAATAACCTTCACTAGGAACAAAAACAAATTTAAATATCAATATTCCCTTAATGGTAATGGCATTGATGAAGTAACCTGTATTAAAGATCTAGGAGTGACCCTTGACCAGAAACTATTATTCGATAAGCACATGGAGACGTGCACAAACAAATCTCTAAAACAATTAGGATTTATTACACGCATAAGTAAAGATTTCATATCAGTCAATACATTAAAAAAATTATATAATGCCTATGTTAATAGTCGCCTAGTCTATGCGTCAACGGTTTGGAACCAGTCATATGAAACTTATATAGAAAGCGTAGAAAGAGTCCAAAAGAAATACCTTCGATGCGTCTGCTATAAAACAGGGAATACCTATAGCAACTACGAAGAGGTTTGTGCACGTTTCCATATGTTAACGCAAAAGACTCGAAGAGATATTCGGGACCAACTTGTCCTGTTTAAAATAACAAACAGTATCATTGACTCTCCACACCTTCTCAGCCTTATTAATTTTAACGTTCCAATATATCAAACTAGAGATAACTTAGCCTTCAGAATTCCAGTTAGCAATACTAATGCGTGCTTCAATTCCCCCTTATACAGAATGATGCGTAATTATAATAATGAATATGATCTGTACAATCTTAATTTTAAAACATATAGATCTAAACTCTTGCGTAGCTCCACCTTATCAATAGCTAATTAACTATTGATATTTTAGGAACATTCTTTATAATTTCGTTAATATTTTCATTATCACTTGTATTGTAATTTCTTTTCTTTTCAGTTATTTTCTGTTTATATATGTATATATATTTTTATTTTTTGTAATTTGTTTTAAATACCAGTTTATATATTATACTCATACTTGCACATACCCCATTGTAATCTGTTGCATAATTTTTTATTATGTAATAATAATTATTCTCTATGTAATTTAAGTTAAGATTGTAGAAATGTAACAAAGTGAACACTTAGTGGGCTCGTCCTGTTGTGTTCCCATCTCTATTAAATAAAATAAAAAATATTGTGACATCCCTTGGTCGACGATATTTTGACTATCACAGTATTTCCATCACTTTGTCGAATATATTTTTACTCTGACAGTATTTCCACATTAATCACTCTGTCGATTGTATTTTAATAATTGTGACTGTAAATTGTTGTTTAATTTTGATTTTAAACTGTTTTATTAATTTATAAGGAATACCCACTTAAAAGTCGTTAATTTATTTATTTATTTATTTAACGGAAGATCCATTTTACAAAATACATTTTAACAAAATTATATAACTACGAGAAGAATACAGTAATACTTATACATAAAATAAACTTACAATACTAAGATAAATAACAAACCTTTATACGCTTAAGTTTGCTGATAAACTGTGAGGGTGAGAAGCAATTAAAAATATCAAAATTTGGATGCAGTGATAGTTTATTTGCTGTATTATATATTCCATTTGTTTCTGGATCTCGCCTAGCTATGGAAAAGTGACAGTTTAAGTATTGTAAATGGGGCTGGTTGTGTTTTAAATCAGGGTTTTTAAATGTCACTGTCAGATGTTCGATTTTAAGGTTATAATTTCTGACTATTGTGATCTTACACTGTTGCCTGTTTTACAAATTTTCAGATATAAAAGGATAATAATATGCAGTTTTAAGATTAACAAAATTTACTACTTGGTTTCTGTACATACAAACACAGCAATAATATTGTATATAACAAATATAATGAATTCGGCTCTGCAAACTTATTTCGTCATCCATTTGTATTTCTCGCTTGGGTCTTCCCGTTAACACATTTTGATCAACTCCATCCATCCACCTTAATTTTGGTCATTCTCTCTTCTGTTGGCCCTCAGTATTTTTTTGTAGAATTGCAAATTTATTCCCACCCTCTTGTGATACTGATAATTTTCATGTCAAACAATTTTCAAGCCCTCATTCCACTTTTATTATTTAGTCAAGAGAACCTGCATCTGAATCTTCTGATGTGTGTTCTGAGCCAGATTCCCCAAGCGAAATAATAAAAGGACGAATGGTTTCAAAAGAAAGGTTCCCCATGTGTTTTGTCCAGTCATCCGAAATAAGTTTTTTACAATGATCACAGAAATTTTGCCACATATCGGATGTACATTTTGAGAGAGACTCAAGCCATAAATTCTGAACACGATCCTTAGATGGTTGCTTAGAATTTATGTGCTTATTGTAGTAAGTCTTACAAAACCCCCATGCCATTTCAATTGGATTGTATTGACAATGGTATGGCGGTAATCTAAGAACTTCGTGCCCGTTCTTTCTCAAAATGTCATCAACTACGTAAATTTTGTCATTTGATCGAATAGGTATAAATAAAGCCCATAGTTCCTTTTTGGTTAATTTTGGATTGAATTTTACATTGTGTTTAACCAACCACTCCTGCATTTCGCATTTCTTACAAGAAAATGAAGGAGTTTTGTCTAATTGCACAGAATGGTATGCAGCATTATCCATAATAACCACACATTTCCCTGAAAGCTTAGCCAAAGCAGGAATAAGTTGATTAACCACCCAATTTTGAAAAGTATTACCATCCATTGTGGCATGGTAATCTCGGTCATTGTTTTTCGAATGTAATAAAAAATCGCACCCATCCAAAAACCCACCCCTATACCCAGCATGCAGAATGGTGAAGCGTTTGCCTTCATTTTTAAATTTAGTTAGATTACTTTTTATATCCGTTTCATGTACCCAGCGTCGAACCACGGATCCATTCTGATATCTCCATGTTTCATCCAGGTATACGAATTGGATATCTTCACTGGAATTTTGATACTGTAAAAATTTTCTAAGGAAAATAATTTTAGCTGCAACAACATGTTTTTGTTCACAGAGAATTTTGCGCCCATTAATTAATTTGAATTTATACCCCATACTTTTAACAACCCTATAAAGTGTTGTTCTACTCCCATGGAACTCATAATTTTCTTTCATATCATTCAAAAGATCTCTCAAAGTAAAATACTGATTTCTAGAGTTATATTGCCAAATTAGTTGTTGCAGATCTTTTCTAGCTAGGTGATTCCAAAAATGGCTGTTTTTAGATCGTTTGCCAGAAGTAGTAGATTTCAATTCGTCAGGTCTTTGTCGTAAAATTAATTGTAATGAAGATCTCCCTACCTGAAACGTAATTATCTTTAATTAAATATATATGATAATTAAAATACTAGACATACCCCAAAAATATCTATTAAAATCGTAATAATATTGTGATGCTGTAGATTTGGATTACTTTGCCTAAAATGTTTGTAGGATTTCAGAATTTGTAACCTTTTTGATTCAGAGATAATCTTTGGCATGTTAATATTTAATATGTGCCTGAAATTATTTTTCACTTTGACATTGACACAGCATTGCAACACTAGATTAATTTGATTTAATAATAAAATGCTCGAAGAAGCGACCGCGTGGCGAAATAATTGTTGCAAGATTAACAATAAACCTCTTGAAAATTAAAAAGAGGATTACTTATGATATCATAAATTATTGCAACACTGTTAAAATAATGAATCAGGAGTGCCAATTAATAAAAAATGTAAATGTTGATACTGCAACATAACAACACGAAAGCATGGCTAGGCGAGATCCAGAAACAAATGGAATGGTGTATACGCATAAACCTTGTAAGTGGACTATTATTCCCATAATTTGTTTTATGGAACTGGATACGAAATAAGGGTAAATGTCGAATTGAGCGATTAGAGAAAGCAATTTGCGACAGAAAATATGGGCATTCAACAATGTGACAAATTAATTTATGAAAAATAACAAATCAGCATACACCCGGCGAATACTTAGTTTATCAATACATTGGATAGACAAAATTGTATCTAAATTTGTGCTGGTATCAAAGCCTAACTTGTACGAAAATACTTTTAAAAATTTGTTTTGAACGTTTTCTAAAGAATTAATATAAACACTTTGAGTTGGTGCCCATACACAGGATCCATATTTCAGATGCGAACGTACAAATGCCAAGTAAACTTGTTTAAATGCTGCTGGTGACAAGTCTCTACCCATTCGTTTTATATAACCTAACACCTTTCTAGCCCGATTACAAATTGCATTAATATGGCAGGCAAAACACAATTTTCTACCAAAGATTATACCCAAATCTTTAGTAACACTTAATTGTTCAAGGTGGTAACCATCAATTGTATAATTAAATTGTATAACACTTGTTTTTTTGGAAAATTTCTTAGTTTTGCATTTTTGTACATTAAAAAACAAGTGATTATCTTGACACCAATTATAAACAGATACTAAATCATCTTGCAGCAGTAAACAGTCTTCTTAAGACACAATTTCTTTGTACAATTTCAGGTCATCAGCAAAGAGCAAAAATGAGGAATGTTTGATAACCAGTGATATGTCATTAATAAAGAGTAAAAACAGCAATGGACCACACGCCGAACTCTGGGGAAGATCCGACGGCACTTGAATGGTATTCGATAAAATGTTCTTGATTTTAACACACTGCACACGGTTACTTAAAAAGCTGTGTTAATAAAAATTATTATGTAATAAGTAAATTAGTCTTGAGTTATTTTGTAATATTACATTTATTTATGTTATCGGATTTGCTCATCGACTATTTTACTTTACTTGTTTTATTTACTATTTTCACTTATTAAGTAATTGTTATTTTACTAACAATTTTTGCTTGATTTTATTTTATTTCAAATTTTTGTTATTATATTTGTAAAAATGGATTTCCGTTAATAAATATATTTTTATTATTATTACAGTTTTCAGCAGATTCTCATTTAACAATCCTCTTTTTACTCAATTTTATTATTTTCGACTTGGCGAACTTAATTTTTTTATTCCTTCTTCGAATTTCAATCCCGGCAATCGCTACTTGCTATCAAGTAAGTAGGTTGAATATCTTTTGACTGTGACAGTATTTTTACATTAAATCACTTTGTTTACTGAACTTTGACTATTATGAAATATCGACGTTATATCGATTGTACGACATTTTTACCACTTCATTTTTACCACCATATATTTTTTACCACCAATTCTTTTTACCACTCCGGTTTTACTACCATATATTATTTACTACTAATTTTTTACCATTAGTTATCTTACAAATATTTCTGAAGTATTTACAAGTCTGTATAAAACATTCATTCGGTTCTATTTTTGATTTTTTGATTTCGTGGTTTGACATGTGTCTGTCAAATGTTAATTTAAACTTGACATTTGAGGTTTGCTAGTCGTTTGAAGATTTTTACGTTTATACATTTTTGCTAACGTTTTTACTGACGGTTTTTACGATGGTCGTGGAGCTTATTCAATCCACCAAAAATTACTTGCAGACCCGCGAGAGGAAGACGTCGTGCAACTGCACCTAGGTATTTTATGATACTGTGATACTATGATACTGTGATTTCTTATCGATTATTTATTCAGGTACCCACCAAGGCTGTGGAACATCTACGAGGCCGTGCTGCAGAACAAGTCAAGAACTAACAACATGAGCGAGGGGTGGCACAATCGGTTCGCAGTAGTCGTCGGCGAGGATCATCCCAGCCTCTACGCGTTCTTGGCAGAGTTGCAGAAGGAGCAAGGGGATACGATACTGAGACGATGCTTCGAGAGTTGGACTTGGGAAGAAAAATTAAGAGGACTGAAAATCTGTCCAGCGTCAAAGCAGAAGAACGAATTTCCAACATCGTGCGCGATTATGAAACCCGTAAAGACGAAGACGAATTTATTGCTAAGTATCTTAGGGCCGTTGGTCACAACATCCAATTTGGATGTACCCAATTATGATGTAAATCAGGAAAAATATGATTTGCAATAAAATATGATGGTAATAAAATGGTGGAAAAAAATATAGTGGTACAAAAATATAGTGGTAAATATAGAGTAGTAAAAATGGAGTGGTAAAAATGGAGTGGTAAAAATGATCCCTAACTGTTATATCATCTAGGCAACTGTCTTTAGAGTACTTTCACATTAATTCACTTTGTTGGCTGTATTTTGACAATTCGAATCTTTTTAGAATAATTAAAATCACCTACATTTGGATTAAAACAGAATTCTTTTTAAAAAATTAACGAGTTCGGATCACGTATCCTTTTTCAAACAAGTATTCGAATACCTCTTTCGAATCCTCTGAAAGGATTCGAATCCTACCCATTTAACTTTACCTAACTAAATTTAGTTGACTTAGGTCTATTTGCACCCCGACTGATTAGCTTTAATCATCCACTAATCATTGATTATATATCCGATTAAGTACAATTACTAGAACATAAGAATGTTATAAATTTGTAAAATATCCTAAACATGTCTCTTTCGTCAATATGGAATTCTGTAAACAATTTCTAAATACAACTGTTGTGTTTTAAAAAAATACTAATCACTGATTATGGCCCATTCGCACCCCGACTGATTAACTTTAATCATCCACTAATCATTGATTAAACCTTTAATTAAGTCAAAATTCTAGAATATAAAAATGTTATAAATTTGTAAGGTATCCTAAACATGTCTCTTTTATCAATATGCAACTGTGTAAAGAATTTATTTACAATACAATTGTTGTGTTTTTAAGAAATACTAATCACTGATTAAGTTAATTAACTTAGGTGCAAATGGGCATACGTTAATTGACTTGGGTGTAAACGGGCAATAAAGTATTTAAATAACTATTGTTAATATTTGTAAGTACGTTTGTAACGTAAAATCTAGTTAGCTTGGCCATCCACTGAGGATTAGGATGATTTATTGTAAATTTATAAATTATATCTACTAAAATCTATCACATGTATTTAAAAACCGAAACTCTATACTTGATACTCACTTTATAAATAAGCGCGCTGATGTTAATATAGTTGCATATGTTACTCTATCATTAGATGAGAAAAATTTTACATTCGCTTGCAAAAACGTAAACGGACTTTCATTTCTATTAGCAAATATTCAACTAATTTTGTATAACTGTAATTACGAATTTTATTATCTTGTCTCAGATGCTCGTTAACTTTGCAAATTAGTGAATGAACTGCTAATTTTGCCGAAAAAATAATTTGTTTATATATCATATCCCACTGAGGAAACTCACGATAATAATAATAAAATCATAGTAATAATAAGAATAAGTTTATTTGTGTATAAATAAGCACTTACAAAATATAAGTAACTATTTTTAAACTTGTCAAAAATAAAAACATAAGTCATACATACAGGGTGAGTTTTTTTATGTTCTCTATGGGGATCTCCTAAACCAGTGGTGGGGAAACTTTTTTTAAGACGGGCCATTTGTAATAACCAGACAATCGTAGCGGGCCAAAGAATAATGCTTAATCGTAGGTAGGTAGTTTTTATGCGGGTCGTGACATTACGAAGTAAGAACGCGTTCAAACATTCTCACGACGGCACTCTTAAACCCATCACTGTTAAATAGGCAAAGTAGTGCAGTTTTACAAGCTAAATAAAAAACCTTTGTAAAATTTTTAAAAAAGTTAAGAGAAAGTAGATATTTAAAAAAAAAAGTGAAGTGTCGTTTTTTAAAATCGATTTGTCTAAGTTAGTAAAAGAGATGGGAAAATCTATAAACGATTCTTTGCAAATAAATGTTAGGTTGTTACTACATCTGCATAATTGTAATCAAATAGGTTTTGTTTTAAATCGAAATGTTAGTTTTTTCTTATATGCAAATTACATAAATTTGCAATGCAATTCAAGACTCTACTTGGGTTCAAATTTTAGAAACAATACGAAATATGGTTAGCACAATTACATTTAAATAATTGTATTGAAAATCACAACTGGAGTTATATGAAATTTTCAAGTCCATGGCTATTATAAATGGGACGAATATTTAATTCAAAACCATTCACACCTATAACCCTAGTGTTTGTCTAAAATTCGACCATGTTTATCCGTCTGTAAATATTTTATTTAAGTTGTGAAATGGTTTTTATACCTTTTTACTTGTCTACGTTATTTATTAATCTATTTATGTGCTTTAATTTTACATTAGTGTTTATTTAGGCTTATAACGAAGTTTTAGGTGTAACTGTAAAATTCTATAAGTTGTTGTAATTTTACTGTTTATCCCTCTGTAAATATTTTATTTAAATTTCTCATGGTTTTACATTTATTTATTTATCTACGTTATTTATTTAATAATCTATTTTATGTGTTTTAATTTAACATTAATGTTTTCTTAGGTTTATATCAATTTTATAATTAAACACTAATTATAAAACTCTAGTCAGACTAGTCAGATTTTGTTTTGTAAATTTATTCATACTATGCTATCCATTACGATGCATTTCTATTTACATATATTGAGTAAACTATTATGTTAAATAAGATTGAACTAATTTTGTAAATTTAATTTTAATTAATATTATATATGTATATAATTGTACTACCTCTCTATGACAAGTGCAAAACAGTTTATGTTAGTAACACAATAAAGATCCAGAAAGTTTTATGTAACACCGAATATTTTCATCTAATACAATTAGACACCTTTAATTTTCAAGTTATGTGTAAATTGGATTGCCTATATGACTATTACAAATTGTAGACAATCAATCGCAATTAATGCCTCAACTTGTACATACAGGAAGTTTTTCTTTCAAGTATACATGTGCCAATTACAGGGTATATGCCGTAAATCTTTAGATAACCGTTGTTTTTTTTTAAATAAATTTAACTTTTCATTTGCTGACGCTCGGTTTATTAAATTAATTTAATTTTAAGCTTTAAAGAGTGTTTTCCACTCCCAGGCTAAGCATGAAGTAAAATTTCGAGTTTAGAAAAGCCTGAAAATTTGGTTTGGTCGCGTAGCGCGAAGCGGCCAAACCAAATTTTCAGGCTTTTCTAAACTCGAAATTTTACTTCATGCACCACTGGTACAAAACACTGACATATTACAAAGTTTAAAACACACCGCTAAGCTTTACATTGCATCAGTGTTGTGTACCGGTGGCGCATGAAGTAAAATTTCGAGTTTAGAAAAGCCTGAAAATTTGGTTTGGCCGCTCCGCGCTTCGCGCTACGCGACCAAACCAAATTTTAAGGCTTTTCTAAACTCGAAATTTTACTTCATGCTTAGCCTGGGAGTGGAAAACACTCGTTTAAAGATTAAAATTAAATTCTTTCAACAAACCGAGCGTCGGCAAATGTACAACGTATGTTTATGTATACTTAAAAGAAAAATTCTCGTTATAAACATGTTCGGTGTTACACAAAACTCTCTGTATATATTATGTTTTAATTCCCTTATTACAAAAATACTTAAATTTTGACTTCATAGCTTTGGCTCTAAATCCAAATCCGAGTTCACAGCACTGGTTCAAATTATTTTCCATTTACTTCTAAACACGGTTGAGTTGTTCTGATCCCAATGGCAGTGGTCCTTATTATCTATGTACTTTTCAAATATGGGAGCCATGAGATATTAATATTTGGTAACTTCAATCCAATAGAATTTAAAACGAACGTCAAACGAACAAAAATATTTCTCCTGCAAAACTTGCTTATTTTTCAAATACCTTTTCAAAGATACCACTTTTGACCTATCGTGCCATTTGAAAATCTTGAGTTTTTCACATTTTTAAGCAAACTCTCAGGGAAGCAAACTCTCCGGGATGCCTTCCGATTTTTTAATATGGCTTTCGTAATTAATTATTGTATCCCAACTCTCTGCGGCGGATGCTCTGGGACACCCTGTATACTATTTTTGAGGTTTTATTTATAACGTAATCGATGTGTTTCTTCCATGATAATTGTGGATCTACACAGACCTCCAAGAAACTTAATCTTAGTGGGGTTGGTCATCTTTTTATTATGTTCAACGTAAAAATAATTTTGTTTGTTTTAGAAGCATTGAGACTTAACATATCTGCCTTGATATATGGATGCCGGTGTATTTTCTTGCATATGCTTCATTTTACTCGTACATAGAAATAAATAGCTACTATTAATAAATATATAAAAAGAAATACTTGATTAATGTCTAAACAAAATTTCATTACAAATACAGGGTGTCCACCGATTCATTCTCAACATGGGAGTCTCCGTTATCATAAGGGAGAGAGATTTGGTTAAATGAGATGAAATACTCATTAGCTAAAATTTTACTAAATCTCATAAAGAAACGTTTGATATTTTAAGTAGTTCAGGCGCTAGAAGGAACAATGGGAATTTTTATTTTTTTTTATTTTCAATGATAGTTCATTTATCTTCAGTTTAGTTTGCATTTTCGTAAGGCACTTTTTAATAGGAATCTCGTAGTGTACTCAGATTTTCTAAAATTGTTATTATATTTGAGTAACAAGGGTCAACTTCATTTTTTCTTATGGGGGTCATAGTTGGCATCGAAAAGAGAATTGTTTTCACTTTTCAGAAATGTATAGTTTGTTATATTGAATATGACAACTAATGGTAGAAATACGAAAATAGATTATTTTAACACTGACAGATTGACAATTATTGACTCTGAATACAAAAGAATATAGAATATTCATTTTATATTATTTATTTAAAACTGTTTGGGTTTGAGAAATAACCATTTTCACGTGTCTTGTGCCATTTTGTTTTTTGTTTTTAGTGTTGGGCACACTTTTCTTGTATATTTTTAATATGTATTTCTTGTATATTTTCAATATGTATTTATAAATGTATTTTGGAAATGGAGATTCCGTTAATAAAGTGAAATTGAAATTTAAAACAGAATGCTTTGAACAATATTTAGACTTTACATGAAACAAAGGCTTAATAAGAAGTTACAAAAGATATTCAAAGACGCCCCATGTTGAGAATAAATCTAGTGACACCCTGTATATCAAAGCGTTTTTAAGTTATAATTTTTTCTGTTAAAATTTCCCTAAAAAGACGAAGAAAATCCCACTTTTTAGCATTCAACTAAGAATCTGTGGATGTAGTATTTTTAAAATGTTCTATATTTTGAAAGATCAATATTTGATCCATATCCACACAAAATTTCATAAATATTTTAAGAAGAATTTTCAAGTTCTAATTATTTCAAGAAACAATTTCTCTATGAAGATGTCCATAAATAATTTAGTTTGCATTTTACTGGAAATTACCCAAAATCTGTTAAAGGAGTATTTCGAAATGTTTGCATATTTTATAAGAGCAATATTTGATTAATATCCATTAATATGCAATATGTAATATGCAAATATTTGGAAATTTCACAGAAATATTTTAAACAATTTTCAAGCTGTGATTTTTTCAAGTAATAGTTTCTCAAAAAGATTGAAGAAAATTACACTGTTTTGTAATCAACTGGAAATTTCTTAAGATCTGTTAATGGGTTATTTTAAGATTTTTACACAATTGGAAGGAGAAATATTTGATTACTATCCATGTGAAATTTTATAAATAGTATATTTACAACTAGCATATAATGATAGCTATTAATCACGAGAACGATGTTTGCGGAACGAGCCGAAGGCAAGTGGAGCAAGTCGTTCGAGTGATTAATAGCCATTGTATGCGAGTTATACACTATACTTTGTTCACGACAACAACAATGCACAACACAACATTTATTGTATAATACAGACACTACAATACATATGCAATCTTTCCACCCTATGTCACAAAAATTAGCTGCCTTTAACTCTATGATACATAGACTAATCTATACTCCCCTTTCTGATACCAACTTTAATGCCGAACTCAACCGTATTCACACTATAGCAACTAATAATGGTTTCCCAACAACAATTATCAATGATATTCTTGCCAAAAAACAGAAAAAACATATTATTTCATTAATTTTCCCTTTGCCCAATAATATTAATAATCAACAATCATATGCGTCCGTGCCGTATTTAGGTAAAGTATCAGAAGGTGTAAGTAGATTTTTCAACAAATTAGACATAAAAACGTCGTTTAAAACCAACCACCGTTTGAATAAATTTATTAATAACTCTAAAGACACCACAGATAACAAAAAAGAATCATGTGTATATTTATTAACTTGTGGTGACTGCCCTAAAGTATATGTAGGCCAAACCGGTAGAAGCTTTGAACATAGAATTAAGGAACACAAGTTTAGTTATTTACAAAAGAATAGTAACTCCACCCATGGGGAATACCTAATAAACGAAAATCATAATTTTAACGATAATTTCAAAATCCTACATAAAAACACTAAAGGAATCAAACTAAACTTGCTAGAGTCATCAGAAATTAATAAATATAATAAGTTGGGCATAATATTAAACGACCAAATAGAAGTTAACAATTCACCATTGCTTAATATTTTTTAATTTTTAATGTTGTATTTTATGTTAGTTCTTTGTTATAATTTGTTATTTTGTATTAACTTTGTCTTAGATTAAGCACTTTATAATTTTAACCTTATTAAATGTGTGTATTTTGTTTCTATGTTGGATTTCTCATAACGTTATATAATTGTGTACATGCTGGTTTAAGTGATCCCTGTATTGTTACCTGTTTAACACCCCCTCCCCCTCATTAACTAATTAATATTAGTAACTGTAACCAATTTGTAACATCATTCATCTACCTGATGAAGCCACTGTGTGGTGAAACAATTGTTGTAGTACAATAAACATTATTTTGAAACCTAAACATATTAAGTGTGTTATTAAAGTGATATTGTATAATATATTTATCAAAATTAATGTTGACAATTATATAAAGTATTTTTATAAATATTATATTATAGTTGATATTATATTAAGAGTACATAAATACTTTGAGACCAATGATTATGTTTCTGTTTTATTTAAATTTGTAGGAAGTTCTGTGTTCTTGTCTGTGTTGGCCATTATAGGCGCAATTTTTAAATTACCTGCTTGCCTGATTTACAGATTCACTAATTCACCGAATCACTGTCACTGATTCACTGATTTACTGATTCACTGATTCACAGATTCACTGATTCGCAGATTTCCAGATTCACCGAGTCACCGAGTCACTGAGTCACTGATTCACTGATTATTTTTATTGTTTGTTTTTTATTCCTTATTTTCAATGTTTTATTTTCCGTTTTGTTTTATAATAATTTCATAGATAAATTATGACAGATTGCGGTATCATGACTTAAATGTGTAATAATGCTTGTATTAAAACGCGAATTAGCGTGGTAAAAATCCACATTAAGCACGACCGTGTTTAAAAACCACATTTAAGCTGCTCACAACATTATTATACATACAGAGAGTTTTATGTAACACCGAACATTTTCATAACGAGAATTTTTTTTAAGTATCCATATGCATACGTTGCACATCTTTCGATGCTCGGTTTATTAAAAGAATTGAATTTGAAGCTTTAAGCGAATGTTTTCCACTCCCAGGCTAAGCATGAAGTAAAATTTCGAGTTGAGAAAAGCCTGAAAATTTGGTTTGGTCGCGTAGCGCGAAGCGCGGAGCGGACAAACCAAATTTTCAGGCTTTTCTAAACTCGAAATTTTACTTCATGCGCCACCGGTATAAAACACTGATTCAATGTAAAGTTTAACGGTGTGTTTTAAACTTCGTAATATGTCAGTGTTTTGTACTGGTGGCGCATGAAGTAAAATTTCGAGTTTAGAAAAGCCTGAAAATTTGGTTTGGCCGCTCCGCGCTTCGCGCTACGCGACCAAACCAAATTTTCAGGCTTTTCTAAACTCAAAATTTTATTTCATGCTTAGCCTGGGAGTGGAAAACACTCGCTTAAAGCTTTAAATTGAATTCTTTTAATAAACCGAGCATCAGAAAATGTGCAACGAATCCGTATGGATACTTCAAAGAAAAATTCTCGTTAGGAGAATGTTCGATGTTACATAAAACTCTCTAAGTTTTGATTTCCTAGAAAGACACAGAAAGTCGCACATTTTTTTGTATATTATTTTTAGTACATGTATGTATAATGGCATGTATAAGACAATTATGTAAAAGCACCAATAAAGGATAGATATACTGGGTATTTTTCTTTTTGGTATACATATTCCAATTATATGCTATAAATTATCATCTATGCGTTGTTTTTTTTTAAGTTCAATTGAATGCGTTAAGCCAGTGTTTCCACTCCCAGATTAAGCATAAAGTAAAATTTCGAGTTTAGAAAAACCATAATTGTGTATTGAAAGTAATTACCAGAGAAAACGTTTTAAATTTTGTTTATATTATCTAATTTATCTTTACTGTCATTAGCAGTCAAATTATTAAAATTACTTTACTATTGTAAATTTTTGGTTTATTTAAACTCGAAATTTTACTTCATGTGCCACTCCTAAGAGACACTGATTTCAAGTGAAGTTAAGATTGTTAACAATATTTTAGTGTTTTCAGGGGTAAATACTGAATTTGGAGTTGGACGCTTCTCATCCAAATCCAAACGCTCAGGTTTTTCTAAACTCGAAATTTTACTTTATGCTTAGTCTGGGAGTGGGAAACATTCGTTTAAAGCTTCAAATTGAACTCTTAAAAAAAAGAGTATGTACCGTGAGATCGTTTAAAACATGATTTAAAGTAGGCTTTGAATTTTAAATTAGATTGGCACTACTGACTGTTAATACATAGTTTACCATAACCTCAAATTTATTTCATCGTTCAATTAGCATTCTGAGCAACCGCAGAAAAAAAAAGTCGCCTACTCTAAATCATAATTTAAACGATCGTTGTTTTTCTTTGAAGTATACAAATACCGTATCTATACTTAAAATACAAATTCCCTGTGTAGATAGATTCAACTATAAATAACTCAAAATCTATTGATTAATACCCACGCTAAATAAAAGTATTACAGAGAATTTTTGACTCAAGATTTTTTTAAGTTATAGTGTTTCCCGAAAAACTGGAAATTATTCAAGTTCTGTTAGTAGGGTATTTTCAGATTTGTATAAATTTTTTAATTATTTATTTAATTACTCTGTTAACATAATGCAATACATTATATATATATATATAGCATATAAGAAAGAAAGAAAAAATAGGAAAAAGAGAATTATATAAAGTAAAGTAAAGTAAAGTGCAATTTACAATATCACAATTATTATCTGCCAAATAGTCGAAGCTAAAAAAGCTTGTAGATAATTTAGCAGTAATTTATTCTTAACATAAAAGAGAGAATTCATGAAAATAATATGTATCATACGTATCAAAATATATGTAGAAGTCCGATAGGACATCCTTTCTATCTTTCAATGATAAATAACACTTCCTCTTGGTTTGAATTTGCCACAAATCGTTTAATGTTTATTATAAAATTCTGTATCGAGACAGTAGTTTGAGAATATAATAGGTTATTCTCTAACAAATAATTATAAACACGTAGTATATTATATAAAAATGTACGTTGCCCAATGGCCTTTCTGGTAAGTAGGGAATTCGAGAAATTGTTAACTTTGTTGCGAGTTGAATAATGATGTTCAGGTAAATGGAGAAGTGATGGTACATGTCTATGCTTATACAAGTATTTGCATAGACTCAAAAAATATAACTGATTTACATTTAAAACTTTAGCATCTAAATATAGTTGAGTAGTTGGGTATAAAATCTCTTTTGATAACATAACCTTTAAAATAATATTCTGAACCGCATTTATTTTTTTCATATAGACATCACTTGCTGAGCCCCATACCAATAAACTATAATTTAGGACAGATTGAATACAGCCATAGTAAATCGTTAGTAACATCTTCTTGTTCAGCACGCATCTTATCTTTTTAAACATATAGATAAATTTTCTAACTTTAGAAACTACACCATTGATATGATCGTTCCAATTGATATGTGAATCCAAGGTTACGCCTAAGTACTTGGTTGACGTTACAGAAGTGATTATAATGCTGCAATTACAATTTTGACTATCACAATTTGATTCATGCAACTTAACACTGTCAGTTGCAAGGCAATTAAAATATGAACCAAATGGCATAAAGACAGTTTTTTTCAAATTTAAGCATAGGCAATTGTTATCTAACCAGTATTTAATCCTTGACAAATGCAATGAGGCTTATTGAAAAATACCTTTTACTAAGGTTGAATTTTCGCACGTAACAATTCTGTTTATTTTTGTTTTGGATTTCTCAATATTTACAGACTGTTTTGTAATTTTCCATAATTCTTTAATGCTTTTAGTATTATCAATTTTCTTTTGAAAGAATATATTTTTTTCTTTCCTAATAAGTGTGTTTACTTCATTTCTTTTCGTATTATATTGCTGGTATAAGTCATTATTATTCTTATTTTTTAAATAGAGTTTTTGGATTGCATCACGTTGCTTAATTTCAACAATTATACTATTAGTCATCCATGGTTTACGTTTTCTAGATACGGGTTTTATTTGTTTTTTGAAAGAAGAATATTCTATACATCGCTTTATACTATCTGAAAACATCGAAAATGCTCTATTAATTGCACCTATTTTTTTCTATCAGTTGGTTATTATTGATTAATGTTATTTCCATAATTTCATTACTTATATATTCTTTTTTTTTATTTCCTAAATTTAATGAGAGTATAACAGGAAAATGATCACTTATTTTACTACCGGATATTAATGGTTGCAGTTTGTCAAAATCTAAATTAGTTCTTACACAAATGTGATCAATACATGATTCGGAATTTTGATCAATTCTAGTATTTTTAGTTATGCAATGATGTAATCCTAACTGATAACATACATTTACGTATTCATTAGAAATATGCGAGTCAACGAGTTTAGTGTTAATATTGGTATCACCTGCCAACATTTCCAAAGCACTAGTCAAATATTTCTTTTCAGCAATATTCGCAATATTCGCACATAATTTGATTGAAATATTTCATAGAATGTTTAAGTTATATTTTAAACGTTTAATTTTAAGATTTTAGTGAGTGTTTCCACTCCTTGATTAAGCATGAAGTAAAATTTCGAGTTTAGAAATACCTGAAAATTTTTATATGCTCCTCATCGCTCGCACGCTTCAGCAAATCAAAATTTTCAGGCTTTTCTAAACTCGAAATTTTACTTCATGCGCCAGGCGTATAAAACACTGATTTGTTATAAGTTCAAAAATAGTTCATTTATCTTTTATTATTTCTAAAACGTTCTCTAAACGTTGTAGTTGAAATTTACAGAACATTTTAAAGGGCCTCCCTTTGTCTCTGTTACAATTGATGTGACCTAAAGTAATTATCTTGCCATGTCGAGTAAAAAACTATTGACTGTATGTTGTGAGTTTACGTGAAGTGATTATTACAAATTAAAAAACTGTTATTCCTTACTTCACTCATTTTCGTGAAAAGTGTAAGGGAAGTAAGCAATAACAGTCTTTGTATGTGTAAAAAAAAGTACCATCAGTGGCCATAAAATATTGAGACAAATCAAAAGTTGGATAATGTCAAACATCTCCAAATTTACACCGACTAAGTCAGGCTTTTTAAAGAGAGGTTTTAATATTGAGTGACAATGAAAATATGCAAATGAAAGGAACTATCGAAACAGAATAAAGTTTTCATTTTTGACACATCAAATGACAATCAACTGATAAGTCCAAAGTTTGACATACACTAAAAAAATTTTACGTGAAACAAACTAGTACAGCAAAATATTTGGCTATCTAATCTGGACTCACTTTGATTTTTCAAATTGTCAATCAAAATGACAAATCTGCGGAAATGTCAAACGAAATTTGATTAACGTCGTCATTCCTCAACTGACTGAAACGCAAAAAGCGATAATAACGACCCATTTAGACACGGTATTAGCATTAGAGACATTGCTAATGAAGTGCATGTCAACAAAAGCACCGTCTTGTTCGCCAAGAAAAAAATTGTTGTTAACCTGACAAGTACATACATGACAAGTTTGCTTTACAAGAAAACAAAAACGATATTTTAAAAGCGGCTAAGGCTCCCTGCAGTACTAGGTTTTTTCTTTTGCAACTGCACATGATAAAAAAACACTTTGTTACATTTAATAAAACTGATGTTTTTCATCCAATAAATTTCTTTGAAATTGACGACCCTGAAATATTTTTAAGCAACCCACTGCACTAGAGGACCAATTTCATTTACACACGGGAAGAAAAATTCATGTTGATTAATTTAGTGAATATTTAACAGAAGTTAACATTCTAAATTGGTACTATAATGAAAACAATTCGAATCTATTTTTGACCGATCAACATTTCAATACGAACAGGTGCCCGAAAATGTATTCAGCGCATTATTAATTAAATGACTCACGTATTCAAATCAAGATCGTAAAAAATGCCCAGAAAGAAAAACCGATTAAAAATTTAAGATGAGTGTGAGCGGGCAGTGAATAATACAATAAATTCCGGATGAATATAAAGATAATTTAGTGATTAGAAATAAATCTCGGGGCATAAAATTAGTGAAAAACAGGCCCATAACTTACGCCCACGCTGCCCGAAACGAACAACTCAACCCATAACGAATCGCCTGTGAATATTTCCCGCTTGACCGAAAATACAAAAAATAAAACACGCAAAAATCTTTACGATTTCCTTCTCTCTTGTGTGTGCGTCCATAAAAGGTGAACTTCATGAAATAAGTGAGTGAGTGCGAGTGTGTGTGTGTGTGTACATAAAAGTTCGTCCTGGGTGGGACGTTATCAATCACCAAACATGATAAGAGATAACGACCTACCTGGCCGAAGGAGAGTCAAACATGGCCATGTTTGGGGACGAATTAGGCCGGTCACTTTTGGTTAGACGACTTGTCAATAAAGTAATTTATTTGGAGGACTAAGTAGAGTCCTGTTTTGCGATTTTATCTCACGGATATATTTTATTACGGTGACTTGGGACGCTTTGATTGGGACATCGGGTGTCATGTTACATGCCCATTATGGCACCCAAAAATGGCCTCCACGGAGACTAATTAAACGGATTACCATTCATCGACTGCTCTTATAAACATAACAGTTTATTATTTTGGTAATCGAATAGCCACATTGTGCTTGCTGATTTATAATTTTGATGATTGGTTCTACACGTGCTTTTAAACTAGTTAGTGGAAGTAAAAAGTGTCGTAATATTACTAAGGCCTAATATATAAATAAAGTGTGCAAACTATAAGAAGCGTAAGCTTACTTTCTCAAATTCAAATAGTTTTGAGTTTGAATTATCTTATTACTAAGGCCTAATTAAAACATTAAAAGTGCGATTCTTTTCGCAATCTACAACAAGTTAGTCTTACAAAGACTATATCAAACACTCATTGAAACAACTACTTCCCGGGCTAATACCCCGACGGACATTGAATTATACAACAAGTGTTTGCTGTTACATACAGTAACCTACTGCAAATGTAACAATTTGGGTCAAATTATTCAGGCCATCTATAGACGCGTTTCGAGATTTATCTCTCCTCAGTATAGCTTTGCCATTCCCTCTAAACAATTTGACACCTTAGACTGGCGGTCACGTTACCGTTCAAACATTAGTATAAATGAAATTGCCAATTCTTGGTTGCAGAATACTTCAAACATTAAAAGTGCGATTCTTTTCGCAATCTACAACAAGTTAGTCTTACAAAGACTATATCAAACACTCATTGAAACAACTACTTCCCGGGCTAATACCCCGACGGACATTGAATTATACAACAAGTGTTTGCTGTTACATACAGTAACCTACTGCAAATGTAACAATTTGGGTCAAATTATTCAGGCCATCTATAGACGCGTTTCGAGATTTATCTCTCCTCAGTATAGCTTTGCCATTCCCTCTAAACAATTTGACACCTTAGACTGGCGGTCACGTTACCGTTCAAACATTAGTATAAATGAAATTGCCAATTCTTGGTTGCAGAATACTTCAAACATTAAAAGTGCGATTCTTTTCGCAATCTACAACAAATTAGTCTTACAAAGATTACATCAAACACTCATTGAAACAACTACTTCCCGAGCTAATACCCCGACGGACATTGAATTATACAACAAGTGTTTGCTGTTACATACAGTAACCTACTGTATATGTAACAATTTGGGTCAAATTGTTCAGGCCATCTATAGACGCGTTTCGAGATTTATCTCTCATATAATTCTTATCTCTTTACAGTAGGTTACTGTATGTAACAGCAAACACTAGTTGTATAATTCAATGTCCGTCGGGGTATTAGCTCGGGAAGTAGTTGTTTCAATGAGTGTTTGATATAGTCTTTGTAAGACTAATTTGTTGTAGATTGCGAAAAGAATCAAGTTTTAATTTTATTTTTGACAAAACTGTGAAGAAAGTTGAAGAATCTGATTTGCTTCAAGTTGAAATGTAATTTTTGACGATTTTTTTAAATTTGAAGTATACATTATTTTATAAATATTATTCCAAATACAACCACGCAATTAATTGCATCAAATGTTTGTTACAAATTAATTAGTTCAGGGATTTTTTTACGTATACATACATGAATATGTACAGGAAAACTCCCTGTACATATTTTAAGTATACGTATTCCAAATTTAGCCTATTTTTTGTAAATCTTTAGATATTCCTTTAGATATTTCATTTTTTAATTAGTTCAATTTCAAGCTTTAAACAAGTGTTTTCCACTCCCAGACTAAGCATGAAGTAAAATTTCGAGTTTAGAAAAGCCCTGTGAAAATTTGTCGAGGGTCGCGCAGCGACCCGAGACAAATTTTCTGGGCTTTTCTAAACTCGAAATTTTACTTCATGCGCCACGCGTATAAAACACTAAAATATTGTGGAAGTTATGTATATTCAATCTTCACTTGAAATCTGTGTTATATATTTTGAATAATTTCGATATCCTTAGATTTAGTTAATAATTTAATTCATTATAATAAGTATTTTAATATATCGCTCGTTTTTTTTAATTTTCCAGCCAAAAATTAAAACGTTAATAAATAATAATAAAATATTATGATTAGCTTAACATGTGATCCAGAAACACATTACGAAATAAAGCCCAGCTTATCTAAAACAACAGTTTACGAAAACTGCAGCTTAAGCCACGATTCAAAAACTGGCCCTAAAAAAAATATAAATTCAAGTTCATCATTCAATTAATGTAATTATAAAATAATATTCAATACATTACTTGTTCAGAAAATGATTAAATCAATTAAATTCTCAAATAATCATATCTCAAATTCCCAACATTTCTAAAATCTGTACAAAAAGCGCAACATTTCAACTTTACATACTCAGAATGACGAATACACTGGAAAATCTGATGACTTTCTAGCAGGAGCAAGTACATGAAATATCCGAAATCCGACTTGAACTTTTGGACTTCGACTCCAAACAAAATATAAAACAATAGTTTAAAATGCAATTATTTTACTGAGAATACAACTCATAGCCTACTAGGTACAGTTTCGTGCAGTGATATTAATAGAAAAGTGAAAAGTGCGACGCCAAAAAACACCGTCATGAACAAAGAATCCCAGTGGCGGCAGTTTACGAACTTTTGTGAGGTTAAAAAATACTCAATCAATAGGGAAACAACAATATTTCAGCTGTCGATAATGTTAAGGTACTCACATTATTTTATTCGTTATATTCTCTCACTAAATATAACTCGTGATATGATTAATTATCGATGATATTTTGTCGTTGCAACCGAAGCAGCGCATTCAACTCGTGCTGCGCACTCGTTGAAACTGCAGCTCGGTTTCAACTCCAAAATATCATCGATAATAATCATACCACTTGTTATATTACAGCTGAGAATACAACTCATAGCCTACTAGAATGAATTTTAAACCAATGAGATGCAAGGAAAGCCGTAGGTATATGTCTATCACTGCGATGATAAAAAACAAAAGAAGCGGTGGGTGATAAGTTGTCCTGTCATTCGAAACGTCAAAATAGGTAAAGTTTCGTGCAGTGATATTAATAGAAAAGTGAAAAGTGCGACGCCAAAAAACACCGTCATGAACAAAGAATCACAGTGGCGGCAGTTTACGAACTTTTGTGCGGTTAAAAAATTCTCAATCAATAGGGAAACAACAATATCTCAGCTGTCGATAATGTTAAGGGACTCAGATTATTTTATTCGTCATATTCTCTCACTAAATATAACTCGTGATATGATTAATTATCGATGATATTTTGTCGTTGAAACCGAAGCAGCGCATTCAACTCGTGCTGCGCACTCGTTGAATCTGCAGCTCGGTTTCAACTCCAAAATATCATCGATAATAATCATACCACTCGTTATATTATTATTATAATTTAAAGATGGCGTCGGACGCAGAAGATGTTTCTTCTGAATCTGTAAGCAATATTAGCGTTATTTGTGCGAGAAAATGTGGAAGACCAGTAGGGAAAAATACAATGTGTGAGAAGTGTAACCGGTTGTGTCACCCAAAGTGTTTATCCAACCATAAGTGTAGTTCAACAAAACAAACACCGAACAACGAAAGTGAGGTTAATGCTGGAGAAAGGAATGGAGACAGAAGCCAACAGTTGGAAATCATCAAAGGTCTTAAAGAAATCATAACGGCGAAGGACCAATTGTTGCAGATCAAAGATGAACTAATAAGTGAATTAAGGAAATATATTTCTCTCGTAGAAGAAGGCAGCAATATAAATGGAAAACACAAAGTAGACAACCCAATGAACAAAACCGTAAGCGAAAAAATAATAGATGAAAATAGCTTTGCTAAAATTGGAAAAATCATAAATGAGGATTATGCAGGAAAAGTGGAAGGGACGGGAAGCCAAATAACACAAAACAAACAAACGACTGAAAAAACTGATGAGACTGAGGAAACACACAGGGAAATATTAAACAATAAAGAACCTGAGTGGAAAAAAGTCGAACGCAGAAAAACGAAATCATTGTTGCTACGAACTGCAAAAGAAACAGCTGGTTTTAAATGTAGTGAAAAAACGGCTTGGATATATATAGGAAAATGTGCGCAATCAGTAACCGCAGAAATAATCACCGATTTTCTGAAAGAAAAGCATCCAATGATCCCGATAAAATGAATCGAGATGCTTGAGACGAAAGGTCACCACAAGGCATTTAAATTAGGGACAGACTTTAATTATTTAAATATATTAAGGGACTCTGAACTCCTGGCCCATGGGGATTGAAATACGAAGGTTTAACTGTATAAGGAAAAATAATGACTTGAATAACAAGTCTCCAACTACAAACTCTCGGATTGAATGACTAAACCACAGCACAATTCATCAAAACGTGCGGTCAATCGGTAATTGTGTTGATAAAATCAATCTAAAAATTCAAGAATTTAAAACATGCAATATAATTTGTGTAACAGAGCACTGGAAGTCGACAGAAGAACTGAACGACTTTCCAATAAATGGATTTAAACTTGTATCAGCCTTTTGCAGAACTAGGGGTGAAAACGGCGGAGCTGCACTTTACTGTAGAAACGGAAAACACTTCAAGCCAAGAAAGAAATTGAACAATTTCTCCATCATCAAAGAATTCAAATGCGCGGTGGGCGAGTTCAACATTGGACCATACATCGCGATTATAATATCAGTGTATCGTCCACCTAGCAGAAATAAGGACATTTTTTATGGACAACTCGAACGGCTATTAGAGTGTATATACCAGGAGCAAAAAATTATCTTTATATGCGGTGATTTTAACATTGAAATGAAAGATGATAACACCGAGAAATAACATGTATTGTCTATATTAAATTCTTTTGGTTTAAAACTAACAATAAGTGAATATACCAGGGTAGTCAATAATTGTAAAAGCGGTTTAGATAACATTATAACTAATTATACGGGTGAGTATGCATCTGAATTGATTAACATGCATATTTCTGACCACTTAGGTCAGAAATGTACAATTAAAGTGTCCCCTGGGAGTTCTACGTGTGAGATCCATCTCCGGAGATGTTTCAATGAAAACAATAAATAAAATTTCAAAGATAAATTAATTTCATGCAAGTGGGAGTCTGTGTACAGTGTTAATGCCTATGATGTTAATGAACAATGGGAACGTTTTATGAATTAATTTAAAATCATGTTTAATAGCAGTTTTCCAATATCCGGAGCACTGTATGCAGACACCCCAGAACTTAAAAAATGGAAAAACGAACTAGATATTTTATATGTACTATCACAGCACAGCGAACGTTGTAATAATTTATATAAAATCAAGAAAAAACAATATGACGTGTTATTAAGGTCATTGAGACGCATACATTACGAACACAAAATCAAAAACTCTGCTAACAAATCTAAATGCATGTGGGGTATTTACAAACAAATCAATAACAACACAAGTGCTAATAAATCGATACCCGGGAACCCAAATACTATTGTTCGGAAATATAATGAATTTCTATTTAAAAACGCTGAAAACATACCTTCACAGCGCCAAAATAACAGAAGTAATAGCTTCACCGATATTATATATAAACAACAGTCAATGTTTTACCTTCTGTAACAGTTGCGGAAATTTTGAGTGTCTCAAAGCGAATGAAGAGTAAAGAAAGTAGTGGTGATGATGAAATTACAACTAACATCATAAAATATACTATCGATGTCATAGCAGACATATATAGTCAATAACTCACTAAAGTTTGGATAACTTAAAACTAGCGGTGATCAAACCTATATATAAGAAAGGAGACCCTGAGGTATTAGATATTAGATTATAGGCCAATAAGTCTTTTACCTTCATTTCCAAAAATATTCGAACTTTTAATGTCTGATCGGATTATTAATTTTTTTAACAAGTGCAACATTTTATGCGAATCGAAACACGCTTATATGAAGGGAAAATCAATCAATACTGCTATATTTTAATTTACTAATTATATAAGTGAGGCATTAGAAAACAAAGACATGGCATTTGGGGTTTTCCTAGACCTCTCAAAGGCATACGATACAGTGGATCATCCTCTCTTGTTAAGCAAATTAGATCGCTATGGAGTACGAGGAAATGCATTATCGTGGATCAAATCATACCTGAGCTACCTGAGCAACAGGAATCAGAGAGTCAGTATAGAGAAGGATGGGAAGCCATTTAAATCGGAAATTCGACGCTGCGGAGGTGTAGGAATACCCCAAGGAAGTATCATAGGGCCAATTATTTTCATCATCTATTTAAATGATATGCATCATGCATCAATTAAATGTAAATTTCAACATCTGTATAACTAATTATGCTGATGATACCAATTTTTTAACAACTGCAAACCTCCTCCCAGAACTTGTAGAAATGTGCCATCAGGTATATGGAAAATTGGACGATTGGTTTACAGCGAACGAGTTGAAATTAAATAAAGACAAAACCCAAGCAGTACTATTTAAAACAAGACGAAACAAATCAGCAACACTTCAACAATTACAGCTACGAAATAATACTATCGAACTAAAACCGAATGCAAAATTCTTGCCCGTCCACATTGATGAATTTTTGGATTGGAGCTCACACGTTGACTCCCTAGTAACAAAAACGGCTAAAGTGTGCTATATAATTAATAATATTAAGTCATATGTAACCATGGAGTCCATTAAAATGATATATTATGGAAGTTTTGAATCAATTCTAAGGTATGGGATAATTTTTTGAAAAAAATTTTAAAATCCAAAAAAGATGCATACGAACCATTATTAGATTAAAATATAGGGACTCCTGTCGAGGAATATTTAAGGCAAATAAAGTCCTAACTGCACTCAATCTTCATATTTGAGTGCCTAATATTTATTTTCAAAAATAAACATCTCCTCCAGGACGAAGAAAAGGAGAGCAAATATATTACGCGAACATTAAGCATAATGTATCTAGTACACCGATTGACCTTGACAGAAAGAAACGCGATGTACCGATGTATTAAGTTTTATAACACCCTGCCTAAGAGGATACAAGAAATAAATAACTTTAAACAATATAAACATACTGTGTATAATTTATTGTTAAGCGCGGAACTATATAGTATTAATGAGTTTTTTGCGATGGATATTATTAAGTAGAATCATTAGTTTAAGTTGTTTTTAATATTGTTGTATATCCCTTCTTTTGGCACAATTTCACTTATGTTCTCAGAACTGTAATTCATTTTTGTTAACATTTCTTGAAATAAAGCTGGTTATTATTATTATTATTCAATCACGTATTGTCAAGTGATTGAATAATTCCAATTTAGACATTTTAGAACAGTTCGATAAAAATTTAAAAATGAACATGTATACATTATATTTTAACTTAATTTTCGTTTTCATTAAGGCGAAAGATTTATCAAAAGGTCGATTTTTTTTAAATGATCACTAAATGCGTGTAAATTTTGTTAAGAAAAATATAACTTCACCAACGTTTCTGGTATACAAGAGTAAACAAATCCGGTTTTCAGACTTTTTAATATTTTTAAAATCACACTAAATCAGTACTTTATCCGCCTGGATCCAAATTTTCAGGATTTTCTTAGCCCGAAATATTTACTTCATACTCAATCAAGGGACAGAAAACACTCGATAGAGAATCTAATATAACTTAAAATCTGGTTTTCAGACTCTTTAATATTTTTAACTTCACACTAAATCAGTATTTTATCCACCTGGATCCAAATTTTCAGGCTTTTCTTAACTCAAAATATTTACTTCATACTTAATCAAGGAGTGGAAAACACTCGATAGAAAATTCAAATTAAACTTAAAATAACAATTTTTTACCTATCTTTCCACTTAAAATGAGTGGAAACGTAGCAAAACTCGTCAATTATTTAGTTAACAAACGATTTAAAAGGGGAAGTTATACGGCCTAGTGTCACTTTTTTCTAACCTACCCTCACTGACTGTCATCTAACTTGACGTGAGAGTCATTGTCTTTAACCTAACCTCACTGACTGTCATCTAAGCCAATGTATACATCCAACTATTATTAAGATCGCGTTTAGTTTTTTACAAACATTTACATTTATCGATGAATTTTCTTTTTTTTAACAAGATTTTTTCGTGAAGAAACGAACAGCTCACATTGTTTCTAATAATAATAACAGGATCTGTGATTTGTATTTTGTTAAAAAATAAAAGTATTTGCGTGGTTGTAGAAAATTCGCGAATTTTCCATGAAAACAATAGTTTTTTGATCATTGTGTTCTGCATTTGCGTAGTTTATCTCAATTTTAAAGTTCTGCAATTTAGTTTTTGTTCAATGGATTTTGTTTTTATAACAATAGAATAAATTTAATTGATATCCTTAATTTACTCAATCTGTAGTGTATATTTGATGTTGTTACGAGTGTCAAAATAACATACACAACTTTCTTGTATTATTTAATAATACACAGGGTGTCGTATTAGTGCGTTCTGGGATTTCTCAGATCACGTTAAAGATAGAAAAACGTTTTTTTACCAAAGTTGCTTGGTATTAAGAACTGCATAACTTAAAGATATTTGTATGAATACAGCGTGCACCATAAATGCAACTTAATTATTTCAAATGGATCACAATGTATATACTTTGGTTTTTAGAGTCCTCATAAAAACTGCGTGTTATATTAATAATAACATTGGGTTTAAGTCGTACCGTTTCGGAGTTATTTGACATTTATGGTCAAAAATGGCGTGTGCAATGGTTTCTTAAATCTAAAATATCTCTGACATTAAATTAGATAAAAAGTTACAGTTTTCGGCATTCTCTTGCAAACAGATAGTGCTATCGATTACCATATACATTTGTTGGTCTTAAGTTGTTTGGCTATTAAATAAACATAGTTGAATTTATACAGTTTCAATTAAGGTTAACGTGATTTTTTTAAATGTAACCATATACATTTGGTGAAGAAAAACACTCGTTTTGTTCCATGATTTTATTTTCAGTTTCCTGACTAGTGTTTCGGTCTTTACAGATCATTCCCAAAGGTTAAACTGGAAACTGAAAATAAAATCATGGAACAAAAATAGTGTTTTTCTTCACTAAATTTATATATCCGGTTCCATCAAGAGTGTAGCGCAACAAGCATTAACTATAGCAACCATATAATATTTTCTACACCAATTGACTTAAAATAAAATTCTCTTTCGATTTTGTTAAGAATTTTTTATCTGTAGATATAACATAATTATTTAAAAAACTTTAAAGTTACGGATTAAAATAATAAACTTAATTTGATGGGTGTTGAAAAAGTTATATGTTTTTTTTTTAAATTAAGTTAGCTATGATTGAAAATTTGTAAATTCGACTATTTTTGTTTCGTAGCCAGATAACTTAAGCGCAACAACTTTATAGTGAAGCTGAAAACGCCCTCTATTCTCAAGAGAATGGCGAAACCTGCAAATATTTATCATATTTAGTTTTAGAGATGTTCTAGGTGTACACAACCACTGCATATGTGATTTTTGTTCATAAATGTTAATTAACTCTAAAATGGTGTAACCGAATGTTTTTAATAAATTAATAAGCAATATTTACGAGGACTTCAAAAATCTAATAATATACAGGGTGATCTATTTACAATAAGCAAGTTGTATCTGCTACTGTCTTTGTGGCGCATCCTGTATATATAAAAATATGTTTAGGTTATGTAACCCTTAAAACCAAGCAAGTGCCCCAAGAATATACAACTCTTGTTTTAATCAAATAATAAATTACTGAGATATTAATAAAAATCGAAATAATGAGTTTTTGGCTATAACTCAAAAATAAAAGACAATAGCAGATTTTAGTTTTCGCCGTTGAGTTTGCTTCCGTTTTTTTAAAGCCCTTCTACTAACCGAGATTCCCTATAGTTCGAGTTTGGAAAAGCCTAAGAATTTGGATTGGCCGCGTAGCGAAGCGGCCAATCAAATTAGGCTTTTCTAAACTCAAAATTTTACTTCATGCGCCACGCGTATAAAACACTGATTTACAGTGAAGTTTATAAAACACACATACAACAACGATTATAGGCAACCTAATATACGTTAGAGTTATTGGGTTGCCTATAATCACTGTTTCAAACAATTTGTTCAGCGCAGAATTTGACTCACGTTTTATTCACATCTACATATTGGATTGCTAAAGCCGTATATTCTAAACATTACGATATTTTAGTGTTTTATACGTGTGGCGCATGAAGTAAAATTTCGAGTTTAGAAAAGCCTAATTTGGATTGGCCGCTCCGCTTCGCTACGCGGCCAATCCAAATTTTCAGGCTTTTCTAAACTCGAAATTTTACTTCATGCTTAGTCTGGGAGTGGAAAACTCTCGTCTTAAATTTCAAATAAAAATCTTTTTATAAAACAACGAATGTCATATAATTTACAGTGTATGTATATGTATATATACCTGAAAGAATTGAGCTGAAATTTAAAAATGTAAGCAAAAAATCTTAATGAAGTAGTATAAAATATAATTTAGCAAATTTAAAATAATAAAAAAAACTGTTTAAAAAAAGTGATTTAAACATAACAACCCTGCTTAGAACTGTATGAGCTTCAATCAGTTTATATGAAAATGAAAATATCTCAACTAGTTTTCTTAAAATATTGAACCAAAGTTGAAATTTGGTAATAAAATCATTAATTTGTTGGTGAATATTTTGTTTAAAAAATTATAAAAAATCAACAGGTTCTTGAATCAACATAAAATATACTGAATTTACTTAGAATTACATAAGTTTTAATCACTATCTTTGAAAATAAAAATATCTCAACTGGTTTTCCAAAAATATTGAACCAAAGTTCAAACTTTCTTATAAAATCGTTGATTTCCTGGGAAATATATTGTTTAAAACAATATAAAAAATCAACGGGTTCTTTAATCAACATGAAATTTACTGAATTTACTTAAAACTGAATGAGCTTCAATTAATTTTTATAAAAGTAAAAATATCTCAACTGGTTTTCTTAAAATATTGAACCAAAGTTGAAATTTGGGAATAAAATCGTTCATTTTTTGAAGAATATTTTGTTTAAAAAATTATAAAAAATCAACGGATTCTTGAATCAACATAAAATTTACTGAATTTACTTAGAATTGAATGAGCTTTAATCATTTTCTATGAAAATGAAGATATCTCAACTGGTTTTCTTAAAATATTGAACATAAAATTTACTGAATTTACTTAAAATTGAATGAGCTTTAATCACATTCTATGAAAATGAAGATATCTCAACTGGTTTTCTTAAAATATTGAACATAAAATTTACTGAATGTACTTAGAATTGAATGAGCTTTAATCACTTTTTATGAAAATGAAGATATCTCAACTGGTTTTCTTAAAATATTGAACCAAAGTTAAACTTTGATAATAAAATCGTTCATTTGTTGGGGAATATTTTGTTTAAAAAAATTATGAAAAACCAACGGATTTTTGAATCAACATAAAATTTACTGAACTTACTTAGAATTGAATGAGCTTTAATCACTTTCTATAAAAATGAAAATATTTCAACTGGTTTTCTTAAAATATTGAATCAAAGTTGAAATTTGGCAATAAAATCGTTAATTTTCTGAGGAATATTTTGTTTAAAAAATTATAAAAAATCAACAAGTTTTTAAATCAACATGAAATTTACTGAATTTACTTAGAACTGAATGAGCTTCAATCAATTTCTATGAAAATAAAAACATCTCAACTAGTTTTCCTAAAATGTAGAACCAAAGTTGAAATTTGGTAATAAAATCGTTAATTTGTTGGGCAATATTTTAATCAAGATAAATTCAAATTCAAAACGATTTGAATTCGAGAAAATAAGCTTACGCTTCTTATAGTTTGCACACTTTAAACATAATATATAAAATTACGATAAAACTATTCGTGAAAATGCAAACAGTGTCTTAATTAATAAGACAATTTAAGACGATAAATATCCATTGAAACAACTACTTCCCGTGCAAATACACCTCCGGATGTTGAATTATACAATGAAATATTTAAAATCTTATTTAATTTGATTTGTTACAACGCTCTATAAAAGTATATGTAACGTTTAGGTCAAATTCTCTTCAAACCAACTAACAATACAATTTAAAATGAAAGGAGAAATAGCAACAATCTATCTCTCCGTTCATTTTAAATTGCATTGTTAGTTGGTTTGAAGAGAATTTGACCTAAACCTTACAAATAATAGAGCGTTGTAACAAATCAAATTAAATAAGATTTTAAATATTTCATTGTATAATTCAATATCCGGGAAGTAGTTGTTTCAATGGAAATTTATCGTCTTAAATTGTCTTATTAATTAAGACACTGTTTGCATTTTCACGAATAGTTTTTTCGTAATTTTATATATTATGGGGAATATTTTGTTTAAAAAATTATAAAAAAGAAACAAAGAACCCTTTGTTTTTTTTATAATTTTTTAAACAAAATATTCCCCATAATATATAAAATTAATCAACATAAAATTTACTAAATTTACTTAGAATTAAATGAGCTATAATCACTTTTTATGAAAATCAAAATATCTCTACTGGTATTCCAAAAATATTGAACCGAAATTCAAACTTTGTAATTCCCTATTGTTCTGAAATAGAAATTCATGTCTTATAATACATTTTGCACCTAAAATAGTTTTTAAGTTCCACCTGAACAAGACAAACTTCCCAAACAAACAAATCCACATACACACAATCTTCATCTAAACACACAAACGGCTCGCAAAATATTATCTAAAATTCCACATTTCCTCACCAAAACAGGAAACGCAACAGTAAAACCCCTTTCCGCCATATCTCTAATGATAATCCCCTCATGAAGAGCCCGAAGGTGTTACAACAACACATACCCAAACAAACCTTGACTCATCGGATTTGTTAGGTAGGTAAGGTAAGGTAAGAAACGCTATCTGGAACTTTGTCAGGAACTAATAATGTACATACTGTCGGAAAGGAAATGATGAACGCAAACACTATTAACTCGAAAGGTTTACGTTGTTATAATAGGTGTTAAAGACAATAAAAGGATTGTCTCTATCCGGACGAGGCGCCGATTTTTACAACACCAATTGGTTCTCAATTAAATAAATGTAAGAAAGGTGACGGTGAATAGATGCGCCCTCGCCCATTACAAACGAGCGTCAATTTGAAATTATAATTCGAATTGGTGCCATAAAGAATTTCCTGTTTGTCTTCGGATCTATATGGCTGATTTAATTAAAAGGAGTTAAAGGAGGATGTGTAAACACTCCCAGGTTTTAATTAAAAGTAAATATACTTATATAGTCTTATCCACCTACGTGAATTCATCAATTGGATGCTAATTTAAATTTCTTAGTTTTTATTCATCGTTGTGGGATTATTAAACAAAATACTCGAAAGTTTAGAGAATTCTTGAACCTAAAACATTTGTATTGTGATTAATCAACAATAGAATTTTTGCACGTTCGGATTTAATAGCAGAACCATTGGATTATTTAATAACGAACGGTTGGGGCAGAAAAGTGTCTTGGGAACGGCAACGAAATAAAGGCCCCGTTGGAATCCTTATAAAATAACAGCAGTCAAAACCGTTCTTACCCGTATCGTAATGCAACCTATAATTTAAGTATTTATAGAATGCCACCACTCGGTCACAAGCTTTCAAAACCGATCAACCGCGATTATCGAACATTACTGACAACCTATACTTAACCCACCGACCGGCCGAAAACATTCACACAACAAACATATTGATCTACACCTTGAAAAAAAAAAATACATTTATCAAAACAATTGTAAAAAATAATTATTGCAATTGTCAGAGCTGGCACGAATCCTCAAAAAAAGGATTCAAATCACGAATCCGAATCACCTAATATGATTTTAATCACGAATACTTGAATTAAAGATTCGTAAGATAAATATGATTCAAATCCTGTTTTTTCGAATCACGAATACAAATCCTTAAATAATAAATTTGATTTTAGTACATTAACCATTACGATTTTGTTATCACTATCAGTTGTTTTAACAAAAATATTCAAAACCTAATTATTTATTATTAACACTGAACATCGTAGATAACAGACTAAATATCTAATTCCGTGTTACTCTGATTAAACTTGTAATTGTGTGTTTTTGAACTTCACTTGGAATCAGTGTTGTATACGCGTGGCGCATGAAGTAAAATTTCGAGTTTAGAAAAGCCCCGTGAAAATTTGTCTCGGGTCGCGCAGCGACCCGAGACAAATTTTCACGGGGCTCTTCTAAACTCGAAATTTTACTTCATGCTTAGTCTTGGAGTGGAATCACTTGTTCAAAACTTCAAATTGAACTCTTGTAGCAAATCGACGAATGCTTGAAAATTACGTACAAGAAAAATTCACGGAATATCCTTAAAATCGGAGAAAAGTCATGACTTTTGTCCGATTTTTAGGGATATTCAGTGAATTTTTCTTTTACATAATTTTCAGGCATTCGTCGATATTAAAATGTTAATGGTTCATGTACTGAAATCAAATTTATTATTAAACGATTTGTATTTATATTGACCAAAACACTAAAAAAAAGCGTTTTAAATAAATCGTGAAAAGTAACAAAATATAGAGAAATTATGAATAATATAAAAATTATTGACATTTACCAAGAATCATCGAACAATAAAAAAAATCAATATTAGCAGAGTACTAGGAAATCATAAAAAAATACAAATACCGTCAATAATTACAGAAATCTAGAAAATTATGAAAGTCAATGAAATTGAATAATAATTGTGCAATGTTCAATTTTCAAGAATCCTCTTTCTAGATTAATTTATCAATTAGTTTTGTTAGCGTTGACAATATTAATTGATGTCATTATTTATTTTAAATGACAAATATCAATATAATTCAGATTATAAATTATATAAATTTAGACAATAACAAATTCTATACATATAATGTATAATGGGAATAATAATAAAAATGGTCAACATTTTAATTGGTAAAATAAACTGGAAATGACAGAAATTTTCTAATTTATATTATATACATTTAAAAAAAACGTTAAAATTGAAAAAAATCATTAAAATTAACTTAATCAGCAAAAAATTATCAGTATTGACAAATTCAAGAATAATAAAATATAAAAAACTTGTTAAAAATCAAAAAGGACTAAAATCTTTATTTTTAGTAATTTTGTTCTCTTTATATGTATTATTTTAAAAATTTATCTTTCTAATACTACTCTGTAATTTGGTTGTCCTGCTGGGTAATAAATATTATTATTAAAATTTTTTATGGCTTTTCTAAACTCGAAATTTTACTTCATGCCTAATCTGGGAATGGAAGCAGTTGTTAGAAGCTTTAAATTGAAAGCTTACGACAATCCGAAATTTCAGTATTGTTTTTATATATACAAGGTGTCCGTATTTCAACAGAATGTGTAGGAATCTCGGTTATTTTAAGAGCTAGAGAGTCAGTTAAATTGGGGAAAAGTTGCATATTTTAGAGCCTAATAATAATCTGAAAACACATTTGAAATATCTTCGTTTTAGAGATATTGTAAAAAAACTGATTTTTTTAAATTTCGTTTTTCTTTTTATTATTCAAAAACTATTGAATCTAGACATCTACAACTTTGACATTATAGAGGCGCTTTTTAACGACAAATCTAGTAACATATTTTATATGGAATTTAAGAACTATAACGTTTACCCAAGGACCATAGCCAACTTTTGTTTTTCTTATGAGCGCTATTTAGGATTTTCATATTTTTTGAAAAAGTATTTTTTTCTGAATTCAATGATGCATCACACTTATAGTTTATTGTAGATTTGATATGTAAAATGTTGATCTTTTTTTTGTAAAGAGTGCCTTCGAAACAGCTGAGAAACTCACTCATTTGACAACTCCTAGCGCAGATAAATTGCTTACATCCCCTGAGGACGGGCATCCAAATGATTTACTGTAGTGATAGAAAATGTATTTGTTTAGAAACAAAATACTGGTAATAGTTATGCGTTAGTCAGTGGCGGCCCTAGGGTGGTGCAAGCGGTGCGACCGCATCGGGCGCTGTTGTGTCTGGGCGCCAAAAACAGCCGAAAACGAAACAGAGCTCTAATTTTCGCGCCGTTCAGAGGTTTTGCACCACCTAACAATTTAGGACCGCCACTGGCGTTAGTGTTACTAATACCTATAAAAAAATTGATTTTCCAATAGAGTAATACAAATTTAAAGAGATTATTTTTTTTGACATTAAATGTATATGTTAGATTCGTAACGTATATCCAAAAATTAGACACAAATTCAAAAATGGTTTACAATAATTATTCATCAAAATTTGTCAGAATGGGTAGCGCTATAACCTAATTCTGACACATAGATACACTTCAAATGAAATTCGTCATTGCCTTTGTGAAGAATAATAACTTTTATCGTTGCTCTTGGTTTGAACACGGCACTATTTTTACTTTATGTTATGTGCGATAATCGAAAAGTTTGACAGTTATTAACTCATTTTGACTGTTAACATGACAGCTGTCAAGATTTTGTTGATTAAAATGTTCGTCATTGTCTCCAATGCATTTTTTACAAGAAAGAAAATATTATAATTTTAAATATCAAATCTAAAATAAATTATAAGTGTTGTACATAACTGAGTTCATAAAACAATGTTCTTTTAGAAAATATGAAAATCCGAAATGGCGCTCATACGAAAAACAAAAGTTGGCTATGGTTTTCAGGTAAATGTTATAGTTATCCGAAAATAAAATGCCACCAGATTCCTCATAATAAAGTGGCTTCGAATGTCAAAGTTCTAAATGTCTAGATTGAATAGTTTTTGAATACAAAAATAAAAACATTTCAAAAAATCCGTTTTTTTGTGATATCTCGAAAACAGAAAAAGATATTTCAAATGTATTTTCAGATTATTGGTGGGACCTAAAATACGCAACTTTGCCCCAATTTAACTGATTCTTTATCTCTTCAAATAATTAAGATCCCCATACATTCTGTCAAAATACGGACACCCTGTATATATTTTACGATTTATATAAAATATATAATTTCTACATGGAATCATTAATTGTACGATCGATGATCCAAACATATTATCTAAAATTAATATCCATGTGCCTAGGTATTGTTCTCGCTCGAATAGATTATTTTATTGTTCAACACCAAACACTAGGGCACATGGTAATTCGCCATTAAATAAGATGTTTAAAGTATATAATAATCGTCATCATTTCGTAGATATTTTCCACATGCCTAAAAAATCATTAATTAATATAGTTTTGTAGCGCTGCCTAGATATTACTGTTATAGCTGTAATAATTGAATTATCGTCATTTTTGTATGTTTATATGTTACTATATATATGTATATGTATTGTATAATTATGTATATGTATTGTATAATTATGTATTATATTGAATTTTGCTCTGTAATTGGACTGTCGTCTGTTGGGCAAATAAATAAATAAATAAATAAATAAATAATAACATGCATTTACAGTTTCCCCGATTTATTTTTACTTTCCCCCGTATGTAATACAAAGGGAAAGTATTGTTTTCGTGAAAATTTTCGAATCAAAAATTTTAGCGGAAATATCCGTTTTGAGGTCCCCTGAGTCGAATAAGACCATTTTTGAAAAATGTCTGTCTGTCTGTCTGTCTGTCTGTCTGTGTGCGCTGTACCGCAAAAACCGCTAAAGATATCGAGATGAAACTTGAAACTTAAGCTTTTTGTTACAATCGGAAGAACTGAAAAGCTTTTGGTGAAAATCGGAAAACCGGAAGTGGTACTTTACTCTTAGCGTTTTTCAGTTTTTTCTGATTTTTTCAATAAATGTTCATCAAACAAAAAATTCTTTCAAATAAAAGTTGTAGATAATAACAAAATGAAGATGTATTGTTCACTTATTTTTTGTCATAGCACTCTTAGTTTTTGAGATATTCAATAAATAGTGTTTTTTATCTAGTCATTGGTTTGTGTCAGTATGTGTTGATCTAATTGAAAAATGTTTCAAATAAAAGGTGCAGTTATCAAAAAGTTGAAGACATTTTGAAAATAATAATGCTACAAATATTTTAAAAGTGATTTAATACGCAATTTACGGGGGAAAGTACTATGATGGACACATCACCATTTTTTCGTACAATTTTAGTCAACTTCGAGCAAGTGTAATTTATTTTATTCGCATTTACATACAAATAAAATGGGTTCACTTCCTATGTGATTTCTAAAAAAATTCATGAAAATCCGATGTGTCAGTAATTCCTCATTTGTTTAAATTCATCATGAATTTAAATGTTTTCTTTATATTTTAGTTAATTTACTGCTGCTGTAATTAGTTTCCCAGTAGAAGAACTTTATTCATGTTTACATAAAAATAAATTTCACCCTCTTACTTCATGAAAATCTGACACTTTAGTAATTTAAAAAATAAATTAATTGTAACACAATATTTTTCAGTTTTACATTTTTTTAAATGATTTTTGCTAACTTTAGGTTCCTGCAATTTATTTATCATTTCAATAATATAACGTATGCTTAAACAAAAGTAAAGCCCTCACTGTCGTTTGATAACTCCTGAATAAATCACGAAAACCCAACAATTCAGTATTTTTTTATGATTTTCGAAAATGCAACAGTTTACATTTTTTTAATGCGATTTTAGTAATTTTTTTGCGTTGCTGTAGTTAATTTTCCATTTGAGGAGTTTTATTCGCGCTTACATAAAAATAAAATCCAGTCTCTTTTTAACACGATTTTCAAAAAATTTCATAAAAATCGGCGTTTCATAATATTTTAAATTCAATATGAATTTAAATTTTAGTGTGTTTCAACTGTTGTAATTTTCCAGCTTACACAGAAACCAAGCTCGTTCTTTAGTTTCACAATTCCTGAAAAATTCATAAAAATCTGACGTTTCAGTAATATGTAGTGAATAAACATTCCAATTTTTGAAAATCAACGAGTTTATTGTTTTATATAAGTAAAGTTTTAGTAATATTTTACATTGTTTTTTTTTATTCCAAAACAAATTGTTCATGTTCAATCAAATATAGTAAAACAAATGACCGTCGGATTTTGATATAATCGACAGATATTGTGTAGAGAAGAGAAGCTCGTTCTTTTGTTGCATAATTTCTGAAAAAGTAAAAAATCTGACGTTTTAGTATTTTTTTTTATTTAAAATGAATTGTTCATGTTTTACAATCGCAAAACAACTGAAGACCGAATTTTGATAGAACCGACAAAAATTGCGCGGAAAGCGGCAAAATTAGTTTCCGCGTTGGAAAAAATAAAATCCAATGATTGGGAATTTAATTACCACTGCTCAAAGTGTAGACATAACGACAATAATAATTTATTTTTCAACATTTATTAAATTCGCTTTCGCGATGAATTTCGTTCGTTTTAAAATTATCTGAAACTCCTGAGGAATTACATAAAAAATCCAATGATTGGGAATTTAATTACCACTGCTCAAAGTGTAGACATAACGACAATAATAATTTATTTTTCAACATTTATTAAATTCGCTTACGCGATGAATTTCGTTCGTTTTAAAATTATCTGAAACTCCTGAGGAATTACATAAAAATCATACTCGATAATCCATCACGGAACATGAAAATATTTTACTAACTTTTGGATTTACAAGACAACAAAGCATATTTGTTAATTTATTTTGCGATTCGTGGGCTTTTATTTCAAAGCGTTCACTGCGATGTTTCAACAAGTGTTTCCACTCCTAGACTAAGCATGAAGTAAAATTTCGAGTTTAGATAAGCCTGAAAATTGTATTTGCAGCGCCGCGACAAATTCAAATTTTCAGGCTTTTCTAAACTCGAACTTTTACTTCATGCGCCACGCGTATAAACCACTGAAAATTATGAAATTCAAAGTAAATACTAAGCGCTGTTTGATAGTATGAACTAATTGAAAAAAAAAGGTGAAAGAGTTTATAAGTATTATTTTGATTTATCCTTTAAATATTTTTAGTTCAAAATGTTTCACCAAGTGATAATGTTATTTAAGAAATGGATAAACACATTCTTGTGACTTTAACTTCACAAATTGATAAAATGAATACGTGTATGTCAATTGATATTTATTATTTTACATTTCTGACGTTAAATATGATTTTTTTATTTCTTACCATTCGCAAATCGCAGTCCTAATTATAGTTTGACAATAAAAGACTATAATTGCTATATTAATTAATTAACAATTATTAGTAAACACCACATTATATTTTAAATATATGTAGATATTTTTATAATACATATATACCGATTAATCAGGTAATAAAGAAATGAAAATCGGTAAAGTTTGCTGTGATTTGCTTTAAATCGAAAATTGGTCTCAAAAGAAGGATAGATATAAAGGACGGTCTCTTCCTAAATTCATAAATTACTCGCTTTCCGATGACTACTTTAATTGCTCGACCTGCTAGGACCCGATCAAAACATCCACACAGTTTCTCTGAAGAATGCCTAAGAATGAAATTTTAAAGAGCAGAGATTTCTTGTACAAAATTAATTATTTTGTTTAAGTAAAGTGAGCTTTGGAAACAAACCCAACTCGATTGGCTTACAAAAAAATATTTACAATTCGCGAAACATCAAGCTCACTATTCTTAATGTGAATTGCATATTTGAATGGGAAAACTGCAAAATATTATAGGTCAAAATCGGAGTTATTTGACATTTATGTTCAAAAATGACGTTTGCAATGGTTTCCTAAATCTAAAAAATCTCTGACATTAAATTAGATAAAAAGTTACAGTTTTCGGCATTCTCTTCAAAACAGATAGTGCTATCGATTACCCTATACATTTGTTGGTCTTAAGTTATTTGGCTATTAAATAAACATAGTTGAATTTATACAGTTTCAATTAAGGTTAACGTGATTTTTTTAAATGTAACCATATACATTTGGTGAAGAAAAACACTCGTTTTGTTCCATGATTTTATTTTCAGTTTCCTGACTAGTGTTTCGGTCTTTACAGATCATTCCCAAAGGTTAAACTGGAAACTGAAAATAAAATCATGGAACAAAAATACTGCTTTTCTTCACCAAATTTATATATCCGGTTCCATCAAGAGTGTAGCGCAACAAGCATTAACTATAGCAACCATATAATATTTTCTACACAAATTGACTTAAAATAAAATTCTCTTTCGATTTTGTTAAGAATTTTTTATCTGTAGATATAACATAATTATTTTAAAAACTTTGAAGTTACGGATTAAAATAATAAACTTAGTTTGATGGGTGTTGAAAAAGTTATATGGTTTCTTTTTAAATTAAGTTAGCTATGATTGAAAATTTGTAAATTCGACTATTTTTGTTTCGTAGCCAGATAACTTAAGCGCAACAACTTTATAGTGAAGCTGAAAACGCCCTCTATTCTCAAGACAATGGCGAAACCTGCAAATATTTATCATATTTAGTTTTTGAGATGTTCTACGTGTACACAACCACTGCATATGTGATTTTTGTTCATAAATGTTAATTAACTCTAAAATGGTGTAACTTAGACCGAATGTTTTTAATAAAATAGTATGCAATATTTACGAGGACATCAAAAATCTAATAATATACGGGGTGACTTATTTACAATAAGCAAGTTGTATCTGCTACTGTCTTTGTGGCGCATCCTGTATATATAAAAATATGTTTAGGTTATGTAACCCTTAAAACCAAGCAAGTGCCCCAAGAATATACAACTCTTGTTTTAATCAAATAATAAATTACTGAGATATAATAAAAAATCGAAATAATGAGTTTTTGGCTATAACTCAAAAATAAAGACAATAGCAGATTTTAGTTTTCGCCGTTGAGTTTGCCTCCGTTTTTTTAAATCTCTTCTACTAACCGAGATTCCCTATCGTTCGAGTTTGGAAAAACCTAAGAATTTGGATTGGCCGCGTAGCGAAGCGGCCAATCCAAATTAGGCTTTTCTAAACTCAAAATTTTACTTCATGCGCCACGCGTATAAAACACTGATTTACAGTGAAGTTTAAAAAACACACATACAACAACGATTATAGGCAACCTAATATACGTTAGAGTTATTGTGTTGCCTATAATCACTGTTTTAAACAATTTGTTCAGCACAGAATTTGACTCACGTTTTATTCACATCTACATATTGGATTGGTAAAGCCGTATATTTGAAACTTTACGATATTTTAGTGTTTTATACGTGTGGCGCATGAAGTAAAATTTCGAGTTTAGAAAAGCCTAATTTGGATTGGCCGCTCCGCTTCGCTACGCGGCCAATCCAAATTTTCAGGCTTTTCTAAACTCAAAATTTTACTTCATGCTTAGTCTGGGAGTGGAAAACTCTCGTCTTAGAATTCAAATAAAAATCTTTTTATAAAACAACGAATGTCATATAATTTACAGTGTATGTATATGTATACCTGAAAGAATTGAGCTGAAATTTAAAAATGTTAGCAAAAAATCTTAATGAAGTAGTATAAAATATAATTTAGCAAATTTAAAATAATAAAAAAAACTGTTTAAAAAAAGTGTTTAGAACATAGCAACCCTGCTTAGAACTGAATGAGCTTCAATCAGTTTGTATGAAAATGAAAATATCTCAACTAGTTTTCTTAAAATATTGAACCAAATTTGAAATTTGGTAATAAAATCATTAATTTGTTGGTGAATATTTTGTTTAAAAAATTATAAAAAATCAACGGGTTCTTGAATCAACATAAAATATAATGAATTTACTTAGAATTACATAAATTTTAATCACTTTCTATGAAAATAATAATATCTCAACTGGTTTTCCAAAAATATTGAACCAAATTTCAAACTTTGTAATAAAATCGTTGATTTCCTGGGAAATATTTTGTTTAAAACAATATAAAAAATCAACGGGTTCTTTAATCAACATGAAATTTACTGAATTTACTTAGAACTGAATGAGCTTCAATTAATTTCTATAAAAATAAAAATATCTCAACTGGTTTTCTTAAAATATTGAACCAAAGTTGAAATTTGGGAATAAAATCGTTCATTTTTTGGGGAATATTTTCTTTAAATAATTATAAAAAATCAACGGATTCTTGAATCAACATAAAATTTACTGAATTTACTTAGAATTGAATGAACTTTAATCACTTTGTATGAAAGTGAAGATATCTCAACTGGTTTTCTTAAAATATTGAACCAAAGTTAAAGTTTGATAATAAAATCGTTCATTTGTTGGGGAATATTTTGTTTAAAAAAATTTTGAAAAACCAACGGATTTTTGAATCAACATAAAATTTACTGAACTTACTTAGAGTTGAATGAGCTTTAATCACTTTCTATGAAAATGAAAATATACAACTGGTTTTCTTAAAATATTGAATTCAAGTTGAAATTTGGCAATAAAATCGTTAATTTTCTGAGGAATATTTTGTTTAAAAAATTATAAAAAATCAACAAGTTTTTAAATCAACATGAAATTTACTGAATTTACTTAGAACTGAATGAGCTTCAATCAATTTCTATTAAAATAAAAACATCTCAACTAGTTTTCCTAAACTGTAGAACCAAAGTTGAAATTTGGTAATAAAATGGTTAATTTGTTGGGGAATATTTTAATCAAGATAAATTCAAATTCAAAACTATGAAATTTTAAAGAGCAGAGATTTCTTGTACAAAATTAATTATTTTGTTTGAGTAAAGTGAGCTTTGGAAACAAACCCAAGTCGATTGGCTTAAAAAAAAAAATATTTACCATTCGCGAAACATCAAGCTCACTATTCTTAATGTGAATTGCATATTTTAATGGGAAAACTGCAAAATATTTGGGTCAAAATCTAAAAGTTGGTACATACGTATAAGTACTTTAATTTTTTACTTAAAGGAAATTATTAAAATTATGTCAAATAAGTAGATAGAAGATCAGCATTACGGTTGGAAAAAATAGTGTGGATGTTTTGATAGGGTCCCGACCCATTAAGTGTTGTTGTAAATACAAATGTTATGGTGGGTCCATCTTTAGTCGGATTTGTCGGTGAAGATGATTTTAGTTGGTCGCAGTTCTATAACTCTGAAATTTGATACCCGACTTCGCCCCTCTGAAGGTATTTACATAATATTTAATTTTTATGATATACTTATTTTTATTGGCCAAAAACACCAAATTTAATTAAAAATTAATAATTTATAAGAAATACAATTATTTTGAAAAATATACGATACAAAAATATAAAAATAAATCAATTTTATAAAAATAAAATTGTTTCTATCAAGTTCATTTTCTGTATGAAAACATAATTCTTGATTATAAATTACTTTTTCAAATAAAATCTTTTTCTTAAACTATAATTAGAGGTGCTTTTCTCCAGAGCTGGGCAGGATTCGAATCATTCAGGATTCGAATCCTGGATTCAAATCTGTTAGAGGATTCAAAACAGGCATTCGAATACTTTAGTTCAACTGGATTCGTGATCCAGATTCGTTACATTTTATTAAGAGGATTCGCATCCGAATCCAAATGCGGATGCTTCTAATCCATATAAAAGGATTCGAATCCTTATGAAAGGATTCGAATATTTATAAAAGGATTTGAATATTTATAAAAAGATTCGAATATTTTTAAAAGGATTCGAATACTTACAAAAGAATTTGAATTGTCAAAAATAATTCGAATTAACATGAAAAATGTCTTTTGGGTGTTTTAAAATTTCTCGTCAAATCACTGTTTTATACGCGTGGTACATAAAGTAAAATTTCGAGTTTAGAAAAGCCCAGGAAATTTGCCACCCGAGACAAATTTTCACTGGGCTTTTCTAAACTGGAAATTTTACTTCATGCCTGGGAGTGGAAAACACTCGTTTAAATGAAGACAACCTTATACAAGACTTTCAGTTTAAACCGAGTCGACCTTATACAGTAATTACTTTGATTTTGACGTCACGTGAGAATTTCCGCGCGTAATAAGGTCGGCTCGGTTTAAATCGAGACAACCTTGCACAGTAATAATCTTGGTTTTGACGTCACGTACGGATTTCCACGCGTGACGACATCAACCAAGGTGTGTAAGTAAGTTTGTCTTGATTTAAACCGAGCCGACCTTGTATTGTTTAATTACCTTGATTGTTGAAGTCACGTGAGGACTTCCACGCGTGACCTCGGCAATCAAGGTGGTTGTATATAAGGTTGTCTTAATTTAGAACCGAGTCGACCTTGTTAGTTTAATTACATCCCAGCTCTGCTTTTGTCTTATGACAGTTTTAGTTTTTCTTAATTTATGAGCGTCCGTTGTAGTAAATTTAAGATTTGATAGTGAAAATAGTATTTTTAAGTCATCCAAAAGTTATTACAAAGAATGCATTTTTGTCGAAAAATGAACAATAAAAAAGTTTTTCCTATCCGGGCAGTAACCCGGGGACACACGGTATATAAGTAAAGATGACAATTTCATTTAAATTAAAATAAATCGAAGATCAATCCTCTATTCAAAGTTTAAAGCTGGAAGGGAATAGATCTAAAGCTGTTTATTAACCTTTCTAGTATAGAGTTCTATGTTTGTCCAGATTACATATTCAGATAATATAAATGTATTCTTCTAAATATACTTTTGTCAATATTTAAGTTAATTTTATAAATTTTTACGAGTTTCGTAATTTGCCTGCTGATTTTGACAAATTTAATAATGTCATATGGTTTTTTTGTTAGTGTTTTGGTCAATTTGATTATAATTTCATGACCTTTCTCTGACTTTTCCGGTTTTAATGATATTCAGTGATTTTATCTACGTAATTTTCAGGCATTCGTTGATTTTATAATAGAGTTTAATTTGAAGCTTTAAACGAGTGTTTTTCACTCCCAGACTAAGCATGAAGTAAAATTTCGAGTTTAGAAAAGCCCCGTGAACATTTGTCGAGGGTCGCGCAGCGACCCGAGACAAATTTTCGGGCTTTTCTAAACTCGAAATTTTACTTCATGCGCCACGCGTACAAAACACTGATTTGAAGTGAAGTTCAGAAACACACAAATATATCTTTAATCAGAGTAACAGGGAATCATATGTTCAGTCTGTTTTCAACGATGTTCAGTGTTAATAATAAATAATTAGGTTTTAAATATTTTTGTTAAAACAACTGGTAACGATATTTATATATAAATGGTTGACAAAAATAATAAAATCAAATTTATTCTTAAAGGATTTGTATTCGTGATTCAAAAAAACAGGATTCGAATCATATTTATCTCTTACGAATCCTTTATTCGAGTATTCGTGATTCGAATCATATTAGGTGAGTCGGGTTCGTGATTCGAATCCTTTTTACGAGGATTCGTTCCAGCTCTGCTTTTCTCTTATGACAGTTTTAGTTTTTCTTAATTTTTGAGCGTCCGTTGTAGTAAATTTAAGATTTGACAGTGAAAATAGTATTAGAAGTCATCCAAAACTTATTATAAAGAATGCATTTTTGTCGAAAAATTGGCAATAAAAAAGGTTTTCCTATCGGGGCAGAAACCCGGGGACACACGGTATATAAGTAAAAATGACAATTTCATTTAAATTAAAATAAAACGAAGATCAATCCTCTATTCAAAGTTTAAAGCTGGAAGGGAATAGGTCTAAAGCTGTTTATTAACCTTTCTAGTATAGAATTCTATTTTTGTCCAGATTACATATTCAGATAATATAAATGTATTCTTCTATATATAACGATTCTACATTCTTTCGATTCTATATCGTATTGAAATAATTATAGCTACAAGTAATGACATCCCATTACTGTAAAAAAATGGCTTAAAATGTCCAATTGCTGATCAAATATGCATCTTAAAGTGTAGGCATATATTTACAGAAAATGTGATTTGGTTGATAATTTTAATATAAAAACTGCACAAAAGCAAGTACATGCATCTAAAAACATGTAACGTAAGTAATCCTGAAAGCGTTACAACAATTCACCAACATATTAAGATTACCCGCGAGCAAATGGATAATAAGCTAAGTGCAAATAAAGCCCCGTCGATTTTATCATTTCCTGCAGATATTCATATTGCAATTCGCACTCCATCTAAGCACAAGCGGCGGAGCCGGTGAAATACCAGCAATTTCCCTGGACCGAGGAATGTGAAATAAATCGTAAATCTCCTCAACATGTGCGAGTGTGTATACCATACCACAATACCAAAGAGTGGTATAAAAGGTAGGCCGTGCTGAGCCAATGCCCGCCTCACCTCCTGATTGGTTAAGCCGTCTATAGAATTAAGTATTCTTGATCGGATTGCTGATGGGAAATATTTCACCGACTTTTTCGATGCCGTCGTCATTATACACAAGAGAACACTTTGTTTTGTTTTCTGCGCTCTTTTTTTTCTCATGTTCTTCTCTCATTCTCATACTCTCGCATCCATTGTCCTCCTCGTACCATTAAGTTTCAGATGACATCGTGTGGTCTATTGTTTATTAAAATTATCCAACGCTTTGTGAAGATACGCCGGTCCTGGTTTTCTATTCAGATATAAAATATTAATTACCATAATTCAAGACGTTGGAGATTACCATTAATGCCCGCACGCACCAATTCGAATGGATCTTCTAATCTAATCTAAATTATGGCCGCCATTATGCTCGCTTTAGTAACACTAAATTAGCGACGAGTGCTCATTTTAATTTTAAATGTCGCAATCTTTGTTTGTGCAAAAAGTCAGATAACTGCTAATATATAGCTTTCTAATGGCGCGTTTGTTATCTTGAATGTTTGTTTTGCATATGTACATTATGGGTTAAATATTTGTTTGAAATTCATGTTGCGTTTATGAATGTATAATCAGGAATTAAAATATGGAGATATTAAATTGAATTTAATGTCACACAATTTATACTTATCATTTAAATTGAGCGAAATGTACTGTATATTATGAGCAGTGGTCGCAGGAACAACGAATATTTTTAAGGTTCTTCAAAATTATAACCAAAATCACATTATGTCATATCTGTAACTCCACTTTTGGCAACTTCGACTAGTAAAAGTTGGAACCATATATATAAAATATTTATTATCATAATTATGTTTCACAGGAAACAGTTTGATTTTTAAATTTTTCTCTATATTATTTGAGAGAATCATCTGTTTAAATAGCAGAGCTGGGCAGGATTCGAATCATTCAGGATTCGAATCCTTTTAGAGGATTCAAAAGAGGTATTCGAATACTTTAGTTAAACTGGATTCGTGATCCGGATTCGTTACACTTTTTTAAAAGGATTCGTATTCGAATCCAAATGCTGGTGATTCGCATCCTCGTAAAAGGATTCGAATCCTCATAAAAAGATTCGAATCCTCATAAAAGGATTCGAATCCTCATAAAAGGATTCGAATCCTCATAAAAGGATTCGAATATTTATAAAAGGATTTGAATAGTTACAAAAGGATTCGAATCGTCAAAAATAATACGAATTAATCGTAAGGATTAACATGAAAAACTTGTTTTATATGTTTTTAAATTTCTCGTTAAATCACTGTTTTATACGCGTGGCGCATGAAGTAAAATTTCGAGTTTAGAAAAGCCCCGTGAAAATTTGTCTCGGGTCGCTGCGCGACCCTCGACAAATTTTCTACGCGGGGCTTTTCTAAACTCGAAATTTTACTTCATGCTTAGTCTGGGAGTGGACGACACTCGTTTGTAAGTAATAAAATCAATTAAATTAATGATTTGTGTCAAATTTGATATTTTGATAAATTTTGATGATTTTTGCCAGATTTGAGATTTTTAAATGTTTTTCCACTTAACATGTCGATTTAAAATATTTTTATAAGATTTTCAACAAATCGATATTTTCATAAAATTATCATCATTTCGAGATTTTCGCCGATTAATCAAATTTTTATCAGATTTTGCAATATTTCCTCAATTTTCCTTAATTTATCGAATGGTGATGAAATTTTCAATATTTTTGACATTATTACTGATTTTAACAGAAATTTTCGTTTTTGTAAGAACGTTTTTGTCAAACTGTCACGTATTAACATAAAATGATAATTTTAACGTAAATCGATTTTATCAACACGCCGAATTTTTGACGTTTTTGATATTTTTTATATTTACGAGAAGACATTTTGGTCATTTTGATGTTTTTGGCAATTTTAAATAATTTTGACATATTTTGATAACTTTTAAAACTGAAAAGAGTTTCAATATGTCCTTCTCAAAGATATTTGAAATCATAATGTGCGACAAACTAATGAACTTTTAAAAGTCCTGCGATCTGTTGAGCGAATCCCAGCATGCCTACATAAGAGGGAAGTCGATAAGTAGTGCAATATTTGAATTCACAAGTTATATTAATCAGGCAATCGAACAAAAAGAATTGGCACTTGGGGTATTCCTAAATCTCTCTAAAGCATATGACACTATAAATCACGGCCTGCTGCTCAAAAAACTTGAGCAGTATGGTATTCGTAACAATGCTCTAAACTGGTTTAAATCTTACTTATCAAATAGAAAACAGAGAACGGCAATAAATAGTGAGGGAAAGGTGTTTATATCAGAAATAAAAGTATGCGGAGATGTAGGAATACCTCAAGGGAGTATTTTAGGGCCAATTATATTCATTGTATTCATAAATGATATGCATATACTGAAGTGCAACAATAATCATCGCATCACAAATTATGCGGACGATACCAGCTTTCTAATAACAGCTAAAACTGTTTCGGAATTAGAAGAAAAAGGGAGCCACCTCTACAAAAAGATTTCAGATTGGTTTGCATCAAATATGTTAAAGGTAAACATAGAAAAAACACAAGCTGTTTTATTTAAAACAAAACAGAACAAATCGCAAACTCCTCAACATATAACTCTGGGCAATGAGAGGATAACCTTGGAAAAAGGAATAAAATTCTTAGGGGTAGTGATTGACAGTTCGTTAGACTGGCGCTCGCATATCGACGTTTTGGTGACAAAACTATCAAGAATGTGCTATATAATAAATAGCATAAAGTCATATCTTGGTAGTGAGTCGACTAAGACAATCTATTATGCTTGTTTTGACTCACTGTTAGGATTTGGGGTGATTTTTTGGGGAAATAGCACAACAATAAGCAAAGTGTTTGTGCTACAAAAAAGGTGCATACGATCCATCTTTAGACTAAAATTTAAAGAGACCTGTCGCGGAATATTCAAAAAGAATAGGATGCTGACAGTATATGCAGTCTTTGTGTACGAATCATTAATTTTTATATTCAAAAATAAAAGTCTTTTCAGTAATGACAGTGACAAACTTTACAACACAAGAAATGTGAACATTAAACAACCGATGCACAGGCTCACGATAACGGAAAAGAACGCTATGCATCGATGCATAACGTTTTATAACGCGCTACCTACGAAAATCAAAAATGGTGATTCACTTAAAAAATTTAAGACATCGGTTTTTAATCTCCTCGTTGAAGCAGAATTATATGCCCTGAGTGATTATTTTGAAGCTTGTAAATAATAGATATATACATATACTTGTTACGCTGACACAATTTCATCAATGTTCTTCCAGAATTATATTTTACTTTTGTAAGCATTATTGTAATAAAGTTTGTTTATTATTATTATTATATTTTTAACTTTACTTGAAATCAGTGTTTAATACGCGTGGCGCATGAAGTAAAATTTCGAGTTTAGAAAAGCCCCGTGAAAATTTGTCTCGGGTCGCTGCGCGACCCTCGACAAATTTTCTACGCGGGACTTTTCTAAACTCGAAATTTTACTTCATGCTTAGTCTGGGAGTGGAGACACTCGTTCGTACATTTTCGAATTATCATAAAGTTGTGTATTTATTTTCAAGAAAATCTTTCTCGGTTTCTTGAACAAAGACAAAAGAGCTGAGGTGAATAGTGTTTAGGTAAAAGTGGTTTATTTTTTAGTTGGCTACAACTTTTGTTTGAAACATTTTTTCATTTAGACGTCGAAAGCCATAATCGGTGAGTTGTTGATGTCCACTAGATTTTTTAGTTTCTAATTCAAAAACAAAAGAGCTGAGGTGAACAGTGTTTAGAAGAAAGAGGTATATTTTTTCGTTGGCTACAACTTTTGTTTCAAACATTTTTTGACTTAGACGTCGAAAGCCATAGTAAAATTCGTTTAATAAAGAAACATGTAATGATTTCTAGTGATTTTTAACGCAAGACTTTTAGACATTTGATGGTATAATTAATATTGAATTACTGAAATAAGTATTTATTTTTAATAGAGTCGTAAATATACGGTAAACAATGTAAAATATTTATTGAATTAAAATATTTAGAAAATAACAATACAATAAATTGTATATTATTATAATTATACTGGGTGTCAGTTTTTAAACGGAATGTATGGGAATCTCGGTTATATAAAGAGATAGAGAGTCGGTTAAAATGGGGCAAAGTTGCATAATTTAGGGCCCAATAATAACCCAAAAACAAGTTTGAAATATCTTATTTCCTTAAGGAGATATTGTCAAAAAACCTATTTTTGAAAATTCGTTATTATTTTTTTATTCAAAAACAATTGAATCCAGACATTTACAATTTTGACATTATAGTCACTTAACGATAAATCTAGTAACATATTTTATTTTAAGATAACTGTAACATTTAACTAGGGACCATAGCTAACTTTTGTTTTTCTTATGGGCGCCATTTTGGATTTTGGTATTTTTTGGAAGAATATTTTTTACTGAATTCAATGATGTACCACACTTATAGTTTATTGTACATTTTATACGTAAAATTTTAATCTTTTGGTTTTTCAAAGAGTGCCTTGGAAACAGTTAAGTAACTCACTTATTTGGCAACTCCTAGGACCCATAATTTGCTTACATATCACCCCTGAAGACGGGCATCCGACGATACATACTTTAACAGTTGTGACATATTTTAAAGTAACGAGTATCTTCCACTCCCAGACTAAGCATGAAGTAAAATTTCGAGTTTAGAAAAGCCCCGCGTAGAAAATTTGTAGAGGGTCGCGCAGCGACCCGAGACAAATTTTCACGGGGCTTTTCTAAACTCGAAATTTTACTTCATGCGCCACGTGTATAAACCATTGATTTGAAGTGTAGTTCAAAAACACACAAATACATCTTTAATCAGAGTAACACAGAAATTTAGTCTGTTATCAACGATGTTCAGTGTTAATAATAAATAATTAGGTTGTGAATATTTTTCTTAAAACAACTGATAACGATATTTATATGTTAATGGTTGAAAAAAAAAAAATCAAATTTATTCTTAAACGATTTGTATTCGTGATTCGAAAAAACAGGATTCGAATCTTTGATTCGAATCATATTTATCTCTTACGAATCCTTTATTCGAGTATTCGTGATTCGAATCATATTAGGTGATTCGGATTCGTTATTCGAATCCTTTTCACGAGGATTCGTCCCAGCTCTGTTAAATAGTAGTCAAATCTATAGTTTATCAGTTCAGCAAATCGCCAGATTATCAGTAAATAAGATCTCTAGTTGCTGCAACTGTACTGCCTACCAGAGCTGGGCAGGATTCGAATCATTCAGGATTCGATTCCCGGATTCGAATCCATTTAGAGGATTCAAAAGAGGTATTCAAATTCTTAAGTAAAAACGGATTCGTGATCCGGATTCGTTTTATTTTTTTTTAAAAGGATTCGTATTTGAATCCTTATAAAAGGATTCGAATCCTCATACACGGATTCAAATACTCCCAAATAAATAAACGTTTATTTACGGCAGTGCCATTATTACAAAATAATACAATAAAAGAAATCCAAAAAGCTTAAAAGCTTAAAAAAAATATAAAAAACAGAAAATAATTTAAAATATACATGCATGATTGATAACTAAAAATAAAAGTTAATTTAAATAATTTAAATCGACTGAATATGAAATATAAATATTATTATAATACGCTTACGAAAAACGATTCAATCTAGCCTTAAATTGTTGAAATGACAATCCAAAGAGATCAAACCAATGGTATTGGTTGTAGTCATTGCCGGTCTTCATCAGTCTGGTAATCGTTTTCATCGATGCTGAAACTGTGCGATGAGAGTCCAAATAAAATAATGTATTGGTCCGGGTGTTCCTTGTAGGCACATGCAAAGTTAAGGCATCTAACAGGCCGGGGGAATTAATGTGCCCATTGATTATCCGATATAAAAGGCAAATGTCGGCATTTACTCTACGATTCTGGAGAGTTGACAAATTGAGGTCTTCCATTACTTGTTTGTAATCACCGCGGGCATGGCGATGTCTGGATTTGTACTCAATACATCGCAAAAATTTCCTCTGTACTACTTCCAAACGTTCCATGTTGTAATTAGTAAATGGTGTCCAGACGGGCGACGCATATTCAAGATAAGATCTAACGAGGGAGCAGTATAAAGTTTTAAGACATTCCGTGTCCAGATTTTTAGTTATATGCCATACGAATCCCCACATTTTTAAAGCTTTCGAAATAATATTGGAGATGTGGATGTTAAAAGAGAAACTCGAATTGAATGTTACTCCAAGATCTTTAATTGTGTCAACTCTCTCAAGGTTTATTGAATTGATGTTGTATGTATGAAATATTTGACTTTTGTTATTACAGGTGGACATAGCGAAGCACTTGGATACATTTAAATATAAACGATTATCATCGCACCATTTGTAGAGCTGGTCTAGATCGGATTTCATGCCAAGGCAGTCATTTTCAGAGCGAATAATTTTGAATAACTTTAAGTCGTCCGCAAACATTAGAAATTGGCAGTTTTTGAAGATATCTTGAAGATTATTGATAAATAATAAAAATAAAATTGGCCCTAAATGCGACCCTTGAGGCACACCTGATGTTATGTGTATAGGATTTGAAATAAAATAATTCTAAAATAATTCGAATCATCGCTATTAAGCCTGGGATTCGAATTCAATTAATTCAAATAGTCAAATATTCTAATATGAATATTTAAATCACAAAATTAACTTAACCATGAAAAATGTCCAGCCTTAATAGTATATTTTTAACTTCACTTAAAATCAGCGTATAAATTGTGTAAATTTAAAACAAAAAAGAAGTATTCATTAAATATTAAAGTTGTATCTAAAACAATTACAAACTGTAAATGTATAATAAATTAGTTTACGGAACACACGGATTAAATGTAAACCAGAAAACAATTTAAACAGTATAAAAAGGCCAATTTATTTCATGGTACACTACATTTATTGTCAAAAAATCATGTGAATAAGATTTATTCTATCACTTTTCTGGCATAAATATTAAATTTATATCAACATAAGGGGCATAATTGGATTCAGAAAAACAATGTCTAATATAATAAAATGAGGAAAGTATATACAGCCATATAAAAATTTAAAGTTGACAACTATTTGGCAATAAAGTTAATTTTGAAAAAATATATAATTACTGCCAATTTACAGTAATGAAACAGCAATTGACTTTTTTATATAGTTAATTCAAATGGGTCAATAATTAACAGAGTTATGGAGTTGGGCGCTTCTTATCGAACACCCGGTATATTCAATTTCTGACGTATATTCTTAAAAAAGAAATATTTTTTTTAGAGCACATCTTTTATAATTACAAGGAAATTACACCAAATCAATCTCATTATATAATAAACATTAAGAAATTCTAAACGAAATTAGAAAATCTAAAAGTTAATTAAAACTATAAAAATTACTAGAAACCAGATTTTTATAAAATTATCAAAGATTGTTTAGAAATTATTAAAACATCATTGTGTGCGAAATAAACACCTTATTTAAATATTCTAGAAAAGTTGTATCAAATCAACAATAAACTAAAAATAAAACCTTGGGTTTGTTTTCTTTCTTTCAGGGGTTCTTATTTTTTGAAGCGTTTAATATTTGAATAAAATTATACTATACAACACTTTATATTATATCATAATTTGTTGTTTTCGTTAATTGCACTTTATTTTTTTTTTAATTGTTCGTAATCGTAATAACAATAATGTAGTGTTATTACGCAGATGTTTTTTTCAATATTTATATATGTATATTGTAATAAATGTTAATCCGCATTAAATATAAATATATTCCAACCCCTCATTAAGCGTGAAGTAAAAAAAAATAACAAAAATCAGCATAGGTATTTAAATGGGTTTAAGTTTCATGAAATTAGTAAAAACTTTATCAAATCCTGTACAAATTAGTTTGTTAGTTTTATTTACTTTAACAAAACATATTTTGAATAAATACAAAGTTGGTATTATTTATAAAATGTACAACAAATATAATTAAATATATTAAATTATTTAAACTATTGCCGAATAAATAAAAAAAAATCGTGGAAAACAAATTATACAAATTAGTATATACTGGTGAAACAGTTGACACAATCATGAATTATTATTAAAATTGGGTAAAATGATTTATTAGGTTTTTATTGTTCATTAATTAAACTAACGGGTGTATTCCACTCCAAGACTAAGCATAAAGTAAAATTTGAAACTTCTAAGAACGAGTGTTGTCCACTCCCAGACTAAGCATGAAGTAAAATTTCGAGTTTAGAAAACCTGAGAAAAATTTTCACGGGGCTTTTCTAAAATCGAAATTTTACTTCATGCGCCACGCGTATAAAACACTGATTTAAACTGAAGTTCAATAACACATATATCATCATTAATTAATATAATTATTTAATTAGATATTTAGTCGGTAAATAATTAGGTTTTGGCCAGTGTTCAAACACAGTATGGTGAAACAGAAGAATTTCAAATAAATCAAGGAGTACGTCAAGGTGACACTCTCTCGGCAACGTTGTTTAATCTAGCTCTGGACTATATTCTGAGAAATATTGACAAAAACACATTGAGAACAAAAGGCACACAGATAATAGCGTATGCAGACGATATAGTAGTAGTCGCGAAGCAAAGAAAACTAATGATATCAGTACTGGAAGAAATAGAGAAAGAAACAAAGAAAATGGGAATGGAAATTAACACCAACAAGACCAAATTTATGAAATGTGGAAAAAAAGAAGAAAATGAGCACGTTAAAATTGGAAAATATAAATTTGAAGTTGTTGATAAATTTAAATATCTAGGAGTACAGATAGCAAGCAACGGAAAAAGACAAGAAGAAATTATAGAAAAAATACAATCTGCTAATAGAGCAGTATACGCTAACATTAACATACTGAGGAACAATATAGCAACAAACAAAATAAAAATGGACGTTTACAAAACTATGATCAAACAAATTATGACTTACGCTGGGGAAACAATGACAATGACGCAAAAAGAACAAAATGAATTACTAATAATGGAGAGAAAAATAATGAGAATGATACTTGGACCCATAATGGAAAATGACAATGAATATCGCAGAAGGACGAACAGGGAAATAAGACAAGAAATGGGGGAGGAAGATATAATAAGTCACATAAAGATGCAAAGATTAAGATGGTTGGGGCACGTGTGGAGGTCAGAATCGACAGCGACAATAAGAACTATAGCTGAATAGAACCCCGGAGGAAGAAGGAGGAAAGGAAGGCCCAGATCGAGATGGATAGATGAAGTCGAGGAAGATCTTAGGAGAATGGGAATCAAGAATTGGAAAGAGAGGATAAAAAACAGAAAAGAATGGAGAGAAGTAGTGAACAAAGTCAAAGGACTTTTATAAATTAAAATAGGAAGAGAAGAAATAGATTCAATGGGAATTGATCCACCCCAGAAATCGGATCATGAAAGCTTCAGAAAAGAAGCAGCCAGACTCCACATGGAGTGTAGTGCTACTGTATATATAATTAGGTTTTTTAACATTTTTATTAATAGAAACTGATAGGATAAAATGTAACTGGTTGCAAATAATAGATTCAAATTTTTTTTAAAGGATTTGTATCCGTGATTCAAAAATGAGGATTCGAATCTTTAATTCGACTCATATTTTTCATTTACGAATCCTTTATTCAAGTATTCGTGATTCGAATCATATTAGGTGATTCGGTTTCGTGATTCGAATCCTGTTTTTGAGGATTCATCCCAGCTCTGCTGCCTACTGTACAATTAATATATTTTTCAGTTTTTCAGTTCAACGGTCCATTGTTTCATAAGATTATTTATTCATTTACTAGCAGTTCATAAATACTACAGTTAAGCAATTCTATCGCTGTTAATTACTTCACACTATACTCAGTTTTAATGACCACTACCTCTAAAATTAAAACTTCAGTAGTTCCACAATTTTAAAATTCATGATTCATTGCCTTAGGCAGATCAATTTTATAGTATCTCAAAAGTTCTAGTGTTCATTACTTTTAATGGCCATCAGTTTCAGAAACTCGTAGTTTTGTAGTTCGACAATTTATTAGTGCATCAGTTATAATGATTCATTGCTTTAGAACCTGGGTCTCCAAACTATCTTCTTCGCGGGCCACAAATACAATTCTACATAATAAAGTCGGCCAAGATCCGATTAATTTTATAAAATTATGAAAAATTTAAGGAGCAATTGTTACAATATTTCAAAATATGACATTTACAAAAAAAATTACAAACAATCACGGGCCGGATTCATGCAAGTCGCGGGCCGGATTTGGCCCGCGGGCCGTAGTTTGGAGACCACTGCTTTAGAAGATTATCACTTCTATAGTTTCTCAATTCTAAACCGGCCTAGTTTATCTACTTATTTATTGACAGTTCATAAATGCTACAGTTTACCAGTGCCAATAAATAAGTAGATAAACTATAGTCTGTTTAAAAACTAGAAGGAGTAAGTGTCAAACCCCAATTTACACTATAAAAAGTTACCAGAAATATCACTAGATAAATTTGGCGGCAGTTTTAAATAATTTCATATTTACTCTTTAAATAAAATCAAATATCAATTTTGTACTTCTTAATTGTGGTTAAGTATTTTCTTTTCCATCGTACATCGTTAGTTCAATTTAAATGCTTATACGGCATCTCACCATATATCTGTGAAATAAAACATATTTACATTATGTTCATAATATAATATGGAATTTATATAATAATGTGTCTCTATTAGAGCTGGGAAGAATCCTCGTAAAAAGTATTCGAATCACGAATCCGAATCACCTAATATGATTCGGATTACAAATACTCGAATAAAGGATTCGTAAGAGAAGCACGAATACAAATCCTTTAAGAATAAATTTGATTTTATTATTTTTTTAGCAACCATTAATATATAAATATCGTTACCAGTTGTTTTAACAAAAATATTCAAAATCTAATTATTTATTATTACTACTGAACATCGTTGATAACAGACTAAATATCTGACTCCCTGTTACTCTGGTTAAAAATGTATTTGTGTGTTTCTGAACTCCACTTCAAATCAGTGTTTTGTACGCGTGGCACATGAAGTAAAATTTCGAGTTTAGAAAAGCCCGAAAATTTGTCTCGGGTCGCTGCGCGATCCTCGACAAATTTTCACGGCGCTTTTCTAAACTCGAAATTTTACTTCATGCTTAGCCTGGGAGTGGAAACACTTGTTCAAAACATCAAATTGAACTTTATTATAAAATCGACTAATGCCTGAAATTTACGTAAATAAAAATTCACTGAATATCATTAAAACCGGGAAAGTCAGAGAAAAGTCATGGAATTATATTCAAATTTACCAAAACACTAACAAAAAAGTCATATGATATTATTAAATTTGTCAAAATCAGCAGACAAATTACGAAACACGTAAAAATTTATAAAATTAACTTAAATATTGGCAAAAACAATGAAAACTATTAAACAGAATGGGGGTTTCCCACAGAAGAAAGTCGGAAAAGTTTAACATTTCAGATTGTGGCTACCATGTCAGTTTTACTTCAAACAATATTAAACAAAATTTTGAAAATATGATTATTATCTTTGAAAACATTTTTAATCATTTAATGTTCTTATCAAAGCATTCGCTTTGAAGTTTCGAACGAGCGTTTCCACTCCCAGACTAAGCATGAAGTAAAATTTGGAGTTTAGAAAAACCCCGTGAAAATTTGTCGAAGGTCGCGCAGCGACCCGAGACAAATTTTCTGGGCTTTTCTAAACTCGAAATTTTACGTCATGCGCCACGCGCATAAAACAGTGATATTCCGTGAAATTTAAAAACACACAAAAAACATCTTTCATGTTATTCCTCACAATTAATTAGAATTATTTTTGACAATTCAAATCTTTTTGTAAGTATTCGAATCCTTTTACAAGGATTGGAATCCTGTTACAAGAATTCGAATCCTTTTATAAGGATATCACCCACATTTAAACTTAAATACGAATCCTCTTAAAAAAATGTAACGAATCTGGATCACGAATCCAGTTGAACTAAAGTATTCGAATGCCTCTTTTGAATCCTCTAAAAGGATTAGAATCGAGGAATCGAATCCTGAATGATTCGAATCCTGTCCAGCTCTGGTCTCTATCTTACTTAAAATTGATTTGTTTCATAAAACTATAGAAGGTAGAACGACTCATCTTTGGCATGCCTGCATGATCGTTTACTTCTTTTCTTCAAAGTTGGCAGTTCATTTTTATATAAGACACTATGCACGGATCTCTTCACTACGTCATCAAAACTTGTAATTATGTCCTCCAAGCTGTTTAGAGCTACAAATCTCTCTGGATTTCTTATATTCGCTAATGGTACCATAGACAGTAGAATTTACAACTCCTAAAAATTCAACATTTTATTATTTGATGCATATTCTTATGCTATTTGATATCTCACCTACTGCACCAACAATGTCTGATAGAACAGCAGTCATTTTCATATGTGGATCATCTGTTATCATCTGCTTATACATATTTATTATGCACTGTTTTTCAGACAGATATAAATGACCCAAATCCAACTTCTTACGCTTTTTTGGAGGTGTAGGTGATATTATCACCGAGCTTGTACTGGGTCCATAATCCATCACAACAATATAAACAAAACTAACTTTTAACCATGCTAAAGAAACACCGCACAAAAGGTTATTACGAAACAGACAAAGTTGCAACTCGGTAACGCTTCGAATTAAGGTTATGTCAGCTGTTGTGTCTAATAATGACGTAATTAGTATAGTATAAAATGGGCGCGCTCTCGGCCAATCAGAGTTGTAGGTTTTTTACAAAAGTAATACATATACAGTAAAATATAAAAAAAGATACTATAATTATAACGTTTAAAAAATACTAAATATAATAAAATAAGATTAAAATGAATTGAGTATATAATATAATAATTTAGGAATTAACTTTAAAATTAACATAGATAAAATATACAATTTAAGATAAATTTATAAATAAGTATATAATATGCATCATATAAAATTACAAATGTAATACATATACACTAGAATAGTAAAAAAAAATCTGTAACAAGCACAAACACATTAAAATATTAAATTTTCTTCACCCATCATTACAGTCTAAAAATAAGATACAATACGATGAATTAATTAAGAAGAAGATAAATTGCACACACTATGTAGCTAATGGATGTCGTAGTTATCAGACAATAAATCTTCAATGGAGTAGTGGCATTTTTGTATAAGGTACGTTTTTAACGTTTTTTTAAACTGTTTAATATTAAGTATTTTTATCCATTCTGGCAGTTTATTAAAGATCTTTGGACCATAGTAGCTTGCACCATTTTGAGATTTTACTAATCGTGATCGATACAAGCAGATATTATTTTTATTTCTGGTATTATATTTATGGATTTCGTCATAAGAACGATAATGGTCGATGTTTATATGAATATATAATAGACAGTTAAGAATGTATATTGATGGTAGCGTTAATATTTCCAACCTTATGTATTCATTTTTGCAGTCATCTTTATAACCTAGCCGCGCTATTATTCTAACTGCTCTTCTTTGAAGTCCAAATAACCTATGCATTATTGTAGAGTGTCCCCAAGTTGTAATCCCGTAGGCAAGTAGTGACTCACACAGAGAGAAATATATGCAACGTAAAAAGTGTTGTGGCAAACAGTTTGATAGATGCCTTAATAAATAGATAGTTCTACAGACTCGAGAGGCAGTTTCCTCCCCATGTGTGCGCCACGTTAATTTGTTATCGAGGTAAATACCAAGAAACTTCGTTGATGTCTCTGAGGTGATGTGCGTAGGTCTTAAGGAGAAAACCAGATCAACTGTTTTTTCATTGTTAAATGTTAATTTGTTATTTACCGACCATTCAATAATTTTATGTTTGGTATATTCTAGATTGTTTAGGTACACATTTAGACTAGCATCGCTGTTTGTTACTAAGGTATCGTCAGCATAGAGAAATATTGACGAGTCTTCCTTTGGTAACGGTAAATCATTTATAAAGATGAGAAACAATATAGGTCCGAGGAACCTTGCGGTACACCATATTTTAATGTCTGTTCTGATGACACATTATTTTGTATTATGACTGTCTGCGTCCTCTCACACAGATATGAACTCAAAAGTTTACATGCTGTCGGGTGAAAATTTTAGAAATACATTTTTCGAATGAGGGTTTCATGACAAACACAGTCAAATGCCTTACTTAGATCAAGGAAAGATGCAGATGTATACAGACCCTCGTCGTCGTCGAATTAGATTTAATGTTTCGCGCATTTGACGCAGTTCACTGTTGAACCATTTTATTTGTGTATTGCTTTTTCCTAGTTGTTGTTCAGTATAACTTATTTTGAAGTTATTATTAATAATTTGCAGGAAAATATTAAATTTTTCTTCTGCGGTATAACAGTTGTCGTCAATAAAACTCCAGTCAGTATATTCGAGAAGCGAATAAAATTGCATAGTACTTTTTTTTGTAATTTGTTATCGTTATCACTTTCACTCATAGTAATGTCTACTTTAAAGTGTATGCCAATGTGATCCGACAATCCAGAATCACAAGCCAGAACCGATAAATACGTAGAATGGATGTTTGAAGAAACGTTATCTATACAGTTAGTACCTCTTGTATTAAAATAAACATGTTGTATTAAGCCGTATGTTGCGAGTAGGTCGCATAATTCCTTAGCTCGGTTGTCATTGGTGTTAAATAGTACGTTAAAATCCCCTCCAAAAATTATTTGTTTGTAATGTGCATGAACACTATTCCATCGGGAGATCTGTATACGCATATAATTAGCAGTTTGATTTCGTTTATAAGGGATGCTGATAGTTCGCAGTGTTTATCAATAGAGAGTTCATTAATTTTTGAAAACATATTCACATTGACTTTGCCGTGCGACAGCTGCATTACACCACCATGCTGATAAGTGCGACGTGAAAAACATGACACATTTTTATAATATCCGACTTGAAAAGCGGTCTCTTCTTGAGCTTTTAGCCAGTGCTCACTGAGGCATACGATATCAAAACTATTATCAATTAAAAAAGCGTCTAGTTCATTTATATTGTTCCGTACACTTTGTATATTTGTAAAGTATATGTTTAGGAAACACACATTAGGTACCTTTTTCTGATTGGACAGCCCCGCTAAAAATTTGATTTTTATCGGCACTACTTTTAATTTTATTGTTAAATATGAACCGACTTACACAAACACCTTGTGGCCTGTGTTTAGCGTCTGTAAGTTTTTCATGAAATTTAAAGTCTGCGGCAATTTTAAAAGCAGGCTTATTAGCGTTTATTGTTAGTTTTTCACACAAAAAATCACTTGAGTCTATGATATTTTTAATATGCTCTTTCATATCCTCTAGAAAGACGTTGATGTTTGTACGCTTGATGAAGAGCCAAGTCCTCTTAGGTTCAGCTTTAATTTTTGAAGCTAGTGTTCCTGTCCCGATAATGACTGTTGATTTTTTCCTTTTATTTACAGTTACTGTTTTCCAATGATATGTTTTTTCTGATTCATTTTGCGACTCCGAGTGAGATTCAGCGATATCCGTTGGTGTTATGGTTTTTTCCTTGTGTTCTTTATCTGTCACGATGTTAGACTCAAGGTGTTGGTTATCACTCTCAATAACACTCGTAGATTTAATAAATAGTTCTAGTGTGCAGTTTTTTAAACGATACTAAGTATGAACTGTAGTGCCACTTAACTGTTGAACTGTAGTTTATTAATTCTATGATTTATTGCTTTTGAAGATTATCTATACTTCTATTGTTTCTCAATTCTCAGCAGTTCTATTGCTCATTACTTCAAACGATAGTTTAGTGGTCATCAATTCTAGAAATGTTTAGTTCTGCAGTTCGACAATTTTAAAGTTCAACAGTTCTATGATTTATCACTTTAGGAGGTCATCAGTTCTATATTTTCTCAATTATCATCAGTTATTAAATTCGCATCAGTTAATAAATTCTACAGTTGCTATAACTGTAGAACACTGTAGATCAATTACATTCCTCAATCAGCAGTTCTATTTTTCATTAATTCAAAAGATAATCACTTTTACTTAATGTCAGTTCAAGAAATGTACAGTTCAGCAATTCTGCAGTTAACTTATTGTACAGAGTTTTTCATTTACCGGTTTAATAGTTAATTGGTACTACAGTTTATATAAGTAAGTAAAACATTATCTTTTGAATTAATAAAAAATAGAACTAATAATTGCGGAATGTAATTGTTCTACAGAGTTCTACAGTTATAGCAACTGTAGAAATTATTAACTGATGCGAGTTTAATAACTAATGATAATTGAGAAACTATAGAACTGATGATCTCCTGAAGCAATAAATCGTAGAACTATTAAACTTTCAAATTGTCGACCTGCAGAACTAAGAATTTCTAGAACTAATTAAAACCATTAAAACTAGGTATCGTATAAATAAATGAGCATTAGAACTGCCGAGAATTGAGAAACAATAGAACTATAGATAATACAGTTTACCACTTTAATAGATTATCAGTTTTACTGATAATATATTTATTAGAGTTAATAATAGTACTTGCTAACTAATAAAGTGATGACTGTAAAACTAATAATCTATTGAATTGGTAAACTACAGAATTTATGAACTGGAGTACCAATTTACTATCAAACCGTAAAATGAAAAACGGGAGAACTAATTATCTCTGTACAATAAATCAACTGTACAATTGCTGGACTGTAATTTTTTGAATTAATGGCAATTAAATATTATACATCAATATTGTAGCACATTTCGAAAGTGCAATAATTTTAATTTTAATTTCATTTACGCGGAGCGAATAAACTAAATTCTCAGGCTTTTCTAAACTCGAATTTTTACTTCATGCTTAATCTGGGATTAGAAACACACGTTAAAAGCTTTGAATTGAATTTTTTATAAAAACAACGAATGTGAAAATTTACATCAAAAAATCGTGATAACAATACCTTAAAAAAAATTCCACGTATGTGGTCTGTGGTTAGGCTCAGATATAGCGAAAGTTTGTTAGAATTTACAAAAATTGTGCGAAATTAAAAATTTCACGATTTTTATATAACTACAAACATTTCAGAATTCTAAATTATAAATAAAAAAGTTGCACTATGTTTTATACCACAATATTTTTTATTGAGCACTTGATGTAAACAAACAGGATTTTACAAACTTAACCTCTAACCGGAGATTTTAACGATGTAAGCTCTAAAATTGATTTAAACGATGTGGAGTCTTTGATGTGTTATGCAAACCTGAATAGTTAGACATACATAACCTTGCAATAAATGACATTTGTCACTTCTTTTCCAAGACACACTAATTATAATTTTTGAAAAATATAATTTCAAATTGAAGGTTGATTTTAATTTTGTTTCGACAACGATGATTTTTAAAAACAACATATTGCGCATTATTGGGTTCAGAAAAATAATATTTTAGGATAAAACAAGTGTTTTCCACTCCCAGACTAAGCATGAAGTAAAATTTCGAGTTTAGAAAAGCCCCGCGTGGAAAATTTGTCGAGGGTCTCGCCAGCGACCCGAGACAAATTTTCACGGGGTTTTTCTAAACTCGAAATTTTACTTCATGCGCCACGAGCATAACACATTGGTTCAAAGTAAAGTTTACATTTTTAAAATTGATGTATTCGGATATTTTTTCCAAAGCACACTAATTTAATTTTTATATATATAATTTGAAATAGAAGATTTATTTTAATTATTGGATTCCGAAAAATAATATCTTAGGTTAAAACGAGTGTATTACACTCCCAGACTAAGCATGAAGTAAAATTTCAAGTTTACTAAAGCCCCGCGTAGAAAATTAGCGCTAGCGCGACACTCGACAAATTTTTACAGTGCTTTTCTAAACTCGAAATTTTACATCATGCGCCACGGGCATGACATTGGTTCAAAGTGAAGTCCAAATTTTCAAAATTGATGTATTCTGTATTTTTTCCAAGGCACACTAATTTAATTTTTAAAAATATAATTTGTAATAGAATTCAATTTATTTTCTACAACAATATTATTAAAAAACAACATATTGGGCATTATTGGATTCAGAAAAATAATACCTAATATAATAAATACAAAAAATTACAGGCAGTCGTTTAAAAATTTTAAGTTGGCTATTATTTGGCAATGAAGTTATTATTAAAAAAATCAATATTAATGTCATTTCTTAGTATTTAAACGGCTATGCCTTTGGATTTTAGTTCAATCAAATGGGTCAATAAATAAGATTTATCGCGTTGGACGTTTTTTTATCGAACACCCGGTATATAGTCAATAAATTAAAAGTATTGTCATTTACAAACATACGTTACAGGGACATTGGTGTCCACCGTACAAGGCTCTAATAATGCCTACTTGAAGCGACAACAACAATGAAACTGATAATAAACAAAAATATGACTAATACATTTAATTTTTACAAATTGGTAGTTTATATTGTAACAAATCATATTAATAAATTACAAATTATTACAAACAAAACAGCATCATCCTTATATGAACTTACAGTAGACTTTAAATTGTATAAATTTAAATTTTATTTATATTAATACTTGATAAAAATATACTGCTCTAAAAAAATAACGCAGCACTCATGAAATATCATGAACACAGGTAACCAGAAGTTCTCAAACAGTAAAAAATGCATGAACAATTATGAAAAATCCAATATTTTTTTCCGATTTTATTTTTGCTGCAATTGGTGTCAAAATATTTTGTGTATACGCCCTTAAGAGGATGTACATTAGTTCGATTACACGCTGTATGTATTTAAGCAACTGCAACTTGTCAAAATAAACACAAGAATCAAAGCATTCTTTTTTATTTTAAAGCCGCTAACGCGAAATACATAAAAATAATACACATTTCTAAATGTTTAGCAAAATTGCAGGTGGTACATGGATATAATCTGAAAGTTCATTAAATTATCGAAAAGTGTTTATGAAGTTCATAAATATAAACTCAAAGAAACGTTCTCCGAATTTTAATAGAAAATATGTGCTGGAAGCACACATAAAGAGGATAATAAATTATGATAACATAAACATACGACCAGGCCGATAAGCCATCGACTCGAGAATCCAATAATACAAACAAAGAATTAAACTAAATGCTTTCAAAAGAGATATCAATATATTTAAAATTATTTTACACTACGATGTTTTACGATCCATGAGAAGAAGAGGACGTAAAGGCTGTTAATTCTTAAAATTAGAAACGTGCTCTGCCGAGAAAAAGTGATATGCCCTTAAGTTTTGACATTTTTAGTATCATTTTCAAGTGAATTGACATACTAAGGTTCACGATTACAGACATTATAAACAATTTAGGAGTGGGGAATACAGGATGACGGTTTCTTCGATAAGAAGGTTGAAAATGTCAAAGTTGTTAAAAACCATGAAAATTATCTAAATTTATAAAAAAATACAAAGAGCATTTAAAAAATACAAAAAATACTAATAAAATAACAAAATTTCTGAAAGTTGCAAAAAATAGTAAAAATTAGCTTAAAAATTAACTAGAAACGATATAAATTGATAAAAAAACAGATTTAATCAAATTAAGCAAAGTTTAAAATGACACAGAAATTCACAAATCTAAGATGTCATTTCTTTCGTCTTGTTATTAACTTTATTGAATAAATATTAACAAAGAACCGATTGAAATTATATAAATTTAAATTGATAAATTGTTGACGTCTTCAATCTTCTTCTTTGTTTATATTTGTTCACTTTATTAAACAAATAAAAAAAATTGGAAAAAACGTCAACATTAAAAAAAAAGAAAATTTGTGAATTTTTATAAATCCTTAAAACTTGTACAATTGATAAACTGATAGTGAAATTTAATAAAAAAATAGTATAAAGTAATCAAAATGGATTATAAACATTTTCTAAAGATTGTAAAAAAACGCAAACTTAAAATGAAGTTGTCAACAAGCAACAACCATAAAAGTTTACCAATCAATAAAATTCATAAATGTTGATAATTTCAACTGAGCAAAAAATGTAATTATAATTTTTTTATGTCCGTAATTAGTTGTACAAATTGATCAAATTAAATGTATTAATTTACTTTGGAGATCCATTTCCTATATAAATCATTACAATTTTATTAAAAATAGGTATTAGAATTTTAAAAATACGTTAAAAATATTAATAAGAACAGTATTAATATGTTGAAATCAATAAAATTAAAAGATAAATATAGGGCATTTTCTTTTCAGGTGATTATTTTTAGATGTACATTTTCAGACATTCGTTGTTTTATTAAAAACGTTCAATTTGAAACTTCTAACGAGTGTTTCCAATCCTAGACTAAGCATGAAGTAAAATTTCGAGTTTAGAAAAGCCTGAAAATTTGGTTTGGTCGCGTAGCGCGAAGCGCGGAGCGGCCAAACCAAATTTTCAGGCTTTTCTAAACTCGAAATTTTACTTCATGCGCCACGCGTATAAAACACTGATTTCAAGTTAAGTTCAAAATATTCTGATCAGGTTTATACATTTATGGTTTATTGCATTATTAAATTAATTCTAAATCACCCTATTTTATTACGAAAATTGAGGTTATGTATAAGACCTAAACTAGGGCTATTAAAACATTAGTTGAAAACTTACAATAGTAATCTTCTAAAACGTTTAATAACCCGAAAATGTCAAAATCATCCTCAGAACTGTGTTAAAGCTTATGCTAACGTCTATTAATAAGGCTGCTTATGTTTAAACACGTTTGTTCACAGCAATCTTATAATATGTGCATTATTTAATTGTGTAGGCAGCATAAATGGGGTGCATTTAACACTCAAGTGCATTTAACACGGGATTTGCTTGATAAATATGGTTTTATTAACACGGATATAAATAATTGCCTATTTAGATTATTTGCCGCTATGCAGTAACAGCATTGTGCTAGTCAAATCAGCTTCTTTTGTCTTACATTTGACCATGGTGGTGATGACGTCGTCGATGCCATTTTGTTAAAGTACGAAATAACACGTCAACATCTCCGCCGTTCTCACTAGTTTAACTCGCGTAATACGCGTCTGTAAATATAAATCTTTCTCAAATCGGTTAAACAATTGTAATTCTATCCGTCGCGAGTGTTTTTTAAAGCGGAACAAACTTTAGCACCGTGAAAACTCTATCCAAACGGAAAAGTTCGTTTTTTGTGCAAAGAGTGCGTTTCTATGTAACTTAGGCGAAAGGGTAGACTGTGTGAGTATTATTTATTATTGAACAATTGTTCATATTTGTGTTAAAGTGGGATTAACTATTACACATTCAAATTATAGTTCCGCAATCTGTCATCATTTATCTGTAAAATTATTATAAATAATACCGACCACTAAGACTGACCCGTATTTGATAAATATATATAATAAATGTTGTGTTGTATATTGTTGTTGTCGTGAACAAAGTATAGTGTATAACTCGTATACAATGGCTATTAATTACTCGAACGACTTGCTCCACTCGCATTCGGCTCGTTCCGCAAACCTCATTCTCGTGTTTAATAGCCATCATTATATGCTCATTGTACAATATACTACTTAAACATGTTTTTAATTCTTAATGTTTTAAGCACGTTTTGTAAATAAAAACTGTTTGTTTTAATTAGAATGAAAAAAAAAGTGTTTTTTAACAGCCCTGGTTTTAACCTTACTATAAGCGATATTTTATAAATTATCATCGACTCTTGCAACACCAATCAAACACATTCGACACATCCAACCTTTATCTAATGTACTAACACATATATCATCACAAAATTGACATCACCTTAACACATCTGTGAATGCGCACACAAACTGACCTTAAAATAAATAATTCCCTTTAGCATTTCATTTCCAGAAACGAGCAAATCCCGATGTAATCGCAAATATTATTATTATTATCGAGGCGTAATTGCGAATATGCGGATTTATATTTAAGGAGCTGCCAATTTTAATACACCATATATCATGATACACATGGAGAAAGTACGATAATTGCGAAATAATTGCCGGTTGCACACCCGCTCACGTATCTCTGTGTGTGTATTTCTTTCGCTTGGAGTTTATTCGGTATAGTGACTAGAATGTTAATTAACACATAACGGTTTGCTCGTAAATATGTACGTATGTGTTAAACAATTGTTTACACGGTGTTCATTAAGCATTAGTCATTAGTTGGATTTGTTTATGGAATTGTGTATTATTTGTCTTGTCTAGAAGATAAATAAATTTTACTTACTTATTTATACCTAATCATATTTTCTAAGAATTTCCTGATTTTACACATAACATCCACATTTAATCAGTGATTACAACAATTTAAAAAAGTTTGGCAGTTGTATTTTAAAAGCCAGTTGATCAATCAAACTACCTACTTTTTATTAAACAACACGTTTTATGAGAAATCAACTCACATTTCTTTTATAAAAAATGTGAAGAATTGATTATTTTACTGTTTAACGTTTGTGAAAACAATTGATGTTTCTTAAGCTTTTCATAGTGCTTGAAACAGCAAATATGAATTAAGTTGTCTTGAAAAACTTAGAATGGTTTTTCAACTTAGATATTTAAGTTTATGATTCTCACATTTTTTGTCAAATTTTATAATGTTAGTGAATTTTGATATTTCTGTTATTGTTGCATGGAGGTTATTTTATTGAATAGGGTTTTACATTTTTGTTTAAATTTTCAATGTTTGCTTGTTTTTGGTTGATTTCTTGAATGTTTACGTTTTTTTGTCAATTTGTGTTAGTTTTGAATAAGATTCAAACAAATGATTAAGGTATGATTCACGTGAGGCAAAGCGGTAGCCAGGGGGGGATATGGGGGTTTCAAAATAGTTTGATGTCATCACTTACGTGTGTGATAAGAGACAGAAAACTTCATAATATGTCTGCTATGGTTTTTAGATGGAACATGCGAAAACGTATGTTTCGGTATGAAGCTTTAAAATTTTAAGAATTAACCAAGGGCGTATCCAGAGGAGGGGCACACGGGGCGCCAAAAAAAATCTTTGTGTATGTCTATTTTGGAAAATACCAAATTTATTACAGACTTTTCGTATACACTGTATACATAAATCTATTTTCAGACACAATTATGCCCGGTATTATAAACGATTAATAAATCATTAGATAACACATTTATTATTATATATATATATTATGTGTAAAATGGAGATTTCCGTACAAATAAATAAATAAATAAATAAACTATTCGTGGAGTAAATTTATTTACCTAGTAAACTAATGGGCAAATAAAATTGCGTAATATAAACCTGGTAAATAGCAATTCTAGAAATAAATAATTTATTTAGTAGATTACAGACCGAAATTAAACATTTTCATTGTGGCCATACCTGGAACCACCAATTTTTTATATTGACTTGTAAATATTTCAAATTAAAACGTCAATCAAATTGGAAATGTAGTATAATTCCTACTAATTATAGAGAATAACCGTAGAATAGGACAGAATTACACAGAACAAGAAAAAGAAAGCTTATTAGAAATTATAAAAGACTTAAACGAGTGTATTCCACTCCAAGGTTAAGCATGAAGTAAAATTTCGAGTTTACCAAAGCCTGAAAATTTGGTTCGGTCGCGTAGCGCGAAGCCCGGAGCGGCCAAACCAAATTTTCAGGCTCTTCTAAACTCGAAATTTTACTTCACGCGCCACGCGTACAAGACACTGATTTCAAGTGAAGTTCACTTGTTCACAATATTTCAGTGTTTTCAGTGTTTGATACGCGTGGCGCATGAAGTAAAATTTCGAGTTTAGAAAAGCCTGTAAATTTGGTTTGGTCGCTCCGCGCTTCGCGCTACGCGACCAAACCAAATTTTCAGGCTTTTCTAAACTCGAAATTTTACTTCATGCTTAGTCTGGGAGTGGAAAACACTCGTTTTAAACTTTAAATGGAACTAATTTAAAAAAGCATATGCATAAGTATAAAAATCCCTAGTTATGTCTGACTTGAAAAACTCTAGGTCTTCGACTCCTTAGAATGTCTTTTGGTTCGAATTAATCACTGTCAGGGAAGATACTATGAGCGAACTTAAATCTGACATGGATGATATGGTAGACATGATAACCGTAATGAAATTATTAAATATAAGTAGTAGAATCTAAAGTAATTATAATAATATAATAGACTTTTGACTTTTAACTGTCAAATTATTTAGAGAATAAAATTTATTTGGTAGAAAAACAAACAAATAATTTACTGAGGAAATTTATTAGCCAAATATAGTTATATTGTGTTTATAATACCGAAATTTTTGGAATTAATTAATTTATTCCTAAAGTAAATTTTATTTAGGGAATAAAACTTTTTAAAATACCGGACATTAATATAATGCAGTTTATTTATTCTCTTTCCGGATTATGATTATTTATACAGGGCGAGTCTAAAGTCGGGAATAAAATTTATAGTTTTGTTATCTTGGGTTTTGAATGCACCAAAAAGGGCGCATTAATGTGCAAAAATCGACCTGTCCCAGGGTTTTTCCATCAATGCGCATTTTTTGGTGCATTCAAAAATATTGTGATGTCACTAGTGTTTGACGTGTGACGTCAGTGGCATTTTTTTAGATAGAATTTAATTTTTTTATCTGGTAATTTATGTAGAGCTCTTAATTCTCTTTATAGTGAATTTTTTTTTGAAAAATACGCGTCATTTAATCTAAAAACAAGAAAAATGATGATAAAAATCCGCACAAAATTCATAATCACTATATTAAATGTATTTAACTGTCAAACTTGTTAAAATGTCGAATATTTAATAAAACAATATTTTTTTAGTTAGCGATTTAACTAAAAACATCTGATAGAGCAATTATGATTTTTTGCGGATCTTTATCACCATTTTTTCAATCTCTTGTTTTTAGATTAAATGACGCGTATTTTTCAAAAAGAATATGCGAATATAAACAGAATTAAGAGCTCTTCAAAAGTTGCCAGATACAAAAAATCGACTTCTATTTAAAAAAAATGCCGATGACGTCACACGTCAAACACTAATGACGTCACAATATTTTTGAATGCTCCAAAAAAAGGCGCATTAATAAACAAAAATCGACCTGTGTCAGGGTTTTTCTATCAAACCCAAGATAACAGAAATATGAATTTTATTCCAGACTTTAGACTCACCCTGTATACTGGGTGAGTTTTTTTTTCATGTCCTCCATGGGGATCTTGGAAACTATAAGAGATTAAGTGAGCAAAGTAGTGCAGTTTTATGAGCTGAATAATAATACACTCTTAACATTTTCGAAAAGATACATTGAAAAATATGAAAAGTGCCGATTTTTTTAAATACATATTTCTTGGTTATTAAAGAGATAGATAAAACTGTAAACAGCAAAGTTTTAGATAATTTGACACTAAATAATAAAATGTTATCAGATATTTTATATTGACATTAGTTTTCAAGATATAACACAAACTTGCATTTTTTTAAATGAAAACCATAGTTAGCTAAGTCATCATTTAAAAGGGATTTTTTTTCTCTTTAATCAGATATATCACTTGATAAACTTAATTATAAAAATAATTTTCTATTTAATTTACAACAAACAAATAGTTGGCCATGATAAAATGATAATTATAAAACAATTGCGGCTGTTTGTAATACAGGAATTTGGTTATTATTTGTCAAATAAGTTTATTTAGAAGTTATATGTTGGAAGAAATTGAAATGAGTATGAAATAATGGCCATACAAAGACAGTTGTTTTTAACACTAAATAAATTGACTAAAATAAAACAATGAAACTAACTATTACAAACAATCGCAATTGTTTTATTGTAGTCATTATTTTGTTGTTGTCAATAAAATAGAAAATAGTTGAAACCTCAGTTATTTTTGTAAATAAGTACACCAAGTGATATGTCGAATTGAAGAGAAAGAAAAATCCCGTTGTAATGATCACATAGCCAACTATGGTTTTCATTTAAAGAAACGTAAATTTGTGTTATATCTCGAAAACTAATGGTGATAAAAAAAATTTGCATTTAGTGTAAAATTATCTAAAACTTCGGTGTTTATACTTTTTTCTGTCTCTTTTAATAACCGAGAAAAGTCTATTTAAAAAAATCGCCACTTTGACATTTTTCAAAATATCTAGTTACCCTTGACGTTTTCGATAATTTTACAAATGACTTATTATTCAGCTCGCAAAACTGCACTACTTAATAACCGAGAAAAGTCGATTTAAAAAAATCGCCACTTTGAAATTTTTCAAAATATCTAGTTACCCTTGACGTTTTCGAAAATTTTACAAATGACTTATTATTCAGCTCGCAAAACTGCACTACTTTGCCCATTTAACCATTTCTTTATATCTTATAGTTTCTGAGATCCCTATAGAGAACATAAAAAAAACTCACCCTGTATAAATTAAATATATAATATGAAACATAAGAAACTAATATAACATGAGTTATGTTTTAAATTCTCATGCAGTCACTTAAAAATATATTTATTTATTATTATAAAACTTACAACTAGTATAAATACTATTGTGCTAATTGACTAGTTTTATTTTTTTAAATTTTAGAACTAACACTACCATTATTGTAATTCTTTTAACAGCCACAGCTGAACGAACATTTTCAACCCTCATAAGATTAAAGACCTGGATCCGAACAAAAATGATAGAGGGCAGGTTAACAGAACTCGCTCTTCTTAATGTCCACAGAGACATTGAAGTTAACCCTGAAAATGTATTAAATAGATTTGGAGGCAAAAAAAGTAGGAAGCTCTACTTCATAATATAATCGAAGAAATTTGAATTGCCTTAAACTTAATACAAGAATTTAATCTGAATTCTTTGTTTATTTACGAGTTCAACCTTATTCAAGATAAATGATGATTATCTTGAATAAGGTTGATTATGTATCTAAAATGTAATTTTCTCTTTTATTCTCTGAAAAAATACTGTAATAGTTTTCTTTTTGTAAGGCTATAAGCCATCATTAGTACGGCATGACAAATAAATTAGTGAATGAACGATTAATTTAAAATATATATTCAAGTGCGGTTAAACGTCACATTTTGACAACGTCTTCATAAAACTAAAACTGCAAAAACCCAGCCATATTTTAATGAATGTGCACAATCGTGTTAAATGTGAGTTCAAGTGGTATAATTCCAATTTTCACATCTACTAAATAGCAGAGCTGGGCAGAATTCGAATCATTCAGGATTCGAATAAAACACACACTCGTGGGAGAACTTGAAAGGAGAATAAGAAGAAGTGTACACCACTTATGAAACAATTGAAACATTCTAGTAGAAACTGTATTACGGTGAATAAAAAAAGAGATAGATTACTCACTCAGATATCTAAATTTTACTCAGTTGCATTTTAACAATATAATAATATACACATATATTTTATTATGTTTTCATAGCAAACAATTGCATTTTTATTTTGTTACGAAGCATTTTTCGTTGACATAAACTCAATATTACATAACCTATAAATCTAATTTGTTGACATAAATTCAATATCACATAACCTACAAATATAATTTGTTGATATAAACTCAATATTACATAAACTACAAATCTAAAATTTATAGCCTAGAATAACAATTGTTTATCAAAAATCAAAACAAAAATGTTAAGTTACGAAATTTCGAATATTTTAGATATTGAAGCTTCAATATTTTAGAGTCAAGTATAAGCAATTGTTTTTAAAGAACACTGAAGATCAATGATTTTAATAGAAAACAGAATATAAATAACAAAACAATTACTTGTACGTTAACAGAAGATAAATGATTACAGCAGGAAATCATTGCTTGTAGAAAATTTTAGATAAATAAATGAATATAAGAACAATCAAACAACTACTTGTAAATAAACAGAAGATGAACAGGAATTTGCCTATTAAGTATACATATCCCGATTAATACACAGTATTTGTCCAGGTATTTGATCATTTTTGAAAATCCTTAAATTTGGAGCTTCTTACGAATGTTTCCACTCCCAGACTAAGCATGAAGTAAAATTTCGAGTTTAGAAAAGCCTGAAAATTTGGTTTGGTCGCTTCGCGAAGCGAAGCGGCCAAACCAAATGTTCAGGCTTTTCTAAACTCGAAATTTTACTTCATGCGCCACGCGTATAACACACTGATTTCAAGTGGATTTGAAAACATATTCTTCATCAAATGTCAAGTTAGGAAAAGCTATATATTTCAGATATTGAAGCTTCAATATATATAGCCAAGAATAACAATTGTTTATCAAAATAAAAAGTTCAACAGTTAAGAAATTTCGAATAGTTTAGATATTGAAGCTTCAATATTTTAGAGTCAAGTATAAACAATTGTTTTTAAAAAACCACTGGAGATCAATACTTGCAATAGAAAACAGAAAATAAATGCCAAATTAATTGCTTGTACGTAAACAGAAGATAAATGATTGCAACAGGAAATAATTGCTTGTAGGAAATTGCAGATAAATAAATGAATATAAGAAACAAGCGACGGGGGGGCTTAGGGAAAAATATTGTTTTTGCTTTTACAGTCCCGCTTTTACATACAAAAATGTATCATTTTGAAAATTTTAGGGGAAACGTTTACTTTTTAGCAGAACAAGCTATTTCTGCTAGCAGAAACAACTACCGCTATTGGCAGACAAGGCTTCAGGTTCAGATGGTTCTAGCTTCAAATCTTGCCATCGGCAGATGGAGTCTGTACTACTACTAGTAGCAGAAAGACCTCGTTTTCTTTTTATAACAAAAAACACAATTTCTACTAGCAGAAAGAACTACTGTTATTAACAGAACGTCTAGTTCAGATGGCTCTTATCGTGTCTTGCCACCAGCAACTAGTTGCAGAAAGTCCTAGTAATAGTAAAAGGAACAAAATAGTAGTTGTTTCATCTACTACTAAAAGGACGATTGCTGCTAGCAGAAAGAACTTGTACTACTAGCTGAAAGATAGATAGTTTACTTCTTTTAACATAAAACGCATTTCTACTAGAAGATTAAAAATACATGTTTTTCTTTGTCACCGTCATTGTTTAACAAACGTCAATTGTGTATAATATTAATTAACGAGTGTTTTTCGAAAATTAATTGTTTTTTTTTTTTTTATTTTGGGTTTTACGTCATCTATTTCCGCTGCTAAGGCCAATCATGACGCCGGAGATTAGGTCTACAGCTATCCGGGAATTTTGCCGAACCCGGTGGGAGTTCCAACCCACCGGTAGGGATCTTTAACGTGCACGCAACATCCAGGCAGTACACGGGTCCTACATGCATTTAACGTCATATCCGAGAAGACGGAGTGTTTGGCATTTTTATCCTAACCTATATAAATGCAGACAACTTGTTAGGCCGGTATTTGAACCCCGGTCCGTGGCGTGGCAGTACAACACTCTAACCACTACACCACCAAGCTGCCCGAAAATTAATTGTTATCTTCATTATGGTTTATAATTATTCATATTTCTTCGGAGCAAACAGATACAGGGAGTTTTTCTTTTAAGTATACGTATTCCAAATTCAGCCTATTTTCTGTAAATCTAGATATTCCTTGTTTTTTTTTTTTAAGTTCAATTTCAAGCTTTAAACAAGTTTTTTCCACTCCCAGGCTAAGCATGAAGTAAAATTTCGAGTTTAGAAAAGCCCCGTGAACATTTTTCGGGCTTTTCTAAACTCGAAATTTTACTACACGCGTACAAAACACTGATTTGAAGTGAAGTTCAGAAACACACAAATACATCTTTAATCAGAGTAACAGGGAGTCAGATATTTAGTCTGTTATCAACTATATTCAGTGTTAATAATAAATAATTAGGTTTTGAATATTTTTGTTAAAACAACTGGTAACGATATTTATATAATAATGGTTGCAAAAAATAATAAAATCAAATTTATTCTTAAAGGATTTGTATTTGTGATTCGAAAAAATAGGATTCGAATCTTTGATTCGAGTCATATTTATCTCTTACGAATCCTTTGTTCAAGTATTCGTGATTCGAATCATATTAGATGATTCGAATTCGTGATTCGAATCATATTATTAGATGATTCGAATTCGTGATTCGAATATTTTTTACGAGGATTCGTCCCAGCACTGCTAAATAGTTTAGGTATTTACAGAAATAAATAATGCATTTATGTTGATGCTGTGTAAGCTCAAACGAAAATGTTAGTTGAATCGAATGCGCATTCAGAAGATTTGCCAAATAGTCATCGGATTAATCTGTTAATATAAGGAATGTTTCTTTTAAGTATACATACAGGGAATTTTCTATTAGGCATACGCTTTTTTTTAAGAGTTCAATTTGAAGCTTAAAACGAGTGTTTTTCACTCCCAGACTAAGCATGAAGTAAAATTTCGAGTTTAGAAAAGCCTGAAAATTTGGTTTGGTCGCGTAGCGCGAAGCGCGGAGCGATCAAACCAAATTTTCGGGCTTTTCTAAACTCGAAATTTTACTTCATGCGCCACGTGTACTAAACACTGAAACACTGAAATATTGTGAACGAGTAAACTTCGCTTGAAATCAGTGTCTTGTACTCGTGGCGCATGAAGTAAAATTTCGAGTTTAGAAAAGCCCGAAAATTTGGTTTGATCGCTCCGCGCTTCGCGCTACGCGACCAAACCAAATTTTCAGGCTTTTCTAAACTCGAAATTTTACTTCATGCTTAACTTGGGAGTGAAAAACACTCGTTTATACTTCAAATTGACCTCTTTTAGGAAAACAACGAATATTTAAAAATCTACAACACGTAATTAGGATATGTATACTCAAAAGAAATAAATCACAAGAAATTATGATTTAAAGCTTTTCTAAAAGGAAGAATGCTAATATACTCGCGACCTTAACAGTATGACATTGTCATGTAACCTCAAAATGTGACACAACTAGGAAAAATCGTTGAAAATACAACTGCAACATACTCTCTTAAAAAATTTAGCCACCCATTCCACATCAATGAGTCATAGGACATCTCTCCCAAATTCCACTATAGGATATTTTCTTCAAAATTATAAATCAATAGTCTTATGATATCTTAGAAAAAAACCTTCACCTGGAGAACTTAGTTAAAACTTCGATAGGAACAATTTTTAGGTATTCAAAATCCAAGTGCTAATTCGGCAAGGTGGCAGAATTTTTAGAACATGTTTCTGGTATTTATTGGTAAATTATTTACCACTAGTAATTTTAATTTCCACATCAGATAAATATACTCCGAATAAGCCTGCAGGACAAAAATAACACCATCAATTTTAATTACCCATCCGTTGACAGCACAAAACAAAATTGAAAATGTTAACATTTAACACCACCTGTCAGTGAATAACAATAGTGGTTAAATCCCGACGTTCCGCTCGGACGTGATCCACAACTTTCTAATTTACATAATTCAGTAATTATAACACGGCGAGGTGTGAAGACAAAAATAATAACCTGTGATTTAATAAGTCACGAAAAACTGTATCTCGATGGTTGTTTGTACATACATGTACATAAATAAGTGTATCCGTTTGTGTTAGAGCCTGCCGCCATGATTTAAAGTGCTGTGGGGCCTCCTCACCTGAAATGGCATGTCGAGATGCTGTGTGCCATGTGGCGAAATGGCAAAATGAAATTTAATCATATGCTGTTCGCACGCGTACATCTATTTTCAGGATTGATATATTCCCTCCATTCATCCGAGCAACGAGGTTAAATGTTAAATTGGATGTTTAGCGTATATGGGAAACTGAATGGATGGTTGTACATCAATTTCAAATGGAAATTGTTTAAAAAATATCGATTAAACAATATTGTATCTTTTCTGTTGGTTATTTTAAATGGTTTAATTTTTATTGTGAAATATTGATATAATGTATAAAAATATCATTCTGACAGTTTTATTACAATATTTAGGCTCATTTGCAGCCCAACTGATTAACGTTAATCATCCACTAATCATTTATTAAACCTCTGATTATGTCAACATTCTAGAATAAAAGGATCTTATAAATTTGTAAGATATTCTTAACATGTCTCTTTCATCAATATGCGATTGTGTACACAATTTTTAAATGAAATTGTTGTGTTTATAAGAAGTACTAATCACTAATTAAGTTAATCGTCTTGGGTGCAAACGAGCACTATAATCTGTTTAATAACTAGGAGGAGCGTTTTAAATTTCACGCGCCAAAACCTACAACTCTGATTGGCCAAGAGCGCGCCCATTTTACACTATGCTAATTACGTCATTATTAGACGCAACAGCTGAAATAACCTTCGAAGCGTTACCGAGTTGCAACTTTGTCTGTTTCGTAATAAGTTTTGTGCGGTGTTTCTTTAGCATAGTTAAAAGTTAGTTTTGTTTATATTGTTGTGATGGATTATGGATCCAGTACAAGCTCGGTGATAATATCACCTTCACCTCCAAAAAAAGCGTAAGAAGTTGGATTTGGGTCATTTATATCTGTCTGAAAAACAGTGCATAATAAATATGTGTAAGCAGATAATAGCAGATGATGCACATATGAAAATGACTGCTGTTGTATCAGACATTGTTGGTGCACTAGGTGAGATATCAAATAGCATAAGAATATGCATCAAATAATAAAATGTTTAATTTTTAGGGGTTGTAAATTACACTGTCTATCGTACCATTAGCGAATATAAGAAATCCGGAGAGATTTGTAGCCCTAAACAGCTTGGAGGACATAATTACAAATTTTGATTACGTAGTGAAGACATCCGTGCATAGTTTCTTCTCTAAAAATGAACTGCCAACTTTGAATAAAGTTTTAAAAGAAGTAAACGATTATGCAGGCATGCCGAAGATGAGTCGTTCTACCTTGTATAGTTTTATGAAACAAATCAATTTTAAGTAAGATAGAGACCAGAGCTGGGCAGGATTCGAATCCTGGATTCGACTCCTTTTAGAGGATTCAAAAAAGGCATTCGAATACTTTAGTTCAACTGGATTCGTGATCCGGATTCGTAAAATGTTTTTAAGAGGATTCGTATTCGAGGCTAAATGTGGGTGATTCGAATCCTTATAAAAGGATTTGAATAGTTCGAATTAATTGTGAGGAATAACATAAAAAATGTCTTTTTGTGTGTTTTTAAATTTCTCGTTAAATCACTGTTTTATGCGCGTGGCGCATGACATAAAATTTCGAGTTTAGAAAAGCCCAGAAAATTTTCACAGGGCTTTTCTCAACTCGAAATTTTACTTCATGCTTAGTCTGGGAGTGGAAACGCTCGTTCGAAACTTCAATGTGAATGCTTTGATAAGAACATTAAATGTTTTTAAAGATAATAATCTAGTTTTCAAAATTTTGTTTAATATTGTTTGAAGTACAACTGACATGGTAGCCACAATCTGAAATGTTAAATTTATCCGACATTTCCCTGACTAAAGATTTTTTTCCTGGCGTTTTAATATAACTTTCTTCTGTGAGAAACCCCCATTCTGTTTAATAGTTTTCATTGTTTTTGCCAATGTTTAAGTTAGATTTATAAATTTTTTCGTGTTTTGTAATTTGCCTGCTGATTTTAACAAATTCAATAATATCATATGGCTTTTTTGTTAGTGTTTTGGTCAATTTGAATATAATTCCAAGACTTTCCCGGTTTTAATGATATTCAGTGAATTTTTTATTTACGCAAAATTCAGGCATTAGTCGATTTTATAATAGAGTTCAAATTGAAGTTTTGAACGAGTGTTTCCACTCCTAGGCTAAGCATGAAGTAAAATTTCGAGTTTAGAAAAGCCCCGTGAAAATTTGTCGAGGGTCGCGCAGCGACCCGAGACAAATTTTCGGGCTTTTCTAAACTCGAAATTTTACTTCATGCGCCACGCGTACAAAACACTGATTTGAAGTGGAGTTCAGAAACACACAAATTCATCTTTAACCAGAGTAACAGGGAGTAATAATAAATAATTAGGTTTTGAATATTTTTGTTAAAACAATTGGTAACGATATTTATATATTAATGGTTGAAAAAAAAAATAATAAAATCAAATTTATTCTTAAAGGATTTGTATTCGTGATTCGAATCATATTAAGTGATTCGGATTCGTGATTCGAATCCTTTTTACGAGGATTCGTCTCAGCTCTGATAGAGACACATTATTATATAAATTCCATATTATATTATGAACATAATGTAAATATGTTTTATTTCACAGATATATGGCGAGATGCCGTATAAGTATTTTAATTGAACTGACGATATTGTACGATGAAAAAGAAAATACTTAACCACAATTAAGAAGTACAAAATAGATATTTGATTTTATTTAAAGAGTAATTATGAAATTATTTAAAATTACCGCCAATTTTATCTAGTGATATTTCTGATAACTTTTATAGTGTAAATTGGGCTTTGGCACCTACTCCTCATGGTTTTTAAACAGATTATAATGTTGATTCTAATACCTATGACCCTTGGATTACAGAAACTGAGTAAAAAATAACCAAATTTAAAATGAAAAAATAAAGTCAATAGTATCAAAAGGGTAGCTATCGAATAATAATAATGGAAAATCCTCCCACTTTCCAAAATATACTTTCTTAATCTACAATTTTATAGCAATACCTTTGAGTAAATAAAGAGGCAAGGGTCAAAATGTATGCCAAATTTAGTTAATAACATGATAAGCCAATTATTTTTACGTGGAACATCAAAAATATACGAGGGGAAGTAAGTGCCACCCTTGGCTGGGAAAGAAATACACTTACTTTAACGCGCGAAAGTTACAATTTTATAGAAATGGCTTTGTTTTAGTAGATAATTTTTTTAGGCTTCATTGTCTTTTCTGTTGCCTTTTCAGTCTATCTAAAGTTAATTAACACGAAGGGAACAATGCAGTGGCGGCTGGCCAGGCGGGGCGCAGGTGAGGCAGTGACCACCAAGAAATTCTGATGATAGAAATGGATACAATATTTATTACATAATCAGAAGTAGATTGATAGAATCAATACAATATGTCATAAATAAACACAAATATACAGGGATAGGGTCTAACAATCCGAAACTAGTCGGAAGATAGTTTTAATTTGTGAAACAATACCAAGTGTTTTTAATTTAAATAACTTTACATATACAGGGAATTTTTATTTTAAATATACATATCCATACGCCACGCGTATTAAACACTGAAATCTTAAGTACATTTCACATGGAATCAGTGTCTTATACGCGTGGCGCATGAAGTAAAATTTCGAGTTTAGGAAAGCCTAAAAATTTGGTTTGGCCGCAACGCTTCGCGGAGCGACCAAAGCAAGCATGAAATCAACTTTCTAAACTCCAAATTTTACTTTCGCTTAATGCTTAATCTAGGATTGGAAGACACTCGTTTAAAGCTTTAAATTAACCTCTTTAAAAAAACAACGAATATCTGAAAATTTGCTTATTTAAGGATAGATATTTATTTAAAAGTATATTTCTGTAAAAAAATTATCGATTATTTTTATTTTGACAGTAACAAAAACTTTTAAATATTATTTTATTATTTATTAAGATCTTACTTTTTGTGTTCAATATTGGAAAAAACACCAATTTTGTTAGGAATTATAGACCTTGGAAGTTAACTAAAATATATTTAAACGTCTGCATTTTTGTTCCTAAGGTTACACATATAAACCTTAGGATGTCTAGTTATATATATATATATATATATATATATATATATATATATATATATATATATATATATACAGGGTGTCCGTATTTCGAGGAAATGCATGGGGATCTCGGTTATTTGAAGAGTTAGAGAGTTGGTTAAATAAGGGCAAATACGTGAAATTTGGAGCCCAACAATAATCCGAAAACAGATTTGAAATACATTTTTTTGTTTTCGAGATATTACCAAAAAACTATTTTTTTCAAATTTCGTTTTTATTTTTTTATTCAAAAACTATTGGATCTAGGAATTTGCAGCTTTTACATTATACAGGCACTTTTTAACCAGGAATTTAGTAGTATACTTACATTTAAAATAACTTTAATATCTTCTCCAGAACCATAGCCAACTTTTGTTTTTCTTATGGGCGCCATATTGGATATTCATATTTTTGGAAAGAACTTTTTTTTCTGAATTCAACGGTATATCACACTTATAATTTATTTTGCGTTTCATTTGAAACAAAGCAACCTTTTGTTTTATTTGAAGAGTGCCTTGAAAACAGTTGCACATTTTAAAATTCCTGAGGCCTACAACTATATTTTTTTAGGGAAGGAACCAGAATAATCACTCTGCTGCTTGATGAAGTTTTTCATAATATTAAATAATAATAAACAAATTAATTAAATATCTTTTGAACTAAAATTATCACAAACTTAGAGTAAGTGTTCGAAAATATCACCATTGACCTCCAAACATAATTCTAGTCTTTTCCTTAAATTTTGGACTGCCCGAAAAATGTCTCTTCTTCTTAATTGCTGAATGGTAACTATTATAATTCTTCTTAAATCGTCTTTGTCCTCTGGAATAGTTTTATAAACTTTTTCTTTTATAGCTCCCCAAAGAAAATAATCTAGAGGTGACAAATCAGGTGAGCGAGCTGGCCAACGTATATCACCATTATTTGCCATAACTTTATTTGGAAACATTTCGGACAGACAATTAGCGACAATTTAACTGTTGTGAGGTGGTGCACCATCTTGTTGAAACCATACATTTCTTAACATATTTAAGGGGATGTTATTGTCTACGTAATCACTTAAAAATGTTCTTAAAAAATCGTGATATCTCTGTGAATTTAATGTATCTTCGTAAATGTATGGACCTACAATATTGTCTCCCAAAATACCGACCCATACATTTAGTCCGAATCGCACTTGTCGTCGTCTTTCTTCATGTTGTCTAGGATTATTTATACTCCACACATGTTCATTATGCCTATTGAATATCCCTGTGTTGGTAAAACGGCATTCGTCAGACCATATCACATTTGACAAGAAATTCGGATTTTCGTTTAATTTTCCCAATAAAATACGACAAAAGTCCATCCTTCGTCTAGCATCTCCAGGATGGAGAGCTTGAGTAACTTTAATTTTGAATGGGCGATATTTATTTTTTTTCACAATTCTCCATACGTATTGAAACGTCACACCAAACTGGTTCGCAAGTTCTCTCGTTGAGGAAGAAGGGTTATCTTGAATCTAGGGGAATAAATATTATCTTATTGTAATTAAAATGAAATCATTTTACCGCTTGCAAAATTTGGTTTTCATTTTCATGGGGTTGGTGATATCCATATCTTTGTCGTGGCTTTACGAAGGAACCATAGTCCAATAAATTTGTATGTAGTTTTATGAAATGACTTTCACTTGGCTGTTGCCTTTCTGGATAGCGCTGTAGATAGACTTCGGATGAAATACGTACATTTTTGTTTGAAGTATAATAAACTTCGATCATATCTCGTTTTTCTTGGTTCGAAAACACCATTTTTAACTTTATTTTATGTATTATGTATAATGATCGTATCTTATTGACACATCAATAACTGAATAACGTATCAATATTATTGTTTCCAAGGCACTCTTTACAAAAAACAAAAAGATGCTATGTTTCAAATGAAACGCAGAATAAATTATAAGTGTGATATACCGTTTAATTCAGAAAAAAAAGTTCTTTCTAAAAATATGAAAATCCAATATGGCGCCCATAAGAAAAACAAAAGTTGGCTATGGTTCCGGGGAAGATATTAAAGTTATTTTAAATGTAAGTACACTACTAAATTCCTGATTAAAAAGTGCCTGTATAATGTAAAAGTTGCAAATTCCTAGATCCAATAGTTTTTGAATAAAAAAATAAAAACGAAATTTGAAAAAAATAGTTTTTTGGCAATATCTCGAAAACAAAAAAAGATATTTTAAATCTGTTTTCGAATTATTGTTGGGCTACAAATTTCACATATTTGCCCTAATTTAACCAACTCTCTTACTCTTCAAATAACCGAGATCCCCATGCATTTCCTCGAAATACGGACACCCTGTATAAATATATATAATCAATGCAGAACAGAAAACAATTTTTCTAAACCTAACACACATTTTCATTAAGATTCACTAGAAATGTATAGAAGGTGAAAATTTAATATTATCAGTACCTATCTGTTTTTGCATTCTTTTGCTATTCAATACAAAAATTCAACTCTGATTTTTTTGAATTGATTTCTTTGTAGTAATTAACACAAAATTTAATGATACATTATCTACATTTAAATATATTTTGTGGGCAGCATAAATGAGGTGCATTAAACACTCAATTTCATTAAACACGGCATTTAAATGTGGTATTTAAACCAGGCTAATTCGCGTTTTAATTGGTTCACAGAACGCAATTTATGATGACGTCAGGTACAAGCCCTATTACACATTCAAATCATGATACTGTAATATGTCATCATTTATCTGTCAAATTATTATAAAACAAATCGGAAAATAAAAAATAGAAATAAATAAAAAAAAAATAATTAGTGAATCAGTAACTTGGTGAATCTTAGAATCAGTGAATTAGGCAGGCAGGTAATTCAAATATAGAGCCTATAGTGGCCAACACAGACGTGAACACAGAATTTCCTACAATTTTAAATATAACAGAAACATACTCATAGTTTTCGAAGTATTTATCTACTCTTAATATAATATCAACTATAATATAATATTTATAATAATACTTTATATAGTTGTCAACATTCATTTTGATAAATATATTATGTAATAAATGTATTATATATTGGTGTTGTCGTGAACAAAGTATAGTGTATAACCCGCAAATAATGGCTATTAACTAATCGAACGACTTGCTCCACTTGCCTATGGCTCGTTTCACAAACATAGTTCTCGTGATTATTAGCATACATGTTCGTTGTACAATTTACTATTAAAATACTCAGCATTATTTTAGAATTGACTATTTTTGATTATCCAGTGTAGAAAGTATCTGAAATTAAAATTTATCAAAGTAAGGATATATTTATTTAAATTATATTGAATATATCCAATATTCATTTTTAAACAACATATAAAACCCTATTTTAATCAGTTTAATGCCCAGTATTATAAACGATTAATAAATCATTAGATAACTATTTGTGGAGTAAATTTATTTGCCTAGTAAACTAATGGACAAATAAAATTGCGTATTATAAAGTAAACCTACCAAATAAATAGCAATTCTAGAAATAAATAATGTAATTAGTAGATTACAGACCGAAATTAAACATTTTCATTGTGGTCATAGCTGGAACCACCAATTTTATAAATTGAATTGTCAATATTTCAAATTAAATAGTCAATCAAATTGGAAATGTAGTATATGTTCTTATAATTATAGAGAATAACCGTGGAATAGGACAGAATTACACAGAACAAGAAAAAGAAAGCTTATTAGAAATTATAAAAGACTTAAACGAGTGTTTTCCACTCCCAGGCTAAGCATGAAGTAAAATTTCGAGTTTAGAAAAGCCTGAAAATTTGGTTTGGTCGCGTAGCGCGAAGCGCGGAGCGGCCAAACCAAATTTTCAGGCTTTTCTAAACTCGAAATTTTACTTCATGCGCCACGCGTACAAGATACTGATTTCAAGTGAAGTTCACTTGTTCACAATATTTCAGTGTTTTTAGTGTTTAATACGCGTGGCGCATGAAGTAAAATTTCAAGTTTAGAAATGGATGAAAATTTGGTTTGGTCGCTCCGCGCTTCGCGCTACGCGACCAAACCAAATTTTCAGGCTTTTCTAAACTCGAAATTTTACTTCATGCTTAGTCTGGGAGTGGAAAACACTCATTTAAATTTTTAAATGGAACTAATTTAAAAAAAGCGTATGCATAGGTATAAAAATCCCTGCTTATGTCTGACTTGAAAAACTCTAGGTCTTCGACTCCTTAAAATGTCTTGTGGTTCGAATTAATCACTGTCAGGGAAGATACTATGAGCGAACTTAAATCTGACATCGATGATATGGTAGACATGATAACCGTAATGAAATTAATAAATGCAAGTAGTAGAATCTAAAGTAATTATAATAATATAATAGACTTTTGACTTTTTACTGTCAAATTATTTAGAGAATAAAATTTACTTGGTAGAAAAACAAACAAATAATGTACTGAGGAGATTTATTAGCCAAATAATGTTATTTTGTGTTTATAATACCGAAATCTTTGGAATAAATTAATTTATTCCTAAAGTAAAGTTTATTTTGGGAATTAAACGTTTTATAATACCGGTCATAAATCAAATAAATTAATTTAATATTAAAAGTTTTTTCTTGTACACAATAAATCAAAAATAAATTAAAAATGTATCAGTTTTAATTAATAATGATTATTATTTTAGAATCCAATACCAAAAGCAAAACATCTGATATAGATTAAAGTTATGAGTCTAAAGTACACAGTGGAAAACACTGTAGTTTGAAATCAGTAAACTTTTTATTTAGAGCAGAGAAAGAGTTTATTTATAAAATATTTTTTTTATAAAGCAATTCATAAATCAAAAAATCCGATTTCGATTAAAGTTATTAGACTCTAAAGTAAATGTAGAAAAGACAACAATCATCTATTCAAAATGTAGAATAAAAAAAATACAAACATTCGCTGATATGTACGTAGTTATTAGCAAATGTTTGTATATTTATTTTTATTCTAAATGTTAAATACTTGATTTTATAAGTTTTTCTTCATTCTACTTTCAAATTAATTCAAATTCTGTAGAATCATTAAATAGATGAATTCTGTTAAATGTCTAAGTTATATTACATAACTTTTATAGACTTCCAGCAGGCATACAACAAAGTTAAAAGACTACATCTAGAAAATAAGCTGATAGAGTTAAAGTTATAGAAAAAGCTAATAAACCTGATTATGATGACACTGAAACGCACTGAAAATAAGGTCAAAGTTGGAACAAGAACGTTAACAAACTTCGAAGAAAAAGTGGGACTGAGGCAATTTTTTATTGGAGAAAGTAATAATGGATGTAAAGCTGAACAGGTCTGGACTAATTTATCACAAAAGACATCAATGCATAGCTTTTGCGGACCATATAGCAATCATAACAAGAGGCAAGTCGAGGAAGTCGATACTTTTACATACCTTTCGTCTGCACTAAAACACCGGAAATGCAAAAAGCAGCGAGAAAAGAGCTAGCAGGAGGAAACCGCTGCATGTACGCTTCAAAAAGTTAATAAACAGAAAAACAACGCCGAGTGCACAGAAGCTAAAAATATATAAGACGATAATCCGACAAGTGGTTGGTTACCTTTGCTTCGGAGGTCTGGATACTTCGAAAAACAGAAGAAACAATGTTGAACCAAAGGTATTACGAAAAATCTTTGGGGGAAAAAAGTAAAAAAAACTTGGGACAAACGAACCAATAAGGAGTTGAAAGAGTTATGGAGACCAAGTATTTCTGCAGTAGTAACATCTCAAAGAATTAGCTGGGACATATTTTAAAAATGCCAGACAATAGACTACCCAAAAAGCTACTGACAAGCAAAACTGGAGGAAGACAGAGAAAAGAAAAACCAAAAGGAAGATGGAAATCGGAAATTTAAGAAGACATTAAGAGTATCCGCACCAGAGATTGGAAGAAGGAAGCAATGGACAGAAATGCATTTAAAACCATTGTAGAAGATGGCGTTTACGCTTTCGAACATATGTAAGTTGCACAGGCCATAATGAATGGTCAAAGATGTTCAGTATTGTTTAAGCTTTAATACTGATGATGGCGCTGAAGCCTGAAACGCGTATATAGTTATCCGGTAAATGAAAAAGTACTGAACGCAAACTCATATTCTTGACATTGTAAAAGAAGACATGAGCCTGCTATTCTTACAGTGCTAACATATATACATATAAAGTTTAGTATATTACTCTTAACATGCATATTTGAGCAGTACTATATTTAATATATATACTAGTAATGAATATTATTTTCCTTAGATACATTTGAGTAAAAAAGTCGTAAGAACTACTTCAGAAATTTTTGTTTGAGATTTCAGAAGTTAGATACTTAAGAGATACATGAGAAAGATTTATTAGACACTTTTGAGAGATTTGGGAGATATTTGTGAAACATGAAACTCCAAAATGTGATAGGACACTTGAAAAGAATGTATTTGAGCAATAAGAGAAGCCTGAGAATGGCTTTAGAGGCACTAGAGAAACTTTTGAGAAAGTCTTAAGAGGCACGGAGTTTTGGGAGATCATGCAAGAAAGTCTTGAGGCACTTTAGAGGGGTAGATTTCAGTAATGCTCCACTTTAGGCATGTTTAAAATACACTTGAGACATTTTTATTAAGGCATCATTAAGACGTGAGTGTGTTTGTTTACTTAAGAGTTTGAGGTCTGTTTGAATAATTTCCTTCGTGTTACGCTATGCATATTTTAAGAAGATCTCTTTTTACTTTTCCCCATATGCAAAACAAAGGGAAAGTATTGTTTTCACGAAAATGTTAAAATTAAGAATGTTAGTGGATATATCCATTTTGAGGTCCCCCGAATTAATTAAGACCATTTTTGAAAGATGTCTGAAATTCTGTCGCCACGATAAAGTTTAAACTGACTGAGCTCTTAAGATGACACTATAAACTTTAGCTTTTTATTACAATAGTAGTATCCGATCAACTTTTTGGTAAAAATGCCAAAACCAGAAGTGCATTTTTTTTATTTTTCTTTAATATTGATCATATAAAAAAAAACTTGTTAAGAAAAGCTGTAGATAATCGAAAAATTAGCATTTATTGCATATTCACTTTATGTCGTAGCTCTTTTAGTTATTTAATTTAATTTAATTTATTTATTTACGGAATCTCCAGTTTACAATAGATTAATACATATACATCTTAATACAATAAATTGACTAAACAAAAACAAAATCTAAATATGCCAAACAAAATTTAAACTTATAACCCTATAGAAATTTTATTTTATTAATATTGTTTTAAAAATGTGAATTTTACGAATTAATTACTTTAAATAAGTGAGCTATTGCTATAAACGTCAGGCGCTGAATGTTTTTGAGGCAACAAATTGCTATGTAATGAATTTTCAAGCTATTTTTCCGGCTTACGCGGCCTGTTTGTACTTGCAACTATAAATGTCTACAAAAATGTCGATTAAGGTCATTCAGAAAAGTGGATTTGGCCATCCGACCCCTAAAAAAGTATAAGGATTTGAGAAGAAGAAGAAAAATGGATTCACAATAAAGAATATATTCATTCATCAATACACATAAAAGACGGTGTCTATGTGTAGGTTAATATAACAGTTATCTGCATTTCTCACTAATTTGGTGGACAACTGAAAACATAAGTGAGGCTTACGAACAAAGTTTAACAGGAATAAGAAACATTTGTTGAAAAATATGGTAGGTATACATTTTATTTTTAGAGTAACGGACAAATATCAATAGAAAAAAAAACATTATTTTTAACCCAAAACTAAAATTAAATATACAATCTTAAGAATTAATTATAACAGAAATGGATCTAAAGATATTATGGAAAGATGCTCCGGTTATTTTTATTAAATTTTAAGACATATTTATATAGTTATTGAGGTGGGAACAAGACGCCTTAATTACTATTTTTCATTACTTACTACATTGCAAAAAGATGTTTATCGAGAATTTAACAAAACTAATAAAACTTTGAATTGAGCCTTCTTTCTTTTACCAAAAATGAAAGTTTACGGATGAATAACTTGCGAGTTTTTACTTTGGATCTATTTTGTAAAGAATATTAATAATAAAATACAGAAACTCAAATCGAATCAATCTGTGCTAATGTTCCTCATCAATCCACTAATCACTCAATTTACATCGTACACACAAGAATTTCTCTAAAAATGATTTATACCGTAGAGATCATTAGCGAATACGAAGAAAAATTACCACCAAATACAGCAACGAGTACGAAGCAACAACAAGCAAAAAAAAGAACAACAGTATACCACTTTCCTGCAATCAATTACCGAACGTACCCATGCTAGCGAATGCAATAAATAATTCCCCACACATACAAGAGCATTATTTATAATTTCATATTTCATCCGATCGGCGACTTTCAATTTCCACGAAGGAGGGAAGAATTTGCATAGCGGGCAATTACCGGGCACACGAGACAAGAGAAGATCGACAATATAAATCAACGCTTCTTCCTCTCTTCATTATTGTTATTATAAACAATGGTGGTTTTGAATAGTAATGAAGAAGAAGCGGAGAGACTTTTGCGTTTGCCTTCTTCGCCTTTACGTTTTAATTCGGATTCAGATGCGCCGGGAATCGCGTGGGCCACGGAAATTTCTTCCTCTATCTGTCTATAGAAGGTGTGTGTAGCGCGTGTGTGGCTTCCACTGAGGTTCATTCCATTGTAGATGGATATAAATTTACTAAATTTATTACCTGTTACAAAACTATTTGAATGTGGTAAAAAAGTGTATGTACACTTTGCAAATGCGCATTCTTTGTTATACCGAGAACACCAGGATATCGCCTTTATGTTTGTCCGAAAAAAATGTTTTTTTATGGTAATTATGTACGAAGCGATGATTTTTTATAATAAAAAATTTGTAATTGCGTAAAAATATGTTGATTCAGCAATTCTCTGTTTAAACTAATATTTGGTATTTAATAACAGAGAAACGATAATGCACACCCCTTCTCCTCTGAAGTTGCCCCCCTATTTATAATATTAAAGATTTGAAGTTATGCTGCTCTATGATATAATTTAATCCAACAAAACATATTCTAACCTTAGTTTTTGACGTTTTGACTATCAATTTCTGGAATTTGAAATGAAAAGTATTACCACCAAAACTTCTTAGTAATGATATTAAATCAAAATATGGTATACCTGGTGCAACCACAATATCTTATAAAAAAATACAAATCTTGTAACAATACTGTAGATCTTTTCATTTAGAATTTGTTATAGCAGGAAAATTACTGATGCACAACTTGCGCACGGACAGGTTCTGTTAATTCAAGGATGACCGCATTTTTTCGTGGCGGGGCACCAATTTCGGGACGACGAAGACGACGCGAAGGTAATTTTTTTAGTCCGTTTCGCCGGTGACTTTAATCCCAGAACCCGGCCATCGCGCAAGAGGGCAGAGGCGTGCTCGTGTAAATGAACGCGTCCAATCCTGCACAGTAGCTGTACATAACACGGTACACAGTAGCCAACAGTAGCACCGCCATCCCCTCCAATCAACATCCGTCTATCCGCCTTATATACAACACCACTTGTACATATACGGAAAACGGCCGTAGAGGCGATACCCCAAAAACCGGTAGCACCTACGTGTATTTACTTGTTTTGGTGGTATGCCACACCTGTCCTACCCTTTACATAAAAATGTTCATGGAAGTACCACCGGTAGAAACAAAATGTAGAGACAAGTAACATTTTTTTAGTGTGTGTCAAACTTTGGACTTATCAGTTAATTGTCATTTGATGTATCAAAAATGAAAATCTTTTTCGGTTTCGATAGTTCCTTTCATTTGCATATTTTCATTGTCAGTCAATATAATAACCTCTCTTTAAAAAACCTGAATTAACCGATATAAATTTGGTGATGTTTGACATTATCCAACTTTCGATTTGTCTATACATTTTATGGCCACCTACATAAAAAGCAAAACAGTTTTTGATAAGAAAACTAGTAATCCAATAACTATCAACTACTAATCAACACTGAAGGTATCGTATATTCAATAAAAAAAAAACCTCTAGAGTGCCATGGAAAATATTGTAGGTTGGCAACTCTGAAATTATACAATATAAATATTATGCCTGACGTTTTATATGTCAATTCCTAAGGCGTGTAGCCAACTTAAATTTAAAAAAAGATTAAATCATGGCACTCTAGAGGTTTTTTTTTTTTAATGAACATACTATATTATCACTAAAATTTTGTGAGGCAATATATACATGGTATATTTGTACTAGTAGTCTGTGGTGTAGTTTAGGAATTGCAATAACGATAAACCCGTTTACCGATTCTCCAAATCGTAAAATATTACGATTACCAAAATTTACTGGCAACTTTCCACTTTTTACCGGTATTTCGATAAATTAGTTTAGCCGGTATACAGATTTTTGTATCTACAGGGTGTTCCACCGAAATCGCATATTAAAGGTATATGAACTTCTAATTGTTTCATTGTAATGAGATTTTCAGCATTCACGCAATCAAGTATGCTATTTTTAATAAATATATTCTCAGCTGTAATATAACAAGTGGTATGATTATCATCGATAATATTCATGAATGAAACCGAGCTACAAATTGCAGAATGTGCTGCTCTGGTTGCATGAATGGATATTATCGATTATTACTCATACCACGAGTTATATTCGATGAGAGAATATAACGAATATCACTATATTTCTGGCTTGGGAACCTTACCCTATCGCCCGGTTGACATTGTCGACTGTCAGATTTAACAAATCATTTTCGTAGCAACGGCGAAAACAAGGTGATAGAATTCTATTACTACTGTGATAACATGTATCTATGGAAATAAGCGGTTCTGATTAGAGGGAATGTAGTCATGTGACGCTTGAGTTATATTCTCAAGATTATACAACTTCCGTTTATACCGGAAGTAAAAACCAATAAATATAAAAGCTTATATTTTTTCAAAAATTATTGTTTATGTAAAGTATAGCAATGTATGTCAATGGCGTAAATAGCTTCTTGCGATTTCATACAATTATTTTTCGAATTGTCTACAAAAGCAAGTACAATATACATGGCGTTCTAAATTAAGTGGCCACCATTGCTAACTTTCTTATTATTTAAGCTACATAGTCGGTTAAATAGGCAAAGTAGTAGGAAATTTGATGGCGATCACAATGGTCAAATTAGAAAAACAATTGAACGTCGTATTTTCAAGAAATTAACAAAATAAACCTTTCTTTTAATGGAACACCCTGTATATTTGCTCCACTTGATAGAGAAGAATATGCTTAGCGAAAAAGTTGAAATACATCTTTACATAAATATCACAAATAAGGAAGTTATTCACATATTACTATTCTGTTTTCAATAAAATCAGGATACCGCAAAGAATTAAGATTCTAACATATACTGAAAACAAAATCTGTTTTCTGTAACTTTCAGTTTAATTATCATTCTGTAAATTATCTACTAAACCTATTTTAATCGCTATGTTTATTGATTTATCATATAAAAAATGGAGTTTACCAATTTAGAAAAGTGTGATATGTTAGAAGCATACCAGAGTTGGGCAGGATTGGAATCATACAGGATTCGAATCCTGGATTTGAATCCTTCTAGAGGATTCAAAAGAGGCATTCGAATACTTTAGTTAAACTGGATTCGAGATTCGGATTCGTTACATTTTTTAGGAGGATTCGTATTCGAATCCAAATGCCGGTGATTTGAATCCTCGAATATTTATAAAATGATTCGAATACTTACAAAAGGATTTGAATTGTAAAAAATAATTCGAATTAATTGTGAGGATTAACATGAAAAATTTGTTTTGTGTGTTTTTAAATTTCTCGTTAAATCAGTGTTTTATACGCGTGGCGCATGAAGCAAAATTTCGAGCCCCGTGAAAATTTGTCTCGGGTCGCTGGCGCGACCCTAGACAAATTTTCTACGCGGGGCTTTTCTAAACTCGAAATTTTAGTTCATGCTTAGTCTGGGAGTGGAAACACTCGCTCAAACTTCAAACTCAATGCTCTGATAAGAACATTAAATGACTGAAAATGTTTTTAAAGATAATAAACTAGTTTTCAAAATTTTGTTTAATATTATTTGAAGTAAAACTGGTAACCACGATCTAAACTGTTAAATTTTTCAGACATTTCCCTGATGCAAGATTCTTTTCCTTGACATTTTAATATAACTTTCTTCTGTGGGAAACCCCCATTTTGTTAAATTGTTTTCATTGTGTTCGTCAATATTTAAGTTGGCTTTATAAATGTTTTGTAATTTTTATGAAGCCTGTTGATTTTGACACATTTAATAACATCATATGGATTTATTGTTAGAGTTTTGGTCAATTTAAAGAAAATACCGTGACTTTTCTCTGACTTTCCCGGTTTTAATGATATTCGTCCATTTTATAATAAAGTTTAATTTGAAGTTTTGAACGAGTGTTTCCACTCCCAGGTTGAGCATGAAGTAAAATTTCGAGTTTAGAAAAGCCCCGCGTAGAAAATTTGTCGAGGGTCGCGCAGCGACCCGAGACAAATTTTCACGGGGCTTTTCTAAACTCGAAATTTTACTTCATGCGCCACGCGTACAAGACACTGATTTGAAGTGAAGTTCGAAAACACACTATTACATCTTTAATCAGAGTAACACGGAATCAGATATTTAGTGTGTTATCAACGATGTTCAGTGTTAATAATAAATAATTAGGTTTTGAATATTTTTGTTAAAAGAACAGGTAACGATATTTATATGTTAATGGTTGCAAAAATATAATACAATCAAATTTATTCTGAAAGGATTTGTATTCGTGAATCGAATCTTTGATTCGAATCATATTTATTTCTTACGAATCTTTTATTCGAGTATTCGTGATTCGAATCATATTAGATGATTCGGATTCGTGATTCGAATCCATTTTACGAGGATTTGTCCCAGCTCTGAATCATACATAGTAAGTGGAAAATATTCGAAGCGGCCGATGGAATATTACAGTGAGAAGTTTCCTGAACGCAGAATACAGGACCGGCGATGTTTCTTGAAACTCTATCGAAAATTAAAGGAGAACGAAGAACCTTTTTAAAGAAAGAGAAGAAAGAAGCTCTTTATATTGAATAAAGCAACTGAAATCAGTGTATTGACATATTTTCAAGGCTGCCCAAATAAGAGAATTATCTCAAGATACAGGGCTGTTATAGAAAGCACAACTCATACAAGTTTAATGAAACATAAACATGTACCTTATAAATATTGACCAGTACAGAGTTAACATCCTAGTGATGATGAAAGAAGATTGCATTTCTGCCATTGGCTTCTTAATAGTTCCGCCAAAAATCCCCACTTGTTTAAGTTGATTTAATGGAGTGATAAATCTAACTTCTCCAATAGCGGAATGTTCAATAAGAAGACGCAACATTACTGGAGTAAAGAAAATCCATTTATTGCTAAAATCAGGATACCACAAAGAAATATCATTCTAACATATACTGAAAACAAATCTGTTTTCTGTAACTTTCAGTTTAATTATCATTCTGTAAATTATCTAGTAAACCTATTTTAATCGCTGTGTTTATTGATATATCATATAAAAAATGGAATTTACCAATTTGGAAAAGTGATATGTTAGAAGCATACCTGAGTTGGGCAGGATTGGAATCATACAGGATTCGAATCCTCGATTAGAATCCTTCTAGAGGATTCAAAAGAGGCATTCGAATACTTTAGTTAAACTGGATTCGAGATTCGGATTCGTTACATTTTTTAGGAGGATTCGTATTTGAATCCAAATGCCGCTGATTTTATTTCTCGAATATTTATAAAATGATTCGAATATTCATATAAGAATTCGAATACTTACAAAAGGATTCGAATACTTAAAAAAGGATTTGAATTGTAAAAAATAATTCGAATTAATTGTGTTAATCCTCACAATTAATTCGAATTATTTTTTACAATTCAAATCCTTTTGTAAGTATTCGAATCCTTTTGTAAGTATTCGAATTCTTATATGAATATTCGAATCATTTTATAAATATTCGAGAAATAAAATCACCGGCATTTGGATTCAAATACGAATCCTCCTAAAAAATGTAACGAATCCGAATCTCGAATCCAGTTTAACATGAAAAATTTGTTTGGTGTGTTTTTAAATTTCTCGTTAAATCAGTGTTTTATACGCGTGGCGCATGAAGCAAAATTTCGAGTTTAGAAAAGCCCCGTGAAAATTTGTCTCGGGTCGCTGGCGCGACCCTAGACAAATTTTCTACGCGGGGCTTTTCTAAACTCGAAATTTTACTTCATGCTTAGTCTGGGAGTGGAAACACTCGCTCAAACTTCAAACTAAATGCTCTGATAAGAACATTAAATGACTGAAAATCTTTTTAAAGATAATAATCTAGTTTTCAAAATTTTGTTTAATATTATTTAAAGTAAAACTGGTAACCACGATATAAAATGTTAAACTTTTCCGACATTTCCCTGATGTAAGATTCTTTTCCTTGACATTTTAATATAACTTTTTTCTGTGGGAAACCCCTATTTTGTTAAATTGTTTTCATTGTTTTCGTCAATATTTAAGTTGGCTTTATAAATGTTTTGTAATTTTTATGAAGCCTGTTGATTTTGACTAATTTAATAACATCATATGGCTTTATTGTTAGAGTTTTGGTCAATTTAAAGAAAATACTGTGACTTTTCTCTGACTTTCCCGGTTTTAATGATATTCGTCCATTTTATAATAAAGTTTAATTTGAAGTTTTTAACGAGTGTTTCCACTCCCAGGTTGAGCATGAAGTAAAATTTCGAGTTTAGAAAAGCCCCACGTAGAAAATTTGTCGAGGGTCGCGCAGCGACCCCGGACAAATTTTCACGGGGCTTTTCTAAACTCGAAATTTTACTTCATGCGCCACGCGTACAAGACACTGATTTGAAGTGAAGTTAGAAAACACACAAATACATCTTTAATCAGAGTAACACGGAATCAGATATTTAGTGTGTTATCAACGATGTTCAGTGTTAATAATAAATAATTAGGTTTTGAATATCTTTGTTAAAAGAACAGGTAACAATATTTATATGTTAATGGTTGTAAAAAATAATAAAATCAAATTTATTCTGAAAGGATTTTTATTCGTGAATCGAATCTTTGGTTCGAATCATATTTATCTCTTACGAATCTTTTATTCGAGTATTCGTGATTCGAATCATATTAGGTGATTCGGATTCGTGATTCGAATCCTTTTTACGAGGATTTGTCCCAGCTCTGAAGCATACATAGTAAGTGGAAAATATTGGAAGCGGCAGCTGGAATATTACAGTGAGAAGTTTCCTGAACGCAGAACATCGGACCGGCGATGTTTTTTGAAACTCTATCGAAAATTAAAGGAGAACGAAGAACCTTTTTAAAGAAAGAGAAGAAAGAACCTCTTTATCTTGAATAAAGCAACTGAAATCAGTGTATTGACATATTTTCAAGGCTGCCCAAATAAGAGAATTATCTCAAGATACAGGGCTGTTATAGAAAGCACAACTCATACAAGTTTAATGAAACATAAACATGTATCTTATAAATATTGACCAGTACAGAGTTAACATCCTAGTGATGATGAAAGAAGATTGCATTTCTGCCATTGGCTTCTTAATAGTTCTGCCAAAAATCCCCACTTGTATAAGTTGATTTTATGGAGTGATAAATCTAACTTCTCCAATAGCGGAATGTTTAATACGAAGACGCAACATTACTAGAGTAAAGAAAATCCATTTATTGCTAAAATCAGGATACCACAAAGAAATATCATTCTAACATATACTGAAAATAAATCTGTTTTCTGTAACTTTCAGTTTAATTATCATTCTGTAAATTATCTACTAAACCTATTTTAATCGCTGTGTTTATTGATATATCATATAAAAAATGGAGTTTACCAATTTGGAAAAGTGATATGTTAGAAGCATACCAGAGTTGGGCAGGATTGGAATCATACAGGATTCGAATCCTGGATTTGAATCCTTCTAGAGGATTCAAAAGAGGCATTCGAATACTTTCGTTAAACTAGATTCGAGATTCGGATTCGTTACATTTTTTAAGAGAATTCGTATTCGAATTCAAATGCCGGTGATTTGAATCCTCGAATATTTATAAAATGATTCAAATATTCATAAAAGAATTCGAATACTTACAAAAGGATTCGAATACTTACAAATGGATTTGAATTGTAAAAAATAATTCGAATTAATTGTGAGGATTAACATGAAAAATTTGTTTTGTGTGTTTTTAAATTTCTCGTTAAATCAGTGTTTTATACGCGTGGCGCATGAAGCAAAATTTCAAGTTTAGAAAAGCCCTGTGAAAATTTGTCTCGGGTCGCTGGTGCGACTCTAGACAAATTTTCTACACGGGGCTTTTCTAAACTCGAAATTTTTCTTCATGCTTAGTCTGGGAGTGGAAACACTCGCTCAAACTTCAAACTCAATGCTCTGATAAGAACATTAAATGACTGAAAATGTGATTTTTTGTAATGATGTATTTTAACTTTTTTGCTAAGAATATTCTTCTCCGTCAAGTGGTAGTAAAATATACAGGGTGTTCTATTAAAAAAAATGTTTATTTTGTTAATATCTTGAAAATATGACGTTTAATTGTTTTTATGATTTGACCATTGTAATCGCCATAAAATTTCCTACTACTTTGCCTATTTAACCGAGTATGTAGCTTAAATAATAGGAATATTAGCAATGTAGCGCACTTAATTTAGTCAAGGTGTTCTAGATCACTTAGATGTATAGAAAAACAAAATAAATTGTTAACAGTAAAAACTGCCATTTATTTAATTCTCCTATTTTTAAAGACTCATTAGGGGAATAATCCCCTAAATTCTTTCCCTATCTACATTACTCATGTAAGTCAACCGTGTCAACTTACGCCAATAAAAAAACGACTATGGTTTGTTTGCAGATACCAGAAATGAAAAGCAAATAAAGAAACCAAAAGAATACAAGTAATAATAAGTTTTTGTTGATATCGTATACAGGGTGTTTCACCTAAAACTCCCTAGATTAATTAACAAGAAACAAAAAATGTTATTAAAGTTTTGTTTGTTGTAATAACTTAAAAATATCCAATACAATTTAAAATATGCATATGATAATAATGTCCTAAAATATTCCATTCTTTCAGAAAATGTCACTTCTAAAGTTTTAATCATCAAATCACATTTTCTCACGCCTCTGACAGCGAAACTGTAATTATGAGTTATACCAATTTCATCTTAATTTGAAGCCTTGAATAACATCTATTGAATAAAACAAACAAAACCTTAATAACATTTTTAGTTTCTTATTAATTAGTCTAGAGAGTTTTAGGTAAAACACCCTGTATGTCACTAGATCTATAATCTCTTCTTTTGATTTGACATTTTGACATAAACGTTTTTTTATAAAAAAAATGTTAATTTACGTGAAACGTGGCGCGATTCAAGTCGAAATCGTCAGTCAGTGTCATTTTAATGTCAATCGATGACCAAGAATGACATTCTTTGTCAACAAATAACAGTTGATAGACAAATCATCAGTACAACCAATTAGTTGTCCTTAAACCTTAGAGGCGTTCACTTCGTGGAATATTTTCAATTTTGATATAAGGAATACATTTAACTTTTTATACCACCTTTATTTTAGTTTTGTGACTAGTTTCAATTATACTGTTACTAGTTTCAATTACACGGTAATCATTGTTAAACTTAATTTGATAATGATTACCGTATAATTAAAACTAGTCACAAAAATAAAAGTGCTATAAAAAAGTTATGTGTTTTCATTATATCAAAATTAGTTGTCCATATAATAAAAAAAATTAGACAAACTTTATTCAAGTTATTTGATTGGCCATTATTGATATAAATTATTGTTTTTGTCTACATTTTTACTTTCCCCCGTATGTAATACAAAGGGAAAGTATTGTTTTCGTGAACATTTTCGAATTAAAAATTTTAGCGGAAATATCCGTTTTGAGGTCCCCTGAGTCGAATAAGACCATTTTTGAAAAATGTCTGTCTGTCTGTCTGTCTGTCTGTCTGTCTGTCTGTCTGTCTGTGTGTATGTCTGTGTGCGCTGTACCGCAAAAACCGCCAAAGATATCGAGATGAAACTTGAAACTTAAGCTTTTTGTTACAATCGGAAGAACTGAAAAGCTTTTGGTGAAAATCGGAAAACCGAAAGTGGTACTTTACTCTTAGCGTTTTTCAGTTTTTTCAGATTTTTTCAATAAATGTTTATCAAACAAAAAATTCTTTCAAATAAAAGTTGTAGATAATAACAAAATGAAGATGTATTGTTCACCTACTTTTTGTCATAGCACTCTTAGTTTTTGAGATATTTCAAAAGTTGTGTTTTATCTAGTTATTGAGGACCACTTCGTAATATGTTATAAAATGAAGAACGTTTTTCGGGAACTTTCAAACACAATTTTCTACAGGGTGATTCATTAGCTTCGTTACAAACTTTAAAAAGTGATTTAATACGCAATTTACGGGGGAAAGTACTATGATGGACACATTACCATTTTTTTGTTCTATGTTTTTATTCTTGACATAATTTGAAATTTTCATCATACATCGTAATTTTTTTTAACAACATTCTCTGACTATAATTGACTCATTTTCTACATATGGATTCGCACTTTTGACAGTACTGGGATATTATTTAACATTTTTTTCATTATTTTTTTTGTGACAGTAATAATAAACAAAATATATTAGAGGATTGCAATAATCTTTGTATATCTTGAATAAGTTTCTCAAATTCAAGTGGTGAAACATATTTGTTCACGACAATCTTATATTATGTGCATTATTTTATGTTGTGGGCAACATAGATGGGGTGCATTAAACACGGGAGTGTTTAATGCGGTTTTTAAACACGGGCGTGTTTATTGTTATTTTTAACCACGCTAATTCATATTTTAATACAAGCCCTATTATACATTTAAATCATGATACCGCAATCTGTCATCATTTATCTGTCAAATTATTATAAAACAAAATGGAAAATAAATGATAAAAAATTAATGAGTGAATCAGTGACTAGGTAAATCTGTGAATGAGTAAATCTGTGAATCAGTGACTCCGTGACTCGGTGAATCTGTAAATCAGGGAACCAGCGAATCAGGCAGGTAGGTAATTCAAAAATAGCGCCTAGATTGGCCAACACAGACAAGAACACAGAACTTCCTACAAATTTAAATAAAACAGAAACATAATCATTGGTTTCGAAGTATTTATGTACTCTTAGTATAATGTATAAAATATTATATATTGTTGTTGTCGTGAACAAAGTATAGTGTATAATTCCCATATAATGACTATTAATCACTCGAACGACTTGCTCCACTCACCTTCGGCTCGTTCCGCAAACATCGTTCTCGTGATTATTAGCTATCATTATATGCTCGCTGTACAATATACTATTAACTACGATTTTAAAAAGAAAACACTTGGTTAATTTTAATAGAGTACAATATATTAGTTTTCTTTTTGAATTCATTTCAATAATCTATTCTAGACACAACTTTGAGATTTTGTCTTATAAAATTTTAAGAAAGGTTAATAATTAGTGTATTTTTATTATTTTTTAACATAGGTTTCTACTCCCAGATTAAGCACAGTGGCGTAGTATTATAGGTATTATTAATGAACTTCAAGATATTTTTCAATAAAATACAAAAATACCATTGATCAATTTTGAAGATTTGTCAACTGCTGTCAATTTCAATAGAATTTTTATTTTATATAAAATAAAAATAATTATTTGAAATTAAAAATTTGTAATTTTTGAAATATTGGTTTCTAAGATTTATTTAATTTTGATGTTTTATTTGGATACTATTAAATTTTATCAGAAATCGTAAAAAACATATTTTTTTTTTTAGTTGCAAGTGTTGACAGTTATGATATATTTACAGTTGACATTTAATCGGTAATGTCACATTTAATTTATGTGTTAAATGTTTATTTGCGGAAATTCCATTTAAAGTACATAATGCATAATGCTGACAATAAACTAGAAGCAATAAATAAGTTAAAATATAAAATCAGAAACAAAATACAAATAGAACAAACAAATGTAATTTATAATGTCAGATTTATCTTATAATGTCACATGGCATTTAAATTATTATAACAGTTAGCAATCGTAATATTTCTCAGTTTGAAATGCCAATATCTTCACTTTGAATCAATGTTTTAATGCGCGTGGCGCATGAAGTAAAATTTCTCGAGTTGAGAAAAGCCCGAATTTTGGGTTTGGTCCAAATCAAATTCTTCGGGCTTTTCTTAACTCGAAATTTTACTTCATGCTTAGTCTGAGAGTGGAAGACACTCGTTTAGTTTTTTGAAAATGTTGATGAATTTTCAAGATTTTAGAAGTTTTCAAAGTTTTAGTTAATTTTTAACGCGTTTCGTATATTTCTACGATTTCCTCTAGTATTCAAAATTCTGATTGTTTTCCTGAATTTCCTAATTTTTTGTTTGTTTAAAAAATTGCGATACTTTTCATAAGTTTAAAATATTCAAATTTCTTAGAATTCCAAAAATATAGCGGAATTTCTTAAACTATCGGTAATTTTGAGATTTATATAAGGAGTGTCTATAAACTGTCGGCATCCCAGTAGGTTCTGACTTCAGAAAAATACGTGGTAATTAGACATATAATTAAATTTATTTGACGTTTCCGAGACTCGTCGAATCGTATGACGTAATCTAAGATATGTAGTTAGTTTTTAAAAGAAACTGAAATGCTGAGAGTTTATAGACAGTCGTTATACAGAAAGTTTTATTTAACAATGAACATTTTCATAAAGAAAATTTGTCTTTTAAGTATACATATGCATACGTTGTACATTTTCCGACGCTCGGTTTGTCAAAAGAATTTAGTTTGAAGCTTTAAACGAGTGTTTTTCACTCCCAGGCTAAGCATAAAGTAAAATTTCGAGTTTAGAAAAGCCTGAAAATTTGGTTTGGTCGCGTAGCGCGAAGCGCGGAGCGCGGAGCGCAGAGCGGCCAAACCAAATTTTCAGGCTTTTCTAAATTCGTAATTTTACTTCATGCGGCACCGGTACAAAACACTGACTTATTACGAAGTATAAAACACACCGATAAACATTACATTGAATCAGTGCTGTGTACCGGTGGCGCATGAAGTAAAATTTCGAGTTTAGAGAAGCCTGAAAATTTGGTTTGGCCGCTCCGCGCTTCGCGCTACGCGACCAAACCAAATTTTCAGGCTTTTCTAAACTCGAAATTTTACTTCATGCTTAGCCTGGGAGTGGAAAACACTCGTTTAAAGCTTCAAATTAAATTCTTTTAATAAACCGAACGTCGGAAAATGTACGACGTATACATATGTATATTTAAAAGAAAAATTCTCTTTATAAAAATGTTCGGTGTTACATAAAACTCTCTGTATATTACACTTTTAATGGATTTTCGTTGATTTTGTAAATCTTGACAGTTTTCGTAAATTTACTTAATTTTCGTTAAATTTAAACATTGTGATACTCTTCATGAGTTATCAATTCTTATTTTTTATGACTTTTCGTGATCTTTTTAAAAAAATAGTTTTCCTAAACTTCCAAAATATTTTAACGGTTTTCATTATTTTCTACAGTTTTAGTTAACTTTAAAAATATCGACATATTTTGTGGATTTTCAAAATTTTTATTAATTTTCAACACTTTTTCTGAATTTCCTTTTTTTCTTTTATTTAAAAATCATGACAGTTTCAGTGAAATTGAATTTATAAAAATTAGACGCCTATCGCGATCTTTTTCAAGATTATCATTAATTTTAAAAACATTGATGCTTTTCACAAATTTCCAAAATTGTCGTTATAACCATATTTTTTAAGATAATCGCGAATTTTAAAAATAATGACGTTTATTCGTGAATTACCAACGTATCCGTTAATTATCAAAATATTGTAAATTTAATAGATTTCCGATATTCCAAACTCTTGATGATTTTCGCGTTTGTTTATTTTTTTGATAAATATCCAAAAAGTATTCGGTTTCAAAACATGTGAAACAATCTACCATTGTTTTAGCCTGATTATATCAACATTTAATTAATATTTGCTAGAATGGATAACCGTTTGCTTTAAAATTGCAATTATGTTGTTTTGAAATAAAATATATTGCTTAATTCGCTACAGTAAATACAGAGCCGTCATAAATTATCGAACCTTTCAAATAACGCGCCAAAATATCGAAAGTTATTTTTACTAGTTGGGGATAACAGCAACCGGTAATTTCTCATTGGCGTTCCGAATTTGTTTATATCAATTTGTGTATTTTGGGTTTCTCTGATTTATTTTCTTTTTTAAAATATATTGCCTTATTCGCTATAGTAAATACAGAACCTTCATAAATGATCAAACCTTTTAAATAACGCGCTAAAACGTAAGTTATTTTTACTATTTGGGGATGGCAGTAACCGGTAATTTCTCATTGGCGTTCCGATTTCGTCAATTTGTGTGTTTTGCTTTTCCCCGATTTATCTTGTTTTCGCCATTAAAAATAACTTGCGATGTTTTGGGGCGTTGTTTTAAAACGCTTGATCATTTATGAAGGCTCTGTATAATAACGTATTGTTTTGGTGTAGCAATAATGGTTTAAAAAATTGCATGATTTTAAAATGTTTTGCAAACAGTTTTATTAGTTTAAGAGATGAGATAAAGAGGTAGCACTAATTGGTTCTCATAATAAAAAGCCAATATAGAACATTGGGTAATTGGGTTACCATTAATCGTTATCTTATTTTAAAATGTGCCACCGGCGCTCTAACATCTTTCACCAGGCAATAAAATTAATGGAGTGTGCGCTATAAACGCGTCTAATTATCAATAGGTAATTAGTGCATCCGATCCGCGATGAAAGCGAGAGAAAGAGAGGCTGAGGATGAGGGAATTGTGTTATTTGTGGCAATTGGAAGAATCAACGGGTCTCTCGGCTGATAATTCGAGCTTGGAAGCTGAGCAATGGAGAGTAGTTGGCCAGTTGGTGGAGCATCATCAGCATTCGGTGTTCAGCATTCAACATTCAGCATCAGCGGCGGCTCGTGGGGGGCACCGGTGGGGGGCGGGGGGTCCGCTGCCCGTAGACACTACTGTGCAGTTCCCACGCGACAGACCATCTCTCAGTGCCCACGGTAAATGTTCCACAGAGTTAAATAAAACTGGTAGAGATCAGCGGTCTGCTCGACCGGTGGTCAATTTGCTAATTTGTTTACCGACGGAAAATTCAAACTGATAAAATTATAATATCATTGAAAAAAAAAAATAGTAATAGTAAAATAGTCTGAAAAAGCAACAAGTTAAGACCAGTAGTCGGCAACACGGTGCCCGCAGGACCCGATCACAACTGAAGAAGAAGTCCCAAGAATAAAATTTTTTGTACAAAATTGATTTTTTTTTGTTTTAGTAAAGTGGGCTTTGAAAACGAAACCAACACGATTTGTTTTAAAGAAAATATTTACAATCCGCGTAACATTAAATGCCACTTCTAATGCAAATTGCATATTTTTATGAAAAATGCGCAAAACATACTTGTATTATTTGAATTTCTAAAAGTTAATACATACGAGCACGAGTAAAAACTAAAGTAACAGAAATTATCAAAATTATGCTAAAAAAAGTAGATAGAAGACCAGCATTACAGGCAGCAAAATAGTGTGGATGTTTCGATAGAGTCCCGTGCCCGCCCTGCAGTTTTTAAGTGCCTACAGTTAAAATATTTATTTATTATTTCAATATTTTTTTTAAATATTTTTTCGAACCTAACTTAAAACTTCTCAAACCTTAATATAGAACCATACAATAAACCAGTGCTGGGACGAATCCTCTTAAAAAGGATTCGAATCACGAAACTGAATCACCTAATATGATTCGAATCACGGTTACTCGAATAAAGGATTCGTAAGAGATACATATGATTCGAATCAAAGATTCGAATCCTGTTATTTCGAATAACGAATATAAATCCTTTAAGAATAAATTTGATTTTATTATTTTTTTTCAACCATTTATATATAAATATCGTTACCAGTTGTTTTAACAAAAATATTTAAAACCTAATTATTTATTATTAACACTGAACATCGTTGATAACAGACTAAACATCTGATCAAAATTTTCACGGGGCTTTTCTAAACTCGAAATTTTACTTCATGCTTAGTCTGGGAGTGGAAAACACTCGTTTAAAGCATCAACTTGAATTCTATTATAAAATCGACAAATGCCTGAAAATTACGTAAATAAAAAATTCACTGAATATCATTAAAACCGGCAAAGTCAGAGAAGTCATGAAATTATATTCAAATTGACCAAAACACTAACAAAAAAAGCCATATGACATTATTAAATTTGTCAAAATCAACAGGTAAATTACAAAACACGTAAAAATTTATAAAATTAACTTAAATATTGACAAAAACATTGAAAACAATTCAACAAAATGGAGGTTTCCCACAGAGAAAGTTATATTAAAAGGCCAGGGAAAAAAATCTTTAATCAGGGAAATGTCGGAAAAATTTAACATTTCAGATTGTGGCTACCATGTCAGTTTTACTTCAAATAATATTGAACATAATTTTGAAAACTAGATTATTATCTTTAAAAACATTTTTAGTCATTTAATGTTCTTATCAAAGCATTCAGTTTGAAGTTTCGAACGAGCGTTTCCACTCCCTGTGTGTCTTTTTACCACAACAAACCACAAACCTTGCAAGCACCAATTTGGGGCCAGATGTTTTAAGAACAATTAAAAATGTTGTAAAACGAGCATAATCAACATCAACATAGGAGATAGTCATTTGACCGATATCATTTTTCTAACTTTATATTATCAATTTTTCACCTTTAAATTAACTTTCAGTCATTTCTAATAAAATGGCAGCCAATTCATAATATGACATTACTTTTGCCATTTATTACACGAGACAAAAAGTTTACATCTTAAGAAATGTTAATTTTTGTTTTTAACATAGATTTACTGTCCTTGTTTACGCACGAAGTAAAATATAGAGTATAGAAAATTCTTAAAATTTGGTTTAGTTGCGTAGCGAAACGGATACAACACTGAAATATTTTGAAATTGAAAATATACTGGTTTTTACTTATTATGTTTGAATTTCATAGCAACTTCAGTTTGATTTTATTAGAAATATCTATGTCCCGAGAAATACAGGGAGTCTTTCTGACGTCACACACGAAATTCCTCACGTGACGTGAAAAGTCTATGTAATTAAACTAACAAGGTCGACTCGGTTTTAAATTAAGACAACCTTATACACTAACCACCTTGATTGCTGACGTCACGCATGGAAGTCCTCGCGTGACGTCAAGGTAATTAAACAATACAAGGTCGGCTCGGTTTAAATCAAGACAAACTTACACACCTTGGTTGATGTCGTCACGCGTGGAAATCCGTACGTGACCTCAAAACCAAGATCATTACTGTGCAAGGTTGTCTCGATTTAAACCGAGCCGACCTTATCACGCGCGGAAATCTTCACATGACGTCAAAATCAAAGTCATTACTGTATAAGGTCGACGCGGTTTAAACTGAGATTGTCTTGTATAAGGTTGTCTTCATTTAAACGAGTGTTTTCCACTCACAGACTAAGCATGAAGTAAAGTTTCGAGTTTAGAAAAGCCCCGTAAAAATTTGTCGAGGGTCGCGCAGCGACCCGAGACAAATTTTCTGGGCTTTTCTAAACTCGAAAATTTACTTCATGCGCCACGCGTATAAAACAGTGATTTAACGAGAAATTTAAAAATACACTAAAGACGTTTTTCATGTTAATTCTCACAATTAATTCGAATTATTTTTGACGATTCAAATCCTTTCGTGAGTATCCTCTTATAAATATTTGAATCCTTTTATAAATATTCGAATCCTATCATAAGGATTCGAATCCTTTTATTTGGATTCGAATCATCCACATTTAAATTCAAATACGAATCCTCTTAAAACAATGTAACGAATCCGGATCACGAATCCAGTTGAACTAAAGTATTCGAATGCCTCTTTTGAATCCTCTAAAAGGATTCGAATCAAGGATTCGAATCCTGAATGATTCGAATCCTGCCCAGCTCTGCGACAAACCTTATCTAACTTCGCAATTTTTTATCCAATCTAACTTAAGAAACGACCAGTTATTAGATTACAATTAGGTCAACAAAACTAAAGACATAATTAGGTAAGGTTATTTGACAGTCATTTGGGTCAGGTCAGTTGTTAACAATATGATTCACGCGAAATCTATAAAAACTAAACATTGCAAATTTGTAGTTTAAACAAAATTTACTGATGGTCAACAATCTCTGACAATTTTATTATAACGTACGTTGCAAAACAAGAAAACACTGAACGCAAGGCCGGCGGCAGACAGCCAAAGGGGACGAGGAAGTTTTACCAACCTTGGATGTCTAAAACTGTCATCTTAAATCAGTCCCTAGGTTTTATATAAGGATTGTTATAATAAGTATACCTACAAGACATTTAATTGTAGATGTTTAGTTATACTTAAATTATTTTGATTTTAAATTCGTAATTTGTCATAGAATTTAATTCCTAAATTAAATGACATTATTTTATTTATTTAAGTAAACGTCTTCTCAATATAGTATAAACATTAAAAGTGCGATTCTTTTCGCAATCTACAACAAGTTAGTCTTACAAAGACTATATCAAACACTCATTGAAACAACTACTTCCCGGGCTAATACCCCGACGGACATTGAATTATACAACAAGTGTTTGCTGTTACATACAGTAACCTACTGCAAATGTAACAATTTGGGTCAAATTATTCAGGCCATCTATAGACGCGTTTCGAGATTTATTCTGCAACCAAGAATTGGCAATTTCATTTATACTTATGTTTGAACGGTAACGTGACCGCCAGTCTAAGGTGTCAAAAATCTCGAAACGCGTCTATAGATGGCCTGAATAATTTGACCCAAATTGTTACATTTGCAGTAGGTTACTGTATGTAACAGGAAACACTTGTTGTATAATTCAATGTCCGTCGGGGTATTAGCCCGGGAAGTAGTTGTTTCAATGAGTGTTTGTTATAGTCTTTGTAAGACTAACTTGTTGTAGATTGCGAAAAGAATCGCACTTTTAATGTTTGAAGTATTCTGCAACCAAGAATTGGCAATTTCATTTATACAATATAGTATAGTTTATTTACCTTTAAAATATTATTTATAACACTAATAGAGACAATTACATATCTCAAAGGAATATTCACAAAAGTAAAAATTATTAACGAGAAATTAAATTTAAGAAGTATATTTTAAACTTCACTTTAAATCAGTGTTTTATACGCTTGGCGCATGAAGTAAAATTTCGAGTTTAGAAAAGCCTGAAAATTTGAATTTGCCGGGGCGCGACTCGCTTCGCTTGCGCGCCCCCTCAAATCCAAATTTTCAGGCTTTTCTAAACTCGAAATTTTACTTCATGCTTGATCAAGGAATGGAAACACTTTTTAGAAACTCACTTGATTTTTTATTAAAAATACTGAATTGTTAAAAATAGAAAAATAAACGTACTTTGAAAACTGACAATTAAGTGTTTTTTAGATTATTTAGTGCTACTCATGTTCCCACTTTCAGAAAATTGAAAAAGTTTATTGACATTTAAATAAAATGCTGATTTTTTTTTGATTTTGAAAAATAACTAAAATTGTGCAAAATTTATGAAAAGCGTCGACATTTTTAGATGTAATGAAAATTTAGAAAATAAAGAAAAAAAAAGAAGCTAAGATTTAAAAAATTGAGGAAAAGTTATGAAAAGTATCAAATTTTGAAAATCTAGAAAATGCATGAAACAAGATAAGGATTTAAAAATTGACAAAAATCTTAATAATTTATGAAAATTATCAAAATGTTTAAACTTTAAAAAAAAATTGGAAATTTACGGAGACTACCAAGATTTAAAAATACGACTTAAAATCTGGTAATTATTAGGAAATTCGTAAAAATTACCAACAATCTGAAAATTAAAAGAAATTTTAAAAATGTATAAAAAGTATCCAGATTTTTAAAAGTAAGAAATAAAAAAACACTTGTTAAAAGTTAAACATTTAATGCTTTTATAATAGCAACGAATGTCTAAAAAATTAGATAGAGTTTTTTAGGTATTGGCAATGTAATATTCAAAGATTTTTTCATATTGATTATTGACAATGTTATTCTCAGTTTATGAACTTTGTTTATGATTTAATAAAACTTTAGCGCTTCTTTCATAATAATACTACCATTTTTCTTGTATTGTATTTTAATCTAATTTATTGATGAAATCACCGATTCATCAATATATTCACATATTGTAATACAATAAATTGTAAAACAATTTAAAACGAAATTTAAACACAATACTTCATAATTATTTTCAAATATATTGGGTGTAAATACCAAATAATTGAAAAATATGACATAAAACATGTTCTCTTCTAACCTTACGTTAAGAATAATAAATTATTTTATTGAATTTTACATAAAAAACGATAACTTTTCAAGATTGTGTTAATACATATAATCTGTTTTTTTTAATATGATCAATCAAGTTTGACATTTCAAGGATTTAGTGGGGTAACACAGATCGTGTGTGTGTTAGGTTAGGACAAGATTAATCACATATTATGTTGTAAATTAACTTTTAATTTGTAGGTTATGTGAAGGGAAATCTGACATTAATATAACAATTCAATTAACTCATAAAGATTACGATTACAAATGTCTTTACCTATCACCGCCACAAATTATTTGTATCTACTACCAATTTAATAAAGTGTCTTTAAGGATCAGTTAGGATAGGAGGATCAGATAATATTCCTTGTTCAAGAATATCTGTCCTCTTTATTATTTGCCCATTTATATGTTCAAAGTTTAAAAAAGTTCTAAATACAAGGAATTTTTCTTTTAGGTATACACGATTTTTCAATGTACATTTTCAGACATTCGTGATCTTAGTAAAAACTTTCAATTTGGAAACTCTAACGAGTGTTTTCCACTCCCAGACTAAGCATGAAGTAAAATTTCGAGTTTAGAAAAGCCTGAAAATTTGGCTCGGGCGGGGAGCGAAGCGGAGCGAAGCGGAGCGACTGAGCCAAATTAGGCTTTTCTAAACTCAAAATTTTACTTCATGCCCCACGCGTATAAAACACTGATTTAAAGTGAAGTTCAAAATATACTTCGACTTAGTTTTGATTAGTTTATTAATTTTACAAATGTTTATATGGAATATGTAAAAGTATACTTAAAAGAAAAAATCCTTGTATACGTTGAAAAGTTGCAAGTTGAAGCGTCCTCTTTTTTGAAAATCTCTTAATCGTGACAACATATTTGACAATATTATGATTTATTCGTCACATTAATAATTATTTACCAAAATTTCAAAATTTGATATTTGATATAAAAATACGCGTGGCGTTGGAAGTATAATCGAGTTTAGAAAAGCTTGAAAATTTGGTTTGGTCGCTCTGCTTTCCAAACTCGAAATTTTACGTCATGCTTTATCTGGGAGCGAAAACACTCGTTATAAGTTTCAAATTGAACTATAAAAAACAAATGCCTGAACTTTTACATGCATCAGGATATGTATACTTGAAAGAAAATAATTTGTGCAATATGAACTTGCTTAGTCCAATTTAATAGCTATCAAAAAAAGACAAGTCTGTTCAGATAATTGTAGGTTATAAAGGCAGATCCAATATTTAACAAACCGAGTTTAAACTTAGTCAACCTGAAACATGTATTTAAAAGAAAAGCAACGTACAGTAAGCGTTATACATTGTGCAAAATATGTCGCTTACATTCAAAAATATATTCCTATCACTCTAAATTTAGAAGATATGGACATGTTAAATTAATGCTGTGTCCGTTATTTTTGCTAACTTGTCTAGTTATTAAGTTACATTTGTTTAATCCTAATTTGACATTGATTATTATTAATTTGATGTTGTTTATTCCTAATTTAATTGTGTTTAAACTGACAGATATATTTGAAGTTCCAATTTGAAATTGCTAATTCTCAATTTGTTATTGATTTGTCTCAATTTAAAGTTGAAAAGGTATACTACTTGTAGTTCAAGTGTGTAAAATATTTTTTTGTTAATGTACAAATTAATTTTAAAAATATAGTAGACTATTTCTATTAGAAATAAAAATGCCATAAACTTTGTGATTTTGTCCATGAGCAAATGTTTCTTGCCAAAATGTTGACACTGCATGTGAGTTGCTCTATTGTAAACTATATAGCAGTTTTGATTATCATGTTGCATATTATAATCAAATGCCTGGTAATATTGATGCTCCATGGTTTAATCTATCAGTGAAAAATTCTCTTAAATTGAAACATAAAGCCCGTGTACGTTATATAAAGACTAGAACATTGGAAGATCGAGATAAAAATTTTGAATACCTTCGAAAGTGTAAGCTGGGATATCTAAGGTACATACGGAATACATCAATTTTACTCAACAGCAATTATTAAATGATCCCAATCTAATTTGGAATTATGGTAATACCAAGCGCAAAAGCGCTCTGTGGCCTATACTGACCAATCATGTAGCACACCTTACGAGATTGCCAATGGATTTGCAAATTATTTTGTAAAATCTTACTTACCAGCTAATCCATCCAGTTCAAGTCATACACAAATTCGCATACAACACCTTGGTGATTTCAGTATTGATGAATTAGAGTGTTAAAACAACTGAAATCTATAAAATCGAATTTTACTATGAGAATGGATTTAATTCCAGCGATGTTACTAAAAGATAGTGCTCCTATATTGTATCAACCTATTGCATACATTTATAAATTAATATTGAAAACCGGTAAATTTCCAGATAAGTGAAAGGATGTAGGAATATGCCCAGTATTCAAATCTGAAAATAAGAGATGCATAGAAAATTGCAGCCCTATCTCTATTATTAGTAACCTTAGCAAAGTTTTTGAGTCAATATTAAGTAAATTCATATACCATCAAGTTAGTTCATTCCTATATATTCAACAACATGGTTTCGTTAAACAAAGTTCAACGTCCATAAATTTAACTAAGACTACACAGGATATTTCTAATGCTCTGGAAAGTAACAAACAGGTTGACGTGTTCTACGGAGATATGTCAAAGGTATTTGACAAACTAGATAATGTTTTGCTGCTATCCAATTTAAGGAAATTATGACTAAATGATAATTTTGTTCATGTACTGCAATCGTATTTGTCCAACCGCTTTCAACAGATGGAGTACAAGGTTCTAGCTCTTATAAGTATATTGTATCCAGTGGTATACCTCAGGGATCGAATTTGAGTCCACTTTTTATTTTATTCAAATATACGGGTTACACCATTTACAAAACAGGTGATTGCTCACCGAGCTTAAATTAAAAGACATATTAAAATAATATCTAATTACTAACAAAACATTAGACAAATATCAACTAAACAGTACCTACTCCTTAAGGTAACGACGTACAGACTTTATGTCGTAGGCTCCTAAGATATTAAATTTATGAGATATAATTTAAGAACCTCCGCTGAGTTCTCTCTAAAACCGAGATATCTTTAGCTGTAAAAGGGCACCATATAACAGCAATACTCCAGCTGTGGCCTAACCAATGTCTTATAAAGATATAATGCTGTTTCGATGTTAGTAAAATGAGCAGTGTTTCTCTTAATAAATCCAAGCATGTAGTTTGCTTTAGACGATATAATGGAAATATGAACTGAAGAAGACTAATTACTGCAAATGTTTTCGCAAAAAAGATATAGTGAAACATTTGGCGATATTTAATCTCAGTCTATTGGAGATACACCATTGCCTCAATCTATTTAGATCCTCCTGCATATACTGCGATTCAGTGTAATCTTTAATATTAAGGAATACCTTCATGTCGTCGGCATATAGTAGGTACTGGCAGTATTTAAAACAGTTGAAAACGTCGTTCATAAATATATTGAATAATGAAGGCCCCAGGTGGGACCCTTGAGGCACACCAGAGGTAACTTTAATAGGGATGGATATTAGATTACCAATACGAACAGATTGCGTTCTAACTGTTAGATACGACTCAATCCAACTTAATGAACCACCATCAATACCAATATGGTGAAGCTTCCGTAGTAAAAGTTTATGGTCAACGGTATCGAACGCCTTGGAAAAATCAGTATAGACGGCGTCAACCGAAGACCTATTTTCCAAGGCATCCGAAATTTGTTCGCTATGTTTATGGATAATGCGTGTTTAGTTTTTAAGTGCAGTGCTCTTTTATACGCCGATGACATTGAATTGTATAATGTTATCGATAGTGTTGAAGATTCTTTTCAGTTACAACATGATATCAACAATTTTACCAGCTGGTGCAATGACAACAAACTCCTTTCTTACATATGCTAGGGAATCTAACTTAATTGTACATCCGTATACCTTATGTGATATATTAACTAGATCACCTGATATTAACGACCTTGGAATTCATTTTAATTCCAAGTTAACGTTTAATGCCCATGTAATAGAAGTATTACGGGATAGTTATCGTTTGTTAGGTTTCATAGTACGTAACTGCGGGCAGTTTAATGATCTGAAAGTTCTTAGTCTTCTTTTTCAATCTTTTATACTATCCAAAATGGGATATGGTTCCGTTATTTGGATATCTATGTATCAAAAATATATCAATATGCTTGAAATTGTCTAAAAATAGTTTCTTCGGTATCTGTATTACAAAAAGTATAGAATATATACACGATTCCATTTGTTTCTGGATCTCGCCTAGCTATGGAAAAGTGACAGTTTAAGTATTGTAAATGGGGCTGGTTGTGTTTTAAATCAGGGTTTTTAAATGTCACTGTCAGATGTTCGATTTTAAGGTTATAATTTCTGATTATTGTGATCTTACACTGTTGCCTGTTTTACAAATTTTCAGATATAAAAGGATAATAATATGCAGTTTTAAGATTAACAAAATTTACTACTTGGTTTTTGTACATACAAACACAGCAATAATATTGTATATAACAAATATCATGAATTCGGCTCTGCAAACTTATTTCGTCATCCATTTGTATTTCTCGCTTGGGTCTTCCCGTTAACACATTTTGATCAACTCCATCCATCCACCTTAATTTTGGTCATTCTCTCTTCTGTTGGCCCTCAGTATTTTTTTGTAGAATTGCAAATTTATTCCCACCCTCTTTAATTAAATATATATGATAAATAAAATACTAGACATACCCCAAAAATATCTATTAAAATCGTAATAATATTGTGATGCTGTAGATTTGGATTACTTTGCCTAAAATGTTTGTAGGATTTCAGAATTTGTAACCTTTTTGATTCAGAGATAATCTTTGGCATGTTAATATTTAATATGTGCCTGAAATTATTTTTCACTTTGACATTGACACAGCATTGCAACACTAGATTAATTTGATTTAATAATAAAATGCTCGAAGAAGCGACCGCGTGGGGAAATAATTGTTGCAAGATTAACAATAAACCTCTTGAAAATTAAAAAGAGGATTACTTATGATATCATAAATTATTGCAACACTGTTAAAATAAGGAATCAGGAGTGGCAACTAATAAAAAATGTAAATGTTGATACTGCAACATAACAACACGAAAGCATGGCTAGGCGAGATCCAGAAACAAATGGAATGGTGTATATAAGTATGACATTCTTTATACTTAATTATTGTCCGAATTTGATTATATTTCTGGATAGCATAGGCATATTTGTACAAGTTTGTGTTTTTTGTATAAAATAATAAATTACAAAATTGATGATTAAAGAATATTGGGTATGTTAAATTTTAGGATACCGTGTATATCCACAAGAAGTATCGATGTTTTTTTGTAGTCTCGTGTAAATTATCACTTAAATTCTCCAATTATTAGATTATCACGTTTGTATAACAATGTTTCTCATATTTCAGACATATTCTCATCCTCATTTCATAATTTTAAATGCGATATTTTGAACCGTTTGAAAGAGTCTGCCTTAAGTACATAGTTAATTTATAGTATCTATTCATTGATATTAGTATTAAGTATATATACCATTATTGTACTTATATATATTTATACTTAATTTAACTAATAAGTTATCGGAATGTTATTGTTAAATGAGTAAGTAAGCAATCACACTTTATTTGTACCCGTTTTTATTGTTATATTGTTAGCCCATATTTGTCCGTTGGGTTGTAGATGAATAAATAAATAATACAGTGCGAGAGTTGTTTTACCTCTCTTCTACATTTCCAAAGCTGCAGACTTAGTGTTTATGAAATTTATTTTATGAAAATAAATTTTAGATTGCTTCATCTTCACAATCACGAAAACGATGCACTTCGCGACGATTCCAACGCGCTGATGACTAATAACGTCAATACCTGAATCCTCTTCGGCGATAAGAACGCCGGAAAATGGGATTTTGTTTAACGCTCATTTTACGCGAGTCATAAACACCGCAGAAAGTCGATTGCGTACTGAGTCGGAATCTGCAAAGTGAGTCATCTGTAGCGCGCAAAATAAATAAAAATCCTCAGTGTTTCCTTATGCACACACATAATACTTTACGATTGCGTGAGTGTGTGTGTGTGTGTGTGTGTGTGTGTGTGTGCGGTCATCCGACGACAAGAAACTCAAAAAATCCGCAGGATATTTGTGGTCTCTCGGTGATTATGTTGTTTCCATAAATTATATAGACTTATTATTATGTGAATGCTTATGTAATTTAAAGCAAATCACGTAACTTGATTATAAGCACAGACCACACTGCATCTCAGAAGTCAAGATTTTGTTTTGATTAGTTTTTGTGTTGGTTTATTTTTAAACTACTGCATCATTGAGTTGTGGAACAGTGCAATTCTAAATGGTTCAAAATAATCTATAATTTTTGCATTGCGTCTTCTCCCTAAGAAAATCTTCTTTATCTTTTAGTAAATTAATTGCCTTGGCTTTTTAACTTGTTTGAAACTATATGACTATCATATATCTGATGTAAGTTTGAAGCTTGTTGAGGTTTTTGTAATTAGATATACTTTTTAGACAAAGACATTGTAGAAACTCTCTGTTCAGCCCACTTAGTAATAGTGGGCTTATTTAATTTGAACAAAGCTATAAATTTCTTAAAAAGTTAAACAGTTATAAAAATTCCATATCCAACATGCAAATAGCGGCGACGCTCAATCGCCCGAAAAAGGGGTGCTATTGCCGAGCACTGCGGGACACCAGAGTTTCCGCCTCTCATCATCATCAACAACATCCACTCTATTTGTGATTCCGAAGAAAAAGGAAAGAGATTACCGGGGCGTCATTTTCGAGAATTAAAAGTGTCAGTTTGAGTTGACGTGGCCCGCTCCGAAATTTACACAGCACGCTATAAATACCTGGGCTTATCGTTTATTTGCGGTCGGCGTGCCTTTTGATAATAATAGCTGAATTATTTCGGGAATTGTGTGTGCCTTTTGATATATGCGCGCGCTGTGTAAATAATGAATGGACGTGTCGGATTTTCGGGGTACACAATCGGACTCAACGCCACCGCGATTTTTTTCGGATTAATGTGTTTTGCTCGGGTTTAATTGATTTTATGAATGGGTAATTTGACCGCGAGAGATTTTTCAAATGCGAATATACGTTGTCAACAACTGGGTTTGGCAATTAATATAATTTTCAGGTAAAGACACATTTATAATATAAACAGAGTGTTCCATCGCTGCGTTTTCGGAGGATATCACAGGTCTTGTTAAAGATAGAAAATAATTTCTTCGTTTGAAATTAAATGCTGCATAAACGATACTTCTGTTTAGATATACAGGTTGCGTTATAAAATTTAAATTATTTGGTTTTTTAACTTCTTGTAAGAAATAGTCTTCATTTATTAAATTATATTCGGTGCAAGTCGCAAACATACGTTTGCTATTGAATTGTCATATTGTAATTATTAAATAATGACAGTTAGTCGGCTATGAAATATTTATAGTTGAAGTTAATTCTCTTTCGATTAACCCTTTCAGCCCTGGAATTTTTCTGGTGCACAAAAAAATGTTTTGTACACTGTTTATTATTTATTACTATCTATTAAACATATCACAATTTACTGTATACGGTGTAAATAACATACTTAATATGTTTAGGTTTCAAGATAATGTTTATTGTACTACAACAATTGTTTCACCACACAGTGGCTTCATCAGGTAGATCATCATCATTCATCTACCTGATGAAGCCACTGTGTGGTGAAACAATTGTTGTAGTACAATAAACATTATTTTGAAACCTAAACATATTAAGTGTGTTATTTAAGTGATATGGAGTTTCAACAACTAACAGCCTCAGCTATACAATATACGGTGTAAATCTTCAGATATTCGTTGTTTTTACAAATATTTCAAATTGAAGTTTCAATCGAGTGTTTACCACTCCCAGATTAAGCATAAAGTAAAATTTCGAGATTAGAAAAGCCTGAAAATTTGGTTTGGTAGCGTAGCGAAGCGGAGCGACCAAACCAAATTTTCGAAACTAATCGAAAAATAAATTTATTAGTAAAACAAACCAAGTGAATTTAAATTGAAAACCTAAATATCGAATAATTAATTTAGACGTTATACAAATTCCCTGTTCTCTGTTCCCTGTTCTTTTAGATATACATACGCATACACTGTAAATTTTATGACATTCGTTGTTTTTTTAAAAGATTTCAAGTTGAATCTTTAAACGAGGGTTTCCACTCCCAGACTAAGCATGAAGTAAAATTTCGAGTTTAGAAAAGCCTGAAAATTTGGATTGGCCGCGTAGCGAAGCAGAGCGGCCAATCCAAATTAGGCTTTTCTAAACTCGAAATTTTACTTCATGCGCCACGCGTATAAAACACTAAAATATCGTAAAGTTTAGAATATACGGCTTTAGCAATCTAATATATAAATGTGAATAAAACGCGAGTCAAATTCTCCGCTAAACCAATTATTTAAAACAGTGATTATAGGCAACCCAATAACTCTAACGTATATTGGGTTGCCTATTAATTGTTGTTGTATGTGCGTGTTTTTGAAGTTCACTCTAAATCAGTGTTTTTAACCGTGGCGCATGAAGTAAAATTTCGAGTTTAGAAAAACCTAATTTGGATTGGCCGCTTCGCTTCGCTACGCGGCCAATCTAAATTCTTAGGCTTTTCTAAACTCGAAATTGTACTTCATGCTAAGTCTAGGAGTGGAAAGCACTCGCTAAAAGCCACAAATTAACCGCTTTGAAACGAAGAATTGCTGCAAATTTAAAAAACGCTGTTATTATCGGGATATGTACACTCAAAAGAAAAAAGCCCTGTATTAGTCGTTAAAGATTAATAAACGTTTTGAAGGAAGGCCTCATATTATAATGTCAAATAAATGTCTTTAAAATATGTGAACAAATCCAAACTTTCGGGCTTTTCTAAACTCGAAATTTTACTTCATGCTTAATCATGGAGTGGAAAACCATTATTTTAAATACTTCTTTAAAAAATACAAAAAAATTAAATATTTGATTTGATTGCTCTGTGACTAATATTAAATATCATTTTTTTAACTCCTTTTTTTAAACGTCAACTTCTAGTTGATTGATTTCAAATTTAAATTTCAAAAACATAATTTGCAAACTAAAATTTCACTCCATAAATGTATAATAAAGTTAGAGGAAAATTATCCAAATCTAAAGGATAATATTCCTCCAACTTTATTTATTTGATGTTGTTATTTATAACTTCATAATAATCCTAAAATATAAATTGAAAGTTGTCGAAATGCTTTATTGTAAAAAAAAGTTTTCAGTCGAGTTTTTAAGTTTGTATGTACATATTTATTGTACTGCACGTATAATATGTTGTTATTTTGTAAAATATAAAAACGAATTAAAATTAATATCGACTTTCTGCAAAAACTTTGTCTCATTGAGACAAGTCTTCAATTATTAATTGAAACAACTACTTCTCGAGCTAATACCCCGATAGATATTGAATTATACAATGAATATTTGAGTTACACGACAGCTTTACTGTTCTATGCATAATTTATATGCAATATGCAACATCAGGTCAAATTATTCTCCAACCAAACTAAATGAATTAACAGGAAATTGAAATAAATTAAAAATATTACAGGGAATGCAGAAAGTCGATATTAATTTTAATTCGTTTTTATATTTTGTAAATATTCTGCAAACTATTGACAAACTCAGTTTATCTTTATGTTAAATTTTCTATATGTTGTTATTTTGTTTTAATTTATCCTGCAAGTAGATCTTATGAATCTGTTGGGTAACAAAAAAATAAGTATAGTTTTAAATTCATACTCGATAGGAACCTTTTTTTAACAAGAACATATTTCAACAACTATTTTTATTTTTGTTTGTTTTTGACTTATAATTTTAAAAACAATTGACAGTTACATTATTTATTTCAATCTTTACATTTTATTTTATTTTATGTTATTTATCAAAAAAGTTGAGATTTTTTTCTTCCTTAGCCAGCACATTTTATTGAAGTTACAACTCGAGTAAGAATAATAACACTGCGCAACAATGAAAATGTTTCGGACTCAAAATTAGCTAATACTTATGTATTTTCACCCGCTGAATTCGTAAATGACATTAAAAATTACATATTAGCTCTTGTTTAGGAGATAAAGTTGTATGTTGTTTCTTAAGGGTGTAAATTTAAATTTTTTGGAAAATTTTGTATATGACATTTGGCATACCTGTAAACTGACAAAACTAACATTCCATAATGTTTGTAGGTTATGTTTATAACTAGTGAAGTGATTTATGTGAGTTTCCTATTGTTTAACTAGTGCGGAATTATTAATATAAATCAAAATGCCAAGGGATTGTGTAAATTCAGTAGACAATTTTTGTTACATATGTGGTGGAATAACATTTTCATCACAGAAGCGAAATATCACGCCTCTTGTAAAAACTGCTTACCAACATTACTTTGGTATGAAGGTAGGGGACCAGGATAAGTCATGGGTTCCACACATATGCTGTAACCAATGTTCGGTTATACTAAGAGAATGGCTGAAAAATAAAAAAAGATCTTTGGCTTTTGCTGTGCCTATGGTATGGAGGAAGCCTAAAAACCATAAAAATGACTGCTATTTCTGCTCAACTCCGCCCATAAAAGCAGGATTGTCAATGAAGAAAAGGGGAACAGTTAAATATTCGAATCTTCCATCTGCCATTCGACCTATTCCTCATTCGGATAGTTTACCAGTTCCTACCCCACCATAAATTTATGATTTGGAAAATGAAGGTAGAAATGGAAGAAGAAGATAAAGAAGCAAATAAGCGTTTCACATCAAATGACCCTGATTTTGAGGAAAGAGATGATACACTAGTAACACCACAGAGATTGAGTCAAGCAGAATTAAGTGATCTCATTCGAGATCTAGACTTGTCACAGGAGGAGGCAGAACTTCTAGGGTCAAGACTACAGCAGTGGAATCTTCTCCAACACGATGTCAGAGTTTCACAGTATAGAAAACGTCAGCGAAACCTGCTCTCTTTTTTTGAGAAGAATACCAATCTTGTTGTTTGTATCGACGTCTATGGATTAATGAATTGTCTCAAAATGAACTATGATCCAACATAATGGAGGTTATTCATCGACTCATCTAAGCTAAGCTTAAAAGCTGTATTACTGCACAACGGAAACCGTCTTCCTTCTATTCCTATTGGCCATGCAGTTCACATGAAAGAGACTTACATTAACATGAAAACTCTCCTCGAATCAATCAATTACAATGAACACAAGTGGAAAATTTGTGGTGCTTTTTGTGTATGTGGGATAGTAGAGACAGAAGTTCACATTACATAAGAGCAGACTGGCCTGCAAGAAATCTCAATACTTACGAAAAAAATATCGTTGCTGAGCCACTTGTGGACCTAAAAGATATTCTTCTTCCACCCTTACATATTAAATTGGGTTTAATGAAGAATTTTGTCAAAAGTATGAACAAAGATGGACAGGCTTTTAGGTATTTGAGAGACAATTTCCCGAAACTAAGTGATGCAAAGGTTAAAGAGGGTATTTTTGTCGGGCCACAAATTCGTCAACTTGTTAGGGATCCTGCGTTTGACGAAGTTTTGGAGGGGAAAGAAAAGGAAGCCTGGGAAGCTCTGAAGGGAGTGATTCGTGGATTTTTAGGAAACAAAAGAGATGAAAACTACAGTCAGTTAGTAAAAATACTCCTGGAAAAATACCATCAACTCGGATGTAACATGTCCCTAAAGATCCATTTTCTCCACTCCCACCTAGACTTCTTTCCTCGCAATTGTGGTGCTGTTAGTGATGAACATGGGGAAAGGTTCCACCAGGATATTTCTGTAATGGAACGAAGATATCAGGGTCGTTGGAATGAAGCTATGCTAGCGGATTACTGTTGGTTTGTGTGAAGGGATGCTCCGGAACTCGCATACAAGAGAAAAGTAAAAAGATCACGATAACGTTATACCTACTATGTATCACAGAAACTAGAGCTAATAAAACATTTTCATTGTCATTTTCATTTTTTTTAGCATAAAATGAATATAATTTGACTAATATGGTGCAGGAAAAACGAAAAAAATATTTTTTTGTGGTGCAGTGTAATTAGACTTTGACTGAAAATGTAAGCTCCCTTTATGTTTGAAAACAACCAAAGTTTGCATTACTTCAAGTTGTTTTCGTTCAGTTTAATGAAAATAGCACGTTTTTGAAAAAAGTAGTGATTATTTTTTTGACTATTATATGCATCTAATTTTATTTAATAATATAGTTGATGTTGTGTAAAAGTGATATCATTTAAATTTAATTTAAACGAGTAAAATAAATAAAATAGTTTTGTAGTCAGTTTTAGAAAAAAACAATGGAATTGTAATCACAGAAGCTAATTAATCAAATTAAATATTAATAAAACAATTTATTATTATCCTAACAAGTGTTTTCAACCCCTTGATTGAGCATGAAGAACATTTTCGAGAATTTGGCTATTTTGAAATATTAAAATAACTTTTTTATTTAAAAAGATATTGACATGCGATTAAAACTTTCTCAAGGTACTTTTTTTAGTAGAACACGCTGACCATATCAGATTTTGTTTTAAGTTAAACCATTATGAGATATGACATAAAGTTGTATTATTTTAAATACAAATCATAATCGCTTCCATTTTTCGTAAGCTATCCAAAAATATATCATTTGCTATATTTTTATCAATATATCAACAAAGCCATGATGACAAATAAATGAATTGTAAACAATAACAATATAAAACGTCAACTGTCCTTATTACCTTATTATATTTACTTTATTAATCTTAGGGTCATGATATCTCCCTTCTAATAAAGTTCTTAGTAGTTAATAGAAACATTATAGTATATTGTTAAACAAGAGTGGATATGGCTTATATCTCACTCGGCATTTGGGGCACTCGCCTACAACGTCGTGCCCCAAACTTGCCTTTGTTAAATATTGTCATATTATCCACTCTCGTTTGACAATATGCTATTATGTTTCTATTAACTACTAGGAACTTTATTGGAAGGTGGATATCACGACCCTTAATAAATAGTAACTATAAATGCAGGAGGGCTTTCTTTTAAGTATAAGTATTCCAAATTCAGCCTTTTTCTGTAAATCTTTAGATATTCCTTGTATAAAACACTAAAATATTGCGAAATTTATGTATATTTAAACTTCACCTGAGATCTTTGTTTTATACGCGTGGCGCATGAAGTAAAATTTCGAGTTTAGAAAAGCCCAGAAAATTTGTCTCGGGTCGCTGCGCGACCCTCGACAAATTTTTACGGGGCTTTTCTAAACTCGAAATTTTACTTCATGCTTAGTCTGGGAGTGGAAAACACTCGTTTAAAGCTTTAAATTGAACTCTTTAAAAAAAACATACACATTTATTACATTTTATTAAAAAAAATCGGAGTGACGTTTGTGAATTCTAAGTGAATATTATTTTTAAGTTCTTCACTGTCTCTTTTTCTAATAATTTTCCCCAAAAAGAACGACAGTTTTGGCTTGTGAGTTCACAACCATTTATTAGGACATTATAAATTTAAATAATTTCTAACACTATTGAGACTGTTAGCTAGTAAATAACATCTTAGTGATGATCTTATAGCAAGTTTTTAATTTAATTTAATTTATTTATTTACGGAATCTCCAGTTTACAATAGATTAATACATATACATCTTAATACAATAAATTGACTAAACAAAAACAAAATCTAAATATGCCAAACAAAATTTAAACTTATAACCCTACAGAAATATTTTATTTCAAAATATATTGCATATTGATCCCAAATAGTTCAAAACGTAACAATATGAAACAAGCCCCTTCCCACCTTCAAGTTACAATAAATAGATTAATTATTCAAACACTCAACCTTCAATCGATCAATTAATTATACAACCAATAAATTAATATATATATATATATAAATATAATATGAATATAAATATAAAATATATGACAAAATTTAATAAAAGGAACAGACCCAAACTCACACAAGATATCACAGCGATGTCAACAATACAAATTATCACAGATGGAACATAAATAGTATATGACGAATACATATTGAATAACAAACCACCAATATATATCTGTATATAAAAAAATAAAATGGTATCTTAACATGTACAACAAATGCAAATTATCACAGATTGAACATGAAGTGTAAATAACGAACACGTATTGAATTAGCAATAACAAATAATACAATAAATAGATAATAGAATAAATAAATAATAAGAAGTATGTTCATGTTACATCAGTGACAGCGGACAGATCGATATAACGTAAGTGGGTTTTAAAAATTGCAAAGGATGGTGCTATAGATAATTCTCAAAATCAACTAAAAAAATTTCTTAATATTTTATTGTACTTATTTATTATATATTCTAAACATAATGTAACAAATTACGTGTTAAATAAGTTTTGTTTCGTATTATTTATTATATATTCCAAACATAATGTAATAAATTACGTGTTAAATAAGTTTTGTTGTGTATAAATGTATTTTGTTTTAAAGTCAAAGCAATGAGGTAATAAAGACAATTAACTTTTTAAATTAAAGTATTGCAAATGATATATTTTTGGAAAGCTTACAAAAAACGTTATCAAATAAAGTCATGGCCAACTATGATTTGTATTTAAAATAATACAACTTTATGTCATATCTTAAGAAAATGAAACTTAAATAAATTCTGATATGGTCACGATATTCTAGTTAAAAAAGAGTCTAAATAAAGTTATCTTTATAAATAAAGAAGTATTTTATTTTAATATTTCAAAATTGCTAAATTTTGAGTTTTAGCGTATAACTCGAAAACAATTAAAGATGGACAAATTTTGATTAGGTACAAGAAATAACCTCTAAAAAAGAGCTCTGGAAGCATATATTCGTTTTTGTTTATCATTGATATTAATGGTACTTTACTTGAAGAAATCATCGAAAATGCTACACATTGCAAATAATTTAAATATGTCATTAAGAGGTTATACAGGGTGCTCCTTTTTTTTTGGATAAGACAACTACAGGATGATAACTACATGATTCCAAGCTCAAATATCCCGCTCTTTATAATAGCTGAAAAATCAAATATTGCTGCTATAAGAAAATTAAACTTCGATATCGTATCAGGGAAAAAGCCCTGTATACACACTGACCCTTTTGTTGTGTTTATCTTTGCTTTAATTAAATTAACCGTTTTCGTATTTTAACAGTTTACGAGATCTCAATGGTAAGCATGATAAAACAAACGAACGGTATAGCAAGTTATAAATCAAATGTAATTGTAATGTTAAACAAAAATATGACAACTTTGGATTCTAGTTAAAAATCATACCTTCTGTATTTGTTTACTAAAAACCACAAAAGAAGATTGTTAAACAAAAATATGACAACTTTGGATTCTAGTTAAAAATCATACCTTCTGTATTTGTTTACTAAAAACCACAAAAGAAGATTGTTAAACAAAAATATGACAACTTTGGATTCTAGTTAAAAATCATACCTTCTGTATTTGTTTACTAAAAACCACAAAAGAAGATTTCTAAGTACCTTAACCCTTTAATGGCCGAGCAATTATAGAGTTAACTCTAAAAGTTGATTATAGGTAAAATTCTGCATTTCATTTTATGGTTTCCATAAATGACTCTATTGTATTACATACTGTAAATGTTTCTTGTAAATATACATAATGTATACGCTGTACATTTTCAGACATTCGTCTATTTGATATAAAAGTAAATTTGAAGTTTAAAACGAGTGTTTCCACTCCCAGACTAAGCATGAAGTAAAATTTCGAGTTTAGAGAAGCCTGAAAACTTGGTTTGGTCGCTCCGCGAAGCGGAGCGGCCAAACCAAGTTTTCAGGCTTTTCTAAACTCGAAATTTTACTTCATGCGCCACGCGTATAAAACACTAAAACATTGTAAAGCTAGAAATACACTGATATTTTCTATTTTTTTTTTTAAATGAGTAATAATCGAAATATTTACATTTTTCTTCGTACGTTTTCAAGTCAAAATAATTTAAATAATTAATTAACAAAAAAAATAATAATGTTGCGTATATGCATCAATGGCGCTTAATAGGTTAATATGTATAGTGAACTTGAATTCTATGATCCCAAAAACGCAAAGACAAATGTTTAGAACAGTTTATTTGAAGGTAATAAGGTTTTATTCAATTTTCCAGGATTTGGCACCATTTTGGGGCGGCCAAAAGATTTCGCAAACTGATGTGTAATTAAGCTACAATGGTAAATGGAAATGGAAAAAGGTTGAGAAACCCTGTGCTGAAATATTAAAGATACAAAGGAAGTTTCAATTGAATTAGGTTTTTAACTGAGTTTGGTACATATTTCGTCTTAGTTACTTCCATAATACGTAGTATATAATGAGAATCAAGATAATGTTTAATTAAATACCTAATATTTTTTCAGTAGAAACAGCAGAGAAACGGTTTTGATTAATAAACTCATTGTTTCTTTGGGTTTCTGAAGATTCTCTCGAAGAACGGTCTTAAAGCAGATATATAATTATCTGGATTAATTCGAAGAATACTTGAAGAAGTAAATTAAGCTACCTTTTAATTAAAGAGATCATAAAACGCAAGTGATACGAATCCAGTCCGTTTTCATTGGTTTGAGCGAGCATTAAAAAGAATACCTCCTACTTCTTGTAGCTGTAGTTGATTATATAAAAGAGAGAATAAAGGAGGACTGTCGGTGAATTGTAGGGAATTACAAGCGTTGGTCAGTGAAGAGTAGTGACCCTTAACCTCTGTCAGGTGGATGGAGGGGGCTTGCTACCAGCACCCGGGGCGCTTCCCAGCATTCTAAGGCAGCACCAACCACCCTAAGGGGGCTCCCATGCCTCGGACTCGGGCCATGCCTTCGCCTCTCGTCTGGTAATGAACCAATGAACCTCCCCACATACCCATACCCATGCCCATAAGACCATATCGCATACCGCTCTCACTACTCTAAATAACTAAGCAGACGTTTATATTAACTGCGTGTGTAAGCTTTGACATGCACTTAATGCCTTGATAGACTGTTCAATGGAGGCAACGAGAGGAACGGCCAAATGGCCACGAATCACACAATCTTTACTACATTCCAAACAAGCAAGGATCATCGTTTTACGTTTTAATTTATGTCCAGGCTATAAATTATGTGACATTTCCAATAGCGATTGATTGAACTTTAAATATCAATTTATTTGCATGAGAATATTAATAACGTCGTTAATGTTTGTCAAATTGAAAATAAACATTTTATTTATAACAAAAATTATTTCAAATTATAAATAATTTAAATATCGTCGTTTTAATGCGTCATTTTAGCACCACAATAGAACATTTACAGGCTCTAGGCAAGCGTTACCCAACCTTTTTTTGACGATGCCCAACTTACAAACTCGAATGCAACCATGACCCCCGTGTATACGGATATCTGAAAACAATTAAGTCGCCTATTTCCAAAAACCCCTAAATCTATTTAAAAACAATGGATTTAGGGGTTTTTAGAAATAGGCGACTCAATTACTTTAGGTCACATGAATGTAACAGAAAAAATTCGAGGCCCTTCAAAATATAGCATTTATATAAATTTCACATCTCACAATTAGTTGTTTGTAAACTTCAGAATAAATCAGTGTTTTATACGCCTGGCGCATAAAGCAACATTTCGAGTTTATAAAAACCTAAAAATTTTTCTTCATGCTTAGTCAAGGAGTGGAAGACACTCGTTAGAGGGGTATTAAGAACTTTAATACAAACATTAGTTCTGTTTTGTTGATTTGATTGAAAATTCGTGATATTTTAGTAACCATTTCAACTTACTTACCCCATTTTAAATATTGTAACATTTTTAATAGTTATCATTATTTACGATTTTCTGCCAATCATTTTTATGTTTTTAAATCATTTTAACTTTGTATGTATTGATTGGAGACTTTGCGCATAATTTGAAACACATTTATTGTTAGAAGCTTCGAAGTTTTCTTAACTTCTCTAAACCTACATTTTTTAAGAAGGAAATGTTTTGCTGTCTAAAATAGAATTCTTAAAACATTTATTATCACTATTATCATTGTAATCGAGTCGCCCAGATGAAAAACTAGCCATAAGTGTTTTGACAAACTTGTGGTAAAATGTCAAAATCTGATTTTGCAGCGTATTTTAAATAATTAAAAACAAAGTTGAATTAGCGTCGAATGAGGACAAGAATAATTATGTAAAATTAAGTAAAAAGTTGGCAGGTTGAAAACATATGTTAGCTTTTGCAACCGAGAAATGTAGCAAGTTTTGCAATCGACAGGATTTTTTAAACTTAATTTTGAAAGGTGATGGGTTTTAAGGTCAATTTATTTTTAAACTGTAGCCTGATGCCCGTTTACACTCAAGTCGATTAACTTAATCAGTAATTAGTACTTCTAAAAAACACTACCATTTTATTTGAAAATTATTTACACAATCGTACATTGTTAAAAGAGGCATGTTTAGGATATCTTACAAATTTATAACATTCTTATATTCTAGAATTTCGACTTAATCAGAGGCTTAATCAATTAGTGGATGATTAAAATTAATCAGTCGGGGTGCAAATGGGCCTGAGACGAGTAGAATCTAGGGATACCAAAACCTCAAAATCAAAAAAAAGGGGTATGGCTGGTTTTAAATCTGGGCGACTCAGTTATTATTTAGTGTACATACTGGCGACGTTTTTTTGTTTAGAAAGAAAGAACGTGTTTAGTATTGTTAAATTTTCTTATTTTCATACTTTGAAAAAAAATCAAAGCTATTCAATTTATTAAATTTAATTAATTGAATTGCCTTGATTTTTCTGTAAAGTATGAAAATGAGAAATTATTAAAGATACATCAAGGCTATTCAATTAATAAATGCTAAAATTCTACTAATATTCTACCCTTAATTTTTTTAAGTATAAAAATAAGAAATGAATAAAGAAATATCAAGTCCAATGAAATAATTAAGGAGATTTAGGAAAAAAGTAATTTTCTCTTTACAGGGATATTTTTTAAATTACATACCTCGACATACAGGGAATTTTTCTTTTAAGTATACATATACATACAAAATAAAATTGTCCAACATTCGTAGGTTTTTTAAAAGGGTTCAATTCAAAACTTTAAACGTTTGTTTTCCACTCCCAGAGTAAGCATGAAGTAAAATTTCGAGTTTAGAAAAGCCTGAAAATTTGGTTTGGCGAAGCGAACAAACCAAATTTTCAGACTTTTCCTTACTCGAAATTTTACTTCATGCGCCAAGCGTATAAAACACTGATCTTAAGTGAAGTTTAAAATACATGTCTTTAACTTTAACTTTAACTTTAACATGACTTCAAGTTTTAACCTCGATCGGTGGCAAAAGTGTACCTGTACATTCTATACAAAATTTGTTTTGATATTGTTTTGACGCTTCACATCTATCATATACAATGTATTGTATCATTGCATTATGTAGCATACGTGAATAATGCTATTATTATTATTATTATTATTAACATACTACTTTAATCCCATATTGCGAACTTAACAATATTTTCGTGTTTCAGACTTTAGAAAAACCTGAACATTTGGTTTGGCCGCGTAGCTTTAGAATACTGCTGAAAAAATATATTTTGAACTTCACGATATGTCAGTGTTTATACGCGTGGCGCATGAAGTAAAATTTCGAGTTTAGAAAAGCTTGAAAACTTGGTTTGGCCGCGTAGCGCTTAGTCTGGGACTGGAAAACACTCGTTTAAAGCTTCAAATTTGCCTATATCTGAAAATGTATAGCAAATACGCTGTAATTGGGACATGCATACTTAAAAGAAAAACTCTCTGTGTACATTGTACATTTTCAAGCATTCGTTGTTTTTGAAATAGTTCAATTTGAAGCTTCTAACGAGTATTTAAACTCCCAGATTAAGCATAAAGTAAAATTTCGAGTTTAGAAAAGCCTTAAAATTTGGTTTGGTCGTTTCGAAATTTTACTTCATGTGCCACGTATAAAACACTGAATTATCTTGTATTCTAAAATATATTCCTTAAGCAGTATATTTTGAACTTTATTTGAAATTAATGTATTGTACGCTTACCGCATGAAGTAAAATTTCGAGTTTAGAAAAGCCCCGTGATAATTTTCTACGCGGGGCTTTTCTAAACTCGAAATTTTACTTCATGCTCAATCTGGGAGTGGAAACACTCTTGAGAAGCATCAAATTGAACGCTTTTCAAAAACAACGACTATCTGAATTTTTTTAATTGGGGTATGTACATATATTTAAAAGAAAAACTCCCTGTATTTTTTAAAAAGCTTTGAACCCTTTTCGTCTTTTTTGAACTCTAAAGAATAATTATGAATACTAGATTAGCATTAGCATTTAAAGACTTTAGAAATAATAAAAAATGTTTGGTAACAAATGTTAAATCATTTCAGAGAGTTTACACAGGTCACGGGCTTTGTTTTTTTACACAAATTAGAACTTAGATAATAAACAATAATTCATGACAAGAACTTCCCTTTAACCCATTAACGACCGAGCAATTATAGAGTTAACACTAAATGTAGATTTTAGGTAAAATCCTGCACTTTTTTTTTATGATTTCTACGAATGACTTATTGTATTACATACTGTGAATTTTTCTTTTAAATATACATAATATATACGCTGTAAATGTAAGGCGTTCATCGATTTTGTATAAAAACGTGCAATATGAAGTTTAGAACGAGTATTTCCACTCCCAGACTAAGCATGATGTAAAATTTCGAGTTTAGAAAAGCCCCGCGTAGAAAATTTGTCGAGGGTCGCGCCAGCGACCCGAAACAAATTTTCACGGGGCTTTTCTAAACTCGAAATTTTACTTCATGCGCCACGCGTATAAAACACTGAAATATTCTGAAGTTAGAAATACACTGAAAACATTTTTTTAAATGAGTAATAATATATATAGTCTTTATTCAAAAATGGATACATGCTTCATTTAAAATCACAATCACAAAAAATTACATATTAAAAGAAGTACTGCTGCCAATTGAATGCCGTCAATAAACATAAGTGATGCATAGATACACATAAAGAATATACAAGTACAAATAGTATAATAATATTTAGTATAATAATATTGATATAATAAAGACGTTTTTAAATGAATATGTTATAATGCTAAGCGCTATTTAAATAATCTAAAATTGTGTAGTGTTCTTGTTCAATTAAATATTGTTTTAATTTAGTTTTAAATGTGTTTTTAGAGTTGATATTTTTTAAATGCACGGGTAATTTATTAAACATCCTCAACGCGGCATATATAGCCGACGACTCAAATAATGAGAGTTTATGAGGGGGGAATGCATATGTTTTTAAATTCCGTGTATCATATGAGTGATTTGCATTATACATGCAAAATTTTTCTTTATATTTAAAATTGAAAACTAAAAGTTCATATAGGTATAGTTCAGAGAAAGTGAATAAACTATTACTTCTGAATCTTCCTCTACATGTTTCCGTATAGCCCAAATTAAAAATTAATCTTATTGCTCGTTTCTGCGTGATAAATAAAGCTTTTGCAGCACTAGAACCACCATAATGTATTATTCCATACCGTAATAAACTTTCAAAATTTGCTCTGTATATGAGAAGTAACGTTTCTACATCTATTATCTGACGTAACATTCTTAGGGTATAATATACCATATTCAATTTATTTAGCAATTTCGCACAATGGGAGTGCCAATTTAAGTGTCTATCAATTACTAATCCTAACACTTTGGCTTCATCTTTTACATCATATAACTGATTATTTAATAATATATTTATCAGAGAATTTTTATTACGTTTGGCTTGGAACAATACCAGATTAGTTTTTGCATTATTCATCAATAATTTATTTTGTATCATCCAGTCTTGCGCTATTTTGAAGGTATTATTTGCATTTAGTATAAGTTCTGTTTGACTAAGACCGCGGGTAAGAAGATTCGTGTCGTCGGTATATGACGTTACAAACCTATAATTCTTTATCACATTAGGCAAGTCGTTGACATAAATAATAAAAAGAAAGAATCGGGCCTAGAACATTTCCCTGAGGAATTCCGATGTTAGAAGTCAAAGTTTCACAAGAAAGTTGATTTATTTTCATTCTGTATCTTCTGTTTTTCAAGTATGACATTATTAAGTTTTTTCCAACTCCTCTGACACCGTAATGGTCCAGTGTTTCCAATAGGATTGCGTGGCTTACGGTGTCAAAGGCTTTGCTTAGATCAAGGAATATCCCTAAGGGCATGTTAGCATCTTCAAGCGCTTTCATAATTTCAGTTAAGAAATCAAAAATGGCCGTGTTTGTCGATTTATTTTTCAGGAAACCATGTTGTGCATTTACTAGTAAGTTATGCTTTTGAAAATAGTCTACAATTCGATCAGCTATACACATTTCAGTTATTTTGGAAAATGCTGATAATAGTGTTACTGGTCTGTAATTATCGAAATTAGCTGGATCGCCCTTTTTATAAATAGGCGAAATAACGCCTTCTTTTAGGCAATCTGGAAACATTCCACTCTCAAAGCTGATGTTTATCAAATGAGTTAAGGGACCCATTAGAACACATGCACTACTTTTAATCAATTTCGCCGTGATTTCATTATAGCTGGATGAGTTTTTATTTTTTAACGAATTTATTTTATTAAATACTTCATATTCCGTTACCGGTTTAATAAACAACGTACTACTTTCGTAGTTTATTTTACATTCAAATGGGTTATTTAGAATTTTCTTGGCTTCGGTTGTAGCTATTCTATTAAAGTAGCTGTTTAATTCACTTTGTCTTCTCTGCAAATGAATAAGTTTGTCGTTATTTTTATTGCCATTTCCTGACATTTTATTAATTATTTTCCAAATCGTTTTAGTATTATTGTCACTGTATATTATTTCAGTTTTGATATAATTTTTCTTTTGTTGTACTAATAATTCGTCATATTGTTTTTTTACTTTAGTGTATAAGTTCTTGGCATCATCATTGAAGTGCCTGACTGTTCCCAAATAATCTAATAATTGTTAATTGAATATGATGTCGGGATTGTTTCTATTATTTTTATTGTGTTTATTTTTATTATTATTATTAACAGAAACCAACGGACAGGTGCGTTCAATGTCGCATTGATAATGTCAAAAAAAACTAGCCCAAGCTATATCAACATCATTGACTAGATAAATTCTATTCCAGTCTATTTGAACACTTAATAAATTTACAAACTTATGTATGTTACACGCAGATAATTTACGGATTTTTTTAATTATATTTTTGTTATTATTTGCATTTTGAGACCACTCAATTTTTTGGGCTAGATGATCTGAAACATGCGTATCGAAAATAGAAGTTTCATAATCATCATCGACCATATTGGTAATGATGTTATCTAAAGCGGTTTGTGTAGAATTTGTTAATCGTGTTGCGCTCTTGATTGTAAATGTTGCATTAAATGAATTAATCAGGTTTTTAAATTTACCAGATGCTGTTGTGTCTTGACTTATATCAATATTAATAATCGAGATATTCAAATAACAAAATATTTAAGTTATTCTTCTTACATTTTCAAGTCAAGTCAAATAATATAATATATTAAATTAACTTATTTATTATTTTAACTAGCATAAAATTAATAATGTTGCGTATGTGCTGATGCACAGCGCCTAATGGGTTAATAAGTGGGCACCAAGAGACATGTTTGCCAAATCTGACGGTTCGTTAATTTTTGCGAGAAAAAATATAAATTACATTATTTATACTATAATATTAAACACTTAAAAGATTTAGATTATAATAAAAATATTATTATTTTAGAGAAAATTGAGTACGAATACATAAAGGGTGTCTCAAAATGATCATTTTAATTTCTTAATAAAACATATTATTTATTGGAAAAGGACGAATGTTTTTATTTTTAAAAAGGTACAAACATGGAGGTTATGTGTGGAACATAATATCCGATAAATGGGCGCCTTGAGCTTGTTTGCAAATGGTCATTCTTTTGACAAAATTTGTAATGGCATTTTGGCATAATTGCAGACCGACTTCATTAATAGTGCGTCTCATTTCTTCCTTGAGCTCTGGAATGGTCTATGGATCATTGGCATATACTTTTCCTTTCAGAAAACCCCAAAGAAAGAAGTCTAATGGCGTCAAATCGCACGATCTTGGTGGTCAATTCACATCGCCGTGGCGCGAAATAACACGACCATGGAACTTCTGCAATAACTGCATTGTCTGTTCGCAGTGTGGCAGTTTGCACCATTTTGTTGGAAGAATATGTCTTCCAAGTCCATGCCGTTCAATTCATTTCATAAAAAGTTGGTTATCATGTCATGATAACGAACACCATTGACGGTAACCGCATTTTCCACAGTATTCTCGAAAAAGTACGGCCCAATCACTCCTCCAACCCAAAATCTGCACCAAAAGCTGTTCGATCACTTGTGGATTTTCGGTCCCCCAAATTCTACAGTTTTGTTTATTCACGTACCCATTAAGTCAAACCCAAAACCCTTTTCACAAACTTCTTCAAATATCTTATTCTTCTACTTCTATATTCCATAATCAAATGATAATTCAACTGAAACTGACAGTTCAGCTCTCAACTTTATTAGTGCTGCCAACTTAGGTGCTGCATGCGTGATTTTAAGTTTACATAACTCGTTGCGAAAGTGTAATATCGGCAATGCGGCTTTCGAGTTATTTTGAACTTGCTGCCTCGAAAGTGAGGTTTCGAACACCGTGAAACATCGCTTTCGAGGCAGCGAGTTCAAAAATAAATAACCATTTATAGAAACCTTAGAAACTGATGACAACAGAAAAAATATGACTTGTTTTAATTATTTGTTAATTAAATTCACTTGTTTTTGTTTCACTTATATGTATTTTATTTTTTTACTCGTTCGACTTAATGCTATTATCAAGAATGAAGTACAAATGGAACTTGTTTTAAATTTTATATAATTTTTAGGTACATCGATTATCGCGCCGTTTTGATATAATTTTCTACATAAATTGACATTTTTAATGGTAAATGACATTCGACAACATCTCTAAACATCAACATTTTATATCGTATTTGCCATTTAGTGAGTGACATTGTAACTTGTGCACTATTGACACTTTATTAAAAAAATCATTACGACGTTTACGAATTTGATGTATCAGATTAAAAATGACATTTTACGTCATAAAGACAGCAAACATTGAAATTGCATGATATTTAACGTCACATATGAAATATAATGTTGATGTAACTGTCATTGTTGCGGAGTTATCGCCCACAGTGACTTTGTTTTGACAGTTAGGGAAAAACTTCAATAATAAAAGGTGTGCGGAATTTAGTATATTTTACATTTGTTTTGATAGAACCGACGCGTTATTCTCGCGATAATTTCGCAACGGTGACAGTTGTATTGGTTCTGTCAAAACGAATGAAAACTAGATCAAATCCTGTTTCATTCCTTCAACTGTCAAAAAAAAAATAACTGCGATAACTTCGTAACTGTAACAGTTCCGTTACGAGGTTATTGCAGTTACTTTATTTTGACAGTTAAAGGAATGAAACAGGATTTAATCTAGTTTTTATTCGTTTTAATAGAACCAATACAACTGTCACCGTTGCGGAATTATCGCAATTTTTGACAAATAGAGTGAAACTTCATGGAAGATACGGAGATATAGGCAAATTTTAAATATCTAAAATTTCAGTTTTTTTAAAATTACATCGAAAAAATAAAGTCACTTAAAATGTGAAAGCAGATTATTAGTAAGCACTAAAACACTCAACTTTGCCCCCATAACCGATTCTCTATCTCTTCAAATGAACGAGATCCCCATAGTTCCGCTCGAAAAACAGACACCCTGTATATGTGGGTTTACTTGATTAATTGCTCTTTTTCTTGTTTGATAAAAAACGTACAACTTATTGCGACACATTCGATAATATAATTCTTGATATAAGCCATTACGAGTTTGCTTTTTCAATCGGAAACGAAGAAGAATTTAATGTACATTCCTTGAATATTTAATGCTCATTGTTCAAGAATCCCACCTTGCGCAAAAAATCCTTCACCTCCCATCAAACTAGGACACGCAACATCCTCATATGCCGTGCATGATTCAGTCCAAAATCTTCCCAGAATCCTTGAATCAGCAGGACGCGTCTTCGCCCATCTTCTTACAGGATGTAGATTCTTATCCGGCGCGAGAATAATGTAAGACTGTTGCGTCTGTTACGATCTTCTCTCTGCGGTTTCGGTGTGATTAAGAGAAGACAGGTAGCGGTGTGTCTCGTAGTAAGAGTTCGCCGAAAAATATGCCATTCATAAGCGGTGATTATAATTATTATAATATTCGGTGGTACTTTCACAATTTTCCGTTTGAGGCTGTCGACGAGTCATCGTGATTATTGTGAGAAATTGGGATGGTTGAAGAAAAAAAAGGCATGGGTTCGTTGTGAAATATCAATTTTGAGTCAGCGTGCGGTTTGGTAATTGTTTTGTTTTAACTTTCACTGCACATTGAAAAGATAATGTTAATAGTGTGATTTTTTTGTTTAATAATAGTTACTGTGGTTTTTATTATTTGTTAATCAAAATATCCCACATTTTGCAATCATCTATACTCCATTCATTTTGTAACAAATGTAACTAGAAGTCTGGCTTATAAGGCTAAAATGGTGAAATCTGGTGACATTTTTGGGCGCGGAATTGAAAATTTAGGGAAAACGTATGTTGGCCCAAAATCGGTTAGAGAAAAATTAATTTTGAAAGGAAAAGTATTCAAATAAAGCTGTTAAGCAACATTATATATTATTTAAAATTAATTGTTTCCTTAAATATCAAATCAGTCCTTTTTATAATATTTTTCAGTATTAATAAAGAACTACTGTGTTCATTCTGCGTTAATCTGTAAGATCTGTAAGTAATATCTGTAAGATTTTACGAGTCTGTAAGTAATTTGCAATTCTGGAAAGTACTGTAGCTTCCAGATTCCTGTAAATACCGTTACAGATTTGTAAATATATACGGGTGGATTGACAATTCACGTAAGCTTACAGTTTGTGGATTTTGAGGTTAATGTAATAACATTATATTATCTTTAATATTTATTGTGATATTACAATAAACAATCAACAAATTAATTTATTTGTTGGAGATTTACTTGAAGAGGAGCGTGATAGGTAAGTTTGGATTATTACCAAGTACCTAATACACTAATCATATAATAAAATAGAATTTTATGAGAGTTGCCAAGAAATCATTGGGGGCGAATTAAATCCATTTGAGATGCCATCAATACAATTCATACAACTAGTTAGACTTGATCAACACAGTGTAATTAATTTAAGAAATTCCTTGAAATCCCACATGCCAACAAGAAATGCAAACGCCATACCTTTACTAAAAATGGTAGAATTTTAATATTATTGAATTAATGTTGAGTCAAATATATTTACATGCAGGTTTTTGCTACACTGCACTTCTTGGCTGTAGGATCCTTTCAAAATTAGGTTGGATATTGTAGCTGGCTTTCGATGAGCCAAAGCAGTATAAGTCGAGCAATCAAAGAAATTTGTGCTGTAACTACCCAACATCTTTTTCACATTTAGGTGAAATTTACAGAAAGAAGAAAGACCCAGATTGCATCACATGAACTCTTTGGCTACTTGATGAAGTACTACGTACCTTATTTGATATAAAAGGTAAACAAAAAATGACAAAACTCGATCAATTGGTCATTACCTCAAAAACTTATTTAAAAAGTTGTTTAATGGTTTTTTTTGATAAAGAAATTGGTATTTTATTAATAGAGACTTGAGGTAATGAAAATATCTGTAAATTCCTGGTGTGAAACAGTTTGAGGAATCTCCCCCATGTGAAAGTCTGATTGAAACATTTGCCGATCAGTTACGCACTGGCATGGGCATGGCCATTCAACAACTACCTCACCTCACCTGAGCCAAGTACCTGTGCGAGACGAAGATGCGACGAAGAGATGAAGAGGTAGGCTGTTGGTGAAGGACCACCAGAACAAAGGACGCACCTATTCTTCTCGATTAGAGCGAGATGGAACGTCCCGCGTAACGTGGGTGCACTAAGCGAGACGGCAACAACACCAAGCGATTGTCGACTGCTTCAACTGTTTGTGCCCGGCAACAATAAGGCAACTCGGCGCGCGCGCGTCTCGCTCTCGTCCACAAGAATGTCCGAGTCAACTCCGGGGACCGTTTTCGAACTCCTTGAAAGAATGCCGAAATATTTTTTTAATCAGCTTATAAATGACTGAATTTCGGACCGGCCGAGGGTCTGGCTAGTGCGTTGATATCCCTTTGATTTATGCGATTCACTTTTTTGCCACGCACAACGCATTTCCATACATTTCCATAACGCAGCCTGACCCTTATGCAAATATCGGCGGTGTCGGTCTTCTCCCACATTATTCATCTTCGGAGATTTTTGTATAAATCACATAAAAAAGTCAAAATATCATATAGGAGAGTTGTATTAAAATGTTTTTTTAATACATATGTACAAATCCAAGATTTAAAATCTAATTCGATTAAGTTTTGTTAGGAATCTAAAATGTGTCTATATCAATATTAATTATTTAGTATTATACCGATCTCCAATAAATTGACGCAGCATAGCTTTAATTATGTGTTGGAGAGTAATAAGTATACAAACAATAGAAGGAAACAAGATAGATTATAAACAACAATCTGATTCCCTTGAGTACGATAACACTTTCAGCTATCAATTGCGAATGACAGATATTTTGACATTTCGATTAATTGGCTAAGAAAGTGATTTACTGAAAATAAATTTACAAATAATTGTTGCAAGATTTCAACAGCACATCCGAAACTAGTATGAGTAAAATTAACATATTTAATAACTGGGTTTTAATAATTGAAAAATACAAATGAAAACATGAATAAGGTAATTTATAATAAATTTTTAAATTGAGATCCTTGACTAGCTAAACAGTGCACTCATCTGTCATATAAGTTCCTTCTCGCGTTATGAAGCAATAGAGGTGTAATGGTTCCAAACACATTGACAATCCTTTGGCGAAGCTGTTCTAAATGTTTAACTCTTACATGATTATACACTTTCTGCTTCACGTATGGCAAAAGGAAAAAGCCAATTACAGGCAAATCGGGAGACCTGGCTGCCCACCTGATATCATTTCTTCTACCAATTACACGATTCGGAAAAGTAAAGATAGTGGTTCTTTTTAAAAATTAAAAAAAAATGAACAAAAATATTTTTTTTCGGTATATTATTGGTTTATTCGAAAGAGCAAACATTCCTATTGTTTATGTAACATGATTTCGTTCATGTGGCTGACTCGGCTGGCTTCGCAGTAGCGCATCCTGTCGACCCAATTTTCCAAGACCTTGGTGACAATTTTTGGCTCTATCTCACGAAATCGCAGCTGCCAGGTGGCCAATTGACATCGCCAAGACGGCTGATAACATGATTACCGAACTTGGCGCGCAAAAGATTGATTGTGGCATGGGCTGTGTGTCAGGCGCGCCACCCTGCTGAAACCAAAGATCGTCCAAGTCCATATCTTCAATTCCAGGCCGCAAAAACTCGTTTATAATGCCTCTGTAGTGCTCACCGTTGACCGAAATGGCGTTTCCAACAGCATTTTTAGAGATAAATGGGCCAATGATGCAACCGCTCTAAAATCCGCACCGTACTATCACTCTCTGAGGATGCATTCGCTTCTCGACGATCACGTGCGGGTTTTCCGATCCAGTCTGTTCAAAAGCATGAACAATTCTTGAAATTGTTGAACAATGTGGAATTCGCCGGTTCTCAAACTTTGCCACAAATAAATGAATAGTATCCCTTATCGAATCGCCACCGTATACCCAATTAATAGCTTGTATTCTCTCTTTCAGAGTATAAGACGTCGCGGCAGTTGACAATTGCAAATTTGAAGCAAAATTTGACAAACAATAATTATCATGATTTGTCTGCTATATATATTGTCTTTCTCTTACTTCAGAAAATCGTATTCTACTGTATTAACCTATGAATTTTGCTATGTTGCGTGAAATAAATTGTTGTACGGTATACTTGTATTTTACTTCTAAGGTGTTTTATGTAATTAAATGGATTCCGTTAATAAAGTAAAGTCTAATATTAATGAAATGAGAAAATGGCAAAGCTTCCATCACAACACTTTTCTCGTCATTTAAACAGAATGCTAGAATGTACTCAATGTTAATTTCCTATGTTCGATGTGTACTGAGACCCAATTTACACTCTTCCCTTCAAATATAAATGAAATCTGTCAGTTATCTCAAGCAAGTGTTATTTGGTGTTCTGGCATTTGAAACAGACTCAGAGGAAGACCGGAGAGTTGGACAATGTATACAAATAGGGAGAGGACTATTCTGGTAAACTTGTATCATGGAGGAAAGAGCTTAAGCTAGGTATTGGCCTACTAGTAATAGCCACCTTCAAAATTTAACTCATACACAGTACAACAAGAGAATTATTGTATCGATTGGAATTATCGAATTCTAAATGCTAGTAAATTTTTAACACTTCTTCAAAGTGATATTTTACCAGGCATATAGAATATAAATATTAATAATCCATTTTTTCAAATAGAGGAGCTCTTCCACACTCTACGAATGAGGTAACGTGGTTTATGAACCAGCATTTGCCTCGTCGGTGCATAGGAAGATATAGTCCCATATTTTGGTCTGTGCGTTCGCCCGACCTTTCTCCAAATGATTTTTTTTTTTCTGTAAAGATATATGAAATCAAAAATTTATAATGATATTCCAATTGAATATGTGGAAGAACTTCAGACTTGAATGCGTTCAGTATGTGAAGAAATGAATCCAAACTTTTTAAGAAATGTCGTCAAAGCCGTAGCCAGGAAAAAAATTCAAAGCGGGTTATAAACATTTGGAGATGGTACGGGACGTGCTTAATGGTAAAAATATTGTTTTTGTTCTTACAGGGCCGCTTTTACATACAAACATTTAGCATTTTCAAAATTTCGGAAGGGGTTTAAACCCCCATATCCCCCCCCCCTGGCTACAGCCTTGAATGTCTTAGAATCCTTTTATCATCGCCTAGCATATTTCTTAGAGCGTGGAGGAGGTCATTTTGAAAATTTATGATAAATAACAGAGCTGGGACGAATCCTCAAAAAAGAATTCGAATCACGAATCTGAATCACTTAATATGATTCGAATCACGAATACTCGAATAAAGGATTCGTAAGAGATAGATATGATTCGAATTAAAGACTCGAATCCTGTTTTTTCGAATCAGGAATACAAATCCATTAAAAATAAATTTGAATACTTTTGCAACCATTAACATTTAAATATCGGTACCAGTTGTTTTAGCAAAAATGTTAAAAACCGAATTATTTATTATTAACACTGAACATCCTTGATAAGAGAGTAAATATCTGATTCCGTGTTACTCTAATTAAACATGCAATTGTGTGTTTTTAAACTTTACTTAAAATCAGTGTTGTATACGCGTGGCGCATGAAGTAAAATTTCGAGTTTTGAAAAGCCTGAAAATTTCATTTGGTCGCTCCGCGCTACGCGACTAAGCCAAATTTTCAGGCTTCTCTAAACTCGAAATTTTACTTCACGCTTAACTTGGGAGTGGAAATACTCGTTCGAAACTTTAAATTGCCTCTGTTATAAAATCGACGAATGCATGAAAATTACTTAAAAGGAAAATTTCCTGAATATTATTAAATGCCAGAAAGTCAACAAAATGTCAGGAAATTTGATTCAAATTGACAAAAACACTAAAAAAACGATTTTTAAATAAATCGTGAATAGTAAAAAATATACAGAAATTATGAAAAATATCGAAATGATTGACATTTAACAAGAATCATGTAACAACAAACAAATGAATATTAGTAAAGTAAATTAAAATAAGAAATCATTAAAAAATACTAATACTATTATTGAAATGTGGAGAATTTGTTTGTAAAAAAAATCGAATTTCAATTGTGTAAAGTTCAATTTTGAAGATTTCTATCTCTAGTTTATAATATCAATTTGTTTTGTAAGCGGTGACAACATTTATTGTTGTCATTATTTATTTTAAATGTTGACAGTTTTTATTAATATTCCATTCCAATTATAAATTATATAAATTTAGACAATAAGAAATTCTATAAATATAATTTATAATATTCCCATTATAAATTATATTTATAGAATCTCTTATTGTCTAAATTTAAATAAATTATAATGGGAATGGAATATTAATAAAAGCTGTCAACATTTAAAATAAATAAAATTGTCAACATTGTAGTTGATCAAATAAACTAGAAATGACAGTAATCTTCTAAATTAAACCTGATACAAATAATATTTATTAAAAAAAAGGTAAAAATTGAAAATATTATTCAAGAAGTTGATTTGAATGAGCAAAACTTGCAAATATTGGAAAATTCAAGAACTATACGACGTCCAAAATATTATTTAATAATAGTCAACAAACAAAGTTGAAACAAACTTTTAAAAAAATAAATAGGACCAAAATTGACAAAAGACATTAGAGCACTGCACGGGGCCGGGCAATCTAAAATTTAAGACCGGGCTGGGCAGAGCCGGGCCTGACTAATTTTTATAAGTTTGGTTTTATTTTTAATTGCAAATTATATAATAACATTAACAAGTAAATATACCTATATTTACAAGTGCGATAAATCTTTATAAACTAGAGTTTTGAAACTTTGAATTATTCAGATTTAAATATTTACCGAGCTAGACCGAGCCTGTTCTATTATTTACCAGGGCCGGGCCGGGCAGGACTAACAAAAAAATCATTCCGTGCAGGGCTCTAAAAGACGTTAACACTGAAAAAACCCATATCCGCTCCCTCCCCTGGCTACGGTCTTGATATAAACAAACATTGGCAGATACGTGTCAAAATCTTCAAAATCAACAAAAAAGTATAATTATACTTTTTTCGATTTCTGAGTTTTTTTATATTTTGGTGAAAAATGAAATCAAATTTAACGATCAATATCTCAAAAATTACAAATTTTAATTATATATTTTTTATTTTATATGAATTTTTTAAAAGCAACAAACGATTGTAAAAATTGAAAATATCTTCAAAATTGATAATTTTACTTCATGCGCCACGAGTAGAGACACTAATATAACGTGAAAGGTAAAAACAGAAAAATATTCATGCAAATCATCAAGATTATTTCGAATTATTTTTAACAATTCGAATCATTTTGTAAGCATTCGAATCTTTTTATAAATATTCGAATCCTTTAATAAGGATTCAAATCTCCCGTCCGTAGATTCGAATACGAATCCTCTTAAAAAATGTAACGAATCCTGATCAGGAATCCTTTCTAACTGAAGTATTTGAATACTTCTTTTGAATCCTCTAAAAGGATTAGAATTCTAAATGATTTGAATCCTGCGCAGATCTGATAATATATGTTTTTATAATAATACGCTGGATATGTGTTTTGGATTTAAGCTGATAAATGGACTTGTGAATTCCAGTCATTTAATTTCTTTATTGAATTTTAATAATAATACGCTGGATATGTGTTTTGGATTTAAGCTGATAAATGGACTTGTGAATTCCAGTCATTTAATTTCATTATTGAATTTTAATTTCTTTTTAAATACAACTGTTCGTAACAGGCCATTGTTCAGGTTAAACTTCCATCACACAAATTATGGCAGTCATAGCCCGGTTTCACGCATAATGCGGTATTTTAACATACTGATGTTAAATCTAAATTTTATAACATTTTCAAACTCATATAATGTGTTTAAACGCCACTTATCTTTTATTGATTTCGATGTTATTATATATTTCTAACATTTCTATTTAGTTTATTTTATTAAGTGTTGAGCGCGATATTTATATTTTGTAATTTATATGTATCTATTTTTTGTAATACTGTAAAAAGGAGAAATAAGTAACTAAATAAACAAATAAATTGGTTTTTTTAACTTACTCTTTACACCTTGATTATGCATTCCGTTGAACTAAAATATCCATAATACAACGAAAAATCGTAGCCAATCAAATCGCACTCAATGCTTTGATGCGTCCCAGTACAAATCGAACATTCAAAAATTAACATTGAGTAGATTCTAGCATGTTCGGTGTTACATAAAACGCTCTGTATAATCGGGATATTAAATATTTTGTTTGTCAATTGGTTAAAGACGATTGCACATTAAATCACCGTCTTATACGCGTGGCCCATGAAGTATAATTTCCAGTTTATAAAAGCCTAATTAGGCTTTTATAAACTCGAAATTTTATTTTATGCTTAATCAAGGATTGGAAAACCACCTGTTTAAAAAATTCTAGATCATAAATGGGAAAAAAAAGCATTAAATCAATTAATTACTAAAAAACATAGTTTTTATTATCGATCTAAATACATTTGCTTACCGAGAATGTCAGTTTATAACAAAAATAAATAATTACCTCAAAGAAGGCGTTCTATGTCTAAAATAACGAGTAGGTTCCGACTTCAGAAACATATGTCGTAATTAAATTCAGCACTGTGACACTACCCACTGACGTATAATTAAATGTATTTGACGTTTTCAAGATTGACCGTTTCGTATGGCATAAACTAAGATATGTAATTGATTTTTCAAAAGCAACCGAGATGCCGACAGTTTATAGACACTCCTTACAATTTTATATCAAAGATATCACTTAAGTGGAGAATCTTGTTTTATATCAAAAATATTAATTTATGTCAAAAAAGGAAGTGAAGACAATTTATGTATAACCCGTTGTTATGTGTTAACAAATGAGAATTTACTTTTAGAACGAAAAAGATAACATCTAACGTCACATATTAAAAGTAATTTTGATTCGTGCACGATAACCTGCATTTAAATTGTTGTCTACGTAAAAGATAAATAACGACTATTTTGAAGCAGCCTACTTTTCAACGATTTTCCACATATTTCTCATAATTCTTTGAAATTTTGGATATTTACATTTTCACTTTTTGAACATGATGTGTGATTTTTGATAATTGATGCAACTTTTGACGTTTATCGATTGAAACATCAGTCCATTATGACATTTATTACACTATAACAGATTTGGCATAAATTGGCGTTGATCGACATTAATCTATCTTGTCAACATGACATAAGTCGCCGAGAGTTTAACTACAATGACAGTCACATATTGGTCACTTTTACTTTTCTGTTTACATTAAATGTCAATTTTTAATAGAAAATACTAATTTATATTAACTAATGAATTTTAAATTATTATTATTATTTAACGTAAAATATTGTCGAATGTCAATGTCAACACTTCCGAGATAATTACTGACATTGTGTGAATTGCCAAAAGCCGACAAGAACTGACAGAATCAAATAAATTGCTCACAATGTCAAATTAACAAACCAACAATCCTATACGTATTATAAATCTAAATTCATTTGTTGATTGTTAGGTATATCTATAGTCTGTTTGAAAACTAGAAGGAGTAAGTGCCAAAGCCCAATTTGCACTATAAAAAGTTAGCAGAAATATCACTAGATAAATTTGGCGGAAATTTTAAATAATTTCATAATTACTCTTTAAATAAAATCAAATATACATTTTGTACTTCTTAATTGTGGTTAAGTATTTTCTTTTCTATCGTACGATATCGTCAGTTCAATCAAAAGCTTATATGGCATTTAGCCACATGTCTGTGAAATAAAACATATTTACATTATCTTCATAATATAATATAGAATTTATATAATAATGTGTCACTACCAGAGCTGGAATGAATCCTCGTAAAAAGGATTCGAATCACGAATCCGAATCACCTAATATGATTCGAATCACGAATACTCGAATAAAGGATTCGTAAGAGATAAATATGATTTTCCTGTTTTTTCGAATCACGAATACAAATCCTCTAAGAATAAATTTGATTTTATTATTTTTTTGCAACCATTAATATATAAATATCGTTACCAGTTGTTTTAACAAAAATATTCAAAACCTAATTATTTATTATTACCACTGAACATCGTTGATACCAGACTAAATATCTGACTCCCTGTTACTTTCGTTAAAGATGTATTTGTGTGTTTCTGAACTCCACTTCAAATCAGTGTATTGTACGCGTGGCGCATGAAGTAAAATTTCGAGTTTAGAAAAGCCCGAAAATTTGTCTCGGGTCGCTGCGCGACCCTCGACAAATTTTCACGGGGCTTTTCTAAACTCGAAATTTTACTTCATGCTTAGCCTGGGAGTGGAAACACTCGTTCAAAACTTCAAATTGAACTCTATTATAATATCGACTAATGCCTGAAATTTACGTAAATAAAAAATTCACTGAATATCATTAAAACCGGGAAAGTCAGAGAAAAGTCATGGAATTATATTCAAATTGACCAAAACACTAACAAAATAGCCATATGATATTATTAAATTTGTCAAAATCAGCAGGCAAATTACAAAACACATAAAATTTAATAAAATTAACTTAAATATTGGCAAAAACAAAGAAAACTATTAAACAGAATGGGGGTTTCCCACAGAGGAATGTTATATTAAAAGGCCAGGGAACAAATCTTTAGTCAGGGAAATGTCGAAAAAGCTTAACATTTCAGATTGTAGCTACCATGTCAGTTTTACTTCAAACAATATTAAACAAAAATTTGAAAACTAGATTATTATCTTTAAAAACATTTTCAATCATTTAATGTTCTTATCAAAGCATTCACTTTGAAGTTTCGAACGAGCGTTTCCACTCCCAGACTAAGCATGAAGTAAAATTTCGAGTTGAGAAAAGCCCCGTGAAAATTTTCACGGGGCTTTTCTCAACTCGAAATTTTACTTCATGCGCCACGCGTACAAAACACTGATTTGAAGTGAAGTTCAGAAACACACAAATACATCTTTAACGAAAGTAACAGGAAGTCAGATATTTAGTCTGTTATCAACGATGTTCAGTGGTAATAATAAATAATTAGGTATTTAATTGATGAGGCGGATACATGATGAAACTCCATAATACTATTTGAAATAAAACAACGCAGTTGGGAGGGTTTCACTTTTATTGAATGAATATAAATACGGAATTTTAGTGTCGTGAACAATTACCTGGTAATTATCTGCATGTGGATCGAAATAGGGCAACCGGTGAATGAATAATAAACGCCCTGCAGTGTTCAACAATAAAAGTGAAACCCTCCCAACTGCGTTGTTTTATTTCAAATAAATAATTAGGTTTTGAATAATTATTATTGTAATTATGTCTTCCAAGCTGTTTAGGGCTACAAATCTCTCCGGATTTCTTATATTCGCTAATGGTACGATAGACAGTGGAATTTACAACTCCTAAAAATTAAACATTTTATTATGTGATGCATATTCTTATGCTATTGGATATCTGACCTACTGCACTAGCAATGTCTGATACAACAGTAGTTATTTTCATATGTGGATCATTTGTTATCATCTGCTTACACATATTTATTATTCACTGTTTTTCAGACAGATATAAATGACCTAAATCCAACTTCTTACGCTTTTTTGGAGGTGACGGTGATATTATCACCGAGCTTGTACTGGGTTCATAATCCATCACAACAATATAAACAAAATTAACTTTTAACTATGCTAAAGAAACACCGCACAAAAGGTTATTACGCAACAGACAAAGTTGCAACTCGGCAACACATCGAATTAAGGTTATGTCAGCTGTTGCGTCTAATAATGACGTAATTAGCGTAGTGTAAAATGGGTGCGCTCTCGGCAAATCAGAGTTGTAGGTTTTGGCGCGTGAAATTTAAAACGCTCTTTCTAGTTATTAACCAGATTATACCAAATCGTGAAAATTAAGATACTTTTAATTTCGAAACCAGTTTCCGAAACTTCTGGGGTAAAATTTCGGGCTAAAATCCCTGTATATAATTTAATAAACTTTCGGTTTGAATAGTTTTGATACTGTCCTTAATGTTAAATTCTTTCAAATTTTTTATACTTTGACTTCATTCATGTTTTTTCTCTTGAACAATTTAACACAATAACTTTCGAGAAAAGTACGAACAATACAAGAGATAAAATAATATGTCAAGGAATTCGAAATGCGAAGAGCGGAATATAAATACGGAATTTTAGTGTCGTGAACAATTACCTGGTAATTATCTGCATGTGGATCGAAATAGGGCAACCGGTGAATGAATAATAAACGCCCTGTCGTCGTCGACTTCGTCGTCATTCACGCTTTTCGAAAAGCCGTAAACGCGCCCATAAATAAGTCCATCTCTCGGGCGGAAAAGTCCTGTTCGAAACGTGAAAGAGAATTTGCCTTTTATAAAGTCACAAACTCGGGGCGTAAATTTTACGACGCGCTAGAACGCCACGGATTGAGAAATAATGAAGAAAATATTAAAACGTGAAGTGATTATTCATGGATCGACGTCGCCGTGACATGAACTCTAATTCAATCTAATATTTTTTACTTCTTTTGTTATGTATGTTAAACAATGTTATACTGAAAGATTGCGAATTAATTATTCAGGTGGAAATATTGGAATACTGAAAACTTAGTGGTTTGTATAAGTTCAAAAGGTATAAAGTGAAAACGTTAGTTCTATAAATGCATTTTAATGCAAATATTGTTAATTAATCTTTAAATCATCAGCAAATAACAAAAATAAAAATATTTCAACTACTTGAGATATAATAAATAAAATTACCACAATGTTATCGCGTAAAATGCAAACTATAAAAAGCGTAGGCTAATTTTCTCGAATTCATATATTTTTGAATTGGAATTATTCTTATTTTGAATTGTGGAGGCTTCTACTTCGTTATACATGTTAATTTAACACAATAAAACACTTTTAACTTTGTTTGTATAACACAATTTATTTTTATGTGACTGCAGTTTCGGCAAATTCAGCTTGCCATTATCGAGGTTGACCTACTATATACCCCATTTTTAAAGCCGTTTTGAATCCGTTTTCATGTAATCACCTTTTGTATATATACCCGAATTGTTTCCAGTTTTAGACACTTCATGTTTGATAATGGCAAGCTGAATTTGCCGAAACTGCAGTCACTTAAAAATAAATTGTGTTATACAAACAAAGTTAAAAGTGTTTTATAGTGTTGGAATTATTCTTACTTGAGATATGTCATTAATAAAAACATATCAACAACGGTCCCCAGTGTGAGCCCTGAGGTACGACAAAAAGTACATACGTTACAATTGACAAAAAATCTTAGTTTGGTTTATGTTTTATTGTCATCGAATTTTAATGGATTTCTATGAAACAACATCTAAACAGAGATGAAGATTATTCTTAATATGTCTGTTCTTAGATACTTAATTTATTATCAAGTTTAGAAATTATATTACGTACAAAGACAAAAGATATCTTTCCTAATTAAAATGCTAGCCTTCGTATATGAATCTAAATGTAGGTGATTCGAATAAATTTAAAAGGTTTCGAATACTTACAAAAGAATTCGAATCCCCAATGGCATTCGAATCATCAAAAACAATTCGAGCTCATTCCGAGTATTCGCATAAAAAATTGTTTTTTGTGTTTTTAAACTTCTTAAATCAGTGTTTTATACGCTTGGCGCCTGAAGTAAAATTTCGAGTTTAGAAAACCCTTAAAATTTGGATTTGGAAGCTACGCTTCGATTCGAACCAAACATTTTTTTTGTTGAAATACTTGTTAGAAGCTTGACATTGTATGGTTATAAAGTAACAACAAATGACTGAACATGTATTGATCAAATATACTTTTCATAATTGGAAGTGATTCATTATCCAATAATCAAATTATGTTTGAAATTATTTGAAGTAAAAATGATACCTATCATTTTTATTATCATTAAACGAGGGTCTCCAGTTCCTAATTAAGCATGAAGTAGAATTTCGAGTTTAGAAAAGCCTAAACATATTTTATTCCCCATTAACAAATTGGTATTCATTTTCTAATAACCTATATTAAAAATAATAACACAATTTATAATGTAACAAAAAGTCTTTCCTACATTAACATTCTTGAAACTAAGGTCACTTCCGACGAAACCAGAAGCACTATTCAAGTTTTCTAATCGTCACTGGATTTATTTCAATTTGCTTTTAGTATAAACCTACCAAATTTCAAATTTATATTTCAAATAATACGAGTAATATAACTAAAGTGGGTGACCCTGTTTTGTGTATATCTTTCAATCACGTTAATGCTTCTGTAATTTCACATATAGTGATTCGATTTTGTCTATTCTAATAATAGCAATAATATATTTCATGTTAACAACTATAAACTTTTACATACGTCAAATTACAATGGTATATAGTATACATGATAGAAATTTAAATTATAATTTTAGTTCACGTATTCTACTTTAAAACAAATACTATTTGTTCCTGAACAATTGTTGATAACGTCAAGTTAAGATTCACAATTGAGTTTTGGATAATTTTTTTTTTACTTCTACTCGATTTTCTTTTAACAAAATCAGTATTTGGTTGACTTTTTCCATGATCATTAAAGATATGTATTTCTTAAAAATTATCTAAAGTAGGTGAAATCAGACACAGAGCAAATGTTTCTTTTAATTATACTGCATATTTCGAAGAATATACTGTGAATTTTCAGATATTTGTTGTTATATAGAGTGCAATTTAAAGCTTGCAACGAGTTTTTCTCTTCCTTGATTAAGCATGAAGTAAAATTTCGAGTTTAGAAAAGCCTGAACGTTTGGAATGATCGCGTAGCGAAGCGGAGTAACCAGAAAAAAAATTCAATCATTCTGAAACTCGAAATTTTACTTCATGCGCCAGACGTATACAAGATAAATTCTCTAAAATTCAAAATACATGCATAACTGATTTAAAAGTATATTTTAAACTTCGCAATAGTTCAGTGTTTTATACGTGTGGCGCATAAAGTAAAATTTCGGTCATAATGATGGTTGCGACCGTAACTACGTGGTAATTCATGATCACTGAATCAAACACTTACTATGCTTTTACCACAAAATATTTATTGTATGTATATATATTATATTACACAAATATACACATAAATTCACGACTTAAGTTTCGACGTTTGACGGTCATTATCAAGTCAAACGTCGACGACCGTCAAACGTCGAAACTTAAGTCGTGAATTTATGTGTATATTTGTGTAATATAATATATATACATACAATAAATATTTTGTGGTAAAAACATAGTAAGTGTTTGATTCAGTAAAATTTCGGGTTTAGATAAGCCTAAAGATTTCAAGATTTTCTAAACTTGAAATTTGACTTTATCCTTAATCAGGGAGTAGAAAACATTCTTTCGGATAATAATATTAAATGATTTTATTAAAAAAATACCGAAAGAAAAATATTTTTGCAATTTATTTATTATATTTAGTTTTAATTGTTTGACTAGTTTCCGCAACTAGTATTGAATATCAGCTTAAGAAATTTAATTATCTTCAAAGTTCAACTTTTAGTTAATCGATTTCAGATATAAATTCCAAAAGTAAATAATTGCAAGCTATACCATAAAATCTTATTTTTTTTTAAATTTAAACTCAGATACATTCCAACTCGATTCGTTATTCGGTGTTAATGTCTATATCTTAATAATAATCCTAAAGAAATGTTTAAAAAGTTGTCGAAATATTTTCTAATTTAAAAAACCTTTCAGTAGAGTATGCTTTAAAACGGTTTTTGAGCTAAAATTTTGAAAACCACCCAAAATTACGTTATATGTAGCCCTAATCCTTCAACTGTTAAATAAGTTATAAAAATATCAAGTTTTTTGAAAAAAAGAAAGATTTTCGTTGTTGTTTGCGAGGGGTATTAATAGACTTTGGCTGAAAATGCTTACATTTCAAACTTATAGGTAGCTTACTACTTATAAATTTAAAAACAACCAAAGTTTGCATTATTTCAAAGCATTCATTTTCGCTGTAGTTAGAAAAATAACACATTTTTTGGAAAATGTTATGATTTAATAATTTTAATTTAATTATATGTTTATTTTTCAAATTGAGAATTAAATCACATTTTCGGTTTTTTTGTTAAATGGTAATTAAATGATTAAATGTAGGTAGTAAATTCAATGATTGAACAAAAACTATTCAGTTATTAATCTCAGAGTTTTTGTCATGAAAAAGTACAATGGAATTAAAACTATAGTTTTTTTTTATTAAAGCAGTTTTTGTTTTCAATGTTACAATCACGAGATATGGATTTGAAATTGTGTACTTAACTTGAATAGGTCTTTAGAAATACAATAAAATTAAAATTTTTACAGAAACTAATCAATCAAACCGAATATTCAATAAATTGCAACATTATTTATTTTAAATAGTTTGCTTACAGTATTTTTTTATTATTGTCCTAAAGGGTGTCTTTCACTCCTTGATTAGGCATGAAGTAAAATTTCGAGTTTAGAAAATCCCGAAAATTTTTGTTGCTCCCGTAGCAAAGCGGAGCGACCAAGCCAAATTGGGCTTTTCTAAATTATATTATATAATTTATTATGTCAATTGAGAGAAAGATTCAAATTTGAAGAACATTTAAAGAAATTACAGAATAATTGTAATTTTACTAATATTATCTAGTGAATGAAATTCTCGAATTCATTTTAAATTTTATAAATTATAATGTAAACTGAAATAAAGATTCAATTTTGATAAAAATTATCAACATCATAAAAATTTGAAGAAACGGATTTATTGAAATTTTATGAAAACTAACAAACATCCTAACCAAAATTATGAACATACAATCTTTAAAAAAAAATATGGTGAAAGCAAGCGAATTAATAAAATTAAAGTCTTGTCTTGTGATGAAAATCAAAAACATTTAGAATTCAATTTAATAATGTAACATATAAAAAGAGCTGGGCAGGATTCGAATCATTCAGGATTCGATTCCCGGATTCGATTCCTTTTAGAGGATTCAAAAGAGGTATTCGAATACTTTAGTGAAAACGGATTCGTGATCCGGATTCGTTACATTTTTTTAAAAGGATTCGTATTCGAATCCAGACGTAGATGATTCGAATCCTTATAAAAGGATTTGAATTCTTATAAAAGGATTCGAATCCTCATACACGGATTCAAATCCTCCTAAATAATTCGAATCATCACAATTAAGGCTGGGATTCGAATTCGATTAATTGAAATAGTTAAATATTCTAATATGAATATTTAAATTACTAAATTATTCATATTTGGATATAAATATTCAAAATTTTCGAATAATTCAAATATTTGTGAACGCATATTTGATTACTTAACCATGAAAAATATCCAACGTTAATAGTATATTTTTAACTTCACTTGAAATCAGTGTTTTATACGCGTGGCGCATGAAGTAAAATTTCGAGTTTAGAAAAGCCCCGTGAAAATTTGTCTCGGGTCGCTGCGCGACCCTCGACAAATTTTCTACGCTGGGCTTTTCTAAACTCGAAATTTTACTTCATGCTTAGTCTGGGAGTGGACAACACTCGTTCTTAGCAGTTTCAAATTGAAGGATCACTCTAGATTACTAAGTTTATTACCATTTTACAAAGGCTACAGCTCGAAGGACCAACCATGGTCTTCGGAGACCGAAAGACTACAGGGAATTGAAGTTTTTTTACAAGAAAACAACGAATATCTGAAGGTTTACAGCATGGATAGGAAAGAAAACATCTAATTTTGAAAAAATTTGAAGTTGGGTTGGTTTTCAGTGCATTTTTAACTTCACTTTAAATCAGTGTTTTATACGCGTGGCGCATGGAGTAAAATTTCGAGTTTAGAAAAGCCCCGCGAAAATTTGTCTCGGGTCGCTGCGCGACCCTTGACAAATTTTCTACGCGGGGCTTTTCTAAACTCGAAATTTTACTTCATGCTTAGTCTGGGAGTGGACAATACTCGTTTGAATTTTAAATTTAACTCTTTTAAAAAATCGACGTATGTAATATAATAAATCATTCATTGAAATCATAGAAAACGATGCAAAATTTTACCTTATATTAACTTTTAGAGTTAACTTTATAATTTGCTCGGCTCTTAATTGATGAATATTCTATTCCTAAAAAACCGTTTTTATTTAATATTAAAGTTGCATTTAATACAATAACAAACTGTGAATAAATCGACATAAATCTAGAAATATCGAAAATCTCGACATGTAGAAAATCTTGACTGTCCACTCCCAGACTAAGCATGAAGTAAAATTTCGAGTTTAGAAAAGCCCCGCGTAGAAAATTTGTCGAGGGTCGCTGCGCGGGGCTTTTCTAAACTCGAAATTTTACTTCATGCGCCACGCGTATAAAACACTGATTTAAAGTGAAGTTAAAAACGCACTGAAAACCACCCCAAATTCGATATTTTTTCAAAATTGGATGTTTTCTTTCCTATCCATTCTGTCCTTCAGATATTCGTTGTTTTCTTGTAAATAAACTTCGATTCCCTGTAGTCCTTCGGTCTCCGAAGACCATGATTGGTCTTTCGAGCTGTAGCCTTTGTAAAATGGTAATAAACTTAGTAATCTAGAGTGATCCTTTAATTTGAAACTTCTAAGAACGAGTGTTGTCCACTCCCAGACTAAGCATGAAGTAAAATTTCGAGTTTAGAAAAGCCCCGCGTAGAAAATTTGTCGAGGGTCGCGCAGCGACCCGAGACAAATTTTCACAGGGCTTTTCTAAACTCGAAATTTTACTTCATGCGCCACGGGTATAAAACACAGATTTAAAATGAAGTTCAATAACACATATATCATCATTAATTAAAATCATTATATAATCAGATATTTAGTCGGTAAATGAACATTTTTGCTAATAGAAACTGATGGATTAAAATATTACTTATTGCAAATAATAGATTAAAATTTATTTTTAAAGGATTTATATCCGTGATTCAAAAATGAGGATTCGAATCTTTGATTCGAATCATATTTTTCACTTACGAATCCTTTATTCGAGTATTCGTGATTCGAATCATATTAGGTGATTCGGATTCGTGATTCGAATCCTGTTTTTGAGGATTCATCCCAGCTCTGTTTTCTAAAAATGTTCGCCTTTTTATACATTCTTGACATTTTGCACATTTCTCAATTGTTGACGTCTAGACACGACAATCAAGACAGTATTTATACATATCCCGACAGTACTTATACATATCCTGATGTACACCATGTAATTTTTCAGATATTCGTTGATTTTATAAAAAAATTCAATTTGAAATTTGTAACAAGTGTCGTCTACTCCCAGACTAAGCATGAAGTAAAATTACGAGTTTGAAAAAGCCTGAAAATCTGGATTTGCCGGGGCGCGCGAGCGAAGCGAGGCGCGGCCCGGCAAATCCAAATTTTCAGGCTTTTCTAAACTCGAAATTTTACTTTATGCGCCACACGTATAAAACATTGACAATATTGTGATGTTCAAAATATACTGCTTATATTTGATTACGATACGATTTGATAAATTTTAGAAAAGTATATCAAATCTTGCGATTTCTAAATTCGTGCATTATAATAATATGTTTTCTTTTCGCCTCTTAATATAAGTTGAATTACTTTTTTCTTCCCAGTATTCGGTGTGAAATTATTTTAAGGGGTCAGGGAAACAAATCTGGCATCAGGGAAGATTCAAGTTTTACATTTAAAATTAGTCGCCACCATGATTTATTATATATAAATACATATTTTTTCTCTAATTTGTTAACGTTATTATAAACTATCTACATTTAAAAATTTTAAACAACAAAAAAATACACTATATTCTAATTGTCGACTGACCATTTGATTCTCATTTATCTGATTAATCGACGTAACACTGGTCTAAAATTATAAGGTACTATGTTTTAATTTGAACACTATACAATTTAAAAGTAACAGACAGTTATATGTTATCCACAGATCCTCCTGTTCATATACTTTTGAGTTTAATCGAACATACCTTAAAGAAACTATGAGTTCTGAAATATAGTTCTATATAATCTAAACCGATTCATAGGAACAACAAATTGTATGATACAACATACAACTGTATGTTCCTATTTTTGCAAGTTCTAAAACTTTATAAGCGTACAGATATAATTTATAAAATAAATTTCAAGTTTAAAAGTAGCGACATTTTCGCAATATCTGAGCAACATTTTATAAAGATATCTCATAGAATTTTCAAGATGGGACTTCGCAAATACCACATTCGAGAATTTTTATTAATCTCTATATTTAATCCTATTTATTAATTTCCTATTTTACTTTTTAAATTTTTGTGTTATCTCCAAATGTTGGGTCGTTTTTGTTTTAGGTTTTTATATTTTTGTTTTTGTTAAGTATTTTGTTCATTATTTTTGAGAATACACGTTTGTGTACGTGGCGCATGATTAAAATTTCGAGTTTAGAAAACCTAAACGCGACCAAACCAAAATGTCAGGCTTTTCTAAACTCGAAATTTTACTTCATGCTTAATCTGGGAGTGGAAGACACTCGTTTTTGTGTTAGTTATATTTTTTTTTACTCATTCTTATTCTAATCTATTATCTGTGCAGTAGAATTCTTATTTTAAATGAAAAAAACAAAACATTCAAGAAGAATCTTCGAATTGGGATAAAATTCTATCAACTTGTTTATTAAAACCGGTGCGGAAAAAGCTGAAATCTCAGTTTCCTAGATGGTTTTCTCCAGAATTGATTAAGTTAATTAGGGATGAACGCAAAGCTCATAAAAAATTTAAATTTTCTGGTAGACTTGATGACTACAATCATTTCTCCCAATTAAGATCACAATGTAAATCTTTAATTCACAGTGACCATATAAATTATATATGTGATATAGAAAACAAAATATCGTGTAATATAAATGAGTTTTGGAAGTATTGCAAGTCCAAACGTGATAGCACCACTTGTTTCCCATCTAAAATGTATAATGAATCAATTACTGCTAGTTCAAATAAAGAAATGGCAAATCTATTTGCATCCTATTTTCAAGAGTCACATTGCAATAATTTCGTCACTGGTCCGGAATTTGTCCCTAACGTTGGTATAAATTTTAATAAACTTACTATCAATGAATCAGATATCTTGGATTCTTGCTCTGATATTAAGACAAGTAGTTCACCTGGTCCCGATGGAATTCCTCCTTCTATAATTAAAAACTGTTCTAGTGCCTTCTCCTTACCACTAGCAATCTTATTTAATAAATCCATTCAAAATGGGAAATTTCCGTCCTTGTGGAGAAATTGCTACGTGACCCCTGTTTTTAAATCGGGAATTAAATCTGATATTCACAACTACCGCCCAATAGCTATTCAATCATGCATCCCAAAACTGTTTGATAAAATTGTTTCAAAGCTTATGATGTTGCTTTTTAAACCTTTAATAACTGATCAACAATATGGTTTCTTACCATCTAGATCAACAGAAACAAATTTATTCATATAGACTAGTTATATATCTTGTGCATTGGAGAAAGGCGATATGGTAGATACAGTCTATACCGATTTCTCCAAGGCATTCGATAGGGTAAGTCACGCAAGACTTTTGCATAAACTTAGATCTTATGGTGTTGTTGGATGCATGCTTGAATGGATAAAATCATGTATTTGCAATAGACAGTTGGTTGTTAGATTCAATGGTACCATATCGGATCTTATAATTAATGCAACATCTGGGGTACCACAAGGCTCGCATTTGGGTCCCTTACTCTTTCTTATTTTTATTAATGATATTGGCAGCAACATTAGCTCCAATATTCTACTTTATGCTGACGACATGAAAATATTTAAAACCATTAGGTGTTTGGAAGACTGCAACATAATCCAAACTGATTTAAATAGGATCATGCGATGGTATGATGACAATGATCTTAACTTAAATATAAATAAGTGTAAACTTATGCGTTTCTCAAAGAAAAAAAAGTATACTGTGGCGTTTTGATTACTCTCTGAACAGTCATATCTTAGAGAGAGTTGATATAATCAGAGACTTAGGTGTATTTTTTGACAGTAAGCTCCAATTCACAAGTCATATAAATGTAATTTTGGCAAAAGCATTAAAATTAATTGGCTTTATAAAACGACTGTCAATACACTTCACATCCATCGGAACATTTATAACATTATACAAATCATTCGTTAGACCTATCCTTGATTATTGCTCCACTGTATGGTCCCCTAATTACAAATGTCATATCAATAGCATTGAGCACGTCCAAAAGAAAATGGTTAATCTTATTTGTTCTCGTTGTCATTTATATTATGACAATTTTGATATGATGCTCAAATATCTTGATATCCTTCCTCTATATAAACGAAGAATTTATTCTTCGCTTTGTTTTGCTTATCGCTTATTTAACAATCTAATCGATTGCTCGGATGTATTGTCATCTTTATCATTTTTTATCCCCAGACATGCAACGCGGCATCAGCAACTTCTTGCTTGTGAATTTCACAAATCGGTATTTGGTTTTAATAGCCCTCGTAATTACTTAATATATAATGTTAACAAATATTATAATTTAATTGATATGTTCGGAGTTAGTCTGAAGTATTTTAAGCGTACGTGTCGTGTAGTTTTAGATTCTAACTCATAAGTAATATTCATGTATTGTTGTATTATTGTATTTTTTATTATATATGTTATTTTTTCTATGTAATTGGCCACCCGTAAAAATAAATAAATAAATAAATAAAATTTCAGCCTTACAATTTTTTTTTTAATTTAGGAAAGTTATTTAAACCTCACGAATCGAAATTTAATAAAGTTTACTTATTTGTTACAGTATGTTATGACAATTATAAAAAAATATCTTCTCTTGTCAATTAAAATTTGGACTCTCCCGTAATTAACCCCCTATATATATTGTAACATTTTTCAATTTTAATTAGTTATTCTTGTAATTCCTTTGAGAATGGTCGTTATTGACCGAAACACGTGTCAGGAAACTGAATATACAAATATGAAACCAAACAAGTATTTTAATTTACCTAAAATTAAAATTTGGTTAAAAGAAATTCAATTATAAAAATAAATGAACAAGAATAATGATTAGTCCAATTGGTAAAAGTGACATTGTCTGTTTCAAATTTCCAGAATATGCATACATTTTTAAGATCTTAAGAAATTTCTTTCCATTGGTATAATTATAAACCCTCTAAGTTAAAATAGGGAGCAGCAATCTGCGAAAACCCGTTTTTTCGTGTTAATCGCCTATGTTCGGTTTTGGAATATTCACCCGGTATACAATCTTCAATAAATTTTTTTCTTTTAAGTTGCATATGCATACGCTGTCATTTTTCTGAAATTCGCTGCTTTTTAAACTGACTAACTAACCACAAAAAATATGAAAACTTAAAACAAAAAAAAACGACCAAACATCTGGGAAAGATAATACAAAAAAATAAAAAAGTATTAATTTAAAAAAAAAACTTTTATTAAAATTCTAAATGTACATTTCAAGTACAATATGCCCCTTTTTTAATCGATTAACCAAATTTGAAAATTATGTACGTATGTAAAGTTAACAAATAAAAATGAACGACTATCTGATGCACAATTAAATTTACTTTGACAATATTTTTACAATTTACTATAAAAATCACAAATAAGATATAAATGATTTAATTTCGTTAACAATTAATTGAACAATTTAAATCAATAAATGTTTATGTGTTACACATTACAGTTCAATAATTTTCATAACACCATATGTTCCATTTGAAAAACAAAAGTTATTTGCATATTTTTTTTTAAAACTTCTCATACTTCAATTTTCATAAATTGTAATGGTTTTGCAGGTAATCAGACCTAACTCTAGCTATTCTAGAAATGCGATATAAGTAAGTGGTGATTGTCTGGAGACAAATTCTTATGGTTCTAAAGCAACAGTAATAAAATGTATAGTTCTAAGGTTAACAAGAACTTTATTTTATTATGATTCCAATATTTTGCAAATTTTGTTTAGGGAAAAAATTCTAAAACAAATTAACACAAAGATATTTTTTGTAGAAAAGATGACATAATTAGTAAACATGTAAGAACAAATATTATACCAAAACAAGAACGGAAATACTTACATGTTTCTGGGCATCTTATTCTTAAAACGTTTGTCAAAATATAACCATGTAAAAACTTGTGAAATAAATAAATAGCAATACCAAGAAAATTATCAAAATATTCGTTTCATCTCACTTTAATAAATTTTGCGCCTTATAAAAAAATGTGCATGGTATATTATACAGAGAGTATTATGTAACACCGAACATTTTCATAACGAGAATATTTCTTTTTAGTATCCATATGCACACGTTGTACGTTTTCCGACGCTCGGTTTATTAAAAGAATTCAATTTGATTGAAGCTTTGAGCGAGTGTTTTCCACTCCTAGACTAAGCATGAAGTAAAATTTCGAGTTTAGAAAAGCCTGAAAATTTGGTTTGGTCGCGTAGCGCGGAGCGGCCAAACCAAATTTTCAGGCTTTTCTAAACTCGAAATTTTACTTCATGCGCCACCAGTATAAAACACTGCTTCAATGTAAAGTTTAGCGGTGTGTTTTAAACTTCGTAATATGTCAGTGTTTGTTTTGTACCGGTGGCGCATGAAGTAAAATTTCGAGTTTGCGCCTTATAAAAAAATGTGCATGGTATATTATACAGAGAGTTTTATGTAACACCGAACATTTTCATAACGAGAATATTTCTTTTTAGTATCCATATGCATACGTTGTACATTTTCCGACGCTCGGTTTATTAAAAGAATTCAATTTTATTGAAGCTTTAAGCGAGCGTTTTCCGCTCCCAGACTAAGCATGAAGTAAAATTTCGAGTTTAGAAAAGCCTGAAAATTTGGTTTGGTCGCGTAGCGCGAAGCGCGGAGCGGCCAAACCAAATTTTCAGGCTTTTCTAAACTCGAAATTTTACTTCATGCGCCACCAGTATAAAACACTGATTCAATGTAAAATTTAGCGGTGTGTTTTAAACTTCGTAATATGTCAGTGTTTGTTTTGTACCGGTGGCGCATGAAGTAAAATTTCGAGTTTAGAAAAGCCTGACAATTTGGTTTGGTCGCTCCGCGCTTCGCGCTACGCAACCAAACCAAATTTTCATGCAACAAATATTATACCAAAACAAGAACGGAAATACTTACATGTTTCTGGGCATCTTATTCTTAGAACGTTTGTCAAAATATAACCATGTAAAAACTTGAGAAATATATAAATAGCAATACCAAGAAAATTATCAAAATATTCGTTTCATCTCACTTTAATAAATTTTGCGCCTTATAAAAAAAAGTGCATTGTATATTATACAGAGAGTTTTATGTAACACCGAACATTTTCATAACAGAATTTTTCTTTTTAGTATCTATATGCATACGTTGTACATTTTCCGACGCTCGGTTTATTAAAAGAATTCAATTTGATTGAAGCTTTAAGCGAGTGTTTTCCGCTCCCAGACTAAGCATGAAGTAAAATTTCGAGTTTAGAAAAGCCTGAAAATTTGGTTTGGTCGCGTAGCGCGAAGCGCGGAGCGGCCAAACCAAATTTTCAGGCTTTTCTAAACTCGAAATTTTACTTCATGCGCCACCAGTATAAAACACTGATTCAATGTAAAGTTTAGCGGTGTGTTTTAAACTTCGTAATATGTCAGTGTCTGTTTTGTACCGGTGGCGCATGAAGTAAAATTTCGAGTTTAGAAAAGCCTGGCAATTTGGTTTGGTCGCTCCGCGCTTCGCGCTACGCAACCAAACCAAATTTTCAGGCTTTTCTAAACTCGAAATTTTACTTCATGCTTAGTCTGGGAGTGGAACACACTCATCTTAGGTTTCGAATTGAACTCTTTAAAAATAAACGATTATCTAAAAATTTACGGCATATAATTGGAACATGTATACTGGAAAGGAAAACCTCCTGTATTTACAAGTCGAGGCTTTAATTGCGATTGATTGGCTACAATTTGCAATGGTCATATAGGCAACCCAATTTGCACATAACCTAAAAAATCAAAGGTGTCAAATCATGCTTCGGTTTGATAAATAGAATATACGAAAATGAACATTGATAATGTTCGGTGTTACATAAAACTCTCTGTAGGTATTTTATGCTTTTTGTCCCATTTTACAAACGTCATCTTGTATTTATCTAAAACTTACAACATTGCTATTAAAAATAGAATTTTTAAATCGGTTTCTCTAATTCTGTTTAAGTTAAATAATACTTTTACATTTTGTGAATGCATATAGAATAAATTTATTAAAAATAATAATGATAATAAGTAAATTTCGTATAATTTATGAAATATGAATACACAAGTCGTTTCATTGAGTGAGATTTGTGAATGAATATAAAAGAAAAATTCTTGAGAAATAGTCGTTATTCCTATGAAGACGAGGAGAGAAGAAAGCGAAACAACAAAAAAAATGCAATAATAATCCCCCGCGTGTAGGATTCCACGGGACATAACGAGAGTCCCACATTAAAACGTCGTAAGCCCCACCGAAAACGGTACATAACCACCAAAGAGCAGGACGCGCGCAGTAAATACATAAAGGCAAGAGTATATAGCACCCACATGCAGCGGTGGACAGGGCCATGGTCCTTATACCGGTTACAGATAAGTGCGCTTTTGTGCCAGCATGAAACGGACTTCTGGGTATAAGAACGGCCGTGAAACTAGTCCTTATGAATATTAGACAGAGAGGTGTTAGTAGGCAGGCCTTATGGTACCATTGGGGGGGCTAGGGGGGGCCCACAACACACTACCGAGCCGACCATTGGGCTACCATCGCCACTTTGCTACAGAAGCATTCTAACAGCAGCTGCGAACTCTGAAGGAGTTTAACTCTGGAGAAGGTTCATTTTGTAAAGTGATCGAGAATTGGAATTACCTACCCATCCCGCTCTCGTTCTGCTCAAGTACTCTGGTGTTTTTTTTGGAACTTCACACAAAAGTAAGTACTGAAATTTATTTTTATTATTATAACATTATTTAAATCACACATCTAAATTCAATCTAATAATAGTGGAATTCGTAACGTTCACAAGTGAATGATTTTTTTTTTGATGATTGCACGGTTTGTTTCGAGCGATTTTCCGTGTGAGCAACACGTGTTGGTGTGGCACGTGCCACCGTGTTACGCCTCGTCGGTGCTACCGCGTTACGCCGCTCGAGGCGCGTTCTCTTCTGGTGGGGAGCCTACCGGATTACGCGCTGCGGTCTCACCATCTCTCGAAATCGTTCAATCTCTTTCTCGTGCCAATCCGAATCGGTTTCTCTAATTTTTAAATAAAGCGCTAATCGAAAACGTAATCGAGTAAACGGAATTTGTTGTTTTTCATGTGGTCACATGTGGTAACAAGTAAGTACGTGAATCTTTAAATTTTCTTCGTCAGACAAAAGAAGGCGAAATTGAGTGCATTTTTGGTGGAAAACTCATTGACATTAATTAAAGCGTCCGTTATTGACAAATAATGGTAAATTATGCTGTTTTATTTGAAGCTAGTAAAAACAAAAAAAAAAGTCAAACATGGATAATTTTCTAAATACTGTATTCTTCATCTGAAAACGTTTGATTAAGATCTTGCATATACAAATATAGTTCTAATAATCACAAGACTTTTTTTCAATTGTAATGAGAAAACGTTCATATCTAATTACATTTATGTAGCTCAATTTAATTTATTTGATGTACAAATATCTTAATTTCTGAATTACAATTACTTAATTGATAAATGATTGAGTGATAGCCTTTCTTCACACTTTTAGTAATGTAATTTGGGTACCTATTAAAATTATTTATACAGGGAATTTTTCTATTAAGTGTACATACTCCGTTGCAAACAGTCAAATTTCAGGCATTCATTGCCTTTTGACAATGGGTTCAATTTGAAGTTTCGAACGAGTGTTTCCACTCCCAGATCAAGCATGAAGTAAAATTTCGAGTTTAGAAAAGCCTGAAAATTTGGTTTGGTCGCTCCGCGAAGCGGAGCGATCAAACCAAATTTTCAGGCTTTTCTAAACTCGAAATTTTACTTCATGCGCCACGCGTATAAAACACTCAATTATCATGAAATTAATAATATACTATCAATCAGTATTATTATTATTAATAATAAACTATCAATCAGTAGTATTGATTTGTAAAAATTTTTGTAAAAAGGAGATACCGTATAAAATAAATAAATAAAAATAAATAAATATATACTACATAAATAGGAAAATTAGAATATTTTGAATTTCACAATATTTCAGTGTTTAAGTGCCAATGTGAATAGGTTTCCCTAACTTTTAGAATTAAACACTAATCGAAAACGTAATCGAGTGAACGGAATTTATTGTCTTTGATGTGCTCACTTAACGAGTAAGTATGTGAATCTTTAACATTTGTTCTTCTGACAAATTTCCTTCTTTTGACAAAATAATACAACAGTTTTGGTGGAAATCTTTTTGCCATTAATTAAAGCGTACATTAATAACAATAACTGGTAAATTATGCTGATTTATTTGAAGTTAGTTGAAATTAAAACATATCAAACGTTGAACAAAATTGCTACATTACTACGAAATTAACGCCGAAAGATTTGAAGAGAAATTTATTTGTTTAATTTCCTGCATCAAATTAAATTCTAAAACTGCTACATACATAATTTTTAAAATACTGTATTCTTCATCAAAGCATGTTTAATTTTAATTTTATGTATACAAATATCTTTTAACTGTTTTGTGTTGTAGGCGTTCACTTTGTGGTACATCTTAAATACACTTGTAAATAAAACACTATTTACTTTGTTTAACCACTGTATGTATACAGATTTAAAACAAAGTAAAAAGTGTTTTATTTACAAATATCTTTTAATTTATTTATCTTAAATTTAGAGTACCTGCATTCTTCTTCAGAAACTAAAATGTATATTATTGAAGAACAATTACTCTGTAATAACACTAGCCGACGTCAATTTTCTAACATGAAAGCCACCATGATATACATATGGATCATTTATTTATAAATATAAGCTTAAAATCTCCACTACACATCAGAATTTTAAAATATAAGGAATATTTGTTTTAACGGATTTGTTTAGCATTTTACGCAATATAATGGCTATAAATGTCTATGAAAAGGGATTCGATACCTGGAATATTGCATTGCCCAATTTTATGCATCTTAGTATTCTAAAGAGTCACACTGTGCTGTGAAACGTTTGTTTCAATTTGGTTATTAGCAGTATTTAACGTTTCTTCTTGTGCTTCACAATTAATTATTAGAGGTTTTATTATAAAGTGAATTTTTGTAATTGTATTAAAGTGCCTAACAGTTTTTGTTACATATGAGAACAATTGTGTTTAGTATCTTAGCAAAGGACTATCACAAATAATATAAATCTAGCGTACCATAAATATTTTGGTTATAAAGTGGTTTCTCTACCGGATAGAAAAAGGGCCACATAAAAAAAATAGCAATGTATCTTATTAATTATATTCAAAATTTAGATAATATTATTTCTTTGATCTTAAATTATTTATATTTGTAATTAAACGTTTTTGTTTTTTGTTAATTAATTTTACAATACATCAGAATTATCGTCTATTTGTATATTTTCGTTTCATTTATTTCACATTGTCGTGCAACATAACAAAAAAACTGTGGCTGATAGAAGAAATTTGTGACTATATTAGGGCATTTCTAGCCGGCCTTGTTCATAAATAACTATTTTTATCCATGTTGGAGAAAAAAGGTTAAAATTTATCGGCTAGTGTAATTTTACAATTTTATAATTCATAAATTAGCTATCGACCGTAAAATGTTATTAACTGATAAATCATTAAAAAGTGCTGTTTTATTCAAAATTATCAAAAGAATAGAAGAAACCACATTTTGAGCAACAATATACCGTACAACATTGTTTAAAATGTGATTCTTGATCACCAAGCCTGGCCAGGGACCCTTTTAAAACATCCACACTATTTTTACCAGCCGTAATGCTGGTCTTCTATCTACTTGTTTGGCATAATTTTGATAATTTCTTTTAAGGAGAAAATGAAAGTACTTATTTATTTATACTAACTTTTAGACATTTAAATACCTGTAATATGTTGCAGGTTCTCCATTTAAATATGCAATTGACATTAAAAATAGTGTGCTTAATGTTTCGCGAATTGTAAATATTTTCGTTAAAAACAATCGTGTTGGTTTTGCTTCCAAAGCTCACTTTGCTTAAACAAAAGAATTAGTTTGATGCAAGAAATCTCTGCTCTTTAAAATTTCATTCTCAGGCATTTTTTAGAGAGACTGGCCTGGCCATTACAAAATGGAGTTTTATTTAGATTTATATCTAAATCTTGTTTCTCATTGATCACTTGGTGAGACATGATTGAATTATATTAAACAAAAATTTAAATAAGTAACAGAAATCACGTATTTTTTTTTAAGTAATAATAATAAGTAATGTTGTTGTATGTAACTTGCCACATCCATATATGTATATATATAACATGTATGATCTACATTTTGTAATAGCTTTAAGTATTTTGTATATTTAAATGTATAAAAATGGATTTTTTTTCCGTAAATAAATAAATAAATTAGAATTAATTTAATTACAATGCACTAAGTCTGAGGAAATGAATCATAAACGTTTAGTATGCCTGGTGCATGAAGTAAAATTTCGAGTCTTTGCACCGGCAAATTCTAAAATTTAAGGCTTTTTTAAACTCATAAATTTTACTTTACGCTAAATCAAAATTTTATCTGCAGTATTTTTCATCAGAAACTGTTTAATAAAAGTGGGCTTTATTTACAGTTCATGTACAAAAAATTGTTTAATTGGAACTTGCTAGAAATGTAGGTTTCGATCAAATTGTCTCGATACAATGTTGTATTTTTTGAAGAACATCAAATACCATTTTGTATTTTGACACTAAATGCCTTAAATGGTGTATTTCTTACAAAGACAATAGAGTGCAATTAAATATTATATTGTACTATACAAAATTATATTACTTTTTTAAGAAAATCAAATTCTTACCGACTGTGATTACTGTATTCGTGATCAGAAAGAGTTTAATAAAAGTGGGTTTTATTTATTATTTAAGGAGAAAAAAGTGAACAGCTTTTTTCAAACTTATTAAAAATATAGAAGTTTTCGAGTCAATTGTACTTTTGGTATTTCTTTGTTATTTATTATGCGAAAACATTTAGAATAATCGGCATCTCTTTGTAATACTGAATATAAAGTCAGTTTTCATTTATTACGTTTTTTTAGAAATGATTAAGTTTTAGATTTATGTTAACTAAATTTTAATACGATTTTTGTTGTTGCTAATTTTCTGTCTAAAACTTTTAGATTTTTTTAAAACGGGTGAGGACAAATCAAATTGGTATTCTTCATTATACTAAATATGCTACATGTTTAGTACATGAATCTACTTTCCATGTAAAACTAGTTGATAGATAAATCACATACCTACATACCTATACTTTTTTATTAACTCTTAGATGTCAATGGTTAAAACAGCATTAATTTACATTATTACATCTGTAATAAAATTCTTCTGAATAAAAGAGATAATAGTAAAATTCAAAACAGATTTTTAAGTTAGAACAGATTGTGCATCTGTTTATGCGCTAAAAATACTAAATATTTTGTTTAGTTTTTTTCTTCGATAGATTCTAAACAAATTACTATAAAAATTACCATAGAAACGATACTACATCCAGAGAGCAATAGATGGCGTTAGCTATTGATTTTTTTTAACGGGTTAATTTCAATGAAAAAAACTATACTAATTATTAAGCTAAATTGTCAAATTTATCGTTCTACTTTATATGTTTTAAGCTTTATAACTCCGATTATTTAAGACCTAGCGCCATTTATTATTGGGGAAATAAATTAATCAAATCAAATATTATTTAAAAACGTGTTGAGAATTTACTGTTAGGAAGATAAAAAATTTCAAAGAAATTTCAATAGTTTCACCGAATTGTTGAAAAGTAACTAAGTATTTTCTTCAAAATTTAAAAGTTAGTTAAATATATTTATCTCATTAGAAACTTATTCAAGGTATAAATTTAAATACCCAGAACTTAATGTATAGGTACATAATTATTTGAAAGTGACTCTCATCTAAATATTCTATATACTAGTGTATTTTTAGGATATTTTCATTGTTGTGGGCGTGTGTGTGTCTTGTTTTGCCCGTTTAATATATGATTTCATAGTTTTTGATTTATTTTTGAGACATTTTTGTTTTCATATGTCTCGTGAATTCAGAAATAATAATAATAATAATAATAATAATCGTTTATTTCTCAGCAGAATAAATTCTATTTACAGAGAAAAATACAGTTTTTTTAAAATATACTATATATATAAATGTCTAGATATAACAAATACAACTATGAGCTTAAAATAGTTGAAGTCAAAATACTGTTTTTTTCTACTGCATTTCACTATTTATCAAATGACTTTTACTATATCCCAAATGTCTTGCACCTTGTCAAATATATGCCAAAAGATTTCCCGATTTATGAAATAAGTTTCATTGTATAATAAATATTTTTCCCTTTAATATTTTTGTTGAACATTTTTGCAGTAATAATAACTTTCTTCGGGAAATATTTTATTTTTATTTATACATAATATGTATGTAACACTACTTACGCCATCATTCATTCTTAGAATAACGAGTCCTCTTAGTTCATTGCTAACATGCATTTTTTGACGAACTGCAGCCATTTTGCTGACAAGTGAAATGTAATTGACAAACTGTGATAAGGTTTTGACATATAGGGAAATGTAGTGGTATATAGGGAAACTAAGGGAAATGTATTTGAAAAAAGGGAAATATATTTGAGATAAAGGGATACATACTCGATATAAAGTAAAATGCAATAGAAAACTCTGTAAGTACAAAATATGTTATGTATCATCTGTAAAATAATTATGGTATGCACTTTCGAATAATTATCGACCGCACAGTTATATGTTTTTTTTTTTCACGGAAATATTCGTTTTGGAGTCCCAGGAACCCGAATTAAATGCTAGCTCGGTCTGTTCCACTATCGCTCGATTTTAGCGAAAACTACTCATTGGATTTTGTATCTGAGTTCTACTCCACAATATCTGGAAGTAATAAACTTTTGGGTTAAATAAGGAAACTGGAAGTGGAAGTTTGCTCTTAGCGGTTTTTTCATATCTCGTGAATTATTAATACAATTGAAAATTCTTACAAATACAAGTTGTTGAGAAGTTCTTAATAAGTATTCATATTCTCAAATTAAAATCAATTACAAAGTTTGCACGTCTTCCATTTGAAATGTGCTAAAATAAAATATATCAACAAAATATTGTATGTTTTGTTTTGTGTTGTAGGCGTTCACTTTGTGGTACATCTTAAATACACTTGTAAATAAAATATTTTGTACCTTGTTTAACGACTGTATATTGCACTTAAATTATGACTGTAGTTTCGACTATCTAGTAGACATTATCAAATTTAAAGTTTGATAATGACTACTACTTGATAATGACTACTAGATAGTCGAAACTATAGTCACAAATTAAGTGCAAAATACAGTGGTTAAGGGAAGTCCGAAGTGGTTCAGGTAAAGACAATGGAGAAACAATCGTGCATGATTGGAACAATGAAACGGAGAATAATTAATCTTTCGAGATAATGGAAGAATAAATACAGTGGTTAAACAAAGTAAAAAGTATTTTATGTTCAAATTGTTTGCTTTGTTTTAATTTTATTATTTATTATATCTTTATACTTTAAAAAATCTCAAGCTTCCAAGCCGACTATTTATTTACATACTAGCGAAGAGCGTTCAAAATCGCACGTCATAACTCACCGCCAAAGTTGTTTGTACAAACTAATAGAGTGACGGGCGAGGAATGGACAACATACACACAAAAAAAGTTAATTGGCTTGATATTAATACACCAATTAATAAATGATTTGTTTGGTTGCGGTTTCGCAATGACTACAAATTTGGGCAGACTCATCTTTCCGAGAAACTTTCGAGTTGTTGCAACAACGGACACGGTGACAGGTGTGCTGTTGATTCAGACAAAACTTCCTTAGTGCTAATTAATAATTTTTGGCGTTTCACATTTTTATTTAGTTAGGTATAAGATGGATACAGAAAAATGTATCCAGTAGAGAAATAGAGAGCTTTTAACTACGCATTGTAACGATATTGTTCTCCATGAGTTGTGTAAGCTATGTATTATTGGTTATTATACGAATAAATAAATAATTATTATAATTGAGTCGCCCAGTAGCAAAACCAGACATAAACCTTTTTTTTGATTTTGAGGTTTTGATATCCCTGTATTCTACTCGTCCCGGGCTACCAGAGCTGGGATGAATCCTCAAAAACATGATTCGAATCACGAATCAGAATCACCTAATATGATTCGAATCACGAATACTCGAATAAAGGATTCGTAAGTGATTCGAATATGATATGATTCGAATCAAAGATTCGAATCCTCATTTTTAAATCACATATACAAATCCTTTAAAAATAAATTTGAATCTATTATTTGCAACCAGTAATATTTTATTCCATCAGTTTCTACTAACAAACATGTTCATTTACCGACTAAATATCTGATTATATAATGATTTTAATTAATGATGATATATGTGTTATTGAACTTCATTTTGAATCTGTGTTTTAATGCACTGAAAACCAACCCAACTTCGATATTTTTTCAAAATTAGATGTTTTCTTTCCTATCCATGCTGTAAACCTTCAGATATTCGTTGTTTTCTTGTAAAAAAACTTCGATTCCCTGTAGTCCTTTGTTCTGCGAAGACCATGGTTGGTCCTTTGAGCTGTAGCCTTTGTAAAACGGTAATAAACTTAGTAATCTAGAGTAATCCTTCAATTTGAAACTTCTAAAAACGAGTGTTGTCCACTCCCAGACTAAGCATGAAGTAAAATTTCGAGTTTAGAAAAGCCCCGCGTAGAAAATTTTTCGAGGGTCGCGCAGCGACCCGAGACAAATTTTCACGGGGCTTTTCTAAACTCGAAATTTTACTTCATGCGCCACGCAAATAAAACACTGATTTCAAGTGAAGTTAAAAATATATATATTAACGTTGGATATTTTTCATAGTTAAGTGACCAAATATGCATTCACAAATATTTGAATTATTCGAAAATTTTAATATTTATATTCAAATATGAATAATTTAGTGATTTAAATATTCATATTAGAATATTTAACTATTTGAATTAATCGAATTCGAATCCCAGCCTTAATAGCGATGATTCGAATTATTTAGGAGGATTTGAATCCATGTATCAGGATTCGAATTTTATAAGGATTCGATTCCTTTTATAAGGATTCGAATCCTTTTATAAGAATTCGAATCCTTTTATAAGGATTCGAATCCATTTATAAGAATTCGAATCCTATTATAAGGATTCGAATCATCTACGTTTGGATTCAAATACGAATCCTTTTAAAAAAATGTAACGAATCCGGATCACGAATCCGTTTTCACTAAAGTATTCGAATACCTCTTTTGAATCCTTTAAAAGGATTTGAATCCGGGAATCGAATCCTGAATGATTCGAATCCTGCCCAGCTCTGCGGGCTACAATTTTAAAAACAAATCGATCTTCAAAACCTTTTAAAATTATAATATATAAAATTACGAAATTCGTAATTTTATATATTATGTTTAAAGTGTGCAAACTATAAGAAGCGTAAGCTTATTTTCTCGAATTCAAATAGTTTTGAATTTGAATTTATCTTCTTTTAAAATTATGTTTGAAAAATCCCGACGAATGCACAACCTGCAACACTCCTCGATTGCAAAAGCTGACATATTTTTCAGTTGCAAATCTTGCCATAGTTTTACTCAATTTTACATAATTTTTATTGTTCTCACTCGATACAACGCTCATTCAACACTATTTTGATTTATTTAAAAGACGCTGCAAAATCGGTTTTTATCATTTTGCCACAAATTTGTCAAAATACGTATGGATGGTTTTGCATCTGGGCGACTCAATTATTATTATATAATACGTAGCGAATTTTCAAGGATTTATTTAGACCCTGTAAATAAAAATTGTAAAAGTTACTAACATGAAATCAAATATAAAATAAACCTCAGTCGGCTATCAATCATAAACCTACGGATAAGATGTATATTTTACACTTTAATACATTTTAGCGTTCATGGTCAGAACCTATAACAATGTTAACTTCTTAGCCGACATTTTGATAGATTCTCCTTCCACATTATTGCGAAATATTTCACAGTTTGTTTAAATTAATAACATTTTTGATATTATTTGTCTATATAATACCATTATACTGACATAATTTTAAGATTAATGTTAGGTTTAATCTTTGGACTTCGCATGCTTTCTTTATCTTTTTTATCTTTTTATTTTATACAAATGTCTTTATTAGTTTTTTGTTAAAGAATATTTACATTATTTGAAATCTAATTATAATTATTATTAATACAATATTTCCCTGTAATTGGATGTTATCTGTTGGGAAATGAATAAAGTTATTATTATTATTATTATTATAAGTTATGTACGCCTGGCGCATGAAGTAAAATTTCGAGTTTAGAAAAGCCTGAAAATTTGAATTTGCAGGGGCGCGACTCGCTTCGCTCGCGCGCCCCTGCAAATCCAAATTTTCAGGCTTTTCAAAACTTGAAATTTTACTTCATGCTCAACCAAGGATTGGAAACACTCGTTAGAAGTTTTACATTTATTTTTAAACAAATTACTAAATTTCAAATAAATTGTTTTATACAGGGTGATCTTTACAAGAAGGCGAAAAATTAATACTCGTGTTGGAAATTGGATTCTGAGCAAAAAATGAAAAATAACTTTTTTTCAGATTTGCCTTTGTTTTGGACATATCGAGGTTCAAACTTTTGAAACATATATTCATTTCAAGTTTAACCAAAATAACTAATACGCAATATGAACACTTTATTTAGTCACAGTAAGAAAAACCTAAACTAGTGATTTTTCCATGAACTTACAAGAGATGTTCGAAATGTCCACCGCCAGCGATGTGAGCCTGGCAACGTAAAACTACAAAATTATAAACTGCAGAAAAATCTAGTTCATTTGCAATTTCAAGTGCAGCATTCATTCTGAATTTCCTCTGTATGCGAATCTTCTTTAAAATTCAAGACAACTTTCTAAAGCATTGTCGTTGCAAAAGCTGTAAACAAAAATAATGTCGGCATATTCTTCATTGCTAAACTGCATTGTTAACAAAATTCGTATCTTTTTTACACTAAAAATTAATAGCAATACTGAAAGAATATGACAACTGTAAAAAACTAATAAATAAGTCTTTTATTTCAAAGCAATTTCCATAACCTACTATTTTTTGTATGGACAAACATTAAATAGGTTCTGAAAACTTCATGCTTCGTTATCTCTTAAACAATGGCCATTCGAAAAAAAATTTATTTTAAATTTTTTGCTTAGAATCCAATCTCGAACATGAATATTAATTTTTCGCCTCCTGGTATAAATCACCCTGTACATACACATGCATTTTTTAGATCAAATCCAATGATCTGACATCCTTTTCCAGATATTTATTTCCGAACCAATAACAATGGTTACTTTATGTCCGAAATGTACATATGGAAGTAATAATCTATAAAGAACGGTTATTAGTGCCTTATTTTTCAATATTTTTAGATTAAATCCAATCATCAGATATCCCATTCAAAATAATTATTTCCAAACCTACAGTGACTTCCCCCAAAAAAAGAAGCTAACCACACACACAACAAATCTTTGTTTTTTCGAATTGCCTAATAAATAACTCACGAGTGACTTAGAGAATTTTTATTCTCTCCCGCGTTCTCCCCGTCTTTCTCTCCGTTCTCTTTTTATATCAAACCCATAATGATACAAAAGCAGGCTCGTAAACTTAAATTATTGTCCAGATAGAAGTCAGTAGACGCATAAATATGACAGTATCAAGTTACCCATGGACTTGCGCTGGGAAACAAAGCTACCGCCCGACGACGACTGTCTTTTGTTGTGACTTAAGTTACCTCTCGGTGCGTCGGTGCTCCTTTAAAAAGAGGAAAGAAAGAACGAAAAAAGCGGTGCTCTGTTGAATACCGTCGTCGGGTGGTGAAGTGTTGGGCTTTGTATTTTTATTTTTTTTTTGGTTATTTCTCGAAGAGTGAAAAATGTGTGGATAATAAATTGTGTAATTGATTAAATAGAAATTAAGTCGCTTGTGATTTATTTTGAGATGTTCAATATGAAATGTTGAGTAAATATTTGAATCATAGATTTATAATAATTATAATACACTTTATGAAACTCAAAGAGTTACAAAAGGCCAACTTAACCGTGATTAACTAATCGCGATTAACCCTTTCAGACCTGGAATTTTTCTGGTGCCCCAAAATAGTATATTGTACAATTCTTAATGGTCGGTTTTGTTTTATAATAATTTAACAGATAAATGATGACCGATTGCGATACTATGATTTGAACAAATATGAACAATCGTTCAACAATAAATAATACTTACACAATCTACCCTTTCGCCTAAGTTACATAGAAACACGCTCTAAACGAACTCTTCCTTTTAGATGGAGTTTTCATGGTGTTAACGTTTGTTCCGCTTTAAAAAACACTCGCGACGGATATCAGCAGAATTGTTTAACCGATTTGAGAATGATTTATGTTTACAAACGCGTTTTGCGCGGGTTAAACTAGTGAGAACGGCGGAGATGTTGACGCGTTACTTCGTACTTTAACAAAATGGCGTCGACGACGTCATTACCACCATTGACAAATGTAAGACAAAAGAAGCTGATTTGACTAGCACAGCGCTGTTACTACATAGCGGCAAAAATCTAACTAGGCAATTATTTATATTCGTGTTAAAAAAAACCTCATTTATCACGCAAATCTCGTGTTAAACGCATCTATGCTGCCCACACAATTAAATAATGCACATATTATGAGACTGTCGTAAACAAAATATTCTGTACGCTGCATATTATTTATTACTATTTCAGATATGCAGAGAGTTTTTAAGTATCCTTTAAGTATACTTATCTCAATATACTGCATACGCTGTGAATCTTCAGATATTCTTTGTTTTTACAAATATTGAACGTTCAAACGAGTGTGTTCCACTCCCAGATTAAGCATGAAGTAAAATTTCGAGTTAAGAAAAGCCTGAAAATATGGTTTGATCGCGTAGCGCGTAACGCTTCCTCGACCAAACCAAATATTCAGACTTTTTTAAACTCGAAATTTTACTTCATGCGCCACGCGTACTAAACACTGATGTGATGTGATGTTCGGAATACACGTTTTAGCATACTGCTATAGTAGAATATTCTGAACACCTAAAATCAGTGTTTTATGCGCGTGGCGCATGAAGTAAAATTTTGAGTTTAGAAAGGCCTGAAAATTTTACTTAATGCCTAATCTGGGAGTGGAAAACACTTGTTTAAAACTTCACATTAAACTATTTTCAAAAACAATCGATTATCTGAACAGTTACAGCTCAATTAATGTAATTGTATGAGTTACGTGAAGGTGTTAAGTCACTTAATTAAACACAGTTATATTCCTTTCTTCACTTTTATTTTTCTTGCTAGATGTACATTTCGGGTACTAAGTACCCATTATCAATAGCTAACTGGGCAGTTAGCTATTGATAATGGGTACTTAGTACCCGAAATGTACATCTAGCAAGAAAAATAAAAGTGAAGAAAGGAATATAACTGTGTTTAATTAAGTTACAGCTCATGCATATATGTATGTATATTTAAAAGAACAATTCCTAATATCTATAATATTGCCTCGAGTTAGATAGACTCTGCAATAAACTCGTCATTAAAAGTAGGTGAAAATTACAAACGTAAACACCATCTGTACACACATCCACACACCACAAACGTGAGAAAGAACGAGACGGAGCAAGAGAGTACCTTTTAAATTATGACGTATATGGGCGTTTACATGCATTTGTTAAGTGTTACGAGGCGTTCTAGATCGCTACCGGTTTTGAAAACACCCCGCGGCCGTTTCAGCTACCGGTCATGTAACACGGTGGTGGGGATAAATCGCTCCGCTCCCATTGGTGTAACTGACTAACTACCGAGTCGGGGCTTACTTAAGTGGACACTGCGCTACTGGGTACTCGTCGCCCCATTTATGCCCACAATATGTGTGTGTGTGCATGTGGTATGAAAGGTTCTTCATCTTTGTTGTTTCATTGGTGAAGAGCGAACGGTAGCATTGGCCATAATTTAAAATGGATGGACGTTTAATTGTCCGATTGGAATTTGTTTAATCATTGCGCGTAATAATCTTAATTCTCAAATTAATTGTAAGAACAAAAAGCAAATTATATATTTTGTTAATAATCATTATTTCAAAAGTTTTTGCTAAATCTAAAATAGGTAGATAAAATGAGTACATTTATTTTTGAATTACTATTATTTGACCATTTCTTGAAGTAAAGTTGGTTTATTATTATTAACATTAATAGGAAACAGTCTATTCTAGATAAAAGTGTCGTAAAATTTGTAATTTTGCCCGCGTGAGTTACTTAATTATCTTCATAAAATATAACATATGCCAATTATTAGTGATATTTATTTCAATTTTTAATACAGGTTTCCACTTCCAGATTAGGTATAAAGTAAGATGTGGAGTTTAGAAAAGCCTGAGCATTTGGATTTAAGGGGGGCGCGCGAGCGAAGCAAGTCGCGCCCCTGCTATTGCAAATGTTCAAGCTTTTCTAAACTCGAAATTTGACTTCATGCACCACGCGTATAAAACACCGATTTAAAGTGAAGTTCAAAATATTGGTTACTTATATAAATTAAAATTTTAGATGTAAATTTATGCAATTTCTTCAACTCTATGATGACGCCCATCAATTTATATTTGTAACAAGTTGATTCTGTATATACAGACTTTGCCAAGGCTTTCGACAAAGTTGATCACGGTAAATTACTATTAAAATTGCTGAAATTTGGCATACATGGATCACTCTTCAATTGGATTAATTCTTATTTGGACGGTAGAATGCGGAGAGTTCGTGTGGAAATGTTTAATTCGGGACTAATACACGTGTCTTCAGGTGTTCTCTAGGGGTCGCACTTGGATGTTTAACATTTTCATAAATAATATCACCATATGTTTTCATTATTTAAATTGCTTGTTATTCGCAGATGACATAAAAGTCTTCATTGCATTGAAACATAATTATTCAACTCATCATCCTTAACAAGATCTTAATATATTAAAAGTGCGATTCTTTTCGCAATTTACAACAAGTTCTTAATAGATTTCAATCCTGGTGTGCTTTAAATCAAATGCAACTAAATATCGATAAATGTTATGTAATGTCATTTTATAAAAGTCGATCACATATTATAAATAATTATTTTCTCAATGCTAAGCGCATCACGCCATTAAATGCAGTAAATAATAATAATAATAATAACAATTCTTTATTAACGTAAAGCCATTTACAATGTAGAGCCAAAAACATATAACTAAAATGTAAGACACAAAACATGAATCACAAATATGCACAGACACATATGTTAATCTGCGTAAACCACAATAGGGTTATAACATTTAGTGCACACCATCCGTGAGACTCCTCCTAATTAAACCTAAAGATGAGTTAAAAAAGTCAATACCGCTACAGATGTCATTAGCCGTGCGCGTTAATCGAGTCATGGGGCAATTTAAACTGCAAGTCGTCCTGCAAAATTCGTTATGAAGTAGCATGCGACTACGTGCATGTCTAGGTGGTACATGATAATTAATCATACTAACAATATGACTTAAATCTATTTTGCAGTTTATGATTTTATAAAGAAAACACATATCTAATTCCATGCCACGATGTTGCAAAGTTGTGAGTCCTAAGTATGCCATCGTTTCCTCGGTTGTTAGGTGTATATTTTTCTGGGTCAATTTATATGACATAAACTTAATGAACTTAGTTTGCACTTTTTCCATCCTGTTGACATATGTAACGTATGAGGGCGACCAAATCGTTCTACAATAATCAAAATGAGACCGAACAAGGGAGTTATACAGGATGTTAAAAGTGCGTACATCGACCAGATCTTTGGACCAATTGTTCCCATTGTTAGTTAGGGTTACACCTAACTAGCAATTGGAACTTTTCTAATCACAATAACTTAATAACATCAAAAGCTTTCCAAATGCTTGGATTTTTAAAACGAAATTCCTCTAAGTTCCAAAATCCATCCACACTTATTACACTTTAGGGGGCTTTAGTTAGCTCAAACTTCGAATACTGTTCCATATTCTGGAGTCTTTATACGTTAATGGATATAAACAATCTTAAAAGAGTTCAAAGACAATTTACGAAATGCTTAACCTACAAGTTTGGCTATGATGATCACCACTCTGCTGTCCCGAATAAACTTAATATCCATACACTAGAGCACAGACGGTTTTGTTTTAACGTATATTTATATAAACTTATAAATGGCCATATAGATGCACTTCTTTCATTAGACGGCATTCATATTCACGTACCACCTAGGTCAGTAAGAAATAATTATCGATTCTACGTATCTACTTTCAAAACTGAATACGCAAAGCAATTTGGTACTCCGCGTCTACTTCACAATTGCAATAGAGTTACAGTAGAGTTATTTAATACGTCATTAGGAAAATTACGTAATTAATTGTTTAAAGAAATAGGTTTTAATATTTAAATATTTACCCATTTTATCGTTTTGATTGTTAATGTGTTATTTTTTGTAATATGATGTGAATAATTAACCATGCTTTTATAATTTATGTATTGTACTTACTTAGGTAAAATAATTATTGTACTTATACTTTATTATTACTGTCAAATGGTTAACCCGTAAATAAATATTATTATTATTATAAATTATGATGTATAACAAAGTAGAGGCCTGCATCGTTAACAATAAAAATAATAATATTTATTTATAAAAATAACAAGTTACATAAACAAATCTACGCACCCTTAGTCAGATAACATAAAATGATTGTATTCTGTATGAACTTGCGCTGGGAAACAATTTATTCAAAACACAAAAAACTAGGACTTGACATTGTTTGTTCATTTTCAAGTTACTTACCTTGACTTCATTTGAATTTAGGTCAAGTTCAAGGTAGGTAATAGTTCTTGTAAAATGCTTAACTTCATAAATAGTTATAAATCAAGATGTCATGGCCACGGAGCAATAGAAGGCGATGGCTGCCGATTTTTCTGAATGCGTTAACAGTAGGCTTGATCTAGTCTGACATGTTTTGTACTCCCCTTTTGGGACCACACTGACGAGGATCTTAAAGTCTGAAACGTCCCTCCTCTATTTTAATTGACACAGGTACAGTTACGAAAGAAAAAACTAGTACAGCAAAATATTTGGCTATGTGAACTGGACTCACTTTGATTTTTCAAATTGTTAATTAAATTTACAAATCTGCGGAAATGTCAAACGAAAATTATTTAACGTCGACAAAAGCGATAATAACGACCTGTTTAGAGACGGTATTAGCATTAGAAGCATTGCTAATGATGCGCATGTCAACAAAAGCACCGTTTTGTTGGTCAAGAAAAAAAAAATGTTGTTAACCTGCACATGACAAGTTTGTTTTACAAAAAAAAACAACGATATTTTTGAAGTGGCTTGAACTTCCTGATGTACTAGTTTTTTTCTCTCGCAACTGTATGTCAACTAAAGTCAACACATTACCTTTCTACCCTGACGTCATGAACTTTTTTCTTTGTTTACTTAATGAAGGTTTGTTGAAACAGAAAACATACAATTATTTGGCATGTCGATATTTAAAATACAGCTTGCATGATTATTTTGACAAGTGTCATGTAAGTACCTACACTTGTCAAAATAATCAACAATGCCGAGATATACCGAACAAGCTCAAATACTTATTTTTTATGTTTCAAAGTTCTTTGAAAAATGAAATAATCGAATTTTTCAACGGCAAGAGTGTGTAGGTTAGTATAATGTATTATTAAAGTCATCATATGTGCTATAAAACTTTAGATATTTGTTGATTTTATAAAAGAGTTCAATTTGAAGCTTTAACGAGTGTTTTCCACTTCCAGGTTAAGCATGAGGTAAAATTTCGAGTTTAGAAAAGCCTGAAAATTTGGTTTGGTCGCGAAGATAAGCGAAACGACCAAACCAAATTTTCAGGCTTTTCTAAACACGAAATTTTACTTCACGCGCCACAGATTTTAACTAAGGTTGAGGTCACATTTTTTTTTTAACTTGAAGTTGCTCGTTTGTATAAAGAATAAATATCAAATTTAAAGCAGGGTGAATTAAAATATTGATACTTTGTGTTTGGGTGTCCCATGGTAAGACAATTGAGAACCACTACTAGCAAATAGTCGCGTAAAATTTGTAATTTTGCCCGTACAAGGAACTTTTCTTATAAACCCTTGTACGATGGGTTGCTTTTTTGTTTGTACACGAATGCGAATTAGTAGCTACAAGTTATATTTAAAACATGTTTTTTTCAACACAAACCGAGATATTAAGCCGTTTATACTTTTTGTACACCCTACATACCTGTCCATTTAGTAACATAAACTAGAATACGTCTAAGATATTTATTATTAATGGAATCGTTATTCCACGATTACGACTACGTTTAGTGTAATCTCTTAGAATTGCTTTCATATATTTGACTAAATCATCATGTGATATTATTCATGAAAACAAAGAAAGTAACATTAGATTTGATTCTTGACTTTAATGATTGAAAGTCAAGAATCAAATCTAATGTTACTTCCTTTGTTTTCATAAATATTTCAAAACCATATCTAACCTCGAGTTGTACTTGTGTAATATTCTATTATTAATAATCAAATATTCTTATAATCCGGTAATGCCCCTATTGCAAAAAGCTCCATCCCATTTCCAATCCCAATCCCTGTCCAAACAATGAAACCATCTAGATAACGCCATTTTTCCCATCCCATAAGAATGTGTCAAGCGGAATGACATTCATTCCATTAGTTTATGATAATAAGCCGGTGACTTGCAACAAATCCATCCTCCTCCCACACACCTCAACCCTCCCTGAACTAAAGAAAAGGACGGCGACACACCGCGCTCGATTCTATCGATAAGAGGGCGGTGTTGAGTTCATTGTTGAACTTTTTGATGGACGATCCTCGTGATAAATGGAATGTGGAATAATGTCGGATGTCAATATATATCGAAATATTATTTTAATCGAATTTGAACGTGTGTATGTGTAACGTTTATTATTATAAACTTTTTTTGATGTGAAAGAAGGGCGCGCCTTTTCTTGTAGAATGTCACCGGCGACACAATGTAACGTGTATTTATGCTAATTTCTGTATACCGCCCTTCATTGTTAATGCATTTTCATGTATTCATGGTGTTACGCCCGTCCGGACGATCTTCTTTCTAAATGCCATCGAACCGACGGTCAATTGTTTTCGTGCCAATACCTGGAATAAATTATCTGTACATGTCTCTCTAATTTTTTTTCATGGTTTTGGATTGTGTATCAAACAGCAAGCACCTTTCTCTATCTTTCACCAATTAGTGTTGTTGTAATGTAACAATTGAATTGATCGTTATTTTGTATTTTGTATAGAGTGGAAGTTGTTGCATTATACTATCGTATTTATCTGGATGCAAGAACTAGGTAACTTAAAAATGTATTTTTTTAACAATATACGTTCCTCTTCAATAAATCTGTTTATTCATTATATAATTTTATTTCAGAAATTAATAATTAATAATAATAATAGTAAACACTTTTATTTGTAACTGTATGTTTTTCAGTTTACGTGAAGTGATTATTACACTAAAAAAAGTGTTATTCCTTCACTTTTTATTTGTATCGTTAGATGTACACTTCGAGACAAAAGGTGCTGATTATCAATAACAAACTTTATTTCTAATCCCAAAGATATTATCAAATAAACAATATATCGTCGGTGCACAAGAAAAGTGACACATCTCAAAAATCCCCATTTATCAAGAGGACGATTTCAAAATAATACTGTTGTGCATTTTGTAGTTATACGGGGAATTTTTCTCTCAATTATACATATGCATACGCTTTTTCTAAAAGATTTCAACTTGAAGCTTTTAACGAGTACTTTCCACTCCCAGACTAAGCATGAAGTAAAATTTCGAGTTTAGAAAAGCCCCGTGAAAATTTGTCGAGGGTCGCGCAGCGACCCGAGACAAATTTTCTGGGCTTTTCTAAACTCGAAATTTTACTTCATGCGCCACGCGTATAAAACAGAGATTTCAAGTGAAGTTCCATTATACATACATTTCACAATATTTTAGTGTTTTATATGCGTGGCGCATAAAGTAATATTTCGAGGTTAGAAAAGCCCAGAAAATTTGTCTCGGGTCGCTGCGCGACCCGAGACAAATTTTCACGGGGCTTTTCTAAACTCGAAATTTTACTTCATGCTTAGTCTGGGAGTGGAAAACACTCGTTTAAAGCATTAAATTGAACTTTAAAAAAAACAAGTACGATCTAAAGATTTACAGAAAATAGGCTGAATTTGGAATTCGTATACTTAAAAGAAATACTGCCTGTATGTATAAATACAAATAAAATATTTACAGAAGAAAGTTATTGTTACTGCAAAAATGTTTACTGAAAATATTAAAGGGAAATGTATTTAGTATATATTAAAACTCATTTCGTAAATCGATGAATCTTTAGGCATATGACAAGGTGAAAGATATTTGGGATATAGTGAATCTCATTTGATCAATAGTGAAAAGCAATAGATAAACCTTATAATATTTACCCTATAATGACATTTTTTTAAAAAGTGTTTACATAATAATCAACCACATTACCACATATGTGGAGACGTCAATTATTTTATTATGTAAAAATCTATTTTGATGCGTCACAAATGTCGCTCGAGATTTGTGTAGTAAAGGAACCAAGTTTTTAAAATATAATTCTTATTTTTTCCAAATAGAAAGAAATCATTTACTTTATTATTCATAAATACATTTTTATGATACCGGGAATTTTTCTTTTGGGTATACATATCACGATTTTTCAATGTATATTTTCAGAAATTCGTTGGTTTTCTAAAAGTTTTCAATTTGAAGCTTCTAACGAGTATTTCTAATTACAGATTAAGCATGAAGTAAAATTTCGAGTTTAGAAAAATCTGAAAGCTTGGATTCTAACGCGAGCGAAGCGAAGCGCTCGAATTCAAAATTTCAGGCTTTTCTAAACTCGAAATTTTATTTTATGCGCCACGCGTGTAAAACAGTTATTTAAAGTAAAGCTTAAAACATACGGCTAATATGTAAAGTTATTTAAATAAAAACACTTGGTATTGTTTTACAAATTAAAACTTTATTCCGACTAGTTTCGGTTTGTTAGACCATTTTCAAACTAGTCGGAATAAAGTTTAAATTTGTGAAACAATACCAAGTGATTTTTATTTAAATAACTTTACATATTCTAATATGTTTCACCAAGTGCCAGATGAGAAATTAATTCAAGAAACATACTGCTCAGATTGATTTCAAGTTAATAACTATTAAAAATGTATATTTCCCGTATCTAAATTTTCTAAAATTCAACCGCCTAAATAAATTTGCTTTCGGATTGTTTCTTTTAATTATTTTTACATCTCCCAAAGAAATTGCTAACATTTTGAAAGCGGCTTTTCTAAACTCCAAATTTTACTTAATGCACCACGCGTATAAAACAGTGATTAAAAGTGAAGTTTAAAACATACTGCTAAGATTGATCTCAAGTTACGTATCTAAAATTTCCGAAATTCAAGCGCCTGGATGAATTTGCTTTCGGATTTTTCTTATAAATATTTTTACATCTCCCAATGAATATTGCTAAAATTTAGAAACCGGAACATTTGGTTAGACCAAAGATAAAAGCAGTATATTTTTATCTTGTTTTTTTTATGTTACGGCAGGGAGTGGGAGAAATTTTGTATAGGCCTAAGGCGCACCTTGCTACAAATCCGCCCCTGTCAATAACAATTGTTTCAACATTTTCAGACACCTACACTTGATTATAATTGATATTTTATTTTCGTTCCTTATTTTCCTTCGAACTTTTGATCCAAGTAACTTAAAACATGCGGTTGTCACTAGTTTGTTTCAAATTCAACAAGTTGTTGAATGGCAATGAAATATATAGGGTGTTCTATTTAAAAGAGGTTAGTTCGTTAAGTATCTTGAAAATGAATCACCCTGTATATTAACAATTATTATCTATTAGTAGCTTAAATTAGTACGTATAAGTTTTATTTAAAACATTATTTTCTAAACTTATCACAAACCGAGATATCAAGCAGGGATGGGCGGCGTCAACAATGTCACGTCGACAATGTCATTGCCGACGCGTCGAATTTCACGTCGACATTCCTGACGTCGACAATGTCGACAATCGTTTTAATTAGTATAACATTTGAACTATTCAGCCTAATGCGATGCGGTTTTGGCAAATAGCTTGGAAGTTGACAGAGTATCTAAAATTCTCAAATATCCCAAAACCTTTAAATAGTATTGTTGACATTGTCGACATTGTTGACGTTCTCGACATTGTCGACGTTCTGTCAAGTCGACTATTAAAGACGACGCGTCAAGGCCCACCCCTGATATAATAATAATAAGTATTTATTGCCCAACAGGAAATTTCCCAATTACAAGACAATGATAATACAATAAACAATGTATGTATGTACATAAATAAATTTAAATCTAAACAATATGAAGACGCTCGTGAGTGTGACAGCTATTTGACAGATTGTTCATCAACGATTTAACAGAGTCGTTGATATCAAGCCGTTACATTACTTTTTGTAGAACTTGTATATTTAGGAATGCATTTTTGTCATTGCTTTTTTCTAAAACCGTTCAATTTCAAGTTTTCCTCGAATGTTTCAACTCCCGGATTAGGCATGAAGTAAAATTTCGAGTTTAGAAATACCTTGAATATTTTCAGGCTTCTCAAAACTCAAAATTTTACTTTATGCGCCAGGCGTATAAAATACTGAAATATTGTGAATTTCGAAATATTCTTGTTTAGCAGCTAACTTTGAATCCTGCTTTAGCAGTTTATTTTTAATACTGATTTAGCAGTATATTTTTAATTTCACAATTAATCAAGGAGTGGAAACAATCGTTCGAATTTTCAAAATGAACGCTTAAGAAAAAACAACGAGTACCTGAAATTGTACAGGGCATGCATACATCGAATTATTAAAAGAAACAATATTTTCTACAAAAATGTATTACTTGAGGAAAATCAATTACTAATGCCCGGTATTATAAAACGTTTTATTTCCTAAATAAAATTTACTTTAGGAATAAATTAATTTATTCTAAAGATTTCGGTATTATAAACACAAAATAACTTTATTTGGCTAATAAATCTCCTGAGTAAATTATTTGTTGGTTTTTCTACCAAGTAAATTTTATTCTCTAAATAATTTGACAGTTAAAAGTCAAAAGTATATTAATTATATTATAATTACTTTAGATTCTACTACTTGTATTTATTAATTTCATTAAGGTTATCATGTCTACTATATCATCCGTGTCAGATTTAAGTTCGCTTATAGTATCTTCCCTGGCAGTAATTAATTTGAACCAGTTTTTCAAGTCAGACATAACCAAGGATTTTGATACATATGCATACGCATTTTTAAAATGAGTTCCATTTGAAGTTTTAAACGAGTGTTTTCCACTCCCAGATTAAGCATGAAGTAAAATTTCGAGTTTAGAAAAGCCTGAAAATTTGGTTTGGTTGCGTAGCGCGAAGCGCGGAGCGACCAAACCAAATTTTCAGGCTTTTCTAAACTCGAAATTTTACTTCATGCGCCACGCGTATTAAACACTGAAAACACTGAAATATTGTGAACAAGTGAACTTCACGTGAAATCAGTGCCTTATACGCGTGGCGCATGTAGTAAAATTTCGAGTTTAGAAAAGCCTGAAAATTTGGTTTGGTCGCTCCGCGCTTCGCGCTACGCAACCAAACCAAATTTTCAGGCTTTTCTAAACTCGAAATTTTACTTCATGCTTAGCCCGGGAGTGGAAAACACTCGTTTAAATCTTTTATAATTTCTAATAAGCTTTATTTTTCTTGTTCTGTGTAATTCTGTCCAATTTCACAGTTATTCTTCATAATTATAAGGAATTGTACTAAATTTCCAATTTGATTGACAATTCAATGTGAAAGATTGACAATTCAATTTTAAGAATTGGTGGTTCCTGCTATCGACACAATGGAATTGTATAATTTCGGTCGGTAATCTACCAATTAAATAATTTATTTCTAGAATTGCTATTTATTTGGTAGGTTTGCTTTATAATACGCAATTTTATTTGCCCATTAGTTTACTATGTAAATAAATTTACTCCACAAATAGTTATCTAATGATTTATTAATCGTTTATAATACCGGGCATAAATAGAATAGAATAGAATATGTTTCTATTTCAAAGTGTTATTTACAAAGTGAAAATTTTGTCAGAATAACTTAAACTAATCTTATAATATAATCGGGTATATATAATAATCATACATTTATTTATTTATTCAAAGGAAGTACATCTAAATTAAAAAATTAATATCTTAAGGCTAAAACTGACATGAAATATAAATACAAATACAAATTAACAAGAATGCACAGCGCGCAAATCCAAATTTTCAGGCATTTTTCAACAGTGAAATATTTAAAGTTCAAAATATACAATATATAGTTGATTTTATTTTAATATATGAGCCGTTTATTTTGAAAGTGGCCTAACTCCATTTCTCAATTTTTTGTTGTTGTCTCTAATAATCTTTATAATTTGAGGTTTTCGGTCATCAACAAAAATTTGTAGTTCAGTATATTAAAAATATATATGATATTGCAAATGCTTATTGTGTTTCATCAATAAAATTGTAGCAATTCGCTTTGGAATATGTATACTTAAGAAAATGCTCTGTATATTAGTATTAATAATCAAGTAACTTGAAACTCAAGTACATGAAAAATCAAATTAAGTTTTTTTTTTAAATGAATTTGTGTGAGTTACGTGGAAATGATATTAACTTGAAATAAAACACTTTTAACGTTTCTTTACAAATATATTCTTTACCAGATGTACACTTCTGTGCAATAAAATTAAGCACAAGTCTCATAACTATTTTTCACAATATTCTAGTTGGATAATTCGGGGCTTCGTTAATTGCCTAGCAACAGTTATATATATATATATATATATATATATATATATATATAACATCTTTATTCGGGAAATAATATATTACATTGTATGAACATTCATTCTTGTTTTTTTATTTTACATAATGCGAAAAGGCTATCGACTGGAAGTCTTTCTGCCTAGAGTAATTCAATATGTTGTTATGAGATTAATTAATGAATATGATGATGCTATTTAGTTAGTGACTGATGTAGGGTGAGGAGTGTTTGGAGGATAGTGGATTCTGGAAATTTGCGTTTGGACAGGATTAAGGGATTTCTGGTTTGACAGAACAATTTTAGGATTTTGATGTTTAGTGGTGCTTCAAGGAAACGTTCTATTAGATAGGGATAGCGCTCGTTCATAGGAATTATTTGTGTTTTTTCTAGCAACATTTCATTGGAGGGGTTATAGAGAGGATTCAAGGGATGGCGGATTTTTGTCAATATACGGAGGGAGCTTCTTTCTGCAATAAGGATGTTGTTAGGGATCGGGGATGGGTGAGAGCAAGTAAGATGAAACCGTAGTCGAGTATCGGCCTGCATATACATTTGTATATTTTAACTGCGGTGTTTGTTGATAAACCACGATGTTTATATGTTAAACCTCTAAAGTGGCGTGCTCTAGTTTGTATTTTGTTTTTTATTGTTTTGGAGTGAGGAATAAAAGTGAGTTTGGGATCAAAGTTTATACCGAGGTATTTACATAGGGGTGAAGGAGAAACTAGGGTGCCATTGAGGAGAATTGTGGGGGAATTAGGTGTTATTCTGTGGTTAGGTATTAATAGTTGGGTTTTGGAGGAGTTCAAGGATATTCTCCATTTAAGGAACCAGGATTTGGATTGGTTTAGTAGATCTTGTAAGGAGGACATTGCGGCATTGAGGGTGGGGGCGTGGCTTTCTAAGGCTGTGTCATCGGCGAACTGGAGGATATACTGAGATGGATTGAAATATTTGGGATTAGGGTTATATAGGTCATGAGTGTATGGATTGAAAAGTAAGGGAGATATGGGGGAACCTTGTGGAACACCTTGGAATGGAGAGAATGAGTAGGATAGGTTGTTTTTGAACTTAATTTGTAGGGATCTGTTTGATAAGAATTGGTCAAGGATGCGTAATAGGTATGTAGGGAGATTGAGGATTTGGCATTTGTATAATAATCCTCGGTGCCAGACCGAGTCAAAGGCTTTTTTGATGTCGAGGAATAATACAGCTGATTTTTTGCCTTCGAGATGGGACGTTTGGAGATTGGAAGCTAGTATTGTCAATGGGAGTTGGGTGGAGCGTTTGTGTTGGAATCCGAATTGGTATTTAGGGATAAATTTGGAAATATGTGAGCTTATTTGGTCTTTGAGGAGGGATTCGAATATTTTGCCAAGGACTGGGAGTAATGTGATAGGTCTGTAGCTGGTTACAAGTGAGGAATTGGTATTAGGTTTGTGGATACATACAATTTGTCCTTTTTTCCAAGTGGGAGGAAAATACTAGTTTGCTAATGCATAATTATAAATGTCTAGGATGTATAAGTGTATATTTAGTGGGAGTTTTTTAAGGATACTTCGAGGAACACTATCGTGTCCCGGGACAGTGTTTTTACCTCGGGACAATTTATTCATATAGTCCTCCTCGGAGATAGGAGTTACTGGGGAAGAAGGAAGTGATTGGAAAGTCTGATACCAGTCGTTTATGTCGTTAAGTTGAGTTTTGTCGTAGTCGTCGTTTATTGAAAATTGAAATGTCTTATTAAAATAGTCTGCAAACGTATTGGCGATTCTTTGAGGATCAGTTATTTCTGCATTGGTCGTTGGGTCTAAAATTGACTTTATCGATTCTGACTGTTTGTATTTGGACAGCTTTTTGATTTTCGTCCAGTATTTTTTTCCGGCTTCATTAATTATTTCCTCGCAAACAGTAAGCCATTTTTCTTTTTTAAATTCTGTTATAAGGTTTTTGATGTCTTTGTTAAGTTTATTGAATTTTGTTTTAAGGTCCGGATTGTCCGTCAGTTGGATGTCTCTGTATAGCTGTCGTTTGAATTTTATGAGTCTAAGGATATATTTAGGAAGGGGATATTTGTAGGGTTGCTTGGTTATTTTAGGAGTATGTAATTTAATGGAGTTTTCGAGTTCGGATTGGAATTTATCTATTGTAATAGGAGAAATAATTGGGTTGGAATTTATGTAATCAGTTAAATCTTTGGTAAGTTTAACAATATCGCAGTTTTCGTAGTTTAATATATCGATAGGAGGTTCAGGAATAAGAATGTTCGGGATAGTAAGGTCAAATTGAATTGAAAGGTGATCTGATCCTAGGTCGGGTATTAATGTCAGTGAATGTATTAGAGGTTTAATATTGGATGTACAGAGTAGGATATCAGGGGTGGTACTAGGATTATTGGGCATAATAAATGTTGGGGGTGTGTGTATTTGTGTGAAGTTGGATTGGCTGAGGATGGAATTAAGGTGTTTTCGTTTGGATTTGTTTAGATTAAAGTCACCTATAATTATGCAATCATCAAATAAGGAAGCGTTAGTAAAAATTGTATCTTCTATGGGAGCATTGGGGTGGATATAGACTAGAAGGATATTAAGTTTCAAATTATTAAACGATAGAGTAAAGTGGATGGTTTCATTTAGTGTGTTGTTTATTTTGGGTGGATTGGCTTTGCCTATAGGAATTGTAGGGTGTGTTGTAACCAGCGCACCACCACGTTGGTTACGGTTTAGTATTGAAGACGGGAGGGATAAAGAGTGCCACTTATTAAGGATTGAAGGGGATTGAGTTTTGGTTTCAAGGAATAGGGCTACATGGGTATTTGAATGTGCTATACAATTATTAATAGAATAGGATTTTGATTTTATTCCGTTTATGTTACAATATAAGAAGCGAGCACTATCCATTTCCGATTATTCCTTGAGAAAAATTAACGCCTCTAATTGGGACTACAGGGGCAATGGATTCGGGATGGGAAAGGTCAAACATAACGATGAATACCTTATTGCCTGAGATGGAAGCACAAGTGTCAATGTTGTATGACTGAATAAATTTTTCTTTTAATATTTTTAATAATGGTGGTCTGTATAGCAGTTATAATAAATGACAAAACGCCATAACTTTAAAATAACACATTTATTAAAATAATAAAACTATGACCTTTTGAAAAAAACGCTCGTAATAAATACAACAAAGCCGAAAAAGAATAACCATCTTCTATTTTAGTTAGAATTTGAATTTTTTTAAATTGTTGTCTACATGACGCAGCATTTTGACATTAAGGAAATTGACATATTTACATATTTTTGTAACTAGGAACTTATCACGTCCGTTTTAAGATATAACATACTTTGTGTGCCTACTTTTATTGCACAGAAGTGTACATTTCAGACACAAAGTGACTTTGACACTTTGTATCCGAAATGTACATCTAGTAAAGAATAAATTTGCAAAGAAAGGTTAAAAGTGTTTTATTTCAAGTTTATTTTAAGCTAAGTCAATTAATAAAACTGCATTTACTTTATAAAATAAAATTAAATACTTTTTAAAAATTATGAAATATCAAATTTACTATTATATCGAGTAAATGTATGTAAAATGCAATGATTAATCACAATAACAATATTTCAAAATATCAAATAAAATAATAATTCTACTTGATATTTTAAAATAATTTTATTTTCATAAAAAAAACATGAAACGCCCATGAACTCCTTAACAGGTCATCTCAGAGGTAGGAAAAAAACTTCAATCATCCTCTGTCTGTGAAATTCAAGAAAAGACAAGGCTGACACTCGTCCGCACAATATTAACGAAATGTCAGACAACAACAAAAAAAATATATATGTACACGCGAAATGTGTGACACAGAGCCGAAACGTTCCCACACTCCGGCTTTGAATAAATTAACGAATCGAAAGTTTGTGATAATGCACCATCGTCGGACATAAATTATCAATCAAGGAATTGGCTTTTATTTGGAAATATAATTCTCGATATGTTTTTTTTTGCTCCTCTCTTGAAAAGTTGAAAGTCAAGTTGACATCATCAGAGGTCAGAGAAGTAAATTTATTAAATCAGGATTTTTATATTTTGGCTTTTTAAGGATTTCATTTCATTTAATTTCTGTATTGATGTAATACGATTCCTATGGATTTTAGATCAAATAGGCTTATTATCAAAATCGTTCATCTTCTCTACGTGACCTAAATTTACTGATATAATAGTAAACAATTTTAAATACATAGACCAGCAAATATAGAAATGCATGCACTGATATTTTTCTCTAAAGTACACTTTTACATATTCCAAAACAAACTGCCCCAGACGTTCGAATTAATCAAAATGAACATTTGTAAAATTAATTAACGTGCGATTAAAGATAAGCAGTATATTTTAAACTTCACAATATTTTAGTGCCGAATACGCGTGGCGCATGAAATAAAATTTCGAGTTTAGAAAAGTCTGAAAATTTGGATTTGCAGGGGCGCGACTCGCTTCGCTCGCACGCCCTAGCAAATCCAAATTTTCAGGCTTTCTAAACTCAAAATTTTACATCTCGAGACTCGCTTCGTTCGCGCGCCCCTGCAAATCCAAATTTTCAGGCATACATCTAAGCTCGATATTTACTTCATGCGCGACGCCTATAAAACACTGAACATATTTTTAAGTTGGAATTTTACTGCTTATGTTTAATAAATTTTAACCAAAACTCGCTATATCAAAGTTCGAGAAATTTACAATAAATTTTAAGGTGTAATTAAAAGAAAAAATATCCGTATATACTTTTTTATTTGATTTTTGATTACCAAGTTATTTGTCGATCGACAGGTTATAGCTGTCGATCGACAAATAACTTGGTATGCACAAGTAGCTCGCGTATTACAAAAGGTTGAACACCCCTAGCGTAGACCATCTATTGCCAAGAATTGTCGAACATTGCCTATATTACTCTACTTGGTTTCTGATTGTTGTTTTTAGAGTCTACTTTTTAGTAAATATCGTTGGTTTAAACGTTTCCAAGCACACAACATAACATATTCGAATTTTTAGCAAACATAATTTATTTAATAATTTACACGATTACTATAAACTGTCGGCATCTCAGTAGGTTCTGACTTCAGAAACATACGTCGTTATTAAATTTAGCACTGTGACCCTACCCAATGACATATAATTAAATGTATTTGACGTTTCCAAGATTTACCGTTTCGTATGGCATAATTTAAAATGTGTAATTTATTTTTCAAAGCAACCGAATAAACAGTTTATAGACACTCGTTATTTTTATTATAATGTGTGATTTGGTAACTTTATAATCAAGATTATCAGAAATGATATACACTTATTGATTCCGCATTGCCATTATGCAATCCATCTGTGTAATTTAATGGTGCGGCTGTGAAGAGGGTTCGGTTTTGAAAGGGCAAAGCTCTCCAGCGAACGCGAAAGTGACAAAGGGAGTCGGTCGTCAGGTATGGAGGTTGTTATTACCTGAGGTGTTGTGTTTAAATATTAAATAGGTGCGAATATCATTTCCTCTGTTAATGGATTTGTGCCGAGTCACAGGCGTGTGATAGATGATAGCATCTCCATAGGCTTGTACTACCTACTCTAACAGGAATCTTCTTATATCTATCATATTTTTTAAAATTCAATTATATAACAATGAGTGTTAGAGCTGTTCGGAGTACAAGTAACGAGTTTTAATCACGAGTACTCTACACAAAATGTACTCGAGTATAAAGTACAAGTACAGTCGGCGCAACGTAAACCTAAACGCCAAAATTCAATGGCATATATAATTTGACAACTCTCAAAATTATTATCAAATATGTATATTCTCCCCTCTCTATGTAATACCACTGGCCAAAGCCAGAATTACAGAATTGAATTTCAGTAACAAATACCACGACAATCAAAGAGCACTCACATTTGGATTGCGTCGACTGTGCGTAACAATAAATACCATGCGATCATTTAAAATATGATTTTTGTAGGCTTTGAACTTTAAATTAGATTGGCACTACTGACTGCTAACACATAGTTTACCATAACCTCAAATTTATTTTATCATTCAATTAGCATTCTGGACAACCGCAGAAAAACGATGCCGCGTACTCTAAATCATTATTTAAACTTTTTTTCTTGAATTAATTTCTCATCTGGCACTTGGTGAAACATATTACAGTATGTAAAAGTAATTAATTGTGAAACAATACCAAGTGCCTTTCCTTTAATTAACTTTACATAACATAATTTAAACGATCACACGGTACTTAAGTTTAAATATGAGTATAAAGTACTGAGTACAATAAATGAAAACGCGAAATGACTGTATGTGTATACAGTTGATGACATTTTTTTGTATACTGTATATTGAACTTTTCATGACCTAACCACATTTTCAGGCTTTTCTAAACTCGAAATTTTACTTCATGCTTATCCTGGGAGTGGAAACACTCGTTGAAAGTAAATAATTCACTAAAAGAAACACAAAGATAACCGAAAACAGTGTAAAATCTATAAATAATCTCACATTTTTACCCTTAATTATATATACTTTCTTTTCTCGAATACAAATTTATTATGAAAAATACGAATAGCCGTTAGATTTTGAGGTAATCTTGTTTGGAAAATTATAAGAAAATTATTAATGATTAAATCAACGTCAAAAGCTTCAATTTTGCTTAGAAATAAACACGCTTTATGATTTTAAGATTCTGAAAGTGGGGTTAAAATATCTCAACTAGTTTTCTTGAAAAATCATGTCGAAGTTGAAAATTAGTGAAAACATTGTTAGATTTTGAGGTAATCTTGTTTGAAAAATTATAAAACAATCACGAATTATTGAATCAACTTTGAAAGCACTAATTTTTACTTTATAATAAACAAGCAACTGGTTTTACTGAAAGGTGAGTTAAGATTTTAATGAAAAAATCATCAACCTCAAAATCTGATGATTTGTCTTGTTCGGGAAATTATAAAAAAGCATTAATTATTTCTTGAAAAATAAACAAGTTTTGAGATCCTAAAACTAGAATTGAAATATCTCAACTGTTTTTTTTTTAAATTGTGTCAGAGTTGAGATTTAGTAAAAACATTCATATTTCACATTAATCTTTTAAGTTCATCTTGTTTGGAAAATTATAAATAAATCATGAATTATTCAATCAACTTTAAAAACTTTAGCACTTTTATTAGAAGTGAGCAAAATAGGTTGCTCACTTCTAATAAAAGTGCTATGCTTTTCGTAATGAAGTTGTAGATTTGTCCATAAGTATGCTTCATTCATGTAAATAACGAGCGTCTATAACTGTCGGTATCTCGGTTGCTATAAAAAATAAATTACATATCTTAGATTAAGTTATACAATTCGGTGAATCTCGGAAACGTCAACTAAATTTAATTATATGTCTACGACGTATGTTTCTGAAGTCAGAACCAACTGGGATGCCGACAGTTTATAGACACTCGTTATTTTAATTGCATTTTCAGGTTAGCAACAAATTTACATAATTATTAACAATAATCCTTGATATTTATTATAGCTCAATACTTTATTATATATTAAAATTGACAATGATGTTATCTCTTCTCTCATACAACAATTATATTATTAACAAAATGATAAATAGTCTCCTTGGTGTATCAAGTAAGTTTAAATCAAGATATTATTACTTACAACAAGAACATCAATACGCCTACGTTACACGTTTTATTATTTACGATCACTGTATCCTGTAAATGTTTAATTTTATAACTCAAATTCGCTTCGACAACATAACAATCTAAAAATGTGATTACTACAACCCAATCTTCTAAAAGTTAAAAATACACAAAAATTCACTTTTGTTTGTATTTTTTGAAAAAAACTGCATTCGGTTTCCAGCTTAGTAAACTCTATTAAATTTGATGATGCAAATCAAAGCCAGGTGCAAAAATATTCTATTTTGTGGAAAATAGTAACAAATAAATTCAAGTTAAAGTCAATTTTAGCTAACACGTTTTATTATTTATGATCGCTATATCCAATAAATGTTTAAATTAATAACCCAAATTCGCATCGACAACATAACAATTTAAAAAGGTGATTATTACAATACAATTTCCATGAAGTTGATAATATCCAAAAATTCATCTTTGTTTGTAATTTTTGAATAAACCATGTATTCGGTTTTTTGGTCAATAATCCCTATTAAAGTTAATGATAAAGAACAGGCAGATACAAAAATATTTAGTTTTGTGGAAAATAGCAATAAATCAATTCAAGAAGTTCAAGTCAATTTTAGCTTTGGGTTAGAAGCTGTTTCTCGGCTCGAAACAGAAATTGAGAAAAATACTTGTGTACTTACTCAGTATTCTGCTTAAATTCCAACAATATCTAATTTACAAAATATAAAAGCGAACTAAAATTAATATCGATTTTCTGCAAAAATGTAGTCTCGCTGAGACTTTTCAATGTATTCATTGAAACTACATCCCGAGCTAATACCCCGACTGATATTGAATTAAACAATAAATATTTGAGTGACAAAACAGATTTATTGTTCTGTGCATAATTTATATGCAAAATGTAACATCAGGTCAAATAATTCTCTCACCAAACAAAATAAACAAACAGGAAGTTTAAATTTATATCTGATTTTCAAGGTTCCTAAAAGAACTGGTCTTCAAATAAATTGTGTGTCTCAAATCATTTTTTTTCCTATAATTGATTTGAAAGGTAGGTTTTTTGGCATCTAGGCAAATACCAAAAAATCTATTTTTGGAAAGATCTAAAAAATTTTTTTAGAAAATCCCTAATGAAAACTAAGAAGTTCATTAGACAGTGTCTGCGATAAATTTCCTAGTTTTGTCTTGTAATTTTTAAATAAAAAATGGCACCTTGGTTTCTCTGCTCAGTCTAAACTCTATTAAATTACAGTGAAATGAAAATTACAATTATGAAATTATTAAATTATTATATGCAATTTTAGATCGAATGATATTCTATTTTGTAGAAAACGGCTGATTCCGTAAGCGTTAAATTTAAGGTACATATTATTCTTAACATTAGAGTCTTAGCGGGTTTGGTAATTACTTACAAAATCCGCCAGAATAGTTAAAAATAATCAGTATTCACATTAATGTTAACTTTGGTTTAGCAGTCAATTCATTGCCTGGTACAGAAATAGAAAAAAATAATCCTATCAGAAAAAAAAAACATGTATTAGAAAATTTGCTTGAACGCAAAAAAAATATTTGTGATAATTCCTAAAAATTATGTTTTTCACTAATCGTTGCCAGCCAGGTACTACTATCATTTGAAAGTCTATCTAAATGCAAAAAAAAATGTATTTGTCAAATTGCATTCGGTTTGCATAATTAAAAAAACTCCTATTTGTTTTCTGTTCTATGTAAACTCTAGTAAATTTGGCCATCGCTTGTATGGCCAAATTTAATGTTCTATTTTGCTGAAATAAAAAAGTTTAAGAATTAGTTTTTAAGAATTAGTTGTGTGGTGTTTTAATTATTGGCTGAAACTAATTTTTGTGGATGCTAAGAAAATTATGTTGGTGCTTAAAAGACTCCATTTTTAAATGTCATGGTTTTGTAACTTGGCGTTTTAATTATTCTTTAATTAATATCTCACTTAACCCGTCGTGAAACATTTTAAACTATAAACTGTTAATTAAAATACTTTACTGATATTATTTAACTTTCCGACTAATTTCGACTATAATCATTATCAAGGAATACAGAAATGTACAAAGATTAAATTCGGCATCTTAGTAAATTTCTGTATTTCTTGATATTGTCAAAACTAGTCGGAAAGTTTAATAAAATCAGTGAAACAATACTAAGTGCTTTAATTAATAGTTCAGTTTTAAATATTGTTTGAGTCTATTTTTCGTTATTGCCTAGAAAGTATTATTGGTATTTGAGACTTTATTTTTTACTGTTTATATCAAGTTTTTTAAACTACTTATTTTTATATTGGCCAGAAACTGCTGTTGGTTGTTTGATTGTAGTTTAAAACTTGATTTTCATTTTGATTAAAAAAGAAAACAGTTGCAGGTTTATCTTCTATTAAAAATTGCCAACAAAATTACGTTAGAAACTAATATTGGCCATGTATACAAATTTAATTCCACGAAAAAAATGAAACACTCCTAATTTAGTATTCCTAAAGAAAAAATGAAAAAATTATTCTACAAATTGCATTTGGATTTATTTAAAAAGTCGGCACAAGCGATGGAAGACAATGTTAGATACATAAATATTCTGTTTTGTGGAATTTGGAAACTAATAGCAATTGTTCATGTGCAGATTTTGAAACTATCCCTTCACTAAGTGAAGTTCTTAGAACTATGTGATTTTAAATATTGGTCGAGAGTCTCAATAGTCTCTACTTTAGACTATTCTTTTTTGTCGATGTCCAGGAAATATTGTTGGTGTCAAAATAGAGTTTTATTGCACTGTTAACAAAAAGTTCACAGGAAAAGTTATATCCTAAAAATGTTTATTAATTGCTCTAAATAATGCAGTTAATTTTTAACATACTGTATATAAAATATAATTTTGATCATCAAATCAACGATCAGTCGTTGGTTTTGAAATTAGAAAAAAAAATATCAAGTTTACATATAAAAAGTTTGTTCTCCAAATAAATGATGTGAGTTAGAAATCATGTTTTTGCACACAGAAAGTCTGCTTTCTAAATACAGTGTGTGAGTTAGATATTATTTTCTTTAGAATAGATTACTAATAAAATTAAAACATATATTTGCTTTGCTGAGGCTATAATTTAAAGGGGAATTACTAGCTGTTAAATGTTGGTAAAATTTGAATGTTGGCGTAAACCATCTGACAAATACAACTTTAAATAAAAACACCTTTTAACCTTTCTTCACAAATTTATTTTATACATTTTGGTCACAAGGTGACCATTATCAATGGTTTGAAGTATTAAACCATTGATAATGGTCACATTCACACAGTCACAAAGTGACCATTATCAATGGTTTGAAGTATCAAACCATTGATAATGGTCACATTATGGTCCATTATCAATGGTTTGAAGTATCAAACCATTGCTAATGGTCACATTGTGACCGAAATGTACATCTGGTATAAAATAAATTTGTGAAGAAAGCTCAAAAGTGTTTTCAAGTTATTATCATTTTCACGTAACTCACTCATATTTATTACAAATACAATATTGACATTGTTAAAATGTTAATACAAGAACGTCAAAAAATGCTGCTAGCCTTATCAATATTTATATTTTTCGAAAAGAGTATTTTAAATGGCGAAGTAGTGTTAAAGATGTAAATACAGGTTCTATTTCCTCATATAATTTAACCACATTTTAAAAGCAATTCAATATTTATTACAAATTATTATGATATTATAGATATATAGTTTTAAAGTAGATTTGCCTTTGATTGGAATAAGTTTTAAATCTAAATTATTTACCCTTAGCAAAAATGCAAAGACAAAGTACAATTCTTTGTCTTTACATTTTTGCTAAGGGTAAATTAAGTAGCAGGGATGACATTTTTGGGTGACATAATTTTCTTCAAGCAAGTGTTTGCACTACTTGATTAAGCATAAAGTAAATATTTCGACTTTAGAACATCTTGAAAATTTGGACGTGTTTACTCATGCGAAATTGGGAAATCCGAATTATCAAGGTTTTCTAAAGTCGAAATATTTACTTCATGCACCAGTTGCTTAAAACACTGATATGAAGTGAGGCTTCAAATTCAAAACACTTACTTTATCTTTATTTTCAATAGTTCAAATGCAGATTTGAAAGTACAATGAGATTTTTATTCAAGTTTAAAATAATAATAATAATAATTCTGTGGTTTCACAAAGAAAAATCCAGCTTAAAAAATCACGAATGCGAATTTTTCAAGATGGATTTTTCTCTATCTAATCACAGAATTATTATTATTCTTTTGTCAATGTATTTTTTCTTTAGAATCAAAGTTACAGAATTAACAAAAAATGAGGAAAGTCATCAACATTGACGAAAAATGATTAGAATAGTCGATATTATATAATCAAATCAAATTAAATATTCTTTATTTCAAGGTGAACAAATTGAAATAGTCTTAGGTTTTAATTGTTTACCTCGAAATATAAAACATTTGATTTTAACATGGATATACGTATATTGTAATTTATTTCACTTGCTACAATATAATATTCATGTATTTAACGTGATTAACACTAACTAGGGTCTAATTATATATAGACTATACTTACAAATTATCCTTGAATAAGTTTCTCATCTTTCACGTGGTGAAATATATTTAACTATGGTTTGAAAAAAAAACACTTGGTTAAATTTTACTAGCATTAGTTATTGATAATGAGTGCTTAGCACTCGAAATGTACATCTAACACATAAAAATAAAAGTGAAGTAAGGAATAAAAACAGTTTTTTCATTGTGATTAAATACTCCACATAACTCAAATCAAACAATTAGTAAATTTTACTAATATTACAAATTATCTATTCAAACTATAAAGCGTAAAAATCTCAATTTGAATAAACTTGGCAACGCTTAAGGAATTTATATTTAATTTCCGCATATTCTACATGAAATATTTAACAGAGCTGGGCAGGATTCGAATCATTTAGGATTCGAATCCTGGATTCGAATCCTTTTAGAGGATTCAAAAGAGGCATTCGAATACTTTAGTTCAACTGGATTCGTGATCCGGATTCGTTACATTTTTTTAAGAGGATTCGTATTCGAATCCAAATGTGGGTGATTCGAATCCATATAAAAGATTCGAATCCTTATGAAAGGATTTGAATAATTATAAAAGGATTCGAATATTTATAATAGGATGCGAATATTTTTAAAAGGATCCGAATACTTACAAAAGGATTTGAATCGTCAAAAATAATTTTAATTAATTGTGAGGATTAACATGAAAAATGTCTTAGGTGTGTTTTTAAATTTCTCGTTAAATTAATGTTTGATACGCGTGGCGCATGAAGTAAAATTTCGAGTTTAGAAAAGCCCAGAAAATTTGTCGAGGGTCGCTGCGCGACCCTCGACAAATTTTCACGGGGCTTTTCTAAACTCGAAATTTTACTTCATGCTAAGTCTGGGAGTGGAAAACACTCGTATAAATGAAGACAACCTTATAGAAGACTGTCTCAGTTTAAACCGAGTCGACCTTATACAGTAATGACTTTGATTTTGACGTCATGCGCGTGATAAGGTCGGCTCGGTTTAAATCAAGACAACCTTGCACAGTAATGATCTTGGTTTTGATGTCACGTACGGATTTCCAGGCGTGACGACATCAACCAAGGTGTGCAAGTAAGTTTGTCTTGATTTAAACCGAGCCGACCTTGTATTGTTTAATTACCTTGATTGTTGACGTCACGTAAGGACTTCAACGCGTGACGTCAGCAATCAAGGAGGTTAGTGTATAAGTTGTCTTAATTTAAAACCGAGTCGACCTTTTAGTTTAATTACATTGAATTTTCACGTCACGCGAGGAATTTTATGTGTGACGTCAGAAAAACTCCCTGTATTTCTCAGGACATACATATTTCTAATAAAATCAAAGTGAATTTGCTATAAAATTCAAACATAATAAGTAAAAACCAGTATTTTTTCAATTTCACAATATTTCAGTGTTTTATCCGCTACGCAACTAAACCAAATTTCCAGAATTTTCTAAACTCTATATATTACTTTGTGCGTAAACAAGGACAGTAAATCTACGTTGAAAAAAAAAATTAACATTTCTTAAGATATAAACTTTTTGTCTCGTGTAATAGAAGGCAAAAGTAATGTCATATTATGAATTGGCTGCCATTTTATTGAAAATGAAAAAAAGGGCAATGTTTTGACTGAAAGTTAATTTAAAGGTGTAAAATTGATATTATAAAGTTAAAAAAATGATATCGTTTTACAACATTTGAAATTGTTGTTCGTAAAACATTAGGCCCCAAATTAGATTTCTTTTTCAATGTAGGGTTTCAGGCTTTCAAGACTTGCAAGGTTTGTGATTTGTTGTGGTAGATGCGAAATTTCAAAAAGACACACAGGAAGTGGAAACGCTTGTTCGCAACTTCAAACTGAATGCTTAGATAAGAACATTAAATGACTAAATATGTTTTTAAAGACAATAGTCTAATTTTCAAAATTATGTTCAATATTATTTGAAGTAAAACTGACATGGTAGCCACAATCTGAAACGTTAAATTTTTCTGACATTTCCCTTATTCAAGATTTTTTCCCTAGCCTTTTAATATAAGTTTCTTCTGTGGGAAACCTCCATTTTGTTAAATTGTTCTCATTGTTTTTGTCAATATTTAAGTTAATTTTATAAATTTTTACGTGTTTTGTAATTTGTCTGCTGATTTTGACAAATTTAATAATGCAATATGGCTTTTTTGTTAGTGTTTTCATCAATTTGAATATAATTCCATGACTTTTCTCTGACTTTCCCGGTTTTAATGATACTCAGTGAATTTTTTATCTACGTAATTTTCAGGCATTCGTCAATTTTATAAATAAGTTCAATTTGAAACTTTAAACGAGTGTTTTCCACTCCCAGACTAAGCATGAAGTAAAATTTCGAGTTTAGAAAAGCCCCGTGAAAATTTGTCGAGGGTCGCGCAGCGACCCGAGACAAATTTTCGGGCTTTTCTAAACTCGAAATTTTACTTCATGCGCCACAGGTACAAAACACTGATTTGAAGTGAAGTTAAGAAACACACAAATACACCTTTAATCAGAGTAACAGGGAATCAGATGTTTAGTCTGTTATTAACGATGTTCAGTGTTAATAATAAATAATTAGGTTTTAAATATTTTTGTTACAACAACTGGTAACGAGATTTATACATAAATGGTTGAAAAAAAAATATAAAATCAAATTTATTCTTAAAGGATTTGTATTCGTGATTCGAAAAAACAGGATTCGAATCTTTGATTCGAATCATACTTATCTCTTACGAATCCTTTATTCGAGTAACCGTGATTCGAATCATATTAGATCAGTGATGGGGAAACTACGGCCCGCGGGCCAAGTCCGGCCCGCGGAAAGGTTTAATCCGGCCCGTTTAAGAGTGCCGTCGTGAGAATGTTTGAACGCGTTCTTACTTCGTAATGTGACGACCCGCATAAAAACTACCTACCTACGATTAAGCATTATTCTTTGGCCCGCTACGATTGTCTGGTTATTACAAATGGCCCGTCTTAAAAAAAGTTTCCCCACCACTGTATTAGATGATTCGGATTCGTGATTCCAATCCTTTTTACAAGGATTCGTCCCAGCTCTGATATTTAATAAATATGGTTTCTATTTGAACAGTTTATTTTGAAAGTGGCCTAACTCTATTTCTTAATTTTTTGTTGTGGTTAGGCATATTAAAAATGTATATTATATATTTTGAATATACTAAATCACAAATTGTTGTTCATGACAGAAAACTTCAAATTATGAAGATTATTACAGTCAACAACAAACATTGAGAAATGAAGTTGGGACACTTTCAAAATAAATAGCTAATTTCTATTTTTCACTAAAAACGGTGTAGGTTTATGCTGTAGTATTAGCTACGCCCCTGGTGCCTCTGGTTTCAAGCCTCATTATTTTTTGAAACAAGATTTCAACAATTTAAACAAATTATTCGATAGTTGAGATGGATTTTATTACCAAAAAAATCTTATTCTAGTTCAGATAGATTTTTTTAATAAACCCTGATTAAGTTGTTGAAATTCAATCCCCACAACAAAACAGAAAAAAATCCTCCAACTAATTCTCCTTCCTTCTTTTTTTCTTTATTTTAATTAATATTACAGGTTTGAGTATTCTGTTCGATCGATTATAATTTCGTGGTTGCCACGAACTCGAAAATAACAATTTAGATTATTGTAGATTAAGTCGAGTCGTTTACCTGATTTTTCAACACACGGCGGGATTTGTTTTCGGTTCATTTTTTTTGTTTCGTTCTTTCCCGAACACGTTTGGACGTGTTTGCTGATGCGAAATCTGGATCCGATGAGTGTTCATCGGGATTGTTTTTCGTGTGATTTGCTGCATTGTTTTCTCGCTGATCGTAAATATCGAGAAAAAATAAAGAAAAAAAAAAACAGGTGGGAATTTATCGATGACTTTATTGCAAAGTAATGTTCTTGGTTTTAAAAGAGATTTTATTGATTTAAATCAACACCCAATTATTTTACCATCAACGATATTATAAAGAATTTTGTAAATTATTAGTCATGGTCTAAAAATAATCGTAATTTACATATTTATTTATTAAATAAACTAAATTTCTAATATTTGCTTTAATTTGAGTAATGTTCTTGATTTTAATAGAGATTTTATTGATTTAAATCAACACCCAATTGTTTTACAATCAACGATATTATAAAGAATTTTGTAAGTTATTAGAAATGGTCTAAAAATAATCGTAATTTACATATTTATTTATTAAATGAACCATATTTCTTCCATTTAAATTTCTTTGTAATTACATTTTTATTTCTTCGTTCGCGTAATTATAGATAACAAGTGATGTACATTTGGTTGCTTATAATTAGAATATTTCTTTTTTTTTGCTTAAATTTGTTGTACACTTAGTTGTCTATATATTATTTTTTTCAAGTAATTTTAGATTACTAGTGATGTACATTTGGTTGCCTATAATTAGTTAACAGACTGATGATATAGACAACTAAAGGTACATCAAAACTGATTTTCGTGTAATCGTTTACATAATTTAACAAACTAACATATTAGTATTATTTAAAGATTTTTAAATCTACAAGAATATTTTCTTTAAAGTGTATATATCCATACAATTTTTTTAAAAAAGTCAATTTGTAAGCTCTAAACGAGTGTTTTCCACTCCCAGATTAAGCATGAAGTGAAATTTCGAGTTTAGAAAAGCCTTAAAATTTGGTTTGATCGCTCCGCTCCGCTTCCGTAGTGATTTGGTTTGATCGCTCCGCGAAGCGGAGCGACCAAACCAAATTTTCAGGCTTTTCTATACTCGAAATTTTATTTCATGCGCCACGTGTAATAAACACTAAAAGCACTGAAATATTGTGAACGCAACTAAACCGAATTTTCAGCCTTTTCTAAACTTGAAATTTTACTTCATGCTTAACCCGGGAGTGGAAAACAGTCGATTGAAGCTTCAAAATAAACTGTTTTAGAAAATATATACAGCATATAATTGGGATATAAAAAACTCCCTGTTTATTAAGCGCTGAGAAAACCAGAGCGTAGCAAAATAGAGCTATTTAAAATTAAATTAAATATGATGCATTTTCAACTTCACATGCACATAAAACACTGATTTCAAGTGTTTTATACGCTTGGCAGATGAAGTAAAATTTCGGGTTTAGAAAAGCCTGAAAATTTCGCAAATTTTCAGGCCTTTCTAAACTCGAAATTTTACTTTATGCTTAATCTGGGAGTAGAAACACTACTTAGAACTACAAATAAAATTCGGTGGTCAACACTTTGGGTTTGCAATAACAAATTGTTGATGCTGTTCATTTAATAGTATAAGTGGAAGAAGAAGAAACGGATAAATAGGGAATTATTGCATAAGTATAGAGTGTTTTACATATCGTGTTGCACACGGAAAGGTAGTAATTTAAGGAGTGTATTAAAGTACCAGTGGTAGGGAAATGAGACCTTTCACTGCTGTCTCTTCACCAGAAGCTGAAGAGTCTTCGTCTTCACATTGTTATCTCCGGACGGGAGAAGAAGGAAAATGTGTACCACGCGAACCGCCACTCCGAAATTTTCTCACGCGCACTTCTCAACCAGCCCCACTGTGTGTTTGTAAAACTGTGACATAGAAAACGGCGCTTTATCATTGTTTTGTAGTGCTTTTTTGAAATTGATGAGTGATTTATATTTATGAAGAGTTACAATAGATTTTTTGCTGTAAGTAAACGAATATTCTTCTAACTTTGTGCTTGTAATTGGTGATATTAGCAACTCTATTGTTTTTATTGTTGTATAGTGATTTTTGATATTGATTCGCGACTTAATTTTCGGAGATGTGCTTACATCATTTTATTTTTCATTTGAAAGAATGTTGTTCTCAAATTTTATTACCTTCCTATAATAATTAGTGACCACACATTCTCATTGTTTTATAGTGATATTTGAAATTCAATAGTGACAAATTTTTTTATAGTGACAATTTTTTTCAAAGAAGTAAGTGGTAAATTCAATTTTACCAATTCACCACTTGAATTCGATTTTATTTACTGAAATTAGCAACAACACATTCTCGTATTGCTTGCATTTTTACGAATATTTTCGTAAAAATATATATTAACAGGTTCTCATTGTTTTATAGTGATTTTTAAAATTTAATAGTAGCCATTTCTTTTAAAGAAGTAAGTGGTATATTCGATTTTATTTACTGTAAGTGAAAAAAATTATTCTCAACTATCATAACTTTGTGTTGATAATTTTGTGACATTAGAAATTACACTTTTTTATCGTTTTATAGTGATCAAAATAAATTAATCTATGAATCCAAAACCACAATGGGGTTTTAATACTTTGAATTCGATTAGTGTAAAACTATTATAATCAGTTTTCCGGATTAATAAACATAAATCACCTATCTAGCTATCTAGTGGTTTGATATTAGATTTAATCGCAAGGAAATTACAAAACAATAAAAGGAAAATTTAATTGTCATTGTTCGTGCAAGTGGAATGGTACATTGTGGTTGAGGGAAATTTTATTTTAGAACGGATGTTATGTTTACACACAATTTAAAAAAGTATAAGTCATAGTACAAAGAGATACATCAAAGAATCATTCATATTTTATTATATTTATATATTTCTTCTTTCATTATATCAACACTTTACATGCGAGATAAATAAATAAGATGGGTCTGTAGCGACGGAGAAACAAAATTATTAAAACAAAAAATTGATCGTAATTATAATACGTAGTTTTTCTAGGCTGGGTTTCGCAACGTCAATTAAATCAACCAATAGTTATTTATCGATAAAAATCTAGTTATAGTTACATACATGTCAAAAAATTAATTAGTTCACATGACATTGATATTTATGCCATGGAAAATATCTATTCCAGTCAACAAATAAATTTAATCAACAAATAAGATTTAATAGAAGTTAGTGAAACCGGACATTAGTATGTTTTTTTTTGATAATAATAATAATAATAATAATAATAATAATAATAATAATTCTTTATTAACGGACAAGCCATTTACAATGTAGAGCCAAAAACATATAACTAAAATGTAAGACACAAAACATGAATCATGTTTAAACATGAATAATGTTTAACATTCAACATGTTTGGATTTGGGTGTGATGTATGTTGGGATCTAATGAACGGTCCTTCGGTTGGTCTATTTTGTACGATTGCAAAAACCCCAAACATGTTCACGATTAACAATCAGGTCAGTGAATACCCCAACAGTTGGCAGTAATCTCCCAACTGTTGTCTCTGATGAACGGGCCAAATGTTACTTTCATATATTTTATAATAACTTATTAAACAAATATAGTAGTATGTTTCACTCTAATTATAACATTTTGATTAATATAATTTTTTTTACTTAATTCCACTAAAGTACATCACATACTAGGAGTTTTTTTAAGTATAAATATCCCAATTACATGCTTTAAATCATCAGAGAGGTATTCGTTTGTTTTTTAAGAGTTTAATTTGAAGCTTTAAACGAGTGTTTTTCACTCCCAGGTTAAGTATAAAATAAAATGTCGAGTTTAGAAAAGCCTGAAAATTTGGATCCAAAATTTCAGGCTTTCCTAAACTCGAAATTTTACTTCATGCGACACGCGTGTAAAACACTGAATTATGGTTAAGTTAAATAGCACACACATCATCCTTAATTCGAATGAAACTATTTAGTCTGTAATCAACTACTTCCAGTGTTAATACTAAGTACGAATCCTTTCAGTATTTTTTTATAAAAACTGGTAACTGTTGGACTTGCAGATTTATTCATTCCATTTAGAATAAATCTGGTTATATTTTTAAAGATTTTAAAGATTAAGGACACTAACAAAAACTTCAGAATATTTCAGTGTTCAATACGCGTGGCGCATGAAGTAAAATTTCGAGTTTAGAAAAGCCTGAAAATTTGAAGGATAAATTAAAAACACTTGGTTTGTTTCACTATTTGTTTCTATTTACTCGACTAGTTTCGCATTTAACGGCATTATCAAGAGTGGATTACAGAGGAAACCGACCGACTTATTTATAATCAGGTAATAAGGGATTTTGAAATTGGGGGCTTCGCTGCCGGCAAATACAAATTTTTAGGCTTTTCTAAACTCGAAATTTTACTTCATGCTTAATCTAGGAGTGGAAATCACTCGATTAATGCTTTGAATTAAACTCTTTTAAAAAAGCCGTATGCATATGTATACTTAAAGGAAAATTACCTGTATATTACTTTCATTTTCGTTTGTTAAAAATGCAAAAACACACAATTACTTATATTTTGTTTGGTATTTAGCCAGGAAATAAAAATATAACTAATTTATGATTTGAATCAAAACTGAATTTCTTTACAAATAACTACAATTCATTCATAATTTGTTTGTATTTAGCAGGGAATTAAAAATCAAACTAATAGGCTTAAGAGTTCGAGTACGAGTATGTACTTTCAAGTCCACCAGTTTTGTTTTTAATTTCTTGCTAAATATCAAACACGTTTTAAAAGAACATTTGAATATAATCTCATCCTGTTTTGTAGGATCCTCGTATTATTATTTTGGATTAATACGATAATTTATTCATTTTTACAATAAAGCAATATAATGCTTATACTACCAAGTTAGTTTTAGAGCTAACTATTGTATAGCTTGACTTAGACTAAGCTTTGTTATTTAAACTGGGATTAAGCTAATCTCGTCTTAAGCCAGTATTCAACAACTGGCCCTTAATGTTTCATACATGGCAAAATAACCCGCCCAATTTTCAAGAAGATTACAAATAAAATCAAATCTAGTCGGAGAGAATAAAAACAGTAGTGAAACAAACCAAGTGACTTTTGTTCAATTATCAATGTTGTAGACATACCTTATCAAGTGATTAAAGAAAATCAAATTGAAAATAAAAAAAGTATTTTCTATTCTGCGGTTGTCCGGGGACACACAATATATTTTATTCAATTTTGTTAATTTAAATCGACATTATTAACTCCATAACAACCGTAATAAACAAGGTTTTATTCACTAGTGAACTAAAATTTTTTTAGGTCACTAGTGAGTTAAAAAATTTATTTAAAAATAAATGTAGAGTACATTTTCTTTACAATTTCGTCAAAATTGAATAAAAACATATATACGCCACGTGAATTAAACACCTTTATTCACTCAAAGAAATGATTTCACTCGCGCCGAGGCGCTCGTGAAATCAAAAATCTTTTCGTGAATAAAAGCGTGTTTAATTCACTTGATTTATAATATTTATTATTTGATGTTTCTTGTTTACATTTTTAGCTCCTTTATATCATTTACAATCAAATTAAAATAATTATTTTATTTAGTAACGATATTGCAGAAGCATATTTTCCACTTTTATTTTAATCATCGCTTTAAAATTAAAAAGTAAGAATAACACAAAGAAATCCTCAAAACAGTAGTTGCTCTAAAAAGTGCATGACTTACTTGACATCCAAAACGCGTTCAAATTAAAACTTGTAACGACTGCTTTTACACCTCGGTATGAAGTGAAATTTTGAGTTTGTACTCTGAGCATTTGATTTGCTTTTTTTAATTTCAAATTTTACTTCATGGGCCAAGCGTATACAATAAAATACTGCAATATTGTGAAGTTCAAAATAAATTAAAACAATGATTGATGAAGAAAACGTTCGTTATAAGACTTCTACAAGAATGTCTGTCTGTCGCATTTGTTTAGGAACGGGAGTTTTCAAATTCTGATTAAAAAATCTTACGAGAAATCGAAAAGAACAAGAGTTCTTCTGAAAATAGTTTTCAAGTAGATACTTTTATTTAAATTTTGTACCGAGTAGCACATTTACACGGAATTTTTCCGAATACTTACTACTTTCTAAGTATTGTTACTACAATTCTTTCAAAGTACTTTTATTCCGATTTTTTTCGAATACATTTTCGGAGTAGGGGAAACAAAATGTTGGGACTCGTAAAATTTGTTTAGTGTGTGTCAAACTTTGGACCTCTCATTTCCTCTCATTTACATATTTTTATTGTCACTCCATATTATAAGCTGACAACTGACAACCGGTATGAATTTGATTATATTTGACATTATCCAGTTTTTGATTTGTCCGAATATTTTATGTTCACCGATGGTACATGCATTTACTCCTAATGTTTCGAATACTTTTCTCGAAATAATCTCTAGTACTTTTCCTCGGAATTTTTCCGAGTACTTTTACTCTCAATTTTTCGAGTACTTCCTTACATCAGTATTATGATTTTTTTTTAAATACTTTTACAGACTATTTACAGTTATTCCGAATGTTTTGAATACTTTTTCTCGATATTCCTTTTTAGTACGTACAAATACTTATTATTTTCCCAAGCACTTTTGCTCAACACTTTTAGAGTACTCGCATTAGTCTTTCTGTTTGTCATAGCAATGCAAGCTTGCGCATTGTCAACTCATTTTTTGTTGAAGTTTCAATATCGATTAGCTTTTCTTTTATATGAAATCAACGATTGTAGTTTTCATCATATTCCATAGTCACTCAATATACACAGTATTTTGTACACGTATAAGTACTAGAATACTTATTGTTACGTACGTGTGCTTAGTACTCGAGTACATTTTGGGTGAAGTACTTGTACTCTGTACTCGAGTACATTTTTGGTAAAGTACTTGTACTCAGTACTCGAGTACATACTGTGGAGAGTATTTGTAAGTACTCGAGTACATACTTTGTAGAGCAGGGGTCGGCAACCTTTTTTTAGTAGGAGGGCATATTTGATAAATGGGGGGTTACCTCATGATTAACATTTAAACATGAAAATACTAATGCCACACAAGATGTGTTTTTCAAAACACATATGCTGTTTAAAAAAATGGATATTTTATTTAGGATAACAAAAATGTTGTTTTAAAGCATATGAATAATCCTAGACACGACATACAGAGATATTTTCTTATCCTACATACATGTATATGAGTCGCCCAGATGCAAAACCAGGTGTCCTTGGATTCTACTCGTCTTAGGCTACAATTATAAAAATAAATTGACCTTCAAAACCCATCCTAAACCCTATAGAATTAAGTTTGAAAAATCCTGTAGAATGCAAAGTCTGCTACATTTCTCGGTTACAACAGCTAACATATTTTTTCAGTTGCAAAACCTGCCAACTTTTTTCTTAGTTTTACATCATTTTTCTTGTCCCCATTCGTTACAATGCATTTTAGACATTATTTTCATTTATTTAAAAGGCGCTGCAAAATCAGTTTTTGTCATTATGACACAAGTTTGTCAAAACACGTATGGCTAGTTTTACTTCTGAGCGACTCATATGCATTGTACATTTTCAGACAATATTTAGGAAATTGATTGAAATTGTAAAATTTTAAAAGAATCGTTAAATGTTGTATATTATAATGATTTTCGTGGACATATCAAGATAGCGTCGACGCAATCAGGCATTGTCAAAAATCATCAAAATGTGTTAATACCTTTTGAATAATGTTATCAATTATTCGATAAGATTATTCAAAAGTGGTAGAAAATCTTTTAAAGTAATAAAAATCACAAATATTTAAAAATTACGACAATGAAACAAAACGGTATTTTCTTATCTATCTTAATAATAATAACAGAAATCCTACGAAACTTCCATAACTGATTTTCGTTAATGTTTAAAACTTGGATCAATTTTTATATACGTACGAGTAATATACATTGATTTATTCAAAGTGAGCAATCAACTGAACTTCAATTTTATGTGATTCAAGTTTATTTAACTTCATAAATGTTTAATAATGAACTTCATTTTTACACTACGAATGTTTAGTATTTTAACTAATATCGATGGCTTACAAGTTTTCGTAAATGTTGATTTTTTTTCATTTTAGTAACTATTGATTAATTTTATAAACATTGTCTATTTAAGATATTTTACCATTTGAACGATTTTAATACATTTTATGTTTATCATGCAGCTTCATATTTTTAATACAATTTTCTTCACTTTTGAAGGTATCAACTCCTACCAACAGACAAAAAGTCAGGTATTCTTTGTTTTGATTCAATTTGAAGCTACTAACGAGTATCTTCCACTCCTTAATTAAGCATGAAGTAAAATTTCGAGTTTTTAAAAGCTTGCAAATTTTCAGGCTTTTCTAAACTCGAAATTTTACTTCATGCGCCAAGCGCATAAAACACTTACTCATTGAAAAGTTGAAAGGCATACTTATTTGTTATTTGAATTGAAAAACAATCATTTATTTTAAGTGTTCATTTTTTTTAATCTCGGGTTAAAATTAAATTAAAATCCCAGTTACCCCCATGGTTAACTCTGAACATTGATTTTAGGTCAAATTCTGCACTTATTTTCGTGCAATACGAAGTTTAAATCGAGTGTTTCCACTCCCAGATTAAGCATGAAGTAAAATTTCGAGTTTAGAAAAGCCTGAAAATTTGGTTTAGTCGCTCCGCGAAGCGGAGCGGCCAAACCATGTTTTCAGGCTTTTCTAAACTCGAAATTTTACTTCATGCGCCACGCGTATAAAACACTTACTCATTGTAAAGTTGAAAGGCATACATATTTGTTATTTCAATTGAAAAACAATCATTTATTTTATGTATTCATTTTTTTTAATCTCGGGTTAAAATTAAATTAAAATCCCAGTTACCCCCATGGTTAACTCTGAAAGTTGATTTTAGGTCAAATTCTGCACTTATTTTCGTGCAATACAAAGTTTAAATCGAGTGTATCCACTCCCGGATAAAGCATGAAGTAAAATTTCGAGTTTAGAAAAGCTTGAAAATTTGGTTTGGTCGCTCCGCGAAGCGGAGCGGTCAAACCATGTTTTTAGGCTTTTCTAAACTCGAAATTTTACTTCATGCGCCACGCGTATAAATCGCTGAAATATTGTGATATTAGAAATACAATTTAAATGATTAATAATCGAAATATTTAAGTAACAAAATAATTACATTTTTATTCATACATTTTCAAGTCAGGTGAAATAATATAATATATCAAATTAATTTATTTAATAATGTTGCGTGTATGCAATGGCGCTTAATGGGTTAATACATAGCAGAGCTGGGACGAATCCTCGTAAAAAGGATTCGAATCACGAATCCGAATCACCTAATATGATTCGAATCAAGAATACTCGAATAAAGGATTCGTAAGAGATAAATAGGATTCGAATCAAAGATTCGAATCCAGATACAAATCCTTTAAGAATAAATTTGATTTTTTGTTTTTTTTCAACCATACATATATAAATATCGTTACCAGTTGTTTTAACAAAAATATTCAAAACTTAATAATTTATTATTAACACTGAACATCGTTGATAACAGACTAAATATCTGATTTCCTGTTACTCTGATTAAAGATGCATTTGTGTGTTTCTGAACTTTACTTCAAATCAGTGTTTTGTACGCGTGGCGCATGAAGTAAAATTTCGAGTTTAGAAAAGCCCGAAAATTTGTCTCGGGTCGCTGCGCGACCTTCGACAAATTTTCACCGGGCTTTTCTAAACTCGAAATTTTACTTCATGCTTAGCCTGGGAGTGGAAACACCCGTTCAGAACTTCAAATTGAACTCTATTATAAAATCGACGAATGCATGAAAATTACGAAAATAAAAAAGTCAGAGAAAAGTCATGGAATTATATTCAAATTGACCAAAACACTAACTAAAAAGCCATTACGATATTATTAAAATTGTCAAAAATCAGCAGGCAAATTACAAAAAACCGTAAAAATTTATAAAATTAACTTAAATATTGACAACAATGAAAACAATTTAACAAAATAGGGGTTTTCGACAGAAGAAAGTTATAATAAAAGGCCAGTGAAAAAAATCTTGAATCAGGGAAATGTCGGAAAAGTTTAACATTTCAGATTGTGGCTACCATGTCAGTTTTACTTTATATTAAAGAAAATTTTGAAAACTAGATTATTATCTTTAAAAACATTTTCAGAAATTTAACATTCTTATCAAAGCATTCAGTTTGAATTTCGAAAGAGCGTTTCCACTCCCAGACTAAGCATGAAGTAAAATTTCGAGTTTAGAAAAGCCCCGTGAAAATTTGTCGAGGGTCGCGCAGCGACCCGAGACAAATTTTTGGGCTTTTCTAAACTCGAAATTTTACTTCATGCGCCACGCGTATAAAACAGTGATTTAACGAGAAATTTAAAAACACACAAAAACATTTTTCAAGTTAATCTTCACAATTCGAATTATTTTTGACGATTCAAATCCTTTTGTAAGTATTCGAATCCTTTTATAAATATTCAAATCCTTTTATAAGGATTCGAATCACCCACATTTGGATTCAAATACGAATCCTCTTAAAAAATGTAACGAATCCGGATCACGAATCCAGTTGAACTAAAGTATTCGAATGCCTCTTTTGAATCCTCTAAAAAGATTCGAATCCAGGATTCGAATCCTGAATGATTCGAATCCTGCCCAGCTCTGATAGATAGCTACATTTTTATATATAAATTTAAATAAATGTCATCTTAAAATGGATTCATTGAAAGCTTGATGTTTAAATTTCAAAAAAAAAATATAATTTAGACATTTAAGGGGGTCACTTGGTTTGTTTCACTACTATTTTTTATTCTCTCCGACTAGTTTCGACTTATCGTCATTCTCAAGGAGTTACAAATTTGTAAACATGTTTCATCAAGTGATTAATGAGAACCAAATTGAAGATATTTTAAGGGGGTCTTCCGGTATAATTAACCAAAACTTTGGATTTTTTTTCCAGGGAACTGGTAAGAGTTAGAGACCTGGGTTTTTTTTTATATCTTTATTCATCCTTGCTCTACAATTGGGATTTTTGTCGAGTCGAAAAAATCAAAATGGCGTCCAAAATGACGGCTGCCCGGCGGAAATGTTCCAAAACTGCGAGCAGCCTAGGGGTCGCTATTCGTCACCTAGAAACAAAATCAGCTCAGTTTCTTGAAGAGTATAGTTCAGAGAATGGAATGAACTACGAAATTTTGAAAAAACTCAAAATTTGTCATTTTAAAAAAAGTCGTGTTTTTCGGTCGATTTTTTGACTTTGACAGGCTGTAAAAAATCTTTAAAATTGCAAATTGCACCGGGAGGCTAGTTCATTCCATGAAGAAAAGTGTTTTCAATAACGGAAGCAATGAACGAAGTCAATTGGTTGAACCGTTCAAACGCTAGAATGCTCGCAGTTTTGAAAAATGTAGTTTCGAGAAAAACGCGTTTAAAGTTTGCGAAACATTTTTTCTGTGTAATTCAAAGTATTCGGCGGAAAATTCTCAAACAGTAGTCAAAATCTAGGTTTTCGGGGTCGCTGAATACAAATCTGAGGTCAAATTTGAAAAATTCAAAATGGCTGATCCAATATGGCGGACCAAAAAACTCATCCTCATCAAAATTTATGAAATTCGAGATTAAAGTTATACGCGACCCATACCGCTCGAGACGGCGATGCATTCAAAGGCCTGTAGCGACGTAAATATTTGCTGGATCGAAATATCCTTTTACCCACATATTCTAGATATGTTTAGCTTTGATTTCATACAAAAAAATCGATTTTTTGAAAAAATTATACCGGAAGACCCCCTTAAACCGCGGGCATCTCGGAGTAACTCTGTTCGTTTTGCCATAATATAAAACGAATGTTTGCCGTTTTAATTTGATCGTAGGATATTTTGAATATTTAGTTTTTTCGATCCATATTTTTGTTTTGTATAGCTTACTTTTCTTATTAAATTTAGCAGATATAATAGTCGTTGTTTTTAGCTTACTTTTCTTACTAAATTTTGCAGAAGATTTCCAGGAATAATATATAGGAAATTTATCTTTTAAGTATATATACAGGGTTTTCAAACTTAGGTCGGCACTGTTGCTAACTTCGTTATTATTAGAACTACAAAGTCAGTTAAATAGGCAAACTAGTAGATTTTTTTTCCGCTGATTACGATGGTCAAATCAGAATACAAATTGAACATCGCATTTGCGAATTATGTCAAAATGTTCCATTTTTTCAAACGGAACACCTAGTGTAAAATATTCCCAATCGATAAGAAATTAAATTCTGAACAAAAACTGTCCTATGGCATTTTACTCTAAAGTCAAAAATGTCAAAGCTTTTGATGATTTATCAAATTAATCAATGTGTCTGTGTTAGCTTTAAATTTGCCTAACTACAACGTAAAAAATAATAGGAATATCTACAGTATCGTTTATTTTAAACTATTTTATAGACAAAACAACAAAATTTAAATAAGATGCTTAAAAACACCACCTTTTCGCACCAAGCATTTTTGAGCTTGCTCCTAGTGGCCTTGGCAATAAAGTCATTTTTGATTTTAAAGTAAAATGTCATGGGGCGATTTTTGTTCAGGAATTTATTTCCCATCGATTGAGAATATTGTATACTTGCTGTTCCATTTGAAAAAATGGAGTATTTTTACATAATTAGCGAACGCGATGTTCAATTTTTATTCTTTCACTATCGCAATCAGCGATAGCTGCCTATTTAACTGACATTGTAGTTCTAATAATAACGAAGTTAGCAATAGTGCCAACTTACGTTTGAAAACCCTGTATATCTGGATGATTTGCTGTATATGTTTAGGCATTCGTTAGTTTTATAAAAGCATTACAAGGTGGGTTTCCACTCCTTGATTAAGCATGAAGTAACATTTCGAGTTTAGAAAAGCCTGAACATTTGGATTGGTGGCGTAGCAACGTGCGGTTCTAAAGTTTGAGCAATTTGTTTTGGGATATGTAAATAAAATTGAAAGACAAAATCCGAGGCAAATTGCTTTAGGCTCTTGAGTTATGGAAGATTTTTTTACACGGAATAAATATTTGCAATATTCACTTCATGCGTAACGTAAAATCAAACTTAAGCAGTATATTTTGAGCTTAACTTTAAATCAGTGTTGTATACGCGAGGCGCATGAAGTAAAATTTCAGGCTTTTCTAAACTCGAAATTTTACTTCATGCTTCACCAAGGAGTCAAAACACTCGTCAGAAGCTTCAAATTTAACGCTTTTATAAAAGCAACGGATTTCTGAAAAATTACGAAACGCTGTAATAATCGGGATATGTATACTCAAAATAAAAATTCCCTGTATAAGCATCTGTACAATTAGTTAAGGAATTTAATTAACTCATGCGCTTTTCCTAAAATTACATATAACCTATGCGTAATATAACAATAAAAGATAATTGGAAAATTATTAGTTTTATTTCCTTGTTACAGAACAATCGTCACTGCTTCGTCACCGTTTGCGCACTTTTCGGATGCGAGTGATTTTTTCTTAGTGTGCGGATCTGCAAACCACAAACATCTCCGCATTAATCTAAAAATAGTTAGTTAATGAATCGAACGGTCGTGATTTTCTGCAAATCCTGCTAGTTCGCGCGCGGATTTCCCGAAAAATCCCCCTTTCGTGTTAAAAAAAAAGAACAGAGGAGAGTTTCAGTAGTGCAGGATTATCCGCCGCCGCTTTTTTCACTCATCGAGCGTTGGCGTTGTCACCTGTGATAGGATAAAAGATAAGAGGCAGCCAGAATGTTCGCTATAATGCAGATAGATAACGACGTCAGTGGACGGGAGTTTAGAAGAAAGATGCGTGCTAAGTGCGAGTTCATCTGCAAATACTGCCAGCGCAGATTCAACAAGAGCTACAATTTGATGATACACGAGAGAACGCACAAAAGCCCTGAGCTGACGTTCAGCTGCGAGGTCTGCGGGAAGAGCTTTAAAAGGCAGGATAACCTCAAACAACACAGGTATGTTTTTATTTAATCGATTTCTCTTTTGCTATTTTTTTATTGATATCTGTGCGTGTTTGAAACGTACTTTACACAATGGAAGGTGAAAATCTAGTCGAAATTGCTTTTAAATCAATCTACATTTGAAATACCTATTATACTTCATTTGTTAAACATATAAAAAAACCTTTTGAATGTTTATATACTAAAATTCATTTACGAACTGATTTATTTTTCATGTAAAGACAGTTTATCTTGTAGATGACAAAAACTTGTAGTAATAGGCCCATTTGCACCCCGATTGATTAACTTTAATGATACACTAATCATTGATTGAACCTCTGATTAAGTAAACATTCTAGAACATAAGAATGTTGTAAATTTGTAAGATATCCTAAACATGTCTCTTGTATTAATATGCGATTGTGTAAACAATTTTTAAACAAAATTGTTGAATTCTTAGAAAGTACTAATCATTGATTAAGTTAATCGACTTGGGTGCAAATGGGCAATAGAATTATAAATACAAAAAATGAAATGTGCAAAATCTTAATTTTCTAATAAATAGTTTGTATATTTCCTGCTTATACCTTACGTTTATTTTATCGTGCTTACCATTCGGATTTTGTAAACTATTAGAGAGATATGAGGACGGTTAAATGAGACAAAAGTTTCCATTTTTACTACAAAATAAAACTGCAGTAACAAATTTTATCTAGCGGCATTTGTTTTTAAATTATTAATTAATTATGAAAATCGACAACATTTTCTTTTCGCTGTATAAACTCTGATTTTTTTCGTATTTGTAACTCGTAATTACGATTTAAACTTCCAGTCTGTATAATTTTTGTTCTGTCGGCGAATGTTTCCGTTTTCGTAACATGTAAAAACTCGATTTCTTTTCTTTCTTAACCCATTAACGGGCATACAATTATAGAGTTAACTCTAAAAGTTAATTTTAGGCAAAATTTTGCACTTCTTTTCATGATTTTTATGAATGACTTATTGTATTACATACTGTGAATTTTTCTTTTAAATATACATAATCGTAAATTTTATATAAAGTTTGATCTCACGTGCAATATGAAGTTTAGAACGAGTGTTTCCACTCCTAGACTAAGCATGAAGTAAAATTTCGAGTTTAGAAAAGCCCCGTGAAAATTTGTCGAGGGTCGCGCAGCGACCCGAGACAAATTTTTGGGCTTTTCTAAACTCGAAATTTTACTTTATGCGCCACGCGTTTAAAACACTGAAATATTTCAAGTTCAAAATACACAGAACAGAAAAATATTCAAAACTTAATAATTTATTATTAACACTGAACATCGTTGATAACAGACTAAATATCTGATTCCCTGTTACTCTGATTAAAGATGTATTTGTGTATTTCTGAACTTTACTTCAAATCAGTGTTTTGTACGCGTGGCCCATGAAGTAAAATTTCGAGTTTAGAAAAGCCCGAAAATTTGTCTCGGGTCGCTGCGCGACCCTCGACAAATTTTCACGGGGCTTTTCTAAACTCGAAATTTTACTTCATGCTTAGCCTGGGAGTGGAAACACCCGTTCAAAACTTCAAATTGCACTCTATTATAAAATCGACGAATGCATGAAAATTACGTAAATAAAAAAGTCAGATAAAAGTCATGGAATTATATTCAAATCGACCAAAACACTAACAAAAAAGCCATTACGATATTATTAAATTTGTCAAAAATCAGCAGGCAAATTACAAAAAACCGTAAAGATTTATAAAATTAACTTAAATATTGACAAACAATGAAAACAATTTAACAAAATAAGGGTTTCCGACAGAAGAAAGTTATATTAAAAGGCTTTTCTAAACTCGAAATTTTCCTTCATGCGCCACGCGTTTAAAACACTGAAATATTTCAAGTTCAAAATACACAGAACAGAATTTGAGCTCTGTCTATCTGTTAAATTTAGTTATAGTAAAAATAATATGTTATCAAGTTTCACTCTTTTATCACACCGTTAATACAGCTGCTAGATAAAAACTATAAACTACTAGAAATACTAAATTGGTTAAATTAGATTATAGTTTTTACTTTCGATTGCGAGTGAAGCTATTACAACATATTTGTTCTAGCATTGTTGGTTTTAAAGATGTGGCAAAAAAGTGAAAATTTAATGATATTCTTACTATAAATTTGTTTATTAAAGAGAAAAGGATTTAAAACTAAGTACAAAATCTAAACAAATTTTCAAAAATACAATTATTGCCACATTTTATATAGGGTGTCCCAATTTTTTTTTAAGTTTTCTGCTTGACACATGGTACATGATTTTCAGCTGTAATTTGCTGCTCTTTTTTCAATGGTGTAAACATTAAATACGACTGCCACAAGAAAAGCTGATCTTTTATGTTGTATCTTAAAAATAGGAGACCCTGTATAAAATTTGGTAATTTTGTTGTGTATCTCAGATCTAGTTCCACGCATATTTCAAGTTTTAGCTTAATATTCTAAATAACAAAGTTATCGTAAAACGAACATTTTGACGATACTTTTTTAAACAAATGATATTAGTATGTAAAGTTATTTAAATTAAAAGCACTTGGTATTGTTTCACAAATTAAAACTTTATTCCGACTAGTTTATGTTTTCTAGACCATTTTCAAAGAAAAATGGTCTAATAAAGCGAAACTAGTTGGAATAAAGTTTAAATTTGTGAAACAATACCAAGTGTTTTTAATTCAAATATATTATAATATGTTTCACCAAGTGCCAGATAAGATATTAATTCAAGAAAAAGAAAATAATGATGTTAGTTCAAATTTGTTTACGTAGTTTTATTTTGTAACAAAAATAAAAACTTTTATCTAATTTAACTGACTTCGTATTTCTACTAGTTTACGAAATCACAATAGTGAGCACGATAAAACAAACCATCGGTATAAATAATATAGACTCTTGATATGTTTTTATTACTAAGATACAGGGAGTTTTTCTTTGAAGTATACATATCCTAATTACAAAGTATATGCTGTAAATCTTCAGATACTCGTTGTTTTGTAAGAGTTCAATTAAAGTTTTAAACGAGTGCTTTTCACTCCCAGATTAAGCATCAAGTAGAATTTCGAGTTAAGAAAATACAGAATATACAGGGAATTCGCTTTAAACTAGTGCTTTCCACTTCCAGATTAAGCATGAAGTAAAATTTTGAGTTTAGAAAAGTCATAAAATTTGGTTTTGTCCGCGAAGCGGAGCGGCCAAACCGAATTTTCAGGCTTTTCTAAACTCGAAATTTTACTTCATGCGCCACGCGTATAAAACACTGACATATCGTAAAGTTCATAATATGCTACTAAAGCAATATGCTAAAGACGTACATTTTGAGCTTCAATTAAAACCAGTGTTTTATACGCGTTGCGCATGAAAAAATTTCGAGTTTAGAAAAGCCTAAAAATTTGGTATAGTCGCTCCGCTTCGCTATACGACCAAACCAAATTTTCAGGCTTTTCTAAACTCGAAATTTTATCTCATGCTTATTCGGGGAGTGGAAAACAACTCGTTTAAAGCTTCAAATTGAACTCTTTTTAAAAGCAACGAATGTCAGAAAATTTAATGCGAATTCCCTGTATATCAATTATTTAAATAATGAAGTAATGTTTCATTGCCCAATCGTATGCCGTGTTTTCTTCATTATTCAATTGCTCTCGTTTAATTGAACTCTTTAAAAAAACAACGAATGTAAGAACATTTATAGCGAATGCATAGTATACTTAAAAGACAAATTCTCCGTATATCAAATATTCCGTGTTTTCTTCATTATTCAATTTCTCTGGATCAATCGCATTCCGTGCTTTTCATTATTAAAATGCTCTTAACCAATCGTATGCCGCTCTTTTCATTATTCAATTACTCTCAACAAATCGTATGCCGCGTGTTTCATTATTCAATTACTCTCAACCAATCTTATGCTGAGCTTTTTATTATTCAATAGCTCTCAACCAATCGTATGCCGCGCTTTTCATTATTTAATTGCTGTCAGTCAATCGCATCCTATGTTCTTCATTATTCAATTGCTGCCAAGCAATCAAATGCCGCGTTTTTCATTATTCAATTACTCTCAACCAATCTTATGCTGCGCTTTTCACTATTCAATTGCTCTTAACTAATCGTATACCGCGCTTTGCATTACTCAATTGCTGTCAGTCAATTGTATACAGTGTTTTTCATTATTCAGTTGCTGCCAAGCTATCGTATGCCGCGTTTTTTATTATTCTATTGCCGTGAAATAATCGTATGCCGCGTTTTTCATCATCAAATTCCTACTAACAATTGTATACATTATTCATTTATTGCCAGCCAATCATATTGTTTTTTATTATTTAATTTCTGTCGACCAATCGGTTAATTTGAAATCGTAGAGAGTTTTGTACGTACGGACTGCATTAATTAACTACTCTTAACAAATCGTATGCCGCGTTTTTCATTATTCAATTACTCTCAATCAATCTTATGCTGCGCTTTTCACTATTCAATTGCTTTCAACCAATTGAATGCCGCGCTTCTCAAATGCTGTCAGTCAATTGTATGAAGTGTTTTCATTATTTAATTGCTGCAAAGCAATCGTGTACCGCGTTTTTCATTATTCTATTGCCGTGAAATAATCGTATGTCGCGTTTTTTTATCATCAAATTTCTAACAACAATCGTTTGCGGTTTTCTGCATTATTCAATCATTGCCAGCCAATCACATTGTTTTTCATTATTTGATTTCTGTCAGCCAATCGGTTGGTTTGAAATCGTAGAGAGTTTTATACGTACATACTTCATTATTCAATTACCCTCAACAAAACCGCGTTTTTCATTATTCTATTGCTTTTAACCAATCTTATGCTGCGCTTTTCAATATTCAATTGCTCTCAACCAATTGTATGCCTCGCTTTTCATTACTCAATTGCTGTCAATTGTATCCAGTGTTTTACATTATTCATTGGCTGCCCAGCAATCGTATGCCGCGCTTTTTCATTATTCTATTGCCGTGAAATAATAGTATGCCGTGTTTTTCATCATTAAATTCCTACCAACAATCGTATGCGGTTTTTTGCATTATTCAATTATTGCCAGCCAATCATATTGTTTTTCATTATTTAATTTCTGTCACCCAATTGGTCGACTTAAAATCGTAAGGAGTTCAATTCAAGTAATAAAAGTAGGCAGTTAAATATCAAGTAATTAATAATTTTTCTAGTAGCTTGAATTATTTTTATCAGTAGTAAAATTCTAAATAATAAATTAAATTCTGTTCGTTTGTTGATTGTAAAAATATTGTTTTATTTGAAAAACAAAATGTATCGCAAAGTAAAATGCACAATCCATTAACTTCTTATAACAATATTTATTAATCAATTTATGAGATTTTTATATATTCTCCGCATGATTGGTTATTATTTTCAGTAAATTTGATGAATATTTATGGTAATAATACACAAACGCAATAATATAGATTTTCTTAATATTAAAAAACATTTTTTTTGTTAAAATTACGAAAATGATGCAGTAAGGGGTTACTTCTTATAATAATATTTATTAATCGATTTTCAAGACATATTCTCCGCATTATATGAACATTGGCTATTATTTTTAAAAATTCAAAATTGTTTCAAGATTGCTAACATTGAAATATTCACAATTTTTTATTCTAGTTCTCATTATTTATCAAATCAAATCAAATCAAATCAAATTAAATAAGATTTTAAATATATCATTGTATAATTTAATATCCGGAGGTGTATTTGCACGGGAAGTAGTTGTTTCAATGGATATTTATCGTAATAAGTTGTCTTGTTAATTAAGATATTGTTTGCATTTTTACGAATAACATTTTCGTAATTTTATATATTAAACTTATTATTTATGTTTACACTAACAAACCATGCAAATTACAGGTAATTGCAACAATTCAACACCTTCAGTTGTTATGTTTACTATAAAATTGTTGAAGAGATTATTTTAAAAACAATCGGCTGACAGTAATTATGTAATGAAACTTTACTTGAATTGACAAAATATGTATTCTGTATAAAAAAAGCAATAATAAGAATTTTAGTTTTCAGTAATTTATAACAATTTATAGATTCAAGATTTACTATGCAAATTAGTTGCTATTGAATTTAGTAGTAAATAGACAAAATATTTATTCTGTTTAAAAAAGCAATTTTTTTTGAAACATATAATAAATTATAGATTTATTATTTACTATTTAAATAATTAGCTATTGACTGTAGTAGGGTTTTATAAAAGTTGCTATTTTTGAATAGCTGAAACATGACTTGAATTAATAATAATTAAATAAATCGATGTTGATTGGTAGACATTATATTTATTATAATATATATCAAATTACGAAAATGTTCGTATAAACTGCAAACAATTAGTCTTAAAATTTATATTTATTATGTTTTAAAATATAACAATTACTTAATTTAAGATTTCATTTGCATGTTATTGGCTAAAGAATTTAGTAGAATTTTATAAAAGTTATTTTAAATTTACTGAAATATCACTTACATTAAGATGAATTCAATTGATCTGACATATTGAATGATTATTTGGTTCTGAAAAATGCATAACAATTTTACAACAAAAATTTCATCTGGAAATAAATGAACTTTTTTTTATAAATTTGAACTCGTATTTATCAATTCACTGAAAATATCTAGACATAAGAAGTACTAAAATATATAAATGATTAACATAATATTATAAATATTTACTATAATACTAATGCAAAGATTATTTTAAAAACAATCGAATGACAACAATTACGTAATAAAACTTTACTTGAATTGACAAAATATGTATTCTGTCTAAAAAAGCAATAATAAGAATTTTTGTTTTTAGCAATTTATAATAATTTATAGATTCAAGATTTACTGTGCAAATTAGTAGCTATTGAACTTAGTAGAACTGTATGAAAGTTGCTATTTTTTAAAAGCGGATAAATTATTTGAATTAATACTAATTTAAATTGATGATGTTAAGTATTTTATCAAGTTTTTTAGGCTTTAAATATAATAATGATTAAATTCAAGATTTTATAAGCATATGATCTGGTATAGAATTTTATCGAATTTTATAAAAGTGGCTGGTTTTAATTCACTGAAATATCACGTGAATTAAGAGAAAATTGACTGCTATCTAAACGTATAAAACTCAATAATTTAATAGTTGAGGCTGTTACTTGGTGAACACGCTTGGTTCAGATTTCACTGTTTATTGATTGACACTGCAACAATTGTTTCGCCACACAGTGGCTTCATCAGGCAGATGAATAATAATTATTCATCTGCCTGATGAAGCCACTGTGTGGCGAAACAATTGTTGCAGTGTCAATCAATAAACAGTGAAATCTTAACCAAGTGTGTTATTTACTAAAAGTGTTGTATAAAACTCAGTATATTGTCGTCTTAACTACGGCCTTATTTTAGAATAAAATATTTTTAAAATATGATATATTTTAAGGAAATCACAAACTTTTCAATCATCTTATTGAAATGTGTCCTACTCTTACGGTTGTTTAATAAAAATAATTAACATCGCTAAATTAGCCTAATAATGTCTTAAATGACATGTTTTTCTACAATATCTACAACATATAATAAGAACAAATTTAGTCACATTGTAAAAGATTCCTTTGTAAAGATTTCGAATTTATATCATTTAAAAAACATTGGAATACTACATCAGTCACACTGTAAAAGGTTCCTTTGCGAAAACTTGTTTTTTTTTTTCATTTATATCTATCCTACAATAAATTAACTGGAATGTTGCGTGATGTTGAATTTTCCAAAAAATTGACATTATTTAAGTAAATACTCGTATATATTTACTTAAACAACATCAAGTTTTCAGAAAATTCAATATCACGTGACATTCCAGTTAATTTATTGTAGGATAGATATAAATGAAAAAAAAAAATCGCAATGGAACCTTTTACAATGTGACTGATTGAATATTCCAATAGTTTTTATAGATATTTCAGGAAAAAATCAAATTTGAAACGTGATTATGCTACTTTACCAATGTTTGATATTTATTTATGAAAAACGGTAAAAGTAGGAAACATTTTACTAAGACAAGCACGAAGTTTGTACTTTCCGTAAAGTGTACATATTGTTTAACATATTTTATCCCTAAATATGGATGTAGTTCAAACGACAATATGCAGTTTTATACGTTTAGATAGCGGTTGATTTCATCTAAAGAAAACTTAAATCGGTCTGACATATTGAATAATTATTTGGTTTTTAGAAATGCAAAACAATTTCACAACAAAAGCTCAAGTGGATAGTATTGGCTATTTAAATTAATTAAGCTTTTTTAAATAAATGGTTACTCGTATTTATCAATCCATTGAAAATAGCTTGACATAAGAAGTACCAAAATATATAAGAGCTTAACATAGTAAAATAAATAGAGATGATTCTTTTTCAATTCACTAAAAGAGAGGACTTATTATGAAGTACACAAATATGTAGAAAAGTTACCAAATACTGGTTTAAGTTAATATATTTTAATGCACTGGCAAATTATTCGAATTTTAAAGTGCAATACTGTAGAATAGTTTTATAAAAGTGATTGAAAATCAACTAATATTTTCTCCACTTTATAATTCTTTTAATAAATTAATTTATATAAATATATAAATCGGGTTAAAATATTGATAATTTTCGAAGTTAAAAAAATAAAAAAAATATTTAAATAGAGGACTTATTATAAAGTAGAAAAAATATGTGAAAACATTTACAAAAATAGGTTAATGTGGATATTTTACAATCCACTTAAAATTATTTTAATTTCACAGTGCAAAAGTGTAAAAAAGATTTAAGAAAACAATTATACAATTAATTGCCTCAAGTTTTTAATTCTTTGAATAAAATGATTTTCATCAATCTGGTCATTACATTACAAAATACTCAAAATACTATCTACAGTGGCAAAAGGACAATTAATAATTTAATACGTTATTCAAGAAAATGCTTTGGAAAATGTGAATGTGTGTTTCAATTTAATTCTTCTTAACCCATTAACGGCCGAGCAATTATAAAGTTAACTCTAAAAGTTGATTTTAGGTAAAGTTCTGCACTTTATTTTATGATTTTCATGAATGATTTGTTATATTACATACTGGAAACTTTTATTTTAAATAAACTTAAAACGATTTTATAACCGCGTTTAATTTGGAGTTTTTGGACTTTCACTTTCACTTTCAGATTAAGCATGGAGTAAAATTTCTCGAGTTTAGAAAAGCCTGAAAATTTGGTTTGGTCGCTCCGCGCATCGGCCAAAAAAAATTATCAAACTTTTCTAAACTCGAAATTTTACTTCATGCGCCACGCGTATGAAACACTGACGACATATTGTAAAGTTAGAAATACACTAAAAATACTTTTTTTGTATGAGTAATACTTAAAATATTTAAATAACTAAATATTAGATTTTTCTTCACACATTCACAAGTTAGGTCAAATAATGCAATTTATCTAGTTCATTAGGAAATAAAAATATCATTAAATTCAAATCCAAGGCGAATAAGAGAAGCGTTTATGCGATGAAAATGAAAATTAGTGTTACGGCTCATAACTTATTAAAGCAAAACGAACAAAAGTATATTTTTATAATTCAATTACAATATTAATCACAGAAATCGTCCTCAAACTTGTATTTCTTGTACAAGAAAATAGTATACTATTTTCTATCATGGTGTAATACACAAAATATGACCAAACGCGAATCTTGTACAGTTTTGAATAATGGAAATAGGACATGTTCTATTTGGTAAACCATGATAGAAAATAGTATTTTCTTGTACAAGAAATAGTGTCGTCTGATACAAGCTTTAGTTTTTTTTATTCGTCCTTAGAGTTTCTATTATTTAATAATATCAAAATACGTTTTAAATGCGGTTAAATTATGACAAAATATATGAAAACTGAGGCCAATATTTAACATATTTTAAATTACTGTACACCAGTTAAAATACTGCTTTAGAAAAAAAAAACTTTTTTATAATAAAATTTTAGCACTGTAGTGTAATAATTGTGATTGTAACAATTTATGAGCTAACATTCAAATTTCAGTTATTTTTTTAGCAAGTGATTCCTGCTTGAAAGAAAAAATCCTTGCATTGCTTTTATAATACCTTCTTCAGTAATGTAATATGTTCGAGGTTTGCGACATACTCAATATTTTATAGTGTAATTGAAAGTTGCTTAAACTAAATGTTTATCGAAAGCCACAACAAAACCCCAAAAGAAAAACACCCATCATCTGTTATTACTTTAATTATAACCCTCGCGTAAATTCCTTTACAAATAAAATTAACCTCCCAACTGGTTCCACATACACACCCAGACAATGCGAAAAGTATTATTAAACAAATAAACAAATTACGACTCTGTGAAGTAAAAGTTGTTTCCCAGCGCCATTATTCATAATTACGCATGCACGGATTATTTTTCTGTACACGTCACCTTCGAATATTACAGTGGAGAATATACAATATAAGATAAAAAAGCTTAATAATCGGAACCCATTATTATGTTATAAATTTCTGTTCGACGTTCGATGATGATGAAGTCATACGGTAGTTAGGTCATAGTTTCAATAACTCAATCGAGTGGATTTTTACGAACCAGTTTCCGCCGCCGAATTTGGTCGAGTGTGTGGGTATGAACATTGTTTTTGTTGAAATGATAAAGTTTTTAAGATGGGTTTCGCATGGGTGTAAATTTGGGAAGAATTTCAATTGATTTGTTGTGAAAACGTGGGTATTGATTTTAAACATGAACTGTTTTCAAACTATATTTTTTGTGTCCATGGATTAAAATCATGTTTGATTCTTAATTAAAGATATTAAAGAAGCGTAACATAAGGTCAACCACGATCTATACTTAGAAAACTCGTCATATTGTCGTCTTAAGTACAGTTGTGAGAGAAAAAAGCTAGTACAGCAGGGAGCTTTAGCGAATTCTAAAATATAGTATGTTTTTCTTGTAAAACAAATTTGTCATGTATAGGTTAACAACACTTTTTTTCTTAGCCAGAAAAATAGTGCTTTTGTTAACATGCACTTTATTAGCAATGTCTCTAATGCTTATACCATCTCTAAACGGGTCGTTGTTATCACTTTTTGCGTTTTAGTCAGTTAAGGCATGTCGACATTAATTAAATTTCGTTTAACATTTTCGCAGATTTGTTAATTTGATTGACAATTTGAAAAATCTAACTAAGTCCAGTTCACATAGCCAATTATTTTGCTGTATTAGTATTTTTCTCTCACAACTGCACGTTCTTAGATTATAATAAAATATTTGGAACCAATTAAGCAAGTTTATTAAAATCTGTAAACAGAATACTTACAAAGCTAAATTGCTAACCATTCTTGAATAAACGTTAATTTCAGCAACAGAATCAATCATTTTTGATCTCACGCTACAACTCAATAATTGATCTAAATGTAGAAAACTTGTCATATTATCGTCTTAAGTACGTCCAAATTTTGTCATGAAATATTTTGAACCTATTTAGAAAGATTATTAAAATCTGTCAACAGAGTATTTACAAAGCTAAATTGCTGACCAGTTTTGAATAAACCTCAATTTCAGCAATAGAATCAATCATTTCTGATCTCACGCTATAACTCAACAATTTTTCGCAATCCTATCGTTAGACAACAAACAATAAACCTAAAATTAATATTAACCTTTCGCAACGCCGTGGAATAAAAAAAAATGCAATCAACAAGAAAATCCATCATCTTCCAACATTTTTCGAGAACGGGAGCCCGTTTTCAATTAATCAAAACGCGGTCATTAGCGAAAAGTCAGGAGTTTCAGATTACCGGGCGTGAGTAATATAGGAAGCTGGTTACCTTCTTTTTTTCTCTTCTCTGCGATCTTTTCGTAATCCACGATTAGAATAATAATACCGCAGACCGTGTGGCATCATCAATTACCTTTGGCATCCAAGGTTGGGATTTTTTTCTAAACATCGTAGGTTTAATTAAATAACGCGCGCGATCGGAGAGATAAGGCGAAATAAATAATTTGTATGTTGTTGCCTATTTTTTTTCTCTCTTCAATGGCGAATGGGCAGTATGAGGATCGAGTATGTATGCAATCATCGTTAGTTTAGAGATTTTGTTTTTAATAACATAAAGAGAATTTTTTATTTATATATACATATGCCAATATATAGGCTGTATATTACAAGACATTCGTTGTTTTTATAAATGTGTTCAATTTGAAGTTTCTAAGGAGTCTTTACATTTCTTGATTAAGCATGCAGTAAAATTTCGAGTTTAGAAAAGCCTGAAAATTTGGTTTGGTTGTTCTGTTTCGCTACTCGACCAAACCAAATTTTCAGCCTTTTCTAAACTCGAAATTTTACTTCATACTAATCTGGGAGTAGAAACACTCGGTAGAAGCTTTAAATTAAGCGCACTCATAACCTTTTTTAAAGTTTGGACTCTTAAATTTCATTCTGTTGTCATTTAAGTCTATTTTAAGTTTATTAGTCTATAGACTTTTAATTTTTGAATACTATTTACATTAGATATGTTCGAGAGACTATTGTATGATATTTAAGATGCTGAAGACTTAAGAGTGACTTGAGAATGATTAGCCAGACACTTAAGAGAGTTTTGGAAGAGATTAATAAACAGGAAACTTGAATAAGTCTTTAGTCGCCTAAAAGGAATATATTTGAGCAATACGAGGCCTGAGAATGATTTAACAAACACTTAAGGGGGTGTTGGAAAGGATCTGTGAAACAAGAAACCCGGAAGAGTCTTAAGACACGTATTTGAGCAATAGATTAAACAAACACTTAATAGAGTTTTGGAAGAGACTTCTAAAACCAAAAACTCGAAAAAGTCTTAAAACGCTTATAAGGAATATATTTGAGCAATACAAAGCCTGAGAAAATGATTTAACAAACACTTAAGAGAGTTTTGGGAGAGATTTATGAGAATGATTAAACAATCAAACACTTAATAGAGTTTTGGAAGAGACTTAGAAAACTAAAAACTCGAAAAAGTTTTAAAACGCTTAAAGGGAATATATTTGAGCAATACAAAGCCTGAGAAAATGATTTAACAAGCACTTAAGAAAGTTTTGAAAGAGATTAATGAAACAAGAAACTCGAAAATGTGTTAAGATCCTTAAAAAGCATATATTTTAACAATACGAGGCCTAAGAATAATGTAACAGACACTTAAGAGAGTTTTAGGAAAGATTTATCAAACAAGAAACTCGATAAAGTTTTAAGACGCTTAAAAGGAATATATTTGATCAACGCGAAGCCTAAAAAATGATTTAACAGACTCTCAAGAGAGTTTTGGGAGAGATTTAAACTCGAAAAAGTCTCAAGACGCTTAAAAGGAATATATTTAAGCAATACTAAGCGTAAAAGTATTATTTAACAGACACTTAAGATAGTTTTCAGGGAGATTTATGCAACAAGAAACTCGAGAAAGTCTTGAGGCGCTTAAAAGGAATATATTTAAGCAATACGAAGCCTAAGGAAATGATTTAACAGACTCTTAAGAGTTCTGAAATAGATCTATGAAACACCGGGTACAGAAACTCGATAAACTTTTGAGACGCCTAAAATAAATATGAATAAGTATGTTAAAGTCCGTCATATCAAGTTAATATAAGTAGGTAATAGTATAAGGTACTTCTTGATGTTTTGATTCTTTTTCTGTTTATTGATTGAAAATAAAATAAAATAATCAAAATATTAGGAAGTACTTTATACTATTACTTAATAAAATGAATATATAAGCTACACAAGGCTATACTTGTTGTATAATTCAATGTCCGTCGGGGTATTAGCCCAGGAAGTAATTGTTTCAATGAGTGTTTGATATAGTCTTTGTAAGACTAACTTGTTGTAGATTGCGAAAAGAATCGCACTTTTAATGTTTGAAGTATTCTGCAACCAAGAATTGGCAATTTCATTTATACTTATGTTTGAACGGTAACGTGACCGCCAGTCTAAGGTGTCAAATTGTTTAGAGGGAATGGCAAAGCTATACTGATGAGAGATAAATCTCGAAACGCGTCTATAGATGGCCTGAATAATTTGACCCAAATTGTTACATTTGCAGCAGGTTACTGTATGTAACAGCAAACACTTGTTGTATAATTCAATGTCCGTCGGGGTATTAGCCCGGGAAGTAGTTGTTTCAATGAGTGTTTGATATAGTCTTTGTAAGACTAACTTGTTGTAGATTGCGAAAAGAATCGCACTTTTAATGCCTGAGAAAGAGTTAAGAGGCGCCAATAGAGTTATGTAAGAAATTTACATAATAATAGATAATTGAGAAAAAAGAGATTTAAAGAGGTCTTAAGGCACGCGAGATGGACGGATTTGCGTAATAGGAGATCTTAGGAAGGCATTTGAGAAAGTTAATAATTTAAGAAACTCAAGAGAGTTTTGATAGACACTTGAGTATGTCTTAGGAGGCACCTAAGAGAATCAAGGATCAAAATGCTCAAGAAATCTTAAGACACTTAAGAGCGCGAGATTTGCTAAAGAGAGACTTCTGAAACACTCAAAAGATATTTGATAGAGTTTTGGGGGAGAATTGAGACACAAGATACTTAAGAAAGTCTGAGGACACTTTAGAGGGCGAGACTTGCTATAAACTTCTGAAATACTTCTTAAATTTCTCCCAGAACTCCCTTAAGTCTCTCATTACCAAATCTCGCCCTCTTAACATTTTCTTGTGTCTCAATTCCCTTCCAAAAATCTATCAAGTATCTTGACATACTTAATAGATTCTTGGGAGAGAATTGAGACACGAGATACTCAAGAAACTGTTGGGGTACTTAAGAGGGCGAGATTTGTTAATAAGAGAATTAAGGGAGTTCTAGAAATAAATTTAGAAAAGATAGACTTAATAGGGATTATGGAGATATTTGTTAATAATAATGAGAAACTCAAGAGAGTTTAAACACAGATTTAAGAAAGTCTTAAGAGATACTTGAGTTTTGGGAGAGAATTGAGGAACAAGATACTCAAGAAAGTTTTGAGATACCTAAGAGGAAAATTTGCTAATGAGAGACTTCTGAAACACGCAAGCGATACTTGGAAGAGTGGGAGAGAATTGAAACACAAGATACTTAAAAAAGTCTTAAGACACGTAAGAAGGCAAGATTTCTGAAATACGCATAATAAATTTAGGGAGTTTTTGAAGAAATTTGAGAGGCGAGAGAATTAAAAGGGTTTAGAACGAGATTTTCTAGAAAAGAGACATTTAAAGGGGTGCGTATTAATGAAGAAGATATTAGAGTATACTTATTTTTGTGCGAAAAATATGTATTCTTGTAAAATTCTAAAACAATATAACAATGCACCAAAAGGGATTTTATTTTGTGAAAAAAAATAGAGTTTTTGCTAAGTAATGAGTTTTATGCTAACTTTTAATTACTCATTGTTACCATGTTTACCGGTAATATAACCAAGAAAATTACATAATTTTATATTACCGGTAATTTTACAGTACCGTGCAAATTTATAAAAAATTATAGTTTGAAATATGTAAATTATACTAATTAAAGGTTTCTTTATAATAATATTAAATGCAGCCTGATTAAAAAATACATTAATTCTGATTAACTGTCATCTACAAAACCTAATTATTTATTATTAACACTGAACATCGTTGATAACAGACTAAATATCTGATTTCGTGTTTGCCTGTTTTTGAACTTCACTTCAAATCAGTGTCTTGCACGCGTGGCGCATGAAGTAAAATTTCGAGTTTAGAAAAGCCCCGTAAAAATTTGTCTCGGGTCGCTGCGCGACCCTCGACAAATTTTCTACGCGGGGCTTTTCTAAACTCGAAATTTTACTTCATGCTCAACCTGGGAGTGGAATCACTCGTTCAAAACTTCAAATTAAACTTTATTATAAAATCGACGAATATTATTAAAACCGGGAAAGTCAGAGAAAAGTCACGGTATTTTATTTAAATTGACCAAAACACTAACAATAAAGCCATATGATGTTATTAAATTTGTCAAAATCAACAGGCTTCATAAAAGTTACAGAACATTTATAAAGGCAACTTAAATATTAACGAAAACAATGAAATCAATTTAACAAAATGGGGGTTTCCCACAGAAGAAAGTTGTATTAAAACGTCAAGGAAAAGAAACTTGAATCAGGGAAATGTCGGAAAAATTGAACATTTCAGAACTGGATTATTATCTTCAAAAACATTTTCAATCATTTAATGTTCTTATCAGAGCATTCAGTTCGAACGAGTGTTTCCACTCCCAGACTAAGCATGAAGTAAAATTTCGAGTTTAGAAAAGCCCCGCGTAGAAAATTTATCGAGGGTCAGGGCCAGCGACCCGGGACAAATTTTCACGGCGCTTTTCTAAACTCGAAATTTAACTTCATGCGCCACGCGTATAAAACACTGATTTAACGAGATATTTAAAAACACACAAAACACATTTTTCATGTTAATGCTCACAATTAATTCGAATTAGTTTTTACGATTTAAATCCTTTTGTAAGTATTCGAATCCTTTTGTAAGTATTCGAATTCTTTTATGAATATTCGAATCATTTTATAAATATTCTAATCCTCTTATGAGGATTCGAATCACCCGCATTTGGATTCGAATACGAATCCTTTTAAAAAATGTAACGAATCCGAATCTCGAATCCAATTTAACTAAAGTATTCGAATGTCTCTTTTGAATCCTCTAGAACCTGGGTCACAAATACAATTCTACATAATAAAGTCGGCCAAGATCCGATTAATTTTATAAAATTATGAAAAATTTAAGGAACAATTGTTACAATATTTCAAAATATGACATTTACAAAAAAAATTACAAATAATCGCGGGCCAGATTCATGCAAGTGGCGGGCCGGATTCATGCAAGTCGCGGGCCGGATTTGGCCCGCGGGCCGTAGTTTGGAGACCACTGCTCTAGAAGGATTCGAATCCTGAATGATTCGAATCCTGCCCAGCTCTGCTATCTACTAACTGAAGATAAACCGTTATTTAATACGATTATTTGATAACTTTGGTAATTTAAAAATACTTGTAGATGATAATATGGGTATACGGCCAAAATCTTGTGACCCTAGGAATAAACAATATTTTGATTTATTTGAGACATTTTTAAATTTCCAATTGATTGAAAATGTTGATACTTAATCATTTTCATTAAATGACGTGTGTCGCTGTAAATTGAGTTTCAAAAAAGTATACCGCAATGTTTAAACTTTAAAGGTGCGATTCTTTAAGCAATCTACAACAAATTAGTCTTACAAAGACTAAATCAAACACTTATTGAAACAATTACTTCCCGAGCTAATGCCCCGACGCACATTGGATTATACAACAAATGTTTACATGTTTGAGAACTCCTGTTCTAGAATATGCAGATTTGTTTTGCAATATCCCATTGTTTATTTTAAACACTACTGTGTAAGTAAATTAATTACACCTTACAAACACAAAATACCCACACGTTTAATAAAATTCTTAAACAATTACATACAATATTACCTATATTGAAAGTTGATTTCAAGTAAATCACCTTCTTGATTGTATCGGAAGGTAGCGAGAGAGATCGTGATTTGGGCTGACGCACGGCGATGAACAATCGTTTTATTTTTAGAAGAATTACAAATTCCGAAACGTCGATCTCTCGACGAGACGCTGGGATTTTTTGTTATCTTCTTTGAGAGTCGAAGTCGCGAGAGGAAGAACGCGAGAAAAATAGATGTGGAGGAGAATGCACATCAGAGCTGGGCAGGATTCGAATCATTCAGGATTCGATTCCCGGATTCGAATCCTTTTAGAGGATTCAAAAGAGATATTCGAATACTTTAGTGAAAACGGATTCGTGATCCGGATTCGTTACATTTTTATAAAAGGATTTGTATTCGTATCCAGACGTAGATGGTTCGAATCCTTATAAAAGGATTCGAATTCTTATAAAAGGATTCGAATCCTTATAAAAGGATTCGAATCCTTATAAAAGGATTCGAATCCTTATAAAAGGACTCGTATCCTCATACACGGATTCAAATCCTCCCAAATAATTCGAATCATCGCTATTAAGGCTGGGATTTGAATTCTATTAATTCAAATAGTTAAATATTCTAATATGAATATTTAAACCACTAAATTATTCATATTTGAAAACAAATATTAAAATTTTCGAATAATTCAAATATTTAGGAATGCATATTTGGTTACTTAACCATTAAACATTTCCAACCTTAATAGTATATTTTTAACTTCACTTGAAATCAGAGTTTTATACGCGTGGCGCATGAAGTAAAATTTCGAGTTTAGAAAAGCCCCGTGAAAATTTGTCTCGGGTCGCTGCGCGACCCTCGACAAATTTTCTACGCGGGGCTTTTCTAAACTCGAAATTTTACTTCATGCTTAGTCTGGGAGTGGACAACACTAGTTTGAACTTTTTTTTTTGTATAAAATCGACGTATGTAATATAATAAATCATTCGTTGAAATCATAGAAAAAGATGCAAAATTTTATTTAAAACTAACTTTTAGAGTTACCTTTATAATTTTCTCGGCTCTTAATAGGTGAATATTCTATTCCTAAGAAAAACCGTATTTATTTAACATTAAAGTTGCATTTAATATAATAACAAACTGTGAATAAATCGACAAAAATCTAGAAATATCGAAAATCTCGACATGTAGAAAATCTTGACGGTCCACTCCCAGACTAAGCATGAAGTAAAATTTCGAGTTTAGAGAAGCCCCGCGTAGAAAATTTGTCGAGGGTCGCGCAGCGACCCGAGACAAATTTTCACGGGGCTTTTCTAAACTCGAAATTATACTTCATGCGCCACCCGTGTAAAACACTGATTTCAAGTGAAGTTAAAAACCAAGCCAACTTCAATATTTTTTTCAAAATTGGATGTTTTCTTTCCTATCCATGCTGTAAACCTTCAGATATTCGTTGTTTTCTTGTAAAGAAACTTCGATTTCCTGTAGTCCTTCGGTCTCCGAAGACCATGATTGGTCCTTCGAGCTGTAGCCTTTGTAAAATGGTAATTAACTTAGTAATCTAGAGTGATTCTTTAATTTGAAACTTCTAAGAACGACTGTTGTCCACTCCCAGACTAAGCATGAAGTAAAATTTCGAGTTTAGAAAAGCCCCGCGTAGAAAATTTGTCGAGGGTCGCGCAGCGACCCGAGACAAATTTTCACGGGGCTTTTCTAAACTCGAAATTTTACTTCATGCGCCACGCGTGTAAAACACTGATTTCAAGTGAAGTTAAAAACCAAGCCAACTTCAATATTTTTTTAAAATGGGATGTTTTCTTTCCTATCCATGCTGTAAACCTTCAGATATTCGTTGTTTTCTTGCAAAGAAACTTCGATTTCCTGTAGTCCTTCGGTCTCCGAAGACCATGATTGGTCCTTCGAGCTGTAGCCTTTGTAAAATGGTAATTAACTTAGTAATCTAGAGTGATTCTTTAATTTGAAACTTCTAAGAACGACTGTTGTCCACTCCCAGACTAAGCATTAAGTAAAATTTCGAGTTTAGAAAGGCCCGCGTAGAAAATTTGTCGAGGGTCGCGCAGCGACCCGAGACAAATTTTCACGGGGCTTTTCTAAACTCGAAATTTTACTTCATGCGCCACGCGTATAACACACTGATTTAAAATGAAGTTCAATAACAGATATATCATCATTAATTAAAATCATTATATAATCAGATATTTAGTCGGTAATTGAACATTTTTGTTTTAGAAACTGGTGGAATATAATGTTACTGGTTGCAAATAATAGATTCAAATTAATTTTTAAAGGATTTGTATCCGTGATTCGAAAATAAGGATTCGAATCTTTGATTCGAATCATATTTTTCACTTGCGAATCCTTTATTCGTGACTCGAATCATATTAGGTAATTCTGATTCTTGATTCGAATCCTGTTTTTGTTCAGCTCTGATGCACATTACGAAAGAAAACAAAACAATGCCCGGACACTTCCTACGTCCAATTGGGCTTAGTTGGAAAAATTATAATATAGAAAGAAAATGTCGGGTTTTAAACAAATGCGACTTTTGCTGTCTATTCGAATTTGTTGGGCGTTTACAAAAATGTGTTAGGGTTTTTGAGAACTCAAACGTGTGTTTAGATTTGTTTGTAAACTATCCACGAATTATCAATTTAACTTTAAACTGTGTCTACCTTACTTTGATCAACTAATAAGCATCAAAAAAAAAAAGAATATCCCCGAAGTTTTTGACACAACTTTTTGTATATTAATATTTCATCATATTTGAAATAATTATGATTAACCAACATGATTTACGGCGAGCCACAGACCGGGTTCGATTCCCGGGCACGGGGAGTCGTTATTTAAAAATAATTTCTCGTCGTGTCCCTGGGTGTGGTGTGAATGTGTCGTGACGTCCAAATATATCTTAAATTAATTAATACAATCATCGTTAGTGGCTGAATGGCTAGAACCTATGCCAAACAAAAAAAAAAAAACAACATGATTAGTATACCAAAAGTCGTGTCTAAAATATTAGGAAAACAGTTTTTCTACATCAATTCTAAGAAGATTATAGTATTAGGGGTTGTATGAGCCGTTCAATATAAAAGTGACCTAACCCCATTTCTTAATTTTTTGTTGTTGACTGTAATAACCTTTATAATTTGAGGTTTTCAGTCATAAAAAACAATTTGTAGTAAAGTATATTTAACATATATATTATATAGTTTGAATATAAATAACCAAAAATTGATACTTAAAACGGCAATCCTCAAATTATGAAAATTATTTCAGTCAGCAACAAATAATTGAGAAATAGAGTTAGAGTCACTTTCAAAATATACGGCTCATATAACACGTGTAAAAATGTATGCAACTTTATCTAACTTTCAACATTTTATTCTACAGACGACAGAATACTGAGAATACCCATCCTCATTACACGTCGAATTACCGACGGTCGTAATAATTACATATGTCATCTCGTTGTGATGATCGAAATGTGCAATATTAGCGGCGTTTAAGAGTCAATTTATGATTTGCAATAAAGGTGATTCGCGACGGTCTGCCGATTTTGTATACACCGTATTTAAGCCGACTCTGACGGGACTTTCATGTGTTTTACGACACTAGAATGACAATGGATGGTTAGCAAAGACTGTTCGTTTCTTTTTTAAATTATCAATTTTGATAGAAAAGTCAATTAATTCACTGTGAATGGAACCGTTCTGATCCGAAAATCGTAAACATTATTTTTGTTCAAATCAAATGAAGTGATCAACAATAAAAGTGAAAAAGTGAAGTGTTGTTTGCAAAGCAACTTGCTATTGAAAAATTGTGCTACTAAAAGTTACAGTCGAAAATGTACAAGTGTAAAAGCACCATAACTTCATAATCTAAAATATTGTGAAGTTATGGTGCTTTTACATTTGTACATTTTCGACTGTAACTTTTAGTAGCACAATTTTTTATGTGCGTGGCGCATGAAGTAAAATTTCGAGTTTAGAAAAGCCTGAAAATGTAGTTTAATCGCTCCGCAAAGCGGAGCGACCAATCCAAATTACAGGCTTTTCTAAACTCGAAATTTTACTTCATGCTTAATCTGAGATTGTAAACACACGCTCGAAAATTCGAATTGAATGCTTTTATAAAATCTACAAATGCCTGAAAATTTATAGCGTATACAGTTACGTATATTTAAAAGAAAAATTGTCAGTATGTAATATTTATGAGTCATTCATAGAAATCAAAGAATGAAATGCAGAATTTTATCTAAAATCAATTTTTCAGGCTTTTCTAATTTCGAAATTTTACTTCATGCGCCACCGGTACAAAACACTGATTCAATGTAAAGTTGGCGGTGCGTTTTAAACTTCGCAATATATCAGTGTTTTGTACCGGTGCCGCATGAAGTATAATTGCTCGGCCGTTAATGATTTATGTCTATTTTCAGTTAGTAGATTTAAGACTGATTTTAATGTATTATTTAACCAGACTGCTTTTTAAATTAGCAAAAAAACCTTTATTTGGCATAATTTATATATTCAAAAGTAATTCTACAACAAATTTTTAAAGTTAGTAAGATGCTGTAATTCTACAAAAAATAGGTAAAAATTGTCATATTTTTAGCGCGTCGAGTGAACATATAATCAGAACATCAGAACGAGGAGTTTTCGTCTAAAAAGTGACTTATCTGAGATTAAACAATAGTTGTAACAATATAAGTTTATTGCTTGGCAATTACGTATTACCGTGGTAAGATGAAAGCGCCCGCGCTGTCTATAAAGTTTTATCACGGAAGAAAAAAAATATGGCGGTGTAAATTCATAAAAAGTTTTTTTTCACGTGGAATTATTCGTTTCCACCTACTTGTTGATTACGTAAAACTGGAAAGGCGGGTGTAAATACATATATTAATCTACAAATTTAACACAAGAATGTATAATTTTTGTTGAATTTTAAAGTTGATTAGCACAGTTTCAAGCAATCAAAAAATATGAATTGCTGGTAAGAATTAATTACTTCTAATAATCAGTGTTTTATATCCAAGTATAATTTCGAGTTTAGAAAATCCCAAAAATGTTGATTTGCTAGAGGATGCAAAGCGCGCGGCAAATCCGGTAAAACACTGATTTATTGTGAAGTGGAAAATATATATGGTATTTATTAAGGCCTTAAATCAAATACTAATAATTCAAATAAACGAATAATTAAATATGTTTTACCAGAAGTTTTTTCTATTAGTTAATTTGTTAATATTAACAAATACGTCCAGGTATTGCAAAAAATTAAATGTTGTTTATTAACCCATTAACGGCCGAGCAGTTATAGAATTAACTCCAAAAGTTAACCTTATGTAAGATTCTGCACTTCTTTTTATGATTTCTATAAATGACTTGAATAACTTTTTCATTAGCGCCAAAATTAATAATTTTTTTTTGTGCAATTTACTGTTTTGATATTTCAAAAATAATTAATATTTCTTTTTATTTTCGTTTGTTAAAATATAAGTTCAAATTCACAACAGGCGCAAATCTAAAAACATAGTTATTATTAATCCACAACAAAATTTAAATGAAATGGGCAAACCAATTCAAATTCGAAACATTTAAATATTTTAAATATTTGAATATGCTACGCGTCTAAATCCAAACGTTCGGGCTTTTCCAAACTCGAAATTTTACTTAATGCTTAATCAAGGAGTGGAAACACTCGTTACAAGCTATATATTTACCACTTTTTTAAAAGCACGCAAATCCTGCAAATTTACAAAACGCTGAATTATAAATGTATATAAAAATACATACAGAGAGTTTTATGTAACACCGAACATTTTCATAACAAGATATTTTCTTTTAAGTATCCATATGCATACGTTGTACATTTTCCGACGCTCGGTTTATTAAAAGAATTTTATTTGAAACTTTAGGCGAGTGTTTTCCACTCTCAGACTAAGCATGAAGTAAAATTTCGAGTTTAGAGAAACCTGAAAATTTGGTCCTAATTATATGCCGTAAATTTTTAGATAATCGTTGTTTTTTAAAAGAGTTCAATTTGAAACTTAAAGTTAGTGTGTTCCACTCCCAGACTAAGCATGAAGTAAAATTTCGAGTTTAGAAAAGCCTGAAAATTTGGTTTGGCCGCTCCGCGCTTCGCGCTACGCGGCCAAACCAAATTTTCAGGCTTTTCTAAACTCGAAATTTTACTTCATGCGCCACCGGTACAAAACACTGATTCAATGTAATGTTTAGCGGTGCGTTTTAAACTTCGCAATATATCAGTGTTTTGTACCGGTGCCGCATGAAGTAAAATTTCGAGTTTAGAAAATCCTGAAAATTTGGTTTGGCCGCTCCGCGCTTCGGACTACGCGACCAAACCAAATTTTCAGGCTTCTCTAAACTCGAAATTTTACTTCATGCTTAGTCTGGGAGTGGAACACACTCACTTTAAGTTTCAAATTGAACTCTTTTAAAAAAACAACGATTATCTAAAAATTTACGGCATATAATTAGGACATGTATACTTGAAAGAAAAACCCCCTGTATTTATAGGTCGAGGCATTAAATGCGATTGATTGGCTACAATTTGTAATGGTCATATAGGCAACCCAATTTGCACATTACCTGAAAAATGAAAGGTGTCAAATCGTGCTTTGGTTTGATAAATAGAATATACGAAAATGAACATTGAAAATGTTCGGTGTTACATAAAACTCTCTGTATGGTTTATTATTATAGAAATCATGTAAAATATCCAAAATGATTAGTGTTATCAATATTGTTGAGGTGCATAAAAATTAACGGAAATCATAAAACAGATTTCTAATAAAAGCAAAATTATTAAAATCAATAAAAAATTAACAGTTTCTATATGCTTTACACAATTTTCAGAATTCGTTGAAAGTGTCAAATTTCATTTATTTATGTATTTGTTTATTTAACGGTGGTTTACCCATAGAATATTATTATTATTATTGATAATAATAACAATCGCTTATTGCCCTACAGACTACATACAGTCCAACAACAGAGAAAACCAATAATAAAACAAATTTGATGAACAATATGATGAACTAGATAATCTATAGACATAAGCAACAATTTCAAAAAATTCTGAAAAATTAAAATATTTCGAAATTTATGAGCTTTCGTAAAAAATGTCAAACATTAATTGATAAATCAAATAATAATGATAAAAATCGTCGAAACTACATTCAATAAAATAAACAAACTTAAAAAAAAAACACAAAAATGGACACAAATTACATGCATGTGTTTTCAATTGTATTTTATATTCATCGTTTTAGTTTTTTTTGTTTTAATGTGTTTTTTATATTATTAGTTGTACAATATTATGTTTAAGTGGACTCCGTTAAATAAATAAATTTACCAATTCAAGAATAACGACGTCATAATTAATAAAGTGAACACAAATCAACAAATATACGATTGCAATTGACAAAAAAGTCAAAATTAAAAAAAAATTAAAATTAGTGGATTTTTATAAATCGATAAAACTCGTGATTAATGAACAAATCATTCAATACCTATTTGAATTGACAATATAGATATATCCTAAATACAATCGTCAAAAGCAACACTTATCATAAAGATTTGCGAAACGGTTGTAAAAATTGAAAATTTCAATCTAAAACAAAATACATATACAATTAATTACACTTATTCGAAGTCTGTAATTATTCGTAAAAATCGATAAAACCCTTTTTATTTATTTATTTACGAGTACAATGTAAAATACTATCATGACTTATGTAACACTTATCCCCACTTGCACCGCAGGTACTTAATCATGGCTAAAAAGTTAATCACGATTAAGTGAATAATTGAAATATTAAAATAAAACAACGATTTGTTTTTTATATATTTTTGTCAGTCCACATTTTGATCAAACTTTAAAAGTAAATATTTCATACATGTTTTAATTATACTGTGCGATCGTTTAAATTATAATTTAGATTAGGCGGCATTTTTTTGTGGGGTTACCCAGAATGCTAATTGAATGATGGAATAAATTTGAGGTTAATGTTAAACTATGTGTTAACAGTCAGTAGCGCCAATCTAATTTAAAATTCATTGTATTATTTGACCTCTGACCCATTCATCTACCTGATGAAGCCACATTGTGGTGAAACAATTGTTGTAGTACAATAATTATAAGTTTGAAACCTAAACAAATTAAGTTTTATTAAAGTGATAATTTAAAATTCAAAGCCTACTCTAAATCATGTTTTAAATGATCGCACGGTACCGTTTACCGCTTATAGGTGTGAAATACGTTTATATTGTATATAACGCTTAATTAGTGATATACAAAAAAATACAATTTGTATTAGTCATAGAGATGACTAATACAAATTATATAATTTTTTTGTAAATCCCGATCACTAATTAAGCCTACATGTTGGACAAAATTTAGACAAAAACACGTCATAATATGTATTTGAATATTCAAATAATTTGAACATGTTTTTAAATAAAATTTGGAATACTTCAACTTTAAATATTCCCAACCTTAGCAATTATATTTATATGTTGCATATGCTTGATTAAATGTAATTAATTTAATGTTTGGCATTATTTTAACCCATTAATAGCCGAGCAATTATAAATTTAACGGTAAAAGTTAATTTCAGGTAAAATTCTGCACTTTTTGTTATGATTTTTACTAATAACTTATTATATTCCATACTGGGAATGTTTCTTTTAAATGTACATAATGTATACGCTGTAAATTTAAAGGGTATCGTCGATTTTATAAAAGCGTTCAATTTGAAGTTTCAAACGAGTGTTTCCACTCCCAGACTAAGCATATAACGCGTATAAAACACTGAAATATTGTTAAGTTAGATACACACTGAAAACATTATTTTAAAGAAATGGGTAATAATCATAATGTTTAAATAATAAAATCTTTACATATTTCTTCACAGAAAGGCCAGGTCCAATATTACAATGTATTAAATTAATTTATTTAGTAATTTAATTATCAAAAAATTAAATATGTTGCGTATATGGACCAATAGCCCTTAATGGGTTAATATTGAACATTTGTCATTTTATTCGAACACATTTAAAAATATCAACAGTTAAGGCCATCTATTGCTTTAAACATAATTTTAATTGATATGCAGCTAGGACTAAGTTAATTTAAGCTAGAGTTAATAATATATTAGGTCACGAGAGTGGTATGCAGCATATTACATATGAGCGGATATGTTGAGCACGAGCCGCGCTACCACTCGAGAAACGTACGATACTTTACCTACGCCCTAACAAAATAAACAATGAGTATAAAAGAACAACTTATTTATTCAATAATTTTTGGTAGTAACATGACATTGATAAAAACTAAATGACTACTTGATCAATATACATCAAAGAAATGTCATTTGGTGGTGCGGTAATCAATCAGCTGTTCAGCTGTCAGCATGTAATATACTTGTCAAAGCCATTACGTGCATGTTTAGGTAATGTCAATCATACGCGTCAAGATGAGAGTGTGGTATGATGCGGTTACTAGATAGGGCGCAGGTAAAGGTATTTTATATAATTTATAACTCAATTTATCTGCCTATTTTAAATTAATCATTATTTGATCAAGTAAAAACGTAGATTAAAATTTACAATCAAAGCTTGACGACTAGATTTTTACAATTCATAAATTACAACATCCGGAGCGAAGACATGATTTACCGAAGAAGAAGAAAAGAACACTTGTAAATAAATGTATCTATGTCCGTCTAATCGATAACTTGGTATTTTAGATGTAGTCAATGCATTTGGCGGTGAAGGGGCCCTGCAGAAGGGGCCAACCCGGCCCTGTCTTCCTCCTTTCTACAGTGTAAGGCTCTTTTAACACTCAATTTAGTCACAAAAAAAAAACAATAAGTATGAAAGTGTGTGCTCGATGGTTGGAACTTTGGTGCAAATTAACTAATGCTTGGTGGCGTGAATTTTGTATATAAAATATATATATATTTTTTTATAAATATTTCAGAACTGCGGGGCTTATTTGGGTTTTTTGTTTTTTGTTGCAGGACCATACACTATCCGACGACCACGACCTACAGTTGCTTCTCGAGGTATTAAATTCCGAAAATTTTATTTAAAAAAAAAACTCACGGCATTAATATATTTAAAGAAAATATTTATTCAGAAAATTCCTATGAAACCAGTATTCAACTTTGTACTATTTATTGTTCTTTTAATTTTGTTTTTTTGTATATATGAACAACGGATTTAGGTTTAAGTTCGGATTTAAGTTTACCTTACAGATACGCTTTTATCGAAAATTAAATTAAAGAATTAAATTTAAATGAGAGCTGCTTTAATAAATTATAAGCGATTGAAACATTGTCCAACTAATATCTACATGAATTTTACAAAAAAATCATAAACGATTGAAACAGTTCCTAAAAAATTGCTTCGAACGTTTAAATTACTAAATCCTAATAAATCATAAATTATTCAAATGTTTCCAAACTATTAAAATATATTGAACATTGTCCAACTAATATCTACAAATATTACAAAAAAATCATAAACGATTAAAACAGTTTCCAACTAATATCTATATGAATATTAAAAAAAATTGCTTCAAAACTTTGAATTACTAAATCCTAATAAATCATAAATTATTCAAATATTTCCAAACTAATAAAATATATTGTCCAACTAATATTTACATGAATACTAAAAAAATTGCTTCGAAACTGAATTACTAAATCATAATAAATCATTCATTATTTAAATATTTATAAACTATTAAAATATATTGTAGTGTGACATGAATATTGAAGAAAAAAAAGGAACTTTAATAAAATTTTAATGAGAGCTGCTTTAATAAATTATAAACGATTGAAACATTGTCCAACTAGTATCTATATGAATATAAGAAAAATTCATAAACGATTGAAACAGTTTCCATATCTACACGAATATTAAAAAAACTTGCTTCGAAACTTTGAATTATTACATCATAATAAATCATGAATTACTCAAATATTTCCAAACTTTTAAAATATATTAGTTTACAATAATATTAAAAAAAAGCTTCGGAACTTTGAATTATTTCAATAAATCATAAATTATTGAAATATTGCCAAACTAATATTTCGATATTTGCATGTATGTTTAAAAAAAAAAACGCTTTGAAACTTTAAATTAATCAAAAAAATAAAGCTAATATTTTAGAAAAATAGGTAAATATTAAACACTGTGGTTTGTTTCACAACTATTTTGAAAAACAATGCTTATTATCAATACTTGGCATGATTTCTAAGCTTTATTTTAAGAAACAACCAGGGTTGTTAAAAAACGTTTTTTTTCATTTTAATTAAAACAAACAGTTTTTTTTACAAAACGAGTTTTTTTTTCATTGAAACGGCGTTTAAAACATTAACAATTAAAAACATGTTTAAAACGTGTTTAAAACATGTTTAAAACACGTTTAGAACGTGTTTATAAGAGAATATATAGTGCATTTTTCTTTTGAGTATACATATCCCTTTAATTACAGCGTTTTTTTTTAATTTTCGGGAATTCGTTGTTTCAAAACGGTTAATTTGAGGCTTTTACCGAGTGTTTTCTACTCCCAGACTAAGCAGGAAGTAACATTTTGAGTTTAGAAAAGCCTAAGAATTTGGATTGGCCGCGTAGCGAAGCGGAGCGGCCAATCCTAATTAGGCTTTTCTAAACTCGAAATTTTATTTCATGCGCCACGGTTAAAAACACTGATTTACAGTGAAGTTAAAAAAACCCACACACACAACAACGATTACAGGCAACCTTATATACGTTAGAGTTATTGGGTTGCCTATAATCACTGTTTTAAATAATTTGTTCAGCGCAGAATTTGACTCACGTTTTATTCTCATTCACATATTGCATTGCTAAAGCCGTATATTTTAAACTTTACGATATTTCAGTGCTTTATACGTGTGGCGCATGAAGTAAAATTTCGAGTTTAGAAAAGCCTAATTTGGATTGGCCGCTCCGCTTCGCTACGCGGCCAATCCAAATTTTTAGGCTTTTCTAAACTCGAAATTTTACTTCATGCTTAGTGTGGGAGTGGAAGACCCTCGTTTAAAGATTCAAATTAAAATCTTTAAAGAAAACAACAAATGTCGTAAAATATTGCATTGCTAAAGCCGTATATTTTAAACTTTACGATACTTCAGTGCTTTATACGTGTGACGCATGAAGTAAAATTTCGAGTTTAGAAAAGCCTAATTTGGATTGGCCGCTCCGCTTCGCTACGCGGCCAATCCAAATTTTTAGGCTTTTCTAAACTCGAAATTTTACTTTATGCTTAGTGTGGGAGTGGAAGACCCTCGTTTAAAGATTCAAATTAAAATCTTTAAAGAAAACAACAAATGTCGTAAAATTTACAGTGTAGGCATATGTATGAAAGAAAAATTCCCTGTATTTAAAAATGACATTTGTGCACACACAGTTGTAATATTTTATTGTAATAAAATGATGTTTAATAATGGATTTTGAAATATGTTCAACAATTTAGCTAAAATTCAAAAACGCAAACAAATAATCTTAAAGAAGTAATATAAAATATAATTTAGCAAATTTAAGATAATAATATCCGTTTTAAACAAATTTAACGCTTAAAGCATGTTTTAAATCTTATATGTGTTTAAAAAAACCGTTTAAAACACGACAGCTGCTTTTAAACATGTTTAAAACACTGTTTCAAAACAAAGTGTTTTAAACATACAACCCTGCAAACAACAGTGTTTAATTTTTTACATCAACATGTTACATATTTTTTTAACATGTTGTTTCACTTTTGTTTACCTCATTGTTTAAACATGTTGTTTCACCAAGTGTTAAGTTAGAAATTAGTTTAGGAGCTAAATTTTGATTTAAAGTTTAATCAAGTTTAGTAATAAAAGCACATATCAAGTGAAGTAATTATTTTTCTAATATTCAGATTTTTGATGATAATAATTTAAATAAAATTATTTACGTTTAAAAAGCTTAAATTTTCTAATTTTATGATAATATATTTTGAATATTTTTCTTGTTATGTACTTTATTTACAAAATTAAACATTTATCAAAGTTAGTTCATGAATTAAATTCAATCAACATTTCCTTGAAAACTCATTAAATTTATATGAATTAAATTAAATTAATTCTTTCTCAAAAATTACATTACATTACATTTTTATTCCTTTTTTTCAATATAAATGTATATTTTAAAAAGGATATACACAATTTTAATTGAATTGAAGTTTAATCAAATTTGGTAATAAAAGCATATTTATGTATATCAAGTCAGGCAAATATTTTTCTAATATTCAGATTTTTGATAATAATAATCGAATTAAAATAATTTACATTCAAGAAGCTTTTATCTTCTTATTTTATGATCATATATTTTGATTACTTTCGTTGTTATGTAATTTATTTACAAAATTCAACATTTATAAAAAATTGATTCAGAATTAAATTCAATTAATTCTTGTTCAAAAACTCATTACATTTTTATTACATTTTTAATATAAATGTATATTTAAAAAAATGCTGTAATACATTTTAATTGAATTGAAGTTTAATCAAATTTAGTAGTAAAAGCATATTTATGTATATCAAGTCAAGTAATTATTTTTCTAATATTCAAATGTTTGATAATAATAATCGAATTAAAATAGTTAACATTCAAGAAGCTTTTATCTTCTCATTTTATGATAATATATTTTGATTACTTTCGTCGTTATGTAATTTATTAACAAAATTAAACATTTATAAAAATTGGTTCATGAATTAAATTCAATTTATCCTTCCTCAAAAACTCATTAAATTTGTATTACTTATTTTTTGCAACCAAGTTCCAATATTTGATTTGATTCCTAAGCTTTTAAACTTGGTTTGTGTTAAAACCTTAAAAAAATTGATTACTTGTTCGTTTATGCATGAAAAAATAACTTTTATTCAATTTTGTTAATTTAAATCGACATTATTAACTCCATAACAACCGTAATAAACAAGGTTTTATTCACTAGTGAACAAAATTTTTTTTAGGTCACCAGTGAGTTAAAAAATTGTTATATTATTTATTATTCAATTTTGTTAATTCAAATCGACATTATTAACTCTATAACAACCGTAATAAACAAGGTTTTATTCACTAGTGAACTAACATTTTTTTAGGTCACTAGTGAGTTATAAAATTTATTTAAAAATAAATGTAAAGTACATTTTCTTTACAATTTCGTCAAAATTGAATAAAAACCTATATACGCCACGTGAATTAAACACCTTTATTCACTCAAAGAAATGATTTCACTCGCGCCGAGGCGCTCGTGAAATCAAAAATCTTTTCGTGAATAAAATCGTGTTTAATTCACTTGATGTATAATATTTATTATATATAATTACTTATTATTATACTATTTTCGTGATTTGAACTATGTGTTCTTTCAAAACATATAAAGTACATAGAAAAATAATTAGTTGACTTGGTATTAGTAGTAGCAGTATTCCTCGGCACATCGTCGGGACCACATTGACGAGGACCTTGAAGTCCGAAACGCGTCTTTGGGTATCTGGTGCCGGAATACTGAACACAAATTCAAATTGACTTAATATTTGACTACTTATTATTCTGTATTTGATATAAACTTGGCTCTATTTCAAAATCGTGTTTTTCTTTTAATTTAATGGCCTAGGCAACTAGGCTCTTAATTTCAAAATTATTAAGTCCATTAATAAAATTCGAAAAGATAGAATATTCTGAAATAAATTCATTTATAGTTTCAAATTATTGATTCTGTTATTTTAATATATCTTTAATTAATTTCTTACTTAACCCGTGGTGAAACATCTTGAACTATAAACTATTAAACATTAAAAGTGCGATCCTTTTCGCAATCTACAACAAGTTAATCTTACAAAGACTATATCAAACACTCATTGAAACAACAACTACAACTAGTTGCTTCAATGAGTGTTTGATATAGTCTTTGTAAGACTAACTTGTTGTAAATTGCGAAAAGAATCGCACTTTTAATGTTTGAAGTATTCTGCAACCAAGAATTGGCAATTTCATTTATATTTATTACTATTAATTGAAATACATAGTATTGATTTTAAAATGAGTAAAACAATACCAAGTGTTCTAATTAATAGTTTTCTGTTATTTAAATGTAATTTTGAACTTAAATTTATAAACACAGTCAGTTCAAAATGTTTATCCTACACAAACAACAATCAACTTGAAATTGGGAACCATCAATCTCAAATTGGGAAGAAAAAATTTCAAATTGGGAAGAAAAAACTTCAAATTGGGAACAAACAGTTTTAAATTAGGAACTAACAATTTCAAAATGGGAATAAACAATTTCCAATTGATTTGCCTGTAAAATAATAAAAAAATTAAAAAAGCAAATAACTTGACAGTAATTTTGTGCTTAAGTTTTATTTGCCCTATTCCATTCTATTATATAAATGCCATATATAAAAAAGCTCAAGCGGACAATACTAAAATGCAAATTTGTGCATTGTGCATTGTACATTCCAGTGCATTTACTTTTTTTTCAATTTGAAATTGTTTATTCTTATTATGAAATTGCTAGCTCTCATTTTGAAATTGCTTGTTCCTAATTTGAAATTATTTGTTCAGAGTTTGAAATTGTTTGTTCATAATTTGAAATTGTTTGTTCCCAATTTAAAGTTGTTTGTTCTCATTGTGAAATTGCTTGTTTCCAATTTGAAATTGTTTGTTCCCCATTTGAAGTTGATTGTTCTCAATTTGAAGTTGAAAAGGATGTATCATAAAGTTTTAATATTTTGAAGAACATTTGAATTAGTAATAAATTTCCAATAATGCAATTTTTATTGCAAAACATAACAACTGACTTATTATTAAAAGATAAGATACAGTTTTTAAACAAGCAAGTTTTCAAATTCACATTTAATGCCTATTAATAAATTCAATTAGTAATTAATTAAAAAAATATATTCATGCATTTTTTCACATATCTTAAAATGGTTTGATATAGAGGTTTTTTTTGCTTATACTTAACCTATACAGGGAGTTTTTCTTTTAAGTATATAAACCCTAATATCCCTACCTAACCACGAATATCTAAAGATTTACAGCGAATGCAGTATTCGCTGTAAATCTTTAGATATTCGTGGTTTTTGAAAACAGTTCAAATTGAATCTTTAAACGAGTGCTTCCACTTCCAGACTAAGCATGAAGTAAAATTTCGAGTTTAGAAAAGCCTTAAAATTTGGTTTGGTCGCTCCGCGAAGCGAAGCGACCAAACCAAATTTTCAGGCTTTTCTAAACTCGAAATTTTACTTCATGCGCCATGAATATAAAACACTGATTTAAAGTGAATTTTAAAATATACTGCTCAAGTTTAATTTTTGGTTAATTAATATTAACAATGCTCCATTCGTGTAGATAAAACGTACAAAATTCATGCATCTGAAGCAATTTGTTAAAGGTTGTTTATTTTTTCCAATTGGTTTATGTTGACAATTTTTTTTATTTTTTTTAAATTTATTTATCATAAACGGGAAACCACTTTTACACTTTGAAATATTTAATAAGAAAATGAAGTGTACTTTTACTTTACAATTACAACTAAAAGTACACTTCATAATTAATAGGCGATTTTGTTCTAAAATTAGTTCTATTCATATTGAATGTGGTCTCATATCTACTATTGAAAGTTGGAATATGCAAGCCAACTAACTGTAAAATATCAGGGCTGTTAATTCGATCATGCAGAAGCTTGTGTAAGAACGTGATGCCTAGTCTGTGACGTCGGCATTCAAGAGATTCCACATTAAATTTGTCTAGCAATAGTGAATGATCACAGCCTCTGTCAGGTTAAAGTCCCTCAATTTTGAAGTGCAGAAACTTCAGGAACTTACATTGAACACTTTCTACTAGGTTAATCTGAAGTTGAGTTTATGGATACCAAATTAAAGATGCATAATCCAACTTTGAACAGACATAAACAATAAATAGAGATTTCTTTTCGATAGAAGCGTATCTTTTTAACATTCCAATTTTCACAAAGTCCAATCTGTTTGCACAAAACAACATATTTATTAACCCTTTTTTTATAAATTTAAACAAAAATCAAACATAGACTATCGTTGATCTAGTCTAACGAAATGAATGTTTGCGAACATGTGCAATAAATAAATAAAAATAATATAAAAATAAAATTGAAAAAAAAACGTATATCCTTGTACATAAACGCTTTACATTTGCTTTATTAGTAGCCGTTATTGTCAGTAAAATAATAATTACTAATAAAATGTGTACTATATTCGGACACTGCGTATATTTTGACTCGATGCAAAAGAATATGTCAGGCGTGCTTTTCTTTGAAAATTTGTGTTTTTTCTCTCTAGATTATAGAAATGTTGCAATATATTTTTTAATACTTGATACGTAACTAATTAGTTTATATATTTATTAATTATTTTTAGAGCTTTTAAAGTGTACATTGCTTTATAATATATTGTGTAATAAAAATATTTTCGATCGATATTGTTGTTTTATTTATTTATTTACCTGTGTGTGTTTTATTAATAAAGTTTTTTTAATAAAAGAATCCTATATTTTTGATATCCTTTCTTGCTTGAAAGCGGATTTGAATACAAATTTATTCACAACACATTATATTTTGAATAGGTAAGACTTAACGTCGATAACTTTTGTGATATTAAAAATAAAAATATTAAGTACAATCATCATCTTTCTTCTACAGAATTAAATATACAATTAATTTGACAACAACATTGCACTTATTTTACTTTTAATGTCAAAAATATTATCGACCTCAGGACTTCCTAGCTTTTTTGTTTCTTTTTTATTTATAAAAGTTATTTTATTATTCAAAGTTTATTGACGGGATCATGTAATGGATAAAAAAATGTGCTAGTGGAATATTTGTTTTGTAACCCGTATGCCACGGGTTAGAATTATATTAAAACAAAATTGTGTATATTTTATAGTCAAATAAATGATGTTAATGAACATTAAAGCTTAATGGTAAAAATATTAATTTTGCTTTTACAGGACCGCTTTAACATAAAATAATTAAAGATTTTGATGATTTCGTGGGGGTTTAACCCCCCTCCCCCTTTCCTGGCTACGGCCTTTATTTGAATACAAAATCTAAAATGTTATATTTGCATAAATAAAAATAATCTACTACTGTGTTTTCAGATATTCGTTGATTTTATAAAAGTGATAAATTTTAAATCTCACTCCATGTGCAGAAAATCACGCGCCACGCGTATAAAAAAAGCATGGACATATTGTAAACTTATATCTTAAATTCATAAATTTTACAAATGTTTAATTCGTCCAACTGAATATTCCGTAGCAGAATGCTCTGGGACAAGTAGGTAAGAAAAAGTCCCTGTATATAGGTACTTAAGAGTATGAAGTATCGATCAACTTCTTCCGATACCTCGTAAGTCCAAAATGTTAAATTTTGCAGGAGACACAAAACACTAATTAATTATTATACGAGCTGCGTAATTCATCTGACTTAATTTTAATTTACGCATAACTTCATCATGAGCAATTTTTAATAAGTATTTTGAGCAGATACTAATATTAGTAAATGAATGATATCTGATTTACGAGAAATCATTTTTGAAACCTAGTTGATTGATATGTTGGGCAGTGTTTCAAAATTAAACAAAGCATTTAATAATCGAATGCGTTTAGATTTTTTAGAACAATTGTAATTAATAAATAATAAATTCATAAATTTTATGTTTTTTATGTTAGCGTATTTTGCTAATCTTATCTGTAATAGATTAGTAAGCAGGGGTGTCAATTTTTGAGATTATAGCCCAAAAAGGAGGCTTTTAAATTGAATTATACAAATATTTTTGGAAAAACAGAGGTTCTGAGGTAAAACGAGGTATGTAGAGCAGTCCTACATTTATAAAGTCTGAAACTTGTTGAATTCCTTTCGATAAGTTGATATAAAATCATCTTGATGATGACAAATGAAATCGGGATTTAAGTTCAACAACGAAAATTCGAAAACAGATTTCAATTCAGCTAATTGCAATCAATTCCATGCGAATATAGTCCATTTTTATACCCCCAAAAGCAAAACATTACACATGAATTCTAGTTACAATAGTTTTTTTGTTTTTATAGCCAAAATAGAACATTTCAGGCGACATTTGCGTGAAATTTGGTATAGTTGGCATTTGTTTAATCAGAACCGCTTAAACTGTCAACGTTGAAGTGTAATTAGACATAGTTAGTTGATTTTGACAACAAAAATAGCTAGATTTATGTAGAATCAATTCCATCAAACTTGTTCCAACTGTCAAAATAATTCATCACTATACTTTTTTAAGTTCAAGTTGGAACTAAAATAATTCAAATTGGCACTAAACAAATTCAAGTTGGCACTAATCAAAATGAAGCTCTCACTAATCACATTTAAAGGCCGATTCACAATCAAAATGGGAACGGGAATGAAAACAGAAACGGGAACGGGACACAAGTTGAATCATAGGGTTAACATGTGGTCAACTTTTTTCCCGTTCTCGGGGGCTTTATTTCTATAGGTTATATTATTATTTACAATCCTGCAGAGTGTCTTATCTTGGAGTGTTTAAAATCAATCAAATTATTAATGAGGAATAGTTAATTTCGTTAGTGAAAGAGTGCATTCATATAGCGAAATGCCATTATCAAAAAATGCATAGCTGCAATAAATACTTCATCTTCGTCACCACGCAATTGATCATTACTTGAAGAATTCATAATTTGGATAATAATTATTTTGGATTAATGAATTTAAAATGATAAAATAAGCAGGTTACGTTTATATAAATAAAACTGCAAACTTCAGAATAAAACATCAAATGTCCCTTAATCGACATAAAATGTCCCTAGTCCTTTCCGGTCGGTTCCCGTTTTGTTGTGAAGCTGGGCTTCTCGTTCCATTTCCAGTCTCCGTTCTCGTTCCCGTTTTGATTGTGAATTGGCCTTAAGTTGCATGTGATTATTGATAACTGGATTTTGATTACTGAAAAGGTATAGTGGCAAGTTTGTATTGCAAGATGGACGTACTGCGACAATTGCAATCGATTCTTTTGTCATCAAAAGAAAATTACAAATAATACCAATACGAAAATGGATTGTTTATGTGAAAATAACGAAAATAACTTTTACATAAGGAGATTTTTTTTATTAAGTATGCCTATGCACACGCTTTTGTTAAAAGAGCTTCAAACTCCCAGGTTAAGCATGAAGTAAAATTTACAGTTTAGAAAAGCCTGAACATTTAGTTTTGTCGCTCCGCGAAGCGAAGCGCAGGGACTAAACCAAATTTTGAGGCTTTTCTAAACTCGAAATTTTATTTCATGCGCGACGCGTATTTAACACTTAAAACACTGAAATATTGTAAACAAGTGAACTTTACTTCAAATCAGTGTCTTATACGCGTGGCACATGAAATAAAATTTCGAGTTTAGAAAAGCATAAAAATTTGGTTAGTCGCTCTGATTTTTGTTTAAAACTACAAATTGCTCTTTCAAAAAAACAACGAATATCTGAAGATTTACAGCATATAATCAGGATATGTATACTTAAGCAAAAAACTTCCTGTATGATAAAAAAGAAAATGTAACTAAATCTATGAACAAAAAAATCATGATAACCATATTCTGAAAGTGGGAACATTACTTAATCCGGCATATTTGTAAGCTATTATTATTTTTGAGAAAAATTGTGTTCCTTTGAAGTTTGGCTCAAATATTGAATATTCACTGTCTTTAGAGATTCCTAAAAATAATCGAGTACTTTAACTTTATCTGATATTTTAAAATGTTGCATACGAAATGTTGCATACGAAATGTCATAAAATCCACTCAGAATTTTGTTTTTTGATTTATTGAAAATTGCGAAACTTTGCCTTCGTCTTCAATATGATTTATGCACCTCTAATAAACAAATGAATTACGAAACGAGCGATACATTAAATCGGGCTACAGTTCACACGCAAATCAATTGGTGGTGGTGTTATTTTTTGAATTGATGAAAGTAATTTACACATAAAATGTCGGCTTTGACACAAAGCGACATTTTTTCATAATTTGACGTTTTCGATATTACAATTGTTACTTTCGACACCCCTGCCAGTTTACCAATTAGGTACTATATTTTAAATTAAATAATAGACTAAACGTAAAAGTAGAAACACATTTGTGAATATTAATGTGTTATTAATTATGTTGAGGAGCCGCTTGCATTAGCTCAAAGACTATCTCTGGTTTAGCATTGAAACAAAGAAGTTTCACATCTCTAAACAAAATTGGTACAAGTAATGAATTTAAGAACTTTAATTTTAATGAGATTATTTTAAATTGGTTTTTAAATATTTTTATGGCTAAAAGTAGAGAAAGCTGTATTAATGAGCATAAGTAATATAATCTGCACTTTTGTATAATCTTCGTGAATAATGGATAATTAATTAAATTCAAGCAATAAATTTTAATTTTGCTCATATTGATAACAATACGTAATATAGTTAAACATTCCTTTAGAACATAATTTTTGATAGAAATCTCCTCCAAAATATATTTTCAGTTTTACCTTCAAGTCTTTGAGAAAGAAGTATATTTAGAGACAGGCAATATACGATAAATGTCCATTTTACACGATTTTCCAGAATATTAAAGGTCTTCAGGGTTTTTTAAACTCGAAATTTTACTAAATCCCTAACTTGGGATTGGAACCACTAGTAAGTAGTTTCAAATTGGATTTGTTCTAAAACTAAGAGGGAATAGAAGAGTAACAGAATGGATGAGAGAGGATGGGGCCGGGGTAAGGACGCTGGAGAAGTTGGGGGAAGAGAGGGAAAGCAGGAGGAAGAGAGGGGACAGCGATTAGTGTAGATGTAGATGTAATGTAGTATTATGCCAATAAAGGTTTTTTTTATTATTCTAAAACTATGCTTGAAAATGTACAGCGTATGTATTGGGATATGAAACCGGAATTTGCTTATAAATGGCTCTAGTTGTCAATATAGTGACTGTTATGTCGCGTTATTGATCCCTTATTCTTGTGTTTACATTTGTCAAAGACTTTTAACTCACAAGAATACAAGTCTAATACAAATACATATGTTTTCATAGTGTTGAAGATGATTGTTTTTGAGCATACAAATTATGATTCGCGGACAGCATTGATTTTTTGTTACCATTCGAAGAAAACTGCTGCAGAATCGCATATAATGCTTGTCGAAGCTTACGATGAGCATGCTGTTGGTCAATCACAGTGCTTTAAGTGATTTAAAATATTCAAAAGTGGCAATTTTCACGTAAGAAACCAAGAACGTGGAAGACCACCTAGAAAGTTTGAAGCATTGTTGGATGAGGATGACGCTCAAACGCACCAATAACTTACAAATCAGTTAAATGTGACACGAGAATAAGAATAAGAATAAGAATAAGAATAAGCTTTATTCAAGTATAAATAACACATACAGAAATACAAAAATACTCTATTGGTCATTTGACACTAGAACATCGTCAGAATATTGAACAGAATTTATATCAAATGAAAGAAATTCTTCTATCGCATAAGGTTCGATTTGCAGTAATATTGCATGCAAGTATTTTTTATATTTTACAAAATTTAATTCCGATCTTATAGATAGTGGTAATTTATTGTACAAACGCAAACAAGAGTAATGAACACCTTTTTCGGTAATTGCAAACTTATGAATAGGGTATATTAGAGTCCCCTTGTTTCTGGTTGAGTATTTATTTACATTAATGTTTGGTATAAAATAATTCTCGTTTTTCCTAATGAATAACAGACATTCCATTATGTATATAGCAACTGCTGTTAAAAAACCGTTTTTTGTAAAGTGAGTCCTGCAAGAGGCTATGGGGTTAAGATTTAATATTATTCTTAGCGCACGTTTTTGAATAAGCATTATTTTATTGAAATGTGATGAACTGCCCCAATATACTATACCGAAACGCACTATTGACAAGAAATTGGAGTTATATACTACTTTTAACATATTGAAGGATATGTTTGGTTTTAAGATTCGAAGCATGTAACAAGTTTTACTTAGTTTTGATGAAACATAGTCTATGTGTTGGTGCCATTTCAGTTTACTATCTATAAATATTCCTAAGAATTTAGTGTGATCTGTTAAGTCGATACGTGTGTTATTTATAGCAATATGCGATGAGATTTGTGAAACGTCCGATTTTTTGAATACAATATAGTTCGTTTTGCTATCATTTAAGATAAGAAAATTGTTATCGAACCACTCTTTTACCGATTTTAGTAAGACGGTGATGTTGTTTTCTAATGAAGAAATATTTTTTGAACGTACACATATGTTTGTGTCATCTGCATAGTTGACAATATTGTATTCTGGATTGTTTATTATTTGAAATATATCATTTATGTATATATTGAAAAGAAAAGGTCCTAGAACACTACCTTGTGGAACCCCTGCGACTATGTCCAAGGCATCCGACCGGTACACAGTATTACCTGATATCACCTCCACTAATTGCTTTCTCCCTTTAAGATATGTTTTGAACCAGTCATAGGCGGTTCCTCTGATTCCATAGTTATACAGTTTGGATAGTAGCACCTCGTGGTTAATGCAGTCAAATGCCTTGGACAAGTCCAAGAATATACCACAAGTGAGATCGCCTGATTCCATTGCGTCTAAAATGAACTGGGTAAAGTCATAAACCGCTGTGTTAATGTTTTTACCTTCGGTAAAACCATGTTGATGATTAGAAAATTAGTTGTGCTTTTTAAAAAAAGATTTGCATTGGTCTAATATAATATACTCAAAAATTTTTGAAAAGGAAGACGTCTTCATACGTTTGAAAGCCATAAGAAAGATCCAGAAGGTAGGAATATGGACTCCACATGAAAGGCGGCAGGAAAACCGAAAAACCACCTACAAAATACTGCTCACCAGGTACAAAATTAAATCATTTCCTTATCGAATTGTGACTGGTGATAAAATACTTCCGCATGCGGTTTATTCACCAGATTTGGCTCTATCCGATGACTGCTAATTTGCATCGATGGGACACTCACTTGCTGAGCAGCGATTTACTTCTTACAAAAATGTACGAAAATGGCTCGACGATTGGTTTGCCTTAAACGATCAACAATTTTTTTAGCGTGCCACATACTGGCAAAGAGATGGGAAAATGTGTAGCTAGCGATAGGCAATACTTTAAATAAAATATTTTGTATCATTTTCATACAATAAATGTGTATTTTCTATTAAAAAATTCCGGTTTCATATTTACAGTCTGCTATATTAAAAAAAATCCCTGTATGTGTATATGATCGTTCACATTCATTTTCCGAACTAACAGATTAAGCTGAGATTAGTGATGGCCGTCAAAGAATGATTTCAATAATCGAATGGTCGGTACTTGAATGATCCTGATAACCGACTGATCATTTGAATCATCATTCGATTGATCATTCATATAATGATTCAAATGATCATTTGAATGATCATGCAAATTATCATTTAAATGATCATTCGAATAATGATTCATATGCTAATTCTAATGATTAATCAAATGGTTATTCGAATTATCACATGTAATACCACTAGTTGTTTGAAATTTTCGGAAAGACTTTGTTTTTAACGAAAGCTGAGTTGTCTAACAATGGAACGAGATGAGACTGTCTCTGAAAAAGGCACGAGCTCGTAGAGCGAGTGACTTTATCTGACAGTTTCATCGAGTTGAATTGCTTAAGACAACTAAGCTTGTGTGTATAAAAACAAAGTCTTTCTCGACAAAAATTTCAAACAACGAGTTTTATTCGAATGATTATTTAATGAAATTGAATAACAAAAACCGTCTTGTTTGCTCATGTTATTTGCCCTTAATTTTAAAATACTTGCCAGTCTGCCAATTCGTAGTTGTGGAAGTTCCAAAGGATACGAATTGTTTCCAAACATAATTATGGTTTTTAACCGTGTTTGTTGGGATTGTTTTGTTCAAGAATTCATATATTTTTTAATCTGTGTTACTTCCAAAACGATTCATTATAAAATTAATGATTAAATATGATAGGTGACAGATTTACATACGCAATAAAAAAAAATCGATAAGACGAATTTGAAAAGACGATTTGGGAAAGACCAATGCGATAGCGAATGTTTTCACGAAAAGACCGTAATGAGAACCAATCACAATCCGTTATTTAGATTTGAATTAAATAATTATTCGAATCCGAATTTGATTAAACTAATTATCAAAATCTGACATGTGGTTGATTACTGGACTTTTCGTTACATGAAATAATACAGCACTTTTTGAGTTCATTACATGAACAGGACATCTACAATTGTCACTGTGAAGTTACACTAATTTAAACCGGTGACGTTACAAACTTGAACTCAATTCGACTTAGTGCAGCAAAAACGAACAAACCTCACGCATCCTTGACAAATTGTCTAAGTTGAAATTTTGAAGTTTTGTTCACAATTCTTCGATTTAATTCCGTCTACCTATGAGACAAAGTTTAGTCATTTCTAAATAATCACCATTGGCTTTACTATAATAAAATGTGTATTTCGTAATATCTATGTAAAAGCCAATCAGTTTCAAATTCCACTGCACAACTCATTGTTCATTGAAATTAATTTATTCACCGAGTAGTATAAATGCATATAAATGTATTGTTAACAGATGCAAATCCAGTCGATAAATAACATCTTTGTCTATGTGCTGATGAATTATTTATAAGGAATAGATTAATTGCGAAGGATCGCTATGAACTATGTAAAACAAGTAATGTGTGCATGTAAGTTCGAGGCGGGGTAGGGTATTATATAATTAACAATGATATTTATCAGTGAAAACGTTACACAGATGTTACGTACAATGTAATGATGGGTTATAAATAAACAACTTAATTATTAGAAATTAAAGTAATTATTTACATATAATTATTACTTCTTATGTTGATATTATTCGATTGATTGAAAACAAAAATTATAGTGTTGATTTTCTTCGTGTATAAATAAACGAGTATACACAGGTTTTTCCTTTTATGTATATACATTGTCAATTTTCAGGCATTCATTGATTTTATAAAATCGTTCTATTTGAAGCTTCAGACTGTTTTCATCCCTTGATTAAGCATGAAGGAACATTTGGAGTTTAGGAACGCCTTTCTAAACTCGAGATTTTACTTTATGCGCCACGCGTATAAAACAGTCAAATATTGTGAAGTTCAAAATATACTGCTTTGTTTGATATCCCTTTAATATTTTTTTTAAATCTTGCGCTTTCAAAATTCCACCTTCAGGCTAGGTATAGATATAAAATTTTTGGAACTTTTTGAAAATTAAAAAAAAGAGACATGAAATGTAGAGAGAGATATATAATGGTAAAAGTGTAAAAGTAAATGTGAGAAAATGTTAAAAGTGCTATAAAACGCCGACTCTGTGAATATGTCAAAAGTGCTAGCAAAAATCTTGAAAAATGTGAGAATCGTTTGAGAGTTATTAAAAATTCTGGAGAATTTTGTACGTCAATTCCTTAGGTAAGATGCGATGGCTTCTACTTGGTTAGGTTAGGTTAGGTTAGAGTCAAACTTCATCGACCCCCTGTTGAGATATGCTGATTTAAACCAAGTTTTTTTAATTTTTTTTGACTCGTGGCTCTCACTAGTAAAAATCTTACCTACGCTCTTACATGTAATTGAAATGATTTTGAGATTAAGTCAATTTCCAGGAAGTTAATAGATAGGATAAGTAGTTAAATTAAATTAGTAAGTAAGACAAATGAGTCAATCACGACCATCTATGCGAACTATGATTTTTCCATTACAAAAGAACCTCGTTAGTATTGTGGGTGGTATTTGGTAGCAAAGCATATGGGAACTTGGAAATAACGATTTAAACCAGGAGGAATATTGAAAATTGACTTGTTTCTAGGAAAAAACGAGAATGTATTTTGTGAGATTACGCTGCACGTTACAGCACAGTGAGGTATGTAAGGTGATCCCGTAATTACGAAAAAGCTACTTGTTTCTTCGAGATACCGGAGGGATCTCTCAGCATTATTATTACATCAAAACATAAACATAAAGCGGCATTAATAACGTGCACATGCAAGTACGTTACAAGACACACATTATAAGTGTAATAGAATGTTAAGTGCTGGGGCGATGTTAATAATAATTGTTTGAAATGATACCGTGTGATCAGCGCAACCCCACTTTGCCAGTTACCAGTTTACCAGTTACAAGTAGTTAGGGGCAACCAGTTACACACGAGTGTGCTCTTTAATAACGGTGAAAGCTCTCGACGGCGGCTACTGTACGTTATTTTACATGATCGCGTGCAATGTAATCGGTCGCGAATGATGGCCCAAAGCACCGAAAGAGCTTTTCTTCATCTCTTCTCGGATCCAATCCAATCCTATGCGTGGTTGTGCCCTGTTGTGTTCTCCCGATGTTGATGTTTCCGTATCCCTCGGCTCGCCTTCATTGTCTCTCTTCGATCTCTTCTTCACGTTGGTGTTTGCTTTACAAACACGATGCCCCCCAGGGGGGTAATTTGTTAATGTTTTAATGGATCCGCGGTCGTGATATTCCAACATTCACACATACCCATGTGTGAACTTACCAACCTCTATTATAATGACCAGCATTGTTAGAAAATATTGCTCTAAGAATGTGAAACTAAACATATCAAAATAGCTATTTATTCAACTAGTTACCAAAACGCATCTTTTCATTTTATTACTATTTTGATTTCGTTACTGCTTAAGACTAAATACAATAATTTAAGGTTATGTATAGAATCGGAATTGTCCACTATCAGCTTTACAAAAAACATCGAAGTTGAAACAGCAAAGATGGACGTTGTAATTATCTTCTCAGGGCCGGATCATGGCATAGATACGTGTCTAGGGCTCGGTTTATTATGGAGGTTCGACAAAACTGCCCACTTAAAAAAAATATATATATATATTCTTTATTACTTAATATAAGTTAAAAAAAAAATTGAATTGAAAATATTTACACATTTTAAAATGGTTTTCTTAAAATTATTTTTGCTTTATTAGGACTATGGTATTGTATATCAACGTAAACTAATCATATTTTGTATTTAACAAAGATTTAGTTACTGCCTAGAACTAAATACAAAAAATCAGGGTTATATATACAATCGGAAATGTCCAGTATCAGCTTTACAAAAAAACATCGAAGTTGTAACAGCAAAGATAGACGTTGTAATCATCTTCTCAGGGCCGGATTATGGCATAGATAAATGTCTAGGGCTCGGTTTATTATGGACGCCCGACCAAACCGCCCATTAAAAAAAAAAAATTTTATTACTTAATATAAGGGACCATGAAAACAAAACTTAAAAATATTTAAACATTTCAAAATGTTTTTCCTGAAATTATTTTCGTTTTGTTAGGACCTTGGTATTCTATATTAACGTAAACTGATCATATTTTGGATTTAACAAAAATTGAACGGTATTTATAGCTTTTTCAAATGGAAAGTGGATCGCTTATTTAAAATTTTTATAAAATCAAGTGATATTTGAGTAACTGTTTCTTATTAACCCATTAAGTGCCATTGATGCAATTTGAAAAAAACGATGTCAGTGTATTTCTAACTTCACAATATTTCAGTGTTTAATACGCGTGGGGCATGAAGTAAAATTTAAAGTTTAGAAAAGCCTGAAAATCCGCGCTTCGCGCTATGCGACCAAACCAAATTTGCAGGCTTTTCTAAACTAGAAATTTTACTTCATGATTAACCTGGGAGTGGAAAACACTCGTTTAAACTTCAAATGTTCTTTCAAGAAATCAACGAATATTTAAAAATCTACAACACGTAATTAGGATATGTATACTTAAAAGAAAAAAATCAAGAGAAATTATGATTTAAAGCTTTTTTAAAAGAAAGAACACTAATATACTCGCGACCTAAACAGTATGACATTGTCATGTAACGTCAAAATTTGACACAACTAGGAAAAATCGTTGCAGATACAACTGTCGACATACTTTCTAAAAAAATTGAACCACACATTCCACATCAATAAGTCATAGGACATCTCTCCCGAATTCGATTTCAAGTGAAGTTTACTCATTCACAATTTTTCAGTATTTTCAGTGTTTAATACGCGTGGCGCATGAAGTAAAATTTCGAGTTTAGAAAAGCCTGAAAACTTGGTTTGGACGCGAAACGCTTCGCGCTACGTGACCGAACCAAATTTTCAGGCTTTTCTAAACTCAAAATTCTATTATATGCTTAGTCTAGGAGTGGAGAAAACTAGTTTTAAGAGTCAAATTAAACTCGTTAAAAAAAGCGTATGCTATAGTCTGTTTAAAAACTAGAAGGAGTAAGTGCCAAAGCCTAATTTACACCATAAAAAGTTACCAGACATATCACTAGATAAATGTGGCGGAAATTTTAAATAATTTCATAATTACTCGTCAAATAAAATCAAATATCCATTTTGTACTTCTTAATTGTGGTTAAGTATTTTCTTTTCCATCGTACGATATCGTCAGTTCAATTAAAATGCGTATACGGCATCTCGCCATATATCTGTGAAATAAAACATATTTACATTATGTTCATAATATAATATGGAATTTATATAATAATGTGTCTCTATCAGATCTGGGACGAATCCTCGTAAAAAGGATTCAAATCACGAATCCGAATCAACTAATATGATTCCAATCACGAATACTCGAATAAAGGATTAGTAAGGGAAATATGAATCGAATCGAAGATTCGAATCCTTTTTTTTCGAATCACAAATACAAATCATTTAAAAATAAATTTGATTTTATTATTTTTTTGCAACCAATAATATATAAATATCGTAACCAGTTGTTTTAACAAAAATATTCAAAACCTAATTATTTATAATTACTACTGAACATCGTTGATAACAAACTAAATATCTGACTCCCTGTTACTCTGGTTAAAGATGTAAGATGAACTCCACTTCAAATCAGTGGTTTGTACGCGTGGCGCATGAAGTAAAATTTCGAGTTTAGAAAAGCCCGAAAATTTGTCTCGGGTCGCTGCGCGACCCTCGACACATTTTCACGGGGCTTTTCTAAACTCGAAATTTTACTTCATACTTAGCCTGGGAGTGGAATCACTCGTTCAAAACTTCAAATTGAACTCTATTATAAAATCGACTAATGTCTGAAATTTTCGTAAATAAAAAATTCACTAAATATCATTAAAACCGGGAAAGTCAGAGAAAAGTCATGGAATTATATTCAAATTGACCAAAACACTAACAAAGAAGCCATACTATATTATTAAATTTGTCGAAAACAGCTGACAAATTATAAATCACGTAAACATTTATAAAACTAACTTAAATATTGGCAAAAACAATAAAAACTATTAAATAGAATGGGGGTTTCCCACAGAAGAAAGTTATATTAAAAGGCCAGAGAAAACATCTTTAGTCAGGGAAATGTCGGAAAAAATTAACATTTCAGATTGTGGCTACCATGTCAGTTTTACTTCAAACAATATTAAACAAAATTTTGAAAACTAGATTATTATCTTTAAAAACATTTTCAAATATTTAATGTTCTTATCAAAGCATTCACTTTGAAGTTTTGAACGAGCGTTTCCACTCCCAGACAAAGACTTCATGCTTTCGAAAAGCCCCGTGAAAATTTGTCGAGGGTCGCGCAGCGACCCTAGACAAATTTTCTGGGCTTTTCTAAACTCGAAATTTTACGTCAAGCGCCACGCGCAAAAAATCAGTGATTTAGCGAGAAATTTAAAAACACACAAAAAAGCATTTTTCATATTATTCCTTACAATTAATTCGAATTATTATTATTGGCGATTCAAATCCTTTTGTAAGTATTCGAATCCTTTTATAAATATTCAAATCCTTTTATAAATATTCGAATCCTTTTATAAATATTCGAATCCTTTTACAAGGATTCGAATCCTATTATAAGGAATCGAATCACCCATATTTAGACTCGAATACGAATCCTCTTAAAAAAATGCAACGAATCCGGATCACGAATCCAGTTGAACTAAAGTATTCGAATGCCTCTTTTGAATCCTCTAAAAGGATTCGAAACCAAGATTTGAATCCTGAATGATTCGACTCCTGAATGATTTAAATCCTGCCCGGTCTCCATCTTATTTAAAAATGATTTGTTTCATAAAACTATATAAGGTAGAACGACTTATCTTCGGCATGCCTGCATGATCGTTTACTTCTTTTAAAACTATTCAAAGTTGGCAGTTCATTTTTATAGAAAAAACTATGCACGGATCTCTTCACTACGCCATCAAAACTTGTAATTATGTCTTCCAAGCTGTTTAGGGCTAAAAATCTCTCCGGATTTCTTATATCGGTAATGGTACGATAGATAGTAGAATTTACAACTCCTAAAAATTAAACATTTTATTATTTGATGCATATTCTTATGCTATTTGATATCTCACCTACTGCACCAACAATGTCTGATACAACAGAAGTCATTTTCATATGTGGATCATCTGTTATCATCTGCTATTATGCACTGTTTTTCAGATAGATATAAAAACCCAAATCCAACTTCTTACGCTTTTTTGGAGGTGAAGGTGATATTATCACGGAGCTTGTACTGGGTCCATGATCCATTACAACAATATAAACAAAACTAACTTTTAACCATGCTAAACAAACACCGCACAAAAGGTTATTACGAAACACACAAAGTTGCAACTCGGTAACGCTTCGAATTAAGGTTGTCAGCTGTAGAGTCTAATAATGACGTAATGAGCATAGTGTAAAATGGGCGCACTCTCGGCCAATCAGAGTTGTAGGTTTTGGCGCGTGAAATTTGAAACGCTCCTCCTAGTTATTAAACAGATTATAATAACCTATTAGATAATTCCCTGTATGTATTCTCTGTATGAACAGATTAATCCGATGACTATTTGCCAAATCTACCGAATCCGCATTCGATTCATAACATTTTCGTTTAAACTTACTCAAAATCAACATAAATGCATTATATATTTCTTTAAATACCTGAACTATTAAGTAGATGTGGATATTGGTACTATTACACTTAAACTCACATTTAAAACGATTGTGCACATTATTTAAAATGATTCGTGACTGGGTTTTTGCAGATTTAGTTTTACGAAGACATTGTCAAAATGTGACCTTTAATCTTAACATTTAAAAACTGCATACCGGAACATACGTTTTCGCATGTTCCATCTAGAAACCATTCCTGCACCAGATACCCACAGTCGATTTTCGTGAAATCCTAAAATAGTTTTATACATTTATTACATTAAATTTATTCTCATAAGAATTCAAGAAACATCTAAAGATCTGAACAAATATCCTAGTGTAAAACCGATACTTCTCTCTGGTGGCGACATCTGCAGATCAATTAGGAAGTAAAGAATGAAGTTGGATTATTTGAAAATAATAAAATATCATTTTTTGATCACTTTATAGACTTCTAGAAACCCAATATCCCCTCCATATTTAAAATCTTAATTTTTAATCGTGTTCAAGAGGGTACGTACTTCTTATCTAAAATAGTTCAGGTAAAGACGATGGTGAAACAAACGTGCCTTATTGGAACCAAACAAACAAAGAAATGTTACTTCATACTTAATAAGGAGCACTCTGTAGAAGCTTTAAATTGTTTTTTTATAAAATCAATGAATGCTTGAAAATGCATAGCGTAAATATCGTTATATTTCTGCTTAAATGAAGTTTCCGGATGTGTACAATTATTATTAACACCTACTATTCATCAAGTGTTTAATACTTCAAAAAATACTTGAATAGACCACTAAATGACCGTCACTTTATTATGCTTTGCTTTATTAGTGCTAGACAATTTTTACATTGTTTACACGGGTCGTTCAATACATACTAGTCTAAACATATTAAAATTACAATAAAATTCAAAATAGGATAATAATTTCGACTCTACAATAGTTAAAACTTATACAATAAAAAAAATCAAACGATACATATGTTTAAAAAGAAAGTTCACTTGTCATGACATCACTTACATTTTAAAAAGCTTTTGATATTAAATATAGCTTAATTTTCTGTTTAAAATTCTTAAAATCGAGATTTCTAATATGCTCTGGCAGTAAATTATATATTATTGGTCCATAATATCGTGGTCCGTTTTGTGACTTTGTAAGTCTGCTGTGGTCAGATCTTATTGAGTCAATATTTCTAGTATTATATTCGTGGAAATTCTTATTGATAAAATATTGTGACTGGTGCTTCCTTGTCCATAATAAACACTCGAGTATATATTGGCTAGGAAGAGTGAGAATTCCAAACTTGCTGAAAATCGATTTGCAATCTTCTCTATAACCTAGTCCAAAAACCACTCTAACAGCTCGTCTCTGCAAAGCAAATATTCTGCTTGCGGTCGCAGAATGTCCCCACAATAGAACACCATAAGATAAATGAGAATGTACAAGTGAAAAGTATGCTGTTTTTACCACATCGCGAGATAAACATTTAGTTAAATTTCGTAGTAAATAGATGTTCTTACTTAGTTTATTAGCAATATTTTCCACATGCACATCCCACCTCAGGTTGGCATCTATGTACAAGCCAAGATATTTTGTATGTTCAGAAAGTACCTCATGGTGTTCTTTGAGAGAAAATATCATTCTAACTGGTTTTTCGTCGTTCATACTTAATTTATTGTATGCAAACCAGTGTTTCGCTTCTGTGCGAGCATATGTCTCTTTTGAGATTAATTCATGTATATCTCTATTTGTGATTGAGATCGTATTATCATCTGCAAACTGTGTTATTTTTATATTAACCTCAGAAAAAGCATATGGAAAATCATTTGCATATAAAATAAACAATAAAATAAAATAAACTTCAACATCATTTAAAATTGAAAATAAAATCATGGTTGCATAGACAATGAAAGTAGAACCCGTCTAGCCAATTATATTTTTCGAAGGAGTGGCTGTGGGCTGTAGAAGGATGCAGACAAAATTTTGAGATTTAAATAAAATTTGGTCCCCCTTTAAGTTAAAATTGACCTGTTTCAGCATTTTTTCCAAACTTGGACCGAATTGGAGTTTTTATGGGGTGCATCTTTTGGTGGGAACACCCTGTATATGAAATCTTAAAAATAATGGAATGTCAATAATCACTAAGATAAATCAAATGCTTTCTGTTGATTTTCATTACTAAATATCATGAGAAATGGCTAAATTCTCAATATTAAAATGAAGACAAATATTATAATACCTTCATAAATTGGAAGTTTAAAAAAAAACTTTAACTCAAATGCAGCTATAAACTATTAATTAAAACACTTGGTACTTATTTTGAAACAATACTAAATGTTTAAATTAATAGTTTATAGTTAAAAATGTTTCACCACTACGGGTTAAGTTAGAAATGAATTAAAGATAGAGATGTTTTATTGTTTTTGCTGCATTAGTATCAACCAAAATCTATCAGTTTCACAATGATTGAATTTAAAATTTTTAAAATCCATTAAATGTAAGGTTTTTGATGCCAAAATATTTGAAAAACTGAAATTGTGTTCAGTGACAAATTAATTTTTTTAAATGTTTAAAGCCCTCTATTATAAACGATTAATAAATCATTAGATAACTATTTGTGGAGTAAATTTATTTACCTAGTAAACTAATGAGCAAATAAAATTGCGTATTATAAAGCAAACCTACCAAATAAATAGCAATTATAGAAATAAATAATTTAATTAGTAGATTACAGACCGAAATTATAATAATAATAATAATAATAATAATAATTTATTTCTCAACAGATAAATCCATTTACAGAGAAACTTAATATTAACAAACTAAAAATTTAAACTAAAAATTTGTAAACTAAAAAAACGGTAAAGAGGACAAGTACAAAGAATGAAATTATACAAAAAGAAATAAAAAACAATCGCTTGCAATATTATTGAAGAAGCCGTTTTATATATTTTCATTGTGGCTATAGCTGGAACGACCAATTTGTTAAATTGAATTGTCAATATTTCAAATTAAATTGTCAATCGAATTGGAAATTTAGTATAAATCCGTGTAATTATAGAGAATAACCGTGGAATAGGACAGAATTACACAGAACAAGAAAAAGAAAGCTTATATGAAATTATAAAAGACTTAAACGAGTGTGTTCCACTCCCAGGCTAAGCATGAAGTAAAATTTCGAGTTTAGAAAAGCCTGAAAATTTGGTTTGGTCGCGTAGCGCGAAGCGCGGAGCGGCCAAACCAAATTTTTAGGCTTTTCTAAACTCGAAATTTTACTTCATGCGCCACGCGTACAAAACAGTGATTTCAAGTGAAGTTCACTTGTTCACAATATTTCAGTGCTTTCAGTGTTAAATACGCGTGGCGCATGAAGTCAAATTTCGAGTTTAGAAAAGCCTGAAAATTTGGTTTGGTCGCTCCGCGCTTCGCGCTACGCGACCAAACCAAATTTTCAGTCTTTTCTAAACTCGAAATTTTACTTCATGCTTAGTCTGGGAGTGGAAAACACTCGTTTAAAACTTTAAATAGAAATAATTTTAAAAAAGTGTATGCATAAGTATAAAAATCACTGGTTATGTCCGATTTGAAAAACTCTTTAGAATGTCTTGTGGTTCGAGTTAATCACTGCCAGGGAAGATACTATTAGCGAACTTAAATCTGACACGGATGATATGGGAGACATGTTGAGCGTAATGAAATTAATAAATACAAGTAGTAGAATCTAAAGAAATTACAATAATATAATACACTGTTGACTTTTAACTGTCAAATTATTTAAAGAATAAAATTTACTTGGTAGAAAAACTAATAATTTACTGGGGAGATTTATTAGCCAAATAAAGTTATTTTGTGTTTATAATACCGAAATCTTTGGAATAAATTAATTTATTCGTAAAGTAAATTTTATTTAGCGAATAAAACGTTTTATAATACCGGGGATAAATGGATTAAACAAATTTAATACACTCGTAACTGAAAATTTACGAGATCTTAAAAATCTTCTGAGACAGTAAAGAAACCTTAACTGTTTCGTAATTTGCGAAAGAAACCAAAGCACGGAGGTCAAAACCTTTTGAATTTCAGATGGAAATAACTTCATATAATCTGAAATCCTCACAAAATTTTATACAGACCTGAAGAAATATTTTAAAGTTTTTTAATTTTTATAATATATAAAATTTGATTTAAAAAGAGCACTTTAGATTACAGATAGAAATAACTCGAAAACAAATTATTGGGATTTTCACATATTTAGAAATAACGATCTTTCTATTAGCTTCGCAAAATTTCATAAAGATCTCACGTTAGATTTTAAAGTTATGATGTTTTTTTATTTTTATAATTCATAAAATTTGATCAAAAAAAACATTTTTTTGTGATTAAGATAGAAATATTTACGCGAAAAGAAGATGAAATTAGCCCAAATAAGATTATATGTATCACTTTTATTTGAAATAATATCAAACACTTGATTATTTAATAATAATGAATCACTTCCAATTATAAAATGTAGTTTTTTTTGAAAATACATTTTTAATCATTTCCTGTTTTTTAAGAGCATTCAATTTGAAGTCTAACAAGTCTTTTAACTTGTTAGTTACGCGTGAACTAAAATTTCCAGTTTAGAATGACTGAAAATGTTCAGGCTTTTCTAAACATGTCTTTTTTTTAAATTTCATGCGCCACGTGTATAAAACACTGATTAAATGTAAATTTTCAAAAACTCAAAAAACACACATTTTAATGCGAATGCTCACAATGAATTAGAAATTTTCTTTTCCATATTCATACATCTATGCATGAGCTGTAACTTTTCCGGTAATCGTTTGTTTTTAAAAATAGTTTAAATTGAAGACTTAAACGAGTGTTTTCCCCTCCCAAATTTAGCACAAAGTAAAATTTCGAGTTTAGAAAAGAATGAACATTTGGTTTGGTCGTGTAGCACGTAGCGTTACGCAACCAAACCAAATTTTCAGGCTTTTCTAAACTCAAAAATTTATTTCATGCGCCACGCGTATAAAACACTGATTTTAGATGAAGTTCAAAATATTCTACTAAAGCAGTATGCTAAACACGTGTATTCTGAACATCACATCACATCAGTGTTTAGTACGCGTGGCGCATGAAGTAAAATTTCGAGTTTAGAAAAGCCTAAACCAATCAAAATTTTCGGCCTTTTCTAAACTCAAAATTTTACTTCATGCCTAATCAGGGAGTGGAAAACACTCGTTTGAAAGTTCAATTTGAAATATTTGTAAAATCAACGAATATTTGAAGATTTACAGCGTACACAGTATATTGAGATGTGTATACTTAAAATTTGGATTTGCCGGCGCACAAGGCTTGCTCGAGTCAAACGAGTCGCGCCGGCAAATTCAATTTTTTAGGCTTTTCTAAACTCGATTTTTTTTATGTCATGCGCCACGTATATAAAACACTGATATAATGTGAAGTTGAAAGACACAAATAGCACCCATTTTCATTTGCATGAATGATGGCTCACAATGAATTAGAATTATTTTCTTATTCATATCCTTTTATGAAGATTTGAATTACCTATATTTGGATTCGAATACAAATTCTTTTAAAAAAATATACGTAAGTATTTGAATACCTATTGTGAATTCTCTAAAAGGATTCTAATCCAGGATTCGAATTCTGAATGATTCGAATCATGCCCAGCTCTGACTTATTTATTTATTTATTTATTTATTAATATACGGCGGACCATTTACAAAAACATTAATTTACAATAGTAATATTACAATATTTAATAAATATTAAAGTACTTATAATAGAATTCCCAGTATGTTCATGATTCACGCAACCTCCAAAACTCCGTTTTATGATCTGAATATTTTCTTTTGTTATATAAACACTCGTGTTTAATTGAATTAGTTTTTATGTCTTAATAAATTTTGATGACAAACACTGACTTTATATAGCAACTACCACTTAAAGGATTTTATATTCGAATATTTGTTTAGTATTTTTAAGCTATATTTCAAATAAAACTAAAGACAAAACTAAAATAATGCGTTAAAGTTAATGCTAGTAGGTAGATAAATAATTCTGATCATGTTAGTTTAATAATAGAGATACAAACTGAAATTAAAATTCCAACATGGGAATACCCTATGATGCATCTTAAAACAGGACACACGGTATATTATGATAGATATCAAGAGAGATATCTAATCATATTCATTGTTGAACCCAAATTCTAAATAAATTATGGAGATTTAATAACTATTAACTATTTTCCTAAATTAGTATAAATCCCAAAATTTTAACAAACTCATTTTTAAATCCTTCTCTTAAATCTCACATGCAATTTGCATACAGGGTACAAACAAAAGAACAAATAACTAGAGTTTGGATAACATAAAAAAATCACACAAATCATCCGGTCAAAGTAATTGAAAACAGTTTTGATGAACTTGCCCAGTAAAGCATCAATTTATGCAAATGATGCATCGGCTAGATGCGCGCATTTCCCTCGACTCTGCAATTGGCACCACACGAAAACCAAATAAACAGTTACGGGGTCGAGCATAATCTCGTTTTTCAATCACGCCCGTCCATAAGGACGCAGAAGAGTGAAGATCAGTTCCGCATTTTTCAGCTAATTCCACGGTGCTCGATGGTCGGCGTCCGGCTCCGGGCGGTACCCGAACCGCTCCCGGACTCCCTCGATCCGCTCCGGGACATGTTCCAGTTCCCAGACTCCGGATCACGATTCCCTCCTCCTGCGAGCCGGGGTACGGGCATGTCATTTGATCGCTTCTTCTTTCTCCTGGCTTTTTATAAAATTATGATTTCATCGTTCTTCAAGGATATAAGGTGAAGGAGTGAATACGTCAGGTCATTTTAAAGAAAGTAAGTAAGTGTATAAAGATTGTATTAGACAACGTAATTTTCTTGTACAAGAAAATAGTATACTATTTTCTATCATGGTGTAATACACAAAATATGACCAAACGCGAATCTTGTACAGTGTTGTATAGTGGAAATAGGACATGTCTATTTGGTACACCATGATAGAAAAATATACTATTTTCTTGTACAACAAAATTGTGTCGTCTAATACAAGCTTAATACAGAAGAATGGTTATTTACATTTCAAGGTGTTTTAAATTAATTTATCAATTAATTATATTTGAAGTGAGTTAAACCTGAACCAGAGCTTTTCTAAACAAGAAATTTTACTTCATGCTTAGTCTAGGAGTGAAAAACACTTTGTAACGGTAAATCTTTCAATTCTATTAATTATCCACGTAACGTATTTAATGAATTTTACCTCTGAAACAACGATATCATGATTTCCCGGTGACTTATCGGTAGAATCACGGGTAATTTACAATTCTTAATAAGTATTTGAAAAATTTTACGAATCAAATTAAATCGTATTTAGTCAATAATCAATAAGTTTAAAAGAAAAACTTCAGCGTTTCGATTTGGAAAAAACTCAGGCTTTTCTAAACTCGAAATTTTTCATGCGCCACGCGTACGAAACGCTGATTCAGTGGGAAGTTTTAAATTTAGATGCTTGCGATTTATAGCGCCCAACTAGGGGCCACAACGTTCGCCTGGCCCTACGCTGGGCGCCAGAAACCTCAAATGCAAGCGTTTTTAGTATTTTTAAGCAAGTGTTCTCCACTCCCAGCTTAAGCATGAAGTAAAATTTTGAGTTTAAAAAAGCCTGAGCGTTTGGATTTAGACCCGTAGCTTCCAAACTCAATCTTTTCTAAACTTGAAATTTTACTTCATGCGCCACGCGCACGAAACACTAATTCAGTGTGAAGTTATTAACTTTTACTTTCGCAATTTATGGCGCCCAACAATGGCCCAGCGTTAGCATGGCCCCACGTTCGGCGCCAAAAAACCCTAAATCTATGTAAGTATTGGACAATTTCTAGATAATTAAGAACACACCTACACCTTTTAGGATGTCGGACAATTTGTAGATGACAAAGAATTACTGATGGGGGACAATTTTTAGATAACAAAGAACTTACTCCTTACTCCTTAGCACCTTACTTGCCTTAAGGTAAGGTTTAGTAAAAAGATAGTAATGTTTTAAAGTAATCTTGTTTAGAAAACTATAAATAAAAGAAAAGCCTAAACATTTGGTTTGGTCCTTATGCTTCGCTACGTGAACAAACCAAATTTTCATAAAAAACATAATCTGGGAATAGAAAACACTCGTTGAAATCTTCATAATAAACTCTATTAAAAAAAAAACGAATATCTGAAGATTTGTAGCGTTTACGCTGTAATTGGGATATGTATACTTAATATAAAAACTCCCTGCACGCGTTTTCAACTTCTCTCAGTCAGTTTATTCAAATAAGCATTTTGTGTGACCAAACCATCAATAACCATAGAAAGAGTCGAATCTGCTGTTTGTGACCGTATGGTAATCAGGGTCGGATTACGCGTGCTGTCAACGCGAACAAGTCCGAGTTAGCGCCGCTTCCATAAACGGACGGCACCAAGTGCGTATATATGGTATATCTGGACGGTTCATGGTTCTGAATGAATGGAATGGTTTTGTGTGTTAGTGTGTGTGTGTGTAGTTGTTGTGGTTGCCCGCGGCGGCAGCACTGTTGTGAACCGGGCACCTTCTCGATTCTCACACCCGCACGTTTTCTCTTCTCTTCTCTACTCTTCGCGAGCAGACACTGCCTCTTCTTCTCCTTTAACTTCTTCTTCTTCTTCTTCACCTCTCGCCAGATTATAATAGACAGGATCGTACTTAATTATATTACTCACACGTACACACCAGCACAAAAAAGGAACTGTATAAATATTACTCCTATGTCATTAGCTTTATATCCGCCATAAGGAAATTACTCATGCAAATGGTTGTAATTACGAAATTAATTGATTTCTTACTTTATTAAAAGCGTACGTTTAATCATACGTATGTGTGTTTGTATGGATACGCGTTTGTTAAAGTTCATGCTAATAAAAATTGACAGAACCTAATTTGTAAAAAATATTATTATTAATATTTCATAATGGTTCAAACGTTATTCTTTTAGTTTGTTTTTATCCACAATAAAAAAATAGAAAATTTGCATTATTTAAACTCAGGGGTCTCCAAACTACGGCCCGCGCCATCATGATTCTGGCCCGCGAACATAGATACATTTGACGTAAATGTAATACTTTATCATTATAAAGTATTTTGTATAATACAGGGTGTTAATTATGCATGGAACCGACTTGATATCTCCAAAACTACTTATCGGATCAACATAAAATTTGGAATGTAAATTAAATTAACTAAAATCTTTTGGTGATAATTGTATCAAATGTATATCTATCACACCCTTGCAGATACAGCGCCAACTTGATTCTTTTTAAATAGCACTACTAGTCAAAATTGTAATCATTCGATAGCTTATTTTTATGAATTCTAGAGTATAATTACGTGCATCAAAACATTGACTAATAAACGTCAAAAGTTATCATAAATGTCAACAAGGTAGTGTCAAAAATGGTGAAATTAAGCGAAAAATAATAGAGCTCTCGTGTTAGATGTGGTTGAAAATTAAAAAAAAATATCTGTGCGCCAATCCAAAAACATTTGTGGGCCAAGTACATTTATTCTACGTATCTCCATAACTACTGTTATTATTATTCTTTAAACAATAAACTACATTTTTCGGATCTTTTTTGTATGACTTGCGTCATAAGTTACATTGTTGTACAGGGTGACCCAAATTCAATGTTTTTATAGGGTATCTCAGTAACCCGAATAGTTAAACAAAATCTGATATACATGTCATGACTCCTTTTTCAGAGAAAATAACAATGTCATTAAATAATCATGGCTAGCTTGATTAGTTTGGGAGATATCGGGCGTTTTTCAATTGTTGGCTATTTTAAAATACGTCTTTTTCTTAATAACTATAAGATATGCAAATAAATAGTTAAATAGTTATTTATGCAGTTTCCAACGTAGAATTCAGTGGCTTTTTTATTTTAACTTTTAATTTTAGAGTTATGACACAAAGTTGCATTTTTTTAAATGGAACACCCTGTATCTTTTTACGTTTTAAATAGAATTTTAAATTAGCTTTACATTGATGTACATATTTAAGAAAAATTCGTAAAAATACGCAGAAAAATATATTATATTAAAAACTAAGTTAGTTTAAATATTAAATTTATAATTATTTCATTTTAATAAAATAATACCATGTAATTATAAAAGTACGTATTATCAAATATTTATCTAAAAGCTTCAGAGCTAGAAACACATTTTTTCAATAAAAATAGAATGTACAAAAATGTAAAGCTAATATAATATGCTATTCAATGACATAAAATATATAGGATGTTCCATTTAAAAAAATTCAACTTCATATCATAACTCGGAAATTATAAGTCCGAATAAAATAATAGGTACGCCACTGCATTCTACAGTGAAAACTACATAAATAATTGAATTGTTTTTTTTGTATATCTTATAGTTATTACGATAAAGACATATTTTAAAATAGCCAACAATTGAAAAACGCCTGATATCTTCCAAACTAATCAAGCTAACCATGATCTGTTTACGTCATTATTAGTATCTCAGAATAAGAGGTCATGACGTTAATATCAATTTTTTTCTAACTCTTCAGGTTACCGAGATAGGGTATCTCGAATTTGTACCACCCTGTACAGAGAATAAAATTAGGTTTCAAAAAATATATCATATGCTATAGATTGCTACTTAAAAAAGTTAGTAAGATGTTTTTGGATTGGCGTACAGATGTTTTTTTATTATTTTCAATCACATCTAACATACGATTTGTTCACCATTAGTTATCTTTTAGAACGTTTAGAACGTTTTAGAACGTCCAATTTTCGGACGACCCTTAACTACAGATTTACTGATTGGACGTTATAAGAAGAGATACATCTACATAACTTTGTCTGCTATCATCGTAGTTCATCATAAGAAGCTCTACTTTTTCTTTTTTGCTTAATTTGATCAATTTTTACATCATCCTGTTGACATATATGATAAGTTTTACCGTTTATTAGACGTTATACTCCGGAATTGACAAAATAATAAGCTATCGAATGATGACATCATCAAAAAAATTTACTCAATTAAATTTATATTCCAAATTTCATGTTGACTCGAAAAGTAGTTTTAGAGATATTAAGCCGGTTCCATACATAATTAACACCCTGTATAATATTCAACAGCAATATAACAAGACCATTTCATATATCCGACTAATATTATTTACTTATTTGTCGAGAAGGCTTGCATTTTGACAATTCAAACGAGACCAAATATCAAGCATTAATAATCTGATTATTAATGCTTGATATGTCGAGTTGAATTGTCTAAAAGTGCAAGACTTTAAGATAAATTATTTAAAAATATAATAGTCGCTATTTGAAAAGGTCGTGTTATATTTATAAACAATATTTATTAAATCATTCCACATAACCTTAATTGTACCTTCGTTATAATCACCGCCGTTCTCCTTCCTCATATTCTAATACCTTTAAAACTTCAGCTATCACTCCATTTGGGGTTGCTTCCTCCAATTTTTAATTTTTAGCCTCACAAAATTTTTCAAATTGACGCCATACACTTGTTTTGCTTCTATTTGTATTTATTGGAGTTTTTAACAATTTTGTCAATTGCTGCCGTCGGTGTTTCCCCGAACCGTGCCATTTTTATGACTATAACAAATGTCAAAGTGAAAGCACGGACTACTATTTGTAATTTTATGTCGTAGAAAGGGAGAAGAAGAAAAAACAGAAAAGAGGGAGAGAGAAAGGAAGAAGAGGTAGGAATAGTTGGCTATTTCAGTTGTTGATTTCAATAGAAGCCGTAACCGCAGCAAGTTATGACATATCAACAATGAATTTTGACAAATAAAATAAATAATCAGCTATATTATAACAAGTGGTATGAATATCATCATGAAACCGAGCTGCAGATTGAACGAGCTTGAAGGGCGAGTTGAATGTGCTGCTCCGGTTTCACAAATGAAAATTATCGATTATTAACCACGAGTTATATTCGATGAGAGAGTACAACGAATAAAACAGCGACCAATCCAAACCAATCCAATTTTTTTTTTAAGTTGGGTTAGATTATGTAAATCACGTAACGTAATCACGTAATTGCGGTTAGATGGTAGTGTATTAGATTAAATGAAATGGTAATGAGAGATTACATTATATAGCAGTTATCAAGATTGGGTTAGATTATTATTATTTACTTCCAATTTGTCATAAGTTGGGGCTAGGTTTGATAACTGCTACCTAGAGTATATTAGAGTATTAGTTACATGTTATATTAGATTATTAGTTATATGACAGTAATATACATTTGTTTAGTAAGATTGATGATACTTAGGTAATTTTAGATTTCAGTTACGTCGGTTAAATGAGACGATTGTGTGTTATATTAAGTTAGATGCATTACGTAAGTAGCTTAAATGGACGTTAATATTGTTATTATTTAGCTGTAATTTATTAGGTTAGATGGTTATTGTCTAAGGTAAGTTAAAACGATCAGATTAAAATGGAAATCCTAGATAGCTGTAACTATGTTGGGTTACATGATAGTGGAATATAGTGGATTAAATGCATCTTATTTAATTTTCTAGTTCCTAGGGATAAATTCCATAGTTGTTGCTTAGGCCAGGTTATATGACAATTACTTAGATTATGTAGTTGTAACTTATGTTAGATTACGTACTGTAATGGATTCAACTTACGAGGTGTGTAAATAAAGTAATCAGACTGATTTAAAAAAAAAATAGAATTAATTTAATATTGTCTCCCTCAAAATAACTTCCTTGGGAAGCCACACAGTTCTGGAGATGAATCTTCCAATCCTCATAACAGTGTAGTACTTGGATACTGGAATAGCTTTCAGCTGGTAGGTTACAACTGTTTGAATGCTTAGGAGCGTCCCAAAATGAGTTATCTGGGGGTGATTTTTTGATCTCGGGAGGAGAAGGAGTCACAAGGATTCAAGTCAAGCGAATTAAGAGGCTCAGTAGCCACAGCAATATTTTTACTAGCCAAAAACTCGTTTATTGTAATTCCCATTTTTGTGCAGATGTTTTTATCCTCAGTTCATTGGTCATCTGATGAACGGTGGTGTGAGTCAAATAAACTCTTCCTCGATCATTCTGATTGTTATCCGATGATCTAAACGCACAGAGTCCCAGATTATGTAGACATCTGAATCGATTCTTTAAGATGAAGGCCTTCCGTTGCATGATTCATCTTCAATCGACTGCATTCTTCCTAAAAATGCCATAAATCACCAAAATAATCTGGACAATACACTGTTTCCGTAGGGCTGCTGAAGTTTTGCAAAAAGTTCCGTTGAACTATGCCCAATTCTAAATCTAAACCTGATACCACAACGTTGCTTAAAATTGATGTCTCATTTTTAGGACTCACTAGAAAAAACAGTTTCACGAAAAAATGAAATGCCACAGACAGCCAAACGACTCTAGCGAGTTCTAACTAGTACTGAAGACGTATCACATTTTCACCTACTGCCCGTCGAAGTCCCACGTCCCAAATGTTGCCAGATCGAACGTTACGTTGAGAGTCTTATTACTTAATTTACACACCTCGTATGTTAGATAGCCTGATAGTGACATATATTGAGTTAGATTATTTAATTATCTAATTCTGATCTCCTTATTATAAAAAATAGTGGATAGAAATAAATTCTGCAACTTCTTCAGAGTTATGTGCAAATCTCCCTAAAATGCTGATATGTATTATTTTCTGAAATTTGAAAATAACTTGAAATGGTGCACCCGATCAAACATCAACACAGTCTCTCTGAAGAATGCCTAAGAATGAAATTTTAAAGAGCAGAAATATCTTTTACAAAATTAATTCTTCTGTTTAAGGAAAGTGGGCTTTGAAAACAAAACCAACACGATTGGTTTTAAAGAAAATATTTACAATTCGCGAAACATTAAGCAAACTCCTCTTAATGTAAATTGCTTATTTTAATGGACAAACTGCAAAATATTACGGGTATTTAAATTTCTTAATGTTTGTTTAGTATGTACAAACTTACTACTTTAATTTTTTATTTAAATTAAATTAAAAATCATCAAAATTATGTCAAACAAGTAGATAGAAGACCAGCATTACTGCTGGAAAAAATAGTGTGGATGTTTTAAAGGGTCCCTCTAATACGATTTATTGGCCAGCTATTTATAAACGACTTTTTGTTAATTATTCAAATAATATGTTTATAGATATTTAAAAAATTAAGGTGACATCTTCCACATTTCCTCATAAATATTAATTTCGACGTAATTTACATGAGTTATTTTATGAAAATAAATATTTCTATCTTAATAAATTGATGCGTCCCAAAAGGAACCCTGAAAAATCGATCAAATCCGACCAATTAGGCTCATTATTCGGAAAGAACGTAATAGAGTTGTTCGGTGATGATGATACGGAATTAATTAATCGATGACATGCCATCAATTATATTAACACGACGAAATAAGGAAAAAAATAGTTCCGTGAGAATAACCTAAATTTATTTTTCATCAATATTTAATTTATTATAACTTAAATCTATTGATTTAATCTTCAAAAACACGTCTTATGACACCAAAACAAAACTCCCAGAAGAAGCAATTTTAATGTTAAGAAGTATGTAAAAGTAGTAAACACTGTTTATTTGAGAAAATAAACTTTATTAATTACTCGTCTTGAGAAGAACTGCTGACAAAAAAACATCGCAATTTTTTAAAAAATATACTTTACATTACCTAGAATTATTCAAATTTAAAACTATTAGAATTCGAGAAAATAAACTTTCGCTTCTTATAGTTTGCAATACTTTAAACATAATATATAAAACTAAGACTATTGTTTGCATTTTATACGAATGTTGTAATTTTTCATATAATTCCATTACCTATTTTTTAAAACATTAAATTTTATTCGGGCCGATAATCCAGCAATCGAGGCGCGAGTAAGCGAGGCCGAAGTAAAAAAAAAGTAATACACGAAATTAATGAAAGTGTAAAAACTAAACGCGCTTAAATTTAACGACTGGTGAGCGTTGCAAGCTAGCAAAAGCGAGGTTGCCAGAGTGTAATCGAATAACGGACAACAAGGAAAAAACAACGAGAAGCACAAACCATCACGAATAATAAATAATAAGATAAATGAATAAAGAGAGGAAAAGAGATAGAGAGAGCGAACACAACGAAGAGGGAGAAGAAAGACATGGAGAGGGAAAAGACATCTTTACAAGCAGTAAAAAGATTCTACGGTCACCAGAACAAAGCAAATTACAAGAAGAAAGAGCGACAGCTAAAAACGAACAGAGGAACAATTCAGAGACGGGCGATAAGAAAAAAGAAATAGAAGATATGCAGGAAGTAAAAAACATGATGAAAGAGATGATGACAGAGATGAAAAAAATACAGAGGAATTGAAGGAAGAAATACAAGAGTTAAGAAGGGAAATGAAACGGAAAGAAGAAAAATGGGAACAAGAAAAAATGAAATTAACAAGCGGTGTGAAAAACTAAAGAACAGAATAGAAATTACGTAGAAAGATAATAGAAGAAACAATATTGTGATAAAAGGACACAAAATAGGAGAAGAGAACGTAAAGACTGCAGTAGAGAAGTTCTGCAAGGAAATACTACAAGTAGAAATCAAAGTAGTCAAGGCCCAGAAAATGGAAAAAATAAAAAGAGAAGAGATAATAATAGCGGAAATTGAAACGAGAGAGAAAAAATAGGAAATTATGAAAGCCAAAAGCAACAAACTGAAGAACACTTAAATATATATTGCCAACGACATGACCACAACAGAAAGAGAAGTACAAAGAGAAATTAGAATGATAGTCAGAGAGGAAAGAGACAAAGGGAACAAAATACGGGTAGGCTATAAGAAATTAATAATAAATGGAGAACAATACACCTGGAATGATCAGAAGAAAGGACTAGTACCTTTCTTCTGATCATTCCAGGAAGCCTGAAACATAGGCCAAAAAACTAATAACACAAGGAAAAGGAAACACAAAACCGACCAAAGCAGATAATAAGGACAAACCTAAGAAACAAAAAACAAAAAAATACAAACACAGGAAATTTACGAATGAAAAAAAGAAATAGGGGAGAAACAAATGAACTGAGAATAGGCACATGGAACGTAAGAAGCCTTTAGGGAAAAGAAACCGAACTAATAGAGAAAATGATAGAGCACAAAGTTGAAATATAAGGAATAACAGAAACTAAAAAGAAAGGTAAAGGAATACAGAGAATACATAAAGGATACTGGATAATCTGGTCAGGAGTGGAGGAAAAAGAGAGAGCTAAAGGAGTAGGATTAATAGTAGCACCAGACAGGCTGAAAGACATTATAAAGGAAAGACAGGTGATTGAACGAATAATGTTAGTAGACATAATGCTAACAAAGGAAGAATAGTAGACTATAATAACAGTATATAGAGAAAGTGAAGATGCAAGAAAATAAGACAAAGACAAATTCTATAAGGAACTACAAAAAGAAATAGTCGAGGGAACAGAGAACACTATAATCATAGGAGACCTTAACGGAAGAGTGGGCAAAAAAAATCGAAGGAATAGAAGAATACACGGGAAAAGAAGGAGAAGCAATAAGAAACAATATTGGAGACAGAATAATACAACTTTGTATAGAAAATAACCTAATAACCACAAACACAAAATTTAAACACAAAGATATACATAAATATACGAGAACGCAAGCAGCGAGGAACGAAAAATCTCTAATAGATTACTGCCGAATAAGTAAAAAGAAATGGAAAATGGTGAAAAACGTAAAAGTAACAAGAAAAGCCGAGATAGGAAGTGATCACTCATTACTCAAAAAAGACATAGCAAGAAAACAACAAGAACAAACTGAAGAGAGTAGAGAAAGAATCAAGGAGAAATTAAAGACGCACAAACTTAAAGAAGAACAATAATGAAAGACATACCAAGAGATAATAAATAGAGAATTCGCTAAAGAAAAAGATAATAAAGAAATAGAAGAAAAATGGACAATATTTAAAAAATGTTTGATAGAAGCAGCAAAGAAAAGTTGCGGAACAACAAAGATAAGCAACAAATATAGAAAGAAAACAGACTGGTGGTCCGAGCAAATAAAAGTAAAAATCAAAAATAAAAAAGAAGCTGGAAAAAATATCTAAGTACCAACAAAAACGAAGATTATAAAGAGTACAAAGAGAGAAGAAATGGAGTAAAAATGGACAAAAGTCCAAACAAGATTCATGGAAGGAATTTGGTATGAAGATGAGCGAAAATTATCGGGATAATCAGAAATAATTCTATGGAACTCTTAAACAATTAAAAAAAAAGAAATAACTCCGTCTAATGAACATAAAAGATAAGAATGGAATGATAGTGACAAATGAGGATAAAATAATGCAAAGATGGAAACAATACTTTGAGGAGCTGACAGATACAGAAACGCAAACGAAAAGAAAACCGAAAGAACAAGACAACCAGATAGACAGCGATATAGAAGAAGCTAAAGAAATTACGGAAGAAAAGACAATAGCGGCTATCAAAAACTAAACAATGGAAAAGCAACAGGCAAAGATGAAATAACACCAGAAATGATTAAAAACATGGGAGAAGTGGGAGTTAGAAAACTGACAGAATTAATGAACGATATATTAAAAAATGGGAAGATACCTACAGAGTGGAATATAGGAATAATCCTACCCATACACAAGAAAAACAAACATACCAGGTAAAGTAATGGCAAGAATACTTGATAATAGAATTAAAGACAAGGTAGAAAATACAATAGAAGAAGGACAATGTGCATTTAGAAGAGGAAGAAGCACCCAAGATTTAATTTTCATACTAAGACAATTAAGCGAAAAAATAATAAAGAAGAACAGAGAGGCACATGTATGCTTTGTGGACCTCGAAAAAGCATTCGACAGAATAAATAGAGAAGACATATGGAAAACTTTAGAAAATAGAGGAATAGGAAAGAAGACAATAAGAACAATCCAAGCCATGTATAAAAATAACAAGAACATCATAAGAACCAACAAAGAGGAATCAACGGAGTTCACAACACAAATTGGAGTTAAACAAGGATGTGTCATAAGCCCCCTCATGTTCACTCTAGTTTTAGACTCTGCAATAAAAGAGGCAAAAAAGAGATGAAAACACTGAAAGTAGGATTTTGGAAATTGAGAGGGACGGAAATATCAGAACTGATTTTTGCAGATGATATGGTCATATTAGCAGAAACTGAGAAAGACTTGCAACAAAATATGCAAATTCTAAACAGGGAACTGGCAAATATAAATATGAGGATAAATTTATAAAAGAAAAATCAATGGTAATAACAAAGGAGCGTAAAACACATAATATTACGATAGGAGGAACAACAATAGAACAAATAGAAAGCAATAAATACCTGGGGACTCGAAAGCAATGGCAAATTAGAAAAAGAAATATAAGACAAAGTAGGAAAAACTGGAAAACTCAACAACATGATCTTCTTTCGTAAAACGGAAATACCTAAGGAAATAAAAACAGAAATAGCAGCGAAACCTGAACAATGACAGAGCAACAAAAAAGGAGAATAAACGCAACAGAGATGAGATTTCTTAGGAAGATAGAAAACAAGACAAAACTAGACTAGGTAAAAAATGAGGAAATTGGACAGAACCTAGCCATCGAGCCAATTAATGAAAGAATAGCAGAGGGACACATGAGATGGTTTGGACATATAAACCTAATGAAAAATGAAAGAAACACGAAAATGATATACGACACAAGAGTACAAGGGAGGAACCAGAGAGGAAGTCCGAGAAAAAACTTGGAATGATGGAATCAGGGATACAATAGAGAAAAGGAGAATAAATTGGGAAGAAGCAAAACAACAAATATCTCCTTAGTTCTCCAAAACAACTAAGGAGATGGAAAGAAGTATACAGATTAAAAAGATGATAACATAATTATGTATGAATATGTAAATTAAATAAAAAAATAAGAAAAATAAAAATTTGTAACTTATAACAAGTGTTTTAATTCCTTGAGTTTGCATGTAATAGAAATACAAAAAAGCAAATCTGCAAAAATCAAAATATTTGAGTGATTGATACTGTTTTATTGAGATCTGAATATTTGTAATGTTGGTTGGTTGGTTGTTATAATCTGTTTTTTTTTTAATATGACCAATCAAATTTGACATTTCAAGAATTTAGTGGTGTGATTCAGGTTGTGTGTTTTAGGTTAGAGAAAAATTAATCACATGTTATGTTGTTCTATTTTAATTTGTAGGTTATGTGAAGGTAAATCTGACATTAATATGACAATTAAATTAACTCACAGAGATTACAAATGTATTTACCTATCACCGCCTTAAATTATTTGCATCTACTACCAATTTTATAAACTGTTTCTGAGGATCAGGTAGGATTGGAGGATCAGGTAATATTCCTTGCCCAGGAATATCTGTCTTCTTTATTATCTGTTTATTTATATTTTAAAAAAGTTCTAAATACAAGGAATTTTCTTTAAGGTATACATGTTACGATTTTTCCATGTAAATGCTCAGACATTCGTGATATTATTAAACACTTTCAATAAGAAAACTCTAACGAGTGTTTTCCACTCCCAGACTAAGCATAAAGTAAAATTTCGAGTTTAGAAAAGCCAAATCAGGCTTTTCTAAACTCGAAATTTTACTTCATGCGCCATGCGTATAAAACACTGATTTAAAGTGAAGTTTAAAATATACTGCTTAGTTCTGATTACATGTTTAATAATTTTATAAATGTTTATATAGAATATGTGAAAGTATACTTAAAAGAAAAAATCCCCGTATGTGTTGTAAAGTTGTAAGTTCTAGCGTTCTCTTTTTGAAAATCTCTGCATCGTGACAATTTGTTTGACAAATTATGATTTATTTGTCACATTGATAATCATTTACCAACATATCAACATTTCATGTTTAAAATACCCTACTGTTAAAGCAGGACTGCAACTGTTCGCAGTAAATACATACTAAATTTGGTCATATTAAAAAGAAAACAGAGTTTAGATCTGTATAGAATCACAATCAGCTTTAGGCATGAGTATTTTGACGCCCATTATAAGATATGTACCATACTCTTCCTAATATATCATAAAAAATATTAATTTCTTAGTAAAACCACCTGAAACCCATAGAAAATTTTAAAACACCGCTCCACCCCCTTAATCTCCCAAACATCATTTAACTCGAAGCCTCGCCGACACGACAATGAATAGAAGTCACTTAAACCGAAATAAATGTCGGGAAATATTTAAAAATCACTACCTGCTGCCCATTCTTATGTAAAACTTTAATAAACTCGCCCATTGTCCGCCTTGCCGCTACCGAAATTTTTTGAAATGTGTCAAGAATAAACCCATGTCAACAATGAAGGAGAGGAAAAAAAGGCCGTTGCGTAAAAATCGATACCCGAAAAACAATTAAAAATAATTGTATTCTCGTTTCCGAGGAGGTAGCGCTTTTAATGGCTTTCTTAGCGGGGCCGTAATGGTCTTAAACCTACACTTAAAAGAGTGTTAAAAATAAATTGTATGAAGTAATTAACACTATGGTTGGCTAAGTAGGCTCTAATTACCGTGTGGGAGGGGCACGGCGAATAAGAAAAAATCAACTGCCAGAGATTTGTAATTTTCAGAATGAATTTTCTCAGGATTGCTTTTATGTGCGTGTGTGTGTGTTGCATGCTTAAATTGAGATTTCCTCATTTTAACTATTGGAAAGTAATGAAAAAAATACACACATACAGGTAGATTTTTCAAATGGGTTTCTTCATAAATGAGAACTTAATTTTTGCTGCAAGTAATAATTATATGACATAACTTAAATAGTTTTTTTAAGAACGATAGTTTTCTTTTTTCGGGAATATTTCCGAATCAAAAATGTTAGTGGATATATCCATTTTGAGGTCCCCGAGTTGATTAAGACCATCTTTTAAAAATGTCTCTCCTTCTGTAATTCTGTCCGATTAAGCTGTTTAGATGACACTATAAACTTAAGGTTTTTATTTCAATAGTTGTATTCGATCAACTTTTGGTGGAAATGCGGAAACCGGAAGTGGTATTTTACTCTTAACATTTTTTTGGATTTTTCGTTAATATTGATCATATAAAAAAAATCTTGTTAAGAAAAGTTATAGATAATCAAAAAATTTGCATTTAATGTTTATGCACATATATCCGAAAATTCTATAAATCTCGAAATATTGAAAATTTCATAAAAATTTTATCAAATCGAAAATCTAAGATACTTACAAAAATTGCCAAAGTTTTTAACGTCGACCGAAAATTTAATTATTAAATGAGCAGTTTTGAACTTACACTAAATCAGTGTTTTATACGCGTAGCGCATGAAGTAAAATTTCGAGTTGGAAAAGTCCGAATTTGAATTTGAACGTTTGCTATCACGTTTATAAATTAAAGCATTAACATTAAATTCTAAATAACCCTAGTTAGTTATGGTTATTGAGGTTATGTATAATACGGATCTCATGCCTTAATTTATTAGTTGTAATCCAACAATAGAAATCTACTAAAATGTTTCATTAATACAAAAATGTTAGTATCATCCTTATAACCGTGGTAAAGGTGTACGCTTATGTGTATAAATAAGCCTGAATAACTTTATATTCAACTAGATTTGTTATGTTACTTTTGTGGTTATGTTTTGAATATGATAATGAACAATTGACAGCAATTGAGTCATAAAAAACTCGGCATGTAATAATTGGGCCCAAAATGTTTATCATTCAACATGTTTGGATTTGTTTGTGATGTATGTTGTACTCTGGTTGATCTATTTTGTACGATTGCAAAAATCCCAGACACGTTCACGATTAACAATCCGGTCATCAGATAATTCCCCAACAGTTGGCAGTGAACTCCCAACTGTTGTCTCTGATGAACAGGTCCATTGGTCGACAGCAACTGAGTAATAAAATATTACTCCATTACTTGAATATTATAAAACTTAAAAAAATGTACTCTGTTAAAAGAATGTAAATATTGCTTTTCACGAGTATAAAAAGTAAATATAAAAACAGTAATTCATATTATAAATAATCAATGTGTTATCTCGTTATTTTTTAATTGCATACATAAACATGCATGGACTGACAATTATGTGCGCACGGTGATTTTTTTTTTCTGCTGGTTTTTTCTTACACTGAAAAATGGTAGTTGCGGCGAGTAATAATTGTAATTAATACTCGGTGCGGATCATGAATAACGAATTAATAAGCTGCCAATTATTGCTATTATTGTTCCTCTAATTGCAAAACGATTAATGACACAATAATCCGGCTTGCTAGCATGAAACACAAGGATACAGAGCCCACCTGTACAACAAACCGGAGTAGTGGCAACAATGTTTTCAGTAGAGATTAAATTAACCGACATTTTCAATTTCCGGTAATTTTCATGTGTTTTGACTTCACTCTAGTTAAATTTTGATTCATTTAGAGGTTAAGTTTTTGTTTATGTTTTTGAAAATGTCTTTCTTTTGGTGAATTATTTAATTGAGATTTACTTTTAACAAGTGTTCCCACTCTATATTCATGCTTAATTATAGAGTGGGAACACTTGTTAAAAGTAAATGTCAATTAAATAATTCACCAGAAGAAAGACATGCTCGCAAACATATACAAAAACTTAACCTCTAAATGAATCAAAAAACAACGAGAGTAAAGTCAGAACACATGAATATGCAATGTTGCCACGTTACTTTAAATGTAACTAAAGTGAAGTAGGAACGGCAATTCTACTAATACGGCTATGATAGACACGTTGTCATTTTTAATAAACATTTCTTGAAAACAGGGTTTTCCAAAAGTAACGGATAGATTCTACATAAATATACCTTTACTAAAGAACTGAATAGAAACTTAATGTACAGGGTGCAGAGGTAAATGCTGGTTTCATTGTTTCTTCCATCTACATGAATGACAGACACAAACTAATATATACTCTGTTTACAGCTCATTCCATGTGTGGTCCGAACCGGGTGGTACATATTTTGGGGCGGCATTTTTTATATTTAGTTTTAGTTGTAAAAATCAAATTGTTCACTTCATAAGTTTACTATTCAATTTCTACTAACTATGAATTACTATATGATTTCGAATATTATTCCCTATCGTCAAGTCAATGTAGGGTTGAATATATTATCTCAAAAAATTTGGCTCGGATACAGACATCAATGGTGCCGACGTCGAGTAGAAGTGATTTAAGACTACAAAATCTTGCAATGCTGTTCATTGGACAAGGAATTACAAATAATAAAAATGTTGAGAGCATTATTTCCACTATGACAGATAGAAGAGTAAATATATAAATATTCTTACATACACATATGTGTATAATTTGTTTATTTATCTAAAAAAAAGAAATTATTCATTATTATATATAAAATAGGGCTTTTCTAAACTCGAAATTTTCCTTCATGCTTAATCTGGGAGTGAAAAACACTCGCTAGAAGCGAACATTTACTTCGTCTATGTATATATGTATACTTAAAAGAACAAGTCCCTGTATTATACACATACATAATATATCTTATTTTCGAAAAAAAACAGTGAGTTACAAAATTGTAAAAAATCTAACATTTAGCTGCTTTTAAATTGTAATAATTCCTAGCAATCTTAGCATATTAGGTTAATTAATGGCACATTGTCGGAAGAATCTATGATGTTTGATTCAGGAATAGGAGCATCTTTACAAATCAAGTTTAAATTGCAATCTTTGGGAATATTTTTACAATTTGAATATTTAAATAAACACAAATTTGGCAGTCTTCAAATTTTTCAATATATTTCTTTATTTAGATTGCACCAAGCAAAATGATGAAACATGTCTCTCGAGTGCCAGTCTATTTCTATTAACACAAGAAATTTAAGAAATGTAGAACATTATTGCTAGTACACGAGTTAAAACCAACTTTAAAATCAAGTGACAACTTATCCTTGCCCACAAGCATTTATTCGATGGATTGTATTTTCATACACTACTCATTGATTTATGTTAAAAGTTTTACTTTCTTATTCAAATCCATTACATTTTAATTAATTGATCTTCCACATTTGACAACAGGCGCCTGTTAAACACACCCTAAAACAATATTTTTTGTTACACTTCTTATTCCAAGGCGCTCTTTAGACTTAATTGAGTTCCAGTTGGGATGGACATACCATCATAAATAACGAACTGGAAAAGTGATTAAAGCGGAGAAAACGTAAAAGCGGGAGCTGGTGTGTTATTAACGGATCTCCGGGCCTCTTTTGCGGTCGGAAATAGCGATAGCAATAGCAATAGCAACACCGACACTCGGAATACGTCTAGCCGGTAGTTAACCGACTGCAATTATAAACCCCGAATCTTTCTGCCAATTCTTTATACCTTGGGTAAGGATAATTTTAGGGTAGAGCACCGAAAAGTATAGTTTTTACTCTAAATGTTTAAGCTTGAGCTTGTTTACCTGAAATATTTTAATTAACTTTAATGTGGTGTTCAGTAGGTCGAAAACATTCATTAGTTTGTTGCAAATATTGCTATAATGAAATACACAGTGTTGTGATTTTCGTAATTTTTCTAAACGTTTTATGGTTGTGTATTTCGTATAATTTTATGCTTTCAATCATTCTGAAATATTATTATTAAATTAAGTGTTGCGTTTAAACTTTTTTAGAATTCCCACAGATGCATAAAATCTGCAAAAAAAACCGTAAATATAAATTAGCATATACAGGGAATTTCGCAATTTTTTTTCAAATGTATACATACAGATTGAGCTTTTTTGAGAGGGCACCGCACTATATGTGTATAAAGATTTATAATCATCTTCCTCCCATTGGTAAAACTACGGGAAATTACAGTATGGAAGAATATTTAAATCATACCAGAATGTAATTACCTATTTATTGTATATTTTATTTTTTGATTTGTTTCATGTTTTATAATGTATGTAACTTAATGTACAATATGTAATGCAATGAAATAAATGATATTATTATTATTATTATTATTATCTTATTTATAGAAAATTAACAAAATATATAACATCTATTCTAGATTAAATATAAAAACAAAATATATTTCTGTAAATCGGCTATCGACCTGCAGTTTTTCAGCCTGTCTTTGTCATTAGTGTCGTTGTCCTATTACTTGTCATATTGTCAGCGTTGTGCAGAGCTGGGACGAATCCTCGTAAAAAGGATTCGAATCACGAATCCGAATCACCTAATATGATTCGAATCACGAATACTCGAATAAAGGATTCGTAAGAGATATATATGAGATTCGAATCCTGATTTTTTGAATCACGAATACAAATCCTTCAAGAATAAATTTGATTTTATTATTTTTTTTACAACCATTAATATGAGCCGTTTATTTTGAAAGTGGCCTAAATCCATTTTTGAATTTTTTTCTGATGACGGTAGAAACGGTTATTATTTGACGTTATCTGTCATAAATAACAATTTGCGATTAAGAATATTTAAAGTATATGATAATTATTAACACATACGTTTTCACAAAAACATTTTTTTGAAAATGACCTAAGTCCACTTAATTAGTAATAATGTCCGAAAGTGCGGATCTTCAAATTTATGAAGGTAGTGATGAAGGTAATTTTATTTAATCATTAATCAGTATTAATTATGTTTAATTATTGCAGTGAAAATATTCACTTAATATACACTTACAATTGAATTTTAAGATAAAATATTAAATTTATAAAAATTATTACACCTTTGGGTATGAATAAAAGTACAAGACTATTTAATTCAGAGAGTGAAGACGAGTTGGAAAATATTGATTTTAACCAGAATCGCAAGAGAAGGAGAATTTTAGAACAATATTCATCATTTGAAGATGAAGATGCAGGTGAGGCTTTTCACGACAATACCTCTGGAGCAAGATTTAGAGAAAAGAATGGTGACACCTACATCCAAAAATTACGAAAACTTAAACGAAATACCGGGAAAAAATACTATACTCAAACTGGAAACATTATACCTGCAAAAGTGTTTCAAAACAAAAATTGCCTTTGTCGTAAATTTTGTATAAAAAATAATGAAGAAACAGAAAGAAAGAAAGAATACTTTTGAGAAGTTTTGGAATTTGGGAGATTTTAATAAGCAAAATGTATTGCTATACGAAGCTACCGAACGTTATGCTGTGAAACGAAGACGTCCAAAAAACGGAAAAAGTTTGCCAAGAAATTATAGTTTTAGGTATTTTTTAAATTCTAAAAACGGGAAAGTTTCCGTCTGTAAAAAATTCTTTTTGGATACCTTTAATATATCTGAAGGACGATTAAAACGTGTATTAAACACGGCAAATGTAGGGAATGATTTACGTCGACATATGGCTGGATCATCGAGAAGGATTTCTAACGAAGAGAAAAAGGATGTTCAGAACCATTTTAAAAGTTTTTCCAAATTTGAATGCCATTATACTAGATCTCATAACCCTAATAGAAAATATTTACATCCTGATCTAACTCTAAAAAAATTGTTTAATTTCTACGAGCTTTATTGCAAGGAAAATAATAGAAAAGCAGTTAAAGATTAGACTTACAGAAAGATATTTAAACAGGATTTTAATTTGCATTTCCACCAACCCCGCAAAGATACATGCCAAAAATGCGACCTATTAAACATTAAAATTAAAGCATCGGATGATTATGATGAAAAGAATAAACTTATGAAAGAACATGATGTCCATTTAAGACTAGCAGAATCAGCAAGAAAATCATTAAAACAAGATCAAGAACTAGCATTACGTAATCCAGATCATTATTTCGCATTTTCTTTCGACTTGCAAAAAGCATTACCTTACCCAAAGTTGACTACTTCAGTAGCATACTATAAACCAGGTATGGGCAACCTTTGAGATGTTGAGGGCCAAATTTTAGCGTGCAAATACGTTCGCGGGCCGCGTTTAAAAGTACTTAGTGCATTTTAAAGTAGTGATAATATTTTTTGCGATAGATATTAGACATGAAATAATACGACAATTTTATTATTGTTCAATTTATTAAAATAACAAAATGAAATTTAAAAAAATGGTACATTATAATTAAATCGTTAAATTTGCAATTGTTACAAACTACGAAAGTTAAATACACCGAAATCAATGAGACACTTGAGCTTGAATTTGGGAAACTAATCCATCGATATTTGGATTAATTCCACTGACACAAAGACGTAAAGAATTTTCCAAATTATCGTCAGTCAGTCTTGTATGATGTGTTGATTTATTAACTTTCATCAATGAAAACAACTGTTTGCATTTATAAGTATTGCCAAACGCACAAATCAATCTTCTTGCAAATTTTCTAAGCTGCGGAAAATTGTCTTCTTCTAGGTATTTTTTATAGAAATCGCACAACTCTACGTCTTCAAATTTGGATTATAGGAGTGAGTTTTCTTGAATCTCGATCAACTCCATTTGTAAGCGTATTGGAGCATTTTGTACAATATATGTTGTAGGAGTAGCAAATAAACTGAAACGGTCTTCCATGTTTTTGAAGTCGCAAAATCTGTTCGAAAATTGTTCCGACAGTAACTTGAGTTCTTCAGCATATTGAGCATAAGCAATATTTTCATACGCAGAGAGCGTGTTGAAACGGTAACGGTTACCAGACAGCATCTGTGACTCCCACAAGCGTAGATTGATCTGAAACGCTTTTTAATGGCTGTACAAATCATTTACTAACTGTCCTTATTTTTGAAGTTTCAAATTTAAATTATTCAAATAGCCTGTAAGATTGACCAGAAATGCTAAGTCACATATCCATTTTGGGTCACTTAATTTAGATAGTGGTTTATCTTTTATTTTCATAAAGTCTGCTATCTCATTTCTAAGCTCGTAAAACCGTTTCAACATTTTTCCTTTGCTCAGCCATCTGACTTCACAATAATATGTTACGTCGTTATATTCAGCTGATATTTCATCCAAAAACGCCTTGAACTGACGATGGTTAAGCCAAAGTTGATGGTTTTTACTACCACATTCATAACATTCTGGAGTCGAATGGACTTAGAACACAAGTTCTGTTGGTGGATAATGCAATGAAGGACTATCAAATCATCTTTTTGCACATTTAATTCTGTTGCTTTTTCATTCAAAATTCCGATAAAACCTTTACGTAAGCCGACCATAGAAGGTGCACCATCAGTGCATACTCCAATTAATTTTGACCATGGCAAGCGAAAACTTGTGAATACCTTTTGAACTTCAATAAAAATATCCTCTCCTGTAGTGTTTCCTTTTAGCGGCTGTAAAGCAAGCAATTCCTCAGTAACAGTGAACTCCTTATCAACACCTCGAATAAATATAGCCAGTTGAGCTGTGTCAGACAAATCGGTGCCGGTGCTCACGTCTAATGGTATGGAAAATGATTCAAAACCAGCCATACAGTCAGTCAATGTTGTTTTTATATCATTAGCCATCATTTCTATACGTCGAACAACAGTTCGTCTTGACAAACAAATTTTTTCAAATTCTTTTTTCTTTTCCGGACACATAATACCGCAAACTTCTAGCATACACTCCTTGATAAATTCTCCTTCAGAAAATGGTTTTAATGTCTTTGCCAATTTTTAGCCAACTATAATACTAGCTTTCACAACATTATCAAGTTGTGTTCTTTGTTTATAAAACATTTGTTGCTGTTTTTCCAAATTTGCGGTAAGCTTCTGGATTTTGTCTGTTCTTAATTGTCCTGTCAGTGAGTGCAGCGTAGCATGCTTAGTTGAGTAATGCCTCTTTATATTGAATTCTTTCATTACTGAAATGGATTCATTACACAGCAAACAAATAGGCTTATCATTGTGCAAGATATAAAAGAATTCTTCAGTCTATTTTTCTTGAAAATGGCGACCCTCTGTATCTACTTTTCGTTTCTTTCTACCAGACATCATTTTTGTTTACTTTTCGTTCAATAAACTTAATAACAAACTATAGTTAGTAACCACTCAAGATGCACACAAAGTCACAAAGCAAGTTGACGGCTCGAGCAGTTCGCTAGGATATCGCTTGTTCAAGTTATCACCTCGGTAGCTCAAATAGAACTGAACTAACGTTCGGGCTATCCACCCGCTTATATAGGCAAAATTAACTAATAATCTGGAATAAACTAGTTTTGAATAATTGAGAAGTGATAAATCTTTTGATGTGTCGTCCGTGAGGCGGCAAACCTCAAAGAATTTGATCGATCAAGTCGACTGGCGGCGATTATCAAAGAGTGAGGCGGCAAACATCAAAGAATTTGATGTTTGCCGCCTCACTGTCACTCCCGTGAGTATAAGTACCTAATGTAATATTTTTTTAATTGGGTTTTTTCAAAATGTCTCGCGGGCCGGATCATATCTTACAGCGGGCCGGATCCGGCCCGCGGACCGAGGGTTGCACATATGTGCTATAAACGCAATATGTACGTTCTAAATTTGGGAATTCACAATTTTCATGATGATAATGTTCACATGTACGTTTGGGATGAAACTATTGCATCCAGAGGTTCACAAGAAATAGCTTCATGCATCTTGAAACATCTTCAAAATTTAAGAAGTCAAAAACATATTATAGCTTACAGTGACATGTGTGCAGGACAAAATAGGAACATTAAAATAGCTTTAACATGGCTTAAACTTGTCCAAACTGTTGAACATAATGTAGACATAATAGATCATAAATTCCTAATATCAGGACATTCGTTTTTACCGAATGATAGAGATTTTGGCGTCGTAGAAATGCTATTAAAGAAAAATAATTTAATGTTTGTTCCTCAAGATTATTATAATGTTATCAAAAAGTGCCGGAAAGGTAATATAATAACTATAATAACTTTCTTCTAAATGAAATGAAACAAGAGGATTTCAAATCAACAAGATTATTGGAGGACGCAGTTTTTAAAAGGTTGAAGAATTCTAACGGAGAAGCAATAAATTGGTTACAAATAGTCTGGATGCGTTTTTTGAGAAATGAACCATATAAAATTATCTATAAGATATCAATGGATGAGAATGCAGAGTTTAAAATCTTGGATTTATTACCACGTCGGGGTAGACCAAGAAAATTTGAAAATATTATATTGACACCACTTTATAAAAATGTAAGACCAATTACAACATCGAAGTACAAGGACATGATGGACTTACTTCGATATATACCACCGGAACACCATGACTTCTTTAAATTCCTCCCGCATACACAAAATGTAAATGAACAGTAAATTTTTATGTAATTTATATAGTTAGAACATTTCTTGAATAGTATAAATTGTGTTTTTAAAGTATTGTGAAGATACATAAAATAAATTGAGTATTGTTTTTCAATTTGAAGCAATTTAAAATATGTCGAATGGACTTAAGCTCTTTCAAATTTTATAACATATATAGGTGTTCATTTTGAAAGCGGCTTAAATCGATTTGTGGTAAGAAAACAAATATTATTCACTTAATTTTTTAAAATTAATGATATTTTTAATATTAATGAAATGCAAACTTTTAAATATCTCAATTTAAACATAAATGGACTTAGGTCACTTTCAAAATAAAAGGCTCATATATAAATATCGTTACCAGTTGTTTAAACAAAAATTCTTAAAACCTAATTAATTATTATTAACACTGATCATCGTTGATAACAGACTAAATATCTGATTCCCTGTTACTCTGATTGAAGATGTATTTGTGTGTTTCTGAACTTCACTTCAAATCAGTGTTTAGTACGCGTGGCGCATGAAGTAAAATTTCGAGTTTAGAAAAGCCCGAAAATTTGTCTCGGGTCGCTGCGCGACCCTCGACAAATTTTCACAGGGCTTTTCTAAACTCGAAATTTTACTTCATGCTTAGCCTGGGAGTGGAAAACACTAATTTAAAGCTTCAAATTGAACTCTAAGAAAAAGCAAGGAATATCTAAAGATTTACGGAAAATAGGCTGAATTTGGAATACGTATACTTAAAAGAAAAACTCCCTGTATCTGTTTGCTCCGAAGAAATATGAATAATTATAAACCATAATGAAGATAACAACTAATTCTCAAAAAACACTCGTTAATTAATATTATACACAATTGACGTTTGTTAAACAATGGCGGCCCCCCCTGAAATTTTCAAATTGATAAATTTTTATATGTAAAAGCGGGACCGTAAGAGCAAAAAAAAATATATTTTTCTAAGCTCCCCCCCACGAAATTTTTATAACCCCCTCCGAATTTTTTTTCTGGCAGCGGTCTTGGTAGTTCTTTCAGCTTATAAGTATTTTTTTGTTCTAGTACCACTAGTTTTTTCTGCTACTAGTAGTAGTACAGGCTCCGTCTACGGAACTAGAAGCTCTGTCTGCTAATAGCGGCAGTTCTTTCTGTTTTTAACTGAAAAAAAGTAAACAGTTTGTAGTACTGGTTCTTTTGGCTAATAGCACTTAGTAGTGCTAGTACAGGCCTCGTCTGCTGGTAGCAAGATATCTGAAGCTACAACCATCTGAGCTAGAAGTTCTGGCTGGTAATAGTGCTAGTTGTTTCTGCCCATTTTCTGTAAATCTCTAGATATTCCTTGTTTTTTTTTAAGTTCAATTCGAAGCTTTAAACGAGTGTTTTCCACTCCCAGACTAAGCATGAAGTAAAATTTCGAGTATAGAAAAGCCCCGTGAAAATTTGTCGAGGGTCGCGCAGCGACCCGAGACAAATTTTCTGGGCTTTTCTAAACTCGAAATTTTACTTCATGCGCCACGCGTATAAAACACTGATTTAACAAGAAATTTAAAAACACACAAAAGACATTTTTCATGTTAATCCTCACAATTAATTCGAATTATTTTTGACGATTCAAATCCTTTTGTAAGTATTCGAATCTTTTTATAAATATTCGAATCCTTTTATAAATATTCGAATCCTTTTATAAATATTCGATCCTTTTATAAGGATTCGAATCGCCCACATTTGGATTCGAATACGAATCCTCTTAAAAATACGTAACGAATCCGGATCACGAATCCAGTTGAACTAAAGTATTCGAATGCCTCTTTTGAATCCTCTAAAAGGATTCGAATCCTGAATGATTCGAATCCTGCCCAACTCTGGCGTTGTGTCTATGTCAGTTATTCAGTCGTTGTCTATGAAAAATTATGACTTGAATTGATGAGTTGTTGTGATTGGATGTTTGTATTTAGGGCTGATGTTGGGATTGCACGGGATATATAGGTGGTTGATTAGTTCGTGGATATAAGGGTTTAAGGCAAATTTTTAGGATAGGTGGATGATTCATTGTTCTAGGGGGAAAATATTGCATTTTTGGTATAGGAGGACATTGGAAGAGTTATGTAACGGGTTCTGTAAGTGTATTATTTTGGTGAGTACTCTGAGGGCCAAACTTTCAGCAGCTTGGAGATGATTTTGGACTGAGAGCACAGGATTGTGATGTAGGACAGCAGCATAGTCGAGCAAAAGACGACAGATCTTGTATATTTGAACGGTAGTTTTGGTAGTAATACCTTGGTTACGATACGTTAATGTTCTGAAATGTCGTGCCCTTGCTCGAACTTTACCTTTGAGGTTTTGGGAGTGTAGTTTGAAGGAGAATTTGGAGTCAAATGTAATTCTAAGATACTTGGCGGTATTAGCTGGGGAGATGCGGTGATTATTTATGGAGACTGTAAAAGGTGAGTTGTTGGGTCGATGAAAAGAAATTAGTAGTTGTGATTTGTTGGGATTGATGCTTATTCTCCATTTAGCAAACCAAAGTTGAATGCTGTCAATCAGACCCTGCAGTATACTAAGGGCTTTTAATGTGGCTGCATGGGAAATTAATGCAGTGTCATCGGCAGTAAAGGATATAATGATTTGTTGAGGTATTGGGGGTTAGGATTGTATAGATCATGGACGTATATATTGATGATGAGCAGAGATAGAGGAGAGCCTTATGGCATACCTTGTTGGGGAGTAAATGAGAAAGAGAGTTGCGGATTTTTTACTTTTAGGGATCTATTGAAATTATTTAAAAGGTTAAGTAAATGTTTAGGGTTGTTAAGGAAGTTACATTTAAACAGAAGTCCTCGATGCTAGACGGAGTCAAAGGCCTTCTGATTGTCTAAAACTAAGATTATTAATATATAGGGTGTTCCAACATTAGGGGTTAGGATGGATAAACGAAGAGTGATAGGTGTTCCATGAAGCCGAATTGGTAGGGTGGGATGCGGTCTGATACATATTGTAGGAGTTTAGTTTTGAGGATATTTTCGAACATTTTTCCGAAGACTGGGAGTAGTGTGATGGGGCGATAACTGGATACTAGAAGAGAATTACCTATTTGTTTTGGGATACAGGTTATCACGCCTCGTTTCCATTCACTTGAGATAATTTGGGTATTGTACAGGGTGGACCAAAAGATCGTTTACATTTCAAATGATGATTTAAAAGAAACTAGTTATGTTAGATAAAAACTTTCTATTTATTATTAAAGTAAACAAATAGGGATTTTATTTTTTTTAAATTACATCATCCATATGTGATTCTTGACTATTTTGACACTGCTGCAACCTGGAGCGGAAATTTTCAATGACGCCCTCACAAGTGTTTCGTGAAATGTTTTGCATTTCCTCTCGAATATTTTCCTTTAATTCCTCTAGGGACACTGGGTTGCTGTTGAAAACTTTACTTTTAACGTATCCCCAAAGAGAGAAGTCCAGTGGGGATAAGTCCGGGCTACTAAAATTTTCGTAAAGCTAGTGAACCTCTCTAACATTTCGTTTGCAAATTGGAGCCTGAGAGCGTGATCTTGAGGCTTTAATTCCTGTACCATTTGGATATTGTACGGATGTAAATGTAAATCTTTGTGAAGAATACGAATCAAAGATGTTCTGGGCACACCTAAGGTGTTAGACCGCTTCCGAGTAGAGAGTCCATGATTTTCACGAATACACGCTCTTACACGCTCGACCTTTTCGGGATTTCTTGATGATCTAGGTCGGCCGGATCGTGGTTGATTCATTGTTGAACCTGTCTCCTCGAACTTCTGTACCCAATTTCGAATCAATTGAATCGATGGAGTTTCATTTTTACGCCGTATGTTGTATTGAGCGCAAAATTTTCGTTGCGCTAGAGTAGAAGAATCGTTGTTGCGGTAGTACTTGCGTACACAGAACGCACGTTGTTTTTCGCTTTACCGCGCCATGGTACTGAATTCCCATTGGCCGCTCTTGCGCTTCGTAACCCCTCCGCCCACACCGCTGTCGCTGCTCGTCGCAGCTACCGATTCAAATTTTAACGGACTTTTGGTCCACCCTGTATATGTGGTTAAAGATGTTTAGGATGTGTTGATGGGTATTTTCGGGTAGGGCTCTGAGGATTAGTTTAGGAACGTTATCATAACCTGGAGTTCTTCTTTTATTTCATCATTTGGGGAGAATTGGATTTGAAGGATGTGTACCAGAAGTTTATATTATCAAAAAAGTCTTTATCGTAACTGTTATGGTCTGTCATTGTGTAGCAGTTGGAAAAATTTTGGGCAAAGATATCTGTCATTTCTCTGTCATCGGTCACGTTAGTATTTAGTGTAGGGTTCTGTATTTTCTGTAAATAGTCATTTTTCTTGTATTTTGATAGTTTTTTAATTTCACGCCAATATACTTTATCCTCTAGTTCGTTGATTTGGTTGAATTTTAAAATCCAAAAGTCAATTTTATATTCTTTAATGAGTGCATGCATGTCTTTGTTTAATTTGTTGAATTTTTGTCTTAGACAGAACATTACGTCTTCAGGTTGGAATTGGTTATTTTTTAATAGCGTTCAATTTGAAGCATCTAACACATTGAGTTTGAGTTTAAAGGGCAGCAATTAATAACCAATAGAATGGCATGAAAATCGACCAAATATATCTATGTACGCTATGATTTATTAGGAACTTATAAATGCACATATTAAATCAGTATATTTTGAACTTCACTTGAGATCAGTGTTGTATACGCGTGGCGTTTGGAGTAAAACCCTTGGTTGAAGTAAATTTTAATTAAATAATTCAGCAGAAGAAATGCACTTTCACAAACATAAACAAAAATTGTATAGCATAACCTCTTAATTACTCCAAACAAATAAAATTGCGATGGTGTCTCGTTAATTTTATTAAAAGTTTAAAACTAATAACTAAACTAATAACAACGTATTCATAATATTTGTGATGGTTAACACTTCTCTTGAATATTGACAGGCGTTATGATTTTTATAAAGGATATTTGACTAATATGATCAACATTGTTTTAAATTTTTAACTAATTAAATTAATATGTATAGAAAGAAGAGTTGGTCACAAAGACAAATGCCCATTTTCAAAAACCCCTAAATCCATTTTTTACAAAAAGAAACTAGTATCGCTATTTGTTAGTATATAGTTAATGAAATATTTTAGCACGAAATTAGCCATCAAATTGAATTAAATCTTGCTGTAAAAATGTGTGTAAGATCGCTGTTGGTTTCAAAAACCCCTAAATCCACTTGCGTATACTTTTCAAACACCGCTAAATCCAGTGACGCAATTTTCTTAAACAAAAACCGCTAAATTCATTGTAGACTTAATTGTAATATTAAATTTTATAACAAAAGTAGCTAGATCCAATTTTGTCGATTTTCGCGCTCAATTAACGGAAAGATATATAAAACAAGGATACAATAATCGACGGGAAGGACTATAACAATATATTTAAAAAAATTGGTTGTGTAAAGAAATTAGATGCACACATTTCTGTCATTATTAAACCTACTCCTTCACTTCATTTTAAAATAAACTCTTGTAAAAGAATCGTGTTGACAATAAAGCAAAACAGGAATTATATTAGTTCATGATGAACCACACTACAACTCAGATATTAAACCATATACAAAATAGGTAAACAAATTGGCTCAACTAACCCATTACTTGTAAAATTAAAGAAAGTAAAACTAAACCCAGCAAAAATTGTGAATGTAAATGAACTCCTCTCAAAACTACGGCATTGACTGGCAGAGAAAAGCGATACAAGAAAACCTCAACTACTAAAAAAACATCATTAGAAGATACAAAGCTAGAGGAAGACAAATATAGTCTTATCACAGGTTGATTTATAACCTTATTGCAGGATAAAGTATAGCCTAGTCGTAGGTCAAAATTCAGCCTTCTTCCAAGTCAGAATATAGTCTTGCCGCTGACTTACATTAAGCTGTGTTTCAAGTTAAAATATTACAGTATCGTAGGTCAAAATATAGCCTTATCTCAGCCTAATATATTGCCTTATTGTAGGTCAAAATATTGGCCGATTGTAGGTCAAAGTATTGCTGAGTCACACATCAAATTATAGCTCTATTACAGGTCAAAATATAGCTATATAAAGTATGGCCACATTTTGACGTAACAAGGCTATATTTTGACCTACGACAGGCCTTGCCTCACACCCAACTATAGTCGTATTGGGGGTTGATATATAGCTTTATCGCAGGTCAAAGTATAGCCTAGTCGTAGGTCAATTGTGTCATGTTGAGAAAATCTTGATACAATAATGTTTTAATCTTGATTTTAAAGTTGTAATTCAATCTTGTAACAATGTAGAATTTCTTGTTAAACCAAATTTTCTGGCTTTTCTTAACTCAAAATTTTACTTCATGCGCCACGCGTATAAAACACAAATTTCAAGTGAAGTTTAAAATATACTGCTTTAATAATAAGGCCAAAAATGAAAACATTTGTGAAAAAATTGAAATTTCCGATAACACATTTTAACATATAAGTTTTGTGTTACATGTTTAAAGAATAACATTTAATTTATTTGTTTTAATTTTTATATCTATCATATAAAACTAAGTGATTGGATAAAATGTTCAAAAATAAATTGAATGAATAAAAGTCAAAAACCCCTAAATCCCGATTTATTTTCAAAACCAGCTAAATCCAATTGTTTTTTAATGATTCGAGAAAAAGTATGAAAATAAGATTTTACTCATTAGAGATCCTTATTTATCATTGTAAATACTAGCATTTTATGCTATTGAAATTTTAATTATGCATCATTCATTATGTGAATATAAAAATATTAAATTACTCGAAACCAATCAAAGTGGATTTAGGGGGTTTTGGAAATAGGCGGCTCAAATATCAAACATATTCTGCAACTGACATCTAACCTAACAAAAATAACTATCATCTACCTGATTAGTAGTAATTAAATGTCCAAGAGTTAAGTTAGCTGACGATTTGTTCAGTTGGGTTAGGATAGATGTCAAGCTCTGGAGTTCTTACGTTAGTTTACAATATTAAAAGTTTTATGGAACATGTTTAGGTTACTCTATGCAGTTTCAACCTTAGTTAATAACAATAATCAACATAATGGAAGACATTTCAAAAACATGTCTGTAATCTCTGATTCAAAATGACAACAAATTTGTTTATGAGATAATTTAGACTTTATCCAGCAAACATTACAACTCAGTCATAATTTCTACGACGATTTTCATTCATCAGAATTTTCTTCTATTTTTAAAATACCTACTGTTTATTCCATCAATTTTTATAATGATTATGATTTGTAAAGTTTAATTTTTTTTTAAATATGATATCTCGTCCTTTGCAAAGAATCCAAAGTTCGATTGTATCAATCAAATTTCATCAAAGTCTTCTTATAATATTTATTTAATTTCCTATAAAAATATTGTTATGATCCGAATGATTTGATTATGGCAAACAAATTATTCAAAATCCACAATAATATTAAACTTTCTATAAATATTATTATGATCATACTTTAAAATAAATAATTAATAAAATCATAATATAATAATTCTACAATAATATTTAACTTTCTACAAATAATATTATAATCATACTTTAAAATAAAAAAATAATTAAATCATAATATAATAATTCCACAAAAATATTTAACTTTCTACAAATATTATTATGATCATACTTTAAAATAAATAATTAATAAAATCATAATATAATAATTCCACAATAATATTTAACTTTCTACAAATATTATTATGATCATATTTCAAAATAAATAATTATTAAAATCATAATATAATAATTCCACAATAATATTTAACTTTCTACAAATAATATTATGATCATACTTTAAAATAAATAATGAATGAAATCATAATATAATAATTTTAAAAAAATACACAAGCACAACGCTTAGAAATCATTTTCTCTGAGAGTGCTGTAAAGGTTAAATATTTGGAAACGTTCCTATAAACAACGGAAAAAATAAATTTACAGTTATGACCCCTTGTTGTGAAACGTTATATGTCGATTTATGGAAACAAGTCGAATTATCATGTTAAGAGGCGATTATTAATATTACGCATTAGTTATTTATCGGTCTCCGGCTCGTACTTTATTTCAATTAAAATGATGTTCCGAGCGCTAAAGTTTCGTCGATTGCGCAACTCCGGCTGATTTATGGCCGCCACCGGACTACGCCCGGAATTAATGAGGACTTTTTTTTAATATATGCATGCAATACTATATCGGTTTTTAATATTAAAACTTACGATTTGTTTAATTAATTAATGTTTGATTCATAACTTTATTTGTGCATGAATTTATAATCATGTTTATAAAATGCTATAAATAATAATGTTTACAAATTTTAATTAAAAGCTGCATCCACCTTTCTGCAAATACGAGTATTTTATAATTTCTTTTATTATATTTTAATCTTATTGCGGATTTACTCTGCGATAATTAAAGCTCGTAATTTAAACTGAAAAATTCCTAGATTTTCTTTAATTTTAAAAATGAATTTTCAAGTTTTTCGACAGTTTTTTAAAACTTGGCAATTTTTGTAAATATCCTAAATAATTGGTGAATTTAAAATTTGTTATTCTTCTCATAAAATTCCGCGATTTTAGTTAATTTTCGAATTCTTTTCGTTTTTTTTGTGAATTTCCAAGTTTTCAGTAAATTTTTAACAATATAGTTTATCTTGAGTTTACGAAATTTCCGTTAATTCTGACTATTTTTGTGATATCGTTAAGTTTAAATATTCTAACACTTTTCATGACTTTTTGTTAACTCCTAAAATCCTGGCAGTTTTTATGAACTTCCAGAATTTTCAAGATTTTAATTGATATTTAATATCTTGACAATTTTCATGAAATAAAGATAAATGTTGACGGTTTTCGTGAATTTCTTGGATTTCAGTTAATATTAAAAATGTTGATAATTTTCATGTATTTTCGAGATTTTCGAGCTACAACATTTTTAAAATTAATAATTATTTAGGAAATATTTGCTAAGAATTTGAAAAGTTCTTAGCAATTTTCATAAAATTCCTATATATTCTTCAATTTTAAAAATGTTGAAGCTTTTCATAAACTTGCAAGGTTTATCTGACTTTTCAAGATTTGCGTCAATTTTAAAAATATCGATACTTTTCATGAATATTCGTCAATTTTTAAAACATGTTGGCAGTTTTTGTGGATTTGCAAGAGTTTTGTTGATTTATTAAATGTTGACACTTTTTAAAACATTCGTGAACTTTTACTATTATGACGCCTTTAATGAATTTCAAAAATGTTCCTTAATTTTGAATTTACTGTCAGTTAACGGAAATCAAAAATAAAGGAACATTTTTGAAATTCATTAACGTTTATTACATATTAATTTCATTAAAATTCATGATTTGAATTATTAACAAATTTTATTTATTTTCTTAATATTCATAATTAAATTACTTTTTATTATTATCGCATATTTTGTTTTATATAAAACAGAAACAGACAAAATAAGCCATAAACAAAATTTCGAGTTTAGAAAAGGCTGAAAATTTGGATTATTCACAAAAACAGTAATTCTTGCATTTTTCGCTACATCTCACTAAAAATATATAACGCTTAGATATGATGTTGATATCTAAGCGTTATATATTTTTAACTTTACTCTAAATCAGTGGTTTATACGCGTGGCGCATTAAGTAAAATTTCGAGTTTAGAAAAGACCCGTGAAAATTTGTCTCGGGTCGCTGGGCGACCCTCGACAAATTTTACTTCATGCTTAGTCTGGGAGTGGAAGACACTCGTTAGTTTAACATACATCACAACTGTTAAAATATGTATCGTATTAGTATTTTGTCATTAAATCACTATATTGACTGTATTTGATATAGTGATTTAAGTGACTTACATAATAACGTCATAATAGCCAAAATGCAGTTCATAGAGAGACATAATCAGACAAAATCCTAGCATAGTGAAAAGATAGTCAATGGCATCTGTCATGTCAATGGCATCTGTCATATCACGAGTAAAATGATATATGTCGAATATTAATGTCGTATATTGCATATAAATATCAATGTCTTGTGTAAAATGTTAATGTCATTTGTCAAATATCGCATATCAATGCCACGAGTAAAATAATGTCTGTCAAATATAAATGTCATTTGCCAAATGTTAATATCAGATGTGACGAGTAAAATAAAATCTATTGATTATCGGTGTTGAATACCTCGTGTAGTGCCAATGTCTTGTGTCAAATATCAATGCCATTTGTTAAACGTCGCATATCAACGTCATTAGTCAATGTCTTACGCTAAATGGCATTTGTCGTCTGACAAAACTTGCAAATTCACGAAAAACCGCGAAGAATTTAAAAATTAACTAAAATCGTGGAATTTTAAGAGGAGCATAAAAAAAAATGAAATTAACCGAAAATTATGATATTCATAAAAATAGCCAAGATTTAAAAAATTGTCGAAAAACTTGAAAATTCAATAAAAGTATCAACATTTTTAAAATGATCAAAAATTCATGAATTTTAAGAAAACAAACCAAAAATTGGAGAAAAAATGGAAATTCATGCAAAGCGTTAACATTTTTAATGTCAACAAAAATTTAAAAAATTCACAAAAGTTCTGAAATATTGACGATAATCTTGAAAAAATTATTGATATTCTATATTGAGTGTTTCCAATCTCAAAAACAACGAATACATTTACAAAATCTTAAACAACTGTTAACGATAATATCGATATTTTAAATGTAGATACTTTTCATTACGATATTTTGCCGTATCGATACTTTGCTATAAGATATAATCAATACTCAATATCGATACATTTTTTGATATCGGAACATCCCTACTAAGATGGCCTATATAAAGATCACATTTTTAATCAGACACGTAATTTTAAGGTGAAAGGTTAAATAAATGTAATGCGATTAGTATTTAAAATTTGGATGAACTTAAAAAAACACGCCAAAAAATGAAAAAGAAAATGTTGTGTTTCATGCGTTTTTTTTAACGTCTTATATAAAACATAGAAAAACTAATCGAATTAAAATTATTTAACTTTTTTACCTAAAATTACGTGTCTTATTGCAAATCTGATCTTTGTATAAGCCATTTTAGGTGATCGCTATGATGAAAAACTTTTCATTGGTCCGACAATTTCCGACATTTCAGAACTTTATAAAATCCTTAAATGACCTTATATCGCTAAAACCAGACGTATTTTTTTTCACACAAATTTTTCATTTTTGTTTTTAAGTTTCAATTTAAAGAAAGTTTGAATTGGTCGCACCGTGTTCTATAGAAAATATATCTAAAACTCGAAAAATTGAAAAAAGAACTTAAACATTCTCCGTGATTAACATTTTTGAGTTTATAAATTCAAGTAATTGTTTATATTATTTCTATAACATACCGATAGATATATTTTCTATATAAGAAATTCAAACATTTTTTTTTAAATTTCAATTCAAAAAAAAATTGAATTTGTCGCACTGTCTTATATAGAAGATATGTCTATCGGCATGTTATGAAAATGATATAAACAATTATTTTATTTTCAAAACTCAAATGAGTTAATCACGAAAAATGTTTAAGTTCTTTATCAATTTTTCGAGTTTTAGCAGAAAAAGATTAACCTAATAATTATAATTTACAACTGAACATATATTTTTTCAATATATTGGGTGATTCTTTTCTAAGATATTATACTTGGTATATGTTTTAAAAATATTTTTAAATAGCGCCCCTAATTAACCTTCAGATGTTGATACTTTGTTAAATTAATAAACCAGTAAAACAACAGCACTGATTTTATTTCAATACTTTATTTATTTATTATAACAGTAGGCCATTACATCTTTATAACAAATACAAATAACAATGGTAAACAGATTTTTGAACAAAAGGAAATAATAGCAAAGAAAACATACATTAAAATATAAATATCTACTAGAACTAAAAAGAAGAATATATATATATATATATATATATATATATATATATATATATATTCTTTTGAAGCGTTGTAAATTGACACCAAAAACATCAATTAATTTACAAAACATATTAATGTTATTAATTAAAACATTTCTAGGGCTGTTGTAAGCATAATTTGTTGCGTGATACTTGCTAGCAAGAAGCTGCTGCTGCCTAGTAATGCGCGTAGGAACATATAATGAAATAGATGAGAGTATCTCAGGACAATTAATTCTGCTATTTAATATGCGATACGCAAAATATAATGAAAAGTAGATTCTTCGTTTAACTAAAGGAAGAAACCCAAGATATTTAAGTATCATATCGTAATCATGATAAAATACGTGACAGCGAAAACATTAAATTTTATCATTTTACGTTGTACATTTTCTAGCCGATCTATGTGACATTTATAATAAGGTGACTATATAATTGCACAGTAATCCATAATAGGCCTTACAAGAGATATATAGAGAGATACAAAAGTTCTAATTAAATCAAAATGTGAAGTAAACCTATGTATAAAACCAAACATCTGCAACGCTTTGGCCGAGATTTTGTTGATGTGATTATTAAATTGAAGTTTTGCATCAAACAAGACTCCCAAATCATTGATTGAGTCAACTTTCTGAAGAATAAGATTATTTAATGAATACTCAAAATGTAATATTAAGTCTTTTTTACGAGAAAAACGCATGGACTTACACTTACTTATATTTAAATATAGATTATTTTCATTACACCAAACCATGATCAGATTTAGATCATTTTGAAGGGTATTACAATCATGTATAGACTTTATATTACGAAATACTTTCATATCATCTGCGTATAGAAGAACATTTAAAGCAAGACTTTTACCAATATCATTTACAAATATAAGAAAAGGTAACGGTCCGAAATGGGAGCCGTGTAGCACCCCTGAGGTTGCGTTAAATATAATATCAGAGGTGATATTATTTTCTTTAACTAACATTTTCCTGTTACAAATAAAGGACCGTAGCCATTCAAGCATGAGTCCCGAAACGCAATATGAGCAAAGTTTATACAAAAGCCTCGTTTGATTAACCCTGTCGAAGGCTTTGGAGAAGTCGGTGTAGATGGAATCCAAAACCGAGCCTTCTTCTAAAGTATCCGATATAAAGTTTTAAGAAATAAAAAGATTTGTTTCTGTAGATCTGGAAGGAAAGAATCCATATTGTTGATCAATTATTGTGGGTGAAAAGTGCAGCATCATATATTTATAGACAATTTTGTCAAACAGTTTTAGAATACATGACTAAATGGCTATAGGACGATAATTTTGTACATCCTTTTTGAAACCTGACTTAAAAATAGGGACGACATAACAACGTTTCCAAACAGTAGGAAACTTACCATCTTAAAGAGGTTTGTTAAACAGCAAGATTAGAGGAATGCATAACTCATTGGTACACGCTTTAATTATTGACGGAGGAATTCCATCAGGGCCAGGAGAACTATTTGCTTTGATATCAGAACTTGATTCTCCGATATCAGATTCAGTAAGATGAAGATAATTGAATATTATATTTGACTCTACGGTAAAAATAGGACCCACACTGGAGTGATTAGAGTGTGACTCTTGAAAAAAACTGGCGAATAAATTGGCTATATCTATATTAGAAGTAGCCATCGCTGTTCCTTTGTGCATACATGACGGAAAACTATCAACCCTATCTCTTTTAGATTTTCAGTATTTCCAAAAAGCATTAACATTATTTGGTATGTTATTTTCAATATTACGAATGTAGATAAGGTGGTCATTTTGAATGAGCCTGTTGCAATCTGATCTTAGTTTAGAAAAGGTGTTGTAATCTTTTATACATCCAGTATTCTTAAATTTTTTGTGTGCAAGACGTTTACTTTTAATTAACTTAATTAACGATGGCGAAAACCATTTAGGAAAATGAGAGTTTACTTTTCTCCTAACTGGAACATGTTTATACAAGATATTATATAATATTTCATAGAAAATATCAACAGCATCATCAATACAGTTAGATTCTAAATGGTATACCCAATTGATACTGCTTATTTCATTACAAATAGCATTAATATTACAGTTTGTAAAGTCCAAATAAAATTCCTCATTTGAATCATCATTAGCAATTGCAGCATCAAAGTCTATGTGTAATGGCGGATGGCAACTATCTGGATTACATATAGGATCACCTATGTCACAACTTATATTAGAGTTATTAGAAAATATAAGGTCTAAGATATTCCAAGTACTATTTATATTGTTATTAAACTGATATAGACCATTGCTCATAACACCATCACACAAAAGGCGGACACAAACACTATCAACACTAGTTGGCAAGAATGCTACGCAATCTTCTTCTAGAATCCATCTAACACTAGGTAAGTTGAAATCTCCAACCACAAGTAACGTAAGATCTTCATATTTATGAATGATATCTGATATTGTGTTTACATGTTCAGCATAAGTGTCCTCATGAGATCGCGGAGGAAGGTAAACACAACCAATAATATAAGAATGATAAACTATAATCCAGATCTCTTCCCGATTTCGAGTATTGATTGATATTAGTGACGACTGTAGATTCCTCTTCACAGTGATAAAAACCCCTCCACCTTTAGTAGTATCACTCGCAGCGTAATCCCGATCACAGCGATGTAAAATATATCGGTCATTAATAATTTCATTATCTGAAATATTGTCATGTAACCAAGATTCAGTTACGCATATAATATCATAATCATTTGCTAGAGTATTGTTATAAAATTCAAAGAGTTTAGTTCTAAGACCACGCACATTTTGATAAAAGACAGATAATTTACTTATATTTCTGTTTGTTATATCCCGGCAGTTTGAAAATAGCTGTTTTGGCGCGGTATAAACTCTTTTAGAGCCACACCTGGAGGCCACTTCGAAGAGTCCATAATAGAGTTAAAGTGAGGTTCATCGACTCCAAGTTTAAATGATGAAGATTGACCAGAATTCATAAGACGAAAACATTTAATATCGGCATTTTAATATTGTTTTAGCGTGATTTACAATCGTTTTAGATTCAACGTTTGGTTCTACTCTATAAACGTGTAACTATCTTTTCTTTACAATACTCGATTTAAAACCATCGTTTGGAACATTCGTTGATTCGTAAGTTGTAGAACTCGAGCCAATTATAATAGTATTTATATTATTATTGCGCTTTTTATTATTCTTGTTATTATCTTCAGTGATAGTATTAGGTTGAGTTAATTTACTATCCTTAGCAATTACAAAATCTACATCATTATTCATACGCAAACCATTACTACTGTTCCTATTTAAGGACTCGACATTTATAGATGGTCGCGGAATTTCTGTTGAAACAGTTTCAAGCTCTCTAAATTGTGTATTTGATACAGCATTTAATAAATCAGCACATTTATTCGCAGTTATATTTTCTTTTAATTCAGTAAATTCCTTTGATAAAGATTCCAATTTATCTATTACCTCCGTTTAAAACGAATTAAAAGCGGAAATAAGGCTTAGCAATTTATCATCATCTTTGGGCAAAATATTCTTATCAGCAGAATTTACACTTTTAGAACGGTTGGGTTTACGAGTAGAACAGTCAACAACGCCTTCACTTACAGTCAAGATATAATTTAGTCGAGTTGCACAAGCAGAATGAAAAGTTGAGTTACAATGATTGCAACTAACATATCTACCAGAAACAGATATTGACTGCTTACATTTAGAGCAGAAAATATCAGTAGTATTAGGATTGGTCGACATTATTAATTTAATTTAATTCAATTAAATTGTAGTAACAAGTAAAAACACAGGCTACACAGGGACACACGTTTCACCTCGCAGGGTCTATTGTGAGGACTTAATAGTACGTAAGACAAAGGAAGACCACGGTAAAAGGAATAATATTAAAAATGAAAATAATGTAAATAAATCATTAATTGATTAATATTAATACTATTGTTTTAACAAAAACAAGAATAATAGTAAAAATGAAAATAAACTTAAATAAATTCTTCATTAATAAAAATACTGCTGCGGGATATTGACTCCACGACGCAATTAAACGAAAAATAATAATACCAAATTGTATGTCATAGAAATGATGAGTTTTGACAAATTGTTAATTTTTAATTATCAATATTTGAATAGGAGTCTCTGTTTTATGTTAAAGTTATAATTATTTGTAATAGTCAAAAGATTGTTTTATAAATAAAAATAAATTAATAAATATGTAAAAATGATTATATTGTGATAGGTTTAAAATATAAAGTAAGTTTTTTCGTAGAATTACCTATTATTTTTGATGCATTCATTTAATAAGATTATATGTTTGTTTTTTCATTAGATTTTATTTAATTATTTAGTAAATTTAATCATGTTTTATTAATTTTCTTCATTTCATCAATTATATTATTTTTTTCTCAGTGATTATTTCTATTTTTTAATATATTTGGTAGTGTGAGTGATTCCTAATTTTTATATTTTTAATCACATACTTTCTTCACAATATTAGAAACAATCTGATATATATATTTATTTTCCTAGAAACAAAATCTAATTACGCTTTTATGAACATTACAAATGATCATCAGTTTTGTATTTAAGTGCATCGACATTATTGTCACGAGTGTTTTCTATCTCTTAATTAAGCATGAAGTAATGTTTCAAGTTTTAAAAACCTGAACATACGGATTGGTTTAAATTTGCAGGCTTTTCTAAACTCGAAATGTTACTTCATGCGCCAGTCGTATAAAACACTGATTTATTGTGAATGTTGAAATATACATACTACTTAATGTTTCGGTATGAGTTACTTGAAAAAGAATTTAATATTCAATGAAACAAATCATTTTTTTTCCACTGGTTTATTTTAATCACTAAGTGGTTAAAATAAACCAGTGGAGAAGAAGGATTACTTGATTTATTTAATATACACACTACTATATTAGATAGTATAAACTAATTGTCAAATTGTGAAAACTTAAAAAGTTTATTTTGATAAACAGATTCAGGTCATTAGAAAATCACGTAATAAAATAACAAAACAATTACTTAAATAATATTTGGATTAGTCGCTCCACTTCGCTACGCTACCGAGCCAAACAGACCTAATTGAGGAGTGAAAACACCTAAGGGAAGATTTAAATTAACCGCTTTTATAAAAACATCATCGGGAATGCATACTTCAAATAAAAATTTCCTGTACAGAGTACCCGTATTTCAACAGAATGTTTGGAGATCTTGGTTATTTGAAGCGACAGAGAGACAAAGTTGCGTATTTAAGGGCCCAATTATAATCTGAAAACAAATTTGAAATATCTTCTTTCGTTTTTGAGATATTGTCAGAAAACGAATTTTTTAAAATTTCGTTTTCATTTTTTTATTCAAAAACTATTAAATCCAAACATTTATAACTTTGACATTATAGAGGCACTTTTTAAAGAAAAATCTAGTAACATATTTTATGTTATGATACCTATAACATTTACCCAAGGACCAGAGCCAACTTTTGTTTTTTTTATGGGCGCCATTTTGAATTTTTATATTTTTTAGAAGAATATTTTTTTCGGAATTCGATGATGTATTATACTTATAATTTATTGTACATTTTATATATAAAATTTTAATGTTTTGTTTTTTGTAAAGAGTGCGTTGGAAACAGTTGAGTAACGCACTCATTTGACAACTCCGCTAGGACCCATGATTGTTGTTAAAATACATCACCAGTTGTTATGTATTTTAAACTAACGAGTGTCTTCCACTCCCAGACTAAGCATGAAGTAAAATTTCGAGTTTAGAAAAGCCCCGCGTAGAAAATTTTCAAGGGGCTTTTCTAAACTCGAAATTTTACTTCATGCGCAACGCGTATAAACCACTGATTTTCAGTAAAGAAAAAAATATATTACGCTTAAATGTGAAGGTGATTAATATTTATTGAGATGTAGTGAAAATGGAAGAATTATTTTTTTTGTGAATAGTTTTGGAATAATAATAATAAAAGTAGAATACAATTAGTTTGTGCAACTATTTCATACTGTTGGTATTTAGGTCATCATATCTTTAACGGGGAAAGTGTAATAATGGACACATCACTATCAATTTATGTTTTGTGTGATAATCGATACTTATTATTATTATTACAAAAGATTGACAGTTATTAAATAATTTTGACTGCTAACATAATTGACTGCTGACAAGATTTTATCGATTAATAGATATGACGTCATTGTTTCCAAGGCAATCTTTGCAAAAAAGAAAATATTTGAATTTTACATCAAATCTAAAATAAATTATGAGTGATGTATACACTGAGTTCAGAAAAAAATATTCTTTCAAAAAATATGAAAATCCAAAATGGCGCCCATAAGAAAAACAAAAGTTGGCTATAGTCCCCGGGTAAATGCTATAGTTATCTTAAAAAAAATATGCTACTAGATTCCTCATTAAAAAGTGCCTGTATTGTCAAAGTTCTAAATGCCCACATTCAGCAGTTTTTGAATAAAAAAATAAAACGATTTTTCAAAAAATCAGTTTTTTGTTGATATCTCGAAAACAAAAGAAGATATTTTAAAATTGTTTTCAGATTTTTGTTAGGCCCTAAAATACGCAACTTTGTTCTAATTTAACCGACTCTCTATCTCTTCAAATAACTGAGATCCCAATACATTTTGTCGAAATACGGACACCCTGTATGTAATTAATCATGTATTTAATTACCCGAATTATTCATCTTTTTTGTAATAATTCTTTAAACATTGTTCATTTGCAAGCGTACACATTGACGATAATTCAGCGAAATCCCATCCACTCAGCAGCCAACCCATGAAGACTTAAAATATGACCAACACCTCGCAAATAAATCACTACCATTACCAACCAAGTGTTTTCGCGAGGTTAAACAAATGAACCCGAAAACTTCACGCTGTTCGCGTGATAAATCGCGAATCTATATTTACATAAAACAGTTGTTCCTTGAAAGAAAGAAAAAAATTGAAAACGCGCACAATGACGGTCATTACTCAAAGCAGGTATTTATTGCATGGTGAGAGGAGTAGCAGAACACGGGAAAAGGTCACTATAAATGATGGTAATCCCATTATAAATGGTATACGGGAGATAAATTGATAACATTTAGGTTCGACATTTTGCTACCATCAATGTAGAAATCGTTGGCTCTTGATTAATTTCGCGCAATTTCCCCGATACGTTCCGAAGCCAAACGTGATGCGCATATTTCGTATTCTGGTGATGGTTTTTGATTGCCGGATAATCTTGATTGTGTTTTAGAAAGTTCGTGTTATGTATACCAGAAGAGGAAATACTTCGTTTATTTTATTGTACTAGAGCTATTTTATTTTAATTTGATATTTAATGGCTAAACCAAAAAAAAAAAAATCTCCATTATTCTACATCAAATACATCGATTGCTACATGCAAAATGTTCTTCAGTACTTAGTCAATACCGGCCATAAATGGGGTGTAGGTCTCCACTTCAATTTATTTAACATTCATGAAATCAATCAGTAAATATAGATGGTTTTTCGGTTAATTTTCTAATTGTATTTCTATGGTTTGTCTCAAAAATCAGCTGATCAAATTACGCGATCTAATTGACTGCCAAGAAGGCAAAATTGAGGTTTCTTTAACAAGTGACTTTTCAAAGATTCGGCGTTTATTGAATACCTTCATCAAAAAGAAAACGGTGGGTGATGGATGAAAACGGGCGGTCATATTCGGATTCGGGAGGTCCTTTTACATAAGAATTAGCAAAAATGATGTCAGGGCTCGATTTTTTGTTATTCATTATAATTATGCCCGGTATTATAAAACGTTTTATTCCCTAAATAAAATTTACTTTAGGAATAAACTAATTTATTCCAAAGATTTCGGTATTATAAACACAAAATAACTTCATTTGGCTAATAAATCTCCTAAGTAAATTATTTGTTTGTTTTTCTAACAAGTAAATTTTATTCTCCAAATAATTTGGCAGTTAAAAGTCAAAAGTGTATTATATTATTATAATAACTTTAGATTCTACTACTTGTATTTATTAATTTCATTACGGTTATCATGTCTACCATATCATCCGTGTCAGATTTAAGTTCGCTAATAGTATCTTCCCTGACAGTGATTAATTCGAACCACAAGACATTCTAAGAAATCGAAGACCCAGAGTTTTTCAAATCAGACATAACCAGGGATTTTTATACTTAGGCATACGCTTTTTAAAATTAGTTCCATTTAAAGTTTTAAACGAGTGTTTTCCACTCCCAGACTAAGCATGAAGTAAAATTTCGAGTTTAGAAAAGCCTGAAAATATGGTTTGGTCCCGTAGCGCGAAGCGCAGAGCGACCAAACCAAAATTTCAGGTTTCTCTAAACTCGAAATTTTACTTCATGCGCCATGCGTATTAAACACTGAAAATACTAAAATATTGTGAACAACTGAACTTCACTTGGAATCAGTGTCTTGTACACGTGGCGCATGAAGTAAAATTTCGAGTTTAGAAAAGCCTGAAAATTTGGTTTGGCCGCTCCGCGCTTCGCGCTACGCGACCAAACCAAATTTTCAGGCTTTTCTAAACTCGAAATTTTACTTCATGCTTAGCCTGGGAGTGGAAAACACTCGTTTAAGTCTTTTATAATTTCTAATAAGCTTTATTTTTCTTGTCCTGTGTAATTCTGTTGTATTCCACGGTTATTCTTCATAGTTATTTATTTAAATTGAAATATTGACAATTCAATTTAATAAATTGGTGGTTCCAACTGTGGCCACAATGAAAATGTATAATTTCGGTCTGTAATCTACTAATTAAATTATTTATTTCTAGAATTGCTATTTATTTGGTAGGTTTGCTTTATAATACGCAATTTTATTTGCCCATTAGTTTTCTAGGTAAATAAATTTACTCCACAAATAGTTATCTAATGATTTGTTAATCGTTTATAATACCGGGCATTAATATTATTAATTAGCAACAAAATATCTACAATGAAGCATGAAAGGGTTACCCATTTCATCATTTCGTCGGATGTAATATTTCAAAATACCGGCTATAATAATTCGTCACGCGCCATAAACCCAAATTTACATTTTCGTGTCTTTGTGCGAATTCCCGAAACGTGCTCCCATTGTCCCTCTCTAGCAATAAGGCCCAAATGGCGTAACTAATCCCTACTTGGCCCACAACCCTACATTAAAGCTGGGCTCATTCAAGGGCACCATTATTACGATACCTGCCCAGACCGCACTTGTCAATACAAACGTAAATTTTCGATTTAGTTCCACTTTTTTGACGAAATGTTTTCATTGTCGAATTCGCCACGATTATCCACGCCCGAGCTTGTAAATCTTAAGATCGGAAATTAGTTGGATAATTGGTAAAGGCGTGGACGAACGGCTGATTAGAAAAATCTTTTCAGAAAATTTTACTATTGTTCGCAAAAGTATAAGTTATGTTTCTCATACTACGAGTTTTATTTACGAAATATTTAAATTTATCTTCAGTCTTTATTTCAATGATTGTAAACATTATTATTAATACAAAATTGTGTTACCACATTTTTCCTAGAAATTAATTCCTGTTTTAAATTATGGAGGGGTTATAGAGATGAGTGCAGACGGGAATTTAGGAAGCAGGATGTTTTTACAGCACTCTGTATATATATATATATATACATATATATATATATATATATATATATATATATATATATATATTCTAGAATGTTTGAGATACATAAAATCCAATAAAAATATATACATGTCAAACAAAGACATTCATATGCATAATACTAGAGCCAAAAATGATATACGGATCAGTAAGTTTTGCGTATCAAGGGCTAAAAAAAGTTTTAGGGTTATCTTAGTTCGAAATATAACTTCATGCTGAACTGAGAGGTAGAGACACTTGCTACACGTAATTAAGTTAGCAAAAGACATACCGGGTGTTGACTTGGCGCACGCAACATAGGAAATCGCATGCTAGTTTTGACGTGTTCAAATATTGGCTCTCCTATTTATTTTAGAGACAAAATGCATTTAACTTTTTTGTAGAGGGAAACATTCTAAATTTATTAATGTTCACACTTAGCACTTTACGTTACTCTAAGTTCAAATAATTCTTCTTCTCTAAGTGCCCTCTCCGCTGCGAAGTTTGGCAATCATCAATGCTATTCTTATCTTTGAAATAGCTGTTCTGCATAATTCGGTAGATGTGCAATAGAACCATTCTCTCAGATTTCGTAGCCAAGATGTACGTCGGCGTCCAATACTTCTCCCTCCTTGGATCTTTCCTTGCATGATCAGCTGCAGCAGTTGGTATTTCGATCCTCTCATTACGTGGCCCAAGTATTCAAGCTTTCGTCTTTTGATGGTTATTAGAATTTCTCGTTGTTTATTCATTCTTCTGAGAATCTCAACATTGGTAACTTTGTCGGTCCATGACACCCCAAGTATCCTGCGATAAACCCATATCTCGAAGGCTTCTAGTTTATTGGTGTCTTTCTTATTTAGTGTCCATGACTCCATACCATAGAGCAATATGGAGAAAACGTAGCATCTAACTAATCGCATTTTAAGGTTTAAATTGATGTCATGGGTACAGAATACACGTTTCATGCTCGCGAACGCTGCGCGAGCTTTTTTGATCCTTATTCTTATTTCTTGCGTTAAGTCGTTGTTGTTACTAACATTAGTTCCTAAGTGGATATATTTGTGTACACGATCTACGGGGTGGCGGTGGATGTAGATGTTCCCGTGATCTCTATGTGTCTTTGAAATAATCATGAATTGCGTTTTCTTCTCATTCAGTGATAGACCTTTCTCCTCACTAGCTGCTACTACTTTGTTTATAATGTGTTGTAGTTCTTCTAGGGTTTCCGCTATTAGGACCGTGTCGTCTGCGTATCTGATGTTGTTGATAGCTTTTCCGTTGATTATTAATGATTTCGATAGCTAACGCCATCTAATGCTTCATAGTGGCATCGTCAGTGACACGAATGCACAAAGTGCATATACAGGTCACTGTTTCGTCCACGAGCAAGCAGAACTCTGTTTGTGAAACCAGAAAACAAATATCAATTATGATATCAATTATGATATTTGTTTTCTGGTTTCACAAACAGAGTTCTGCTCGCTCGTGGACGAAACAGTGACCTGTATATGCACTTTGTGCATTCGTGTCACTGACGATGCCACTATGAAGCATTAGATGGCGTTAGCTATCGAAATCATTAATAGTTTTCACATATTGGCTTGAAATAATCAGAAATGTTCAGTATTCCTCAGCACTGGGTCGGGACTACACTGAAGAGGACCTTGAAGTACGAAACGCGTCTGTGGGTACCTGGTGCCGGAATACTGAACAGAAATTCATTTTTTTCCGTTGATCTTTATGCCTATCTCCTCTTCCTCTAGCGCTTTTTTCATGATCTCTTCAGAGTAAATGTTAAACGGTAACGGTGACAATACACATCCATGCCTGACTCCTCTTTTTATTTGGATTTCATCGGTCTTATCGCTCCCCACTTGAACTACTGCTTTCTGCCCGTAATAAAGATTCGATATTATTCTTATTATTCTTATAATCAAATAATTAAGAAAATGTAATGTGATTTTACAAAAATAATGACATGCCATGGAATTGAAGCAACAATTGCGGATGTCAAAATGGTACAAGGTATCTCTGTCACTTTATTAAAGTCAATGTTTTCGAAATAATTTACCCTACACAAGAAAAATTCCTTCTAATTAAGTGGTATTATGCAGACCACAGTTATCAGGATGTTTGCGATATATTTTCTATCCAGTTTGAAGACAGACCGATACCTGATAAATCCACTGTACGACGATTATCAAGAAAATGATTAGAAAAGACAAAATAGAAGTTTAATATTTGCTAGCTATCTAAGAATTGTAACAGTAGTTATGTAACTCAAATTAAGTGTTCAAATAAACCCCCATTAACACCCAAACAATATCCTAAGAGATTATAGAATTCATTTCGGATATTAGTAAATTGATAATTGGAGATATTTTCACATTCTGCCGAAATTGCGTTTTTAAATTCTTGTATGTTCTCAAAACGTGTATTTGTGTAAATTTTTGATTTTAAATTGACCCAAAGAAAAACAAAACAATTAGGCGACAAATCAAGCGACCTAGTTGGCTATGCAATGATGTGACCTGGGCCGATAACCTTTCTTTGAAACGTGTCCACTAGATATGCCTTAACCACACGTGTATTATGCGCTAGGCGACCATCTAACTGGAACCAGATCTCCAGTTTTTCACATGCAACATCGCCCAATGCAGGTCCAACTTTTTTCAACAGTAATTCCAAAAATCTTTGCCCAGTCAAACTACTAAAGAAAAAAAGGGTCGAATAATATGATAAGCTTGAATTCCTGGTTGTACTAAAGCGATATTCATTTTCCCTGCTCCAGTATCTACAATTCTGCACCTTCGGGTAATTGTTTAGAGTAAAAGTACACTCATCACTAAAACAAATATTCTTTAAGAACTCTCTATCAGCGTTAGCTCTTTCCATTATCTCGAGACAAAATGCAGCCCTTCTTTCTTCATCGCTCTCTCTTAATTTTTGATGGCACTCGTACTTCAAAGAAATACATTTGTGTTTCATTGAAACCTTAAAAGCAGGAGTATAGTATATGGGGGCAACTGGACTCCAATTTTTCTCGTACACATATCCTTATTTTTTTCGACGGACAGCAAAATATCTAACTCCTTTTGATTCTGTCTTGCTGGATCTCGTTCTTGTAGTCCTTATTTTCACATTTGCAGTTCTTCAAAACTGTTCCCCTAGCTTCAAACTTGCTTACCAATCGTTGAACAGTAGATTTATTAGGTATCGGTCTGTCTGGAAACTGGACAGAAAACATCGCAAACATCCTGATAACTGTGGTCTGCATAATACCACTTAATTAGGAGAATTTTTTTGTGTGTAGTGTAAATCATTTCGAAAACATTTACTTTAATAGTGCCAGCCAAATCTAATGCCATTTTGAAATCCGCAATTGTTGTTTCAATTCCATGGCATGTCATTATTTTTATAAAATCGCAATACTATTTCTTAATTATTTTAACTTAGAGAAACTTAAAGTGACAAACGGTAACACGAATGAATTCAGAATTTGTTCTTCTATAAAAAAGGTGAATACATTTTGTTTCTAAAATAAATAAGTGAGTCAATATTTGAACATTTCAAAATTTACATTGGATTTCCTATGTTGCGTCCGCCAAGTCAACACCTGATATATTTTCACAAATATAACAGTGTAACATAACCTATAAATTACTCCAAATGTACTTGAATGAAGAGAAAACACATAAAAATGCGATGTTTCTACCTTTAATTTATCAATAGCAATACTGCTAGAAGCCTTCGAGATGTGGGTTTATCGCAGGATACTTGGGGTGTCATGGACCGACAAAGTTACCAATGTCGAGATTCTCAGAAGAATGGATAAACAACGAGAAATTCTAATAACCATCAAAAGACGAAAGCTTGAATACTTGGGCCACGTAATGAGAGGATCGAAATACCAACTGCTGCAGCTGAACATGCAAGGAAAGATCCAAGGAGGGAGAAGTACTGGACGCCGACGTACATCTTGGCTCCGAAATCTGAGAGAATGGTTCCATTGCACATCTACCGAATTATTCAGAACAGCTATTTCAAAGATAAGAATAGCATTGATGATTGCCAAACTTCGCAGCGGAGAGGGCACTTAGAGAAGAAGAATACTGCTGAAAATTTTCTTCTATTAATACGAAATGTGTACGGGTCTAGTAGAAATTCACTACCATTAAAGTATAATGATGTTAACGGCACTTTTATTAATAAAGTTGTACAACTTTAGTCTGCCTAAATTTTAAATTTTCTTTCGCTGGATATTTATTCAAACCTAAAATTAATTCATGAAGACAGAGAGGATGTTGCTTAGCGCACAGAGCCAACAAAAAAATACATTGATCGGAATTAATGATCTTATTAATGAGATAATCAATAAGGCAATCAGGTAGTTTGGAATAATATACGTCAGACTGTGGTTAATTTGTTCTCAAAACTCTTCATTATCAGATCCATGACTCCACATTTTTCTCTTGAAAGAAAGAAAGGGGTTCGTCCTAATATATATATACTAAATTATTATTTTTACAATGGTAGACGATTATGAATAAGTTGGAATTAAAAATCGTTAATGACATACAGAATTAGTCTTGTAGATAATTTATTCAATAACATACAATTATATTGTATAAAATAAACTGATTTTATTTGAATTTTGTTAGTAAATTTGTTCTTTGTGAATTCTTGATTACAATTTAATTAATGTATACAAATTTGATTTTTTTTGAAAAATTTTTTTTGTGGATTACTGACTAGAATTTAATTAGTGTAAAACTATTTCAATATTTTTTGAAATTCTTACTTCTTTGTAAATATATTTTTACTATTATTAGTTAGCTATGTTAGTTATAGTAATGAACACAACTTTATGTCATCCCTTCCAAAGGTTAAACTTAAGACAAAATCTGATATAATCTCGCATTTTCTACTAAAAAAGTGCCATAAGAACGTTTTACCGCATGCCAATATCTTTTTAAATAAAAAAGTTATTTAAAAATGGCCAAATTTTGAGCTATCGCATATAACTCGAAAACAATTGAAGATAAACAAATTTTGATTACACAAATAAAATATGCTTTCTAAAAAGAGCTATGGAAATATACAGAGAATTTTATGTAACACCGAACATTTTCAATGTTTATTTTCGTATGTTCGATTTGTCAAACCAAAGCATTCAATACGATTTGACACCTTTAATTTTTAGGTTATTTGTAAATTGAGTTGCCTACATGACCATCACAAATTGTAGCCAATCAGTTGCAGTCAACGCCTCAACTTGTTTCAGTACAAATTGTACATTCAGGCGGTTTTTCTTTCAAGTCCTAATTATAGCGTGTGTGCCGTAAATCTTTGTTTTTTTTTTAAGAATTCAATTTGAAACTTAAAACGAGTGTTTTCCACTCCCAGACTAAGCGTGAAGTAAAATTTTGAGTTTAGAAAAGCCTGAAAATTTGGTTTGGTCGCGTAGCGCGAAGCGCGGAGCGACCAAACCAAATTTTCAGGAAATTGTACTTCATGTGCCACCGGTACAAAACACTGACATATTACGAAGTTTAAAATACACTGCAAACTATACATTGTAACACTGTTTTGTACCGGTGGCGCATGAAGTAAAATTTCGAGTTTAGAAAAGCCTAATTTGGCTCGGTCGCTCCGCTTCGCTACGCGCCCGAGCCAAATTTTCAGGCTTTTCTAAACTTGAAATTTTACTTCATGCCTAACCTGGGAGTGGAAAAAACTCGTTTAAAGTTTCAAATTAATTTCTTTTAATATACCAAGTGTCGGAAAATGTACAACCTATGCATATGTATACTTAACAGTAAAATTTTGTGTATGAAAATGAACATTGAACATGTTCGGTGTTACATAAAACTCTCTGTATATTAGTTTTTGTTAGTAATTCATATTTATGGTACTTTACTTTAAGAAACCATCAAAAAGGCTGCACCCTGTACAATATAAAATTATCATTCTAAAAATGTTTATTGACTCATGGTCTTTTTGACTACTAATTTCTTATTTATAACTATTTTGTTGCATTTGTCTTCTCATAGGAATATGAAAATCATTTAACCTTCCGGTAAAAATCTTCCAATCACCGTCGGTAGCGTGCGCCCATGGTGAATTAATTTTTTATAAGCACATCTCGAATCACTACTGTATGAAAGCTATTAATTACCCTTGGACATTTTCAATCAGTGAGAATTGACTCTTCTGTATTTATAAAATAATTAACCTCGATAGTGCGGAGTCACTATTTGATATATCAATTAAGAGAACGGTGATTGGGCTAATTTTTACTCTACCGCAGCGCGCACCGTAAATTGGATCATTTAAATGCATATTACCGTTCCTCAATAGGTGGAATCAATTCGTCCATCCTTCTTCGGCTCTTTATTTTTGCAATATCATCAGGCCTCAATTGGCCGCCGTGAAGGTACTAACTAGGTTTTTCGGATGTTTCTATTAACACATTATTGATCTTAAAAATGATCTGTTAAAAAACTATTAAGAATATCAATTTCCTGAAGATTATAGCCGTATTGAAAAGAAAAACAGTTATATTTCATTTGCCTGAAATGCAAACTTTAGGACGCACACTGTCGCAAACCGCTTCAGATTCATTACGAGACAGTTTTTAGGATCAAGGAAGCTAGATTTAAATAAAATAATAATAATCAGTTGATAGCATACTTTCAATTTAGAATTAATAGATTTGTATAATAATAAAATTGCGAATGAAGATTTTGTTTTAAATATAATTTAGTTACCTAGATTCCCGGGATATTGCAAGGACTGACTGTATAATTGTCCGTGCTTAAAGTTAACTAAAATAATTTAAACTCTATGAAGTGAATGTTTTGATTTGGAATATAAAAAAAACAAATTCTTAATGTTGACAATAATAAATCACAACTATTTTACGAAGACTACATTTATTCAATAAATAGCGCATTTTAATAATAACTATAAAATGCAACCGATAAACGAATATAGTTGTTAAGAAATAAACAAGTTTTGTTTCAATTATACAATTTATTGGAGAAAATTAACTGCTAAGGTTTGTGGTTAATTTAGTTTTAACGTTTTTAATAAAAGCATAAATCTTCTAATACCGGGTGTTTGTTAAAAAAAAGCCTAACGCCATAACTCTGTTATTTATTGGCCGATTTTATTGAAATAGAATCCAAAGTCAATAGCCGCTTAAATACTAAGAAATTACATGAATAAATATTTTTTTCAATAATAACTTCATTGCCAAATAATAGCCAACCTAACATCTTTAAATGGCTACCTATAATTTTTAACTTTTATTACATTAGAATATAATTTTTCTGAATCCAATAATGCCCAATTTCTTGTTATTTGTTCAAAGTTTTTGTCGACAAATTAAAATAAATCTTCTATTTAAAATTATATTTTTCAAAAATTATATTTAGTGTGGTTTGTAAAAAAAGAGTCAAATGTCATTTATTGTAGGGTTATTTCAAACATGAATAATAACGACCCAACAAATAAGTTCCTGCGTTACAACTGAATGTAGAATAGAATAACTACTAATAATTACTTACTACATAAGTCAATTTGATATATTGTATTATTTGACCTGTCTTGAGACTGTGTGAAGAAAAATGTTTGTTATTTATTTCGATTATTACTCATTTTAAAGTGTATTTTTCACTTCACAATATTTCAATGTTTAATTCGCGTGGCGCATGAAGTAAAATTTCGAGTTTAGAAAAGCCTGAAAATTTAGTTTGGTCGCGTAGCGCTACGCGCTACGCGACCAAACCAAATTTTCAGGCTTTTCTAAACTCGAAATTTTACTTCATGCTTAGTCTGGGAGTGGAAACACTCGTTCGAACTTAAAATTGAACTCTTTTATAAAATCGACGAACACTTGAAAATTTACAACGTATACATTATGTATACAGTATTAAAAGGCATTTTTTTTATATTATTGCCAAAAAAAATCATATGAATAAGATTTTTTATATTTTTTTATGATATAAATATTAAATTAACATATCGGGCATAATTATATTTAGAAATACAATGTCTAATATAATAAAATAAGCAAAGTATATGCAGCCATTTAAAAATTGAAAGTTGACTACTATCTCGCAATGAAATTCGTTTTAAGAAAATTTATAATCACTGTCAATTTATAGTATTGAAATAGCCATTGACTTTGTTTTTTTATTCATTCAAATCGATCAATAACTAACAGAGTTATGGCGTTGGGCGTTTTATTATCGAACACCCGTTATATTTGTGCTAATCAATGATTAAAACTTTAAAAAAAATATGTTATAAAGTTTACGGGACGTTGTCATTTAAATTAACCATTTAGGGTGATCAGGAGAAAGTATTTTTGAAAAAAAAAATCTTTCTAACTACTATGAAGAATACGTTTTTAGACCCTCAAAACTGTCCTTTTTATGTTTCAAGCAGTTTTATGCTTCTGAATTTTAATGATATTTTTAAAACTATATAATAGTTTTTGGGTGTCCAATACGTTACTTGTTTAAAACAACTTATATCTTACGACTTTTAGCTGGCTTTGTAATGTCAAGGTATTTATAGTACACCTAAATTGTTGTGCTGGTATGACAGTTTTATAATAATTAACTGATAATTTCGACTCATTAGTTCAAAAATGTCCAGGGTTTTAGTGGAAGCGTATTGGAAAAAACCTTGGGACAGCGAGATATTTGGCTCCGTCAACTTGGTCCCCCACTTTCAATTTTTTGGAAAAACATCATTGCGCAGAAAAGCCCTTAGCTAGCACAAGCTAGCACAGCAAAAATTAGAGCAAGCACACAAAGGATACAAAAGTTATAGGGGTTTAAAATATGGGGGGGCTAAGTTGACGTTTGCCCCTCACTTTTGATTTTTCAACTTTTTTTATACGATTCGGATTTCTCAGAGCTAGCACAAGCTAGCACAACCAATTTTAAAGCTAGCACAACCCCAACAACCCCTTAAAAATACAAAATTAGTTTGTACCCCAGCCCCCCACTTTAATATTTTTTGATTATTTCTAAGGGAATCTGCAGCTTAGAGCTAGCGCAGGCAGAATATGCCAAAATTATTTAGAAAAAGAAAATGGTTAAAAAGATATTTCAATCTTAATTATCAACCGTGAGCTTGCAAATCCTGTATGCGTAATTTCATTCATGTATTTAAATTATTATGCTAAATGCGTATTTTCTAAAAAATCACAATATTTCAACGGATTTGTTGACAATTACTTTGCCATATACTTCAACTAAGAGTTAAAAACATTGCTTTCAAATGCTGTGACCAGGAAAGCAATCACATTAAAGACAGTGACGTAGTGAGTGATTAATGACTAACCCTCGAATAATTTAAAATGTAATAACTCCACTAAATACCAACAGATTTCAAAAACTCTTTTAAATTTAAAATCACAAACGCATTCTTAATTGACGCTGTGACTAATAAAGCTAGCACAAAAAAAACATCGGCATAGTGAGTAATCACTATTCAACCCTCGAATAAATTAAAATGTAATAACTCCACCAAATACCAACAGATTTCAAAAATTCTTTCAAATTATAAATCACCAATGCATTGGTAAAAAATGCTGTGACTGAAAGAGCTAGCACAATAAAGACAGTGGCGTAGTAAGTAATCAATATTTAACGCTCGAATAATTAAAATGTAATAACTTCACTAAATACTAACAGATTTCAAAAATTCTTTCAAAATATAAATGACTAATGCATTGGTAATAAATGCTGTGACTAAGAGAGCTAGCACAAGAAAGACAGTGGCGTAGTGAGTAATCAACATTTAACGCTCGAATAATTTAAAATGTAATAACTTCACTAAAAACCAAGAGGTTTCAAACATTCTTTTAAATTAATTATGACCAACGCATTGTTGATAAATGCTATAACCGAGAGTGCACGCACGAAATAGACAGTGGCATAGTGAGTGATCAATGTTTAACTCTTAAATTATTAATTACCAACACATTGTTAATAAATGCTGTGACCGGTAGAGCAAGCACAAGAAAGACAGTGGCGTAGTGAGTGATCAATGTTTAATCCTCGAATAATTTAAAATGTAATAACTCGACTAAATATTAACAGATTAAGGCTGAAAGACCACTGGTCGACAGCCAGTTTTCGAGTTGGAAAAAAATTAACAAAATCAAAATGTATTGTATTATATATATTATATCTGCTTTGTAATCAACTCAGAAATAAAGATGTTTATTATTATTATTATTAACAGATTTCAATTTTTTTTAAATATAAATTATGAATGCATTGATTATAAATGCTGTGACGAGCAAGCACAAGAAAGACATAATCGAATATAGGAATAATTTAAAATGTAATAACTGTACCAAATACCAAGAGATTTCAGAAATTCTGTCAAAATATATTTTACAACTTACAAATAGTTGTTGGTAAATGTTGTGACCTGAATTGCAAGCACAACAAAGACAGTAGTGAGTGATTGAACATTTATCTTCAAATACTTGCAATGAAATAATGCAACCAAAAAGCAACAGCTTTTAAAGACAAATCTGTAATTGCAACATTAGAAATTAATATATGTATATGGATTTGTATTACCCTATAAATTATAAGTGTCTCTACGTTTTCAATGTACCAAGGAACGTATATTTGGATATATTGCTAAAATGCTTGATGGAAATAATTTGAACTATAGAAAAAAGAAGCAGTTGCGTGGATAGAATTTATTATTGTTATTTTATATTTTTGCCTATAGATTGTTAGTTGTTAGTTGTTTCTAATTAGTACTAATTATTGGATAATAAAAGATCTGAAATACAATTTTTAATAAAGTTATATTTATTTTCTTTAATAAACTAAACGTTAATTTTATTGTCTTTTTAAAATTGTTAAAAATTAATTGAAATAATTGTTGCAATCACAATTATTTCAACTGATTTTCATTATAAAGCTATTTGTAATATAAAAAAATCATATATAGTTCTGCAAAGCAGCAACACATTAACAATATATCTGTGGTATGTTACTAATGTGATGCTGATTTTCCAGAATTATTTCTGTATTTCACATTATTCGAGGGTTGAATATTGATTACTTACTATGCCACTGTTTTTATTGTGCTAGCTCCTTTAGCCACAGCATCAATTAACAATGCGTTTGTGATTTATAATTTAAAAGATTTTTAAAATCTGTTGGAGTTATTACATTTTAAATTATGAAAGAGTTAAATATTAATTATTCACTACGCTACTGTCTTTATTGTGCTAACTCTCATAGTCACAGCAATTATTAACAATGCATTGGTGATTTATAATTTAAAAGAATTTTTGAAATCTTTTTGTATTTAGTGGAGTTATTACATTTTAAATTATTTGAGGGTTAAATATTGATTACTTACTACGCCACTGTCTTTATTGTGCTAGCTCTTTCAGTCACAGCATTATTTACCAATGCATCGGTGATTTATAATTTGAAAGAATTTTTGAAAATCTGTTGGTATTTGGTGGAGTTATTACATTTTAAATATGTGAGGGTTAAATATTGATTACTCACTACGCTAATGTCTTTCTTGTGCTAGCTCTCCTAGTCACAGCATTTATTAACAATGCATTAGTGATTTAAAATTTAAAAGAATTTGTGAAATCTCTTTGTATTTAGTGGAGTTATAACATTTTAAATTATTCGAGGGTTAAATATTGATTACTTACTACGTCACTGTCTTTTCTGTGCTAGCTTTCTCAGTCACAGCATTTATTACTAATGCATTAGTCATTTATATTTTGAAAGAATTTTTGAAATCTGTTAGTATTTGGTGGAGTTATTACATATTAAATTATTCGGGGGTTGAATATTGATTACTTACTACGCCACTGTTTTTATTGTGCTAGATTCATTAGTCACAGCATCAATTAACAATGCGTTTGTGATTTATAATTTAAAAGAATTTTTAAAATCTGTTGGTATTTAGTGGAGTTATAACATTTTAAATTATTCGAGGGTTAGTCATTAATAACTCACTACGCCACTGTCATTAATGTGTTTGCTTATCTGGTCACAGCATTTGAAAGCAATGTTTTGAACTCTTAGTTGAAGTATACGGCAAAGTAATTGTCAACAAATCCCTTGAAATATTGTGATTTGTTAGATAATACGCATTTAGCATAATAATTTAAATACATAATGGAATTACGCATACAGGATTCGAAAGCTCACGATTGATAATTAAAATTGAAATATCTTTTTAAACATCTTCTTTTTCTAAATAATTTTTGCATATTCTGCCTGCGCTAGCTCTAAGCTGCAGATTCCCTTAGAAATAATAAAGAAATATTAAAGTAGGGGGCTGGGGTACAAACTAATTTTGTATTTTTAAGGGGTTGTTGGGGTTGTGCTAGCTTTAAAATTGGTTGTGTTAGCTTGTGCTAGCTCTGAGGAATCCGAATCATATAAAAAAGTTGAAAAATCAAAAGTGGGGGGCAAACGCCAACTTAGCCCCCCCCATATTTGAAACCCCTATAATTGTTTTACCCTTTGTGTGCTTGCTCTAATTTTGGCTGTGCTAGCTTGTGCTAGCTAAGGGCTTTTCTGCGCAATGATGTTTTTCCAAAAAAATTAAAGTGGGGGGCCAAGTTGATGGAGCCGAGATATTTGCATTTTTTAGGATTGATCATTTAATGTGGTAAACTAATAAGTATCCCTTAAAAGTAAAACCTTTTTTAAGTACAAACCAACATTTTACGATTTCTACATAAAATTTCGGATGTTCAATAAAAAAAAATCTCTAGATTGCCATGGAAAATATTGTAGGTTGGAAACTTTGAATTTATGTATTATAATTATTATGTCTGATGTTTTATATATCAATTTCTAAAGCGGGTAGCCAACTTAAATTTAGAAAAAGTAAAAATCATAGCACTCTAGAGGGTCTTTTTTATTGAACATACGATAAATATAATTAAAAATGTCAAAATAAGTTTAGGAAGGTAACATATTGAACACAATGAAAAATATTTGATTTTTTCTAGAAAATGGTGTTTTCCAAAATTGCGTTGTAAAAGACTTAAAATATAGTTGTTCACACGACGATCACATTGCACCCTTTATCGAGTCAATGATTCTTACCCAATCGCGTAATGAAAAATATGACATGTTTAGGATATCTTACAAATTTAGAACATTCTTATATTTTAGAATTTTACTTATTCATACACCTCTGATCAATGATTAGTGTATGATTAAAGTAAATCATTTGGGGAATAAATGAGCCTTAAACATTTCATTCGACATATTAAATATATTTAATCATCAGAAAAGATTAAAATTAGAAATTGATGTAAAACAAAATCCAAATGTGTGAAAATATTGTGCTTTTTTGAGTTCATCTAAATTGAAAATTTTAGACTTGGTTGTAAAATAATGATGATTCTCATCAATTCATTTTAGTCATGTTTAGTTAATTTTGTTATTTTTACAAAGGCTAACAAATCTTAATTGAATTTCAGTTTTGTGGTAGTATATTGTTACTATAGATAAAGTATGTTTTTGAATTTTACAATAAGTCAGTATTTTATAAGTTTGGCATATGAAGTAAATATTTCGAGTTTAGAAAAATACGCAAACAATAATAATTTCAGGCTTTTCTAAACTCGAAATATTTCTTCATGCTTAATCAAGGAGTGGAAAGCACTTACCATAAAACGATTACAGCATATAATAAAAACACGGGTTTCTTAAAATATTTTCAAAACTTTCTGATAATATCAACATTTAAACATTAATTGTGTTCAAATATTGCAAATATTCTGTTTTATTAATTTAGACCAAGCAATTTTATACTTGTATAATTTTGATGTCAATTTTCTTTAAAGTTGATGTGTGTCTGTTGGGAATGAATAAATAAATAAATATAAATAAAAAATGTCGTAAAAATTTACATCATGAATAATTAATCCAAAAACATTAAAAAGTGGAAAATAATTACAATTATAATATTTATTGCATATTATTGTTCTAACGTTAAATAAACACAAAAGTCGTTGACTCTCAGCGAAGTTACAGATGTTCCAAATTGACAAATATAACTATAGATAGCCTTCTCTTTTCACTTTTTATTTTTATTAGTTAGTTGATTTGAAGAGAATTTGACCTAAATGTTACTTATACTACCATAGTCAGTCAAATACACGTGCTCACCAAAACTCACCATTGAACAGGATACTTAAGCTGTATAATGAAGTTAATGTTAACATCGACATTTTTATTGAATACAAGTCATCCATCTCAAAGAAACTGTCTGCTGTGTGGTAATTTTTATATGTAATGTTTTTTTTTTCTTTTGTCTTAGCAGTTAACTCGATTAGTACGTTTATTGTTATTATTATACTTAACAAGTAATGTAATTCAAGTTGATTATAATAATTATTACATACATATAATAATATAAGTATTCATGTATATATATAGTTAATTTTTCTCCTGTAATTGGATTTTGTATCTGTTGGGAAAATAAATAAATAAATAAATAGAAAAAATAAATAGAGCGTTGTAACAAATCAAATAAGATTTAAAATATTTCTCAAATAATTTTGAATTTAAAATATTCATAAGTTATATGAAAATGTATGTTTTGCGTTTAAAAAAAATAGCAAGAAAATATAGAAAACACTTTATATTTAGAAAAAATTCACAGAAATTGTTAAGAAATGAATTCACTTCATTGTAACGTTAGATATAACAAAAGTTATAAAATTATAGTTGCTAATATTTTTTTTTTCTATTTACAAATTCACAAAAAAGTTAACAAATCGTTATGATTTCATAAAATTCTCAGAGATTATTAAGAAAAGAATAAACGTTGTTCTAACGTTAAAAAACACAATGTTACTCGACTCTGAACAAACTTACAGCTGTATAAATTTGACACAAATATATTTATTTTTAAATTTGGTTTTTCTCTTAAATAAAATGACAAAAAAGTAACAAAGCTAGAGAATTTTATAAAATTAGGAGGCGTTTTTAACAAACTCCGGTGGACGTAACGGTCGTACTTCTTCGAACCTTCTGGCTTAGAAAAACTCGAAATTTTACTTCATGCTTAATCTGGGAGTGAAAGACACTCTTTATTTAAAATATATCACAACTGTTGAAATGTGTGTCATAACTGTCACAAAGGAAAACAATAACATGACCATCATTATAGTTGAATTCAAACGAGTGTCAAGTTGAAACAATTGACTTATGTCAACTGTCATTATGTCCACATAATAACTGATACCGACTTATGTTAAGTTGACACATTATACTATTGTTAATTGGTCAAGTTGATACGATGCACAGTGGTGTCGAGATGGAAGGAAACCCCAAATTATGAAAATAGTTATTGCAAATACCATTGTTTCACATAATTTGTAGTTTGTAATTTCTACAATGGCGGTTATTTAGCTAAATTATTATTAGCTTAGTATATCCCTTTATTTGACACGCTGCTAAAGAATTTTAAATGGACATGACTTTACCATATATTTTCGAAATGTTCCTACGTTCTACGTGATGATTTTAGCTAATGTGTTATTTTTTGTTGTTGTGCATAATCTGAGATATTTTTTCGTTTAAAAACTTCTGAGAAAAATTGTTTGATGTGGGTTTACTAGAAAATATACAAAAAGGATTTGTGTTTTATTCGCAATCAACTACAAAATTTTCAGGCTTTTGTAAACTCGAAGTTGTAACTGATTTTACCATGAACGCGTGAATATTGTCCATAATTTTCAAAACTGACAGGTAAATGTTAGTTGATTTACCAAACACCTATGTATATGTGTAGATATACCGGGAATTGTGCACATTTGCCGGTCAACGTACATTATCCGTAACATATATAAAAATTATAAAATCATAAAGAAGAACGACCTTGTATTGATTATACATTCGCAGTAATTATTCCAGAATATAGAAATATGATTGAGCGAAGATGACCCATACACCCATGGGCCTGACCTCACCTTCTTGCCTTGTATACCTTGTGCATGTTTCCCTTTCCCCCCCAACCTCCAAGGGGGCACCAGCTTCAGTCAGTAGTGAACCCATCTGACCTGGTTCGCACAGAGTAGTGACTAAGATTGATAGTGTTTACTTATTATTACTTATTACACTACTTGTTCGCTTAAGGAGAACTACCACTTTTGCCGAGAGATTACCGTCTGCCTCTTTAAATTGATGCGCACTCTCCGCGAGATTAGTTAATAGCATTAGGCAAAAAACGGTGGGCACGAAGCGCACGGGGATTATTAATGGTAGCCGATCCGCGAAAGATTTCCCATCTGCTCAATGATCTGATCTCGTTAAATGCTTTTTCAATTAATCGCCGCCGGTCGGATAAACGGGTAAATCCATGCGAAACTTACTTTCCATCAGCACTTTTTGCCTCCAGAAGACATGATTCATTGTGATTCACGCCGCGAATACGGTTAAACCGTAACCTCCTTTAATTTAATTATTACTTCTGCACTTAACGATAAATCATCGCGTGGGTGCGACGGCAATCTGTTATTGATTGGAATTGCGAAATGTCTACTTCTACCTATTGCCGAGGTGAGCGGATTCTTACTTGATGCCTTGATGCGTTGATGCTCACCCACCCCACTAAGCACATGATTGATGCTACTTCCTCCACCCACTAATATTTATATGATAATTCAACTTCATTTATATTCAAATGCATTCAATAGCAAACTGTAAGAAAAGACAGTAATTAATAATTACTTGTCTTTGTTTTATTGTGCTACCCAGAATAAGTAGAGGATTTGTACCAACAAATACTTCACAATAATTCAGTGATTTATACGGGTGGCGCATGAAAAAAATGTAAAGTTTAGAAAAGCCTGAAAATTTGGTTTGATCGCTCCGCTTCGCTACGCTACCAAACCAAATGTTCAGGTTTTCCTAAACTCGAAATTTTTATTCATGCTTAATCAAGGAGTGGAGACACTCACTAGAAGCTTCAAATTGAACGCTTTTTGAAAACAATGATTGTCTGAAAATTTACAATGTAAATATCGAGATATGTATGCTTGAAAACAGAATGTATTTTATTTGCTGCTTGAGCTGTTTAAAGTCTTATGATGAGCGTTTTTAAGGAGATGAATCTTGAATTAAATAATGAAAGGTTGATTTGATTATTTAGTTACTAGATATTTATCAACATATGAAGTCATTAATTTCTTCACAGGTAATAATTTAAATTTATATTCTGCCATGGTATTTTGAAGAATCTATAAAACGAAATATAAAATTATTAAAAATCGATTCATCAATATTTTTCACAGTGATAAAAAAGAAAACGGTGCATGTAAAAGTGACAGCGAAACAGTGCCCGTTATGGGACCATTAATAACACCGAACACAATAGGCGTCTGTAGTTTACACGGCGAATTAAAAGCCAACACATGCTGGGATCTTCGGGTATTCAACACTAATGGGTCAAATATTCACCTCGGCTCACTTGAATCATCCGAATCACATCACCTCGATGTTGAGTGCATCAAAAAAAAACAAATTCTAAATTCCGAATCCTAATTTCTGCAACAGCGTGCGAGAAAAAAAGACACCGTCATCATCCACTGGTCATTGAATGTAGAAGATAAAAATGTTGCTGCATGCAAAAACATGCGTTTTAATGCTAAACAATGGCCCACGTCGGAGGATCTATGAATGGGCACATTTCTGAAACAGTGTGATGTCGGTCCATTACCGGCTCATTGTGACCTCTAAATGGGCGCATTGTTATCGGTTTAGGCTCATATTTGATTATGTGATTACCTTGGCAGGTGTTCAGATTCCGAACATTCTGTAGGGTGATTGATTAAAACTGTTGCTTGTATTGTGTTTGGCCTATCGGACGTATTGTACCTAAAGGTGTTAACGCTGTTGATATCATTAATTTATACATGAGGTTTCCATCTGGTAGTATCATCTGTTTCATCCTTTTCATCTGCCTTCTTTTTATTCCTTCATCTAATCAAATTAGGGAGTTTGTGTTATAGTTCTGGGCTTATCAATGTGTGAACTTAGGCCTCAAATGAAGATAATATAATAAGTTTTGACTTTAATTTAACTCCAAATTAATGGAATGCCAAGATTTTGAGCAGGGTGGGGTACTAGACAAAAAATATGCCAAATTTAATAAAAAAAACTTTAGAAACCTCAATTGATTCTACATAAAATCTCGCAGAGTAATGAAAACCATGAAGAATCAAAATCAAATATTGTACAAATTCAATTTGTCAACATTTGCATTCTTAGACCTATTTGTACAGGGTGTTTTTTTTTTAGTTGATATTATAGGGTAAAGGCTTAACAGTAAGAGATAAAGAAAAACTAAGATGTGTGTCCCGTGTTCTCTTTTAGTGTTTAGTTTAATGGCGCAATCACATCTATGCTAACTGGATTGGTTTAGAACATACAGGGTGATTCTCAAAATCTGCCGATTTTTATTATCTCTTATGACTAGGTTATTTATGGAGATAAAAACAAATTTAAATACGAAGGTTTTATGACTTTTTACGTAGAATCCAGTGGTGTACTAAAAAAATAGATGTTTTCGTTTTTGAGATATTATCAAAATTAGCATTTTCTTAAATAAGAAACCCTGTATCTGAGTACCTCAAAAAAATGAATTTTTTATTGTGAATGCATCAATGTGTAACACTTAATATTTTTTACTTAAAAAGCCTTGTGATGCCACGACTTCCATCCATTCATGGGAACCTCTTATGACTTGATAGTAAGGCACTTACTAACTGTCAATTTTGGTGAAAATTGGCTTGGTACATATGGACCAAACAGATGGCCTCCGCGTTCTCCCGACCTTAAGCCACTCGACTTTTATTTTTGGGGATTTATCAAAAATGAAATATAAAACTCGAAGTAATACTGTAAAAGAACTTAGAGCAAATTTTATTAATTGCATTGGAAGAGAGCCAAATATTCACATCTATAACGGCACTCGTTCAGTGACAAGTCGAGTCCAAAAATGTATGGAGCAGAATGGAAGATAATTTCAGCACTTTTTGTGATTAAGCACCTATGCTAATTGTTCTATAGGGAGTTTTTCTTTTAAGTATACAGGTTCCAATTACAGTGTATATACTTAAATCTTCCAATCTACGCATTTGTTAAAAGAGTTCCATTTGAAGCTATAAATATGTGTTCTATACGCGTGGTGCATGAAGTAAATTTTCGAGTTTAGAAAAGCCCAGAAAATTTGTCAAGGGTCGCGCAGCGACCCTCGACAAATTTTCACGGGGTTTTTCTAAACTCGAAATTTTACTTCATGCTTAGCCTGGGGGTGGGTAACGCTCATTTAATGCTTCAAATTGAACTCTCTTAAGAAGCAACGAATATCGGAAAATTTGCAGCGCATGCATATGTATACTTAAAAGAAAATTCCCTGTATACGTATGTGAGATAATTGTTGAGTTATTATAAATGTTTGTTTGTTTTTTGTAGTTGTTGTTGTTTTAGTTTATCGTCGTATTTTAATATCTTTTTATCTCTATAAATAACCGAGTCATAAGAGATAATAAGATCTAGTAGATTTTGAGAATCACCCTGTATCTTCTAAACCAATCTAGTTAGCATAGATCTGATTGCGCCATTAAACTAAACATTAAAAAAGATAACGGGACACATAACTTAGTTTTTTGTATCTCTTACCGTATAGCCTATACCTTATAATATCAACAAAAAAAAAACACCCTGCATATACATATTGGTGATTCAATATTCTTTAAAGTTAATTACGTTCTTCAGTTATAGTTAGTTTTCAAATTTGAATCACAAAAAAAACACGAACAAAACAAATCTTTATGTTATCTTGCAATGTATTATTGTTATAGATGAAGTATATTTTTGAACTTCATTTGAAATCAGTGTTTTATACGCGTTGCGCATAAAGTAAAATTTCGAGTTTAGAAAAGCGTGAAAATTTGGATTTGCCGGCGCACAGTGGTCTGAAACCGACCAAAATGCGACAAAACACCACAGTTTTTTTTATTTTGTGAGATATCAATTGAAAATTTGGTATGCCTATACTAAACACAAATTTGAGTTTATAGATCTTCCATAAACCTTATTTGCATTTTCGGTTTCACCGGAAATGACATCAATTTTAAAAATGGTGATGTGTCCATCATATCCCTTTCCCCGTTAAAGATATGATGATTTAAATATTAACAATATGAAAAGCTTTCTCAAACTAAATTTCTTCTACTTTTATTATTATTTCAAAACTATTCTCGAACAAAAATAATGTTTGCATTGTTTTGCTACATCTAGGTAAATATTGATCATCATCATATCTAAGCGTTATATATTTTTAACTTTACTGTAAATCAGTGTTTTATACATGTGGCACATAAAGTAAAATTTCGAGTTTAGAAAAGCGCCGTGAAAATTTGTCTTGGGTCGCTGCGCTTTTCTAAACTCGAAATTTTACTTCATGCTTAGTCTGGGAGTGGAAAACACTCGTTACTTTAAAGGGGGATACCCGGGCCCTTCTCTAGATACCAAATCATACATTTATAATGCAGGCAAGTTTTCACTAAAATGAAAATAAATAATTAATTATCTAACTATTAGAAAATAAAATGTTCTTAACTAAGGAAATAATCTACTTAAAAATTGATAAAAAGCTGTCAACGTTTATAAATAGAATTAGTATGTATCATCAGCTCAGAAGATTCAACACAATTTGTCAACCAACCGAACAATATAAAGGCTAGTATTTTTTAAAGAAAATTTCAGTGTTTTGTACGCGTGGCGCATGAAGTAACATTTCGAGTTTAGAAAAGTCCAAACATTTTCTACGCGGGGCTCTTCTAAACTCGAAATTTTACCTTATGGGGACATTCATTTACTTCATTCTTTTATAAAATCAACGAATGTCCGCAAATATACAGAATATACGAATACCAAATGGATATGATATATAAAAATGGTAAATTATTATGTCATGTACTAATGACTTTTGTTAAATTAAAAGAATTTAATCGAATTTTGTAAGTTCGTTTTTTTATTTTTTAGTTTTCTTGTTGATAATACATATTACTGCTATTTGTATTATTTTACTACTTATTTGTAGTTTTTTGTCAATACTTCTGTTGAAATAGAGGATAGATGGATATTTTAAATTTATTTATTTGGTATATTTTAATTTGTGTTAACTTCACAATTTAAAAGAGTACTGTTAATTTTTATAACTGTTTATTTTATTTAAATTTAAAATTATTATTTCAATTACAAATCAATTTTAATATTATTCAGTATCAGTATTTTCTAAATACAACAAAATAGAAAAGAAATAATTAAATATCAAATATTTTTAATTCAATCAATTTTTTATTTAATTAATTTTAATCAATTATTTTGACGTTGTTTTATTTTCATTTTTATTTATTTTCCCAACAAAGTACTGAAAACAGAAGCTCTTTAGGGATACTCCGAAGAATATTATCATGACCCTGAGCTGTTTTTACCAGTGGATAATGTACTTAGGTAATCTATAAGATAAAGTTCACTGGGGAGGAAGAAAGTGATTTGAAGGTTTGATACCAGTCATCAATGTTTTTATCTTCATTAGTCGAGAATTGAAACGTCTGGTTAAAATTGTCCGTATGCATTTTCAAGCATTCGTATTTTTTTTCAATGAGTTCAATGTGAAACTACAATAGTCTTTAAGATTGGAAGAAAATAGCTAAAATATGTGTTTATGTAAATATAAGGTGTTTAGAAATTTTAGGATAATGATTAAATTGACAGAAGTACTGTCGTTGGCTAATCAACGAATCTCCAGAAAGAAATAACAATAATGTGTTAATGCAATATAAACAAAACTATTTCCTATAGTTTTTCTTATCACTTATGACTTTCAAACGCCTACTATTTGTATAACGAACATATGTTACCTACTTCTTTCAGTCTCACTGACTTTAACGAGTGTTTCGACTCCTTGATTAAAAATAAGTAAAATTCAGAATTTAGAAAAGCATGCTGAATTATCAGAAAACCACTTTTGATTCGCAAATCAAAACGAAATGCTGTGTTACATGCCCGCGACTATACTAGCGATGTAAAATGCAGATATGCGGGGGCAACTGTTCGGTGGGGCATGCGATCGCAACCTGAGTCAGCGTATTTCGCTAAATTAGCGGTAAAATGACGGTCTGGTTCTTTCGTTCTAAGGGAATTTAATTTAGAAATAATGAATCTATTTTAGTATATTTTTAATATTAGATAGTTATTTTAATTTACATAAATAATTATAATGTAATAATAATTATTATAATTATCTTTTAAATATGAAATGATATTAAAGTAAATTTAGTTAATATTATGTGCTCATTTTGAATATGCAAATTGCAATGTTGATAGTGGTTCTTTATTTTAATTTTATTTACTAATATTTATTTAAGATATTTTTTAAAATTATTGCAAATAAATCGTTAAAATTATAATATTTTATTTTAATTATAAATTAAAATATAGCATTTTAATGTAAGTTGTAGGTACGAACAATCCAGCAATTTAAATTGTAAGATTCTCTTATAGACATGAAATCCAAACAACGCAATAAGTATATCCTATTACACAGTATACAGTTTCACTGAAAATAGGCCTGCGATTTCCATCGAAGGCATCGAACGAGCGAAACAGACTGAAATTCGGCCGCGAATTTTAGCGAAATATGCTGACTCAGGTTGCGATCGCACTTTGCGCATCCAGATGCCGCATTCCCCTCCGAACAGTTTCTCTGGCATGCCTGCATTTTACATCACTAGACTATACAGATAAATTTGTAGATTTTGTACTTTCAGGAAATAAAACACAGGTACTAATATTTAATTAACATCATCGTAACCCTTACTGTTAACGAGGCGATAAAAAATTTCATCCACTCGAAGAAGAAGCCGCTAGGCGCTGTAAATATTTATTGAACTCCTCCTAATAATGTGAAAAAGAGTCGAAAACAAAAGACGTCCAATTCCCTTGTTTGATGTCCTGAGGTGCTTCAGTATTTTAAAATCATTAAACTTTATTAGGTGTAATTCAGGGCCGTATTTGTTGAAGTCGAACTGCTGGATGTGGAAGTTGTCGGTTAACAACTGGACACTATTCAACTTAATTGCTCCTCATAAGTATACATATATAGAAAAAAAAACAAGAAAAAAAAAACGAACAAGTATTTAGGGTGTGAATAGTGTGTAAATGGATGATAACCCCCCCCCCCCGATTCCGTACGCGAAATGTTAAATTTAACGTATACGTTATTATTATCCTCACAATCTAAGCACAAATACCAATTACTAAATGCGCTTAAACTGTGATATCAAAGAATAATATGTACGTTAAATTTAACATATCATGTATGGAATTGCCCTGATTATGTATCAACGATTTATTTGAGTATGGGCGAATTGTATAAAAATATTTAAAGAAAATAGCCATGAAAGTTATCTTTTCTCTTGTTTTAGCACTATACCTATTTGGCTTTAAATTAAGACTAATAAACAATGAAGTCCCAATGAGTTCAAACGTAGCTGCCACTATTAGATTCGGAATAGGCAACTTCAACATAATATAAAATCCAAAAATTATCAGTAAATATTGGTGAGCATATATATACATCAAACATAACTTATATATTGTATATAGAAATAAATATAATAAATGTATTTGTTAGTACGTCCATGTCTAAGCTATCGACCATAAGTCTTTCTGCCCTTTTGCAAATTAGTATAAAGGAGGTAAAATTATAATAAGTAGAAAGATGATACGAATTAATGAATTGATGAATGGTGTTAGCTGGATGTTTGTATTTGGGTAATGGACAGCATTTTTCTGGATTTCCGGTAAATATTAGAGATCATTTTTTCAGAATTTCCGGTTTACTTTCAGTGCCTAGATACACAGAATACGATGAACAATAATTATGGACACTATTATTAAAAATTTAATGATTTAAGTAACAGTGAACGCATAGTGGAATTAATTAGTTATTAAAATATTTTTAAATACGTATTTAACATATAATTGGATGGTAATCTTGAATACACAAAAATATGAGTGTTTATCTCAATGAGCATATACAAGTGCACGTTTCTAAACAGGAAATGAAAAAATAATTAAAGCTATCAATTGTTAAAAAGAAAGTACTCTCCTTCACCTCGCCCACTCGGCACTAGGCACTAGGCACTAGGCAGACGATGTTTTGAATGGGTTCGATGGGGACATTAATGTTCCATTGATGGATTTCGCCCTTTTTATTCATCTTCGTCCACGCCCATATTTATTAGATTATTACATCGAAATAGAGGATAGCACGGCACAGACAGGCCAATTTAATAACAGTACCAGATGATTTTAACAGATTGTCCGCTAGTTGTCGTGACCATCACACCTCTCATTGTCCACCCACCCACAAAGGTACGACTACGCTTTTATTGGAAATATCCTGCATTATAATAAATATCATAATGCGATGAATTATGGCCCCAACATGCACACACAGAGCCTCACCTCCTCTCATCCTTATATTCTTCTTCGTCCTCTCCTTGCATTTCATCTATCTTCTCTAGAGGAGCGTACAAATTAATGAATATCCGAACACGCGATTCAATTTTTCTATGCAAACGTTTTGATTAATATACCAGGGTTCTGAAATATCATTATTTTCATATGAATGTTAAAATATTGGATATATATCGATATTTGGGTCGCCTATTTCCAAAAACCCTTGAATCCATGGTTTTCAAATGGATTTAGAGATTTTTGGAAATAGGCGACTCATTTATCTGATATACATAAACTTCTTGATAATTATTATTTTTTATAAATATTAATATCTATTAATTATACAGGGAGTTTTTCTTTTATATGTCCCAATTGCAGCATATTGTGGATATACTGCTAAAAGTGATCAAGTCAAAAATTGGAAAAAATAAGATAATGTGCTCAAGTCGTTTAAGAGCCTGTTATATTTATGGGAGAAATAGGCCAAGTCAATACACAAAGATAGTCATTACCTTCTAGCATTGGCCGAAATTGAAAATGTCTATTAGATCAAAATCTCTACAGTTGAAAGTGTCTATGTCATTTAGTAATTTTTACTTGATAGCATAGATATCAACGGGAGATTAAAAGTAAATATTTTGATTTAAAACAACACAGTTAGGATAGTATTACTATTATTCTTAAATATTACAACATGTTTTATCACACAGTGGCTTTATCGGGCAGATAAATACTGATTTTACAAATCACAAGTGAAAACTTGTATTCTAATGAAGTTACGGCTATGATAGAGGGCAATTAAGAAGGTAATTAGGCTGAAACTAATACATACAGTTTTAAAAAAAATAATTAAAGGGTAATTATTAACTTCAATTTAATCATTTAATAGAATACCTGATTTTGTTATATTTATTCATTTCTAATTCTTATAGCAAATTTTGTTTGTGACTTTTGTTCCATTTATGCAGAATTTTAGGGTTAAAGTTATGTTGGTATTCGACTAAATGATTGGCATAGGTTGGCGAAATATTTTTAAATTTAAAGTACCAGAATTGATTTAAATAATCAATTTCTGTTGGAGATAAATTTCTGCAGCTAATATAGTTATAAATGATAACCAAACAGTAAAAAAAATGCAAAAAAAGCATTTTTTATGTTCCAAAATTTAGTCTGGGAAGTTACGTCAAGTTTGTTCAACGTATACCCTAGGGCAATCCTCACATTCCAACAAATATCCGCCAGAGCTCTTGGTTTTATCAGACTTCTCTTTTGAATTATTGACGAATTTATTGAGTGGATTGTTTGTTCTGAAAAAAGGAATGAAATTAAATGATTTCATCTTTTTGCTCATGGCAATCCTTCTTCGTCCAAAACGAAGGATTAGCGATGGGAAACCCCCGCAGTCTGTTACTTGCCAAAATGTTCATGAATTCATTTGAAGATATAATCAGATAACAACCACTGTTTAATAAATGCCTGTATTGGTTCAGATACGTAGACGGCACATCGTAAAAAATTGGTACTAATGCATTCATAAGCACTTAAAAACAGAACATAGAAATGTAGGTAGACCTGAATAGTGATATGGACAAGTCATAATATTAGAATTATTGATGTTATAAAATAAAGTAATTAATTGATAAAAATAAATATTGTAGAAATAGAAAGTAAATAAATAAATAACATATACATAAATATTTAAAAATTACAATTAAGCTTTTTTACATACAGGGTATTTCAACAGAATGTATAGGGATCTAATATATTTGAAGAGATAGAGAGTCGGTTAAATTAGGGCAAAGTTGCGTAATTTAGGGCCCAATAAGAATCTAAAAACAAAATTGAAATATCTTCTTTCATTTTTCAGATATTGTCCAAAAACGGATTTTTTGAAATTTCATTTTTATTTTTTTATTCAAAAACTATTTAATCCAGGCATTTACAATTTTGACATTATACAGGTACTTTTTAACGATAAATCTAGTAACATGTTTTATTTTAGGATAACTACAACATTTACCCAAAGACCATAGCCAACTTTTGTTTTTCTTATGGGCGCAATTTTGGATTTTCATATTTTTTAGAAGAATATTTTTTTTTCTGAATTCAATGATGTATCACACTTATAGTTTATTGTACATTTTATATGTAAAATTTTAATCTTTTGTTTTTTTGTAAAGAGTGCCTTGGAAAAGGTTGAACCACCCCTAAAGACGGGCATCCGAAGACACATATTTAACAGTTGTGATGTATTTTAAACTAACGAGTGTCTTCCACTCCCCGACTAAACATGAAGTAAAATTTCGAGTTTAGAAAAGCCCCGTGAAAAATTGTCTCGCAGCGACCTGAGACAAATTTTCACGGGGATTTTCTAAACTCGAAATTTTATTTCATGCGCCAAGCGTACAAACCACTGATTTACAGTAAAGTTAAAAATATGTAAGGCTTAGATGTGATGCTGATCGATATTTACTGAGACGTAGTGAAAAAATGCAAGAATCACTTTGTTTGTGAATAGTTTTGGAATAATTATAATAAAATTAGAATAAATTTAGTTTGTGCAACTTTTATGTCATAATCGATACTTATTATTATTATTACAAAAGATTGACAGTTATTAATTAATTTTGAGTGCTAACAATGATTGACTGCTGTCAAGGTGTTATTGATTAGCAGATATGACGTCATTGTTTCCAAGGCACTCTTTGCAAAAAACGAAAATATCGTAATTTTAAATATTAAATCTAAAATAAACTACACTGGGGAAAGAAATTAACGCATCATTTGTGATTTTTTTGATATCTTGGAATCGAGTTTTCTTTGAACATAAACATATTTTTACAATAAGAAATCTTATCAAGCATGCTGTTTTACATGTTGTGTTGTGTCTTTTGTTCTCATGGCTTTCTGTCAATAAATAAAATGAAGCACTTTTCATTATTCTGACTGTAAGAAAGGTTCATATAAAATTTCTGTTTGAGTTTGTTTTCAAGTAATTGTTAAAATTAAGTGCTAAATAGTGAAGAATGAATATGGATAGACGTCCGAATCTTAATTTAAGCAGTGAAGAAGCTGTGATTGTGGTTACACTTGCAGAAGAAGGTAGGAGTCAGCGTTACATCAGTCAGCGTCTTGGTGTTAATCAATCGACCGTATTCCGTGTCTTGAAGAGACATCGGGAAACTCAGGCATACTCAAGAAGGCCAGGACAAGGGAGAAAAAGGGCCACAACTGCTGTTCAAGACCGTTTTTTAATGATGCAGACGTTACGCGAACGGTTTATTACGGCTCCTAGGCTACAAAATATGCTCGCAGAGATCCAAAATGTTCATGTAAGTTCCGTTACCATCAGAAAAAGGTTACGTGGTTTTAATTTAACTCCGAAAACAGCGGCAAAAGGACCACAATTAACTGCAGACCATCGCAGAGCCAGGTTAACATTTGCGCAAGAACATGTAAACTGGTTACAGGCCGATTGGGCTAATGTTATGTTTAGCGACGAGTCCAGATTTTGTCTTTACGGCAGTGACAGACGAATGCATGTGTACAGACGGCCAGGTGAACGTTATGCGCAGTGTAACATTGTTCCGACTGTTATGTTTGGTGGAGGCTCTGTTATGGTGTGGGGTGGTATCACTTTAGAGGCTCGTACGGAGTTGGTGGTCATACCAAGAGGAAGCATCACGGCAGCGTCTTATATTGCAAACATTTTAGAACCATCCGTAATGCCTTTTGCTCCCTTTGGAGGAAACGATTTCCTGTTTATGCATGACAATGCAAAACCACACAGTGCCCGACTTGTAAAACAGTATCTTGACCTAGTGGGTATCAACACAATGCAATGGCCAGCCAGGAGTCCCGATCTTAATCCGATCGAACACATATGGGACGCGATGGGCAGACGCCTTAGAGCACTTCCTCGGCGTCCAAGCAATCAACAAGAGCTTGGACAAAGATTGCAGGAAATTTGGGAAGATATTAACCAGGATGAAATTGGATCATTAATTAACAGTATGAGCCGTCGCTGTCAGGCAGTTATTCGAGCAAGAGGAGGAAACACTAGATATTAAGTCTAATAATCACATGTTAACTTTTTTCCTCTTTTTATTTATGACATTATTTTAGTCATTAATGAAAGAAAATGTGTTGAAAATCATTATTATAGTTCAGTTGGTTTTGTTGTTATTTTTTTTTTGTTTTTAAACATCAAGACTTTATTTTTAAATTAAAAAAATTAATGTGATGCGTTAATTTCTTTCGCCAGTGTTTAAGTGTGATTGATACATCAATGAGTTCAGATAAAAATATTTTTTCAAAAAATATGAAAATCCAAAATGGCGCTCATAAGAAAAATAAAAGTTGGCTATGGTCGCCGGGTAAATGTTATAGTTATCTTGAAAAAAATATGCTACTAGATTCCTCATTAAAAAATGCCAATATATTGTCAACGTTATAAATGTCCAGATTCAGTAGTTTTTGAATAGAAAAATAAAAACGATTTTTTAAAAAAACCGTGATTTGTTGATATCTGGAAAACAAAAAAAGATATTTCAAAATTGTTTTTGATTATTGTTAGGCTCTAAAATACGCAAACCCCGACTCTCTATCTCTTCAATTAACTGAGATCCCCATACATTCTGTCGAAATACGGGCACCCTGTATACTATTAATTTGAATCACGATAAGCCATTTTTTAGGCCAATTCCTGCAATCCAAAGAAATGAAACTATACCAACAACAACTGAACCATCTTGTATCCATAGTAATAATAACTATGGTAATGGATCAGGAGGAACCAATCAATATAATCCATATGAACCATCTGATTCTGGAGAACTGATTTCATCTGATCAAGAGTGTGGTGCAAAGACCAAAGTTAATAAGACGAAAATCATCAAATTAAACGAACTGGAAAACTAATAAAAATAAAATAATAAGAAAATGACATAAATCTTCTAAAATGAAAACTGGTTGGAAGGCTAAAACTAATAAAATACGGACAGGAACAGGAATTACCAAGAATAAAAGTAGAGTATATTATCTTTTTTAAGCAATTTGAAGAAGGAAGAGTAGTTTGTAAAACTTGTTTTAAAAACACTACGCATAAGTCACGATCCTATAGAAAAAGCATTGACAGGTGTTAACTAAACTAGAGTATTACGTAATAAAAAGGACCTAGCTCTATTACAAAAAGTTAAAAAATCACGTAGAACGCTTCTAAACTATTGAATCCCACTATTGTCGGAGCACAATAACTCTAACTTATTAATTAAATAAATGTATTCATTATATTAAAAATGATAACAAAGAAAGAAAAAACACCACTAAATCTAAAGAGCCAGTTGTTTCAAAAATTATATACAGAAGATGTTTCAGTGAAAACTATAAATAATCTTTTTATAAACCAAAAAAATGACCAATGAGTAATTTGCTAAAATTATAAGAAATCAGATAAGACAGAACGCATGCAGACGGAATATAAAGGCCACATAACGAACAATGATCAATCATACAAACCTTAAATTGAAGACAAATTGCGTGCACTAAATAACACGAGTTTTCCTTCTGGTACTTTCGGGCTTCAAAGTATTCTGCAACTTCCCTCATTCTGTGTATCACAAATGTAGTACTGTAGACCAATTTCATTATTTATGAGTCAACATCTCCTCATATGGGGTTCCGTTTTGAACTGAACTTAGCGATCAACGCTGTGAAATTGGTATTGCCATTCTCAAGTAGGTGTTACAAATCCCAAATTATATAACACAAATTTCGCTGTTTTCCAATAACACAGGCCAACAAACAATTTGTGATTTGGATTTGTTCATTTTTTTTTTTTAGTTTTGGCGGCTAATCTAATAGAGAATCAATATTTTTTGACGAAAATGACGGAAAGCTACAAAAATCTTAGAGTAATGCTTGAAAAAATCAAATACAATGATCACAGTTGGAACATTTGTGGGGATTTGAAAATTGTGGGACTTCTACTAGGACAGCAGTCAGGGTATACAAAGTATCCATATTTTTTATGTGAGTGGGACAGAAGTAGACAGCAACATTGGAAGACAAAGGACTGGATAAGAAGAGATAATTTAACTCGCGGATCAAGAAATGTTTTGCACGAAAGTCTTGTTGATTCACAAAAAATCTTGTTACCTCCACTGCATATTAAACTAGGATTAATGAAACAATACGTTAAAGCTTTAAATAATGAAGAAGACTGTTTCAAATACCTTTGTAGAAAATTTCCCACTATCTCAGATGCAAAATTTGTTAATACCATGACCGAAACTGAGAAAGATGCATGGATTTCATTTGCTAATATTATTGAAGGTTTTTTGGAAAACAACAAGTATCCTAATTACAAGGAAATTGTGAAAAACATGCTACACAAATTTATGGAATTGGGATGCATATGAGCATAAAAGTTTACTTTTTAGACTCGCGTTTTGATTACTTTTCCGAAAATCTTGGTGATGTGATTATTGCTGGTCAATAAAAAGAGACAATCCGACCCTGGATCACAAAAGAAATTCTACTAAACGAAGTTTTTCATCCAAGACGGAAAGATATTCTGGAAAGAAAAGAAATTATGATAGTTAAATACTTTTTTGAATTTAGTTTACTATTTGTAATTTGTTTTTGTCTCTGTATCAATAAAAGTAGCGTTTATTTTGACCAAATTCGTTATTAATTTATTTTCAACATTGTTAAAAAATCTTACGCGATAGGGCAAAATGACACTCGGATTTGAATTCAGCAGATCAAAATTACACCAAATCAGATGTCAGACCAAAATCAACTTTCAAAAAGTCAAAATTTGTTGGCCTGTGTCATTGCAGCGGTCAAAATCGCAAACCAATATACAGCAGCTCTTTTGTTGTATGTCGTACAAACCACGCACCTCCGAGTAGTTAAACAGAATGGAGAACGATCATTTCTACATAAAATGTGACTCTGTGCATAGAGCTACAGAGAAAGCAAAAAACAAGTCTCTGATTATAATTATTTATTACATGACTTGGTCAATATCTTCCTCACAGCTCGTTCTTGCAGAAGGAAAAACAAATATAGTGGCAGTTATATTGTTAAACAATTGACGTTCTCAGATTCCATTGACTTAAAAAGTCTTGCAGCCAAAATAGTTAAGAACAGATCAATAGATACTAAAGGTGAAAAAGTGAACTGGCTGAACACAAAAGTTCTGACATACAAGAAGGAATAGCCAGGCGTAATTTTTCTCAAATATAGCCAAGAAAATCCAGAATATCGAACTGTTAAAACATGTAGTCGTGGTCGTCCCCTAATTATTACCGGATATTTGCGGAAGCTGTACAACAAATTATTACCAATTTTAGAGGGTAAAAAGGATCTCGTAAGGCTACGCAAACCTAATGTTATTCCTGGTACAAATCTATTCTAGCAAGCAAAAAAATGAAAGACCATGCTCCTGAACCAGATATTAATTCTGATGATTCTGATAAGAAAGTTGATTAGATTGTTAATAATTAACTTGTGCAAAATTGATATTAGGATAACCCCCAGGGGGTCTACCCAAAACAGATAAAATCGGCACGTTGTCTACGGGATACATAAGTTTGGGCACCTCTGTTTTAGATTTTCCTATGTGACTACTATAAGAAATAATGTAAGGTTGTGTTTACTAGCTTTATTATTCTATTTATTGTAAAATTATTTTTCAATTTGTTCTATGTATTTTATTTGTATTTTTCTGAAAACCCTTTCGTTAAAAAGAAAACAAAAGATGAACCATACATTTGTTTAGTTATAGTAATATTTTTCAAAAATTTTATTCCTTCAAGCAGGCACTTTAATTTCAGTCTATCAAAAGTGACCAAGTCATAATGTAGGAAAGTTGCAATGATGACCAAGTCAAAATCCACCCCCTTAACTGCTGAAATAAAAACGTATGAATTAAATGCAAATGAAATATGAAAGTAAATAATACCCAAAAGAGGAAAAAGTAAAATATAAATAGAATATTAAAATCAGATTTTATCTATGACGTAAAATTTTACAATACAATTTACTAACAGTAATACACAATTTAACTTGGACACTTTTGGCAGTACACTCACGATATATGCTGTAAATCATTATATATTAGTAGTTTATTGAAAGAGTCGAATTTGAAGCTTTCAACGAGTGCATATCACTCCCAGATTAAGCATGAAGTAAAATAATCTTGCACACTTTTACTTTGCATTTAGACAACATTTAAATTTTGATTCAATATAAAAATAAAATAAAAATTAAACATGTATATTTCAGGGTTCAGACGATAATTCATTAAATATCTATCACATTAATTATCATGATATATATATATATATATATATATATATATATATATATATATATATATATATATATCGATATTTAAAAACCACGATATAAATCATTAGTATTTATAACATGCACAAAACCATAAAATTGCGCGTCGCCGTTTCTCATATATTCCCAGTTGCACTTTTTCTTTTTTAACTAATTGAAGAATTGTTAACAGTTAATGCAATAAACAACAGCGGCACTCAAAAGATATATTTCATCATCTGGCTTGGTGCAAACAAAATTAACAAACATATTAGGAAATCACTTGTTTATCTTTGCTATTTTGTAACCGTGCTCTTTTTCTAATAATTGTAAATAAAATAAATAAAATACGTGTAGTATGCTAGGAATTTTTCTTTCAAGTACACATATGCACACGAAGTAAAATTTTCGACATTCGTTGTTCCTTAAAAGCATTCAATTTAAACACTCGTTTAAAGCTTCAAATTGAATGCTATCAAGAAACAACGAATGTCGAAAATTTTACTTTGTATGCATATGTATACTTCAAAGAAAAATTCTTAGCATAATACACGTACTTTATTTATTTTATTTTCAATGATTAGAAAAAAAAGCACCGTTACAAAATAGCAAGAAAAACAATTTATTTCCTAATATGTTTTTTAATTTTAATTGCACCAAGCCAGATTATGAAAAATGTCTTTTGAGTGCCGCTGTTATTTGTTGCATTAACTGTTAACAATTCTTCAATTAATTGAAAAAAAAAACTGCAACTGGGAAACGGCGACGCGCAATTTCATGGTTTTATGCATTCTATAAATATCAATGATTTATATCGTAGTTTATATATATCATGATAATTAACGTGATAGATATCTGATAATTTTTCGTCCGAACCCTGAAATATACGTGTTTAATTATTATTTCATTATTATATTAAATTACAATTTGAATGTTGTCTAAATGCAAAGTAAAAGGGTACAAGAATATTTTTATCAATGAAAAATAGTTTATCAGCGGTATTAGCACATAAAATGCGAGCAATTTTATTACCCCAACTCCGAACCCCAGCAAGTAATTATCATATACACCTGTATTGGCATGTTTATATACTTACGTACTGGATGCGTACATCCACCTAGGTGTGTTCATATAAGAATATAAAGTGTAATGGAGACCTTTAAGTTTAGTGGTGGAGGTGATAATCGTGACCACACAGAAGATGTCTATAAAAATATTTCCGTCCAGTTGTTGGCCGGCCTGTTACAACTTAACTGGCTTGTGTCGCCTGTCGACAGTCGAAACTAATGTCGCCACTTTTCGAAAAAGGTAAAAGAAACGAGAGGGAGACTCGTCCCGAAATAAAATTCATTGATACCGCACGGTGTAATTGTGATTGCGTTGACGATGCGGAGTCGAAACACGTACCTCGTTTGCCCTGTTCGACAATGGTATGCACTTACACTTACCATTCTAACAAATCTTTAGTATTAACATTTTATACAGAACACATTTATCTCTTTTTAAACTTTACAGGATTCCAGAAACAGGTATGTATAAAATGTACCCGTTAATTAATAACAGACGTATTTTGTATTGAGATATTAAAAATTAGGCAACATAGGGAATATGCATGGGCGTAGCCAAGGGGGGACGTATGTTCAATAAAATAAAACCTCTAGAGTGCTATGAAATATATTGTAGGTTGGAAACTCTGAAATTATACATTATAATTATTATGTCTGACGTTTTATATGACACTTCCTAAAGCATGTAGCCAACATAAATTTAAAAAAGATCAAATCATAGCACTAGAGGTTTTTTTTATTGAAAATATGATATGTTAAAATTGTTGCACGCAAAAAACGATCAAGATATCAGAAAAAAATACAATTTCGTATCTAAAGTAATGCAATTATCTACTCAAAAATTGATGAAAAGTTAACGAAATTCATCAAAATTTATAAATAGAATTAGTATAATCAGCCCAGAAGATTTGTTTAGACAAACTGAACATTTTAGAATATGTATTTACAAACATAAAATCAAGCCGAGCATATTTTGAACTTCACAATATATCAGTGTTTTATACGCGTGGCGAATAATGTGAAATTTCGAGTTTAGAAAAGCCTGAAAATTTAGTTTGGCCGCCTTTATAAAACCAAACCAAATGTTAAGGCTTTTGTTAACTCGAAATTTTACTCCATGCTTAATCTGGGAGTGGAAGAAGTTAGAAGCTTCAAATTAAACGCCTTTATAAAAACGACGAGTGTCTGAAAGTGTACAGCGTATATGAATACATACGGATATGATATATAAAACTGGTTTTATTTGTACGTTATTTTAATGATGTTTATTGGAATATTATGAAATTTTATCAGTTTAGTCATTAATTAATATTTTCAATTTTCATATTGATATACATCTTTTTGCTATTTGCATATTTTTACTATTTATTATAATAATAATAATACTTCTTGGTTTGGTCGCGTAGCCAAGCAGAGCAACCAAACTTCTAATTTAGAATTTAGGAACGCCTGAACAATTTTAAGCTTTTCTAAATTCGAAATTTTACTTCATGCTTAATCAAGGAGTAAAATATATCAAAGAATGCCTAAAATACGTATACCTACATCAGGATATGCATACTTTAAAGAAAAGTTCCCTGTGTGCCATGTTGGTTGATTTCATGAATGTTGGAGAAACTTAAGTAGAATATTTCAGTCATGTTTTGATTTAAAAATCTTACAAAACTGTCACTTGCATAAGCCTGGTAATGATTACACAGCCCAACAAATTTTTACTTTTTGAAAGTTGATTTCGATCTGACATCTGATTTTGTATAATTTTGATCTGTTTTTTTATCAATGTTGAAAATACATTAATACAAAATTTGGTCAAAATAAACGCTACTTTTATTGATACAGAGACAAAAACAAATTACAAATAGTAAAATAAATTGAAAAATGTCTTAAGTCTTTAATTTATTTTCTTTCCAGATCTTTCCTTCTCGGATGAAAAACTTCGTTTTGTAGATTTTCTTTTGTATTCCAGGGCCGGATTGTCCTTTTTTTATTGACCAGCAGTAATAAGTCATCATTGAAACATTCCACAGACCTTGATACCTGCGTTCCATTTCTTTCATGTTTGGTGGAACCTTTCACCTTGCTCCTCACTCACATTAGCAAGATTTTCAGGGAAGTAATCAAGATGTGATTGTAAAAAGTAAACTTTTATGCTCATATTACATCCCAGTTCCATAAATTTCTTTAGCATGTTTTTCACAACTTCCTTGTAGTTAGGATCCTTGTTGTTTCCCAATAAATCTTCAATAACATTAGCAAATGAACTCCATGCATCTTTCTCAGTTTCGTGCATGGTATTAACAAATTCTTGATCTTATGTTAATCTCTTTGTTTGAGACCAACAAAAATTCCTTCCTTTAATTTTGCATCTGATATAGCGGGAAATTTTCTACAAAGCTATTTAAAACAGTCTCCATCTTTATTTAAATCTTTAATGTATTGTTTCATTAATCCTAGTTTAATATGCAGTGAAGGTAACAAGATTTTTGAGGACCAACAAGACTTTCGTGCAGAACATTTTTTGATCCGGGAGTTAAATTATCTCTTCTTATCCAGTCCTTTTTCTTCAAATGTTGATGTCTACTTCAACTGTCCCATTCACACAAAAACATGGGTACTTTGTATACCCTGACTGCTGTCCTAGTAGAAGTCCCACAATTTTCAAATCTCCACAAATTTTCCAAATATGATCATTGTATTGGATTTTGTATGCATTACTTTAAGATTTTCTTAGCTTTCCGTCATTTGCACAGAATGGGCAACCGGTACCGATAAAAAAACATTCCCATTGTGCAAGAAAACAGCTTTAATTTAATTTTTCATTTAATATTTATACGCAAATATTTAAAAAAAAAAAAACATAAATATGACACCTAGTAAATTTATTAAAAAATAGTGCGTGATGGAAGCAAAAAATATTGATTCTTTATTAGATTAGCCACCAAAACTTAAAAAAATGAACAAATCCAAATCACAAATTTTTTGTTGACCTGTTTTATTTATCATACCCCAACAACTTAACTTGATTTTAGTTACGATCGCACGTTATTATTTATAAAGACTAGAATATATTGATATACCTAATTGGTATGAGTAGTTACAGAATTAGCATAAATTGCATAATTTGTGTAATAGCCAGCTTATGGTATGGAGTGAATTGCGTAATTCAGCATAATTTTACATTGAACTTAGGTGTAATCCTCACTGGTATTTAGCGCTCGTGGGCGTCCTATCGAGCCTGTTTCACACAAATTTTTGCGATTGTTGTAATTGAATCGAAAGTGTGGCCAATAAGTTATTAATGACAGGTCATGTGCGCGAATGCTTAATTGTGCATTACACCGTCTACGGATTAATCGAGTCTCTCGAGTTATGCGAGAATTGAGAAAGCCGTTTATGGGATGGTTCTCGGGTTCGGGTTCGTTTTGTTGTAATTCTATTGTTAAGTGGGTGTCGGAATAAACTGAAAAATAATGCCATTTCTAAAAGAGTTTGCATTTTATAGTTATGAGGTTATTAGATTAGAAAAGTGTGATTAAATACTTCTAAAATTTCTTCTACCTATGTACAAATTATATACCACAGTAAAAATCATTTATAAAGACACCGGCTATAATGTACAATCGGCTATAATAATCAAAATATTCGGTACGTATACAAAAAATGGTGATGTCTACCATACTACTTTCCCCATTAAACGTCTAGTCTCAATAAGGTGTGATGAAATTTGATAAGATACCTAAAACCAATATCTTTCTGATATGCACATACCTTATTTTTCAACATATTATTCTCATTTTGTAAAAGTGTGTGTAAGATTTTGTTAGATTTAATAAACATTTGTAAAATTAATTAATGTGAGATTAAACAGAAAATCAAGATAAATGTAGTCTGAACTTCACGTGAAATCAGTATTTTTAGTTTAGAAAAGCCTGAAAATTTGGATTTGTCGGGGCGCGATTCGTTTTGCTCGCGCGCTCTAATCCCAATTTTCAGGATTTTCTAAACTATAAATTTTACTTCATGCTTAATCAAGGAAAGAAAGCACTCGTTAAAAGCTTCAAATTGAACGCTTTTATAAAATCAAGAAATTCCTGATACATTGTTATCATCGAGCTAAGTATACTTAAAAGGTAAATTCTCAGCATTTATTAATTGTATTTTAGTGTTAAATACTAATACTTATATTTCATATTGTTAATATGTTTCATAAAATGATTAATTAGAATCAAATTGAAACTAATATTAAAATATGGAATGTAAAATATATTTAACAATTTTTGGAAATTATCGATGATAAATAATAAAATATTGTTTATGTAGATATTTCAACGTAGGCAATTGAACTATATTAAATCTGAAATAATGAAATATGAAAATACAAAGCCATCGCATCGTTTATATCGTAATAAATCGGTGCCGGGATGTAATATGAATGTTGGTACGTATCGTATGTGTTGTAAAAGGAACATAAAACGCATTCCCCCGATCAATGTTATCCAATGTTATCGTATAAGGAAAAGTTTACAGTTTATATACTGGTTTGGAGACCACCAAGAGGTCTTCAAATCAATAAAATAATTCTACTACATCAATATTATACGGAGATACAAATGTTAACGTTTTTATTGGGAAATAGATATAAAGTTAACAGTGCTTTATTGTCTTTTGTGCTCTCTCGCTGTATCGTTATTTACGATACAAGTTGAGTTTTTATGCGGCGAAGCGCGCACACTCACACAGACGGGTCCAAACTCTTTTTCTTTTCTTTTCCGCGTTTAATAACTGATGTTATAACAATAGATGCTTTAGGATTATGATGATGGCTTGTCGTTCTTATGAAGATTGCTTACTTGTTTATTGGTTATTTCTTGGATTCATTCAGTATTTAAGATAGTAAAAGTGTTACCTTATATTTATTCATTTTCTTTTATGAAAGGATTTGTGATTATCTGAAGTATTGAGTTTTTGTATTACAATGTAATCATTTATCAGTGAAACAAACACTTTATAAATTTGTAATCTATGATATAATTCAACATTTACATGCCCTAACTTATCTTTTTTACTTTTCCCCATATGCAAAACAAAGGGAAAGTATTGTATCAGGCAACCTTGTTCAGATATGAACTTACTACTGCCCAGAGCTGGGACGAATCCTCGTAAAAAGGATTCGAATCACGAAGCCGAATCACCTAATATGAATCGAATCACGAATACTCGAATAAAGGATTCGTAAGTGATAAATATGATTCGAATCGAAGATTCGAATCCTGTTTTTTCGAATCACGAATACAAATCCTTTAAGAATAAATTTAATGTTAACATTGTTTTGCAACCATTAATATATAAATATCGTTAGCAGTTGTTTAAACAAAAATATTCAAAACCTAATTATTTATTATTACCACTGAACATCGATGATAACAGACTAAATATCTGACTCCCTGTTACTCTGGTTAAAGATGTATTTGTGTGTTTCTGAACTCCACTTCAAATCAGTGTTTTGTACGCGTGGCGCATGAAGTAAAATTTCGAGTTTAGAAAAGCCCCGTGAAAATTTGTCTCGGGTCGCGCAGCGACCCGAGACAAATTTTCGGGCTTTTCTAAACTCGAAATTTTACTTCATGCTTAGCCTGGGAGTGGAAACACACGTTCAAAACTTCAAATTGAACTCTATTATAAAACTGACTAATGCCTGAAATTTACGTAAATAAAAAACTCACTGAATATCATTAAATTAATATTTTAAAAAAAAACTGTATTTTTCTCTGTAAATAGAAATTATTCTGCTGAGAAATAAATGATTATTATTATTATTAAAACCAGGAAAGTCAAAGAAAAGTCATGCAATTATATTCAAATTAACCAAAACACTAACAAAAATGCCATATGATATTATTAAATTTGTCAAAATCAGCAGACAAATTACAAAACACGTAAAAATTTATAAAATGAACTTAAATATTGGCAAAAACAATGAAAACTATTAAACAGAATGGGGGTTTGCCACAGAAGAAAGTTATATTAAAAGGCCAGGGAAAAAATCTTTAGTCGGGGAAATGTCGGAAAAATTTTACATTTCAGATTGTGGCTACCACGTCAGTTTTACTTCAAACAATATTAAACAAAATTTTTAAAACTAGATTATTATCTTTAAAAACATTTTCAATCACTTAATGTTCTTATCATAGCATTCACTTTGAAGTTTCCAACGAGCGTTTCCACTCCCAGACTAAGCATGAAGTAAAATTTCGAGTTTAGAAAAGCCCCCGTGAAAATTTGTCGAGGGTCGCGCAGCGACCCGAGACAAATTTTCTGGGCTTTTCTAAACTCGAAATTTTACGTCATGCGCCACGCGCATAAAACAGTGATTTAACGTGAAATTTAAAAACACACAAAAAAACATTTTTTATGTTATTCCTCACAATTAATTCGAATTATTTTTGACGATTCAAATCCTTTTGTAAGTATTCGAATCCTTTTACAAGGATTCGAATCCTTTTATAAGGATTCGAATCACCCACATTTAGATTCGAATACGAATCCTATTAAAAAAATGTAACGAATCCGGATCACGAATCCAGTTGAACTAAAGTATTCGAATGCCTCTTTTGAATCCTCTAAAACGATTCGAATCCAGGATTCGAATCCTGAATGATTCGAATCCTGCCCAGCTCTGGTACTGCCCTTAAATAACTCTTAATTCACTGATTGTAATAAATTATGTTGTGTCGAAGGAGACACCTGATGGAGCTTACAGAACTCTTCAACAACAAATGTCAGTTATGATTTAAGTTTATTGGTAACGTTGGTTTCTATTAGTGTATTACATTAGTGTATTACATTAGTGTATTCGTGAAAACACAAGTTGGGACAAAATCCCTAGGTAAGCAAAAGAGTTGAAGGTACACGCGAGCAAGAAACAGTGAGTATATTTTATAATTTTACAACTATTGCTAATGATATTTAAAAGAAACTAAGTTTATACTTTCAAAAAAGGTAGCCATTTTATGTAAGAGAGAAAAAAAACGAAAGGATAAACAACAAACCCAGTTATGCGTAGGTTCTTTTATATCGGATCGACGACAAGAAGAAGAAGAAGAAGTGAAGATGACGACGACGAAGAAACAAAAAAATCCACCTGCTCAATCAACCAATAATTCTCACCTGTAATCGGTACCCAATTAGTCGAGTGTCGCGACAACATCTCCGATAAATTAAAAAAGACATTCGGAGATTTCCCCGATTATCCCTGATGGCAGTCGACCGTCCGTCCTTTTTCTGAGTCCGGGCCTAGTGCGAGAGTCCGTCTCGTTCCTGACGCGAGCGTTAATTGGAAGCCCCCCACTTTGCCGGTGAAAAGCTCACTAATTTCGGGCCGGTGCCGGGGTGGCCGACTTTCAATCACCTCGGACTTGACGAGATAAAATCATACCTGATTTACATGCACATAAAACACGGGAATTAAGACTTTTATCGTCGCACGGCTCAAATACGATTTATATTTGTTTTCGTCGTCACTATCGCCTCCTGATGGAGGGTAATAAGTCAAATGAAAGGGAGGGATTTTTCATCGTCGTTCCGTTTTATTGCTCTATAATAAAATTGATCTGTTCATTTTAATACCTCGTTGTGCCTTCTCGTTAATCAAGAATAATTCCAATTCAAAAATATTTGAATTAGAGAAAATATCCTTACGCTTTTTATAATTTGTACACTTTAAATAATATATAAAACTAAAACAAATCAATTAAAATAAGATTTTAAATATTTCATTGTATAATTCAATATCCGGAGGTGTATTTGCATGAGAAATAGTTGTTTCAATGGATATTTATTGTCTTAAGTTGTCTTATTAATTAAGACACATTGTTTGCATTTTACGAAAAACATTTTCGTAATTTTATATATTCTCTTTAATCATCAGCTAAATCAAATCCTTTGAGAAGCTTCTAAGTATTCCCAAACAGTATTTTAGATCAATTTTGGGATCTATCAGTGTAAGAAGTAAGTTGATAATATGATAAAGAATAGAAGAACGTGTTTGTACTGTAAGACTAATTTACAACTGTAATGTCATATTGAAATTTGGTGCAAGGAATTTAATGCTGAATTAAACATAAAGCAAATTATTTAGTTTCTATAAGAGGCAGCCAACAATGAAGGAACCTAAGGCAAACTAGAGCTGGGTAGAATCCTACAAAAAGGATTTGAATCATGAAACCGAATCCTCTCATTAAATATGATTTGAATCACTAATTTTTGAATCACGAATTCAAATCCTTTTTAAAATGATATATTTTTTTAAATAAATAACATCGACTAATCGTAATTTAAAAAAAAGTATTAATCATCATGTACAGGATAAGCGAAACTCGATGTCTCAGCTCTATTTTAAGAAAAGGAAAAATGATAGGAAAAATCTGAAAAGCGGTTTATAAATGGGATTGAGTAAGGTCCATTTTAAACCAAAATTGCATATTTTTCTAAATTTAGAAACTGAAGTAATGACGTTATCGAATATTTTTTTCGCAGAGACATACCTTTATTTTTGGATATTTAAAAAGAACTGATTTTTCTCAATAAACGTAGTTAAAAAAAATTGCTATCTTCTTCCGTTAAAAAAATTATAAGCAAACTTAAAAGAAAGTATAAAGTATAACAAGTAGCGTTTGGAAACAAATACCAAAGTCGCATCTGTCAATAATGAAACATTATTAATTAGTATTATTAATTATCATTAATTAAACATTAAAAAACCCATAATATTACGGATTTCTCCCTTTTATAATATTACAAAAAATATATAAAAACAAAAGAATAACACACATAAGTTACAATAAATAAATATCGCGCTTAACACTAAACAAAAAACACTAAACAAATTAATATAGAAAGAAACAAAGTATGTAGGCAATCACTACCACAAAATTTCAATGTAACCACCTCCGACTTTTTAACAGGGTTCTTAAAAAAACGTTTTTTTTTTCATTTTAACTAAAACAAAAATTTAAAACAAGGTCGACTATTCCTGGTACTTTTGAACACGATGGCGTTCTAGTAAATAATATGCAACATATTGTAGAGTTGTTTGCTAATCAATTTGGTTCAATTTATAATACACCCCTACACAATGATACTTTGCCTTCGTCTGTAATATATTCTTACAATCACATTAATTATAGCAAAGGTGATAAAATAAAAATTACAGATGTCCTAAACGAACTGCGCAATTTAAAAGATTCATACTGTACGGGCCCTAATGGTTTACCACCAATTCTGTTAAAACAATGTTTGTTTTCCCTTAGTCGTCTCTATGGATACTTTATAACCAATCCCTAGTTTCAGGCTGTTTTCCATCTCTTTGGAAAAGTCCCATTGTTACACCAATTTTTAAAAGCGGTAAAAAGAACGTTGTTTCAAACTATCGCCCGATCACTCTTCTAACGCTCATCCCAAAAATATTTGAAAAATTAATCATTGCACCCTTATCTGTATGTGTATCTAGTGTCCTATCCGATAAGCAACATGGTTTTAGAAGTGGGTGTTCGACTTCCACCAACTTACTGACCTATAGTAATTATATTGTTACAGCCTTAGAAGCGGGATTTGAAGTAGACTCAATATATACCGATTACTCTAAGGCTTTTGACGCAGTAGATCATAGATTCCTTCTTTCGAAACTTAAGCTTATAGGAATCGGAGTCTTACTTATCCGGAAGGTCACAGGCCGTGCGGATTGGTAGTGTTATATCGTCTGAAATACTTGTAACTTCAGGGGTTCCCCGGGATCACACCTTGGACCTCTTTTATTTAATATCTTTATAAATGATGCGGTTGATTGTTTACATAATTCCCAGTGCTTACTATTTGCAGACAATATAAAATTATTTTTACGAATCACGGATGATTGATCTTCTGTGTTGTTACAGGAAGACTTAAATAGATTTTCAGTTTGGTGTACTGACAACCGTATGAATCTCAACCTCAAAAAATGTAATTGTATAACTTTTACTAAAAAAAGGGCCTCGACAGTGAGAAATTACTATATTCTCAAACATTCATACCCTTACGACCTTGTATGTATCCCTTGTCCGCCCCCACCTTGAGTACTGTTGCACTATTTGGAATCCTCATAGCAAATCTGACGTAAAAATGGTTGAGAGGGACCAAGTTAAAGTCACAAAATTTATCTCCTACAAGTTCAGGATTGTCGGCTCCTGCAATGACGTCCTACAAACTTTAAATATCGATTCGTTAGAGCAAAGATGAAGGAATGCAGACGTAATGCTAGGATACAATTTAATAAATGGGGCGATTGACTGCCCCTATTTACTTAGCCAACTTAAATTCAATGTGCCAGCTAGAAGTTTGCGTTCCTTCAATCTGTTCTATGTACCATATTGTAGGACAGACTATGGTACAAATTTTGGTTTAGCCAGAATCGCCAATAATTGTAACGCCATCAATCCCGACTTTGGTGCAATTAGCAAGAATGCTTTGAAGAACATCTTCCGACAGGGTAAATAGTCTACATATTTTAATCTGTTGTTTGTACCTAAATGTGTTGTTTGTTTTTTACTCTTTTATGTACCTATATTTATTATGTATTTGTATTTATATTTCATTTATTATTACTTTTATTTTTTTTAAATGGACTTCCGTTAATAAATAAATAAATAAAAACATTAAACATTAACAACATGTTTAAAACGTGTTTAAAACATGTTTAAAACAGAACAATAGAGCATTTTTCTTTTGAGTATACATATCTCGATAATTACAGCGTTTTTAAATTTGCGGGAATTCGTTGTTTCAAAGCGGCTAATTTGGGGCTTTTAACGTGTGTTTTCCACTCCCAGACTAAGCATGAAGTAAAATTTCGAGTTTAGAAAAGCCTTAAAATTTGGATTGGCCGCGTAGCGATGCGGAGCGGCCAATCCAAATTAGGCTCGTCTAAATTTGAAATTTTACTTCATGCGCCACGCTTCAAAACGCTGATTTACGGAGAAGTTAAAAAACACACACATACAACAACAATTATAAGCAACCTAATACACATTAGAGTTATTGGGTTGCCTATAATCACTGTTTTAAACAATTTGTTCAGCGCAGAATTTTACTCACGTTTTATACGTGTAGCGCATGAAGTAAAATTTTACTTCATACTTAGTCTGGGAATGGAAAACCCTCGTTCAAAGATTCAAATTGAAATCTTTTAAAAAAGCAACGAATGTCATAAAATTTACAGTGTAGCATACGTATACCTGAAAGAAAAATTTCCTGTATTTAAAAATCATATTACTGCACACACAGTTGTGATATTTTCTTGTAATAAAATGTTAAGTTTATTAATGTAGTTTGAACTATGTTCAAAAACTTAGTTAAAATTTAAAAATGTTAGCAAAAAATCTTTAAAAAAATATAATTTAACAAATTTAAAATAATAAAAAAACGTTTTAAACAAAGTTAACGTTTAAAACATGTTTTTTAACAAATTTAAGATTTAGAACATTTTTAAAACAAAACCGTTTAAAACACGACGGATGTTTTTAAACATGTTCAAAACACTGTTTTAAAACAAAGTGTTTTAATCATAACAACCCTGCTTGTACACACTTATCCAATCTCCCCTTTACTTCTATTACTGAAGCCTTACGTAACATTTCTTTAGATGGTTCATCGCAAGCATGTCTGATTTTTTCTTTTAAATGTTCCAAGTTAACAGATGGTGTTTTGTAAACTTTGTATTTTAAAGTTTCCCACAAGAAGAAATCTAGTAAGGTGTGTCCGGTGATTTATTCGCCCACTGTATCGGTAAATTTATACCCATCCAATTTTCTCCATAAGTTTCATTTAATTATTGTTAGACAACTCGTGCTTTATGCGGTGGAGCTCCGTCATGCTGAAAACACATGTTTGCTCGCAGCTGTAATTGCACATTTTCGAAAAGCACACGAAGTTGTTTTTGAAGAAATTGCAAATATTGCTTACTGCGTAAAACTCCTTCGTGGAAATATGGACCAATCAAATGCCCATAAATAATACCACACCAAACGTTAATACCGAAGTGTCCTTGGTTTTCAATCGGATTGACAATATGTGGATTTTCAGTAGCCCAAAAATGTTCACTTTTTTATTAGGTTTACCGTTACTAACAAAACGGCTTTCGTCCGTTCACAACACATGCTGGAAAAATCGATTGTCGTTGATCCCTAAGTTTACCATCACTTGGACATAATAATTTATTCTTCGCTGATATTGATCTGACAAGTGTTCTAAGTTGTAAAGTTTATAATCGTAGTAACCATTTCCTTTAAAAATTTGTCGTACCGAACAATATTTTAAATTCAACTCACGACAGGCTTTCCGAATCGAGTTCCTTGGATGGTCTTGAAAATACTGCAAAACAGTGGCAGCAATATTGTCAGAATTGATCCTTTTAGCTATTTGTCTTCCCTTTTGAGCAGAAAATGCCTCTTTGTTTGCACGTAAATTGCGTTCCAATCTTGCAAATATTTTTAAGGTTGGAATAACACGTTCAGGATATCTCTGGGTTTATAACTGAACTGCTCTTCTAGGGTTCTTTTGAGATTTTCCATAAACTAATAACATGTCGACATTTCCGTTGTGCGTAAACATTTTTCAAAATCAAATGACAACAAAACAATATTTGTCATCCATTAGTTTAATTATTGACAGATGCGATTTTGTTATTTGCTTTCAAAGGCTACCTGTTTAAGTCGTGACAATTGTGAACTATTGATAATTTTTTTTTTTAAAGTGTGTTTGTAATTTTTTAACGGAAGAAAATAGCAAATTATTTTCTCTACAAAGTTTATTCAGAAAAATTAGCTCTTTTCAAATATTCAAAAATATAGGTATGTTTCTGGGAAAAAATATTCGATGATATCATTATCTTAGATTCCAAATGTAGAAATATATGCTAATCGGGCTTAAAATGGACCTTAGTCAATCCCGTTTATGAACCTCTTTTCAGATTTCTTCTATTGTTTTTCCTTTTCTCATTATCGAACTGAGACATTGAGTTTCGCTCACCCTGTACATTTAGTACTTTTTCTGTTAGTTAGTAAAATATAGGTTTAATTGCCCGCCACAAATACCATCTACTGGTGATCTTGAACTTATTCTAATAAAATAATCTTGAATTTCTGTGCTTTGTTAAAAATAACATGTTAACATTTCATGTTCTCAACTAATTTATTTCAAATGTAAAACAAAATTTTAAGTTAAATTGATTAATTGCACAAATTGTTGTACACGCTGGTCAGGGTTGATATGTTTAAAACACTTTGTTTTAAATCTGTGGTTTAAACATATTTAAAAACAGCCGTCGTGTTTTAAACGGTTTTGTTTTAAATTTGTTTGAAACATGTTTCAAACGTTAAATTTGTTTAAAGGTTTTTTTTACTATCTTAAATTTGCTAAATTATATTTTGTACTACTTCATTAAGATTAAATGAAACAATGACTATGTTTTTTACCACTTTTATTAATTTATATATATACAGGTGTAACATAAATATGATTATGACTTAAGTTTCGACAGTGTGAGTATCATTATTACTTGATAATGACACTCACACTGTCGAAATTTAAGTCGTAAAAATATTTATATGTATTAATAAAATTAATAAAAGTTGTAAAAAACATAGTAATAGTTTCATTTAATTTTGATATCGATTACCACGTAGTAACGGTCAAAACCATTGTGATACTTCATTAATATGTATTGTTTACATTTTTAAATTTTAGCTAAATTGTTCAATATGCTTAAAATTACATTATTAAACAAAACATTTTATTATAATAAAATATCACAACTGTGTGTGCATAAATGTGATTTTTAAATACAGGGAATTTTTCTCTTAGGTATACATATGCATACACTGTAGGTTTTACGACATTCGTTGTTTTTTTAAAAGATTTCAATTTAAATCTTTAAACGAGAGTTTTCTACTTCCAGACTAAGCATAAAGTAAAATTTCGAGTTTAGAAAAGCCTGAAAATTTGTATTGGCCGCGTAACGAAGCGGAGCGGCCAATCCAAATTAGGCTTTTCTAAACTGGAAATTTTAATTCATGCGCCACACGTATAAAACACTGATATATCGCAAAGTTTAAAATATACGGCTTCAGCAATCTAATACGTAGATGTAAATAAAACGTGAGTCAAATTCTACGCTGAACAAATTGTTTAAAACAGTGATTATAGGCAACCCAATAACTCTAACGTATATTAGGTTGCCTATAATTGTTTTTGTTTGTGTGTGTTTTTTGAACTTCACTGTAAATCAGTGTTTTTAAGCATGGCGCATGAAGTAAAATTTCGACTTTAGAAAAACCTAATTTGGATTGGCCGCTCCACTTCGCTACGTAGCCAATCCAAATGTTTAGGCTTTTCTAAACTCGAAATTTTACTTCATGCTTAGTCTGGGAGTAGAAAACACTCGTTAAAAGCCTCAAATTAACCGCTTCGAAAGAACGAATTCCCGCAAATTTAAAAAACGCTGTAATTATCGGGATATGTATACTCAAATTAAAAATTCCCTGTATGTTCTGTTTTAAACACACTTTAAACGTGTTTTTAACATGTTTTTAATTGTTAATGCTTTAAACGCTATTTCAATGAAAAATAACACGTTTTGTTAAAAAATATTGTTTGTTTTAATTAAAATGAAAAAAAAAAAACGTCTTTTTATCAACCCTGACGTTGTTGCATTTTGGAGGTGCCACATATGAAATACTTTTTTATTTGAAGAGAGATTGAAAAACTCTTTTCGCGAGCAAAAGTCGGGGGCAAAGTTCTGTGTTTTAATCAATGGCGAAAAGAAAATTGATCTATCTCTAACCGTTTGTGCTCTATAACCGGAAGTTGATAAAATATCATTTTTATGAAGTTACTGTAACTAATTTGTTTTAAAAGGTATAAACAAACTGTAAACACTTTCTTATGGCAATATTTTCACGCCTATTAAAATGACGTACGTGTTTTTTTCAAGGACGTTTTGTTTTTGTTTTCGTACGCCATATTACTTTTTTCTTATGGGAGCATATAGAGATATGCATATCACTGAACAGCATTTTTTATGCCACTTGTGTAACTTGGTGAAAAAAATTCTTATATACGACAAGCAAAGTAGCATTTTATGTCAATCAAGAGTGCTTATTTATAAAACAAAATACACCACATCAAAAGTAGTCATATTCTTAAACAAATTACAAGCATAACCTAGCAAGGAAATTGTTTACCGGTTGTCGTGGCAACTTTGCCAATAACTTTTTTTTACAATAGTAAGCCTGTGGCATATCATTGAAATCTCGGTTAAAAACGCTGTTCAATAATATGCATATCTTCATATGCGCTCATAAGAAAAATTTGATTTATAAAGCAGGTACGTCATTTTAATGGGAGCAAACAGTTGCCATTAGAAAGTTTTTATGGTTTGATTATAACTTAAAATTTTGGGCGCATATGGAGATATGCATATCATTAAACAGCATTTTTAATGCCGATTTCAACGATGTGCCACTTGTGTACCTTCGTGAAAAAAATATATTTTTTGTTATATATGACAAGCAAAGTACCAGTTTATATCAATTAAGAGTGCTTATATATAAAACAAAATAAACCACATCGATAGTAGTCATATTTTCAAACAAATTGCAAGCATCACCTAGTAACTAAATTGTTTACCGGTTGTCATGGCAACTTTGCCAATAACTTTTTTTGACAATAGTAAGCCTGTGGCATATCATTGAAATCTCGCTTAAAAAAGTTGTTCAATGATATGCATATATATCTCCATATGCGCCCATAAGAAAAATGTGATTTTGATATAAGAAAACAAAAACGAAACGTCCTTGAAATAAAATAGGTACGTCATTTTAATGAGCGTAAACAAATGCCACGAAAAAGTTTTGATAATTTGGTTATAACTTTAAAAACAAATGAGTTACAGTAACTTCAGAAAATCGACATTTTATCAACTTCTGGTTATAGAGCGGAAACGGTTAGAGAATGATCTATTTTCTTTTCGCCGTTGATTAAAACACAAAACACTCATGAAAACGGCATCAGTATCTCATAAAATAAAAAAGTTTTACATATGTGACACATCCAAAATGCACTAACCTGTACAAGTGTTACACATCATTGAAATCAGGACAAAAATGCAGTTTAATTATATGCATATCACATTATGTTCCCATTTCACAAACAGAAGCTGATATTAATAAAACAAAAACGAATCTCCAAATAAATAAAAATCGATCACCACCTGTTGCGCTATGGCATCTACTTTGACAAAATTGTTACAGATTTTGAAAAAAATTACAAATTAGAAAGATATGGGGGGGGGGTATTTTCGAAAATCGCATTATTTAGTTTTTACTTAATTACTTCGAAGGTTTACAAAATCTCTATTGTTTCTTAATTGGATCTAAATGAGCACATAAAACTACACGAACCGAATCTCTATTATTAATAATAACAAAGTTACCCATACTGTCCTACTCAAAATACATATGCACGCGCTATAAATTTTACGACATTCGGTAATTTTTGAAAGAGTTTAATTTGAAGCTTTTAACGACTGTTTTTGGATTGGTCCACTAACCAAATTTTCAGGCTTTCCTAAATTAGAAATTTTATTTCATGCGCGTAATATGTCAAGATTATTATAGTTATATTTTCTATACAAATATGTAGAGATATTTTAACTTTAAAGAGTTGAGGTTTATTTATTTCTTTGTAAATTCACTACATTTACTGTTATTGGCACAATCCATAATTGTGTTAGGATTTTTCAAACGTAATATTTTTTTTATTGAAAATCAAAATTTGTAGTTTCTAGTTGATTCTATTTGTCAGTTTGTAACATTGATGATGATAACAGCCTACTGTCAGTTTTAATTTAAAATGAATCTATGACGCCTATTGATGTTGTAATGATTGGACCCTAGGTGTTGTTCAAATTTATAATTTGTATTATTATTTACGTTGTGTTGTGTGTGTAGTAACCGTTTAATTTATTTACCAGGTTCGTTGTTTGTGTCAATATGCATTATCGTAAATACTGTGTCTTTCTTCCCTTTTCATTTGACTAAGAGGATGTGTGGACAAAAAATAGAACAGAATATGAGCTTAACGTATGCAAAGTTTATTAACCTTTTACGACATTTCTAATGAATTGGTATGTCTTATATTATTTATTTTCACAAAATATTTTATCCAAGGTTTGTGCTCAAAAGCCATGTGCATTCAGTTAAACTTAAAAATTGTAGAACTCTACTTGTGGAAGCAAAATTAACTAGCCCCTGAATTTGCATTACGAGGTAGGAAACCCACAAAAACCACCCCGGAGCTCGCACCACACACTCGGTTCACTTGCGATTAGTTTGTGGGACAATCTCTCATATTGGCCCCATATATCAATCGCACATACATTCTTGATTGGTGAGTGGAACAACCTTTTACCTCGGTCCACTTATAATCAAATTCCTCATTCTTGTGATTAGTTAGTAGGACATCTATTGCAATACTAACTCGGATTGGCCTTACACATTAATTGACTGGGTCGATTAGTTCGTTTTTTCGCTCAAGTCGGCCTTACACATCAACCACCATACATCCCTCATTCTTGTGATTAGTTAGTAGGACATCTATCGCAATACTAACTTGTATTGGCCTTACACATCTATCGACGGAGTCGATTAATTAGTAGGACATATCTCGTTTCCTCGCTCAAGTCGGCCTTACACATCAACCACCAAACATCCCTCTTATTTAACCACTCGACCCTTTCATTATTCACGCATATATTCTGCACACTTCTTTCATTTCCCCATCCTCCCCTTTTCCCAGATGTTTAAATTATTTCGTCGGTTTTGTTTGTTTGATCTCAACTTAGTCGATTTCTCTTACGTATTTCTTACCCCCCCCCCCACCTTTCTTTCTCTTTCTTAATGCCACGCTTAACTATTTTATAGTGGAACCAGCCCTCGTCATAAAACTTAAGTGAATCCCGCTCAACAATTGCTTTACACAATTATATTGTGGAACCAGCCTTTTGCTTTGCCTATATCTTATCTTTCTTTGTTGGGTAGGCTCGACACTACAACTGCTTTACACAATTAAACAGCGGGATCAGATCTCGCCTTCATGACTTAGGTTGTCTCGACACTGCCCCCATTAGTTGATTTGGCATAGAATAATGTTACTCTTACGTGATGGTCCCTCCCACGTTGTTATCCCCAACTCCATTCCTAATACATAATTTTCCTCTTTTTATCAACATTAATTCACTAACTAAAATCCCACTGAAACTTCAGATTCTCAACTGTATCCGTTTCCATCCAAATACCGACTGTCCTTGTCCCTGTCCCAAAAACGAAGTCCTTTTTAGAATCGTTTCTTCGCTGTTCTCCCCTCTCCTGATTTTTTGGTGTAGACTTTATGTGTTACCCATATATGGTCACAAAATCTATCCCTCTCTGACATCAACGCAATTTCCCTGACTTCGTACACTTGTTGTGTTTGCGTTCGTTTCAGGGTTTGAACTGAATCTTTCTGTATATGTTAGCATTTCTCCACGCGCCGGAAGTTGTTTATTATTTTAACGCGATGCTGCATTTGTTATTTCTTTTACCCAAAAAATGTTTATCGACTAATGTTATTCTCGTATGAACTGGATGTTGATTTATCTTTATTATTTTCTTGGATGATTTTTGTATTATTATTATAATTTCATTTCGTCAAAAATAATATTTGCACATGACCCCTACTGACCTATTACAATGTTTGTCTTAAATTATTTCTTCTATTACCTTTTTTGACACTTGAAGTCAACAACTCTGAAAACGATCTCTAGTTAATATAAGCAAATTTAAATGTTTAATTTATAATATACCAGGTGTAACACGAAACAGATTCTCCAGCCCTTTTTTTATGAGATATCAATTTGAAATTTGGTAGTGTCTGTTCTGTGTTATATCCAGTATAGTTATTTCATTTTAAAGATTGTCATGTGTTGTTTTTACCATCAAAATACTTCTATAAACTGTAAACCTAAATATTTTGTGACTATTTTGACAATTGATGGCCATTAGAAGTTTTAAATAATTTAGTCGACTGACTTTTGTCAGTTTTCACCGCTCAGAGTTTGACACTTAGTGGTGAAAATGATCAATTTTGGTATATGATATAAAAGAACTCTATACCTTCAGATAGTTTAAATTACATCAAAAATCCATGGAAATAGATAATATCAAAAGACAGTTGACTATACTTTTTCAAGTTCAAGTTGGCACTAAACAAATTCAAGTTTGCACTAATCAAAATCAAGTTGTTATTGATAACATTTACTCTGCATTTGATCAGAGACAACTTGATTGTGATTATTCCCAACTTGAATTTGCTTATTCTATAATAATATCGACACTTTTGAAAGAAAGAACCGATGTAGAAATTCAGCGCATGAAATAAAATTTCTAATTTAGACAAGCCTGAAAATTTGGTTTGGTGGATCAATTCACAAACAGTGGTTTAAAGCTTAAAATTGATCTCTTTCAAAAATTAACGAATGTCGGAAAATTTACAGCGCATGCATATGTGTTATAAGTAGGACAGTATGGGTAACTTTGTTATTATTAATGATAGAGATTCGGTTAAATGGGCAAATTTGTGTAGTTTTATGTGCTCGTTTAGATTGAACTTAAAAAGGTATAGTTAACTGTCTTTTGACATTATCCATTTCCATGGATTTTTGATATAACCTGCTAAGGTTTAATAATAACACATAAAGGTGTGATAATAAAATATTACATACATATTTAACTATATTATTATTATTATGCCTACATACTTGTATATATTTTATTTATAGCAAAAACACGATGTTAAATATTCATGACTGGAAACCGCTGAGCGTGTTAAGACTCATCTAAATTGTAATACCTGTTAATGTATGTAAATCTAATTACATGTGTAAATATAAAACAGTGCTTAATGCTGTTTCACGTGTTCGCGAGTCGTATAAATCTTGTTTAATATTAATGCAGCATTGTTAAAAATACGATCATATCTAATTTTAATTGCATGAAGAGCTACCGTAATTTTTTGCATTTCTTATGTGGGATACCGGCCGCAATAATGTCGTGAATGTCAAGATGCACGCGTTATACTGGCTGCAAGGGAAATAAATTCAATTATGATAATTTTAATTAAATTTATACTGACTCTAAGTAGATTACTCTGACATTTGTGTTGGTTGTAATTATTTATTTCATCAATTTCGTTTAAATTACAAACTTTTGCAAATGTGATTATTTTTCTACTGTTATTGTTTTTAGAAATAAACAAAAAGTGTAAAAGTGCTATTTTTCTTCTTCTGATTTTGAATTTTTTTGTAATCACAAAAAGCTGGCTAACTATATGTTGTACATAGGTGTATAAAGCACTGATTTAATGTGAAGTTGGAAATATATATAATATGTACGAGGAATTGTTCTTTTAAGTATACATATCTCGATGTATACTCTATAAATGTTTATGAATTCGTTGTTTTTATACAAGTGTTAAATTTAAAGTTTTGAACGAGTGTTTCCACTCCTTGATTAAGCATGAAGTAAAATTTCAGGCTTTTCTAAACTCGAAATTTTACTTCATGCGCCGGGCGTATAAAACACTGATTTATGTGAAGTTCAAAATATAATATTTTACCGTTTGGCAGTATATTTTAAATGTCAATATAATTCAGTTTTTAACAAGCGTGGGTATGAAGTAAAATTTCGAGTTTAGAAACGCCTGAAAATTTGGTTTCAGGCTTTTCTAAACTCGAAATTTTACTTCATGTTTAACCAAGAAGTGGAATCTCTCGTTAGTAGCTTTAAATTTCATGTATAATAAGAGAATAATCTCTTGAATTTTCACAAATTAAAATAAAAGACGTTCTCCTATTTGTTGATTTTAGCAATTTAGCAAATAGTTGTAGCTATTAAATATGTAACACATGCCAGTAAATGTTTTTTTAATTCTAAGTGAATTCAGTGAATAGCGTGTTGACTGTGCAACAGTTTTATTTGTATTAATTTTTAAAACAAAGTAAACTCCCTGAATAATAACTTTTCTTGTTTTGCCTCAGAAAGCAAACAAGTTTACAGTTTGTAAAGAAATTCATTAACTTTGTTCAAACATTAGACAATTCAAGAGAATCTTTCGGCTATGTCGTTTCGTTGTTGTTTTTTTCCTTCCAATATTTTATTACGTAAATGTAATGTCATTACATATAGTGATAAGAATGACGAGGAACTTTTCAAACATTTTTTGTTTCTATCGCCTTACGATTCAAACATTCATATTGATGACACAAATAGTTATGTAAATGTACTTTTTGATTTATTCAAAGTAAATGGCCACGGATGATATTGTAGTTCGGTTCGGCATGAAAATGCGAGATCCTCTAACTCGATTAAAGGATGAGGATCACAGTAGGTGCATAATTGGATAAGATAAGTATCAGTTGGCGCAGTTCCATCTATCACCGCGCGGTGCACTAATCTAATAAGCGCCAACCCCCCGCCTTTTGATAAATAACTCTCCACTAGCAACTGCAAATATTATTTGTATTTTTTTAGAACGTTCCATTGATAATGCTAAATTTTTTTAGTTAACACGGGAGAAGGAGTTTGTTTTCTTGTAATATTCTATAGACAAATCTACAATCATTGAAGAGGTCAGGAGAAAAATAATATCACCCCAGTTTACTAAATTTTATTGGAGAGCAAAAATAATGTATGTCAGTTATACTGTATAAATTATATTATTATCCCTTCATGGCCCTTACTTTCTTGAGCGTTGGATTTTTTTTTTTCAAAACCATCTACCTAATTTGATTAGTCTGTCTTAGAGCTTAAAAGTCTGAACAGTGTGCTAAACATCTTAAAAACTAAATGTCAACAGGAAGACCAATTAAATTTGGAAAAATAATATATATAATAGGCCGACATCCTCAATACAAGCCTATTCATTTCGTTCAAATCAACAAAGAAGGGAAGTAAATGTTTGAATTCACTATTCGTGTTTTCTTATTAAATTTTATTCTCCTATATTTTGATAAAGGTAATTGCGTTACGAACATGGTTTTAACACTATAATTCCGTCTAAACTGTTTGACATTTAAAGAACATGCAATTTTTTGAAAAATTGACTTAATTAATGTCAGAAAGTTTCAAAAAACTAGTAAGAATATTTTTGAATCCTAAAAAGTATACTACATTTCTAAACTAATGTCACTTAATATGACAATTTGCTAATTTCTGAAGTAGATAAAATCATGTGCTAAAATATATTATTTTAGTCGCCCATATGAAAAACCAGCCATACACCTTTTTTCGATTTTAAGGTTTTGATATCCCTGGATTCTGTTCGTCTAAGGCTACAATTTTAAAAATAAATCGATCTTCAAAACTCTTCCTAAATATTTTAAAATTATGTTTGAAAAATCCTGTAGAATGCAAAACCTGCAACATTTCTCAGTTGCAAAACCTGACATATTTTTTCAGTTGCAATTCCTGCCAACTTTTTACTTAGTTTTATATAATTTTTCCTGTCCCCATTCGATACAACGCTCATTGAACACTGTTTTGATTTATTTAAAAGATGCCGCAAAATCAGTTTTTATCATTTTGCCACAAATTTGTCAAAACAAAGTGTTTGATTTTATGTCAAATCTTTTTTATCAAACCGATGTGGACGAAATGAGTAGGTCCTCAATACAAGAAGCAGAAGAGATAGAAAAAACATCAATACTAAAAGTATTGGGTCTTACCATAATTAATTATGAATTCTACGTTGTTTTTATGACATTCTCTTACCTCTCTCGGAATTTTAAAGCCATTTCGCCAGAAGTCACCGGTCCAGGACTTGAAGAAGCTGATAAGCCAGTCTTCGAGGACCGAATCATTATTGAAGGTTACAGGTTAGTAGAGATCTAAAATGGTGATAATCTGATGGTGTAAGGTCTAGAGAGTACGTTGGTTGCTGAAGAACTTCCAAATTGAGCTCATAGACGGCATCTTTGAGGATTTTTGCTGTATTAGGTCACATGTTGTTTTGGTGCAGGACGAATTGGCCTTGTCGTTGGGTCTTTTCTGCTTGATAGCCTCGCTCACGTGGTGCAACTAGATTATGCAGAGGTTCTTTACCTCCTGCTTGTTCTTCTCAAGCGTTTCCCAGAGCACTAGACCATCCCAGTCCCACCAAACACTTCTTAGGATGGAGATCTTGCTTTATTATTCGCGTTGTTGTAGTTCCTGCAGCCATCCATCGCTATCCATGTTAACGTAGTTAACGTAGTCAACATTTTTCATATTCCATAATGATTTTGTACTATACTATGTAGAAGACCCGAACTGTTTCGGCGTGTTTTACATTATATTTTAATTCGAATACTAGCAATTGCCGTATACGCTGATTTTTGGTCCATTTCAGGAGGCTGTCATTTGGATAAAATATTATATTTTAGAAAGTTATAAACATCAACTTATAAAGTAGGAAGAGAGCACTTTTAAAAACAGTGTATATGTTTTGAATTATGCGAGTAAAATCGTAGGAAAATAGGAGTGAACATCAAAACGCTACGATATTACGGTATGACCTAATAGTTTAGAACGCTCGAATAAGATAATCCAGATAGTTTTTGAACTAGCAATAAACTGCAAAAAGCTAAACAAAAATTATGCTCAACAAAATTTAGGTAAACCTTGAAGAAGACCTATCATACTAAAAATTGTCTGCTCAAAAAGAAAAGATAGAATAAATTAGACTTGCTTCCCTCCTCGGCTTTGCTAGACTACCTAAACCTGGTAGGCTGGCTGAGCTGAAGCTGGGTAATCGACGGGAGGAAGGACAATGGGCCTAAAGGCCTAAGTGCAGAAATGCGCACTCTCCAAAGAACCAGAACCAAAACCAGACTTGCTTCCCTAGTAGAACAAACATAAGATATACAAGGAAATAGCAATAACAATACAGCTAAACTAATTTGGGAAGAATTCTTTTTCAACTGAAACTAGCTTCGGAACATTTACTCTAAAAGTACTATAGAAAGCTATTTTCGTCTGAAAGAAGCAACATTTTTAGATTTCGAAGTTACATTCTTAACATGAAAGAATGTCCTTAGGGTGTGAAATGTTTCAGAAGTCATGATACTTAAACTATTTACACCTCTTAAAGGGGGTTTGTCTTATTTATTTCTCTCATCTTTTACATCAAAATTAAATTTGTGTTTACTACTTCGACACCAGATAACGCGTCTGTGGGGTGTTTTGTACTTCAAGGTCTTCGTCAGTGTGGTCTTGACCCAGCGCTGAGGAATACTGAACATTTCTAACTATAGGTCGGGAACATTCTAACAAGGAGCTTGAACTCCGAAACGCGTCTTAGGGATTCCGGTGCCGGAATATTGAACACGAACTCAATTTTGATATTTGATTTTTGGTTTCACAGAGTTCTGCTCGTTCGTGGACGAAACAGTAATGTGTTAGTAAACTTTGTGTAATCGAGCCAATGACAATGCCGCTATAGAGCAATAGATGGTCCTTGTAGCTGTTGATATTCACTTATAGTGTTTCTGACATCCTTAATAACCAAAAGTGATTTCAAAGCTGTTTAAGAATATAATATATCCTCAAACTGCTTTGAAATAACATTTATAATACTACTATGATAAAAGTTTTAAAACGAACCGTGGAAGATATAATTTATCAAAAACGGTTGATGCTAAAAACCAAACAATTAAAAAAGGGAGTTATATTAATTTAATTAATATATCAGCAGTTTCTTTATCGAACATGCAACGTGTTTCCTTTATCTCGAGATTAATAAATATCTAGAGAATAAAGCATTATATCAAAAAGTGTTTCAAAGTTAGAGTGTTTCAGGAGGGACACAGTTTGAATTATGAGGGATTTTTTTCTATGAAGATTGTCAGCACTGTTCCTGCCATTTTCGTTCTCTACTATCATTCCAATTTGATGACCATTTATCGTGTTTCTATTTAGTAGCCATGGAACGGTCCAGTAACGAGCAACGTATTCTTATTGAGAAAATTAGCATGTTATAATAATTGCTTCCATCGATTTGTGGTAAATAGTTTTTAATTTTCGCGAATGCAGGGTCATCTATCGATGTGCAAAAACCATGTTTGGACACAACAGTAATTCCATTACGGTTGATAATGTTTTAAAAAATCATTTCATAACAGCGTAATGCTTATTTTTTGAGAACAATGCTAACATTAATTATCGGTAATTACAGCGACATCTGTCAAGAACCGAAAAAAGTATTTTACACAAAAAGTTATTTATTTTCTGACGTGCAATCCAAATTAATAATATATTACGTCACGAGAGTGGAATGCAGCGTATTACATATGAGCGGATATGTAGCGCACGAGCCGCGCAGCGGCGAGTGCAGTATTCCGCGAGTATATAATTGCCATACCACTCGAGAAACGTACGATACTTTACCTACGCCCTAACAAAATAAACAATGAGCATGAAAGAACAACTTATTTACTCAATCGTTTTTGATAGTAACATGACATTGATGAAATATAAATTACTACTTGATCAATATACATAAAATAAATGTCATTTGGTTGTGGGGTAATCAATCAGCTGTTCAGCTGTCAGCATGTAATATACTTGTCAAAGCTATTACGTGCATTTGTAGGTAATGTCAATCATACGCGTCAAGATGACAGTGTGGTATGACGCAGTTACTAGATATGGCGTAAGTAAAAATATAAAGTAGGTTTCCTTTAATTATTTTAAAATTAACCCCACGTAGCCTCCAAGGTGCCGGAAATTAGCAATTATTATAACAGGTTAATTTTTCCTCTGAGAATATAACTCAAGCATCACATGACTCTATTCCCTCCAATCAGAATCCTTTATTGCCACAGATACATGCTATCACAGAGGTGATAGAATCGTATCATCTTGTTTTGGTCGTTGCTACAAAAATTATTTGCTAAATCTGGCAGTCGATAATTAAAAATGTCAACCGGGCTGGGGTGCGGTTTCCAAGACAGAAATGTAGTGAAATTCGTTATATTCTCTCATCGAAGATAACTCGTGGTATGAGTAATAATCGATAATATTCATTCGTGAAACCGGAGCAGCACATGCAATTCGCCCTTCGGGCTCGTTGCACATATACATTTTTCTTGCTTGACACTGCATGAAAATCATTTAAACTTTAAGGCGTCTTACATTTAAAATATAAAAAACAGGACTAATCTGTTGAAAAATTAAGAAGACGATGTAATTTGGGTACCTTCATAAATTATTCAGACTTAAAAGAAATGGTTATTTTACGTGATAATTGCGCTTTAAATTTTTTATCATTCATTACTTTTTTTGAAGCGTTTAGTTTGAAATTTCGAACGAGTGTTTCCACTTTTTGACTAAGCATAAGATAACAATAAAGTAAGTCAGTATTTTAAGCAGAATTAAAAATATACTGCTAAAAAAAATATTTTGAATTTCACAATATTTCAGTGTTTATTACGTTTGCCTCATGAAGTGAAATTTCGAGTTCAGAAAATCCTAAAAATTTGGTTTGGTTGCTCCGCTTCAGTATACAGGGAGTTTTTCTTTTAAGTAAACGTATTTCAAATTCAACCTATTTTCTATAAATCTTTAGATATTCCTTGTTTTTATTAAATTTCAATTTTAAGCTTTAAACGTGTGTTTTCCACTCCCAGACTAAGCATGAAGTAAAATTTCGAGTTTAGAAAAGCCCGGTGAAAATTTGTTCGCGCAGCGACCCGAGACAAATTTTCTAAGCTTTTCTAAACTCGAAATTTTACTTCATGCACCACGCTTATGAAATATTAAAACATTGCGAAATTTATGTATATTCGAACTTCACTTAAAATCTGTGTTTTATACGCATGGCGCATGAAGTAAAATTTCGAGTTTAGAAAAGCCCAGAAAATTTGTCTCGGGTCGCTGCGCGACCCTCGACAAATTTTCACGGGGCTTTTCTAAACTCGAAATTTTACTTCATGCTTAGTCTGGGAGTGGAAAACACTTGTTCAAAGCTTCAAGTTATACTCCTTTAAAAAACAACGAATGTCGATAAAATTACAGCTTATGCATATGTTTACGTAAAACAAAAGTTCACTGTAGTTATAGTTGAAAGAAAAATTCTCTGTATGTTTATGTCTACAGCCCCACCAATAAAAAATCTCTCGAGCCACCGCTGACTATACCAACTACTTCCAGCTCTAATAAAAATAAATTGCTAAACAAACCGATGTATTACTTCAAAGTTGCTTATTCAAATGCAACAAATTCTAGTAAAAAAACAGATTATAAAAAAAGGCTTCCTATTTATAATTCTCTTAAATGTTGTGTGTTTCTGATTATTCATATTTGTATCACAACACAAGAAAAGTATGTTAATTAAATGCTAAATTATACATGTAAATCATCCATAATCCTCCGCATTACATCGAAAACCCTGACGGGCCGGGAAATAAAACCGAGCCGAAAACAATCTCGCGTTAATTGGTCCATCATAACAATAAAAGTCCGGCCCGTTATAAAAACCTTATTATACAAACCCCCATTTTATACATGCACACACATATATATTCCGCTGCAAGTATTAGCTGCTAGTGTAGGGTATGACAGGCCTCTTTTTTTTCCTGTTGGTCCGTTCGAGTTTTGGCTTTCTGTGTTCATTTAACGACGTTACGAGTCGGCCGGTTCATTAGGGTCGCTATAACAAACTCCACGGGGGGTTGATGTCTTCCACCCTTCTCTTTGATACCGCCACTGATCTTTAGGTGCCATAACATGGTCATATTATTTTAGATTAACTGCACTTTTACATACCTACACGTTTTATGGGCGGCGGTGGAAAGGGACGCCCAGACACACCGAAATTATAATGAGATCCCTCCTTTTTATTTATATTTCGGATTTTTTGAGGGGGCCCTCGTAATTTTCATCGCTCACAACCGCGATGACGTTGATAGAAGATAATTAATTTTTCTTTATAAATGTTTAACTAGATTAATATTAATGACCGCCTGCAAATTATTACAAACGCATGACGATGTGTCCATTATAGTACTTTTCCCGTTAGGGATTTGATAATTTAAAACATGATTCCGTTATATGTTTAAATTATTATTGCCATGATTTACAGCGCGCCGGCGTTAACATCTAATATCAGCGCGAAAAAGAAGTTAGAATAGCACACCAGATATTTGTTTACGTTCTAGAATCATGCGCGAGCGTATTAACGACGCACTCGTATGGCAAACATGTCAGAAGTTAGTTTTAACGGCAAATTTAATATTTTACGTGTAATAACATTTTTTATATCATATATTATTTTATATTTTTATATCATATAGATCATGAAGTTAAATTTAGATTTCAAAAAGCTCTAAAAATTACAACAACAAAATATTAAATTCATTGACAAGTTTTAAAAGCTTCGTATTGCATGCGAATACCAAATTGCATCTACGAGCCCACAGGGCGAGTTAAAGGTATGAGCATGCAATGCAGCTTTCAAAACGTGTTTAACGCTGCTTTTCCTACGACCAAATAGCGGCGGCGTTAATTGTTCTTCGTCACTACTCATTTTATTTTAATAATTTTGACACTGACGTTTGAGGATTTTACTTTCAAAACTAGTTTTAAAAATTCAATTTTCAAGCGTGACATTACTTGTCAAAAACAAATATGCAATTGACACCTTTCAATGCACAGGTATAGCGACGAAATGTCTGTTTTTGGAAGCGGTCATAGGAAAACTTGTTTACTAATTAATAAAAAAAACTGAGTAATAGCGATGATTCGAATCACCTACACATTAATTCAAATACGAATCCTTTCAAAACATTGCAACGAATCCAAAACATAATTCCTTACAGCTTTTGAGCTAACAGAACGGTTAGAAGTACTTTAAAAATGTTTACAGGGAGTTTTTCTTTTAGGTATACGTATTCCAAATTCAGCCAATTTTTTGTAAATCTTTGGATATTCCTTGTTTTAATTTTAAAGTTCAATTTGAAGCTTTAAACAAGTGTTATCCACTCCCAGACTAAGCATGAAGTAAAATTTCGAGTTTAGAAAAGCCCCGTGAAAATTTGTCTCGGGTCGCGCAGCGACCCGAGACAAATTTTCTGGGCTTTTCTAAACTCGAAATTTTACTTCATGCGCCACGCGTGCAAACAGTAAAATATTGTGAAATTCATATATATTCGAACTTCACTTAAAATCCGTGTTTTATATGCGTGGCGTACGAAGTAAAATTTAGAGTTTAGAAAAGCCCAGAAAATTTGTCGAGGTCGCTGCGTGACCTTGGACAATTTTTATTTTACATATCATGAACCAGCATTCAAGTCTTCTTTAATAACCGCAGTGGAAATTGTTAAAAAAAATAAAATTAACACCTAAATTTAATAATCGAAGATCTGGCCTAAAAACATAACTTAAATATTGGGTTAATGTATGTAAATATTTACATGTTTCTCAATTTGTCCAAATTCTCACAATTCCGAGGTTTTTGTAAAATTATATGTTGTGTGTCGGTTTTAACAATATTATTTAAATTGGTAAAAATTATTTACAACTTGTAATTTTTGTTCAATATTGACAGTATATTTCACATATTCCAGATAAACAAACCTAAATCGAAGTATATTTTGAACTTTAATTTAATTAGTGTTTTATACGCATGGCGCATGAAGTAAAATTTCGAGTTTAGAAAAGCCTGAAAATTAGGTTGGTTAACCCAATCCAAATTTTTAGGCTTTTCTAAACTTGGGATTTTTCTTTATGCTCAATCTGGGATAAATAAACACTCATCGGCGGAAAGACCTCTGGCCGTTAGCCAGTTATCAAGAGGAAGTTTATTTTATTTATATTTATTGATTATAAACAATAATGTAATTATTTTGTATTTTCCTCTGATAATAAAGATTTGTTATATTTATAAACACTCGTTAAAGGCTATAAATTGAAAGTTTTAAAAATAGTGTTTATCAATCGATAATATGTAAAGATAAATACTGGGATTTTTTTTATAGGTACACATATCACTATTTTTTAATATGCATTTTCAGACATTCGTTGTTTTTATAGTAGCTTTCAACTGAAAACTTTTAACTAGTGTTTAAAATCCCAGATTTAGTAATTTATTAAAATAATCAATTGGTGTATAAAAAAGTATTCTCTAATCCCCGATTAAGCATGAAGTAAATATTTCAGGCTTTTCTAAACTCGAAATATTTACTTCATGTGTCAGCGTATACAAAACTGATTTATTGTAAAGTTAACAAAAATACTTATGGAGGGTTTTACTAAAGTAAATTAAATCGACCAAATTCATCGATTAAAATCAAGTAAAATCAATTAATTCACATCGCATTGATCTTTATGACATGGAAAATGTCTATTCAAACCGACTAATAAATTTAATCTACGAATAAGATTTAATTGAAGTTGGTGAAACCGGATATTAGTTTTTGATAATTTATCACATAATTAAAGTAAGATAATGATACATGTTTTAATTTATGCTGCGTAATTTTAGAAATTGAGAATTCGGATATTTATTCAAATAATTATTCCAATTCGAAGATTTAAATATGTTTAAGAATGAGTATTCCTTCTTTTTTAAAATAAACCTTATTTTAAATATCATAGTTTTTAAATTATGTAAAAATTGAATAAAGCTTGCTTTGCTAATAAATTTAGCTAATTAATACACACTACTACATAACTTTAACACTTTACTGGACCCTTGCAATTGATTAATAGATCTTAGTAGAAAGTAGTAGGGATTTAATTTTATAGATAGTTGACAAGAATCATTAAAATTGTACAATACTTACTAAACTAAGTAAAACAGAGTATTTTATTTTGATTTTTCATTGTTGTTGACAAATTGTTTGTCTCGTATCAAAATCCGTGGGCCTAGCCCCAATATATTGTATACGCAGTAAATTTTCAGATATTCTTCGGTTTTTTTTAAAGAGGTGAAATTGAAGCTATAAAAGAGTGTTTTCTACTCCCAGTTTAAGCATGAAGTAAAATTTCGAGTTTAGAAAAGCCTGAAAATTTGGTTTGGCCGCGTAGCGAAGCGAAGCGACCAAACCAAATTTTCAGGCTTTTCTAAACTCGAAATTTTACTTCATGCGCCACGCGAATAAAACACTGATTTACAGTAAATATCAAAATACACCCACCCTTTATGTATAATCCTTACGTGAATGCATTCGACAAATGTTTACTATTTACTAATACACTTATATACCTTTTGTTGTAACATTTGGATTTTGATACAGTAATATTTTAATAGCGAAGAAATAGTAATTTAAAACTGAAGGCAGTTCAGAACAGATGTCTTTAAAAAAAAAACAAGTTAACTCTTTCTAGTCGTATTTGAATATTTTGGTAAAAGTGCATATACAATTGACAATATTGTTTTAAAAATTATTAAACAAAACATGACTTTTTCCATAAGCCATCAATATAAAGAGTGATCAACAATGATTGTAGACAAGTTAAATTTCCCGCCGAAAAATCTGGGGAATTTGATCTCTCCAAGTTCATGCCAAGGAAATATTAATAAACAGTAACTCGATTTGACATTAGCAGCGTCGTGCGTCGTATTTTGCCATTGTGTTAACTCATTCTTTGAATTAAGTTATTTTTCATTATGTTTCATAGACATCAGTTCTTATCAGGACTACTTTATATAAGTCTTTGTTTTGTGGTAAGTGATTTGCTGTTTTTAAGGTTAGAAAATTAGAAAATTTAAGTTTAATCCTAAATTTACAGATTTTAAGAGAATTTGTTTGTGTTTACCGTGATGTTTGCACCACAGCATGATGTTTTCATCCTGAAGGCTCATTATTGAAGTGGAACTATGGTGCGCACAAATTTTAATGTTTAATCAGACCTCACTCCGTACGATTTTTATTTATTCGGGCATTTAAAAAATAAGGTTTTTAAAAATCGAATGCATACCCTAAACGAGCTTAAAGCACCAATTGAAGAAGAGATGTGAACATGAATCCGGAGGAGCTTCAACGAGTATTTCAAAATAAAAAAAACGTAGAGTTAACATTTGCCTAGAAAATTAGGGCCATCATTTTCAATATTTATTATAAAATTAGGGATGCTAGCTCTACGTTTATTAAAAATACACAAAACCTTAACTTACTTCAATTTACTTTGTATATTTAATTAAAATTGTAAACATTTTATATATAGTTATGATTAAATAATTAATTTATTTTGGGAAACGCCAATGGAAAAGCAATCTAGGGGATTTTCTTTTCATATAATCAGTTGTACCAACATTTTTTAGCGGGAAATTTAACCTATCTACAATCATTGTTGATCACACGTTATCTTAAAGTACGTATTTACAAAAGCAATTTACACTTAATTTTATATTTTCGGTGTATTGTTGATTCAAAATTATAAATGTGGATTGACTTCTTGTTGCATACTTCATTTTGATAAAATATTTGATGCTAATTTTGAGGTGATAATAATAAAGTTTGGAATTGTTTGGGTTTATTGAAAATATCATAAATCCTAGGTGAAACTACAATAACAATATAATATCACATTTTATTAAAAATAGTTATTTGTTATTGCTAGATTCCACGGAACCCTTAGCTTTTTAAATTTGTACTTTATTATCATAATTTTAATAACTTCAACCTGTGGAAATAATAAAATAAAAATTAAAGTGCCTGGGGGTTGAAAAGGAATGATAAGGACGTATCGTGTGACGCACTCCTGTAAATTTATTTGACAGAAGTCGTAGAATCGTGGGTGGTACCGGGCTACTGTAGTCATTATCGTCCACTGTCTACAGATTGCAGACACGATACCGGGAACCGCAAAAATTTATTACCATTACCACTGTGACACTTCGGTAGGTAAACACTGACACTAGCAGGGGGTGTTTTTAATGGTTTCCTCCGCCGTTGGTCGCCGTTTTGTCAAGATTGTGTTAGTTTATCATGCCGGCTTTTAATAGTAATTACGTTTACCTGAAGGTGAACTTACGGGTGGCGAAGGCATTGAAACTTTTGACAGAAGTTTCTAAATGTGAGAAAGGAAGTTGCGTTCAATGCGTCTTTCAAATCTGATAAAGAGGGTAAGATGTTCAGGGAAGTTCGAAAAGAGCGAAATTCCTATCAAGAGTAATAATTAAAGGTGGGTAAATTAAATAGCAATTAGTTTAAGGCCAAATTAAAAAAAAAAACAGTCCTGATTTTTACATATTTCTATATGCAGACTAGAAATGTTCCGAAAATGTATTTAATCAAATTATTAAAAACAAATTATAAATGTTCGTTGTAATGTAAACACAATTTATCAAATTCTCGTCAATAAAAACGATTTTAAGTTTTAGTAGATTAATCGCTACAATTAAGCATCTTGCGCTAAGTTTTTATTAAAATTAACATACAGGCAATTTTTAATTTGGGTATACATATCCCTATGTGTTCTCTTTAAATTTTCAGGTATTCATTGTTTATAAAAAGTGTTCAATTTCAACTTTCCAACGTGGGTATTCCCTCCTTGGTTAAGCATGAAATAATATTTAGAGATTGGTAATATAATGCTCTTTATTGGTGCTAATAGATAGTAACAAACTTTACACAAGTCATTGGTCTTAAAACTAAATACATCACTATATAAAAGAACGCTACAATACATGATACATTCTAAACTAAGTCAATAATAAGCTAAAAGTAACTGTATCTAAAATTAAAACATCAAAAACAAATAAAATATAATTAAAGATTACACAGAGAAAGAGAGAGAGCAGCATAATTCCTCTACAATGAGATACTAAAATCAAAGTCTGAAAATTCATCGATACTAGAGAAAAATATTTTGATGGAGTTTTTAAAAGTGTTTAATTGCAGGTTTCTGATTTAACAGGTAATTTGTTGAAGAATATAACGAAATAATACCTGGCATCTGTTTGTGACTTCGTAAGTCGCATTGCGTTTTTGATGATGTGTCTATTTCTGGTGTTGTGGTTATAGATTGCGGTGTGACTGTTATACTTGTTGTAATTATTCTTAATATAGAGGAGGCATTCATATATACAGAGAGTTTTAAGTAACACCGAACATGCCAGAAAATGTTTACTGTAAATTTTCCTATGTTCGATTTGTCCTGGGACGCATCAAAGCATTGAGTGCAATGTGTTTGGCTACGATTTCCAATGGTAATATAGTCAAACCAATTTACATTCTTCTGGGTGCGATTTCATTGGTTAAGACTTTTAGTAGTTCTAATGCAAATTAGGACTAATGTAAATAGGGTACATGTAACGTCAAAATAAAACATGTCAGTTATTTGATCTTGAACGTTTATGGTAAGTGCCGTGTGTGGGAATATGGACATACTTTTTTGTCCAAAGCAAGACATCGGCATTTCAAGACAATCAAGATTAAAATCGTGAAACATACAGGGAGTTTTTCTTTTACGTACGTATTCCAAATACAGCCTATTTTTTGCAAATCTTTAGATTCTCCTTGTTTTTTTGTAGTTCAATTTGAAGCTTTAAACGAGTGTTTTTCACTCCCAGACTAAGCATGAAGTAAAATTTCGAGTTTAGAAAAGCCCCGTGAAAATTTGTCGAGGGTCGCGCAGCGACCCGAGACAAATTTTCTGGGCTTTTCTAAACTCGAAATTTTACTTCATGCGCCACGCGTATAAAACACTAAAATATTGTAAAATTTATGTATATTTGAACTTCACTTGAAATCTGTGTATTATACGCTTGGCGCATGAAGTAAAATTTCGAGTTTAGAAAAGCCCCGTGAACATTTGTCGAGGGTCGCGCAGCGACCCGAGACAAATTTTCTGGGCTTTTCTAAACTCGAAATTTTACTTCATGCGCCACGCGTATAAAACACTAAAATATTGTAAAACTTATGTATATTTGAACTTCACTTGAAATCTGTGTTTTATACGCTTGGCGCATGAAGTAAAATTTCGAGTTTAGAAAAGCCCCGTGAAAATTTGTCTCGGGTCGCTGCGCGACCCGAGACAAATTTTCACGGGGCTTTTCTAAACTCGAAATTTTACTTCATACTTAGTCTGGGAGTGGAAAACACTGGTTTAATGCTTCAAATTGAACTCTTTTAAAAAACAACAAATGTCGGAAAATTTACAGCTTATGCATGTTTACCTAAAGAAAAAATTCAATTCATTGTAAGTTACGCATTCAATAAATTAATAAATACACCTACATTATCTTTATTGGGTACTATGTTACCAAATAAATGAAAATTGAAACGTTTGCCAAATGAAGCAGCACACCTAACACCCCAGTGTTGTTGCGCTGGCAGCAGACCTAGGTGCGGTACTTGCAAACCTGCCTCGCCACGCTCTTCAAATTTGGAATATTTATATTTAAAACTGCCGAATGGCAGTTTTGTGACGGCATTTTTGCTGGTACACCCAAAGCAACGTCCTTGGGGTGGTCCTGATCAAATGGTTTACACAATACGCTGAGTCGAAGTTCTTAACAATCTTCCGTGAAATTGAAGCAATGTATAAACTTATCTTGAAATATTAGCAAACGGAAGTAACAGGAATTTGTTTTTCTATTATTTATGCATTTAAACTAAATCTGTTCTCCTTAAATATTAAAGCTGCAGATTTTAAAAGAAGCCCCGAAATTAAAAGGAAAAGAGATTTATATTAACAACGACTATACACAAAAAGAACAGATAGACCAAAAAATATTAAGGAAGCATTTAAAAAAATGCAGAAGTCTAGGTTTGAGCGCGAAAATTAAAAATTTCAAACTATTAGTTAACGAGGTGTTGTATACAGTTGAGACGTTGGAATCAGAAGACCCGTTTTCCAACGACCTAGACACTACACAGGCGACGCTGACGTCCGCTCCATCACCATCTCTCCATAAAAACGCCACACTACCCAAAACCACCACCTCTGCGACAGAGGCACCAAATCCAACAACAGGGCTCGATTCACAACTTCCACAAAGTATTTCCTCTCGAGACAAAGGATCAGATAAAAGTAGCAAAAAAGTTCAACCTTCGCGGAAAGCTAAACTACCAGCTTAGCTCTTTTAATGAATCCAATCAACATGTATTTGCTACTATACTAATACTACTAACATTAATAAAGATTACTGTTGTCAGAGATTGTATTTACTAATCATGTCTAATAATATGTTAAGAGCATGTCATCTAAATATAAGGTCAATAACGAATAAATTTGATTTACTAAGAACCAATCGCCATTTAACCAAATTTGACATAATTGCAATTTCGGAAACTTGGCTCTCCGATACAAATTCTAGCAAGTCACTTATGCTAAATGGTTACAATCTAATAAGAAATGACCGTCAGAGTCGTGGAGGTGGAGTTGCATTTTATATAAAAAATGTTTTTGATTGCACGGTTATGCACACTGATTCACTTCCATACATCGAACACTTATGGGTAAAAATTATTATAAACCATAAGTCTTTTGCTGTCGGAGTAGTATACCGTCCTCCAAGAGGTGACTGTAAAGAATTTCTAAACTTATTTGAAAACACTCTACTGGAATATAGCCTCCAATTTGATTATATTATTTGCCTGGGTGATTTTAACATAAACTTATTAAATAATTCTGTAACCAGTAATTCTTTTCTAGCAATACTTGATGCGTTATCACTTAAACAAATAATAAGTGAACCAACTCGAATTACCTCAACATCCGAGTCTTTATTAGATTTAATAATTACTAATGACATTTCTAACATTAATAACTGCGGTGTATCCGACATCATTGATATTTCGGATCATGGATTGGTTTTTTGTGAGTTCACTATAGAAATACCTCAGGCTGAAGCTAAAATAATCAACACTAGAACTTTTAAGAATTTTAATCATGATACTTTTCTCAAAGATCTCTATAAATTAAACTGGTATGAAATATTCGATGTTGATGATATAAATGAGAAACTAACACTATTTAATAGCAAATTAATATATCTCTTTGATAAACACGCGCCTTTTAAAATTTTTCGCTCCTCAAAAAGGGAAGCTCCATGGTTAACGTACAACTTAAAACAAATGATGAAAATTAGAGATAACGCAAGCAAAAGATATAAAAAATCAAAAAATCAATCGCACTATGAATTCTATAAAAGTATGAGAAACTTAACATCAAAGGCTATTCGGGCTGAACAGCGAGCTTATTTGCAATACTCTTGCGAAAATGCAGGCAACAATAAAAAACTAATTTGGACAGAGCTGAAAAAACTTAATATTTACGGTAAGAAAATAACTAATCTACCAGATCACTTAAAAAACGTAAATGAAATAAACCAAACTCTAGCGAGTCAGGTTCAGTCACTACCACCAGATAAAAAATATTTAGATTTTTACAAAAATAATACAAAAACAAAATTCAATCATTTATTAAAATTCTTTTCTGTATCTGAATCGGAAGTGTTGTCAATTATAAACTCTATTAAATCGAACGCAACAGGTGTAGATAGTATAAGTATTAAATTAATTAAATTAAGCTGTCCTGCTTTATTAGAATACATAACACATATAATAAATGCATGTATAGAAAAGTGTCAATTTCCTGATCTGTGGAAAGAATCTCTAATAATACCTCTACCAAAAATTAACAATCCCGAGTCGGTTAGTGATTTAAGACCTATAAATATATTACCTGCCCTTTCTAAAGTCCTGGAAAGAGTTGTCGAAAAACAATTGCGTGATCATTTAAATACTTACAACATTCTTTCAAACTACCAATCAGGCTTTCGGAAAGGGTTTAGCTGTAGCAGCGCCATCACCCACATTTTGGATGATATTGTTAATGCGACTGATCGTGGCAAAGTAACTGCTCTTGTACTTCTTGACTATAGTAAAGCATTTGACAGAATAAATCACGAAACACTTATAGCTATTTTAAACTATATTGGATTTAGCACAAATGCAATAAACTTCATGAGCAGCTACTTCAACAAACGAATCCAACGAGTTGTTATTGATAATACAATTTCTTCGCAACTTTCAATAAAGTGTGGTGTGGGCCAAGGCACAATTTTAGGGCCACTTATTTACTCCATCTACACATCTTCCCTAAATGATGCAATTGCTCACACATCTTATCATCTCTATGCTGATGACACGCAATTGTACATTTCTTTTAATAAAGAAGATATTGGTGACGCACAAACAAAACTTAATATAGACTTGGAAAATTTAATAAAATACTCCACTGCTCATTCCTTGTGCATAAATGAAGCGAAAACAAAACTTATTTTGTTTGGACCCGATAAAAGTCGAAATTTTGCTTCGTCAAATTTTGAAGTAACAATTAATGGACAACATATTCCCGTGAGTGACTGCGTTAAGAATCTTGGCTTTTATATGGACTCAAAACTCAAATTCAAGAAAAACACGAATGATTTAATACGAAAGTCATATATAGCATTAAAAACCATATTCTTAAACAGGCACATTATAAACAATAAAACGAAAATTCTGTTATGTGACACTCTTGTATTATCAAATTTTAATTACTGCGATTCCGTATATAACAACTTTATTGATCAACAAGACGTAAGAAGAATACAGAGAATACAAAACTCTTGTATGCGACTCATTTTTGGTATACAGAGAAGAACTAGTATATCTTATAAATTGTATGAGTGCAAGTGGTTGCGTATGCATAACCGAAGAAAACTACATTTGGCTTGCTTCTATTATAAAATAATATATATGAAATGCCCTCCATACCATTACAATAAAATAAGATATAGATCCGATGTGCATAATGTAAATATTAGGAATCGTGGTCTCTTATCGATACCAAAACACAGATTGCAATTATATAAGAAATGCTTTACTTACTCGATTACAAACTGCATGAACTCGGTACCTTTTCTCTATCGTTCTTACTATGGCTTCAAATGTAAATATGCTGAGATGCTACGTGCATCACAAACTTAATATTATATGTGCAATTGTTAATGTTTTTTTTTGTATGGCTTGAAGGAAGAACAGTCTCATTATTTAGCAAGAAACTGGTAAATAGTGAAACTGATTCAAGTCCATTTGACCATTATTACTTGTAATTTGTGTAACGTTTCTATACTTGTATGTGGATAATTTGTATTGTTTTATATGGTCAATAAAGGATATTATTATTATTATTATTATTATAACTAATTGATTTTGTAGAATTTGTTCGTATACTTTGGAGAATGCCGGTAGAACGACCAAACCAAATTTTCAGGCTTTTCTAAACTCGAAATTTTACTCCATACTTAATCAAGGAATCGAAACCCTTGTATTCAATGACTTTTACTCCTGAAACAACGAAATTATGAATAAATCTACTTTGATTCATAAAATTACCGAATTACCGTTAGATGGAAAAGTCGGTAAATTAACAATCCCAACCTGGCATTGGCAATTCTATTTATATTTTGAGTTTATGTAAATTACTAAGATTGAAATTATGTCTCAATTAACAGATGTTATAAACTTCGAATAAATTATATTCAAAATTACCTATAATGACCAATACATGTTTAAATCCATAGTAGAAATAATTTCCGTTTGAATTATTTAAATTTCGCCCACATGCAAAATTCCAAAACAATTGACCACCCAAACGAAATTTTCCACATGACCGGCCCAAATTAATTGGTATCGAGACTAATTAACGAACCAATTGGAAGTAATAAGTGAGAAGAACGGGTCGTGATCGCTGACGGTGTATAACATTCTCCGTATGTGCGTTTATTCTTTTTCAGTTTTGTTTTCGAGAAAATCTATAATGAGCCGGGGCCGTAATTGTTTATAGTTGTTGTAAATAATTACTGGAATGAAGGAGGCCCATAAATTTCGGTTTGTGCGAGAGTAGGCGCCTCGGAAAATATTGTAGTAATTTGTTCTGGATGATGTTCCGAGTGTAAACCGATATCGTTAATTTGGTTGAATTATTAAATGATTAAAATTATTTTTGTAAATGATTGCTTTGTGGATGATGGTGTAAATAATTGTGCCTGAGAACAATGAAACGTAGTAACAACTGATTGGTTTCTGGATGATTTTGAAAATTATTTGTTCTGTGCAATAAAACGAAGTTTAATTTAATTTATACAAACCAAACCTACAATGTAGCAATATAGGTGTAATTAAAAAATACATAAATTATTTTTTTAGCGATTTCGCATTTTACACAATCAAATTCGGATTAAATTAAATAAAAGCAAAGGGGTGTAAGTAACTAATAATAAAAATAAGAAATTCAGTGATAAGGTTCAAGATTTATTAAAACCACCAAACAAAATATTAAAGTGGTTATGTAGACTTACAAAAAATATATTGGGTACGGTACATGTCAATGAAAGATCTAAATATCATTGCTAATTAAAACAAATCGGCTCCCTTTCGCCTCTAAGTGCAAAGGGGAACCCTTTGCTTCTAAGTGCCTCAATTTTAAAATTTATATTGTTACAGATTTATTGTAATTTCATAATTTTTATATTTTTTTTATATGTACCAGGTTTATGTTTTGTTTTTGTCTTGTAATTAAGAAATGTTACGATAAATAGATTAATATTATAAAATTTCATGAACATTTAATAAATTGACGAAAATCTCTAAACATTAAAAATCTCATTAACATCTCATCAAAATTAGGAAAATCTAAAATATTTACGAAAACTACTAATTTTTTAAAAGTCGACTGAAAATATAAATATGAAATGAGCAGTATATTTTGAACTTTACACTAAATCAGTGTTTTATACGCGTAGCGCATGAAGTAAAATTTCGAGTTGAGAAAAACCCGCGTCCTGCGCGTCCAAATCCAAATTCTTAGGGCTTTTCTCAACTCGAAATTTTACTTCATGCTTAGTCTAGGAGTGGAAAACACTCGTTAGATAATTTTTTCAAGTTTTTAATTGATTTATTAAATCTCGATTGTTTTCAAGATTTTCGTCAATTTTTAAAATGTTGGCAGTTTTCGTGAATTTCCATAATTATCATTAATTAAACAAAAAAATTACGCTTTCATGAATATTAAACATTTTCCTATTCGTGAATTTTCAAGAATAAGTTTTCGCTACTTTCCTTAAATTTCGTCAACTTAAAAGATATTAACGCCTTCCGTGAATTTCGCAAGATTTTAGTAAATTTTCAAGATGTTTTCGTTTTTTGGTATTCATAAAATTTTAAGATTTTCAAAATTTTAGCGGTCATTTTTATAAATTTCCGTCAATTTTTCAAATCTTGGCAAATTTCATGTATTTCCTAAATTTTCATTAATTTAATTTTTAATAATATGATGAAATTGAAAGAATAAAAAGATTTAAAATAAATGTTGCTTAATTTTTTTACATTTTGACACATTTCATGAATTTCCGTCAATTTTTCGAATCTTGTCATAGATTTTGTAAATTTTCTTTAATCTAAAAAAAATTGATACAAATGAAAAAATAAAAATAAAAATCGATGATTTAAATACGATTTTTCGACATTTTAAAAATTGATAAAAGCAATATACGTAATTAGTTAGGATATTGAATATTGACGAAAATCTAGAAAGTTTATGAAAACCGTTCAAGAATTTGAAAGTTAACGGAGATTTAGGATAACAGTTAAAGTTATGAAAATTAACGAAAATCTTAAAATAATATGATGTCAACATCATTAATATTAGTTTAGGAAGTTCATGAAAACTGCCAAGATTTAAAAAATGGACAAACATTTATGAAAAGTGCCAACATTTTGAAAATTGTTGAAAATCTGCGAAATTCAGAAAAATCGTTAGAATTTTGAAAATAACCAGAAAGCCTTAAAATATTGAAAATCTCGAGAAAGTTTTTATAATTTGACGAAAATCTCCAAGTATTGAAAGTCTTCCAAAAATTTCGCAATATTGCAATTTTGTTAAAATTGTACCAATCCAGAAAAATCTTGAAATATATAAAATCTCAAACATTTTATAAATTGACGAAAATTCAAACTATCGTAAATCTTACGAAAATCTCGAAATATTGAAATCTTACGAAAATCTCGAAATATTGACAAAAATAAATCTTATGAAAATAAACGGAAAACCTTGAAATATTGAAAATTTCGAGAAAATGTTATAATTTGACGAAAATCTTCAAGAATTGAAAAATTTCGAAAAAAATAAATTTTATGAAAATTGTACAAATCGAGAAAAATTTTGAAATATATAAATAAATAATAAATAATATATATTGGTGTTAATACAAGATTGTTTACACAGGTCACAGGTAATTTTAAATACTACTATGTATAATAACATTTACAATGGCGACCACTTTACATATTAAAAGTATACATTATTTATAGCAGATCACAGATTATTGGTATGAAACAGACATTTACTATGAACAAACAAAACATGTTAAAAATATGGTTATATATGATAAAATAATTTTCTGGACAAAACTAACATATTAAAAGCATAAATTATAAATAATTGATATAAAACAAACATTTACTATGAAAAAACAGAAACATGATGAAAATGTGGTTGTATATAATAAAACATTGTTTTGAACAAAACAAACATATTAAAATTTGTGTTTCTTGCACTCCTGAAAGTATTCCTCAAAGGAATAGAAAGCATTTTGAGCCAAAAACGATTTACACCAACTTTAAAATATTTTGGTTTTAGCTGTTGGATTTGTGTTGGAAGAGCATTAAAGAATTGTATACAGTGGTATCGTATTCCGGTTTTAGCTTTTGTGAGCCTTTGAAATTGTATCCGGATATCATTTTTTGCTCTTGTATTGTGCTCATGATAAAACCTATTACTTTCGTAAAATATAAAAACGAATTAAAATTAATATCGACTTTCTGCAAAAAGTTTGCTCCAAATATTCATTCAAACAACTACTTCTCGAGCTAATACCCCGACAGATATTGAATTATACAATGAATATTTGCGTTACACGACAGCACTGCTGTTCTATGCATAATTTATATGCAAAATGCAACATCAGGTCAAACTATTCTCTAACCAAACTAAATGAAACAAAAGGAAATTGAAATAAATTGAAAAAATTATAGGGAATGAATTTTAATTGTCATAAGCCATCCACAGACGCGTTTCGAGATTTATCCCTCATCAGTATAGCTTTGCTTTAGACTTTCAATGCAAAATATTAAAATAAAATAAACAGGAAACTTACAGGAATGTCGAAGTGTGTCGTCGAAACAGGTACACAAAACTGGGGCGAGTGAAAATGAAGGAATGTTATTTATAGGTAAAGGATTAAGTCATTAGTAGGTGCAAACAATTTGATACCTGAGAGAGAGTGACATACCGCCTTTAACGGTACAGTTTCACATAAAGACAATTTATCATAAAGAAAAATTGAGTTTGTCAATAGGATGCAGAATATTTATAAAATATAAAAACGAATTAAAATTAATATCGACTTTCTGCAAAAAGTTTGTCTCCAAATATTCATTGAAACAACTACTTCTCGAGCTAATACCCCGACAGATATTGAATTATACAATGAATATTTGCGTTACACGACAGCACCGTTTCCTGTTTATTTTATTTTAATATTTTGCATTGAAAGTCTAAAGCAAAGATATACTGATGAGGGATAAATCTCGAAACGCGTCTGTAGATGGCTTATGACAATTAAAATTCATTCCCTATAATTTTTTAAATTTATTTCAATTTCCTGATGTTGCATTTTGCATATAAATTATGCATAGAACAGCAGTGCTGTCGTGTAACGCAAATATTCATTGTATAATTCAATATCTGTCGGGGTATTAGCTCGAGAAGTAGTTGTTTCAATGAATATTTGGAGACAAACTTTTTGCAGAAAATCGATATTAATTTTAATTCGTTTTTATATTTTATAAATATTCTGCAACCTATTGACAAACTCAATTTTTCTTTATGATAAATTGTCTTTATGTGAATCTATTACTTTCGTATTTATATTTATTGTTTGTTAAATGCAAAACGCATTCCAGTATAAAAACACACGGGACTGTTAAAATGTTCAAATCTATAAAGCATTGTTTACAGTCCGATCTATAACTTATTCCTGCCAGCACTCTAATAGCTCGACGTTGCAAACGAAAGATGTTTGACAATATGTTTGAATGACCCCACAATATAATTCCGTAGGACATGTGCGAATGAAAATATGCATAATAGATATTTGTTAGCATTTTGGTCGTGATAGACCTGGATAAGTTTCTTTAGACATATACTTGCTTGGCAAGTCTGGCTTCAAGTTCTTGTCCATGCTTTATCCAGGTTAGTTTTGAATCGACAAATATGCCTAGGAATTTTATTGATGAGTGTTCTATAGGTTGGTCTTGCTTTAAGGTGAAAAATATTTTTTGAGTTTTGTCCACATTAAGTTTAAGGCAATTACAATCGAACCAACATTTTATAGAGCTCATATCTTCATCAAGACAATTCTCTATATCCATAACGGTACTACCCCTAAATGAAATTGTGGTGTCATCGGCATATAAAACACTTGACCCACGCTGTAGCTGGAGAGGCAGATCGTTAATATAGATCAAGAATAGAAGGGGACCTAAAATAGATCCTTGTGGAACACCGTGTGTAATGCGTTCCTCGCTGGATAATATATTGTTGAATATTACCCGTTGTCTTCTATTCAATAAATATGAAGATAACAATCTGCAACTGACTGGATTGAAGTTATAAAAGTATAGCTTTTGCAATAGAATTGTATGGTTGACGCAGTCGAATGCTTTGCTCAGATCAAGCAGACAACTAGCGGAAATATCATTATTTTCAAAGCAGTCAATCGCAAACTGAATAAATTCATTTGCGGCCTTCACTGTCGATCTCCTCTTCCTGAATCCAAACTGTGTCACTGATAGGATGTTGTAGGATTCAAAATAATTTGTTATTTGCTCACAGATTATCGATTCAAATATTTTAGAGAGTACTGGCAGAATACTTATCGGACGATAATTATTCAAGTTTAGTCTGTCGCCTTTTTTAAATACTGGAACACATTTCGCTATTTTCAAAAAAAACATCATAAACATTTTATAAATGAACGAAAATTCAAAATATCGAAAATCTTACAAAAATCTCGAAATATTGAAAATCTCATGAACATTTTATAAATCGAAAAAAATCTTGAAATATTGAAAATCTTATGAACATTTTATAAATTGATAAATATCTTGAGATATAGTTTGATAAAAGTCTCGAAATATTGAAAATGTTATGAACATTTTGTAAATGTGATGAACATTTTGTAAATCTGATGAGCATTTTACGAATCGACGAAAATGTTATAAATCGATGAAAATTTCCAAATGAATATGTTGTAAATACGTGAATTCTAAAAAAGTATGAAGAATTCTCAACAATTGTGAAAACTACAACTTATCGATGCACATTCGAGTTGATAAAAGTCCGAATTTCTCTTTGACAAATGTCAAAACTGACATTTTGTTTCAACGACATTGACATTTCTCGGTTTGATATATTTTGACATTTTTAACATAAATTGATATTTTTCTCTTGTATAGTGATATAAACGTCAAATTGACATAAATTCACATTTATCTCTTGTAACGTGTAGAAAACGTCAGTTCGATATAAACTAACATATAGCTTTTGTAATCCAAGCCCTTCTAAACTCGAAATTTTATTTCATGCGCCACGCGTACATAACACTGATTTAATGTGAGAATGATTTTTAACCTAAAGCGACATTGACAAACTCGTGTCACTACTTTCAACTGTCCAATTGACGAGTGAAATAAGTTTAGTATGTCAATTGTCAACTGTTTAAATGGCGGGGAAAGTGCCCACTGAGCAAATCAATATAAGTAATGTTTCATTAACATTAAAACAACGATTAATGTCGCTACAATGTTAATATGACGTTATTTGTTTGTTTTTTGCTCAGTGGGTGCTATGTTGGACACATCACCTTTTTTTTTTATATGACCAGTCAAATTTGACATTTCAAGAATTTAGTGGTGTGATGTAGGTTGTGTGTTTTATGTTAGGGCAAGATTAATCACATGTTATGTTGTAAATCAACTTTAATTTGTAGATTATGTAAAGGAAAAAATGACAGTAATATGACGATTCAATTAACTCATAAAATAGATAATTAGTTGCGACTGAGTTTTTCCAGTTTGTATAGTTTTTTCAAGTACACACTACATACTAGATATGAGTCGTTCGTGAATGATTCGTTCAAAAAGATCGATTCTGTACCGTGATTTGAATGAACTGATTCCGTATTTCAAGAAGAATTGATTCGTTAATGATTCATTTACTCGAGACGACCGGCCGAACGATTTTGGTCGAGCGGAATCGTATTCCCGATTCGGATTTATACATGCGGTCTGAATCTGCCCGATTCGGATGACTAATTCGTTTTCTCGAATCCGCGCGCAACTTCAACTCCGCTTTGTACAGGGTGGTTTAATTGTTGTTAATAGTTGTTTGTGGGCATCTCGGTAAATATAAAAGTAACAAAAAATCCGATGAAGACAAAAACCATAAATATAGAATAGAATAGAATAGAATAGAAATATTTTTTCGTGCTAATAACAATAACAGTCTTACACACGTCAAAAATAATACAATTAAATAATTACATCATAGAATATTTTATAATACATAGAAAATTAAAATAATCTTATGTTAATAACCTTTAACATGTAAAGATATCGATACTCATTGTATGCATAAATTCATCTAAGGAAAAAAAAGCATTGTCAATCAGAATTTGTTTCATGCGAGATTGGAAGGCTTTAAGCGGCAGACATTTCAAATTATCAGGTAAGACGTTAAATAACCGAAATGAGTGAAATCGCGGTCCCGTTTTAGCTTTGGATAAGCGGAACGATTTGTAGCGATAGTCCTCTCGTTTGCGGGTTTCATACTCATGGATGGCTTTATTTTTCGAGAGTAAGTATTCATTTCTTTTAATGTACGATAAACATTCAAGTATGAACAGGGAAGGTGCAGTTAAGATTTTGAGTTGAATATATGCTTCACGACATTCTTGTTGGTAGGACAATCCAGCCACTATACCTTTTAAAGGCACTTTTTGAGTAGGATCCAGTGGCGTAGGTATTTTTTTATTTTATGCACACATTTCCGAGTTATGGCCAATTTTTTTTTTAAATGTTTTAAATCATAGTTGGCTATAACTTAGTTGATAAGAGTGTTTTTCATTGATTTTAAAAATATAAAGTTTTGTAAATTTATCTTAAAAAACAGTGTTACTATAAAGTAGAAACTAGCTTTAAATCTGCCAAATAATATAATACGGAAGAAAATAGCCATTTTTGATCATTTGCATGCTTAGTTTTAATTATGATAAATATTATAAATAATAATAATTATTTTTTGAGTAATAAATATTTTATTAGGCAGAACATAATTTCATTTCCTAATCTTGTTGGAAGAACAGAACTCTTTGCTGTTGCAATGGAATAATTAATAAAAATAAAAATTGCAAACGATCAAAAGTGGCTACTGTCTTCCGTATTATATTATTTAGCAGATTAAAAGCTGGTTTCTACTCTATAGTATCATTGTTTTTTAAGATAAATTCACAAAAGTATATATTTTTGAAATCAGTAAAAAAACACTCTTATCAACTGTGTCAAAGCCAACTATAATTTACGAGATGTTGCATTTTTGTTTTCGGCATTATCCTAGGCTAAAAAAAGTGATCGCGATTGCGCCATCGGTTTTTTTCTAACTCTAATATTTTCCGAGATGCCCATAAGCAACATCGAAATTAGGCCACCCTGTACGTGCGATCTGAATCTGAATCCGCCCGAATCGGATGACTAATGCATTTGCTCGAATCCGCGCACAACATCAACTCCGCTGTACATTCGATCCGAATCTGAATCCGCCCGAATCGGATGACTAATGCGTTTGCTCGAATCCGTGCACCACATCAACTCCGCTTGTACATTCGATCCGAATCTGAATCCGCCTGAATCGGATGACTAATGTGTTCGCTCGAATCCGCGCACAACTTCAACTCCGCTTTATACAAGTGGTCTGAATCCGCCCGAAACGAGCTTTCACGACTTGCAGAATCGAACCCGCTGCGCCAGCCTTCATTGGTATTTTTTTCGACTCGACGCGTAATTTTATCAGCTAATGTTTGTTTTCTACTTATGAGACAAATCACAGAATATCTACAAGATGAATTCAAGCCACCGAAGTTTTATTTGGAACAGCTTTACTACTGAAAAGGCAAAATTATTTGATAATTTATAAATAAATATAACAAAACATTTTGAATTATAGTTAAATTTGTATATATTTGCTTTATTTTTTATAGACACATAGCTTTCGAATACACCTATCATCTTTGCTTAAATTATATAAGTGAATTCCCTTAAATCGGTATTCGCTCGTTTAACAGATGTTATTGGGTCGGTCGTCTATCTCGGCGCCGTTCGGTATGGAACAAACATATATTATTATCATTATTATTATTACTATTAGTATTATTATTCAATTTTGCGCGTAGTTAATTGACAGTAAGTAAATGGTCACGGTTTATGAAACAAGTGTCTATCATCACTATAAAAGGAGATTAAGGCGAAAACGAACTATATTATTATTATTATCATTATTATTATTATTATTATTATAAGTGATTCGTTTACGAACGATTCATAAAGAACGAATCACATTTAAGAAATGATTTGGTTGATTCTAATCACCTAAAAGATTCGAACTTCCCATATCTACTATATACGCATAAATAATTAAAAGTTGAAAGTTTAAGATAGTTTCCCCATTTTGTATATTTTATATTCCTTGTCTTTGCTTTTCTTAGGAATTTTCAGAGTAAAAATGAAGTTTTTTGAACTATTATAGACAAAAAAACGTGACAACTTGTAGCAATAATTCAAATTTCCATGATACCTATTGTGACAACAATTCTTTTTTTTTCAAAAATCATGCCAAGAGCTTTACTTAGGTTTTTTGTGTTCATTTTTGGTGGAGATGACGCCTAGTTTCTTTAGAAATCGGTGGGTTCAAGTCGATTTAAAAGTAAAGTACAATTTACGATTTTATAAGCAATTTTCGGAACCCAACACTTCAAAATGGGTTTTCCCAAAATTTATGATTTTTGACTTGTAACAGTACTATTTTACGGATGCGATATGTTGCGGGTCGACTAAATCTAAATTCGGTTTGCAAAATATTGGACCTGCCTTTTATCACCCAGATTTTGTGGTATTTGAACAGACTTGCCTTCTTCTAGTTTTAAAGTTGTACCAAGCAAGATCATATTGTACAAATTGTACAAAATATTTCTTTCAAGTATACATATTCTGATGTAGGTAAATGTTAAGGAATTTGTGTTTTATAGTTCAATTTAAAACTTCTAACGAGTGTTTCCATCCCAGGTTAGCATCATTTGCAGACATTTTTTATCTGATACAACACAGAGAAAGGTTTCTTTCCGTCAGTTTTAAGTAGACAAGGACAAAAAACAATGTCAAACACCTGCCTCAATAAGCTGTTTTTTTTTAATAGAACGTAAGATGAACGAATTATGAGCCGTATCGGCCTTTTATGTCAATTATAATGTAAAGCGTCTGTTATGATGACAATTGTCATAGCTATAATGTAAAATGTCAATTTTCTTTGTTGAATCACAAATGATAATATGGGGACTAGGGAAATTAAAATGTTCGTGGCCCTTCAAAATGTTATTCATAAACAGATATTTTTTCAATAAAGATTAGGATCTTCTTCCTTTTCAATATCCTCAACTTATATTTTACACCTGTAACTCCACTTTCTAAACTTCTGATAATTAAATATAAAACGGGTGTTATTGGAATAAATCAGTGGTACTACGTCTGGCGCATGAAGTAACATTTCGAGTTTAGGTAACCCTAAAAATTTAGTTTTACAAGGCGAAGCGATACGCCCAGCAAATATAAATTTTTAGGTTTAATGAAGGAGTAGAAAACATTAGTTTGTGTAACCTGAGTAGGTCGAAATATAGCCATTATAGGTTCAAATATGTGGTTATCGTAGGTCAAAATATATATTTTATTTTTTTATTTTATTTATTCTCTCACGGGAAACCCCTTTTATAAAGAATATGTACAAAATAATAACAATGATATTTAAAAATTGATAAAACGTATTAACATTAATAACTAAAATTTAATAAATGGTGGTAATAATTACAGCAATTATTCTATATAGAAATAACAAAATCTAAAAACAATAAACATAAGGAAAACTAATAATGAAATTGACTTATTATCCTAAAATATTTTGCATGATACCAAATCTAAAACTCCTTAGAGGACTGTTAAATATATCAAACCATTCACAGTTGTTATATAAATTAGCGAGTCTCATTATACGATCAATGGAGTTGTTGCGACCAAAGTTCGAAGAGATTTTTCGTTCGCGAAATAGCGGTCTTGATCGTAATAAACGGCTGTTGGCGGAAAAGTAAAAATCCAGATATTTTAAAATATCTGGACAATCAATGGAGCAATATATGCCATATACAGGGTGAGTCACTAAGCGGAAATCGGTCTATAGTGGGCGTATCGTTGAAAATAGCAAAAAAAGTTACAAATAAAATTTGTTCACAATCAAGTTTTTCATAACCCAAAATTATTGCTAAATATGGCGGCCTTGCGGTTATACCGGAAGTAAACACCAACTTCCTTATTTTAAATAGAACACCCTATATATTTTTACATTTTTGGATTGCTCGTTAAAAATAAACATGAGTTTATGCACACAACATTCGGTCTCAGTTGAACCGTTTTCGAATTATTTCATTTTTTTTTTGATAAATTTGACGATTTTAGAGCTCGACGCCATTAACAATATCTTCAAAACGAAATAAGTCAGAGTTGTGCGGCTTACGGTTTTGGATTCGGGAAGAAATGTAGTATTTGTTTAGGTTTTTGCCATTAGTCAGATTTTCTAAATTGAACCGAGTCTGTCGACGGTATTCTTCAGTACTTCAAACATGCATAACTTCATTTTTTTAAATGAAACCATATATCTTGTGACACTTTATCTGATGCGAAATTAAATTTCCTATTTATTGATACCGGGTTGTTGCCATACCCTTCCAACAGTGTTTGAGAAATTTGCGATTTTGTAAAAATTTTAATACATTTCGTATTATCGCGTTAGCCGTAGATACTGATGACGTTTGGTGATTTTGTTTTGACATTTAGTTAGTCACTGAGATATTCCCTGTTTTTCTTAAAGTCATTTTAAAGCTTTAAACAAGTGATTTACACTCCCAGACTAAGCATGAAGTAAAATTTCGAGTTTACAAAAGCCCCGTGAAAATTTGTCGAGGGTCGCGCAGCGACCCGTGACAAATTTTCTGGGCTTTTCTAAACTCGAAATTTTACTTCATGCGCCACGCGTATAAATCACTCAAATATTGTGCAATTTATGTATATTCGAACTTTGCTTAAAATCTGTGTTTTATACGCGTGGCGCATGAAGTATAATTTCGAGTTTAGAAAAGCCCAGAAAATTTGTCTCTCGACAAATTTTCACGGGGCTTTTCTAAACTCGAAATTTTACTTCATGCTTAGTCTGAGAGTGGACAACACTCGTTTAAACCTTCATATTGAACTCTTTTAAAAATCAACAAATGTCAGAAAATTTACAGCTTATATATGCTTACCTAAAGTTTACCATGAAGTAACCACATTTAAATTCAGCGCGCATTTGTGACGTAAACGATCCCTACCCTCACTCTAATTCGATTCTGTCGATCCTTCTTACCGTATACTCGACCGTCCTTGAAATACACATTATATGGATGTTTCACGAACAAAAACGTCTGAATACACCATTTGTACTTAAAATGTAAGATTTGGTTTAATGATTGGAGTAGTTTAGTTTTTATTATTTATATTATACTGGTAAACTTCTGGGGGGCTATTCATAGCACCAATGCAATTTGTCATCGGTGACAAGTTGCACTGAAATGGCGTCATTTTACTTCATACGATTTGTTAAATTCTTCCCGAAATGACGTCATTTTAGTGAGACTTCTCACCGATGACAAATTGCATCTGTGCTGTGAATAGCCCCCTGAAATGGCAAAATTTATTACATAAAAGTTAGTCATTAAGTATAAATGTAGCGCATGCCGCTGAATTTGGATGTCTCCGATCGGCAAAACATTGGGCATACATTCTTGAAGAATGTAATGTATTTCCATCAGCACTGCTCAAGGTGTAGACCATACCAATCAGTTCTTCTTGAGAAAACATGTTCGGTTGTTTTATTGCAAGATCTCGCCAAAATAATCTAAAATAAACTGACATTTGTCGGACATGCGAGTCAAACCAAAATCACCACAAGTCATCAGTATCCAGGGCTAACGCGATAATACGAAATGTATTAAAATTTTGACAAAATCCAAAATTTCTAAAAAACTGTTTGGAAGGATATGGCAACAGCCCGGTATCAATAAAAAGGAAATTTAATTTCGCATCAGATAAAGTGTCACAAGATATATGATTCCATTTAAAAAAATGAAGTTATGCATGTTTGAAGTACTGAAGAATACCGTCGACGGACTCGGCTCAATTTAGAAAATCTGACTAATGGCAAAAACCTAAACAAATACTCCATTTCTTCCCGAATCCAAAACCGTAAGCCGCACAACTCTGACTTATTTCGTTTTGAAGATATTGTTAATGGCGTCGAGCTCTGAAATCGTCAAATTTATCAAAAAAAAATGAAATAACTCTAAAACGGTTCAACTGAGATCCAATGTTGTGTGAATAAACTTATGTTTATTTTTAACGAGCAATCCAAAAATGTAAAAATATATAGGGTGTTCTATTTAAAATAAGGAAGTTGGTGTTTACTTCCGGTATAACCGCAAGGCCGCTATATTTAGCAATAATTTTAGGTTATGAAAAACTTGATTCTGAAAAACTTTTATTTTAAACTTGTTTTGCTATTTTCAACGATACGCTCACTATAAACCGATTTCCGCTTAGTAACTCACCCTGTATTTATACTTATAATGGCTATATTTCGACCTACCACAATAGGCCAACATAGAGTCTTGTTGCAGGTTAAAAAATGCCTTATCATAGTCAAAATATTGTTCTATCGCAGGTCACAATATAGCCCAACTGCAGATCAAACTATAGCCCAGTCATAGGTTAAAATATAGCATTGTTACAGGTCAATGTATAGCATTGTTACAGGTCAAAGTATAGCATTGTTACAGGTTATAATATAGTCAATACAACAAGGCAATATTTTGTCCTACGACAGGCCAATATAGTCTTGCCTCAGGCCAAAATACAGTCTTTTCACAGGCCTTAATATAGCCTTATCACTGGTCAAAATATAGCCTAGTCATAGATTAAAATGTAGCCTTGTTACAAGTCAGAATGTAGCCTTTTTTAATGTTAAAATACTGCAGTATCGTACGTCAAAAAATGACCTTATCGCAGGTCGAAGTATTGCCCAGTCGAAAGTCAAAATATAGCCTGATTATAGATCAAATTTGGCTTTTATTTAATCTGGAACAAGGCTATATTTTGACTTAAGAAATAGAAAACACTTGTTTTAGTGACCTACAACAGGCCAACATATCGCCGTGTCTCAGGTCTAATTACAGTCTTATCACAGGTCGAAATATAGTCTTATTGCAGGTCAAAGTGTAGCCGTTAATGTAGCCTTATTAAGGGTTGAAACGTAATCCTATTATAAGTCAAAATACAGCGTTGTTATATCTTAGGTGACCGTTTCAAATATAGTCTTGTTTTGGGTAAAACAAATCCGTATCACAAGTTGCCTTATAGTACAGTTCGTATATATTCAGTTAGCCAGTCTCTCTACAAAATTTGGTAACCGCTTTTGGATGCTGCATCTAGAAGCAAGACCGGTGATTGGTGTATACAGTCGTCTGTCTTACCCCACATCGTGACCATAGCCTCTGCTTTTCTACTCGATTTTCAGTCCTTTCATAAGCATTGGCTCCCCTTGCTTATACCTAACCTTGTTGTAGATCAAAACATAGCTTTATTACAGGTCAAAATATACTCTGGTTCTAGGAAAAAATATAGCCTTATCTGAATCTAAAATCCAACTATATTGTAAGTAAAATAATTTAAAAAAATAGTGATATATCCATCATAGCACTTTCCCTATTACCTAAACAATTTATAATTGACATAATAAACTTATTTTACTTATAAATTGGTTTAAGATCATTTCACATTAAATCATTTTTATACACGCGTGGCGCATGAAGTAAAATTTCGAGTTTAGAAAAGCCTAATTTGGCTCGGTCGCTCCGCTTCGCTACGCGCCCGATCCAAATTTTCAGGCTTTTCTAAACTCGAAATTTTACTTCATGCTTAGTCTGGGAGTGGAAGACACTCGTTTGTTTTATCATTGAATTAATTGAAAATTGACGTATTAAGTTTATTGTGGTTTTATTGACGGAGAATGTCAATTTTTATATAAGTTAAAATAGATTGAAAGGATAATACGTAAATTACAGTCAATTTAATGATGAAATACTATTAAAACGCCATATTAGTGAAAATATAGTCGACTATGATGAAATACTATTAAAATTTTATAACAGCGAAATTTCCGCCTAAATGTTACAATAACACTGGTCTGCAAAAAAAAAGTTTTTTCGAGCCCTGACACCATTCCTGCTGATTCTTATGTAAAATGACCTCCTGAATCCGAATATGACCTCCGTTTTCCCCCATCACCCACCGTTTTCGGGGGAGGCCCCCCACCTACATTTATCACTTTTCGATAATTTGGAGGGATGAAAAAGATTATTTTAGCCTTTACATTTCTTCTGAGGGGCTAGAGAGGTGAAAAGTTCCAAAACATGAACATTTGTAGCAAGGAGGTAGATTTGGGGAAGGATTTTCCCCCTTCAATTGTAAAAAAATCATTAAAAATTATCAATTTTTTCCGTTTTTTTCGCAGTTTTTTCACTTATTTTTTACATATTCCAGCTTCCATTCTCCCTCATCCTCCCCCACATACCCCCAAATAATAAAAATATATTGCAACAATATATAGCAACAATAATAAAAATATATAGCAACAATAATAATAATATATAGCAACAGTTCGGAAGATTCACTGTACCACGCTGGCGCTCTCAATACTCCCCCCGTTTCCCCCATCTATTGGAGGGGTGAAAAGGATTATTTTAGCTGTAAAGAATAATAAATAAAAAGTAAAATAATAAATGTAAAATAATAAATGTAAAGAATAATAAATAACTAAGATAAGTACCTTCATTTGGTGCTTGCTTTCCTTTTGTACCCTGAGGTATAAGTTTCTCGTATCAAAAACCAGCAGTACTCTGCTAACATGCTCGCATTCCACTTCCCCGAAAATCTCCTCTCGAACTTAGAGATGTCTTGATGAAACCGTTTCCCGTGTTCATCCGAAACTGCTCCTAAATTTTCAGGGAAGAAGTCCAAGTGTGAGTGAAGGAAATGCACTTTAAGAGACATGTTACACCCCATGGCCTTGTACGCTGACAGCAATTCTTCGACATGAGCGACATAATCATCACTTTTGTTGTTACCCAAAAAGTTCTCACCCACGTTTTGGAATTCAATCCAAGCTCGTTTTTCTTTTCGGTTCAGGTGTTCAATAAAAGTCGAATCTTGGAAAAGTTGTCTAATCTGGGGGCCCACGAAAACTCCTTCCTTGATTTTAGCCTCACTAAGACGAGGGAATCTAGTTTTCAAAAATTGAAATGCATCACCGGTCTTGTCCATTGCTTTCACAAACTGTTTAATCAATCCGAGTTTGATGTGCAAAGGCGGCAAGTAAATATTTTCCTTCGGGACCAGAGGATCGTGAGCGACGTTTTTCTGACCGGGAGTAAAACTTTCTCGCAGAGGCCAGTTCCGTACGATGTAATGTTTGTCTCGGGCTATATATTTTTATTATTGTTGCTATATTTATATTTATATTTATATTTAAGGGGGCAAATACCCCCCCACCCCCCAAATCTACCTCGTTGCTACAAATGTTCATGTTTTGGAACTTTTCACCTCTCTAGCCCCTCAAAAGAAACGTAAAGGCTATAATAATCCTTTTCATCCCTCCAAATGATCGAAAAGTGATAAAAATAGGTGGGGGGGCTCCCCCGAAAACGGCCGTGTCTCAGGTCCAATTACAGTTTTATCACAGGTCAAAATATAGCCTTAATGCAGGTCAAAATATAGCCTAAAATGTAGCCTTATTAGGGGTCGAAACGTAATCTTATTGTAAGTCAAAATACTGAGTTGTTATATCTTAAGTGAAAGTTTTAAATATAGCCTTGTTTTGGGTAGAACAAATACCTATTACAAGTTGCCTTATAGCAGGTCAAAATTTAACCTTGGTGTACGTCAAAACATAGCTTTATTACAGGTCAAAATATATTCTGGTTCTAGGAAAAAATATAGCCGTATCTGAATCTTAAATCTAACTATATTGCAGGTAAAATAATATAAAATAAATAATGATATGTCTATTATAGCATTTTCCCTATCACCTAATCAATTGATAATTGACATAATAAACCTATTTCACTTATAAATTGGTTAAAGACCATTTCATATTCAATCATTGTTATACACGCGGGGCGCATGAAGTAAAATTTCGAGTTTAGAAAAGCCTAATTTGGCTCGGTCGCTCCGCTTCGCTACGCGCCCGAGCCAAATTTTCAGGCTTTTCTAAACTCGAAATTTTACTGCATGCTTAGTCTGGGAGTGGAAGACACTCGTTTGTTTCATTGTTGAATCAATTGAAAACGGACGCAATAAGTTTATTGTGGTTTTATTGACGAAGGATGTCAATTTTGATACAAATTAAAAAAGATTCAAAGGATAATAGGTAAATTACAGTAAATTTAATGATGAAATACTATCAAAACGCCATAATACCGAAAATGCAGTCGACTATGATGAAATACCATCAAAATGTTATAATAGCGAAATTACCGTCAAAATCTTAATCTAAAATCTAACTATATTGCAGGTAAAATAATAAGAAAAATAGTGATGTGTTCATCATAGCACTTTCCCCATCGCATAAACAATTTATTATTGACATAATTAACTGCTTTCACATATCAATTAGTTAAATTAATTTGACATTAAATCATTGATATATATGCGTGGCGCATGAAGTAAAATTTCGAGTTTAGAAAAGCCTAATTTGGCTCGGTCGCTCCGCTTCGCTACGCGCCCGAGCCAAATTTTCAGGCTTTTCTAAACTCGAAATTTTACTTCATGCTTAGTCTGGGAGTGGAAGACACTCGTTTGTTTCATCATTGAAACAATTGAAAATTGACGTAATAGGTTTATTGTGGTTTTATTGACGGAGAATGTCAATTTTGATAGAAGGTAAAATAGATTCAAAGGATATTTGGTAAATTATAGTCAATTTATTGATGAAATGCTATCAACGCTCTAGTAGTGAAAATACAGTCGACTATGATGAAATACTATCAAAATGTTATAATAGCGAAATTACCGTCAAAATGTCACAATAGTCATTTAATGATGAAATACTATCAAAATGTCATAATAGTGAAAATACAGTCGATTATGAATGGATATATCCACTAAAACTTTTGATTTGAAAATGTTCGCGAAAACAATACACCTTTATATAAAATTACGAAAAAACTATTCGTGAAAATGCAAACAATGTCTTAATTAATAAGACAACTTAAGACGATAAATATCCATTGAAACAACTACTTCCCGTGCAAATACACCTCCGGATATTGAATTATACAATAAAATATTTAAAATCTTATATAATTTGATTTGTTACAACGCTCTATTAAAGTATATGTAACGTTTAGGTCAAATTCTCTTCAAACCAACTAACAAATACAAATTTAAAATTGAAGGAGAGATAACAAAAAAAAAATTAGAAGTGAAAGGACTTGGATTAAAACTAATGTCTTAGGCCATCTATAGACGCGTTTCGAGATTTATCTCTCATCAGTATAGCTTTGCTTATGACGTTTTTGAAAAAAAATTGGGAATAAATTAAAATTAACTTACTTGGAAAAAGTGTTGTGTGTGGAATGAACAGGTACACAGAAATGGAATGAGTGTATTTGCACGGGAAGTAGTTGTTTCAGTGGATATTTATCGTCTTGAGTTGTCTTATTAATTAAGACATTGTTTGCATTTTCACGAATAGTTTTTTCGTAATTTTATATATTATGTTTAAAGTGTGCAAACTATAAGAAGCGTAAGCTTATTTTCTCGAATTCAAATAGTTTTGAATTTGAATTTATCTTGTTTGAATACACCTTTGTTTTGCATCGAAAGTAAAAATCGATCTAACTCTCTACATTTCGTGTCACAAATCTACAAAAAAAATCAATTTGAATACGAATTGTGGCTAAACGGCCAGTTTCACAAAAACGGATTTCGCATACACATGTAGATAGTTTCAGTCTCAAAAACTAAGAAAGAAACCCTGTATCCACAATATACAGTCAAGCAACGTGCATATATTTCTGTCGTTTGACTGCATATTGTTGACACCGCATTTCGTGGATTCATTTCACAGTTTCATATTACTGTTTTTCGAGACTAGGGCAAAAGATTCGGGACTGTTCTTATAATGTTAACCGTCCCAAAATTATGAGAACAGTTCCGAGTTTTTAAAATTAAAGTCACTAAAACAAAATTAATCTGTTTTTATTTAAGTCCCCAATTTAATTCTATCCAGTGTTTTCCAATCTTTAATTAAGCATGAAAAAATAATTCAGACTTTTCTAAACGCAAAATTTTACTTCATGCACCAGGTATATAAAATACTGATTAAATGCGAAGTTGCAAGAAGTGGAGTTAAAGATGTGAAAAAAAAGTAGAGAATATTGATAAGTGGAAGACTGCTCAATTATTTTTTGTTATAGATAGGTATTGTTTTCGAATAAAATGTTGATGGGAGTCGAGAACATCGGTGACACTGAGTCACCCTGTTTCTCTCCGAATAGCACTATTCTTAAATATATAATTCTTCTACTTCTTTTGTAATATTAAGTTGATCATCAACAAATTATTAAATAGATATTTTTGCATATAAAAGGTTTTCCATTAAGAGGTCCAATTTTAATTATTTAAAAATAATATTTTTTTTATAAAATACTGCCAAAATATTTATTTTAAAGCAATTTACAAACTCCACGATTAGTTGTGGCAAATAAAATCTGGTAATTGGCCACCTTGGTTTCTTCTGAAAATAGCTATTCTTTTGAAAAAGTTTTGTACACATTTTCACACAACTCTGCTTCAATTTCACCAATAACCGCTCAAATATTTTCTTTGAGCGGTTGAATTGTTTTTGGGTCATTAGGGCAGACTTTTTCCTTCACGCATCCCAAAAAAAGCACATTATAAGCATGCAGGGCTAAGATCCTTGTGCAGAATGAGATGAAGGCTGGTCTTTTAAATCAGCAACACTTTCAGCAACACTGGTAATGTTCTCAGATGACCAGGCAATACGAGTACGAATTGGCAACTTTACATCAGTTTTTTTGTCCATTTTGCCTAAATTTAATGAAAAGTTTCACAATGTCACGGAGAAAGTGATTCATACGGACCAAAAACGCAACGAACGCTGCGAACTGTCGAAGCGAAATTAGCATCATATTGATAATAAATGTTCACTATTTGTTTACGTTGTTTGAGCGTATATCTTTCTATTTTTTTCAAATCGTACACTTTTCACTTGACAAGTATCAAACAACCAAGGACCTCAATTTAACAGTTTAAAAATGCCAGGGAATATAAAATGGGACCTCGTAATGGAAAACCCTATATTTCTACTGGTCCATAAGATAACCAAGCCAGCGGCCCACTGGCAAACTTCCTATTTTCCCGTATGGTACATCTGCCCCTGTGTATAGATGATTATATAAAAAAAAACGTGGGAAATTTTCAGGCATTTACTGTTTTTATAAAAGCATTCCATTTGAAATTTCTACCGATTGTCTCCAATCATTTATTAAGCAGGATGTAACATTTTGGGTTCAGAAAAGCCTGAAAATTCGGATTTGTCTGGCAATGCAAATTTGGTTTGGAGGTTTATTAATTAAGTTGAACTAGCTCTACCAATTATTTTTGTAAATTTTTAACAATGAAGCATTTTCTGCAGAAGGTACTCTAACGAATAAAATATAACATTTGAATCTTCAAACGAGTGTTTTCCACACCCAGACTAAGCATGAAGTAAATTTTCGAGTTTAGAAAAGCCCCGTGAAAATTTGTCTCGGATCGCGCAAATTGATCTCACATAATAAAAAACTGTGGGGCTTTGTCGCAATATCATCGGTTTCAGATCACTGTATGCATTGTAGTCCATACGTTACTACAAAATTATTTGTCCAGCACTACACTTTTGTGTGTAGTGCTGGACAAATAATTAGAAACGAAACGAATAATATTTCAGCTTAAATCCGGTATGCGTATTCTCAAACCCGCACTATTTGTCATATCAATAAACGATATAAAACACATTTTAGACTCAACTGAGCATGTTTATTTAATACATAGAGTAATCTCAAAACGCTATTTTAATTCCCATTAATTTTTTTTATACTATTCTAAACTAAATAATAAAGTTAGTCGTTAATAGGTGGTGTTGATACCATTAACAATTCCTCTCAAAAGAATAGCATTTGATTAGAGAGAGAGGGAGAGCATGTGTCGGGCTGTGAGAAAAGAACAGTAAGAGAATACGCGTGTAGGCAAGATCACAATATAAATTACAGTGTCTGTTGAAATGATGGCGGTCCATTGACTACGTTAAGGTCAGAGGTGAGCGAGCATGTTGTGTGTCCCCCCTTTGGCCCCCCTTGTGTCCCCCTGGCAACGGCTCCACTGATTTGTCATGCCCCTCGTGGGCCCACGCACCACACTCGACTTCTTTGGCTTTAATGAAACCGTCGACAAGAACACTACCAAAGAGAGAGAATAAAAAAGCAGATATGTAGATTTTACATTAAAACATTTTGATGGGCAACAAATTTCTAAATTTATCAAATAGATATGTTAACATTGTACCGAATGAGAAAATAGTTAAAAAATAGAAACAAGGAATTTTTTTATGAGTAGGTATACATATCTTGAAGTTTACGGAGTACATTTTTATAAAATCGTTGTTTTTATAAAATCGTTAGAGTTAAAGCTTCTTCCTTGAATAAGCATAAAGTAAAATATTAAGTTTTTAAAAACCTTAACATTTGGCTACGCAACCAATCCATATCCTTGAAAACTCAAAAGAATAGGTAGAATTTGCTTTTAGAGTTTCTCTTTTAATTATACTAACAAATCCGGTAGCGCATTTGTCGAATTTTGAAATGACAAGATTTGGTTGAACGAAATGAACTTCTGTATAATTTATTTACACAAAACTAAACATAAGCGTTATCTTTTGGAAATCAATTTAAATCGCCTTTTATACGCATTGCCCATGAAATAAAATTCACAGTTTAGACAAGCCTGAAAATTTAGATTGGTGGTTTACTTTATGCATGCTTAATCAAGGAGTGGAAACACTTGTTAGAAACTTTAAATAAAACACTATAAAATCAACTAATGCTTAGACATTTACAGTGGAAACATGTAGGCATACTTATTCAAATAAAGTTTAAGTGTTTTATTTGTGTTAAAAAAATCAGCGCATTTATCTATTTACAGGGTGTCCACGCTAAACCGTTTATTAAAAGTTTATGTGGTTGCCGTTGCACTAAAAATTTGAAAAAAGTCCTTGTTACACGGTTGAATCAATTCTCCTCATGTGAAATATTTTAACTTTCTATTACTTTCGGTTCCACCGGAAGTAGCACCAAATTTGTTATTTTAAATAGAACACCCTTTATATTAGTAATTTTTTGGATTCCTCGTTTAAATTGCAATATATTTTATTCTAACATATGTACACATATTTCTTAGAGTTTTCAAGAAAAAAAAATATTTTTAAAATTTTAACCTCTAAAAGACATCTTGAAATCTGTCTGTAACTTCTCTTGAGAATAAGATAAAACTATGATTAGAGATATACTACTTGTACCTAGAGGATGCTTCTATGAGTAAAATAATTTGAAACTGTCAACTTTGATAATAAGTGTAAAATGTCAATATGATTTAGAAAAACAAATTACGAGATATTGAAGAGGGCATTTAGATATTGACATTTTAGAAACACTTATTGTCAACATTGACAGTTTCCAATTATTTTACTCATAGAGGCATCACGAATCTTTTTTCATTGAATTATTCGAATACCTTTTATGAACAAGTTATAGGGATTCGAACGCAGGATTCGAATTCGATGTCGCTCTGAATAATAATAAAAATGCAAAGGTGATTATATTATTTTACGATTGTGTTTCATAAAAATCTTGGAAATTTGTTAATTTGACGTAAATTTGAAATGGTTAAAAAGCACTGGTTTATGTAAATGAGCAATTTTAAATAATAAAATAAAGAATTGTAAATTTATACTTGCTTTTTTTGACATATATTGGATATTCCATAATATTATTTGTTATTATGTAGTTGAACAAATGATATTAAAATCAATAATCAGAAGGTGCGTCTACAATCAAGATAACCATTTATTACAACATGTCATTTTAACACAATACACCCAATAAAATATGCATATAATAAATATCATTAAGATGTTAGTTAGGTACAAACATGTGTGTTCGTGCCAAAGTGTCCTAACTTAGCATTAAGAATGGAACCGAGAGAGAGAGAGGCCCCCTGTATAATAAAACCCGTATGATATACATCTTCCGAGGTGATAATGAATGTTAGTTTGTTGCGTGTATATTGCGGGTGTTCGGCTTGTTTACACTTGTTGATGGCCGGTTATGGGCTATACTGAATCTGAACGTCGATATTTCGATTCCCGCCGCGATCGATAAATCGATATCTCCTCGTGTTCTTGTGTTCATGCGTTTTGCCCCTCGCATGGTGATCACTTTGTAGGATGCGATTTTGTTTGCATTTTCTTGTACAAGAAAATACTATACTATTTTCTATCATGGTGTAAGAAATAGAACATGTCCTATTTCCATTATACAAAACTGATTCGCGTTTGGTCACATTTTGTGTATTACACCATGATAGAAAATCTTTCTGTACAAGAAAATAGTGTCGTCTAATACAAGCTTAACAGAGTGATACAAACTGTTGGTCGATAGTAATTGAGTTTTTAAAAACTTGGTATACGTAGTTGACAGTAATTGAGTAATGAAAAACTCGCACAACATTACTCCATTACTATAATCTGTTTAGTAACCAGGAGGAGCGTTTTAAATTTCACGCGCCAAAACCTACAACTTTGATTAGCCGAGAGCGCGCCCATTTTACACTATGCTAATTACGTCATAATTAGACGCAACAGCTGACATAACCTTAATTCGAAGTGTTACCGAGTTACAACTTTGTCTGTTTCGTAATAACCTATTGTGCGGTGTTTCTGTAGCATAGTTAATAGTTAGTTTTGTTTATATTGTTGTGATAGATTATGGACCCAGTACAAGCTCGGTTATTACCTTCACCTTCACCTTCACCTCCAAAAAAGCGTAAGAAGTTAGATTTGGGTCATTAATATCTGTCTGAAAAACAGTGCATAATAAATATGTATAAGCAGATGATAACAGATGATCCACATATGAAAATGACTGCTGTTCTATCAAACATTGTTGGTACAGTAGGTGAGATATCAAATAGCATAAGAATAAGCATCAAATAATAAAATGTTTAATTTTTCGGAGTTGTAAATTCCACTGTCTAACGTACCATTAGCGAATATAAGAAATCCCGAGAGATTTGTAGCCCTAAACAGCTTGGAAGACATAATTACAAGTTTTGATGACGTAGTGAAGAGATCCGTGCATAGTTTCTTCTATAAAAATGAACTGCCAACTTTGAATAAAGTTTTAAAAGAAGTAAACGATCAAGCAGGCATGCCGAAGACGAGTCGTTCTACCTTGTATAGTTTTGTAATAGGTCAGTAGGGGTCATGTGCAAATATTATTTTTGACGAAATTAAATTAAAATATTAATACAAAAATCACCCAAGAAAATAATAAAGAAACATCAACATCCAGTAAATACGAGAATATCATTAGTCGATCAAAATTTTTTATTTGAAAGAAATAATAAATGCAGCATCGCCTTAAAATAATAAACAAGTACCGGCACGTGGAGAAATGCTAAGACATACAGAAAGATTCAGTTCAGGGTTTAACGATCGCAAACACAACAAGTGTGCAAAGTCAGGGAAATGAAGTTGACGTCAGAGAGGGAAGGGTTTTATGACTAAATATGGTAGTAGATAAAGTCTACGCATCAAAATCAGGGGAGGGGAGAACTTTAAGAGCAGCAAAGAAACGATTCTAAAAATCAGTTAGTTTTGGGACAGGGACTAGGACAGTCAGTATCTGAATGTAAATGGGGACAGTTGAGAATGGGAAGTTTCATTGGGATGTGAGTTAGTGAAGTAATGTTGATGAAAAGAGTTAAGTATTGAGAGTTAGAGAATGGAGAATGGAGTTAGGGATAACAATGTTGGAGAGACTATCACTTAAGAGTAAAATTAATTCTACATCAAACCGACTAAGTTAAAATCAAACAAACAAAACCAGCGAAATAATTTAAACATCTGAGAAAGGGGGAAGATGGGGGGGGGGGGGGTGAGAATGAGGGATGTATGGTGGTTGATGTGTAAGGCCGAATTGAGCGAGAAAACGAGGTATGTCCTACTAACTAATCGAAACAGTCGATTGATGTGTTAGGCCAATCCGAGTTAGTATTGCACTAAGAGTCCTACTAACTAACCACACGAATGAAGGATGTATGGTGGTTGATGTGTAAGGCCGAATTGAGCGAGAAAACGAGGTATGTCCTACTAACTAATCGAAACAGTCGATTGATGTGTTAGGCCAATCCGAGTCAGTATTGCACTAAGTGTCCTACTAACTAACCACACGAATGAGGGATGTATGGTGGTTGATGTGTAAGGCCGAATTGAGCGAGAAAACGAGGTATATCCTACTAACTAACAGTCGAAACAGTGGATTGATGTGTTAGGCCAATCCGAGTTAGTATTGCGCTAAGTGTCCTACTAACTAACCACACGAATAAGGGATGTATGGTGATTGATGTGTAAGGCCGAATTGAGCGAGAAAACGAGGTATGTCCTACTAACTAATCGAAACAGTCGATTGATGTGTTAGGTCAATCCGAGTTAGTATTGCGCTAAGTGTCCTACTAACTAACCACAAGAAAAAAATAACTCCATTATGAGTGGAACGAGGTGAAAGATCGTTCCGCTCATTAATCGAAAATGAATGGCGATTGATGTGTAGGGCCGATGTGAGAGATTGTCCCACTAACTAATAGCAAGTGTGTTTAGTGTGTGATGCTAGCTCTGAGATGGTTTTTGTGGGTTTCCCATCTCATAATGCAAATGCAGGGGCTAGTTAATTTTGCTCCCACAAGTAGAGTCATACATTTTTTTTGAGTTTAACCAAATGCACATGACTTCTAAGCATAAACGTTGGGTAATATATTTTGTGAATATAAATAATATAAGATATATCAATTTATTAGAAATGTCATGAAAGGTCAATAAACTTTGCATACGTTAAGCTCATATCCTGTTTTATTTATTGTCCACACATCCTCCTAGTCAAATTAAAAGGGAATAAAGGCACAGTTTTTACGATAATGCATATTGACACAAACAACGAACCTGGTAAATAAATAAAAGGGTTACTACATACTGTTATGAAATGCAATTAATGTGAATGTGCATTCCATTACTATTTGGGAATATTTTGGGAATTGTCTCGAAGACTTTCTAATATAGTTCCTCGTGTAGTTTTCCTTAATACTTAATTACATACTTTCATTTGTTTTACGTTATAAATATTAAACTTTAGAAATTAAGAGTCAGTTTTGTACAAGTACGCTAAGACGGTAAGACTAACATTGTATTGATACTGTACACAGATGTAATAAAATACGAGTAGTAACTTATCATCGTGGTATCATTGAAGATACAAAACCCTTACCTAGTGGAAGTCATCTTCGGGGAGTGCGTTTGGCAAGTGGTATCCTCGTCAACATAAAATACCACGGGAGTAAGGTTGCGAAAGTACCAACTCCACAACAATACACAACACAACGTAAACAATAATACAAATTATAAATTTGTACAATACCTAGAGTTGAATCATTACAGTTTTATGCTGGGTAGGATTCGAATTATTCAGGATTCGAATCTTGGATATCGTACGATGGAAAAGAAAATACTTAACCACAATTAAGAAGTACAAAATGGATATTTGATTTTATTTAAAGAGTAATTATGAAATTATTTAAAATTGTCGCAAATTTATCTAGTGATATTTCTGGTAAATTTTTATAGTGTAAATTGGGCTTGAGCACTTACTCCTTCTAGTTTTTAAACAGACTATAGAATAATTGCAATAATAATAAATACTGTGTATATTAATACCAATAATAATAATAATAATCCTTCTAATCTCAACCTGTATTTCTACAGGCCCCCTATTATCAGTAAACAATTATTTATTTAGGTAATATTTTATAAATTATAAACATTTTGGAAAAAAAATATGTTGCAATCTCTAATATAATTTCATACAACTATTTTTTTCTAAGTATACAGTGTGGAACAGCCAAACAGATTAAATTCAGTATCTTAATGACTGTGCGCATATTAGTAAAAAATCCCGAGACATGTGAGTTTTAGATTATGATATGACATCGAACAATGTGAAAATTTCATCCCTAAATTCAATCCCCTGTGGGTGACAGCTGCAGCCCTCTTTTTTAAAAATTGTAAGTATGGGCTTGTGATACATAATATAAAAGGTATGTGCAATGCTATGGATTTAAAATTTATTCCAAAAATGAACGAAAACAAAAATCGTTTGAGTAATGAAATTCGCTAGAACGCCTCAGATGTTGAATACCGTTAGAAGACTTTTTATATCTACGATTAGTATGCTGCCAAGACGGCATGCATTTTGAGCGTATGGTAGCAAATTTCAGGTGAAGTTATTCCTTTGTCTATTAATTTTTGCAAAATATTTTAAAGTTAGAGCATTTTTGAATAGAGAATGCAAATACTTTTCAATTAAGGTATCACAAGCACTTATTAAATTGATAATAAGTGCTTGTGATAAAAATGGTGATGTGTCCATCATAGCATTTTCCCCGTTAAAGATATGATGATTTAAAGAACAACAATATGGAAAACTTGCTCAAACTAAATTTATTATATTTTTATTATTATTATTGGGAAACTATTCACAAAAAAGTAATTCTTGCATTTTTTCGCTACATCTTGATAAATATTCATAACCATCATATTGTAAATCAGTGTTTTATGCGCGTGGCGCATGAAGTAAAAATTCGAGTTTAGAAACCCTCGACAGATTTTCTACGCGGGGCTTTTCTAAACTCGAAATATTACTTCATGCTTAGTATGGGAGTTGTTAGCACTCGTTACTTTAAAATATATCACAAGTGTTAAAATGTGTATCGTAACTGTCACAAAGAAAACAAAATAACATGACGATCTCATTATTGAGATTGGTTTATTGTCGGCTTGCACTTACTTATGTCAACTGTCATTATAGTTCAAATGTCAGCTACTGCTGACTTAGGTCAACTGTTATTATAGTCCAAATGTAGGCTGGTGCCGACCTATGCCAACTGTCATTATAGTTCAAATGTCGGCTGACGCCGACTTGCCAACTGTCATTATAGACTTATGTCAATTGTCATTATAGTCTAAATGTCGGCAACCGCCGACTTATGTCAAGTTCACACAATGGACTAAGGCCCAGTTGCACCAAAAACGTTGAACCCGAGTTCAAGGTGAAGATGACAGTTCATATTGTTCTAATGTCACTTTGAACTGAAGTTCAGAGTTGAACCAGTTCTACTTGTTTGGTGCAACGGGCCCTAAATGTCGGCTAACGCCGACTTATGTCTAGCTGAAACGATAAACTTATGTCAGTCACCCTGGTCATTTACAGTCATAAATTCACATTTTGACTATTGTGACACAATCGACTAAGATCCAGTTGCACCAAAAACGTTGAACCCGAGTTCAAGGTGAAAATGACAGTTCATATTGTTTTAATGTCATATTGAACTGAAGTTCAGAGTTGAACCGGTTCTACTTGTTTGGTGCAACTGGCCCTAGATGTCGGCTAACGCCGACTTATGTCAAGTTGAAACGATAAACTTATGTCAGTCACCGTAGTCATTTACAGTTATAAATTCACATTTTGACTATTGTGACATTATAACTGTAAGTCACTTGGTTGGCTGTCTTTTGACTATAGTACGATTTTGTCTGATTATGTTTCTATAGCAGAGCTGGGATGAATCCTCAAAAACAGGATTCGAATCACGAATCCGAATCACCTAATATGATTCGAATCAAGAATACTCGAATAAAGGATTCGTAAGTGAAAAATATGATTCGAATCAAAGAATTGAATCCTCATTTTTGAATCGCGGATACAAATCCTTTAAAAATAAATTTGAATCTATTATTTGCAATCAGTAACATTTTATCCGATCAGTTTCTATTAACAAAAATGTTAAAAGCCTAATTATTTACCGACTAAATATCTGATTAAATAATTGTTTTAATTAATGATGATAAATGTGTTATTGAACTTCATTTTTAATCAGTGTTTTATTCGCTTGGAGCATGAAGTAAAATTTCGAGTTTAGAAAAGCCCCGTGAAAATTTGTCGAGGGTCGCTGCGCGACCCGAGACAAATTTTCTACGCGGGGCTTTTCTAAACTCGAAATTTTACTTCATGCTTAGTCTGGAGTGGATTGCACTCGCTACTTTAAAATATATCACAAGTGTTAAAATGTGTATCGTAACTGTCACAAAGAAAACAAAATAACATGACGATCTCATTATTGAGATTGGTTTAATGTCAGCTTGCACTAACTTATGTCAACTGTCATTATAGTTCAAATGTCAGCTACTGCTGACTTAGGTCAACTGTAATTATAGTTCAAATGTAGGCTGGTGCCGACCTGTGCCAACTGTCATTATGGTTCAAATGTCGGCTGACGCCGACTTGCCAACTGTCATTGTAGACTTATGTCAATTGTCATTATAGTCTAAATGTCGGCTTACGCCGACTTATGTCACGTTGACACAATCGACTAAGGCCCAGTTGCACCAAAAACGTTGAACCCGAGTTCAAGGTGAAGATGACAGTTCATATTGTTCTAATGTCACATTGAACTGAAGTTCAGAGTTGAACCGGTTCTACTTGTTTGGTGCAACTGGCCCTAGATGTCGGCTAACGCCGACTTATATCAAGTTGAAACGATAAACTTATGTCAGTCACCGTAGTCATTTACAGTTATAAATTCACATTTTGACTATTGTGACGATATTACTGTAAGTCACTTGGTTGGCTGTCTTTTGACTGTAGTAAGATTTTGTCTGATTATGTTTCTATAGCAGAGCTGGGATGAATGCTCAAAAACAGGATTCGAATCACGAATCCGAATCACCTAATATGATTCGAATCAAGAATACTCGAATAAAGGATTCGTAAGTGAAATATATGATTCGAATCAAAGAATTGAATCCTCATTTTTGAATCGCGGATACAAATCCTTTAAAAATAAATTTGAATCTATTATTTGCCATCAGTAACATTTTATCCCATCAGTTTCTATTAACAAAAATGTTAAAACCCTAATTATTTACCGACTAAATATCTGATTAAATAATTGTTTTAATTAATGATGATTTATGTATTATTGAACTTCATTTTAAATCAGTATTTTATACGCGTGGCGCATGAAGTAAAATTTCGAGTTTAGAAAAGCCCCGTGAAAATTTGTCGAGGGTCGCTGCGCGACCCTCGGCAAATTTTCTACGCGGGGCTTTTCTAAACTCGAAATTTGTAAATTTTTAAATGGCTTTCCTCATTTTATTATATTAAACATTGTTTTTCTGAATCCAATTATGCCCCTTATGTTGATATAAATTTAATATTTATGCCAGAAAAAGAATAGAATAAATCTTGTTCACATGATTTTTTGACAATAAATGTAGTGTGCCATGAAAAAAATTGGCCTTTTTATACTATTTTATTTGTTTTCTGGTTTATATTTAATTTGTGTATTCCGTTAACTAATTTATTATACATTTACAGTTTGTAATTGTTTTAAATACAACTTTAATATTTAATGAGCGAGTGTTTCCACTGCCAGATTAAACATGAAGTAAAATTTCGAGTTTAGAAAAGCCTTAAACCAAATTTTTAGGCTTTTCTAAACTCGAAATTTTACTTCATGCGCCACGCGTTTACACTGATTTCAAGTGAAGTTAAAAATATACTATTACGGCTTGAATTTTTCATGGTTAAGTAAACAAATATGCATTAAAAAATATTTGAATTATTCGAAAATGTAAATATTTATATTCAAATATAAATAAACTAGTGATTTAAATATTCATATTAGAATATTTGACTATTCGAATTAATCGAATTCGAATCCCAGCCTTAATAGCGATGATTCGAATTATTTGGGAGGATTTGAATCCGTGTATGAGGATTCGAATCCTTTTATAAGGATTCGAATCATCTACGTCTGGATTCGAATACGAATTCTTTAAAAAAAATGTAACGAATCAGGATCACGAATCCGTTTTCACTAAAGTATTCGAATACCTCTTTTGTATCCTCTAAACGGATTCGAATCGGGGAATCGAATCCTGAATGATTCGAATCCTGCCCAGCTCTGTTCTATAGACTGTATTTCGACTATTCTGGTATTATCAAGTGACTTACAGTCACAATAGTCAAAACATGGCCAATACAGATATAATATGACAAAATCCTCTGATAGTCTAGTTAAGACAGTCAAGCAATTAATTAAAATTTAAAAGTCACAAATATCAATATACGAGTAATTTAACCTGGAATCTGACATGTGGATTTATTTTACGTTCCGACACGTGGGGTCTAGCATACCCCAATCCACAAATTAATTTTGCATATCACTATTTGGATTTTGGACTTCTTAAAGATAACAAGAGTAAACCTTTATGTTATATTTACCTGTAGAATCAAACAATACTTGTTAAAATACAATATTCAACGTATTATAGACATACAATAAAAATTAAATGTAACCAAAATAGGTGTGTTTTCGGGTGTTGGGGTCTTAAACACCCAAAAAATCTTAATTAATCACTCGAAAAAATCTTAAAATCTTATCATACTTAGAGACTTATTGCCAATGTTCCAATATTCAATAATCAGGTAATTACTAAATACTATTATGCTTAAAAATACAGTTCACTAAATGACTTATAGTTATAACACAATCGATTTACGGCCGATTAAGAGATTTTTAGTTTATGTTAAGTTAACGACATAATTTTATAGATTTAATATCGATTATATTGACCGTCTTTACTATTTTGACTACAATTTGACAACATCGATTATTACCTAATTAGTCACATAAATAATCTCCACAGAGAACTTTGGAAATAAAAAGTTGTGCACATTTCTCGCCTAGTTAAATGGAATGATATATATAATATCAATGAATTTTACAAGTTTTCGTTAATGTGGTTGATATTTTCCATTTTATTGCCCAATTTTATAAAATGTATGATTCCGAAAATCATCGAAAATAACGAAAATAAAAGTTAATTGTAAATCCACCTGTGGGGGACAGCAACCCCTATCGGGCGCGTGCTCAGGTGGCGGATAGAGGAATGGCCTAAATGGAATGAACGTATGTGACCATTAGGTTAGTGGGTGTTATAAGCGTGCTCGTTGACATAAGACCTCAACTGGTAGCGTGCTAAGGCACTCACCGTGGACCAAACTTCTCGGCCCGGCTGTAGTATCGTGGCTAAGGGTTTGCACCGAGAACAACGATGCCGGTGTGACACTCCCAAACAAGGTGGATCACCGAAACACCGCTGACTCCCAAGCTAACGTGGTCATGTCTCGCGGGCGGGAGAGCGGGGATCTTGGCTTCACCGCCCGGATCGAGAGGAAATAACCTCATCAAAAATGCTAAATCCTAAGGTTGGTGGAGAAGATCAGTCTCAACTGGTTCCGAACTCGAGGAACCGGGACACCTCGTTTCAAATAGCCTTCCATGTCAGTGGGGCTCCTGGTATGGTGACCAGCATTTCCTCAATACTCGTGGGAATAACTATGGACACGACTAGAAACAAATCCAAAACGGAAGGAGTGTCGGAAGGCACAGACTCCATTAAAGAGCACGCGGAGGCGACCCCAGGGATGTCAGACGCATGCTCAACTGAGGCGGGGGATTCAAAGGACCTGCCCGGTACCACCAGACTCTCTGGCGCTCAGAAGAAGAAACTGAGAAGAAAGGAAAAAATTAAAGCCGGAACGTGGACGAAAGAAAATCCGGCTAGAAAACAAAAAACAGAGGCAAAAGTAGAGAAGGAGGGTGGAACCAAAAGGCTCCGCTCAGACTCTTCTACTCCTGCCTCTCAAAAGAACGCACCTAAAAGGGCCAGGAGACCATCCGGTCAGACTAGGTCTTACAGCGGTGCGGTTAATGGATCAGGCCCAATCAGACCTGATTCAAGAAAAACTAACGGCAGCAGTGTACGACACGCCTTCGGGAAGTGCGAACCCGCCGCAGTTCAATGGTGCCTGGTTCTCCGCAGGAATCCTCAGGATAAACTGCGAGAACGAGCACACCAAGAAGTGGTTAGCTGCGGTGGTGGCGAGCTTTGGGGCCATCTGGGAAGGGGCGGACTTGACAACAGTTGAGTCAAAGGATCTCCCCAGAAGGCCCAAACTGACGGTCTGGATACCAGACCATCCAGAGGTGGAGGTAGTCAAGACCCGGATCGGAGCCCAGAATCCTGGACTTCGAGTGGGAGATTGGCACGTCCTCAGCGAAAAGAAAGAGAAGGAAGGAGTAATTCTGGCCTTCTCTGTCAGTGAGGGTGATCACCAATACCTGGTAGGAAGGCAGATTAAGGCTCATTACGGACTTCGGACTGTAACCTTCAGGAAGATCGCTTCAGGTAAGAATAGTGAAGGTAATCCAGGCGAACTTGCAACACAGTAGGGCAGGCTCGGCTGCACTCTGCAAGGCAATGGAGGACTGTGACATTGCCCTCATTCAAGAACCCTGGGTATGCAGGGGGAAAATTATGGGACTGGGTGGAATTGGGGGGAACTAATATATAGTAGAACCACCGAGAGACCCAGGTCTTGTATTTATGTGAAAAGACACATAAAGGTACTGCCTCTAACCTCTTTCTGTTCACAGGACGTAGTGGCAGTTAAGCTCACCAATAGTGTTGGTGGACTGAAGGAGCTTGTTCTCGGATCAGTCTACCTCCCTATTGGAGACCCATGCCCCAGCGAGGCGTTGGAGGGACTGGTTGCAGGCTGCGGGGAACAAGGGACCCAGCTTGTTATCGGTTGTGACTGCAATGCCCACCATTCTGTCTGGGGAAGTTCAGACATCAACCGCAGAGGTGAGTCACTTATACAATTTCTTATGGCAACCAAGTTAGACACTTTGAATATTGGAAATAAACCGACCTTTGTTACAAGTGTTAGCAAACCGGTGATAGATATAACAATAGGTACGTCATATGTCAGTAATTTTGTTAAGAATTGGCGAGTGTCAGATGAGGTGAGTTGCTCGGATCACAGACACATAACATTCGACATTACGGGGTTACACCGGGTCACTGAAGTATACCGCAATCCCTGCAGAACAGACTGGGAAGCCTTCAAATCAAAGCTAGACCACAATCTGACGGTTATACTAGGAGCGGTAAGCAATAACTTAGAGCTCGAGATTATGGCAGAGCAAACTGCGGAAGCTATGATCTCGGCATACAACGACAACTGCCCTCTGATTGAGAGACGCATCATCAGGAGAGTTCCGTGGTGGAACAGTGCGCTGGACAAAAAGAGGAAGCAGGTAAGAAAACTCTTCAACGAAGCAAAGCGAACGGGCTCATGGGAGGCTTACAAGAACTCCCTAACCGAATACAACAAAGCACTAAGGAAAGCTCGAAGATCAACCTGGAGGAGACACTGTGAGGACATTGAAACTGTCCCAGACGGTGTCAGACTCTACAAGATTCTCTCGAAGAACCCCCAATGTGCGCTTCAAACTCTCGAACTCGATGACGGAGTGTATACAAAAAACGAGAAGGAAACCCTGGGTGAACTTCTACGGGTACACACGAGGGGAAATCTATGATGGACCACTTAATGACTGGGTCAGCCAGGGACCTGATGCAACTGGCAACAGAACATCTAAGGAAGACTGGCAGGCTGCCAGGAGAGTGGTCACCTATGACAGAATCAAATGGGCAATAAACTCATTTGAACCTTTTAAATCGCCAGGGCCTGATGGAATCCTACCCATCATGCTACAGAAGGGATCGGAACTACTGTGGCGAAGGCTTTGCGAGATCCTAAGGGCCAGCATGGCCCTACGATATTTGCCAAGAATATGGAGGCTTATCAGGGTGGTTTTCTTACCAAAGACCGGTAGAACAGACTATTCTCGTGCAAAATCGTACAGGCCCATCAGTCGCATGTCATTTGTACTGAAGACAATGGAAAAAATTATGGACAGGCATATTAGAGAGGGGGTACTGGTGACCTACCCACTATCCCAAGATCAATATGCCTACCTTCCAGGTAGATCAACAGAGACAGCTCTCAGCCGACTAACAAGGAGTGCCGAAGCTTCCCTGGAACACAAAGAAATTTTACTTGCTGCCTTCTTGGATATAGAAGGAGCATTTGACAATACAGCCTTTAACTCTATAACTGCTGCCCTGAGAAAGCTGGGGTTGGAGGAAATTAGCTGCGGGTGGATACACTGCATGCTAAGACAAAGGATGGTCTACACAAAGTTCGCTGACCAGACACTAGCATCCAGGGTGGCCGGTGGTTGTCCGCAGGGAGGAGTTCTCTCACCCCTGCTGTGGAACCTGGTCATGGATAGCCTGCTGGTGGATCTCAGCAACGAGGGATACTCTTCCCTAGGATACGCGGATGACCTAGTCATACTCGTTGAGGGAAAATTTAACAACACGATCAGAGAGCGTATCAACGTGCACTGAACGTGGTGAGCAAATGGTGTGCTAGAGAGGGACTTAAAGTCTCACCCTCGAAGACCACCCTGGTACCATTTACACGCAGGAGGAAACTGGCGGGCCTTGGACCGCTCTTTCTAAATGGTGGCAACCTGAAAATGTCAGGTGAGGTGAAGTACCTAGGAGTAATCTTTGACTCCAAACTGACCTGGACCCCTCAAATCTCAAAAATCAGACGCAAATCGGAAATTACCCTTGCGGTAATTAGACGAATGTACGACCGACAATGGGGGCTCAGACCAGGAATGGTATACTGGCTGTACACCAGAGTGGTCAGACCCGCAATCATGTATGCTGCTTTGGTATGGTGGCCTAAGGCCACACAGCATACAACCATACAAATACTCAGCAAGGTTCAAAGCCATGGAGACGGTTCTAGACCTCACACCACTTCATATTCTGATAGTGGGGGAGGCAAGACTGGCACTCTATAGGCTGCAATTATCATCGATCAACGTAAGAGTTGATACCCCACACAGAAGACTCTTGACAGACATAGGGGGACCTCTCCTGCAAATGAGGTCGGATCATATGGTAATCAGATATCTTGAAAATTCACTCTTTAAAGTCACTATTCCAGACCGCAACGAATGGAACGGCTTTAGGGAAGATATACACAAACAAAGTGTGATCTGGTACACGGACGGTTCTAAATCAACCACAGGTACTGGATCAGAATTCTATAATGAAACCATGAGGACTGGCTATGCTCAACCATTGGGTAGCCTGGCATCAGTCTTTCAAGCAGAAATATTCGCAATCATAGAATGTGCGAGAACCAACATAGAGAAGGACTGTCGAAACAGGCAAATCTATATCATGTCCGATAGCCAGGCGGCACTGAAGGCTCTCCAGAGTCAAAAGACTTCATCCAAACTGGTATTGGAATGCTTCAATACCCTGAATGACCTAGCGAGACAGAACAAGGTTACGCTTGTCTGGACGCCGGGTCACTCTGGTATTGCAGGTAATGAAAAAGCTGACGAGCTAGCAAGGCAGGGAGCCACCATTTCATTTATGGGACCCGAACCTGCCTTGGGCATAACAAAAAAGTCGAGTCGCCTTGAAGTCAGGAAGTGGACTCGCAACAAACACAAGGAATACTGGGAAAACAGACCAGGCCTTAACCATAGTAAGTCCCTTATAAAAGGGCCTAACTCAAGCCAAGCTGCAGGACTACTAACATTGAGTAGGGCACAGCTGAAAACAACCATAGGACTGCTCACAGGCCACATGTCTGTTAAGGAGCATCTAAGGAAAATCGGGCTATACAACGGCGACACCAACTGTCGCCTCTGTAATACGGCACCGGAAACAGCTATGCACGTTCTGTGCAGGTGCAATGCGCTGGAGAGCAAAAGACGGCTCATATTTGGGAACAGACAAATGGAACCAAATGATTTCCACGCGCAACCTCTGAAGGACCTGCACAAGCTAGTGCAGGGCATCGAGTTCGAAATAGTTGCGTGAGTGTAATAAAATTGGGGCAGTACAATAAGTCACCTAGGCTGCAGTGCATCCGGATCCGAAAGGAAGACGGCCCCCACAGGAAATAAAAATGTAAATCCAGTAATAAGAGACTTAAATTAATGAAATATTTAAAATTCAATACGGTTAAAAATCAATTTGACATAATAAAAGTAAGCGATATTTAGGAAACTAATTGAAATGATACGGTCATAAATAAAGGGTACAAAGCCTGCAATGAAACGTGTACATTTTGTAACCTTAGTTTTTGATCACCACCTCGTACATATATAAAATACTCCGTTTTTGAAAATTTTGAAATTGAGCCGGGTGTAAACGTGCGTGGGACGCACAAATGCTAAGATAAAGTTCTTTCGGAAACTTACTGTTTAGCCGCAAATCGTATTTTAAGTTCCGATTTTGAGGTTATATACGTTGGTATTTTTACGTAAATAAGCTCATTACAGTTATACGGTTATTTAAACTAATGGATATATAATTCTAGATTTGGATTATGAGAGTTTTTATTTTTGGTATAAAAAACATCCCTCTTTCGGTCGGTAAAGTAGGCTGCAAGTTGCTAACGTTAAGTCGGTAAATATAATTACAATTTGCTTACATTAATATATTTTATTCATTATAAATTATTGAATTAAATATGAATGTATTATTATTTGTGTGGATTAATGAATATTACAGCATGGCTTGCTATCATAATATTCTCGTTTCTGCGTAAAGGTGGCCTCATCTATTTTTTATATCATAAATTAAAATACTTGTATTTTTTAATTTATAATATCCATTATTTTAAGTGAACATCAGTACACGTCATATTTAGTGTAAAATTAATATCGTGATTTTAGCTGTATAAATGAACATAATACTACAATTTTGATTAATTACGTCATCATTTTGAAAATAATTTCATCATGTGTAAAATTTATACCTGTAATGTGCTTATTTACCCGAAAATACCAACCTATATAACCTTAAAATTGGAAATTAAAATACAATTTGCGGCTAAACAGTGAGTCTCCAAATGAACTTAACATTTGTGCGTTCCACACACGCTTACTCTCAGTTGAGCTAACAAACTCTCAAAAATCATAGTATTTCGTTCTGGACAAATCCCATTCAAATAATTAAAAAATCAGGTATTTACATAAATATTAAAAACATAATTAAAGGAGCTACGACAAAAGTGTATATACATTTAATGCAAATGTTTCGATTATCTACACGATTTTTTTTATATAATCAATATTTAAAAGGAATGACAAAAAAAAAAATACTAGGAGTAAACTACCATTTCCGGTTTCTACATTTTTACCAAAAGTTGATCGAATACTACTATTGTAATAAAAAGCTTAAGATTATAGTGTCATCTTAACAGCTCAATCGGTTTAAACTTTATCGTGGCGACAGAATTGCAGATATTTTTCAAAAATGGTCTTAATCAATTCAGGGGACCTCAAATTGGATATATCCACTAACATTTTTGATTAGAAAATGTTCGCGAAAACAATACTTTTCCTTTGTTTTGCACATGGGCAAAAGTAAAAATGGGGGTTGTAGCTGTCACTCGCAGGGGGATGAATTTGGCGATGAAATTTTTACATTGCATGATGTCATTTCATAATCTAAAATTCCCGTGTCTCGGGACTTTTCTGCAAATACTCACAATCGTTAATATACTGAATTTATTCCATTTGTCTGTTCTACATTACATATGTACAATCCCTGAAACTAGAATTGCAACAAAAAGCTATAAACCAGAGTAATTCTCGACCTTATAGTAAATTAATGTCTAGCTGTCTATTTTACGAGCAATAGTCAAGAGTTTAATAATAGGCGTAGCGCTACGCGGCCAAACCAAATTTTCAGACTTTTATAAACTCGAAATTTTACTTTATGCGCCAAGCGTATAAAACACTGATTTCAAGTGAAGTTCAAAATATTCTAATAAGGTTTATATATTTATGATTTATTGTATCATGTAGTCAAACAATCAATAGATCTTATTGCGGATGAATTATCTTTCTTAATAGACGAATCTTTTTATAATGGTATATTTCCAAAACAACTAAAGTTAATTAAAGTAATTCCACTATTTAAATCCGGAGATCCCAACAATATGAGTAATTTTAGACCTATAAGTCTTATTTCAACTTATTCAAAAATATTTGAATACGCAATCGTTAAATAAATTAAAACATTTTAAGACAAAAATAAGATACTCTGAATCAATCAGCATGGTTTCGCAATCAGTAAAAACTGTAATACAGCAATTTACCAATTCACTCACTATATATATTTATCCTTTGAGGATGAACAATTTTCATGCGGGATACTACTCGATCTGTCCAAGGCCTTTGATTGTATAAATCACGAACTTCTGCTCTCTAAGTTACATGAAATAGGATTTAGAAGAGTCGCCTATAATTGGTTATACTCTTACCCCTCCGAGAGAAAACAAATGGTAGAAGTAAAAAAGTACTGGAGTAGTGCAATCAGAGGTCCTGGATATTTTTGGAGAAGTACCGCAGGGGAGTATATTAGGTCCTTTATTATCCAATCTCTACATCAACGATTTATTCAAATTAAACACAAATAGTTTCTACGAAATCATTAACTATGCCGATGACACTAATATTTGTAATAAGGGCAGGACTATGAATGAATTATGCCAAAACACAAAAGAAGCTATAGATAAAATACTAAATTGGTTCAAGACCAGTCGGCTGCTTGTTAATACAACAAAAACAAAGTGTATTTTATTCAAGAAAAATGAATTAATTTTTACTCCGCCCAGTGTCAATTGTATTGATTTTAGTTTGGAACTAACACGGTCCGCAACATTTTTAGGCGTAATTATGAATGATAAATTAACATGGACGGAAGACATAAACAATATGTTAAAAAAATAGCTAGAACCAATTATATGCTCCGCACATTAAGAGACTATGTCTCGTTTAGCATTTTGAAAACCGTCTATTATGCAAATTTTGAAAGCATAATACGATATGGTATAATTCATTGGGGTAGTTCTACCCAAATGAATAACGTTTTCATCGTCCAGAAACGAACACTTAGAGCAATGGTTGGATTAAAACCAACTGCTTCTTGCAGAAACATATTCAAAGCGAATAGATTGCTTACGGTATTTGGAATATATATTCTCGAATGTCTATTGCTCATTTGGAAGCAACGACAGCTATTTATAAAAAACACAAACACTCACCCACACGACACAAGACATAAAAGTAACGATGCCTACCCAATACATAAATTTACTGAGAAAAGCCCAGAGTATTCTAGCATTAAATTTTATAATAATTTACCAACAAAATTAAAATTAGCCAATAGCGTGGACACATTTAGGGGGGGAGATTGTTGAAGTGTTATTGGAGATCGAACCATACAGTTTAGAAGACTACCTAAATTTTAAGTTTACGTAGTACTAATATATTATTTCTGTATATTTATTGACGCGCCCTCCTATACTAAGTATGAATACCTGTATGTATGTGTTTTATTTTCATAGGAATAAAGAGATTTATTATTATTATTATTAAATAAATTCTAAATAATTCTCTTTTGTTATGACAATTGAGGTTATGTATAAGACTTAAGCTAGGGCTATTAAATGATAAATTGTAACTTACAATAGTAATCTACTAAAATGTTTTATTAATCCGAAAATGTTAAAATCGTCCTTAGAACTGTGTTCAAGCTTATTTTTATACACGTTTTTTACATGCTTCTAATTCTTAATGTAGTAAACACTGTTTCGGTGAACAAAACACGCGTTTTGTAAAAAGCTGTTTGTTTTAATTAAAATGAAAAAAAAAACGGGTTTTGCACAATCCTGGTTAAAAGTCAGTAAGGCCAATCTAATTTAATATTCAAATTATATTTTAAATTATGTTTTAAATGATTGCACGGTATAAATACATATAATACCGCGAGTTTTTTGTTCATTTTTTTAAGTTATGAAAGTAATCTACAATAAAAATCAATGACCCCACTGAGCAAAAAAAAAACAAATAACGTTACATCAACATTGTAGTAACATTAAACGTTGTTTTAATGTTGATAAAATATTACTTAAATGTGTTTGCTAAGTGGGACTATACAGAGAGTTTTATGTAACACCGAACATGTTCAAAACGAGAATTTTTCTTATAAGTATACATAAACATACGTTGTACATTTGCCATAGCTCGGTTTATTGAAAGAATTTAATTTGAAGCTTTAAACGAGTGTTTTCCACTCCTAGGCTAAGCATGAAGTAAAATTTCGAGTTTAGAAAAGCCTGAAAATTTGGTTTGGTCGCGTAGCGCGAAGCGCGGAGCGGCCAAACCAAATTTTCAGGCTTTTCTAAACTCGAAATTTTACTTCATGCGCCACCGGTAAAAAAACACTGATGCAATGTAAAGTTTAGCGGTGTGTTTTAAACTTCGTAATATGTCAGTGTTTTCTACCGGTGGCGCATGAAGTAGAATTTCGAGTTTAGAAAAGCCAGAAAATTTGGATTGGTCGCTCCGCGCTTCGTGCTACGCGACCAAATCAAATTTTCAGGCTTTTCTAAACTCGAAATCTTACTTCATGCTTAGTCATTTCAAATTTCACTCATTTAAAAAAAAAAACAACAACAGTTATCTAAAGATTTACGGCATATACGCTGTATGTACAAGTTGAGGCATTGCAATTGATTGGCTACAATTTGTAATTTTCATATAGGCAATCCAATTTACACATAAGAGTTTAGAGTTTGTTGTATTGGATAAAAATGTTCGGTGTTACATAAAACTCTCTGTATATTAGTGTAAATCTTACATTGTATCAGTAATGCAATTTCTGACGTAGCCGTTTTGGTGGCTGCGCCGGGCAATGTAAAAATTATTATTCATTGCTTCTTATTTGCAACAATATAATTTTCAACAATAATAATGTAGACTGTTTATAAATTTTATACAGGTAATTTTTTCTATAACCTTAATGTTTAGCTGTATATTATCAGGCATTCGTTGTTTTTATAAAAGCATTTAATTTGAAGCTACTAACGAGAAATTAAATTTTAAGTTTAGAAGAATCTGAAAATTTGGTTTGGTCGCGTAGCAAAGCGGAGCGACTGAATCGAATTTGCATGCTTCTCTAAACTCGAAATGTTACTTCATGCGCTACGCGTGTAAAACACTGATTTTGAATGTAGTTTAAAATATACTGCTTCTGTTTGATATCAAGTTAATTAATTATACACAGGGATTTTTTCTTTTAAGACTACATACAAATTCCAAACCAAATTGCAACAGGCGTTCGATTAAAAAAAATAAATATTTGTAAAATTAATTAACGTGACAAACATAAGCAGTATATTTTGAACTACACTAAAAATCAGTATTTTAGACGCATGGCGCATGAATTATTTTGACATTTTAAAAACATTACCACAATTTTTGAAATTAATGATCTTTAATTTTTAATTCAATCGAATGCATTGCATTGTCATCTTTATGTGTTAACTTACTAAAATGATACTCGAAATTTTACTGCATGTACTTTGCGTAATAATTACCGAAAATATACATTTATTTCATTCTAAGTATATATACTTTATAAAATCCGTGTATAATGAAAAAACATGTAATCTTTTTTCTTTACTCCAGCTACGAGTAGTTTCCAATTTCCTTAGTTTAAAAAGTGAGCCACCTGGCTGCTTCCAAGCATCTTTTTAAATAAATCAAACATATGATACAATTCATATAAACAGAAATCTGATACTTTATTATGTATGCATCAGGAGGACTTACCGCCCCTGAAGTGCTTTCCTAAAAACACAGTTATTTATGCAGTAGCATATATTAATAAAGATTTCCATAAAATACCACTTGGTAATGATATCATCAAGCACGTAATAACCAACCCAGAATAAAAAAAAAACCGATGTCCAAGAAGAGTAGAGACGAGACAAACCGCGCTGATGCCCTTGCCAGAGCGCGGGGTCAGAGTTCAAAATAATCGTCTCGAGTTACCGAGTTACCAAGTAATCCACGTTGCGGCTCTCTCTCTTATCCTTTATTGTTGGCAAAGGCACGGTTTTATTTATTTAAGTACGGCCCATCCGACCAAAAAACAAGAGATGATTGTGCGGCCAATATTTACGGTCCGAACGGATCAGATAAGGGAGGTGTCGGTGACGCGGAGGGTCCCGGCACGTATCGTTTTATTGACTTTATCACGAATAAAGAATTAGATACAGATAAAGAAATGTGTTATTTTACAGTTACTAATTGCTTTAGATTAAGATTATATATTGCTCACTTGGGATTCCACTAATTTATATTCGAGTCTAAAAAGGGTTTACGATACCTCTTCTTGTTGACAACGCGGGGACGACGATTTAATCTTTTACCTGTCTTTTCTTACTCTTTTGCCTTTTTTACGGTTTACATTAATTATTTTCTCCTCTAGCTGATAAATACATTCATTCATCTCAAAAGCTTTTATTTAGAGAACTTTCTACAACTTAAACAGAATGCGAGGATTGTTAGTTTTATAAAAATCTTTTGTGAAATAACCTTTTTTTACGGAAATAAATACACAACAAATTGATTTTTCTCAGATAGTTATTTATTCACGATAAGTTAAGTTATGGTAGAAACTGGATAATCAGTTGTTTAATAATTTTTACTAAGCATTTAAATCAGGCCTTCCAACCGTTATTTTTCCGTTTCGGTTTTCGTTCCGGTTCGATTAAACAAAAATATATCGGTTAGGTTTCGGTTTTCGTTCCGGTAAAAATAACGGTTTTATCAGTTTTCGGTTCAGCTTCGAGTAATTAGTTTTGGCATTTTTGAAATGTGTTTAACTGTATTATAACTTTTTTTTAATTGATTGTTTTTTATTAATATTTCCAAACAATTTAAATTATAATCTTGTCAATAGAATATGGAGTTTTGAAGTAGTATTGATAAAAAAAAACATTTAAGTATTATTTGATGAACGTTTTATAATTCAAACATTATATAAATATATTTCCTTTAAATAAAATCATTATTTATGCTAAACTAAATGGCACAGATCGTTCAAATCAATCGAATAATAAATTAACCTTTCTAGTTGCGTTTTAAATATAAAAAATATACTGAGATTTTTTTTAAGTGTACCTACATACGAAACAAAAGCAGTATGATTTAAACTTTACCTAAAATTAGTGGTTTATACGCGTGGCGCATGAAGTAAAATTTCGAGTTTAGAAAATCCCCGTGAAAATTTGTCTCGGGTTGCTGCGCGACCCTCGACAAATTTTCTACGCGAGGCTTTTCTAAACTCAAAATATTACTTCATGCTTAGTCTGGGAGTAGAAACGCTCATTTTAAGTTTCAAATTGAATTTCTAAAATCTACTAATGCTTAAAAATTAATATTTAAATATTTGAATAATTAAAATTGTTGAAACTGTTTTTATATAAACATTTTAATAAATAAATTTGAAAAATTGCTTCTACTTGATTTGAAACTTAACTCAAAACTGTGCTTTACACCCGTGGCGCATAAAATAAAATTTCGAGTTTAGAAAAGCCTGAATTTGGATTTAACCGCGCAGCGGCTTTTCTAAACTCGAAATTTTACTTCATGCTTGATCTGAGAGTGGAAACGCTCGTTTCAAGTTTCCAATTGTTTTTATAAAATCGACTAATGCCTGAAAATTAATATAATATTTAAATATTCAAGTAATTAAAATATTTGAAAGTGTTATTGAATGAATATTCGAATACTTAAATACTTAGAAAAATGCCAGTATATTTAAAACTTCACTAAAAACCGGTGTATGTAGGCTTCAAATTATTTTTTTAATTCAATAATTAACCGTTGATTAATTCACCGTTATTATTGAAGGTTTTAATAATTTCCGAATAAGGGTTTTCCACTTCTAGGCTAAGCATGAAGTAAACTTTCGAGTTTAGATAAAAACATAGGTACGTAAAAAGTACATTTGCTTTTAAGTTAAAAAATATGGCGTTCCATTTAAATAAATGAAGTTATTGCTACTTAAAGTTCTTATCTCATTAGTTTCATTTTCGTACACTCTGTACAAGATCGCAAGTTTAATATAATTGGAAAATAAAATGTGATCTATTATTACACTTCACTGTAAATTTCGCATACATTACTTTAATACTTCTTAAATTGAAACTCAAATTATTTACAAAACCTATAGGTTTAGGTATTACAAAGCTAATTAAAACGGACAATTATTTTGATATAAAAATATACTTAAAAAATATAACTTTGTTATATTTAGGCCTTTTGGAACACCCTGTATAATATGAAACTGATTTTAAAAAGTAACTATAATAGACCCCCATTTATTCCAATAGAGATACTTGTCCAAAGTCGCGTACTTTGGCCACAATATTCAGTGCGGTATAGCGTGAATAACCCTATATATACAGGGTGAGTTTTTTTCGATGTTCTCTATGGGGATCTCGGAAACTATAAGAGATAGAAAATCGGTTAAATGGGGAAAGAAGTGTAGTTTTATAGGACGAATAAAATGACACTTTCAAAATATTTGAAAAAGTCAAGGGTAACTAGATATTTTGAATAAAGTAAAATGTGTCAATTTTTTGAAATCAATATATCTCTATTATTATCATAGATAGAAAAAAACTGTAAAGGACAAAGTTGTAGAAAATTTTACACAGATCAATAACAAAAAATAAAAAAAAATGTCGCCCATATTTTGGGAGATATGACACAAACTTACCTTTTTTTAAATGGAAACAATAGTTGGCTATGACTTTATTAAAAGGGCTATTTTTTTTCCTTCAATTCGATATAACATATGCCATAGTTATTTTTAAAATAAAGTAAGTTGCAGTCGTTTTTAATTTTACCATACACCAAAAAATAGTTAGCCATGAAATAGACAAAAGTAAAACAATTGCAGTTGTTTATTCTAAACACATATTAATTCATTTCCATATTTGGTTTGTTTCGATAAGTTTGTTTTGTATTTATGTGGTGTTGAAAGTTTTTTAAGTGATAATGAATTTTTCCAACGAATAAAAGCGTGATATGCTTGTTTGTTACATTTAGTGTAATAAAAACGCTGCGGATGCTGCAGAACAATATTATAATCAATATATCGATCGTCGGCAGCCATCTTTACCAACATTCAGAAGAATTTACCACAATTTGGGTGAGTACGGATCCTTTACAAAGTCGAAACTTGAAAAATAACGAAATTAATGAAGTTTCGGAAATAAACGTATTAGCATTGGCGATGATAGATCCATCCACATCGACCAGACAAATTGCAACAGAAGCAATCATATCTCAACGGACTGTAGTACGAATTTTGAAAAAACACAAATGTCACCCATATATGGTATCAATTTCACACTTGAAATTAGTGTGTTCCACTCCCAGACTAAGCATGAAGTAAAATTTCGAGTTTAGAAAAGCCTGAAAATTTTGTTTGGTCGCGTAGCGCGAAGCGGCCAAACCAAATTATCAGGCTTTTCTAAACTCGAAATTTTACTTCATGCGCCACCGGTACAAAACACTGCCATCTTACGAAGTTTAAAACACACCGCTAAACTTTACATTGCATCAGTATTTTGTACCGGTGGCGCAAGAAGTAATATTTAGAGTTTAGAGAAGCCTGAAAATTTGGTTTGGTCGCTCCGCGCTTCGCGCTACGCGACCAAACCAAATTTTCAGGCTATTCTAAACTCGAAATTTTACTTCATGCTTAGCCTGGGAGTGGACAACACTCGTTTAAAGCTTTAAATTAAATTCTTTTAATAAACCGAGCGTCGGCAAATGTACAACGTATGTTTATGTATACTTAAAAGAAAAATTCTGTATATATATATATATATATATATATATATATATATATATATATATATATATATGTAAGACAATTGTTATTTTGGGTAAAGTAGACCACAAAGTGTTTCTCTGTAAACAAGTTTATTATTAATTATTTACAAAATTACAGGATTAAAGAATACCTGTAAACAAGAAACGACAATTTATGTCCACTGTTACGGTATTTGTAAGTATTTCTTTTGATCTGGTCCAAACGTCTCGAATCTGTTGACTGCTGATGACAGCGCACGGCACGCGCAGATCTCGCAAAGTGCACAAAATAAATTGTATAAAGAAAGTATATTTCTTTACATCTCCCCTCCCCCAGGGCGAAACGATTTTCTTTTTTATTCTTCTTCTTCTGTGTCCGCTTCTTCAGTTGGTATAAGTTTTGATATATGGAATAAACTGGTTTCCAAGTTCCTCTTATTGGTCCTGATTTTATATATGGTGTTTGATATTTTTTCTATTATTTCAAAAGGTCCAATTCTCAGATGATCAAGTTTTCTTCTATTTAATTTATTGCCATTTTCTATATATACCATGTCTTTTACATTGTACTCATGATGTTTTCTATTTTTGTCGTACTGTTTTTTATTGTAATCATGTGATTTTATTGATCTTTCTAAAGCAGATTTTCTATCTTTAATCCACTCATTTTTGTTTTTATTTCTTTTCAATTCTTCTGGTATGATGCTTGTGTCTGTGCCATTTAATAAGTACTCTGGTGCAAATCCCGTTGTTGAATGTTCAATTTTATTGTATTTATCTAAACATTCTCTTGCAATTGTTGTCCATGCTTTTTTATATTTTTTTTCATTTATCTTACATCTTATTTTATTGACTAAAGTTTGATTAAGTCTTTCATTTAAACCGTTTGAGGATGGTGAATTAACTGCGGTGAATATCAATTTAACATTGTTTCTTTCTAAGAATTTTTTAAATTCATTTGAATTTATTCCAGGATATTGGTCAGTTAATATCGTTCCAATTTTGTCTGTTTCTAACACTTTTTGAATAAGTTTAATGAAATCTGTGGAATTCTGTGTCTTTGAAGTTAAAATGAATGCATATCTAGTGAAATGATCGACTAGTAGATGGAGATATTTTTTTGTTGATTTTCGTCCTCCAAATCCTCCGATGGTGTCAATAGACATTATCTCAAATGGTTCAGTCGGTGGTCCCAATTGAGACAATAATCCAAATTTTTTTCCTCTTGTTTTATTTTGTATACATACATCACAATTTCTACATATTCTTTTGATATTTTCTGTTAAATTTTTTGATGTATAGTACGGACATATTCTGTACATTGTCTGTCTTACTCCTGTATGGCACCATTCTGTGTGAATTTCTTTAATCAGCTTGATACTCAATTCTTCAGACAAAATTATTTTCTCTTTAGATTTAACTTTTTTATAGTATATTCTATTCTTCTTTATTAATTTTGATTTTATTTTCCGTATTATTTCATTTTTTTCTTGGTCTGTTCTTATTTCATCAATTTGAGTTATGTTAACTATTTTTAGCATTTCTTCAGTATTATCATTTGAATCTAATACTGGATTTCGGCTCAGACAGTCTGCTTCAACGTTATTTTTTCCTGGCATATATTTTATTTGGAAGTTATATTGTGATAAGTAATAAGTTAATTCGCCTAATTCCTCATCTGTTCTCGCTTTTACATTCAAGTTTTCAAGCGGTTTGTGGTCGGAATATACTTCAAACTTTCTTCCAATTAGCCAATGTTGCCAATATTTCACTGCTTCTTTAATCGCCAAACACTCCAGATATATTGCTTTCTTTTTCTTTTGGGTTTCATTCAATTTTTTTGAAAAATATGCTACAGGTTTTTCTTGTCCATTTCTTTGTACTTGTTTCAGTATCGCTCCAATTCCTTCAAGTGATGCATCAAAATAAATTTTTATTGGCAAATCCTTGTCGAATATCTCCAAAATTGGTTGAGAACATAACAACTTCTTCATTTCTGTAAAAGCATTTTCACATTCCTCCGACCATATGAATTTTGTATCTTTTCTCAATAATCTATGTAATGGTTCTAATTTTATTGAACTATTTGGTATGTACGCATGGTAAAAGTTGATTTTTCCTAAAAATTGTCTGATATTTTTCTGAGTTCTTGGAGTTGGAAAATTCTGTATTGAAATCAGATTATCTTTTATTGGTCTTACTGTGTTATTTTCTATTATGTGCCCTAAGTATTTAACAGAATTCGAAGCAAATGTACATTTTTTAAATTTCAATCTAAATCCTTCTTTTATAATTGCTTCCAATACCTGCTCTATATTTTTAAGGTGTTTTTCAAAATTTGATGAATAAATCAATATATCGTCAATATAATTTTCTGTAAATTCCGTTAGTTTGTGTTTTCTTAAAATACTACTCAGTACCCTTTGGAATATTGCTGGTGATGTTTTTAAACCAAATGGAAGACATGTCCACTGATAATGTCCTTCTTGTGTTACAAAACCAGTTTTTTTTCTGTCCTCGATTCGGAGTGGTATCGCCCAGAAGGCAGAATTTATATCTAATGTGGTAAAATATTTGCAATTTCTGGCTTTAATTATTAGGTCATCTATAAGTGGAAATGGTTGAGCTTGTGGTACAATGTTCTTGTTTATATCTCTAAAATCAATGCATAGACGGCTTTTCTTTCCTTCATCTCTTTTGTATGCTAGTGTTACTGGTGCAGCAAATGGGCTGTATGATTCTTCAATTATATTCTTTTCTAATAGCTTTGCTACTTGTGTTTCTATCTCTTTTTTGTCCTCTATTGAACATCGATATGGCCTTTTACAGCAATATTTGTCTACTATCAAATCTATTCTCGCCTCATAATCTTTTACTACGCCTATATCGTATTTATCTTTTGCAAATATAGTTTTATATTGTTCTATTAGATTTTCAATTATATTTTTTTTTTATGTCATCTAGATGTTTTAGATTTATTTCGAATTCATTTGTTTCTATATGTTCATTGAAATTAACTAAACACTTTTTAGTTTTATTATGATTAATGTTCATAGTAATATTCTTTTCTGCTTTTTCTAAGTGTTTAATTTGTTGTTGTGATATTTGTAGGTTTTCATCTTGGATTAGTTTGAATTTTTTTATAATGTCTAATCCTATAATAAAGTCTTCACAGTTATCTTCTCCTATAATGAATACATCTATGTAATCTTCTATATTGAAGATTTTTGCTTTTATGGTTACTAATCCTTTTGTTTCTGTCACACCATTGATTGTTTTCAAATATATTTTATTTACATCTTTTATCTTTTTTCTAATTTTGCAAAATTTTGGATTGATTAGGGAGACCTAGGAACCTGGATCATATGTTCCCATTACCTCTAGCTTATCTTCTAATAATATTTTTACTTTAATCAATGGTGTACTTACTCGTTTTTTGCTTCAGCATTTAGATTTACTTCAATAATTGAGTTGCTTTCAATTCCTTCTTTCTTTTTAAACCAACATGTCTCTTCGGGATGATATCTGATACCTTTATTTAAGCTTTCACAATTCTTGCACGGCTGTTTTCTTTCGTATCTCTTCTTGTTGTCACGTTTATCTTCGTTCTTCTTTGAAAAACTGCCTTTATTAATCAAATATTCATATTTTCTAATGTCACGCAATAGTTCAGTCGAGTTGTTACATTTTTCTTTGTCAATTTTATTTCTAATGAACTCTGGCAATCCTGCGGCTATAAGTAACACTAGGACCTTTGAAGAAATCTCATTGTCTATATCTAGTAACAACTTTTCTTTTCTCATAGCATATTCAATTAATGAACCTTCTTTATATCTATAATATATAGCATATGTTCCTGTATTCCATCCTTTGTCAGCAAATGATTCTAGAAATCTCCTTCTCCATTCATTCCATCCTGCTTCTATTGTTAATATTGTCAGAGTCGCTGAGTACCAGTCTGAGCATGTCTTATCTAGAAATAGTCTCAACATTTCAATCTTTGTAATATCCTGATCAATTTCTAACCTTTTGCATTCATTTTCAAATGTCTCTAACCATTGTTTGGCATTTGAGTTTTTAAATGTCAACTTTTCAATCATAAATTTATCTGCTATGTTTTTTAAATTCAGTTGGTTTTCATTGTTATGAATGGGTAGTACTTTATCTGTTTTTATTATTTGTTCTAAATATAAGTCATTAAACATTATATTACCCTCTTTATCAAAGTATGTCTTTTCCATTTCCGTTGTAAGTGTGATCCATACATTTCTTTCCTGACCAATTTGAGTTATACTTTTTTTTTACCCTTTTATAAACATCCGTCTTCATTAGTATTCTATGTTCACTTATAAAACTAACATCATATGGCAGCACATACTTCCTATTATCCTCTGTAGTAATCGAGGTTATGATTACGACACTTGTCTTCTTATCTTTTGGGGAAACCACATATTGGAATGCGAATTTCAATTTTGTTACCATTATAAACCAAAAATTGTCGTTTTGTAAGACAATTGTTATTTTGGGTAAAGTAGACCACAAAGTGTTTCTCTGTAAACAAGTTTATTATTAATTATTTACAAAATTACAGGATTAAAGAATACCTGTAAACAAGAAACGACAATTTATGTCCACTGTTACGGTATTTGTAAGTATTTCTTTTGATCTGGTCCAAACGTCTCGAATCTGTTGACTGCTGATGACAGCGCACGGCACGCGCAGATCTCGCAAAGTGCACAAAATAAATTGTATAAAGAAAGTATATTTCTTTACATATATATATATATATATAGTGTGTCCCATTAGTGTGTTCTCAGAGGATATCTCGGCTCACGTTAAAGATAGAACAATTGTTTCTTCACCAAAGTTGCTTGGTTTTAAAAGCTGCATAACCTAAGAAGTACATATACTGCTACTGCCATAAAGACAGTAGCAGATGCAACTTGCTTGTTTTAAATGGACCACCCTGTATATTAATTCGATTTTCAATTCCTCAGAAAAATTTGGTCTAAGTCGTACTATTTCAGAGTTATTCGACATTTATGTACAAAAATTACGTTTTGATTGGTTTCATAAAACTAAAGTATCTCTGAAACTAAATGAAACAGAGAGTTGCAGATTTCCATTCTCTTGAGAATTGAGGGCATTATCGGCTGCACTATAAAGCTGAATTTGTGTAGTATTAATCAAAGGCAATTTGTGTAGTATTAATCAAAGGCAATTTGATTTTTTTAAATAGCACCATAAAACTTTTTTTATATCGATGGACTAATAATAAAAGTCCCTTGTGAGTTTAATAATATTTTTATATCTATAGATATAATTATCTTAAAAAGTTCAATATTACGGAAAAAAATTATAAACTTAATCGAAAGAGAATTGAATTTTAAGTTGAGTGATGTTAAAAAAATATATGGTACTATTTAAAAATAATCAAATTACCCTTGATTGAAAGTTTATAAATTCGACTATTTTTATTTCGTAGATAAATAACGTAATCGCAACAACTTTATAGTAAATCTGATAGCGCCCTCTTTTTTCAAAAGAGTAGCAGAAACCGCAACTCTCCATCTTATTTACTTTTGGAGATATTTTAGGTTTACGAAACAACCGCGAACGTGATTTTTATCTACAAATGTCAAATAACTCTGAAACGGTACTATTTAGACCGAATATTTTTAATAAAATGATACGCAATACCTTTTATGAGGTATTTAAAAACCCTATAATATACAGGGTGATCCATTTGAAATATGTTAAGCAAGTTGCATCCTCTACTGTCTTTATGGCACAACTTACATGCAAATATGTTTGAATTATGCAGCGCCTAACACCAAGCAACTTTGTTAACGAAACTATTTCTCTGCCTTTAACGTAAGTCGAGATATTCTCTTAAAACGCACAAATGGGACACCCGGTATATATAAATATATAATTAAATAGACTCGGCGTTCAAAAGTGAAGGTTAAAGGTCACATCGCGGCCATTTTTTGTGCTAGTCAATGGCGTAGATGAAAGGGTTTAAGGGGAGCAATTCCCCTCGTGAATCTTGAAGAATTAGAAAATTAAACAAAAAGCTTCATTTTTTGTACTTGTTTTTATAAAATTTGGAAAAAATTGTCATAAGTTTCGCTTAGATGTATATAAAAGTAATAACCAAATAAATCGCTTATAGAAAAATAGCCTTTTGTTTTATTCTCCTATTTTAAGGTGGATTGATATTCCCCCCCCCCCCCCTACATCTACGAAACTGAGCAGACGGTCGCGGTGTGTCAATTGTGCCGATGTGTGTGACCTTAAAACTTCACTTTTTCTATGGGTCCGCTATAGATAGTTTATCTAGTTATATACAGGGTGTCCCGATTAAGCAGTCGAAGCATGGCCAGTGTGTCAGCACGAGCTCGCGAGGTCCAATGGCAAAAACTGAAAATTTGAAAAAGTTACTTCAGGTATTCTATTAAGGACATTTCAAAACTCATCAAACTAAAGTTTTTAGATTTTTTGATGAACTCTATGAGGTACCATTCACCCTCAAAGTTGTGACAATTCTCAAAGACGGTCGATGCGCAAAATTAGCGCTATCGTAAAAAAATCACAACTTTACGACCACACGTTATATCGTCACAATTTTGATACAACGACAACATTATATTGTTATACTAAATGACATGTAGTTTGATTGATTTAAATCATTAGTAACGTTTTGAGAATTAATTAAAAACGGATCATTTTCATTACTAAATTTTAACTTTAGTTGGGCCGTTATAAAATTTTAAAAATAGTAGAGCTCTGGCATTATCTGCAAAAAATCTGCCAATGTCTCCTCTATAACCCTATGTAGAAATATTATTTTTATCGATTCGGTACCAAAAATAATTATTTTTTTTCTATCAGCACATCAGTCAATGCAAACACATAATTGGCGCGCGTAATTTACATCATTTTCAGAAGTGTGCAACTTTTATCTTCGTTCTCATTCGTTTTCATTTTTTGACACAAAAATGTACTACAGCTCAAATTAATGCTTAAACATTAAATATTTCTCTTTAAGCAACTAAACATTGCTTCAAGAGAAATATTTAATGTTTAAGCATTCATTTGAGCTGTAGTACATCTTTGTGTCAGAAAATGAAAACGAATTCATTTTCTGACACAAAGATGTACGAAGAATAAAGTTGCACATTTTTGAATCTATAATCTTATATAATGCCGTTTTCACAAATACTGTATAACCTGAAATCCTAACATATCTTCCAAATACAAATTTCTAACAGAAACACTTAATCAATTTATTAGCTCGTTTCATCCAGACAGTTAAACAACCTATTGTTTATTGATTTTTAAAAACACATAGTAGATTAAAACAGGGCACAAAGACTATTAGTCAATAGCTCAGATAGACTAACATACATGGTGAGTCATTTATCTTGAGACACTCAAATTTCTCAACGATTAATGATTTTAGGAGAAAAAATGTTAAATAAACTCCCCTATAGAAAAGAAGTTTCTACAAATTCCCCATGGGGGTCAACTTCGTTATTTTAAATGGAAACCATTTTATATTTTTTATTTGTATTTTTAACTTATGCCACGAAGTGGTAGAAAGGTCAATGATTAAAAAAAGTTGTCAACTCAAAAAGAAGTGACTTTTATTTGAATATTTTTTTTAATCTCTATAGATGGCGCTGTAATAAGGAACATTTCTTGTACTATTTTTTTTTAGTTTCTTGATATTTTCCAGATAAGTAAATAAATATATTTGGTAAGATGTATAAACTGACTGCAAATGAATTATCTTTAATCAACATAAATAAAAACACGGTAATAGCAGAATTTGAATGAGAACTGAACAAGAACTAAAAATAGAACGAGGACAGTAACAGGAACGGGAACGACAATTATGTCAATATGTCAATAAATATTCAAAATTACCGTGTTTTTATTTATGTTCATTAAAGATAATTAATTAATATGCAATCAGTTTGTACATCTTAACAAATATTTTTACTTACTTATCTGGAAAGTAGAAGAAAATAGAAACAAAATTAGTACAGTAAATTGTCCTCATTACAGCGCTTCTATAGAGATTAGAAAACATTTTTTAAAATAAAAGTTACTTCTTTTTAATTAATTATTGTAGTAATAGCTTTCTTTATTTACTATTCTTATTATACATTATTATACATTTCGAACACTAGGTGTTTATTTTCAACAGCAATAAAATTGACAATTATATTTATTTCTCTATGTCAATTTATGAAATAAATATAATTGTCAATTTTATTGCTATTGAAAATAAACACCTAGTGGTATAAATGTGCATCTAGCATAATAAAAATTGTAAGTGAAGCAAGGAATTACTACAATAATTAATAGAAAACACATCACGTAACTAAAAGAAGAATATTAAAGACTTCTTTATGAGTTGACTATACAAATAAAAAATAGGGGTTCTATTTAAAATTATGAAGTTGACCCCCGTGTGCCCCTATGGGGGCCTTGTAGGAACTTCTTTCCACTACAGATCAATTTGCCCATATAAAATATGGGAGGTTTTTTCTCATGGAATCATTAATTGTTGAGATTACTTTAAGTAAAACACTTTGTTTATAACTTTCAAAAATTGTTTATTTTGTATTCACAACAAATGTTTCGCCACACTGTGGCTTCTTCAGGTGAATACAAAATAAACAATTTTTGAAAGTTATAAACAAAGTGTTTTACTTAAAGTAATGAATATGAACTTTCAACAACTATCAGCCACCTCGATAAATAGAATTGTTGAGATATTTGAGTGTCTCAAGATACATGACTCACCCTGTATTATTAACATGTATATAAAAATGTTTTAAAACTAATTGTAATTGTAGTCTGAATAAAGACGTACTATACATATGTATATGCTGTTTTCTCATAAAAGTAAAAATGTACTAATTTTTATCGAATGCACTCAGAGCTCTACGGCTCATTCAAATCTTATTTAATTTAATTTTCTTCTGAAGAATCTTATTGCGGATAAAAACAACTTTAATTTGATGTGAAATTAGTATTTGTTACTAAAAAAATGTGCTTAGTACAAGCGCCTAAACTTGGATTTTACTAAATCAAAGAATTTTTTATTTGTCATTAATAATTGAAAATTTTGTTGAAATATTTTTTTATTTTAGAAAATTAATAACTCCTACCGTTTCTAATATTATTTATTTTTATTTTATTTATCAACGGAAAAATATTAGAAGGAAAGCCTGTGCTTTTTTTAGATATAATAAAAATAAAAATGCAAGTGAGTGCTGATAATCACTTGCATTTTTATTTTTATTATATCTAAAAAAAGCACAGGCTTTCCTTCTAATATTTTTCCGTTGATAAATAAAATAAAAATAAATAATATTAGAAACGGTAGGAGTTATTAATTTTCTAAAATAAAAAAATATTTCAACAAAATTTTCAATTATTAATGACAAATAAAAAATTCTTTGATGATTTGGATGCAAAATCTCAAACAATTGACAAACACAAGTACCTACTTAGATATTAGAAAAAATGTATGATGTTAATTTTCTGCGGAAATAAAATCTCAAACTCACCAGAAAGAATAAACATTTTTCTAAAAATTTTCGATTTTGAACACGTGTGTTCGACACAACTCAAACTAAAGCCGAATCAAATTTTAAGCATACAATTATTTCATATTATTTATTATTAAATTGTTAATGATGGTTTTAATTAGAAAATCCTTAACGATTTAAACGTACAATTTCAATCTTTGAACGAGTGTTTCGAATCCTTGATTAAGCATGAAATAAAATTTCAAGTTTAGAAACGTTTGAAATTTTACTTCCTTCGAAAGGCGTATAAAACACTGATTTCAAATGAACTTTAAAATATACTGCTTTAGTATAGTAACTACTTCAGCAATTTAGATACAACAGGTTAAAATGTTATGTACATATTTTTGCCCTTCTAAGATAAATATTTTACATCAATTAATTCAAATTTATAAATGATTTTAATATTGTTATGTCTGTATTCCTTTGTAATTAGATGCATATTTTAAGAAATTCTTACCCCTCCTAAAATGTTGTTATTGATCTCCATGTATATATAAACCATAATTGATAGTTTTTAACGCGGGTTTTTGTTCAATTAGCTGTTGACATTATTATTATGTTTTATTAATATTCAAGAACCTCGTTCAAGCGTGAAATCCGAGACCGGAAAATTGAGTGTGGACAATATGCTCACATCTGGAAATATCGAAACGTTGCCAGAAAGCCGACACCGGCGAACAAAAATGATAAAATAAAAAGCAATAAGATTTTATTTAAAAAAAAAGACACCTTTTTGACCTCGGCTCTTGGCCATACCCACTAAGCAAGCACAATTAAATAATGTTTCATCAACATTAAAACAACGTTTAATGTTGCTACAATGTTGATATAACGTTATTTGTTTGTTTTTTGCTCAGTGGGTATAATAGGCTGCTATTTGTATTAATTATTTTCGATTTTTAAATTAACGTATCCATATTCGTATGGACTTCACAACGCATTCATACAACATCCATGGCTCCAGAGGGTGCCAATTTCCCCTTAAGAAAGTGACACACCCCCGGTGGGATTCGAACCCTCGACCATCTGGCCCAAGAGCATGAGCTCTACTCACTGACCCACGAGGGTCTCAAACTACCACTTATTTGCCTTGCAAAGACTAATACAAACAACTTATTGAATTAAACACTTATTGTATAATTCAATGTCCGTCGGGGTATTATCTCGGAAAGTAGTTGTGTCAATAAATTATTATCGTTTCAATCATTTATTTCTAACCGTCTATATTTAATTTAAGAAACGCGATTATAAATGCTTTTTGTAGCCACACCTGCATATACATTTTGAAATAATTAAAGGATTAGACTCAAAGCATTTTAAAAGCAGTTCAAAATATACTGCTAAAGTATAACGATTAAGTATACTGCTAAAGTAGTATGCTAACGCAGTATGTTTTGTACTTCAAGTTAAATCAGTGTTTTATACGCCTGGCGCATGAAGTAAAATTTCGTGTTTAGAAAAACCTTAAATTTTACTTCATCAAGGAGTGGACACACTCATTAGAAGTTTTAAATTGAACAATTTTATAAAAACAACCTGTGCCTGAACATTTACAGAGTATGCATCGGGATATGTGTACTTAGAAGTAACATTCACTGTATTGGTAAACATAAGGTAATGTATACCTTGTATAAATAAATGAGTAAACTACTATTCTACCATAAAATACCATGTATGTATTAAATTTTATTTAGTATACAAGACGACAACCTAAGTCAACAATGTGAATGAAAAACAATGCGAGAGAAATATTAGTATCTTAAAAAAGAAAATAAGTAATGACTATCATAACAGAATAATAAGTATAGTGGAATTCGCGAAAAATGTCGTATGACTTATTGATGTGGAATGTGTGGTTCAAATTTTTTAGAGAGTATGTCGACTGTTGTATCTGCAAGGATTTTTCCTAGTTGTGTCAAATTTTGACGTTACATGACAATGTTATACTGTTTAGGGTTTAGAGTATATTAAAGTTCTTTCTTTTAGAAAAGTTTTAAATCATATTTTCTTGTGAATTTAGTCTTCTGAGTATACATATCCCAATTAAATGTTGTAGATTTTTAAATATTCGTTGTTTTCTTAAAAGAAGTCAAATTGAAGTTTAAACGAGTGTTTTCCACTCCCAGGTTAGGCATGAAGTAAAATTTCAAATTTAGAAAAGCCTGAAAATTTGATTTGGTTTGGCGCAAAGCGCGGAGTGACCAAACCAAATTTTCAGGCTTCTCTAAACCCTAAATTTTACTTCATGCTCCACGCGTATAAAACACTGATTTCCAGCGAAGTTTACTCGTTTACAATATTTCAGTGCTTTCAGTGTTTAATACGCGTGGCGCATGAAGTAAAATTTCGAGCTTAGAGAAGCCTGAAAATTTGGTTTGGCCGCTCCGCGCTTCGCGCTACGCGACCAATCCAAATTTTCAGGCTTTTCTAAACTCGAAATTTTACTTCATGCTTAATCTGGGAGTGGCGAATACTCGTTTTAAGCTTCAAATTAAATTCTCTAAAAAGCGTATGCATATGTATACCTAATAGAAAATTCCCTGTATGTATACCTAAAAGAAAAATGCACTCTATTAACAGATTGACTACTTGCCTAATCTACTGAGTGCGCATTCGATTCAACTAACATTTTCGTTTGAGCTTACACAAAAACAACATAAATGCATTATTTATTTCTATAAATACCTGAACTATTTAGTAGATGTGGAAATTGAAATTATACTACTTAATCTCACTTTTAAAACGATTGTGAACATTAGTTAAAATGATTTGTGGCTGGGTTTTTGCAGATCACTTTTTACGAAGACATTGTCAAAATGTGATGTTTAACCTTAAAATTTTGAAGCTGCATACCGGAACATACGTTTTCGCATGTTCTATCTAAAAACCATAGCAGACATAACTATGAAGTTTTCTGTCTCTTTTCGCACACGTAATCTAATAACATCATAAAATTTTCGTATTACATGTATTGGTGCAGAAAGCACTACAAATCAAGGAAACTTTCGTGAATCGTACCTTATGTATTTGATTTTATTTAGTATACAAAACCACAACCTAAGTCAACAAATAAAAAACAATGCGAGAGAAATATTAGTATCTTAAACAACTAAATAAGTAATGGCTGTCATTATAGAATAATAACTATTTGTATATTTATAATGAACGAAACGTTAAATTGATATAAAATGTCATTGTATTACATGCGATGTTAATAAAAGGCGAAAATTTTGCGCGCATAATAAATTAACTTTAATTTAATGTTAATTTCGAGGAAATTTAATTAATAAACCATTCGGTTTTAATGAGGGCCCTGGTCCGGCGACGGTTTTATGATTGACCTGGGAAGAGCAAACAATTAACTTTGAATACATTAAAAACCGTAAGGCCATTAAGTCTGCCGCGGATCTTTATGTCAGTCAGTGTCCAGTTAATAATTTTACTTTACAACGTTATGCAAAGACACAAGGACAATGGCCATTAGTACTGAGGTAGATTATATAAGCAAAGGCAAAACATTATGACATCGTGAGCAAAAACAGTATGTGATAGATTTTATGATACAGGGTATCAATTTGAAAACAAGCCAGCCCGAATATCTTTGAAACCATAACAGTTCAAGAAAATGTTTCAAAACTGTTTCTAGGATATGGAGGGGGAACCATTTTGACCCACATAACAATCTTCTGCAACCAACCCCTCAGGCTGTAGGCCCTTGCTCATTTTATTTTAAATGGCACAACCCTACTTGTGATACATCATTAGAAAGGTCTTTCAAAATGCTAATCAGGGGTACCAATTAAAATTTGTATTGTTGCATATAAAATGCAAAAAAAATTAAATCAATTTATTTCATTTTAAAATTGTTGTCAAATTAGGTACAGTAACAAGTTTAAGGTAAAGAGCACATATTACTTAAAGATAGTCACAACAATACTAATGGTAGTGTCACAGATTCTGTTTATTTGAATTAAGGTAATGAAAGATATATTTTTATTTCATTGGTGTTTTTTGTCAACGTTCTTTTCTTTATATTGCGGACAGGTGCAATTTTTTCAGTCAATCCATTGAACCAAGTTTTGTTGTTATTTTAATATTTTTTTTGAGGTGTCCATATTTTAATGAAACAATAGATAACTCTGACAAATATTGCGTAGTATTGTGTTTATCTGTGCTTTTTCATTTGTAATTTGTAAATATAAATTGTTATGATACCAAATTTGACGACAACTTTAAAATCAAATACATATATAAATTGATTTACATTTTTTTTCATTTTTTATGTAACAATAAAAATGTTAGTTGGTACCACTGATTAGCATTTTGAAAGACCTTTCTAATGATATATTCCAAGTAGGGTCGTGCTATTCGAAAAAAAATGGGCAAGGGTGGCTACAGCCTAATTGGTCGGTTGCAAAAGATTCTTATGTGAGTCAAAATGGTTCCCCCTCCATATCCTAGAAACGGTTTTGAACATTTTTCTCTAACTGTTACGGTTCCAAAGATATTCTGGCTGGCTTGTTTTCAAATTGACACCCTATATAAGGTTATGCAATAGTAAGTTACATTTTAAAATGGCTGTAGTTTTTTTAACTACCATGCACACATACTAAAACAAGATCATTGAAAAAAGACCTTTTCAATGATAGCACTTTTGACATATCGTGCCATTTGAAAATCTGGAGTTATTGACATTTTTAAGCAAACTTCCAGCGATGCCAAACTATTTGCGAAAAAATAATATTATCATTCTATTCTTTAATACGGCTTTTGTAATACATTTTTTGTCCAAACTTTCTTCGAATAGCCTTTTTCTCAATAAAAGGATGATAAGGGTGGCCTGGGACATCCTGTATAGTATCGGAGATAAAGGAGATCCTTTGGAAGCACCTTGTTCTATATTAAATGGAGGGGATAGGATATGGGTCGGCGGAACCTAACTTGACAGATCGATCAGTTAAACATTGTGGCATTAGGTTAAGAAGAAAACATTTATAGAGGAGATCTTGATGCCAAACCGAGTCGAATGCTTTTTCTATATTGAAAAAGACAACAGCCGACAGTTAGTCTTCAAGATGTTTGGTTTGTAGGTTGGATGTGAGAATGATAGTAGGTGAGGTAGTTGGTTTTTGGAGATAAATCAAGAATTATGCAGAATTTACTAGTTTTTGTTTTAGAGGGAATTATAGTAAATTTGCGATATCTAGGAGCAGAGTAATAGTATGGGTTTGTATGCTTCTGGAGATGGTTGTGAGGTTTAGGTATACATACTGCAATGCCTTTTTACTATTCGGGATATATTGATTGTGGCTGTGGAGGGCTAACAGGCGCGACCCAAATGGCGGATAGAAAATACCACTTCCTTAGATGAAGTGGTAAGTAATAACCATAACCCTGCGTAGTGGCACGAAAACTGTCACCGCGTCCAACTCCTCCCAAACTCAGGTTGTCGTGTCGTGACCATGGGATTGAACTTGGGGTTTACGGCGCCTAGGACCAATACTGTTCTACAGCACGTCCTAGTCCCACCATAGGCCTCCTCTGCAGAAGGTGGTCATGTGTCGCATCTGCGGGGGTAGTCTCGGGGGGTCTAAGCTTAACTACTTGGACCAAGAGGAGAGCGGTATAACCTCAATAAAAATCCTAAATCCCAAGGTGGGTACAGGCCAAAGGCATGCGTGGCTAGATAGATTACTAGTTCCAACTGTACCAACATCTGGGAAATGACTGCCCCCGGGTGCAGTTAGCCTTACCAGCGCAAGCGGGACTCTGCGCTGGCAGAGTCCCAAAAAACAACAACACATACAACATGAGGGTTGCTGATGAGCCCCCCCCTCCCAGACAAGACCAACAGAAAAAAAGGAACCGGAGAAGAGTGGGTCCACGGACCCCCCACTCCCCAGTACATCCGGAAGAAGGGAAGAGCCCTCGGGTTCCCCACTTCCGAACACAACAACACAAGCCCAGAAGGGCGGGTGTCCGCACCCCCCACTGAAACACAAATCTTCGCTCTTTGGGGGGAAAACATCAGCAAACCTGTTATCCGCTAGGTAACCACTAAAGTAAGCGGCTCCCTCTCCCAGACAAGACCAACAAAAGAAAAGGAACTGGAGAAGAGTGGGTCCTCGGACCCCCCACTCCCCAGTACATCCGGAAGAAGGGAAGAGCCCTCGGGTTCCCCACGTCCGAACACAACAACACAAGCCCAGAAGGCGGGTGTCCGCACCCCCCACTGAAACACAAATCTTCGCTCTTCGGGGGGAAAACACCAGCAAACCTGTTATCCGCCGGGTAACCACTAAAGTAAGCGGCTCCCTCTCCCAGACAAGACCAACAAAAGAAAAGGAACTGGAGAAGAGTGGGTCCTCGGACCCCCCACTCCCCAGTACATCCGGAAGAAGGGAAGAGCCCTCGGGTTCCCCACTTCCGAATACAACAACACAAGCCCGTGGGGTGTCCGCACCCCCCACTGAAACACAAATCTTCGCTCTTCCCGGGGGGGGGGGAAACACCACTAAAGTAAGCGGCTCTGAAGCCGGACGCCGCCAAATAACTAAGAAGAGGGGCCGTGAAAACGAATCCCAGTCCCCTAAGGTCCCTAAAAGACCCCGGGTAGGGCACTCTTCCAAAACTAACCCACCACTTCCTTAGATGACGGAGACCGCTGAAGAAAGCCAAAACCAACCGACCCACTAGTGGCTCAACACCTATGAGCTACAAGGAGGCCGCTGAAGAAAGCCTGAGGGTTATCATCATTAATGAGGACAACCTATACGGCAAGGTCATCGAGGAAGAGGCAAAATCCATCCAGACAAGCCTCCGAACCGCACACCTCAACGTGGTAAAAACCACGACAGTAGGCGACTGGGCACTTCGATTCACGGGGCTCTCACACCTGGAGAAATCCTGAGGCTAAATTGCGCCGACCAAGAGACGCTAAAGTGGCTCACAAAAATAGTACCCTCCCTAAAACCTTGGGAAGGCGCCAAAATCAAAGTAGTTGGCCTAGACCAACTACCTAAATTTACAAAAGCAGCACTATGAGTACCAGTAATGCCATCCACAGAGTTAGAAAATAAGGACGCAAAAAACAGGAACTGGCGGTCCTAAACTCTAATCTCGACATTGGCAAATGGCTAACCTTCCACCAGGAGAAGAAGGAGGAAAGCCACCTGCTATTCCTAGGCATACCTAACAAGCACACTCAAAAACTGAGGGCATCCGAGCGAGAAGGCAGAAACCGCCTATTCCTCGGGTTCTCCACAATTACCCTCAGACTGAACAAGAAGGGAGGAGAAGAGGAGACAGAGGTCAAAGAGGCCACCATCACTTCCCCAATCGCTCAATCTACACCAACAGAGTCCAGCCAGGAGGATGACCCCACAGAACCCATAAGCGAGGACATCAAAGAGGAGACAGTGATCCACCACCCTTAAGACGAAGTGGCAGAAGTAGAGATGAAGGGGTCGGGTAAACCGCCCCCCTCCCCAACAATCTAATCGCCACAATCAAGTGTTCCCCCAACAAACAACCAAGGGAACACAAAATCAGGTAAGCAAAGCTCTAATAATGCTTATTAGCCCCAACACATCGTCTTGTACCAACAACTAATAATATGTACCCTCAACCTATTACAATAATTCAGGCAAACTTGCAACACTGCAGATTGGCGGTAACCACAATCTGCAGCCACCTACTTATAATAAACACGATTGCATTAATTCAGGAGCCCTGGATAGTCAAAGAGAAAATAACAGGTTTTGGAAACACCTGGAAAAATACTGTATGAAAACACTTCAGATAGACCCCGAACCTGCATATACCTTCCCCCAAAATGTGACAGGTTACCTCGTCTCCAGCACGATAACTGAAAATCTAACGGTAATCAGTCTAGAGGGAAGCGATGTCTATCTGGCATCTGCTTATCAACCCTATGACACAATACGATTCCCTACCATCAGAACTGGAGAGGATGGTAAACCAATGTGAGGCAGAAGGCAAAAACATAATCATTGGCGGCGAAACCAATGCACATCATACTGTATGGGGAAGCACCAACATAAATCAAAGAGGTGAAGCACTGTTAGAATATCTAATAGGCACATCTCTAACATACTAAACACAGGCAACGAACCAACGTTCATAAACGCAATCAGACAAGAAGTGATTGATATAATACTTACATCACATAACATAAATATCACTATAATGGACTGGAGGGTGCACAATGAGGCAACGTCAGACAATCAGTGGATAACATACACTATACATATCAAAGAATGTGAAGGAACGTTTGCATACAGGAGCCCTCACAGAACAGATAGGCTTAGGTATAGAAACCTTCTCGAGGAATCATGCAACCTTCTACACACTAACAATACATACAAAAACACAAAAGAATTCGAACAACCAACAAACAAATTAAATGTTGCTCTCATCGAAGCCTACAACAAATCATGTCCGGTAAGTACCCTCCAAAGAAGGGAGGAAAACACCATTGTGGAGGACCCACCTCGAAGACATGAAAACAGAAACCCGCCAGCTTTACAACAGGGCCAAGAACAACAAGAGAAAACCAGACTGGGATGTTTACAAGAATCACCTTCGCATCTGCAAAAGAGAAGTCCGTGCAGGACAAAGACAAGCCTGGAGGAAGTACTGCGAGGACATAGAGTCCACCAGCACTGCCGCTATACTCAAAAAAGTACTTTCTAAGGACCCCCACTACCTTGGGAGAGTAAGAAAAGAAGATAGAGAACTAACATTAAACGAAAAGGAGTCCCCCCAACAAATGCTACAAACGCACTTCCCCGGGTGCGAAACACTAGACGTCGATACACACGATGTCAAGCAAACTCAACGGAGTAGAACGACGAGGATAAGAAATTAGCTATAAAGATAGTCACAAACCAAACCATAACATGGGTAATTAAATCATTCAAACCATACAAGTCCCCAGGACCGGATGGGATATATTTTGCCCTGCTCCAATGGAGACCGCCTGTACACACGACACTGCTCGGGGCCATCTACCGTGGCTGCCTGCAGCTCCGTTACGTACCCAGGTTCTGGAGAATGGTAAAAGTAATGTTCATTCCCAAACCTTGCAGGAATGACTACACGAACACAAAATCATCTAGACCGATCAACATATCCTCGTTTATGATAAATACGCTAGAGAAGCTATGTTTTCAAGACCAAACCTATACACCCAAACCAACACGCCTACACACCAGGCAAAAGCACTGAATCTGCCTTATACCTGGCGGTCTCAAGGTTTGAACAGGAATTGGCAAACAAAATGACCACATTTGGGACTTTTATTGATATCGAAGAAGCCTTTGACAAAGCATCCTTCCAAAACATACACAAGGCACGCAATAAATCTGGAGTCGACAAAATGCTCTGCAGCTGGATAGAAAATATGCTACACAGCAGACAAGTCCCAGCATCTCTTGCAGATGTCACGTTAAAAGCAACAGTCACCAGAGGCTGTCTGTAGGGCGGAGTCCTATCACCACTTCTGTGGACACTACTGGTAAATTAACTGAAAACGAAACTAAACATCCAAGGATTCTATACAGTGGGATACGCGGATGTCATAGCAATACTCCTGAATAGGAAATACGAAAATATCCTATGCAACAGAATGCAAGATGCTCATAACTGAAAAACTGGTGCAACTCCAACTCACTATCAGTGAACCCCACAAAAACAGTAGTAGTTATGTTCACCAACAAGCACAAGATTGGTCCAAACACACAATACAAAACTGATAAAGCAAGCAAAGCCTTCTGGCAATGAGGAGAGCTATCGGCAATACGTGGGGACTATCACCGAAGATAGCACTCCGAATATACACAGGTATTATTAACCGGCACTCGAGTATGGCCTAGGACGAACCAAACAGGAGCAAAACAAAAACTAAACCACATGCCCACCGCAGCATTTGAAACAATGATGCTCACAGATAGAAGCAAAACAAAAATGAAATGAAGCGGGCGTATACTCGGAAGCTTTAAACATCCGCAAATGTCTTTCCATAGAGAACCATGCTACCGCAACACAGACCGAAATCTACGCAATCATGGAGAGCGCCAGAAAAGCAACTGAGAAAACAAAACAAAACTATCGTCACCAATAGCAAAGCTGCATTAGCAGCACTAGATAAGTTCAAAATAATAACGGGGGAAACAACAACGCGGACGAACTTGCGCGTGAAGCAGCATCAACAACAGCAATAAACTATAGAAAAGTAGGATTATCCCCGCGGTCCTTGAATAGACACATGCGCGAGTTCATCGCTAAAAAACACAAATCCAGATGGAAAAACTTAACAACGTGCGGCCAAACCAAGGCATACTTACCAATACCTGACCGCAAAAAAACAAAGAAGTTCCTAGAACTCTCCAAGCAAAACTTACGAACACTAACCGGCTACATCACCAGACACTACAGCATCCAAAAGCACCTCGCAAAAATGGGGATCACCAACGATACCATATGTCGAGGATGCAACGAAGAATATGGTATCGGCATATGGTATCGTTGGTGATCCCCATTTTTACGAGGTGCTTTTGGATGCTGGAGTGTCCGGTGATGTAGCCGGTTAGTGTTCGTAAGTTTTGCTTGGAGAGTTCTAGGAACTTCTTTGTTTTTTTTTGCGGTCAGGTATTGGTATGCCTTGGTTTGGCCGCACGTTGTTCATTTTTCCATCTGGGTTTGTGTATTTTAGCGATGAACGATACAGCAAGGCACATACTTCACGAGTGTCCAGCCCTGTCAAAACTAAGGGATACTATGTCAAGGGAAACCCAGCCCAAATGGAACTGGTCCGTCGCACAAATATTGGCAATTGCCAATAGTGCGGAGTGGGTCTGACCATCAGGAGGGAGGCACTACAATGGGCCCAAAACTTAGCATAAGTGGTTGCCCTCACGACAACCAATCCTTAATCCTTAAATAGGCGTAATTAAGAATTTTTAATATGCGTTAATGGATATCTAATAACTCTATTTTTACAGTTTTTTTTCTTAAGTTAAATTTCAAGTTTAGAAAAGCCTGAAAATTTGGTTTGGTTGCTCTGCTTCGCTACGCGACCAATCCAAATTTTCAGGCTTCTTTAAACTTGAAATTTTACTTCATGCTTAATCAAGGAGTGCAAACACTTAGAAGCTTTAAAATTACCACTTATATAAAAACAAAGAATTCCTGCAACTTTACCAAATGTTGTAATTATCAGTACTATGAGCACACTAGTGGACGTAGGTATATTAAATAATATAATAAACATAACTTATATTCATTAAAGAAAACGAAATATTGTTGATATTCAATTGAAACATCATTACATTTACATGAGAAATAAAATAATCTGACAACCAAAAGCACATAACTGTACCTTTATATAAAATATAAAATACACACTGAAATTAACGTCAGCATATTAAACGATATTAAGTAACGAGCCGCTACTCCCGTTCACATAGGCCGTATATTTACGACATTAGTAGCTGGGCCGTAATTATCAAAGAGGAATGTATTTACATAAAAAAGTAAGCGTTTCCCCTGAAATATATGCCTCCGTATAATGGCCTTTGTCCAAAGATCGCCGTTCATATTTTTCTCCTTCTTCTCTTGGCCGGTTAATAGATTCGGAGAGACCTCGTTCGGGGATTATATATCCCCGATTTATCCTGGCGCCTGCATAATTATTCCCATTTCGGTGAAGGAGGAGAGTGGACAATCGTAAAATACCGTTTTATTACACGGATTGCTTGTTGGAATTCTTTATTTCGTAGATTAAATGGGATGGCGTTTGCGTGATTGGGATTTAGTTTTAATCAATTTCTAAATGAGCTGTCTTGAAATTATTCGATTTTGTTATTAAACCAGCTGTAATGCACTAAAGATTAAATAAGTTTAGCATAAATATTGTATTAGGATAGACTAAATTTCAAACTTGATATTTTATTCATATCCAGGGGCGGAGTTCATATTAGGGCTATGACCTCATATCCCCAGGCCAGATTGTCTAACGGGCCCTCCTATTTTATGGTTGAGGACAGCCAAGGACGATCGATCGATACGGTAAGAAGATACGGTAAGAAGGATTGACAGAATTTAAGATTTTGGAGTAGGGGTAGAGATCGCTTACGTTACAAATGCGCGCTGAATTTAAATGTGATTACTTCATGATTTAGATTCTTACTGTTCACTGTGGAGGCTTCTACTTCGTTATACATCATTATTTACACAAATAAGACAATTAACTTTGTTTGTATAACTGAGGATTTTATTGTGACTATAGTTTCGACAACTTTAACTTGTCATTATCAAACATAAAGTAATTTAAAACAAACAATTCGTCAGGTATATATACAAAAAAATTACGGTTACAAAACGGCTTTAAAAATGGGGGTGTATATTAGTCCAAGCTGGTCGTTTATTACGGGAATTTCCGGATTAGCGCGTGCTCTGTGAATTTCCAGAGACTCCAGGAGGTCCATCTTACGACCCTTTTCGGCAAAATGTATTATTGACAGTACATCCTCGCCAATAGTATGATTGTTTTCAATCATATGTTTAGCGAATGACGACTTATCAATCAAATTAAGCCGAAAAGAGCTAAGATGCTCATTGAGTCTGATTTTAAAATTACGACCAGGTTGACCAATATACACTCCTTTACAATCGCTACAAGTTAGTTTATATATCCCTGATCTGTGAGCACTGGGATTAAAAATACTGTATCTGATTTTTATAAAAGGTTTAAAGGCTATTGAAATGCTATGTTTAGATAAAATGCTTTTAATTTGTAATGAGATGTCACCAAAGTAGGTAAGGGATTTGAATATTTGTTCTTTTTTAGATGTGTCCTTGCCTGCATATATATACTTTTAGTTACTTTTTTCATTCTATATTTATTCATCAATGAGTCTATTAATGCTGAAGTATAGCCATTTAAAATGGCTATACTTTTAATTATATCAATTTTTTTTTCAAATGCACATTCACACATGCAACATTCCACTCTCTGAAACAGCATTTGAAAATGAAATTGATATAATTAAAAGTATAGCCATTTCAAATGGCTATACTTCAGCATTAATAGACTCATTGATTAATAAATATAGAATGAAAAAAGTAACTAAGTATATATATGCAGGCAAGGACACATCTAAAAAAGAACAAATATTCAGATCCCTTACCTACTTTGGTGACATCTCATTACAAATTAAAAGCATTTTATCTAAACATAGCATTTCAATAGCCTTTAAACCTTTTACAAAAATCAGATACAGTATTTTTAATCCGAAAACAAAAATACCCAGTGCTCACAGATCAGGGATATATATAAACTAACTTGTAGCGATTGTAAAGGAGTGTATATTGGTCAATCTGGTCGTAATTTTAAAATCAGACTCGATGAGCATCTTAGCTCTTTTCGGCTTAATTTTATTGATAAGTCGTCATTCGCTAGACATATGATTGAAAACAATCATACTTTTGGCGAGGATGTACTGTCAATAATACATTTAGCCGACAAGGGTCGTAAGATGGACCTCCTGGAGTCTCTGGAAATTCACAGAGCACGCGCTAATCCGGAAATTCCCGTAATAAACGACCAGCTTGACCTAATATACACCCCCATTCTTAAAGCCGTTTTGTAACCGTAATTTTTTCGTATATATACCTGACGAATTGTTTGTTTTAAATTACTTTATGTTTTATAATGATAAGTTAAAGTTGTCGAAACTATAGTCACAATAAAATCCTCAGTTATACAAACAAAGTTAATTGTCTTATTTGTGTAAATACTTCTTACTATTAAATTATATTAATAATATAAAAATTATCTCAGATAAATGATATAATTTGATTTGGAAATTGCATTAGCAACATAGAGTATTTCCACAATTCGTAATATTGCAATCCATGTGTACTTTATGCATATTTATTTTTATTGTAATATGATATACATTTCCAATGTCTAAGCATTAACAACTAAAATTGCAAAATCGGGTTGGCTTAACATTAAATTTTATAAATTTATATTGAAATGACAAAATAGTTGATCACACAAAACGGATTATAATAAAGCTGAGAACTAATATTTAAATATACATTTTGATAACGTTTAATAATTAATCAAGCTAATCAATTAAACTATAAGGATATTTAGGGTTACTAGCAGTTTGACATACTTTTTACACTAAATAATTCAAATCGTTTACTTATATAAATATTTGACTGTTTTGTAAATTCTAATTCACAGCCTTAATTTATAATAAACTTTAAGGCACTGCCAACTCTAACTTACTTCAATTTAATAATTCTAGGAGTAAAAATAATAGCAATTTATTAAAATAAAACACTAACTTTGTTCGTATAACATACTATTTTTTGGTTATGGCTGTACTTTCTATTATACAATACAGTTATACAGGGAATTTTTCTTTTATGTAACCATGCATAAGCTGTAACTTTTCTGGAATTCCTTGTTTTTTAAAACACTTCAATTTGAAGCTATAAACGAGTGTTTTCCACTCCTAGACTAAGCATGAAGTAAAATTTCGAGTTTAAAAAAGCCCCGTGAAAATTTGCGCGCAGCGACCCGAGACAAATTTTCTTTCAGGTATTGGTAAGTATGCCTTGGTTTGGCCGCACGTTGTTAAGTTTTTCCATCTGGATTTGTGTTTTTTTAGCGATGAACTCGCGCATGTGTCTATTCAAGAACCGCGGGGATAGTCCTACTTTTCTATAGTTTATTGCTATTGTTGATGCTGCTTCACGGGCAAGTTCGTCCGCGTTGTTGTTTCCCCCGTTATTATTTTGAACTTATCTAGTGCTGCTAATGCAGCTTTGCTATTGGTGACGATAGTTTTGTTTTGTTTTCTCAGTTGCTTTTCTGAGATTAGTTTGGCGCTCTCCATGATTGTGTAGATTTCGGTCTGTGTTGCGGTAGCATGGTTCTCTATGGAAAGACATTTGCGGATGTTTAGAGCTTCCGAGTATACGCCCGCTTCACAGCCTGTTTTTGTTTTGCTTCTATCTGTGAGCATCATTGTTTCAAATGCTTTGGATGTGATTTAGTTTATGTTTTGCTCTTGTTTGGTTCGTCCTAGGCCATACACGAGTGCCGGTTAATAATACCTGTGTATATTCAGAGTGCTATCTTCGTTGATAGTCCCCAGGTATTGCCGATAGCTCTCCTCATTGCCAGAAGGTTTTGCTTGCTTTATCAGTTTTGTATTGTGTGTTTGGTCCAATCTTGTGTTTGTTGGTGAACATCACTACTACTGTTTTTGTGGGGTTCACTGATAGTGAGTTGGAGTTGCACCAGTTTTTCAGTTATGAGCATCCTGCATTCTATTGCATAGGATATTTTCGTATTTCCTGTTCAGGAGTATTGTTATGTCATCCGCGTATCCCACTGTATAGAATCCTTAGATGTTTAGTTTCGTTATCAGTTCATTTACCAGTAGTGTCCACAGAAGTGGTGATAGGACTCCGCCCTACAGACAGCCTCTGGTGACTGTTGCTTTTAACGTGACATCTGCAAGAGATGTTGTGACTTGTCTGCTGTGTAGCATATTTTCTATCCAGCTGCAGAGCATTTTGTCGACTTCTGATTTATTGCGTACCTTGTGTATGTTTTGGAAGGATGCTTTGTCAAAGGCTTATTCGATATCAATAAAAGTTCCAAATGTGGTCATTTTGTTTGCCAATGCCTGTTCAAACCTTGAGACCGCCAGGTGTAGGGCAGATTCAGTGCTATTGCCTGGTGTGTAGGCGTGTTGGCTTGGGTGTATAGGTTTGGTCTTGAAAATGTTATCCCTAATGTGGCGATCACATAGCTTCTCTAGCGTATTTATCATAAAGGAGGATATGTTGATCGGTCTAGATGATTTTGCGTTCGTGTAGTCATTCCTGCAAGGTTTTGGAATGAACACTACTTTTACCATTCTCCAGGACCTGGGTACGTAACGGAGCTCCAGGCAGCCACGGTAGATGGCCCCGAGCATTGTCGTGAGTACAGGCGGTCTCCATTGGAGCAGGGCATAATATATTCCATCCGGTCCTGGGGACTTGTATGGTTTGAATGATTTAATTGCCCATGTTATGGTTTTATTTTGTGACTATCTTTATCGCTAATTTCTTATCCTCGTCGTTCGGCTCGGTTGAGTTTGCTTGACATCGTGTGTATCGACGTCTAATGTTTCGCACCCGGGGAAGTGCGTTTGTAGCATTTGTTAGGAGGACTCCTTTTTGTTTAATGTTAGTTCTCTATCTTCTTTTCTTATGCTCCCAAAGTAGTGGAGGTCCATAGAAAGTACTATTTTGAGTCTAGCGGCAGTGCTGGTGGACTCTATGTTCTCGCAGTACTTCCTCCAGGCTTGTCTTTGTCCTGCACGGACTTCTCTTTTGCAGATGCGAAGGTGATCCTTGTAGACATCCCAGTCTGGTTTTCTCTTGTTGTTCTTGGTCCTGTTGTAAAGCTTGCGGGCTTCTGTTTTCATGTCTTCGAGGTGGGTCCTCCACCATGGTGTTTTCCTCCCTTCTTTGGAGGGTACTTACCGGACATGATTTGTTGTAGGCTTCGATGAGAGCAACAGTTAGTTTGTTTGTTGCTTGTTCGATTTCTTTTGTGTTTTTGTATGTATTATTGGTGTGTAGAAGGTTGCATAATTCCTCGAGAAGGTTTCTATACCTAAGCCCATCTGTTCTGCGAGGGCTCCTGTATGCAAACGTTCCTTCACATTCTTTGATTTGTATAGTGTATGTTATCCACTGATGGTCTGACGTTGCCTCATTGTGCATCCTCCAGTCCATTATAGTGTGAGTTATGTTTTGTGATGTAAGTATTATATCGATCACTTCTTGTCTCATTGCGTTTATAAACGTTGGATCGTTGCCTGTGTTTAGTATGTTTAGAGATTACATTGAAATGACAAAATAGTTGTTCATACAAAACGGATTATAATAAAGCTGAGAACTCTAATATTTAAAAATACATTTTCATAAGGTTTAATAATTAATCAATCTAATCAATTAAACTATAAGGATATTTAGTTTTACTAGCAGTTTTACATACTTTTAACACTAAATAATTCAAATCGTTTACTTATATACATATTTAACTGTTTTTTAAATTCTAATTCACAGCCCTAATTTATAATAAACTTTAAGGCACTGCCAACTCCAACTTACTCCAATTTAATAATCCTAGAAGTAAAAATAATAGCAATTTAATAAAATAAAACACTAACTTTGTTCGTATAAAATACTATTTTTTAGTTATGGCTGTAGTTTCTATTATACAATACAATTATACAGGGAATTTTTCTATTATGTAACCATGCATAAGCTGTAACTTTTCTGGAATTCCTTGTTTTTTAAGACTTCAATTTGAAGCTTTAAACGAGTGTTTTCCACTCCCAGACTAAGCATGAAGTAAAATTTCGAGTTCAGAAAAGTCCCGTGAAAATTTGTTGAGGGTCGCGCAGCGACCCGAGACAAATTTTCTGGGCTTTTCTAAACTCGAAATTTTACTTCATGCGCCACGCGTATAAAACATAGATTTTAAGCTAAGTTCGAACATACATAAATTTCACAATATTTTAGTGTTTTATACGCGTGGCGCATGAAGTAAAATTTTGATGGGGCTTTTCTAAACTCGAAATTTTACTTCATGCTTAGTCGGGGAGTGGAAAACACTTGTTCAAGGCTTTAAATTGAACTTTAAAAAACAAGGAAATCTAATGATTTACAGAAAATAGGCACACAAACAATTTATTTTAATTACACTTAACACTAACACAAAGTCTTATTTTAACAGCACTTAATTTTAACACAAAATATTAAACAATCTATCTATGAAAGTACAGCGAAACCAGAAAGAGAGGTTATGACAGAATAACACTTTCCCCGTTAAAGATATAATGATTGATTTTATATTTGCTCTCACATTAGTACATTTTCCAAATGTGTGTTTCTTCTAACCTAATTTTGTTAAAAAGATACAAAAATTGCACCTTAAGTAGTTTGCTCAAACTATCACAGTAATTCTGTAATTCTTTAAACATAAAAATAAGTTTAACAAACATATGATTTTATTGAAGCACAAAATATATGTCTTGAATTTAAAGGTCTGTTCTTCCAACCCTTTAAAATAAATTATTAGTAATTTATAACATTACAGCTAAAATTACTTGTATTTTCGCGTAAATGATAATAAAACCCACACCTAGTAAAATCCCGAGGAAATTAATCCCCGCGTAATGAAAAATTCCATAAATTTTCTTTATAATTAATAGCGATAATCGAATGAGTTAGATGCGAGCGGATTTATTGTGCAATTAGAGGCGAGTTATTGTAACATTTAATGTTTGTTTATTTATAGCATTGTAAGTGAAACGGGCGAAACGTACGTTGTAATTATGTAAAGTTCAGTTGGGTTTATTAGCAATTATTTAGTTTATGCGGATTTTATGGTGGATTAAAGTGGGGACCATATAAGTTCCCGTTCGATTTATGTCTAGATTATTCCCCGGCGCCTTTGCCCATGAATAATAATTTGTCTACAAATTACATAGATGCTATAGCTTCTGGTAAATTATTATTGTTTAATTGATACTTATTTAAAAGCTGGAATGCTTGTAAAATCCATATTTTTTAAGTTATAACAGTTCTAATATGATGGTGCTTCCATCCTTGATGTTAAAAATTACAGTATTAATAAGGCATCTAAAGAATTGAGACTTTTAAAGTATTGAATCAGATTCAATGAATCTAATGGTATATTTAATCGAAAGTAATAAGAAATTTAAAGCAATAATAATTTAATCCAATCAAATATACTGAAATATTGAAGCAGTAATATCAAGTAAGTATTCAATACTTTAGTTTAGGTAAATAGCGATATTTGAAGCTACTGTTTTATTGAATTTAAATTGTTTTTTGGAGCACTAATAATGCAAATGAATCTAGTTTACTGGAATATTGAAGCCGTGAATCGTACATTATAGCCTTATTACAATTTCAGTTCTTATTAAATTGTCATACCTTGCACTATATTAATATTTATTCAATACAAACATGTATTATAGGTACTAATCCTTCCATATGCAACTGAAAAAACTACATTATAACATTATTAACATTTCAGTTGCTCAGTGTATTGTGATCTTTTTATGTTGTAACACCATTTTAACGTCACATAACGAAATGAAGCGTATAATACCTGCGCGAATAATAAGCTAGATTACCGTGCGGTTGTTCACTTCTGGAAAAGGGCCATTCAATGTGTGATGATCCTCAAAGTGGTTCCATTTTAGCGCCCTTAAACATATACCCGAAGCGCTATTGTTGACAAGCGTTGAGGGCACTTCAGGTGGTCCGAAACGACTCCCATATAAAAAAAGAGACCCTTAGGATGTAACACAACCAATAATTATGTATCTTAATGATATACTTGAGAAGGGTTCCGGATTTCAAGCGTGAATCGGATTAAATTAGGTATGTTTGATATTGAAATTTTTTAATGCAAGCAAATCATTTAAATATAAATTACTTATAGAAAAAGTAATACTTCCTTACAACATTTACTTACGTTTTTTATACAGAGAGTTTTATATAACACCGAACATTTTCATCCAATACAGTTTGACATCTTTAATTTTTAAGTTATGTGTAAATTAGGTTGCCTATACGATCATTACAAATTGTAGCTAATCAATCGCAATTAATGCCTCAACTTGTTCATACAGGGAGTTTTTTCTTTCAAGTATACATGTCCCAATTACAGCGTATCTGCCGCAAATCTCTAGATAATCGTTGTTATTTTTAAAAGAGTTCATTTGAAACTTGAAATGAGTATTCCACTCCCAGACTAAGCATGAAGTAAAAATTCGAGTTTAGAAAAGCCTGAATATTTGGTGTGGTCGCGTAGCGCGAAGCGCGGAGCGGCCAAACCAAATTAACAGGCTTTTCTAAACTCGAAATTTAACTTCATGCGCCACCGGTACAAAACACTGACATTACGAAGTTTGAAACACACCGCTAAACTGTACATCGCATCAGTGTTTCGTACCGGTGGCGCATGAAGTAAAATTTCGAGTTTAGAAAAGCCTGAAAATTTGGTTTGGCCGCTCCGCGCTACGCTACCAAATCAAATTTTCAGGCTTTTCTAAACTCGAAATTTTACTTCATGCTTAGTCTGGGAGTGCAAAACACTCGTTTAAAGCTTCAAATTAAATTATTTTAGTAATCCGACCGTCGGCACATGTACAACGTATGCTTATGTATACTTAAATGAAAAATTCTTGTTATGAAAATGTTTGGTGTTACATAAAACTCTCTGTATGTACACTTCTGTGCAATAAAATTAAGCACACAAAATATGTTATAACTTAAAACGAACATGATGAGTTTCCTAGTTACGAAAATGTGTAAATATGCCAATTTCCTTAATGTCAAAATGCTGCGTTATTTAGACAACTATTTAAAAATTCAAATTCTAACTAATATAAAAAATGGCTTTTCTATTTCGGCTTTGTTGTATTTATTATAAGTGGTTTTTTAAAGATCTTAGCTTTGCTTTTTTAATAAAGGTGTTATCATCAAGCTATAATATTTTATCATTTATTGAAGCTGATGCTAGGCAATTAACACAGACCCAAATTATACAACTCGAATATTGTGAAAAATAGTTATGAGACTTATGCTTAATTTTATTGCACAGAAGTGTACTTATAAATATTGTAAAAATAGAGTGTAGACAGAAAAGTTCATGTTTAAGGACTCCAGAACCTAAGGGATATTATTAGTGCATAAAATTTGACTGAGAAAATTTGTTTCAATTTTAAGAAACAATAGACGTCTAGGAAAACTTGCATTGTTGACCAATATTTTTAATCAGTAGCGACTCGTCCATAAGGGCTGCGGGGCTACAGCCCTCCAGTATAAATTAAAATATAATTATTTTAGAGGCATTCTAGTTTATTACCTTTTCCTAATTTATTTCCTTTTAGTAATATCTTTTTGTAGAAATGAACAAAAAGGAAAATTCCGTTAAATATCTATCATACATAGTATACAAATTTCTAACTTGACACTGCATAAATTTATTACTAAAACTTTGTGGTGTGTAATTTTGGTACCTATTTAAATTATTTATAGATTAAGAAAATGTTTCTTTTAAGTGCACATATTACGGTTCATGCTCTAAAAAATTACAGGCATTCATTTCTTATTTTTAAAGCGTTCAATTTGAAGTTCTAAACGAGTGTTTCCACTTCTTGATTAAACATGAATTAAAATTTCGATTTTAGAAAAGCCAGAACGTATAAAACACACGGATAAAACACTGAAATATTGTGAAATTAAAAATATACTGTTAAATCAGTATTAAAAATAAACTGCTAAAGCATGATTTAAAATGTACTGCTAAAAAAGAATATTTCGAATTTCACAATATTTCTGTGTTTTATATGCCTGGATCCTGGAGTAATATTTCTAGTTTAGAAAGCCTAAAAATTTGGTTAGGTCGCTTCGCTTGGCTACGCGCCCAAACCAAATTCTCAGGCTTTTCTAAACTCGAAATTTTACTTGATGCTTAATTAAGGATGGTGAACATTCATTAGTAGCTTCAAAGTGAACTCATTAAAATAATGTATACTTAAAAGAAAAATTTCAAGAAATGAATGAATGTATACTCTGTTTTTTTTTTAATATGACCAAACTTAGGGTGTATTTACTGCGAACAGTTGCAGTCCTGCTTTAACAGTGAGGTATTTTAAACATTATATTTTGAGATGTTGGTAAATGATCATCAATGTGATAAATAAATCATAATTTGTTAAATAAATTGTCACGATGCAGAGAGTTTTAAAAAGAGAACGCTACAACTTGCAACTTTTCACATATTTCATATAAACATTTGTAAAATTAATAAACATGTGATCAAAACCTAGCAGTATATTTTGAATTTTTATACGCGTGGCGCATGAAGTAAAATTTCGAGTTTAGAAAAGCCGGATTTAGCTTTTCTAAACTCGAAATTTTACTTCTTGCTTAATCCGGGATTGGAAACACTCGTTAGTCTTTAAATTGAAAGTTTTTAATAAGATCACGACTGTCTGAAAATTTACATTAAAAAAACGTAGCATGTATACCTAAAAGAAACATTTCTTGTATTTAGAACTTTTTTAATATTTGAACATATAAATGAAGAAAGCATATATTCCTGAGCAAGGAGCATTTACCTGATCCTCAGAGACACTTTATTAAATTGGTAGTAGATACAAATAATTTAAGCCGGAGATAAGTACACTTCTGTGCAATAAAATTAAGTACAAGTCTTATAACTATTTTTCATAATATTTTAGTTGCATAATTCGGGTCTATGTTAATTGCCTAGCAGCAGTTTCAATAAATGATGAAACACCATAACTTTAAACTAACACCTTTATTAAAAAACCAAAACTATGACCTTTAAAAAAAACCTTTGTAATAAATAAAACAAAGCCGAAATAGAAAAACCATTTTGACATTAAGGAAATTGACATATTTACATATTTCTGTAACCAGGAAACTTGTCACGTCCGTTTTAAACTATAACATATTTTGTGTGCTTAATATTATTGCACAGAAGTGTACATTTGTAATCGTAATCTTTGTGAGTTAATTGAATTACATATTAACACAATTCAATTTGGCATGAACATCAAATTTTCTAAAATAATTTATACATTTGTGTAAAAGCAACATTTTGGCGAGGAATGAGAAAACATTATTAAATATATCAGCAAATATCGGCAATTTCATTCTATATTGAGTCATAAAAAATTATCAGCCAGCCTTTATTTATTTTAAAATGGGATGTATGGGCAGTTATTTGTTCCTGTGAAACGAAAGGAAATGAGACTTGCAGGTTGTTTATGTACAAAAAATGTACTTGTATGTCCATTCATTGTTTAAAGTTATGATCATTCTTTTGAAGAAGAACAAATTTAACGTGCTTTCGTTATTTATCATGCAGGGAATTTTTAAGTATATCTACACACTCCGATGATACACTGTAATTATTCAGAGATTCGTTTTTTTTTAAAGCGTTGAATTTGAAACGTCTAACAAGTGTATTTACTCCTTAATTTAGCATAAAGTAAAATTCCGATTTTATATAAGCCTGAAAATTTGGATCCTTATTTTCAGGCTTTTCTAAACTCAAAATTTGACTTCAGGCGCCACGCGTACAATACACTAAAATATTATGAAGTACAAAAAATAGTGTAGTATATTGCTATAGCAGTAAATTTTTAATTCTATTATATTCCTGATTTTTTAATTTAAATTTGTCACTAATTAAACAAGTAAATCGGTTTAATTATAGACTAGATTTTTTCTAATATTCCAAATCTAATTATTAGAACTCATTTCATTTAACTAGCTGATGATTTGGAACACATTTTGGCACATTAAACTAAAAGTCCGAGAAAAGCGACTATTAAACTTATCAAAAATAAATTACGGTAGCGAAATATCATTATTTTAAGGCAAATTAGTTTATTTATTTATTCGGGTAAACACCTTTTACAAAGTTGAATACAAAATAAGAGAAAATAAAAATATAATTCTATGAAATACTGAATACAATTTATGGAAATACAATTAAATTAATAGAATATAATTTATTTTTAAACAAATAAAACGATATACCATAAAAAGACAGATTACAGATACAGAGATAAACTCTACAAACATTAAAATATTTATCCAGATGTCCGAATTCCTCGCCTAGTTAAATGAAACAAGCTCTACATGTCATTTAAAAACTAATATTTCAATAAAATGTGACTTTAAATTAATCACAACTAAACTAAATATTAGTTATACATGGCATTTAAAAAGTAATATTTGGATTAAACGTGATTTGGAATCAAATTACAATTAAACAAAATATTAGTTTAAAACACAAATAATTTCAATATTCTTCTTTTAGTTATGTGAAGTGGTTTCTATTAATTCCTTTCTTCACTTTATTTTTATTATGCTAAATGTACATTTCAAACATGTTAGAAGCAATTTATACGTTTTAAAATAAAGAAACTATTAAATTTCGATTTGAGCCCCCTAAATAATCCACTCTTTAAAATTTTTGATTGAGTGGCACTGTCAATTAATAAAATAAATATCAATTGTATTATTATTGAAAATGAACACCTAGTGTTGGAAATGTACATTTAGCATTCTAAAAATGAAGCGAAGAAAGGAATTACTACAAAAATTAACACCAATAGTTTGTTTAATTGTGATTTGATTCCAAATAAATAATAATAAATCAAAGTCAGCCAAGAAAATCAATATTAAAACATATTAATGAACACTGTTTATAATCTCTGGTTAATATTTAAAAATTTTACTGTTACATAAAGCCAAAATATTAACACTAAAACCTAGAAAATGTTTTGAAAATGCTTTCTTATTAGTAATATTATTCTCTTTTCAAATAGATGACACTGTAAAGAGTTTTAAGACCATACTAAGAAATTATTTTTGTTGTATCTGAAATTTTAATCGATCTAATACTAAATTGTCTATTAAATTAATTATATTTAGCAAATTTAGCACTAAAGTAGAAAATTCATTGTAATAATAAAATTGTGACGCTTAGTTCTATTTAATTATAGTCCACAATTCAACATCAAGTAAAAACTGTCTCATTATCACAATAAGTGACTTAGTTTGATAATGACTAATATATAGTCGAAACTAATATCATTGTAAAATTAATAATAAAGTACTAAAACAGTATGTATAAATATTATTTTTATGACAATCTACTACAAGGTGGTCAAACCAAAACTAATTGCTAAAAATAATGAAATTTAAAACATTACGTGCGAAAAATAATATCATTTTCTGGCGGTCCTTCAAGTTTCTCATGACTCTGTACACCATATCGCTTGATATAATAATAATAATATAATAATAAACCATTTATTGACCAATTAACATAAGTATACATGATTTCAGATATATAAATACATAATTATACATACTAATATGGTCAAATGGACCTAAATCAGTTCAGCTAATTCCAATTTCTTGGCGATTAAAAGAACTGTTCTGCCTTTAGGCCAATATGAAAATAATACATTTTAAGTAAAATATAACATACATACATACACGCAACTGTTACAATAAAGATTGTAGTAGGGCAAGAAAATATATTAATCAAAAATAGGTAAGGTATTAACTTAGGGTGTTAGTAATTGGTGATAGATTCACGAAGATGCTTAGCATATAATTTGCGAAAAACAAGGACATTACTTTCCTTACATTCAGGAGGTACTTTATTATACACTTTAGAGACCTGTATCGAAAATGCTCTCTCTGCAAAAGTTGATTTGTATTTAGGCGGTGTTAGCAAGCCTCTAAAGCGTAAATTTAGAGTATGCACATCAGAACGAAACTTTATTTTTTCGTACAGGTAAGGGGGTGTTTTGCAAATAATTAATTTCTGACAAAACACCGCGAAGTGCAACAGACGGCGATCACTCATATTGAGCCATTCAATTTCTTTTAGTTTATGACTTATATGTTGGTACTTTCGAATGCCGAAAATCAATCTTAAACAAGAGTTCTGTACTAACTGAATTTTACGAATTGTCTTTTTGTCTAAACAGAAGTTGAATACAACATCGCAATAATTAAAATGCGATAAGACAAGTGATTCACACAATATAGTCCTAAGTTTCTGAGATAAACAGTGGCGATTTAAAAATATGAGTCTAAGAGTAGCATATGCTCTATTAATGCACATGGATATGTGGTTATAGAATCTAAGATCAGAATCTATTTGAAGCCCTAAGCTTTTAACACATGTTTTTATTACACAATTTGATCCGTCATTATTCATAGATATTGAGATTTGAGGTAGAATTCTCTCACGCGTTTTTTGGGACCAAAAAGTATAGCTTCCGTTTTAGAATTATTAATTAATAGACCATGATCCCTGCATTTAGTTAATATATTAAGAAGATCAAGGTTTATTTTGTTGCATACTGAGTTTACATCCCTCTCCGCAAATATGTATAACAGTTGGGTATCGTCTGCAAAGAGGTGGAAGTTATTAATATTAAGGCTAGAAAATATTTGTGAGGTATATCGCAGTAATTTCATTTCTGATGAATTCCTTTAATTCTTGAATGGTTCTTGGTTTGTCGGCATACACGTTAGATTTCAGGTAGCCACAAAGAAAATAATTACAGAGTGTAAGGTCTGGTGAGCGCGGAGGCTAGGAAACATCACGATTCGGGAAATCACGCATCTTGGGAAAATCGATCTCACAAAGTCCATAGAAATTCTTGCCGTGTGAGCTGTAGCTCCGTCTTGTTGAAACCATATGCTGTCAGTCTCAATTTAATTTTCTTCAAGATGAGGTATTAAAAATTCTTGAAGCATAGCGATGTACCGCTCGGGGTTGAACGTAACTGCCTGTTCTTTCTCATTTTTAAAAAAGAAGGGCCCAATTACGGCAAACACGTGATTTTTCAAGCACCAGTTTTTTTTTGCAACTTTCATATATTGATTATTATTATGACACAACTCAATTGTCACACATGAGCTACGATTTACAAAAACGTCCATTTTACAAAATCGCCCGTTTTAAAAACAAGTCGGCCATTCCATAAATAAGTGCACACTTTTTGGGGGTACATCAGGGATTTTAGCGAATTTCACATATATTATAGAGGCTATCAAGACATGGTTTTTGGTTGTTACTAGAGGTTAAACAAATTATTGTTTCAAAAATTATAACGATATAAACTTTTAGTACACTTTTATTTTGAACTCAAAAATATCGTAAACCGTTACTGATACAAAAAAGTTATACTTGACTTTTTTATGCTTAGATGTTCAAAGTTTAAAATAATTTGTTTTCCAAAACGAAAAAACTTTATTTAGATAGATTTTTTTTTAATAAATATAACAAATCTCACAAAATAATCAAATACTCATGTTTTAATTTTCTTGAAAAAAATATATGTTATACCCCAATCCTTCCTAAGAATATTTCCTTTGTCAAAAAGGTGAGCACTTTAAAACTTTTTGAGATATGATTTTTTTTACCCGAGCGCTGCATTGACGCGAGGCGCTCACCGCGATCCGCGCCATTACACCATTGGCGGGAGCGCCTCATGTCAATGTAGCGCTCGGGTAAAAAAATCATATTTCAAAAAGTTTCAAAGTGCCCATACTTTTGAAAACGGAAAAATTCTTAGGAAGGATCAGGGTATAACATATATTTATTTTAGGATAATTTAAACATGAGTATTTGATTATTGTTTGAGATATGTTTTATTTATTAAAAAAAATCTATCTAAATAAAGTTTCTTCGTTTTGGAAAAAAAATTATTTTAAACTTTGAACATTTAAGCACAAAAAAGTACAGAATAACTTTTTTGTATAGGTAACAGATTACGATATTTTTGAGTTCAAAATAAAAGTGTACTAAAAGTTTCTATTGTTATAACTTTTGACACAATAATTTGTTTAACCTCTAGTAACAACCAAACACAATGTCATGATAGCCTTTATATATGTGAAATTCGCTAAAATCCCTGATGTACCCCCAAAAAGTGTGCACATGTTTATGGAATGGCCGACTTGTTTTTAAAACGGGCGATTTTGTAAAATAGACGTTTTTGTAAATCGTAGCTTATGGAATGGCCGAAGTCCATTTTGGTGGGACCACCATTATTACTTTTTAAACTTAATATTTTACATTTTTTCCTTACTGAGTTTGTCTACACGTTCTGCTTATTTTCAACCCTGTGCGATCAAAATTGAAAATTTGATGAGGTTTTAAAATTCGTACGTTATATTTTGACCACCTTGTAGAAAGTAAACACCAACCAAATCAAAGTAACATTTGTAAAATTCATATCTTTATAATTTTCTGGAATATTTAATCTAACTAGAGATTGAGTTTTAAAGTAAGGAAAACTATGAATTACACTATCACAAAGTGAAACAAGTTAGTTACGATTGAATACGTTAAAATATAATTGTAGTAAATATTGTAATAAGTATGAAACATAACAATATTTGTACAAAGTAAGTCATCAAAGAGTTTAAAAAAAACAACATTTATTGGAAATATTTAAAAAATTCCATTTTTATGAAGATAAGAAATTCTAAATTTTATATCTTCATAATTATTTGGAATATTGGAGATATTCTAAAATATTATGGATTCATTTTTGAAATGTTGATTCATAATTATATCGTAATTAAAAATTAAAAAGAAGTAAACCATTTTTTTGCTCTTTACATATCCCTTCTTGCAGTTGAATGTTTCAATAATTAAATAATTGGAATATTTGATTATGTTTTCAAATAAGTATTCGAAAACTTCTATTTAAAAAGGTTCCATCTTTACTAATATTGACAAACAATTTGATTTAATTTATATAAAATATACTCATTTAAGTTTTGAAATATTTATATTTTTTTAAATATTTTAAATCGAAGTAGCATGATATTCAAATCTTATAATAAATTAAATAAATAATAAATAAATAAATAAATAAATTCATTATTTTCCAATGACTAAATTTGGTACATAGTATAGGAATCGTCAGAAATAATAGGTATAGAACTATAAGTAAAAATATTTGGCATATCAGTAATCATGTTAACATGTTAATGTTGCAGATAAAGCAAAATTAAGGTTAAATTTAAAGAAATATCACTCTCTGTCAAAGTATTCTCCATATGAATAAAATGCAGCCTTCTCAAGAAAATTTATCACCGATTTTTTAAATACCATTTTTTGCTAATTATTGTTATTGCACTTAATAACCACTTTGAAATTAAAACTCAATTGTGTCAAAAGTATCTTCACGTGGTGAAACATATTTAACTTTGTGTTTAAAAGAAAACACTTGAGAATGACTCAAAGTCGGAACTAGTTAAAATTTTTAAAAAATTAAAATTTTTAGTGAAATACAGGGATGGGCGGCGTCAACAATGTCACGTCGATAATGCCATTGTCGACGCGTCGAATTTTACGTCGGCGTCGACTATTTGGACAACGTTCCTGACGTCGACAATCGTTTTAGTTAGTATAACATTTGAACTAGTTAGCCTATTGCGATGCGATAACCTATAAGTTAACGAGTATCCAAAACTTTCAAAATCATCCAAAACCGCAACATATAAATTGTAATAACATAACCTTTAAATAGTATTGTTGACATTGTCGACATTATTGACGTTCTCGACAATGGGCCCGTTCATGAAAATGTTCAACATTAAACATGTTTGGATTTGTTTGAAATGTATGTTGGTATCTAATGAACGGTACTCTGGTCGATCTATTTTGTAGGATTGCAAAAATTCCAAACACGTTTACAATTAACAATCCGGTCATCAGATAATTCCCTAACAGAGGGCCTCTCCAAAATATCTAAACCAGCAAATTTTGAAGAGAGACACCCTCTACAAGCGTGAAAGTATAATGGAAGAAAAGAAACCCTAATTTTATGGGGTGTTTATCTTACAATTTATGACCTTATCTGAATAGCAGGTAGTTTCGCTTTTTTCCTTTTTTAGAGCGTTTTAAACGGTCGTTCATGTTTATTTGATGACTCCAACAATTTATCACATTAGTTAATATGTTATGCAATAGTATTATTTGGTTATGTTTTAATAAAATCAATTAAAAAAAGCACGCTAATCTAGCACGCTAATCTAGCAAAATAAGGTTATGATTGATCATCTAACGAGTGTTTCCAATCCCAGATTAAGCATAAAATAAAATTTTGAGTTTAGAAAAGCCGGAAAATTTGGCCCGGGCGCGTAGCTCAGCAAAGCGACTGAGACAAATTAGGCTTTTCTAAACTGCTTATTTCTTTAATTTCTTTTGGTAACTTGTTGTACATTTTTATTGCTACTGTTAATGGACCATTGCCCACTTGAAATGTCCTAAATGGTGGTACATTCAGTTCATTGGCGTTTCTTATGGGGTACTTATTAATATCACAGACTCGATTTAATTTTGATATATTTTTCTTTACGTATATGACACGTTGAAGTATATATATGGAATGCACGGTTAAAATGTTATATTTTACAAAGTAAGGACGACACGACACTCTAAAATTTAATTTAAAAATACTTCTAATAATTCTCTTTTGGCTTATCAGCACACTGTTTATGTGTTTAGAACTACCCCAGCACATGATACCATAAGCCAAGATAGAATGAACACATCCATAATAATAGGATAATAAGGTTTTCGAGTTAACGAATCCTCCTAGTTGCCTTATGCAATAATTTCTTGTTCCCAAAGTATTTTTTAATTGTTTGATATGGGATTCCCAATTTAAGTTACTGTCTATAGTTATTCCTAAAAATTTTACTGAGTCACTCTAAATTATTGACGTGTTATTCGATTTTATTAATAGGCTGTAGTTGTTTTGAATTCCTTTAGGATTGAACACTATTTAAGAGGTTTTCCGACCATTTAATACAAGGCCATTGCTGTTACACCATGATAAAACAAGTTGAACAGTATTATTTGCTTCTACTCTAAGCTGATCAGCTGACTTGGATGTTATGATTGCAGATGTATCATCAGCAAACAAAATTACGGAACAGTTGTCTACGCTGGAAACGATATCATTCACGTGTATGATGAACAACAATGGTCCCAAAATGCTTCCCTGAGGAATTCCAGTAGTTATATCGGCTATCTGATAATAGTTGTTGCTCTCCATCATTCAGCCGTACGCGCTGCCGCCTCCCCGACAAATAAGACCTCACCCAGTTTCAGGGTGTTCCGCCCAAACCATACGTATATAGTTTATCTAGTAGTAATGCGTGGTTTATTGTATCAAAAGCCCTCGGTAAATCAAAAAATATTCCAAGTGATTTGTGCTGGTTGTTGAAATTCTCGATAAGCTTTTGATAAAAAATTAAAATGGCATCCTGTGTAGATTTTCCCTTGGTAAAGCCAAACTGGCGCGGAGACAGCAGCCCAAATATATTTGATTGTTTTATTTTTTAATAAATTATTTTTAACTAACTTATTATATCATTAATAGAGTATCCAAAAACTCTTTCATTTATATCACAACTGAAGCGGAGAGCTCCAAAATAGTTATTAACAAATATTTGACGTGTAGTTTTTTCCTGTGTAAAGATTGAAAAAATGATGTTCTGTTTATATTATTGTTCAATTAAATAATATTATGAATAGATAACGCAATATTAATTAATGCTGTAAGACCATACTAAAAACTAGTTTAAGACCATACTAAGAAATTGTTTTTGGTATATTTAGAGATTGAAATAATCCGGTATCATTAATGTTATATTTTGAAATATTCACAGAAAATTACAAACCACTGACCATTGTCAATCATCAATTGTTTAAATAACCGGGAAACTGTTATGATAGACGCATCATCATTGTTTATACAGAGAGTTTTATGTAACAGCGAACATTTTCATAACGATTTTTCATTTAAGTATGCATACGTTGTACATTTTCCGACGGAACGTCGGAATTCAATTTAAAGCAATAAGCGAGTGTTTTCAACTCCCAGGCTAAGCATGAAGTAAAATTTCGAGTTTAGAAAAGCCTGAAAATTTGGTTTGGTCGCGTAGCGCGAAGCGCGGAGCGGCCAAACCAAATTTTCAGGCTTTTCTAAACTCGAAATTTTACTTCATGCGCCACCGGTACAAAACACTGATTCAATGTAAAGTTAAGCAGCGTGCTTTAAACTTTGTAATATGTCAGTGTTTAATACGCGTGGCGCATGAAGTAAAATTTCGAGTTTAGAAAAGCCTGAAAATTTGGTTTGGCCGCTCCGCGCTTCGCGCTACGTCACCAAACCAAATTTTCAGGCTTTTCTAAACTTGAAATTTTACTTCATGCTTAGTCTGGGAGTGGAACACACTTATCTTAAGTTTCAAACTGAACTCTTTTAAAAAAACAACGATTATCAAAAGATTTACCGCATATACGCTGTAATTGGGACGTGTATACTTGAAAGAAAAACTCCCTGTATTTACAAGTTGAAGCATTAATTGCGATTGATTGGCTACGATTTGTAATGGTCATATAGGCAACCAAGTTTACACATAACCTAAAAATTAAAGGTGTCAAATCGTATTGGATGCTTTGGTTTGATAATTAGCATATACGAATATGAACATTGAAAATGTTCGGTGTTACATAAAACTCTCTGTACTTGTATTTTTGTAACTTTAAAAAAATAAATTTATGAAATGAAATACTAGCATTTTTTTCAATAAATTATTTTTAACTAACTTATTATTTCATTAATAGAGTATTTAATAACTCTTTCATTTCTTTCAGAACTGAAACTAAGAGCTTCAAAATAGTTATTGACAAATATTTGACATGTATTTGTATTTCTGTTCATAATATTGTTTAATTGAATAATATTATGAATAGATGACGCAATATTAATGAATATAGTAAGACTATACTAAAAACCAGTTTAGGACCATACTAAGAAATTGTTTTTGTTATATTTGAAGATTCAATTAATCCAGTATCATTAATATTATATTTTAATATAATCACAGTGAATTGCAAACCACTGATCATTGTTTCGAGTTGTTGCTTTCTTTACCGTCGGAAAGATTCACACCTGAACATGTTTAAGCGCGTTTCTTTCCGTCGGATACCATAAGACTCATAAAATTACATACACGTTTAGTTGTATCTAAATAAATTCAAATTGGATTTGTTTAACTTATTAATTTATTAAGCGTTTTACTGCTACTGAAAACTACGTTACCTTGTTTGAATTAAAATATTAGTACACTTCTGTGCAATAAAATTAAGTACAAGTCTCATAACTATTATTCACAAAATTCTAGTTCTATAATTCGGGTCTGTGTTAATTGCTTGGCAGCAGTTTCAATAAATGACAAAACACCATAACTCGGAAATAACACCTTCATTAAAAAACTAAAACTAAGACCTTTCGAAAAAACGCTCGTAATAAATACAACAAAGGCAAAATAGAAAAACCATCTTCTAATTTAGTTAGAATTCAAATTTTTTAATTGTTCTCGGCATTTTGTAACTAACTATAACATATTTTGTGTGCTAAATTTAATTGCACAGAAGTGCACATCTGATTTTCGGGTCTTACTAGTAGATTAAACGTCACAATATCAGAGTTGTTTCTACGATTCCATTCTTCAACGATTTCTCAATTCACTGCCGTAATTAAATAGCGGTATTTCATCATACAGGGATTTTTTATTTTAAGTATACGTATTTCAAATTCAGCTAATTTTCTGTAAATCATTAGATATTCTTCTATTTTTTAAGTTCAATTTGAAGCTTTAAACGAGTATTTTCCACTCCCAGACTAAGCATGAAGTAAAATTTCGAGCTGAGAGAAACCCAGTGACAAATTTTCTGGGCTTTTCTAAACTCGAAATTTTACTTCATGCGCCACGCGTATGAAACACTAAAATATTGTGAAATCGATGTATACTCGAACTTCACTTGAAATCTGTGTTTTATACGTGGTCGCTGAAGTTAGAAATACACTGAAAAGATTTTTTTAATAAGCAATAATCGAAAAATTTAAATAACAAAATATTTACAATATTCTTCGTTCATTCTTAATTCAGGTCAAATATTACAATGTATAAATTTTAAATGTGTATTAATTTAATTATTAATTAACATAAAATTGATAATTGCATCAATGGCACTTAATGGGTTAAGGTACCAGTACTTTTGAAAACATAGCTATTTATTCGATAGTGGAATATCGTTTCCCCCCGACTTAATTGTTGGGGCAGATAATAGTTGAGCGTTCATTTTCACCTTGATTTTAGTTTAAATAAAATATGTAATACGTTCAAAAACATAATCCTTCGCCTGAAGAAGCCACAGTGGGGCGATACAATTGTCCTGACTACAAGAAAGTGTTTTTGAAAGTAACACTTATTTTATTTAAACTAAAATCATAGTTATTCAACGAATTAAAATTAGCTTCACTATAAAACAAAACAAAGATACATTACATTGAATTGAAAAAGCACTGCCAACACGATAGAAAAATACATATGTATTAACAACGAGTGTCTATAAACTGTCGGCATTATTTAAAGCCATACGATTCGGTGAAGCTCGCAAACTTCAAATAAATTTAATTATATGATTAATTACGATGTAAATTTCTGAATTCAGATCCTACTGGGATGCCGACAGTTTATAGACACTCGTTAGTAAACAAAAAAGTGATGAAAGTAACATCTTTTGAAATTTCAGAAATGCGTAACTAATGAGATCTTTGCAAGACGGTCAGATTTTCACATTATTGATGTATCAAACGAAGTTACATTACATGTTTTACTTTAAGACAATGCGATTTGCATTTCTCCGAAAGACCCACTGTATAATGTCCACTGCATTGCGTATAGGGAGAAACTCACAAGAAGACCATTTTCGAAGAATGTATACTGCAAATGCTGACTAATTTAAAATAAATTGTTGAATGATATTTCTTTGTAGCCTAATAATAAATCTCATTAAATTGAGCTGACCAAATGGACTGGTTCACCAGGATAATGAAATATTTGCAACGATTAAATCTTTTGACGTCATTAAATTCAAATAATACATTTTAGAAGGGCTGAATAACAAAATATACAGAGATATTTTTTAAGTATACCTATCATAGTAATTTAAATGTTAGGTGAATTTGCAGGAATTCGTTGTTTTTATAAAAGCGGTCAATTTAAATTAGTGTCGCTTCATAATTAAGCATGAAATAAGATTTCGAATTTGCAAAAGCCTGAAAATTTAGTGACTATTAACATTTCTAAGAAAAAATACTATTTAATCCTATAAAAATACCTGTATTGTATGTAGAACTTTTAATTAAAATTAAAATTCAAGGTGGCGCAAAAGTAATGACACGATGTTCTAAGGCTATCATTTTTATCTAAATGAAAACAATTGCTTCTATTTGTGGATTATGTTTATTTGGTCCTTTACAATTTTTCTGTCCAGTCGAAAAAATAATATCAGTTAAGTGGCCGCCGCCAGAGTTGATGCACATTAGGGCTCGTTTTTTGAGTATTTTCCATCACTTTTGGCTATAGATTTGCCACTTCTTTTTCAATGTTCATTTTTAGGGCCTGTAAAGTCTGTGGCTTGTTCTCATAGATGCGTTACTTTGCAATATCCCAAAGAAAGAAATCGGAAACTATCAAATCAGTTGATCTTGCGGCAAATGCAAATCGTCAAAACGAGCGCTTCCAGGCTGCACAACTCGGCCTGAAACCGCTTTCTTGAGGAATGTAGTGCGTTTTTGAGAAGTATAGGGCTGCATTGTTTATTGGTGTGTATTTTACATCTGTGTACTTCACAAATATCAAAATCCTAATGAGATAAATCGGCATTTGCAAAAATGAATGCATCTTCTGATAGGGTCTTTACTTTTGCTCCACCTTGTACATATACAGGGTGGCGCAAAACTACCGATATGGTTTGGATGTTTATTAACTTTTTAAATTTATTTATATTTTATCTTTTTATTTCAGAATTTTGTGAAGAAAACTTGAGGAATTTAAAATGGAACAGTACACAACAGAACAGCGATCAAAAATTGTTGAATTTTATTTTGAAAATCAACCGTCAATTGTTTTGACGCAGCGTGCTTATCGTCGTTTTTTTTTTAATGTGCGTACTGGACCTTCAGTATCAACAATAAACCGCCTAGTTGCAAATTTTCGACAACATGGTACATTGCACATGTTCCCGTATAAGGTTCAGCTTGTGCAAGAATTAAAGCCGATAGACTACCAACAACAGCTTGATTCTGCCATTTCATTCCGACAAAAGCAGAAGAAAATCGCGATTTCATTAACAATTTGATAATGAGCAATAAAGACCATTTCCAATTGAATGGTTTCGTAAACAAGCAAAATTGCAGGATATGGGCTACGGTGAATCCAAGAACAGTTCATCAATGACAATTACACCCACTTAAGTATACTCTTTGGTGCGGTGTATCGTCCAATGATCCTTGGTCCATATTTTTTTGAAAATGCACATGGCGCCTCAGTTACGGTTAATCGTGCTGAATATCGAACGATGCTGGACAATTTTTTTAAGCTAGCTGTAGAAAACCATCCACAGTTGTGGTTCCAACAAGATGGAGCCACAGCCCACACTGCAAGGGACACAATGGCTCTGTTACGGGACCTCTTTGGCGAAAGCATTATTTTGCGCAGAAGCGATTTCAATTGGCCCCCACGTTCACCGGATTTAACAGCTCCAGACTGTTTTCTTTGGGGTTATTTGAAAGGAAGGGTATACGTAAATAAGCCAGCGACCATACAAGAGCTAAAACAAAACATTCGCAATGAAATTCAAGCCATAACACCGGACATTTTACGAAAAGAAAATGTACTAGAAAGAGCACGAATGTGCGAAGCCGAAAATGGCTACCACTTGCGGGATACATTTTTCATACTTATAAAAAAATATTCCCTATTAATATACTGTATAACAAAAAAATAATAATAATAATTAACCATTAAATAAAAAAGTTATTAAACATTAAAACCATATCGGCAGTTTTGCGCCACCCTGTATATTTAATCATGTTTCACCAAGTGATTAATGAGAACATAGTGAAAATAATATAAAACTTTGTTTTGCTAAATTCTTTTCACGCCCAAAATAAATGCATTAATTTGTCATTAATAACGAAATCCGTCGTATTTTTTTTTAATCTTCTAATTTTATTTATAAAAATATTGAATATTTCTAGTTCAATTGTATTTAATTGTATTTATAATTTTAATATATCCTTCATTCTTTTATCCGTAATGTTACTTCCAGTCATTCAATGTCCATGTTTCTAACGTAAAAATAGAGTTTATTCATTTGTAAATAAGTTTTATTTATTTAATTTACTTTAATATAATATTGTGCAATATTAAGGAATAATGTGCAATTGTTGTATAATGTGAACTATTAAAGATTTCAGTTACTCATTTATAATTTGACTCAGGGCAGAAATATTTTAATTGGACCGCACAGGCAGGTATGTATTATCAAATTTAACATCAAGAATTAATATGGATGACTCTAAAAGTGCATTTTTATATTAGTATACATCAAAAATGCATCTTAAATATTTATCGTCCAGTGTTTTTAGGTCCTCAGTTTCAGTGGTGATATAAATGTATGTATGGCATAGCTAATGGAGCATTTTTTTAATACAAATTTAAAAATGTCTACACAGGATTTTTTTCATTTGATTATTATTAATTTAATAATTATAATAATTATATAAAACATAAAACGAACAAAATAAATAATTGAATAATTGTGGTAGGCTGTGATTTATACTAAGTTTAGGCAGTGGCGTATATAAAGGGGTAGTTAGGGAGTTATAACCCCCCTCTCTCCCGAAATTTTAATATATAATTGTAGTTATAAGGTATTTTCAGTTTTCGATGCAATTTGTTTGTTTATTAAGAAGTCATAACCCCATCATAACCTACATTTTTTTAACTTTTCTAAACTCGAAATTTTACTTTATGCACCACGCGTGTAAAACACTAAAAAATTATGAAATTTATGTATATTCAAACTTCACTTGAAATCTGTATTTTATACGCGTGACGCATGAAGTAAAATTTCGAGTTTAGAAAAGCCCAGAAAATTTGTCTTGGGTCGTTGCGCGACCCTAGACAAATTTTCACGGGGCTTTTCTAAACTCGAAATTTTACTTCATGCTTAGCCTGGGAGTGGAAAGTTTTAATAGTATGTTTTAAACTTTACTTGAAATCAGTGTTTTATTCGCGTATGTTTTTAGGCTTTTCTAAACTCGAAATTTTAGTTTATGCTTAATCAAGGATTAGAAACACTCGTTAAAAGCTTCAAATTGTACACATTTATAAAATAAACGAATGGCTGAAAATGTACATCGGGATATGTATCATATACAAGGGTGATCAAAAAGTAAGGTTACAAAATGTACACGTTTCATTGCGGACTTTGTAACCTTACCTTTCGATTATCCCATGTACTTAAAAAATCGTTATATAGAAATTGTTTTTCTTAAAACCAATTTATTCCTTATTTATATGGGTGTTGTCAAGCAGTTTATATATATATATATATATATTTTTTTAAATGTTGGTTGAATATTTCGGGGAAAAACTTGACCTATAATAAAATCCCCCCAATGAGTCTTAATAATAATAGTTTATTTTTGTGGTAGCGATTTATTTTGTTACAATTTTTATTTTATTCTTACATTTCTGTCATTTGTGAAAAAATCTGACGTGATACGAAATATTCGAGGCTATTTTTCGAATCTTTGCAAAAAAATCATTCAGATACACCCATTCATTTAAAAACAACAGAATATTTTTGTAGTTTTGATAGAGATACATATTAAATAGGCGTTAGTGGCTGAATGGTTAAACCTATGCCAAAAACAAAACAAAACAAAAAAAAATATTATTGTACTTGTTTTATTTACACGTTTATTTACAACAGAAAAAAATGAAAAATTGCAGATCAGTGTTATTTTTGAATGAGTGTATAACAAATAGAAAACAACCATCATTGAGCCGTCAATTTTTGATATGAAATGTCAGTTTCGATGTTATTTATAAATTACAACTACAATGTCTAGATGATATGTTAATTGTGGAAAATAATTGTAATAATTGTCGGTGTTGATATGTATTACGTGTATTACGTAATTTATTTAGGCATAAATTGTAATTTTCCACATAAATTGATATTTTATCCATAGATTATCATATCCATGTACAGGGTAACTCGAATAGTTAGATAAAATTTGACATACATGTCATAACCACTGTTTCGGAGAAAATAACAATGTCATTAACAGATCATGGCTAGCTTGATTAGATTGAGACAAAGACATATTTTAAAATAGCAAGCAATTGAAAAACGCCTGATATCTTCCAAACCAATCAAGTTAACCATGATTTGTTTACGTGATTATTAGTATCTCAGAAAAAGAGGTCATGAAGTTTATATCAATTTTTTGATAACTCTTCAGGTTACCAAGATACCCTATAAAAACATCGAATTTGGGCCACCCTGTACATTGCCATTATTCTTACAAATTCTTATGATTTGATTTTATCCTGAACCGTTCATCATTTTAGAAAGAATATTTTTGCTGCAGGTATTAGATAATCAAAAATTAGTCGAGTGCTTCAAATAATTTTGTATGATGATAAATTATAAATTATTATTATGTCTCAGGTTTACTCTTAATTTATAATTATACATGTTATTTAGGCAGTTTTTCTTTTAGGTATACATATCCCAATTATATGCTTTAAATCTTCAGATATTCGTTATTTTTTTTAAGAGGTCAATTTACAGCTTTGAACGAGTTTTTTCGTTCCCCGGCTGAGCATGAAGTAAAATTTCGAGTTTAGAAACGCCTAAAAATTTGGATTGGTTGCTTCGCGAAGCGGAGCGACCAAACCATATTTTCTGGCTTTCCTAAACTCGAAATTTTATTTCATGCGCCACGCGAATAAGACACTGATTTCACTTATTAACAATATTTCATTGTTTTTAGTGTTTAATACGCGTGGCGCATGAAGTAACATTTCAAGTTTAGAAAAGCCTGAAAATTTATGAAATAAAATACTAACTTAAATTCCCCTTCCTCCTTCCTACTACAAAAATCTATTTATGCTACTGCTTTAAATAATAAAGCATATTTTTGATACATGTTTCGATTAGGGCTAGGAATTTTCGTAATTTAAGTAATCGAATATTCATTAAACAATAAAGCAAATGTTTGATACATGATTTGATTATGGATGGGAATATCGCAAATAATTCAAAACCATATTTAAATACACGAAAATTCAAATATTTAAGTGATTCTAATATTACATAATTTATACCTTTTTGGATATTTAACCAGATCTTTATTAATATTAAAATAGAATAAATTGTTATTAATTCGACAAGTTTAATTAATATAGCTTATTTTTGTAGCATTTTAGACTATAATGTTGTAGAAAGAGGCTTCAAAATTAATGTTTGCAATTCATTTTGTAATTTATTGATAGACTAAAGCCACTCATTTCCTGTTTAATGTAATGTAAAATGTTTATGTAAAAGAGACACACTTCGTTAAAGGTATCTACTTGATAGACTTTATGTTGACTACAATTTTCAACGTTTCACTATCCCATCATAGCACTACTTCTAAAGTAGTTCACATGAGCAAACAGATTGGTCCCCTAATAAACCAAATAAAATCCGCCATTCATAAATTTTCCACCCCTTGAGGGCCATTATCCTTTCACCCTTAATCCGCATTCGCTACCATTTTGCCGCCAACTCTAAAACCCGAAATCCCCCTCGAGCCGAAATAACATTTTAATTAAGGGCCGACCGACCCGTATCATTTCCTCGTCCCTCCCGAACCACGTCAGAAAAATTAATTTCGCTACTTCAACCCTCACGCCTGATTTAACCAAAAAAAAGAAAAAAACACCACCGACCTCACCAAAGATAAAAAAGACCACAATCACCACACATCTGTCAATGTTAACCTTCCCGTGGCCCGTTCTCGATTGGCTGTTGGTGTGCAACAAAAGCGGGATCACCAATCCAGCGGTGCTCGCCGTCCGCACGGATTAAACGAGGACGGCTGTATTGTTAATCCGTGTTTTATTGTTGCGGAATTTGCATTGTATGTTAAGTTTGTTAAAGGCGTAACGGACATGTGGACCAATCACCGGGGACCTTTTATATTATGGTACGTAATGGGAAAAATTATGGACGAGCCTTTTCTTTGTGCTCTTATAAATCCTGTTTTCTTGAATATATTATTACCCGGACTGAGAAGGACTCTGGTCTGGTAAACACGGTCCCCAGACGGTGGAATAATTAACGATTTAATTAACCTTGTGTGTAAATACTAATTTTATAACAGCTTGTTTGCCGCAGAGTCTGGTTTTTAGTTGTGTTCCTCGTCTGACTGCTCATTCATAGCTCCTTTCATATTGATGGTTTTATTCATTTATTGTGAATCACATTTCTTAATTTGCAAATGTGAATAATGTATTTATATTAAAAAAAAAAACATTAGGCGTTTTAGCAAGCGTTACTACACCCTGTCTACCTTTAACAAGAAACACATTTCGGAGGGGGTTGTAAAAAGTTCGATATCAATTTTTAGAGGTTTTCGGTTTCGGTTCAGCTGCAAGTGATTTTTATTTCATATTAAAAAAAAATGTGTCCATCATAGCACTGACCTCATTATAGATATGATGATTTAAATATTAAGAATATGGAAAAGTGTCTCAAACTAAATTTATTCTACTTTTATTATTATTATCGCCTTTACAAAATAAATATTATTTACATTCGTTCGCTGTATCTTAGTAAATATCTATCACATCTTAGCAGTATACAGGGTTATTCAAAATGGAGGAACAGATTTCAAACATTTATTTCTTTCAAATTACAAAAGATAGAAACACAATTCCAACGTTCCTGAATAGAGAAAAATTATTTTTTTTATGGATTCAATATGAGCACTATGTGTTACACGACAAATATCGAAACGATGGCTCATTTCTTGCCACACACGAAACAGCTGCTCTTAAGTTATTCAATTCAAAATTTACAGCTTCAACAATTCGATGCTGCAGATTTTCAAGAGTGTCAGGCATAGGGGGGATAATAACGGTCTTTTACGTTACCCCACAGATAAAAATCACAAGGAGTGAGTTCTGGACAATCAACATGACAAGCAACAGCGCCAATGCGGTCGTGGCTAGAACTTCTGCCTAAATTGTTCAAATTTTAAACTTTTGTCTGTCCTGGAACGTTGCAATTATGGTTCTACCTTTTGTAGTTTGGAAGAAATACATATTTGAAATCTATTTTTCATTTTGAATAACCCTATATATTTTTAACTTTACTTTAAATCATTGGTTAATACGCGTGGCGCATGAAGTAAAATTTCGAGTTTAGAAAAGCCCCGTGAAAATTTGTCTCGGGTCTACTACTTGTGTTTATTAATTTCATTACGGTTAGCATGTCTACCATATCATCCCTGTCAGATTTAAGTTCGCTCATAGTATCTTCCCTGACAGTGATTACTTCGAACCCTAAGACATTCTAAGGAGTCGAAGACCTAGAGTTTTTCAAATCAGACATACCCAGTGATTTTTATTTAGCGCGTAGCGCGAAGCGCTGAGCGACCAAACCAAATTTTCAGGCTTTACTAAACTCGAAATTTTACTTCATGCGCCACGGGTATTTAACACTGAAAGCACTGAAATATTGTGAACAAGTGAACTTCACTTGAAATCAGTGTCTTGTACTCGTGGCGCATGAAGTAAAATTTCGAGTTTAGAAAAGCCTGAAAATTTGGTTTGGCCGCTCCGCGCTTTGCGCTACACGGCCAAACCAAATTTTCAGGCTTTTCTAAACTCGAAATTTTACTTCATGCTTAGCCTGGGAGTGGAAAACACTCGTTTAAGTCTTTTATAATTTCTAATAAGCTTTCTTTTTCTTGTTCTGTGTAATTCTGTCCTATTCCACGGTTATTCTCCATAATTATAAGAAATTATACTAAATTTTCAATTTGATTGACAATTTAATTTGAAATATTAACAAATCAATTTAACAAATTATTGGTTCCAGCTGTGGCCACAATAAAAATGTATAATTTCAGTATGTAATCTACGAATTAAATTAATTATTTCTATAATTGCTATTTATTTGGTAGGTTTGCTTTATAATACGCAATTTTATTTGCCCATTAGTTTACTAGGTAAATAAATTTACTCCACAAATAGTTATATAATGATTTATTAATCGTTCGCATAAAACATATTTTTTAGTATCGAAAAAATCAAATTATGTCAAAAGTGATAATTCATGTAAATAATGACGAATCTCGAAAAAATGTACAAAACAAAATCTGATGAAAAATTTAATAAAAACTTTAATAAAAAATGCATAAAAAAAATCTAGAAATATAAAAAAGGCGAGACAGCTCGCCTTCTACAAATATAGTTTTAATTATTGAAACTTTCAACCTAAATTGACAATTCTGATATCAGATGACATTTTCGATAATTTGAACATTTTTGATAATTTTACATTGTTTAAACTTTTTGACGTAAATAAATTTTTTTTAAATAAGATGATTTTTTTAACATTTTTTACATTTCTAATATTTTTGACATTTAAAGTTACTTTTGATTAACAATGACAGTCTAGACATTAAATTGCGTTTTTGACATTAACGGCCGTAGTAATAGACATAGCTCAATTCTCGGATTAATCTAGGATTGATGAATCCTGGATCCGCGGATGTTTATTAATGTATCCAATAGTCACGGATTCGGGTGATTTCGTCGAATGCTTGAATTAATCCCGAATCTAGTGACATTTGGATATCACCAAATTTGTATAGGCAGCCCCAGTGGCGGTTTTAGTCAGTATTGTTAGTTGTCGGTAATAACTTAACCTAGATTTGTGTTTTTATTATTGTTATTGTTTGGTGTATCCCAAGAGTATTAATTTATTTCCGTGATATATATTATTTTTTGGTGAAAATGGAAGAGTGTACATTAGTGAAGGACTACCTTTTATTGGAAAATAAAGAGACGAACAATGCGACAGTTCAAGACAGTTTAAGACATTCCCAGACATTAACGGTGCTGTACAATTCCCAACCAAACCAACAACGGCCTTACATAAAACAGCATTTGTAAAAGTAATGTAGAAAGTATAGGTTTTGATAATTAATTAGCCACTGTAATAGGTTTAAAGGAAGACCACAATTGTTTAAGTATTGTAACTGTTCTGCTACTAATAGTAATAAAACCTGTACAATAATATCTTAAGAAAATCTGTATCTTCTCTTAAATTATTCTCCATTAAAAAATTCAAATGGATTTTACACATTTCTGTATGTAATAAATTTAAAAAGCAAGGTTGTTGATGATTTTTTTGTGAATTTATAGGTTAGATATAATAATACACACATTTTGGGCAATCGATCATTTACCAATTCATTAACGTAATCAAAATATTCGTCACGGAATGCGGCTGATTCCATTTTAACAATAAATATTAAAAATATTAGCTTTTATATAAAGAATAATTTGACAACCAACGAATAATCTAAGATTAATCTTGGTTCGGAGAGGATTATTTAAAGGAGGATTATTTTAATTGAATCTAAGATTATGTCGACTATTTTATACGTTTTTACGCGATCCGAGAATTAATACTCAATCCCGGATCAATCCCTGAAAATTAATGACCAGTATTATGGTTTTTATATTTTTGACATTTTAGATATTTTTGTAATTTCAATATTTTTGTTTTTTTTTGACATTTTAGATATTTTTGAGATTTTGTCGATTTTTTAAATTTTTATCAGATTTCGATATTTTCAAGAATTTATAAAATTTTCTTCAAATTTTTAATATTTCCAGATATTTCTGGATTAATAAAATGTTAAATACTTTGTGATTTTTTGATGTTTTCATCTATTTATAAAATTTTCAATATTTCCAATTTTTCGTTAATTTATAAGTGACATAAAAATATGTCAACTGTGATATAAATGCCAATGTGCAATGTCAAATGTCTAATGAACTTCAATTGATGTCAGTGGTTTAGCCGTGTGGAGTAAATGTTGGCTAGCGGCGGATTGTGTCACCTGTTATCTGTCAATTTTGACATTGTATTATTTTTAATCTGTCAATAATTTTCACCTAATTTGTCAATTTTAACTTTTTATTAATTAAAATCTGTCAACATTTTTCACCTAATTTGTTAGTTTTGACATTTTTGATACAGTTTTAACTTTAGTTAAAATCAGTGTTTTATGCGGGTGGCACATGAAGTAAAATATCGAGTTTAGAAAAGCCCCCGTAAAAATTTGTTTCGGATCGCTGCGCGACCTTGGACAAATTTTCTACGCGGGGCTTTTCTAAACTCGAAATTTTACTTCATGCTTAGTCTGGGAGTGGAAGACACTCGTTAGTTTAAAACATGTCACAACTATCAAAATGTGTGTCGCAAGTGTTATAACTAAAAACAATAACATGACCGTCTAATAATATATTTCAAATAATAGTTGTCTCAAGTTGACAATAATCGGCTGACACCGATTTGTGTCAAGTTTGATACATTGGACCAATTGTCATTTCAGTTGACAAGATAGACTTATGTCTGCTGACGGCGACTCATGTCAAGTTGACACAATGGACTAAACGTCGACTGTCGTCATCTTAAGTCAAGTCGACGCGATAGACTAATGTCAATCAATCAAGTGACTTACAGTCATAATGTCACAATAGTGAAAATACAGTCGATAATAATAATTTAATGACAAAATCATATCATAATTATAAGACAGTTAACCAAGTGACGTACAGTCATAATATCGCAATAATGAATTTACAGTAATTCACTGTAAATTCATTATTGCGATATTATGACAAAAATGACGAAATCCTGTTTATTCTCAAAAAAAAGAGGTGGAACTAAAACTCACTTTTTTTTCAAAGCCGAATGAGAACTAAAATTTCTAGGTAAAAAAAAATCAGAATTAGTCTTAATCGAGTGAGGAGACCTCGAGACAAATATTTCCGCAAACAGTTTTGATTTTAAAACTGCAAAATATGTAGAAACTGTTGTAGTATTAAACAAGTGCTTACGTGCGTGTTTGAACCGAAATAAACCGATTTTTTTTTTTCAGTTCAGTTCCGGTTATCGTTCCGACAAAAATGACGGTTTTTTTAAAGCCCTGGTTTTAATGGCAAAAATAGTTTGCTCTTACAGGGCTGCTTTTACAATTTTGGAGAGAGTTTAACCCCCATATTTATCTTTAATACAGCGGCGTAAGTAGAGTGTGCAATTAATGTCGCCTTATGGTATGGGTATAATAAGCATTAATGACATGAAAAGCCAAATTATGCTTTTCTAAACTCGAAAGTTTACTTCATGCGCCACGCGTATAAACCACTGATTTAAAGTGAAGTTCAAAACAGAGCCGCGCCAAGGTATGTTGCCGCCGGGGTGCAAGGCAAAAATTGCCGCCTCCGTTAAATGTGAAAAGAGGGGATAGAGAAAACTTAATAATACAATTTAGGTTTATGAATTAAATACAATTAACTTATTTTTTTGAAAATTCATTTATCAAATCTGACATGTCTAAATCTGCAGCAATTTTTTTTCTATACTAATTATACTTAAATAGGACATGCTGGATCTCAAATAATTGAGAGCTGAAGCCACTGTTACAGGAATTTTCAAAAATATCACATAAATCTAATGCATTTATATCAGAGTCTTTTCTTACATTATCCGTTAATGTAATTCGTAAATTCATGCAATATTTAATTCTATTATTTCTAGCTAATTCTGATAATAAATATATATATTTTATGTAAAAACTGATATTTGTCATTATGCACTTTCATGAATTTAAATCGTTCATGAAAACATTAAAGAACAGCGGACCAAGATGCGATCCTTAAGGGACATCAGATATTACTTGAATGGGGTTAGAAGTGCAGTAACCAATACGCACAAATTGTACCCTGTTCGATATCTTAAGAACGGATCCATTGCAGAAATATACCGTCAATGCCAGTAAACCGCAGTTTATTTATTAATAGTTTATGGTCTACAGAATCGAAAACTCTCGAGAAGTCGGTTTTGTAGCATTTCTATTGTTTTCGGTACTGCTTTATCAGATTTTTGCATTAATATACTTACAATATTAACTTAAATAATATATTGTAACAAATTCCAACGAAACATAAACTTAAAGCAATTTATTTGTAATATAAGTGATTTAGCTATATTTCTGGTATTTGCGTCCCTTGATAAAATTTAGTGGGCGCCAAGCTAAGAGGGCTCTTAGCATCGACGCTTCGGGCTAATGAAGGCCTGCCGCCCCCAAGATCTGATGCCCGGGTGCTTGGCGCGGCCCTGGTTCAAAATATACTACTTGGTACGCATGTGAATGATGCCTGAATATTTTTTAGCTGTATATGTTGAAAAATGTCAGGTATTATTAGGGATATCCACATTGAAAAGAAAAATTCCCCCCATACAAAGAAAAGACAAATAAAACGGAATTTTTGATTTCTGAGCTTTTAAAAACGTCATAAATGCCAAAACGTCTTTTAAATGTCTGAATTAATTATTTATATAAAAAACTGCTTAAAAAAAAAAAACGAGGTGCGGCCCCTAAAATATTTTTGGTATTCATTTTGGCCTGCGTCAACGGCCAAAAATTTAGGTTGGCCAGCCATGTATTAAACAATCGATTCAATGAATTTGACTCTCGTTTTATTCAGATTTAGGGATGTGTGGATGTCTGTTTATATTTCATTCTAATTATATATTAATATGTTTTTGAAATTCATTTAAAATCAGTGTTTGGTACGCGTGGCGCATGAAGTAAAACTTAGAGTTTAGAAGAGCCCGAAAATTTCGATTTGTCAGCGCGCATCGCTTCACTTGCGGCAAATAAAAATATTCAGGCTTTCCTAAACTTGAAATTTTACTTCTTGCTAAATCAACCTTCGTTAAAGGTACTTCTTAGGCAATGTAAAATTATAATTAATGAAGCAGGTGTGAATATATAAAAAGGTAAAAAAAAACTACAAGCTCGCTAAACTTTATAATTAATTATACAGTTTTCCACTTAACTGGGCAATTCACACATCCCAACATTTCCACTCCTTACTATTTGTTTTTCGCTTATTCCCAACACTTTTTTTCCTACAGCGGGTGAGAAATCGTGGGATAATTGCGGAATTGCACAATTGGCTGTTTAACGTGACATGTGCCCATGGAACTGTGACATGGAGTCTTCGATGCGTTTCCTTTTCTGCGCTTTTTAAACGCGAATAATTACCGGGGCGAGTGTCGTGAAACTCTGAAACTCTCAAGTTTATGCCATTATGGGCAATTATCGGCTCCAGTGAGCCTTGCTCACGTATTATTCGCAATAAGTGTCCTATTTTAGACACTTCAACGCCTCCGAGGCGGTTTTATCCGGCCTTTAAGTAAACAGCCACAAACGACTTGTGTGGCCCTCTCCCCAGGTGTTATTCGCTATTTGCCAAACCGTGCTTTCTTTCAGGATTATTGCACTTTTTGAAATTATTTACACAAACGATGGAGGTGTATTTAAAATATCCAGTATATTATGAGTTGAATGGTCGAGGTGGAGAATTTAAAATGAGACGTACAAAGTCAATTTGCTATTTGAGAAAAATTGGAATGTTGAAAGGACGAGGTAAAATTGAACGTGATTTTCATATCAGAACACAAATAGGAATGTTTGTATACATGTCAAATATAACAATAATAGTAGGCTTAGCTTCTAATTGTTGAGTAAAGACTTGAAATTCAAAAGGATAGATTTTATATTTACCAACTTTTTCCATCAATGGTAATTCGGTAAATTTGTTAATGAAAACCGGTTTTTCATTGATTTACAACATCATTGTTTTGAGCAGTAAAAATGATTATTTAATCAATCGATTAAATGACAGTAGCCACCAGATCAACACTACGCTATTTTTGTTAAATTTCATGGCATCCATTATTTTCGTGAAAATTGTCACTTTTATTTTATTATTTTTATGAATGTAAAAAAAAATATTAGCATAACTCTATTCTACAAAAATATTATGTTGATCTAAGTCCTCAGCATTATTCTAACGAGTGTTTTTCAATCCTTGATTAAGCGTGAAGTACAATTTCGAGTTTAGAAAAGCCTGAAATTTTACTTCATGCTTAATCAAGGATTGAAAAACACTCGTTAAAATAATGCTGAGGACTTAGATCAGTGTTTCCTAACGTGAGACATTTTAAGTTTGGTGGGGAGCAATTTAAAATTAATAGAGTCATTATACTAAATAAAATATATTAAATGCATGAATATAAAAAAAAACAATATTAAATCCTCATTATTATATTAAAGAATTTAACTTTGATGAATTTGTAGATAATCATTAATTTTAACAAAATTTAGCATTATTCTGTTAATCAACATATTATGAAGTCTGTAAAGTTTAATTAGATTAAAAATCAACTTGAGCTCAAAATTATAGAAAACCTAAACGAGATTTTTATAATAATCTTTGCTAATACTTAAAAAAATATTCGTTTTCAAAAAACAATTTGTAAGTTTTAAAATGATTGAACAGACTCTTGAATTTACACAAATTTTTAAAATAATCTTCATAAATTCTCTGTTTTTCAACTTTGACTCAAAATTTAAAAAAGAACAGATTACCAAAGCGATTTTGAATGTGTTAAGTTATCCAATAACACATTCAAATTTGCCAAAATGATTAAACAAACGATCGTAAGAAATCCAAATTTTCAGCGAAGCGGAGCGACCAAACCAAATTTTCAGGCTTTTCGAAACTCGAAATTTTACTTCATGCTTAATCTGGGATTGGAAACACTTGTTAGAAGCTTCAAATTGAAAGTTTGTAATAAAATCAAGAAATATTACTGCATGCTTAATTAAGGAGTAAAAACTGTTAAAACCTTTTATAAAAATCCTTATTAATTCCTAAAAATTCTTATTTTCAATTGTATGAAAATTTAAAGATCAATTATCAAATTTTTAATAATTATTATCAAATAATTCTGTATTTTCTTGTCATTCAACTTTTTCATGCTTCATACAAAATCTCAAATTTATAGATAGAATAAAAATGTATAAGATATATTGGTACTTAAAAAAAATACAAATAGTTTATACAACCAAGTTTAAATTTATTAAAAGTTTCATTAAAATTACGCACTTAAAAATGATTATTTTCAATTGTATCAAAATTTAAATATCAAGTGTCCAATAATTCTCTGCATTTTCTTATGTCATTTAATTTTTTCATGCTTTATACAAAATTTTAAATTTATAGGTAGAATAAAAATGTAAAAAGAATATTGATACCCAAAAAAATACAAATAGTTTATATCACCAAGTTTAGACTTATTAATAATTTCATTAAAATCATCCACTTATAAATTGTTGTGATCAATTGTATCAAATTTGAAATATCAATTGTCAAATAATTCTTTATATTTTCTTTTATCATTTAACTTTTTCATGCTTTATACACAATTTTATATTTATAGATAGCATAAAAGTGAAAAATAATATTGATACTTAAAAAAATACAAACAGTTTACACAACCAAGTTTAGATTTACTAACCATTTTATTAAAATCATCCACTAAAATACAAAGAATTATTTGACAATTGATCTTTAAATTTTGATGCAATTGAAAATAAATAAATTCTAGTTATTTTCAATTGTATCAAAATTTAAAGATCAATTGTCAAATGATTCTTTGTATTTTCTTTTGTCATTCAACTTTTTCATGCTCCATACAAAATTTTAAATTTATAGATAAAAATGTAAAAATTGTTGATACTAAAAAATTCTTGAAATAGTTTGCACAACCAACTTATGATTTATTAACAATTTTATTAAATTTACCCACCTAAATAAATGTATATTTTTTTAATTGTACCATAATTTAAAGATTAGTCGTTAAATAATTCTGTGTATTTTCTTATGTCATTCAACTTTTTAATGCTTTATACAATATTTTGTATAATATATTCCATTTGTTTCTGGATCTCGCCTAGCCTTGCTTTCGTGTTGTTATGTTGCAGTATCAACATTTACATTTATTATTAATTGGCACTCCTGATTCCTTATTTTAACAGTGTTGCAATAATTTATGATATCATAAGTAATCCTCTTTTTAATTTTCAAGAGGTTTATTGTTAATCTTGCAACAATTATTTCGCCACGCGGTCGCTTCTTCGAGCATTTTATTATTAAATCAAATTAATCTAGTGTTGCAATGCTATGTCCATGTCAAAGTGAAAAATAATTTCAGGCACATATTAAATATTAACATGCCAAAAATTATCTCTGAATCAAAAAGGTTACAAATTCTGAAATCCTACAAACATTTTAGGCAAAGTAATCCAAATCTACAGCATCACAATATTATTACGATTTTAATAGATATTTTTGGGGTATGTCTAGTATTTTAATTATCATATATATTTAATTAAAGATAATTACGTTTCAGGTAGGGAGATCTTCATTACAATTAATTTTACGACAAAGACTTGACGAATTGAAATCTACTACTTCTGGCAAACGATCTAAAAACAGCCATTTTTGGAATCACCTAGCTAGAAAAGATCTGCTACAACTAATTTGGCAATATAACTTTAGAAATCAGTATTTTACTTTGAGAGATCGTTTAAATGATATGAAAGAAAATTATGAGTTCCATGGGAGTAGAACAACACTTTATAGGGTTGTTAAAAGTATGGGGTATAAATTCAAATTAATTAATGGGCGCAAAATTCTTTGTGAACAAAAACATGTTGTTGCAGCTAAAATTATTTTCCTTAGAAAATTTTTACAGTATCAAAGTGGTAAATTTTGTTAAACTTAAAACTGCATATTATTATCCTTTTATATCTGAAAATTTGTAAAACAGGCAACAGTGTAAGATCACAATAGTCAGAAATTATAACCTTAAAATCGAACATCTGACAGTGACATTTATAAACCCTGATTTAAAACACAACCAGCCCCATTTATAATACTTAAACTGTCACTTTTCCATAGCTAGGCGAGATCCAGAAACAAATGGAATGGTGTATATTTATAGATACCATAAAAATGTCAAAAAATTATTAATTATTGAAAAAATACAAATAGTTTACACAACCAACTTTAGATTTATTAACAATTTTAATAAAATTACCCACTTAAAAAAATTATTTTAAATAGCCTTAAAATTTAAACTATTAAATACTTTCATAAAATCCCTTAATTCCTAAAAATTCTTATTTTCAGTTGTATCAAAATTTAAAGATCAATAATCAAATAATTCTCTGTATTTATGTTTGTCATTCATAAAATTATTGATACTTTAAGAAAATATAACACAATCAAGTTTAGATTTATCAAACATTTCATTAAAATCATCCACTTAAAAATTCTTATTTTCAATTGTACTTAAATTTAAAGATCAATTCTCAAATAATTCCCTGTATTTTCTTATGTTATTCAACTTTTTCATGCTTTATACAAAATTTTTAATTTATAGATAACATAAAAATGAAAAAAATATTGATACTTGAAAAAACTTCTCTGTATTTTTTTATGCTTTACATAAAATTTTAAATTTATAGATGGCATTAAAATGTAAAAAAATTATTGGGACTTTAAAATAATTGAATGGTTTGCAGAAGTAATATTTATTATATATTATTTAAGAAGAATACAGAGAATACAAAACTCTTGTATGCGACTCATTTTTGGTATACAGAGAAGAACTAGTATATCTTATAAATTGTATGATGAGTGCAAGTGGTTGCGTATGCATAACCGAAGAAAACTACATTTGGCTTGCTTCTATTATAAAATAATATATATGAAATGCCCTCCATACCTTTACAATAAAATAAGATATAGATCCGATGTGCATAATGTAAATATTAGGAATCGTGGTCTCTTATCGATACCAAAACACAGATTGCAATTATATAAGAAATGCTTTACTTACTCGATTACAAACTGCATGAACTCGGTACCTTTTCTCTATCGTTCTTACTATGGCTTCAAATGTAAATATGCTGAGATGCTACGTGCATCACAAACTTAATATTATATGTGCAACTGTTAATGTTTTTTTTTGTATGGCTTGAAGGAAGAACAGTCTCATTATTTAGCAAGAAACTGGTAAATAGTGAAACTGATTCAAGTCCATTTGACCATTATTACTTGTAATCTGTGTAACGTTTCTATACTTGTATGTGCATAATTTGTATTGTTTTATATGGTCAATAAAGGATATTATTATTATATTATTATTATTATTAAAAAAATTATTAAAATCGCCCACTTAATCATATTTGTTTAAGAATTTAAACATTTAAAGAAAATAAATGCGTGCGGGTTTTAAAGTAGTCAACATTTAACTGGAATTAAACATGCAGAACATGGCTGTTGTGAGATGTCATTAAAATTTATAGATTTTTTCATGCCTGTGAATTCTGAAATTTGACTAACACAATGGAACAAAATCCATGGACATTTGAAATGTAATAAAATTCAATAAAAGTGTATTTAAAAATAATAACATGACCACAAAAATTAAAAGTCAAAAACATTTTAAAGAACACTAAAACAAATATACCGAGTGTTCGATAAAACGCCCAATATCATAACTCTGTTATTTATTGACCGATTTGAATGAACTACAAAACAAAGTCAATGGTCGTTTTAGTACTATAAATTGACAGTAATTATGTATATTTTTTAAATTAACTTCATTGCCAAATAATAGTCAACTTTAAATTTTTAAATGGCTGCATATGCTTTTCTTATTTTATTATATTGGACATTGTTTTTCTGAATCCAATTATGACCGATATGTTGATTTTAGTTTTATATTTATGCAAGAAAAATGTAATAATAAATCTATTATATATAAAAAAAAACTGTTATTAATTACTTCATTTTTTAATTTAATAAAAACTGAAGTAAGGAATAATATTTTTATGTGTAATAATCACTTTATGTAAACTCAAAACATACAGATAAAGCTATACTGATGAGAGATAAATCTCGAAGCGCGTCTATAGATGGCCTCAATAATTTGACCCAAATTATTACATTTGCAGTAGGTTACTGTATGTAACAGCAAACACTTGTTGTATAATTGAATGTCCGTCGGGGTATTAGCCCGGGAAGTAGTTGTTTCAATGAGTGTTTGATATAGTCTTTGTAAGACTAACTTGTTGTAGATTGCGAAAAGAATCGCACTTTTAATGTTTGAAGTATTCTGCAACCGAGAATTGGCAATTTCATTTATACATACAGATATAAATCAATTAATTCATTGGTCTATTAGATTGTATAATATAATATTAGACAAGTCATGCAAACACATAATAATACAAATCTTGTTAGCATGGTTTTTTGGCAATAAATGTAGTGTACCTTGAAATGAAAAAAAAAAATGCAACACACGATGTTCTAAAGAGATGCAATTTATGTATTCAAAAATATTGTCATTTATTCTGAAGTAATTTCTACCAAAGAAAGAACAGCATTTAAAAATTGACTTTTTAATATTGTTTAAATTGTTTTTGGTTTATATTTAATCCGTGTGTTCCGTCAACTAATTTATTATACATTTACAGCTTGTTATTATTTTAATCGAAACTTTAATATTAAACAAATACTTAATTTCTTAGAACGAATATTAATTTAACACTTGCACTACTTATTTATTCTATGCTTTAACATTAACGCGCTTTTAACATTCCTAACCCCAAAATTTCATGTAAACAAACAGGATTTAACTATCCTAATCTACAAATTTGATGTAAACAAACAGCTTTTAAAAAATTAACCAGCAAATTTGTTGTAAATCAACAAGATTTAACAATTCTAAACTCCGAATTTGATGTTAACAAACAGGATTCAACAAAGATAACCTCAAAGATTGAAAAACAAACAGGGTCTTATAAACGTAACCTTCAAATTTGATTACTGGAGATTTTAACGATGTACGCTCTATAAATAAAGTCTAATGATGATAGAAAAGCCCCGCGTAGAAAATTTGTCGAGGATCGCGCTAGCGACCCGAGACAAATTTTCACGGGGCTTTTCTAAACTCGAAATTTTATTTCATGCGTAACGGGTATAAAACACTGGTTAAAAGTGAAGTCCAAATTTTTTAAATAAATGTATTCGAATATTTTTCCAAGGGACAATAATTTATTCTTTTTTAAATATAATTTTATTTAGATGATTTATTTTAATTTATTTTCGACGACAATATTTTTAAAAAACAGCATATTGGACATTACTAAAATCAGAAAAATATAGTCTAATGTAAACAAAATTACAAAATACAGGCAGACGTTTACAAATTTTAAGTTGTCTATTATTTGACAATGGAGTTATTATTGGAAAAAGTAATAGTAATGTCATTTTGTAGTATTTAAACGGCCAATGACTTTGGTTTTTAGTTCAATAAAATCGGTCAATAAATGACGAAGTTATCACGTTGGGCGTTTTTTTTTTTATCAAACACCCGGTATATAACTGTATAACAATTACTATTCAAAAATTAACTATTGGAGACTGTTTTTTTTTAACTGCTGAAAGTATGTGCTTTCGTCAATACTGTTAAAACAACTTGCAAAAACTCAAGCAAATGTCAGACTAAACGAAGTTATCAGAAACTAACAAATGAAAAACTGCTCTAACGTTGAAAAAATCAAACTAGGATAGAATTAACGAAAGGTAACAGTTTTGAAATCTATGGTACATTGTTTTTTTTTTTTAGATATTTTCATTTTAACATTATTCACTCTTCTAATTTTGTGTGCTTAATTGCAACTTATACCAAGCTCTCTTAGTTAGGACATTCATATTATTATAGATATTTTAATTTGAACTTAAATGTCACAGGACACCTCTAGTAAACTGGATTATAATTACCTGTCAATAAAATTACAGTCGGTCAAATATGACTCAAAATATTTCTACATTTTCAATGTTCAAAGTACTGTTTTGCTTTAAACCAATGCAAAAAATAGCTTTTGAACAACATTTCAAAGATTGTTTATAAACAGAATGTAATTTTTGTCATAAAGTTGGGAACAATAAAATCAATTGACTATCTATTGACTATAAAAAATAATAAAAGTGCGATTCTTTTCGCAATCTACAACAAGTTAGTCTTACAAAGACTATATCAAACACTCATTAAAACAACTACTTCCCGGGCTAATACCCCGACGGACATTGAATTATACAACAAGTGTTTGCTGTTACATACAGTAACCTACTGCAAATGTAACAATTTGGGTCAAATTATTCAGGCCATCTATAGACGCGTTTCGAGATTTATCTCTCATCAGTATAGCTTTGCCACTCCCTCCAAACAATTCGACACCTTAGACTGGCGGTCACGTTACCGTTCAAACATAAGTATAAATGAAATTGCCAATTCTTGGTTGCAGAATACTTCAAACATTAAAAGTGCGATTCTTTTCGCAATCTACAACAAGTTAGTCTTACAAAGACTATATCAAACTTTGTAAGACTAACTTGTTGTAGATTGCGAAAAGAATCGCACTTTTAATGTTTGAAGTATTCTGCAACCAAGAATTGGCAATTTCATTTATACTTATGTTTGAACGGTAACGTGACCGCCAGTCTAAGGTGTCGAATTGTTTGGAGGGAGTGGCAAAGCTATACTGATGAGAGATAAATCTCGAAACGCGTCTATAGATGGCCTGAATAATTTGACTCAAATTGTTACATTTGCAGTAGGTTACTGTATGTAACAGCAAACACTTGTTGTATAATTCAATGTCCGTCGGGGTATTAGCCCGGGAAGTAGTTGTTTTAATGAGTGTTTGATATAGTCTTTGTAAGACTAACTTGTTGTAGATTGCGAAAAGAATCGCACTTTTAATGTTTGAAGTATTCTGCAACCACGAATTGGCAATTTCATTTATACTTATGTTTGAACGGTAACGTGACCGCCAGTCTAAGGTGTCGAATTGTTTGGAGGGAGTGGCAAAGCTATACTGATGAGAGATAAATCTCGAAACGCGTCTATAGATGGCCTGAATAATTTGACCCAAATTGTTACATTTGCAGTAGGTTACTGTATGTAACAGCAAACACTTGTTGTATAATTCAATGTCCGTCGGGGTATTAGCCCGGGAAGTAGTTGTTTTAATGAGTGTTTGATATAGTCTTTGTAAGACTAACTTGTTGTAGATTGCGAAAAGAATCACACTTTTAATGTTTGAAGTATTCTGCAACCAAGAATTGGCAATTTCATTTATACTTATAAAAAATATGTTGTTTCGACTAATCTATTTTTTTTTTAATTCTGTAAAGTTTGAAAAATACGTTACGATTTCAATAGATTTTTTATATATTGTTAAGAAACGAATTCTGTATTTAAAATTGAATAAAGAATATGCAAAAACTTTTTACTATTAAATAGATATACAGAGAGTTTTATGTAACACCGAACATTTTCATACGTCACATTTAATGACGCTCGGTTTATTAAAAGAATGTAATTTAAAGCTTTAAACGAGTGTTTTCCACTCCCAGGCTAAGCATGAAGTAAAATTTCGAGTTTAGAAAAGCCTGAAAATTTGGTTTGGTCGCGTAGCGCGAAGCGCGGAGCGGCCAAACCAAATTTTCAGGCTTTTCTAAACTCGAAATTTTACTTCATGCGTCACCGATACAAAACACTGATGCAATGTAAAGTTTAGCGGTGTATTTTAAACTTCGTAATGTCAGTGTTTTGTACCGGTGGCGCATAAAGTAAAATTTCAAGTTTAGAAAAGCTTGAAAATTTGGTTTGACCGCTCCGCACTTCGCGCTACGCGACCAAACCAAATTTTCAGGCTTTTCTAAACTCGAAATTTTACTTCGTGCTAAGTCTGGGAGTGGAACACACTCGTTTAAAGCTTCAAATTAAATTCTTTTAATAATCCGAGAGTCGGCAAATGTACAACGTATTTAAAAAAAACAACGAGTATCTAAAGATTTACGGCATATACGCTGTAATTAAGTCATGTATACTTGAAAGAAAAACTCTCTGTATGTACAAGTTGTGGCATTAATTGCGATTGATTGGCTACAATTTTTTATGGTCATGTAGGCAACCCAATTTATACATAATTTAAAAATTGAAGGTTTCAAATTGAATTGGATGAAAATGTTCATCGTTTCAACTTTTAATAGCAGCTTAAACGAGTGTTCTCCACTCCCAGCTTAAGCATGAAGTAAAATTTCGAGTTTAGAAAAGCCTGAAAATTTGAATAGGTCGCGTAGCGAGGCGGAGCGGTCGAGCCAAATTAGGCTTTTTAAACTCGAAATTTTACTTTATGCGCCACACGTATAAACCACTGATTATTTAATGTGAAATAGTTTTTAACCAATTAACAAGTGAAATACGTTTAGTATGTGAATCATCAATTGTTTAAATGACGGGGAAAGTACTATGATCGACATATTATTTTTTGTACTTGATTCACTTGTCAACAATACTTCAGTATTTAGCCATTAGGAGTGTAAAACGCTCGTTGTATTTAATTTTAACACGTAATTTCGATCTGGTTATGTTTTAATGTATTGTGTTTAATTGAAGATTCCATAATAAATAAACAAATGCAAATCTATCATTAATTAAAATCTACTTTAGGGTCTCATAACTTTAAGACGTGAAAGAGTTATATTATATTTGTGTGGAATATTAAAATATGCTTATTTCTTAATGGATCTTGAGAATGTTAAATAAATTTAACTATCGATACGTGGTAAGTCTTTGAATTGGAGTGTTTAATTTAGGAGTCTCACAAGTTTAATTTAGAATACAATGTTATCGTTTTCTAGACTGGATCATCAAAAAATGGTAATTATTGAAAAATGTAGGATTCACAGTTACATTACGTAAATGTTACCTTAATTACCTTATTCTGAAAAAATCATATAAACTTCAGATTTACGTGTATAAAATTCACAAAAATGACTATTACTATTCATTCAGCGTGATCAAATTGAAAATTGTTTAAACTGGAAGAAAAATCGTATACACCAAAAGTTCACTAAAACATAACTCAATATAAGTCGCCTTTTTCCAAAAACCCCGAAATCCATTGTTTTCAAATGGATTTAGGGGTTTTTGGAAATAGGCGACTCATATTATTTAGTCGTAAATATTACAATAAAAAAAACTTAAAGAAAACCTATTCTGAAAAAAATTATCGGAACTTCTGATTTACTTGTATGAAATTCACAAAAATGAGTATTACTACTCTTTCAGCGTAATCAAAAACGATAATATTGTATTCTAAATTAAACATGTGAGACTCCCAAATAAAACACTTTAATTTAAAGACTTACCAAAAACGTTCCGATAGTCAAATTTATTGAAAACTAGTCAAACTGGAAGGAAAATCGTTACGCCAAAAAATAACTAAAACATCAACTCTATATAATTTAGTCATAAATATTACAATAAAAAAAATAAAAAAAACTTGTATCATTATACGCGGAATTGTTCTTTTAAATATACATATTCCATTTAACAAGCTGTCACTTTTTAAGCGTTCGATATTTTTCAAAAACCTTGAATTTGAAGCTTCAACGAGCGTTCTCCACTTCCAGGTTAAGCATAAAGTAAACTTTCGAGTTTAGAAAAGCCTAAAAAATTAGCTCGGCCGCGCAGCGAAGCGGAGCGGCTGGGCCAAATTAGGCTTTTCTAAACTCGAAATTTTACTTCATGCGCCACGCGTATAAAACGCTGATTTAATATGAAATAGTCTTTAACCAATTAACAAGTGAAATACGTTTAGTACGTCAATCATCAATTGTTTAAATGACGGGGAAAGTGCTATGATGGACACATCATCATTTTTTTGTACTTGTTTTTGTATAATTTAATAAAAATAAATTTATGATACAAAATACTAACTCAAATCCCCCCCATCACAAAAAGCTATGTACACCACTGACTCCAGGTACTCCTATTAATTATCAAGAATTTGAGTGGTCTAACTGCTAAACTCACATTCTCCACTTTTTGTGAAAAATGAGTTGGCGGATTTTTTTTATGTCCGCCATATTAAAGTACACGTGTTTTTTGCAATTTGCTAAAAGTTTTTAAAAGTGTAGAATGTGAGTTTTGCAGTTAAACCACTCATTTATATTATTTCAGATTTGTCCATTAAAAAAATGTCATAATCTGAATGAATGAAATTACCCATCGAAAAAAGATTTATAAATAATATCCGTTTAAAAAGTCCAATTATTTACTCATTGAAAATAACATCGGTCAGATAAACGGCATCGAATCCATTAAAATAGACTTGAAAGAGCTTCGATACAAATGACAATGGTCGGTCTGACGACAACATTAGAGGCTGTTGTTTCGTTTAGGGCGCCGCGGGGGTCTGTAGGTGCCGTAGGTGCCCCCCAGGGGGGCATTCACTGTCCTGCTCGTTCTGAGCTGGCGGAATTTCGAGATTGACATCTATTGTTGTTTGCCCGTTTCGGTATATTCCTCACGATGCCTTCCTTTTCTCTCTTCTCTCGATCCTCGCCGACGATAAATTCATATATTTTGTATACAGTGTGGCTAATCTGAAATATCGATGCACGCATCATTTCATCGAAGATTTATATTAATTTCGTATTATGAGTTATAAGTCTCCCACGAAAATCTGCTTTCAATGAAATACATGGGTGGGTGTCAATGGCTTTCATTCTTTTTGGGCTTTATTTCAGTTATTGATTATTTCATTCGATATTCATGGGAAAATTATTACTCCTGTAAAACATTGAATTATTATAAAGTTATAATAAAATGGAAGAGTACACTACTCATCCAAATTTAATAATTCCTGAGACATCTACAAGTGTTTTAAACTATCTAAATCAAAATAGTTTCAACTTTTGAAAGAGATACAGAAGTTGGGTTTGTAAGAGGTTTTGACAATATAGGTCATTTGCATTTTGGAAATACTTGAACTTCTAATTGAGTCGCCCAGATGCAAAACCAACCATATGATTTTATGATTTTGAGGTTTTGATATCCTTGCATTCTACTTGACTTAGGCTACAATTTGAAACATATATTACCTTTCAAAACCCATCCTAAACCTTACAAAATGATGTTCGAAAAATCCTGTCGAATGCAAAACCTGCTACATTTGTCGGTTGCAAAAGCTGACATATTTTTTCAACTGCAAAATCTGCCAACTCTTTACTTAGTTTTACATAATTTTCCTTGTTCCTATTCAATACAACGCTCATTCATTACCATTTCATTTATTTAAAAGACGTTGCAAAATCAGTTTTTGTCATTTTGCCAGAAGTTTGTCAAAACACGTATGGCTGGTTTGGCATCTAGGCGACTCAATTGTAATTAACCAAACTACGTAATGTAAACTACTAAACTTATAGATAAGGTACCGGGTGATCAAATCAATTTATTATTAAGCAAGCTATGAAGTTTGAATTTAGGGTGGTAGCATTGATTAGCACTTTATGAATCTGATAAATGATTATGAAACACCACTTGTTATTTTAAAAATCTTGGAACCATCGTTCACTAGAGTTGAATAGAGTATGACCAGTCACCATTTACTCCTTCAAAAAAATGACGCTAATTTGACAAATAAAAAACAATAATTTGACAAATAAAACACAATCATTTGTCAAATAAAATAATATGAGTTAATTTTGTTGTTGAACACTGCCCACTGCAAAAAAAAATCAGAACCTACTCCAATTAAAAATTTATTTGATCCCCTGGTATAATATAATATGACTAGCACAAAAGGATGAAAATTCCATTTATATATAAATTCATGAAAATTATTTACTATTACCGATAGGAATAGTACACTAGTAATATTACTATCGGTGTTTGGTCACTTGAAGGTCGAATAGAAGAGCCTATAAAATTTAGCGACCCAGAGTATACGATTTAACCATTCTAGCGAGACAAAATTCTTGGACATGATTCTATAGCTTATTTTGGATTAAATTTTATATAAAAGTAGATAGGTTTACAAGTAATGATGTAAATGTATCAATAATTAAATTAAGTAAGTTATTTGAGATGTATTAATGACAAAAAAAGTTTTTCTTGTAGTTACACTTGCATAAATATAACATTATCAATGTCACTTAACTCATGTTGTTATGTTTTTCTTATCTATAATATTACTTTATACAGGGAAGTTTTTTATCTGTATACATACAGGGAGTACTTTTTTAAGTGTGTACTCCCCAATATACTGTAAATTTTCAGATATTCGTCGTATATGAAAAGAGTTCAAATTGAAGCTTTAAAGGAGTATTTTCCATTCCCAGATTAAGCTTGAAGTTTAGAAAAGCCTGAAAACTTTGTTTGGTCGCTCCGCGAAGCGGAGCGACCAAACCAAATTTTCAGGCTTTTCTAAACTCGAAATTTTACTTTAAGCGCCACGCGTATAAAACACTGATTTCAAATTAAGTTTAAAATACACTACTAAAGCAGCATGCTAAAGATGTATATCTTGAACTTTACAATATTTCAGTGTTTTATACGCGTGGCGCATAAAGTAAAATTTCGAGTTTAAAATAGCCCCGTGAACATTTGTCACGGGTCGCGACCCTCGACAAATTTTCTACGCGGGGCTTTTCATAACTCGAATTTTACTTCATGCTTAGTGTGGGAGTGGACAACACTCGCTTGTAACTTCAACTTAAACCTTTTTCAAAAACAACGAATATTTGAAGATTTAAACGGGGCTTTTCTAAACTCGAAATTTTACTCCATGCTTAGTCTGGGAGTGGACAACACTCGTTTGTAACTTCAACTTAAACCTTTTTCAGAAACAACGAATATTTCAAGATTTAAAAGAAATTCTCCCTGTATTCGTATGTATACAGACAAAAATATGTATATATTTTTACACCAATCACAACGATTGATACTTATAAAACATTTTTTTGTATACTAAACTCATTGAAAGTAAGAAAATATTTTTTGAGTTATATTTCAAACTTTAATAATGACATATCTCTATAATTTTTTGATTTAATGAAAAGTGAAATATAAATATTTTGTGTATTTTTATGAGATCTAAAACTTATTTAATATTTATAGTATTTTAAGAAATATTAACAATAAATAAAAGGATTTCCTTGCCCGTTAAATGCATGAGTTGCGGAGAAACAGACCACGGCGTATGGTCAACGAAACGTACCAAGAGACCACGTCAACCGATTAAGGGAATCCCGAACGTTAAAATTATAAACCAGAACAAAAAATCTTCGCAAATCGACAAGGACCTGACAAAAAACGTACGAATTTACAACCCTATCACAGTTCACGATTACATCATCGACATTTACACGACAAAAATCAACGAACCGACGGTGACGGACAGAGATGGATTAATCAAAAAACTAAAAGCTCGTTTCATCGATTTATTTAACATGTCATTTTTTCAGGCAACAAGATGTTCATCGTCATGTTTGACCTTGATTCCCCTAATGTCATCCCTCCCGTAGTCCCCCTATCTGGCATCCAAACTCGTTTTTCAAGGCTAAGCGGTAACAATGGCGAAGTTTAATTTTATATATGGTAATATTAACTTCCTCTCCTTAAAATATCATCCAATATCAAATAACCTTACCAACAATCCCATATATGTAATAATGGTAGTTGAAATTTAAACTAAAAAACCTTTTTCATTTAATAATTTATCCAATATACAAATTCCTTCATCGATTCCCCTACAAAACCAACGAGTGGTCTTATTAGTAGCAGCTAAACCAGAAATAACATTAATTAAATCAAATCCATTTAAACTAAACAATGTTATGAATAAATGTCTGCTGCCTCAATTCACACTCCACAGTTTCCTAGTGTACATCCATAACTCCTCTCCCATTGAACATGCAATCCTCACAAAGGCTTCCCTGTATGACCATGTTGTCCTAATCGGTGATTTTAATATCAATAAAACCAAATCCAAGCAACTCTCCTCCTTTATAGCAAACTCTAACTTTGTTCGTATTCACACCAATCCTACATTTATCATGTCAAACAACCAATCGACCACTTCCGATATCCTTCTTTGTACAAGCAACATAGAACACCTCATACATAATGTCGCCCTCGTCCCCGATTTTCAGACCATATGTCGATTCAATTCACCCTCAATGTCTGCTCTCCTCTTCCTTCCCCTCCTATCACAATACCATGCTACAAACACTGCGACATTACGAAAGTGACTGACGAAATGACAACATTTATCTCCGAAAACCAATCAATTAACCTCAACACGATTTCCCTCTTCCTGGAAACCCTATCTAAATCAATCCAACAAAATACACCTACCATCACCAAAAAGCCCTACAAATACCCCCTTCCTAAATATATTATTCGCTTAATAAAGTACAAAGGACAGTTATACAGAGACAGAGACAGACTGACGATATGACGCTTAAACAAAAATTTAATAGAATAAACAAGGACACACACACTGATTGCACAGTACAAAAGTGATCTTTGGGTTAAATCGTGTCAACAAATAAATGATCTGCATGGTAAGCACTACTAGCAAGAGATAAAAAAGCTAAGTAAATAACGGAAAACCGATTTCATCCAAAAGATCACTGACTCTACGACAAAAAACACAGTGACGGAGGACATCAAGATTACCAATATATTTGCGACCTACTTCAATCAAACATACACAATGACAGAACGCACAGAATATGACAATGTTAACTCTTGGTATACGTCGTTTAAAACCACCGGAATCCCCCATCCTCCAAATGATGCTATAAAGGAGGAAGAAATCTTCGAAAACCTTGAAAAGGGCAAAAACACTTCTCCTGGTTACGACAAGATTCCAAGACTTATCCTAAATTCCTTTCCAACTAACATCCACACTTACATAATTCAGATTTTTAACCACATATATTCCACTCAGGTCGTTCCATCGGAATGGAAGAGGGGTATAATTACCTGCATTCCCAAACCCGGAAATGATCCTTTAGATCCTTGCAATTATCGCACTATTACCCTTCTTCCTGTCCTTGGAAAGCTATTTGAAACCATTTAAAAAAAAAACTTTTATCCTGTACAGCAGACCTCATCATTCGGATTTCTTGAATACCGCTCCACAACTCTACCTTTAACTATCCTCACATCCAACTGCCAAACAGGAAGCCTCGAAGGTCGCAAATCTGCTATTCTATTTTTAGATATCAAAAAAGCGTTCGACTCCGGGGCTTAATTAAATGCAGCTCCCTGAATGTACCTCCTCACCCAATTAACCTCCTAGACAGTTTACTCCATAATAGATCCCTTCAAGTCAAAATACGCCAGTTTGTCTCCAACTCCTTCACTCCGGAACAGGGTTTACCTTAAGGCTCCCCTCTTTCACCTTTACGTTTCCTCTATAACCTCCTTGTTCATGACATCTACAATCCTGATCCCAAATATATAAACAAATCCGCCTATCCTCTCCTTTATGCCGATAATACTACACTAATCGCGCATGCCGCTACACTCCCTAAAGCCCTTATCACTCTACAAGGCCTGATGGTGAATATCAATAAGTCCCAACAAAGCCCAGTTCTTGATTTCTTTTCACTGATCAAACAACTCCCCTTTTACAATTTCCATAAATATTCACATCATACATCCCCCACCCACGTGTAAATACCTAGGTATCCATTTTGATCTAAAATTCACATTCAAGAGCCACTCCATAATCCCAAAAGCAAAAATCAAGAATTGGGCGGTATATTTCAGAAGTCTGACCTTTAAACGGCAAGGAATAAGTTGCAAAACAGCTGTACATATATACAAAACGATATGCCGCCCCTACTTGATTATGCTGCCATCCTTTCCCATAACCCCCACCCAATCACCCTTAAAAATTTACAAATTGCGAAACGATCGGCCCTTAGAGTACTAACTAAAATCCGACACCCCCAAAACCCACTCTACAATCTCTCGAACATACTACTCTATGCATTAATCAATGTTTTCCCATTCAAATTCGCCTCTCCCAACTTCCAGAAATATTTGCCTCAAATCCTATTTACCACAATTTCCTAAACCCCCTCTGTATCCCTCGAAATAAAAATATAATCCCAAAACGCAAACATCCCTCCTCTACCATACTCGATTTCATTTCATCAACTTGACACTACTGACGTAAATTATGACGATGTATGACGCAAAACATATAAATGTTTATATTACATGTTTATTTTTACTTTTTTTATAAATTTTATAACCTATGATATTTTTGTTATAAAATATTATATTTACACAAATTATATACGATAGAGTAGCTAATAAAAAAATAATTTCCAGCTTTGATCAACCAATGCAATTTCGAAATAATTGACAATAAATAATAACCAACAGAAAATGAAAAAAGTTATTTATTAAAATTTTGCTAGTAGATGTAGAGAATTGATAGTAAACTGAAATAATTCTATATCAGAAATCAGTTTCTGCAGTATATGAACAATTAGTTGCGATTCATTTGTAATTTTCATGATTCAATAATTTGAACTTTGTCCCGCTAGATCGGTCAAATCGTATACTGTGCAACCCCACGAAACTGGGATGATAATATTGATTTGATCTTGAAGTAAAAATGGGCTCATAGATTGGCAAATAGAAAATATTTACTTATTTATTTCTGTCTCACATAAATTGGTTTGTAAAACTTCAATTAAATTATCCATCCGATGGGCGAGGCAGAATAAATTGGTGTGCAGGTCGCAAATAAAAGATAACACGCACGCATTAGATTGTGACAATAAATCACTCTTGCACTTGGCATAAGCCTCGGTGTGTGTGTGGGCAATGGTTATTTTCGTGCGGATAATAAAAATCGGACGAGACTTTTTTTTGTATTCGGAGATATCGCGGTTTGCAGCGATTTGTTGCTGCCTTGTAAAACCTTCTTTCTGCCCACCAACACTTCAACGCGAATTTATCGACATCAAACAGGATCACAGATTCATTTCCTTATTTATTCGACATTTTAATTATAAACTTAATACTGATACAAATTACCCAATATCGTTAATGCATATTGGATTGCCGCTGTCGCTGCAGTGACGACATACAGGGAATTGTTGTTTTAAGTATACATATCTCGATATAATATACGCTGTATTTGTTTAGGCATTCGTTATTTCTGAAAATCGTTCAATTTGAACCTTCTTACGAGTGTTTCCAATCCTTGATTAAGCATGAAGTAAAATTTCGAGTTTATAACATCTTGAAAATTTGGATTGGTCGCGTAGCGCAGCAGAGCGATAAAGCCAAATTTTCACTCTTTTCTAAACTTAAAATTTGTCTTCATCCTTAATCAAGTAGTGGAAACACTAGGTAATCGGTTTTAATTGAACGCATTGACTAGGCAACAAATTCTGTTGTATATTAATACAGAAAATTTTACTTTCAAGTATACATATAAAGCGGCTTTATATGTATACTTAAAACTAAAATTTTCTGTATTAATAAACAACAGAGTTTGTATAATTCAATTTGATTAAAATCAAATATAACAATGCTATATGCATTTGTAATTCCATATTATTTAGCAAAGGCTTCAATATTTACAATAAACATCAAACCCATCATTTTCGGATCGCGCTCACGACGTGTGGAATATATGTGCGTCATATAATGATATATAATGGCTATCATATTCCTTTTTAAGTTAATCTATCCATTGTGTTCCCCTTTGATACGCCGCATAAAGAGACCCTTTATGTAAGATAATGCAACAATGACACTCTGTATGCATTATGTACAAAAGCGGCCGTTGCATTGGTCGCTTGTTCCAACATCGGCCGTCGTCGGCTTTATTCCGGCACTTTTTTAAATTCTTTTTTGATATCAATAGTCGTTGAAATGTGAAATAACCACGAGAGATGCGCCTTTTGAAAATCCCATTCTGTTGCGGAGCGGCGGGACTTTTGTGGTGAACCTTGTTCAATGGCTAATTTTCGGATTAGGGAATGTCGGCTTTTGTCCGTTATGAAATGGATTTTAGTGGAGAACATTTTTATGACTTTTTAAATGACTTTTTAATATACTATTACATTAGGATAATATTAACACTATACTAAAATTCTATTCATTAACTATATTATCATTGTAGGATTAATTACCAATTATTCACAAAATATGTTTAGTTACTCGATTGCTGTCAACCAATCGCAAGTTTGTCATTACCCAATTGTGAAGAGATGCATTATTATACTATATTCTATCCAATTTGCACCTGCAAATAGAGTCATAATTATCTAAATGTAATGTGTCATTATAGACTAATGCAAACTTGCACCGCAGGTACTTAATCATGGCCAAAAAGTTAATCACGATTAAGTCAGACATTGGCTTGCATCGTATGGCTAAAAACTTCAAATTGTTAACCATCCGATTTCGACCGATTAACAATACGAGCACTCGTCCTGAAGTTAGCACAATAACTTCACGACGTTTATTTTCGTGAAATTAGTTATTGTCTATTTGTTATTTATTTTTATTTTACTTTCATTTAATTATTTTATCTCTTTGAATACCCGATGTGCTGTTTTAATAAGCAAATGTGCAATAAATAAAGTTACAATCACTGTAAATATAGAAATATATATCATTTATAAATCCCGCGCATTTGTTTTCGCTGATCACAACAGTGCGGCGAAAGAAATACCAATAAAGAAACTAAATTTCTTAGAAAAACGCGTGCTTGATTCATTATTTCTCTATGGTGAATGATTAGTAAATTGCTCACGGTGCAACAACAATCCGTCGATTAAAGTTAATCGTGGTTAGTTAATCGAAAAGTTAATTAGAGTCGGTGCAAGGGGGCATAAAAGTCAACTGTCACTATTGATATATCAATGTCACCTGTTTAAGATAATTAATAATAATAATAATAATATCATTTGTTTCATTGCATTACACATTTGTACATTAAGTTGTAAGACGTAATACAACTAAAAAAACAAAATATACAAAAAACATGTTATTACATTTTAGTATGACTGGAGTATTCTTCCATACTGTATGGTTCTAGCAACAGCAACAAGTCGCATAGTGTTTTTTTCATGCTAGGGTAATTTTCCGCAGTTGGGAGAAGATGATTATAAATCTAAAGCTTTAGTAAGTTGTACTCAATACCATGACTATTATATATGCTCTCTAAAAGGGATACATTAAATAACAGTCGGTTTTTCCATAGAAGTTTCGTGCATTCAAGAATATATGTATATAGCATAGAAAGTAAGGAGATTTCCATTTTTAAAAACACCTCTACAGCTGGTATCGTTTTTTAAATTGAAAACTCTCCTCAACGCGCGCTTCTGAGTTATAAAAATGGATTTAGCATCTGCACTGTTTCCCCAAAAAAACAAATCATATTTTAAATTTGAATAAAAATAAGCGTAATAAAACATTTTTGTTATAGAGCTAATAGTGTTTCGCGATAATATTCTCAATCCATAACATGCTTTATTTAGCTTCGATACTACGTAAATTACGTGATTTTTAAAATGTAATTTATAATCAATGATAATTTCCAGAAATTTAGCATCGGAACTAAAGGTATAGTTTTGGTTTGGTTTGGATTGCACTTAAATGGATACAATTAGTTTTGTCCCGGTTCAGAAGAAGACCATTATTGTTAAACCATCGTATAATGGTTTCCATCACAACGTTTCCATTTTCAATTACATCTGAATAGGAAGCTCCTAAGAGAAATATGTTTGTATCGTCTGCGTAGCTAATAAAATTACGTTTATCTGTAATGTTGTTAATATCGTTCATGAATATAATAAATTGTAACGGACCCAAAATACTACCCTGTGGAATTCCCATGGTAATATCCAGGGCACTTGACTTTATATTTATTCCTGTTTCTTTATTTTTAATTTTTGCAATTTGTTTTCTATGGCCTAGATAAGATTCGATAAAATTGTCGGCAGTACCACGTATGCCATAGTTCTCTAGTTTTAATAGCAATTTGGTGTAATCAATTGTATTAAATGCCTGAGATAAATCCAGAAAAATTCCACAGGCTACCCTCCCCTTATGTATATTTGAATATATTGGACCTAGTAAATCATATATTGCAGTATTGATACTTTTATCATTTGAAGAATCCGTGTTAGGTGACATTGAAAAGCTTATTTGAAATAAAAAATTCTATTATTTGTGTGGCTATTATTGATTCCAATATTTTTGAAAAAGTATTTAATCTGTCATTTTCTAGTAGTTCTGGGTCTTTTTTTATAAACGGGTGTAACTACAGAATACTTTAGGTAACTCGGAAAACTTCCTGTCCGAATTGAATTATTGTATATATGTTTTAAATAATTTTTGTTATACATTCTTTAATTAATGATACAGGAATCTCATCTAGCCCACAGCTTTTCTTGTTTACCATTTTTCCTAATGCATTCACAATATCCAATGATGAAATTGTTCGAAAATCTAAATTGTTTTTATTTATTGGCACGTTACAAGTAAATTGATTCTGAACTACGTTTTTATTTTGTAAATTAATAGCAATATCTTTAAAGAAATAATTAAATGTATTTTCCAAAAGTTGAGGATTAGTACTGCTTGGTAATATATTGACACAATTAGTCTTTTTTGTCACTTTGTTGGATATTAAGTCCCAAGCTGATTTTGATTTATTTGAGGAGTTTTTAATTTGCATACTTTAATTAATGTTTTTAAATGTCCGAGTGTCTCTATAAACGTCAACTGTCAAAAGTAACATCAAACATATAAAATATGCGTTAAAGTATCAGGCTTGTACGCGTCTAAAACTTGAGGAAGACAAAGACAAATTGTTCTTTGAAATTATGTCAAAAGTGACGTAATATGTCATAAAAACTTGCCTCGAAAAGGACAAATTTGATGTTCACTTGTTTCCTGAAAATAACCAAATAAAAATCGAGTTTATCTAAACCTACTTTTGACAGTTTGAAGTCATATTTACCCCATTAACGGTCGAGCAGTTATAGAGTGAACTCAAAAAGTTTATTTTAGGTAAAATTCTGTTCCCCCTTTTATGATTTCTCTGAATGACTTATTGTATTACATACTGGTAATGTTTTTTGTAAATATATATTCTTCGATTTAAAAAAAAAGTGTTTCTTCTGAAGTTTCGAAAGCCTAAAAATTTTGTTTGGTCGCTTCTCGAAGCGGAGCGGCCAAACACAATTTTCAGGCTTTTCTAAATTCGAAATTTCACTTCATGCATCAGGCGTATAAAATACTGACGTACTGTAAAGTTAGAAATACATTAAAAAATACTTTTTTAAAATTAGTAATAATCGAAATGTTTAAATAACAACATATTTACATTTATTCTTCATACATTCTCAAGTCAGGTCAAATGATACAATGTATTAAATTAACTTATTTAAAATTTCAATTAACAAAAAAGTAATAATGTTGTGTTATTGCATCAATGGCACTAAATAGGTTAATATAGATAAATAATGAAGATTTTAAACCTAGTTTGTTTTCGCGTTTTTACATTGTTTGCAGTTACACATACACTTACTTAAATGTCAAGTCGTTTTGAAGATATAGGTACGCATTTAAATTTCAGAAAAAAATGGGTCAAAATCAGATATATCAAATTTTTTAAATTTCGATTTTGCTTTCCAAATTAAACTAGAAAGTTAGAAAAGGTCTTAGATTTTAGCATTTTGTATAAAATCTTTTAGGATATGTAACACAATAGACCGCATTTTTTTTTTTCATTTAAAACATTAAAAAAATTAAAATTGCATGTGTATTGATTTGGCCCTTAGTGTGGGTATTTTCTGATATCCAATTCCAATTTAAAAGCTTCAACTGTTGGATCCATAACAAATGAACACAAATTCCATTAAAGTTTTGATATTTCTCATTTTGGAAATAACACTTATTATTTTTGTAAAACAATTGAGTCAATTATTTAGTTAATTTACTCTTTGAAACACAAGAAGAAAATTCATTTATGCCTTGATTTTCTCCCCATTTGATCAAAACATTTTTTCGTGGATTTAACCCATATTTAAAAAGTATACATTAATGTGCATTTGCAGGAATTACGTTTCGAATTAAAACAAAAGAATTACATTTAAATCCAACAGCAAACTTTATTAAACTGCACTGAGAAGTTTTCAAGTGTATAAGTTTTGAAATTTTACCATTGGCATTAAAAGTTTGAAAGAATTGAGACAAGAATTTAGTTCATTTGCTTTTTGAAGCACAAGAAGAAAATTATTTATTTTCTTAAATATTCTCCTGCTAAATTTAGAAAAATCATATTTTTCGTGGATTTACCTCACATTAAAAAAATATAGGTACCTACATCTAAGAGCATTTTCTGGAATTAACTTTTGATTCGAAAGCCTTAAATTTTGATATAACTGGAACATTTTATTGCACTAAGAAGTTTTCAGTGATTTTTTTTTTAAAATGATACCATTAATTTTTTGAATAAATTAAATTAATTATTTAGTTAATTTTTTATTTTCAACATAATAACAAAAGTAATTTATTCTTCCCTTATTTCACAATATCTAACAATTTTATGACCTAAACAATAATTGATACACTAGGGCCAACTGATTAACTTAAATCAACCACTAATCATTGATTAAACCTCTGATTAAGTAATAATTCTGGAATATAAGAATGTTTCAAATTTTTAAGGTATCCTAAACATATCTCTTTTATCGTTATGCAATTTTGTAAATAATTTATACATAAAATTACTATGTTTTTAAGGAGTACTAATCACTAATTAACTTAATCGAGGTACAAACAGGCATAACACTTGTTTTCACTATATATAAAGTTTTTATTCAACTTTTTACTTAATTCACACCAAATACATAATTTTATGATAATTGGTTTATTTTTTAAAATGTGAACATTTGTGCACATTAGCAGGAATTGAAAACTTACAATTCTATTTTTTCTTACAGAAAATGTCTTAATATTTATTCCATTGTAGAAAAAATATAATATGAATGCTTAGTTGTTCTTGGAAACAAAAGAAGAAAGCATATTTAATCTTTAATGGTCTTTGGCTATTTTTATAGATTTTTTACATTTAATTTTATATCATGCCACAAATCTATTACTCAGAAAAACATATCATGTTTTCTTAATAGTTAATTTATTTCAGTGGCTGCCTGTGAGCATTTTTATTGGTGGGGCTGCAAACATAAACATACACTGAAATTGTCTTTCAAGTAAACATATCCTGCGCTGTATTGATTATGGGCCATTGCTTGATTTTTTTATTATTGTGAAATTCTAAATATTCTTGTTGGCAGTATATTTTTCATCCTGCTTTTGCAGTATATTATTAATACTAGTTTAGCAGTATATTTATAATTTCACAGCCTCACAGTCTTTATTGACGAGCCGATACTGAATTTTATAGTTGTGAGTTTTTTTACTTCAGTCAAATGGTCATAAACATAATCGGGCCTATTAGTGTATTCCATAAATTGTAAAATCTCTTTAGATTGTCGAGACTTTAGTCTAGACCAGTGGTTTTAAACTTTTTCAAGTCGCGGTATATTTTTGAGCTAGTGAGGAAAATATTTAAAAAGTTCTCTTCAACTGAACCTTACATGGACATTTAAGGAGCAGAGTTTCATATCATACTTTATACATTTTTCTGGCTGGTCTTAAAAACGGTGTTCTTTATTAGGAAATGAATAAAAACCCTTCGACTGGAGCTAACATGATTAAAACCAACTATTAAGGGCCATTTATTAATTACATAATTATTTTTTATATGCGATAGAAAATACTAAATATCAAATATTTGAAGATACTACCTAAATAGTATCTTCAAATATTTGATATTCAGTATTTTCTATCGCATATTCTAATTATATTTAAAACTAAGACACAAACATGAATAATGAATAAAAATTAAAACAAGAAGAAAACCCATTTCTTAACCTCCATCTCCACAACGACATCAATTCCCTCCTCGCGCACCACACATGCACACAAATACAATACACAGAAAGAAAGCCAAAAGGCGTTTAATCAGAAACGCCAGTTTCGGAATTGTCAGCGCCGACATAAATTAAAAAACTAATTTTGTAAAGGCCCGGGATTTATACACTTGGCACTGTGTCTTTTCCATCCCACCACCGAACCACAAAAGCATTCTGCCGCAACCCGGTGCCCTTTCTTCAGCATTCCCCCAAAGATATATTGTAAGTCTCCTACTGTGTACAATTAAAATTTTGATTATTTATTAGAATTTTTTCTAATTAAAAAAATAAAACCGTGCGCACGTTTTTCTTAAAACATTATTGTTGCGTTTTGATGCATGGCCTTTCCTTTCCTTTTGTTGCCTGTTAATTAAGTGTAGTTATATTTTTCTGGAGAACAATGCGTTTTGTAATTAATATTGTTATTTAATTTATTTCGTGTCGTTAAATTTGTGTTCGTAGCGGTGTGATATCTGGTGAAACTCGAGAAGTGACAACGCGAACGGAACAAAACGCTGGTTTTATTGGCTATTATTCCTGGATGTGGATGGTGGTTTACGTTTTATTTATGCGCCTTTAATTGCTAGATTAAGAACTTTTTACTTTTTCGTTTAACTGCGCTTTGTGGTTTTTATTGGATTAGATCGTTTAACCGTTTAGGTAACTGTTTGGATGTATATTTTTAAGTTTTGTAAAGTGGTTGGTGAAAGGATCTATAAATATTATTATATACAGAGTGATTCAAAATTATTAAAGACATTTTGAATTTACATACAAATAGAAAATGTAGCGTTTAAACAGTTCTTACAAAGTTTTAAAATTAGGCTATTAAAGAAAATAAAGATATTTAAAATAGTTCGAAAATTAGAGAAATTATCTTTCACTGATAAACTGTAAATAATTGAACTTAATTCCGATCAACCTGTAGTATTTTAAAAGCCAGGACTAAATATTAGTACATGATTATTTATTTATTTCATTTATTTACGGAATCTCCTTTTACATAAATTTATAATATTAGTATATTTATATAACCAGAGTGGATAACAGAATAATAACAATTGTATTAGACATGTTCATGTTACTCTTACTTTACGCGAGTTAAAATGATAATAATAAAAAATACTAAAGAGTGAATACATTATTTAGAGATAAAATCAACAAATCGGTACAAAGACAAATACATAAACAACTAATAAATTGTACAAATAACATATTGAAATTAATATCAGTAATTGATGAGCAAAATATCACAGTAAAGACTAAATTGTATAATATAATATCGAATTAAAATTATATGAGTTCACAAACTAAGTAATTAAAATTAAGATAAAACATTATTAACAATAGCGGATAAATTGATTCGTTTCAAATTAGCCTTAAATGTTGAAAATGAAGAATGATGTAATAAAAAATGATTGTTATTGTTTAATTCGTTACAGTAACTCATCATTCTGCATATTGGATTAAATTTTGCGTAATTAACTGCATGATAGCGCAAATAAAATAAAAATTTCGATCTATTGGGACCTCTAGCAGGCACATAAAAGTCTAATTGTTTTAATAAGCTTTGGCAGTCTAGTACAATACTTCTTCCCACAGGGCAAATAACGTGACATCAAACGTTAGCAGTATGTTTTGAACTTCACTTAAAATCAGTGTTTTGTACGCGTGGCGCATGAAGTAAAATTTCGAGTTTAGAAAAGCCTGACAATTAGGTTTGGTCGCGTAGCGCTACGCGCTACGTGACCAAACCAAATTGTCAGGCTTTTCTAAACTCGAAATTTTACTTCATGCTTAATCTGGGAGTGGAAGACATTTGTTAGTTTAAAATATATCACAGCGTTCAAAATGTGTGTCAGAACTGTGAAAATATAAAAAAACAATAACATGACCATCATTATAGTTGAATTCAAACTTGTGTCAAGTTAACACGAATACATGTCGGCTGCAGCCGACTCATGTCAAAATTATCATAGTGTCGTATATTCAATAAAATAAAACCTCTAGAGTGCCTTGTTTCATCTTTTTTAAAATTGAAGTTGGCTACACGCCTTAGAAATGGACATATGAAACGTCAGACATGATAATTATAATAGATAATTTTAGAGTTGCCAACCTAGAATATTTTCCATAACGCTCTGGTTTTTTTTTTCTTTATTGAACATACTATATAAATGCCAATGCACATAACCGTAAAAAGTAACGCATTGTACAAAAAAAGTAAGAACGTTTGAAAATCGCTACTGAAAACAAAACGACTTTGTCATAAATCGGTCGAGACAGTCTTTATGCAAATTTTCATTTTTCGCGTATTATGTCATTATTGCCCTTTTCCGATGAACACAAGAAAACGTGATCAATACAAAAAATGACGTATACCCTCGACGATTGTCAATTGAGTTACTATAGTCAATGTTGTTGAATGACAGTCAATAAATAGTAGTGAACATAATCGATATAGTCAATGATGTCAAAAGTCAGTCAATATAGTTTCTTACTATACTAAATATTTTGACTGACTTTTAACAGTCAACAATCAACATGTAATCTATATACAGTGTGGCTGATTTTTTAGTGTCCAGCTTATATCTCCTCAAATATCAAAGATACAGAAAAAAGTTTAAAATTAAACTTATGAAATGCAACGTGATCTACAAGATGGAACACATTATTTTTTTCTATGGCCTATTATTTTTTCATATGGAATGCCCTGCATATGTTTTGAGAATCAGATTCTTAGATGAGTTATTTTTATAATTATTTATCACAAGTACTACTTGGCTTCTAAATTATGCCTAACAACGAGATTATTGTAATCATGTGATATTGTAATTGCTTCTCAAATTTGATCATATTAGCAAATAATTATCACAATTGACAGTTATAAGCTTTCATTGGTGTAATTGTAGCTACTTTGAAGTACTGTGCTATCAACAAATTTTATATTTTTGGTAAATAATTCTTCAAGTAAAATGGTACTTCTGATAAATCATTATAGAGAATTTCATTAAGAATCTGATTTTCAAAAATATTAGGGCATCCCAATAATGCAAATAAATATTGACTTTTACTGTAAAATAGGTTGACCATGGAAAAAAAAATATTTATTCTATCTTATAGATCACGTTGTATATGTAAAGTTTCATATGAATCTTGTTTTTGCATCTTCAGTATTTTAGCAAATATAAGCTGGACACTTAAAAATCAGCCACCCTGTATAATGTAGTGAAATGACAATTAAATTGCTCAAATTATTCAAACAATATACCGTTTGAATGCTGTGTATTTTTCTTGAATTATACAATACTGTTTCTATACATTATTTACATTTAAAATGTAACATAAGGTCAAATTATTCTTTTCGCAAAGTAAATGAACAAAGAGGATATTGAAGAACTGACATGGAATGAATATTAGTCTATCTCAGAAAAAAAGTCTCAAACCATCTATAGAGATTTTGAGATTTTACTATCATCAGTAATTTATTTTTATATTTTGTACTCTGCAAACAATTGGCAAATTCAATTATACTTTACGTTAAACTATTGTAACTAAAATGCAGAGCTGGGTATGATTCGAATCATTCAGGATTCGATTCCCGGATTCGAATCCTTTTAGAGGATTCAAAAGAGGTATTCGAATACTTTAGTGAAAACGGATTCGTGATCCGGTTTCGTTACATTTTTTTAAAAGGATTCGTATTCGAATCCAGACGTAGATGATTCGAATCCTTATAAAAGGATTCGAATTCTTATAAAACGATTCGAGTCCTTATAAAAGGAATCGAATCCTTATAAAAGGATTCGAATCCTCATACACGGATTCAAATCCTCCTAAATAATTCGAATCATCGCTATTAAGGCTGGGATTCGAATTCGGTTAATTCAAATAGTTAAATATTCTAATATGAATTTTTAAATCACTAAATTATTCATATTTGAATTTTTAAATTTTCGAATAATTCAAATATTTGTGAATGCATATTTGGTTACTTAACCATGAAAAATATCCAACGTTAATAGTATATTTTTAACTTCACTTGAAATCAGTGTTTTATACGCGTGGCGCATGAAGTAAAATTTCGAGTTTAGAAAAGCCCCGTGAACATTTGTCTCGGGTCGCTGCGCGACCCTCGACAAATTTTCTACGCGGGGCTTTTCTAAACTCGAAATTTTACTTCATGCTTAGTCTGGGAGTGGACAACACTCGTTCTTAGAAGTTTCAAATTGAAGGATCACTCTAGATTACTAAGTTTATTACCAATTTACAAAGGCTACAGCTCAAAGGACCAACCATGGTCTTCGGAGACCGAAGAACTACAGGGAATCGAAGTTATTTTACAAGAAAACAACGAATATCTGAAGGTTTACAGCATGGATAGGAAAGAAAACATCTAATTTTGAAAAAAATATCGACGTTGGGTTGGTTTTCAGTGCATTTTTAACTTCACTTTAAATCAGTGTTTTATACGCGTGGCACATGAAGTAAAATTTCTAGTTTAGAAAAGCCCCGCGAAAATTTGTCTCGTGTCGCTGCGCTTCCCTCGACAAATTTTCTACGCGGGGCTTTTCTAAACTCGAAATTTTACTTCATGCTTAGTCTGGGAGTGGACAACACTCGTTTGAATTTTAAATTTAACTCTTTTAAAAAATCGACGTACGTAATATAATAAAGCATTAATTGAAATCATAGAAAAAGATGCAACATTTTACCTAAAATTAACTTTTTGAGTTAACTTTATAATTTGCTCGGCTCTTAATGGGTGAATATTCTATTCCTAAAAAAAACCGTTTTTATTCAATATTAAAGTTGCATTTAATACAATAACAAACTGTGAATAAATCGACATAAATCTAGAAATATCGAAAATCTCGACATTTAGAAAATCTTGACGGTCCACTCCCAGACTAAGCATGAAGTAAAATTTGGAGTTTAGAAAAGCCCCGCGTAGAAATTTTTACGGGGCTTTTCTAAACTCGAAATTTTACTTCATGCGCCACGCGTATAAAACACTGATTTAAAGTGAAGTTAAAAACGCACTGAAAACCAGCCCAACTTAGATATTTTTTCAAAATTGAATGTATTCTTTCCTATCCATGCTGTAAACCTTCAGATATTCGTTGTTTTCTTGTAAATAAACTTCGATTCCCTGTAGTCCTTGGGTCTCCGAAGACCATGATTGGTCCTTCGAGCTGTAGCCTTTGTAAAATGGTAATAAACTTAGTAATCTAGAGTGATCCTTTAATTTGAAACTTCTAAGAACGAGTGTTGTCCACTCCCAGACTAAGCATGAAGTAAAATTTCGAGTTTAGAAAAGCCCCGCGTAGAAAATTTGTCCAGGGTCGCGCAGCGACCCGAGACAAATTTTCACGGGGCTTTTCTAAACTAGAAATTTTACTTCATGCGCCACGCGTATAAAACACAGATTTAAAATGAACTTCAATAACACATATATCATCATTAATTAAAATCATTATATAATCAGATATTTAGTCGGTAAATGAACATTTTGGTTAATAGAAACTGATGGAATAAAATATTACTGGTTACAAATAATAGATTCAAATTTATTTTTAAAGGATTTGTATTCGTGATTAAAAAATGAGGATTCGAATCTTTAATTCGAATCATATTTTTCACTTACGAATCCTTTATTCGAATATTCGTGATTCGAATCATATTAGGTGATTCGGATTCGTGATTCGAATCCTGTTTTTGAGGATTCATCCCAGCTCTGCTAAAATGTATGGTGGATTTGTTAGTATTGAGATGATAGATTATCAAAGTTATTGGATGATGAATATAATAATGGTACTTTTAAAAATGATTGGTATTAAAAAGTTGTTTAAGTTTAAATTCATCAAGTATAAGAAGCTATAATTCAGCTTACAAAATCTCAAACTTGTAAACAAAGCTTCCTCTTTTATAAAAAAGCGCTTTAGTGTTATGAAAATCTAAACCGCTTTTTCTCCTTTTATTAATTTTAAAAGAAAATATGTTTTCTAAATGTAATTTTGCTAGCAGCGTCATAACACCTGTTTTTCTAACATTAAAACAAAGCGTATTGGTTTTAAAGTTTTATTGTTAGTTATATAATTCAATGACAACCTATTGGTTTATTACGATTTTTGAAGAAATCATGAAATTCTTCAGAATGTCGCATTTTGCTCTAAATTTTTTTTATAAATTTGAGAAGATATAATAAAGTTTACTGCGCTTCGCTAATATTAAGCCTTAAACGATAATCACAATAATACATTTAATTAATTTATTATCGGAATCTCCAATTCAATAATACATTTACATATTAAAATACGAGTACAATAAATTAAAAAAAAATAAAACATAATCTGTTTTCTTTTTAATATGACCAACAAAATTTGATTTTTCAAGAATTTAGTGATGTGATGCAGGTTGTGTATTTTAGGTTAGGACAAGATTAATCACATGTTATGTTGTAAATTAATTTTAAATTTGTTGGTTATGTGAAGGGAAATCTGACATTAATATGACAATTCAATTAACTCTCAAAGATTACAATTACAAATGTATTTACCTATCACCGCCTCAAATTATTTGTATCTTCTACCAATTTAATAAAGTGACTCTGAGGATCAGGTAGGATACTAGGACCAGGTAATATTCCTTTGTCAGGAATATCTGTCTTCTTTATTATCTGCCCATTTATAAGTTCAAATTATAAAAGTTCTAAATACAAGGAATTTTTCTTTTAGGTATGCATGTTCCGATTTTTCAATGTAAATTTTTAGACATTCGTGATCTAATTAAAAACTTTCAACTCAAAGACTCTAACAAGTGTTTTCAATCCTAAATTAAGCATGAAGTAAAATTTGGAGTTTAGAAAAGCCTGCAAATTTGGTTTAGTCGCGAAGCGCAGCGGAGCGACTAAGCCAAATCAGGCTTTTCTAAACTCGAAATATAAAACACTGATTTCAAGTGAAATTCAAAATATACTGCTTAGTTTTGATCACATGTTAATTAATTTTACAAATGTTTGTATGGAATATATGAAAGTATACTTAAAACAAAAAATATCCCTGTATGTGTTATAAAGTTGCAAGTTGTAACGTTCTCTTTCTGAAACTCTGCATCTTGACAATTTATTTGACAAATTATGATTTATTTGTCACATTGATAATCATTTACCAACATCTCAAAATTTGATGTTTAAAATACCCTACTGTTAAAGCAGGACTGCAACTGTTTGCAGTAAATACATCCTAAGTTTGGTCATATTACAAAAATAACAGAGTTTAATTAATTATAAGAACACTATAGAAATATATACAAATATATTGTATTTCAATCCAAAATACACGTTGTTCAAACAGGTGACACTATAAAACATACTCATTCCTACCCTTAAGTTACAATAAATATAAAATATATAAATTTAAAATAAACAAAAATTAAATGAATCAATAATAATATAAATGAATACAATGAAAAGTCCGAAATTTATAAAAGTTATATCTGCGAAATTTAATTAAAATTATCACAGATAAAACATAAAATGACGCCAAAAAGTATAAAGATTTATGCAAGTTAAATGCATCCAGTTAGCAGCAAATTATTTTAACTATTTACCGGGTTTTTGGTTTGATTATCACTATGTATCAAATGAAATTTCCTTTCTTATCAAATGGAAATCCTGGGTGTCAATTTTATATCAACATATTTCACTGTTTATTAAATGACTTTCCCCTTTTGTCAACTGATATTCAAATTGAATTTCTGCCACCTTACAGATCATTCCGGAACCTAATAAAATAATTGTTTAGCCCATGGCAGAACTGTATCAAAAGATCAAGTCCTAATAATAAAGACATATATACATTTGTAACACATTTATAATAAATTTGTGTTATATAAATTTGTGTTAAAAGTGTAATATATTTTCAATAAATCTGCAATACATTTGCAATAAAAATGTGTGATATTTCTGAGATGTGATATTTTTTTTGTTGTATTTATACGTGTGATATTTACGTATATGTGATATTTTGGTATGTGATATTTATTAATGTGATATTTAAAAATGTGATGTATAGGTCGGACACCAATAAAGATATGTTTTATACAAAGCAGTTCATTAAGTATCTGAACTTCATTACGAGTATGTACGTGGTGTATCCAGAAAGTAAGTTCCGCTTGCATTTTTTTTGCCACCACAGCGCTGCGATTGGAATTTTGCGCATTCGCGATACTTAGTATACCTTATTGAGCAGAAGTTGACGTTAATATGAGTGTTGCATACGCTTGGTGGTGCTTGTTTGAAGTGGCAAGTAAAATTGAAAACCCCGCCGCTTGTAAGATAAGGTTTGCAATTACTTTCCTCAATGCGAAGAACATTAAATCAGTTCACATTTATCAAAAGATCTGTGAGGTGTACGGAGAACATGTGATAAGTGATTCAATTGTAAGGAAATGTTTACCCATCTCCTTACCATTGAATAACTTAACACATTTTCAATTAAGGATGTGATAGTGTGCATGATGACGAACGAAGTAAGCTTCCATGTTTGACTAGTAATGAACTGATTACTGGAGATGAAGAAATTATTCACGAAAACCAAAAGTGTACAATTTCTGCTTCCTCTATGAGTCTTGGTGCCAACAGGTTAAAAAATGACGATGAGATCAAAGAACATCTTGTTACTGGGTTGACATTACAGGCGGCACCTTCTTATAATGAGGGAGAACAAAAGCTTGTGTTTAGCTTTGACAAAATGGTAGGAGTTACATCGAAGCATAGCTTAAGGTTCAAAGATTTTTCCACTACACTTTTTTCTTCTGAATATGTATTTGTTTTCTTTAATCACTCAAACGGAACTTACTTTGTGGAAAATTTCCAGTACGTTGAACATACGTGGTATGTTCAACGTACTGGAAATTTTTCTTTCAAGGGTACATGTGCATACGATGTCAATTTTCCGACATCCGTTGTTTCTTATAAGAGTTATATGGGAAACTTTAAGCGATTGGTTTCCACTCTTAGATTAAGCATGAAGTAAAATTTCGAGTTCAGAAAAGCCTGAAAATTTGGCTTGGTCGCGTAGCGAAACGGAGCGACCAAACTAAACTTTTAGGCTTTTGCTAACTCGAAATTTTACTTCATATGCCACGCGTATAAAACTGATTTTAAGTGAAGTTTCAAATATACTTTTAGGGCTGGCAATTCTCCAAAATTAATTGTTCCATTTAGAAGAAAGAATATTTAAATTATTGAAATATTTAAATATTCAAATATTTGGATACTTAAATATGTGAATAATTTAGTAATTAAAATAATCTTATTTGAATATTCGACTATTTGAATTATTCGTATTCAAATCAAAGCATTACTTTTTATCATTCAATGAGAGTATTTTTTTAATGAAAATTGGAAAACATGAAATACACAATTAATCAAAATGATACTCATTAGTGTGATTTGCACCCACCAATACGATGCATGTCATAAACTAAAACAAATACTCGTGTTAACTAAAAACAAAAAAGAACAACTCGATTTTATGATTATCTTTTTTTTTTCTAGTTGTCATTTTCTGATATCGATATGTAAAGTACTATTTTTTCTAGCAGCAAAATTCGGAGTTGATATAAAATTAGTTATCTATATAATATCCACTGCTAATTTTGCTAAAATATGCTCCGAATTTTGCTTTAGACATAACGGATCGACACAGGTGCAGTATAAGACAGATGACATTATCAGCTATAATGTTCCAAAGGCAATGATAATTACGCATTAATTTTGTTTAACCCGAAAGCCTGTTGCTTGGTAATTGCCCGACGCAACTAGAGCAATTACCGAAAGCAACAGACTTGAGGGAATTCAACAAAATTACGTAATTATCATTGCCCGAGGTACATTCGGTCAGATAAATTCTTGAATAGACACGTATAATATTAGGTATATGCATAAAATATTTCAACAAAAAGAATAGAGATAAACTTTACAAGAATGTGACAGATAAAATGTCATTGATTGTATGAGGTGTAAGTGTACTTATAGCACACATTAGTTCATAATTTCTTACCCCGGAAATATCCTCAAAAATGTTACTGTTGTGTATGTGAGTGTTGTTTCTTAAATTCATTTATCTCTTTCTGTAATATTTTCGTTCCGAAACGTGATTAAGTTGGCAGAATTTGAAAACTGAACGCATTGAAAAGCAGTGGTCTTTTCAGTTTGAGCCAATTGGAAGCAGGGCTCTTTTCACTTAGAGCCAATTAGAAGCAGAGGGATTATCAGTAGTGATAATTTCACCCGGGAAATTGACGTTCTAAGTTTTTAGAGAACGCTCGGTGAGACGAAAATAGAGCAATTCCATTGGTTGCTTATATTTGAAAGAACTTATCCTTTAAATATTGATATACACCCTTATTATTAATTAATTTAGTCACTTTACATTAGTCATGATTGAAAATTTAGTTGGAAATGGATTAAGAGACTAAAAATAACATATGACTAATGACGCGTCCTTTTGTCGTAATACCAACTATATTAGTTGGTATCACGACAGAAGGACGCGCGACTTTGGAACGCGTTCATTTGGACGCGTGAAAAATGGACGCGACGTAAATTGGACGCGTCGACCTTTGGACGCCTGCATATACTTATAGCATTAGACAATAATAGAATAAAAGTGCACAAGTCATTTTGCGCACGATGCCTATTCCACATACTCCTAGGTTAGGTTAAATTAGAAGACACGTTCGCAATAGAATAAATTGGGATGCATGATGCCTATTCTACATACTTCTAGGTTAGGTTAGGTTAGGAGAAAAGTTTGAAAAGTTAGAATAAATTGCGTAAGTCTCTCTATGCACGATTTTTATTCCACATACTTCTAGGTTAGGTTAGGTTAGGTCAGGTTAAGAGAAAGGTTTGCAATAGAATAAATTGCCTATGCACGATACTTATTCCACATACTTCTAGGTTAGGTCAAGTAAGGAGAAAAGTTTGCAAAAGAATAAATTGCGCAAGTCATTTTGTGCACGGTGCCTATTCCACATAATTCTAGGTTAGGAGATAGGTTTGCAATACAATAAATTGCCTATGCAATGATTAGGTTAGGTTAACAGAAAAGTTTTCAATAGAATAAATTGCGTAAGTTATTTGCGCACGATGTTTATTTCACACACTTCTAGGTTGGATTAGGTTAGGAGAAAGGTTTGCAATAGATTTCATTTGTTTATATAGTTGTATTTGATGATTTAGAGTTCTTTTCCACACATAATTCATTTACCCCATTAACACGGACAGTAAAAAATATGTTTTACTTTAGTGTACAATGGTTTAGTCTGAATTTGGCAATTTTAGCGGAAATGAATTCCAATTTGCGGTACTTTTTCATATAGGGACACTACAAAGTACTAAAGCAATCTCCACTAAATATGCAATATAGTCATGACTAAGTCATTAGTCTTAATCATGACTAAACATTTAGTAAACCCAACTCTACCGGGCGAAGCGAAAAAACAAATCTTAAACAAGTTGCTCAATTGTCGAGTAATAAGAATTACATGGGAGCATCACGATTTTAGTGGTGTACAGGTGGGATATGGTGTAAAAAAGGTTGGGAAACACTGGTGTAAATAATACTTGGGTAGAAAAGAAACAAAACTTTCATTGTATGTATTGCATAGAGAGAAAGTATGTGTTCTTTTCTCTAAGCTGCAATTAAAAATTATAGATGCATACCTACCTTTCTCATTCACCAACAATTAAACACTCTTAGGCGTATATGTAGAAGGTAAAAGGTAGAAGGCAAAAGGTTTTCAACAGCTTCGCCCGCGGTGCAATACGTGCACGTGAATAATTACACATCCCGGAATTTATACGTTATATAATCGCATATATCAAAACTAAGTACTTCTAATGCGTACGGCGTTTCATAAATAATTTCGCGGCGAAATGCGAACACAGATAATAAATTTCGTTTCTATTACAAGTTCAAGTTTGTCTGTCGCACGGGATATATATTGCTGGACATGTTTTGTATTATGTGCACGGTGTCTGTGCGGACCATGGGACGCGGATTTATGCCAACTGCACGCTCGTTTATTATGAAAATTATCTATCTACCCTTTTCGGCTAAAAATTATTATTCATCTTATCAACAAATGTCCATTCACGCCCATGCGGTAATTCCATGCGACTTCACTTTCAGTGAGAATTATAACTTTATTATTAGCAGTTGCATTATTCGTCTTTACAATAAACTACGTGATTTAAATATGTTAAGATATACTATAAGGGTGTGGAAATTATAACCGCTTATTTTTAGCGTAAAATCAAATTTCTAAATGTTTAAAAATTGGATTTAATTGAAGATCTCAATAATAACACTTTATGATAAAATAATTAAAAGTATGATATATTACTATTTTCCAAAAAGTCAACGGAAATGGGTTTATATATTTATCAAGACACAAAAAATTTAAAAAAGAGTTACATTACGAAAATAAACGTAAATTAAATAAGTTTTTATGTAAATAACAATTCTTTTATATAATTAATTTATTTAAAATATTAAATTTACAGGCTTTTCTAAACTCAAAATTTTACTTCATGCTTAATCAAGGATTGGAAAGCACTTCTAAGAGAACCTTTAATGATAATACCGATTTTTTCAAGTAAATGGGCAACAAAAACGACCTGCAGTTGTTTTTTAAATCTTTATGAGTTTTGTTAATTATCTTATTGTTCATTTTTTTAAGAATTTAGTGTTGTCATTCAAGAAATTATTTGTTTTCTAACGAGGGTTTTCTGCTTCTTGATTAAGCATGCAGTAAATATTTTGAGTTTAGAAAAGTTTGAAAATTTCCGTTCATCAAGCGTGTAAAACACTGATTTAATCTCAAGTTCAAAAATTTAATTATTGATAATCTACTACAAGATTAAAATTAAATAAAAACAACTGTAATCAGTTATGACTAACAAACACAAAATTAGTTATTAGTCTTAGTTATCAATGCCCAACTCTGTTACTCGGTAAATCAAAATTTCCCGGCTTATCTAAACTTAAAATATTTTCTTCATGCTTAATCAAAAAGCGGAAAATACTTTCCAGAAAACTGTGTTAAATCTTTTTTATAAAAAACAGTGAAGTCTTAAAAAAGGGGGAAATAAACTTACTTTGTCTTCATTTTTTAAATACTTTTCCAGGCTAAGCCCCATTTGCACCCCCATTGATTAACTCTAGCCATTCACTAATCATTGATTAAACCACTAATCATTGATTAAACCATTTTTTAAATTTGTAAGATATCCTAAACATGTCTCTTTTATCATTATGCGATTTTGTAAATAATTTATACATAAAATTGTTGTGTTTTTAAGAAGTACTAATCACTGATTAAGTTAATCGACTTGGGTGCAAACGGGCATTAGACTTTTTTATTGTTTCAATATTATAGTGTTGTGAACACTTTTTATTTAAATTTATAAATAAATATTTTGTTTATGAATATCATACTAACAAGACACGATAATGGTTCATATATTATTACTTAACTTTATTACATATTCATTTTATAATCAAAACTACTAAATATTTCTTAACATCTTGTGTGGGCTATTCGCTTCTTTTGTTTAATACGAATTTCTAGTTTTTTTTTCTTCTGTTGAGTTTTCATTGTCCATTATGGTTTTCATCGGTAATTGGTTGAGTGAGAGTTTTGTCGCCGTGATGCCAATAAATCGGTGTTTATGGCCGTGTGGGTGGTCCAGGTGTGTTTGACAATCTATTTGGGGCCGTTTTCGACTTTAAACGGTAACAATGGCAAACGAGTCGAGTGTGCCAAAGAAAGTTCACGCCTTTTCGCACGTTCGTCTATTCAGATTTGTACAATAATCCTTTGCATGGTTCTTATAAACCAGAAATAAACCAAACGGCTCATTCATGGTTTGAGTACGGTTTTATCTCTTTTTAAACTATTTATAAGTGAAAAGTTCACTTATTTAATCATATGTTTTGTGTATTTATTATATGTTATTTGTGAATTAATGAATAAATTAAATACAAACAAATATATGTCAAAGTCCGGAGTAAAAATCGAACCCGGCGAGTTTACAACGCGAATTCTAATCTATACGCCATCGAGTAATTTCCATCTCTTGTAAATATGATAACCGAAACAAGTTATGTTTAATTTATTTTAATAACCCTGTGTATCTATTCTCAAAGTTTCTTAATAACTGTTAATTATTAATATAAACTCTTGAAAGAAACATGATTATTCGCAGAATTACTTTTACTTTCTCTAATGCCCGGTATTATAAAACGTTTTATTCCCTAAATAAAATTTACTTTAGGAATAAATTAATTTATTCCAAAGATTTCGGTATTATAAACACAAGATAACTTTATTTGGCTAATCAATCTCCCCAGTAAATTATTTGTTTGTTTATCTACCAACTAAATTTTATTCTCTAAATAATTTGACAGTTACAAGTCAAAACTGTATTATATTATTATAATTACTTTAGATTCTACTACTTGTATATATTAATTTCATTACGGTTATGATATCTACCATATCATCCGTGTCAGATTTAAGTTCGCTTATAGTATCTTCCCTGACAGTGATTAATTCGAACAACAAGACATTCTAAGGAGTCGAAGACCTAAAGTTTTTCAAATCAGACATAACCAAGGATTTTTATACTTATGCATACGCTTTTTTAAAATTATTCCATTTAAAGTTTTGAACGAGTGTATTCCACTCCCAGACTAAGCATGAAGTAAAATTTCGAGTTTAGAAAAGCCTGAAAATTTGGTTTCGTCGCGTAGCGCGAAGCGCGGAGCGACCAAACCAAATTTTCAGGCTTTTCTAAACTCGAAATTTTACTTCATGCGCCACGCGTATTTAACACTGAAAACACTGAAATATTGTGAACAAGCGAACTTCACTTGAAATCAGTGTCTTGTACGCGTGGCGCATGAAGTAAAATTTCGAGTTTAGAAAAGCCTGAAAATTTGTTTTGGCCGCTCCGCGCTTCGCGCTACGCGACCAAACCAAATTTTCAGGCTTTTCTAAACTCGAAATTTTACTTCATGCTTAGCCTAAGAGTAGAAAACACTCGTTTAAGTTTGTTATAATTTCTAATACGCTTTCTTTTTCTTGTTCTGGTTAATTCTGTCCTATTCCACGGTTATTCTCCATAATTATAAGGAATTATACTAAATTTCCAATTTGATTGACAATTTAATTTTAAATATTGACAATTCAATCTAACAAACTGGTGGTTCCAGCTATGGCTACAATGAAAATGTATAATTTCGGTCTGTAATCTACTAATTAAATTATTTATTTCTAGATTTGCTATTTATTTGGTAGGTTTTGCTTTATAATACGCAATTTTAATAGCCTATTAGTTTACCTGGTAAATAAATGTACTCCACAATCTAATATAATGATTTATTAATCGTTTATAATACCGGCCATAAATCAAATAAAATCGTGTATAAATTGTAAAAAATGCAAGAGAATACATTTTCATAAAAATACATAAAAGTCTTAACTTAAACTTACTTTTACTAAACGATATTCATAAAGCACGTGATAGCTTTATCAATAGAGGATTTTATTACATCAGATGGTAATAATGTCTTCGACTTTTTACTCCTCAAGTTTTCTGGCTTACGTTTTAGTAGAGCATATGTTTTTATGTTTGATAATTAACGTCGACTTTATCATAGAATAATGCTTCCATAAACTTGAACTCATTATTTTGTTCGCAAGCTCTTTAAAGCAAACAATTAAAACATTTTCAGACAAAGACGTATATTGCACTTCCGTAAATAATTTATATAGATAAATTACTTCTTGGATTTTGTTGGAAGTACATTATCGCAGGTTTTTTGCCTTTTCTAGTATATCAGGTGGTGTCAACTGAATACTATTTCAGTAAATGTAGTGTCTTTCAGTATACCGCGATTATATCTTTTAAGTATATAAATACATGCGCTGTAAATTATTCTGAATTCAAATTGAAGCAATAAACGAGTGCTTTCCACTCCCAGATTAAGCAAGTAGTAACATTTCGAGTTTAAAAAACCCTGAAAATTTGAATTTGCAGAATTCAGCATTTCAATGTCTGCCTGAGTATTTCAGTGTGTTCCAATACTTTAGCGAATTCAGTATCTTTCAGCGTGTCTCCGTACAATAAAATGTCCCTTAGTGTCTGTGCTTTTCAGTATTTTAGTTTTAAGCGAACTTCCTGCATTACCTGGGAGTGGAAAACACTCGTTTAATGCTTTAATTTGAATTCCAAATAATTTACAGCGCATGTATTTATATACTTAAAAGAAAAAATCCCGGTATACTGAAAGAAACGAAATTTACTGAAATAGTGGAAAACACTGAGAAACACAGGCATACAACCACCGTGTGTCCCGTTTTAAGACGCAATTTTCTGTAATTTTCAATTTGTGGTGATCATGATGAAATGTCAACAGTTTTGAGTTCAGTATCATTATACAACAGCCGTAAACTCCCTTATTATTCAGTCATTTATTTGTGATTATCGCTAGACAATTCAATTCCAAGTTCTCAAGAAATTCTAACAAGTAGTTTACAATCCCAGATTAAGCATGAAGTAAAATTTCGAGTTTAGAAACGCGTTAAAATTTGGGTTTGCGGGCTGCGCGAGCGAAGCGAGTCGCGGCCCGACAAATCCAAATTTTCACGCTTTTCTAAACTCGAAATTTCACTTCATGCGCCACGCGTATACAACATTGACTTATTATATTTTTGTTTGTTTTTAAAAGGTGAATTTTGATAATTTCATAACCGTCATTAAGTTATTCCTGAGAATATTATTTATCTTAGGTGAAGGTCTTTTAAAAGTGAATTAGCAGTATAAAATAATAATAAATATTAAATCTAAACTATATGGTATCGAAAAGCATCGATATTTTGAATATCGATACTTTTCATTACGGTATTTTACCGTATCGATACTTTGATATACGATATAATCGATACTCAATATAGATATTTTTTTGAATCAGAACTTCCCTAGTCGTGATATTACTGCAATCCAATCACAATGCAATCACATGATGGAATAGAATGATAATAAATGTTACTATTATTATGATGAATTAATTTCTCACTTAACCCGTGGTGAAACATATTTAATTAATACGCTTTGATTAAAATACTTGGTTTGTTTCACTGATTATTTATTTTTACTCCAACTAGTTTCGACCTTAGGTCATTCTCAAGGAGATATGTACAAAATTTTACAAATGTATCGATATTTATACAAATTTTACAGCTAATTTCAGGTAATAAGGGCCGTCGCGATGGGGGAAAGCCAAATGTCTTCGATGTTATTAAGCGTGGTTTTTCCATTTTTTATTGCTCTGTTTATTTCTAATCCCTCTCGGAGATTTAAGTCACGTTTAAAAGGGTATAAATTTAATGTTATAATGACAAATCCAATTAATCTACACAAACTTTTAGTGCATAATAAATCCGACATAGACAAATTTGAAAAAAGTGGCGTATACGAAATCAAGTGCGGAGATTGTGATTGTGTATATATAGGACAAACAGGAAGAACTTTTCAAATTAGATTAAGTGAACACAAAAAATTAATATTAAATAATAAATTTTCCACCGGACTTTCACAACATTGTATAGAAAATAACCATTTTTTCAATAATAGTAATTTAAATATATTTTGTATTCAGGTAATAAGGGACGTGACTTAAATCTCCGAGAGGGATTAGAAATAAACAGAGCAATAAAAAATGGAAAAACCACGCTTAATAACATCGAAGACATTTGGCTTTCCCCCATCGCGACGGCCCTTATTACCTGAAATTAGCTGTAAAATTTGTATAAATATCGATACATTTGTAAAATTTTGTACATATCTCCTTGAAAATGACCTAAGGTCGAAACTAGTTGGAGTAAAAATAAAAAATCAGTGAAACAAACCAAGTGTTTTAATCAAAGCGTATTGTTACTATTATTGTTAATATATTTCATCATGCAGGTCGTATTTTGGGGCGTAATGGGGGGCTGTTTTATTTCCACAATAATTATTCAACACCCTTGCGCCCCTTCTAGACACTATTAAGATATGTTCACTTACTTTTATTAATCTCATTTTCATGATCATATTTCACAATAAAACCACCAGAATAAGCATCATTTCCACAAAACTTCCCTGGATCGAGCGCTCTTGGCAAGTGACGGCTATTTTAAACAACGAAACGTGTACCACGTAGTTTGATGATTCTTGTTGTAGTTTTTCCTTATCAAACGACATTAGCCGCAAGTCAATACAATCATTACTTCGAAAGATATTACGTTTTTCCGCTTTTTGGCAAATTGGGCACAGTTCCGGCACTGTTGTTAATATAGCATTTTCTACTTTATTTGTCAACTTATATTACATTATGCTTTTATAAAAATAAATGAGAAAATAGAACACTTACCTTTTTAAATCGCGTTGGTAAACACACTAAAATGTGTTTTTTTGAATGGTTTTTAATATTATTTGAAATAAAACAACACAGTTGGCAGGGTTTCACTTTTATTGTTGAACACTGCAACATGTTTCACCACACAGTGGCTTCATTAGGCAGATGAAATAATGAATTTAACTAAATATTCGATCAAATTGTGCATTCAAACGACGATACGATGTTATCATTATTTTGTAAATGTTTATTTAAAAAATAATATCAATGAATCGTATATGAAAGTAACAGTAGATTGTTTGACAAGTTTTTAATAATTAGATTTTGTTGAATTTTAGAAGCTCGTGAGCACGACAAGCATAATTTCAATAAAAAAATCTATCACTAACCCATTTAGTTATAATAGATGACTGTTTGTGCGTTTGGATTAATAACAAATGTGATAAGTTTTTTTAGGAGGAATAATAATACCCTTGGGTGAATGATTGCTGTGTGTAATAATTCACATTTAACTTATGTTGACAAACTGATTATTCAAACTATAAGAAGCTTAAGCTTATTTTTTCGCATTCAAATAGTTTTGAATTTGAATTATTCTTGTTTGAACTGATTATTTAAATATGTCTCTTCCCTAAAGATAGTAAGTTGTTTAATAATGGTTTAAGTTAAGCTTCATGTACATTATCTTATGGTAACTATAATTTAGACCGGGCTTAACTTATACTTATTTTAAACCACACTTGAACAACTGAATATATATTTCGTATTTTATAATAAATTCCGTGTACTTGATTTCACTTTGCCAGAAAATACTCATCAATTTTGTATTTGACTTTTTCATCAATGTTAGCTTGTTGATGAAATAGAGAATTTAACTAATTTTCGATCAAATTGTGCATTCAAACGACGATACGATGTTATCATTATTTTGTAAATGTTTATTTAAAAAATAATATCAATGAATCGTATATGAGAGTAATAGTAGATTGTTTGACAAGTTTTGAAAGCTTCGGTTTGCATGCGAATACCAAGGTATGAGCATGCAATGTAGCTTTTAGAACGTGTTTAACACTTTGTGTTTCCTACGACCAAACAGCGGCGGCGTTAATTTTTATTTGTCACTGCTCATTTTATTTTAATAATTTTGACACTGACGTTTGAAGATTTTACTTTCAAACTAGTTTTGAAAATTCAATTCTCAAGCGTGACATTTCTTGTCAAAATAAAAATAAGGGACATATTGTAGTAACATGATAAGCCACACAAACAAAACATTCTGTTTTATTTTTGGATTCGACTAAACAGTTATATAATAAGCCAAAGTAGATCAATTGTGGTCAAGACAACAGATATCGTCACCATACCTAAAATCAAGTTATTTCATTTAACAAAAAATGGCAACAGGTATTATTACACCTTCCGAAAAAAATCGATTTCGTGTGAGAGTTTGAGTTCAAGTGATGAAATGCATGGCAAAATTGACGAGAGTGTTATTGATTAAGACTTTGTGCTATCAAACGATGGAGGGCCCCCGGATACAAGTAAGCTATGTATTTTATTTCTTATTTTTGGCATATCATGTTATACCAAAAAGAAAAATCAAAATGTTTAACATGGCTTATCATGTTATTGCAGTAATAACATGATAGTTAATGTTATCATGTATTTACCGCAATAACATGGTAAGCTATGTTAAACATTTTTATTTTTCTTTTTGGTAAACATGATATGCCACAAAAAAAACATAACTTACTTGTATCCAAAGGTCCACCATCGTCTGGTAGCACAAAGTCTTAATCAATAAACATACAGAGTAACAGAAACAACACCTGAAAAAAACTCGTAATTTTTTTGGAGGCAAAGAAGGGACGAAAGTTATAAACAAGTCATATGAAAAAGAAAGAGCAAATTAGAAAAAAAAATATTCAACAGCAAAAAGCAAGAAAACTATTAAACCCAGTGAGTCGCGTTCACCATGCAGATGCACGAACAATTGCAGAGAGAAACTCATTAATACCATTGATTAACTAATAAAATTTTCTTTATTCAGTAGTAATACACATGAATTATATTTTACAAACTAAGAGCTGAATGAACTGGGACTTCAAGCATAGCTGCCACTTTAATCACAATCAAATTGGGAATTAACATCAAATTGGGAATCAGCAATTTCAAATTGGGATTGAACTAATATTATTCAAGAAATAACCAGTTAAATAATTTAGCAAAACTAAAAGAAACTATATTAATTTGACATGTTTTGTATCAGTCTTCTAAATTTCGAGTATTTTTGAATCTGAGCAATATATAGAGACTTTTTCCTTTAAATATACATTTTTCTATTACAGCGTATATATATATATATATATATATATATATATATATATATATATATATATATATATCTTGAGATATTCGTTGTTTCTTTTTTTAAGATTTCAATTTGAAGCTTTAAACGAGTGTTTTCTACTCCTAGGTGAAGCATTAAGTAAAATTTCGAGTTTAGAAAAGCCTCGCGTAGAAAATTTGTCTAGGGTTGTGCAGCGACCCGAGACACATTTTCACGGGGCTTTCCTAAACTCGAAATTTTACTTCATGCGCCACGCGTATAAAACACTGAAATATTGTAAAATGCTAAAAATGTAAATTTTAAACTTTAATTTAAAACCAGCGCTTTCCATTTTTTTACAATTAATGTAGATTTGTATGGTGGCAAATATCAACAATATAGAATTATAATATATAAAATTACGAAAATGTTATTCGTGAAAATGCAAACAATGTCTTAATTAATAAGACAACTTAATAAACCTTTCACTTCTGATTATTTGTTATTTCTCCTTTCATTTTAAATTTGTATTTGTTAGTTGGTTTTAAGAGACTTTGACCTAAACGTTGCATATACTTTAATAAAGCGTTGTAACAAATCAAATTAAATACGATTTTAAATATTTCATTGTATAATTCAATATCCGGAGGTGTATTTGCACGGGAAGTAGTTTTTTCAATGAATATTTATCGTCTTAAGTTGTCTAATTAATTGAGACATTGGTTGCATTTTCACAAATAACATTTTCGTAATTTTATATATTATGTTTAAAGTGTGCAAACTATAAGAAGCGTAAGCTTATTTTCTCGAATTCAAATAGTTTTGAATTTGAATTTATCTTAATATAGAATTACATATTTTTTTGTAAAAACATTTACACTTCATTTTGTAGGCAATAACATGATAAACCATAATATTTTAAAATACAATTGTTTTTCAGAAGACAATTACATTTTTGTATCCCCTTTCTAAACAAATGTGTCAGAAAGATACCTAATAGACTTGTTAAAAATGCTTTAATTTTAAATTTCATAGTAATACATTTTAATTTATTTTTAAATTTCAAACTCCAATAAGTCATTTTTGTTTATTTGTGGCATATGACGTTATTACAATAAGCCATTTAAATATACAATTGACAGTTATCAATGTAAAGGTATTGCGACGATATGTGAAAATGGACATATCGTCGCAATACTTTTGCATTGAAAGAATTTATTTGATGTTTATATAATGAAGTGAAGTTTCTTGAATTCATTTCTCAAAGGCACCTAATATGTAAGGTAAAATAGCTAGAAAAAGAGAGCTAGGCCATCACAAAGTGGGGGTTGCTATGTTAATAACTAATGCACTGAAAGGACATTATATTTAAGAAAAATATTAATCAAATCACAATATTTTTATTCTTTACCAAGTCTTTAATACCTAAAACCCATCTACTGACAACAATATACGAAGTTCAAATTGGTTTCTAAAATGCAAACAAGATATATCATTAGCTTAAGTTCTGTTGTTTAAAGGTTGATATCATTGGGTACATTGCATTATTAAAAAAACGTTAACAGAGAGTCTATTAAGCAAGCAATGTTTTTACTACTACTAAAACTGCGCTCTAAATAAAAGTAAGTAACTTTGAATATATGTCCTTCATATCTAAATTATTAAATGATTTTTACCTTTAAATCGATTATATCGTTTGTTATTATGCTTTTTTAACATTTTTTTACGGGTTGGCTTTTGCCTGGCCTTGGTCTGGCATGACCATAAGCCACCAATCATTTACTTATTAATTAACTTTTATAATTTTAACTAATTATTTAGTTGTTAACATATATTTGGACGTCACAACACATTCTCCCACACATCCATGGAACCGGGAACGAGCATTTGTTAGAAAAATTACTCGCCCCTGCAGGTAATCGGACCCGGATCAAGGCTGTGATCGATTGGCGAAACCAGCGGCTCAACCGCTCGGCCACGGCGCACAGTGGTTTAGATTGAACATTTTTTTTGGCAGAAATTCTGAAACTCATGATACTGGTCCAAACTAAGCTTGTGATTACAGGAAAAACAATATAAACAACAACATTAAGAATTCGTATAGAATTCAACCTAAGAATAATCGAAAAAAATAGTGAACAAAATATGTATGGTAAAATAGGGTGGTTTTAAGGTAGCGAAACTCTAAAAACAATTTAAAAAAACCTTGTAACCTTGGATGTTTGGTATATAGAAATCAATGGAAAAAGTTAAGTAGTTAAGAAAATTTTGTTCGCACAGGGTGTAAACTAAAAGTATTCTTGTAGAAATGCTTCGACCAATAATTAAAACATCGCATCGCAAAAAGAAACATTATCTTATTGAACTTGAGAAAAATATATGGTACAAAAAAAACTCGCATTTAATTAAAATAAAGTATTTTGTTTTTTAAAATGTTGACTGCAGATAGGTAATCAACGACCCCAAAAATCCGTATAAACTACATCTCAAACAGAAAAAAAAAAAACAGAATGAACATGTACGACTTGTGACCAGCTTATCTGGAATTGGCCCTACTGTGCGCCATATTGTTAATTAAAACGAACATCACAAAAAATCGCAAAATTTTATAATATGCCCTAATTCTACCATAACTACACAAAACACAACTAAAAGTTAACCAATTTTAATGAACACACTATTTTGCAGAACATTTTACAATGATGACATTTAAATATAAGCGTTTACAGATTATATTTAAGTGTTATTAATGTCTCACAAAATTAAAATTAATGAAAATATAATACATATTTGAGATTGACGGCTTCATGACAAAAATGTGAAATTTAGAACCGTTTGAAACAAAAAACAAAGTCTTCACAGTTCACTCAACAAATTGTCTTACTTACAACGCCATGCGCGGTCTCCACAAACTGAATGTTCTCGACTTCGGCAAGGGACACGAAGGTCGCGGTCGGTCCCGAAATATGTGCAGTTCTATGCGCCCTAGTGTTGGCTACAATATAATCTGTTTAATAACTAGGAGGAGCGTTTTAAATTTCACGCGCCAAAACCTACAACTCTGATTGGCCAAGAGCACGCCCATTTTACACTATGCTAATTACGTCATTATTAGACGCAACAGCTGACATAACCTTAATTCGAAGCGTTAGCGAGTTGCAACTTTGTCTGTTTCGTAATAACCTTTTGTGCGGTGTTTCTTTAGCATAGTTAAAAGTTAGTTTTGTTTATATTGTTGTGATAGATTATAGACCCAGTACAAGCTCGGTGATAATATCACCTTCATCTTCAAAAAAGCGTAAGAAGTTGGATTTGGATCATTTATATCTGTCTGAAAAACAGTGCATAATAAATATGTATAAGCAGATGATAACAGATGATCCACATATGAAAATGACTGCTGTTGTATCAGACATTGTTGGTGCAGTAGGTGAGATATCAAATAGCATAAGATTATGCATCAAATAATAAAATGTTTAATTTTTAGGAGTTGTAAATTCCACTGTCTATCTACCATTAGCGAATATAAGAAATCCAGAGAGATTTGTAGCCCTAAACAGCTTGGAGGACATAGTTACAAGTTTTGATGACGTAGTGAAGAGATCCGTGCATAGTTTCTTCTCTAAATATGAACTGCCAACTTTGAATAAACTTTTAAAAGAAGTAAACGATCATGCAGGCATGCCGAAGATGAGCCGTTCTACCTTATATAGTTTTATGAAACAACACAATTTTAAGTAAGATAGAGACCAGGATTCAAATCATTCAGGATTCGAAATCATTCAGGATTCGAATCCTTTTAGAGGATTCAAAAGAGGCATTCGAATACTTTAGTTCAACTGGATTCGTGAACGGATTCGTTACAATTTTTTAAGAGGATTCGTATTTGAGTCTAAATGTGGTTGATTCGAATCCTTATATTAGGATTCAAATCCTTGTAAAAGGATTCGAATACTTACAAAAGGATTTGAATCGTCAAAAATAATTCAAATTGATTGTGAGGAATAACATGAAAAATGTATAGGTATTTGATTGAAATTCACTTGGTTTGTTTTACTAATAAATTGTTTTATTTTCTCCATATGCAGAAAATATCATCTACATATCTCTTCCAAAATTGAATATGTTTGCTTTCTGGTTGTTTTGGTAAATTACTTTCGAAATCATCCATAAAGATTTCTGACATTAAAGGGGACAACGGTGATCCCATTAGTAGTCCATCTGATTGAATATATATATATATCCCCATTGAACTCAAAGTAGCATTGATTAATGCAAATGTCTATTAAACATTTTAATTGCTATTTATGTGATTCTAGATTGGCAGTGTTTTTAATTTTTTGAATTAGAATATTTTTCAACTCTTCTGTCGGTATTGATGTGAAGAGACTTTTCACGTCAAACGAAATTAATTTAGCATTTGGAGGAAATGACACTTCTTTTAGTTTATTTACTAAATCTATTGAATTTTTTATTAAATGTTGAGGTTTGAAGTTAATGAACGAAGGAATTAAATTATTTAAGAATTTACATAATTTATAAGTCGGAGCGTATAAATATGAAACGCTCCGACTTACAAATTATGTAAATTATTAAATAACCTCAACATTCAATAAAAAATTCAATAGATTTGGTAAATAAACTAAAAGAAGTGTCATTTCCTCCAAATGCTAAATTAATTTCGTTTGACGTGAAAAGTCTCTTCACATCAATACCGACAGAAGAGTTGAAAAATATTCTAAACCAAAAAAATTCAAAACACTGCCAATCTAGAATCACATAAAAAGGAATTAAAATGTTTAATATATAGACATTTGCATTAATCAATGCTACTTTGAGTTCAATGGGGATATATATATTCAATCAGATGGACTACCAATGGGATCACCGTTGTCCCCTTCAATGTCAGAAATCTTTATGGATGATTTCGAAAGTAATTTACTAAAACAACCAGAAAGCAAACATATTCAATTTTGGAAGAGATATGTAGATGATCAGGCTAAGCATGAAGTAAAATTTCGAGTTTAGAAAAGCCCCGTGAACATTTTTTTTTTCGGGCTTTTCAAAACTCGAAATTTTACTTCATGCGCCACGCGTACAAAACACTGATTTGAAGTGGAGTACAGAAACACACAAATACATCTTTAACCAGAGTAACAGGGAGTCAGATATTTAGTCGATGTTCGGTGGTAATAATAAATAATTAGGTTTTGAATATTTTTGTTAAAACAACTAGTACCGATATTTATGTATTAATGGTTGCAAAATAATAATAAAATCAAATTTATTCTTAAAGGATTTGTATTCGTGATTCGAAAAAACAGTATTCGAATCTTCGATTCGAATCATATTTATCTCTTACGAATCCTTTGTTCGAGTATTCGTGGTTCGAATCATATTAGGTGATTCGGATTCGTGATTCGAATACTTTTTACGAGGATTCGTCTCAGCTCTGATAGAGACACATTATTATATAAATTCCATATTATATTATGAACATAATGTAAATATGTTCTATTTCACAGATATATGGCGAGATGCCGTATAAGCATTTTAATTGAACTGACGATATTGCACGATGGAAAAGAAAATACTTAACCACAATTAAGAAGTAGAAAATGGATATTTGATTTTATTTGAAGAGTAATTATGAAATTATTTAAAATTGCCGCAAAATTTATCTAGTGATATTTCTGGTAACTTTTCATAGTGTAAATTGGGCACCTACTCCTTCTAGTTTTTAAACAGACTATAGTGCCATAAAAGCGAATGTATTTACTGCACTTTCAATTTTTATACCAGCTTTTTGGCCACTGGCCCCACTGTGCAGCGGGCCCCATATAAAATAATTTATTTAATAAATATATTTTATTGTAATAATTCTTGAATCTTGGAGGCGTTCACTTCGTGGTACATTTTCAATTTGATATAAGGAAAACAACCTTTTTATACCACTTTTATTTTCCTTTTGTAACTAGTTTCAATTACACGGTAATCATTGTCAAACAGTAATTATACTTAGTTTGAAAAATAATGTAAAATAAAAGTGGTATAAAAAAGTTAAGTGTTTTCTTTATATTTTATTGTAATAAATAAAAGTTAATCAAGTATGACATTAGGTTTAAATGAATACAACATTCAAAACTAAAATAAAATCTTTATTTTTTTATACAAAAAAGCTCATCTCCAAAAAAGTAATTTACAATCAAGTACGTATACTATTTACAATAAAAAAGGAAACATATTCACATTCACAGTTAAAAACGGCACCCACATACAGAAAATATCCAATAATGAGATTCACATAAATTACAATAAATAACGGGTGTACAAAAAGTGTTCTAATCTAAGTGTCCCATAAAAAAATACAAAACCGAACCAAATGCATTAGATCAATTATTTAAAACAGTGATTTTAGGCAACCCAATACCGTTAATGTATATTGGGTTGCCTAGATTTGTGTGAGTTTTCAAACCTCACTTTAAACCCGTGTTTTATACGTCAGGCCGTTGAAGTAACATTTCGAGTTTATTTGGGCTTTTCTTTTTCAGGCTTTTGTGATCTCGAAATGTTACTTTATGCTTAATTAAAGAGTAGATGACACTCGCTGAGGTGAGTAAATCGAGGATATTGAAATTCACAGGTAAATAAATTGTCGGTTTTACTTCATGCTCAAAATTATTTGAAAAAGTGGGTAAATTTATAGCCCACAAACTCAGACGATTATATTAATGATTGAAGCACCATTGATTAGAAATCTTTTTGTACATATGTTACAATAATCCTATTTCGCTTTGCTGATGATATTGTCTATGCTGAAATTTTGATTACCTATGAGCGTGGACATGGACGTGGAAGTGCTGGCACCTAGGTTGTGGGTGAGACTGTGCCGTCTCAGGTCGCAGTTCCTCCTGAAGACTTTCCCACAGGCCGAACAGTTGTACGGTTTGATGTCGGTGTGGGTGAGAAGGTGGGTTTTCAGATTTGACCGTTGGTTGAAGGACCTGCTGCACACCGGGCACTTGTGCGGCGACTCCTCCATGTGGAGGATTTTGTGGACCGCCAGAGTTCGGGACTGGCAGAAGCCCTTGCCGCATTCCGTACACTTGAAGGGTTTTTCTTTGCTGTGAATATATCTGCAAATGAAAAAAAATATATATTACACAGTGTGTTGATATTTATACAGTGTATGTATAAACACATTGTATGCATGCTTATAATTTAAATTTAATTACGTTATGAATGTGTGTGTATAAGTTGAATGGAATAGGAATAAGAATATGATGGGTAAAATGAGAATGCATCGTAGAGAACAATTCGTTCTTGTCGTAAAATCAAGTCGAGACATTCCTAATTAAAATTAATGAGATTCGTGCAATTTACATGTTCTTACATAAGTGGCAATAAAGCCCAGATATGATAAATGATTGCGCATTGGACGTTAAAAATGACACGTTACTTAAGTAGCCGTAAAAATCGGTGATAAATTGTCCGTTTTCAGAGATTTATATTAATGCCTCTAAATGCACCTATCAAAATTAAAAAGAATTTGCGAATTAAAAATGTGTCCTTTACTTTTATATTTGTTTAGAGGCAGCATTGGGTTCAATCTTTTAAATTTAGTAAAATAGGCTGAAATTTTAATAACATTCTTCTCGAAACTTTACTTTAAGCGCCAGGCGTTTAAAACACTGATTTCAAGCGAAGTTTAAAAAAAACTATTACGGCTCAGAATTTTCCAAATTTAAGTATTCAATTATTCAGAAAAAACGTATTAATTTATTTCAAAAGTTTAAATATTTCAAAAACATTTAAAACTTTTCGAATTATTCCAATATTTAAATATTCAAATAATCAAATATTCGAATATTTAAATATGTGATATGTTTAGTGATTAATAAATTTATATTTGAATATTCAAATATTAGTATTGTAATAGATATTTCATTTATCATATCCCTTAGTCACTAGATGTGACTCAGTACTTTGTACTTATATCAGTACTCATGGTTACGTACTTGTACTTAGTATTCGAGTACATTTTGCGTAGAGTACTTGTACTAAATACTCGAGTACATTTTACTTGTAGTCGGAACAGCTCTGTAAGTGCCTTATTTGAATTGCATATCTGAAAACAGTAACAATTCGTAATCTGTATTTTAGTTCTGTTAGGTGCTACAAAATGAGTTAGGGCCTCCGTAGCCAACAGCTTAATTCTTAGTCAAATCTAATGATTTGCCTGCGATTTATCTCTAAGATTTTTGTGTGTACGTGTATGTTGTAGTGAACAGGAATTTATAATTTTTATTGTAGCTTAACACAAGAAGAAATAAATCAAATAGAACCTTAAGCAAACCCACAAATTTGCACATTTCAAGCCCGAGCACACGCCTACTCAACAATAAATTTGCATACGCCATTCAAATTAATTAACATGTACTTCCACCGATAATTCACGTTGAAATTAACGACCCAACATAATTCCAACGAAGTTAAACGATCGCCGCCAGTAAATCAAACCCGATCAAACCTGACGAAATGTCAACGTGCCCAACAACAACACCAACCAACCAACCAACAAACAAACAAAAACACGACTTAAGTTTACGAGGCGCGCATTACATCTACTTAATAAGTATAATGGTCAAGTTGCTCAAGTCGCGGTCGTAAATAAGGCGGGACTTAATGCCCCAACACGGACAGGTCCTTACGCCATTATCCTTTAAGGACCATCGGAGTTTTTTTCTTTTTAAACAATGGTTCGAGCCCGTGACATATTCCGACAAATTTTACGAGACTCGTAAAGTGCGCACTCACTGGTGCTTTATTTATGTAATAAGGTTTTCGATGGAAACGCGGATTTCGTATGGGCACGTGGTGCTAATGAAGCTTCAAATTAGACTCTTAGTGGTTTCTTGCATTGTTTAAGTGTTTTATGAAAGAGCAAATAATTAACACCGCTGGTTTTATTACTTGTTAAGTGTTGTGTAATTTTGATCAATTACGAGTACACTGGGAGACAGTTCTTTTGTTAAATGAACAACTGCTGTTGATTCTCAAGTATTTTGCTATGTTCAAGCCTAATATAACCATAAAAGTTGATGGGCATTGTAATTTTGTTTAGAGCGAGTCAGATCCCTTAATAACAGAATAAGAGGCATTTTTAAAATTGGAAGAGGTAGTTAAAAAAAAAATTATGGCAAAGAGGAAGTAATTTGTGTATTAGATTTCATAAAAAGTCATGAACGAGACGTTAATATAATAATATGATATACAGGAAGTTGTTCTTTTAAGTATACATACCCAATTGTACGCTGTAAATTTTCAGGTATTCGATCTTTCTTCAAAATAGTTTCATTTGAAGCTTTAAACGAGTGGTATCCACTCCCAGACTAAGCATGAAGTAAAACTTCGAGTTTAGAAAAGCCTTAAAATTTGGTTTAGTCAGGCTTTTCAGGCTTTTCTAAACTCGAAATTTTACTTCATGCGCCACGCGTATAAAACACTGATTTCAAGTAAGTTTCTCTTGTTCACAATATTTCAATGGTTTCAGTGTCAAATACACGTGACGCATAACGTAAAATTTCTAGTTTAGAAAAGCCTGAAAATTTAGTTTGGTCGCTCCGCGCTTCGCGCTACGCGACCAAACCGCGTAGCGCTACGCGACCAAACCAAATTTTCAGGCTTTTCTAAACTCGAAATTTTTCTTCATGCGCCACGCGTATAAAACACTGATTTCAAGTAAGTTGCTCTTGTTCACAATATTTCAATGGTTTTAGTGTCAAATACACGTGGCGCATGAAGTAAAATTTCTAGTTTAGAAAAGCCTGAAAATTTGGTTTGGTCGCTCCGCGCTTCGCGCTACGCGACCAAACCAAATTTTCAGGCTTTTCTAAACTAGAAATTTTACTTCATGCTTAGTCTGGAAGTGGAAAACACTTGTTTAAAGCTTCAAATTGAACTAAAAAAAAGATTACATATGTATATTTGAAAGAAAAATTCCCTGTATATTTTATTTCCAGTCTGACATTAATTATAATGTGTTACATTTGTAAGAAATTTACTATAAAATCATGAATAGATATAAAATAAGATTAATAAAACAGTTAAAATTAAAATAAGTTAAATTAAACATTAGAACATATAAAACTATCATCACAAAATTCTTGAACAGAGTAATATGCCTTTTGGATAAGCAGTGATTTAAGTTTGGTCTTGAACGTTGATAACAGGTTTGTTGATTCTTACACAATCATTTTTCTGAATTGTAATATCTTTTTAAAGCAATTTCGCTACTCTCCCCTAACTCTACTTCTTCTTATATATGTATAAGAAGAAGTTGAGTTAGAAGAAAGTAGCGAAATTGCTTTTAAAAGATTTTACAATTCAGAAAAATGATTGTGTAAGAATTCGAATTTAAAAAGAGATTATGTTAAGTTTATGAAAGAGTATGAACAGTTAGGACACATGGAGAGAATTAAAGAAATTAATTTTATCAAAAATAGACGAAGTAACGAGAAGCATTTAATTCCATTTTATATTCCACATCATCCAATTTATAAAGAAACTAGCAGTATAGCAAAATTAATGAAGTATTTGATGCAAGTGCTAAGTCGTCTAACGGAAGGTCCTTAAATGATATGGTTAGAGTCGGGCCAGAGACACAGAGAGAATTATTTGATGTTTTGTTAAGATTAGATCATAATATAGTACTCATAGCAGACATTAAGCAGATGAGGGTTCATCTAAATCATTGGTCTCCAAACTATGGCCCGCGGGCCAAATCCGGCCCGCGACTTGCATAAATCCGGCCCGTGATTGTTTGTAATTTTTTTGTAAATGTCATATTTTGAAATATTGTAACAATTGTTCCTTAAATTGTTCATAATTTTATAAAATTAATCGGATCTTGGCCGACTTTATTATGTAGAATTGTATTTGTGGCCCGCGAAGAAGATAGTTTGGAGACCCAGGATCTAAATGATTAGATTAGATATATTTAAACTAAAAACACTAACACACGGTACTACTCTATCGTCATTTTTAGCAAGGCGTTGTCTAAAAGAACTAGCTTTGGAAAATGAATATAAATTAAAACATACATCTTAACTTATATTAAAAGATGTTTATATGGATTGACGTTGAAACTGTGATCCAAATAAATATTTTGATATCAAAAGAATGTTATTGTCGGCAGGTTTAAATTTACGAACATTTTACACAAAATTTACTATTTACGAACATTTGCCTCTAATTCCATAAAAGTGCTGATAGATTGTACTGATGCAGCATCTGAAGATCATATACTCAAAGACGAGAGTGATTTTTGAACTTTTGGAGTAAGCGTGCTGGCAAATCCAAATTTTTTGGCACTGAAATATTCAAAAGTTATGAATATATTCCTGTTACGTTAATAAACTTTAGAAATGCTTATTTCCAAATATTTCAAAATTCGAGAGACTACAGCAATTTGCTTTGGGATATGTAGGTACCTACAGTTAAAAAGAAAATCTCTGCCAGTTTTAAACTTCACACTAAATCAGTGTTTTACACGCTTGGTGCGTGAGGTAAGTATTTGGAGATTTAGAAAAGCCTCAAAAGTTGGCTGGCGAATCCAAAATTTTAAGCTATTTTAAACTATAAATTTTACTTCAACTAACTACTAACTATAATCCAAATCTAACAGATTTTGAATTGAACTTGACCAAATACGAATATAACTAAAAGTTTATAAAAATTGTTTAAATCACATACAAAAAGATTTAGTCTGAACAAAACATTAGATATTAATAAATCAGGTGATTGTTAAAAATAAATATTTTTTTCTTGCAATAACACAAGTTTTTAAAATTCCTCAATTATATCAAATACTACAAACATGATTGCCTTGTTTATTCAGGGAATCATAGTTAACAACCAATAAAAATTACTAAGTCTGCAAAAATCTAAAAACCAAATCTATCAAATTTTTTATTTAAATTGACCAAATGCCAATAAAACGACAGAAATACAAAGTTGATAAGGATTGTTTAAATCACCTAAAAAAATATTTCGTCTTTTTTCAAAAATCCAAAAAAAAAATTAACTGCACAATACATTTTATATTATAAATCAGGTGTTTGTTTAAAATAAACATTTTGTTTCCTGTAATAACAGCAATTTTAAAATTGTTATATCCAAAATAAAACTATCTTAAATTCATTAAACTGAATAAATGTTTTAATGGTAAATTCTTGAACTAATTTCTAACTTAACTTTTTTTTTTATTTTGGGTTTTTACGTCATCTATTTCCGCTGCTAAGGCCAATCATGACGCCGGAGATTAGGTCTACAGCTATCCGGGAATTTTGCCGAACCCGGTGGGAGTTCCAACCCACCGGTAGGGATCTTTAACGTGCACGCAACATCCAGGCAGTACACGGGTCCTACATGCATTTAACGTCATATCCGAGAAGACGGAGTGTTTGGCATTTTTATCCTAACCTATATAAATGCAGACAACTTGTTAGGCCGGTATTTGAACCCCGGTCCGTGGCGTGGCAGTACAACACTCTAACCACTACACCACCAAGCTGCCCAACTTAACATTTTATGAAAAATGTTTCACAATTAAGTAAAAATTTTAACACACAATTAAAATAAGAAACAATTATTATTCTTCATGAATTTTGGAGGCGTTTACTTCATCGGACATTTCAATTTTGATATAAAGTTCAGCGTTTTCTTGATATCAAAATTATAATTCTACATCATTTTTATCATTAGATCATTTTCAAGGTATACAAATATACTTTTTTTAATTTTTTGTAATACATACCATAGGATTTTTTAATTTTTTTATTATTCTAATGGCTATTTCGTTTTGGGGTGTAACTGAGTTGACTGATATTATATAATTTTTTTCGTTTCTACTAAGAATCATTAGAGAATCACATCAGATTTTCGAATGAATCCGCATTGAAAAAAAATAATTTTATTTTTACGTTGGAGAAAATAATAGTGAAATTCTTTAGAGATATTAACAGAGGCTAGAAGTTCAATAATATTATTTCAATGGCTAAAACTTGTGTTTTAATTAGAATCACAGTCGCACAAGGATCCAAATGTTCACCTTATCTTATTCTGCTACTTTGGCGAACGGCTGATATCCCACAAGGATGCAAATTTCCCTCTTATTTGCTTAAAAGACGAACGACCTTTTAATAATAATAATAATCAGTGCTTTTTTCTAAAACATTTTGCTACGAATATGTGTTACAAAATTTAAAAATATTCTACAAACTCAAAATATTAGTTTCTTGACAATTAGGGCTTTTCGTACGCGAAATGATAAATTTAACGTATATTTTATGTCAGGATTATTTACTCTATCGAGTAAAACCACTGAAAATTTAAAAAATGTGACTTGGTTACATACAGATATCAATTGACAAATTTGCTTAGATTGTAATGCCTGTGATCCTTGATATATTTATGTGGAAGGTAAAACTAACCAAGTCGCATTTTTGAAATTTTACGGTGGTTTTACTCGATAGAGTAAATAATCCTGATTCCAACATTATAAAAAAACGTATTTTGAAAAATATGTTACATGGTGTAGTTTACCTCCCATGTAGAGATATGTAAACTTATACACAGAGTTTTATGTAAAACCGAACATGCTAGAATGTACTCCATGTTAATTTTCCTATGTTCGATGTGTACTGGGACGCATCAAAACATTGAGTGCTATGTGATTGGCTACGATTTCTAATCCTAATATAGTCAACCCAATGTACACTCTTCCCGTCAAAAATAACCTAAATTTGTCAATTATTATGTCAACTACAATATGTTGTCTTATGAATATTTTAGTTCAACGGAATGCTTATCAACTTTTGTTATATTTTTCATCAATAAAATACTAGTTAAAGAAGGTAAGAAGATATAAACACTTCATCAGTAAACAAAATTTTTCGCAACATTTCGTTGTTTAATTTAACATATTAAATCCAATTTTACAAACATTTTATCGCTTAATTTTGTCATACAACAACTAGTAATGTTCGAATTTGTAGGACCTAAAATTAAATTCTTGTAGAACTCTTATGTACAAAGGATTTTTAAATATTAAATGATTTTTTAATAGTAAGGATATTATTGAGCACTCTTCGACATAACAGAAATTGTTTATTTTCATCTTTTCCGATAATATCGACGGACTTCTAATTCCTCGCTTTTGAAATTTATCCAAACTATTTTATAAGTTTCGAAATGGTTGAAATAAATGGTATTGGTCAATCAGAAAATTTTACAGAAAATAAATTATGAGAATTTCTTGAACTGTTTTCTCAATGGTATAAGTTTACCAGAAAAATCGTTTCCTCCTTTGTATACATTATTAATATGTTCCACTCTCCGTTCTTCGTCTACGTCTGCTTTAAGTGCTAGAACAGCAAATATCACTTGCTTGCGATAACTGACAGATTTCATTTATTTTTGAAGGGAAGAGTGTAAATTGGGTTGACTATATTACAATTAGAAATCGTAGCTAATCACATCGCACTCAATGCTTTGATGCGTCCCAGTACACATCGAACATAGGAAAATTTACATTGAGTACATTTTAGCATATTCGGTGTTACATAAAACTCTCTGTATGTTGAATTAATTTATTACTTATCCCGTAGTGAAACATATTTAATTTACAGCAGAACTTTGATTAAAACACTTGGTTAGTTTCTCAGATTTTAAATCAGTAAAACAAACCAAGTGTTTTAATCAAAGTTCTACTATTATATTTAACCTTAGATTGTAAGGTCAAACGTTAATTATAACAGCTATCGTAGGGAATAGTGCTGATTATGATTTATGTACAGATTATTATTGAGACCTAAAATACGCAACTTTGCCCTAATTTAACTAACTCTTTATCTCGTGAAATAGCCAACATTCCCATGCGTTTCCTGGAAATACGGACACCCTGTATGCGATCATAATATTATTTATACTAAATATTCTTATTTCTAAATTTTAAATTAATTTAGATCCTGTGCCGATTTCAAAGAAATACAATTAGTGATGTAGTGTGTTTCCATGAAGTGTCTTTATAGATAGCGATCACACACAAGGCGGTTTAAGTTCTCATTTCGGACACATATTTAATAATAGTATTATCCGTTCTAACCAACACGAAAATGTTCTCAGTACCGGATCATTAGCCCATTCCGGCAACAGGAAATTCCATTTTATTTTCTCAACGCGATGATGTGCGCTCGGTTTGTTTTGGTACTAATTTGGAACATCCGCTCGCCTGTCGGACCGTATAATTGATAGTGACTTTTGAAATGGAGCTTAATTCAATTAAGTCGTCCTACCTTGAGAACAAGAAGGCGTTTCACAATGTTACAATATCATGAAGAAATACAGGTTAATAAAATGAAATACCGATTTTTAATATAAAAGTTCGACTAATTAAGATAAAGAATTTATTTTAAATTAAAATTATTGATAATTTTTAAATATTGTGTAAATATTTGTATATGAGCCGTTTATTTTGAAAGTGACCTAACTCCATTTCTTATTTTTTGTTGTTGACTGAAATAATCTTCATAATTTGATATTTTCTGTCATAAATAACAATTTCTGGTTAAGTATATCTAAAAAATATAATATATTTAAATATACTGAACCACAAATTGTTTTGTATGGCTAAAAACCTCAATTATAAAGGTTATTAAGATCAATAACAAAAAATTAAGAAATGGAATTAGGCCACTTTCAAAATAAACGGCTCATATATACCTAGACAATATTTTTTTCTGTACATTCCTTTGAAAATGGTCTTACAAACAGAAACTAGTCGGAATAAAGTTTTAATTTGTGAAACAATACCAAATGTTTTTAATATAAATAACTATCTCCACGACCATTAGTGAATGTAATAAATTCGAAATCATATTTAATAATAGAATGTAAAAATTATCGCTTTTGAGTTAGAATATTTATTCTGAAACACTTGCTTCTGATGTGTTTTTCGTGTATTTTCATTCTATAACAAGATACAGAATAAATATTCCGTAATCGAACTAAACAACATAGATTGCCTTGAATTTAAAAACTGTCACTGTCAGTGAATTTCAAATCTGTCAGATGTAAATGCCGACGTCGTATTAATTATTTGCAAACAAGTTTTAATTTAAGTAAAATAATGAGTGAAAATCGAGTGAATCAGATATAAAATTTGATAATACTCCACCTGAAATTACAAATTATGCAAATAATATAAGCAAGAACCTGCTGCCGTAAAAATCGAGACATGAATATGAAAAGTATTATACACTATTAAGGTATTGGCAACAAGAAAAGAAAATGGACTCCCTTTCCGAAAATATTTTAATTGCATTTTTCTGCGATTTATTAAAAAAATGGAAATCCTCCACTCTATAAAAAATATATTTAATCCTGAAAGCAACAATAAATGTGAAACACGATATCGATATTTATAATTTTGTTAAAACGCTGAAAAGTATGTATCTAAGAAATCGAAGATTTTTATAGAAGAAAATGTTAAGCAATTGTAAGAAAATGCTCCGGTTGAGATATATTTAGCTACAAAGGTAATAACAATTATAATTTAATACTAAATATAAATATTAATACAATGTAATACAAATGTTTCAATAAATAACTTGATTTGTTCAGATTTATTTAATTGTTAATGGTTCATACTTTCTGGTCGTATAGAAAATATAGTCTATTACTCGGTTAGAAATAAAAATTGATACTCGTGGTTCCTCAGGCTCGCTGGCGTTTACGTTCGGAATCTTTCACTCGTATCAATTTATTTCATTCTAACCTCGTTACAGAATATACTATTACCTACGCCTTATCTAGTAACCGCATCATACCACACTGTCATCTTGACGCGTATGATTGACATTACCCACACATGCACGTAATATCTTTGACAAGTATATTACATGCTGACAGCTGAACAGCTGATTGATTACCGCACAACCAAATTACATTTCTTTGGTGTATATTGGTCAAGTAGTAATTTAGTTTTCATCAATGTCATGTTACTATCAAAAATTGTTAATTAAATAAGTTGTTCTTTCATGCTCATTGTTTATTTTGTTAGGGCGTATGGCAATTACATACTCGCGAAATACTGCACTCGCCGCTGCGCGGCTCGTGTGCAACATATCCGCTCATATGTAATATGCTGCATACCACTCTCGTGACGTAATATATTATTACATATTGTGGTATAAACTTGTAATTTAAAATACTAAAGTATTAAATAATCGGGACTATTTTAAAATAGCTAATGGTTGATTCAAAGCCAAGCGGTGGAATTCGCAACATGTAACACATTTTCTTGGTTGTTTCGGCGATTGGTAAAATATCACCGCGGTAGCATTGGTTTGAATCAACCTTAATTATTTATACACGGAATTTTTCTTTTAAGTATGTATGTGTATATCGATCATACGTTGTAAATTTTTACACATTTGTTGTATATTTTTTAAAGGCGTTCAATTGGAAGTTGCTAACGAGTGTTTCCACTCCTTGATTAAGCATGAAGTAATATTTCGAGTTAAGAAAACACTGAAAATTTGGTTTGATTGCGTAGCAAAGCAGAGTGACCAAAGCAAATTTTCAGGTTTTTTTAAACTCGAAATTTTACTTCATGCTTAATCAAGGAGTGGAAACACTCGTTAGCAATTTCAAACTGAGTGCATTTTAAAATAAAATAATATTTGAAATGTTACATTGAATGCATCGAGATATGTACCTATACTTAAATTAAAAATTCCCTTCAGATATAACCGCATTTACATTATATTTCTTGTACAGGGAGCTTTTCTTTTAAGTATGCATATCCCAATTACATGCTGTAAATCTTCAGATATTCGCTGTTTTTTTAAGAGTTCAATTTGAAGCTTTAAACGAGTATTTTCCACTCCTAGGCTAAGCATGAAGTAAAATTTCGAGTTTAGAAAAACCTTAAAATATGGTTTGGTCGCTCCGCGAAGCGGAGCGACCAATCCAAATTTTCAGGCTTTTCTAAACTCGAAATTTTACTTCATGCGCCACGCGTATAAGACACTGATTTTAAGTAAAGTTTATTTGTTTACAACATTTTAGTGTTTTTAGTGTTTATTTAATACACGTGGCGCATAAAGTAAAATCTTGAGTTTAGAAAAGCCTGAAAATTTAGTTTGATCGCTTCGCTTCGCTCACGACCAAACTAAATTTTCGGGCTTTTCTAAATTCGAAATTTTACTTCATCCTTAATCTGGAAGTGGAAAACACTCGTTTAAAACTTTAAAACTATTTAGATATAAGCGTATGCATATGTATACCTGAAAAAAAAATTCCCTGTGTAATAAAATATATAATATAATATATCATATTTATATAATAATAGTAGTTCACCTTATAACGTTATGGCATTAGAAAAACATGTATATGTTTTGTACTGTACTTATTTTATTGATGAATGTAACAACATAAAAATATTACGTATTGTGGAGGTTTCTACTTCGTTATACATGTTAATTAAACAATAAAACACTTTAAACTTTGTTTACATAATACTTATTTATTTGTTGTGGCTGCAGTTTCGGTAACTTAGCTTGCCATTATCTTAGCTTGCCATTATCTTAGCTTGCCATTATCTTAGCTTGCCATTATCAAACGTGTAGTACACGTTTGATAATGGCAAGCTAAAGTTGCTAAAACTGCAGTCACGAAAAATAAATAAGTGTTAAACAAACAAAGTTTAAAGTGTTTTATTGTTAAAAATATTACATTATGTGAAACTTATTTAATAATCAATATTAAAAATTCCTATGCTTCTTTAAGGAATAGGAATTTTTAATATGGATTATTAAATAAGTTTCACATGTAATATTTTTAACAATAAAACACTTTAAACATTGTTTGTTTAACACTTATTTATTTTTCGTGACTGCAGTTTTAGCAACTTTAGCTTGCCATTTATTCATCTTTACGTTTTATTCATCATGTCTTGTTCTCCTCAAAGAGATCAAAATGTTAATTAAATTATTCAGGCACGAGCGGAGTCCTGGTTCGACATTTACATAATGTTAAACATCGAAATTGCCCATTTAACCTTATATCTGGATGAGCATTCCATGCTCTCTTGCCACACAACAAAACATTACTCTGAAGGTTCCATTGTGGTTGGTTAACGAGGAGGAGTAAACGATTTTACCTTCAACAGGCATAATCAATTGATTTTACTTACCATTACCTCATAGACAATATTAAATTCGTAATTTATTATTCCCATTAAAATTGAAATAATGTGGAAATTACTAATCATTTAAATTTAAATAGTACAAGTATAATAAAAATTATTATTATTAATATATTGTTATAATAATACATTAGAGTTGTTCTTATTTTAGAAATATGTAAAAATCAACGGGACAACTCGGAAACTTGTTTGTATAGATAAAAAACGAACAACTGTACATTTTGAGCCATCGCGTATAATATACATTTATAGTAAAATTTAAGAGTGGTATCCTATAATTACAGATTTTTAATCTATGGTACAACGTTGTTTAAGAGTATTTTCATATTAAAATTATTTCTTCTACTTTTGTATGGTCTATTGCAACTTATGCTAAACTCTCTTAACTAGGGGATTCATATTATAATAGTTATATTAATTTGAACTTAAATGTCACACGATACCTCTCGTGAGCTGGACTGTACAGAATATTCTAAAATAGATGTCCTACTTTGTAATGGATTGCACTTCTTAAGAAAATAAAGCTAGCAATTTGGATTACATTAAAATAAACTATTCAAAAGGTAAGGTCGAAACACATTTTCAAACACATTGAGGTTTTAATATCTTATGGGAAATAGTTCCTCAGTGGTTTGAATCAACCTTAGCTGAAGTTCAGTTTAACTTATATCATTGAATAAGTATTATATATCTGTATATTATTTCTTCAATAGGTGTAGATATACTTTTACAAATACCTTTTACATTTAGTAGATATTACGGTTATTTATCTGAATATACTGTGGATATTGAATTAATATACCTTCTTAACTTCAAATTGAGGCTAATCAATATCGAATTACAAATGAGCAATTTTGATAAAATTAGGACTTCAATTTGTGATATCTGAACAGACATTTTTTCTTTGATAGCTTTAGAATTGGACCAAACAAGTTTATATTGTACAAAATATTTTAATCCTACATATCCTTATGCATGTAAATATTAAGGCATTTGTTTCCTATAGTAACATTTGACACTTCTAACAGTGTTTTTAATTCCAGGTTAAGCATAAAGTAAAATTTCGAGTTTGGAACATCCTGAAAATTTGGTTTAGTCGCGTAGCGAAGCGAGCAAACTAAATTTTCAGGCTATTCTAAACTCGAAATGTTACTTCATGCGCCAAAGGTATAAAACACTGATATAACGTGACAGTAAACGTTACTCCATTACTATACTGCTTTAGCGATATATTTTGAACTTCACTTGAAATCAGTGTTTAATACGCGTAGCGCATGAAGTAAAATTTCGAGTTTGGAAAAGCCTGAAAATTTGGTTTGGTCGCTTCGCTTCGCTACGCGACCAAACCAAATTTTCAGGCTTTTCTAAACTCGAAATTTTACTTCATGCTTAATCAAGGAGTGGAAACACTCGTTAGAAGCTTCGAATTGAACGCTTTTTGAAAACTACTAATACCTAAAAATGTACAAAGTACCTACACATCGGAATATGTATAATTCGAAGAAAAATTCCCTGTATCGACATACAAGGAATTTTGTGAGCTATCTCATATTCAAAAATATATGTACGATGCTCTAGAGATTTAGAAGGTACGTATACATTTTAACATTTAACATTTAAATAACATTTTCTTGATCCCAATTTGAAATTGCTTATTCTCAATTTGTTTGTGTTTGAACTGACAGCTATGCTTAAAAACCCAATTTGAAATTATTGATTCTCAATTTGATATTGATCAGTGCCAATTTGAAGTTGAAAAGGTATAGATATCGTGAATATTCATTTGGACATTTTATGGAAGTGTATAGATAGTGCAATTTTAACGTCGTCTTTATTGAAGTAAATACTCGCCCCAGTTTTGTGTACCTGTTTTAACGACACACTTTAACATTCTTGTAAGTTTTCTGTTTATTTTAATTTTTTTTTTGTATTGAAAGTCTAAAGCACATCTATACTGATGAGGGAAAAATCGTAAAACGCGTTTATAGATGGCTTAAGAATTTTTCTTCAAGATCGCCTAATATTCTTTCAATTAATATTCATTCCCTGTAATTTTTTCAATAAATTTCAATTTTCTGTTGGTTCATTTAGTTTAGTGAGAGAATAAATTGACCTGATGCTGCATTTTGCATATAAATTATGCATAGAACCGTAAATGTGTCATGTAACTCAAATAATTATAGTATAATTCAATATCTGTCGGGGTATTAGCTTGAGAAGTAGTTGTTTCAATGAATATTTGGAGAAGTCTTAACGAGGCTAAATTTTTGCAGATAGTCGATATTAATTTTAATTCGTTTTTATATTTTGTAAATATTTTGCAAACTATTGGCAAATTCAATTTTTCTTTATGCTAAATAATTTTTATTAGAGACAATGTTATTGTAAAATGACATAAATAATTTATTTATGATAAACATTTTGCCAATTATTATAAACAAATTCATAATGTAATTTTAAATCAATTAAATGTGTCTTTTATTAAAATTATTTTCTCACCCAAAAAAAAATGTGACTCCTATTTTTCAACGTAATTGCATTTATATCGTGATATGTGGAATGCGAACCTTCTTTTGTTGTTTTCTCCAAAAGTATGTAGGCAATTTGTACTTAACCTAGTGGATTAGAAGCAGTTGATGCTGTTAACACGAGTAGTTTGTCATAATTTCGAGACCTCCCTAATTAAATCAATTTACCGCAAGTGATTAAGTGCAAGTGCGCTTATTGTATAATCTGGATTACCTTTCGGTATTAAACGTAACCAGAACCGTTTGATTTGTGCTATGTTTGTTAGATCTAAAAATGAAGTGCTCAAGTCGATGTGATTATAAAAGTCAGAATTATCCCCTGAAGTTGTGTAGTATTTTTTTTAAATTAATGATTACCGGCATTTTTAAATATTATTTTCAACTCAATGATAAGTAAGGCTCGGATTATATGCAAAATGCATATTTGTTATTAAGATGCGTATCTAATGTTTGGCTTATTTTGATCAAAGAACATAAGATATACAAAGAAAACTTACAATTTTGTTGATATATCTCTTAAGCCCGAGTTTAGACTTAAACTCGGCTTAAATTCATTTCGGTGTTTTTCAATCATGGCTTATTGCTAAGCAGTGATTTAAACTTGAGTTTTCGTAATCTGCCGACAACCACCGCTTAACGCCAAAGCTCGAATTCATAACCTCAAACATTAAAAATAGTTGGCGATTTAAATACACAACCGGCCAGAATATTCACTTCATGAATATTCAACAGTAATATAACAAGACCATTTCAAATAGCCGACTATTATTTTTTTACTAATTTATCGAGAAGGCTTGCATTTTGACAATTCAAACGAGACCAAATATGAAGCATTCATAATCTGACTAAAGCCCGAGAGCTTTAGCTCAGAGGCTATTATCTTTGATTATTAATGCTTGAATTATCTAAAAATGCAAGACTTCAATTATTTATTGAATCATTTCACATAACCTTAATTGTATATTCATTATAGTCATCCCCGTTCTCCTTCCGCATATTGCAAGCCCAATCCTTTATAATTTTAGCTATCACTCCATTTGGGGTTACTTTTCCCAATTTGTAATTTTTCCCCTCATTCAAATTTTCAAATTAACGTCATACACTTGTCTTGCTTTTATTTGTATTTATTGATATGGAGTTTTTAACAATTTCTTCACTTTCTGCCGTTGATGTTTCTCCGAACCGTGCCATTTTTATGACTCAAAAACAAATGTCAAAGTCAAACCACAGACTACTATTCGTAAGTTTATGTCGTAGAATGGAAGAAGAAGAAGAGACAGAAGAGAGGGAGAGAGAGATGAAGAAGAGGCACAAATAGTCGACTATTTTTTTCTGGCTATTTCAGATATTAATTTCAATAGACGCCGTAATCGTATCAAATTATGACATATCAACAATGAATTTTGACAGATAAAATAAATAATCACAAATATTGTTTATATTGACTTTAAAAAGAACCTTTTGGTATTCTTTTAGAATTCTCAACTTTACCAACTTAACCAACGTATTTCTTAGCATGTGCAATACAGAGAAACTTCATTTCTTTACGTGTGGTGCATAAAGTAAAACTTCGAAATTAGAAATTTAAATGTTTAGGTAAAAATTTGGTTTATAGGAATTTTTTTTATAAATTTGTATACAAATCAAACTTTACCGTAAAGCTTTAACAACTAGGTAATTTATGCAGTATGAATCAAAGTTCAAGATACAATCAACAGGAATTAAATTCTTTACACAGACGTGGAATTATGGCAAATCAATTCAGAGTTAAGTGTGAAATGTTAAATATTTCAATAGAATTTTGTATGAAAATTAGTAAAATATTATAATATTATTTTAAAGCTTTAAAAACTTGGTAATTTATGCAGAATTAATTAGAATTCTAGATACAATAAACAGAAGTAAAATTGTCCACCAAAACGCTGAATTATGGCTAATTAATTGAGTGGAAAATGATGTGTGTGAAATGTTGACTCAGTTTGACAATGATTACCGTGTAATTGCAACTAGTCGCAAAAGTAAAATGAAAGTGTTATAAAAAAGTTAAGTGTTTTCTTTATATCAAATCCAAAATGTACCACGAAGTGAACGCCTCCAAGATTCAAGAATAAATAAAATATGTGTTTTTATGTTTTTCCTGAATTGAATAACAAAGTCACTTATAATAGATTATAATTAATTCTATTGTGATTTCCTTGTGAGAAACCTACAAATAATAACTAACCACATAAATAATGCTATAAATTCTCTTTCGACACAATTATCATGAACAATATCTGCAATTTATCTTGTTCGCTTAACGGATTTAGATATAAAGTTACGGCACGCCAGCATTCAATTGGTTTAATTGCGTGTTTTGTCCACACCTGGCAAATTGATCTTGCGCATACACACGATTTATTCAAATTGACAATATTGCAAATTGCAAGATGTGCCCACAACAAACGTTAGAAGATATATACAATTACATTTAACAATGGCTTAAATGTATTTATAAAAAAATATATATTATAAATAATATATTTTCATGTTTTGTTTGAAAAAATTGAATTTTACATTGCAAGTTCACAACATTAGATAACACACACTTTGAGTTACTTTTTAGTCAGTGTGAACTACACTAGACATCTAGTGCACAGTGATGCCAACTGTACATACGAAATATACATCAGAACGTCAACAGTTTTCTGCTCGAAAATTATTGTGTCTATGCATTAAGCAAATTCCTAAGCTAGAAAATTATTAACAGGATCTTAAAGTTGACAAAAGTTGAAAAAAAAATCAGTATATACATATAAAAATCATAAAAAAAATACTGAAACACCATAGTTTTGTAAAATTTTAGGAATTATAGAACGAAAGCATGAGCTTTATTTTTGTGTTAGCATAAAGAAAATTCCTTAAATTCATTGGAACTTCAGATATTCATAATTAGAGCTCTGATATCTAAGCACAAAAAAATTGAAAAAAGGTGCTTTAAAAAGCACGAATTTTAGCATTATTTTATGCAAAAAGCATTATTTAAATAAAACAAAATATGATTTTGGATATACAAGAAACCTTGAAAATGTCCAAAATTGTATAACATACACACAACCATTAAAAGCACTTTAAATTTTACAATACAACAGATTTTGTTTTAGTCATTTGTTAGAATCGTCTTTTGTTTGTAGGGCTTCTTGATTGTATTAAACAAAACAGAAATATGCGAATAACTTTCTTATTTGTTATGTTCTGAAATTATGTATTATAACTTTTTGGTCAAGAATAATCTTCTTTGTCAATCGGTAATCAATCGGTTCCATTTAAAATAAATGTTTATTTTCCTAATATCTTAAGAATACGATGTTAAATTGTTTCTTTGATTTGATCATTGTTATTGTTATTAAATTTCCTAGTGCTTTGCTTATTTAACCGACTCTGTAACTTAAATAATAACAAAGTTATTCGTTGACAAAATTAATTAAATTAGAGTTTTATCCGCGTGGCGCATGAAGTAAAATTTCAAGTTTAGAAAAGTCTAATTTGGATTGGTCGCACCGCTTCGCTACGCGACCAATCGAAATTTTTAGGCTTTTCTAAACTCGAAATTTTACTGCAGGCTTAAGCTGGGACTGGAAAAGACTTGTTTAAAGTTTCAAATTGAACTCTAAAAAAACAAAGAATATGTAAAGATTTACAAAATATACGCTGTAATTGGGGTATATATACTCAAAAGAAAAACTCCCTGTATTAATAATTGAAATCCTGCTAAAGTTTAATGTTTGATCTTTTAATTTTTGTAAGAATAATATTAATTATCGTGATTTTTATGAAATCAATTCTATACAATGCAATGATTTATTTCCAAATAAAAATAATGATATTTTTATGAGTGCGTCAAGTTTAGTCAATATAATTATACAAAAGCATAACACAAAATAGTAAATAGACTGGCTGACAAAAATATAATAGGCAAATAATTTATATTTTAAACATATTCGTTTTTTAAATGTTTATGTCTATTTTGTTGATTTCTTCAATTTTCAATAATTTTCCAATGATCAACTGATTTGTTAATGTAACTTGACACTAAAAATAAAACATAATATTATTTTATTCTGTAATTTTTCTGACTCATGATTTTTATCGTTTTCGTAGAATTATTTAATCCAAGTTTTTTTTATCAATTTTCAAAGATATCAGTTAGAAATTTAAAGAATTCATAACTTGGATACTATTTGAGATATCATTATAAAACTTGGAATACATATCACTCAATTATTGGTCTTTTAAAATATGTGAAAATCAAAATATATGCCATCGATAGTTTTTGATTTATTTTCACTCAAACGTGAAACAGGAGTCAATTTTAATTATTTTGAGCGATAAAAAAATGTCAAGAGTTTATAACTTAGATACTATTTGAGATATCTTCAATAAACTAGATGTGCATATCACTCAATTATTGCTCTATTAAAATATGTGCAAATCAAAATACACACCAATAATATTTTTGAAGTTATTTTCACTTGCACGTGAAATGAATGTTTGTATCTATGCATTTGTAATTTTCATGTTTCAATAATTTGAATTTTGTCCCGCTAAAACGGTCAAATCGTATACTGTGCGCCAGAATATGCAAATTCGCGAAATTCTATTTCGAATCAAATTTGCTGAATACAGAATTTATGCGTATTTTGGGAATTACGTGAATATCAACAGCATTACCCAAACACGCATAAATTATGTGTGTATTCGCCAAATTCAAAAATTATCTCGAATTTCTATAAGAAATGATGAATTACACAACACAAGCATAAATAATTCATCCACCAATTCGTATTGAACACACTCGACAATCCGACGGAAGAAACGAGAAACCGAAAGATCGAAATCACCTCATGAATATTCAAAAAGATAGGTGGAGAAAAGTCCCTCTCCCTGCCTCGCGCCGAACACCTGAATCCGCCCATGCCAGCTGTCCGAGGAAATATGCAAATGAATCAAAACCGTCCATCCGTCTCGTTCTCCTCAACTCCAATTAATTAACCCATCTCCTTCCCGAAAATTGAATAATTATCCCTAAAAGACCTTATTAAATTAGCAAATTCGAAAAAAGGTTGCACTGCCCACGGCGGAAGGCGTGCACCTATCAATTTTTATCTCTTTTAGTGACAACACACCGGCTTTATTATATTCTTCGCTTCGCGTTGGTATTTCTTTCGAGGAGATAAAGAAGAAATGTTGGTATTTTTTTCGTTGTTGTTGTCGATTTTGGTTCTTGTACAGACGTGTTAACTGTCACTGGAGATTGTAAATTATTAACATTTTTGTTTATTTGGGCATTGAACTGCAGTAGGTTTTCAGAATGAAATCACCTGTTAGCGTTGCTAGGTAAAATTTTAAGAAGATTGCCTGATATTTTTAGGTTGGCGGATTTATAAAGTTAACACCACATTGGAAGAGTATTTTAAGTTTATAACAACAACTATATACAAACAAGCTATGACAATGTCGAAACTGCAAACATTTTCAATGTGGTGTTAACTGCATTTGTTTCATCAAAATTAGCTTAATTTTCATTGTCTACAACTTAAGTAAAGAATAATCTTCAAAATGTGCAGATTCTTTTGTTTTTAGACGTGTCTCACAATTCCCCACCAATTTTTGTAAACTCAAAAAACGCATATTTCAAAATAGCATGTTTAAATGTTTATTTAGTTCGTTATAATTCAAACGAATTGCTTATGCCAATAATTGTGTTATTAGGTTTATTATACAGGGTGGACCAAAAGTCCGTTTAAATTTGAATCGGTAGCTGCGACGAGCAGCGACGGCGGGGTTGGGCGGAGGGGTTACGAAGCGCAAGAGCGACCAATGGGAATTCTGTACCATGGCGTCGTTCAGCGGTAAACAACGAGCGTTCTGTGTACGCGAGTACTACCGCAACAACGATTCTTTTACTCTAGCGCAACGAAAATTTAGCGCTCATTACAACATACGGCGTAAAAAATGAAGCTCCATCGATTCAATTGATTCGAAAATGGGTACAGAAGTTCGAGGAGACAGGTTCAACAATGAATCAACCACGATCCGGCCGACCTAGAACATCAAGAGATCCCGAAAATGTCGAGCGTGTAAGAGCGTCTCTCCGTGAAAATCATGGACCAGACATCTTCGATTCGTATTCTTCACAAAGATTTATATTTACATCTGTACAAAATCCAAATGGTACAGGAATTAAAGCCTCAAGATCAGGCTCACAGGCTTCAATTTTCAAACGAAATGTTAGAGAGGTTCACCAGCTTTACCAACATTTTTTTCTCAGACGAGGCACACTTCCATCTAAATGGGCATGTGAATAGGCAAACTTATAGGTATTGGAGTGACACTAATCCTAAATTGCATTCACCAAGGGTTACTGTATGGCCTTTGTCAGCAAATGGCATTATTGGTCTATACTTTTTTGAAGATCGCCGAAGAAATGCTGTTACAGTGAATACAGAGCGGTATATTGCCATGCTACAGAACTTTTTTTCACCAGCGCTACAGGATTTCGATGGTTTTAATCAACGATCGTGGTTTCAGCAAGATGGGTCAACATGCCACACTTCCAACGACTCATTAAGTGCAGTTCGCGAAATGCTTGGACAAAAAGTGATATCCAAAAGAGGTGCCATTAACTGGCCACCTCGTAGCCCGGACTTATCCCCACTGGACTTCTTTCTTTGGGGATACCATAAAAGTAAAGTTTTCAACAACAACCCAGTGTCCCTAGACGAATTAAAGAAAAATATTCGAGAGAAAATGCAAAACATTTCACGGAACACTTGTGAGGCCGTCATGGAAAATTTCCGCTCCAGGTTGCAGCAGTGTTAAAATAGTCAAGGATCAGATATAGATGATGTAATTTTAAAAAAATAAAATCCCTGTTGTGTACTTTAATAATAAATAGAAAGTTTTTATCTCACATAACTAGTTTCTTTGAAATCGTAATTTGAAATGTAAACGCCAAAAGTTCGTTTACATTTCAAATTATGATTTCTGTAGATTCTACTCTTCCAGAATATCGATTGATGGTAGTTCTGTCTCAAAAACAAAACGTGTTTCAAAACTCCCCGCTATACCATACTATTTCCTCGTTATTGTAATGACGATTAAATATAAATAAGATAATATCTCAAAATCCAAAAGGTGTATAAATTTACTAGTAAACAGTAAATAAGTTTAGAATGTATTGACGTGCGGATCAAACATAAGAGGTAAGTTTATTTTGAAACGTACCTTAAATCAGTGTTCTATACGCGTGGCGCATAAAATAAAATTTCGAGTTTAGAAAAGCCTGAAAATGTGGTTTAGCCAAGTCGACAATGTCATTGTCGACGCGTCAAATATCAAGTCGACGTCGACTACTTTTAAAACATTAATGACATCGACAATGTCGATAATTGTTTCTAGAAGTTCAATATTCAACATTCAAAGAATTCAGCATAATGCGATGCGGTATTAGCACAGTGCGATCGTTTAAAACATGATTTAGAGTAGGCTTTAAGTTTTAAATTAGATTGGCTTTACTGACTGTTCACACATAGTTCAGCATAACCTCAAATTTATTCCATCATTTAATTAGCAGTCTGGGCAGCCGCACAAAAAATGCTGCCTGTTCTAAATCATAATTTAAATAATCGCACGGTATCTAAAATACTCAAAAATATGCATAGCAACAACATAAACATTATAATAACATAACCTATGATAGTATTGTTCACATTGTCGACTTTGCTGACGTTCTCGATATTGACGACGTTGTCGACGTGCTATCACGTCAACTATTAAAGTCGACACGTCGAGGCCTATCGCTGTTTATAATTGTCTATTGTTATAATATTTAAGTAAACAAAACATATATAAAGGCTATACATTTAAAAAAATATGTTTAGTTGTTTTCGATGTAAATACCACACAGTGGGGCGTAGCGAAGCAAAGCGTCTGGGAAATCCAAATGTTCACCTTTTCTAAACTCGAACTTTTACTTAACGTATCACTCGTATAAAACACTGATTTGATATGAAGTTCATAATATACTGTTTGGATGTTTACGTTTGGGAAACATGCAAAATACAAACGAAAATATCGTCTACATATCGTCACGATCATCGCTTGCTCAATTCGCTACACACTGGACAGATATTTCCATAGAAATTCCATTCGATAATTTATTCATCATCAATTTGAATGTAAGTAAATAACTGAAACAATTCGGACCAAATCGCTTCCGGCTAACCTTTCGCGTGAGTTACAACTAACCGAAAAGATTCCATTACGTCCAGTCTGCATAGTTGGCCGGTTACACAATCACTTAATTTTTCTGCTGGTCGTTTTTTTCTTCTCCGTTCCCATCTCAACGTGGTGCTATATGGAAATGGAGTTGTGTCGACGGTGAGCGAATTTACGACTCGATTACCATAAAACCCAACAAACTTTATCGAAAGATGTTCATTCAGCTTTATTTTATACTACGTAAATATATATTGCCATTAAATCCACAACCTAATTCTGATCGCAAATTGAATATTGATTCGTAAACATGTTAATGGAGTTTATTTTATGCTGTAATGGATTTTATTAACTTCTCCAGAAATAGACATTTCAATCAATCGATTATAGCTAAATAATAAATCTTAATTAAACGTAAAAAATATATCTAATTAGAACTTTGTAGTAACTAGGGAGGTACTACAACGGTCCTAAAACTTGGCCTAAGTGGGTACGGGTGCGGCTGCGGCTGCCCTCCCGACAACTAATCCTTAATCCTTGGAGTAACTAATCAAAGCATGAAGTTTTAGCATTTTATAACCCTTCAATTTATAGCTTCTTTGTTTTCGCTTCTTAATTGAGCGTGAAGTAAAATTTCGAGTTTATAAAAGCCAGCGACCAATTCAAATTTACAGGCTCATCTAAACTCAAAATTTTACTTTAGGCGCACACTGATTTCAAGTAAAGTTCAAAATATAGTCCTCATGTTTGATATCATGTCAATAAATTTTATAAAAATTCATTGCATCTAACCAAAGCTTTCGAAATGCGAGCGCCTCTAGAGAACAATTTGCCTTGGGATACGTAGGTATTTCTAAAAACAATCCCTGTATTTATATTACGGCGGGCCGAATTGTAAGAAATTTTTTTTTTCAAAGAGTAAGTCTATTTTTTTCTGATTCTACGTTCACTTCTAAGAAAAGAAGTTAATGGAACCATATACCTACGGTGAATTTCAAGCCGCATTAATTTTAATTGAAGATTTTACTGCAGCCGGCTGTAATATTTATTTGGATTTTAGTTCTGATTTATAATATTTCCTATTTTTATTTATATTTTAGAGCTCATGGGGGTTTTGAGTGTGACGAATTCAATGTTGATATTTATTTTTGTCTTAGTCATCCGTAAGATGTCAAATTTAGTTTAGAACTTAGAAACCTCAATTGCTTCTACATAAAATCTCGCAGATTGATGAAAATCATGAAGAATCAAAATCAGATATTGTGCAAAATAAGTTGGTCAAAATTGGCATCCTTAGACTTATTTGTACATACAAATTGATGATTCAGTGGTCTTCAATATTGATTACTTTCGTCAGTTTTAGTTAAATTTCTAAATTTGAATCACAGAAAAACATGAATTCATGAATTGTAATGTATCGTATGTTCAATAAAAAAAAAAAACCTCTAGAGTGCTATGGAAAATATTCTAGGTTGGCAACTCTGAGATTATATATTATAAAAAACATTAAATCATGGCACTCTATAGGTTTTTTTTTATTCAACATATGATATTATTGATATAGATGAACTATGTTTATGAACTTCATTGGTAATCAGTGTTTTATACGCGTGGTGCATGAAGTAAAATTTCGAGTTTAGAAAAGCCCCGTGAAAATTTGTCTCGGGTCGCTGCGCGACCCTCAACAAATTTTCTACGCGGGGCTTTTCTAAACTCGAAATTTTACTTCATGCTTAGTCTGGGAGTGGAAACACTCGTTTGAAACTTTAAATTGGACGCCTTTATAAAATTGTCGTATGCCTGAAAAATGACAGCGTATACGTTAATAAGTAATCCATAGCGATCATTAAAGGAAGAGCAGAATTTTTCCTAAAATCAACTTTTAGAATTAACTATATAATTGCTCGGCCATTAATGAGGTAATTGAAGATTTGGCACTTTATATAAAACCGGAATATTTGCTGTAAAATCACTTTAAATGAATATTTTTATGAACTAAATTTACTTTTGAGGTATAAGTAATGATTTTGTTTAAAATAAATTTAAGAAAGCAGTCTGTGTTGTATACCATTGAAAATTTCATGAATAATGCTAAAAAACTAGACTTTTTCTACATTTCTAGCTCAATTTGTAGAGCAGTAATCGTAATTTAAAAACTTAGCAATTTGCAATTGTGACCCCGTTTTCTGAAATAAATGCATATATCTTCAAACCGGCTAGATATCTAATCCTAAAATTCGATATTGTTCTTTGTCTATGTAATGGCAATAAGAAATCTGAGATGGTAAAGTAGAAGACTGTGCTGATTTGACATAGAATTACCCCTAAATATAACAATGTTGATAACATATCGAACAATCCAATAGTTTTTACGAACTTCTTTACTTTGAAAACTTATAACTACAATTTCAAGCAAGATATCTTAGTTTTCTGTACTATAATATGAGTCTTAAATATACTGACCTGGTAAAATATTTCCGAGATTTTTACCTAATTCTGGCCCAGTATGATTTTTGATACATTATTTCACTCCAAAATCCAATATTTTTTATCGAATTCTTTACTTTTCAATTAGAAGATTTTTACTTTTCTGTATATCAATATAAACAACAGTCTTATCTTAACAAATTCTGATCATTTGAACTTATTTTAACAATATGAGATATTCATTTAATTAAATTTTACCCTAAAAGTCAATTCAGTTTATACAAATATCAATTTAAAGTGATTTTACATCAAATATTTCGGCTTTCTATAAAATACCAAACTTTAAATTAACTCATTAATGGCCGGGCAATTAAAGAGTTAACTCTAAAAGTTGATTTTAGGAACAAATCTGCTTCTTTTAATGATTTCTTTGAATGGCATTATATTCAGCTCTTATTTATACATATTAGCTCTTAGTTAAATACTTGATTTTTGCAATCGATCTTACACTATACAAACGTATTGTCTGTCAGGAAGATCAGATTGTAATGCAACATAATGTTAACACATTGATTGCTTAGTGTAAACAATTCAGAGCTGGCCGATTTGTGAAACTTTTTTTTTTTTTCAAAGAGTGGGGCTTAATTTTTCTGATTCTACGTTTAATTCTAAGAAAAAACAGTCGCTGACATCATAGGCCTAGGGTGAATTTTGAGCCAAAACAATTTTATTTGAAGATTTTACTGCAGCTCTTTTTCGTTTTTATAAGATTTTCATAACAATTAAAATAATTAATTAATGTATTTGAAACGTTTGTATGTACTTATTCCTTAAAAATGGTCAAAATATATGTAAAAAAGTTTGTAGCGCCCCCTTGCGGGATACCTAAGGCAAACATTAACATCAAAATCGAATTCTCTATACTCAAAAACCTAACATATAAATAAAAATAGGAAATATTTCATTATCAGAACTGAAATACAAATAAATATTACAGCCAGCAGCAGTAAAATCTTCAATTAATATTAATGCAGCTCTAAATTCACCGTACATCCATAATGCTATGGACTTTTTTTCTTAGAATTGAACTCACTCATTGTACCCGAGTGAAATCACTTTTTAATTAATGTGACTCCACTCGGCCGGGACTCGAAGCGGAGACGCCTGGTTTTGTAGGCAGTGCTTCTACCCACTAGTTGTGGTCATTAATCAAATTTTGTGTGAATTGTACTTATACGACAGCCAACGTGTTAACTTTAATTCCAATCAGTCAATTTTGATTTTGCAGAATTTTAATTTTATTTGTGTTATTTTTATTAACATTTTGCACAGGAGTAAAAACAACTCACTCTTTGAAAAAAAAATCGACCTACCCTAATGTATATAAAGAAGAAACTTCGTGAATACAAAGAAAATATTTACACGCTCAGTTTGGTATACGCAATTAACTTGGCCAAAAAGTGTAAAATATTTTCGAACAACAAACCATTAATTTGAAACATTTACGCCGAATCGTGCCCGAATAATTACGGAAAAATGCTATTAATAGTGAACGCCATTTTTTTTGTTTGGTATACAAATCGTTTGCGTTCAAGGACCTAGCAGTTATTGTAATAATGAGTAAAATGTGGGTGGTGATATATTACCCGTTTTTCTTCTTCTACTTTTCGTCATTTGCATAATTATTTGTTTGTTGGCAAAGGAATGTTTTCAAATTAGGTAAAATTATTATTTTTTAAAGGACATGGATGCTTACAAAAATTCTACATTAATTTACAGCTATGTTCAGCAGTTAAAAGGCGACTTATTCATTTTATCCACAACTGCATTAAGAACTTGGTATCAGCTTTAGAATCTTGTCTATTCTGTTTGATATTTATAGAAATTCAGGAAGTGACTTAATTTGTAATTAATTAACGTTAGCAGAAATGAAATAACTTTATTTGTTTCATATTTTTTTAAATCTACTAAAAATATTTCAAAGCACTTGCAATTATCTTAACAACTAAACTTATATCTATTGATAACACAATTTGATGTAAATAAACATGTTCTTAATGCAACTGGGAAAAAAATATATATAAAAGACATTTTTCATTTAAGTATACATACACCAATATACTGTATAAGCTGTAAATCTTCAGATTCGTTGTTTTTACAAAGAGTTCAAATTGAAGCTTTAAATGAGTATTTTCCGTTTCCAGATTAAGCATGAAATAAGATTTCGAGTTTAAAAAAGCCTGAAAATTTAATTTGGCGCTTAGCGCGTAGCGCTACGCGACAAAACCAAATTTTCAGGTTTTTCTAAACTAGAAATTTTACTTCATACGCCACGCGTATAAACGCTGATTTCAAGTGAAATTCAAAAATACTATTAAAGCAGTATACTTAAGACGTATATTCTAACCTTCACACCAAATCTGTGTTTTGTACGCGTGGCGCATGAAGTAAAAGTTCGAGTTTAGAAAAGCATGAAAATTTGGTTGGATGCTCCACTTCGCGGAGCGACCAAATCAAGTTTTCAGGTTTTTCTAAACTCTAAATTTTACTTCATGCTTAATCTGAAAGTGGAAGCTTCAATATCTGAATATTTACAGCGTATGCTTAAGTAAACTTATAACAAAAATTCTCTGTGTATTATTTATTGAATAAATAAAACATGAATGGTTGAGACCTAGGAATAATTACAATTAATTATAATCTACCAAACTAATGTTCGATTTTATACTGACTCTTCTTTGACAAGCCAGTGTGGACAAAATGAGTTGGTCCTAGTTAAAAATAAAAAAATAATCTTTAGGTCCAATTTTAGACTGATAATGAAACAATAAGTATATTTTTCTGAAAACCTATTAAGAGTTCAAAGAATTGGCTGACGCTTTGAATTTGATGTATTTTCAATATAAAATTTATTTTTAATTTATTCTAATTACTTTATTTGTTTCATTGTTTGTTGCTTTCAAGGGAATTCGACCAAAAAGTTACACATAGTTGATAAATTGATAGCATTGTAATAATAATAATAATCTTTATTGTCCAACATTCACCAATTACAGGGCCATATAATTACATATAAAATAATTTAAAACATATATATATATATATATATATAACGAAAACTTAAGATTATTTGCAATATTAAAGACCAGGCATATATTTAACTTAACAGAAGACATCAATAATAACGTTGTTGTTATTTCTGGACATATGGAACAGCGGCAATTTAAGTAATGTGTTAGATTTTTATATAAAAAGTACTATTATGACGTGATTGAATTCTCGCAACAGATAAGTTGACTTGCGATAATAATTGTGAACAATCTACAGAGAGATTTATGTAACATCGAACATCTTCATAACGAGAATTCTTTGAAGTATCCATATGCATACGTTGCACATTTTCAATTTGTTTTCTAAACTCGAAATTTTACTTCATGCGCCACCGGTACAAAACACTGACATATTACGAAGTTTAAAACACACCGCTAAACTTTACATTGAATCAATGTTTTGTACCGGTGGCGCATGAAGTAAAATTTCGAGTTTAGAAAAGCCTGAAAATTTGGTTTGGCCGCTCCGCGCTTCGCGCTACGCGACCAAACCAAATTTTCAGGCTTTTCTAAACTCGAAATTTTACTTCATGCTTAGCCTGGGAGTGGAAAACATTCGCTTAAAGCTTCAAATTAAATTCTTTTATTAAACCGACCATCTAAAAATGTGCAACGTATGCATATAGATACTTAAAAGAAAAATACTCGTTATGTTCGGTGTTACATAAAACTCTCTGTATATCATTATTTAGTAGCTTGTACATAAATTTCGCACTACGGGACTCTCTGCGTATTGACAAAGATTCCACATCAAATCTATTCAACAACTGATCATAATCAATGCTTTATATAGGATATTCCCCATCTAATTTGTAAGACATTTTTTCAAAAATCTTCTCTATATGCCTTCAATCGCTATGGATAGGTAAGCATAAGGTACCATACTAAAGAAGCGTATTCTAATTTGCTACGCACTAACGAAAAATAAACTCACTTAAGCAGTTCGACATTGTTGAAGTATTTAGTTGTACGTATAATGAAGCCAAGCATTTCAAAAGCACCTCTGCATATAGTTTGTTTATGATTATAAACGGTTTTACAGCTATCAAAAATTACACTGAGATCTTTTATTCCTGTCATTTTCTGCAACGCAGATTAATGTGAATTACTCGGCCATAACTAACTACCGCGCATTTTTTGATATTTAGTTTTAATTGATTATTGGTACACCAGGAGGTTATTAAGTCTAGATTATTTTGTAATAATAGGCAGCCTTGCTGACATGTAATATTATTACATATCTTAATGTCATCTGCATAAGCTAGAACGTTACAAGAAATGGACGTAATTAAATCATTAATAACCATAATAAACAGTAATGGACCAAGATTAGAACCCTGCGGCACACCAGAATTCGATATAAATTCGTATGACTTGAAACCATTGTAATAGACATAATTAAACGTGCAATTAAGATATGATCTTATAAAGTTGACTGTATTAGTTCCAAAACCAAGACTAAAAATGTTGTTTAATAGTATAGTATGGTTAATACTATCAATAGCACGAGCAAAGTTTGTATAAATTACATCTGTTTGCACTCTATTATCAATAGCCTCACACATGCTGCGTGAAAGTTGCAAGATTTGTATTGATTGACCTTTCAGGCATGAATCCATGCTGATAAGATGAAATTGAAGTTTTTGAGAAAATAAGTCGTTGTGCAAAATGTAAATTTTTTTTTTAATTTTGGGTTTTACGTCATCTATTTCCGCTGCTAAGGCCAATCATGACGCCGGAGATTAGGTCTACAGCTATCCGGGAATTTTGCCGAACCCGGTGGGAGTTCCAACCCACCGGTAGGGATCTTTAACGTGCACGCAACATCCAGGCAGTACACGGGTCCTACATGCATTTAACGTCATATCCGAGAAGACGGAGTGTTTGGCATTTTTATCCTAACCTATATAAATGCAGACAACTTGTTAGGCCGGTATTTGAACCCCGGTCCGTGGCGTGGCAGTACAACACTCTAACCACTACACCACCAAGCTGCCCCAAAATGTACTTAAATACCTTAGCGTTATTTGATAGTATTGTAATTGGTCTATAGTTACAGAGCATGGATTTATCTTCTTTTTTATGAACGGGGATGATTCGTGCTCGTTTCCATATATCAGGAAATGTACAGGTTTTAATTGATAGATTAAAAATGAATAGTATAGGCTTCAGAAGGATGTGTTTACAGTCTCGTATAAAAAAAGCTAGAATTTGATCATCTCCACTAGTGGTATCATTTTTCAGATTGTTAATACCACGAATAACATCAGCCTCAGTAACGAATGAGATATTATGAGGAAGTGCATTTGAATATAATTCTATGTTTGCAGTGTTAGATAGCGAAGAGTACACATTAGAAAATGAGTCCGCAAATGCATTTACAATATCATTAGGTTTGTTATATTTTTTAGAATCATCCCGAAGTACACATGATATTCTACAGCAACAAAATTTCATTTGGATAAAACTCCAAAGTCCTTTAGGATTGCATTTTATATCGTCCTCAATAATTGAGAGATAATCTGTGTAGGCTAACGATATTTTATCTTTGGTTAGCCGTTATAAGCGGTCAAATTCTTTATAGTAATAATCATTATTAGTTACTTTCCACTTGCGACGATAATATTTTTTAAGTTTTAGTTCGCGTTTAATTTCACTTGTAAACCATGGAGGGACTGACGATATGGAGTGAGAGCGTAAAGGAATATAGTCGTTAAAATGATCATATATTGTAGTATAAGATGCACTTACAGCTACATTAGCAGTTTTAAAGGATTCTAAAAATGACCAGTCTGTGTAAAGTAACGAATTGTATAACAAAGGAAAGTTCGCTTTCCTAAAGTTATACAGTTTATTGTTATTGGTTGGAAATGATAATATTTTGTTCTCAAAAAAGTTAAAGTCAATATTTATTTAAGTAAATCATGATTAATTAAATATTTTGCGTTGAGATTAGAGAAAACCAGATTAAGAAGTCTATCATTACTATTAAATTAATTACAAAATTACACAAATCTTATTATTGGATTAATCTTATATTCCAAAAGAGTTACACTGAATGCAACAATTACCTTCAAAATCAATTTTCTTTAAAAATTTAATAAATCGTCAAGATTAATGTGAAAAGAAACTCACTCAACTTTCTTCAAAACCATAATAACCTGCCAAAACCCACCAACTGATCAACATATCGCGTGCTTTATAACGAGGCACTAAAGACAGCTAAGAAAAAATCCAACAAGACGTCTATTACCACATTAGCATGAACACATCACTATAATCCGGCACGTTTATGCAAATTGATGTCCAGGAAATGGCACGTTCCTCAAGAAACTCACTCAAAAGATTCTTTCTAGAGAAGCGATCCTTTTCGGCGTGGGCTTTTCCTTCAATAGGGGGGGATTAGCGATTGCATAACGCTCGGATCGGAAACTGCGCGTGTTTTGATATATGGACTGGGTTTCATAATAATAACTTTTATTGGCTCGTATTTTATGTCTTTAATATTGACGTTAAATAATATAATAAAGTGACCATTGTGGGTTTTCGATCCGATGCACGTTGACACTTTAATAATGTTGTTATTTATTTTATTACCAGCGTTATTCTTAGTATTATTTGGGTGTTGAAGATTTTTAAGGATATAAATATTTACAGTTATAATTTTAGGAATACAATAGACATTTAACTTCTAAGTATACACAGACAAAATAAATATTTGTAAAATCTATTAATGTGAGTTCAAATTTCGGCAGTATATTTTAAACTACACTTTATAGCCTAAAAATATGGTTGGATAAAACTTAATACATAATAATTATATTTTACATTTACTTCAATAATTTATTACTCTTTTATGTGGTTTTAAGAAAACAAGTAATCAATATTATTAAACCATATTGAATCTGATTTGCAAGAAATATTGCTAATATATCTAGGAAATTTCAAGGAAAATCAGTAGATTGTCTAATTGGAATAAATATGAATGAAGATTATCTTACTGTATACAGAATTTGAATAACTTTACTAATTTTAAAATAAAAATTAATCTATTGTTTAAATTTATTGCATTTATCGAAAGCTTAAAAAATTGAAATAAAGGTTCATCATACATCATATATGTATGATGAGCCTTTATTGCAATTTTACAATCAGTAGATTGTCTAATTGGAATAAATATCAATGAAGATTATCTTACTATATACAGAATTTGAATAACTTTACTAATTTTAAAATAAAAATTAATCTATTGTTTAAATTTATTGCATTTATCGAAAACTTAAAAAATTGCAATAAAGGTTCATCATATTTCTATACAGAGAGTTTTATGTAACACCGAACATAACAAGTATTTTTCTTTTAAGTATCTATATGCATACGTTGCACATTTTTAGATGCTCGGTTTAATGAAAGAATTTAATTTGAAGCTTTAAGCGAGTGTTTTCCACTCCCAGGCTAAGCATGAAGTAAAATTTCGAGTTTAGAAAAGCCTGAAAATTTGGTTTGGTCGCGTAGCGCGAAGCGCGGAGCGGCCAAACCAAATTTTCAGGCTTTTCTAAACTCGAAATTTTACTTCATGCGCCACCGGTACAAAACATTGATTCAATGTAAGGTTTAGCGGTGTATTTTAAACTTCGTAATATGTCAGTGTTTTATACCGGTGGCGCATGAAGTAAAATTTCGAGTTTAGAAAAGCCTGAAAATTTGGTTTGGCCGCTCCGCGCTACGCGACCAAACCAAATTTTCAGGCTTTTCTAAACTCGAAATTTTACTTCATGCTTAGCCTGGGAGTGGAAAACACTCGCTTAAAGCTTCAAATTGAATTCTTTTAATAAACCGAGCATTGAAAAATTTGCAACGTATGCATATGGATACTTCAAAGAAAAATTCTCGTTATGAAGATGTTCGGTCTCTCTCTCTAATATATGCCTTTAACCAAACTCAAGTAATTATAAACCGTTGCGTTTCTCATTTTTAAGGAAAATGAAAAATAAATATTTAAAAAAAGGTTTCTTTCAACCATTAACAGGGAGTTTTTCTTTTAAGTATACATATCCCAATTATATGCTGTACATCTTCAGATATTCGTTGCTGTTTTTTTAAAGAAATCAATGTGAAGATTTGAACGAGTGTTGTCCACTCCCAGACTAAGCATGAAGTAAAATTTCGAGTTTAGAAAACCCCGTGAAAATTTGTCGAGGGTCGCGCAGCGACCCGAAACAAATTTTCTGGGCTTTTCTAAAGTCAAAATTTTACTTCATGCGCCACGCGTTTGAAACATTGATTTCTAGTGAAGTTTAAAATATACTTCTAAATCAGAATTAAAAATTTAAACTGCTAAAGCTAAAGCAGTTTATACATTTACTGCTAAACAATAATATTTTGATAACTTTGATTTGGTTAACATTCACATTGTGGTACATCTTTATATGAAATAATATTAAAACACTTAACTTTGTTTTATCACTTCATTTAAAAGTTTAAATAAAAGTGGTAAAAGAAAGTTAAGTGCTTGTAAGAATATTTTGAATATCACTTAAAATCAGTGTTTTATACTCGTGGCGCATGAAGTAAAATTACGAGTTTAGAAAAGCCCAGAAAATTTGTCTCAGGTTGCTGCGCGATCCTCGACAAATTTTCACGGGGCTTTTCTAAACTCGAAATTTTACTTCAAGCTTAGTCTGGGAGTGGGCAACACTCGTTTAAATCTTCACACTGATCTCTTTAAAAAAAAGCAATGAATATCTGAAGATTTACAGAATATAATTGGGATATGTATACTTAACAGAAAAACTCTTTGTATATGGTTGAATCAAACCTTTTTTCAATATTTATTTTTCATTTTCCTTAAAAAAATTTACGGGGCTTGTCTAAACTCGAAATTTTACTTCCTGCTTAGTCCTTGTATATCGTTTTCAAGTAAAATGTTCATTTTATTTTTATTGAAATTATTATAAAGATATTATATATATTTGTGATAAATTAATTAGTAATTCTCTCGGATATCTTTAACAAATGAATGAATTTAAAATTACCAATCAAATATAAATTATTAACTTTTGTTAAAAAAGTAAACTTTGAGAACGAAATTTCAGTCGTTTTTCAGTAATAAACTCTTTTAAATTTTATGTTTTAAAAAGCTGGTCCTGTTGAGTTCTTACTTTTTTTAAGACAATACATTATCAATGAACACCATTTCATTATATTTTTGTTAATATTGAACATTTTTAAAAGTAAGGGAAATCGTTTGTAGTTTGCTAATTTAGTAGTATTTAGGTTTGTAAAAGTGAATTGGTTCATTTATTAGAAATTTGGTTTTAATTAGTCGAATATTAAAATTGTTATAAAAAAATTCTGTAAGTTTTACCAAAATCTAAAGGTTAATTAACTTTAATTTTATAAAGGAAACATAAATAGTCTGTACTCGCTCAACACACGATTTTGAATTAAACTGATTTACGTTGTAATTTTTCAGATTTAAAAAAATCGCTCATTTTAGAGTTTAAACAACTTATAGAAATCAAATGTCTTCATTTCACCGGAAGGACGATTCCTCATGTTTAAGCTGAATATAAAATTATTCGAATTCACATTCGCGAATATTACGAAAATGTTTCGTATTCGCGAATACTTAATTTTGTATATTTGGAACATGTACAGAGTGAGCAAAATTCGATGTTTGTATAAGAGATCTTAATAACTGTAAAAAAATAGAGAAAAATGGATGGCGCATACTCGGTTTTTATTTTAATTTATTTATTTCAACGGCATACCATTTACATGAAAAATACAATATACAAAAAAACAAATACATACAAACACTGAATTTAAAACTAAACAAGAAAAGTTATAAATCTTTTAAAAGATGCTTTAATAATGTAAAAGACCCATTAAAAAAGTAAAATTTTAAAATAGTCGCGTGACGCAAAACCCGAAGAGAAGCGGAATATTTCGCATAATCCGTGCGCCTGTAGCCGATATGGAACGTAATGTCAAACCGAAGAGAGCGCGGTGGAACCCGTATACCAACCAATTCCAACAGATCAGGGCAATCCAAATATCCATTAAGTAGTTTGAATACTAACTTAATATCAGCTTCTACACGCCTTTGCTTATGGCTGCGAAGACCAAAAGTTGTCAAAAGATCAAAGTAAGGCTGATCAGTACTAAATTTATAGGCAAGGTTCCTTTCAAATTTCTTTTGAACTTGCTCAATTTTATTAATGTCGCATTCAGTGTAATGAGACCATACCGTTGAACAATATTCCAAGTGGGGTCGCACTAACGAATTATACAGTGTTACCAGCGTTCTACTATTTGTAAAGTTTTTACTGTTACGCTTTACAAAACCCAGCATCTGATAGGCTTTCGTGACAATGTTTGAAATATGGTGTGCAAATGACCACTTCGAATCTACAGTGACACCTAAATCCCTTATTCTATCAACACGATTTATTGCTACATCGTTGAAAACATAATTTGTAATGATCGAACTTGAACTTCTTGAAAAAGTAATGATATTACACTTTTTGATGTTTAGCGTTAATCTGTTATCGTTACATCAGCTATAAAAGTAATCAAGTTCATTTTGCAGGTTTGTTACGCATATAAATGTTTATATCATCAGCGAAAAGTAAACAATTGGCATTCTGAAAACAGCTTGTAGCGTCGTTTATAAATATATTAAAGTACAAGGGCCCCAGGTGTTGTTAATTTCCAGCAAGATAGAAAACAACCACTAGATAGTGACAATTTAAAAAGTAACCATATTGGTCTACTAAGCGCGAATGCACATTTTTTTAATAGGGAAGTAGGCAGACCATCGGGGCCAGGGCAATAGTTATCTTTAAGAGTTTGTAATGCATTAAGGACCTCCGTGATTTTTATGTCAGCTGTTCGATTTAAGTGAAGAGATGATGGCCAAATCGATGAAGATGTTATTTGTTTATTATGTGAACATGGATGTCTATGCACTGATTCAAAATGATCAACAAACAAATCAGCTATACTACTTCTGTCGTTGACAACCTTATTATTCCTAAGAAAATTAGCCGGCATACGATCCCCACCCCTCTTCGATCTAACATAAGACCAAAAAGATTTTGGAATTGTATTAATTTCGGACTCAATATTCTCTACGTGATTATTGTAACAAAATCTGGATAAGAGCTTCCACTCATCTCGTATTGAGGAAAATGCTAAGTAATCAGAATAACAGCGGGACAACAGGTACTTTTTATTTAACGTTTTTTTTAGAATAAATAGAGATTTTAGTTCTTTGCTAAACCATATTGGGAAACTATTTTTAATGTTATACCTGTTTCTTAGTGGAACATGCATTTCAAATGCTTGGAAAATGTACGTATAGAATGTGTCACAAGCTAATTCAATACTACAATCATTAAAAATTGAATCCCAATGTGTATTAATAAACAGGTTATTAAGGGATAAATAATCCGCTTTCTTAAAACTAAAACCAACAGTATTGTCTGTCCAAGAGTTGGCATATTTTGATAGTAGATGCAGGTTCAAGCTAAGAGCTGGATGATGCTTATCGCACGATACAAGAGGAAAAGATGTTGCCTCAAGTAGAGAATCCAAAGATAAAATAGAGTCTATAAATGCTAAGTCAAAAAGCGCATTATTTATATTTCTTGCAGAATCAACCTGATGTAAATTTAAATAACTATATATGTTAGCTACCAATTCTGATTTTGGGCATACAGTGTTATTACGTACGCCAAACTCCTCATTAATCCAGGTTGCATTTGGTAAGTTATAATCACCAAAAATGCACATAATACCGTAATCAGTCATCGATTCTATAACATTGCAATGACTTGAATAAACTGACAAATCAGAGTTTAGAGGTATGAAAACAGCTCCAGCAAGAATGGAGAAGAAGAATTAATAGCTACATACAGTTCATCTGAAATACAACTTTTTCCCATAATCTCATGAGAGTCAAAATGATTAGAGACCGCTATAAGAAGATTTATTTGACGCAACATAATCACGATCACACCTATAAACACTGAAACTATCAAAACCTAATTCGGCATTTTAAATGTTGTCATGAAGCCAAGTTTCCGTTAGAATAAGAACATCATAATCCATTAGTGGTATTGTTGTAGTTATATCCATTAGTTTTGTCCGAAGACCGCGAACATTCTGGTAATAAACCCGTAGTTTGGGTATAGGCGCAGCCACATTTACGGACGATGTAGAAGATTGGGTTATATTATTATTACCAAAGACGCTGTTGTTCCTGGTAAAAAAGCGTTCGATTTCCGTTTCTTCGATCGATTTAAAAAGAGACGAAGAGTAACACCATTTGGCCATTTATCAGCTACCATAATAGAATCCACTTCATGGCAACCGATGCCAATTTTGAAAGAACTTTATAGATTATTGCTGATAAGTGAAATGCATACTGTGTTATGTACATCCATAGTATTTAGCCAGGAATTAATATCGTCAATTTTTGAGAAAAACTCAACAGTGAAAACATAATTTAGCTATCGTCTTTTGTTTTCAAGTTATCGCCAAAAAGTAATTTTGTTTTCATTTTTGATAAATTGCAATATCTCAGTTGTTTTTATTTAACGAAAATAAAAGGTATATGTTCTTCGGGCATTTCTAAAATAAGCTTAACAGAATTCCGATATTTTAATTAATATTAAAGTTACAACATAAAGTTGTTTTATTTTAAATACAACCTATAGTTAGCTTTGGCCTATTTTATTAGGTAATTTTTTCTCCTTTTAACGATATATAACATGTGGGGGTTGTTTTTGTAATTTCATCGTTTCTAACGAGCGTTTTCACTCCTAGATTAAGCATGAAGTAAAATTTCAAACCAAATTTTAGGCTTTTCTAAACTCGAAATTTTACTGCATGCTTAACCAAGGAGTGGAAACACTTGTTAGATGTTTCAAAATAAACGTTTTTAAAAAACAATAGATGTCTGAAATTTGACAGCGTATTCATCGAGATATGTAAGTATACTTAGAAGAAAAATTCGTTGTATATTTTCATTTCTTTTTTGTCATTGGATATGTTGCAATTTTACAGAAATATTTTACATTATATTTTTTTTACTAAAACATGTTGTGGTAATACAATCCGCGACCATATCTACATTGTGTGCATAAATACATAAACATGCATGCCAATTAGCATCAATTAGTAATAAGGCAATTAAAATCGCTACTACTTGAATATAAATTCAATAAACGCCAATTAATTTTAAATAATTGTAATACAATTTCTGCACCGACTTTAATGGGCGCGTTTGCATTCTTAATTATGAAATCGATACGGTTGTAAAAACGTTTGTTTAATTACGAGCAATTAAAATTCATTAAATGTATGCGTAACTTGAGAAACGCAAAAATAATCATAAATTATTGTTAATTATCGTGAATACATTTATTTAAATTTGCTCGCAATTTGATTAAATTTTATAAAATTTATTGATTTATAAGAACTTTTGTCACATATAATTCCTTTGTTTCAAAAAAGATGTTTGATTTTATTAAAATCACAAAACGTAATTCTATGCCAAAATAAGTTCGAATACCTAGAATTAAACTAGACATTACAATTTCTGAATATTCAAAACTAAAAACATAAGTATTCTGTAATAAACCTAATAAAACAGTAACAATTTATTTTCGCTAATTGTACATTTCGAACTTGTTAGATTTAGGGAACACAATTACCATATTAAGAACATTAACCCGGTAAAATCAGCAATTGCACATCATACCATAACTACCAGCCACAAATTTTCCAAAAACAATATAAAATTATTAAAACATTCAACCAATAAAAAATTAAATATGTTGAAAGCAATACAAATGAAGAAATACGAAAATAATTTGCTTAATTTAGATTTAAATCCTCTGAATTATCCCTTAGTAGAACTAATACCAATATACAAGCCCGACAAACACAGGTGTTAACCTCACCCACGTTTTTTCCCATAATCCCTTTAGGTATAAATATCCAGCACCCTTTTGTATTTACTTAGTAAGCTATTGATAATGAGCACGTAGTCTTCGAAATGTGCATTTAGCGAACATTTAGTGAAGAAAGTGTTACTCTTTTATTAAGTAATATTATATTAAACTCTTTACATAACTCAAACCAAATACATCAGTATTCTGACTAAAACTGAAATTATTAGACGAATTATTTTATTATAAACTCCCAAAAATAGCTTACAAGTTATCATTTCTTAATATTCAATTCCAAAACATAAATATTCTATCGAAAATTGTAATGACTAAACGCCAAAGAAGACAATTCTCAAACAATTTTAATTGTTTCTAAGGATTTTATTTAAATAAACAATTTAAAAACATGAATCGAAACTAAATTAGTTTAAAATTCTCAAAATTAGGTTATAAATCATAATTTTTTAAAATTCAATACTACAAACATAAATATTTTACCTAAAATTGAAATTATTCGATATCAAAGTGGACAATTCTCATGAAATCATTATTTCAAAAATTCACAAAAAAATATGCAAAACTTCTCAGAATTAGCTTAGGAATCATCATTTTTTTGAATATTGAAAACCATGAACATTAATATTTGCCCCGAAATAATTAGACTCCAGAGTGGACAAATCTCAAAGAAATATTGAATTATTCTCTTCATCTTATTAAAATTAAAACAATTATAAAAATATAAAAAACAGATATTCTTTCTAAAATGAAAATGATTAGTCGCCAAAGTGGACTATTTTGATGATTGGATTTTTCTGCTGATTATATTTAAAAAAATTCAAGCTAAATTTATTTCATATTCACAAAGTTAGCTTAGAAATCGACATTTTTTTATATTTAATTCCAAAACATAAATATTGTCCCGAAAATTGTAATTAATAAACGCTAAAGAAAACAATCCTCAAAGAATTTTGATTTTTTTAGGGATTTTATAAAAAAAAAACAATCAGAAAAACATGGCTCCAAGTTAAATTAGTATCAAATTCTCAGAATTTTATCAGTTTTTCATTCAATTCATTTTTTAGAATTCAATACCAAAAATATAAATATTTTGGGTAAAACTAAAATGATTTGATGCAAAAGTAGACAATTCTCATGAAATCATTAGATTCTTCTGTGGATTTTATTTTAAGACCTCACAAAAAATAATATGCAAAATTTATTTAAACTTTTCAAAATTAGCTTAGAAATCATCATTTTTTAAATATTTAAAACCTTGAACATAAATATTCGCCCCGAAATTTTAATATTTAGACTCCAGAGTGGATAAATCTCGTAGAAATATTGAATTATTCTGTTGATCTTATTAAAATTTAAAAAATTACAAGATCTATGCTAAGATTATTTCAATAACCTACAATTACGATAGAAATCATCATTTTTTAATATTCAATACAACAAACATAAATATTTTGCCTGAAATTGAAATGATTAGTCGCGAATGTGGACTATTTTGATGAACTGCTGATTTTATTTAAAAAAATTCAAGCTAAATTTATCTTGTATGTACAAAGTTAGCTTACAAATCGTCATTTTTATAATATTTAATTACAAAACATAAATTTTGTCCCGAAAATTGTAATTACTGAAAGCCTAAGAAGACAATCCTCAAAGAATTTTGAATTTTTTGGGTATTTTATTTAAAAAAAAACAATCACAAAATCACGGCTTCAAGCTAAATTAGTTTAAAATTCTTAGAAATATTTTAAAAATCATCATTTTTAAAAATTCAAAACCAAAAACATAAATATTTTGCCTAAAATTGAAATTATTCGGTGCCAAAGTGGACAATTCTCATGAAGTCATTAGATTCTTCTGTGGATTTTATTTTAGGACCTCACAAAAAATAATATGCAAAATTTATTCAAACTTCTTAGAATTAGCTGAAAAATAATTATTTTTTTAATATTTAAACCCTTGAACATAAATATTCGCCCCGAAATTTTAATAATTGGACTCCAGAGTGGAATATTGAATTATTCTATTATTACAGTACCACCTCCTCTACGTCATTAGAATTTAAGCGTTAGTTTAAGTTTGTAATTTATTATTCATCTGCCTGATAAAGCCACTGTGTGGCGAAGCAATTGTTGCAGTGTCAATCAATAAACAGTGAAATCTTAACCAAGTGTGTTATTTACTAAAAATGTTGAATTATTCTGTTGATCTTATTAAAATTAAAAAAAATTACAAGAAGGTAATGCTGTGCTAAAATTATTTCAATAACCTACAATTACGATAGAAATCAACATATTTTAATATTCACTAAAAAACCATAAATATTCTGCCTAAAATTGAAATGATTAGTCGCCAAAGTAGACTATTTTGATGAAATCATTGCATTTTTCTGCTGATTTTATTTTAAAAAAATTTCAAGCAAAATTTATTTTATATTCACAAAGTTAGCTTAGAAATTGTCATTTTTTAGTACTTAATTCAAAAATAACATGGCTCTAAGCTCTATTTAAATAAAATTGTTAAAATTCACCAAATTTTGATATTTAACACCAGAAACATAAATATTCTGCCTAAATTTGAAATTATTAAACGCGAAAGTGAACAATGCTCATTAAATCATTAGATTTTTGAATAGTTAATAGCAATTACATAAATATTGTCTGTAATAAAATTGATTCAATAAGACGCAAAAATATAGAAGAATTTTCCTACATGTATTCTATATAACGAATGAATGAAAAAAAAATACAATGAAAATAGTTCCAAACCAGAATTGTTTAAAATTTATAGATTTTTTTATTTTAATATACAGGGTGTCCCATTTTAATCCGCCAGTAGCGATAATTCAGAACCACTACATTCAAGCAAAAAGTGTTCCGAATAAAAAGTTGACGGTTATGAGGGTGACATCTGATGCCGTTGTCTCTCCGCCCCACACAGATAAAATACTACCCCCCCCCCCCCTCCCTTCCCCACAAAGCTAAAAATGTCTGAATAACTGGTAATAAATTGACATCATGTTTTGACTTGGATTACCATTATTTAATTTGAAAATGAAATACTCAATACCTATTTTCAAGTACTTATCATCTTTGTAGGAGGGGGGGGGGGGTCTTTGGGTCGGGTCGAGAGAAAAACAAACTTGTAATGTTGTGAGTGAGTCTTAAGTAATAATAACAATTAATTATGTAATTTAACGAATAAAGCACTAATAACCTTTCTTCACACTTTTATATGAATTACCAAACGTACAATTTATTTAATTAATTATGTGATGAATTTTGCTATTTAATTGATAAAAAAACACATTTTCACGTTTGCAGCACCATCTATCAACAATTTTGGAAAACAACCCGGATAAAATTTTCCTATTTTTTAACGCTCTAACACTAATATTTTGTCTAAAATTCTGTTCATCAAATCGTACTGCCGATTATATCATATGTTCAATAAAAAAAACCTCTAAAGTGCCATGATTTAATCTTTTTTTAAATTTAAGTTGGCTACACACTTCAGGAATTTACATACAGGGAATTTTTCTTTCAGGTGAACATATGCATAAACTCTAATAAGTTTTCCGACATCCGTCATTTTTTAAAAGAGTTCAATTTGAAGCTTTAAACGAGTGTGTTCTACTCCTAGACTAAGCATGAAGTAAAATTTCGAGTTAAGAAAAGCTCCGTAAAAATTTGTCGAGAGTCGCGCAGCGACCCGAAACAAATTTTCGCGCGTATAAAACACTAATATATTGTGATATGTATGTATGTATAAAAACGAATTAAAATTAATAATAATATTCGTTTTTATATTTTGTAAATATTTTGCAAACTATTGACAAATTCAATTTTTCTTTATGTAAAATTTTTCTTTATGTTAAAATGTATGTATTTTTGAACCTCACTAGAAATGAGTGTTTAATACGCGTGGCGCATGAAGTAAAATTTCGAGTTTAGAAAAGGCCAGAACATTTTATTTGTCAATAGTTTGCAGAATATTTACAAAATATAAAAACGAATATTATTATTAATTATAATTCGTTTTTGTATTATATACATACATTTCACAATATATTAGTGTTTTATACGCGTGGCGCATGAAGTAAAATTTTGAGTTTAAAAAAGCCCACAAAATTTGTCTCGGTTCGCTGCGCGACCTGAGATAAATTTTCACGGAGCCGTTCTAAACTCGATATTTTACTTCATGCTTAGTCTGGAAGTGAAAACACTCGTTCAACCGTTAGAAGCTTTGAAGTAAACACTTTCATTAAATCAATGAATGCCTGAAACTTTACAACGTATACATCGGGATATGTATACTTTAAAGAAGCATTCCCTAACTAAAAATTTATTGAATGAAAATGATGGTATATAATGTTAATACAATGTGTATTTAGTTATTTATTACATTGTAAGTTGTGTAATTTATATGTTTACTTATTGCTCCTCGTGATAAATTATAACATATTACAATAATTCGATTAGCATATACTGGTGCAATATATACCTTGGGCAGGTCGAAGCCGTTGCCAGTTGAGGAGGTGGCGTAAAAGTTAGCGGTCAAAAAGTTATTGCGCTATATATCAGTCGAATACATTCACCTCTCACACATACACAGACACACCGAACATTCGAACATATTCGCGCATTGTGCGCGCATTCCTGATGATGGGTTCATAAAGTCATTCAGCCGAATGCGAATTCCGCACCTTTAAACTGCCAATCTCTTTCTTTCGCGCTCTTAACGTCTACAACTTGTACCTCTATGTGTGCTAGTAATAAGGAGTAACGGTCATGTGCTGATGTAATTCCTAATAATGAATTGGGATTTTTCTATTGTTGGAGAAATATGTGTTTTCGGTTGATTGTGTTATGGCTTCATCAATGTTTGCTAAATGAGATAATTTAGTGATCACACAAAACATGTTTTAAACTTGTTGTGTAGATTTATTTTGGATTTATTTATGCGTAATATTGAACATCTTTTAATCAAAAGTAAAATAAAAACTAGTATAAAACTTAAAATATGTTTTATATCCATATTAATTTCAGATAATTAACATGAAAACATACAGATATGTTTTATTTTAAATATATCTTAAAATGTATTGCGAATTGTTGTAATTTTGATAGCCCAACATTTTGTTGGTCGAAATAAATATTTGTAATATGTGATTAAACAGGAGCAATATATTTTAAACGTTACAATATTTCAGAGATTTACATGCCTGGCGCATAAAGTAAAATTTTTAATTTAGAAAATCCTGAAAATTTGGATTTGCCGGCGCCCTACGCTTCGCTCCTGCCGGCAAATTCAAATGTTTAGGCTATTATAAACTTGAAATTTTACTTCATGTTTAATTATTGAATTCAAACACTCGTTAAAAGCATCAAATTGCGTGCTTTTTAAAATTAACAAATATCCTATAGCGTATACATTAGGATATTTTCGAGCTGAACTATGGGGATCTAACTTATTTGAAGAGATAGAGATCGGTCGAACAAGAGCAAAGTTGTATATTACAGTGGTTACTAATAATCTGTATTCACATTCCAAATATCTTCAATTCTTTCTATGTAATTTGAGAAAAACTAATCCTTGGTTTTAGCAGGATGGCGCGACATACCATACAGCCCACAAAACAATCGATCTTTTGTACTAAGTTTTGTAATCGTGTAATTAGTTGTTTTGGTGATGTCTATTGGCCTCCACGCAGTTGCTATTTGACGGAGTTGGGCTATTTTTTATAGGGTGCCATTCAAGATCAATGTTATGCAGACAATCCACAAAAGATGTAGGCACTAAAGCATAATATTCGTGGAGCTATTCGTAAGATATAGTCCTCAGCTATGGAAAATATACTAAACAAATGGGTTGAAAAACAGGGCTTCTATTGTGCTAGCCGAGGTAGCCACTTGAATTAAATTATTAATTGGTAGGATTGCTCTTGTCAACGAAGCATTATTGAAATATTGAACTTAGTTTACTTTATGGCATTTTTTAAAAGAAACGGCTGGATGGATCAGCCAATATGTACTTTTGAAGCTATGGCATATAGAATATTGAAAAACTATAGAAAACCGCGTTGACAATAGATCGTAAATTACCCTCGCATCTGATTCGTCTTTTAGAAAAATCCAATTTAACAACTAGATATTGTGTGTTTAAAAACAAACATTTAAATATTTTCTGTATCTTGTTTTTACGAATTCGTTTTTCTATTTATTAGGGGGGGCCTTTATACATACAAGTAGAATAACTTTAAAACTACGATAATCAAAGCACAGAATTGTCGTTCTCTTCAAACATTCGCTAAAATATGATTTCATATGTTAGACGCGGAGTTCTGCCGTGAACTAAAAACATATTTAATTGGGTTTAGGAATCGAGACCAAGGTGACAGAAATACAATATGACGGTAGTTTTGGATAAATCATTTGATAAAGAGGGAAAATTTTAAGACAAATCGTAAAACATGCTGATATATAGGATGGTTTTAAGCAAAAAAGTTCGAATGAACACAGGTCCGATTCTCAAAAACAAGCGAGTTGTGGGAAACCTAAGATTTTTGTATTTTCGCACCTCGCACGGCAATTTTTGATAATGGTAGCCATGCAAGTAATGGTAATCAAAATGGGGCCTGTCATTACATCACTTTTGACTGCTTAAGTCTGTTTGTGTGCAGGATAAAGTACCTTGTTTGATTTTTCTTCAATACCTTTTACATCTACTACGGAGGTGTATGCCTAAATGGTGTTTATTTTTGGTTTTGTAAATGGAAAATTAATAAAAGTTAAATCTAGTTTTCCCTAACTCGTTTATTTTTAAGAATCGCGCCAGTATTAATATGAACTTTTTTGCTTAAAATGACCTCTAGAATACATCCACTAATTGGCGGAAAAACGTGGCGAATCACCTATATATAACTGACATGAGGGAAAAATTTTGATAACGAAGTAATTCCGTTCGATAATTTTATTGAATACATTCTGTAATTGAAACTCTTGTGGAAGTTCTGTACTCCGTGGGTCGTTTGATACAGAACCATTTGGTGATGTGATACCTCGAAAAATCTCCTCTTCAAACCCCCTTAGACCAAACTTTAGCCAGAAGTGACTTGTAGTTCACCTTTGGTAATCGTTTGAAGTTCGGCCATGATTACATTCGTTTATTTAAAACAAAACAGTCTTCAATGTAGGATTAGATTCCTCGTGTATTTCGTTTAACTTGGTAGTGATCTGCACTGATGTCTACTTCTTTAAATAAAATTGTTTCATCACTGCATGGAATTCGTGTATACCATTTTTTGCAGAAACGTTTAGCTGTTTCTGCAAAAATGGTAAAAACGAATTCGATGCAGTGATGAAACAATTTTATTTAAAGAAGTAGACATCAGTGCAGATCAATGCCAAGTTAAACGAAATTCACGAGGAATCTAATCCTGCATTTAAGACTGTTTATTTTTGAATAAACGTATTTAAACATGGCCGAGCCAGCACACCAGAGTGACTGCGCTCCGTAGTTTGGTTGAGGTCATCACATTGGATATTATGAAATAAGCCCATGGTATGATTATGAAAGATCGCCAAATGAAGTTAAATAGGCATGTTCACAGTATGAGTACGTAACATCCTGCATGAAAAAGTGCAAATGCAAAAGGTGTGTGCACAAGGGGTACCGCGATTGGTCGTTTTGGATCAAAAATGTTTGCGAAAAGATTCTTTAGCGCAGTGTTTAGCGATGTTTAAGCGCAATTCGCAGAACTTTTGGCGTCGATGTGTGACTGTGGATCCACTACCACACTTCTGAAACAAAGCGGCAGAAAAAGCAACAGTTAATACAGGGGAAAATGCGTTTAAGAAGGCGAAGACTGTTTTGTCAGTTTGAAAGATGATGGCTTTATTTGACATTCTTAATGAATCATCCTAATTTACTATTTGTATAAAGGTAAGACAATAACAGAAGAACATAATTCAACGTTATTGGGCCGTTTAAAAAATTAGCTGAAAAGAAATCGGCCCAAGATTGGTGCGCAAAAATGGGTTCTTTCATAAAGACCCACAAGTCGATCGTAGCACCGACAAAATTATAGGAACTGAGCAATTCATAGCTCAGTTCCTATAATTTTGTCGGTGCTACGATTTCTCATACATCCTGTTTTCCGGATTTGGTCACGTGCGGTTTCTTCCTCTTTCCAAACTTAATAATTTGGCTCGATGGGAGAAAACTCATTTACTGTACATAATTTGACCCGAATTGTTACATTTGCAGTAGGTTACTGTATGTAACAGCAAACACTTGTTGTACAATCCAATGTCCGTAGGGGTATAGCTCGGGAAGAAGTTATTTTAATGAGTGTTTGATATAGTGTTTGTAAGACATATTAATTGTAGATTGCGCAAAGAATCGCAGTTTTAATATAACATTTGAATTTTCTCAAGAATGGTTGCATAAATGGAAACTGTATAGCTCAAAATTAAAAATACATAATAATGGCAAGGATTCTGTAAGCAAAATGTTTAAACTTCACATTCTAGGTAAACGTAACAATAAAATAAAATTTTGAGTTGGAAAAGCCTGAAAATTGGGTTTGATCGCATAGCGAAGCGGCGCAAGCAAACCAGTCAGGCTTTATTAAACTCGAAATTGTACTTTATACACCAGGCGTATAAAACACTGATTTAAAGTAAAGTTTAAAATATACAGCTTTAGCATGCTCGTTTAGTAATATATTTTAATCTTTATTTATGAGCTTAGAAAAGACTAAAAATTTGGTTTTATCGCTGCGCTTCGCTACTCGATACAAAGAAATTTTCATGTTTTTCTAAACTCGCAATTTTACTTCATGCTTAATCAATGAGGGAAAATACTCGTTAGTAGCTTTAATAATTGAACGATATTTAACAACAACGAATGCCTAAAAAAAGAAAGCATATATAGGGTCCGGCAGCGTTACCTGACGGTTTTTAAAATAGCACAACTCAATCAATTTTCAAGATATTTTATTAAAAAAAAAAAATTGTAAACAGGAACATTGAACGATATTCAACAACAACGAATGCCTAAAAAAAGAAAGCATATACAGGGTATATGAGTAACGTATACAAAAACAGGAACATTTGAAGTTTATAACGTATAAAAAAACTTAGATAAAAACCTGAAGTAGCAAAAATAACATCAGGTAGATGACGACCTCCGTTTTTGATACATAGCTGAAGTCGGGTGGTAAAGTTAGTCATCACTCCTTGCAAAGTTGCTCGAGAAATCGCACGAATTTCTCGTGAATATTATCTCGCAGTTGAGGCAAATTTCGAGACTTGTCAAGGTACACTTTTCCTATAGATAACCCCACAAATAAAAGTCACCACCTGAGAAGATCGTTTCCTGGTAGGTTAATCTCACACCGCGATGACATCCCATGGCCGGCACGTTCTCCGGATCTGTTACCATGTGACTTTTATTTGTGGGGTTACCTAAAGGGAAAAGTGTACCTTGACAAGCCTTGAAGTTTGGCTCAATTGCGTGATAATATTCAGCGAGAAATTCGTGCAATTCCTCGAGCAACTTAGCAAGAAACGATGACTAACTTTACCACCCGACTTCAGCTGTGTATCGAAAACGGAGGTCGTCATTTACCTGATGTTATTTTTGCTACTTGAGGTTTTTTTCTAAGTTTTTTATACGTTATAAACTTTAAATGTTAGTGTTAAAAAATTTCATATTATAAAATTCTTGAAAATTGATCGAGTTGTGCTATTTTAAAAACCGTCAGGTAACGCTGCCGGACCCTGTATATCGAAATATGTATAGCCGAAAGAAAATTTGTATTTATCTATACTCCAAAATTGTGTAAATTTGTTCATAACTATTTAGATTTAGATTATCCATCCTATATAAAAATCATTAACTATATCCTAAATACTGAAGTTTTAAATTGTCTAGTCTGAAATACTCTAAATGCAGACTATTGATGTTGAAGTATAGTCAAGAAGTACTAGTCAAGTAGTACTAGTCACGTAGTGGATTATTTTCATAAGTTTTAAAATGGTCTAGACCAGGGCTCTCCAAACTATAAAACGCGACTTCCACGAATCTTTCTATTAAAGTATTTAAAAATGCTTATACAATTATTTGGACCGTCGCCAACTTGATTATGTAAAATTGTATATGTGGCCCGCGAAGAAAAAAAAAATGAAACCCATAGCTTGCAGTATCGGCTCGAATAAATTTATAATAATAATATAATACACGGTAGTAATGTAACGGCTAAATATCTCGGTCTGTGATAAGTTTAGAAACAAATACTTCACATAAAATTTATAGCTATTAATTTAAGTTACATATTCAACTTACCATTTTTTAAATACAACCCACTATATATTTTGATGGTATTCATTAGCTTGAAATAGAAACATTCTAAAATAAGACCTGCATGATGAAATATAATAACAATAATAGTAACATTTCTTGTTATTATATTCCATCATGTGATTGAGATTGAGATTTGATTGCAGTAATTTCACGACTAGGGAAGTTCCAATCCAAAAAAATATCGATTATTTCGTGTATCAAAGTATCGATACGGTAAAATATCGTAATGAAAAGTATCGATATTCAAAATATCAATACTTTTCTGTACTAGATATTTTAGATTGAATATTTATTATAATTTAATACTGCAAATTGATTTTTAAAAGTCCTTCAGCTAAGATAAATAATATTCTTAGAAATAGCTTAATGACGGGTGTGAAACTATCAAAAATCACCTTTTACAAACAAACAAAAATATAGTAAGTCAATTTTTATACACGTGGCACATGAAGTGCTTCGCTCGCTCGCACGCCCCGCCAAATCTGAATTTTCACGCTTTTCTAAACTCGAAATTTTACTTCATACTTAATCTGGGATTGTAAACCACTCGTTTAGAATGTCCTAAAAACTTGAAATTGAATTTTTATAGCAATAATCACAAATAAATGACTGAATTTAGGGAGGGAGTTTACGGCTGTTAACATAATCATAATTAAAATCATAATGATACTAAACTCAAAACTGTTGACATTTCATCATAATCACGACAAATTGCCAAGAACTTGAAAATTACATAAAACCGTGAAGAATTTATGAATAGCATTGATATTTTTAAATGTATATATAATTTAGGAAATGTATAAGATTTAAAAAATGGAGATTTTCTAGATTTTCATTAATTTTTTATATTCCGCATGCACAAGCCAGTGTTTTTGCTACGGGCGCCAGAGGACCTAGTTCAGGCCCATCAAGCCGTTTACTTTTTGTAAGCCCTGTATGTCGTCACAAATTATGTTAATTAACATCATGTGAGTTTTCGAAAAAAATCTATTATAACAACGCTTTTATAATGGTAGTGCTAAAATACAATGTATTACCTTAAAATAGAATAAAATTGCACCAAGAGAATGCGATTTAAATTGAGCAAGTTAAGTTAATCGTTGTAATTTACCACTATCATAGGCAACCCTATATACAGTATTGGCATAATGTTGCCTATACTCACTGGTATACACAATTGCATTCGACGCCCGTTTTATTCAGGTACCTATACATATGCATTCACGAGTATACTAATAAAACAGTTGTCTGTACACCGTTTAACACGTTAACCGTTACTAACTAATCACAATAGTTACGATTTCTACATGTTAAATGACTTTTAAATGAGAATATTTACACGTGTAATAAATAACGTTAGCTTGTGCAGAATATTTGACAATATAAATACTAGATATATAGTTGAAAAGGAGTTTTATTAGCGTAAAATTTAATTCATCATTATACATTGTCTGAAAGCACAAAAAATCTCTTGGTTCACAGAGAATGTTTGCAATATACGCTCTGGCGGTTAATGAGTTAAATAGCGTTATTTAATTTACCGAAATACCGGTAAAAAGCGGCATTTTAGCGGTTAAACTCTATCAGGTGGGGTGTAAAATGTGTTTTGTATCGTATAAATAGTAAACAATAATTCAAATTAGGGATTGGATTTAAAAGTAAACCGTAAAAATTGCTCTCCAAATTTACCGGTAATTTGGCGCACTTTGCCGGTATTTCACTAAATAAAATAAGTCTGTGTCAGTAGTATGTAGAACATTTGTTATTGTCTGTATATAGTATACTAACTATACACATGACCTATGTATATCTGAATGAAAAGCGAATCAAATAGATTAAACTAATTGTTTAAAACTGATTATAGGCCACCCAATTATTCAAATGTGAATAACTGATTCTTTGTGACAGATTGTGTATGTGTATTTGAACTTTACTTTAAATCAGTGTTTTATACGCGTGGCGCATGAAGTAAAATTTCGAGTTTAAAGAAGCCTGTAAATTTGAATTTGCCGGCGGCTTCGCTTCGCTCACGCCAGCAAATACAAATATTCAGGCTCTTCTAAACTGGTAATTTTACTTCATACTTAATCAAGAAGTGAACACCCTCGTTAAAGGTAAATTATTATGTTCCATATATTTAAGGACTATTTCCTCTAAAACAACGGCATTTGGATTGAATACAATACTGGTAAGCCTGTTTTTATTTACAAATTTACTAAATTTCTAGCAATTACCAAAGTCGGTATATTTATAATCCCTAATTATAATCACCATTCAATTAATTTGGTTGGTTAGTGATTTTTAAGATAGCGATACAGAAACGATATGGAGTTTCGTGTCTGTGCTAGCGTTGAAATCTCCGACTGAAAAGCCCAATGCTAATAAAAATAATCGAACAATTTACAAATCTAAATATTTAGACAAATAAATAATATAAGCCGGTCTTTTGTTGCTGATTTAAATGATAGCTTAAAAACTATATAGAGTTTCGCGTTTACGCTAGTATCGAAATCTCTAACAAAAAATCTCAATATAAATCAAAACAACCGAAAAATGTACAAGTGTAAATACTAGCACAAACAAATAATATACGCCGGAATTTTCTTGGTGAGTTTAATGATAGCATAGAAACGATATAGAGTTTCGCGTCTACGCTAGCGTTAAAATCTCCAACTAGCTCAATGATAATCCAAATAATCGAAAAATTTACAAGTATAAATACTTGCACAAAAAAATATATAATATAAGCCGGCCTTTTTCAACAAACCACTATTAAGCATTCAAACAACGACCACACAAAAAAACCCTAATATTTGTGATGTAAACATCGCGTGACGTTTGAAGGATGTAAACAATGTAAAAGCCAGAGGATCGCTGCACGGCCCGAGCGATAATGGCCGTTTATTTGATGTAATTACAGGCAACAATTGATGGATTACCTGTGGTCCCTGAGGTGATCCTGCCTCCTGAAGGCCTTGCCGCAGATATCACAAGAGTATGGCCGCTCGTCGGTGTGGGTCCTTTCGTGGATCAGCAGGTTGTAGCTTTTCGTGAACTGTCTATTGCAAAACTTGCAGATGAATTGTTTTTTCGGGCGGGCACTGCCTTTTTGTCGGCCGGTCGTCGGGGTGGTCGACGTCGCTGTCGAGGTGACTGTTGAGGATGATCCAGGGGAGTTTTGGTACATTGAGTTCATTATTAAACTGGGGTAGCTCGTGTCAACGGGGGATGTCGATGCGGGGAAGGTGTTCGATATATTGTCATCATTGTCTAATAAGGCTAAGTCTTCTTCGACTTCCTCAGCGAGATCAACATCTTCTGTTAAATTTTGCGTTTCTTCGCTGTTAGAGACGGTTTCCTCGCTAATTTTAGCGGAATTCGTAGCGATTTTCAGGATGTCAATTCGGTTATTAGCGGTGTTTACATTCGCTGAAACCGTCGTCAGTCTCTGGAGGGTTAAGTAGGATTCAAGCGCTTGGAGATTCAGCGCCGCTGCGGCTGCAGAATTCGCGGGCAGCAGCGCCGCTTGCTGCAGCGAGTTCATCATGGCATTCTGCAGCGAGAGCGCGACGTTCTGAATGGAGCGCTGCAGGAAGTTCTCCTGCAGCATCACCGTCGCTAAATTCAGCTGCGCTGAATTCAAACTCCCGTCCTGCTGCGATTTCGGCGACATGTTTTGCTTCTCATTCACATTCGAATCCGTTGAAGTTTGCATTGTCATACACTTGAACACCTCTTTGCGATTCGATCTTATTAAAAGCCCTTACCATCCGCCATTCTGCGCTTATTCCACCTCCCCCGGTATCATCACTGTATCACTATTTGTATCTGCTTATTTATTTACTTTTTGTGAGCGCGCGTTAAAATCTCCGGGAATCGAGCGGGCGCGCGCACGCGTTTTCTCAAACAGTAGACAATCGACTAAAATCAAGCAGGCTATAGAAGCGCGAGTCCGTTGTTTGTACCTGTGCGCCATCTGCCAACAGGTTGCTGAAACGAGACGCTCGCATGGTGTGCCGGTTGGTGTGACAAGGATGATGTGGAAATGTGTTGAAACTGGTATTAACAACCCTTTCAGGATTTTTTTATTGCACTTTATACACCATTCTCGGAACGTTTCGTTACGAAAGATCTTATTTCACGGAATTTTTTTTTAGTCTTTGGTCGTCCTTTTTTGCCCCGTTTGAGTTATTGTGTTTGTTTTGATCGCGCGCTGACGCGTTGGGGACAATAATGCGACGGGTTTTATTGCCTATTTGCTTTATTGGATTCCACTTGGAATACATTCAGCTTTTATGTGCCTTTTAATACCTTTTAATTACTATTATATTTATATCATTATTTATTTCTTATAAAAGAAATATCATTAAATAATTACTACTTTCAAATTTAATAAATCATCATATTAACAGTTTATAAATCAAAATAATTGTTATGTATTTTATTATTATGTTAAAAACATTGAGTCATATAATTCAAAATTTCTGTAATATCCACTTAATAAGTTATAAATTTATAATAAATATTTATGGGAGATGTTAGAAGCGACTTCCTATTAAAGATATATTTGAAATATTTCGTTATACATGGAATGTTTCTTTTAAGTATACGTACTACGATGTATACGCTGAAAATGTTCGTTGTTTTCATAAAAGTGTTCAATTTAAAACGATAAAGTTTTCAAATTTAAGTATTCGAATATTAATTCAGGATTTTTTTATTGCACTTTATACACCATTCTCGGAACGTTTCGTTACGAAAGATCTTATTTCACGGAATTTTTTTTTAGTCTTTGGTCGTCCTTTTTTGCCCCGTTTGAGTTATTGTGTTTGTTTTGATCGCGCGCTGACGCGTTGGGGACAATAATGCGACGGGTTTTATTGCCTATTTGCTTTATTGGATTCCACTTGGAATACATTCAGCTTTTATGTGCCTTTTAATACCTTTTAATTACTATTATATTTATATCATTATTTATTTCTTATAAAAGAAATATCATTAAATAATTACTACTTTCAAATTTAATAAATCATCATATTAACAGTTTATAAATCAAAATAATTGTTATGTATTTTATTATTATGTTAAAAACATTGAGTCATATAATTCAAAATTTCTGTAATATCCACTTAATAAGTTATAAATTTATAATAAATATTTATGGGAGATGTTAGAAGCGACTTCCTATTAAAGATATATTTGAAATATTTCGTTATACATGGAATGTTTCTTTTAAGTATACGTACTACGATGTATACGCTGAAAATGTTCGTTGTTTTCATAAAAGTGTTCAATTTAAAACGATAAAGTTTTCAAATTTAAGTATTCGAATATTAATTCAAAAATATTTTCAAATATTTTAATTATTCAAGTATTTGGATACTAAAATATTCTAATATTCAAATAGTCAATTATTCGAATATATTCGAATATTCATTTAAAAATATTTTCAAATATTTTAATTAATCAAATAGTTGGATAGTCAAATATTCGAATATACAAATAGTCAATTATTCGAATTTTCAAATATTTGAATAATTGAATATTCAAATAGTTTTTTTTAATATTCGAATATTTGAATTTACTTATCGTTCTCTGTTTCAAAAATTTCGAATTTGTAATAATGTCAGTAATAAAATGGCACTTTTTCTTTTTAATTAATTAAAGCCCATTTCACATTTCACTTCAAATTAGTGTTTTATACGCGTGGCGCATGAAGAAAAATTTCGAGTTTAGAAAAGCCTAATTTGGCTTGGTCGCTCCGCTTCGCTACGCGACCCAGCCAAATTTTCAGGCTTTTCTAAACTCGAAATTTTACTTCATACTCAATCTGGGAGTGGAAGACACTCGTTTTAGCAACAAAACAATTGATAATTGATATAATACACCGATTCTTGTTTTATTGGTGGAGAACGTTTTAAACCATCAAAACAGAATGTCAATTTTGAAACAAGTTAAAAAGGAAGCAGTCGTTTTTTATGCCAAACGTCAAACGGCAATTTACAGTCAAGGGACTTCAAAATGCTATAATAGTAAAAATACAGCTGACTTAGAAACATGCAGTAAAAATGTTGCAATAGTCATTGATTAATGAAATACTATTACAGTCAAAAGACTAAGTGAACTTATTGGTCAAAAAACAAGTGATACAGTGATTTAATGTCCTCATGTCAAAGTAATCAAGCTCATTAAATTATGTCAAAACGTCATGATAGTTGAAAGACAGGTTAGGTTATAAAAATAATATTTCTTTTGTATAATTTGGCAGGTTTAAAATTTATTATAACTAACTTAACAACTTGTCATCCAACCTAATCTAACTTAAAATATTAGGTTTGAAATTAATTGTAACTAACTTAACGACTTGTCATCCGACCTAATCTAACTTAAAATATTAAACACTAAAATTGTGCTAAAATATCATAGTTATCCAAAATTGCTTTTCACGTTGAAAATATCATGAATGCCAAAGAGAACACATACATTGTTTTTAGCATAATTCGATATTTTTAACACGAAATGAGAATGTGTGCCCATAATCACAAGTTAGATTAAATATATCAATTTATATCAAAAAAAAGTTCAATTTGTGGCAAATTCTCTCACTATAATAAATATATAAATGTGAAATTACTTTATTACGTGTCAATGAATATAATTAAAGATTTCTCTTTAATGTATTAACGTTTCTAACATAGAATGTGATCCTCCATGTTATAAATGTCAAACCATTAAAGTCAGCAATCTTTTTTTATATAAAAAAGTTAAATCGAGTGACAAATGTATGACATTGATTATTAAACAGGAAATACTCTAATTTGCCTATGACAGTACTAACTATAAGTGGACTTGTATTTCATTGTGTAAATTATATTAACTATTTTGGCAGTACTACACAGGACTATACAGGATGGCTGATTTTTTTAATGATCAACTTATATCTGCTAATATAATGAAGATACAAAAAAAAGGTTAATATGAAACTTATCATATGCAACGTGATCTATAAGATAAGAAATAAAAATTAATAGATAATTATCAATGTTTGCATTTTATATAAGGGTTGTAATTATTTTTTCTCAAATAAATTACCGTTCAATTTGTCATTATATATATATATATATATATATATATATATATATATATATATATATATATGTATCACTGTTTCTTCGGGTTTGGTCTCGCGTATTTTCTTAAATTAATTTGGCACTACTGACTTTCAACACATAGTTTACCATAACCTCCAATTTATTCCATCATTCAATTAGCATTTTGGGCAACCGCACAAAAAAATGCCGCCCACTCTGAATCATAATTTAAACGATCGCGCGGTATTTTTAATAAATTAAAAAAATGATTTTTATCAAATTCGGTGATACTTGGGCAATAAAAATGAACATATAATAAAAATTGAATATTTTGTAAATATAATTATCTTAAATAAACTTAAGTTACTCAGATCAACAGGAAGTTTTTCTTTTAAGTATACATATTCTAATTATTCTGTAAATATCCATATATTCGTTGTTTTTTTAAAGAGCTTGATTTGAAGCTTAAACGAGTGTTTTCCACTCCCAGATTAAGCATGAAGTAAAATTTCGAGTTTAGAAAAGCCTGAAAATTTGGTTTGGTCGCGTTGGTCGTTTTCAGGCTTTTCTAAACTCGAAATTTTACTTCATGCGCCACGCGTATAAAACACTCAAATATCGCGAAGTTCGCAATATGCTACCAAAGCAGTATTCTACAGACGTGTGTTTTGAACTTCACTAAAGGCCAATGCTTTATACGCGGGGCGCATAAAGTAAAATTTCGAGTTTATAAAAGCCTGAACATTTTTGGGCTTTTCTAAACTCCAAATTTTACTTCATGCGCCACGCATATAAAACACTCAAATATCGAGAAGTTCGCAATATGCTACCAAAGCAGTATTTTACAGACGTGTGTTTTAAACTTCACTTAAGACCAGTGTTTTACACGCGTGGCGCATGAAGTAAAATTTCGAGTTTAGAAAAGCCTGAAAATTTGGTTTGGCCGCTCCGCGCTTCGCGCTACGCGACCAAACCAAATTTTCAGGCTTTTCTAAACTCGAAATTTTACTTCATGCTTAGTCTGGGAGTGGAAACACTCGTTCGAAACTTCAAATTGAACGCTTATATAAAAATCGACGAATGCCTGAAAATTTACAGCGTATACATTACGTATATTTAAAAGAAAATTTTGAAATATGTAATATAATAAATTATTTATAAAAATCAATAAGAGAAATGCAGAATTTTACCTAAAACAAAATTTTAGAAATATTTTAGAGTTAACTTTATACTTGCTTCGCCGTTAACGCGTTGAAATAATTGAAATTTCTAATTTTTTTTCTTGAATGTCAAAATTTATTGAATTCTGTGTGAATTTTATGAATGAATAATCTGATAATGTTGCTCATTGTTTATCATATCTTATCCTAATTTTTATTTTATTGCAACATTGGATATCTTGTCTTCTTTTAGCAAAACACGAGTCGAGATTTTTCAATTATCTACACTTTTTTTTATAGATAATAAAAACAACTCGATACATTTATTTACTTAAGAAACGAACCACTTGTTGAAATAAAAAGACAATTAGGACAAAATACAAGTAAAATTCATTCATAAAATTCACAGATAATGTTTTTCTTTTTTTAATACAAATCGTGTTGAGATTTTTTATATTATCTACACTTACATAATAGATAATAACAAGAATCTCGATACGTTTATTTTTTGCTAAAAAATTACCCACTTGTTAGAATGAAAAGAAAATTAGGACAAAATACGAGTAAAATGGAGAGAGATGTGTTCAAATATAAATAAAGCAAAAGAGAAAACCTTTGGAAGGAAATAAAAAAAAACTTGCCAAATATAAAAGAAACAGACTATACTGACAATATAGAAGATCTTACCGATGGTTCAATACTGACTGACGATTTTGCGATCGCTAATGCATTTGCACGGAAAAAACGTATGAGCTACTGCGTCACTGTAGCTCATACGTTTTTCACTTCAGGATCGACCACAACGCCAAGGCACACAAAATTTGAGGTTGGGATCGCGCTTTATAAATACAAGGAATTGCACAACAAAATCACCTTTCAATTACCTTGGGTCTCTGGAATACCCTGAAGTTAGGCTGCTAGCCGCCACTGATGAAATAACATAATATTAATTTTTACAATATTTTTTACAACACCGTAACAAACTGGTATAAGTCATTTGATTTTAACAATAGACCCCCTCCTGACGATGAAACATTTAACGAAACGGACTATTACTCGATATTGCATTCTGGTAAAAACTCCACTCCTGGTGCCGATAAGATTCCCAGAGCTATCCTTAAAAAAATACCTCCTGAAATCCATCTGGCTACGGCCTTGAAAGAGCATAATGATATCATGCCCAGAAGCTAGAAAATCAGTTTTTGTCATTTTGACACAAGTTTGTTGAAACACTTATGGCTGGTTTTGCATCTAGGCAACTCATATTATATTCAATCAGCCTTGGAATAGGTATACATTTTTTTAAATTAATTTAAATTAAAAATGTATGTTTCCTTGGTTTTTTAATATTCCCCTTAATTTTGAATTACATATGCAATTTTTAGCGATCTAATTAGCGTTTGTAGCGACTAATTGTCTAATACCTAGTAGTATTAGCGTTTGTAGCGACTAGTTGTCTAATACCTAGTAGTATTAGACAATTAGTCGCCACAAACGCGGATTTGATCGCTAAAAATTGCATATGTAATTAAAAATTAAGGGTAATATTAAAAACCAAGGAAACATACATTTTTAAAAGAGGCCGAACAGTCTAAATCAAAGAGATGATGCTAAAAGACTACCACCAATTTGGAAAACTTGTATAAATTCTGGTCAAAATATATTATCTCCGAACAACAACCAAGAAATTCGAAATCCAACCCCTTCCGAAAATAATATTGAAATTGTCACTACTACATCATTAGAAGAACAAAACAGAAGAGTAACACGAAGCCAAACAAGAAATTCACGCATCAAGTAGTACGTAAAAGTCAAACAAGTGGTTGCTAGAGCAATGGAATTTTGATAGTTATTCCTGACGATGATGACTGCGACGTCATCGAAACGTCGAATTAAAAATAAAATGGACCAGAGCCAAGAAAATACGCGGGACCAAACCCGAAGAAACAGTGATACATGTTACGCCCGCGAAAATCTACGTTTTAACATATATATATATATATATATATATATATATATATATATATATACCAAATAAGAAATAACAGCGCATAAGGTCATGATGTAAAAGTTATTTTTTATCAAGTGAGTGTGCAAGGAGGACAGAAGACGACGACGATCGTTTCGCTCTTTTTATGAGCTCCTCAGGCCGCCACATCCATCATTCTATACACACTCACTTGACATGTAGAAGTTGTATATATACTGACTTCGCTAACCATAAGCCGGTATTGACGTCAGTATTTATAAATGCTACTGCATTGATAAGGGCATTGATCTCATTTTGCTTCTACAGTTAGTGTCGGTTTTTAGTTTAAACCATCGACTAGCATCGGAGCGGCGAGAAACCCGAACCAATGCGATGATAATATTCAGAACGCCGAGTTAAATTAAATATATTAGAATTAACGACCTGCTTATAAGTACCAAATAAGAAATAACAGCGCATAAGGTCATGATGTAAAAGTTATTTTTTATCAAGTGAGTGTGCAAGGAGGACAGAAGACGACGACGATCGTTTCGCTCTTTTTATGAGCTCCTCAGGCCGCCACATCCATCATTCTATACACACTCACTTGACATGTAGAAGTTGTATATATACTGACTTCGCTAACCATAAGCCGGTATTGACGTCAGTATTTATAAATGCTACTGCATTGATAAGGGCATTGATCTCATTTTGCAATGCAGTAGCATTTATAAATACTGACGTCAATACCGGCTTATGGTTAGCGAAGTCAGTATATATACAACTTCTACATGTCAAGTGAGTGTGTATAGAATGATGGATGTGGCGGCCTGAGGAGCTCATAAAAAGAGCGAAACGATCGTCGTCGTCTTCTGTCCTCCTTGCACACTCACTTGATAAAAAATAACTTTTACATCATGACCTTATGCGCTGTTATTTCTTATTTGGTACTTATAAGCAGGTCGTTAATTCTAATATATATATATATATATATATATATATATATATATATATATATATATATATATATATATATATATATATATATATATATATATATGAATGTCTACTCTTCATGCGATATCATAATTCTAATTTTTCAGACAACGAAATTGTACATGAATATAATACACCTAACAGACAAAATATGGTATACCGGCACGTAAACTTAGTTCACACATAGAAAAGAGAACACAAATTAAAGACATACAAGAAAAAAATTTTGCTCTGTGAAATAGAACCGTACACCCTAGATGAGTATCTTAATCTTAAATCTTCATAAGATTATTGTTAATTGTTATGACACTATTTTATACATTATACCCATGTATCTACTTCTGTGTATTTGTATGAAATTAAGCAGTATTATTATTATAATGCAGTAATGTATCAATATACGGTATTTTAATACATAAAGGTTAGCCACGCTGTTTACCAGTGTCTACGGATGATTTTGTGGAATACCGTTTACCTAGAATTATTTAAAAATTACCTAGAACTTTTAGCCCCTAATTTAAAACCGCACCTACCGCAACATTTCAACTTAACTTATCTTTTTGCTCACGACCTTCATTATCAAACATCATCTCAATTTTGAATAACGAACTGACGAGATTGACATATAGATTTGTGGTCAATAGACAGTAAACTAAACCTGTCCGTAACAACTGAAACATTACTGGTTTATGAAACTTAGAAGGTAACACAAAACAAGCTCAACTATTTTATATTTTTAGAAATCGTTTTAAAAATTACCAAAAATGTTATAATTTTAGAATACTCCTATGACAAGAATAATTCCAATTCAAAAATATTTGAATTCGAGAAAATCAGCTTACGCTTCTTTTAGTTTGCACACTTTAAATAATATATAAAATATTAATATTAAAATTCCCATGACATAAAATTAGGAATTTAAAATGTATCACCTTATATATTTTTAGATTCAGACGTTCATTGTATATTCAAATAGATATTTTTGCATTTGGGCAATTCCATGTCTACTTAACAGACGTAACATCTCAGATTTTGTTTTAATTTATGCGCGTATTGCCATTATTATAGAAAAAGAAAAATTATTAATTGTCGAATTAAATGCATAGGGGGTAAGTGCTAATTTAAAAAAAATTGGAGTAAGTACGGTATGTATAACCCTATTGATCGTATGATGAGACATGCGAACGATTTGTCCAATAATTCCAACTTTATGCTCTTCACTTCTTCATTTGCAGTTTTCAAAGCCCATTTACGCCATATTGATATATCCCATCTTATTCATATTACATAAATGTAATGCATTTTATTTTTATTATTTATTGATTTTATTTATTCGTAAATAATTTTATATAATATATGTATCTTTGTTGTTTGTTAATTCAATTCAAGTCTACGTAATTTACACTGCATGTTTTCATCTGTGATAATTTGCTTTTGCAAATAACACTTTGTAGTGATACCTTCTGTGATATTGGATTTTAGTTTTGTTTCATCTATATTATTACTTGTTATTTGTACATTTCACTATTTTAGGTTATTTATTTATTTATTGCATTTTAATTAATTATTTTATTAATTTTATAGTCTTGTTGCTTTTTATTTAATTTTGCATTTATTTATTATCGCTTGAAGATGGGGTATATTTTTCTTTTCTTTTATAATTCATGTATTTGAATTTGTCAGTTTGATGTATTATATTGTTGTGTTTTGTTCTCTCTCTCTCTCTCTCTCTCTCTCTCTCTCTCTCTCTCTCTCTCTCGCTCTCTCTCTCTCTCTCTCTCTCTCTCTCTCTCTCTCTCTCTCTCTCTCTCTGATTATTATTCTTATGTTATATTGATTTATTATTTCTTGAAGATTGGAATGAGCTGGTTGCATATTGCTTTGACTATGAACTGTTTGGAATTGAGAAATAACCATTTTGACGTGTGTCTTGTGCCATTTCGTTTTTTGTATTTAATGTTGGGCACACTTTTCTTGTATATTTTTCATATGTATTTCTTGTACATTTTCAATATGTATTTATAAATGAATTTTGGAAATGGAGACTCCGTTAATAGTGTGAAATTGAAATTGAAACTGTAAGGCAAGCAGTTTTTTTTGTGAATAATCAAATGTGATATAGAACTTTCATTGATAGGCATTGCTACCCAGTACATTTTCCGTAAATCCTCATAACAACTCTGCTATTTTTTTGTTGGTTTTAATATAAATTGAACTTTAAAACTAGATTTCTCATATTTTTAGGTATTTCAAATATCAAGCCTTTTTGAAGATAGCACAAATCATTACATTTTTAAATTACGTTTACTTTTCTCCAAATTAAGCTAGAGATGTAGGAAATATCTCGGTTTTAGTATTTTTCATTAACTATTCTGTGATATATAACAAAATAGAACTATAGATTTTGTTTCAAATTTTTATTGATATAATTTCCAATTAATGTTATTAAATATTTAACTAGAAGTAGCTCCCTTTACAATAACTGTAGTAGTAAATCAAATTGTAATAGCTGTATAATTCGTAGTCACGGTTTTAGCTGTTACAATTTTATTTCGCTGATGAAAAGTGTCACTCGTGCAAAATAGCATTAAACCAATTGTCGTGCTTTGTTAACAGCATAGCGGAACCGATTGCAACTGTTTAGTCAAGCTACTGTAGAAGCATTACAATAATTACTTACGGAGGTGCAATCATCACGTCAACAAAATAAAAAAATATATATAGTGGAATTCGGAAGAGATGTCCTATGACTCATCGATGTGGAATGTGTGGTTTAATTTTTTTAGAGAGTATGTCGACAGTTGTAGCTGTAACGATTTTTCCTAGTTGTGAAACATTTTTACGTTACATCACAATGTCATACTGTTTAGGTCGCGAGTATATTAGTGTTCTTTATTTTAGAAAAGCTTTAAATAATAATTTCTTGTGAATTATTTCTTTTGAGTATACATATCCTAATTACGTGTTGTAGATTTTTAAATCATCGTTATTTTCTTGAAAGAAGTCAATTGACAGTACAAACGAGTGTTTTCCACTCCCAGGTTAGGCATGAAGTAAAATTTCGAGTTTAGAAAAGCCTGAAAATTTGGTTTGGTCGCGTAGCGCTGAACGACCAAACCAAATTTTCAGGCTTTTCTAAACTCGAAATTTTACTTCATGCGTCACGCATATAAGACACTGATTTCAAGCGAAGTTTACTCGTTCACAATATTTCAGTGCTTTCAGTGTTTAATACGCGTGACGCATGAAGTAAAATTTCGAGTTTAGAAAAGCCTGAAAATTTGGTTTTTCCGCTCCGCGCTACGCGACCAAACCAAATTTTCAGGCTTTTCTAAACTCGAAATTTTACTTCATGCTTAATCTGGGAGTGTAAAACACTCGTTAAAAATCAACATAATTGAATTATACAGTTGTATATGCAACGTTTTTTCCTAGTTGTGTCAAATTTTGACTATACATGACAATGTCATACTGTTTAGGTCGAAAGTATATTAGTGTTCTTTCTTTTAGAAAAGCTTTAAATCATATTTTTTGTGAATATTGCGAGAATGTCTACACTTACTTGCAATAAAAGTACACTGTGATTGAAACCAACTTAAAGAGCATGTATTGCGGTAGACAATTATACATGGATCTGTATTCAGGTAGGAATTAAGCCGGTAAATTGAGAGATTGATCTTCTTAGAGTGTACCTAATTTTTCGTTATTATAATACGGAATTTAATAATAATATTAATAAATCTGCTTATTTATCTAAATTTGTCTAATTTTCATTTTAAAAATTGTCCTGTACACAATTTGTCTACAACACAATTATATGTTTTGAAGTTTGAAGTTTAAACAAGTGTTTTACACTACCAGGTTAAGCATAAAGTAAAATTTCGAGTTTAGAAAAGCCTGAAAATTTGGTTTGGTCGCGTAGCGCGAAGCGCGGAGCGACCAAACCAAATTTTTAGGCTTTTCTAAACTCGAAATTTTACTTCATGCGCCACGCGTATAAGACACTGATTTCAAACGAAGTTTACTTGTTCACAATATTTCAGTGCTTTCAGTGTTTAATACACGTGGCGCATGAAGTAAAATTTCGAGAAGCTATAAGTTGGGACTAAATTATGAAATACATGTTTACTCCCATGTTTAAGTTTCTCTAGTTTTATTGGCTCAATTTAGTTGTTTTTTGACATAGAAAGCAGAGAATAGAATATTTTCTTACAATTTGTTTGCTTTTTTATTCTAAAATTATAAAATAAATCGATCAAACATTAGATATCACATATGTTCGACAGAGTAAACGCCATCTGGTGCCCATTTGCTTAAGTAGCATCGTCAATAGCTGGCAAACTAAACGTCTGTATACAGCAATTGTTCTTCCACAACAGAGCTTTATTTTATAGAATACAAATATCAAGAATATGAATTCTTGACTACAATATGTCATAAAATAACATAACATCAAATGTTGAAAGTGGCATAAAACGTCGAATGTATAAAAAGCTAGGTTAGGTTAGATGTCACATTTAGGTTAGAACCTAACCTTACTTGACAATGTAACATCTAATCTAACCTAACTTCTAACACATTCGACATTGTCAACATATCAAGTTAGGTTAGCATACAACATCTTAAGGGTTTGTTAGGTTAATTGTCACTCTGTTATGTTAGGTTAGGTAAGCTATCTAACGCTCATATTTACATCAACTGTAATTATAGTTTAGATATCAAATTATATCAACTGTCTTTAGAGATTAATATCAGCGTAAAACAAAAAATAACATACAAATGTCAAAAGCGATTAACTGACAAATTAATAGTCCAGGTTGGAGCATTCCAATGTTCTTAAATTGCAAATCTTTTGTTATAAAAAGTTTTTTAGCCTGAAAAATTGAAACAATTTGTAGGACGAATTGTCTTTAAGAAGTAATACCCATTTTATATCTTCCAGAACCAGAAAATAAATTTACTTAGTAACTTATGGAATGTAGAAGCAACCATCAGATAAATTATCATCAGCCCCTTCTTCATTTTCATCCGTATTTGTTTTCACCAGTGCAAGCACAAACTAATTCCATTATCCCCCAGAAAAACGATAGCTGGCCAAGTGCTAAAAATTCCATCGCAATCTTATCGCAAAGTGAAATATTTACCCGGGCAAACAGTAAAACGGTCCACTTCCCGTGCCCGAGACAAAAGGTGCATATTTGGCAAATATGATATGTTTGCGGTGAGCATAACTCGAAATCGTGGAGACACCTACGGTGCCGACGGATGAAAGGATGAAAGGATAAGTAAGAGGAGGTGGTGAAGAGGCGAGGAGGCTTTCGGGCACGGCAGCGCCCCCCTAGGGGTAGCCATAGGTGGTAAAGCTGAAATCGTTAATATACACTCAACAACTGCTCTTTATTATAATTCAGCCTTCCATGCGCACAAAACACTTTCGGATTCCAAATCGCCGCATATTTCCTCCAAATCAAAAGAGATTTATGTTTACGAGCGACTGTGCGCGCTTTCAAATTAACATATGCAGAAATTTTTATTTTTATACGGCCTTATAGCCACCACCAGCGGGTTATTACCTTTATGCGGAAATTATTTATTGCTTCTTCTTTTTAACAATAGTTCCGAAAAGTATATTTCTTGTCTTTTTAAATTGAATGCTAAATATAATCATATATTCTACATGAATACTTTTTTTAAACAAAATTATTGTAATTCTAAAGTTTCAACCGTTGCCGTTGTAGTCCAAGTGTAACTGAGATTTGTTTTGTCGAATTGTTTTAAAACTTTCAAGGTGTACCGTTAAACAGTCAAAAATGCTCTCTAAATTGTATTAGTAATTTTTCGTTTCTTGCTTGTGTTTCAGAAAAGTAGTTCAGCAATTTGATCGGTATATAGGGTGCTCGTATTTCAACAGAATGTATGGGGATCTCGGTTATTTGAAGAGATAGAGAGTCGGTTAAATTGGGATAAAGTTGCGTATTTTAGAGCCCAATAATAATCTAAAAACAAGTTTGCATTATCTTCTTTAATTTTTGAGATATTGTCAAAAAACGGATTTTTTTGAAATTACGTTTTTATTTTTATGTTCAATAACTAATTTACAACTTTCATATTATACAGGCACGTTTTAACGAGAAATCTAGTAACCTATTTTATTTTAAGATAACTATAAGATTTACCCAGGGACCATAGACAACTTTTGTTTTTCTCATGGGCGCAATTTTGGATTTTTATATTTTTTGGAAGAATATTTTTTTCTGAATTTAATGATGTACCACACTTATAGTTTATTGTACATTTTATATGTACACTTTTAATCTTTTGTTTTTTGTAAAGAGTGGCTTGGAAACAGTTGAGTAACTCACTCATTTAACAACTTCAAGGACCCATAATTTGCTCACATACACCCTTGAAGACGGGAATCCAGCTGATTAATTACTGTACTGATAGAAAACGTATTTGTTTATAAACAACATATTGGTGTTGTTACATTTTGAATCTTAATAAATTGCTTGACTGTCTTTGGACTATCATAGGATTTTGTCATATTATATCTTTATTGACCGTGCTTTGACTATTGTGACTGTAAGTGGCTCGATTGACTGACTTTTGACTATGCTAGGATTTTGTCTGGTTATATCTCTATATGGACTGTATTTCAGTTATTGTGATGTTATGATTGTAAGTCACTATATTAAATACAGTCAATATAGTGATTTAATAACAAAATACTTTTACAATACATATTTTAACAGTTGTGATGTATTTTAAAGTAACGAGTGTCTTCCACTCCCAGACTAAACATGAAGTTAAATTTCGAGTTTAGAAAAACCCCGCGTACAAAATTTGTCGAGGGTCGTGCAGTGACCTGAGACAAATTTTCACGGGGCTTTTCTAAACTCGAAAATTTACTTCATGCGCTACACGTATAAACCACTGATTTACAGCCAAGTTAAAAATTTATAACGCTTAGATGTGATGGTAATCAATATTTATGCAAAAACTGCAAGAATAACTTTTTTGTGAGTAGTTTTAGAATAATAATAAAATAAAAGTAGAATAAATTTATTTTGTACAACTTTTCCATACTGTTGATATTTAAGTTAAACGGGAAAAGTGCTATGATGGACACATCACCATTTTTGGTTGATATCTCGAATACAAAAAAAAGATATTACAAAATTGTTTTTAGATTATTGCTAGGCCCCAAAATACGCAACTTTTCCCCAATTTAACCGAGTCTCTATCTCTTTAAACAGATCCCCATACATTCTGTCAAAATACGGTCACCCTGTATAGATAACTTTTTTATCAGTGTACGTCAGGGGTGTTCAACCTTTTGTAATACGCGAGCTACTTTTGCATACCAAGTTATTTTTCGATCGACAGGTTATAGGTAATAAAAACCAATACAAAATTATGTAAAGAGATTTTTTCTTTTAGGTATACCTAAAAATTATTGTAAATTGCTCGAATTTTGATAGCGCAAGATTTGGTCAAAATTTATTAAACATAAGCAGTATATTTTCAACTTCACAATGAGTTCAGTGTTTTATACGCGGGGCGCATGAAGTAAAATTTCGAGTTTAAAAAAGCCTGAAACCCAAATTTTAGGGCTTTTCTAAACTCGAAATTTTACTTCATGCTTAACCTGGAAGTGGAAACACTCGTTCGAAACTTTAAATTCAGAAACGATTAATGTCTACAAAAATTAAATTGTGATATAAATACGAATATTCTTTAGATTTTGAGATAATAAACACGCTTTAAGACTCTACAAGTGGGGTTAAAATATCTCAACTAGATTTCTTGAGAAATCGTGTTAAAGTTGAGATTTAGTAAAAACAGCGTTAGATTTTGAGGTAATCTTGGTTGAAGAATTATAAAACAATTATGAATTATTGAATCAACTTTAAAAGCATTCATTTTTACTATAATATAAACAAGCTCTAAGAACCTGAAATTCGGATTACAATATCTAAACTAAATTGATTGATTGAGTTACGTAAAAATCAAATTAATTTGACAAATAAAGCACTATTAACCTTTCTTCACACGTTTATTTGCATTACCAAATGTACATACAATTCGAACACAAAGTGACCATTAAGAATGGATTAACACGGTATTAATCCATTGATAATGGTTACTTTGTGTCCGAAATGTATGTACATTTGCTAATTCAAATTAATGCGTGAAGAAAGGTTATTAGTGCTTTATTCGTCAAATTAATATCTGAACTGTTTTTTCTGAAAAATCCATTTGAGTGAAAAAATCATCAGATTTCCTCAAAATCTGATGATTAGTCTAGTTCGGAAAATTATAAAAAAGAAAAAACAATTATTTCCTTAAAAATAATCAAGTTTTGAGATCCTGAATTTAAAACTGAAATAACTCAACTGTTTTTTATTTTTTGAAAAATTGTGTCACAATTAAGATTTAGTAAAAACTTTGTCATATTTTAAGGTAACCTTATTTGTAACATTTTAAATAAATGATGAATTATTAAATTAACTTCAAAAGCACTAAGTTTTAAGATCCTGATGTTAGAATTAAAATATCTTAACAGGTTTTTCTCAAAAAAAAAGAATCCTAATGTTTACTAATTTTGTTAGGAATAAATTCCTTTCTCTAAATGCATTATCTTGAATTTTCGTCGATTGCATCGAGGGGTTGAACACCGCTGGTATATACAGAGGGTTTTATGTAACACCGAACATGCTAAAATGTACTTAATGTAAATTTTCCTATGTTCGATGTGAACTGGGACGCATCAAAGCATTGAGTGCGATGTGATTGGCTACGATTTCTAATTGTAATATAGTCAACCCAATTTACACTCTTCCCTTCAAAAATAAATGAAATCTGTCAGTTATCGCAAGCAAGCGATATTTGCTGTTCTAGCACTTAAAGCAGACGTAGACGAAGAACGGAGAGTGGAACATATTAATAATGTATACAAATGAGGAAACGATTTTTCTGGTAAACTTATACCATTGAGAAAACAGTTCAAGAAATTCTCATAATTTATTTTCAGTAAAATTTTCTGATTGACCAATATCATTTATTTCAACCATTTCGAAACTTATAAAATAGTTTGTTTGGATAAACACAACCGAGGAATTAGAACCCGTCGATATTATCGGAAATGATGAAATTAAACAATTTCTGTTATGTCGAAGAGTGCCCAATAATATCCTTAATACCAAAAAATCATTTAATATTTAAATATCCTTTGTACATAAGAGTTCTACAAGAATTTAAGTTTAGGTCCTACAAATTCGAACATTACTAGTTGTAGTATGACAAAATTAAGCGATAAAATGTTTGTAAAATTGTATTTAATATGTTAAATTAAACAACGAAATGTTGCGAAAAATTTTGTTTATATCTTCTCACCGTCTTTAACTAGTATTTTATTGATGAAAAATATAACAAAAGTTGATAAGCATTCCGTTGAACTAAAATATTCATAATACAACATATTGTAGTTGACATAATAATTGACAAATTTAAGTTATTTTTGACGGGAAGAGTGTACATTGGGTTGACTATATTAGGATTAGAAATCGTAGCCAATCACATAGCACTCAATGCTTTGATGCGTCCCAGTACACATCGAACATAGGAAAATTAACATGGAGTACATTCTAGCATGTTCGGTGTTACACAAAACTCTCTGTATATCCCCTACCTGATTGAAGGGCGTGTCAAATGCATTGAAACAATTAGGGGTCCAATACAATAATCAGTCAAGTTCATTTTTATGAGAAAATGGCTTAAGTATTCAATATTCTCATACAGTTTAAAATTCTGTGTTATAGCATGCAACAATCTGGTTTAAATTTGCAGTGCATTGGTGTATTGTTAGTTACATGCATAATAATCATTATGTTTTTTTTTGCATGTAATAGTATATTATTCAACAAGCGCCTAATGAAAGCTATTAATCATGAGAATGAGGTTTACGGAACGAGCCGCAGGCGAGTGGAGTAAATCATTCGAATGATTAATAGCCATTATGCGCGAGTAGAATACTATACTTTATCCACAACCACAAAATGTATATTCATTCTTGCTTACTGCAACTTTTAATTATAACTAAGAAATACATATAATAATACTATTTATTAGGATTAATGTTAATAGTAACATTAGAACAATTATTAAACACAATAGGGGGCATTGAAGTGGGTACACCAAGATTTACGGTTTGATCAAAAATATCGAAATTAACGGAATTTGTGCTGGAAGATGCAGCTGTTACATTATTTGCTGTCGATTCTATTGACGATGCAATTTTTCTGGCCATTTCCTTTTTGTTTTCCAAAGAATCGTTAATATAGCCTTCTGCAACCGTAGTTGACTTCCATCCTCCATGACGTTTTAACGCAGTGATGTCTCCACCAGCATCAACCAAAATGGTGGCTGAGGTTCTTCTAAAGCTATGGCCTGTATATTGCTCAGGATTAGGTAATTTCAAAAAACTGGCGATATCCCTTCCCATTTTTGTAAATTTATTAATACCAATTCGCTGTTTAGTACACTTTCCATTTTGAAAATTTTGAAAGAAATAATCACAGTTTATCGCTATGGGTAACCCGCTTTCACCATTTTTAGCAAACATTTTTATGAACCATTTCGAAAATCAGGCCAAAAACACTCTAGATTATTTTCCTAGAATATGGATGAGATACGTAGATGATATTTTTGCTATTATTGAGCCAAATAGAGATATCAAACAATTTGTCAACAACCTCAACAACTTATACCCCAGTATTAATTTCACATTTGAATTAGAATTCAACAACGAACTTCCATTTTTAGATTTAATAGTAATTAGAAACAAAAATAAACTAGATTTCAATATTTTCAGAAAGCCCACACACACTTTCAATTATATTCACTCAAGTTCACACAGCCCATTTAAACATAAATTAGCTTCTTTTAATAGCATGATCCACAGAGCAGTAAAACTCCCAATTTCAAAAGAAAATAGGAAAAAAGAATTTAAATTCATATTTAAAATTGCAGAATATCTAAACTATAATAAGAGAACAATTCAAAAATTAATCAACAGACACATAAGACATCATAATATCCAATCCACAACCACTTTAGAACCAATTTTAGAAACAGACAACAATAAGAAATATATAAAAATAATTCATGAGCCAAAAACCAACCAACATTTAAATAAAATATTCAAAAAATACAATTTCATTCCTGCACATTACACCAATACCAAACTTAAAATGTTATTGGGTAATACTTTTGAAAAACAAGACCAGTTGCTGAATTCAGGGATTTACTCAGTCAATTGCAATAATTGTACTAAATTGTATATTGGACAAACAAAAAGAAACGTGCACATTAGATTCAAAGAACATATGTACCACATCAAAAGCCAAAACCCTGACAAATCAGCAATTGCTCATCATACTTTGACAACAGGCCCCAAATTCAACATAAATAAAGTTAAATTATTAAAAGAATCCAGCAGTTATCAATTAAACATGTTGGAAGCGATAGAAATGATGAAAAATAAGACAGAACTACTCAATTTCGATTTAAGCCCAATAATGAACCCCTTATTACATTTATTACCCAACAGATAACCCTCATTAACATCATTGTAAACCCTCCCAAGTCCGAAACCGAATAATCCCCAACACCCCCATTTCCAAGATACCGCATTCGTTTCAAAATGCAAATTACTTTTTTGGTTTTTCCGCCTAGTCCGAGTAGGTATATATTGTAAACATTTATCGGTTTTTATTCAGTTAGCTATTGATAATGGGTACTTAGTACCCGAAATGTACATCTAGCAAGAAAAATAAAAGTGAAGAAAGGAATATAACTGTGTTTAATTAAGTGACAGTTTATCTGCTTTCGGAGGCACAAATATTTTTTTACAATGTGGTAAAAATTACCAGATACTGTAAATTTCCTACAAATTTTAGTTTTTGTGGTTGGCACCTTAATCATATAGCAGGAATTAAGGTCTTCTTTATCTTTAATTTTCATGTTATACAGCTCATTTGAAGCGCCCATTAAACCCATAATTAATGCAACCTGAAGAAAAAATTACTGCAATTTTTAAAAAATATTAAAATAATTTAAAACTTACTTTTGTTGCAAGAAATTTGTCATCTGGTGCATTTGCAATGAAACTGTTAACATTTTCTCGGGAGAAAGTGTTGGCTTTTTTCGGAGTAAACCCTTCATTTTTTCTTTTCAAAAAAGCTAGAAGTTTGCCATAGTTTCCAATATTGATGTTTTCAAAGATTTTCAATGTACTTTTTAGCATCGAATACTTCTGCCACAACGATGAGGTGTTGTATTTTTTTGATAATTCAGTAAAATACACCAAAACTACCGACTCAGTTGAAGAATGTGCTTTTTTCTCCTTTTTCCATTCACAAAACGTGTTGTATGTACTTTGGTATATGTTGCGAGACTTTTTAGGCAACAAATTGATGGAAGCGATTTCTGCCGCGTCCCTTATTTCCGGGGGTGTCAACAAGTTAGGATCGGATTCCATGTTGCTTCTTTCACCTTCGATAAACTATTAACCACACTATCACAACACAATTAATTAACACAATTTGCTTTCAATAAATATAAATTGTTTTTGTTTATGTCAAAATTGATTAACATGAGGTATCCTGATTTTGTAGTGATTTCTTATTATTCACAGTTGAGCAGTGATAAGTCAAAATATTACTCACAGGTTTCATAACCTATTTATAATAAACGTCATTATTATTGACTCTTAGCATGTATAATTATAATATTATAGAGTGGTTGTGGATAAACAGTTTTTTTCTATCCTCAACATGTTATAAAACTGTACTTGGCTGGTTATTACATTGGACCCCTCAATTGTTTAAAACAGTGTCAATCCGTGAGCGCGGTACTCTGATATGATTCCTGTGGATTTTTGGCAGAATAAGAACGAATTTTTACCTAATCCTAGGACTATCAACGTACTAAGCAATTTGCAAACAAATATGAAACTATATCAGAAGATCTATTAGAAAATGCTATTAAGTATACATATCCCTATATGTAGGGTAACTTTTCCGGCATTCGTCGTTGAAGCTTCTACCGAGTGATTTCACTCCCGGGTTAATCAGAAAGTAACATTTCTTTTAGTATGATGCTCGACAAAAGCTCCCATCGCAAATGCGCCCTGATACAAGCGCTTACCGGCAAAAATGCCAACAACAAAAGTGCTCACGAAAAACAAAGCTTTCGACTCGCGTAAACGCGCACAAAGAGAAACATAGTTTCCTATATTGCAAACCTTAATGGTATTCACTGATGTAAAAATACCGGTAATTAAAAAATTAAGCAATATTCTCCGTAATATTACTGGTAACCTGGTAATAATGAGTAACGTTAAGTTAAAAATACAACAAAAAATAGATTTTTAAATTGGTAAAGTTGTAATGCGTGGGTTGATCAAATAGTAAGGTTACAAAATCTACACGTTTCATTACAGGCTTTGTAACCTAAATTATTTAATACAAGAACATTGTGCTTTGTATCGACAATTGCAAAAAAATCAATTCAATCGAAAACTAACAAACAAATTGCAAGATAATAAAGAGGCTTTGTTTTGAAAAAGTTTTAATACGTGGGTTGATCAAATAGTCAAATAGTAAGGTTACCAAATGTACACGTTTCATTACATGCTTTGTAACCTTAATTATTGATCACTCCTCGTATTATAGAAGCTCAAAGACCTAAATTATTTTATATAAGAACATCGTGCTTTATATCGACACTTGCAAAAAAATCAATTCAATCGAAAACTAACAAACAAATTGCAAGATAATAAACTGGCTTTGTGTTGATTTGACAAAAAAAACTACATAATTAAGCCAATATAACAAAGAAGCTAAAAAATGAGACTAAAATATTCCGAAATTAATAAAATGCATCGATCATTACAATATGTCATAAGGTAACCTAAGATAAAATGTTGAAAGTGCGTCAAATACTTCAAAAAGTGACATACAAAAGCTGAACAGTGATGAAATACCCAAACCTATGCAGGTAAGTTAGGTTAGTATCCACACCATAGGTTAGATTAGATATCACTGTGTCAAGTTAGGTTATATTTCACGTCATTAAGGTTTGTTAGGTTGTGTGTCACGGTTAAGTTAGGTGTCACTCCGTTTAGTTTGGTTAGGTAGTAAATGTCGGCCGACACTGACTTACATCAACTGCAATTATAATTTAAATGTTGTCGACAATGTCAGCTTTCGTTATGGATTAATAGTAAGACAAACATTACAATTAACATACAACTGTCAAAAATGACGAAGTGACAAATAAAAAAAACATTTCACATTATGACTTCGTAAAAATTGTGTCAAAATATGTAATTGTCAGTATATGTATTTTTAAATGGTTATTCATTAATTGGTGAAAACTGATTAAATATATGTTATTAAATTAAAATATAATTATTTCATTTGTTTCACTTTAAATATTCTTTATAATTTAAATCTACAATAAAATCACTTGATTTTCAAAAAAGTCAATCATAACTTACGTAAAAAAGGCAAGTTAAAACAAGTATAATAAGTGACATACAAATGTCAAAAGTGATGGAGTGACAAACAAACAAACCTTGTTTCTCGTTAGTCACTTGATTATTAAATTATTATTATTATTATTATTTAATATTAAATTCAAATAAACTAACTTGTTTTGTTATCATTTTAACAAATTTAAACAAATGAGTAATTATATTTTAATTTAGATACATTTTAAAGTAAAGCTTTTACAGGCTTTTATAAACTAGAAATTGTACTTCATGCTTAATCTGGGAGTGGAAAACACTAATTTCAAGCTTCAAATTGATCTCATTTAAAAAACAATGAATATTTGAAGATCTAATACGTTATATTTGGGATATGTATACTTAAAACAAAAACTTCCTGTATGGACTTTGTGATGTAAATTCCAAATTTAAAGCCCTTTGAGATCTCAAATCGAAATGTTGCAAAAAAGCTTTGAGAAATATTGTTTAATAAATACACATTTTTGAAAATGTTGACTATTTTTTTAAAATTTCTAAAATTTTAAACTTATCTTAAAATAAAGTAACTCCAATAGGCGTCCGTAATTAAAATCTATGTATTTCTTAAGATGATGGAATTTAAAGACCAAAATTATTATTTTTAAATTTCAAACTCTCATAATTCAAAAACCAAATAATAATTCAATGAGAGGTTTTTTTTATGAAAATTAAAAAACATGCTATAAAAATAAGGTAAAGATGGAGGTAGAGAAAATTTTTTTAGGAAAATTAAAAGACATGCTAGGAAAATAAGGCAAAAGATGTAGGTAGAATGGTACCTAGATCTTTTGCCTTATTTTTATAGCATGTCTTTTATCTTTCCTAAAAAATTACTCTCTTTAAATTATTATTTGGTGTTTTTAATTATCAGGGTTTCAAATTTTTAAATGATAATTTTGACCTTTCATTGCATGTACTATTAATGTAACCACTTTAACACTCACAAAATAAACTTGTGTAAATCTTTACCTATAAACTAAGAGGAACAACTCGATTTTAAGATTATTTTTTTTAGTTACAATATGGTTTGCTAATATCGAAATATAATGCCAATTTTTCTACCGAAATACGCAGTTGATACAAAATGGATAACTAAATACACGCAAACGGTCGGAATATATGCAGAACATGACAGATTGTTCAAATATTCATATACAGGTTTATTATTATTAATATTCAATTTAGTCACTCGAAATTAGTCATGATTGAAAATTTAGATCACTAATATTCGCGTCTGACTGACAGACTAATAATGACTTATGATTCATTATCATTATTATTGACTAAATTAGTCCTGACCAAATTATTTATGATTAATTTAGTCATTAGTTTTATGCATGACTAAAAGTGTAGTCAACTAATGCCCAACTCTGCTTAAGGGGAAAGTACCTACAGATCACCATTTTTTTAATGTGTGACTCAGTTTGCTAGCACTGCAGTTTGTAAAATGTTTTCATTTGAAAGTCTCTCGATATTTTTAGACTATTTATAAAAAAAAACAAATTAAAACATGCATAACATGTCTTGTACTATGATGGTATTTTTTTGTAATAAAATATTGCTTACGACTTGTAATGACCCTCATATATTATATGAGAGTATAGTGCATTTTAATAAACGCGCATATTTTATCCATTAATAAAGTAAATTATAAAACCACACACAGTTGCCAATAAAACGGATAAATCTAAGCAATGGACGAGTGTTAATTACGTGATATTTTACGTGACAGCCAACACGCTCCGGCCGTGTTGAAAACGCAAGAAGATCCGATTGTGGCAGTAACAGTAAAGTGCGAGGTTTGTGGTGGATAAGCGTAAAGTTTTTTCGTAATATTTATGTGTTACATAAATGTATATCATGATCTTTAAGTGCGGTATCTAATGGGCATCATCTGGCCAGTCTTAAATATGTAGTAAAGTCCGTGAGAAATGTTATGATGTGCTCGTGCTCGGGCTCATTACCAACCTATAATATACTCTCTTCGGGATTTCAGTTTATTTTACTCAACATGCCATCCCACAACTCACTCCCACACCTCTTGTTCGGCATACCGTCCTCTCTCGAAACGGCGGATGGATGGATCTCGTGGTATACCGAGCTAAGACCAAGACCAAAAGAGGAAGAACGCGAACTCGTCTCAACTCTTCTCGTCTCTTCGGCTTATCTATAGTTATATACTTACCATTCCGAAGAGTTGTGTATTGTGCGCGAGTTAGCTTAGCTTAGCCTTCTTTGTTTATGATGAATCATATGAAAATTCTACGGATGATTTACCTCGCAGCTTTCTGCCGTTCAAATTATGTACATATTATGTACTCTACGCTGGTCTTTTAATTAATTTTTACTGCTTCGCCATCGTACTAACTCAATACATTTATTCTATATTGTTCAGAAATGAGAAACTATAAACCATAATTATTTATGATTCTTCATTTCAGCGATGGTCATACCAAATTGAACTTATCACTATTATACATAGTAAATTGTTTTAGAAGTGTTACAATGTTTCAAATAAGTACTTTTAATACTGAAGAATGCATAATCTGCTGAACTATCTTCTAACATCTAATACAATTTTAGAAGATAGTTATTATTTTCTGGATTAAAAGTTTTTTATAACTTTACTAACTACATTAAGTAGGGAAGTAGTTGTTTCAATGACTGCTTGGTTTAGTCTTTGTAAAACTAATTTGTTGTAGATTGCGTAAAGAATCGCACTTTTAATATTTAAATTGTCTATATTTTATTGGAGTACTAAACCTAATTTAGATAGCTGACATAAAGGACTTATAGGGCGATAGCTGTTGATTACATTTGTAGCCTTTTTTGTGCAGCAAAACCATTTGCGCATTGTGCCATATTTTCGGGACTTTTTCCTCTTCAACGCACTTGATTAATAGTGTGCTCAAGGCTTCGAGAGTCGTTGCCGTCTTCCCCTGGTGTTTTGCTATTTTTCATTTGTGACTGTACCAGTTGTATCTCTTCTGTAGCGATGTCGGGTATTTCTTCAGATCCCACATTTACGATAATATGGCTTTATGTTGCAATTGGAGATTCTGTATTGACCTGAGAATATAGATAACTATAGAAATGTTCGACCATCTTTATTATCACTGCTTTGTTTTCTGGTATATTTCCATTAGGGTCTTTGATTTGATGTTTTCATACCAGCTTAGTTTATTTTTTTGTCACGTGAGGTAGTGTCGCTTAGCGTCCCTGCACTGCGGTCTTCGTGATCCTTTTGTGCGCCTCTGGATGGTTTACTCAGTGTGTACTCCTGTATCTTCTATAAAGTCTAGGATTTTCAACCAAGAGATTTTCTTGAGCTCTATTTCAGGAAGCACAGGCTTCCCGAATTGCTTCATGCGATGCCTTTTGTAAGCTTTGCATGTACACAGTAGGTGTTGGGGAGTTTCCTTCTCTTCCAAACACTCACGACATAGGGGGCTTTTCTCAATTTCCATCCTATGTTTGTGCTTATTCAGGTCACAGTGTCCAGTGCACGCGCTACACGACCAAACCAAATTTTCAGGCTTTTCCAAACTCGAAATTTTATTTCATGCTTAATCTAGGAGTGAAAAACACTCGGTTAGGACTTTAAATTAAACCATTTTACAAAAACAAACGATTATTGGACAAGTTGCAGCTCATGCATAGATGTATAGCCAAATATTTAGCTATGTGAACTGGATTCACTTGGATCTTTCAAATTGTCAATCAAATTGACAAATCTGCGGAAATGTCAAACGAAATTTAATTAACGTCGACATGCCTCAACTGCCTGAAACGCAAAAAGCGATAATAACGACCCGTTTGGAGACGGTATTAGTATTAGAGACATTGCTAATGAAGTGCATGTCAACAAAAGCACGGCTCAGTCAACTTACCCCCCCGGGGTTCGACTTTTTTGAAAAAAACTATTGCGCTAGACGGGCCTTAGCTAGCGCTAGCTAGCGCCATAAAAATTAGAGCTAGCGCCATTTAGACAAGAAAGTTATGGGGGTTTGAACTTTCGGGGGGCTAGGTTGATGCTAGCCCCCAGAGTTTAGATTTTTCAAGTTTTTTTACACTATTCGGATTCCTCAGAGCTAGCGCCAGCTAGCGCTACCAATTTAAAAGCTAGCGCCACCCCCACAATCCCAAAAAATGATAAAACATTTTTATCGCTAGCCCCCCGAAATGAGATTTTTAAATCAAATTGGGTGGACAAGATTGCTTAGAGCTAGCGCCAGCAGAATATGAGAAAAATATTCTCTCAAAAATATCAGGTAAAACAATATTTACATCCAAACTTTGATATGAGAGCTTTTAGATCCTGTATGCGTATTTACTTGCTGAATTTCAATACAAAATCATGATTGGCATATAAAATACCGCTTTCAAGATATATTCCGGCGTTGTAATTACTTTATGAATGTTCATATACACTGGCTATTAGAAAGACGATGCCTAGAATACAGTAGCGTAACTGACAAGTTTTAAAAAAAAAGTCGAACTTCGTGGGGCTAAGTTGCCTGAGCCGTATAATGTAAGCAACAACTATCAAAGCATTAAAGCTAAATATTTGATATGTACCATAGATTAGATATTTAGGTTTGCTTAGAGAGTTGTTCCTTCATCAGTTGCAAGAAATGAATCTTAAACTTAATATGAGTAATTACCTAATAATATTTAAGTTAGATACAATATAATAACATACAGGGAGTTTTCATTTAAAGTTTACGTTTTCCAAATTTAGCATATTTTCTTTAAATCTTTAGATATTCCTTTTTTTTTAAAAAAAGGTTAATTTAAGGTCTTAAACGAGTGTTTTCCACTCCCAGACTAAGCATGATGTAAAATTTGGAGTTTAGAAAAGTCCCGTGAAAAATTGACTGGGCTTTTTCTGGGCTTTTCTAAACTCCAAATTTTACTTCATGCGCCACGGGTATAAAACGCTGATTTCAAGTAAAGTTCAAATATACATAAATTTCACAAAATGTTAGTGTTTTATACGCGTGGCGCATGATGTAAAATTTTGAGTTTAGAAAAGACTAGAAAATTTGTCTCGGGTCGCTGCGCGACCCTCGACAATTGTTCACGGGGCTTTTCTAAACTCAAAATTTTACTTCATACTTAGTCTGGGAGTGGAAAACACTCGTTTAAAGCTTCAAATTGAATTCCTGTAAAAACATAAAGAATATCTGAAGATTTAAAGAAAATAAAGTGAATCTGGAATACGTATACTTTAAAGCTAAACTCCCTGTATGTTGTAGAATTAGGATATTGAGATAGATTGTGTTAGAATGAAAATAAAGTAAATTTAATAGCAACTAAAGGAGCTAAATCACAATTTTGTAGTATCGAAAAGATACCCATGTTATGATTAGGTTGGTTAGATAACATATAATGAGTTTTACATGCAAGTGTTGATACATACATTATCCGATGTGTACTTGCTAAATTTTCAGGCATTTGTTATTAGTAAAAAGCGTTCAGTTTGAAACTTTTAACGAGTGTTTTCCACTCCTAGATTAGGTATGAAGTATAATTTCGAGTTTAGAAAAGCCCTGAAACAATTTTCAGGTACGCCACTGTCTTGCTAGCGCTAGCTATCTCGTTGCCAGTGGTAATGGACATTACTTTAGATATTCTAACATCAAAAAAAATATTGAAAGCGTACGGTTAGTTCCCGAGTTATGCCGATTAAAAATATCAAGGAATAAAAAAATCGTTAGGTACGCCAGTGTCTTGCTAGCGCTAGCTATCTCATTAGCAGTGTTTATGAACATTACTTTAGTTGTTCTAACGCCTAAAGAAATTTTGAAATCGCACGGTTAGTTGCCAAGTAATAACGATTTAAGTTATCACGTAGTAAAAAAAACAACCGTCAGGTACGCCACTGTCTTGCCAGCACTAGCTATCTCGTCAGTGTTTATAGACATCAGTATAGTAATTACAATGCCGAAAGAATTTTTGAAATCGTGCGGTTAGTTTTTGAGTTATAACGATTTCAATTATCAAGGGGTGAAAAAACAATCGTCAGTTACGCCACTGTCTTAACAGCGTAAGCTATCGTGTTGCTAGTGTTTATAAACATCAATATAGCAATTACAATGCCGAAAGAACTTTTGAAATCGTACGGTTAGTTTCCGAGTTGTAATGATTTCAATTATCAAGGGTTGAAAAAACAATCGTCAGGTACGCCACTGTCTTACTAACGCAAGCTATCTCGTTGCCAGTGTTTATAAATATTAGTATAATAAATATTGGTATAATATAAGCTTTTTAAATTGTACGGTTAGTTCTTGAGTTATAACGATTTAAATTAGCAAGGAGTGAAAACACAATTGTTAGTTACGCTACTGTCTTCTAGGCATAATGTCTCTAATAGCCAGTGCCTATGAACATATGAAAGCTCTCGCTTCAAAATTTGGATGTAAATATTTTTTTACCTGTTATTTTTGAGAGAATATTTTTTTTATATTCTGCTGGCGCTAGCTTTTACCTATATTTTCCACCCAATTTGATTAAAAAAAATTAATTTTAGGGCTAGGGTTAAAAATATTTTATCATTTTTTCGGGTTGTGGGAGTGGCGCTAGCTTTTAAATTGGTAGCGCTAGCTCTGAGGAATCCGAATAGTGTAATAAAACCTAAAAAATCCAAACTCGGGGGGCTAGCATCAACCTAGCGCCCCGCTAGCGCTAGCTAAGGGCCGTCTAGCGCAATAGTTTTTTTCAAAAAGTCGAACTTCGGGGGACTGAGCCCAAAAGCACCGTTATGTTGGCTAAGAAAAAAATTGTTGTTAACCTGTACATGACAAGTTAGTTTTACAAGAAAAAAAAAAACGATATTTTAGAAGTGGCTATAGCTCCCTGCTGTACTAGTTTTCTCTCTCGCAACTGTATGTATATTTAAACAAAAACATCCCAGTATGTTTACCAAGTTTTAGTGGTGGCAAATGCTACCGTCGGTGCCGAAAGGGTTAATTTAATCAATTTTCCTACAAAATATGCAGGAAGGAGTAAGTTACAATTCAGAGTCTAATATTTTGGAGTATTTCCATAATTCGTTTATCTACATTTTTTTCTAATTTCCCTTGACTAGATTTTTCTTAGTAGTCTAAAGGTCTCGGTGTCCCGGGCAACCTTTTCAGGACATTAAAATGTCCCCGTTTATCGGTTTTTTCTTGATGACATCCATAGTCAAACCAATTAAAGACATTTACATGGAATTTTTATAAAACCGTCCAATCTGAAGCTTCTAACGAGTGTTTCCACTCTTATATTAATGGGGATACTCGGAAATAAGAATTCTACGTCAAAGGAGATGAGTCTTTAGTCGGGTTACATTTTACGATTTTCTAGGAGCTTAGTTAGTTGTAGGGAGTTCTGGATTGCAAAGTCATTTTCGATTTTTAATTTACTGAATTGTTTGACTAACTATTTAGCTAAATTGCATGAAGGAGAAGACTAAATTTTTGCAGAATATCGATATTAATTTTAATTCGTTTTTATATTTTGCAGTAGAATTGATATTTAATACTATAGGTTTGAATTTTTTGTTTGGTTTATGTACTTTTGGTAAGTAATAGAATTTGGATAATTTGGGGTTTTTAATGCTAAGTTGTTTTGAGATTAGGTTGGGACAGTTTTTTAGATAATTATTAATTTTCTTCGTGTAGGTATTCACAGAGTTAGATTTTTTTTCGAATGTTTTTCTGACTCTAAAAGGTTATTCATATTGTTTTTGTATTCCGTTTTAGTTAGGATTACTATGGCGTTCCCTTTGTCTGATTTTAAAATATCCTTAGATTTAATTGACTTTAGAGTTTCTCGTTCTTCTTTTTTATCCTTGGTGTTCTTGGGTTTCTTCTGTGTTTTCTCGAGTATTTATTTTGCTTCGTTTCTGAATGTCTGTTGGTCTTCTGGTTTAAGTCTTGATGCTGTTATTTCTACGTCTTTCACTAAGTGTTCTATTGTGTTATTTGAAAAACAAATCTAAAACAATTTAAAACAAAATTAAATACCCATTTAAGACCCAAAGAGTAAACTGCTGCCACCACAAACCAGTGCTAACAGAACAATTACCTAACATAGTAGTGTACAACAAAACCAAGATATATTTTTCCGAAAAAGAAACCGAACTGCTGAAGATAGGATTAAAACACTGTTTTCACCCAAGAAATAACACTTAGTTTCATATTATTGGTGGTCCCTATTTAACCGACTCTCTGTATCTTTAAATAATTGAGATCCCCATACATTCTGTCGAAATACGGACACCCTGCATATAGTATACATGAAGTCGGTGGATACGCGTATGCAATGCATTGGATATTTTCAAAATGTTTTTTTAATAACAATAGTTGTTAATATATAGGGTGTCCCGTCAATGTCGGGAAATGGCTTAATCATAGATTCCTGGAGTAAAAATATGATGATTTAACATAACTTATCTATATCCAAAAGTTTACGATTAAGCCGGAATTAGTCTTCGAAGTTTAAAAAAATATTATTCATTTTATTTATAACAATTGAACGCTATATTCGATCCGACTAAAACTTATTATGGTTGATTATCATAATATAACACATCATTTCAGTTATTATGGTCATTACCAAGACGTATAAAAAACAATAGTACCACAACATAAAAACTAAAATATGTTTTTATTGGCACACCTTATAAAAATTTAAAATATACATCTTGAGAGATTAGTTTATTTAAAAGCTTTTTGTCTTTTAATAATATCTGATATAAAAAACTAAAATGCAAATAAATTATTTTTTATTATTTAGTAAAAACCAAATATAGTTTTTCGGATGATTAAAAATACATGTTTTTTCTTTGTCACACACAAACGTCAATTGTGTATATTATTACTTAAGCCTATTTTCTGTAAATCTTTAGATATTCCTTGTTTTTATTTTTAAGTTTCATTGAAAGCTTTTAACGGGTGTTTCCACTCCCAGACTAAGCATGTAGTAAAATTTCGAGTTTAGAAAATCCGCGTGAAAATTTGTCGAGGGTCGCGCAGCGACCCGAGACAAATTTTCTGGGCCTTTCTAAACTCGAAATTTTACTTCATGCGCCAGGCGTATAAAACACTAACATATTGTGAAATTTATGTATATTCGAACTTCGCTTGAAATCTGTCTTTTATACGCGTGGCGCATGAAGTAAAATTTCGAAAACATTTTAATTCATGCTTAGTCTGGGAATGGAAAACACTCGTTTAAAGCTTTAAATTGAACTCTTCTAAAAAAAACAACGAATGTCGTAAAATTTACAGCTTATGCATGTTTACCTAAAAGAAAAATTTACTGTATGTTGCTTGTGTTAGGATTTTGCCAATGAAATTGAGGATACCATATTCATATTTTATATTTTTGTGGCAAAACCATACAAGATATCAAACATTATTAAGAGATAAAAAAGCTTTCAAATAAACCAATCTTTAGAGTAATATTTTTTTAAATTTTATAGGGTGCGCCTGTAAAAACAGTATTTAGTTTTTATGTTGTAGTACTGCCGTTTTTCATACTTCTTGTCAATCAATAAATGATGTGATATATTATGATAATCAACCATAATACATTTCAGTCAAATCGAATATAGCGCTCAATCGTTACAAATAAAATTATTAATATTTTTTTGAACTTTAAAGACTAATTCCGACTTTAGTGTTAAGTTTTGGATATAGATAAGTTGTGTTAAATCGTCATATTTTTATCCTAGGAATCTATGGTTTAACCATTTCTTCACATTAACGGGACACCCTGTATAAGACCTTGCAATTATTATGCTTGAGTTGCATAAAGATATGTTCTACTTAATTTCACTTAATAAAAACACAGCTATATTATTTTCTTTATTTATTATTTTGAAAAGTATATCCGTTATTAATAGCAATATAAAAGACATGCTCAACCTGTATCTATCTTCCTTTATAGTTTTTTTATAATCCATTGGGCAATTTTTCATATCAAACAATTGCATATATCAAAAGAAAGGAGCGCGGGATATAAAAGAATATTAGTAGTAGGCAGCAAGTTTTTCACCTTTTGTGAAATCCGCCACAGACCGCACTATATCATAAATAATGCACATTTCATTAAATATGTCACGGCCTTTGTGCCGCTGTCCAAATGCCCGAAAATTTCGAGAGGCTCCTCCATTTTTCCCACCGAAACTCAAGGAGCCCGAATTAAGAAAAGATTTAACATTTTGACATGCCCTCCGACACCTGTTTTCATAATCGCCTTTTGTTGCTGCGCTTTAAACCGAGTTGACTGCATAATGTGTATTTTTAAGGGACAACAGGTGATGATATGAATTCTAATATACGTCTTCTTCCCTCTATTCACGAAAAAAGGTTGCTTTTTTATAAGGATTCTGCTTATAATCGTTTACGTCGTTAATCTTTTTGGAATCGTAGTCTATAAAATAGGAATTAAGTGAGTATTGTAGGAAAAAGATCCCATATATATATATATATATATATATATATATCTATATATATATATGTAAATATATATATATATATATATATATATATATATATATATATAGATATATATATATATATATATATATATATATATATATATATATATATATATATGTAAATATATATATCCCTTTGATTATTTAAACATAAAAATGGACGAAATAGACATTTTGAGTCAAATGTTTACGTTAGAAAAGACAAAAATGGCATTATACCCAAAAAATCTGAAATTTACGAAAATACTGCATCTGCTAATTTAAGACAAGGTCGGTTTTTTCCAAAGATTTCCAACAAAACAATTGATATTTTGGACCTAACTACTTGCATGTACATTTCATTGTATTAATACGTTAGTATAGTGTTAGTAGAAATTAACTAGCAATAAACTATAAAGATATTAGCGGTTTTCTCTTGATAAGGCTAAAAATGTTTAGCACTCTGTGTTTATTAATGGGTAATAATAATTCATTAATTTCATGAATGAAAACCTTCGTCTATAAAAACTCTTATCAGCACGCTAAAAAGGCAATTACGAAATGTTAAACACGACGGGGGAATGTTAATTTTTTCAGATGTCTCTTAATCACACCATGGAATCATGTAATTTAAAATATATTAGCGCCGTTAAAACGTTTCCCAAGACGCTTGTAATAACCAAGCAAGAATCGTATTTCATCCTCCTTAAAACTAGACCCATGCACGTGATTAATAAATTAAATTTATTTAAAAACAAACCTCCATACATTCCATTTCCGCCTTTCCTCTCACAACTTTCCACGCTTTGCCGGCAACCTGAAAATAAATTTAGAAAAATATACAACAAAGAAGAAACAATGGAATTTGGAAAATTTATCACCTCCCCATAATAAACCCATTCGGCTCGCTCCGAAAAATTTATCGTCACTGAAAACAACATGAATAAATTAATCCATCCCTTCCACGGAATGTCAGACAAATTAAATATCATTTATACAAAGTATGCATATTAAATAAGTTTTCGAAAATTATATGATGATCGCCGCACGGTCGAATCCAGAAAAAAAAAAGAAGAAAGCAAAACAAAACTACCTACACAGAAGTGAAAATATTTGTTTCGTTTCCTTCCCTCTCTTTTTATACTTTTGATCTTTATGTAAATTTTTATTTACTTTTTCAAAACAACGGCAGGCATATAATCGATATTTTTACGACCGAATTTACATGTGAATTAAGCTTTAAGCGGGGCGAAATTTACATTTTTGTATCAAGTCATTTTGAAAACATTCGCGGCGCGTCGCAATAAATTTCCGAAATTTACATTTATGATTGTCTTCTCTTTATAACAATCATTATCGGAATTCGAATGACGTTTCGGTGGTTTCTGTAAATTATTATTACACTTATCGATGATATTTTGTAGATTTTAAACTACTTTAGCGCGGTATCAAGTTTACGGTTTGTAAATATATATATATAAATCAACTTTATTTAGACATAAAAAATGTTTTGTGTGCAAATAAAATAATATAATAAATACATGACTTGTCAGTGCATCCTTGTCTGGGCTATCGACCTTTAGTCTTTCTGTCCTTTGTAAATTAATAACTGTATGTTTTTGAGTTTACGTGACGTAATTATTACACTAAAAAAGAGTGTTATTCCTTACTTCACTTTTTATTTTTATCGTTAGATGTACATTTCGAGACACAAAGTGCTCATTATCAATAACAAACTGAATTCTTACAACGATTTGCGCGGTATATATATCTATAGGATTTGGGAAAACCAATAAGTAATTAGCTAGGTGTTACGGGGGCTAAGGGATCGGCATAGTTTTCCATGGGTTTACATTCTCTGTGGGGTACTTTTTTGGTAATAAATCTAATAATGGATTATCTAAGGGACTAAGGTCAAAATTTAGCAAAACATTTTTGTTTTTGTGCATTTCAATTGATTCAAGCATATTTAATCTACGATGACCTGACTGATTTAAAAGTTTAATATTGTTAACCGAAAATGTGTGCCCTGTTTCTAGTGAATGGTGTGCGACCGCATATTTGTCCGGGTTTTGAATTTTAATGTAATATTGGTGTTCTTTGAATCGTTTTAATACATTGTGTTGTGACCTACGTACATTTTATTGCAATCGTTGCAGTTTATTACATAAATTTCGGATAGTTCTCGGTGGTTTGTTTTTGCAAAAGTGTTGCCAAATAAACTTTTTAATTTTGTATTGACATAAAATGCAGGAGAAATGCTGAATTTATTCAATAAACTACCAACTCTCATTCTTTGTAAATTAACCGACTTTTTCAATTACTGGTAATTCGGTAAATATGTGAAATAAAACAGGCGCTGGTTGTTTTTTTTTGTATTTTTTAAGTATCAAAAAATGGTTTATTAAAGAATAAAATGCTAATACAAAAGAAATAAGCAAAAAAAACATTAGTAACCTAAAATCAGAAAGCAGAGAAAGTATGAGAAAACAGGGGCAATCAGCCTAAAGGCTTATAACCCATCAACTAAACACCAACATATATGATTTATTTCCCACATAATAATCCATCCTTAAGTAGGTAATTTTGAGTTAAAACCCTGCCACAATTTACATTAAATTTACATAACAATCGATAAACATCAATTTTACAAACATAAATATTTTAGATACCAATCATTTGAACGGAACGAACTTTATTGCAACAATCGATAAAAATCAAATTTGCTAATATTAATGCTTTAGATATCAATGATTCGATCAAAAAAAAAAAAATTACAGGGAATTTTTCGTTTAAGTATACATATGGATGCGCTGTAAATTATAACTTCCAGATTAAGCATAAAGTCAAATTTCAAGTTTATTAATGAAAATTAATGGAAAGGTTTATTACATACAGGGAGTTTTTCTTTTAAGTATACATATCCCAATTACAGCGTATATACTTAAATCTTCGGATATTCGTAGCTTATTAAAAGAGTTCAATTTGAAGCTTTAAATGAGCGTTTTCCACTCCCAGGCTAAGCATGAAGTAAAATTTCGAGTTTAGAAAAGCCCCGTGAAAATTTGTCGAGGGTCGCGCAGCGACCCGAGACAAATTTTCTGGGCTTTTCTAAACTCGAAATTTTACTTCATGCACCACGCGTATAAAACACTGATTTCAAGTGAAGTTGAAATTATGTATATAATAATTTCACAATATTTAAGTGTTTTATACGCGTGGGGCATGAAGTAAAATTTCGAGTTTAGAAAAGCCCAGAAAATTTGTGCGCACCGACCTGAGACAAATTTTCACGAGGCTTATCTAAACTCGAAATTTTACTTTATGCTTAGCTTGGAAGTGGAAAACACTCATTTAAAGCTTCAAATTGAATCTTTTAATAAGTTTAATAACGCTGTAATTGTTATATGTATCCTTAAAAGAAAAACTCCCTGTATATATTAATCCTTTCGATTACCAATCTTCCGATCAAAAAAGCTTTATTGCAACAATCTATCTTTGCTATTATCAATATCATTAACTATCATTTAATCTGTGGAGGTGATGAAATGGACGAATAAATCGCATGCGAAAAAAAGTCGGTTTATCTTTATTAATGGTCGCGTTTGAGTATAGATGTTCGGTCTAGATAGGTCGTACATGAATCGTCCGCAGCCATATAAATGATCGGGCATTATTTTTTCGAAATGTAGATCTTATCTGAAAAATCGATGATCGAAAATATGAATTCCTTTATGAAGTAGCTGAGCAGCGCCCCGTCGCATTTACCCCACGGGGGGCAGACTCCGCGCATTCCCCTTTTGTGTACTCCTTTATTTTATTTAATTATACAGGGTGTATGTATTGTAATATTTCATATACTACAGAAACAATAAAACGAAAATGTTCTTTGTATTCCAAATTATTTCAACCCTTCCATTGCCAGCTTGTATTCATTTTTTATACATACGACTTTTATGGATGGTTGAAAGACATAATGATCGTAATGTTCGATTAGTTGATATTTAATTTTGTGTTAGAAATATTAAAAAAATTAACTGTGCATTCACCAAAAAGTAGCATTAGGACAATTTTGATAAGAATTGATTAAGTAAATGGAAAACAATTGTTTTCATTTAAAAAATATTTGAAAATAAAAATAAAATGTGCACATCATATTTAATAAACTATTTCATAATAAATCAAGCGCTAATCCATTAGAAATCACTGAGACCACGTTACTCAACAGTTTTGTTTTTTCTAATTTATTTACCAGTTATTCTCCAATACTACTAGGTGAGTTTAAAGTATAGTAAAAAAAATGTTTAGGCTCATACTTTTTTTTTTGGCGGGCCTTTTAAGTTTGCTTCATAGCCGTTTTTCGGCCGAAAACAAGTTTTACGTAAATGTATCTAACTCTATCAATTTTATAGATATCAAGACAAAATAAAAACCAAAATTATTAGAGTGATGCTCTAGATTGTTTGTCCTTACATAATATTACCTAAGTCGTTAAGAAAGTGCAGACAAAATTCACAACTTTAAATTGAAAATTAACATAAATTGGGAGATTTAGTGCTGCAAAATTATTAGACCGAAGAAAGACTCACCTTTAATATTTTTTTCTTGCATAGATTTATTATTGGACTACTTGCTGTAGAAGTTTGAAGCCTAAGAACTTTGTCTTTTTTTGTACATAATTATTCAAAGAAATGCCAAAAATCGTATTTTGGCAATGTTTAAAGTAAAATATCTGAAAAGAGACTAAGTGAAAAAATCTAGAGCATTATTCTGATAATTTTGGTTTTTATATTGTCTTGATATCTAAATTAATAGAGTTAGATACATTTACGTAAAACTTGTTTTTGGCCGAAAAACGGTTACGAAGAAAACTTAAAATGTCCGCAAAAAAAAGTATGCGCCTAATCATTATTCTTACTATACTTCAGAAGTCACCTATTATTGGGCAGTAACTGGTAAAAAAATTAGGAAAATCAAAAATGTTCAACAACAATTTGTATTCTATTTGGGTGATTTCAAATGGATTGGCCCTAAATTTAACCAACTTTTAAACAAAGTAAACACTAACGAATGCATATGATATATTTTATTTGCCACATAACCCCACAAAACGTTATGAACAAGGGAACACATTCAACAAACCAGGTGAACCAGAACAATCTGGTATTTATTCAATCGATTGTTGTAATTGCGATAAAGTTTATATTGGTCAAACACAGCACAATCTAAATACCAGATTCAAAGAACACATAGCACACGCCAAACATCTTAATTACGAAAAATCTGCAGTAGCTAACCATTTACTAGAAACCGGCCACAAAATCACAATAAATAATATAAAATTATTAAAACAATCATCAAATAATCGTTTAAACATGTCAGAAGCCATTGAAATGAAAAAAAAAACATAAAAATAAATTATTGAATTTTGATTTAAGTCCACTTCACAATACATTATTAGATTTAATTGCACTACCTTAATCTGTATTTTTCCCCCTAATCCACTTTACCTAGTTGTACCGCCACCCTCATTCCTTCGGCTCACCTCTTAATTTACGTTTTTTCTTTATTTGCATTCCCACTGCTTTTGTATTATAATCTGCCGGATTGTACCCCATTTTTTCCACTCCATTACCTCCACCAGTACTTTTCTTCCACCAATTCTTTTTTCCACTGTACATATTTTCCTCCGAATTCTATTTTCCACTAATTTAGTTCCGCTATTTCTGGTTCCACCTTTTTTATTCAAACATTCAAAATTTGACGTCTATAGCCAACTTCAAAGTAAACAACCAAACAAGTCTTTGTAACTTTGATAATCGACACTTTTGATCGTCGCGAATGATCTCGTTCACGATGGGGACAGAGACAGAAGCAGTTTATTCTATTGCAAACCTTTTTCCTAACCTAACCTAATATAGAAGTATGTGGCACAGGCATCGTTCGCAAAGAGACTTGCGCAATGTATTCTATAGCAAACCTTTCTCCTAACCTAACCTAACCTAAAAGTATGTGGAACAGGCATCGGGAGCAAAATAACTTGCGCAATTTATTCTATTGCAAACCATTCTACTAACCTAACCTAACCAAACCTAGAAGTATGTAAAATCGCTAGCGTATGCAAAGATACTTAAGCAATGTATTCAATTTGAAACCTTCCACTTAAGCCACAAACTAGTAGAAATGGCTTAACCACGGTTAAGTATCTGTGGTCCAAGTGGGTATTGGATAAAAGTCATATGCTCTTACCTACACAGAACATTATATTAACTTTTACACACAACGGCACTCGGCGGCGCAGTGAAAATTTGATGGTCGAAGAATAGTCTTGGCGGAAGAAAAGTGCGGTGGAAAGAATAGAGCGGAAGAAATAGAGTGGAAAAAATGGAGTGGAAGAAATGTCCCCCTACCTTATAGTGGAATAATATATTAATGGATAAAATGATTGGTGGAATAATACATTAGTGGATAATATGATTGGTGGAAAAAAAGGAGTGGAATATTCGGATTGGAGAAAGTGGAGTGGAAAAAGTGTCCCCATACCAATCTGCCTGTCTATATATAGTTTAAAAGTTTTGTTTTGTATTTAGTGTTAATCTATTGATAATGGTCACTTTGTATCCGAAATGTACATTTGGTAATTCAAATAAAAGTGTGAAGAAAGGTTATTAGTGCTTTATTCGTCAAATGGAATTAGGTTCATTTGACAAAAATTAAACAAACTTTGTAGTATATGACAAAGAACTGAACTTGTTAAATAACTGTTATTGTTTCATGGCTCAACATTTTTTTTTAATGAAATATACAATTGTAAATAACTATCGTTTCACCCCTTGATAATGGCTTGTAGCCGAAACTAGTCGGTATAAATTTTCAAAATTTTTCAAATACTATTTTCAAAATTTTTCAAATACTATACTATACTTCCCCTTTAAAATTGTAAGTTTGTGTTATATCTTGAAAACTAATATTGATAAAAAAATGGTGATGTGTCACTTTCCCGTCAATTAAACAATTGATAATAATTGACATACTAAACTTATTTTACTTGTCAATTGGTTAAAAACCATTTCACATTAAATCAGTGTTGTGTACGCGTGGCGCATGAAGTAAAATTTCGAGTTTAGAAATGCCTAATTTGTCTCGGTCACTCCGCTTCGCTACGCGCCCGAGCCAAATTTTCAGGCTTTTCTAAACTCGAAATTTTACTTCATGCTTAGTCTGGGAGTGGAAAAACACTCGTTTCACATTAAAACAATTAATAATTGATTATTGTTGTTTTATTAATAACATCGAGTTTTATCAAACTTCGAGATTTCAATAATTGGTACAGTTTTCTTAGAATTTTTCACAAATTTGATTTTATGACTATTCTTATTATATATTTGCTAATTTTGACGATTTTCGTCAATCATGTTAAAATTTCAAAGTTACATCGTAAATTTATGCCATTAGTATTTAGTACTTCTTCGAAATCATAATAAATGTTTGGGAATTTGTAACATTTTTATTATGTTTTGATTATTATGATCATGTTTCATGATTTGTAATTTATTGGATTCCGCCAATAAAGTAAAGCTTTAAAGTTTTTCTTAAATATTATATATAAAATTTCGATGATTTTGACAAATTTAATATTATTTAAATGTTTCATCAATTTTCCATATGTTTAAATTTTTCATCACTATAGCAAAGTGTGTGCCTTAAAATTTTCGCGAAATCTTTTTATTTTAACATTATTGTCGGAATACACGTGGAAAATGTAAAGCTACTATTTTTGAAGTTTTGTATAAATTTGGATTACGACTTTAAAATAAATTTCCGAAAATCAGTTCCCCTTTTCCTTATCAATGTCCTGTATATTTCACACCTTTAATTCCACTTTCAGTATGTTTGGGTAATTAATGATGAAATAAGTATCTGTTTTTGAACTTTAAAATAAATCAGTGTTGTATACGCGTGGCGCATGAAGTAAAATTTCGAGTTTAGAAAAGCCCGAATTTGGATTTTGTCCAAATCCAAACATTCAGGCTTTTCTAAACTCGAAATGTTACTTCATGCTTAACCTGGGAGTGGAAAATACTCGTTTTATCATTAATACATTTGACAATTGATTATCGTTGAGTTCTATGGAAGTTTGAGATTTTAATAATTCGTACAATTTTCTAAGCGTTTTGGAAAAGGATGATTATTCTTCTTATTTATTTACTAACTTCCGTGAATTTCGTCTATTATGTTTTAAAATTTTAAAGTTATATCGTATTTTTTGTATCATCCATTTTTACTACTCCTTCGAAATCATGATACATTTTTTAGGAAGCATTGAGAAAAAGAAAACATTGAATAATTGGAAAATATTTCTTTTAAAATTTAAAAAAAATTAAATACGCTTTCAATAATTTTTAATCTCACAGATTTTTTTAAAATTAAAAGCACTTTAAAAATCGAAATGTCACCATCAATTTTATGTAGTCACAAAGTCCCTTTCCACTGCACAGATGGAATTGTGATCACATTTAGAAATTTTGTGTTTCTATTTATGTGTTTTTTTTTGACAAATAAAATAAAACATTATCAAAAGAAAGATTGTGTTTTGTTTTTGAGTAAGCATAAATTAAATTATTCAAAACAAAGAAAAAACAAACTAAAGTATTTGCATGATAAAATTGGAAAATTTTATGATCACAGCATCGCTGTTTTAGATAAAACTCATTATATACATGGACGGTTAATAAACATGTGATAACTTCAACTTTAAGGAGTGTTTTCTACTCCCAGACTAAGCATGAAGTAAAATTTCGAGTTTAGAAAAGCCTGAGCGTTTGGATTTGGACGCGATGCGTCCAAATCCAAACTCAGGCTTTTCTAGATTCGAAATTTTACTTCATGCGCCACGCCTACAAAACACTGATTAAATTGAAAATCAAAAAACACATCAAAACATTATTTTTAAATAAAATAACACAGAATCAGATATTTTATCTGTTAATAACGACTTTAAGTGTTACTAATTATTAACTGGGGGGTTATAGAAACTGGTTTGCTATTTAGAATTTTTGAAAATATTTATGATCTAAAAAACTAAGAGAATATTCGTATAACAGAAACCTACCGTTTTTTCAACAAATGTTTCTTGTTCCTGTAAAATGTTGTTCGTAAGCCTCACGTATATTTCACTTTTCCACAAAATATTAATCATGACAAAGTCAAACTAACGTTATTTATAGCAACATTTTTAAAACAATATTAATAAAATAACTAAAAAAGCTACGCCATAAAGTAAATACGTATTAAATGCTATTTTTCAATTATCCACAACTTTTCTTAACAAGATTATTTCATATAATCAATATTAAAGATAAATTTAAAAAAAAATGCTAAGAGTAAACTACCACTTCCGGTTTACGCATTTTCACCAAAAATTGATCGAATACTACTATTGTAATAAAAAGATTAAGTTAATAGTGTTATCTTAACAGCTCAATCGGTTTAGACTTTATCGTGGCGACAAGACAGACAGACGTTTTTCAAAAATAGTCTTAATCAACTCGAGGGAGCTCAAAATGGATTTATCCATTAAAATTTTTGATTTTACTATTTTCACCAACACTTTTCCTTTGTTTTGCGTATGAGGGAAAGTAAAAATCTGAAACAATTTCATTATTTAGTGTGAAATTTTTCCTGTTTTTCTATCTAATTTAATCATTGAGAAACATAGATTTAACATCAAGTTAAGAATAAGTAAACTTCTATTTTCATGTCGAACAAAATTTAAAAACTTACTTTTCGAAAACAGCTACACGAGAAATACAAAAAAGGCTTCTAAACCGTTGAATCGGTTCAAAGAATCGGTTCACTAAAAGGAACGAACCCGTTCGGAACCACTCACTTATGTGAACCACTTTTTGCCCATCTCTACTACGTAATAAGCTTGATATGTACATTTTTTAAGAAATATTCCTCAGAAGTCTATAAATCTTGGACCTGAGAAGTAAATTTCCTAAGAAATGTTCCTCAGAAGTCTCCTGAGTAATATTATTAAGAAGTCTGAAGAAGAAGAACTTAGGCCTGAGAAGTAAATTTCCTAAGAAATATTCCTCAGAAATCTTCGAAATAAGCATACTCAGAAGTCTGTAAAACTTGGGCCTGAGAAGTAAATTTCGTAAGAAATATTCCTCAAAAGACTCAACAAAAAACTTAGGAACAACCATTAAATAGATCACCCTCAAAAGCGATCAAAGTTAAGTTATATAAAGTATAAATTGTCAAATCAATCAAACAATTAGGCAAAGTTAGATTAGCGGATAGAATTTTTTGAAAGAATCTATTTTTTTATGAAGTTCCTGAACGTTGATTGTCCTGCATTACTAATTCCTCTAGTAATGCAGGACAATGAACGTCGAGGAACTTCAGTTGCAAAAAAAGTAGTTTATTTCAAAATATTCTATCCGCTAATCCAACCTTGCCTAATTGTTTAATTGATTCGACAATTTATACTTTATTTCCTTCAGTTTTGACACAAAGCAAAAAATTCAACAAAATGTTCAAACCAAAAGTTTGCAGTCTCACCTCTTTTCCACATAAAACAAAGCTAAAATATAACGGCGCACAGTGAGGCCAAATGGTCGAAAAAGCGCGCATAGGCTGTGTTTTATAATGTTACTGTATGTAAATCTCTCAAAAAGGTTTTCTATAGGTTTTATAGTCCGCACAATTCTAATCAACTATTATTCTAAACGATTGACAACTGACAACATTATAAAATTACGTTTTTTCAACACTTTTGCGATGTTTATAGATGATTCTGAGTAAAATTCAATGAGTTCAAATTAATAATCATTCTGATAGATTGTCGCATGAAAGATTGTCATGACAACTGTCAATTTTATCAAAATAAATGTATTCAACGTAGTTATCATTGGCTAAAGTTATTTGATTAATTCAGATTTGTCAAAGATATATTTGGTGCATGTCGAAAACAAAATATTATGGTAGGTAAGGAGGTAAACGTGTTGAGTCAGACAAGCGTGTAAGAGAGCTGGGCAGGATTCGCATCCTGGATTCAAATCCATTTAGAGGATTCAAAAGACACATCCGAATACTTTAGTTAAACTGGATTTGTGATCCGGATTCGTTACATTTTTTTAAGAGAATTCGTATTCGAATCCAAATGCGTGTCATTCGAATCCTCATAAAAGAATTCGAATATTTATAAAAGGATTCGAATATTTATAGAAGGATTCGAATATTTATAAAAGGGTTCGAATACATATAAAAGGATTTAAATCGTCAACATCAATGTTTTATACGCGTGACGTATGAAGTAACATTTCGAGTCAAATTTTGAAAACTAGATTGTTTAAAAACAATTCAAGTTCTTTAATGTTCATATCAAAGCATTTAGTTTGGAATTTCGAGCGAGTGTTTCCAATCCCAGACTAAGTATGAAGTAAAATTTCGAGTTTAGAAAAGCCCCACGTAGAAAATTTGACAAACTTTCACGGGGCTTTTCTAAACTCGAAATTTTACTTCATGCGTCACGCGTATAAAACACTGATTTAGTCTGAAGTATAATATACTCGTGTCGTGCACGTCTTGTGCTTGTGTCGTGCTCATCTCGTGTCGTGCACGTCTCGTGCTCGTATCGTACGAGACGAGTACGTAATTGTCTGACAGAAGTGAAGTGAAGTCGATAAGATATCATTAGTATCATGTTCAACATTTAAGCAAATGTTTCCGTGTTCAGTGCGTTGTTACCAGTTACTTAGATAGTTTATAAAATCGTCCAATTCGAAGCTTTAAACGAGTGTCGTCCACTCCCAGACTAAGCATGAAGTAAAATTTCGAGTTTAGAAAAGCCCCGCAAACTTTCACGAAGCATTTCTAAACTCGAAATTTTACTTCATGCGCCACGCGTATAAAACACTGAAATATTGCGTTAGAAATAGTTAGAAATACACTGACATTTTCTTTTTTTTAAATGAGCAATAATCGAAATATTTAAATTACATTTTTCTTCATACATTTTCAAGTCAGATAAAAAAGTATAATATATCAAATTAACTTATATGGTAGTTTATTTAACAAAAAATTAATAATGTTGCTTGTATGCATCAATGGAGCTTAATGGGTTAATGCGAATTAACTTTGATTGTGCACTTTATGGATACCGTACACGTTTATTGATGCAAATTAAGTTTAAAATGTGCACGTTATGGGCAACGTTTACGTTTATTAATGGGAATTAACTTTAAATGTGCACGCTATCGATAACGTACACTTTTATTGATGCGGATTAACTTTAAATGTGCACGTTATCAATAACGTACACGTTTATAGGCGCAGATTACCTTTGAATGTGCACGTTATCGATAAAGTGTACGTTTATTAATGCAAATTAACTTTAAATGTGCACGTTATCGATAACGTTCACTTTTATTGATGCGCATTAACTCTTAAATGTACACTTTATCGATAACGTACATGATTATAGGCACAGATTACTTTTAAATGTGCACGCCATCGATAATGTGTATGTTTATTAATGCAAATTAACTTTATATGTGCACGTTATGGATAACGTACATGTTTATTAATGCGAATTAACTTTAAATGTACACGTTATCGGTAACGTACACTTTTATTGGTTCAGATTACCTCTGAATGTGCACGGTATTGATAACGTGTACGTTTATTGGCGCGATTTAACTTTAAATGTACACAAAATATAGTCCATTGAATGGGCACCATTTTTGGAAACTCCCAGCTTTGTGCTTTGATGGGTTTAAAAGTTGCACCATTTAAAAAAAAAACGTAAATTTCCATTGAATTTATATGGAGAAAGTATTATCGAGTTAAAACCTTCATATTGTGATCGTTGTCCTGATAATCGACATGATCTGGTATTGCTACAAATCTTAAACATCACCAAATATGTACTTAAACATTGCAAATAATTATCAATTTTGCCTTTACAATGACTTTTACGTGTTCATCCTATGCGCGTCTTTTTTCTGATTTGGACCCATTGTGCGGCGTTGCGAAAGCGAACATTGTGATTCAACCTTCGTAAAAATTATTCCTTAATATTTATATTGTATTTAAATTATTAGAACTATACATACGGGGATTTTTCTTTTAAGTGTACATATTAGTGTGGTTCTTATTTTAGAAGTATGTGAAAATCAACGGGACAACTCGGAACCTGGTTCGTATAGATAAAAAACTAATAACTGATCTTTTTAGCCATATCGAACATCGCGTAACCAAGCCCTAGCCCTCTAAAATTTGAAAAGGTCTGTTTAATCCCTCTTTTTATTTTGGTCCATGCAAATATTAAACAGTCCACCCTAATGGCCAAATTATATATTGTGTCGATAGAGTTAATACGAATCCAAATCATTTCTATTTGTTGAAATTGGACTAAAATTGACGGAGTTAATAATTTTTTAACGCCCCTCTATTTATTGAAATTGAACTTACTATATAAGCGAGCCATGACAATGTGCAAGTAAATCGTTAGACCACTTTGTTTTGAAAAATGTTGACATTTCACTTTATGCGCCTTGCGTATTAAATCCAAATTAAATTTTAAATCCCCGGCAAATCCAAATTTTCAGGCTTTTCTAAACTCGAAAGTTTACTTCATGAGCCACGCGTATAAAATACCCATCTAAAGTAAAGTTCAAAATGTGCATGCTTATGTTTTCTTGAGTTTGATATGTATTTTACATTTATTTATTTGAAACTACCTGTCGATACAAGATTCAATAATCCATCGGTCTTTTACGACAGTTTTAAACATCCTTGAATGAAAATAATGCTTCCATTCTTAAGCTATCGATTTACAATAAATGATTAACCGAGTATTCTGTAGCTCTTTATTTTCATTACCACATTGTGTAATCCATATTATATAGAAATAATTATACAAATAATGACAATCAACTGACAAACAAAATTGACAGATTATGGAAAATTAAACTGTGGAAATACATTAAATTTTACAGCAAATTTGCGGTGTTGTCATATCTACCCTTCGCATCTTCTGTATGTGAACATTACAATAATCGTGTGATTTCAAATAAGCCACCCATAGTAATTTTTCAATTCGTGCGCGAATTATAGTATTCGCAAATTTTTGCATGTGCATTTTTGCGAGTGATTTCAAATACCCCACGTCCCCCTCTCCGGAAATTTACTAATGGCTGTAATTATTGGAAATATGTATACTAAAAAAATATGTAATGTAACATTACACTGACATTAAATTGGTCAAAAAATAAAGTGTATGAACGTAGCGTGTTCACTAAAAATAGCTACATTGAAAAAATTTAAAATCAGCAAAAATAAAATATTAAAATAGCAACATGTTTTTCTACACACCTTCTAAAGTCAGGTTAAATAATAAAATGTCAAATATCAAATTTAGTTATTTAGTAATTTTAAAAAAAAGTATATATAATATTGCGGTATTGAATCAATGGCTCTGAATGGGTCAAAGTAGAACGAATACATGTTTGTTAAGTGGAGAGCATTATTACTGCCACCAACCTCTTAATTATTAAACAATTCTTTTCTATTAAAACAGCTAATATTATATCTTCAAAATGTAAACTAATAATTATCTCAAGCATAATTCAATCAACCGAAGCATCCCATAAACCACAATTAAAAACCGGAGCATCTACTTAAAATTCAACCCCTTCGGCCAAGATGGCTAATTAGCATGCGCGCGAGCGCTACTTAATCCTAGTGCATTAAGCTTGACCGACTCGTGGCTATAATTAGCAACGTTACAATTATACCTATTACACGTTTCATCGGGATCGCCATCGTGTTATAATTACACACGCAGCATGTGCTTATTTATCGGTAGCCGTTTCGATTTCAAAATCCAACACTGCAGAGAAGAGACTATCATTACAAGCCTGATTTATAATTAGGGCTTTAATGTATTTCGAATGCTAATTTGTGTTAATGTAGATACTTAGAGGTTTATGGCGTATAGGAATGTATTTATCATCGATAAAAGATCATAATATTTAAAGTTTTATCTGGGTAATAAAAATAATTACAGGTATAGATAAGTTTACTTAATCAATACAAGATTTACAATTTGTTATTGTTATTGCATGCAAAGATTATGCTTGAAACTGTAAAAAACACAATTCATCTTCTAATTTATTGATAAAATTAATCCAACCTCGTTGTAATTTTTTGTCCGTGTACGTTTGATCTCACGTTAGTATTAATTTACACGAATAAATTATTGAAGAAATTAATGTTGACTCGTGAATGTCTTAATGTTCATTTAGTCCGTGCATCAGCATTCTCTAGAGGTAAAATGGTTGGAGGAAAGATGAAAGAGTTGAAATAAAATGCCATTACGCGGGTTTATATGAAATGATATAAAATGATGATCGTCGTCAACTGATTGGCCGTGACTCCTTACATAATGGTGTTTATCCTTTTGTGTGGCCGTTAGAAAGTGGACGCCGACCCGACAATGGCCCTTTTGTCCGGCCTTTTGACAACGGCTCACATTTATGGATCCCATTCATACAGTTTAATAACTCAAAAGGACGTGATTTATCTGTGCGACTATTAAGAAATGTGTAGTAATAAGAAGGATTTGGTAATGTTATGGTTTGCTTCAAATTAGTATTAAAAACAATGGTCTTCATATTTCTGGCATTTCTTTTGAAAATTGTTCAAGTTTCAGAATTATGACACAGTTATATTTCTTGTATCACAATTAAATTAAATGTTATAAAATTAACATAACTATGTTTTATTAATGTCTTAAATATTTGCCTAACTTAATAAGTTACATAATTCAGCAATAATAATTAATAGAACTTGAAGGACCATATGTTGCTGGTAGCAGAGCTGGGTACAATCCTCAAAAAAAGAATTCGAATTACGAATGCGAACCCTCCTATTTAATATGACTTGAATCACGCATCTTCGAATCAGATAACAATAAAATATTATTCGAATCAAAGGATTCGAATGCTAATTTTTAAATCATGAATACAAATTCTTCGTATATCGTTCTTTAAAAAAAATAACATTGACTTATCATAATTTTAAATAAAACTATGTAAAGAATGAAATAAATACACTGTGATGTGTCCATTTAATCACGTACATGTAGTAATTTTCCTGTTAGTGTGTAGAACCTAAAATTGAATTTCCCGCCACAAATGCGATTAGTGGTGTATATAATAATATATATTTTTATATCTAATATCGTAAAAATGTTTGAACAATCTACATTTGAATTTCAGTGCCTTATTAAAGATTATATTTTATCATTTTACTTCATGCTTAATCAAGGAGTGCAAACACTCATTATAAACTTCAAATTGAATCCTTTTCAAAAACAACGAATGCCTGTAAATCTACAATTTTTATATCGAGGTATGTATACAAAACTCCTTGTCTGTCGTATCTAGTAGCTTCAATATGCTTTTAAAACTTTTTAACTTATTAATTGCTTATATCTATTGATTATACATCTTCTAAAAACGGTTCTAAAAAAGCAAATTATCTGAGATTATCTGATAGAGAATGATTCGAATCACCTACATTCGGATTCGAATACGAATACTTTCATAAAATTGAAACAAACAAAAATCACGAATCCTCTTTCAAAAAAGTATTTGAACACATCTTTCGAATCTTCTAAAACGATTTGAATCCTTGATTATTCGAATCCTTCCCAACTTTGGCTAGTAGTTGAAATACCGTAAGCTAAGTATACTTTTGTTTTGAAAATAGCTAAGCGAGGTCATAAACGATAGCATGATTTAGAACAATCAGATATTATCAGTAATGATCGAGTATTTCAATATTGCCAGCAGTCATCGAACTTTATATAGTTATTAGATTTCTAAGAATGAATTATATTGTAAATGAAGGTTCTTGATTCAAAGGCTGAATCTTCCAAGACTCCCAAATACATTTTTTTAAAACTTTTATTGTAGGTATTTCATATATCATATATCATATATATTATATTCTCATTCCTACCTTTTACGACGCAAGGGATTTTTCCGCTGTCTTGCAATTTTGCTACATAGATCCAAGAAAATTGCCCACCAAACGTCATTTTACTAGAATCACAGAGACATGATTTACCTAATTGCTGTTATTTAATATGAGGAGAAAGAAATTTAATATATTTAACATTTGCCGAACAAGCATTATCTTTGACTTCTAATATCCATTATTTTATCTGACTATCCATCAAGTGTCCCTAATACACCAGGGCAGAGGCAGGCGAAACAGTTTCTCAATAAACAATCGCCGACTTTTACGACCGATCTTTTCAACCAAAAGAGGAAAACGGTTAAGGCTATAGTACGTCTACTGACAAGACACTGTATTCTCAACAAACACATGAACAAAATAGGTCTGGCAGAGGATACGATATGTAGATTCTGCCAGGAAGAAGAGGACGACCCTCTCCACATCCTGTGCCAGTGTAAGGCTCTAGCAAAGGTTAAATACCTAAAGCTGGGCAACACTAAACCAAGCGCAGAAAGCTACACCCAAGGCTCACTGTCAGGGGGTCTGTCAACTTGGCCCCCCCAACTCAAAATTTTCAAATAAAAAATATTGCGCCCGAAAGGTCTTAACTTGCGCTCACTTGCGCCCAAATATTAAAACTTGCGCTGTTAAGGGTAGAAAGTTATAGCGATTTGAAAATAGGGGGGGCTAAGTTGACGCCAGTCCCCCCATCTCGGAATTTTTAACTTTTTCTTTCATAAATACATTCTATGGAACTTGCGCTGTCGATACCACCTAATTTTACAAGTTGCGCTGCAAAAATACACCCCCTATAAACGAAATAAAGGAGGGTGCCAGCCCCTTCACTTTCCATTTTTTAAGTTTTATTGCATTGTACACAAAGCTTAGAAGTTGCGCTCACTTGCGCCATCAAAATTTCTTCGATATCAGTTCTCATGAAAAAGTTATGGCATATTTTATATATACTCGAATCCAGTGTGCGTATTCCCATAATCTCCATGCAACTACAGAAGAGTAATACAATAAACATACTTAACTCACAACCACTGTCCTTCTTCGTCGAAAAGCATACATTATACAACCAAAACAGTAATTTTCTATAATATTTGCATATTTATTCCAGTGCCGTATCATGGTGGAAATATATATTTTTATTATTACTTAAATAATTTTATTACCAAAACAAACAACAAAAATTCGACTAAGGTAATAAATATAACTTTAACAATGTATTTACAATGCATTTCTGCTGATTAGAAAAGTTGCGCTGTTTTCCCAGTAGCGTTACAAATAATTTATTATTTAATTTAATTAAATATTTTTAAAACCAAACTGCAAATTTTGAATTTTCTAAGTGATATTACTTTAACAATGCATAGGAAATGCATTAATGCTAATGAGAAACGTTGCGCTGTTTCCCCAGTAGCGTCACAATTAATTTATAATTATTGAATTAAATTAAATATTTTCAAAACCAAACGGAAAATTTTGAATTTTCTAAGTGATATTACTTTAACAATGCATAGGAAATGCATTTATGCTAATGAGAAAAGTTGCGCTGTTTTCCCAGTGGCGTCACAATAAATTTATTATTATTGAATTAAATTAAATATTTTCAAAACCAAACGGAAAATTCTAAATTTTCTAAGTGATATTACTTTAACAATGCATAGAAAATGCATTTATGCTAATGAGAAAAGTTGCGCTGTTTTCCCAGTGGCGTCACAATTAATTTATTATTATTGAATTAAATTAAATATTTTCAAAACCAAACGGGAAATTTTGAATTTTCTAAGTGATATTACTTTAACAATGAATAGAAAATGCATTTATGCTAATAAGAAAAGTTGCGCTGTATTCCCAGTGGCGTCACAATTAATTTATTATTATTGAATTAAATTAAATTTAAATTTTTTAAGTGATTTTACTTAAACAATGCATAAGAAATGTATTTATGCCAATGAGAAAAGTTGTGCTGTTTTCCCAGTGGCGTTACAATTAATTTATCATTATTAATTAAAATTAAATATTTTTCAAACCAAACTGCAAATTTTGAATTTTCTAAGTGATATTACTTTAACAATGCATAGGAAATGCATTAATGCTAATGAGAAACGTTGCGCTGTTTCCCCAGTAGCGTCACAATTAATTTATAATTATTGAATTAAATTAAATATTTTCAAAACCAAACGGAAAATTTTGAATTTTTTAAGTGATATTACTTTAACAATGCATAGGAAATGCATTTATGCTAATGAGAAAAGTTGCGCTGTTTTCCCAGTGGCGTCACAATTAATTTATTATTATTGAATTAAATTAAATATTTTCAAAACCAAACGGGAAATTTTGAATTTTCTAAGTGATATTACTTTAACAATGAATAGAAAATGCATTTATGCTAATAAGAAAAGTTGCGCTGTATTCCCAGTGGCGTCACAATTAATTTATTATTATTGAATTAAATTAAATATTTTCAAAACCAAACAGAAAATTTTGAATTTTCTAAGTGATATTACTTAAACAATGCATAGGAAATGCACTTATGCTAATGAGAAAAGTTGCGCTGCTTTCCCAGTGGCGTCACAATAAGTTTATTATTATTGAATTAAATTAAATATTTTCAAAACCAAACGGGAAACTTTGAATTTTCTAAGTGATATTACTTTAACAATGAATAGTAAATGCATTTATGCTAATGAGAAAAGTTACGCTGTTTTCCCAGTGGCGTCACAATTAATTTATTATTATTGAATTAAATTAAATATTTTCAAAACCAAACAGAAAATTTTGAATTTTCTAAGTGATATTACTTTAACAATGAATAGGAAATGCATTTATGCTAATGAGAAAAGTTGCGCTGTTTTCCCAGTAGCGTCACAATAAATTTATTATTAGTGAATTAAATTAAATATATTCAAAGCCAAACGGAAAATTTTGAATTTTCTAAGTGATATTACTTTAACAATGCATAGAAAATGCATTTATGCTAATGAGAAAAGTTGCGCTATTTTCCCAGTGGCGTCACAATTAATTTATTATTATTGAATTAAATTAAATATTTTCAAAACCAAACGGGAAACTTCGAATTTTCTAAGTGATATTACTCTAACAATGCATAGGATATGCATTTATGCTAATGAGAAGAGTTGCGCTGTTTTCCCAGTGGCGTCACAATTAATTTATTATTATTGAATTAAATTAAATATTTTCAAAACCATACGGGAAACTTCGAATTTTCTAAGTGATATTACTCTAACAATGCATAGGATATGCATTTATGCTAATAAGAAAAGTTGCGCTGTTTTCCCAGTGGCGTCACAATTAATTTATTATTATTGAATTAAATTAAATATTTTCAAAACCAAACGGGAAACTTTGAATTTTCTAAGTGATATTACTTTAACAATGAATAGGAAATGCATTTATGCTAATGAGAAAAGTTGCGCTGTTTTCCCAGTCGCGTCACAATTAATTTATTATTATTGCATTAAATTAAATATTTTCAAAACCAAACAGAAAATTTTGAATTTTCTAAGTGATATTACTTTAACAATGAATAGGAAATGCATTTATACTAATGAGAAAAGTTGCGCTGTTTTCCCAGTGGCGGCACAATTAATTTATTATTATTGAATTAAATAAAATATTTTCAAAACCAAACGGAAAATTTTGAATTTTCTAAGTGATATTACTTTAACAATGCATAGGATATGCATTTATGCTAATGAGAAAAGTTGCGCTGTTTTCCCAGTGGCGTCACAATTAATTTATTATTATTGAAATAAATTAAATATTTTCAAAACCAAACAGAAAATTTAAAAAAATTATTTATTCCAGTGCCGTATCATGGTGGAAATATATATTTTTATTATTACTTAAATAATTTTATTTCCAAAACAAATAACAATAATTCGATTCAATTAATAAATATAACTTTAACAATGTATTTAAAATGCATTTCTGCTAATTAGAAAAGTTGCGCTGTTTTCCCAGTAGCGTTACAAATAATTTATTATTTAATTTACTTAAATATTTTCAAAACCAAACGTAAAAATTTAAATTTTTTAAGTGATTTTACTTAAACAATGCATAAGAAATGTATCTATGCCAATGAGAACAGTTGCGCTGTTTTCCCAGTGGCGTCACAATTAATTTATTATTATTTAAATTAATTAAATATTTTTCAAACCAAACGGAAAATTTTGAATTTTCTAAGTGATATTACTTTAACAATGCATAGGAAATGCATTTATGCTAATGAGAAAAGTTGCGCTGTTTTCCCAGTGGCGTCACAATAAATTTATTATTATTGAATTAAATTAAATATTTTCAAAACCAAACAGAAAATTTTGAATTTTCTAAGTGATATTACTTTAACAATGAATAACAAACGCATTTATGCGAAAAGTTGCGCTGTTTTCCCAGTGGCGTCACAATAAATTTATTATTATTGAATTAAATTAAATATTTTCAAAACCAAACAGAAAATTTTGAATTTTCTAAGTGATATTACTTTAACAATGAATAACAAACGCATTTATGCGAAAAGTTGCGCTATTTTCCCAGTGGCGTCACAATTAATTTATTATTATTGAATTAAATTAAATATTTTCAAAACCAAAAGGGAAACTTTGAACTTTCTAAGTGATATTACTTTAACAATGAATAGGAAATGCATTTATGCTAATGAGAAAAGTTTCGCTGTTTTCCCAGTGGCGTCACAATTAATTTATTATTATTGAATTAAAGTAAATATTTTAAAAACCAAACGGAAAATTTTGAATTTTCTAAGTGATATTACTTTAACAATGCATAGGAAATGCATTTATGCTAATGAAAAAAGTTGCAGATGGTTCCCGTCGGTCACACTACATTGTATATAGCAACATATTAACCTCTACTTCTTTTGATCTTCAACAACGATGTTTGCTTGGAAGCAAGTCATTGTATTCCTCCCATAAGCCATTATGTCTTCTGCAAAATGCTATAAAATGACCCGGTATAAAACCCACAACACCACGTAAAATAAACAGTTTGTTCTGTACATTTAGTTTAAACGAAATATTTTCTAAATTAGTTACTAAGTTCAATATTTTACTGTCCGTGTTAACGGGTTCTATGAATATGAAATTGTTTAACTGTGTTTCAAATAATAATTTATTATTACACAAACTGCAATTTTGTGTAAATTCCGTGTTTAAATTATGTTGTAAAATGTTTTCTAAGTTCTTTAAAATTTTCTGTTTGGTTTTAAAAATATTTAATTTAATTCAATAATAATAAATTAATTGTGACGCCACTGGGAAAACAGCGCAACTTTTCTCATTAGCATAAATGCATTTCCTATGCATTGTTAAAGTAATATCACTTAGAAAATTCAAAATTTTCTGTTTAGTTTTGAAAATATTTAATATAATTCAATAATAATAAATTAATTGTGACGCCACTGGGAAAACAGCGCAACTTTTCTCATTAGCATAAATGCATATCCTATGCATTGTTAAAGTAATATCACTTAGAAAATTCAAAATTTTCCGTTTGGTTTTGAAAATATTTTATTTAATTCAATAATAATAAATTAATTGTGCCGCCACTGGGAAAACAGCGCAACTTTTCTCATTAGCATAAATGCATTTCCTATGCATTGTTAAAGTAATATCACTTAGAAAATTCTAAATTTTCCGTTTGGTTTGAAAAATATTTAATTAATTTAAATAATAATAAATTAATTGTGACGCCACTGGGAAAACAGCGCAACTGTTCTCATTGGCATAGATACATTTCTTATGCATTGTTTAAGTAAAATCACTTAAAAAATTTAAATTTTTACGTTTGGTTTTGAAAATATTTAAGTAAATTAAATAATAAATTATTTGTAACGCTACTGGGAAAACAGCGCAACTTTTCTAATTAGCAGAAATGCATTTTAAATACATTGTTAAAGTTATATTTATTAATTGAATCGAATTATTGTTATTTGTTTTGGAAATAAAATTATTTAAGTAATAATAAAAATATATATTTCCACCATGATACGGCACTGGAATAAATATGCAAATATTATAGAAAATTACTGTTTTGGTTGTATAATGTATGCTCTTCGACGAAGAAGGACAGTGGTTGTGAGTTAAGTATGTTTATTGTATTACTCTTCTGTAGTTGCATGGAGATTATGGGAATACGCGCACTGGATTTGAGTATATATAAAATATGCCATAACTTTTTCATGAGAACTGATATTGAAGAAATTTTGATGGCGCAAGTGAGCGCAACTTCTAAGCTTTGTGTACAATGCAATAAAACTTAAAAAATGTAAAGTGGGGGGGCTGGCACCCTCCTTAATTTCGTTTATAGGGGGTGTATTTTTGCAGCGCAACTTGTAAAATTAGGTGGTATCGACAGCGCAAGTTCCATAGAATGTATTTATGAAAGAAAAAGTTAAAAATTCCGAGATGGGGGGGCTGGCGTCAACTTAGCCCCCCCTATTTTCAAATCGCTATAACTTTCTACCCTTAACAGCGAAAGTTTTAATATTTGGGCGCAAGTGAGCGCAAGTTAAGACCTTTCGGGCGCAATATTTTTTATTTGAAAATTTTTAGTTGGGGGGGCCAAGTTGACAGACCCACTGTCAGGGTTAATAGGACGAATCAAAGAGGCAAAGCTCGAGAACGTCGTCTAAAATAACAGGGACCCACAATACATCTGCAAAGAGGCCACCCCTACAATTATCTATCTATCTATCTATCCCTAATACCAAAAAAAGTCAAAACACAGTTTGCAGAATTAAAATAAATCTAATTTATCTAAAACTAGTTTTTTGCATGAAAAAGCTATTAAAAAAATGGAATCAGACTTTGATCGATGATTAAAAAAAAGTCTGATTCCATTATTTTTACATGAGTCGTCATTGTTATCTTTAGTAATGTTTCACAGTATACTATAACCTATTAGTTCTGTATTTAAAGCTAATTTATTACCTAACAACATTATTAGTGTATGTTGGACCATCTAGAAAAATAGGCAAATCTTCCTAATTCTTCTAAAAATGACCACAATTGTTTAGATTATACTTAAAATATGCCGTACAAAATTCAAATAATTTGACTTTACTCAAGAAGTTCACTTACTATATTACGTAATAAAAATAGTTGTGATGTGTAACAATTGAAGGGGTTCGCCCAATAACGTTGTAAGCGCCAACTTTTGCGAAGTAAGATTATATGGAATATCGAAATATCCTATTTAACTTTTGTTTCATATCTAGGTTTTAAAAGCAAACACGTTTTTTGTTTGCCACTTAAAACCTAGAAATGAAAAAAAATCAATAGGATATTCCGATATTCCGTATAAACTTACTTCGCAAAATTTGGCGCTTACAACGTTATTCGGCGGACCCCTTCAATTATCTTCAAAATATATCTAAAATATTGTTTATCAAATTCAAAAATATATTTTTTAAAGTAGAGAACTTTAGCTTGCAGTTCCAAGTCTCGATTACTCAAGATTCTAGGAAATATTTATGTATATATTAGAAAAATTCATTTCACGATCAAATGAGGCAATTAAGCCATTCATGATTGATCCAAATAAATCGTCTTCTGGTTTCTACCAGAATAAATGCCTTACAGAAAATATTCTGAATCATACTATATTTTAAAGAATTAAAGAAATGGAAAAATCGGATTCAAAAAATTGTTGGATATTTATGTAACGAATATGTCTAAGAATCCAAACTTTACAGAAACCCAATCTATAGCAACATACTTCGTCCTCGTTGTATTCTTTTTTTTTTGAGAGATACTCAGTCAACATTTTTGGATCTGCGTAAATAAACAGTGTTAATACACAGCGAATAAAAATCAGTAAAAAGCGAATCGTCAATTAATTAAAATAGAAAATCGAACTAAAAAATTATTGCATTGTATCAGTAACGTTTTTGAAATCTATTGATTAAAATCATTTCTTTTTACAACCAGCGAAATATGTATTCCAAATGTTTTTGCACGATTGATCTTTTTTAGTACTTACCACGTCTGGTTCTAGGACGGTAGGTTGTTTACCAAGTTGAATAACAAAAAGGTAAGTTGAACTTAAATTTTACTTACCGTAAAGTGAACAGTAAGTGAAACTTATTATTTATAAGGACTGATAAAAGAAACTTTATTAGAATTGAATAGAGTCAAATTTTAGTAATCAAATTTGACAAAAAATCATTGATATATCTATAATATTTGCAAAGAAATTTTGCCCGTCTTGTCCAAACCTGCAAAATACGTTATAAGCAACTCGAACAGTTGGGAATTCCGGTCTCTTCTCGCTCCACCTCTAAACAATTATCTTCGACCGGTAACAAATTACTGTTCTTAAAACAAATGTTTGTTTGCACCCAAATTGATGTACTTAATCAGTGATTAGTACTTCTTAAAAACACAACAATTACATTTACAAACTGTTTACTCTATCGCATATTGATGAAAAACATATGCTTAGGATATCTTGCAAATTTATAACAATCTTATATTCTAGAATTTTTACTTAATCAGTAATTTAATCAATGATTAAGGTCTATCAGTCGGGATGCAAATGGGCATAACGTGTAGTAACCTATTATGTACCTAATGTTTTGTCGATTATTAATAGCAATAATTTTCCACAAAATATTAAAACAATGCTAGTCACAAAATTAGAAAAATAATGGCCTCGTGTGGCTATTCAGTAAATTACACGAGGCCATTATTATTCCAAATTGATGACTACCATTGTTTTAATATTTTGTCATTAATTTTGTGTGCTGTTATATTTGTTTAATTATTTTTATTATTTTATGCTTCTCTACTTAAAATAAATTAATGAATTGCGCTACGTACAGTTTTTTACTTATTTTATTGCAGAGGAGGAGGAGGAGCAGAATTTAATATAAAACTTTCTACACTTCATTGAGCGATATTTGGTTTCTTTAACGAAATTCATATTGGAATTATTGTATTTGAGTAAAATTGTGTTATTTCTCATTACTTCTTAAATATAAAAGAAAATTTATAGCTGAATGCATTTTTTTTGTTCATCAGATGATAAATGTGGATATTCAAGAAGCCATGTGCACGATTAGCATTTTCCCAAAGTTTATGTAATTCAGAACATCCCTTTATGACTTTGTAAATATTAATAAGGCCCGCATTTATAAATCATGCGGTAGCAGCAAAAGCTTTCCCAAAACCACGTAACACCGGGGTGTCCAAGGGCGGAGGACTCGCTTTTTAAAAAATGGCTTTTCTCCCTTCAGGTAAAACCCGAAAATAAAAAAAATAACACCGGGTAAATTCAGAAAGAATTACAGCGCAAGATCGATTGCTTTTCGAACGTGTTAATGTCGGGCCAACATATTGGTACCCATCCTTCATAGTTTTTACCCGTTTTAATGATTCGGCCCCGCGCAATTAAGCAAAGTTAATTTCAGTACAAAAAAGGAAGAGCGCGATTGAAAAAGTCTAAAGCGCGACGAGACCGAAGTCATTGGGAATCGCAGCGGGGGTGCCAACCGCGCCTTAGGCTACCGGTAATATATGACCATGTCGGTCATACTTCACAATTAAAATATCCCTACGACCTCCAAGGATACGTGGACCCATCTCATCTGGGGAATTATAAAAGTCTGCACTATAAAAGTTTATAATTGGGTTAAGGAAAAAATATTGGTTCAATTTAATCAAAAACGTATACACACATTAAAATTGTAGTTTTAGATATTCATGAAAATAATATACTTTGGATATTATTTTAAAGTACACATACGCCGATGTATACGCCGTAAATTATCAGGCATTCATTGATTTTAAAACAAGTTTTCAATTTAAAACTTCTCACAAATGTTTCCACTCCATGATTAAGCATGAAGTGAAATTCTAGTTACGCCACTGGACACACTCGTTAGAACTTCAAATTGATAGAAAATCAATGAATGGTTGAAAATTTACAATGTATACATCGGGATGTGTATACTTACAGAAACATTCACTGTATATGTAAAAAGAACTTCATACACGTGAAAAACGAAATCAAGGTATTTCTGATTTCAAATTTTCTAAAGCACATATATGGCAGACTTTTAATACTCTTCATCATAACACATCTAGTACTAGTATTAATAACTTAGTAAGTATTAACAAAGCATACAAAAAATATAAAATGATAAACTATTTCAAGAATGTCTTTCAAATTAATATTTTTTATAATATCCTATCCGAAAAAAGAAATATACGGCAGTTAACACCTTTCGGCGTAGCATACGCTCTGGCCCATAACTCCTTAGCTTTAATTAGCCTCAAATATCCTTAGGTTGTGTGCTCAAAACGTTAGATATCCGAGAAGGGGGCACTTCGTTAAGCCCGAAAAGTGGTAATTTATATTCTGGCAAAAGCGAAACGGGGAACTGTCAGAGTGTTGATTGAAAATCACCCGGGTCCCCCCATATAATTAAACAGGGGCAGGTAAACGCCCAGACCCCGTTGCATTTTTCACATTTCATTTTTTGTTTCTTTTCCACTTGTCGTTTTATTTTTTTCCATAAGGAGGCTTTTGTTTTTTTCGACACAGATTAAGCTACAAAATTGGAAACTGGCTTAAACGCTGGCCATATGCTTCTTATTATATTATTAATTGACAAATTAATTTCTGTTAGAAGGTAGAATATATCACTGAAAAGGGATATGAAGATCTTTTTAAAGAAATATTGGAAGCATATTGTTTGCAATATCTGTAACATATATAAATTGCTGTTACAATGTCACGTGTATGCTATTCTTAGGTGTCAAATTGTTAAGAGTGAATGGCAAAGCTATACTGATGAGAAAAACAGGTCGAAACGCGTCTTTATATGGCCTAAATAATTTGACCTGGATCGTTATATTCATATTAGATTACTTTATGTAACTGCAAACACTTGTTATATAATTTAATATCCGTCAAGGTATCAGCTCGGTAAGTACTTGTTTTAATAAGTGTTTGATTTAGTCTTAGTGAAAAAAATCAGTTGTAGACGAGTGACACTTTTAATATTTTTGAAATTTATGTATTCATAACTTTTTAGGTATTGATTTTATTTTTTGAAAAAGTCATGACTTTGCGCGCATGGTTTTGTTACGCAATTGTATGTTGTATTTTTTCAACAAAAAAATTATAATATCAACTTTATTGGATAACAATTTTTCAGTAATATATCATATTGTACATTGCTTTTATATTACAGCATCATTGTAGCATTGTAGTCGAAACTATAGTCATTGAAAAGTAAAATAAAAATAGTAGAACAAAGTTAAGTGTTTTAATTAAATTGTTATAAAGCTGTACCATAAAGTGAACACCAACCAAATCAAAGATTTAAATAATTATGTATCAACTATTTTCAAAACCTTCAAAACTATGAAAATTTACCCTTCATGTAACCGACCGGCATTTCAATCCATAAATAAAATCCAGCAGAGATTGTATTTTTCTAGTAATTAAAATTGTACTTCTTATTAAATGGTCACCAACTGAAGATTGACCAAGAAGGCTAATAAACTCAATATTGATGAACAAAAACATTATGTTTTCACAGCTATGACTAATGTTCTTCAACATTCTTAAAGTTCAGACATCTCTAGGGATGTATAAGATGATTTGCAAATAGAAATCTTCATTTAACCATCAGAGGTAGCATTGTTTGTAAATCGGCATGAGAATACTGAACGGTTCCTAAATAACAATACTCCATTAATTACGATTTTTTTTTATTGTATTATGCGTAACACGTCCAGGGCCCCAGTTTAGGGCGTTATAAATGAATCCTTAGCATGAGTATTGTTTCTTCCCCGGGCCGAAGGAGCAGAGCTGAATAATTGATGGATGTTAGTAGCGCCATCTGTGATTACCTCCTGGCGATCTTATTACCGGACCAGTGGGTGGTGGGGAAAAAACCGCCCGTTTCTTAGAAACTAATTTATAAGTTTGATATATTAAATTCTCACTTCGATGTATCACAAATAGAAAAAAAGCCATGTGGTGTATTGTACAGAGATTTATGGATTATAAAATAAAAACTGGTGATTTTATAATAGTTGTAGTAAAAAGAAATCCATTATTTTTGCATTAAATTAAAGCCTTTATTTATTATAGTTACAATGATGCGATTTAGGTCAAATATGCGCCGTTTTGTTCGATAACTTGTTGCTATTTTGAGGGTAATTCCATTGTGCCTCTGTGGTAAAGGCCCTCCTAACTATTAAACTGGGATAGTCAATTTTCACAAACCTCTCTCGAAGCAAATTTTTTATCAGCAATATCGTTCGCAATGGACAGGAACAGGTGGTAATCACTTGGTGCCAGGTCCGGACTATAAGGTGAAAGCATTAAAAGTTTCCAACGAAGCTCCATGAATTTCTAGTGGGTCACTATCGCAGTGTGGGGCCTGGCATTGTCCTGATGGAACAATTCTTTTCCTATTGGCCGAGGCTGACTGCTCCTGGGTGATTGCTTCCATTATTGAGGGATCCACTTTTCATCACCAGTCATCTTCAGAAATGGTTCGATTTTATTCGATTCAGCAGCGATTCGCAGATGGAAATTCTGCCTATGAGGTTTTTTTTGCGTTAACTCGTGTGACAGCAATACATCGAGCTTCATTTTGTATCCAGCCTTATGCAAATGGTTACAAACTGTTTTTTGTGCAATTTTATGCTCCTGGGCAATCGAAACAGTGCTTACGTGATGGTCGGACATGACGATTTCCATGACTTTATCGACATTTTCGACAGTTGGCCTTCCAGAGCGTGCTATATCTTTGACATCGCAATTATCGGAACGGAATCGACGAAACCAACATTGCGCGTGATTGGCTGTTACAGTATCATGACCAAAAAATTATTCACATTTTCAGCCGCCTGGCTTGCGTTTTCGCTTTTATCGAAAAAAAAAAAAACTGTAAATTATGGTGTATTAGGACTTGTCTAAACTCATGCGGAAAAAACGCGATCTGAACATCCCACCCCCCCCCCCCAGACCGGGGTGGGCCACCATCAAGATGCGTGACCCCCTCTAAGACAAATTTCTAGGTGCGCGCCTGTATTCCTTAGCATAAGAATAAGAATAAGAATAAGCTTTATTCAAGTATAAATAACACATACAGAAATACAAAAATACTCTATTGGTCATTTGACACTAGAACATCGTCAGAATATTGTACAGAATTTATATCAAATGAAAGAAATTCTTCTATCGCATAAGGTTCGATTTGCAGTAATATTTCATGCAAGTATTTTTTATATTTTACAAAATTTAATTCCGATCTTATAGATAATGGTAATTTATTGTACAAACGCAAACAAGAGTAATGAACACCTTTTTCGGTAATTGCAAACTTATGAATAGGGTATATTAGAGTCCCCTTGTTTCTGGTTGAGTATTTATTTACATTAATGTTTGGTATAAAATAATTCTCGTTTTTCCTAATGAATAACAGACATTCCATTATGTATATAGCAACTGCTGTTAAAAAACCGTTTTTTGTAAAGTGAGTCCTGCAAGAGGCTATGGGGTTAAGATTTAATATTATTCTTAGCGCACGTTTTTGAATAAGCATTATTTTATTGAAATGTGATGAACTGACCCAATATACTATACCGAAACGCACTATTGACAAGAAATTGGAGTTATATACTACTTTTAACATATTGAAGGATATGTTTGGTTTTAAGATTCGAAGCATGTAACAAGTTTTACTTAGTTTTGATGAAACATAGTCTATGTGTTGGTGCCATTTCAGTTTACTATCTATAAATATTCCTAAGAATTTAGTGTGATCTGTTAAGTCGATACGTGTGTTATTTATAGCAATATGCGATGAGATTTGTGAAACGTCCGATTTTTTGAATACAATATAGTTCGTTTTGCTATCATTTAAGATAAGAAAATTGTTATCGAACCACTCTTTTACCGATTTTAGTAAGACGGTGATGTTGTTTTCTAATGAAGAAATATTTTTTGAACGTACACATATGTTTGTGTCATCTGCATAGTTGACAATATTGTATTCTGGATTGTTTATTATTTGAAATATATCATTTATGTATATATTGAAAAGAAAAGGTCCTAGAACACTACCTTGTGGAACCCCTGCGACTATGTCCAAGGCATCCGACCGGTACACAGTATTACCTGATATCACCTCCACTAATTGCTTTCTCCCTTTAAGATATGTTTTGAACCAGTCATAGGCGGTTCCTCTGATTCCATAGTTATACAGTTTGGATAGTAGCACCTCGTGGTTAATACAGTCAAATGCCTTGGACAAGTCCAAGAATATACCACAAGTGAGATCGCCTGATTCCATTGCGTCTAAAATGAACTGGGTAAAGTCATAAACCGCTGTGTTAATGTTTTACCTTCGGTAAAACCATGTTGATGATTAGAAAATAAGTTGTGCTTTTTAAAAAAAGATTTGCATTGGTCTAATATAATATACTCAAAAATTTTTGAAAAGGAAGACAGAAGACTGATGGGCCTGAAATTTTCAATTTTCGAGAAATCTCCACTTTTGTGGATTGGTTTGACAATTGCAACCTTTAACCGTTCCGGAAAAATGCCAGAACTGATTGAATTATTCAATAGAAAACTTAATGGCTCACATAAGTTATCTATACATTCCTTAATAACAGACATAGATATTTCATCAATACCATAGCTTTTTTTGTTAGGCATATGTTTGATTACATTTTTGATGTCATAACATGTAATTGGTTTAAGAAACAGAGAATGTTGATGCATATCTATGTCTATATTGTGATCTTCTGTAAGTTTCTTCGATTTAATTAGATCAGATGCAGCATTTACAAAATATTTGTTGATGTTGTTTATGTCAGATTCGATGTCCGAACTTTCGTAATTTGTTACATGCTTTCTACCCGTAATATCTTTTACGATAGACCATGCCGTTTTGTTTATATTGTCAGATTTTATGATTTTATTATCATATTGTTGTTTGCGGTCGTTTTTTAATAGTAAATTATAACGTTGTTTACACCGCTTTAAATTTGGCTTGCATTCCTCAAAATATTGTGATAAAATGTGATACAACTCCAATTCCTTTTTACATGCAATGGTTTCCTTAGACATTTCTATTTTCTTATTCATTTTAATTGATTTCCCTTGTTGCAAGGGACACTGATTATGAAAATGTTTTAAGATGATAAACATGAATTCATTGAATTGCTCATTTACGTTCGTTCTTGTATACATCGTTTGCCAAGTTTCAAATTTTAGAACTCTATTCAATACTTAAATTGTATATATATATGTATACATAAAAAAGAAAATCCCTGTATATTATTACCAGTATGTAGTAAAGAATGAATTGCAAATATATAATGACTTGCAGTCAGCATATTTGATACAGGTTATTTATAATATTAGGTTTATATGTAATGATCATAATAAGAAGTGTCGTTTAGTATAGTGCTAAAATATAAATAGTCTGCAACTTGATTCCACAAGAGCCGTAATTGCAATTCGAAATCGGCAAAACAAAATTTATACGCCCGTCTTACACATATTAAATATCAGAAAATATGCATGGGCGAGCGCCAACTTGTAATAATAATATGGATATTATGAAACAACGGGTGGCATCGTTTTAATCTCCATTATTTTAAAAGCTCATTTGCACATTCGTTACACTCACTAAGAAAAGAAAAAGAAAAAGAAGTGAACATGCAGCATTGATATGAAATAAAGTGGATGGCATTAAGGGGTAATTTGAATAATATACTAGTAGATTTGGTCGTGCGGTATGATTTTGTTGTAAAGGGGATAATGAGATCGCCGCGGTGGCAAACAGTCTTGTAATTGAGTAATTCATTAGGGGGTAACGTGAGTGATAGGCCTGAAGTCTGGGCAGGGGCTACTGGCCAAGAGCCCCACTGGGCCCTATTTGTAACAATCTGCCCCCACGCGGGGGGCCCAACTGTAAATGCTCCCCGGGACGATCTAGTTCCCACTAATGTGATTTAACGCGAATCGAAATCTTGAATTGAAATTAAACTCATCACTTATACTTGATGTTACAGGTTTTTTTTTATATTATCCAAGACATGTTTCAAATATTCTATGTTAGATTAGTTCGCCATGTTATTGTTTCCTTTGTGACAGTTACGAAACACATTTCAACAGTTGTGATATAAGTACCGAGTGTCTTTAACTCCCAGACTAAGCATGAAGTAAAATTTCGAGTTTGTGATATATTTGAAAGTACCGATGGACACATCACCATTTTTTTTTGTTGTGCCACTGTCAAAGCAAGGCAGCGATTTGTAACTACTTTTTACCTTTCTTATTAAAATACATTAGTGCACTAATTGGTTGTCTCGATTTTCTTGTTATCTGTAACTGCCAATAAGCCAGATGAACCTTATTAGTTGTAGAAAACCTGCGCTGTACTTGAGTACAAGTACTCAAAATTTCTACTCTGTATACTTTCCGTGTATTCGGTAATCAGTCCACTACTACTTTAATTACCAAGTAAACTTCTGTGCAATAAAATTAAATACAAGCCTGTGAACTATTTTTCACAATATTCTAGTTGTATAATTTCGTGTTAATTGCCTAGCAACAGTTTCAATAAATGAAAACACCATAACTTGAAAATAATACCTTCATTAAAAAACCAAACCTAAAACCTTTTGAAAAAAACACTCGTAATAAATACAGCAAAGTCGAAATAGAAAAACCATCTTATATTTTAGGTAAAATTCGAATTTTTGAATTGTTCTCCAAATGACGTAGCATTTCGACATTAAAGAAACTGACATGTTCACATATTTTCGTAACTATGAAACTCATTATGTCCGTTTTAAACTACAACATATTTTGTGTGCTTAATTTTATTGCACAGAAGTGTACATTTTTCAAATGGTCAATCAAATTGACAAATCTGCGGAAATGTCAAACGAAATTTATTCAACGTCGACATACCTCAACTGAATGAAGCACAAATAGCGATAATAACGGCCCGTTTAGTGACGGAATTAGCATTACACATTAGCGAATAAAGTGCATTTTAACAAAAGCACCGTCTTGTTGGCTAAAAAAAAAGTTCTTGTTAACCTGTACATCACAAGTTTGTTTACAAGAAAAAAAAAACATTTTTGCAGTGGCTTGAACTCCCTGCTGTACTATATTTTTTCTCTTGCAACTGTACTAGTACTCGACGTGTTTTAGTTCGTTAAATGAACTCGAGTACATTTGCATGCGCTTACGCATGTTAATTTTACTGTAAATATCAAAATAAGCATGTCCTGGCGCTTAAAATCTTTAAAACAACTTGCGACCAAGGTGAAATTTTACTTTCAACCTGACATTGTTGGCATTTTGGTCGATAAGCGTCGTCCAAACAACACAAACTGATAAAAAGTGACATTATCAAAATTGGCATTCAACTAACACCTAAAGGTTGACACCGCAATGTAAATTGCTATTTTAGACAATAGTCAAACCGACCGCAGTTAGATGGCGTTGATCACGAATTAATCATGAACTTCCAAGCTTTGTTTGCAAAACATAGAAAAGTGCGTTTGGGTTAGTGATAGTTAGAGTTGCCGCTACTAGATACTGACCAAAAATGGAACAGGAGCTGTCACACTCCTGACTAATAGCGTCAAATTTCATAATTACAAAAAATCCCAAAAAAATGTATTTCCAAAACAGGTAATAATTCTTCACTCATTTCCAATTATCGTCCTATTACACTCTTTCCTGTGATCGGGAAACTCTTTGAATCCTTGATCAAAGAAAAAATCCTAAAACCCTGCAAAACTTTTATCCTGGAATATCAATTTAGATTTCCCCTTCAAATATAAATCATAATCCCTAAAACATCCCACCTTAAAGGTCAGAAAACACCAGTACTCTTCATCCATGTAGAGAAGGCATTTGATTCGGTATGGCATCAAGGTTTGCTTTACAAATGTTTCTTTTTAAACCTATCCCATCACCTAATGAGATTATTAATTACATCTTATCAGAAAGAATATCTCAAATTAAAATCCGACAATCATATTCATTTCCGTTCCCCCTCTTGCAAGATGGTGTCCCCCAAGGTTCTGCCTTATCCCTAGTGTTATACAATTTATATTGCTGTAATATATACAACCCGGACCCAATATACTTTAACCATTCGCGATATTTCCTCCTAAACGCTGACGGTACAGCCCTCATCTCCCATGCTGCAACCCTAAAAAATGCCCAAATATTCCTTAAAAAATCCCTAGACTCCATACAATAATAGTGCTCAAAGTGGCGAATCGAAAAACAAACAGTAAAATCCCAACCCTTAATAACACTCCAATTCACCCAGTTCATTCCTGGTATCCTATTTGACTCAAAATTATTCTTCAAACTACACATACTCTCCAAAATAATCTAAAATAAAGACAAGAGCGTGGCATTTTTGAGAACTAACATACAAATATCAAGGCATTTCGATTACAACTGCAGTCCATTTATGTACATCATTTTGTCGCCCATTGTTAAACTATGAGTGCATCCTCTTCAACCGTCTCTCCACTCCAAGTAGCCGAAATGTTAACACTTAGAACCATCACCAAACTAAGGATGTCTTAGTTTTTATAACCCTTCGAACGAACTTTACGAAACCATCAAACTAGCCCCAATAGATCAGCGTATACTTACCCTAAGTACTAAATTCTCTACTAACCCCAGCAATTTTAAAATCTTGACAAATACTGTATTCTTCAAAATCCAAATTTCCAACAGATACACTTTATCAATTCATTAGCACGTTTTGTCCAGACAGCTAAACAACCTATTGATTATTAATTTTCAAATAACAAATAGTAAATTCAGACAGGGCAGAAAGACCGTTAGTTGATAGTCCAGACAGACTAATAAATTACTTATATGTATATAAAAATGTTATAAAACTAATTGTAAATGTTGTCTGAATAAAGATGTACTATAACTGTGTTCATGATTTATAAATTTATAAACGAGTATTTTGCTCATGGCATATTTCCAAGCTGCTTAAAATATGCAATAGTGTGCCCGATCTATAAGAAGAAGGACAAGAATGACATACGGAATTATAGGCCTATCTCGCTCTTATCATTTTTCACGAAAATATACTGCCTTTCAAAAACACCAAGTATTTATTGCACGACTTGAAAAACAAAAAAACAAATGAATAAAAATTAATAATGTGTTGGGCCTCCACGATTTCCCAAACACTCATTAACACGTCGAGGCATGCTAGAAATCAGGCTGTCAATATCGACTTGGGGTATTTCATTCCAAACTTCGATAATTTGACCTCTAAGTTCCATTACAGTGTTAGCGCTGTAAGTTACTTATTCTAACACCTATCATATCCCAAACATGTTCTATTGGCGATAGATCTGGAGAACGAGATGGCCAAGGTAACAAATTGATTTCGGCACTATCAAAAAACTGTCTTGTAATGGCCGCTGTGTGAGGTCGAGCATTATCTTGCTGAAAAATGGGGTTCTGGAAGCCATTTACATAGGGCACTAACACTGGCCGTAAAATGTTGTCAATATACCGAATCGCGTTAAGACTTGCTTCTAAAAAAACTAGAGGAGACCGACTACCATATGCTATCGCCCCCCAAACCATAACTCCCTGTGTAAGAGCCGTATGTCTTTCAACAGCAAATTGTAAAATTCTGCGTTCACCGCGTTGACGTCTTACTTTTCTGCGACCATCATGAGCCCATAAACAGAACCGAGACTCATCGCTGAAGATAATGTTATTCCATTCATAGGTTCAATGTTGTCTTTCCCTGCACCAATCAAGTCTTGCTCTGCGATGCTGCGGAGTAAGATGTAGACACAATTGTGGACGGTAGGATCTTATACCAAAAACTGCGGATTCTTCTGTAAACAGTAGCCATGGATACTCTTTGGCCATTTAGAGCCAACCAGTCATTTCCCAATGCCCGCGACGTTGTAAATCTGTCCCTTAAAGTTGTAAGACGAAGAGCTCGATGTTCACGCTCAGTGGTGCTTCTTGGACGTCCTGATCCAAGTCTACGTCGATTCTCCCCAGCTTCTGACTATCTAGACCAGCAGCGTACGATCACCGATACACTACGGCCTACCCTTTCAGCAATAGCACGAACCGAAAAACCCGCTTCTCGCATTCCAATAATGCGACCCCTTTCAAATTCACTTAGATGATGATATTGTGCACGCCGACGAACACGGGGCGTCTTTTTATGTTTTACAAACTGAAACGTCAAACTACTCAGAGGCTACTTGGATATTAGAAGCAATTACATTAAAAAATAGCAGCTCTTCATAATGGTGAAATCAAGGAAAAATACCATTAAATAGTAACCAAAATAATTTATTTTTTGATCATCGATGCAGTTCATTTACATGATCAAATTCTGTAAATTTCATTAAAATCGTCTAATAAATACTTTGTGTTCTGATCTTTTTGAAAGGCAGTATATATGAAAAGGCAATATTAAAACGGTTATTGTTGTACTTCAAAAAATATAGTCTTCTGTATTATTCATAGTCAGGTTTCCTAAAAAATAAGTCAACAGTAGATTTACTATTTGACTTTCTAATGACCGTATACAGTGCTCTTGATGGCGGCAATGCAGCTCTTGGAATTAACTTTGATTTATCCAGAGCTTTCAATGTAATCAGCCACAATCTACTGCTTAAGAAAATAAATGCTTACGGAATATCTAGTAATGCGCTGTGTTTGATTAAATATTTCTTACATCAGCGGACACAGAGTGTTACAATCCGGTCGGAACCAGATGGAGTAAAAAATCGACAGTACTACTCTGAGAAATATCTTATTACACCAGGTACTCCACAAGATTCAATATTAGCACCCTTTTTATTCATTGTTTTTATGAACGATCTAGACACCGCATTTTCCCATATGCTTAATCTTAAAGTTCTTAAATATGCTGATGACACGTCTCTATTAATTACTGATGTCACGGCTGATGCTGCTTACAACAGTGCCTATAAATTAGTTAATATATTTAATAATTGGTGTTCAAATAATCAATTGTTAATGACAATGTCAATTGTTAACGACAAATCCTTATACATACATTTCAAACACCTGCGAAGTCGCGCAACATATAAATTAGATAGTATAGATGAAAATGGAAACAATGTCAATATGCTGTCAAAAAAAACATTTCTTGGAATTGTAATAACTCCGTCATTAAACTTCGATCAGCACATTGATAAGATCTGTGGCAAGCTGAGATATTCCAGTTTTGTAGTGTTGTCGATGAGAACTTCCGTGAATCAAAATGCGCTAGTAAAATATTATCACGCCTATGTTGGTAGTCACTTGAGCTATGGAGTTATTATATGGGGTGCTTCTAATCACACAATTCGAATGTTTAGGTTGCAAAAGCAAATAATAAGAAGAAGCACCTTCTTTGGTTATACAGAAAGTTAGGTTTGCAGCTTTTATCAAACTGGGTATTCTCACGCTATATTGTATCTACATACAGGGTGTCCCAAAAGTTTGGAAACGGTTGAATATCTCGAGAACAGCTCATCGGATCAAGATGGTATAAAATACTTCTTTCTTTATTTTTAAAGCTCTATTTAGGCATGCTGTGCGATAGCCACCCACACCCCTCTGGGGAGTGGTTCGAGGGGGTAGTTTAGAAAACTTAAATGGAAACTCCTATTTTTGAATTGTTTTATCACTGCCTCCCCAATCCCGTTCGGTGAAGGAAAGGGTAGTTTTGAATTTTTCTGCGAAAAAAATATTTTGCTTGCACTGTTGCATTTTGTATCAAAAACGGTTTATGAATTTTTCAAATTGCCACTCCCCCCCACACACACACACCCTTTAAAAGTAGAAAAAGTGGTATTTTAAAAAAAAAGTACCACCATTTTTTTAGACAAAAATGATTTTTCTTGCAGAGTTTCATTGTCTATCAAAAACTCCTTATGGAGATGAAAAATATCCACAGCTTAACCCCTTTTTGGAGGGTGGAAAAAGGAAGTTTTCGCTCAGTTTATCGTCGAAAATTTTTTTCCATTTTGTCATTTTTACAATTTTAAATGAAAGCACAGAAGTGTAGTTATTGAACATTTATTTCGGACTATCAATGTTGACGTTCTCGACGACTCCGTGAAATTCTAAGAAATGGGTAATAGCTCAGAAACTTTAAAGCTAAATTAATTAAGCTGCTATCTGTCGTTTTGAGATGAGGTTATCGGAAAGTGAACGCATATCATTATTAATGATGCGTGGGTCCGGGGAGAATGTGAGATCTTACGAGGAGGTGGCAAGGATGTTTAATGCATCCAATCCGCATCGTGATCCAGTGTCAAAATCGACGGTTCAAAAAACAGTGAAACGATTTGAAGATACTGGAGCAGTGAAGGATCGCGAACGCAGTGGCAGGCCAAGAACGGCACCAAACGAAGATCAGAAGGTGGAAGTGTTGTAGCATTTCGTGGAAGACCCTCATATTTCTGTAAGGAGAGTGTCGCAAGCTCAAGGCATCAGCAAGACTTCAGTACATCGCATAATGCAGGAGGAAAAGTGGCACCCTTACAATACTACCCCCTCGAATCACCCCCCAGAGGGGTGTGGGTGGCTATCGCACAGCATGCCTAAATAGAGCTTTAAAAATAAAGAAAGACGTATTTTATACCATCTTGATCCGATGAGCTGTTCTCGAGATATTCAACCGTTTCCAAACTTTTGGGACACCCTGTATATAAATGTTGTATTTATGTGTATGGACACAAAAGCAAGTTTGCAACTAATGGAACATATAACAAATGTTTCGTTACTTGTAACTTAGACAGGATAACTGTACCAGCTCACCACACATCTTTATATGAGCAAAGTCCGTATTATATATGCCTCACCCTATATAATAAACTACCTACTTGTATTAGAGCTGTTAAACAGATTAAAGTATTTAAGAAAAAAGTTAAAGCGCTCTTAATTGAGAAGGCACACTACTCGATTAACGAATTTTTAAATGACTCATTCCTAGGCAGTAATTAAAATCTTATTATTTTATGTATTTTAATTTAGTTTATATTTCTGAGTTTGTCTGTTTTTGATGTATTTCTTTAACTATCTGTTTATTTTAGTTAACCACATTTGTATTTGTATACTTCTGTATAGATGCCTGCCTATTGTAATAAATGTTTTTATGTCCTGATGCAATAAATATATTATTATTATTACCTTGATTAACAATGTTTTATATGTCTTAGTTATCCATAAATTTCACAATGAAAATACAAACCAACATTAAATTAAACATTTATTTTACGATATTCACAATGTCAAATACTATTATAAAAAATAAATTATTAGACTTTATAAAAACACAAATAATAATGTTGGCGGAAAATTATAGCAGTCTAAATTAATGGAATTAGTTATTTTTGAATTAAAATCTGAAATCGATCGAATAGAAGTTGAAGTTTGAAGAAAATTAAGTTTACTAAATGGATATTTAATATTAGTTACAGAAACTAATCAATCAATCAAATTAAATATTTGCTTCCTGTATTTTTCCATAAAAGCATTCAATATTATACCCAAGAGTGTTATTCATTCCTTCATTAAGCATGAAGTAACATTTCGAGTTTAGAAAAGCCTGTAAATTTGATTGCAAAGCGAAGCGGAGCGACCAAACCAAATTTTCTCAACGAAAATTTCAAAGAACAAATGTTAATCGAATGATTATTTATTGAAATTAATTGTAATCTCGGCCATTCCATAAATAAGTGCACACTTTTTGGGTGTACATCAGGGATTTTAGCGAATTTCACATATATTATAAAGGCTATCAAGACATGGTTTTTGGTTGTTACTAGAGGTTAAACAAATTATTGTGTCAAAAGTTATAACAATATAAACTTTTAGTACACTTTTATTTTGAATTTAAAAATATCGTAAACCATTACTGATACAAAAAAATTATAGTTGACTTTTTTATGCTTAAATATTCAAAGTTTAAAATACATTATTTTTCAAAACGAAAAAGCTTTATTTAGATAGATTTGTTTTAATAAATAAAACAAATCTCAAAAAAATAATCAAATACTCATGTTTTAATTTTCTTGAAAGAAATGTATGATATACCCCAATCCTTCCTAAGAATATTTCCGTTTTCAAAAAGATGGACAGTTTAAAACTTTTTGAGATATGATTTGCTTGTGATGTTTTTGCTGTCAATTCGTAGTTGTGGAAGTTACAAAAGGATATTAATTGTTTCCAAACATATTTATGGTTTTTAAACGTGTTTGTTGGAATTGTTTTCTTTAATAATTTATCAATTTCTTGATCTGTGTTACTTCCGAAGCGATTCATTTTAAAATGAATGATTAAATATGGCACGACCGATTTACATACTCAATAAAAAAAATCGATAAGACGAATTCGAAAAGACGAATTTGGAAAGACGTATTTGAAAAGACGAATTTGGAAAGACACTGCGATAGCAAATGTTTCCACGGAAAGACTTTAATGACAACTAATCATAATCCGTTAATTAGATTTGAATGATATAATCGCAATAATTGATATTTTATATGAATACTGACGTTTTGGGTAAAAATTAGCATATTTTTGTTATGACTGACGTTTTCTATAAAACATTGATGTTAGTATATAAATATCACAATAGATGTTTAAAGTTATAAAGGAAATGTTCCATCATAATTGTCATTTTACATGGAAAACCGCTTTACTTAAAGAGCAGCTATGTTTTAAATAATAATTTAATTGTGTTCTTTAATATTCTCCAAAATGTTCGCGAGCACAAAGATACCATTTATGTATTTATGAGTTTTAATAAAATATAATATTTAATAAAAGCAATAAGTGAAAGCCACTAGAATTTTCAATTAGTTGAGTAGAATAATCTTCTATTTACGACATTATTTTCTAGACTTCCCATGAATAATGGAAGAATATAAACGAAATCGAAAATATATATAGACATATTGAAAATAACAGCGTCTTCCGAAATTCTAAAAAAAAAAAATATTACACGAGCATGGAACCGGTCAGCGTATGAATGTATTTATTGTGGTGGGCTCGGCGAGTGTGTTGACATGGAAGTCTGGTCCGGTGACAGCCCCATGGGGGACTCGAGGTCTCAAGGGGCCCCGTGTCCCATAAGGGGGCTCTCGCAGCACGTGACCCGGCGCCCTAATAAGTCACACCGCGCACGAACACGGGACTCTGGCGACAGCTTCTAATAACTGTCATAATTCATAACTATAAGAAGTATATACACACACACTCGCATAGTTAGCATTTTTATTTCCAACATCGCCGACGACGTTTTCGTATAATAAATCGATCCGATTTGTACCTCATAAAAATTCCCCTTTCGGATTCTTTGGATATTCTGTAACCCGACTTACGTTTCAATCATAACACACAGAAATATATTGGACTCTGTTAAAATGTTATGTTACAAAATTAACCTTTTTGATGTGTACATCTGTGCCTATCAAATATAAATAAATTTCTTTAAATATTACAGTTTTCAAATAAATTGAACGTATATTTTAAAATGTCAATCCAAAACATTATTGCAGCATCGTTTATATTTAATACCAAAAATGAATCCAGAAAGCAAATTTGGGGGGGGGGCATCTTTTAAAGACAGTTTTAAAATATAAGTTAAATTCTATAAATCAATTACTCGTTTGGAATTTTAAATTTTTGTATCCCAATTTTCACAGTTCTGAAGTTTTTGTAAAATTTTATGATGTGTTGGTTCTGACGATTTTATTTAATATACTAATAATTATTTATCATTTGTGGTTTTTGTCAAATATTGACATGCAGGATTTTTTTCTTTCAAGTACTTTCACGTATTCCATATAAACATTTGTAAAATTAATAAACATGTGATCAAACGTAAGCAGTATATTTTGGACTTATAGTCAATGTTTTATACGCGTGGCGCATGAAGTAAAATTTCTAGTTTAGAAAAACCTGAAAATTTGGTTGCTTAGCGAACCAAATAAAATGTACGAGCTTTTCTAAATTAGAAATGTTACTTCATGCGCCACCCGTATTAAACACTGAAAACACTGAAATATTGTGAACAAGTGAACTTCGCTAAAAATCAGTGGTTAGTATGCGTGGCGCATGAAGTAAAATTTCTAGTTTAGAAGAGCCTGAAAATTTGGTTTGGCTGCTCCGCTTCGCAGAACGACCAAACCAAATTTTCAGGCTTTTCTAAACTCGAAATTTTACTTCATGCTTAAACTGGGAGTGGAAAACACTCGCTTAAAGCTTAAAATTAAACTTTAAAAAAGGATACCAATGTTTGTAAATTAGCAGCATATAATTAGGATCTGTATATTCAAAAAACTCCATGTATTTTAGTCCATTAAAAGAGTTAAACTTGTATTACAGTTACAGAGTCATCGTTTCCACAATAAATCAAATTTTTTAAACCTATTTTATGTCAAAAAGATTTTTAAGGAATTCTTTATTTTTAAAACTGATAATTATAATTTCAAGCAAGATTTTTTAGTTTGCCCTAATGTAATATAATTATACTGATCTCTTAGTTAAATATTTCTAAGATTTTGAACTAATTTTGACACTGTATGATTTTTAAAACAGTATTATTCCACATGAAACTCCAATGATATTTATGAAATTCTTTACTTTGAAGTTTCAAGCCCTATCAAATTCTGACCATTTGAACTAATTTCGACAATAAGTAATTTTTTAATTAATTTTTTTCCCAAAATTCAATTGAGCTTATAAAAATATCTATTTAAAGCAATTAGTCATCATATATTTCGGTTTTCTATAAAATTCCAACTTATATTTAACTCATTAATGGCCAAGCAATTATAGAGTTAACCCTAAAAGTTGATTTTAGGTAAAATTCTGCTCATCTTTTATTGATTTCTATGAATAACTAATTGTATTACATACTCGACATTTTTCCATTAAAACTATATAATGTATACGCTGTGAGTTTTCAGGCATTCGTCGATTTTATAAAAGCGTCCAATTTAAAGTTTCGAACGAGTGTTTCCACTCCCAGATTAAGCATGAAGTAAAATTTCGAGTTTAGAAAAGCCTGAAAATTTGGTTTGGTCGCTTCGCGAAGCGGAGCGGCCAAACCAAATTTTCAGGCTTTTCTAAACTCGAAATTTTACTTCATGCGCCACGCGTATAAAACACTGTAATATTGTGAAGTTATAAATACACTGAAAACATTGATTTTTTTTCGATGGGTATTAATCGAAATATTTAGATAACAAAATATTTACATTTTTCTTCACACATCCTTAAGTTAGGACAAACAATACAATGTATCAAATTATCTTATTTAGTAATTTAATCAACAAACAATTAATAATGTTGTGTTATTAGTGCTTACCTTAAATATTTTTAAAATATTTTTTAATAAAAAATAACAAAAAGGACATATTAATTTTGAATGAAATCTCTATTCTGAACGTTGAACTTTTGTATTTACTCTAATGATGATTTTGGTCAGTTGCAATTTTGACAGTAAACATTAATAAACCAATAACAAGCTGTTTTTTTGTTTCATATTTATTTATTAAGAAGTGGCAAAACGTTCCGAATGCTTATAATTCGAAACTTGTTGCCTCTTCTGTTTTAGAGATTTGATCGTATAATTTTAAAACCAGTTACCAAAGGGCAAGATATTAAAACAAAAATTCAAGAACAATAAACAAAAATTCGAAAGGTAAATGGAATACACTTGTAAATAAAACACTTTTTACTACAACGCCTACAACACCAAACAGTAAATGGAATAGTAAATGGAAAAGATATCTAAGTATCTAATAACAAAAAGAAATGAAGTAAAAATAGAAGTCAAGAGAGCCAAACAAGAATCATGGACACAAGTTGGTAAGAAAATGACAAGTAATTACCGAGACAATAAAAAATTATTCTACGGAACACTAAAGCAACTGGGAAAGAAGACAGAAAATAATATGATGAATACAAAAGACAAAGAAGAAAACCTAATAACAGAAAAAGGTAAAATACTGGAAAGGTGGAGACAATATTTTGAAGAACTTACACAAGCACAGGAAGATACAACAGAAATACTAGAAGAAATAACAGATTAAATATATTAACGAAGAAGGTATAAAGCAGTTAACAATACTCATGAGTGACATCGTAAAGAATATAAAAGTGCCAAAAGAATGGAATACAAGAATATTATTACCAATATACAAGTCAGGAGACAAAAGAGACTGTAGAAATTATAGGGGAATAACACTATCAAGCGTCTCAGGAAAGAACCTAGCAAGAATAATGGAAAAAAGAATCAGAGACCAGATTAAAGCAATTATAGAAGAAACGCAATGCGGCCTTAGAAAAGGAAAAAGCACCCAAGACCTAATATTTACGTTAAGACAAGTCAGCGAAATACTGAAAAATAAGGGAAGGGAGATACATGTTTGTTTTATAGATCTGGAAAAGGCGTTCGCCGAGTGAGAAGAGAAGACATATGGAAACTGCAGAAAATAGAGGAATAGACACAAGGACGATAGAAGTAGTTAAAGCTATGTACAAATACAACAACATAGAAAGGCATTAACAAAAATAAATATGAAGGTAAATATAGACAAGACCAAAACAATAAAAATATCTAAAGAAAACAAATTACATACAATAACATTACATGGAAAACAGATCGAACAGGTAGAAAGTTACAAGTATATTGGAACAATAATAGAAAATAATGGGAAGATTAACAAAAAAATAAATGATAGACTGGGAAAAGCAGGAAAAATAAATGATGAGTGACGTTCTTTGGTACGAAGGAAATAACAAAAAACATAATAGCAGAAATAGTAAAGACAGTTATATGACCTACAATAATTTATAGTAGCGAAACATGGACCATGACAGAAAAACACAAAATGAAAATAAATACAATTGATATGAGATTCTTAAGGAAAATTGAAAATAAATCCAGAAGAGGTAGAATAAGAAATGAGACGTATAGACAAAACCTGCAGATAGATCCTATTAATGACACTATTGTAGAAGGACAACTAAGATAGTTCGGACATATGTGCCGCATGATAGAGAATAGAATAGCAAGAAGAATATATGAAACAAGAGTGCAAGGAAGAAATGATCAGGGAAGGCCGAGAAAAACATGGAATGACAGGATCAGAGAAGAAGCGGAAAGAAATTATATAGACATAGAAAACATGAAGAGACAAATATAGAAACAGACACTAAATAAAACTTCTTACACCTAACGATAGAAAGGAAAAAGATTTAAAAAAAACCAAGGGCAATTATTGACAGAATAAAACACAGTCATGTGTAACGTACACTTTACCTATTTTTACGATATTTATGATTTTCATCTTTTTTTTTTCTTGATTTTCGTTTAAGTTAATGGTCTAAGAATTTCAACATATATAAATAATTTTTATTGCCAGTATAATATACAAAATACGTATAAAAAATAGATTAAAAAAATACAATGAGAAGAATAAAAAAATATTACTGGCAATCGCTATCGGCCAGCAGCCTTTCTGCCGAGGTTTTTTTTATTTTTTTTTTATTTTGGGGGAATGATGTAAATGAAATTATGATATCAATGTTGGTTATGGTATGTGATGAATTGAAAGACTGTTTGTGCGGGATTTTTGAATTTAGGGGAAATGTTCTCATTTCTGGGGGTGCAAAGTTGTGAAACGATTTGAAAATTGGAGAATTTTTTGGATATATCAAGGAGACGTTCGGTAATTGGAATAACTTTTGTTCGGTTGTAAAGGAAAATATTAGATGGATTATAAAGTGGATTAAGTGGATGACGAATTTTTGTAAGGGATCTCAGGCACGAACGTTCGCTGACTTGGATGTGTGAAGTGTGGGATTGGGAGAAGTGGAAAATAGGATGGATCCGTAGTCTAACATAGGCCTGCATATCATTTTGTAGATTTTTGTGGCGTTTGTGGTTGTGATGCCAAGATTTCTGTGTGTTAGACTACGGAAGTGTCTTGCTCTAGCAGTAATTTTGTTTTTAATTATGGCTGTGTGTTTTTTAAAATTAAGTTTTGAGTCGAGGGTGATTCCAAGGTATTTTATATGGAGAGCTGGGGAGATTGGCTCATGACAAATGGAGATGTTGACAGGAATGTTGTTGCGGCGGTAAGGAATAAGGAGTTGGGATTTGTTAGGATTTATTTTTATTCTCCATTTAGCAAACCAAAGCTCGAGGGAATCTATAAGCTGCTGCAGTGTTTGTAGTGCTTTGGGTAGGTTCTTTTCATGGGTTATTAGGGCTGTGTCATCGGCGTATTGCAGGACATAGGAAGCGGGATTAAAATACATGGGATTGGGTTGTATAGATCAATACAGAAAATGTTGTATAGGAGTGGCGAGAGAGGTGATCCTTACGGAACACCTTGTTCAAGAGTGAAGGTTTGTCATGTGGTATTTTGGATTTTTACTTTTAGTGATCTATTCATTAGGAAGGTATTTAGGATAAGAATTAGGTGTTTAGGTATGTTAAGGGAATGATATTTATACAGCAGACCTCGGTGCCATACCGAGTCAAAAGCCTTTTGGATATCTAGAAAGACAGCGGCGGATGAACGTCCTTCGAGGTGTGCAGTTTGTATGTTGGAAGTTAGGATAGAAAGTGGGAGAGTGGTGGATCTGTGGGAAAAAAATCCGAATTGGTAGTTTGGGATTAGATGTGATATATGGGAAATTATTTTTTGTTTGAGAAGGGATTCATAGAGTCAATGACGGGAAGAAGGGTGAAGGGTGAAGTACATTTTACTTGTACTCGGAACAGCTCTGACTGGTTATCTAACCAAGATAACTGGTTGTTATGTAATAAACTTAGGATTATGTTGGCGTTTTATTTTTTAATTTAAGTGAGATTTTAGATTGTTAACCTTAATTAGGTTAGATGACAAATTTTGCATTATTGTAACTGCTAAGTGGAATAGCTTGTATTTACATTGAATCTGAAAAATACATATTATTTTAGTTTAAATATATTATACAAGGTGGCGCAAAAGTTGTTACCCAATGTTCTTTGGCTGTAATTTTTTTTATGAATAAAACACTTTGGTTCTGCTTTGGACTGTGTTTATTTGATGTCTTAGTTTTTTCCATTAAGTCGAGAAAATGTTATCGACCAAGTGGCCGCCGGCAGAATTGATGATCATACGGGCCCGATTTGTGGCATTTTCCATCACTCTTGCCACAGCTTCTCGCGTTCTTGACGGATATTGTCTTGAAGGGTTTCAAGAGTCTAAGGCTTATTGACATAGACTCGCGACTTCAAGAAACCCCACAAAAAGAAGTCTGGAACGGGTAAATCGAGCGAATTTGCCGGCCAGTGCAAATCACCAAAACAAGAGATTAGGCAACCCGAAAATGCAATTATTGAATTATTCCGCGTTCTTGACTATTTAGCGATTCTGTTGTAGCTGTTTACTTCACAAATGTTCAAGCAGAACTAAAATTTGCCGCCATTTGCAAAAATTATAGCATCTTCCGATAGGGTGATGACTTTTGCGCCACCTAGTATTATTCATACAAGTTACCTTTATATGGAAATTAAATCACAATTTTCTGCATTTGGAAATACTGGTACTTGTAATTACAGATTTAATAAATAGGATCATAAATGCGCTAAATTATTATTCATTTCGTGTTTATTACATCAAAGCGAAAGTTGTAATCTAAAATGCATTTAAACACGTTGGCATTTTAATGACAGCCGTTGCGAATTCCCGACATCAACAACGGCAAAAGTGCTCTTCGAAAAAACGAAATAAAAAAAAGGAAGCAACAACACAACGAAACTCTCGGCTCGCGCACTTTTTTCGGTACGGACAGGGGTTTTACCTATTTGATGAAGTGGTAGGCTCGAGTCGTTGGTACCTATAATTACGGCGCGCGCGGAGCAGAGCCGTCGGGTTTTTTGGAGAGCAGTTCTCACGCTTTATCTCATAGAATTAGTCATATGGTAACCCAAATAATCCCGAGATTGAATTATATATTTTCCTCACCAAAGATTGTGTGGCGTATGTGTGTGTGTTTGTGTGTGAAGTGTACGTAATGGCGATCACGGTTTTCTAAAATAACGATTGCCCCCGAGAGACATCTGGGAATGCTCACGGTGCAATAACTTAAAAGGGGCAATTACCAACACTGCCTTCGGCGGCCACTTTTCAAAAATCGAATGGTGCTTTTTTCAACTTTTTTTCTGGTATGTGTGAATGGGTCGCGTTCTTGCCATACCAGGAATATTTTCAGTTGTAGGTGTGGGCTCGTTGGTAATTTATTAGTAATTACTTGTATAGTTTGGGTTTTTAATAAAAACTATCCCTGTGTGTAAAATATACCTGTGCATCATTTTAAAATCTTAACATCTTCTGAAAATCATCTTTATTTTTGTAATAAACACCATAATATTTTAAGTGAAATAAATATTATAAAAGCCTGGCATCCAGTTGGCAATTTAAAAGAGATATAAAGAGTGCATATGTGCAAATAAAGTGATAGTCGTGACACCAGCTGCGAATTCGTCATATAACACGTTCCCCACTATTGCTCTTCAGCATGCGAACGTATGAATAATGCCGTGATTTTTATTCGCGCATTTTATAGCCGCAAATATTACACATGCAACTGTTATGTATCTTTGCCGACTCGACTACTATATGTGAACATATCTCATCCCGAGTTATAAATTAAATTGTAATATCGGCCCCCAGGAGAAAACGACCGAAAAAAAAAAAAACACCCAGCGCCTTCAATTTACGAGATGGTATTTTGTAATAATATAATGGAATCACACTGAGTGCGGGAATCTTATTTTGTATCACGGTTCAACGTTTATGGTGAATCGAATTATAGTAACTAATATGGTTTTCATCTTGAACAAAATATAACTGGTCTTCATTTATTCGTTCTTTTGGTAGTTTTAAATAAATGGTTCTGATTTTTATAGAAATTGAATTTTCTAAAATGCCTGTTTAAAAAATAGTAGTCATCACTTTTTCTGATTTTGCAATTATGTATAGTGGCATGGCATTTAAAAAAATCTTTAATGATGATCATTTCAATTAACAACACTTTGAGTGCCAATAATTATTTAAATTATATACAGGGAATTTTTCTTTTAGGTAAACAGATGCATAAGCTGTAAATTTTCCGAAATCCGTTGTTTTTTTAACAGAGTTCAATTTGAAGCTTTAAATGAGTGTTTTCCACTCCCAGACTAAGCATGAAGTCAAATTTCGAGTTTAGAAAAGCCCCGTGAAAATTTGTCTCGGGGCTTTTCTAAACTTGAAATTTTACTTCATGCTTAGTCTGGGAGTGGAAAACACTTGTTCAAAGCTTCAAATTAGCTGAATTTGAAATACGTATACTCAAAAGAAAAACTCCCTGTATAATATAATATAGCATTCTATTCAAAATAAAGAAGTTGGTGTTGACTTCCGGTATAACTGGAAGTCAAATAATCATTGAAAAAAGCATACTTGATTACACGTGCATTTAAAACCTCATTAAGATACATTATTTAGAAGTACATACAGGGAGTTTTATGTAACACCGAACATTTTCATAACGAGAATTTTTTAAGTATATATAAGCATACGTTGTACATGCTCCGACGCTCGGTTTATTAAAAGATTTGAAGCTTTAAACGAGTGTTTTCCACTCCCAGGCTAAGCATGAAGTAAAATTTCGAGTTTAGAAAAGCCTGAAAATTTGGTTTGGTCGCTCCGCGCTTCCCGCTACGCGACCAAACCAAATTTTCAGGCTTTTCTAAACTCGAAATTTTACTTCATGCTTAGTCTGGGAGTGGAACACACTCATTTCAAGTTTCAAATTGGACTCTGTTAAAAACAACGAGTATCTAAAGATTTACGGCATATACGCTATAACTGGGACATGTATACTTGAAAGAAAAACTCCCTGTATGTACAAATTGAGGCATTAATTGCAATTGATTGGCTACAATTTTGAATGGTCATATAGGCAACTCAATTTACACACAACTTAAAAATTAAAGGTGTCAAATTGTATTCGATGCAAATGTTTAGTGTTACAAAAACCAACTTTCTTATTTTAAATTGAATGCTATATTTTTTGCTTCAAATTTGGACTCAACATACATTTCTGTAAATAAAAATCACAAATAACATAACCTATAAATATAACTGTTTTCGAAATATTTGACATTTAAAATAAATTAGTGCTTTTTCGTGATTCATTTCAAAATTCGTATATGCGAACAAAAGAAAAGCGAAGCGATTGAATGTTGGCTATAGAAAGCCAATACCCGAATGTATCTAATCGTGATTAATTTTTCGAATAATAGTATACAAAGTTTTCAAAATTTTCATACCATACCATTTTCATTGGTCAACTTTAAAAATTTAAATTTCATTTTTTTTAAATGGAACAACCTGTATACTTGCTTCAGCGTTTAAATAGTGGCATTTATTACCTCTTAACATCTTAACAATCAACAAATACATTTAGATTTATAGAACATACATTTTTTTATTAATTTGACAATTTAACAATATGACGTAAAATTGGCAAAGTTTTCAAATAATTTTGTCTTTCATTTTTTGGCAATTAATTTTCGGCACGCCTCTAGTAGTTTCGTTTAATTTAAATACAAACTTCATCTGCACTTAGAAATTATGAGTACAGTTCTACTCAATAAAAAGGCGTACAAATACTGTTTTACATTGTAAACGTTGATTATAATTCAAACGGTTTCTATAGTAATTAGTTTCAAATTTGATAACCTAACCTTAAATTCTGTTAAAATCAGGTTCAGTAGTTGTACGCTTTTTTGTTGAATAGAACTGTACATATAAAAAAAAATAAGATATTCGAAAGAATTAGTTAAGTTAGTGCAAAGATAATTTTTAACAAACTGAATGAAGTGCACAAACATTTTTCATTCACGTAGCGCCACGCGAACAAACCAAATTTTCACTCTTTTCTAAACTCGAAGTTATACTTCTACGCCACGCGTAGAAAACAATGATTTATTGTGAAATTTAAAATAATATACAAAAACATTTGTTCACGACAAACTTATAATATGTGCATTTAATTGCGTGGTCAGCATAAATGGGGTGCATTTAACACTCAAGTACATTAAACACGGGATTTGCGTGATAAATGTGTTTTTTAACACGAATATAAATAGTTGCCTAGTTAGTAACTAGCAGTAACAGCGCTGTGCTAGTCAAATCAGCTTCTTTTGTCTTACATTTGATCATGGTGCTGCTCCATCGACGCCATTTTGTTAAAGTATGAAGTAACGCGTCAACATCTCCTCCGTTCTCACTAGTTAAACCCGCGTAAAACGCGTTTGTAAACATAAATCATTCTCAAATCGGTTAAACAATTGTGCTTCTATCCGCCGCGAGTGTTTTTTTAAAGCGGAACCAACGTTAACACCGTAATAACTCCATCCAGATGGAAGAGTTTCTTTCTTGAACAAAGAGCGTGTTTCTATATAACTTAGGCGAAAGGGTAGACTGTGTGAGTATAATTTATTGTTGAACGATTGTTGATATTTGTGTTAAAGTGGAATTAACATAATTACACATTCAAATCAAAGTACCGCAATCTATCATCATTTATCTGCCAAATGATTATAAATCAAAACCAACAATTAAGACTGACGCGTATTTGATAAATATATATATAATAAATGTTGTGTTATATATTGTTGTCGTAAACAAAGTATAGTGTATAACTCGCATATAATGGCTATTAATCACTCGAACGACTTGCTCCAGCAAGCCTTCGGCTCGTTCCGCAAACCTCGTTCTCGTGATTAATAGCTATCATTATATGCTCATTGTACAATATACAATTTTTTATCAGAGGCTACTTTTACGTATATTTATTTATTATTGTCATATTCTTTAACCACTGGATGTACTGAGTACTTTGTACTTATATAACTAGTTAATTAACTGTTACGTTCTTGCACTTGGTACTCAAGTACATTTTGTGTAGAGTACTTGTACTCATTTCTCTAGTACATTTTACCTATACTCGGAACAGCTCTAATATGGGGTCATGGGCCAATTCAAATTTATAAAGTGGAGCATGGTAAAAAGAAGGTTGGAAAAAATGATGTGGAGTATTGACCCTTGCTGAACCTATTATCTATTAACTTACAGTAATTTGTCACAAATATTCTTTAAGAATATTTAGATTTTTGAATAAATTTCTGCAATCTGTTACTTTCGTAAAAAAAAACGGAAAAACAAAATCGAAACGAAACAAAAGAGCAATTTACCACACGTCTAAGATAACCATATATAACATCAACAAGTGAATCCTTTTCCATGTCGGGAGATCAGAAAGTTATGAAACGCGATAGCCTTTTTGTCGAGCGGACGAAACGAAAATATGTAAAATACAGGAATAAATAATCCCCGTTGACAATATTATAAATACGGTGTGGCTTCGAACAGAAGCGTTGTCACCGTGACAAATTGTATCGCACGTAGGGAGAGGACTTCATGACCGCATGAAATATTCATTATGGAACATCACAAAACCTACATGAATATTTAATACAAATAAATAAGACGTTTTTTCCCGTCTGTCTTTCGTATAGGCGAGAGTGCCTTACTTGACAAAACAAATTATTTCCAATGTCGCCGCATTCATAATGTTTATGGCGCGGTCGGACAAATTGTCACACATAATATGGGCATTAATCTCTTCGATTGCGTTTTGTAAATACGTACATGCAATTAAATTGGATTTAATTTATAATAAAAGTCAAAACTTCTCAGTTCTCATTTGACTTCATACGCATACTAAAAAGCTTGCTAGGCTGTTATTTGGCTTGATGTTCATGCTAATTTTACATAAAGAGGGATCAAAAAACACTTATTTTTACACACACGAATATTAATCACTTAAAATTGAATGGGCTTTAAATGAGTGTATTAATTAATTCATTATTTATTAACTGTTATTTATTAAGTTTGGCAGTGTGTTTTGATAGATGCTCATTTCATAACACATTTTTCCTGAAAAAAAAACAATAGTTCTTGTTTTCGAACATCATATACCTATAATTTCAGAATGAAAAATATAATAAAATCATGAAAATTCTTATATTTTGTCGATTTTCATCAAAACAAAAATATAAAAAGAAATTAATTTCATAGTTTTTGGTAAAATAAATCACGATTTTTAGATACATTTTTTCATTAAACAAAAATCTAAGATAACTCAGTAATCTTACAAACATACAGCGGCGTAACCAGGATTTCGTCTTGGTTAAAAAAAAAGTAAGTGAAATTATGCATTTATTGAATTGAAAAATTGTAAAGGGTTGAAGAATTTTATCAAAAATTCATCAAAATCTTATAAATTCATAAAAATCTATTCGTATTCGATTTACTCCTCTTTATTCCAATTCACCAAATTTACTGCGAATACTCGAATATTATGAAATATAGCCAGAAGAAGTTGAAACAGAAATCGTCGAATTATAACCATTAAAAATATCAATTTCTTAACACTTTTTTTGTTTAATTTGTGTTATTAATAAGATAAATAAAGTGTTTTAAAAATACCGCACTAGTGTTTATTACGCCTGGCTCATGAAATATTGTAAATATTTCGAGTTTAGAAAAGCCTCAAAAGTAATGTTTACTTTTAAAACGTCAATATTTTCAATTTATGTCTATATCATAAATATATTGTAATTTTTTGTCAATTATTTTTAAATATTAGATTCTTCTTTAATATTGTCGACATTATTATATGTATCGTAAAATATAAATTTTGAACAAAAATTCCGTTCTCTTTTATGTCATAACATACCATCAATAATGACAACGTAAGACATGATAACAAGAATAATGATAACTTAAGATTCTAGTTTGACAGTTGACAGTGCTGTTATTTCACTTTAAAACGTCAATTTATATCGTTACGTATCTTATTAGCTAGGCTAGATATATTTTGGTCAGTTGGGTCAGATTACTTGCCAATCCAACAAGATTAGATTTGGTTAGATATATATATATATATATATATATATATATATATATATATATATATATATATATATTTATAATAGACTGATTGTACAACCGTCACTAATGTTAGTATATTAGTGTGTTATCTAACTTAACCTAACCGTTTTCTCATGGTAGACGATATGAACTGTCATATTATTGACAGTATTGACGTTTTATGCTAAAAATAACACTCGGTATCTAACCAAATAATAGTGATTGTTGTCTAACGTAATCATACGATATCTAAGCTAACCTAACACACGAATGTTCTGTATTCATTACTGGAAATGAATGTATTATTTTTACTTACTAATGGCACATGATTAAAATGTTTTATATGTTTAAGAGTTTTAACAGTTTACGTTAAAAGTGATACTCGGTCTATCAGCTAACATTAGTGACTGTTATCTAGTTCAATCATACGATATTTAACCCAACCGAACCTAACCAAGAAACTAACTTATGCCTACATGCGATATAATATTTATAAAGTTTATGACAATTTAGACATTTTACTTTAAAAATCACACTCAATATAAAATATCGACGTTTAACAATAGGCTAGCACGAGACATCGATGACGACAATTAAGTCAATTACGACAGTTTACGGTATTAGTTAACTATTAATGTTGACGTCGTTAATGACACGTTTTGACAGTTTATATTGTTTGAACGATGTTTATTGACAAATTTGACGATAGACATGGTAATCGATCGACTTTCATCGATGTCATAAACATGTCACCTTTGTCATAAACTGTTTTGACAGTTCAAGCGAAATTTACTCAAGCTCATTTCGTGGTCTATAAAGTGTTCATTTAATTCAGGCTCTGTACAGGATTTTCGACACTTTTTCCGAACTTTGTTATCAATTTATTAATGGTTTAAATTTTGAATGCACTTTATAAATAGCAAATATATTTGAGTTACTTGTTTATAAAATTTTGAGCCAAAATTTAATTTTCATTTTCTTTCATTTAAAAAATGCACATTTACATTATTTTTTAAATCGCACACCGAACATTAAATTTTAATAATCAGTAATAAAAATTTAAATATCTTCCTAAGTTATAGACAAACTAAGGGAGATATTTAAATGTAAGTCCTTTAATGGCTTTTTTAAAATTGTAAAAATTCAGTACGTTTATGTATTATTTTAAAATTGATTTTGTTTCAAATTAAATGCAGTTTAAGAAATAATATTAAGTTTATCATATAATGAAGTATTGTAATTTATTATGTTTAATCCTGAGTTTCTACTTTTTTAAGTATGGCCATAGGGATTTACATGGTAAAAATTGTACCCCATGTTAACTTTTGTTGTCGTACAAATTTGAAACAATTTTTTATTTTTATCAATAAATCAAACATTTTTTTACGAAACACAGATAAATAAGCCAAAAACTTCACGTTCTGGAAAATGACAAGTAATTGTTATAAAATCGCACGAACGTTTGTTATCGCACGAACCATGTAAATTGTGTATGTTCAGATTTCCGTTCGAGCATTATTTTATTTATTCTTTATTAGTGCTGATACAAAAAGATGTTTACACTCGTAAATAGTAATACAATAATGTATAATAATAGTAATAACAATAAAATAAGGTATTTAGTTAAATCACTGTAACATTTCGCCAAAGTGGATTGGTAGGTATAACGATCCCCATTTGTTTAGAAAAGGTTTTGGTGACAAAGCTTGTGAAGATATGTAGGGTGCAAGTTGAAATAGTAATGAAATATCGAGACACAACAGATTAAGAACTTAATTGTACGAATATTTGTAAAAGTAAAATAACAGCACGACAGATTAAAAGCATTAGAATAGTAAATAATAATGACTAGAATTTAATATAAGGTTAAAATGTTAAAAAATGTAGTTATAAAAGTAAAATAACAATCACAACACATTAAAAGCATTTAATAGTTGGTAGTAAAATTTGTTTGTCAAAGAATAGAGAGTTACAACAGATTAAATAGTAAGTAACTAGTGTTTTAAATATCACAGAATGGTTTATCACAGCACATATATTCGTCCCATGAGTAGAATGCTTCCTGTATAAGGTAGTTCTTTAAAGTTATTTTTAAGATATTGATAGGCAACAATCGTACCGTATTTGGTAGTTTATTAAAGAATCGTATACAGTAGTATTTAGTGCCTGTTTGCACTGTTTGTAGTCTGATGTGCTCTTGATAGATATCTGTTTTGGAACGAGTATTGTGAGTATGATGATCATGATTGGGGTACAAGTTCAAGTTTTTCCGTATGTGTATGAGACACTCCAGGATGTTTATACAGGGTAGTGTTAATATTCGAAGTCTAATAAATAAACTTTTACAGTCATCGGTATACTTTAGACCTGCAACAATCCTGATAGCTTGGCGTTGTAGGGAGAATATCCTATGCCTGGAGGCAGAATGACCCCATACAATTATGCCGTACCTTATGTGTGATTCACATAAAGCTAAATAAGCTGACCGTAAAGCTTTGCCTACAGGGTTGTGCGTTAACATACGAAGACAATAAATATTTCTGGACAGTTTCTTTGCCAAGTTTTCACCGTGTGTATCCCACCTTAGTTTTGGATCTAAGTAGATACCAAGAAACTTAGCATTATCGTCAAGTGCAATATCACTTTTATTTAGAGTGAATAAGATCTTCTTGGTTTTATGTTCGTTTAAAATTAGTTTATTTGAATTGCACCAATTTGTGACTTGGTTTAGGGTAGACACTCCACTGTCCATAATGTCATTTATCGAGTTCGCAGTATCAAGTACAGTGGTATCGTCCGCGAATAACACTACCCTGGAGTTTACATGATCTGGAATGTCATTTATGAATATGAGGAATAATATTGGTCCCAGGACTGATCCTTGTGGAACCCCGATTGTGACTGGGAGGGGATCTGATATTTTTATTGTCAAATTGATTATTATAAGATAATATTTTTTAAATGTTCTTTTACAGAGATATGTATTACAAACAAATATTATTTTAGTTACTTAGCCATTAAAAATATATTATTTAGCTTGGTTTTTCTGAAAACTTCAGTAGGAATTAAAATTTTGTTGAACAAGTGCTGGATTAAATGTTAAATTAAATTTGGACAAAAATGTTCGATTTGAGAGAATTTTCATGGTGAAAATATCTAATCATTTAACATTCAAAATTACTTTAATACTCATCAAAGATATAATGTTAAATATCTCAGCTGATTTTTCTGTAATTTTGAGCTTAAGTTGAATAAAATATGCCAATGTTTAAAGATATTTGATTTTGAACGGTCGTGAAAATTCAATAATCTGTTGAATTATTACAAAACCGACAGGTTTTGTTTAAAATGGCCCGCTTTTAAAAAATATTTAAATATTTCGCATGGTTTTTTTTTTAGTTTTTATCCAATAAAAATGTACACATTTCATGAAATATTGTTTGATAATTCTAAATATTGTTAATTTATTTCTTACAGCCTTTTTAATAGACTTGCCGTTATAGTTTAATGCCAGTGAATTTCTATCAAACCTGTACAAACACGATACTAAAATTTCGTGTTAATAGAACAAAATCTATATGCTATTAGTTAGTTTTCATGTGTTCCAACTTCACTCTAATTAAATTTAAAGTAACTTAAAGGCTATGTTACACTCTGCTTATGTTTTTAAAAATGTATTCCATCTGATCAATTATGTAATTGAATTTTACTATTAACGAGTGCGTAGGGCTACGCGACCAAAGCAAATTTTCAGGCTTTTCTAAACTCGAAATGTTACTTTATGCGCCACGCGTATAAAACACTGAAGTTCAAAACATCCTGATCATTCAAAATATAGTGATTAGGTATATACATTTTTAAATCTTAGATAATTTACAAACCATTATATCTTAGATAATTCACTGTTTAAATAAATATATTTGCTCGATTCTTATGTATTTTCTATTAATTTTCAATTGGCTTCCTTGAAAAGCGCATTGCCCCCCTAGGGGCATAGGCCCCATGTTGGGAACCACTGCTCCAAACATACCGAGTCATAAAATATTTCTGTATTAATCATTTTTCTTCCTATTTTTATTGAAAACTAAAAGGTTTTTTATCTAAAGGTCTAATTGGTACATACATGTATATTGAATTAGGTATACCTTTAACCCAAAGTAATAATGAAATTATCGGAAAAAAAGGTAACCCCGAAAAGTTCACACACACACGATCCCCAGATCGTGCACCCACAACATCACAACCAACGAAAGAAAGAAAAAAAAAAGACAAATACGTCTGGCACGGACTGGCCATGCTTACCTTCAATTATTAATTATACATAGCCGGATGGAAAGAAAGAGGAGAGAAAAAAAACGAAGCCCTAAATACTTAATAAGCGGCGCATACGAGTAGAGCGGAGAGAAAAAAAGGAACGTGTTGTTATAGTACGTGCCGGCATTCCAGGTATTTTCCCTCGGCATTCCCGAAACTCTCCATCACGACCTACCTCATGCGCATACCTGGATACCTACGGACGTACCGGGTCTATCGATTAAACACCTCATCATCATATCCAACATTGTTCGCGACCATAACGATCGATCTCCATTCTAAGTTGTAGGAGGAGATACCAGATGCAGATACCATCTACAAGTTGTAATGCTTCGTGATTGTTATTGCCATTGCCAACAACTAGTGATACAAAGACATGCTGTTAAATTGTTATTAATTATTGGTTTACGATTTAATGTATTACATACACAGACATTTCTGAGTACTTGATACAAAAAATGTGAGTATTTACATACCCTAAATCAGTGGTGGGGAAACTTTTTTTAAGACGGGCCATTTTTAATAACCAGACAATCGTAGCGGGCCAAAGAATTATGCTTAATCGTTAAAAAATTTATGTGTTCTATAAACATATACATATATTATTACATACACTTATTATTTTAATAGTAAAAAAGCGAAAGGTAAGAAAATTATAAGCACAAAATATAAAATGAATTTAGTGTAGTTCTTGATGTGAAGTATTATCACTTTATTTTCTGGTGTCATTACTGGTTGATGGTGCATGAGAAAAATGAAATTGAGACTGTTTCATCAAAATTTCATTATAGTCCGGTTCCATTTGCGAAGCTGAAATTCTTAAAACTGATGAAAGGTGCTCATCTGTAATTCTGTTTCTTAAAGAAGTTTTCCAAAGCTTCATTGTTGAAAAGATTTGTTCGCATAGATAAGATCAGCCGAACATTGTCATTATCTTCATTGCATGAGTAATTAGATTTATGAAATTATCTGGACTTAAATTTTTATAAAATTCTAGTAATGGTACTGTATGAAAAGTTTGTTTCAGGAGAGTATTACAGTTCAGTTCTATTAACTCAAGTTGAAATTTTGCATCAACTTCTTCGTAATTAACATTGAATGGGGTCGCAAAAATACTAAACTCTGGTTCCATTTTTCTAAAGTCCTGAAATCTCCTTTCAAATTCTGAAGATAGTTTTCTCAAATTAATTTCGTATTTTTTAATCTTATTGTTTGATATGGTGAATTTTAAAGATTGTATTCTTGGAAAATGAGAAAAATCAGATTTAGAGATCTGATTGGCAAATAATAATAATTGTAATTTGAAACTTTTCAGGTATTGCCAAATATCGTGAAGAAACTGATTTTTCCCTTGCAATTTGAGATTAAGTTTATTCATGTGTACGAGGAGGTCTGTGAAAAAAGCGAAATCAGAAAGCCACGTTTCATTTTCTAAGACGTCAAATTGATTATAAATGTCTTTATCAAGAAGAAAATTCACAATATCGTCTTTTAAATCCCAAATTCTTTCAAATACTTTTCCAGCACTTAACCAACGAACTTTTGAATAATACAGGATATCGGAATGCTCAGCATGTACGGACTCCAAAAACTGTTGAAACTGGCGATGTAATAATCCTCTGGAACGAATCATATTTACAAGTTTTACAACAATATTAAGTATATGGTCAATATCTAAAGCCGATTTACAGAGAGCATCCTGATGTATAAGGCAATGCAAAAAAACAACATTATTTTCCGGATACTTAGAATTAAATTTCCCAACAAATCCTTGATTGATTCCAACCATATAAGGAGCACCATCTGTAGTTACATTACATAACTTATCAATAGGTAAACGAAGTTTATCGATGCACTTTTCAAATTCACAAAATATATCGGCACCAGTCGTTGTTCCTTTCATTGACTGCAGCCCTGCAAGTTATTCTGTAATTTCAAAGTGGGCATTGATTCCTTTTACAAATATGAGTAACTGCGCAGTATCGCTGATATCTGTACTTTCATCCATGGTAATTGAATAAAAAATAAATTTTTGAGTTTTTGTAGTCAGTTGTGAAATTAGATTTTTATCAATATTTTCAATTCTCTCGGTGATTGTTCTTCTTGAGAGAGACAGTGATTGAAAATAATTTTTATTTTCAGGGCACATAATATCACACACATCTATCATGCACTGCTTTATAAATTCACCATCTGAAAATGCTTTATTAGATTTAGCAATATTATAAGCCAACACATAACTGGCTTTCGTAGCGCATCTTTGAGAATGATTAGCTCTCTGCAATAATTGTTGTTGACTTGATACATTTTTTATTAAATCTTTCGATTTAATTTTTTTCACCTCTTCACTTAACGATGAGTAGGAGTGGTTTTCATGTTTGTTCTTGAAATGGCGTTGAATGTTATATTCTTTTAAAACTGCAACAGTTGTATTGCAAAGTAAGCACACAGGTTTTTCTTTAAATAAAGTAAAGAAATATTTCCACGTCCATTCTTCTTTAAAAACTCGACATTCTGAATCCACTTTTCTTTTTTTAACATCCATTTTAGACGTTACCTACTACGTAGAACAACACACAGAAACGCAATTGACGAAAGCTTACTGCTAACTAATGCTCTTGCGCGGGTGTTTGTTGAGGCAGTGGGAGTTTCGGGGATTACACAAACAATTACTCGAGTCACAGCGGGTCGTTGCAGATGACTGACTAAGTCGCTAACTAACTGATCTTCGGGCGGCCTCGCTTGTATTTATACCTACCTGCAAGGATTGTTCGGGAATTGGATTTTTCCGGTTCTTTCGAGATAACAAGTTTCGAGCGAAGATGAGTCATCTGTTTAGGTCGGATGGATTTGTCCAGAATACTATTGTATTTTGAATATCGCCGCAGGTAGTTTTTATGCGGGTCGTCACATTACGAAGTAAGAACGCGTTCAAACATTCTCACGACGGAACTCTTAAACGGGCCGGATTAAACCTTTCCGCGGGCCGGACTTGGCCCGCGGGCCGTAGTTTCCCCATCACTGCCCTAAATCAAATTGCACCAATCGCTCGAATTTTGAAATATTCAAATAAACTTGTATAATTTATTAACGTGAGATCAAACGATCAAACAGGGGTGTCCAACTTTTTACCTTCGTTGGGCCACATCCGCCAAAGACGAGTTGCCTTAGGACACATTAAATGAAAAGCAAAATAAAAACTGTTCACATATTTCCACTTATAATACATAAATAGGGAAAAAAGCAAATATTTCTAATTAACGATAAAAATTGTTGATTGCAGAGTAAATATTTTATTCCGTGTTATTCTAATTAAAAATATACGAATGTATTTATGAACTTCACTTTAAATCAGTGATTTATACGCCTGGCGCATGAAGTAAAATTTCGAGTTTAGAAAAGCCCCGTGAAAATTTGTCTCTGGTCGCTACGCGACCCTCGACAAATTTTCTACGCGGGGCTTTTCTAAACTCGAAATTTTACTTCATGCTTAGTCTGGAAGTGGAAACCCTTGTTTTAGGTAAATCATTAAACTCTATTAATTTTGCATACATTTAATAACTTTTACCCGCAAAACAACGGTATAGTGATTTGCAGGAAAATTATCGGTAAACTAGTTTAGAATCACAAATTTATCGAATTAAGTTTAAAGTTGACAAATATTCATAAGGTAATAAAGATTTACAAATTTCAACACCTGTAATATATCTGCTCAATATTTAATAAAAAGACGTGTAAAAATCTATTCAACATTAGATAATAAACAGAAATATTTATGAAATGCATTAAAACTTTCTTTAAGAAAAACAAAATCAATTGATTGATAGTTAAAACAGCTCAAAGTTGACTAAAATTTGAAAAAAAAAACATAAATCAGTATTTTATCTAAAGTTTACCAATAATTGAATGTCAAATTTTATTGTAATTACCGAACGTGGTTAAAAAATTAATTAGTTTATTTTTATCTAGGAAACAACAAACTCAATCAATTGGAAATAAACTTACAAACCCTGAATGATTAGTAAACATTAACAATATATAAATATTTATTTTCTTGAATTAAAAAAACAACCAACATTCAGATTTATATATATAATCTATTTTTAAAATATGACCAATCAAATTTGACATTTCGAAAATTTTTTTGGTGCTCTGTATTTTAGGTTTGGACAAGATTAATTACATGTTATGTTGTAAACCAACTTTTAATTTGTAGGTTATGTGAAGGAAAATCTGACAGTAATATGGCAACTCAATTAAATCATAAAATAGATAATTCATTAAACAAAGATTAAGAATACAAATGTACCTATCCCGCCTAAAATGATTCGTATCTACTGCCAATTTAATAAAGTCTCTTTGAGGATCAGGTAAATGCTTCTTGCCCAGGAAGTGATTGGCTGATTATATTCCATGTGTTAGATGTTTGATGAAGATATAGTTCTGGGTGACAATGTACTATTAAATGTTGCCCCCTGCTTTGGGATTGGTACCAATTAATCATCAGTAGACTTATTACTATAGCTTGATCAGTACTAATTGCAGAATTAGATTCTGTATCCGATTCTAATCTAATCGTGCCCATAAGTTTAGTCCAATCTTCATTTATTAATGTGTTGCAGTGATGTATATTTTTCTTCCAAATTTCTGCTGAACACATAGCAAGTGATTCTCTCCATACGTCTTGAACATTCGTTCTTGAGAAAGGTCTTGAATTTACGTTTTTGTTGTTAAAGTTCTTAGACTGTCCCCATGCCAATTCAATAGGATTATATTGACAGTGGTAAGAAGGGAATCTTAAAATTTTATGTCTATGTCTGTTAGTAGAGTGTCTATCACATATTTTTTGTCTTGTCGGAATGGTTCAATAAGATTATAGAGTTGTTTTTTAGTCATTGTTCTGTCATATGTTATATCATGGTGAGTCAGCCACTCCTGCATTTTAATCTTCTTAGAAGCACATTTTGGTGCCTTATCCAAGACCATAGAATGGTAGAGAGCATTCTCCATTATCACCAAATATTTTTCATTGAATTGATTTAAAGCATCAAGTAGCTGACTCTCTGTCCATTTTAAAAATACTTGACCGTTCATAGTTTTGTGGTAGCCTCTGTCATTGTTGCTTGAATCCAGTAATAAAGAACACCCCGGTAAGAATCCTGAATCAGAACCTGCATTTATAAATAGTAAAAAAAGTCTCCTCAAGAATAACAAAATTTAGTTTGTTTTCTGCTATTAATGTTTCTCTTATTAATAATTTGGTAATTATATTCTAGCCCATACTTTTCAAAATATTGTATAATGTTGTCCAAAATTCTGCCAATTCGAGTTGTTGTTTTGCCTAATTTAGTAAATTATTTAAATTAAAATATTTGCTTCCTGAATTGTAATCCCAAATTTGTTTATGTAAATCTTTTTTTAATTGGTAGCTCCAGAGTTCCTCATTTTTCTTATTATTTCGTCGGTTTGTGGTTGATACGTTTTCGTATTCAGTCTTCAAGATTTTATGTATTTCACTTTTAAAAACATAATAAACAATTCATCTTTGTATAATAATCACTAATTAAATAAGAGGTACTTGGGTGCCACCGAGTTAACAATGTCCGTCTTCTTTATTATCTGCCTATTCACATGTTAAAATTTTGAATAAGTTCTAAATATGTGTTGTTTAGTTGCAACTTGTAACGTTTTCTTTTTTAAAAGTCACTACATCGTGGCAGTTTATTTAACAAATTATGATTTATTTGTCACATTGATAATCACTTACCAATATCTCAAAATTTGAAGTTTAAAATGCCCTGTTGTTAAAGCAGGACTGCAACTATTTGCAGTAAATACACCCAAAGTTTGGTTAAATAAAAAAAAACAAAGTATAGGTATGCAATTTATAAAAATAGAAATAAATCAAAATTGTCTTAGTTTAATTTGAAACAACTCAATTAATTGGATAATTAAATTGCAAAAGCTCCAAGTTGACTTAATGCAGAATATCAATATTTTACTTAATTATTCGCATAAGAATGTAAAGTCAATCGTTATCGATTTTACTAACAGAAATAGCTATGATTTATTTATGTTTTAGTTTAAGAAAAAAAAAAATCAATTAATTCCAAATAAAATTAAAAAATTCAAAGATGACAAATTTTGCAAAGCACAGAAAATCAATATTTCATTTAAGAAACAATGAGAAGGCATTTTTTATGAAATTAAAATAAAGTGTTGATTAATACGAGAAGAAGCTTAAAGTTGACTAAACATTTTTAAATCAGAGAAAATTTGTGTATTTTTTTATAGATTTTATGAAAATAACTATACATTGGCATAATTAACAACAATTGTTGATAATTGAAAAAAAATCATCACTATTACGTATCTGATGCTTTAAAGATTAAAAACATGGAAATAATAAAAAAAAATGAAATATACAGGATGAAAATTTTATTGTGACAAAAATTCTGTTTTCTTGTATTGAACTAAACATTAAAACAACTGGAAAATTAGAGAAAAATTAAGATTATTTTGTAGAAAATATCAGCATTAGAAAACAAATAATTGATTTTTGTAACAACAGAACTATACAGGGTGGTTGTTTTTCGATGATATTATAGGGTATATGCTAAACGGTACGAGATACAAAATAACTAAGATATGTGTCTCGTTTCCTTTTTTAGTGTTTAGTTTAATGGCGCAATCAGATCTACACTAACTACATTGGTTTAGAAGATACAGGGTGATTCTCAAAATCTGCCGATTTTTATTATCTCTTATGACTCGGTTATTTATGGAGATATAAACAAAATTTAAATACAAAAGTTTTATGACTTTTTACGTAGAATCTAGTGGCGTACTTAATAAATATAGATGTTTTAATTTTTGAGATATTATCAAAACTAGTATTTTCTTAAATGGGACACCCTGTATCTGAGTACCTCAAAAAATTGCATTTTTTCTTGTGATTGCAACAATATACAACACTCAATATTTCGTTTGTCCTAAATAGCCAAAATAACAAAACACAAAAAGAAATATTTTCTAGATGGCCATGCATTGAATTCTTTAAGCGTTTGTTTTTGTTTGCTTACATATCATAAAATGCAAGATTAATTACGTATTGGTTTTGATATTTTCGATTATACTTCTTCAAAAACGGAGTCTAAAATGAATATTTTTTAAAACTATGTAAAATTAAACACTTTAGGTCTTTATTTAGAATACCCTCAATATAGCCGTTATGAAAATAAAGCCACAGCTTTAGACCTATATTTTGAGCGTTATCCGGACCGACGACAGCCAGAAAAACAAATATTTCAAAGATTATATTACAATTTAAGTGAGTGTGGATCATTTGGAAAAGCAAGAGGTAAGACTTACAAAAAGGAAAATAAAGATCCGACGGCTAAAGATGGAGATATCAATCACATCCTGTTCGAATGTTCACTAAATGTATTAAATAATAATAACTTTTTCAGGGAACTCCATCAGTTAAATGTAGATTATCCAGTAAATGTAAATTATTTATTGAGTCTAAATAATATGGCTGTGTATGACTGTATTGTTAATTTTCTCCTAAAATCAAATATTAAAATTTAACTTTGAATTGGCTCCATCTTCTAACGAGTAAGAAGTCAAATAGATCATAAAAATTTAAGTGTTGTCCTATGTTGTGATTCCTTTGTGGTATAAACCCATTAACCGTGGTACACCTGTTTGTTGTTAAAGTCGCCTCTATATACCCCTCGGCGTGAAGAGTATCCCTTGTATATTCCCATTTATAGTAAGTTTTGATAGAGATACATATTAAATAGGCGTTAGTGGCTGAATGGTTAAACCTATGCCAAAAACAAAACAAAAAAAAACAAAAAAAGATCCGACGGTATCTAGCCGTAATATTGAGAAATATATTATTGGCACAAGTAAATTAAAAGTTTTCGCCAAAATTGGCAGTTAGTAAGTGCCCTACAATAAGGCCATTGTGTGCTGGAACACCGTCTTGTTGTAAATAAAGATTATTTCTTATAGCCAAGGGCATGTTATCCAACTCGATTGTAACACATTCTTCCAAAATTTGGATTTATCCTTCAGCATTCAAATTTTCGTTAAAAATCCTGTAGTTAAGGACTCTGTTTTGATAAAGTCACCCATACATGGAACCCAAACCGTCCTTGTTGCACCCTGGCGACCGTCTAATGAGGATTTATGTTTGACCAATATCGATTGTTCTGTCGATTAAAATTTACTTGAACTTAAATATATTTGAAATATTTTTTTTTCTGGCTGTCGTCGGTCCGGATAACGCTCAAAATATAAGTCTAAACCTGCGTCTTTATTTTCATTGCCCTCAATATAGCACCCAAAAGGATTAATTTTTGATAGTTTATAAAAATACTAATTTTAGACTGCTTTTCTAAAAAAAATATAATCGAAAATATTTCGTTAACAACGGAATATCAAAACCAATACGAAATTTATATTGACATGTAAACAAATAAAAACAAAACCTTACAGAATTCAAAGCATGGCCATCAAGAAAATATTTTTTTTGTATTTGGTATTTTAGCTATTTAGGACAAAACAAAATATCAAGTGTTACACATTGTTGTAATCCCAAGAAAAAATGCAATTTTTTGAGGTACTCAGATACAGGGTGTCCCATTTAAGAAAATACTAGTTTTTATAATATCTAAAAAATTAAAACATCTATATTTTTTTAAGTACACCACTGGATTCTACGTAATAAGTCATAAAACTTTTGTATTTAAATTTTGTTTGTATCTTCATAAATAACCGAGTCATAAGAGATAATAAAAACCGGCAGAATTTGAGAATCACGCTGTATCTTCTAAACCAATCTAGTTAGCGTAGATCTGATTGCGCCATTAAACTAAACACTAAAAAAGAGAACGGGCACATTTTAGTTTTTTTGTATCTCTTACCGTTTAGCCTATACCCTATAATATCAACGAAAAAAAAACACCCTGTACAAAATTAATCAAAAGTGCAATAAGTAGAAAACATTTTTTTTACTGTTTGGTTATTTTTTATAACTATGTTTGCTGTAGAAATTTATCTCTAACAGAAATTGATTATTTAAATAAATTCTGGTACTGGAGAAATTCGTTTCCTTGGCTAAAAGTTAGTGAGGGTTAGTGTTGTTAATTATAATTATCTTAATTTTTAATTTATTAATTATTGGCGTTGCATAAAATATTGTTTTAAACTAATTTTGAACTTATTATTGTCAGTGATTTGTGTGATTGATACCGGTAAGTTATTATTGTAACATTTAACGCCTGATACAAAAATACTATTTTTTAAGACATCAGCTGTGTTCGATTGAATTACTAAATTACTACGCCTACGTGTGCTGTAACCGTTAATTTTTTATATTTTTATTGTTTGATTTAATAATAATTCAAACATCCAACTAAAAAATATTTTAGCCAAACAGAAAATATTGTTTGCATTTTCAAAAAACAAAATCATTAAATAGAAACCAATTTGACTTACTTTTTTAATTCAAAAGATTAAATTAACCCCACAAATAAACTCGGAGTGTATCAATTGTGCTGTGTCGAGTGTAATAGCATAGTATATGTTGGACAAACAGGCCGTAACATTTAGGCCGATATTCGAGCATTTTCGCGCATTTAAAAATAATAAAAATTTAAGTACTTTCGCGAATTACGCATTGAAACTGAAACACTCGTTTTCTAAACTTAACGATCTTAAGATTTTGCATCAGAGTACTAAATCAGTGTACCAAATTAAATTATATTGAAGGAGTTGAAAATGTGCAACAATCTCTTAGCTTAACTATTAACCTACTTAATAAACAAACCGACATCCAGTAATCTCCACTTTTCAATTCCTTTTAATAATGTTCGCTGCATTGGTCAATGTAAATCGTACAATCATTGTGTGTCACTCTCTTGAAAATGATACTAAAAACTTGAGTAGGGTTCTTCTAATAAAAATATTTAGTGGTATTAACCCCTTAGGATCATTTAATTTACAAATTTTTGGCAAAAAAAATCTTTTTTTTTCCATAAATACTATACGTTAATGCAGTTTGAACTATTTATTATATTAAAACGTTTTCAGTGGCGTAACTTGTCCTACTTTTTAGCGAGAAAACCAATATTTTCTGACAAAATTATTTCTAATTGTAAATAACTATACAAATAAGGCAAACAAGCATTTATTTAGGGCATGAAATAACAAAAACATTACAAAACCTAGCTTCAAATTGAATATAAATGTCAAGAACATTATGTCAGTGCGTGAAAGGCACAGCTGCATTGATTGATAAATACAAAAAAAAGATGTAGACACTGAAAATGGACATGGAACCTGTGCATAGTAGTAATTATTTTCAGAACAATTATTTATTATGTAGTACAAGGGTTTTATTAATAAAATCCTTATAAAGTTTTATATAAAATTATTGACGACAATTCTGGGAGAAATATTGTTTTTTTCTTCGTTTTGTACCTTTCTCAAAAATTAACCATTAGTTTTGTTTTCGGAATATACAATTGTAGTAGATATTGTTTAGAAATTATTTGAATTTGAAACATTGCATAATTTTATGTCGTCACATCTGGCCGAACCTATAGACTTGTTGTTTAAGTCAATAATAGTGGTATTTTTGAATAAAATAGCCAACTAACCAAATAGAAATAAATCTCGATACAAATAAGATTGTCCGTGCTGGACAAACGCTTGCGAAAATTTGCTAGTATTCGTTGCCCGTGCTGCCCGATAAGGGATTAATAAACTCAGTCTATTTTTTCTATTTATTATCGGAAACACTTCCTTTATTTACAATTCTTTTTCTACGTCATTTATCAACAAATTTTCGATGAATGCCCGGTATTATAACACGTTTTATTCCCCAAATAAAATTTACTTTACGAATAAATTAATTTATTTCAAAGATTTCGGTATTATAAACACAAACTAACTTTATTTGGCTAATAAATCTCCTCAGTAAATTATTTGTTTGTTTTTCTATCAAGTCAATTTTATTCTCTAAATAATTTGACAGTTAAATGTCAAAAGTGCATTAAATTATTATAACTACTTTAGATTCTACTACACGTATTTATTAATTTCATTACGGTTATCATGTCTACCATATCATTCGTGTCAGATTTAAGTTCGCTCATAGTATCTTCCCTGACAGTGATTAATTTGAACCACAAGAAATTCTAAGGCGTCGAAGACCTAGAGTTTTTAAGTCGGAAGCAACCTGTTGACATACCCAGAAATTTTTATACATATGCATACGCTTCTTTTAAATTAGTTCCATTTGAAGCTTTAAACGAGTGCTTTCCACTCCTAGATTAAGCATGAAGTAAAATTTCGAGTTTAGAAAAGCATGGACATTTTAACTGTACAGGAATTTTTTTGTTAGTGGTCATATTTCGATGCATGCGTTGTAAAATTTGAGGCATTTATTGCTTTACATATATACGCTGCAAATTTTCAGACGTTCGTCGATTTTTTAAAAACGTTCAATATAAAGTTTCGAACGAGTATTTCCACTCCCAGACTAAGCATGAAGTAAAATTTCGAGTTTAGAAAAGCCTGAAAATTTGGTTTGGTCGCGTAGCGCGAAGCGCGGAGCGACCAAACCAAATTTTCAGGCTTTTCTAAACTCGAAATTTTACTTCATGCGCCACTCGTATTAAACACTGAAGACTCTGAAATATTGTGAACGAGTGAACTTCACTTGAAATCAGTGTCTTACACCCGTGGCGCATGAAGTAAAATTTCTAGTTTAGAAAAGCCTGAAAATTTGGTTTGGTCGCTCCGCGCTTCGCGCTACGCGACCAAACCAAATTTTCAGGCTTTTCTAAACTAGAAATTTTACTTCATGCTTAGCCTGGGAGTGGAAAACACTCGTTTAAGTCTATTATAGTTTCTAATAAGCAATTATAAGAAATTATACTAAATTTCCAATTTGATTAACAATTCAATTTGAAAGATTGACAATTCAATTTTTAAAATTGGTGGTTCTATCTATCGCCATAGCAAAAATGTAAAATTGCGGTCGGTAATCTACTAAATAAATTATTTCTAGAATTGCTATATATTATTTTACTACATAAATAAATTTACTCCACAAATATTTATCTAATGATTTATAAATCGTTTATAATACCGGGCATAAATGTATTAAAATTTTAAAAATATATCGCTGCTTTGCTTTGATAATAGCACAAGTGAAATTTGATAATTTTTCAGGAGGAGCCTGAAAAAGATTACAAGATACTTTAATTCAAATATTGAAATCTGTCTTCATTTGATTTATCTTATTATTTGCACATATATTTACTTGTGTCTCTCGAAGCTGTATTCACTAAATAAAACTGCATTGAAACAGAAATCACGTTCTTTTTTAACTGTTTTGTGTTGTAGGCGTTTACTTTGTGGTACATCTTAAAGACACTTTTAAATAAAACACTATTTACTTTGTTTAACCACTGTATTTCAAATACAGTGGTTAAACAAAGTAAAAAGTGTTTTATTTACAAGTTTTTTGTTTTTTAGTTGTCCCACTATCAAAGTTAAGCAGCGATATATCGTTATATCATTGTATAATATATTGCACCTCAAGATGTTAATAGCCAAAGATTTTTTCTTTAACAAACATAACTTCTTGTGTAATATTTTTGGCTCTATTCGCAATCCTGTTACAAGAACATTGAAATTAGATCCATTTCTGTTTGGTGGATTCGCCTGGCAGATAAATATATAAAATTGTGAGTGTTTAGTTATGAAATAGTTGAGTATGTGCGATTCCAGTGATACTTGCCTGACAAACATGCAAGTTCTAGGAAATCACACGAAGTGTAGTTATAGGCGTAACAAAGGGGGACAGACGTGCCCGCCCCCTTTTGAGTACTAAGAAATCATACATTTTTCCAATTGTTACAGGCAGATATGACCCAAAATATGAGAGTGTATGAAATTTTTAATGGAATATGAGAAACTAATTGTTTAATTGAAGTATGTCGAGTATTTAATCACTATGAAGTAAGTAAGGAATACAAATTTCTGACTTCACAATTTATTTGTATTCGTTAGATGTACAATCGGTGGACATAAAATGTTGGGATAAATCGAAATTAGATAATGTCAAACATCACCAAATTTATAGCGGTTAAGTCAGGTCAGGTGATCATTTTAAGTGACAATAAATAATTATTATTACATCTAGGGAAATATTAAGAGATCATTTCCCCAGGTTAGCTATTTACATCCCGGGTTGTAATCAACAGTTTTTTTTTATTAAAGCAATATGTTTCTGAAAATATCAAAATAATGCATTAATTTTTTAAATTAAGTAATAACGTTGCTAAGGTCCATCTTTGAAATTATCATTGTTGACTGGTCTCATGTGGGTCTGACTTTTTCACCGTCGTAATTTGAAATGCCATACGTGCTAACACGAGCAGCGAAAGCGCGTAAATGTTTGGATCCAGCCAAATCAAAATCTGCATATGAAAAACTGTATGTAGGTTTTCACGAATCTCCGAAGGAGCTAACATTTCGTGAACGGTGCTGATGCAAATATTTTACTGGCGTTTTTTGATGATTTGGTATGTTGTTATAATTTTTGTTATTTTTGCGATATGACTTGTTTATTCTATCCGAAGTCACAGAAATATCCACCAATTACGTTGTGGCCAAAATTATCAATGCTAAGATTAATGTTACATTTGAAAGAAAAAAATAATGTGAACGGTATCGAGAGAAACATTTATTGTCAATTTTTGAAAATTCATATTTTCCTTAGGAAATATGAACGTTTCATATTTTTTTTCTGAAATATCAGTATGTTATGACACATCGCACACTGGTCGAAATGCTCATTCTAGCTGAACATTTCGCCGAAAATCAACAGTTTAGAAAACAGATTTTTTTCTTGGAATATGAGCAGTTTATTGTCCAGAGGGTGCGCAGGTAAAGTCATAAACCCCTCCGACCTTTGGTCTAGTAGTTATCAGTACCCAAAGTGCACGCATCATTTACGTCGTTCAGTTGTGGATTTTACGCGCTCCAAACACCCAAGTATCTTTTTTTTACATTTGTGTTTCGTGAAAAATATAATTTAAAGATGAATATATATTCTAGTAGTATATATACAACATACTTTTAAATATTTTTCACATAACTTTACACAACATATAGATATATTAATTTAAATTAATTAAAGAATCCTATAGTAACATTTTGCAAAGTTAAACTTGAAAAAGGTTAAAGTATACATTCTTAGCCGTTCTTAGTAATGAATCTTTGTTTTTTATACAAAATAACTAATTAGTTCAATATATAAATGATATTTAGCTGCCCGTTTTTGCCCGTTTACAAGCAGTGATTTTTTTTAGGTAGTGTAACAATTTCTCGGAGAACATTATTCGATGTTTGGCGTGTTCAAAATACGCTAGAACAAAAAAATAAAGCAGTCTATCTCTTTGTGATTGACATTATGAATATTGAAATTGTATCGCACAATTGAAAATATAGATTTATTAATACATACAATAAATCATTTTCACAATTGACGATCAAAGGGCGATCCTCTCATAGAACAATTTTAAATTTTGAAAATAAATATTCTAAGTGGCTAAATGGAATGGATATGTTCTCTACTGAAGGTTTACCAAATGAGCCCCAATCTGGATGTTCTAGTGGTAAATCCAGAGGTTTCCCGACCGCTTACTATTCAAAAATTGAACACAGAGGTGTTAAAGTTATTAGTAGAACCAGAACAAGCATCTTTACCAGAGGATTCTGACTCCGAATAATTTCTGGCTTTGTTGACAAATTTTCACGGGGCTTTTTTAAACTCGACATTTTACTTCATGCGCCACGCGTATAAAACACTGATTTAAAGTAAAATTAAAAATGCACTGAAAATCAACCAAACTTCGATATTTTTTCATAATTGAATGTTTTCTTTCCTATCCATGCTATAAACCTATCCATGCTATAAACTGATTTCGTTGTTTTCTTGTAAAGAAACTTTAATTCCCTGTAGTCCTTCGGTCTCCGAAGACCATGATTGGTCCTTCGTGCTGTAGCCTTTGTAAAATGGTAATAAACAGTAATCTAGAGGGATCCTTCAATTTTAAACTCCTAAGAACGAATGTTGTCCACTCCCAGATTAAGCATGAAGTAAAATTTCCAGTTTAGATAAGCCCCGCGTAGAAAAATTGTCTCGGGTCGCGTAGCGACCCGAGACAAATTTTCACGGGGCTTTTCTAAACTCGAAATTTTACTTCATGCGCCACGCGTATAAACCACTGATTAACAGTAAAGTTAAAAATATATAACGCTTAGATGTGATGGTAATCAATATTTAGCAAAATATAGCGGAAAAAATGCAAGAATTACTTCACCCTATAGTGAAGGGTAAAATTATTTAATATTGAGTAATTAATATTTTTAATCAAATATTTTCTTCGGCTCCGAATAATTTAAAGTAGACTAAATCTTTATAGCGAAATGTTCAGCTAGAATGAGCGTTTCGACCAGTGTGCATCGTAACCAAAGCAATATTACTCATTAGATCGGAATTTTCTCCTTTGACACATGAAATGATAATTACCTGACACGTCCAAAGTTAGATACTCACATGAACGTTTCATATTTTTTTTGGGAAATATCATTATGTTATGACACATCATAACCAAGGCAATATTACTCATTATTGTATCAATCAGAAAAAAAATATGTAAATGAACGAAATTATCCGGATTTTCATTTTTGACACATCATTTGATATTTACCTAACAAGTCCAAAGTTTCATACACACTAAACTAATTTTTCGTGTCACTATATTTTATTTCCACCGGTGGTACATTCCGAGTGTTGCGCATTCATTATTAAAAAGTAATGATGTTATAACTAATAAAATACTCCTAACGAATAATAAAATTAATAACAAAACTAAAATCAATGTAAATATATAGGAAACCCACTCACACATTTAATTATATTCACAAGTTTTCATTTTCACAATTCAAACATAAACTCGCAGCTTTCAATAGTATGATAAAAATAACCGAACTAACACTAATATCGCGAATAGCAAATTGATTCGGTTACAACAAATTTACCATTAAAAGATTAATTAGTAAACACAAAAGATACCAAACAAAAACGCCGTCACAAATTTCACACTATTGAATGAAAGAATAACTAAAAATGTGTTAGGTTTACATACAACAAGAGAATTTATAACCAAGTTGTAAAGCTCTTGAATAAGTTCAGTCTGACTACTATATTCTACAAAAACACCAAATAGAGAACTGCTCGGCAATCATTTCATAAGAAAATGAAACTTAGACTCAGAAATGTATTCAATTGCGTGCAATGATTGTAGCAAATGTTATATAAGCCAAACTTAAAGGATTTTTTTTTAAATATTTAAGGAATATAAAGGATGTTTCACCTAAAACTCCCCAGACTAAATAACAAGAAACTAAAAATGTTAAATTGCGTATTCCCAATTCGACTGTGTTTTAATTGACAGCAATGTTTTAAGTTCCAATGGGAAATTGTTTTATCAGAATTTGATGTTAATTAGTCTCAATTTGAAGTTGAAAAGTTATAGCTTAAATATCAATTGCGTAGAATATGTTTCGAGCTAAGTAGAACTATTTTGTTTTTATTTTTATTAATATTTAAAAAATATGATATTTTGTATAAATATAAATAATTCAAATATTCGAATACTCAAATATAAATATTACAATCACTAAATTTTTTACTTTAAATCAGTGTTTTCTACGTCTAGTGCATGAAGTAAAATTTCGAGTTTAGAAAAGCCTAAAAATTTGGATTAGCCGGGCTTCGCTTCGCTTGCACCGACAAATCCAAATTTTCAGACATTTTTAAACTCGAAATTTTACATCATGCTTAATCATGGAGTACAAACACTTGTCAAAAGTTTCAAATTGAACTCTTTTTCGAGTTTTTTTTTGTTTGTCAATTATTTAAGATCAGATAATTTTTCATTTTACTTAAAATAAGGGTGCATATATTTCAAAGTTTTTTTTTTTAATTTCCACTGATTCAACATGGGCATCCACGGTGATGATGTATAGTGGTTCGGGTCTCGTGACGGAGGCCCCCTGGTGAGAAGATCCCGAGAGCAGTTGCGCCTAATTGGCGTACTCGGGCCGCTCTAATGACCAAAAATGAACCAATCTCCGCTTTTATTAATCACGGCCAGACAGGACACTGATTGGAAATCGCCCGCCGACTCAAAAACTAATAATAATTGTCTCGAGCGCTGTTCGAAATTATCAGACGGCTACTCATACTGGGCCCCACTTACACATCATTAATTTTCATAAGAGGGAAAACATCGCGAGCATTTTCGCCGATTCTTTTCTGATTTCACGGTCTCATCTGGAGAGAATCGGGGATTGATCTATGTTGGTGCGGATTATTTTTTTGCGAGGTTCTGACGGGTATTGATGGAATACCTCGTGGGATTAATTGGAGGTGATGTTTGACAGTTTATTATTATGCTCTGCTAGTTTTTATCAGATCTAAAATAAAACATATTCGTTCAGTTTTTGTGCTGTTTGAAAAACAGGTAGGGATATTAGCTTTTCAAAATCGGTAACAAGTTTTACCGCAAATGTTTCTTGTATGGGTATCGCTGCTTTACTTTTTTTAAATTTTTATATTTAATATCTTCGTGCTATTACAAAAATGCTTACACATGTCAGTAAAAAAGTAATATAGTTAAGGAAATAATAAATAAATATAAATCATTTAACTAATAATAAGGTATATCACATGAATACAAAAATAGACACACGATTAAAAAAATAATTAATCAATTAAACTTATAAATTTAAAAAGTCATATCCTGGAAACCATTAGTTAAGCACTCTTGGATGGAGTAGAATGCTTTGCTAACAAGGTAGGCTTTCAATTTGTTTTTTAAGTTTCTGCTAGACAATGCCTTCACAGATTAGGGGAGTTTATTATAAAGGTGCGGACCGTAGAAATTAATACCATTCATACATTTTGATAAACGCAGAGATTTTACACGTATGTCCGTATGTCTTGTGTTGTGATTATGGACTTCAGAGTGAGTGTTATATGTTGCGTCATTTGATTTTCCATATGAAATGCATTCGAGAATATTAATGCACGGCACTGTTAAAATTTGGTGTTGTATGAATGCCTGCTTGCAGTCATCCCTGTAACCAAGGCATAATATTACGCGAATTGCTCGACGTTGTTAGCCAAACAAACGATGTGTGGTACAGTTATGTCTCCAAGACAATATACAATACGAAATATGTGCATGAAACAGCGCAAAGTAAGCTGATTTTATGGCGATAAGAGGGAGTTAGGTTTGTATGTGGCGTAGTAAAAATATAATGCTAGTTAATTTACCAGCGACATTTTCACCATGTGCTTTTCAGTTTAACCTACTCTCCAAAGTTACACCCAGAAATCTAGATGATGATATTTCTATATTTGGTTTTAGGGAAAATTTAACACTTATTGTCTTTTCCGGATTTAGTGACAATCTATTCGATATAAACCAGTTTACTACGTTGTTATTGGTTGTGTTATTGTCAACCTTGGCAGTAGGTAAATCGTTGGAAACGTTGATGAATGATGTATCGTCTGCGTATAATATGGTATTACTGGCAGACATCAGGAAGTCATTTATATAGATTAGGAAAAGCAGAGGTCCAAGAATGGATCCCTGCGGTACACCACACCTCACTTCCGATTTAGATGATAGCTGTCCATTTATTACCACCTGTTGCGATCTATTTCCAAGGTAGTTGCTTATCATTCGACAGCACTTTGGACTGAAATTATAAAAGTATAGTTTCCGCAACAGAATATCATGGGGGACACAGTCGAAGGCCTTAGTAAGTTTAAGGAAGGAAGCAACGCAATACGAATTTGATTCGAATCCTTCCAAGATCTCATTCACGAAAGCAACTACTGCATCACCCGTAGATCTACCCTTGCGGAAACCATATTGGTTATCTCATAATAGATCGTGTTCGTCCAAAAAATGTATTATTTGATTAAATAGTATTTTTTCAACTCCTTTAGAAACAATCGGCAATAGAGAAATTGGTCTGTGGTTATTAACGTCCGTTTTGACTCCTTTTTTGTGTATTGGAATTATGCAAATCAGTTTCAGGATACTCGGAGAGGTACTAGTTTTTATACATCTGTTAATCAGTGAAGTTAAATATGTAATGATAACACTTATCGTATCGTTTAAAATTGCCGTTGTCATACCATATACATCTCTAGCCTAAGAATGTCTTATACCCTTTACTACGCCTCTTACCTCGACTTCACTTACTTCATTGAAACTAAGGTATTCCTGTAAAAATTGAACATTAGTGCACATATTTTGTGTTGGATTAGTTGTAGTGTATGGTAACTTATCAATTAGCAATTAGCAATCGTAGTGAAATATGAGTTAAATTCTTCTGCCTCAATGTTGCATGCTTTGTTCATATCTTTTGATTTATTAGTAATCAGTGACCACGACACTTTTGGCTTATTTTCACCGTTTCTTATAAAATTGGTTGTGGCAGTTTTCCTAGCATCTTTCAGAAGGTTTTTATAAAGCATTAAATTAGAAGTGAAAGGACTAGGAAAATGCTATCTCTCCTTTCATTTTAAATTTGTATTGTTAGTTGGTTTGAAGAGAATTTGACCTAAACGTTACATATACTTTAATAGAGCGTTGTAACAAATCAAATGAAATAAGATTGTGAATATTTCATTGAATAATTCAATATCCGGAGGTGTATTTGCACGGAAAGTAGTTGTTTCAATGGATATTTATCGTCTTGAGTTGTCTTATTAATTAAGACATTGTTTGCATTTTCACGAATAGTTTTTTCGTAATATTATATATTGCAAACTATAAGAAGCGTAAGCTTATTTTCTCGAATTCAAATAGTTTTGAATTTGAATTTATCTTGTTTGAACTGTACCGTAAGGTAAATAATAAGGTCTCACATTCTTCATACCTGCTAATGACATAATCCCCTTTTTTACCTATAAATACCGTCCATAATTTTCACTCATTCCATTTCTGGAACAACACTTTTTCCAAGTAAGTTTGTTTTAATTTTATTCCTATATTTTAAACGTCATAAGCAAAGCTATACTGAAGAGAGATGAATCTCGAAACGAGTCCATAGATCGCCTAAGACATTCGTTTTAATCCAAGTCCTTTCACTTCTAATTTAATGCTATCTCTCCTTTCATTTTATATTTGTATTGTAAGTTGGTTTGAAGAGAATTTGACCTAAACGTTACATATATACTGTCTTTCAAAAAAATCAAAACACAAAGTATTTATTGGACGATTTTAATGAAATTTACAGAATTTGATCATGTAAATGAACTGCATCGATGATCAAAAAATCAATTGTTTTGGTTACTATTTAATGGTATTTTTCCTTGATTTCACCATTATGAAGAGCTGCTGATTTTTTAATGTAATTGCTTCTAATATCCAAGTAGCCTCTGAGTAGTTTGACGTTTCAGTTTGTAAAACATAAAAAGATGCCCCGTGTTCGTCGGCGTGCACAATATCATCATCTAAGTGAATTTTAAAGGGGTCGCATTATTGGAATGCGAGAAGTGGGTTTTTCGGTTCGTGCTATTGCTGAAGGGGTAGGCCGTAGTGTATCTGGGGAGAATCGACGTAGACTTGGATCAGGACGTCCAAGAAGCACCACTGAGCGTGAAGATCGAGCTCTTCGTCTTACAACTTTAAGGGACAGATTTACAACGTCGCGGGCATTGGGAAATGACTGGTTGGCTCTAAATGGCCAAAGAGTATCCATGGCTACTGTTTACAGAAGAATCCGCAGTTTTGGTATAAGATCCTACCGTCCACAATTGTGTCTACCTCTTACTCCGCAGCATCGCAGAGCAAGACTTGATTGGTGCAGGGAAAGACAACATTGGACCCATGAATGGAATAACATTATCTTCAGCGATGAGTCTCGCTTCTGTTTATGGGCTCATGATGGTCGCAGAAGAGTGAGACGTCGTCGCGGTGAACGCAGAATTTTACAATTTGCTGTTGAAAGACATACGGCTCTTACACAGGGAGTTATAGTTTGGGGGGCGATAGCATATGGTAGTCGGTCTCCTCTAGTTTTTTTAGAAGCAAGTCTTAACGCGATTCGGTATATTGACAACATTTTACGGCCAGTGTTAGTGCCCTATGTAAATGGCTTGCAGAACCCCATTTTTCAGCAAGATAATGCTCGACCTCACACAGCGGCCATTACAAGACAGTTTTTTGATAGTGCCGAAATCAATTTGTTATCTTGGCCATCTCGATCTCTAGATCTATCGCCAATTGAACATGTTTGGAATATGATAGGTGTTAGAATAAGTAACTTACAGCACCCCGCTAACACTGTAATGGAACTTAGAGGTAAAATTATCGAAGTTTGGAATGAAATACCCCAAGTCGATATTGACAGCCTGATTTCTAGCATGCCTCGACGTGTTAATGAGTGTTTGGGAAATCGTGGAGGCCCAACACATTATTAATTTTTATTCATTTGTTTTTTTGTTTTTCAAGTTGATTTTTTGATCATCGATACAGTTTGTTTACATGATTAAATTGTGTAAATTTTATTAAAATCGTGCAATAAATACTTGGTGTTCTGATTTTTTTGAAAGGCAGTATACTTTAATAGAGCGTTGTAACAAATCAAATTAAATAAGATTGTAAATATTGCATTGCATAATTCAATATCCGGAGGTGTATTTGCACGGGAAGTAGTTGTTTCAATGGATATTTATCGTCTTGAGTTGTCTTATTAATTAGGACATTGTTTGCATTTTCACGAATAGTTTTTTCGTAATTTTATATATTATGTAATGTTGCATAGTTTCGATAAAATACAAGAATGTGTGTTCTACGTTTAAATGTATATTTTAAGTGTAGTCGAAATCTGTATTATTTAGGAGATTAAAGAGAGTATATTTACTTTCTAGTGTTATAGGTCTTACAACGGTTTTGTTTTGACATAAATTCATTTCAATGTTGAGCTCAGCGTGAATCCCTACATGGTCAGATAGGAAAGAATCTAAAGGCTGCACTTTGATATTCAATTCTCCCAGGGTTGTGAAGACATTGTCCAAACAATTTCTTTTTCTGGTTGGAAAATCTACTCTGCTATGCAATCCATATACTTTAATAGTAAGATTTGCTGGTGACTTGATTGTTGAATGTGATTTCTAGCAATTTCGTGCGATTTTTGAAATTTCAGTTTTAATTCGTCAATGTAATCGTCATATGTATACTTGAACTCCGAGTGTCTTGTTAGACTAGATGGAGTCTCAGATTTATATCCAAACATCAACTCAAATGGCGTAAATTTAGTTGTCGAATGTACACTTGTATTATACGAAAACATAGTATTTTCCTACATTCGTTATTTTTTAAAAGAGTTCAATTTCAAGCTAAAAACGAGTGTTTTCCACTCCCAGACTAAGCATGAAGTAAAATTTCGAGTTTAGAAAAGCCCTAGAGCAAAATTTGGCTTGGTCGCGAAGCGACCAAGCCAAATTTTGCGGGCTTTTCTAAACTCGAAATTTTACTTCATGCGCCACGCGTATACAACATAGATCTTCAGTAAAGTTAAAAATATACTTAAAACTGAGTTTGTGTTCGGTATTCCGGTATCAGATACCCACAGACGCGTTTCGGACTTCAAGGTCCTCTTCAGTGTGGTCTCGACCCAGTGTTGAGGAATACTGAACATTTCAAGCCAATATGTGAAAACTATTAATTGATGGCACATCCCAAATCCGCGTGGATCGTTTATCATCGGAGTTAAATTTTACATTAAAATCACCACCTATGACAATATGTTTGTTAATATTCAACTTATTTAATAAATTTTTCAGGATTTATATAAAATTATTAAAATCCCTAGAGGGAGAGCGGTATAAAACTACGACATAAAGATCTATCAACGGAAGAAAAGTTGCAACAATTTCGCAACATTTTTCTTTGAACAGCTGTGTTAATTGAGTTAGATGTTTATACATTAAATTATTGTTTAACATTTGTATTACAATGTTGTATTACAATATTTCTTTGCGCGCAGAGAATATCAACGTGGGGGGGGGGGTGATATTCTCTGCGCGCAAAGAAATATTTAAATGTGTAGGTATCGAAATTTATGAATTTAATTTCACTCTCGTTTAGCCAATGTTCAGAGAAACAAACAACATCAAACATTGAATTGTGTTCACTTAAAAATGCTTCTAGCTCATTCACTTTATTGCGCATACTTTGAATATTTGTAAAATAAATATTCATTAAGGGCTTCTCTTTTATTTTATAACTTACATTATGTGTTGTTTGTTTCTCTGCAGGCCCGCATAAAAATATATTTTTCTATTTTTAAACCTTTCGTCCAATTTTCTGGATTTCTTAACTTTTCGTGTTCTTTAAAGTTAGCCACAAATTTATAACCGAAGTTAGATGGTGTTAATTCTACCTTTTCGCATGTGAAATCCGTATGTCCTATGAGACAATGTACGTGATTTTTAACATCATTGATTGTGCAACTGTTTTTCACCCTTTTAATTAATAACCACGTCTTCCGGGCTTCCGCTTGGATGATGAGTGATTTTTCACCAGTTCCAATAATGACATTGTTCTTGCGGCTCCTACGTTGCCTTCTGGATTTAATTTCGATAAACATCGTGGGCCTCCAAGTTGTTGGTTGGATTACGGCGTCCATCTTGTTTGTTTACAGTTTCTTCGGCGCTGGGGCTGACTGGTGTATGGTCACGCTTGGGTTTTGAGCGTTCCTTGGTTTATAGCAACAGTGTTGCCGATAGTATTATCTTGGTTCTTTGTAAACGATTTTTTTAATTCGTTCACTTCTACTGTTTGATTTGTAACCACATCATCTTTATTAATGTTAGTTTTAATGACTATGATTTCTTGCCATATTTTAGAAATCTCCTTTTGAATGTTCGACTCGCCTGGTACAATTCCTTCGATTCCCACACTGCTTGCTTTTTTCACCGAACCTCCACAGCAAACTATATTTATAAGAGTCGATATATAATCCCACTATTTTAAGGGCACAAGCATGGTGAAACTCTTTATCGCACTTTATACAATTCATACAGGGTGGAAACTTTAACTGGAATAAAATTCATAACTTCGATATAGGCGATTTTTGCAAAAAATCCCGAAACACGCTAAGTATTGTTTTTTCTTGCCCTCATTTCTATGTATATGCTGCTTGTTTATCTGTTCCCGGAAGAGCGCAGCCACCTCTGACTTTTTTTTTCAAATGATAAGGTATGTCAAGTGACACCTCGTTCTATCTCTGCGCAAGTAATACAACACACTATTTATTTCTTGAATATTTACAAATCCCACGTGATAAAAAAAAAACACTTTTATAACTTGAATACTATTTAATGCAACAAATGTTCAAAATGGGCACCGTTTCTTTCTTGGCAAAGTGCAAATCGATGTTAACATGCATCTCTAATGTTTTGTAACATTTCTGGTGTGACTTGCCGTATTTCATGCCTAATACGTTGCTTAAGGTCCTCAATGTCGTTTGGTTTGGTTACATAGATCTTACTCTTGAGATATCCCCACAAAAAAAAAGTCAAGGGGACTAAGATCCGGAGATCTCGCCGGCCATTCAATGTGACCTCTTCTTCCAATCCATCTATTGGGAAACACTTCGTCTAAATATCTACGAACGATCACAGCATAATGGGGTGGAGCTCCGTCCTGTTGATACCATATTCGTTCATCAGGTAAATTTGGATCTAATGGATTTAGAAATAAAGTGGCTAACGCTGGCATGAGGTCGTCTTAAAGAAACGTAAGATATGTTGCTCCATTAAGATTACCATCGAAGAATACTGGTCCTACAATCTGATCACCTATTATTCCAGCCCATACATTGACTTTTTGCGGGAACTGAGTATGAGTTTCTCGCATCCAATGAGGGTTATGATCAGCCCAATAACGACAATTTTGATGATTAACGTCACCATGTAAGGTAAAAGTACTTTCGTCGGAAAAAAGAATTGATGCTAATGAAATCTGGTTATTGTCGATCATGTTCGATTCGGCGGTCCGGGTCATCCTCCGTTAATTCTTGGAGTGCCTGCATCTTGTAAGGATACAGCTTGGCTGATCTAAGAATTTTCAGGACAGTAGTATGACTAATCTCGTTGTCACGGGCCAGTTGCCTGGCTGGAGTCACTGGATTTTCTTGAAGAGTTAATAATACGTTTAGCCTGGTATCTGCTTGAACAGTGGGATTTCGCTGTCTGGGCACAACCCTGACATGACCCAAATTGTTGTATTGTGTCTCAATTTTGCTTATGGTACCTTGGCTAATGGGTGATAAATCCGGATGCTCTTCTCGAAATAACTGAGCAACCTCAAGCTGACTTCGTCTTCTGTTACCATAACCGATCATCATCAGAATCTCGATTCGGAGATTTTCGGTTAAATACTGCATTTTAGAAATCACTTCGACAACTTGACGAGCGTATGTGACTGCTTTGGTGACTATTATTATCACAAGTAACTAAGCAACGCAGTTCCATAGCATCAAAACACATGTCAAAAACATACAACTTTACGCCGAAACATGTTCAATGTAAAAGTGGTTTTCTTTTTTTATCACGTGGGCTTTGTAAATATTCAAGAAATAAATAGTGTGTTGTATTACTTGCGAAGAGACCTTTCAAACGAGGTGTCACTTGACATACCTTTCCATTTGAAAAAAAAAGTCAGAGGTGGCTGCGCTCTTCCGGGAACAGATAAACAAGCAGCATATACATAGAAATGAGGGCAAGAAAAAACAATACATAGCGTGTTTCGAGATTTTTTGCAAAAATCGCCTATATCGAAGTTATGAATTTTATTCCAGTTAAAGTTTCCACACTGTATAGCGTTTTACCACGATTTGACATAAATTACACATCGCTTCTTCGGAGACGCTTTTATGCGCTACGGCCATCTTGGACGTGAGGGTGATAGCGGTACAACTTCAAAATAGTGATGTTTATGTTTTGCATTGAATCTTTTCAAAAGTCAGTGAACTTTTATTGTAGAGAACGGCACGCACATCTTAATTTCCTTATAGGGACACCAGTTCTTCAAAATCTATAACAAGTTTTGCAGGAAATTTTTCTTTTATGGATATCGCTGCTTTACTTTGATAGCGGCACAACTAAAAAAAGCGATGTTTATGTTTTGCATTGAATCTATTCAAAACTCAGTGAACTTTTATTGTAGAGAATGGCACGCACATCTTAATTTCCTCATAGGGACACCAGCTTTTCAAAATCTATACCAAGTTTTGCGCGAAACGCGCACGCACATCTTAATTTCTCCTGGATAGCCACAAAAGTGCAGTTGTGCCGCTATTAACTTGAAAACAATGTAAACATACATATAAAATAAACATTAATACATTTCACTCGTGCTATTATTAAAGCAAAGCAGCGATATGTAAACAGATCACGATGCATACGCTGTAAATTGCCAGGCAATTGTTGTTTTTGAAAAAGTTTAATTTGAAGAGAAGCGACCAATCCAAACATTCAAGTTTTTCGAAACTCAAAATTTTACTCCATTTTTTAAAAACAATAAATGTCTTACAATTGACAGCACATAATATGTCAGGATATGTATACATATATATAAAATACAAAATATACAATCTGAACTTTAATTTTTCTTTGACTCATGATTTTGATCGTCTTCGTAGGATTACTTATTCCAAATTTTTCATCAAATTTCAAAGATTTTAGTTAAATATTCCTATTTTAACCAATATCTGTGGTTATTATAAGTGTTCGTGAAAGTTATAAATTATTATTAACTTATAAAATGATTAATCAATTTCACTTATTTAATGCATTTTTATAATTATCGAAAAATTATATAAATTTCGTCAATTTAATTAATTTGATTTATAACGCATAATTTAGGAAATATATTTCACTATTTTTTGCTGTAAATTTACACATTCGTTGCTTTTGTAAAAGCTTTCAGTTTAAAGCTTGTAACAAGTGTTTCGAATCCCAGATTAAGCATGAAGTAAAATTTAGAGTTTAGAAAAGCCTGAACATTTGGATTGGTCGCGTAGCGAAGCGGAGCGACCAATCCAAATTAGGCTTTTCTAAACTCGAAATTTTACTTCATGCGCCAGGCGTATAAATCGCTGAAATATTGTGAAGTTCAAAATATACTACTTAGGTTGTATCTTATGTTGATTAATTTTGCAAATGTTCATAAGGAATAGGTAAAAGCCTACTTAAATGAAAAAATATGAAAAAAATATGGTACCCCCTTGCCTATATGTGCGGGCCATGCAAAGAACACTCCTATTAAAAAAAATATCAAAGTTAGAAATGTTTTTATATTCTTATATGTTGGTACCTCCATTAACAAGTAGAAATGCACAGTTATAACAATTGTACTTAAGCTCGAACAAGATGAGAAAGCGAATGCAAGAGCCACAATTAACACCTCAAAAACCTTAAAAGATTACACAACGTTAGCATTCACAATTCGAAATCGTATTTGTCAGCGTCCCAATAAATAACGAATTCAAATCGTCGACCGGGATCAAAGTGTGCCGTGGCGCATTGTATCCCGAGCGCTTGTGCGACTCGAGTGGGGAAGGTCAGAGGTCACTCCGGGGTCACGCACCTGCCTCGAGGGGTCACGAGGGAATACGGAACCGCACGAAAGCCGCCCACACAGAGCCCCGGGCCATTTTGCAACATTTACCACATGCAAATGCCATTAATTATATCGTTCGGCTAAATTTACACTTATTACGGATATTATTAGACAATGGCCGGGTCGTAAGAGTTGAGTGTTGTACATGCCCTTCATGGGAGTGGAAACACCTCGAAAAAAATTCTATAGTAATGGTCGAGTCGAGTGTGTGCAGATATGAAAATTGGTGCGGATTTAACGAACCGTGAATCGTTACGAAATGGGCTTAACTTATTTTGATAGTGTATATGGTCGTGTTTTACTTTGAAAATATGCTGATGACTTTATATTTATTTGCGAAACAATAAAACACTTAAACTGTTCCTAAGTCTTTTAACTAAGTATGTAAAATACATGGATTTTTATTTTAAGTATACATTTCCCAATTACAGCGTGTAAATACTTATATCTTCAATATTTGTTAAACAAGTTAAATTTAAAGCTTGAAATTAGTGTTTTCTACTCCCAAACTAAGCAAGAAGTAAAATTTCGAGTTTAGAAAAGTTCCGCTCAATTTGAAGCTCTAAAAAAGTGTTTTCCACTCCCAGACTAAGCAAGAAGTAAAATTTCGAGTTTAGAAAAGCCCCGTGAAAATAAAACTCGAAATTTTACTTTATGCGCCACGCGTATAAAACACTAAAATATTGTGAAATGTATGTATATTTGAACTTCACTTGAAATCTGATTTTTATACACGTGGCGCATGAAGTAAAATTTCGAGTTTAGAAAAGCCCAGAAAATTTGTCTCCTGTTCACGGGGCTTTTCTAAACTCGAAATTTTACTTCATACTTAGTCTGGAAGTTGAAAACACTCATTTAAAGCTTGAAATTGAAGTTTTTTTAAAGAATATCCGAAGATTTAAGTATATACGCTGTAATTAAGATATGTATACTTACAAAAAAAATCCCTGTATTTGTGTTCCTCATTACAGTAGCGAAGAGGACAAGGAATCCTTATTTCAAATTCAATATATTTAAAAAAAAAAACGCTCGACCCGGTGCATTATTTCAAAAAAATGTATTCCTCTTCTAGGATATCTTGCGTTGCAGTGGACCTGATATCCTCGCTTCAGTATTGAAATTACTGTGTCTTAGTTTCTCAGAAAATATTAAGAAAGTGTTACAATCAAATAGGTAATACTTGTCTAAAAGTTTAACTATAAATTCAAAGAGACATGGACAACACTTTTAAAGATAGACTAATTCATATATATGAAGTTCATGGCTTACAATGAAGATTTCTTAATTGAAATCTCAGCCATGGAAATTGGTTCCAGGACAACAAGCTTCAGGGCTGGAGACTATTCAGTAAGGTCATCAAAGCGTGGTGACCATTCTCTTCCTTCATTTCATGTAGAGCAGTAGTGAGCAACCTTTTTTGTTGCTGGTCCGCAAAGAAAATTAAAAATATTGTGCCAGCCAAATAAATTAGTGTGTAGTAACGCAAACACACTAAGTTTTTGCTTTGATGACTTTACTGACTAGTCTCCAGCCCTGTAGCTTCTTGTCATTTATAGCTGCTATGAAATTATTCAGACTAAAGTTGGAATTTCTACAAAAGAGGAAACGTATAAGGACCATAATAATTGCGTTATTTCTTTACATTTTCAAAGCACAATCGTTTACAGATAAAGAAGACGTTATAATCGGAGAATATTGACGATATAGAGATAACAGTAACAGAAACTTTAGGAATGTTAAGTTTGCCTTCTAGTGCTGTAATGACTGAAAAAGCCACCATCATGAACGTATCTCAAATTACTTTTCATTAGGATTGATGAATCTAATGTCCCTTTCAAAAGTTTTGGCCCATGTGTTTGAAAGCCAATAAAATAAAAAAATTCTTGTTCGATAATCATAATTTAAAAATAAGCATAAGGAGCAATTAATTGTACATAACATATTTTGATTTTGGTTTTTGTCCTTCTCTAATATTGTTCATATTGACATTTAAATGAAAAAAAGGTACCCATTTTTTGGTATTATTTCAGAATTCTCAACTTTACGAATTTATTTCTCGGCATGTACTATGTAGAAAACAATATTTATTTCATATGTTATATGTGTCATTTTCCTGTATAAGATTCCTTAATTTGAAGATTAAGATTATATATTCTATCATATCTGTTTAAATAAAATTATAGATTACAAGGTGATATTATGAAAATGGATAGGGTAAGTTCCTCACCAAAGTTATTCTGGAGCAGTATATTGATTAATACCTAATTAGAGTTAAGCAACTTTCTTTCGCATTACAACAAACTCTCTAAATATTTAACAGTTTACTATTTTGGATATTGCGTATTCTAATGACGAATCAATCAAGGACACGTCAGGGATGAACAACCTGTGCATAAATCCCCCTAGATTAATTTTCAAGTTACGTAAATTGTTTTGTCTTGGAGACCTAGTAATTAATAAAATCAGCGGAAACGAACCCGAGACAATTTCTACGTATCTACTAAGTACGGAACTATTGCCACGGTCCATATATATTAGCCAGTCTCTATATAAAATTTGGTAACCGCGTTTGGATGCTGTGTCCAGAAGCGAGACCGGTGATTGGTGTATATAGTCGTCTGTCGTACTTTTACCCCACATCCTGACCATAGATATGTTTATACAGTAGAGCGCAAAAATTGGTCATATAACGTTCTTAAGGATTTCTTAAGTTTTTAACTTTACCGTTTCCTTAAATAATAATTATATACAATTGCAGGTGCAAGGTACAATAATACAATAAATTCAACTTTGAATACCCTCTTACACAGTATTGATACACTTTTTTCTGGAATTAGGGGTGCAAAGTTTGTCATTTCATCGATTTCTAATACAATTCAATATTATATTACAAAGCGTGTTATGGAATTAGAATGGTTTTGTATTCTGTTATTGTTAATCGGCGACAGTTACCGGTTAGTCTGGGCCCGTCTTATATGTCGATAAAAATGATGAAAATAGTAATAATTTTACAATGAAAATAGGAAATTTGATTTTTGAAGCTGTTAAGTTATGAAGAGGCTGAAGACTTTCGAGGGTCTGGTCTATAAGATTTACCTAGCTCTAGCCATTCTAAAAAAAAAAAACAAGTGACTGTGTAAACAAGTTCATTATATAAACATCAATTGCCCACCCAAGGAAGATTGCGATGAATCTACGATAGATTTTATTAATAACCACTGACTTTTTGTCACCTTACATTTCTAATTAACATTTCTAATTAACATTTTTAACAACGCCAACTTCTAAAATTTTAAACATATTCTCCAACACCTTCCCTTATTTATATAATATTTTCAATATTTATTATTATAGTTTATTCTATAAACTATAAGTAGAGGTGAAGTGAGAGGTATTCTAAGATGAATGGGACTATAGGGTGTTAAATTGGAGGGGTAATACGGGAACTAAAAGAATAAACTGCTTAACTAAACAACCACGCACATACACGGCTTTTATTAATAACCACTGACTTTTTATCACCTAGCGTTACATTTTTAATTAACATTTCTAACAACGCCAACTTCTAAAGTTTTAAATCTATTCTCCAACACCTTCCTTTATTTATATAATATTTTCAATAGTTATTAACACAAAAAATAAAAATAAATATTATATAAATATATTATAAGAATGTTTTTGAAATTCAACTTTCTCCAAAGGCTTTGTTGATATATTAGCTATTTGATCATTGGTTGGACAATATACTAAATCAAGAAATCCTTCCGTAAATTTCTCATGAATAAAATGATATCTCACATCTATATGTTTACTTCGGCGATTCACTATTCCTGTCTTAATCATTGTTATCGCACTTGATTGTCAATTTTAAGTGGTCATAGTGACACTTTCACCTGTAAGCTGTTCAATTAATCCCTTCAGGTACATAAGGTCTTTAACGCATTCGACGGCTGCTATATACTCTGCTTCGGTACTCGATAAAGCAACAATCTGCTGCTTTCGTGAACACCAGCTGATTAGTCCACCACAAAACATAATTACATATCCAGTAAGTACTACTACGAGTTTTCACATCACCGGCGTAGTCTGAATCACAATAAGCACATAGTTGCTTCCATTTAGATATTTCAGTATTATTTTAGCATCTGCCAATTTTTTTTTCAGTAGGATTTTGAATTTGTCGGCTTGCATAGCTGAGTTTTATTTGACAAGTATAGTAAATTTCCAATAGCTTCTCGTATGGGAATGTATTTGGTTTTTTATACTCATTATCTATTTCTTTTATTTCCTGTTGAAACTAGCGGTGTTGTTACTAATATTGCATCGTTTATCTTGAATTTTTCCAGTATACATCTTGAATAATTGACTTGACTAAGTCTTATCCCATCAGTAATTTTTTCAATTTCTATGCCTAAAAATATTGTTGGTCGAATATTTATTACCGTTTCGAATTTTTCTTTTAGTTCTTCTAGCAGATTCTTCAATTTATTTTCATTATTCCTTACACATCTTAACTTAATGGCAAAGCTGAAGGAATAAACAGAACAATTATGGAAAAGGCCAGAGCTTTGACAACCGATTCTAACATGGATAAGGAAATGTGGGGCGAGTCGTTTTATTAACCACTGACTTTTTGTCACCAGCGTTACATTTCTAATTAGCATTTCTAACAACGCCAACTTCTAACATTTTAAATATATTCTCCAACAAAGGGGTGCATTTCTGCAAAGAAACCATGGATATTTGCTAAAAATAGGAAGACATTAATGGAATTTGCTGTGAGACATCTTGATTGGACCAAAAAATAATGGGCTAGAGTGCTTTGGTCTGATGAATCTAAGTTTAAGTTGTTCGGACGTAATTGCAAACGATAACCCAATGGTCCAATAGATGAATGATATAATCCATTTTATATTACCCCAAGAATGTAAGATGGTTGTGGTGATGTTAAAGTCTACAGATGATTTTCTTCTTCTGGGGCTGTCTCTTTTTTAATAATAAAAGGTAACATGAATGCTTCTAAGTATAAAGGCATATTGGAGAAGTGCTTGTTTTCATAAGCCAGCAAAAAAACGCCTCTGGGTGGGATTTATCAGATGAGTAAGAATCAAAAGCGTTCAAGCTAACCACGTACGTAATCTTCAATGATCTAGGGAATCTCCAGACATCAACGCAATTGATTACCTGAGGGATGAGTTGGGGAATAAAGTAAAAACTATAATTCACAAATATGAAGAAGACTTCGATGATCTTTCAAGTGATCTTCAAATTATTTGAAAAAAAAACATAACAAAACCTTATCGATAGTCTTACTGGGTTTATGCAACGTCGCTGTGCTGCATTAATTGTTGCAATCTGTATCCCAACCAAATATTAATCGCAACAAAATAATGTTCTGTAGTTAGTATTGTTTATGATGTTTCTTTTTCGTTATTACGATGTTAATAAATAAATATGATGGACTTTTGCTCTCCTAATTCTAGATAAACAAGTCGTAAATATTTATTCAGAGGGTATATAGAGCGTAATTTATCACATTATTCTTTCTAATATACCCCTATGTCTGAATATAAATATAAATTCTTCCACTAGCTAAGGAAAATTAAAATAAAACATTAATGAGATTTATGAAAAATGTTGCTCTCTACTGTAAGTGGCATGTGAAGCAACATGATTTAGGTAGTTGAGTTCAATAACTGTTTTAGAAAATAGTATAGTTTGGTTTATAGGCTCCTAATGTTTATAGGCTTTTAATGAAAAATTGTAATTATAATAATTAGCTATGTGATTTGCCAGGTTTTTTTAATCTTTTAATCGTTTTAACTCAATTTCTGTCCACCCTGTATACTTTGTTTTAAACTTGGTAACATGATTTAGCTAATTGAGTTCAATAACTGTTTTAGAAAATAGTATAGTTTGGTTTATAGGCTCCTAATGTTTATAGGCTCTTAATAAAAAAATGTAATTGTAATAATTAACTATGTAATTTGCCAGGTTTTTTTTAAATCTTTTAATCGTTTTTACTTAATTCCTGTCCATGATGTATACTTTGTTTTAAATTAGGACAATTAATAGTCTTTCTAAAAAGTTAAACAGTTTGGGCAATGTGTCTTTAATTTTTCTTATGACAATAATATCTGTATCAAAAATTAGGACTGTCCCACCAAAAGCAAGACCAAGTAATAGTGAGGTAATTGGACCCTTCTAAGTGGTACATATCATATTACCACATACACAGATTTTCTAATATCCTATACATAGGGATTTTATACCGAGAACTAAAGAAAACACATTCGAACGTTCAGCGTTCGTGTTGATATTGTATTTACTTTTTGACGTTGTAATATGTAACTTAAATAAATCAAACTTACATATTAAAACGTCAAAAAGTAATCAATTTTTAGTCTATTTAGTACGCGTGAAACTTCTCAGTAGCGATGTCTTCCATAGACGAAAAAGTTGAAGTGGTCACCTGGCATCATAGTGCTTGAGGAGTGTAAGGGAAATATTAAGACAAAATATTCAGAGAGCAAATTTCATGTATTAAATATCCAAACAATTATAAGTTATTCAATACAGTCTATTATTTTATTTGACAATGATACGCTTGGTGTTTTATACGCATGGCGCATGATGTAAAATTTTGAGTTTAGAGAAGCCTGAAATGCCAATTTTTTTCGAAATTTTACTCGAATTTTACTTCATGCTTAATCTGGGAGTGGAAATGGATATTTTAAATCTTCAAATTAAACTCTTAAAAAAAACAACGAATATCTGAAGATTTACAGGATATACGTTATAATTGGAATATGTTTATTTAAAAGAAAAATAAACTTCCTGTATTAATAACAGAAATCCTTCTAAAAAAAATGTTTGATTTTCGTTTATGTTTAAAATTTTGATCAATTTTTATAGGAGTAATATAAGTTATGGTGAATTTTATAAAATCCAATTTTATCCAATCCAATTTATTTTTTCTAAAATAGAGGTAATGATACTTTTGTGAGTGAGTCAAATTTAGTCAATATAAATATACAAAAGAATAGCAAAAAAGAGTAAATAGACAAATTTACAAAAATGCAACATAGACAAATAATTAATATTCTAATGATTAACTGAAGTTTATTTTTTCTGTGACGCGTGATTTAGATCGTTTTCGTAGCATTACTTATTGTAAGTTTTGTTATCAATTTTCAGATTTCTGTTAAATATTCTTATTTTAACAAATATCTGTGGTTTTTGTCAGTTTTCGTAAAATTTTTAGGATTTTTTTAACTTGTAAAATGTACAATCGATTTCACTTATTTTAATAAGGATGGTTTTTTAAATACTAGTATAAGTATTTACTAATTTGTAGTTTCAGCTGCCTAGAGCTAAGGCAAGATGTCTTTATGTAGTAATACGCAGAAGTCATGAAACCCTAATCATTTAAAATTTTTATACATTTTATTACTACATTCAAGCTAAAACTTGTGCAACTTTACGATGGCAAATTTTGTAAAAATTAATGATAAATCACCGACATGAATAACATTACGAAAAACACTTAATTATAAACCGTAGGTAGTGCGCTCATTATTATTTAGAGATCGACATCGTCGGTATTAAATGATTGTAGAAGAAGTAGGGTCAGTGGTTCTAATAAAAAAATCTTTTTTAAACGGTTACCTTCTCCGGATCGCGGGAGTTCCCACGATGCTCAACTGCTCAACTGGTACTCCTACATACCCTCGAGGAGTTCGCCAGACACGCGCTGCTATCGCTCAGAGCTTTTAAGTCACGTCGGCGCACTCTCTCCATTTCTGTTCATACCTGTCTGTATACGTATAAACATTTATTGTTGTAAAGGGGGTATTGATATTGCCATGCGAGATTAACAACTCGTGAATGTTTCAATGTTTGAATGGTGTGTGTGTTGGATTGGGTTCGTCGTCTATCGCTCACGAAGTCACCACGCTTCAACGCATTACAATGCCATTCAAGATTATACTCGTGTAAACGCGATAAATACAAATATCATACTAGAGAGGATTATAATTTGCGCTGGTTCTGGAAAAGTAACTGGGAATTTGTGTAAATCGTTGTGAAATGTATTTGCTATTTTATGTTTCGATTCTCTAATTAATATAACAAGTGCATTTTTGTTTTTTAAATATTATTATCCATTGAATTGGAAATAGTATTTCCATTTAAATGGATAATTATATTTAAAAAACAAAAATGCAATTGTTATTTCAAAATATTCTTGTTTAGCTACATATTATTATTTCTGCTTAAGTAGTATTTCCGAAATACTACTTAAGCAGGATTAACAATATACAGCTAAACAAGAATAATTTGAAATTCACAAAATATCAGTGTTTTATACGCCTTGCGCAAGAAGTAAAATTTCGAGTTTAGAAAAGCCTAAAAATTTGGTTTGGTCGCCCCGCTTCGCTACGCGACCAAAAAAATGTCCAAGCTTTTCTATACTCGAAATTTAACTTCATTCATTTATTTCACCATAATAATGATATTGTGATTTTCCAATAAATTAGGAGTAAACCGATTTTGATTCGAAAATTTACCAAAACATTTACCCTTCTATTCCTCATTAGTACGAAATTATAAGCAAATTTGGTAAAATAAAACATAATTAAAATACACTAGAAAAGACTGTTATTCCTTACTTCACTTTTTATTTGTATCATTAGATGTACATTTCGAGACACAAATTGCTCATTATCAATAACAAACTGTATATTGAAATGACCGAATCTATCATAATAGAGAGCCCTAAAAAAACTTTGGTATTTTATCAATGATGCATGTGCCTCATACTTAGTATCTTCGGAACCCAACATAGTATATATTAAGTCTTTTACTTTACAAGAATATCTTTATGCAATTAAATAATTAAAATCGAATTTAACTATGGGGCCAGATAATATTCCAGCCTTTCTATTACGAGACCGTTGTAATATTTTATCTGAACCACTCTTGTACATTTCTAACTTAATTTTAAAATTAAATTATTTTCTTTCAGTCTGGAAAAATATTTCTATTTATAAGTAAAAAAAATTAACAACATTTTTACTTACAGATCCATATCTCTAATATCGAAATTAGCGAAAGTCTTCGAAATTATGTTTTACAAATCCAGTTATAACAACCGTAACACTTGTATCTCCTCTAAACAGCATGGATTTGTTAAGCACAAATCAACTGTGACAAATTTGTGCCATCTTACCGACTTTTTATCTAGTGCTATTAATCAACGTCCCCAAGTAGATGTGATTTATGTAGATTTTTCGAAGGCTTTCGATAAGGTCGATCATGACTTGTTAATTGACAAACTTCATCATTACGGGTTTGACTATACTCTTATTGCTCTTATGCGTAGCTATCTTCATGATAGAGTGGCTTATGTCGAATATAAATGTGTCAAATCTCGGGTATTTAGTTGCCCCAGTGGTGTTCCTCGGGGATTCAATCTAGGGCCACTGTTACTTCTGCTTTTTGTCAATGATATAGTAAGATGCTTTGATTCTGACTGTTTACTTTACGCTGATGACCTGAACATAATTAGGAAAATTGAAACTTTAAATGGTTTCTCAGTTCTTCAGAGTGATTTAAACAAGTTGTATGAATGGAGTATTAACAACAAGCTAGACTTAAATATTTCCAAGTGCAAGTCAATGACATTTAACAGAAAACAAACCAAAATACAAGCAACTTACGATATTAATGGAACAAGCCTAGAGTCAGTTTTATCTTTCATTGTGATTTAGAGGTATATTTCGAAACAAAATTAAATTTTAATATGCACATAGCAACAATTAGAAAGTCGTGCTACTCATTGCTGGTTTTTTTTTATTAAGTAATACCAAGCCATTTAAGATTATGCAGCCTCTAATAATTTTTTATGGCGCATTTATACATAGCAAATTGTAATATTGCTCCGTAGTATGGAACCCTAATTACAATATTTATATTCAGGACATTGAAAATATTCAAAGAAGTTTCTAAAACCCCTCTACTATGTTTTCTATTCAATATTCGGTGCAGGGCTATCCATCTTCAGAGTTGGAGACTGAATTTGAAATACCTTCACTTGAGTACAGGCGTCAAGTAGCACAAACTATTTTCATTTACAAGTTGTTGCATTGCGATATCCACGACTCGTACATTTTATCAAGGCTGCTCTTTTCTGTACCCAAGTCATCCAGTCGAAATAATAATACATTTTATAATTCCCGTTCAAACACTACCCACCATCTACATTTCCCCATAGTCTCTATGTTTAACACTGTGAACAAACTAGCTGATATAATTGATATATTCCATATAGACCTGCAGACGTTACTTAAATATATATTTAAACTCGGTTGAATAGTTATATATGTACGTATGTTTGTATTAAATGATTATTATTTTTTTTTGTCTTTCTAGTAAAATTCATAATGTTATTATAATTATTAATATTTAACATTATAATTTAATTTTAAGTCACAGCGTACTCGAATTATGCTTATGTTTATGTTTACATGTTATACTGTAATAAGTTTATTGTAAACTGTTGGATAATAAATAAATAAATAAATATTATAATTTAATTCGCAAAATCATCTCATCTCATCAAACTTTTGACCAGAAAATAATACGAACTTCCCTGTTTCTTATGATGTAAATAACATTACAAAATCATATCCATAACAATAATAAAATTACTTCAAACATATTTTATTACTTTCCCCATATGTAATAGAAAGAGAAAGTTTTGTTTTCATCACAAATACAAAAATAAATTAAGCTTATCATTTAACGTCTATTTGACTTAAATTATAAAATTATACACACGAATACAACTTTTCAAAATCAATTTATGACCCAGTTTTCCTTACAAACACTATGCGATGATTGGTTGTGACCAAAGCGATTGAAGGGCATTTAATGTTAGTGGCACATTTAACGTCATAGGTATAGTCGGCGCAACCCAAAACAGAACACCAAAATGTAATGGTGTAATTTACACTTTGCGTCATAGTCGTTTATCGTAAATAAATTTGACAGCTTTAAAAAATTATTGTCAAATATGTATATTCTCCCTATCTTTGTAATACCACTGGCCTAAGCCTGAATTACAGGAATAAATTTCAGTAACAAATACCATGACAACCAAAGAGCGTTTAAATTTAGGTTGCATCGACTGTACCTTCTTTAAAATTTAATAAAGACATTTCATCATGTGTTATTACATTCATTGAAGTGACAAGAATCATCTAACTTCACAAGAATTAATTGAATACCTATCTGTATTATTCGATTCAACATTTTTTCATCCAATACACAACACTGTTATTTTGACAACAGTGACAAATAAATAAAAACAACAATACATAGATAAGATCGCGATCGAACTCTTAATCCAGATAATCTCTCAATACCAAAAAGGAAATAAAACCCGAGCGACAGACGAAAAAGCAGAGCCAAAATATTGAGTCGAACGTCACGCAGTACCGTCCTTTTCCACCCAAATCACCTCTCTATCTACGCGATAGCTATCGGTCCTGACACTATCTAAAACTCATCTTAACGGAATAATTAAACATGTTATGACTTTAAGCCCGGCATATCTTTAACAAGTCACCACTCGTCCACCCAGAACGAATCCTTTCCGAATAAGCGCTCGGAATTACCGTGAGAATGTCTCTCAAAAATTCGGATCGCGGTTCACTTGTATCGAATTAAAACGTCTTCAGTAGACGAATTCACGAATGAGCTAAATGACTACCGTGTAGGTGCAATAACAAGTTGCTATTAAAAGGCGATCAGGTCGAGCGGGGTTGGGCGCCGTGTGAAAATATGCAGAAATCCGCTCCTTCCTGGAATTGTCTTTTTTCTGCTTGATTAGGAGGATCCAGTCGGGATTTAATAATGGCTTTTAAAATGTTATACTCGCTTGATTGCTGATTGTCGGGGGAATGAGACGTGTGGTTAGACATTTTAGTAAACATGCAATTATTTTGAAATATTCTAGAACTTCAAGAATATTTCGTAAATAAATATGTTTTATAGTGATACAAATTATAAATAATTGATTTCCAAATAAGATATGCAAGTAAAAAAATAACATCTATCAAAAATACATCATTTACGCCATCTACTATTAACTTTTTAAGTCAACAAACGGTAGTAGATAGATAGCCATTATTAAGAAACTCATTATTAATTTTTTAATTAAAGAAACTTTAATTAAAGATATTTTTTAATTAAAATGATTAGTTTTTATGCTATTAACGTAAAAAAAGTTTATAACTATAGTCTGTGTAAAACCAGAAGGAATAAGTGCCAAAGCCCCATTTACACTATAAAAAGTTACCAGAAATATCACTAGATAAATTTGGCGGAAATTTTAAATAATTTCATAATTACTCTTTAAATAAAATCAAATATCCATTTGTACTTCTTAATTGTGGTTAAGTATTTTCTTCTCCATCGTACGATATCGTCAGTTCAATTAAAATGCTTATACGGCATCTCGCCATATATCTGTGAAATAAAACATATTTACGTTATGTTCATAATATAATATTGAAATTATATAATAATGTGTCCCTCTCAGAGCTGGGACGAATCCTCGTAAAAAGGATTCGAATCACGAATCCGAATTACCTAATATGATTCGAATCACAAATACTCGAATAAAGGATTCGTAAGAGATAAATATGATTTTCGTGTTATTCCTCACAATTAATTCGAATTATTTTTGACGATTCAAATCCTTTTGTAAGTATTTGAAACTATGCACAAATCTCTTCACTGCGTCATCAAAACTTGTAATTGTGTCCTCCAAGCTGTTTAGGGCTACGAATCTCTCCGGATTTCTTATATTCATATGCTATTTGATATCTCACCTACTGCACCAACAATGTCTGATAAAACAGCAGTCATTTCCATATGTGGATCATCTGTTATCATCTGCTTATACATATTTATTTTGCACTGTTTTTCAGACAGATATAAATGACCCAAATCCAACTTCTTACGCTTTTTTTGGAGGTGAAGGTGATATTATCACCGAGCTTATACTGGGTCCATAATCCATCACAACAATATAAACAAAACTAGCTTTTAACTATGCCAAAGAAACACCGCACAAAAGGTTATTACGAAACAGACAAAGTTGCAACTCGGTAACGCTTCGAATTAAGGTTATTTCAGCTGTTGTGTCTAATAATGACGTAATTAGTATAGTGTAAAATGGGCGCGCTCTCGGCCAATCAGAGTTGTAGGTTTTGGCGCGTGAAATTTAAAACGCTCCTCCTAGTTATTGAACAGATTATAGTACAAAACTTCATTCAATGTAAAATAACTTCATACCATCTACAAAACTTTATTCAATGTAAAAAATACTTTACATCATGTACACAACTTTTTTTAATGAATATTTATTTAGCATTGTCTTCAGAATCGTTCAAGTCGTGTATGCAGTGCCTTTCAGAGAAAGTCCATATTACATGTGTGTAACATTCTTTATCTATTTATTAAAAATATAAATATTATTTATTTAATTATCAAAAAATATAAAACAAATATATTCAAATTATTCAATAATAAATCTAAGTTCTTCTTTTTGTCGTTCTAATTTATAGAACGACAAATTGAGGCTGAGGTATTTACAAAACTTTATTCAGTGGATAATTATTTGACTTATTCTTAATAGATATAAATGGTTAGGATAACTTACATCGTGAATGTAGTACATAATTTAATTTATAGAGTTATGGAGCCTGTAGGAATTCAGGTTGAACGTAGTAAAAGGTTTATTATTATGTTAATCTACTAAATAAAAATTTTATTTTAATAAAATTACACCTTTCTAAATTGTTATACCTTTTATAGGAACTAAGATGATTTCCTTTTACACACACACACACACACACTTCTGCAGCAGACTGTTGAAAATCACAATTTTTTTTACTTTCGGTAATTTTCTCAAAATGTAATCTAAGATCAATTTTTTGGCGCCTCGACTATCTCTAATATCTCCACTGGAATGTCCTTTTCGTCGTTATAATTTCATTGTCCCCCCTTGAATTTACCCAAACCCATACTTACGAAAGAAAAAAAAGGCAACTGACCTGTTTGTAAATATGGTATTAGTCTAAAATCTAATTCGAGCAAATTGCCTCTAAACACTAAGTAGCAAATTCTCTTTAGTGACCAATTTTCTGTAATTTTAAAGGTGAGCTTATTGGAGTCAGCCGGCATGCAGGTCGAGGTAGCCTCGTACCTAATTTATAGACTCATAAATGTTGACACGGAAATTTAGTTTAAGTGTTTTCACCATAATATACTTTAATTATAACTGTATGTTTTTGAGTTTACGTGAAGTGATTGTTACACTAAAAAAGACTGTTACTCCTTACTTCACTTTTTATTTGTATCGTTAGATGTACATTTCGAGACACAAAGTGCTCATTATCAATATATACATTAAAATCCGAGCGAATACTCTTTTTTGACAATGCATCGATATTTAGCTACCTGTTTTTTTTATTAAAAAGAGCTCTGTGCTTCTTGTGCATATTATTCCAGCATTTTTTGCGTTTAATATAATAAATAGTCATTTTGTTAACCAACTTGGGAATTTATGACTTTGTTTACTAATTAGAGGCACAGTTTGACTAATATTCGAGCCATGCGTCATTTATATTGGTTTGGTGTATAACCGATGTCCAGTTAGTATCGCATATAAACTTATAAACATAATACGTAGTTGGCTTTCTTAAAATTATATTTCGGAACTTTTGATTTATTTTTTTTTATTGTTTGTGAGTTAAAAGAATAATTAAAACCAGGGTTGTTATGTTTAAAACACTTTGTTTTAAAACAGTGTTTTACACATGTTTAAAAACAGCCGTCGTGTTTTAAACGGTTTTGTTTTAAACATGTTTTAAATCTTAAATCTGTTTAAAACATGTTTTAAACGTTAAAATTATTATCTTAAATTTTTTAAATTATATTTTATATTACTTCAATAAGATTTTTTTATTTGCGTTTTTAAATGTTAGCTTATTTGTTGAAGATATTTCAAATAACATTATTAAACATAACATTTTATAACAATAAAATATCACAACTGTGGGTGCATAAATGTGATTTTTAAAAACAGGGAATTTTTCTTTCAGGTATACATATGCATATCCAAATTAGGCTTTTCAAAACTAAAAATTTTATTTCATGCGCCATACGTATAAAACACTGAAATATCGTAAAGTTTAAAATATACGGCTTTAGCAATCTAATATATAGATGTGAATAACACGTGAGTCAAATTCTGCGCTGAACAACTTGTTTAAAACAGTGATTATAGGCAGCCAAATTAATCTAACGTATATTAGGTTGCCTCTAATCGTTGTTGTATGTGTTTTTTTAACTTTACTGCAAATTAGTGTTTTTAAGCGTGGCGCATGAAGTAAAATTTCGAGTTTAGAAAAGCCTAATTTGGATTGGCCGCTCCGCTTCGCTACGCGGCCAATCCAAATTCTTAGGCTTTTCTAAACTCGAAATTTTACTTCATGCTTAGTCTGGGAGTGGAAAACACTCGTTTAAAGCCTCAAATTAGCAGCTTTGAAACAACGAATTTCTGCAAGTTTAAATAACGCTGTAATTATCGGGATATGTTTCAATGAAAAAAACACGTTGTGAAAAAAAACTGTTTGTTTTAATTAAAATGAAAGAAACGTTTTTTTTTAACAACCCTGCTTAGTACTTAAAGCTAGATGGTAGTTATCTTCATTAACGAGTGGAAATTTAGATCGATTAAGTTCAAGATTAATATTATTAGAACAAATAATCAGATCTAACATCTTGGTAAAACTATTTTTGACAGTGTTAGCTTGGGTTGCAGAATTGAAGCTGATAAAATTGGATATTATATTTGACTTTGTACAGTGTATTTTTGGATAGTCGGGCGCATTAAAATCGCCAATAATAATAAAAGGAGTATCCAATAATGATTTTTCTTCTAAATAATTGACTATGAACTATGAATGCTTTTCTCTGTATTTTAAAAAAATATCTTAACCTAAGTATCTCTCATAACATGGCACTCCGCAAATATCTGCAACATTTAAAGTAAATGTTGCGGATATTTTACAAGGACTTAAAAAAATCAACTGTTAAATGTGAGTATACATGTATGTGGTGCTATATGAAATGATTTAAGTAATTGAAAGTAGTCTTATGCGGTATTGTATGGACGGTATAGTACCAAATAACTCCAACATTGTAGAAAATTGTATTTCACTCATTTATAGAACAGTTATCTAAAGAGACAGCATAATCTAAAATTATTAATTTTTGGTTAGACAGACTCAATCACGCCACACAATTCTGAAAAAAATATTGTATTATGGATAATATCAAATCGTTGTTAAGCTCAGCTCCACGTATTACATCTATAAAAGCCTAAGAAGCCTAAAAACGCGGTAATATTTAGCAAAGAGGTAGTAGATGTACTTTTTACAGAGCTTTTCTTGTTTACAAGCAAATAATTTAAGATCTACAGGTATGATCTTAAATTATACATTATACGTACATATTTAAATTAATATATACAGAATTTTTCTTTCAAGTAAACATATCGATGATTACATTGTAAATCTTCAGGACTTTGTTATTTGTATAAAAGCGTTCAATTTAAAGCTTCTAACGAGTGTTTCTACTCCCTGATTAAGCATGAAGGAAAATTAAACTCAAAATTTTGAGGCTTTTCTGAACTCAAAATTTTACTTCATGGACTATGCGTATAAAATGCTGAAATATTGTGAAGTTTCAAAAATACTGCTAAAGAAAAATGTCAAGGCAGTATATTTTAAACTTCACGTTAAATCGGTGTTTTATACGCGCCCTACGCGTTTAAAATATACTGTCTTGACATTTTTCTTTATCAGTATTTTTGAAGCTTTACAATATTTGAGCATTTTATACGCCCTGTCCATGAAGTAAAATTTTGAGTTTAGAAAAACCTCAAAATTTGGTTGGGTCGGTTTTGTAAGACTTACTACAATAAGCACATAAATTCTAAGCAACCATCTAAGGATCGTGTTCAGAATTTATGGCTTGAATCTCTCTCAAAATTTACATCCGATATGTGGCAAAATTTCTGTGATCATTGTGAAAAACTTATTTCGGATGACTGGACAAAACACATGGGGAACCTTTCTTTTGAAACCATTCCTCCTTTTATTATTTCGCTTGGGGAATCTGGCTCAGAAAAAACATCAGAACATTCAGATGCAGGTTCTCTTGACTAAATAATAAAAGTGGAATGAGGGCTTAAAAATTGTTTGACATGAAAATTATCAGTATCACAAGAGGGTGGGAATAAATTTGCAATTCTACAAAAAAATACTGAGGGCCAACAGAAGAGAGAATGACCAAAATTAAGGTGGATGGATGGAGTTGATCAAAATGTGTTAACGGGAAGACCCAAGCGAGAAATACAAATGGATGACGAAATAAGTTTGCAGAGCCGAATTCATTATATTTGTTATATACAATATTATTGCTGTGTTTGTATGTACAAAAACCAAGTAGTAAATTTTGTTAATCTTAAAACTGCATATTATTATCCTTTTATATCTGAAAATTTGTAAAACAGGCAACAGTGTAAGATCACAATAGTCAGAAATTATAACCTTAAAATCGAACATCTGACAGTGACATTTAAAAACCCTGATTTAAAACACAACCAGCCCCATTTACAATACTTAAACTGTCACTTTTCCATAGCTAGGCGAGATCCAGAAACAAATGGAATGGTGTATATATGCTGTAACATTTCAGGCATTCGTCGGTTTTATATAAAAACGTGCAGTATGAAGTTTAGAACGAGTGATTCCATTCCCAGACTAAGCATGAAGTAAAACTTCGAGTTTAGAAGAGCCTGAAAATTTAGTTTGGTCGCTCGGAGCGGCCAAACCAAATTTTCAGGCTTTTCTAAACTCGAAATTTCACTTCATGCGCCACGCGCATAAAACACTGAAATATTGTGAAGTTAGAAATACACTTATATTTTTATTAAAATGAACAATAATCGAAATATTTAAATAACAAAATGATGATATATGTCTTCATAAATTTTCAAGTCAGTTCAAATAATATATATCAAATTAACTTATTTATGCCCGGAATTATAAACGATTAATAAATCATTAGATAACTTTTGTGGAGTAAATTTATTTACGTAGTAAACTAATGGGCAAATAAGATTGCGTATTATAAAGCAAACCTACCAAATAGATAGCAGTTCTAGAAATAAATAATTTAATTAGTATACTACCGACCGAAATAAAACATTTTCATTGTTGTGTAGCTGGATCCACCAATTTTTAAAATTAAATTATCAATCTTTCAATTTGAATTGTCAATCAAATTGGAAATTTAGTATAATTCCTTATAATTATGGAGAATAAGCGGAACTAGGACAGAATTACACAGAACTAAAGCTTATTAGAAATCATAAAAGATTTAAACGATTGTTTTCCACTCCCAGGCTAAGCATGAAGTAAAATTTCGAGTTTAGAAAAGCCTGAAAATTTGGTTTGGTAGCGTAGCGCGAAGCGCGGAGCGACCAAACCAAATTTTCAGGCTTTTCTAAACTCGAAATTTTACTTCATGCGCCACGCGTACAAGACACTGATTTCAAGTGAAATTCACGTATTCACAATATTTCAGTGTTTTCAGTGTTTAATACGCGTGGCGCATGAAGTAAAATTTCGAGTTTAGAAAAGCCTGAAAATTTGGTTTGGTCGCTCCGCGCTTCGCGCTACGCTACCAAACCAAATTTTCAGGCTTTTCTAAACTCGAAATTTTACTTCATGCTTAATCTGGGAGTGGACAGCTCTCGATTAAAGCTTCAAATGGAACTAATTTATAAAAAGCGTATGCACATGTATAAAAATCCCTATTTATGTCAACTGGTTGCTTCTGACTTGAAAAACTCTAGGTCTTAGACGCCTTAGAATTATAATTAGAATTAATTACTGTCAGTCAGGAAAGATACTATAAGCGAACTTAAATCTGACATGGATGGTATGGTGGACATGATAGTAAAATCTAAAGTAATTATAATAATATAATACACTTTAGCCTTTTAACTGTCAAATTATTTAGAGCATAAAATTTACTTGGTAGAAAAACAAACAAATAATTTACTGAGGAGAATTATTAACCAAATAAATTTATTTTGTGTTTATAATAGCGAAATCTTTGGAATAAATAAATTTATTCCTAAAGTAAATTTTATTTAGGTAATAAAACGTTTTAAATACCGGGCATTAGTAATTTAATTAACAAAAAATTAATAGTGTTGCTTATATGCATCAATGGCTCTTATTGGGTTAGCGCGACCTTAAACATTTTACATTACAAACGTTATTTATTAAACTTTTTACAAAACGTCAGAATTACTACAAACACAAACCAATGGAAGTGTTTAAATCTACATTAAGTAAAACATTTAAATTTTTGCAGTTTTGATTAATAATTTCTTGGTTTATAAAAATTTACAATAAAAATGTTCAAATAATGTAATGTACATCTAATACTCCAAGAAAATTAATATGTATGACTAGTTTTAAAATCCATCACGAATCTCTAAAATAAATGGAACGGTTCTCGTATTGACACTAATTCCATGTAATTTTCGCGAAGCTTTCTAAAAACGCTGATTGAATTCTAATTGAGATAAACACACGTATTAAGCGAAAAACATATTTCGCTCTAATGCAAATAAAATTAGACAAAATGATTTATAAGTTTCTTATACTGAGTAAAATGATTTATACTAACGTAAATGGTTTATCGTTTATTATTGATAATTATACGGCAGGCTCATAAAAAATAAAAGTACGAATATAATTCTTATTTGATTGCATTTTTATATGTTGTTAAACTATTATACCGTTCGTTTGCTTTATCGTCCTCACCATTGGAATTTTTTAAAGTATTAGAGATACGAAGACGGTTAAATTAGACAAAAGTTTCCATTTATAATAGAAAATAAAACTGCGTTGACAAATTTCATCTAGCGTAATTGGTTATCAAGACAAGGTGAAATTTCACAATGCGTCAGAATTTGATTAAGTTCACAGATATTTGTAGGTAATAAATTAAAGTTTTTGTAGCGTTGTTCACAAACAAATTTTAATCATGAAATGATACTTACTAAAAGTTGAATATAAATATACGTTTTTTCCACAGTGCAGTAACTGTATGTTTTGTTTTTAAACAATTGCAAATTATTATTTTATTAACTATTAATAATATATACCCCGAAACAAAAAAAAACATTAGATTTTGATCAATTTTACAGAAATTGTTAAGAAATTAATAAACTTTGTTCTATAGTTAACAAAGTACAAGATTGATTGACTCGAAACAAGCTTACAATTCAATAATATAAAACACTATAACTTTGTTTGTATAGCACAATATTTTTATTTTCGTGACTGCAGTTTCAGCAACTCATTTTTCCATTATCAAAGTTTGATAATGGCAAGTTGAGTTGTTGAAACTTCAGTCACGGAAATAAAAATATTGTGTTATACAAACAAACTTAAGGTGTTTTATTTTAAACAAGATAAATTCAAATTCAAAACTATTTGAGTTCGAAAACATAAGCGTACGCTTTTTATAGTTTGCACACTTTAAACATAATATATAAAATTACGAAAAAACTATTCGTGAAAATGCAAACAATGCCTTAATTAACAAGACAACTTAAGACGATAAATATCCATTGAAACAACTACTTCCGGAGGTGTATTTGCACGGGACGTAGTTGTTTCAATGGAAATTAATCGTCTTAAATTGCCTTATTAATTAAGACATTGTTTGCATTTTCACGAATAGTTTTTTCGTAATTTTTAATATTGTGTTTTATTTTATTGAATTAATATGTATAACGAAGTAGAAGTCTCTACCGTTCATAATTTAAGTTTACAATTACTTAAAGTTTACTAAAATATGCGTTTTTTAAACAGCGGATTAGTTTTTTTATAAAACTTTTGCAAAAATCTAAAGCTCCCTTCCTACATTGCTCTCCCTTCGATAAATCAGTTATTAAAATTCCTCTGAATCGTAGTTCAATTTTTCTAAAATCTTTTAAATTTGTGTTAATCGTATTTAGCTATAAATAAATTTCTTTACAAATATCTTAGATATAAGTGGTTTGGAATGTGGGGAACAGGTGTCGCTACCAATTCCGAAAAAAGAAAAATAAAGCCGCACTGGCCAGATGTTGATCTTCCGAAGATCCTTCCTCGTCCGGAGAGCGCTCGAGGGTGAGCAATTTGCTGCGGTTTTGGGTTCCTGAAACGTTTCAGTGCCTCCAGGAGATTCTCGGCGATCCCGAAGATGGCACCTGTTCACAGATACCTCGGCCTATCTGGATTCCGAGGCGTCAATTAAGTTAATGGTTGGCATTTCGCCCCCAGAATTTGAATTTGAGTTCGAAATATTTAAAGCCTTCTGCCTCCTAATGCACACGGGGATTAGGTCGGATGTATCTTTATGTAAATCGAGTGGGCAGTGCCACTTGATCGCCAGAAATTATAATCCAATTAGGTGTTTGATGAGCGTGGGAGGTTTTCTTTACTTTGTTTAAGACGCCAATACAAGATGTACTAGTAAAAAAGACATAATTGGACCGTTAATAATTATTTGGTGATTATGTTTTTTTTAGGACAGTTGCATAAAAAATTTGGAACCGAGCTAATCTGATTTGAAAATAGTACTAACAGTATTTGTGATTCTTTTCGTAAATCTACAACTAAGATAAATTCAAATTCAAAACTATTTGAATTCGCGAAAATAAGCTTACGCTTCTTATAGTTTGCACACTTTAAACATAATGTATAAAATTACGAAAAAAAACTATTAGTCTTAAGTTGTCTTATTAATTGAGACATTGTTTGCATTTTCACGAATAGTTTTTTTCGTAATTTTATATATTAAATCTACAACTAATTTGTCTTAAGCTTGTAATAGACGAAACTATTTTCTTGTTCAAGATTATTTTCTATCATAATGATCCAAATAGAACATGTCATATTTCCAATATACAAAACTGTACAAGATTCTCGTTTGGTCATATTTTGTGTATTAGACCTTGATAGAAAATAGTATACTATTTTCTTTTACAAGAAAATAGTGTCGTCTAATACAAGCTTTACAAAGACGAATTCACTGGTTTCAATGGATGTTTGAAATCGCCTTTGTAAGACATATTAGTTGTAAATCTGCGAAAAGAATAACACTTCTAATATTTTTATTAAAATAACACAATTCAAATAAAAAATAAACAAATTTTAACTTCACAATAAATCCATGTTGATAAAGAAACATTTCGAGTTTATAAAAGAGTGAAAAATATACGAAATATTACTTCATGCTTGATCAAGTGGTGAAAACTAAGGCTGGCAATTTGTAAAATTAAAGTATTTTAATATTCATTCAAATATTCGATTTATTTGAGCGTTCTAATTATTTGAATCTTTAAATATTTGGGTATTCGAGTATTTCAAATAATTGTATATTCGAATTTGAATATGTTTTTGAATGAATATTTGAATACTGCAATTTTAAAAATTCCCAGTATTAATCAAAACATGTGTCCTTATTTTAGTTTAATCTCGTCATAGTTTTTGAACCTCATATTAAATCAGTGTTCTCAAGTCATTGCATTCAAACCTAGTTAGGCAGTTTCTAAACATATTGTTTAACACTCACTTCAGTGAACAAAAAAAATGTCAAATCATTATCAATAAAAATCAACTTGTTTGGTCAAGACGCCTTAAAATGATAATATGAATTCGACGACGCAATCTTTGTTATTATTCTGCAATACCATTTTTTAACAGTCTAATATTTTAAAAGTGTATAGAAACGCCTGATTAACCCTTGCATTTATTTATTTTAAGTTTCTTGTGTGAGTGGAATCTTGTTAGCCAGTTAGCCATGATGCAATTTTGTTTGGTTGCTTTTAATATAACTTTAACTGAAGAGCTAGATTTCTCAAAATTAGTTATAAGGCACTTACACCTATTTGCTTCTAGGTATTGCGTATCTATAATATTTCTGAAAATATGTTTTTTAAAAAATTAGAGTTTTTGTTTTACACAGAGTCATATGCGGTCCTATTTTAATACTCTTTACCCATTACGTTTATCAAATGTACTCCTAAAAAGACAATAGAGTAAAAACTATTGAAAATAATGTTATGAATTATTCAATTTTGCAGTACCGATATCTATTCTTAATATCAATAAAATACTAATTACCATTTATCGACCTAAATGTACACTTCTGTGCAATAAAATTAAGCACTAAGTCTTATAACTATTTTTTACAATATTCTAGTTGTATAATTCGGGTCTGTGTTAATTGCCTAGCAGCAGTTTCAATAAATGATAAAACACCATAACTTGAAAATAACACCTTTGTTAAAAAACCAAAACTATGACCTTTAAAAAATAACGCTCGTAATAAATAAAACAAAGACGAAAAAGAAAAACCATCTTCTATTTTAGTTATAATTCAAACTTTTGAATTTTTGTCTGTATGACGCAGCATTTTGACATTAAAGAAATTGACATATTTACATATGTTTGTAACTAGGAAACTCATCACGTCCATTTTAAACTATAACATATTTTATGTGGTTAATTTTATTGCACAGATGTGTACATTACGGTCACCATGAGAATATTTTCAATAGCTGTAGCAAACTCAATTATCCTATTCTTAGTAGTTATTTTTCAAAATACATTTTTACAGACTTCATTCGTTTTTAACATTTTATATTTCTCAAGTGCCTATATTTCTAAAATTAATTATATAAAATAGACTATAACATATATAATCATATCGATATCTATTCTGGACCATATCTAATTAGATACATAAATGGTGGATGCGCCGGGAAAAGCCCTGATTAGAATGTAAATACTTTAGTAAACTGTTTCTCATTGAGCAAATTGAAAGTAACTTTTCTTTTATTATTGATAAAATTACTATTTATTGTGATTTGAAAATTATCTGTAACGTATGATCCAACTTGGTAATTTAGAATTAAACTCAGTTTTTTTGCAATTGTTTTATGGTTGACGCCCATGTGAAAATAAGATGTTTTAATTTGTATATCGTTAAATGAGTGCTTAGATTGCAAAAAGGGTACAACCAAGTACACAAAACATGTTATACTTTTGTAGTAAACATTTATTTGTGTAATTGTAATTAAAGCTTCCTTCATTGATAATTCATTTTTTTTTAAAGTAGAGGCATTTTTTGGGAAACAATGTTTTATTGTAGATTTATTAATTAAAAAAAAACACTTTCAATGACAAACGAACTTTCATCTTAAAGATTCAACATTCTAGCAACATTAGGAATTTACAAATAAAATATTAACGTTGGATACAAAGCAATGAATCTGCATTTTTGAAATCGTTTTTGTGCACTATATTAAACTAATGTCTTCTTTCCAATTGTAATAAAACTTTATATCGTATGTTCAATAAGAAAAAAGCCTCTAGAGTGCCATAATTTAATCTTTGTTAAAATTTAAGTTGGTAACACGCTTCAGGAATTGACATGTAAACGTCAGACATAATAATTGTAATGTATAATTTCAAAATTGCCAACTTATAATATTTTCCATGGGACTCTAGAGGTTTATTTTTATTGAACATACGATATTAAACATGTCTTATAATTCAAAAAGCATGTAAACACGTTCATGACATATTTTTGAGGGTATGTTCATATTTAAGTATACCTTAATCCATTACCTGCCAGAATTTTAACATAGGTATTAAAAATAGGCAAAACGCATTGTTAAGTTTCCATTGAGATCTTAGATATATTTAAAAATTATTCACTTTTCATCTCAAAAAGGCAAGTCCCGGACTAGTGGGTTAGGCTATCTATTTTTATTTAAATCACTATTACTGTAATCTTATTTCAGATTCTTAAAACCAGGTTTAGCCAATGAAGTGGAGATTACCTATATTTTTTTTATTTAAGTATACATATCTCGATACAAAAGAAGCGTTCTTTATAAAATTTTTAACGAGTGCTTTCACTCGTTGATAAAGCATAACGTGAAATATCGAGTTTAGAAAAGCCTAAAAATTTGGTTTGATCGCATAGCGAAGCGGAGCGATCAAACCAAATTTTCGCTTATAAAACACTGATTTCAAATGAAGTTCAAAATATACTACAAAATTAGTATTTTAAAGCCGTATAATTTGAAACGTCACAACATTTCAATATTGTAAAGCCCTGGCGCATGAAGTCAAATTTCGAGTTTAGAAAACCCATAAAATTTGGTTTGATCGCTCTGCATCGCTACGCCATCAAGCGAAATTTTAAGGGTTTTTATACTCCAAATTTTACTTCATGCTTAATCAAGAAGCAGAATCACTCGTTAGAAACTTTAAATTGGACGTTATTAAAACAATCAACAAAATGCCTAAACATTTACAGCGTTTGCATCGGGATATGTACATGTATACTTGTAAGAAAAAGTCCCTGTACATATATTGTATAATATTGCTAATTCTATCTATTTAATAATGTTGCTTTTTTAGATCACATAATCCGTGTCTTATTTATTAAAGTGAATTTTACAACTCTTCGGATGGTGAATCATTATCATTTGTCGGACGTTTAGTTATTGCCAGGGTTGTTATATTTAAAACACTTTGTTTTAAAACAATGTTTTATAAATGTTTAAAAACGAGCGTCGTGTTTTATACGGTTTTGTTTTAAACGTTAAATTTGTTTAAAACATGTTTTAAACGTTAAATTTGTTTAGTTTATATTTAAAACGTTTTTTTATAATCTTAAATTATCTAAACTATATTTTATACTACTATACAGAGCTGGTACGAATCTTCGTAAAAAGGATTCGAATCACGAATCCGAATCACCTAAAATGATTCGAATCACGAATACTCGAATAAAGGATTCGTAAGAGATAAATATGAAAACTATTAATGATTTCGATAGCTAACGCCATCTAATGCTTCATAGTGGCATCGCCAGTGACATGAAATAGTCAGAAATGTTCAGTATTCCTCAGCACTGGGTCGGAACCACACTGAAGAGGGCCTTGAAGTCCGAAACGCGTCTGTGGGTACCTGGTGCCGGAATACTGAACACAAATTCAATTTAGATAAATATGATTCGAATCAAAGATTCGAATCCTGTTTTTTCGAATCACGAATACAAAGCCTTCAAGAATAAATTTGATGTTATTATTTTTTTGCAACCATAAATATATTAATATCGTTACCGGTTGTTTTACCAAAAATATTCAAAACCTAATTATTTATTATTAACACTGAACATCGCTGATAACATACTAAATATCTGATTCCATGTTACTCTGATTAAAAATGCATTTGTGTGTTTTTGAACTTCACTTCAAATCAGTGCTTTGTACGCGTGGCGCATGAAGTAAAATTTCGAGTTTAGAAAAGCCCGAAAATTTGTCTCGGGTCGCTGCGCGACCCTCGACAAATTTTCACAGGGCTTTTCTAAACTCGAAATTTTACTTCATGCTTAGCCTGGGAGTGGAAACACCCGTTCAAAACTTCAAATTGAACGAATGCCTGAAAATTACGTAAATAAAAAATTCACTGAATATCATTAAAACCGGTAAAGTTAGAGAAAAGTCATTTAATTATATTCAAATTGACCAAAACACTAACAAATAAGCCATATAATATTAATAAATTTGTAAAAATCAGCAGGCAAATTAAACATTTATAAAATTAACTTAAATATTAACAAACAATTTATCAAAATAAGGGTTTCCCACAGAAGAAAGTTATATTAAAAAGTCAGGGCAAAAAGTCTTGAATCGGGGAAATGCCGGAAAAATTTAACATTTCAGTTTTACTTCTAATAATTTTAAACAAAATTTTGAAAACTAGATTATTATCTTAAAAATTTGTATCGGGTCGCGCAGCGACCCGAGACAAATTTTTTGGGCTTTTCTAAACTTGAAATTTTACTTTATGCGCCACGCATATAAAACAGTGATTTAAAGAGAAATTTAAAAACACACAAAAGAAATTTTTCAAGTTAATCCTCACAATTAATTCGAATTATTTTTGACGATTCAAAACCTTTGTAAGTATTCGAATCCTTTTATAAATATTCGAATCCTTTTATAAGAATTCGAATTACCCACATTTGGATTCAAATACGAATCCTCTTAAAAAAATGTAACGAATCCAGTTGAACTAAAGTATTCGAATGCCTCTTTTGAATCCTCTAAAAGGATTCGAATCCAGGATTCGAATCCTGAATAATTTGAATCCTGCCCAGCTCTGCTAGTATATTATGATTTTTATGTTTGTTTTTAAATTTTAGCTAAATTGTTGATAGATAGATATTAAATGCGGCGATAATAAACTAAGCAAATACAACACCAGGACAACAAATTACATCTTTCCTCATCATAAGAAAAAATCCACAAAAGATGGGGTTCGATATTTTGCAATTAAGTTGTTTAATGATCTGCCGGACGAAATAAAAAAATTAAAGAACGACACAAAATCTCTTAAAATGCACCTTATACATATTATATCTTACAGAAAAAGAACTTTATTTAATACAAGAATTTCCTATGCATTAGTGTTTCAAATTATAAATAAATTATATGTAAATGTTTAGTTATATTGTGTATTATATTATCTAAATAGTATGTTATTCAAACTGACGCAATTTTCATTTTGTAGAATTTTTACACCTTGAATATAAAAATTATTATTATGATTATTATTTTACATTACATTATTAAACATACAATTTTATCACAACTGTGTGTTCAATTATACAGGGTGATTCAGAGCAAGTGTAAAAAATGGACATCTTGTTTACAACGTTGGATTCGCTTTTCATTATTTTAAAATCGACTGCTAATTTAAAGTTTGTGACATAAAGAATCAGTATTATGTACAATACAAACAAAACACAAAATAAAAATGTGTAATATTTATTAACGTGAGATTAAACTTAAGAAGTATCTTTTAAACTCCACTTTAATTCAATGTATTATACCGGTGGCGCATGAAGTAAAATTTCTAGTTTAGATAAACCTGAACATTTCGATTTGGACAAGCGTGGCTTCCAAATCCAAATTTTCAGGTTTTTCTAAACTAGAAATTTTACTTCATGCTTAATCTAGGAGTGGAAGCACTCGTTAGAAGTTTCAAATTATTTGATAAAACAACAAACGGTGATGTGTCCATCATAGCATTTTCCCCGTTAAAGATATGATGATCCAAATATATGGAAAAGTTGCACAAACTAAATTTTTTCTACTTTTATTATTATTAATCCAAAACTATTCACAAAAAAGAAATTCTTACATTTCCACTACATCTCAATAAATATTGATCACCATCACATTTAAGCGTTATATATTTCTAACTTCACAGTATTTCAATGTTTTATACGCGTGGCGCATGAAGTAAAATTTCGAGTTTAGAAAAGCCCCGTGAAAATTTGTCTCGGGTCGCTGCGCGACCCTCGACAAATTTCCTACGCGGGGCTTTTCTAAACTCGAAATTTTTCTTCATGCTTAGTCTGGGAGTGGAAGACACTTGTTGGTATAAAATAATTCACAACTAGTGATGTATTTTAACAACAATTATGGGTCCTAGGAGTTGCCAAATTACTGAGTTTCTTAACTATTTCAAAGGCATTTTTGAAATCGTTTGTGTGCACTATATTAAACTAATGTATTCTTTCCAATTGTAATAAAACTTTATATCGTATGTTTAATAAGAAAATTATTTGATAAATCAACAAATGTCTGCAAATTTATTTAAATAATAATCTACTTTTCATAATTTCAAGTGATTCATTACTGAATAATCAATTTTTGTTTGATATCATTTAAAGTAAAAATGATACCTTTATTTTTTTTATTATGTATTGAACGAGAGTTCACAGATTTAATGTGAAGTTTAAATGTGTTATTTTTTTGTTTGTGTTATGTTATTATTACTCAGTTATGCTTAAATTGTTAAATTGTATCAATAATAATTGATATGTCTGTAGTTTTGTAAATAATGTTTTTCAAAATAAATGTTAGCTAAATTGTTGTCAATATTTCAAATGACATTATTAATTAGACATGCAGTTTTATAACTGATATTAAAGGATTAATTAAAAACACTTGGTTTGTTTCACTATTTGTTTCTATTTACTCGACTAGTTTCGCTATTTACGGCATTATCAAGACTTATAACTGACTTAAAACGTGTTTTAAACATGTTTTAAATATATTTTAAACATGTTTTAAATATATTTTAAACACGTTTTAAACATGTTTTGAACGCGTTTAAAATATGCTTTTAATTGTTAATGTTTTAAACACCGTTTGAATAAAAAAAAAAACACGTTTTGTAAAATAAAATGTTTGTATTAATTTAATTAACTTGAAAAAAAACACATTTTGTAGAAAAAAGCTGTTTGTTTTAATTAAAATTGAAAAAGAACCTTTTTTTAACAACCCTGGTTATTGCTATATTATTCAATACATATCTTCAATATGCGCATAATTGAGTCAAATAATCCATAATTTTAGTGTTTAACCTGTTGAAAGTTCATTTTCACTTTGTTGTATGAACAATTTAATAAAATACTTTAATAGTTTCAAATATAACTGTATTGTTTGAAACCCGTGTGGAAAACCAACAATTTAAAATTATTTATTATGTCATTGCTGCTCGTTTATTGCTAAGAATTATTATATTCGAGGATCAATCATGAAATGCATTTAAGTATTTATTTTTGGAAGTTAAACTTTGCACTTTCAATACAATTTTAAGAGATCTATTCAAAATATCTACATGATATATTATAGTTTATAATTTGCTTGGAGAAATACTGTCCTAATTCTACCTTTACAACATGTTCATTTTTATAAGAAATTAATGTATCGTTTAATGACAATGGTTTTGTCTTGCTACATTTCTTGTGTTCAAAATTGAATAATGCTTGTAGCAAATTATAAATACAATTACCAAAATGGGGTCTTGGTGGTCTAGTGGGTAAAGACCCTGCGTACGGACTCGGAGGTCACGGGCTCGAATCCCGTCAGAGTGAAATCATTTACTCATAAATTAGTGATTTCATCCGGGTCAATGGATGTAGTGTAAATGAGTTTGTGTTGTTCTAGAAGTTAATGGCTATTTATTCTTAAAATTGGTTCAAAAGCATTGAAATGTTAAATACGCAAATATGAATACCAAAGCCAACAAAAAAGAAAAACGACATCTAGGAAGTTGTGATACTGTTGTATGTGTACTCTTTGAAATTAACATTTTTAAATAAATGTATTTATTTATGTCCAGAAAAACCGATCTGACATTCATGGGTTCAATTTAAAATCGGTTTAAAGTCATTCACATCTAGTTTTGCATTTACGATCCACCTTTGACCAAGATCATTTGTTGAATATCTTAATACAATAATTGATATTAGATAAGATAACTGTATATTTTTGAGTTTAAGTGAAGTGATTATTACACATAAAAATACTGTTATTCCTTACTTTACTTTTTATTGTGAAGTAAGGAATAATAGTTTTTTATGTGTATTAGTTAAGAATACAGGATTCGTAAGAGATAAATATGATTCGAATCAAAGATTCGAATCCTGTTTTTTCGAATCACGAATACAAATCCTTTAAGAATAAATTTGATGTAATTATTTTTTTGCAACCATAAATATATTAATATCGTTACCGGTTGTTGTACCAAAAATATTCAAAAGCCAATTATTTATTATTAACACTGAACATCGCTGATAACATACTAAATATCTGATTCCAAATTACTCTGATTAAAAATGTATTTGTGTGTTTTTGAACTTCACTTCAAATCAGTGATTTGTACGCGTGGCGCATGAAGTAAAATTTCGAGTTTAGAAAAGCCCGAAAATTTTCACAGGGCTTTTCTAAACTCGAAATTTTACTTCATGCTTAACCTGGGAGTGGAAACACCCGTTCAAAACTTCAAATTGAACTCTATTATAACATCGACGAATGCCTGAAAATTACGAAAATAAAAAAATCACTGAATATCATTAAAACAGGTTAAGTCAGAGAAAAGTCATTTAATTATATTCAAATTAACCAAAACACTAACAAAAAAACCATATGATATTATTAAATTTGTCAAAATCAGCAGGCAAATTAAACAATGCCTCTTTTGAATCCTCTAAAAGGATTCGAATCCTGAATAATTTGAATCTTGCCCACCTCTGCTACTATATTATGATTGTTTTGTTTGTTTTTAAATTTTAGCTAAATTGTTGATAGATAGATATTACAAGCGGCGATAATAAACTAAGCAAATTCAACACCAGGACAACAAATTACATCTTTCCTCATCATTAGAAAAAATCCACAAAAAATGGGGTTCGATATTTTGCAATTAAGTTGTTTAATGATCTGCCGGACGAAATAAAAAAATTAAAGATCGACACAAAATCTCTAAAAATGCACCTTATAAATATTATATCTTATAGAAAATGAACTTTATTTAATACAAGAATTTCCTATGCATTAGTGTTTCAAATTATAAATAAATTATATGTAAATGTTTAATTATATTGTGTATTATATTATCTAAATAATATGTTATTCAAACTGACGCAATTTTCATATTGTACAATTTTTACACCTTAAAAATAAATATTATTATTATGATTATTATTTTACATTACATTATTAAACATACAATTTTATCACAATGATGGCTTAAATAGTCTGAATACCCAAGCCAACAAAAAAGAAAAACGACATCTAGGAAGTTGTGATACTGTTGCATGTGTACTCTTTGAAATGAACATTTTTAAATAAATGTATTTATTTATGTCCAGACAAACCAATCTGACATTCATGGGTTCAATTTAAAATCAGTATAAAGTCATTCACATCTAGTTTTGCATTTACGATCCACCTTTGACTAAGATCATTTGTTGAATATCTTAATACAATAATTGATATTAGATAAGATAACTGTATATTTTTGAGTTTAAGTGAAGTAATTATTACACATAAAAATACTGTTATTCCTTACTCTACTTTTTATTGTGAAGTAAGGAATAATAGTTTTTTATGTGTATTAGTTAAAATAATTGAAGAGATTTTTTTCTAAAATGACTAGAAATTTTGTAGCTCCGATACGAACAACAATGTTATTGCATGTACGCAATATCTGATATAAGGTACGATTCACGAGAGGTGTCCCATGGTTTCCTTGATTTGTAGTGCTTTCTGCACCAATACATGGACAACGAAAATAGTTTGATGTCATCAGATTAAGCGTGTGAAAAGAGACAGAAAACTTTATATTATGTCTGCTATGTTTGTTAGATGGAACATGCGAAAACGTATGTTCCGGTATACAGTTTTAACATTTTAAGGTTAATCGTCACATTTTGACAATGTCTTCGTAAAACGAAATCTGCAAAAACCCAGCCACAAATCATTTTAACTAATGTGCGTGTAAGTGTTATAATTCCAATTTCCACATGTACTAAATACTTTAGATATTTACAGAAATAAATAATGCATTTATGTTGATTTTGTGTAAGCTCAAACGAACATTTTAGTTGAATCGAATGCGCATTCAGTAGATTTGGCAAATAGTCATCGGATTAATCGGTTAGTACAGGGAATTTTTCTTTTAAGTATGCATACAGGGAATTTTCTATTAGGTATACATATGCATACGCTTTTTTTAAAGAGTTCAATTTTAAGATTAAAACAAGTGTTTTCCACTCCCAGACTAAGCATGAAGTAAAATTTCGAGTTTAGAAAAGCCTGAAAATTTGGTTTGGTCGCGAAGCGCTACGCGGCCAAACCAAATTTGCAGGCTTTTATAAACTCGAAATTTTACTTCATGCGCCACGCGTATTAGACACTGAAAGCACTGAAATATTGTGAACGAGTAAACTTCGCTTGAAATCAGTGTCTTATATGTGTGGCGCATGAAGTAAAATTTCGAGTTTAGAAAAGCCTGAAAATTTGGTTTGGCCGCGTAGCGCTTCGCGCTACGCGACCAAACCAAATTTTCAGGCTTTTCTAAACTCGAAATTTTACTTCATGCTTAGTCTGGGAGTGGAAAACACTTGTTTTAAGCTTAAAATTGAACTCTTTAAAAAAAGCGTATGCATATGTATACCTACTAGAAAATTCCCTGTATGCATACTTAAAAGAAAAATTCCCTGTACTAACAAATTAATCCGATGACTATAACTTTTATAAACTTGAAATTTTACTTCATGCTTAGCCTGGGAGTGGAAAACACTGGTTTAAACTTTAAATTGACCTTTTAAGAAAACAACGAATATTTAAAAATCTCCAACACGTAATAGGGGTATGTTTACTCAAAAAACCAAATTTTCAGGCTCAGACAGATACAACTGTCGACATACTCTCTAAATAATTTGAACCACACATTTCACATCAATGAGTCACAGGACATCTCTTCCGAATTCCACTATATTTCAATATTTGTCATTATGGCACCAGTAATCAACAGCAAAACTTACTAAGCAATCAGTTAGGTCATATTATTTTTGTACGGCTTGGCAACCGATATAAAATTATTACAATTAATAATTTTGATACATTTTTAATGTTAAAAGTGGCTTTGAAAATAATTAGTAATATTGAAAGAATATATTTTTAATTAATTGTTCATTAGGTGTATTTTGCATAAGTTACTAATTTTCATTCGAATATTATTGTAGCAAATAAATGAATAAAAGGAACATCATTTATTGTAAAAATACCTGTAATTATTGTAAAATAATTCAGTTTAGTTTCGACTGAACTCAAATAATATTTAAAAATAGCCGCTTTCGGAAAATGTTTAATATAGCAAACATTGAATAAACATGCTGTATTCAATTGTAGCATTGCCTAATTTTTTCTCATTTTAAATTTCTGTGAAACACTCTTTAATCAGAAGAAGCTGAACAAATCTAGAAACCCGTCGTTTTCACCTTCCTAACCCAAATTTCTATATATTTACGGGGCATAACTAATTACGATTGTGGTCGGCAGCTTCTCGGTATGAAACGGCACAGTGGCTAATGTCCCACCGGACAATAGCATTGGGGGGTGGTAAATGTCGAAAATGGACCCATTTTCGGGCTTTCATAAAACCGCATAAAGTGATATGGGATGAATAGAGATTCCGTCATTTTCCTAATTTTACAGGTAGTCTTGTCAAAGAGCGTGACTAACTTGCGGTCATTTTTCCATTGTCACTGCCGTAACACTGCGAGAGAAAAAAAAATAAGTGTAACGCTCTGTAAAAGTCGAGATCGTTGAGGGATTTATGGTGGTTTTTGGATTTATTGGTGGATGTAAGGGTGAGATTGTGGTGTAAATAAAATTATAACGTGGTGAGGATTATTGGGGTTATAATTTTTATTTATTTTTTTTCTACAATTTCAACCCATTAATAGCCGACCAATTACAGAGTTAACTCTAAAAGTTGATTTTAAGTAAACTTGTGCTCTTCTTTTAATGATTTCTATGAATATCTTATTTTATTACATACTGGATTTTTTCCTATTAAATGTACGTCGATTTTATTAAAGTGTTCAATTTAAAGTTTCTAACGAGTGTTTCCACTCCCAGATTAAGCATGAAGTAAAATTTCGAGTTTAGAAAAGCCCGAAAATTTGGTTTGGTCGCTCCGCCAAGCGGAGCGGCCAAACCAAATTTTCAGGCTTTTCTAAACTCGAAATTTTACTTCATGCGCCACGCGTATAAAACACTTAAATATTGTGGATTAAGCAATACACTGAAAACTTTTCTGGTAAAAATCAAAATATTTAAATAACAAAATATTAAATTTTTCTTCACACATTCTCAAGTCAGATCAAACAATACAATATATTATAGTATTTAACATTATTAGCATTGTTAAAACGGTTTTTACTGGCGGACAGAAGGATATGACTGGCGAGTCGCTAGACGAGCCAGTCACCTTCTGGAGCCAGTAAAACCCGTTAACTTGCGTATATTGTTATATATTTTATTTGTCAATCATTTGTAATTAATTAAAATACAATTATTTGGTAAATTTCATCAAATTGGAATTACAAAAAAACATGTAGTAAGTTATGATTAAATTAATTATTATTTTAAGAATAATAGTATTTATTGTATTTTTCTTTAATAAATTAAATTCATGAAAAACTATAAATTACTATTCCAGTACTAACTTGTTAAATTTTAACAAGTTAGTATACTGACTTGTTAAAATTTTACAAGTCAGTAGCTTGAAAACTTAACCTTACTTGTTTAATACTGTCTATTGATAAATTGACGTTTACAAATGAGAGACAAATAAAATTAATTTATTGAGTAATTAATTTAACAAAAAATTAATAATGTTGCTGTATTGTACCAACAGATCAGCATAAATATAGAAATATATTTTATTTGTGAAATTTATTAACTTGAGATCAATCATATGCAGAATATTTTGTACTTCACAATAGTTTAGTGTTTTGTGCGCGTGGCGCATGAAATAACATTTCAAGTCAAGAAAAGCCTGAAAGTTAGATTTTCTAGAATGGATACACTTTGTTTCGTATTTATTAGGTTTTTCTAAACTCAAAATTTGACTTCACTACTTTACTATTTTTACTACCAAGATGTAGAAAGACTTGATAGAACTTCATATTGAACGCTTTTATAAAAATAACGAGTACCTGAACATTTCGAGCGTGTACATCGGCATATGTACACTCGAATGAAAAATTCCCTATATTTTATTTTTGGAATAAGAACTTGTTTAAGTACTTTGTTATTTGTATCGTATGTTTAATTAAAGAAACCTCTGAAGTGCCATGATTTAATCTTTTTCTAAAATTTGCTTTGGCTACACGCTTTGAATGTTGACATATAAAATGTCAGACATAATAATTTTAATATATAATTTCAGAGTTGCCAACCTACAGTTTTTTCCACGGCACTCTAGAGGTTTATTTTAATTAAACATACGATATTTATGTTTAATTGTTCTTTTTTTATTTTGGTACTTGAATTTAGTTTCATATTAATTATCAATTAATCATATTGATAATCTTGGTATCAGTTGAATGAGCCTAAGTAAATTAATTCGTTACCTTCACGTATCATTAAATAATTACTCGATAACCTCACGCGCCATCAAGCACCGAAAGAACATGCACATGCATCTTGGCCGAGATATAGATGACAAAATTTAATAATCAAGACCACCTAACACCAATTAATAACGTACACCGCCTATCATATCTGAAAGCTCTTGTAGGTTCATGGTCACTGGATATTTTTGATAAATCGGAACCGATCGACTAACGTCATTCGATTGCTATGCGTTCCATAAAAGATACAATCGACATATTCAAAATATCTGGAAGTAACTGAATTCTTCAATTATTGCTAAAATCTTGTAAAGAAATGAAACATAAACGTTTTGATAAAAAAGTAGATTCAATATTTTTAATAATGTTACGTATAGTTTCAACATTCTAAATTGATGAGGTAGTTAAAATTGATTTATTAAATGCATTTTTAGTATGAGTTTTTTTTAAGTAGGGTACATTTTAATTATCTGTAGCGGGGACAAGTACAATCTCGTTTTTAAATTAATTGTCCTATATTTTGATATTTTCCACAAGCATTTTAAATATGAATAATTTTAATTCAAAAATATTTGAATTTGAGAAAATAAGCTAACGCGTCTTATAGTTTGCACACTTTAAACATAATATATAAAATAACGAAAAAAATCTTAATTATTCAGACAACCTAAGACAATAAATATCAAGCAACTACTTCCCGTGCAAATACACCCCCGGATATTGAATTATGCAATGAAATATTTAAAATCTTATTTTATTTGATTTGTTACAACGCTCTATCAAAGTATATGTAACATTAGGTCAAATTCTCTTCAAACCAACTAACAAATAAAAATGAAAAATGAAAGGAGAAATTTTAATCTAGGTCCTTTTACTTCTTATTTCTTGTAATTATTACTTTCACTTTTTATTTTATTTGTTGGTTGCTTTGAAGAGATTTTGACCTAAATGTTACATATAACGTTGTATCAAATCAAATAAGATTTTAAATATTACATTGTATAATTTAATATCCGGTGGTGTATTTGCTCAGGAAGTAGTTGTTTAAATGGATATTAATTGTCTTAGCAGTCTTTTAATTAAAGCTCATTGTTTGCAGTTTATATGAACATTTTTGTAATTTTATATATTATATTTAATATGTAAAGTTAATTTCGGTTTGTTAGACCATTTTTCAAAGGAATGTCACATTCCTTTGAAAATGGTCTAACATACCGAAACTAGTCGGAATAAAGATTTAATTGTGAAACAATACCAAGTGCCTTTCCTTTAATTAACTTTACATAGTGTAATATGTTTCACCAAGTGCCAGATGAGAAATTAATTCAAGAAATTATTATATTTAATGTTTTTTTAAACTAAAAGAAGCCTATTTACTCAAATTCAAATTGTTTTGAATTTGAAATATTTATGTATAACTATTATCGATTTATTTTATTTCTAAAACTAAATAAAAAAATATAAGTCGTTATAAAATATAGAGGCATTTCAAGTTTCCATGGTGAGTAAAGAAATGCCTGTTTTGTATTCAAAAGTAAATGTCTTTAAAAGAGACTACTTATTCTTGAAATGCCAAATGATAGGGTTTGTGGTATCCTGTCATTTTAGTTATTACCACGGTTGGCCTTTAAGAGTATTATTTTCTCATTTATTTAAAATTACTACAACTGGCATACGTAAGACATAAATTATTCATAAGCGGTTTTAATACGAGCTTTTTCTTCGGATTAATTTTATTTTAATACCTTGATCGTGAAGAAAATCGTTGTTTTACCAAACGAGGTAGTATTTCTTGCAATAAGCTATAATTGCTTGAATGAATATGTACACAAAATACTTATATGGTAACTAAAAGTATAATTTTGGTTAATAACACAAGTGTTTTATTTTTTGAAAAAATTATGGATTAAGTAAATATTAATAGAGGGATTTTTTCATTTAAGTATACATGGATATTTTGTAAATGTTCGGGCACTCGTTTTGATAAATGTTTAATTTAAAACTACTAACGAGTGTTTCCACTCCTTGATTAAAATGAAGTAAAATGTCGAGTTAAGAAAAACCTGAATATTTGGTTTGGTCGCTTGGTGTAATTTTATAGCAGTGTTAAATATTGAGTAATTACATACAAAAACATTCCCATTATGTATAAAAACAATAAATGCTTTTGAAGATTCTTGTCTGTGAAATTTTTTGGAGTTAAAAATTAATATATTGATGTTCAAGATAAGAAATTGAGGCAAAAAAATAACCAAAAGTGTTAGAACCCATTTCGATGATGTAGATTACAAAATATCCATTACAATCCCCCGATCGATAAAAATATCTGGGGTGGGCCGAGGCGAAGTTCGTGAGAAGGTGCACACGCCCTCATTAAACGATTTCGAAAATGAGACCCCGGGCTCTATTTTTTTTTTCCTTCGCCTTCAACTCTTTCTGCTCTTCGGCGATTTTTCGAACGCAAACCACACAATTATACATTTAGGGGGTCTTGGGAAAGCCGAGGACGGTCTCCACTCCACCCACATAAACAGTGAAATTGTGGGTTAGGGGCGCCTAAGGGGCGCCGCCTAGCGACGTGCCCCAAGGTACGCCCATGGATCCACTAACTACAGGCCACGGGCCGACGTTCCTCTCGGGTATGTGACAATACCGTTCTTTAATGTTGAACGTTTTACACCCTGTAATTGTTTGCATGAATTATGAGTCGGGTTCTCATATCTTTTTTTGGGATGTTTGAGTGACGTGCGCGAAATTTTTGAATAGCTCAAAGTAATTTTGTTTTTTGTTGTGGTGTGAAATGAAGGTATGTGTGACGAATTTTTCATTGGTGCACTTATCTATTTTTAAATTATAGATGTAGAAATAATTATTCGTCACACTAAGTAATTTTGTACAAATTACGTGAAATTACTGAATATTTAATTTTAATTAAATTTACAAGATTCTCAAGAATACAATACACGCTGAAAAAACTTATTTCAATCGACAGAAAACACAATTATAGATGTTCTAACGACTTAGTGACACTATTGGGCGAAAAGCTGTATGTATAATTAAAGTTTTTTTCTATTTAGTGATCAACTAAATCTTGCCTTGGATTATGATTTAATCCATACAGATTGTTTTAAAAATTTATAAATTTTAGCACAACAGTTAAACTTGATTACTAAATTATGTTAAATTGCCACAACTTTATGTTTACTCATAAAGAAACTCAATTAATTTTACAATTTACAGTAAATTTGAAACCTCGTTGGATTATCATTAATTATCGTTTGTGGTGTTTTCTTTTAAGATCTACAACTTCACTCTAATGTCACCAATCAGTGTTGTGACTGCAGAATATGTTGGCCCAAGAAGAAAAAACCTAACTATTAATCATTCAGGATTCGAATCCTTTCAGAGGATTCAAAAGAGGCATTCGAATACGTTAGTTAAAATGGATTCGTGATCCGGATTCGTTACATTTTTTTAAGAGGATTCGTATTCGAACCCAAATGCGGGTGATTCGAATCCTCATAAAAGGATTCGAATATTTATAAAAGGATTCGAATACTTACAAAAGGATTCGAATACATACAAAAGGATTTGAATGTTCAAAAATAATTCGTATTAATTGTGAGGATTAACATGTTTTGTGTGTTTTTAAATTTCTCGCTAAATCACTGTTTTATACGCGTGGCGCATGAAGTAAAATTTCTAGTTTAGAAAAGCCCCGTGAAAATTTTCTACGCGGGGCTTTTCTAAACTAGAAATTTTACTTCATGCTTAGTCTGGGAGTGGAAACGCTCGTTCGAAACTTCAAACTGATTGCTTTGATAAGAACATTTAATGACTAAAAATGTTTTTAAAGATAATAATCTAGTTTTAAAAATTTTGTTTAACATTATTTGAAGTATAACTGACATGGTAGCCACTATCTGAAATGTTAAAGTTTTTCGACATTTCCCTGATTCAAGATTTTTTTCCCTGACCTTTTAATATAACTTTCTTCTGTGGAAAACTCCCAGATTGTTAAATTGTTTTCATTGTTTTTATCAATATTTAAGTTGGTTTTACAAATTTTTACGTGTTTTGTAATTTTTATGATGCACGCTGATTTTGACAAATTTAATAATATCATATGGCTTTTTTGTTAGTGTTTTGGTCACTTTGAATAAAATACCAAAACTTTTCTCCGGCTTTCCCGGTTTTAATGATATTTAGTGAATTTTTTATTTACACAATATTCGTCGATTCGTCGATTAATAATAGAGTTCAATTTATAGTTTTGAACGAGTGATTCCACTCCCAGACTAAGCATGAAGTAAAATTTCGAGTTTAGAAAAGCCCCGCGTAGAAAATTTGTCGAGGGTCGCGCAGCGACCCGAGACAAATTTTCACGGGGCTTTTCTAAACTCGAAATTTTACTTCATGCGCAACGCGTACAAGACACTGATTTAAAGTGAAGTTCAAAAACACACAAATACATCTTTAATCCTGTGATTAAAGATGTATTTATGTGTTTTTGAACTTCACTTCAAACAAGATATTTAGACTGTTATCAACAATGTACTGGACATTGTTGATAACAGTCTAAATATCTTGTTTGAAGTGAAGTTCAAAAACACATAAATACATCTAATTAATAATAATAAATAATTAGGTTTTGAATATTTTTGTTTAAACAACTGATAACGATATTTATATGTTAATGGTTGCAAAAAATAATAAAATAAAATTTATTTTTAAAGGATTTGTATTCGTGATTCGAAAAAACAAGATTCGAATCATATGTATCTCTTACGAACCTTTATTCGAGTATTCGTGATTCGAATCATATTAAGTGATTCGGGTTCGTGATTGGAATCCTTTTCACATGGATTCGGCCCAGCTCTGTTAATAGCAGAGTATTCGTCCCAAACATTTTTTTTACATACTTCCCCTGCAATTTGAAGCAATTCCAAAACCGCCCTTAACAATAGCACCCCGCTGTTCCGTCCAGTAAATTGAGGTTGACTCTTCGGACGTCCGTGACGAATGAGCAGTGCACGGTATAATCGCCGTTCGGAAGCCGAAACCTATATTTCTCTAATTATTTTATGCGGTTTCTCGAAAACCCCAGTACCCTATATATTTGTCAAGAATTCCAAAGCTTTACGGCCTACATTGTCGTTTTATTGGCCCGCTTTCTCCGGCAGATTGTGTTCCGTGGTCACCGCGTGGTCAATGTTTGCTACAATGTATTTTTCGACAGAAAATTTGAAGTGAAGAGGTGATTTATGTTGGTATCGAATTGACTTTTATTTATTGCCACGGACAGGTGGAACTAATCTGGATGGTTGATCTTTTGGAAAATAAACAAAAAAATGTATCCGGGGTTGGTTCGATGATGATAAAGACAGGGTGGTCGTTTTCTAATTTTGTTGGCAATTAGGTCATAAAATGTAACAATAAAAAAAACATGTATATACTACTCAAGATACATCTTCGTAAAGTTGGAGTACACATAAATCAGTAAAGTAGTTAATTTCCTTGATAAGTGGATTTTAAATACTTTCTTGATTTATATGTAATTAAACATGATATCAAGTTGAGTCACAGTTTTTTTTAAATAAATTAAAATGCCAAATGATGCTTGAGGTTTTCGCAGTCAGGGGATGGTGGGAAAATAAGGAGAAAGATTTAATGTTCAACGACAAACTTAGCTCAAAATATGCATGCAACTGGTCTTTACAGTAACTTTATAAACAAATATGGACAAATAATGCATAGAATTTGATTATCTAAACTATACCTATTCTCAGTTATTGTCCTGAATAAAAAAAAAAATAGTGAAACTCAATAAGTGGCTGTCTATCTAGCTTTTCCTTTGGGAAAAAGGATGCTTATCACGAATCCCAATTACTTAAAATGATTCGGATCACGAATGCTCAAATATAAGATTCGCAAGGGAAAATATGATTTGAATCAAAGATTTAATTCCTGTTTTTCGATTCACGAATAGAAATCCTTTAAAAATAAATCTGAGACAAATTTTTATTCTTCAACCATTATTATTTCTAATATCGCTCCCAGTATATATTAATAAAGATGATGTATATTTTTTAACTTCACATTAAATTAGTGTTTATACGCCTGGCATATGAAGTAAAATTTCGAGTTTAGAGAAGGCTGTAAATTTGGATTGGGACGCTACGCTTCGCTCCGCGCCCAAATCCAATTTTTCAGGCTTTTCTAAGGACTGAAAACACTCGCTAATTGATTAAATAATTATAAGTAACACTTTTACTTCAAATATAATTTAAAAAGACTTGATTATTCTATAATGAATCACTTCCAACTACGAAATATTATTTTTTTAAGATACATTTTACTTCAAGCTTAATCTAGGAATGAAAACTTGTTTGAAAAATCGAATAAAACTTTACAATAATAGATAACTTTTAAACAATGTTTAAGATAAAAGTTAAAGATAATACGTTTTTATGAAAGAGTCCTCTGAAATGTGTATATTTTAATTAAAATTTGAAGGTAAATTTTAATTAAATTAAAAATTAGTAACAATAGTTGAAATTATTTATTAAATTATAAATCAATAAAATAATCGATATAATTATTGAGTGGCGTAGACAGTGAATATAATTTTTAAAATATCATAATGTATGAAAATAATTGATACAATCCATATAATAATTGATAATCAATAACACTGAACAACACTCATTTTGTTAAATGAACAATTGCTGCTGTTATTTATGTATTTTGTTTTGCTAAATCCTAATATAACCGTAAAAGTTGCATATCGGGCTCAGTTTTTTTGTAATTTTACAAAATTATTACAAAATATAATACACAAGCTGATTCTTGACTTCTACGCATAATTGCGAGGAATTATATTTCGTGATGTGTGTTGATGGCAAGAAAAAAAAGTATAGTAAATGCTTTGTATTGACAGAGATAACGAATTAATAATGTTGAGATAGGTGAACTGGTAAAATTATCGCAATTGCCTTGAATTGTATCTGACACTCTCTGTCACTAGTTGCCAAATTAGAGCTTCTTTTATTTAAAATATAAAAATTACGTCGTAGAGGTGCAACTGCTTTGCTTCCACGGTTGCCTGACCTAGATTCTCTTGAATTTTATTTTTGGGCATACTATAACCGAAGTAAATACTGAGGAAGAGTTGCCAAATCGTATACATGCTGCTGCCGAGTTAATTCGGTAACATGCTGGCTTACGCCATGTGCTCAGTTGTGCATTGAAAACGAAGAAAATCATTTCAAACACTTATTGTGATCAGTTTAAGTTACATAATTAATTCGTTATCTCTGTTAACAATAAACTTTTACTAATTTTTGTTTTAATTTTCCATTACTACACATCACGAACTGTAATTACTCGCAATTATGCGTATACGTCAAGAATCACCCTGTATTATATTCACCACTATTGATAGATAGTAAAATATTTTGTTTGATATTATTCTTTATGAGTTTGCGAAATTCTGATAATAAGATATTAGCCAATAATGTATCATAATGTAGATTACAATTAAAATATTTGAAAAACGTCACACCTGTCAAAACTTTCAACGAACTTGGTGCGCCGGCGTAAGTAAACTCTTCTATATTAAGTATACTTTGCATTTAGGTGCTTATTTTTGAAAGACAAGATTTACTACAATAAAACCATCCAAACAATTTTTCCTACGTTTGTGATGAAGTAACTTTGGAATCCCAAAGAAGACATATTATTCCGTTTATTAAAAAGGGCATTGAACTTTATTTCGGGCGTAAAATCAGCGATCAGGACAAATCTTGGACCCCTCATATTTGCTGTACGTCTTGCGTAATATTACTTAGCAACTAACTTAATGAATATCTCGCTATATTATGTCATTTGCAATTCCAATGATATAGAGAGAACCGAAGGATCACTTCACGGACGGTTATTTTGTTAGTTTTGCTTGTTGTTACAGCAACTCTTATTATAAGTTGCTGGTACAACAAGTAAAACAATAAAAATGCGTCAAATATCCCAACCTCTCTTCAGCTGCCAGGCTTATTCCACACAGCCGTGAGCTTCCAGTACCATCGCTACTTAAAAACTGTAGATTCAGAAAACTCCGCCAATGAAGATTTACAATCAAGCTCAACTTAATCAATAAAAAAATAAATGACTAACTGATTAAACAGGCTGAACTTTATGATCTAGTTCGTGATCTAAACCTGTCGAAAAACCAGACAGAATTGTTGACATCAAGACTAAATGGTAATAATTTGCTTGATAAGGGAATTAGAATGACTTTGAACGCTGCAGAAAACAGGGTTTGAAATGCTTGTTCTCCCCAGAAGACAATTAATTTAGTGAATTGTATTGATGTTAATTCATTGATGAGTGATTTAGGCATCTCCATGATCCTAAAGAATGGAGGTTGTTTACAGATGCACCATCAATTCCTCTTACCTACGCAGCCTATATAAAAGAATCATATGATAACATGAACAGTTTGTTATCAAAAATACAATATCAAAAGTACATTATTAGTCCGGTAAGTAATGAGAATGATGCCATAACTTTTTTATATTTGAAAATATAATTAAATTCAATTAATATCCTCGAACATACATCCTATGGGCATCAATATACTATTTCTCGCGGTTTTATCATATGTAGTAATCCTCCAGGAAGTCCTAGACTGGCATGCCGTTTAGAGCGCTCGCCACGACATCTTCTACGAGTTTATTAATTTTAATTAATGTTTAATTTCTTTTAATTTGAATAAGAATCTAGGAAACAAATTGAAACAATACAGAAGCAGATTTGGGCGACAAAAAAAAATGGAAATAGAATTTTTTGGCTAAAATCTCTTACCAATACCAACAAAATTGTTCCTTAGTGCCAAGATTTAGCACAGACTCTCCGAACATCGGCAATAATGTTAGCATAATTTCATGCACAATGAATTTTTAAATACCTAATTTATCTACCAGCAATCTGAAATGTAAATGTCAATCACAGTTCAAAACTGCTTTAATCACGATGTTCATTCTAGTTGGTTTCTATTTTTTTTTTTTTATTCAGAATGGTTTGTAAAAAAATAGTTCGCATTACTTTCCGGGCAAGCCACGTATTCTTGCAACATATGCGGCGATTTAAAAGTAGTAGCAATTTAATTAGGTCTTCAACAAGGGTACACAAAATTCTGCTTTTTTTTGTATGAATGTGGGACAGTAGAGATAGTCTGCAAGAAATCTGATGCCTGGACAAAAAATTTAACTTTTCAGCCACTTATAAATCCTAAAAAGGAAGAAGATTGGATTAAATTTTTGATAGTTGTGTGTTTCTGGGATACGAGATGGCGCAGAAATAGCAAAATTGCAGAAAGTAGTATTGACTATATATTGGTTTATAGTGCCTGCCGAATTGTATCACAACGAATAATAACAATGATGACTGCGGAGCGCGTTGTTTGTTTGTTTACATAGCGCCGTGCGAATGAATGAATGGGTATTGAATTACAGAAGACACAAGGAAACTGGATAAATATTTACGATTTTAATTTCTATCGACATACATACAACTGTATAACGAAACAGATGCCTTTTTAGTTCGATATTCCATTTGAGTATACACAGGGAGTTTTTCTTTAAAGTATACGTCTTCTAAATTCAGATTATTTTCTTTAAATATTTATATATTCGTTGTTTTTTAAATTAGTTCAATTTGAAATTTTAAACGAGTGTTTACTACTCCCAGACTAAGCATGAAGTAAAATTTCGAGTTTAGAAAAGCCCTATGAAAATTTGTCTCGGGTCGCGCAGCGACCCGAGACAAATTTTCTGGGCTTTTCTAAACTCGAAATTTTACTTTATGCGCCACGCGTATAAAACACTAAAATACTGTGAAATGTATGTATATTTAAACCTCTCTTGAAATCAGTGTTATATACGCGTGGCGCATGAAGTAAACTTTCGAGTTTAGAAAAGCCCAGAAAATGTGTCTCAAAACACAAATTTTCACAGGGCTTTTCTAAACTCGAAATTTTACTTCATGCTTAGTCTGGGAGTGGAAAACACTCGTTTAAAGCTTCAAATTGAACTCTTTTAAAAAACAACGCTTGTCGGAAAATTTACAGCTTATGCACACGTTTACCTGGTATAAAAATTCCCTGTATTTATATTGTAGACAAACAGTTAAATTCTGGCAACATAAAATATATATTCATGTTATTTGCAACTACATAAGTGTGTTACTATTAAAGATGAAATATCGTACACGACTGTCGCGTGCTGCACTCCTTAATTTGCAATGAAGCACACAAAAGGAATAGATGCGAACACGAGAGGATGTTTACCCTCTAAGCTGGGTAGGCGACACTTCAGGCTGAGTAGGCTAAGCCGTACAAAAAATGAGAAATTAGAATAACCTTCGAACTCTAGACGCTAAACTGACTAAGTGCCCCGTTAATCAAATCGCTGAGTGTCGCATATTCAATTTGGTAAATAAATGAAAAATAAATTTTTCCGACTCATCACTTGAATCAACATATACCGGCATTCCACATTCCTATTCAAAACATGATTCCAGAAATGCACTTATATTTAAAGAATGCATTGGGAAATATTTTAATAATGTCTTTCATTGTTGTGTATTAACAACATAATCAATGAACAGTCCGCGGCAGAAAAATTACATTCGCAATTGAAGACGGCGCATCGAGAACCCGTGTCGCAACAAATGCCGTACACAAACTACATATTAATCCCAATTTCTTTTCACATGTTTTTGGAAATTACAGTATAATTTTTAGATATTACTAAAATAGCACGATGCTGCCCCCTATTTATTAAAAGTATAATCAAAATGTACAATGCTCTTATGGAGATTTCTAAGCAATGATTCATTTTATTTATCATTTATTTGAGATTAATCTATTTAATACAACAGTTTATAATAATTACTTCAATAAATTAAAGCAATATGAAGAAGAAATTATGTTTTCTATGGAAGTATTGCACGGATTTATGTGATCATTAAAGAGTGTTCCATTAGTTGATTTATATATAACCTAAGAAACATTTTTCAAAAAATAAGAATAGTGTCAATTTATTTGCAAAGTTTCAATGTGCAATATGTCTAAGTCTTAAAGATCTATTTTTATTATTGTGGAAGATTAATCGTTGTTCGTTTTTATGGCCAAATAACATGTGAATTTCCGACCTTAATAAATAGATTTTGTAATGTTAAGACTACTGCTGTATCAAGGATTCCTATTTCCCAGGATCTGGGGGGCAAAAATAATGTGGGATATATTTGTGATCCCACAAATAAGGCAGCTTATAAAGGACCATGACCTGGAAGAAAGTTTGAACGACGTTAAACAGGCAGCATTGAAGTCAAAATTTAAAAGCTGTCAATTATAGAGAACTAGTTACAGAACTCCTTAATGCGTATAGAGCTCTAGGGTGTAACATGTTTCTCAAAATATATATATTTTTTGATTTACACTTGGACTATTTTCCTAAATATCTTAATGACGTAAGCGACGAACATGGCAAGGGCTTACACCATGATATTTCAACAATTGATATGCGTTATCATCGAAAATGTAATAGAAATATGCTCGCAGACTATTGTTAGATACAGAAAAGAGATATCCCTCAAACAAAATGTAGTAGAAAATCACTAAGAACTACATTTTGATTTAGATTTATATATGAAAGTAAATAAAAATAAACATACTACTATACAGCATGAGCATTTTTTTAAATGTATATTACAAAAAAATGGTGTCTTGCAAAAACATGCTTTACATATTTGAAATCAGTGCTAAAAATAACGTAAGAATCAGCCTATCTAACCCACTGAACAGACAACAAATTTAATTTTGTTGTTCGATTATATCGAAATATTTCAATAATCTACTAATTTGATAATGGTATTTTCATTTATTGTATCACTAGTTTTGATAACAATATTTAATTTTAAACTTAAACGGATGGTTCCACTCCTTAGTTAAGCATGAAGTAAAATTTCAAGTTTAGAAAAGCCTGACTTTTTCAAGCTGTTCTAAACTCAAAATTTCACTTCATGCGCCACGCTTATAAAACACTGAAACATTGTGATATTCAAAATATATCGCCCATGTTTTTGATTGACACCTTAATAAACTTTAAAATTGTTTATTTAGCCTAAACGAATCTCTTGCTCTTTTAAGTAACAATTAGAGTAACTTGCTTTGGAATGTGTAGGTATACTTTAAAGAAAAAATTCGCAGTATATACATGTATATACGAGGAAAGGATAGTTTTGCAAAGGGGCCCCAAAATTCTAGTTACGCCAATGGCAGCTGGTGCATAATTTAACTAATTAGACGCATTTATTTTTTTCTAAAAACTTGATCGTATTTAATTATAAAAACACTTCGGTACACTTTTTTCCTTCTTGCTACAATTTTAAAATATGATTTCTTGGCTTCTAGAGTAGATATCTCCTGCCCTCCTTGATTACACTCATGGTGCTTAATGATAAACAGCGTCAGAAAAAGTAGTATGTTAAAAAATCGCACGTAGAATGTGTAGTATGTCGAAAAATCGTTGATACGTAACGAAAAACATATGATTGATAAGCAAAAAAGTAACTAAAAATAATTTTACACAGCTTGTACTCTATCGAGCCCTAAGTGAAGTTCCTTATATTAAGGGCCTGGGGCATCTGATTCTATCCCCCTTTTCTCTGATAAGCACAATAATTAGACGTGGATGTTTTTCGTTCTTGTCTTCAGAAACTTCGTCTAGAGGTTAAAATTGAAGCATCAATACGAGAAAAAAAATCTTAGGTGTGATTAAGATTCCTAGAAGCATATGATATGTGGAACAACATACCATTAGCGCATTATAATAATTGTTAAAATAAATCCCACGTCGAAAGGGTTTCGTAATACGTTCCCGATCAGCCCTCGAATGAATCATGAATCATTAGTAGAATTTTTTTATTCGCCGAGAGCCAATTGAATCTGTCAGTCCGCGGTGTTGTATATGAGCGAAGCTCGCCAGAAAAATTTTAATAGCATTTAATTGTGTGAAGCGAAATAACCGAAACCGAACTGAGACCATTTCCTATCTATCACCGTTTGACAGGCTCAAATCAAAGTGCATTTAAAACATAATCGGAGGAAATTATCCCCAGAAAATAATCGCCGGAACAATTACAAGCGGCGCAACAATGGACCATTAAACAATTAACTGCAATTTCGTGAAATGGTAAAAAAAGCACAGCACGCGATTTCCCAGCTGTCAGTGGTGTAGATTGATGGATTTTTTACGAATATACCACGCGTTGCTTAATAGGGAAATTGTTTGTAATGAAAAGGTATAAGGGGCACGGGTTTGAGGTTTCGGCCTGATGATTGACAGCTCCTGCCATGCCCGAGAACTCTTATTTATTTCCACCTAGTGTATTAGCGCTTCGCTGTGGCTGTGTGTGTGTGTGAGTTATTGACTACTTGTCAGATGATGGGGATTTATGTTTTATTTGTGGTTTTTCTACGATCCTTTACCGCGGTTTCACACACGGGTTGTTATCCAATAAATTTTCGATATGCGGTTGGCCCGATCGACAGGTCCATTGCCAATCGTCGATTTGTGTACAACCGAAGAATTTTCGAGCGGAGAACAACTGTTTTGTTGTTTCGCTTCTTTCCAAGGATGCAATAACCAACGTTTTTTGTAATTACGCGACCGCATCTTTAAATCATCATAAATTGTAAAATATTGACGCTTTTGTTATTGTTGAATCAATGTTGCCACCAGAGATGCGCCATGCGGCATGATCAGTGTTGGGAACTAAGGTACATAGATTTTTTCTCAGAAAAACGTAAAATATTCCTATTTTAAACGGAATAACCTTTCCTTTTTTTATTTATTTATAGGGTGGCACACGAAATCTTGTTCTTCTTTTAACCAAGGTGAAAATGAAATGTAGGGTTAGAGTAAGAACAAATTTGAATCAAGTAATTTACAACATACTGCCCGCCACACAATGGACCCAAATCAGAAAAAATACGCGCATAGGAAGAAAATGTAAAAGTCATTGTAACGGCAAAATTGATAATTATTTGCGGTGTTTAAGTCCACATTAAGTGATGATTAAGATATGTAGCAATACCAGATTACGTCGTTTATCAGGATAACGCTCACAATATGAAGGTTTTAACTCAATAATACTTTTTCCATATAAATTCAATGGGAATTTACGAGTTTCCTAAAAATGGTGCAACTTTTAAACACATCGAAGCACAAAGCTGGGATTTGCCCAAAATTATGTCCATTCAATGGACTATATTTTGAGTTTAATTGCACCTGCGTCCACTTGCAACCGTGAAAATGTTGGCTTTGAAACGGGAATTGCAAAAAGTATAAAAATTGTATTTTCGTTGCTTACGTATTTTGGTCATATATTATCCGATTTTTTTTAATAATAAATTATCAGTCCCATTGAAAACTCCATATAGAATAATCATTCTGACAGTATAAAGTTTAATACTTGTACCATAAATATTCGATATCGAGTTTTTAGACAAAATATGAGAAGTTTGAATTATCCCTGAAAAACGCGGATTCGGTGGAAATTGAAGCCTTCAGCTCCAATTTCCACCCAAAATGTTTTTCTTGGAAGCATTTTCGATGACGTGAGATCATTTTTAATATGAAAGTTTAAATTCCAGGGATATTTGTCCCGAAATTTTGTCCCGAAACTCGAAATCGAATGTTTATGATACAAGTATTGAACTTTATACTGTCAAAATGAATATTCCATGTGGTTTTTTCAATGGGACTGATAAATTTTATTAATTTGTGAACAGTCGTAAAAGACGGACATAACCTAGTAGCGTTTATATAGATAACAGATTTATCAAAAATGATAAAATCAGCGAACTACTTCGCTTCTCTACAAACTTTTGCCTCTGAGAGGCAAATATTCATCGAAACAACTACTTCCCGAACAAATACCCTGACGGATGTTGAATTATACAATGAATATTTGTTGTTACGCGCTTATCTAGCTTAACACGCTTACCTTACCTACTATACAATTTTGAAATAGTTTTGTATTTGACATACACCAAAAATATCTTTAAAAAATCTGAATTAATCAAATGAGTTTAGATAATAACAAATGTGCTGGAAACATTTATTTTCATAAAATTGACAGTTGTCATGACAATATTTTATGCGACAATCTATCAGAATTATAAATGATTTGAACTCAGTGAATTTTACTCATCATCTGTAACTATAGCAAAAGTGTTGAAAAAAAGTAATTTTATAATGTTGTCAATTTTCAATCGTTCAGAATAATAGTTGATTTTCTAATCAACTATTATTCTGAACGATTGACAATTGACAACATTTTAAAACCCTTTTTTTCAACACTTTTGCTATAGTTACAGATGATGAGTAAAATTCAAAAGTGTGCGGACTATAAAATAGATTAATAGAAACTTTTACTATATGTATTCACTGCCCCACCACAAGCATTCATGATTTCTTTTCATCATATTATGACATTAACGATCATAACAATTGAAGCACACTACCATTTTGACAAGACAATTGCCGACATTTACAATCATGACCTTTTTGTATACCATAACCGACAGTGACAAAATCTTTACAATTCAGACGAAAAGACCAATGGTCGATAGCCAATTGGCAAAAGAATTAATTTATTTTTTATTTATATTTATATAAATAAACTTCTAAACTCGAAATTTTACTTCATGCGCCACGCGTATAAAACACTGATTTCAAATACATGCATTTCACAGTATTTTAGTGTTTTATACGCGTGGCGCATGAAGTAAAATTTTGAGTTTAGAAAAGCCCAGAAAATTTATCTCGGGTCGTCTCGGGTCGTCAAATTTTCACGGTTTTCTATACTCGAAATTTTACTTCGTGCTTAATCTCGTTTAAAGTTTCACTTGTTTAAAGTTTCAAATTGAACACTTTTCAAAAACAACGAATATCTAAAGATTTAAAGAAAATAAGGTGAGTTTGGAATGCGTATACTTTAAAAAAAACTCCCTGTATGTATATTTATATGATTCTCAGCCCACTATATACATTATAATTATCCACTAAAACACTTTCTTCACTAAAAACATTTATTTATACTAAATGTACATTACTCGGTAAGCTATTGATAGTGCTCGATAGCAGCAGATAGATTATGGAAAAAAGTTGTATTTCAGATGAACTGTGTGTAGCTATTTATTCTGAGTGCTACTCCATTCTTGCTGGCGCAGTTTACATACCTCCAAACTTTGATTTATTTGTCAGGTCGGTCTATTCAAGTCATTGCAATGTCATAGCATCGATGACTGATTACGGTATTATTGCATTTTTGATGATTATAACTTACCAAATGCAACTTGGATTAACGAGGAATTTGGCTTACGTAATAACGCTGCATGCCCAGAATAAGTAGCTAACATATACAGTGTGTATCAGCCAGATGGAATAAATTCGATAATATATAAATAGGGGCGTGTTCGAATACGCGGATACGTCGATTGGTATTTTTTTTTTGCAACAAAAACTTTTTATACAGGGTGTGTCATATAACAGTGACCAGTACCAACTTTCTTATTTTAAATGCAACACCCTGTATATTATTAAATTTTTGGATTCTTCAGAAAATTCTAGACATATTTCTTGTACAATGTCCTATACCTATCTTCAACTGTTTCGGAAATATTAAGTGTTTTCAGATTTATTGCAAAAATTAACATAAAAATGGACATTATTTGATTACAGAAACTCGCTACAACACACTCAAAAACTAATAAGTAATACTGTTTATTTCTTGATGATGTAAAAAACGAAACAAAAACACAATAATGTCAATGTAGGAGATGTTTTAAATGCTCGCCGAGAACGTATTGGCAATATAATAATTTTAAATAGAAATTCCTTCTAACGTTACTCGACATCTCAAGCGTGTTCGATCTAATCTTAAGTCAGCTAGGTCGAGGGGTTTAGTTTTGTATATAATACTTTTTAAGAAGTCTAATAACGTCAGATCAGGGGATCGTGCTGGCCATTCGATCCTCGCCTCCCTACCCATCGATTTGAAAATATTCGGTTGAGGCACTGCCTGATATTGATTTGGAAATGGGGCGGTACTCCATCTTGCTGAAACCAGAACAGTTGAAGATAGGTACAGAACATTGTACAGGGTGGCCCAAATTGGATGTTACTATAGGAAATCTCGGTTATTAGAAAAGATAGAAAAAAGTTAGCTATCGTCTTTTGTTTTCAAGTTATAGCCAAAAATTCATTTATTCATTTATTATTTTATCAAGATACGAATTGTATGTTCTACAGGTACTTTTTCGAGGTGAATCGAATCCAATTGCAATTTACAGATTATTTCTATCTTCATTAATAAAAGAGATACAGCCCAACGTTATATATTTTTAAATAGAAGTCATAGTTGGCTGTGCTATTAAAAATAATGTTATTTTTTCCCTTTTCATTGATATATAACATGTTGATGTTATATTTGAAATTTATTTATATACAGGGTGAGTCACTAAGCGGAAATCGGTCTATAGTGGGCATATCGTTGAAAATAGCAGAAAAAGTTTCAAATAAAAGTTGTTCAGAATCAAGATTTTCCTAACCCAAAATTATTGCTAAATATGGCAGCCTTGCGGTTATACCGGAAGTAAACACCAACTTCCTTATTTTAAATAGAACACCCTATATATTTTTACACTTTTGGATTACTCGTTAAAAATAAACATGAGTTTATTCACACAACATTGGGTCTCAGTTGAACCGTGAGATTTTAGAGCTCGACGCCATTAACAATATCTTCAAAACGAAATAAGTCAGAGTTGTGCGGCTTACGGTTTTGGATTCGGGAAGAAATGTAGTATTTGTTTAGGTTTTTGCCATTAGTCAGATTTTCTAAATTGAACCGAGTCCGTCGACGGTATTCTTCAGTACTTCAAACATGCATAACTTCATTTTTTTAAAATAGAACCATCTATCTTGAGATACTTTATCTGATGCAAAATTAATTTTTCTTTTTATTGGTACCGGGTTGTTGCCATATCCTTCCAACAGCTTTCGAGAAATTTGCGATTTTGTAAAAATTTTAATACATTTCGTATTATCGCGTTAGCCCTGGATACTGATGACGTTTGGTGATTTTGTTTTGACATTTAGTTAGTCATTGAGATATTCCCTGTTTTTCTTAAGTTCATTTTAAAACTTTAAACAAGTGATTTCCACTCCCAGACTAAGCATGAAGTAAAATTTCGAGTTTAGAAATCCCCGAGACAAATTTTCTGGGCTTTTCTAAACTCGAAATTTTATTTCATGCGCCACGCGTATAAATCACTCAAATATTGAGAAATTTATGTATATTCGAACTTCGCTTAAAATCTGTGTTTTATACGCGTGGCGCATGAAGTAAAATTTCGAGTTTAGAAAAGCTCAGAAAATTTGTCTCGGGTCGCTGCGCGACCCTTGACAAATTTTCACGGGGCTTTTCTAAACTCGAAATTTTACTTCATGCTTAGTCTGGGAGTGGACAACACTCGTTTAAAGTTTCAAATTGAACTCTTTTAAAAATCAACGAATGTCAGAAAATTTACAGTTTATGCATGTTTACCTAAAGTTTACCATAAAGTAACCACATTTAAATTCATCGCGCATTTGTGACGTAAACGATCCCTACCCTCACTCTAAAATCTTTGATTCTGTCGATCCTTCTTACCGTATACTCGACCGTCCTTGGAATACACATTAGATGGATGTTTCACGAACAAAAAAAATAATAAATTTTCTACTTTTTAACGTCTGAATACACCATTTGTACTTAAAATGTAAGATTTGGTTTAATGATTGGAGTAGTATAGTTTTTATTATTTATATTATACTGGGAAACATCTGGGGGCTATTCACAGCACCAATGCAATTTGTCATCGGTGACAAGTTGTACTGAAATGGCGTCATTTTACTTCATACGATTTGGTAAATTCTTCCCGAAATGACGTCATTTTAGTGCGACTTCTTACCGATGACAAATTGCATCTGTGCTGTGAATAGCTCCGTGAAATGTCAAAATTTATTACATAAAAGTTAATCATTAAGTATAAATGTAGCGAATGCCGCTGAATTTGGATGTCTCCGATCGGCAAAACGTTGGGCATACATTCTTGAAGCAAGTAATGTATTTCCATCAGCACTGCCCAAGGTGTAGACCGTACCAATCAGTTCTTCTTGAGAAAACATGTTAGGTTTTTTTATTGCAAGATTTCGCCAAAACAATCTAAAATAAACTGACATTTGTCGGAAATGCGATTCAAAACAAAATCACCAAACGTCATCAGTATCCAGGGCTAACGCAATAATACGAAATGTATTAACATTTTTACAAAATCCAAAATTTTTCAAAAACCGTTGGAAGGATATAGCAAAAACCGGTATCAATAAAAAGGAAATTTAATTTCGCATCAGATAAAGTGTCACAAGATATATGGTTCCATTTAAAGAAAATGAAGATATGCATGTTTGAAGTACTGAAGAATATCGTCGACGGACTCGGCTCAATTTAGAAAATCTGACTAATGGCAAACACCTAAACAAATACTAAATTTCTTCCCGAATCCAAAACCGTAAGCCGCACAACTCTGACTTATTTCGTTTTGAAGATATTGTTAATGGCGTCGAGCTCTGAAATCGTCAAAATTATCAAAAAAATGAAATAACTCGAAAACGGTTCAACTGAGACCCAACGTTGTGTGAATAAACTCATGTTTATTTTTAACGAGCAATCCAAAAATGTAAAAATATATAGGGTGTTCTATTTAAAATAAGGAAGTTAGTGTTTACTTCCGGTATAACCGCAAGGCCGCCATATTTAGCAATAATTTTAGGTTATGAAAAACTTGATTCTGAACAACTTTTATTTTAAACTTTTTTTGCTATTTTCAACGATACGCCCACTATAAACCGATTTCCGCTCAGTAACTCACCCTGTATATTATATTTTATTAAATTTTAAATATTCTTATTAATCGCAGTAGGCATGTTTAATATTGAATTAATAATTGCTGAAATTTGAGTACGCTTATATTAGGATGTGGTACTAATTACAATTATTTCGAAAAAATTAAATGAAAATAAGTGGATATTATACCTAGGTTTTATTTATTGACCAACCAGATTTCAGATTTATTTTTCTTAGGTTCTTTGATTATTTCTCATGAAATGACATTGATATATGAATGCCATGTTGCCATTGATTAATTATTTGACAAAAAGTGGGATTAATAAATGAAACCTGTTCCGCCACGAAATAATTTTTACCACAGGGTAATTAAGCACATGGCAGCCATCTGTAAACATAACCTCAAATTTATTTTGAATCCAAAAGTCCAACTTTATCAAAAAAAATCACCAAATCTGGTTGGTCAATACAAAAAAAACAACGATTATACTAAAGATTGACAGAAAAATTACAATAAATGCTCAAATTGATTGCTATTGTTCAAAATGCATGAGTTACATCTTGTTATGACACTTCTACATGCATTATAAATATGAATATGAGATATAGAATTTACAATATTAATGAAATTTTGTCGAAATTTATTGATATTGTTGTTATTTAATTTATATAAACTGTCCTTTATATAGCCAAAAAAAAGAAGTCCAGCGGTGTTAGGTCCGGAGATCCCGGAGGCCATTTTTTCCGGTCCATTTGTGCCTTACCGTTTTGCTCCAAAATTAACATTTAATACATTTTTCACTTCTCTGCAATTATGGGGAGGTGCGCCGTCTTGTTGGAACTACAAATGTTCCCCTTGAACTAATGGCAAATTGTCAAAATAGTTCTCAATAATATTTTGTTGTAAAATGTCTGTATATTTCCGTCCATTCAAGTTTCCCTCGTAAATTTTGTAACACAAGATTCGGTTTTCCAGTAGAGCACACCAAACACTAAAACCAAATCTACCTTGTGCCTTAACATCAACAGTCCGATGAGGGTTAGAATCGGCCCAATAATGGGCATTGTGCCTATTAAATATTCCCGCGGAGCTTATGTATGCCTCGTCGGTCCAAATAATGTTGTAAAAGTTCGGAATTGTTAAACATATAGCTTTGTACCAGTTACAAAATTCTAATCTTCGTTCAAAATCCTCAGGGTTCAAATGGTGTCTTTTTCGAATCGTGTAAGGACGGATTTTTTTCTTCAGAATCCTTAAGGCACGATTTCTTGAAATTATTTGTTCGTCTTCTATTTGCCTACTTGATATTTCTGGATTTTCAATTACAGCCCCAACAACACTAAATCCAGCTTCTTCTGCGTCTAATATATTATATTCTCTGGATGTTGGGATAGTAAAGGAACCGTGGTTGGTGAGATTCGTCTTCAACCACTGGAATATGGATTTATCGGGCTGTCTTTTCTCCGGATATCGAGTATAATATGTTTCCAATGCAATATTAGAATTACTGTTGCTTTGAATAAAGCATTTTAACATATCAAACTTTTCGTAATTTTCGTACTTCATGTTTAAACACTTAGTTTATTGATACACAACACAATACAACAAACAACTAATATAATAACAACGTTGTTGTTTTTTGTTTCATGCGAAGCAGGCATCATTTTATTTACAAGCCTACTGCGTTTAATGAGAAATATTTAAAATTTAATAAAAATATAATATATGTCAATAAATTGCAAATATAACATCAACATATTATATATAAAATGAAAAAAGACAAAAATAACAAATTTATTAATAGCACAGCCAACTATAACTTCTATTTAAAAAAATATAACTTTAGGCTGTATCTCTTTTATTAATGAAGATAGAAATAATCTGTAAATTACATTCGATTTTCCTCGAAAAAGTACCTCTGCAACATACAATTCTTATCTTGATAAAATAATTAATGACTGAGATATTAATAAATATCGAATATGGAAAATATTGAATTTTTTCTATAACTTGAAAACAAAAGACGATAGCTAATTTCTGTTTTCCTCTAAAAAAGAGCTCGAGGATGCGGCATCGATTTTTTTCTATCTCTTCTATTAACCGAGATTCCCTATAGTAACATCCAATTTGGGCCACCTTGTACATGAAATATGTTTAGAGTTTTCTGAAGAATCCAAAAATTGAATAATATACAGGTTGTTGCATTAAAAATAAAAACAGTTGGTATTGGCCACTGTTACATGACACACCCTATATGAAAAGTTTTTGTGGAAAAAAATGCGCAATTAAAAATACCAATCGACGTGTCCGAGCGTTTTTTCGAACACGCTCCCAAATATTTATTATCGAATTCATTCCATTTGGCTGATACACACTGTACAAGGTGGTTTTTTTTTTCGTTGATATTATAGGGTATAGGCTAAACGGTACAAGATACAAAAAAACTAAGATATGTGTCTCGGTTTCTTTTTTAGTGTTTAGTTTAATGGCGCAATCAGATCTATACTAACTAGATTGGTTTAGAAGGTACAGGGTGATTCTCAAAATCTGCCGATTTTTATTATCTCTTATGAATCAGTTATTTATGGAGATACAAACAAAATTTAAATACGAAAGTTTTATGACTTTTTACGTAGAATCCAGTGGCGTACTTAAAAAATATAGACGTTTTAATTTTTGAGATATTATCAAAACTACTATTTTCCTAAATGAGACACCCTGTATCTGAGTATCTTAAAAAATTGATTTTTTTTTCTTGTGATTGCAACAATATGTAACACTCAATATTTTGTTTTGTCCTAACTAGCTACAATACCAAACAACAAAAAAAAATATTTTCTAGATGGCCATGAATTCAATTCTTTAAGCGTTTGTTTTTGTTTGTTTACGTCATAAAATTCAAGATTAAGTACGTATTGGTTTTGATATTTTCGATTATACTTCTTTAAAACAGGAGTCTAAAATGAATATTTTTTAAAACTATGAAAAATTAAACATTTTAGGTCTTTATTTTCATTACCCTCAATATAGCCGTAAGGAAAATAAAGACGCAGCTTTAGACCTATATTTTAAGCGTTATCCGGACCGACGACAGCCAGAAAAAGAAATTTCACGGGGCTTTTTTGATATTTTACTTCATGCACCACGCGTATAAAACACTGAAATATTGTGAAGTTAGAAATACACTTCAAAAATGAATAATAATCGTAATTTTTTTCTTCATGTCAGGTCAAATTATACAATGTATCAAATTAACTTATTTAGTAAGTAATTAAAAAATAAGATAATAATGTTGCGTTATACTTATTTATTCTATTCTATATTAAGTTGTAACATAATTTATTATTATTATTATCAGTATTATTCATGTTTGACATAACGTCATAATAAACTACATTTGACACTTTTTTAGAAGGCACACTGATTATAATTTTCGAAGAATATAATTTTAAATAATAGATTTATTTTAATTTTCTTCGACAAAAATAATGAACAATAAACAAGAAGTTGGATATTATTGGATTGAGAAAAATTATGTCTAATGTAATAGAATTAAAAAATTATAGGCAGCTATTCAAGAATGTTAAGTTGGCTATTATTTGGCAATGAAGTAATTATTTAAAATAATCAAAAATCATGCAATTTCTTAGTATTTAAACGGCCATTGTCTTTGGTTTTTAGTTCAATAAAATCGGTCAATAAATAACAGAGTTATGGTGTTGGGCGTTTTTTTTATCGAACACCCGGTATATGTATGTATCGAGGTATGTATACTTGATAAAAAAAGTTCCCTGTAAACCCGTTTCTTTTAGATTTTTCTCAGCCTAATATTTAATTTAATTTATTTAGAATGGCCTGATTAAAAAAAATTGGTTTAACATTTTATCTATTGATGCTGCAAAATTTGTATGGATTTCAAATATTTCGACGAGTACTACAACTTTTATTTTAAAGATATGACCCAAGTTTTCGATATGATCAATATTTAAGAAAATACCAAGAAGAATCGGACTAATTTTTATGTATTTTGTAATTTTTTTAAATAAAAGTTGTTTATAATGTGTACGGGGAATATTTCTTACTATGTCCCAATTTGTACGCAGACAATGTTAATAATTAATTATTTAATTGTATAGATTAATTGTATGCTAATTTTCTTAATTAATGCAACAGGTTCTAATTATAATGCAAAAGCATCGTAATTCGATCGAGTTAAAGTGGCAGTTACGTTATAATTATGTAATAATAACCAGGATTTAAAGGATACCCGATATGTTAATGATGGTAACCGCAGAGCATTACCAACCTTATAATCAAAATCTGCCTTGAGCCGAGCCCTGGATGAATTAATTTTCCCAAAAACGTAAACTCGCGAAAAATTCTCACGTGACGCCCACAATTTTTTCGTAAATGCTTTTTGATTGACATTTAATGGTTGTCCATTTAATTTAGTTAACGGATTTGACCCACGCATCTATTTTTTTCTCTAAATTATACGTGCGCGCAATTTTCTGTGAAGCGCCTCTTGCTTGGGTCTCGTTAGATGATTTCATCTTTCGGGAGGAAGGGACATAATGTTAATTAAAAACAAAGAGAAACAAGTGGAGAGATGTTTGGGTTAATTTTAGGGTAGGTGAGCTGAAGGGATTTTTTTCTGGTAAGTCGGCGATGTTTTGCGGTATACTCCTACGGCGCCAAGGCGGCAACCGAATCGCGCAACCCCCAATTAGTCGCCGCGACACACTTTTATACATTTTAGTAAATTGCTGGGTAGGTGACTGTCCCTCCGCCCTAAATACCGTTTGTACCGGCAAATACACCGAATTTGGAAACCGCCGCCGGAGATTACCTTCAGGTCAAGCTCCTACTACCGAGTTTCAGAGCCCGCAGCGGAAAGGTTGCACAAAATCACAATCAAAAACTACCTTTTGACTGTGTGTCTATTTTATGATCAGTACAATGCAATACAAATTATGGTATAGCCAGTGGCGCAGCAAACAAAACATGTAAAACTAAATATAATACAGTACAAACAAAAATAATTCCAATTCAAAAATATTTGAAAAAGCTTACGCTTCTTATAGTTTGCACACTTTAAACATAATATATAAAATTACGAAAATGTTTTTCGTGTAAAATGCAAATGATGTGTCTTAATTAATAAAACAACTTAAGACAATAAATATCCATTGAAACAACTTCTTCCCGTGCAAATACACATCCAGATATTGAATTATACAATGAAATATTAAAAACCTTATTTTATTTGATTTGTTACAACGCTCTATGAAAGTATATGTAACATTTAAGTTAAATTCTCTTCAAACCAACTAACAAATATTCATTTTTATGTGTTAGTTGTTAGTTGGCGTTGTAACAAATCAAATAAAATAAGATTTAAAATATTTCATTGTATAATTCAATATCTGCACCAGAAGTAGTTGTTTCAATGGATATTTATTGTCTTAAGTTGTCTTATTAATTAAAACACATCGTTTGTATTTTACACAAGAAACATTTTCGTAATTTTATACAGGGAGTTTTTCTTTTAAGTATACATATCCCAATTATGTGCTGAACATTTTTAGACATTCGTCGTTTTTTAAAGGGGTTGAATTAAAAGTTTTAAACGAGTGTTTTCCACTCCCAAGTTAAGCATTAAGTAAAATTTCGAGTTTAGAAAAGCCTGAAAATTTGGTTTGGTAGCGTAGCGCGAAGCGCGGAGCGACCAAACCAAATTTTCAGGCTTTTCTAAACTCGAAATTTTACTTCATGCGCCACTGGTTCAAAACACTGACATATTACGAAGTTTAACACACACCGCTAAACTTTACATTGAAACAGTGTTTTGTACCGGTGGCGCATGAAGTAAAATTTCGAGTTTAGAAAAGCCTGAAAATTTGGTTCGGCCTCTCCGCGTTTCGCGCTACGCGACCAAACCAAACTTTCAGGCTTTTCTAAACTCGAAATTTTACTTCATGCTTAACCAACACTCGTTTAAAGCTTCATATTGCACTCTTAAAAAAACCGTACGCATATGTATACTTAAAAGAAAAATTCCCTGTATATTATATAATACAGTAACTTAAAATTAACAAAATATTTATATAAACGGGCTATATTGATACTATTTGCATAGGTCTTAGCCAGTTATGCACTTATTTACTTGAAAATTGTCAAAAGGTTAAGGAAATGTATCAAAAATTGACAAAAATCTTATAAATTTATGAAAATCTATTCGTATTCAATTTACCCTTCTATATTTGTGCTCACCAAATTTACTACGAATACTCGAATATTATCAGATATAGCCAGAAAAAGTTGAAATAGAAATAAACATGGAAAATGTCAATCTCTCAATCCTTTTTTTGTTTATTCTGTATTATTTAAAAGATGAATAGTGTTTTGAAAGTTCCACACTAAATTATTGTTTAATACGCCTGGCGAATGAAGTGAATATTTTGAGTTCAGAATAGCCTAATAATTCCAATTCAAATTTTTTGGCTTTTTCAAACTCGAAATATTTACTTCATGTTTAATCAAGAAATGAAAAACACTCGTTAGATTATTATTGAACACTTGAATCAATATAAAGATCCGAAATTAATAAATCAAATTAAATACATTCTTATAAATTTACTTTACTTAATTTAAAGAAAAATAATTTGTTTCTCAAAACTATTAAGCATCAATTAATTTTGATTAGCAAAGAAAATGGTTAAAATTCATGTTATTGTTGAAATTTTATATAGAGGTTAAATGAGAATGAAAGACAAAATTATTTAATAATTTTCCTAATTTTATGTCATATTGTCAAATTAACAAACCTAAAATTATATACGTTGATTAAATCTAAATTAATTTGGTAATTGCTAGGGTGCTAAAAAGATATTTTGAGATAATGCTAAAAACCAAAAATACGCTGTCGACAAAATTTTATGAAAATATTTAGAGAAACTAAAGTTTAAAACATTTACAACATAGAAATTCTTTGCGAAATCTTCATGGAATTTCGTGTAAATGTAAAGGAGACATTCCTCTTTCAGAATATTCCAAAAACACGCCATCGATAGTTTTCGAGTTATTTCCAATTGAAAGTGAAAAAAATATAATTTTATGGAATTGCTCAGGTAAGTTAAAGTTTAAACATTCACAACATGGAAATTCTTTGAGATGTCTTCATGGAATTTCGTGTGGATAATAATATTTTTTTTTATTTGCATTTACAATTACATATATAAAATATACATTTGTAGTGTAAAACGTCACAGATAGAAAATACCCAAAAATAATGTGTAGTATCTAAATTAAAGTATTGTTTCTTTTTGTTTAAAAAAAATCCGATAACGAATACGGTTTTAAATCACAGAGCATATTAAATAGCATGCATTTAAGTTTATTATATTCTTGAATGTTTCTTATACTAACCGGTAGACTGTTATATATTTTAAAACAAGTATAAACACAGCCACTTGCATATTTATTTAATTTGTGTTTGTGGAGATTGTACTGCTGTCCTCTTCTGTTAGAATATTTTGTACAATAAAAAACATTGTCAAAATATGAACGGTTTTTAAACAGAAATTGTACACATTCATAGATATATAGGCCGTATACCGTTGAAATAGCAAAACTTTTAAATTTGCCCCTGCAGGATATTCTAGTATTAGATTTAGTTAATATTCTAAGCGCTTGTTTTAGACATATCAAAATGTTGCCTATATCTTTTGAACTGCCCAAAAGGATGACGTAGGTGTGACTGAATATTTGCAAAATAAAATACTTTAGTGATTTCAAGATTTGTATAGCACATCAGAATACGAAGTCCAAAGCAGGCACTGCTAATTTTTTTACGTTAAGAAGATATTGCTCTATCAAAATATGCCATAAGCAAAAAATACGCCATCAATGGTTTTTAAATTATTATCCATTAAAAGTCTAAACAGTAGAACTTTATGGAAATATTTAGGTAAATTAAATTTTAAAATATTCACAACATGAAAATTCTGTACGGAATCTTCATGAAGTTTCGTATGGATGCTAAGAAGACATTATTGCTCTTTTAGAATATGCCAAAAACGGAAAACACGCCGTCGACAGTTTTAGAGTATTGAATGTCGAAAAAGTAGAATTTTATGATAATATTTAGGTGCATTAAAGTTTAAAACATTTAAACTCTATGAAGATTTCTCATATTCTATGAAGATTTCTCATAGAATTCATGAAATTTCATGTAGATGTTAAAAATTCATTGCTCTTTCAGAGTAGGCCTAAAACAAAAAATGGTGATGTGTCCATCATAGTACTTTCCCCCGTAAATTGCGTATTAAATCACTTTTAAAATATTTGTAGCATTATTATTTTTAAAATGTCTTCCACATTTTGATAACTACAACTTTTATTTGAAACATTTTTCAATTGGATCAACACATACTGACACAAACCAATGACTAGATAAAAAACACTATTGAATATCTCAAAAACTAAGAGTGCTATGACAAAAAGTGAATCTACAAAAAATCTTTAATTTTTCATTTCCTACAACTTTTATTTGAAACATTTTTCAATTGTATCGATAGATACACTGTCACACACCAATAACTAGATAAAACACACAACTTTTGAAATATCTAAAAAACTAAGAGTGCTATGACAAAAAGTAAATGAACAATACATCTTCATTTTGTTATTATCTACAACTTTTATTTGAAAGAATTTTTTGTTTGATGAACATTTATTGAAAAAATCTGAAAAAACTGAAAAACGCACTTCCGGTTTTCAGATTTTCACCAAAAGCTTTCCAGTTCTTCCGATTTTAACAAAAAGCTTAAGTTTCAAGTTTCATCTCGATATCTTTAGCGGTTTTTGCGGTACAGCGCACACAGACACACAGCCAGACAGTCAGACAGACAGACAGACAGACAGACAGACATTTTTCAAAAATGGTCTTATTCGACTCAGGGGACCTCAAAACGGATATTTCCGCTAAAATTTTTGAATCGAAAATTTTCACGAAAACAATACTTTGCCTTTGTATTACATACGGGGGGGAAAGTAAAAATATGTCGCCGACAGTTTTCGAGTTATTATTATTTGAAAATCGAAACAGAATTTTATGGAGATATTAAAGTAAATTTAAGTATAAAATATTCACTACATAGAAATTCTTTAAGAAATCTTAGTGAAATATCGTGTGGATGATCTTTCCAAATATACCATAAAGAAAAATATTAAAAGTCGAAATCAAAGTTTAAAACATTCTCCTTTATTTCGAATTCAGTTTCCGTAGATTCTGTGGTTCCTCAACGAACTTACTCTGGGCCAATTTTATTTATACTTTTTGTAAATGAAACTTCTAATAAGTGTTTACACTCCTTCGTTAAGCATAAAGTAAAATTTCGAATTTCGAAAATCCTAAAAATTTCGTTTTCCCGGCGTGTGAGCGAACCGAAAAACAAAAAATACGTCGCCGACAGTTTTTGAGTTATTATTAATTGAATATTGAAACATGGAAATATTAAGGTACATTTAGGTTTAAATATTCACAACATAGAAATTCTCTAAGAAATCTTAATGGAACTTCGTGTGGATAATCTTTCAGAATATACCAAATATAAAAATGGTGATGTGTCCATCATAGTACTTTCCCCCGTAAATTGCATATTAAATCACTTTTAAAATATTTGTAGCATTATTATTTTCAAAATGTCTTCAACTTTTTGATAACTGCAACTTTTATTTGAAACATTTTTCAATTGGATCAACACATACTGACACAAACCAATGACTAGAGAAAAAACACTATTTATTGAATATCTCAAAAACTAAGAGTGCTATGACAAAAAGTGAATATACAAAATATCTTTAGTTTTTCATTTTCTACAACTTTTATTTGAAACATTTTTCAATTGTATCGACACATACACTGTCACACACCAATAACTAGATAAAACACACAACTTTTGAAATATCTCAAAAACTAAGAGTGCTATGACAAAAAGTAAGTGAACAATACATCTTCATTTTGTTATTACCTACAACTTTTATTTGAAAGAATTTTTTGTTTGATGAACATTTATTGAAAAAATCTGAAAAAACTGAAAAACGCTAAGAGTAAAGTACCACTTCCGGTTTTCCGATTTTCACCAAAAGCTTTTCAGTTCTTCCGATTGTAACAAAAAGCTTAAGTTTCAAGTTTCATCTCGATATCTTTAGCGGTTTTTGCGGTACATCGCACACAGACACACACACAGACACACAGACACACAGACAGACAGACAGACATTTTTCAAAAATGGTCTTATTCGACTCAGGGGACCTCAAAACGGATATTTCCGCTAACATTTTTGATTCGAAAATTTTCACGAAAACAATACTTTCCCTTTGTATTACATACGAGGGAAAGTAAAAATATTGAAAGTTGAAATTAAAGCTTGAAACATTTTCCTAATTTCGAATCCAGTTTCCGTGGCTTCTATGGTTCCTCAAGGAACCCACTCTGTGCCGATATTATTTATACTTTTTGTGAACGAAACTTTAATAAGTGTTTACACTCCTTGATTAAGCATAAATTAACATTTCAAGTTTAGAAAAGCCTAAACATTTGGATTTGCCAGCGCTCTGGCGAAGCGATGCGCGACGGCAAATTCAAATTTTCAGGCTTTTCTAAACTCGAAATTTTACTTTATGCACCACGAGTATAAAACACTGATTTAACACAAAGTTCAAAATATACTGCTTAGGATGTGTACCTTTACTTTTGTAGGAAGATAAAGCTGTATAAGATATTTTCATGGTACATTTACTACTATTATTTATGAATAAACCGTATTCTATTCGTAATACAAACATTATTTTCATTATTTGCTATTTTTACGCAGCTAAGAGGGAGGGAGCGGTTTTTTTATTTTTTTATTTAAATATTCTAAGTGGCCTCTAGCAGTTTCTATAATTTTTAAACAAACTTTGTCTGCACTTTATAAATACAAGTACATATATTTTTGTCAACTCTACATGACTCTAATTAAGTAATATCTTTTCTTTCTAATTCTTAAAGAAGTATTGCAAATCGACATATCGCTTGGTTTGAATTTGTCAATAGTTTGCAGAATATTTACAAAATATAAAAAACGAATTAAAATTAACATTGACTTTCTGCAAAAAAAAAAATAGTCTCGTTGAGACTTCTCCAAATATTCATAGAAACAACTGCTTTCCGAGCTACTACCCCGACAGATATTGAATTATACATAAATATTTGAGTTACACGACTGATTTACTGTCTTATGAATAATTTATATACAAAATGCAACATCATGTCAAATTAGTCTCTCTCTCATTTAGTTTGGTGAGATAATAATTTGAGCTGCTAGTGCATTTTGCATCTCTTGGCCATACCGACACTTTTTGATAACACTGGTCGGCATGAAAATCGGCCCTGACACCATTCCTGCTGATTCTTATGTAATATAACCTCCTGAATCCGAATATGACCCCCGTTTCCCCCATCACCCACCGTTTTCGGGGGAGGCCCCCCACCTATTTTTATCACTTTTCGATAATTTGGAGGGATGAAAAGAATTATTTTAGCATTTACTTTTCTTCTGAGGGGCTAGAGAGGTGAACAGTTCCAAAACATGAACATTTGTAGCAAGGAGGTAGATTTGGGGGGCGGATTTGCCCCCTTAAATTGTAAAAAAATCCTTAAAAATGATCGATTTTTCCGTTTTTTTCGCAGTTTTTTCACTTATTTTCTACATATTCCAGCTTCCATCCCCCCCTCATTATCCCCCAAACAATAAAAATATATGGCAACAATATACAACAACAATAATAAAAATATATAGCAACAATAATAAAAATATATAGCAACAGTTTTACTCCCGGTCAGAAAAACGTCGCTCACGATCCTCTGGTCCCGAAGGAAAATATTTACTTGCCGCCTTTGCACATCAAACTCGGATTGATCAAACAGTTTGTGAAAGCAATGGACAAGACCGGTGATGCATTCCAATTTTCGAAAACTAGATTCCCTCGTCTTAGTGAGGCTAAAATCAAGGAAGGAGTTTTCGTGGGCCCCCAGATTAGACAACTTATCCAAGATTCGACGTTTATTGAACACCTGAATCGAAAAGAAAAACGAGCTTGGATTGCATTCCCAAACGTGTGTGAGAACTTTTTGGGTAACAACAAAAGTGATGATTATGTCGCTCATGTCGAGGAATTGCTGTCAGCGTACAAGGCCATGGGGTGTAACATGTCTCTTAAAGTGCATTTCCTTCACTCACACCTGGACTTCTTACCTGAAAATTTAGGAGCAGTTTCGGATGAACACGGGGAACGGTTTCATCAAGATATCTCTAAGTTCGAGAGGAGATTTTCGGGGAAGTGGAATGCGAGCATGTTAGCAGAGTACTGCTGGTTTTTGATACGAGAAACTTCTACCAGAGTACAAAAGGAAAGCAAGCACCAAATGAAGGTACTTATCTTAGTTATTTATTATTCTTTACATTTATTATTTTACATTTATTATTTTACTTTTTATTTATTATTCTTTACAGCTAAAATAATCCTTTTCACCCCTCCAATGGATGGGGGAAACGGGGGGAGTATTGAGAGCGCCAGCGTGGTACAGTGAATCTTCCGAACTGTTGCTATATATTTTTATTATTGTTGCTATATATTGTTGCAATATATTTTTATTATTTGGGGGTGTTTGGGGGAGGATGAGGGGGAATGGAAGCTGGAATATGTAGAAAATAAGTGAAAAAACTGCGAAAAAAACGGAAAAAATTGATAATTTTTAATGATTTTTTTTACAATTTAAGGGGGCAAATCCCCCCCCCCCAAATCTACCACCTTGCTACAAATGTTCATGTTTTGGAACTTTTCACCTCTCTAGCCCCTCAGAAGAAATGTAAAGGCTAAAATAATCCTTTTCATCCTTCCAAATGATCGACAAGTGATAAAAATAGGTGGGGGGGCCTCCCCCGAAAACGGTGGGTGATGGGGAAAAACAGAGGTCATATTCGGATTCAGGAGGTCATTTTACATAAGAATCAGCAGGAATGGTGTCAGGGCTCGAAAAAAATTTTTTTTTTGCAGACCAGTGTAATTTAAAGTTTGTTCTATTTTTTTATCATATAATATTTTTATTATTATTAATAATACAAAAACTTTTCAATAATTTAAGAGATTGTTCTGCTTTTAAAATGTATTTTATTCTTGTAAACAAAACACTTTTTACTTTGTGTAACCACTATATTTTGTACTTAGTTTGTAACTATAGTTTCGACTATCATTAAACTAAATGTGACTTTTAGTTTGATAATGACTACTAGATAGTCGAAACTATAGTGAAAAATTAAGTGCAAAATATAGTGGTTAAACAAAGTAAAAAGTGTTTTATTTACTAGTGTATTTAAGATGTACCGCAATGTGAACGCGTACAACACAATACAATTTACTTTATTCGTAGTAATTTGTTTCTAATTCTTATAATTTGTATTTTTTTAATTTATAGATAAGTACAAATCAAATAGATTACCATGTTCTTACAATTCTGTTTAAAATAGCAAACGAAAGTATTTCGTGAGGTCAACGAAGTCCCTTCAGTTCAGCGTTTCTCCGTCAGATGTCGATAGCAGTCAGAAAGCGCTCAATCGGTGTCTTCAGCAGATACCGTTTTCGTTAGGTACATTTTTAAATGAACTTGTGTAGATGTTAACCTTTTTCGCTTTTAATTTACATTACCGATAAGTCGGATCTATTTTTAAACTCAATAATGTGAATCCACTTCTTGCCTCTTGGCCTCCAATTTGCAGTACAAAAACAATATTCAATAAATACAGTAAGAAATTTTGATTTAGAGGTGAAATATGATAATATTATTTTATGATTTTAGCTACAGTTTCATGTCTGGTATATTTTAATAATATTTAATATTAATTTGTTTATTTTTTTGCGGAAATCGTAGGGACACACTTATTTTTGTTATGCGGCAATTATTACAAGTATTTTATTATACACGTTGTCCCCTCAAATTTGAATATGAGTAACAGAGCTGGGATGAATCCTCAAAAACACGATTCGAATCACGAATCCGAATCACCTAATATGATTCAAATCACAAATACTCGAATAAAGGATTCGTAAGTGAAAAATATGATTCGAATCAAAGATTCGAACCCTCATTTTTGAATCACGGATACAAATCCTTTAAAAATAAATTTGAATCTATTATTTGCAACCAGTAATATTTTATTCCATCAGTTTCTATTAACAAAAATGTACATTTAATGACTAAATATCTGATTATATAATGATTTTAATTATTGATGATATATGTGTTATTGAACTTCGTTTTAAATCTGTGTTTAATATGCGTGGCGCATGAAGTAAAATTTCGAGTTTAGAAAAGCCCCGTGAAAATTTGTATCGGGTCGCTGCGCGACCCGAGACAAATTTTCTACGCGGGGCTTTTCTAAACTCGAAATTTTACTTCATGCTTAGTCTGGGAGTGGACAACACTCGTTCTTAGAAGTTTCAAATTAAAGGATCGCTCTAGAGTACTAAGTTTATTACCATTTAACAAAGGCTGCAGCTCGAAGGACCAATCATGGTCTTCGGAGACCGACGGACTACAGAGAATCGAAGTTTACTTACAAGAAAACAACGAATATCTTAAGGTTTACAGCATGAGTAGGAAAGAAAACATCCAATTTTGAAAAAATATCGCAGTTGGGTTGGTTTTCAGTGCATTTTTGACTTCACTTTAAATCAGTGTTTTATACGCGTGGCGCATGAAGTAAAATTTCGAGTTTAGAAAAGCCCCGTGAAAATTTGTCGAGGGTCGCTGCGCGACCCTCGACAAATTTTCTACGCGGGGCTTTTCTAAACTCGAAATTTTACTTCATGCTTAGTCTGGGAGTGGACCGTCAAGATTTTCTACATGTCGAGATTTTCGATATTTCTAGATTTATGTCGATTTATTCACCGTTTGTTATTGTATTAAATGCAACTTTAAAATTAAATACAAACGGTTTTTTTTAAGGAATAGAATATTCACCTATTAAGAGCCGACCAAATTATAAAGTTAACTCTAAAAGTTAATTTTAAATAAAATTTTGAATCTTTTTCTATGATTTCAATGAACGATTTATTATATTACATACGTCGATTTTTTAAAAAAGATACATTTAAAATTCAAACTAGTGTTGTCCACTCCCAGACTAAACATGAAGTAAAATTTCGAGTTTAGAAAAGCCCCGCGTAGAAAATTTGTCGAGGGTCGCGCAGCGACCCGAGACAAATTTTCGCGGGGCTTTTCTAAACTCAAAATTTTACTTCATGCGCCACGCGTATAAAACACTGATTTAAAGTGAAGTTTAAAATGCACTGAAAACCAACCCAACTTCGATATTTTTTCAAAATTAGATGTTTTCTTTCCTATCCATGCTGTAAACCTTCAGATATTCGTTGTTTTCTTGTAAAAAAACTTCGATTCCCTGCAGTCCTTCGGTCTCCGAAGACCATGGTTGGTCCTTTGAGCTGTAGCCTTTGTAAAATGGTAATAAACTTAGTAATCTAGAGTGATCCTTCAATTTGAAACTTCTAAGAACCAGTGTTGTCCATCCCAGACTAAGCATGAAGTAAAATTTCGAGTTTAGAAAAGCCCCGCGTAGAATATTTGTCGAGGGTCGCGCAGCGCATTTAACAAAGGCTGCAGCTCGAAGGACCAATCATGGTCTTCGGAGACCGACGGACTACAGAGAATCGAAGTTTACTTACAAGAAAACAACGAATATCTTAAGGTTTACAGCATGAGTAGGAAAGAAAACATCCAATTTTGAAAAAATATCGCAGTTGGGTTGGTTTTCAGTGCATTTTTGACTTCACTTTAAATCAGTGTTTTATACGCGTGGCGCATGAAGTAAAATTTCGAGTTTAGAAAAGCCCCGTGAAAATTTGTCGAGGGTCGCTGCGCGACCCTCGACAAATTTTCGAATCCGGGAATCGAATCCTGAATGATTCGAATCCTGCCCAGCTCTGATGAGTAATATAATTTGTTTGTAGGCACTGTGATTTTGTTCTTCTCGATTGTTATAATAGGTTGCCATGATTGTTACTGCAAAATGCATGTCAACTTAGACTTAGCTTCAAATTTGGTACACTTAAGTGAAGTTAATTTTTCATTTCAAAATGTTAACGAATATTCAAATTGTTGTATGTTTTTTTGGAGGTCAGTCCATGAATAAAATAGCCGTATAAAGCAAACAATTTATACCCATCAGCATCCAAGAGCTAAGAACAGGGATGACCTCAGGTTAAACATTCTTGAAGCCACTCAAAATATCACTCCTGCGACAATAAGACATGAGAAAAGAGTTTTGTGATCGTCTGTGATATTGTTTGGTTCAACAAGATGTTTTAGAACATTAATTAAGATGAAAATTGTAGCTATTTGTTATTTCTAATTTGTAATAAAATAGGGAATTAAAGTGCAAAATATTTATACAATATTTGAATTTTACCAATTATACTTCAATTTTAACAAACACAATGCTAATTTAACGAGCTTGTGTTTGTTAAAATTGAAGTATAATTGGTAAAATTCAAATATTGTATAAATATTTTGCACTTTAATTCCCTATTTTATTACAAATTACAAATAACTATTTGACTTAGCTATGCAAAAAACGAGCGTGGTAACTAAGCAACAAGTAATGGATTCAAATCCCCGTATTCAAAATTTCCGGGAACAATACATTACATTAGTTATATTCAAAATTTTAGGAACCAACGTGTATCGGTGTATTATGTCTTAATTCAATTGTTGTAGGTGCAATCTAAGTATATTTTTATATTATATCCACTATTTGTGATAACACGAAATCCAGAAATCAAGGAAAAGTTCAAAGTAAACTGTCAAGAGAAAATTACTATTTTTTCTTATTTGATGACCTAAGCCAGACTTACCTGACCTAATCAGGCTTGTATATTCAGTCACGACCGGGTCTGGTTTTTGTTTTGTTTTATTAAACGTTAATTTTTATTTATGTGGCTAATTCTCTTCTTGTGTCTACTGATTAAATTCCCTAACGTGGTAAAAAATTGAGGTTAATTATGATTTCCCGTATATAAGCTACATTGTTATCACAAGAATTTGAGCACTTAAATTCGAAGCATTTTTTAAACCAAAATAGTTTTATATAATAATAATAATAATAATAATACTTTATTTACGCTAACTGCATTTACAAGATAGATTAAAAGTAGATATATTTACACAATATAAAACAAATTACTATACTATAGATAAATAAATAATAAATAAGGTCATTCAATATGTCTTAGCTGGGCCTTGAACGTTGAAAAGGGAATCCCAACCACCTCGAGTGACGAACCCGCGCTGTTAACGTTTCTGGCGATCCGCGTCATTTAAGAAAGTGATTTAAAAATTGCGTTTACTGTAAGAGTTCAATGTTGGTTTTTGCAGAGATTAGAATAGAATAGATTTAACATTTAGTAGTTTTTTTCCCATCAAGTTATCAAAAACTTCTATAAACTTTTTTATGGAAAAGCCGCCTTTCCCCCAAAAAACGTTCATAAAAGTTTTAGAAAAGATTTATCTATTTACACATTACAAATGCATTTATAGATATACACTTGTACATGTAAATCGCCACAGAAAATATACACCGTTAAAATATAATTAGGAACTAGATTTAAATAAATAATAAATCGGACATAGAGTTTGGTTCACATATTATTAATTTGATTTGAGTATAATCATCCACCACCTTTATTTCTACAGGAAGTTGATTATGCATTTTTTTTTAATTTACAAAACAAAAATCGGTTAGAATAAGGGTTCATCTTGCATTTTTAAATGATTCAATTACAATAGAAAAGTGAAAAATGATGGAATAATTTTCCATTCAAAATACTTTTTAAGCGGTATGTACAATTAGGATATAAATCTATAGGCACTAACACAAAAGCAGTTTATATTCCCTGAAAAAACCAAATCTTAATTTGTTTTAGATAAAGAATATAACAGAAAATTAATAAATTATAATGAAAGTCAATAAATGTTTAATATTACTTGTTCAAAATCTGAAAGGAAAAAATGCCGGACCTGAAGTATTTGTTAGCACTATTCGCAAAGAGTGGCAGTTCTTGAGAAATTTTAGAAGTGTGGCTGCAGTCATAAACATACACTAGATTTTTTCTGTCATTATGAACGAGCCGCCACTGCTTATTAACACACATTATTATTTCAATTTTTGTAAGTTGTATATTTAAAATCTTAAATATGAATTGAATATGCAAAGTTAATTATAAAATATTTAAATCGAATACACAAAGCAGCAATTACACGTTACAAATCAAATATTTAATACTTAAAGTTACGAATTTTTTTCAGTTATGTCAATTGAAAGTCGAAATGTTGGATTTCATCGATGTTTTAGATAAATAAAAGTTTGAAAAATCATGACTTAGAGAAGTTTTGAAATATCGTGATGAGACAATTTGTGGTATCAAAAATATGGTTCTTTCAAAATATATAAATATTGAAATTTTTTCAGGTATCTTTAATTGAACGCCGAAATGTTGATTTTTTAATATTTTTGCTGAGTAAAAAATAAAAAACAAACAATAAATAGGACAATTATAGAAATATCGCGATACAATCTTTCAAAATATGTAAAAATCAGAAAGCATCCCATCGATAGTTTATCAGTTACTTCCAATTGAACGTCTAAATGCTGATTTTTTTAATATTTTTGATGAATAAAAAATGAAAAATTAGCAATAACTTATAGAAATATTGCAATGGAATTTTGTGTGGATATCAAGAAAATGTGTTATTTAAAATATGTAAAAATCGAAAAACACCTCATCGACATTTTTTCAGTTATTTCTAATTGAACTTCCAAATGTTGAATTTCTTCGATATTTTTGATGAATAAAATCTGAAAAACAAGCAATAACTAGGACAGTTATAGAGATATCGCGATGAAATTGTGTGTTCGTATCAAGTAAATATCGTTTTTCCAAAATAGTTAAAAATAGAAAAACAATTGAACGTCGAAAAATTAAAGTTCATCAATATTTCAACCATTTCAAAACAATATTATTTCAAGGCAGTTTCTATTACTGCAAAACCCACTTGAAGAACTTGCAATATTGTTATATCAACATAAAATTCATTGAATCTACACAAAACTGCATAAAATTTGATTGAAATTTAAATACGCTACTGGATTTTCTAAAATACCTAAATTGAAATATCGTAAAATAAGTTAGCCGTATTTTGTTTAATATATGTATATTTATTATATGTATATTTATTTTATGAGTATATTTGTTATTAAATTAAATTCAATTCAAGTATAAATGAAATTGACAATTCTTGGTTGCAGAATACTTCAAACATTAAAAGTGCGATTCTTTTCGCAATCTACAACAAGTTAGTCTTACAAAGACTATATCAAACACTCATTGAAACAACTACTTCCCGGGCTAATACCCCGACGGACATTGAATTATACAACAAGTGTTTGCTGTTACATACAGTAACCTACTGCAAATGTAACAATTTGGGTCAAATTATTCAGGCCATCTATAGACGCGTTTCGAGATTTATCTCTCATCAGTATAGCTTTGCCATTCCCTCTAAACAATTTGACACCTTAGACTGGCGGTCACGTTAGCGTTCAAACATAAGTATAAATGAAATTGCCAATTATGGTTGCAGAATACTTCAAACATTAAAAGTGCGATTCTTTTCGCAATCTACAACAAGTTAGTCTTACAAAGACTATATCAAACACTCATTGAGACAACTACTTCCCGGGCTAATACCCAAATTGTTACATTTGCAGTAGGTTGCTGTATGTAACAGCAAACACTTGTTGTATAATTCAATGTCCGTCGGGGTATTAGCCCGGGAAGTAGTTGTTTCAATGTTGTTGTAGATTGCGAAAAGAATCGCACTTTTAATGTTTAAATTCAATTCATTTTTAATAATTTCTGATCATTTTAAAGTTCTTGTATGCAATTTTGTTAAAATTGTTCGATTTATTTTTTTACGTTTGTGTGATTTTATTATTAAAATTGATTCTTTGGTAGTTTATTTATTAAGCTTTATTTTACATAATTTCGGTATAATTTAAGCTTTTGCAGTTTGTTCGTCAAAGTTTACTGACACGCAAACAATGCGCACGAATTTGTTTTTGTTCTAAATTTGAACTAAGAAATAACATCCACTCCCAGATTAAGCATGAAGTAAAATTTCGAGTTTGGAAAAGCCTAAAAATTTGGATTTGCTGGGGCGCGCGAACGAAGCGAGTCGTGCCCAAGCAAATCCAAATTTTCAGGCTTTTCTAAATTCGAAATTTTACCTTATGCGCCACGCGAATAAATCGCTAACTTCAATGATCAATTGTTTAAATTACGGGGAATGTATTCATCATAGCACACTTCACCATTTTTTTAAATTTTGATTATTATTTAATGTGTCAAATTCGTGCTCCGAATAGAACTAACAATTTGTCAATTCTTTAATCGTATTATTTGCATCTTTATTTTATTATTATTAGTTCAAAAATTCCCTGAATTTTCGATAAAAAAGGCCGAATTTCCCAGGCTCTTCCCAACGAATAAAATCCCCTGACTTTCCCGGTTGGTCGCCACCCTGTGGTAATTATACATCACTATGTATATATTTTTGAAATGCTTTTATTTGTATTATATGATTACTTTCTGCCATAATTTACAACATTTTAAAATGCGTGTTCGAACCGAAATAAACCGACCAGAGGCCCTCCACTGGTTAAATCGGATAAAAAAATAAATCGACAAATAAGGCTGTTAAATGCAAAAAGATAAAGTTCATATTCACATTTACATGTTATAATCAGTATAAAAGTAAATGCAAAAAATGTTTGTGAGATTTAGTAATGATTTTTTTAGAATTAAAGATAGAAGGTAATTTTAAATTATAATGCAAATCTAAATAATTAAAAATCCAAGAATGCAAATATGTTTTGATCCATTATAAATAAATAAAGAGATGAGGCTGATAACTTTTTAATGTTCATTTTATATAATATAAAAACATGTTTATATAATAATATAAACAAAATTTTTGTTAGATTTATGCTCGGTATTATAAAAGATTAATAAATCAGTAGATAACTATTTGTGGAGTAAATTTATTTACCTAGTAAACTAATGTGCAAATAAAATTGCGTATTATAAAGCAAACCTACCAAATAAATAGCAATTCTAGAAATAAATAATTTAATTAGTAGATTACAGACCGAAATTAAACATTTTCATAGTGGCCATAGCTGGAACCACCAATTTTTTAAATTGAATTGTCAATATTTCAAATTAAATTGTCAATCAAATTGGAAATTTAGTATAATTCCTTATAATTATAGAGAATAACCGTGGAATAAGACAGAATTACACAGGACAAGAAAAATAAAGCTTATTAGAAATTATAAAAAACTTAAACGAGTGTTTTACACTCCCAGGCTAAGCATTAAGTAAGATTTCGAGTTTAGAAAAGCCTGAAAGTTTGGTTTGGTCGCGTAGCGCGGAGCGGCCAAACCAAATTTTCAGGCTTTCTAAACTCGAAATTTTACTTCATGCGCCAAGCGTACAAGACATTGATTTCAAGTGAAGTTCACTTGTTCACAATATTTCAGTGTTTTCAGTGTTTAATACGCGTGGCGCATGAAGTAAAATTTTGAGTATAGAAAAACCTGAAAATTTTACTTCATGCTTAGTCTGGTAGTGGAAAACACTCGCTTAAAACTTTAAATGTAATTAATTTAAAAAAGCGTATGCATAAGTATATAAATCCCTGGTTATGTCTGACTTGAAAAACTCTAGATCTTGGACTCCTTAGAATGTCTTGTGGTTCGAATTAATCACTGTTAGGGAAGATACTATGAGCGAACTTAAATCTGACATGGAGGATATGGTAGACATGATAACCGTAATGAAATTAATAAATACAAGTAGTAGAATCTAAAGTAAGTATAATAATATAATACACTTTTGACTTTTAACTGTCAAATTATTTAACGAACAAAATTTACTTGGTAGAAAAACAAACAAATAATTTACTGAGGAGATTTATTAGCCAAATAAAGTTATTTTGTGCTTATAATACCAAAATCTTGGGAATAAATTAATTTATTCCTAAAGTAAATTTTATTTAGGGAATAAAATGTTTTATAATACCGGGCATTAGTAATGTTTTTTTTTTTTTAGAATAAAAGATCGAAGATAATTTTAAATTAAAATAAATATTTATTTCTAAATAATAAAAATCTAATACAATTCTTGTCTTAACAAATAAATATATACAACTATATACAAAAAAGGAAAAAACATAAAAAAATGGTAACATTCTCATGTGTTTTCAAGTACTTCCCTAAATAATACAAAAAAATATGGAGATCCCATTTTGGTAACTTAAAATAAAATCAGTCTTCAACATAAAGGAGGTAGGCTTAAAAAAAAACTAACAATTCTTTGGTTAAAGTGAACAAAACAAAAAACAATCATTCAACGAATCTATCGTTTCATGATGTCTTCAATCGAGAAACCCAAAGGTTTTCTCTTCACCTCGGGGGTTTTGGTTTCCACGACGAGTTCGTCAATGCGCTTCGTGGATAAATCCAAACCAGTGGAGTCCACGTGGATGACCTCCTCGACGGTGGTTGGAATCAGCGTTGAGGGATGGAGGGTTTCGTGCGCTTTGAGGTCCTTGTACGAAGGGAAGAAGGTTTGGCAGGTCGTGCACTCCCAGGATTGTTCTGTGTGGTGGGTGACCATGTGGGTTTTTAGGTTGGAGCGTTGGTTGAAGGAGCGGTTGCAGATGGGGCACTTGTGGGGGGATTCTTCCATGTGGAGGATTTTGTGGACGGCCAGGGTGCGCGATTGGCAGAAGCCCTTGCCACATTCTTGGCACTTGAACGGCTTTTCCTTGCTGTGGATGTATCTGTAAATAATAAAAGACAATTGATTAGATTTTGCTTGCAAGATCTTAAGAAAATTAAATACAGTTCATATTCTCATCTAAGCTAAATTTTGAATATATGCAATAGTAACTTTTTAGTAACTTTTAAACGAAATCATATATTGAAACAAAGTACTGGGCGAAAAATAAATTCAAGAAGATATCAAAGTTTGTCCCGAAAAAACAAATCTTTGGAAATGTTTAAAGTTTACAGATTTTTGGAAAATAGAGGCAACAGATGGATTTTCTAAACAAATTATAAGGCGTCTAGATAATCATACATGGGATTTTTATTGTACGTAGCGAGAGTGTCCACTCCTTAATTAAGCATGAAGTAACATTTCGAGTTTAGAAAACCCCTTGAAACCAATTTTTCGGGCTTTTCTAAACTCGAAATTTTACTTCATGCGCCACGCGTATAAAACACTGAAATATTGTATAAAGTTTTTGTTTTCACGATTTATGGTAAAGTAAAGTTCATTCCATTTAACTAGGCAAGAAATAGGTACGTATTTGTATCGCTGTGGAGTTTATCTGTGCAATTCATTTAAAAATTACCCTAAAAACCCTAAAAATATGGTATTTTGACGTCATAATTCACTTTTAATAATATTAAAACATTAAAGGTAAAAATATTAGAACACCCAAGGTCGAAACTAGTTGAGTAAAAATAAAAATATATAAGACAATCCAAGGGTTTTAATCAATGTTCTAATATTATGTTTAATTATGTCCTCACTTAACCCGTGGTGAAACTTTTTTTGAATCTAATTCTGGATATTTAATTAAAACAGTTGGTTTGTTTCTCTAATTTATATTTTCTCCGACTAGTTTCGACCATTAATTATTAATGTTTCACCGCGGGTTAAGTGAGAAATAAATGCATTATACACTTTAAATAAGTTAAACAAGTTTCATCTAATGTCTTTTGGTGCACAAATGTGTTTTCATTTCTCGACTAGTTAAATGAAATCAGCTATTTCAATTTACTAAATGGTTAAACCAATTTCTTAGTACATTGATTATAGGCAACTCACCACCGGTAATGTACATTGTGTTGCCTTTAACCATTACGCTGTGTTTTAAAACATCGCTTCAAATCAGTGTTTTTATACGCGTGGCGCAAGAAGTAATATTTCGAGTTTAAAGCCTGATAATTTGGATTTGGGCGCTACGCTTCGCTCCGCGCCCAAATCCAAATTTTCAGGCTTTTTTAAACTCGAAATTTTATTCTTGCTTAATCAAGGATTGGAAACCCTCTATAAAGGTTTTGATGATTTTTACCGCTAAAATGTCGATATTTTATATTTACTGGTAAGTATCGAAAAACTCAGCTTGAAGGACTTATTGTTTGATTTTAATTGAACAATAAGTTATAATTAAATCAGTTATTGTTAAACTGGTTTTTCAATGCACAAATTCTCCGAATTTCCGATAATTGAAAATGTCGGTAAATGTAAAATACCTAACTTGGAGCAACTTGCGCACTAAATAGTCTTGCGCAGATATAGTTAAAAGAAAAATTCTGACTAAAAACCTTCGTTACAGGTTTTAATGGTGATGTTTTTTGATTTACCCCTAAATTATCGGCAAACCCAGATTGAAGGACTTATTGTATGATTTTTAATTGAACAATACATCATAATTAAATTAATTATCGGTCAACTGCTTTTCATGCACAAATTTTTCGAATTACCGGTAATTGAAAATGTCGTTAAATTTGCAATCGCTAATCTGGAGCAATTTGCGCACGAATACTTGAAAAAACAAATCTATGTGTAATGTTAGTATTAATGCAACAAAAGTAACAGCAATTAAAGTATTAAACCTGAAATAAATTACAAGCTATTTTTGAGCTATTTTGATAACATTAAAACTTCTTCCGTGACTTCAATTTATGCCTGAAATTTGTATATTTTCCGGAGAATGCTAGTTTTTTCTGTTGTTCTTGTATTCAGGATTTAATAATTTTAATAGTTCGTTTATCTTTCATTCACAATTTACAAAGTTTTAGTCAATCGTTCTTCTTTCTATAGCGATTTACTAAATAATTTAGTTAAATCGCGACAAAAGGAAAAAATAATATTCGCCTGAAAATATACAAATTTACAGGCAGTTTCTAAAGTTCAAATCAATTGATATCCTTTCACAAATTTCTAAATTTTAGTAAATCGTGACAAAAGAATAACAAAAAATGTCAATATCCGTCGGAAACCTACACAAATTTCAATCGTATTCTAAAGCGCAAATATTTCGTTATTCATTCTTTCATAATTTAATACGATTTACTTTATTTTGGTAAATGGTGGCGAAACGAATAACAAAATAGTCAATACCCATCGAAAAATTAACAAATTTCAGGCAATTTTAAATTTGCAAGTATTTTGATTTTAGGAACCCTTGAAAATCCGGATTTGCCAACTTTTATTTTGCAATACTCACCAAAAACCAAACTTGAGGCGATTCTAAAGTCGCAGATACTTTTATTTTAGAAACCCTTATAAATGAAACAATTTTAGTTAATCGCGATAAAAGAACAACAACAAAAACACAATATCCGCCGGAAAATATACAACAAACAAAAATTTCAGGCATTCATTGCTCAAGCGTTTAATTTGAAGTTTCGAACGAGTGTTTCCACTCCTTGATTAAGCATGAAGTAAAATATTGAGTTTAGAAAAGTCTGAAAATTTGGTTTCGATTAAACCAAATTTTTAGGCTTTTCTAAACTCAATATTTTACTTCATGCTTAATCAAGGAGTGGAAACACTCGTTCGAAACTTCAAATTAAACGCTTGAGCAATGAATGCCTGAAATTTTTGTTTGTTGTATATTTTCCGGCGGATATTGTGTTTTTGTTGTTGTTCTTTTATCGCGATTAACTAAAATTGTTTGATTTATAAGGGTTTCTAAAATAAAAGTATCTGCGACTTTAGAATCGCCTCAAGAATTTTTTTTTTTTTTTTGGTGATATAACAAATAGAATATTGTGAAGTTTAAATTGATCATACTTCTTTCACGATTTACTAAATTTTAGTACATCGTGACAAAAGAATAACAAAAAAAGTCTATATCCATCGGAAAATTAAAAAAAATATACAAATTTCAGGCGCATTCTAAAGCGCAGATGAATAGTTATTCTTTTATTTATAATTTAATGCGATTTACTTCATTTTAGTAAATGGTCGTGACAAAAGAATAACAAAATAGTCAATACCCGCCGGAAAATAGACAAATTTCAGGCGATTTAGAGTCGCAAATATTTTCATTTCAAAACCCCTGAAAATCCGGATTTATCAAACTGTTTTATTTTGATATTTTACACGATTAATGTTGCCAGAAAATTCGAAATTTCAGGAATTTCAAAACTTTAAGTTCCACTTCACGCTCAACGCGTATAAAACAGTAAAATATAATAAAGTTGTTGTATTCACGATTTATACTATCAATTTTCAAAATCGCAGAACCAATTGTTTAAAACAGTTATTATAGTCAACCCAATAAAGGTAATGTATATTGGATTGCCTATAATTTTTGTTGTGTGTAGTTTTTGAACTTTTAAATCGGTGATTTTATACGCCTGGCGTATGAAGTAAAACTTTAAAAAAAGTTGTAAATTGTTTTCTTTCATAAGTTACCAGAATTTACTACATTTTAGTAAACAGTGACAAAGTGATTTACTAGGATTTAGTACATTTTAGTAAATAGTGACAAAAGAATAACCAAATAATCAATATCCACCGCAAAATGGCCAAATTTCAGTAGATTCTAAAGTCGCAAATATTTTGATTTTAAAAACCCCTGAAAACCTGGGTTTGTCAAATTGTTTTGTTTTGATATATTGCGCGATTAATTTTGCCAGAAAATTCAAAACTTCATGCGTTTCTAAACTTATTATAAAATTATGGTAATGTTTGTAAAACTGCAAACAATACGTCTTAATTAGCAAGACTCAAATAAGTATCATTTGACGTTCCAAGCCTATAAAACCCTGATACATTATACATTTTTTGTATTCGTGATTTATCGTATCAATTTTCAAAATTGCAGAACCAATTGTTTAAAACTGTTATAACAGGCAACCCAATATCGTTAATGTATATTAAGTTGCCTATATTTATTGTTGTGTATGTATGTCGTTTTTGAACTTCATTTTAAATCACGATCTTTATAAGCCTGCCGTATCGAGCAAAATTTCTAGTGTAGAAAAGTTTAAAAATTTGATTTGAAAGCGCAAATACCGTTATTTTAGGGGTAAAAGTCATCAAATACATGGAAAATTAATAGCAATGTATACTGAGCCACCAATCTGCCGAATTACCGGTAATAAAAAAAGTTGGTAAATTAAAATTAATAGCGATGTATACTGAGTCACCAATCTGCCGAATTACCGGTAATAGAAAAAGTAGTTACATTTACAATCCCTAAATGTTAATTGTAAATTTGTAAATGCTATTAAACGTTTCTGCTGAAACACGTTTTAACTTTGTTTGTATAACTTAGACTTTATTTGGTGACCATAGTTTCGACAAATTCAACTTGTCAAACTGAAATGACAAGTTGAAGTTGTCGAAACTATAGTCACTTAATAAAGTCTCAGTTATACAAACAATGTTAAAGCTAAGGCTCGGATTGTATGAAAAATGCATATTTGTTATTAAGAGGTATATCAACAAAATTGTAACTTTTCTTTCTATGCATACCTAATGTTTGGCTTATTTTAATCAAAAAACATTAGATATGCATAGAAAACTTCTGCTAATGGTGAACAAATTTGTTCGAAACCGGTACAGAAAATAAAATATTTTTTTAAAATACATCAAGAAGTACTTTATACTACTACTTGAATTTTTTTAACTAACTTGATATGACGGACTACAACGCACATTATAAACTGACAATGTTGTTAATATACTTCTTAACAACAATATTTTTTAAGTTATAAATAAATGCAATAATTAAACATCAATGCACTAATTTAAAATAAATATTGTATACAAAAAATATTTTAAAAAACGCCATGCTGAAGAACTGTAAACGCTGTGTGTATTTTTTGCTGAAATTATAATCTGGTTTTGAATAAAAAAGAAGTCAATTTACGGTCATTTTCTCGAGCAGAAATTAATTCAAAAGTAAAAAATTTGCCTTTAAGAATATGTCGCTTGGGATTTTGTTGGTTATTTTTTTGTGAAATGCGTCATCATTTAACTAAGTTTTTTGTGATTCGTTCTGTGGTAAAAATACTAGTGATTTTACACGCAATAAAAAGTAGGTACCGTTCGATTAGGTGCAAATTGTAAATTCACAGAGTATTTTTAAAACGGATTAACCCATAAAAAAACTTTAGTCAGTTAAAACCCAGTGACTTTACAAATATAAAACAATTTAAAACTATTATAATAAATGTTTCGGTATGAGTTACGTGAAGATGAATTTAATATTAAATGAAACAAGTAATCTTTTTTCTCCACTGGTTTATTTCAATCACTAAAGTAAAAAATAGTGATTAAAATGAACCAATGGAGAGAAAGGATTACTTGTTTCATTTAATACTAACGATTATTATGTTTTATGTTTGTAAAGTCACTGGATTCCGTGTTAGAAATACATTTTTTTAAGTGCACATATTTCGAAGCATGCGCTGTAAAATTTCAGGCATTCTTTGCTTTTTTTAAAGCGTCCAATTAGAAGTTTCAAGCGTTTTCACTCCTTGATTAAGCATGAAGTCAAATTTCGAGTTTAGAAGAATCTAAAAATTTGGTTTGAACCAAACCAAATTTTTACACTTTTCTAAACTCGAAATTTTACTCCATGCGCCACGCGTATAAATCATATAAAATTGTGAAATTAAAAATGTACTAAATCGGTATTAAAAATATACCTACTGTTAAAGCAGGATTGAAAATATACTACTCAATAAGAATATTTTAAATTATTTCAGTTTTCTACGCATGGCGCATGAAGTAAAATTTTGAAGTTTCGGCCGAGTGTTTCCAATTTTTGGTTAAGCATGAAGTAAAATTTCGAGTTTAGAAAATCCTGAAAATTTGGTTTGGTCGCGTAGCGAAGCGGAGCGACCAAACCAAATTTTCAGGATTTTCTAAACTCGAAATTTTACTTCATGCGCCACGCGCATTAAACAATAAAATATTGTGAAATTAAAAATATACTGTTAAATCTGTATTAACAATAAACCTACTGCTAAATTAAAATATAATGCTGTAAACGAATATTTTGAATTTCGCAATATTTCAGTGTTTTAAACGCGTGGCGCATGAAGTAAAATTTCGAGTTTAGAAAAGCCCAGAAAATGTCTCGGATCGCTGCGCGACCATCGACAAATTTTCATGGGGCTTTTCTTAACTCGAAATTTAACTTCATGCTTAACCAAGGAGTGGAAACACTCGGTAGAAACTTTAAATTGAACCATATTTAAAAACAACGAATGGCCGAACAAATACAGCGTATAAGCGGGATATGCATACCTAACTCAAAACTGCCCTATATGTAAAGTTGAAAGAAAAATTCCCTGTATACCTGATTTTAATGAAATAAATATATTGGAAATTATTATTGTACAATGTTTGACCCGTTTTGAAAGTAAACAGTGAATTTAATTTACAGTTTGCACCTAAATACAAAAAGTGCTATTCGTTTTAAACTGTGTTCCATATTTGTAAATTAACTGGATTTTGAGGAAATAAAATTTTTGGAAATTGTATAATTACCTATGATCTCTAAGATGATCCTGCCTCCTGAAGGCCTTTCCGCAAATATCGCACGAATACGGCCTCTCATCAGTATGCGTCCTCTCGTGAATCAACAAATTATAGCTCTTCGTAAACTGCCTGTTGCAGTACTTGCAAATAAATTGCTTTTTGGGCCGAGTGGACCCGGTGGCCATCTTCATGGGCACCGGGGGCCGTCCGGGAGTCCGAACATCCTGGATCCTTGCATGGTAGAGCGCGGCGTTGCGCAACCATTGGTTCATGAACATGGCGTTGTAAGTCGGGTAAGGAAACGCCGTCTGCTGGGGTTGGTGGTACTGATAGTGCTCCACATGCTCGACGCTCCTGTAGAAGGTCTCGCAGGCGAACCTCTGTGGAGGAGGGCTCGTCGAGTAAGTAGGCGTATGCGGGGGAGTCAGCAGTGGGGACGTGCTGTCCGCTTCCTGCTTGATCTCGCCGATTTGAGCAGGGAGATAAGGTTGCTGATAACCTAGAAATTAAAAAAAGAAAAAATAAGCCCCCGCTTAAAAAAGCGCACTTAATCCAATGCTAACTACCTTGATTCTTCAACAAGCGGGCGTCCACGTATTCACTCATCGCTGACATTTTCAATTTCAACTCCACACACTTTACAAAACAAAACAGTCCCAAGCGGTATCGCTATTTCGCACACACTATTTCAACATTCAATTGTACTCTCGAAACTCTCAAGTGAACAACTAAGGTCGACTGGTGAGGTTTACTAGGTGCCACTAGTCTATAAGGTAGCTGCGTGCAATTGGCGGGTGGTGGGGGGTTGGTAGCGCTGTAGTAGCGTAGAACGCCTCGCTTATTAAATGGGGCGCTGCGATTGGCGTGCGCCGATCGTGCGCACTGCCACCTACCCCTAGGGCGCCTAGGGAGTTTTTTGGGGGTGAGGGTGAGGGTTGATGATGCTTTCATGCCCGAGCGCCCGCGGTGATTTCAATTCGAGCGGATCGTAATGGAAATTTTAATGTGGACGTGCATGAAAGCGCGCACTGATTTCACATTGGATGTTATTATTGATGTTAATAATTATGATTCTACTGTTTTAACAACATTATTGAATATGGAAATTATTAAAAATACTCCTATAAATTATTAAAATAATAATTTCACAGAGAAACGCACTGAAATACTAGAAATTCAAACATCTTAAAAACACCTGTCATAACTGAAAATAATTATAAAACAACGGCAATTTTTATGAACCTACAAACAAATAATAGCAATGAATTTGCATTATAAAATCTATATGAACAAAAAAATAGTTGATAACTACCAGAGCTGGGCAGGATTCGAATCATTCAGGATTCGAATCCTGGATTCGAATCCTTTTAGAGGATTCAAAAGAGGCATTCGAATACTTTAGTTCAACTGGATTCGTGATCCAGATTCGTTACATTTTTTTAAAAGGATTCGTATTCGAATCCAAATGTGGGTGATTCGAATCCTTATAAAAGGATTCGAATATTTATAAAAAGATTTGAATATTTATAAAAGGATTCGAATACTTACATAAGGATTCAAAAAAAAAAATAATTCGAATTATGAGGATAAATATGAAAAATGTATCTTGTGTGTTTTTAAATTTTCGTTAAAATTACTGTTTTATACGCGTGGCGCATGAAGTAAAATTTCGAGTTTAGAAAAGCCCGAAAATTTGTCTCGGGTCGCTGCGCGACCCTCGACAAATTTTCACGGGGCTTTTCTAAACTCGAAATTTTACTTCATGCTTAGTCTGGGAGTGGAAACGCTCGTTCGAAACTTGAAACTGCTTTGATATTAACATTAAATGTTTAACATTGTTTAATATTATTTAAAGTAAAACTGACATAGCAGCCACAATCTGAAATGTTACATATTTCCGATATTTTCCTGATTCAAGATTTTTTCCCTGGCCTTTTAATTAAAATATCTTCTAGGGGAAATCCCCATTTTTTCAAATTGATTTCATTGTTTTTATCAATATTTAAGTTAAAATTAATTTGTTTACTTATTTGCAACCATTAATATTTTAATATCACTACCAATTGTTTTGACAAAAATACTCAAAACCTAATTTTGTATTATTATTTCAGCGTTAATAATAAAAAAATAGGTTTTGAGTATTTTTGTTTAAACAATTGGTAGTGATATTAAAATATTAATGGTTGCAAAAAAGTAATTAAATTAATTTATTTTTAAAGGATTTGCATTCGTGATTTGAAAAGACAGGATTCGAATCTTTGATTCGAGTCATATTTATCTCTTACGAATCCTTTATTTGTGTATTTGTGATTTGAATCATATAAATTGATTCGGATTCGTGATTCGTGATTCGAATCGTTGATAACAGACTAAATATCTGATTTCGTGTTACTCTGATTTATTAAATAAATTCCGTTTACATACATTGGAACAAAAACGTTTTAATAATGATATAATGTTTGTGTATAAACTATTAAATGGTCATATTAATTCACCATTCTTATTAAACAACATTAATATTTATGTACCATCTAGGTCTCTTAGAAGTAATTACAATTTTTTTATACCAATTAAAAAAACAGAATATGCGAAACATTTTGAAACTTCGCGTCTGCTTCATAATTCCAATGTTGTAGATGTGGATTTATTTAATGTCACTTTGGGACAGCTCCGTAGTAAACTTTTAAAATTAAATGATTTTTAATATATTGCTACTGTGTTGGTACCTATTTAATTATATTGACGATGCTCTAAAATTGTATTATTTTAATGTGTTATTGTGACTATTCTCACTTTCCCTGATTTTTTACATGTAGTATTGTTTCGCTTGTGAATGCGTTTATGTCTATTTTATTGTATTTATTTCATAATTTATTTTTATAAACTATATTTTATATTATTATTGTAGAATGGTGAGCCGTAAATAAATATATTATTATTATTAAACATGTAATTGTGTGTTTTTGAACTTTACTTGGAATCAGTGTTGTATACGCGTGGCGCATGAAGTAAAATTTCGAGTTTAGAAAAGCCCCGTGAAAATTTGTCGAGGGTCGCTGCGCGACCCACGACAAATTTTCTACGCGGATCTTTTCTAAACTCGAAATATTACTTCATGCTTAGTCTGGGAGTGGAAACACTCGTTCAAAACTTCAAATTGAATTCTTCTATAAAATTGAGGAATGCCTAAAAATTACGTAAAATAAATTCACTAAATATCAATATTTTTATTGTTTCATGATTCTTAATAAATGTCAATAATTTTAATATTTTTCATAATTTCTGTGTATTTTGTTACTTTTCGCGATTTATTTAAAACGCTTTTTTTTAGTGTTTTGGTCAATTTGGATAAAATTCCATGACTTTTCTCTGACTTTAAACCCGGTTTTGTAACAAAATTGATAAAATTCAATCATTCCCAGAAAACATAAAAATTAAAAAGCAATATCCCAAAAATGACAAGTTATTAATTTAGAAACATTTTTATTTCATATAAAATCTCTAAAAGCAACAGACGATTAAAAAATTTGAAAAAAAAAATATTCAAAACTGTTAAAATTAGCATTAAGCAAATATTTACCAAATGAAAATATGAAACTAATTATTCTACTGAATAAAAACACGTAAATAATGGCCAAAGTTAAACAAATTCAATAATAAACAATACAAAAAGTAATAAAATAGATGGCAGCAAAAAATTGATCAATTATATGATATTATTAAACTTGTCAAAATCAACAGGCATCATACAAATTTCAAAACACGTAAAACCAACTTAAATTTTGACAAAAACAATGGAAACAATTTAATAAAATGGGGGTTTCCCACAGAAAAAAGTTATATTAATAGGTCAGGGAAAAAATCTTGAACCAGGGAAATGTCGGAAAAATTTAACATTTCAGATTGTGGCTATCGTGTCAGTTTTACTTCAAATAATATTAAACAAAACTTTGAAAACTAGATTATTAATTTTAAAAACATTTTCACTCATTTAATGTTCTTATCAAAGCAGTTTGAACTTTCGATCGAGCGTTTCCACTCCCAGACTAAGCATGAAGTAACATTTCGAGTTTAGAAAAGCCCCGTGAAAATTTGTTGAGGGTCGCGCAGCGACCCGAGACAAATTTTTTGGGCTTTTCTAAACTCGAAATTTTACTTCATGCGCCACGCGTATAAAACACTGATTTAGCGGGAAATTTAAAACACACAAAACAAATTTTTCATGTTATTCTTCACAATTAATTCGAATTATTTTCGACGATTCAAATCCTTTTTTAAGTATTCAAATCCTTTTATAAATATTCGATTCCTTTTATAAGGATTCAAATCACCCGCATTTGGATTCGAATACAAATCCTCTTAAAAAAATGTAACGAATCTGGATCACGAATCCAGTTTAACTAAAGTATTTGAATGCCTCTTTCGAATCCTCTAAAAGTATTCGAATCCAGGATACGAATCCTGAATGATTCGAATCTTGCCCAGGTCTGCTCTGTACATACAAATAATAAACTACAAAAATCATTTACAAGTGTCAGTGTTACTATATTTCATATATACTTGACTTTTACTTTTAAACAAGCTATAAACACGACCTGTTTCTTTTGAAAGAAGAATATTTATTTGGTGAAGAATTTAATTTTAATGGTTCTAAAATTCTTTTAGGAACTATCCCACTGAGCAAATCCATTTAAGTAATGTTTAATCGACATTAAAACAATGTTTAATGTTGCTACAATGTTGATATAATGTAATTTGTTTGTTTTTTGCTCAGTGGGATGATTTATTGCCCCCTTCCCCTAAGACTAAATCCTGGCTGCTTTTAGCAGTGTTATGTAGTTATCAGAGCTGGGACGAATCCTCGTAAAAAGGATTCGAATCACGAATCCGAATCACCTAATATGATTCGAATCACAAATCCTCGAATAAAGGATTCGTAAGAGATAAATATGATTCGAATCAAAGATTCGAATCCCGTTTTTTCGAATCACGAATACAATTCCTTTAAGAATAAATTTGATTTTATTATTTTATTGCAACCATTAATATATAATACTGGATGATTTAAATTAAATTTAAATTAAAACACTTGGTTTGTTTCACTTATTTATATTTTCTCCGACTAGTTTCGACCATTGGTCATCTTCAAGGAGGAATGTGAAGATGACCAATGGTCGAAACTAGTCGGAGAAAATATAAATAAGTGAAACAAACCAAGTGTTTTAATTTAAATTTAATTTAAATCATCCAGAATTAGATTCAAAAATGTTTCACCACGGGTTAAGTGAGAAATTAATTAAAGATACATGAATATATAAATATCGTTACTAGTTGTTTTAATAAAAATATTCAAAACCTAATTATTTATTAATAACACTCAATATCGTTGATAACAGACTAAATATCTCATTCCATGTTACTCTGTTTGAAGATGTATTTGTGTGTTTCTGAACTTCACTTCAAATCAGTGTTTTGTACGCGTGGCGCATGAAGTAAAATTTCGAGTTTAGAAAAGCCCGAAAATTTGTCTCGGGTCGCTGCGCGACCCTCGACAAATTTTCACGGGGCTTTTCTAAACTCGAAATTTTACTTTATGCTTAGCCTGGGAGTGGAAACACATGTTCAAAACTTAAAATTAAACTCTATTATAAAATCAACGAATGGCTGAAAATTACGTAAATAGAAAATTCACTGAATATCATTAAAACCGGGAAAGTCAGAGAAAAGTCATGGAAATATATTCAAATTGACCAAAACACTTACAAAAAAGCCATATGATATTATTAGATTTGTCTGATTCGAGATTTTTTCCCTGGCCTTTTAATTAAAATATCTTCTAGGGGAAATCCCCATTTTTTCAAATTGATTTCATTGTTTTTATCAATATTTAAGTTAATTTTATAAATGTTTACGTGTTATGTAATTTGCCTGCTGATTTTGACAAATCTACTAATATCATATGGCTTTTTTGTAAGTGTTTTGGTCAATTTGAATATATTTCCATGACTTTTCTCTGACTTTCCCGGTTTTAAAGATATTCAGTGAATTTTCTATTTACGTAATTTTTAGCCATTCGTTGATTTTATAATAGAGTTTAATTTTAAGTTTTGAACATGTGTTTCCACTCCCAGGCTAAGCATGAAGTAAAATTTCGAGTTTAGAAAAGCCCCGTGAAAATTTGTCGAGGGTAGCGCAGCGACCCGAGACAAATTTTCGGGCTTTTCTAAACTCGAAATTTTACTTCATGCGCCACGCGTACAAAACACTGATTTGAAGTGAAGTTCAGAAACACACAAATACATCTTCAAACAGAGTAACATGGAATGAGATATTTAGTCTGTTATCAACGATATTGAGTGTTATTAATAAATAATTAGGTTTTGAATATTTTTATTAAAACAACTAGTAACGATATTTATATATTCATGTATCTTTAATTAATTTCTCACTTAACCCGTGGTGAAACATTTTTGAATCTAATTCTGGATGATTTAAATTAAATTTAAATTAAAACACTTGGTTTGTTTCACTTATTTATATTTTCTCCGACTAGTTTCGACCATTGGTCATCTTCACATTCCTCCTTGAAGATGACCAATGGTCGAAACTAGTCGGAGAAAATATAAATAAGTGAAACAAACCAAGTGTTTTAATTTAAATTTAATTTAAATCATCCAGTATTATATATTAATGGTTGCAATAAAATAATAAAATCAAATTTATTCTTAAAGGAATTGTATTCGTGATTCGAAAAAACGGGATTCGAATCTTTGATTCGAATCATATTTATCTCTTACGAATCCTTTATTCGAGGATTTGTGATTCGAATCATATTAGGTGATTCGGATTCGTGATTCGAATCCTTTTTACGAGGATTCGTCCCAGCTCTGATAACTACATAACACTGCTAAAAGCAGCCAGGATTTAGTCTTAGGGGAAGGGGGCAATAAATCATCCCACTGAGCAAAAAACAAACAAATTACATTATATCAACATTGTAGCAACATTAAACATTGTTTTAATGTCGATTAAACATTACTTAAATGGATTTGCTCAGTGGGATAGTTCCTAAAAGAATTTTAGAACAATTAAAATTAAATTCTTCACCAAATAAATATTCTTCTTTCAAAAGAAACAGGTCGTGTTTATAGCTTGTTTAAAAGTATAAGTCAAGTATATATGAAATATAGTAACACTGACACTTGCAAATGATTTTTGTAGTTTATTATTTGTATGTACAGAGCAGACCTGGGCAAGATTCGAATCATTCAGGATTCGTATCCTGGATTCGAATACTTTTAGAGGATTCGAAAGAGGCATTCAAATACTTTAGTTAAACTGGATTCGTGATCCAGATTCGTTACATTTTTTTAAGAGGATTTGTATTCGAATCCAAATGCGGGTGATTTGAATCCTTATAAAAGGAATCGAATATTTATAAAAGGATTTGAATACTTAAAAAAGGATTTGAATCGTCGAAAATAATTCGAATTAATTGTGAAGAATAACATGAAAAATTTGTTTTGTGTGTTTTAAATTTCCCGCTAAATCAGTGTTTTATACGCGTGGCGCATGAAGTAAAATTTCGAGTTTAGAAAAGCCCAAAAAATTTGTCTCGGGTCGCTGCGCGACCCTCAACAAATTTTCACGGGGCTTTTCTAAACTCGAAATGTTACTTCATGCTTAGTCTGGGAGTGGAAACGCTCGATCGAAAGTTCAAACTGCTTTGATAAGAACATTAAATGAGTGAAAATGTTTTTAAAATTAATAATCTAGTTTTCAAAGTTTTGTTTAATATTATTTGAAGTAAAACTGACACGATAGCCACAATCTGAAATGTTAAATTTTTCCGACATTTCCCTGGTTCAAGATTTTTTCCCTGACCTATTAATATAACTTTTTTCTGTGGGAAACCCCCATTTTATTAAATTGTTTCCATTGTTTTTGTCAAAATTTAAGTTGGTTTTACGTGTTTTGAAATTTGTATGATGCCTGTTGATTTTGACAAGTTTAATAATATCATATAATTGATCAATTTTTTGCTGCCATCTATTTTATTACTTTTTGTATTGTTTATTATTGAATTTGTTTAACTTTGGCCATTATTTACGTGTTTTTATTCAGTAGAATAATTAGTTTCATATTTTCATTTGGTAAATATTTGCTTAATGCTAATTTTAACAGTTTTGAATATTTTTTTTTTCAAATTTTTTAATCGTCTGTTGCTTTTAGAGATTTTATATGAAATAAAAATGTTTCTAAATTAATAACTTGTCATTTTTGGGATATTGCTTTTTAATTTTTATGTTTTCTGGGAATGATTGAATTTTATCAATTTTGTTACAAAACCGGGTTTAAAGTCAGAGAAAAGTCATGGAATTTTATCCAAATTGACCAAAACACTAAAAAAAAGCGTTTTAAATAAATCGCGAAAAGTAACAAAATACACAGAAATTATGAAAAATATTAAAATTATTGACATTTATTAAGAATCATGAAACAATAAAAATATTGATATTTAGTGAATTTATTTTACGTAATTTTTAGGCATTCCTCAATTTTATAGAAGAATTCAATTTGAAGTTTTGAACGAGTGTTTCCACTCCCAGACTAAGCATGAAGTAATATTTCGAGTTTAGAAAAGATCCGCGTAGAAAATTTGTCGTGGGTCGCGCAGCGACCCTCGACAAATTTTCACGGGGCTTTTCTAATCTCGAAATTTTACTTCATGCGCCACGCGTATACAACACTGATTCCAAGTAAAGTTCAAAAACACACAATTACATGTTTAATAATAATAATATATTTATTTACGGCTCACCATTCTACAATAATAATATAAAATATAGTTTATAAAAATAAATTATGAAATAAATACAATAAAATAGACATAAACGCATTCACAAGCGAAACAATACTACATGTAAAAAATCAGGGAAAGTGAGAATAGTCACAATAACACATTAAAATAATACAATTTTAGAGCATCGTCAATATAATTAAATAGGTACCAACACAGTAGCAATATATTAAAAATCATTTAATTTTAAAAGTTTACTACGGAGCTGTCCCAAAGTGACATTAAATAAATCCACATCTACAACATTGGAATTATGAAGCAGACGCGAAGTTTCAAAATGTTTCGCATATTCTGTTTTTTTAATTGGTATAAAAAAATTGTAATTACTTCTAAGAGACCTAGATGGTACATAAATATTAATGTTGTTTAATAAGAATGGTGAATTAATATGACCATTTAATAGTTTATACACAAACATTATATCATTATTAAAACGTTTTTGTTCCAATGTATGTAAACGGAATTTATTTAATAAATCAGAGTAACACGAAATCAGATATTTAGTCTGTTATCAACGATTCGAATCACGAATCACGAATCCGAATCAATTTATATGATTCAAATCACAAATACACAAATAAAGGATTCGTAAGAGATAAATATGACTCGAATCAAAGATTCGAATCCTGTCTTTTCAAATCACGAATGCAAATCCTTTAAAAATAAATTAATTTAATTACTTTTTTGCAACCATTAATATTTTAATATCACTACCAATTGTTTAAACAAAAATACTCAAAACCTATTTTTTTATTATTAACGCTGAAATAATAATACAAAATTAGGTTTTGAGTATTTTTGTTAAAACAATTGGTAGTGATATTAAAATATTAATGGTTGCAAATAAGTAAACAAATTAATTTTATTGTTAAAGGATTTGTATTTGTCATTTAAAAAGACAGAATTCGAATCTTTGATTCGAATCATATTTATCTCTTACGAATCCTATATTCGAGTATTTGTGATTCGAATCATATTAATTAATTGGGATTCGTACTTCGAATCCTTTTTCGAGGATTCAACCCAGCTCTGGTTGATAACTGCATAACACTGCTAAAACCAGCCATGATTTAGTCTTAAGGGAAGGGGGCAATACAAATCATAGTTTCTAAAAGAATTTTACAAAAATTAAAATTAAATTCTTTAGCAAATAAATATTCTTCTTTCAAAAGAAACAAGTCGTGCATATAGTCCGTCTAAAAGTAGAAGTCATTAAGTGCACGTGAAATATATTAACACTGACATTTGAAAATGATTTTTCAAGTTTATTATTTGTATGTACAGAGTAGTCATATTTGGGTGTTACCATAGGGAATCTCGGGTGGTAGAAGAGAGAAAAAAACGGATGGCGCATCCTCGATATCTTTTTATTAGACGAACTCAACGGCGCAATTAATAAAATAACGCTGGCCAACTTTTTAGTCCAAATACCCTACATTTGGACCAAAAAGTTGGCCAACATTATTTTAATAATTTATACGCTTTATATCTGTTTGGTTTACTTAAATATTATAACAAAAGACGGTTATAAAGCATTCTATTAATAAATTGTAAATCTAACTACCAGCAATGTGAAGAAATTTGAGGAATCTGATTTGCTTCAAGTTAAAATTTAATTTTTGACGATTCAAATATATATTTTCAATGGCAAATTTCTTAATTATGTATATTGTGCACCTGTATATTCTGTATATTTTAAAGAAATAAACTTATTATTTATTTATTATTATTAAATATACAATTTTTATTAATGTTATTCTAAATACAACTATGTAATTATATTATAAATTTGTTGCAAATTAATGTATACAGATAATTTTTATTTTTAATATATACCTGGAATTTTTCTTTAAGGTATACACATCCAGATGCATAAGCTGTAATTTTTTAGGCATTCGTTGTTTTTAAAAAAGTGCAATTTGAAGTATCTAACGAGTGTTTTGATTAAGTTTAGAAAAGCCTGAAAATTTGGATTGATCGCGTAGCGAAGTGAAAATAAATCGCTGATTTAAAGTGAAATTCAAAATATACTGCTTCAGCATACAGATTTAAAAGTATACCTTAAACTTTACTTTAAATCAGGGTTGTACACGCGTGACTCATGAAGTAAAATTTCGGGTTTACCATTTTACAATATAATTAAATACATTCTTTTAAAAAATATTCTCAAGAAGGCCTTTTTGACAATTTGTATTAATTAAATATACTTTCAAAACGACATTGATTGCCAACATTAGCGATATTTTTAAAAATGTAGAAATGTATTTTTAAATACTTTATGACATTTCTGAAGTTTCGCCAAATAAAGCATATTTTTTACATCAGTTGCTCCTAATGTATTTTTGTTGTTGTTTAAATAACTGTAAAATGTCCTCTTCACTATTATTTTAATTTTTCTAATCATCTCAAATGTTTAAATGTTAAGTTATACAGGGTGTCTACGCTAAACCGTTCGTTAAATGTTTATGGGGTTGCCGTTGCACTAAAAATTTGAAAAGAAATCCTTGTCTACGGTTGAATCAGTTCTCTTCATGTGAAATATTTTCAACTTTTTATCACTTCCGGTTTTACCAGAAGTAGCACCAAATTAGTTATTTTAAATAGAACACCCTATATATTAGTATTTTTTGGTTTCCTCGTTTAAATTACAACATATTTTATTCGAACATGTGTACACATATCTCTTATAGTTTTCAAGAAAAAAATTTTTTTCTAAAATTTTGACCTCATAAAGGTATCTTCTAGGTACTAGTAGAGATATAAATCATATTTTTATCTGATTCCCAAGAGAAGTTATAGACAGATTGCAAGTTGCCTTTTAGAGGTCAACGTCTTCTTGAAAACTATAAGTGTACATATATTCGAATAAAATATGTTGCAATTTAAACGAGAAATCCAAAAAATTACTAATATATAGGATGTTCCATTTAAAATAACAAATTTGGTGGTACTTCCGGTGGAACCGGAAGTGATATAAAGTTAAAAATATTTCACATGAAGAGAACTGATTCAACCGTATGATAAGGATTTTTTTCAAATTTTTAGTGCAACGGCAACCCCATAAACTTTTAACGGCCGGTTTAACGTAGACACCCTGTATGTAACTAGTCTATCCTAAACAATTCAACATATCTTTTAAACTTTTAAATTAAGATGAATTTATCGTTTTCATTATTGGCTGTCCTTATATCAAGAAATTGGATCCATATTGATATACCTACCTATTGTTACAACTGTGCCCCAGTCGTACAAGAATTTATAATATCTTAAAAATACCTGTCACAACTGACAATGTTTCTAAAATTGCGATAATTTTCATGAATCTACAAACAAATAACGGCAATAAATTTGCACTATAAAATCATTATTAATAGAAAAAATAAGATAAAAACTGTATTATACTTTGTTAAAAGTATAAAAGTATCTGAGGAAAAACGTGAGACACGAATTTGTTGTTGAATCAAGGAGTGGAAGACAAATATTTAATGTCTTCCACTCCTTGATTAAGCATGAAGTAAAAGAAGGAAGAAGATCTAATTCTACTTAAAGAATTAGATCTTCTTCCTTCTTTTACTTCATGCTTAATCAAGGAGCGAAAACAAATATTTAATTCAACAACGCAATTATTAAGTTGGGATAATTGTTCATTATCTATAAATGAAAGCCTATCTTATCGTAAATCCAAAAATCAATTGATTTGAGGTATGAACCAATCTGATTTGTTCTCGGTTGGCTAGATTTTACTTGTAAATTTATCAAGTTTAAGCTTGCACCAAAAAGGCAATTATAAAATTCATCTGAAATTCGTCGAAAGTTGACAAAAACGTACACAAAAATAAAAGGGTACTGGTTTACTGTATTGATGAAAATTACGATAATTTATTTCACAGTATTTTAAAATTGTATATGATACGAAAATTGTATATGATACGAATATAAGAAAAACGACTGAAATAATAATAATAATGACATTTTTGCGAAGTTGATTTTTTGGTTTAATTATTGGTATTATTAATTTTAACTTTCAAAACGAAAATAAAGAAAACTGGCATGTTTATGTCCTTCTAGCATTGTACATTTCGTAGAAAAAATGTTGATTCATCAATAAAACCAAAGAAATGTTTCAAATTTGTACGACAATAAAAGTAAACATGGGGTTCATTTTTTACCATGTAAATCCCTATGGCCATACTTAAATAAAACGCAGTGTATATATAAAAAAGAAAATATAAAATTTTGTCAAAACTATTTTAAAATACTGTGAAATAAATATTGACAAAACAATCGATTCTCCTGAAAGATTAAACACAAATGGTATATCAGTTATATCACACATAAAAGAAATAGTTGGAAGTATGAAAAAATGTTAGCAACTATGAACTATTAATTTAAAAAAAAAACACTTGTTATGGTTTCACTGATTTAAATACTAAGTATTTTAATTAATAGTTTATATTGTGTCCGGATTGAACATTTGGTAATTCAATTTAATTTAATCGTCACGTAACTTATTCAATACTTTCATATAGTTTATATTTGAAATGATTGATTAAGTTATGTGACCATGAAATTAAATTGAGGAACAAAGCACTGATAACAGTTTAGCACTTTTATTTGAATTACCAAATGTTTAATTCGGACACAAAATGAACTATTAAATAAATGTAGTATTGAAATTAGTAAAACCATTACATGTGTTTTTTTGAATTATTAGTTCATAGTTATTAACATTTTTTTATCACGGGTTAAGTGAGAAATTAATTATAGATATAGCCAGTTATCTTTTGACTATTCTGACACTAAATTAATCCTTCATTCATTTATCTCTCAAGTAATTTCATTTTTAATGACAAAAATTGTAATTTTTTATATTTTACAACAGAAACTCCAATCAACTGACTTATCTTCGAACTATTTCGGCACTTGTCGTACAGATTTACATAATTCACATAGAGGGATGAGACAAAAGGGTGTAAGTAACATATTTTAAATTGAATTACATGCAATGAGAAAAGTTATTTTCATGTGTATTTAGTCTCAATTAAATATAATTAAACTTAATGAAACACTAACACTTTATTCACCAAAAGTGTTTTAGTGAAGAAAGTGTTAGTGTTTTATTAAGTTTAATTATTTTTATATTTGCAAAGAGATATATAAGCTTTCATTGATAAGTACAGCTACCAAACATATTTGTTAAGCTTGACTTAACTACACAGCTGTTTTGCTTGGTTGGTTTCAATATAACTTAACCTTTAGAGCTGGAATTTTATAACATTTTATTAGACACCTACACGCCTTTGGTTTTAGGTAATTCATATGCATAATTGACTATAATTTGTTATTTCGGATATTAATTGTTAAAAATGAGTGTCAAACTAAGTTTAATGAAAATGAACAACACGTTTTGTATTATGGAGGCACATGCTAATTTATCAATAAAAACGTGTTTTAACTTTGTTCGTGTTACACTATTTATTTTAGGTGACTGCAGTTTCGGTAAATTTGGCAATGACAAGCAAGGCTGCAGCCAGAAATAATTTCGGAGGGGGTTATACAAGTTTCGAGGGGGGTTAATGGAAAAAAAATTGTTCTTGCTTTTACACACAAAAACTTAACCCATCGCCCCCCTCCCTGCTACGGCCTTGATGGCAAGCTAAATTTGCCGCAACTGCAGTCACGTAAAAATAAATAGTGTTATACAAACAAAGGTAAAACGTTTTTTTTTTTTTATTGATAAATAAACAACACTTTTGATCTCCTAATAAATAATATTTTACGTAATATATAAAATTATAAAAATGTTTTACATGTAAAATGCAAACAATGTATCTTAATTAATAAGACAACCTAAGACAATAAATATCTATTGAAACAACTAATATTTTACGTACTTAATTTTCAGAAATATTGAATATTTGTTGTATGATTTCTGAAACTGACAGACATTAAATCATTTTGGATTGTCCTTTTATCTGTTTTTCTGATTTACTTAAAACAAAAATACTATACAATATACAGAGTATTATTCCACAGTCTTAAAATTCCGTCCTATACGTAACCTTTCTTGGAACTATTTTTATCGCGAGACATTAAGTGTTATGTTTTTCAACTTCATATTTTTAACGCAAATTGGTTTACAGAATATTTGTATATGTAGTCAACAACAAAAAAATACATGAATACTAAAAATAATAAATGAGAGTGAGACTAACCGTTCGACTTTTTAGAATAAGGAGTTTTATTAAATTTCTCTAAAAAGTACTAAAAATGATCAGTTATGAGTTAAATCGAAAAATTTACAGGGTTCAAGAAGATACATGTATTCCAAGCATAAACAATTGACACTTACATAGAAATAAACAGTAAGCTATAGATAATGAGTACATAGTACTCGAAATGTACATTTAGCAAAAATAAAAAAGTTCTTGAAGAAAGTGTTAGTGTTTTCATTCCAAGTTAGTTGAAATCTTCACGTAACTCAAAAAAACATTTTCTTATTACAGGTCTGGGTTTGGCTAGACAAAACCAACTTTTTATTTATTGTTATTTTTAGATACTTGAATTAATCTATAATTCATTCAAACATTTATATATATATATATATATATATATATATATATATATATATATATATATATATATATATATATATATGTTTCATTCCTTCTCAATATGCTGTTGAAGCTACATTTTCTAAGTGTATAAGCAAATTCACTGTTTTTTGTAAAAGCTTTTAATTTGAAGCTTCTAACGAGTGTTTCCACTCCTTTAATAAGCATTAAGTAACATTTTCAGGCTTTTCTAAACTCGAAATTTTACTTTATGCGCCACGCGTATACAACACTGAAATATTGAAGTTTAAAGTTTAAAATATACTCCTTTTCATCTACCAAATCTTTCAAAGCAAATTGTTCAGATGCTCAAATGTTGAAAGCGCAAGATTTTGTAAGATGAAATAAACATTAGTAAAATATATTAACGTGCGATCAAACATAAACAGTATATTCTGAACTTTACAATATTTCAGTGTTTTATACGCGTGGCGCATGAAGTAAAATTTCGAGTTTAGAAAAGCCCCTTTTCTAAACTCGAAATTTTACTTCATGCTTAGTCTGGGAGTGGAAACACTCGTTAGAAGCTTCAAGTTCAACGCGTTCACAAAAATAAGGAATGCCTGAAAAATTACAGCAAAAATCCCTGTATGTTGATTTATTTAATAATAATAATAATAACAAGTGTCTATATACTGTCGGCATTCAGTAGGTTCTGAATTCAGAAACATACGTCGTAATTAAATTCAGCACTGTGACACTACCTAATGACATATAATTAATTGTATTTGACGTTTCCAAGATTAAACGTTTTGTATGGCATAATCTAAGATATGTAATTTGTTTTTTAAAGCAACCGAGATGCCGATAGTTTATAGACACTCGTTATAATAATTTACGAATATATAATATTTTTTATCATCTCCAATGTTTATGTACTCTGTTTAGAATATCCATAATTTCGAAATATTTGTAACAGTAGGAAATGACTGTCATTCATTTCCTTTTGTTAGATTTCGAAGGCCTTCTTGCCTCCGTTGAAAGCGAGTGCGCTGTCGGCCGTTTATTACCTGACTCCCGAAATCCGAGTTTATTACCCAAAGCAGTAATAAAGAACACAAAAGCGAACGTTATTGAACTCGCAAACAAAATTATGTCCTGTTCACGAATAGCTTTAAACTGACGAAGAAGAGATATTTCGATGAGTTCCACACAAAAGACGCGACAACGAACGAATTATCTATAGTTTCCAGAAAGAAAATGTCAATCCATAATCTTTGAAATAATTGCGATTTTTAAAATTTCTAGACAAAAATGTTTCAATACTAATTTTGTAAATAATTCTAGTTTACATTTTATAAGAGAAACATTTCACTAATAATCTTGTAAATAATACTGATTTGATTTTTGACTGTTCATATGGTTTTCTATAGCTTATATTTTCATGGATTACAGACCAAATCTAGAAATTAAATGGATTAGTTTAAACACAAACTATTGCTTCTTGTATTTTAGTACAGTTCAATTTTGTTGTATTTTAATGGTATTCTTCCGAGTTAATCGGGTATGAAAAGAATGCGCCAATTTCGCAGTCAGGTGCAAACTTTTCGGATGGTCAAAGAAGTCCCGGCCATAATCACCGTAAAACTTTGATCCCATTCTTAGAAAATCGGCGTGACACTATTTATGGGAACAGGTATTAATCAAAAACTTGACGTTCATTCATTGTTCCTCCGAAAAAACACGCTGCCTTGAGAAATCGTCGCAAAAATCAACGCTGAACACATCATTAATCTAATTATCAACAGATGCCTATTATTGGATAGTCATTTAAGACCAGAGATATTAATTTATAAGAAAGAAAAAAGGTAGATTTTGACAATAATATTTATAATAAACTAGAGGTAATTATCTAGAAAATCCATTTTAATGAACATTTGTTATGTACGTTTAGCTTTTTCGCGGCTCCTGTTTGATAATTTTTAATATAAGTTTCTGAATAATTCTAATTAATAGTTTCTATAAAAAAATGTTTACAGCGAACTTTTCTTTCAAGTATGCATTAGCATGAACGTTTTTTTGAAAATGAATTCAGTTTGAAGCTTTAAATGAGTGTTTTCACTCCCGGATTAAGCATGAATTACAATTTCGAGTTTAGAAAAGCCTGAAAAATTGGTTTGGTCGCGTAGCGAAGCGACCAAACTTAGTAAAGTTTATTATTTCTTTGTGCCATTATGTTTGTTGAAAACAAATATTATTATACTTAATAATTGTTTTTAAACATCTTAACTTGAAACATTCACAGATTTTGGACGATAATCTCGCCTAATTATAGATAAACTAATTGAAGTGCTAATGAGCACTTAAAAATCCAATAAACCGATTAATCGGCTTATGAGCCGACAAAGCCTCCATCGGGCCACTTCACATGAAATATAATATTACGTAGAATTGGAAAGTATTTGTAAATATGTACAATAAAAGCAGCGTTTCGCGATAAGGAAGCATCGTTGGAAAACCGACGCTCTGTTTGGAAGACTTATCGATTTTATTGATTTACGGTAGCGTGGAACGGTCGATGGAACGGAAGCCTTTGATCTTTTCTTCGATAACGAGTTTATTTATAAATGATATAGGTATAACGATTGCACTATAAATAAATATTATATTTATCAGAAAGGAGAAATTAATGCGATTGTGCAAAAGTTTGTTTTGGCTTCTTAATACCGTGTGATTCAGAATGTCTGAGAAAGTTGGCAATATTGCAAAAATAAGACTGAGTCGTTCGGGACCCTATCAAAACACCCACACTATTTTTGTCAGCCGTAATGCTGGTCTTCTATCTACTTGTTTGACATAATTTTGATAATTTCTTTTAAGTAAACAATTAAAGTACTTATTCGTATGTACTAACTTTTAGGATTTTAAATACCGATAATATTTTACAGTTTCTCCATAAAAATATGCAATTTACATTAAACATAGTGTCCTTAATGTTTCGCGAAATGTAAATATTTTCTTTAAAACCGATCGTGTTGGTTTTGTTTATAAAGCTCACTCTGCTTAAACAAATGAATTAATTTTGTATAAGAAATCTTTGCTCTTTAAAATTTCATTCCAAGGCATTCTTCAGAGAGACTGTTTGGATGTTTTGATCGGGCCCTAGTCGTTCATGTTGTTAATTTCAAAAAATAAATGTGGGATTTTTTCAAAAATCATCCTGAGAATATTTCGTTGTGGACATATGTTCGCTTCAATTATCCCTCATTAGAAAAAGATTACTATAGTTTCGTTCCGTGAAAATTTATTATCATCGGCAGTTTTGTTTTGAAACAAATCAACAGTTACACGAGTGTGGTTTCGTTTCAATTTTTAGGGAGCCTTAATGGGCCTGTCAATAAATTAACGCCCGGTGCGCACGTTTTTTTTTTTTTAGGTGGATAGGGTGTCTGAGTTTTTGCTCAGTGGCGACAAGTGAGCAAAACCCGAAGCCCGCGGTAATTTATTGGATTCTTTATCAAAGTAGCGTGAATGCATGTTGAATAGTTTTCCGGTGTGTGTGTGTGTGAGTGTGTGAAATTACGACCTTTTTACGAGCGTCGAAAATTTCGTCTGGATTTCGTCAACAGATATGGAAATTGAAATGTTTGCTGGGAATGCATTTTTAAAATTGCTTTTTTCTCTAGTATATATGATAAAAAATCTGGTGTTATGCTTCTTAGGTGTTCATGATTTAATTTTAATTAAAAAAAATATATATTTTAAGTGCTGGTTATAATCTGTTTAATAACTGGGAGGAGCGTTTTAAATTTCACGCGCCAAAACCTACAACTCTGATTGGCCGAGAGCGCGCCCATTTTACACTATGCTAATTACGTCATTATTAGACGCAACAGCTGACATAACCTCAATTCGAAGCGTTACCGAGTTTCAACTTTGTCTGTTTCGTAATAACCTTTTTTGCGGTGTTTCTTTAGCATAGTTAAAAGTTAGTTTGGTTTATATTGTTGTGATGGATTATGGACCCAGTACAAGCTCGCTGATAATATCACCTTCACCTCCAAAAAAGCGCAAGAAGTTAGATTTAGGTCATTTATATCTGTCTGAAAAACAGTGCATAATAAATATGTTTAAGCAGATGATAACAGATGATCCACATATGAATATGACTGCTGTTGTATCAGACATTGTTGGTGCAGTAGGTGAGATATCAAATAGCATAAGAATATGCATCAAATTTTGTTTGTTACATTATCATTTTATGTCATTGCAAATATTAATCATTTTATAAATAGATATGTATACAGGGTAATTCAGTTTGGTGTTCCACCCCCTTCTAACTTTATTATTTTAATAGTAAAGTATAATAAACTATATATATTTGTAAACGGCAGGCTATTCTTTAATTAATGGCGTCACCGTATAAACAATACGATGACAACTGTCAAGGTACCAATAGTCAACTTTTTTTCGCAAATGACACCATACCCTTTTTTTGTTCAATTTGGATAGAGGACACTTTCCTACATTCGAATATTTATCACAACTATACGTTTGATAACAAGAAAAATTAATAAATTGGTTTATTTTATAAAAAAATCATATGTCTGTAGAATCGAAATATGAGGATTTACCAACATATCAACTTTTTTATGCTTATTAATTGCTATTTATTTTTAAATGAATATTTGAATTTCTTAAATGACTTTCGAAAAATATTCGGATGCAGGAAAGTATCCTCTATCCAAATTGAACAAAAATAGGTATGGTGTCATTTGAAAAAATAAGTTGACTCTCGCTACTTTGACAGTTGTCATTGTATCATCAATTTGGTGAATATAGAATTGCTTGCCGTTTACAAATATATATAGTTTATTATACTTTCCTCTCAAAATAAAATAGTTAGAAGGGGGAAGGGGAGTGGAATACTAAACTGAATCACCCTGTATATATTTATTTGCAAATCCACGTATTAGTTTTATACTAATTATAGTCAGGTTCTTATCTCTTGTATTAGTTGTAAGAAGCACCATATGAAATGGAATTATACTTGACAAATGTTACCACTTGGGGTATGTATTTATTTTATTATTTTTCTATATGTAAAGAGATTCCTTAAATAAAGAATAAAAATTAAAAACATATATTTGTAGTTCTCTTTAAATTACCTTTAGTTTGTGTGTTTATGTTATAATTTTTAAATAAATTTCTATTTTTCACTGCCAATGCTAATTTTCAAGTTTTTTTTTGAAAAAATTCACGATGGATTTTGTTTATTGTTTAATTAATTTCGTCGAATTTCAGGATCTAAAGACATTAAAACAAATTTTAAGTTTAAATGAAATCTAACATTTGGATAATGGAAAATTTCTGTTTGTTGAAAAATTGTTTTGATAAATCGAAATCGAAAATTAGCGCGGTATAAACTATTTGTACTTTGTTTAATTTCAATCTTTGTTTAAAATGTGTATTTATGTTGGCTACAAATTCGCAATTTTATAGAAAGCATAAGAAAAGTTGAATAACGTTTAAGAAAATGCAGAAAATCATTATTTTAAAACACGTAATAAATTTTAACGAGTCTTTCCACTCACAGATTAAGCATGAAGTAAAATTTCTAGTTTAGAAAAGCCTGAAAATTTGGATTTGCCAGGGCGCGCGAGCGAAGCGAGTCGCGCCCCGGCAAATCCAAATTTTCAGGCTTTTCTAAACTAGAAATTTTACTTCATGCGCCACGCGTATAATTCACTGAAATATTGTGTACTTCTAAAATACACCCATCAACGGCTTAGTAATAATAATAATACATAACAAGATTAATGAAATTAAACTAACGAGTATCATCAACATTCACGAAAGTTGGTTAGAACTTTGTCTAAGAATATTAATTTTGACAAAGTTTAATTTAAAATCCATCTAAGCAGATTAATCGTTGATTTAGAAACGACTTTTCACAAGACAATTATTGTATGAATTCGTGTGAGAAAGAAAACCATATTGGGCCCATTCATCAAAATGTTAAGCATTCAAATGTTTGGATTTGTTTGTGATATATGTTGGTATCTTTTGAAAACTTTAACCCGCCAACACCAATCACCAACACCAATCGGTCTATTTTGTACGATTGCAAAAATCTCAAACAAGTTCACGAATAACAGTCCGGTCTTCAGGGAAATCTCCAACAGTTGGCAGTCAACTATCAATTTGTCTCTCGGATGAACGGGCCCATTGAATTAGGTAAAACGATAATCACAATTACAGTTTAAAATCACTGATATTAAAAAGTAGCAATCACAAGTACTGTGCGATCATTTAAAATATGATTTAGAGTAGGCTTTGAATTTTAAATTAGTTTGGCACTACTGACTGTTGACACATAGTTTATCATAACCTCAAATTTATTCCATCCAAATTTATTCTGGGCAACTACACAAAAAAATGCCGCTTATTCTAAATCATAATTTAAACGATCGTACGGTAGCAACGTGATTCAGAAGTAGCAGTTATGTCAATTTCTACTAGTTACTTTCTTTATGTTTTCAAAACGCTGAGCATTTATCGGAAATACCAATAAATTAGTACATATTGCAGCCGAATATTTAACCCGTGGGTAGCGTCACCATTGCTTTACTAAACGATCACAATACCGAGCAGTAAAATGTATTACTAAACTAAAACGTTATTAAAGAAACCTTATTTCATTGAATCTCTCTATAGTGTAGACGATCCATTGTGTCAAGATTTAGGGGGAAGTACGTGATTATTAATCCAATCAAAAAAGCATTTCCCCTTTTCGAAGCCCTGAATAGAAACCCTCTCCTAAAATCCAACTAGATGGTGATTAGGCGCGTACGGATTTGCTTCGGAAATTCCGGAGATTAAGATTCCGTAAATTGTCACTTTTAGGAACGGTTGGTAGGTATTCCTCGAGTGCTACTGGTTTTTCGATGCACTGGAAAATTTTATAATTAGCCGCGGGTGGGCCGAACGGTGATTAATAGCAAGCATTGTTTGCTAACGACCTACGTGGTTAACAGGTAATTAAGATTATCCGTTCCCTGCCAGCAGGATATAATGGAAACAATCAGCGGAATCAAACACGGAATTCCCCAATAGCTATTTTTGGTCGGTGATTTTATTTTAGGATTTCATTAGATTGATATCCGATTATTACTTATTTATACTTGGAATTATTGTTTATCATTATTTAATGAAAACAACACGTATATCCTAACTAAAAGTAAAGAGAAAAAAATAATAATGTGGTTATTTATTAAATAATGGTTACAAGGATTATAAGTAATTAATAGGTAATTCACTACTTTCATGTTTTTAATCAAATTAGATTAGGTTTAGGATTGTTCATACTACAAATTATTTCCCCTATACACAACCACAATTTATGCTGGGTTTCTCCCACTGCAGTTAGCCGAATATATTATACATATCCGGATGTAAACGCCGCAAATTTTCAGTCAATCGTTGTTTTTATAAAAACGTTCAATTTGAAGCTTCTAATAAGAGTTTCCAATATTTAATTAAGCTTTTTGGGGCGGTATAATTTCATTGTAAGCTGAACTAAAAATGTTAACTATTTCGTTTCATATTTTTGTATTATAATGCTTTTATATATTAATGTTCTGAATATTCCTCACAATTGCCATAATCAAGTTACCCTTAATTAAACATTTATAAATTCAACTTTATTAATTTTATTTCGTTTTTATATTTTGCTAAATATTTCATTTTATATTTTTAGATTATAATGCTTTAATTTATTAATGTTCTGAATATTTCTCACAATTGCCATAATCAAGTTACCGTTAATTGAAAATTTATAAATTCAACTGTTTTTATTTCATAGCCACCTAACTCTATCGCGGCAACTTTATAGCGTTGGTGACAGCGCCCTCTATGCTCAAGAGGATGACGAAAACTGCAACTCTCTATCTTATTTAATTTCAGAGATATTTTAGGTTTATGAAACAACTACAAACGTCATTTTCCTTAAATGTCGAATAACTCCGAAATGGTACTACTTAGACCGAATATTATATTAACAAACTGTCATTCATGTTTAACAAGGAATCCAAAAAGTGAATAATATATAGGGTGTTCTGTTTCAAATAACAAAGTTGAATGGCGTCCAGTAAATATAGGACACCCTGTATATGAAAAAATAATGTTGTGTTATAGCAAAAATGATTACTTGCAACTTTCGATTGATACATTTTTTCGTATTTTTAATATTAAGTGAGTTATAGAACTAACCATCCTCGTTGAAACACCCTGTATAATATAGTAAAAATAATGTTGTTATAGCAAAAATGATCACTTGCAACTTTTAATTAAAACATTTTTTCGCATCTTTAATATTAAGTGAGTTATAGAACTATCCGTCCTCGCTGAAACACCCTGTATAATATAGTAAAACTAATAATCTTATAATAATAATAATATTGAAGTATTCTTGATGCTGTTTCAACATACAGATTTTGAAAATCAAAGGGAATCTTTGACATTCACAAAAAAAATTAACAACCCAAAAACCGTCAAGAATTTGGAAGATTACGGAAATGTATTAAATTTACGAAAGATATCAATATTAACATAATTAACGGATGTTTTGAAAATTCACGAATAAACGTCATAATTTTTAAAATTTACGAAAATCTTATAAAACTCACGAAAGGCGGCAAAATATTAAAAATCAATGACCATCTTGAAAATTCCTAAAAAGCGTCAATATTTTTAAAATTAATGAAAATCTTGAAAAAAAAATCGCGATTAGTGTCTAATTTTTGCAAATTCAATTTCGCGACAACTGTCAAAATTTCTAAAACAAAATAAAATCAAGGAAATTCAGGAAAAGTTTTGAAAATTGATAAAAACTTTGGAAACTCACGAAATGTCGTCAGGATTTTTAATATTAACTAAAATTATGAAAAATTCATGAAAACCGTCAAAATGTTTAAATGTTACGAAAGTGTAAGAAATTTACGAAAAGTAATATGATTAAAAAAAGATGTTATGAAATATTTTACACTCTTCATGAATTTTCGTGATTTTTGAAAATCTTGGCAGTTTGCTTGAATTCCCTTAATTTAAAAAAAATAAACTAAGGGAATTTACGTAAACTGCCAAGATTTTCAAAAATCAACGAAAATTCATGAAAAGTGTAAACAATTTCAAAATTATGGAAAATTTTAAAATTTCAGGAAACTAACGGTTTTCTTATTGAAAATTAACGGAAATCTTGAAATATCATAAAAAAACCTTTTTATTCTAAAAAATATTTAGTGAATTCATAAAAATTGTCAAGAGTTTGAAGATTGAACGACATTTTGAAAACTTATGAAAAGTATCGAAATTTTCGGAAATTTAGGAAATCTGTCATGAAAAACCAAAAATTTAAATTAAAGGAATTTACGTAAACTGAATTTTAGTGAATTCATGAAAATTCCTAAGAATTTGAAAACTGAAGGACATTTTAAAAACTTTGAATTTTGAAAATTAAATATTAATATTGGAAATTCATGAAAGCTTTGATAATTAACTAAAATCTTGAAAATTCATCAACATTTTCAAATATCTAATCGAGTGTCTTCCACTCCCAGACTAAGCATGAAGTAAAATTTCGAGTTGAGAAAAGCCCTAAGAATTTTTATTTGGACGCGCAGCATTCAAATCCAAATTCGGCCACGCGTACAAAACACTGATTTATGATCATAATAATCTAAATGTCATATGACAATATAAGATAAATCTGACATAATAGATTACATTTGTTTGTTCTATTTGTAAATTGTTGGTAATTTTATATTTTAACTTATTACTTTTATCCATCATAGCACTTTCCCCATTATCTAAACAATTGATACTTGAAATAATAATCTTATTTTACTTATAAAGTGGTTAAAGACCATTTTACATTAAATTATTGTTGTATATACGTAGCGCATGAAGTAAAATTTCCAGTTTAGAAAAGCCTAATTTGACTCGGTCGCTCCGCTTCGCTACGCGCCCGGGTCAAATTTTCAGGCTTTTCTAAACTCGAAATTTTACTTCATGCTTAATCTGGAATTGAAAGACACTCGATTAGTTTTTTGAAAGTGACGATGAATTTTCAAGATTTTAGGTAGTTAAATTTCCAAGATTTATTTAAGTTTTTCAAAATTCTGACGGTTTTCCTGACTTGCCTAAATTTCCGGTAATCTTAACAATGTTCATCTTTTCATAAACCTTTTGAAAATTAACGGAAATCTTGGTGTTTCATTAAAAAGCTTAACGTTTTTCAAGTTAACGAATATCTGAGAAAATGAAAATTACCAAGAATTTAAAAATTGAAGGTAATTTATAACTATCAAAATTATGTAAATTAATGAGAATTTAGAAAATCTGAATAATAGAAACTAAGTGAAATCTGGGAACTTCCTGAAAAATCAATATTTTTTAAGTGAACGATTATTTGAGAACTTCAGCCAATTATGTAAAAACTGAAGACAATTTTTAAAATCTATAGAAACTTTTGAAATCAACGGAAATTCAAGAAATACGTCAGAATTTCGAAAATTCAAAACTAAGTAAAACTATGGAAATTCACTAAAAATCGTAAAAACTTTGTTAATTATTTAAAATCTTGAAAATTCTTCAACAATTTAAAAATATTAAACGAGTATCTTCCACTTCCAGACTAAGCATGAAATAAAATTTCGAGTTTAGAAAAGCCTGAAAATTTGGCACGGGCGCGTAGCGAAGCAGAGCGACCGGGCTAAATTAGGCTTTTCTAAACTCGAAATTTTACTTCATGCGCCACGCGTATATAACAATGATTTAATGTGAAATGGTCTTTAACCAATTTATATCTGAAATAAGTTAACTATGTCAATAATCAATTGTTTAGGTGATAAGGTAGGTGCTATGATGAACACATCACCATTTTCTTATTATTATACCTGCAAAATAGTTAGATTTTAGATTCAGATTTTGAGGGTAATTTCGCTATTATAACATTTTGATAGTATTTCATCATAGTCGATTGTATTTTTACTATTATGGCATTTTGATAGTATTTCATTGTTAAATTGACTGCAATTTACCTATTATCCTTTGAATCTTTTTAACTTGTATCAAAATTGACATTCTCCGTCAATAAAACCACAATAAACTTATTACGTTAATTTTCAATTGATTCAATGATGAAACAAACGAATGTCTTCCACTGCCAGACTAAACAAGAAGTTAAATTTTGAGCTTAGAAAAGCCTGAAATTTTGGCTCGGCCGCGTAGAGGAGCGACCGACCCAAATTAGGCTTTTCTAAACTCGACATTTTACTTCATGCGCCACGCGTATATAACAATGATTTAATGTGAATTGGTCTTTAACCAATTTATATGTGAAATAAGTTAATTATGTCAATAATCAATTGAAAAGTGCTATGATAAACACATCACTATTTTCTTATTAATATACCTGCAAAATAGTTAGATTATAGATTCAGATTTTGACAGTCATTTCGCTATTATAACATTTTGATAGTATTTCATCATAGTCGACTGTATTTTCACTATTATGACATTTTCATTGTATTTCATCATTACATTGACTGTATTTTACCTATTATCTTTAGAACCCTTTTTAACTTGTATCAAAATTGACATTCTCCATCAATAAAACGACAAAAAACTTATGACGTCAATTTTTAATTGTTTCAATGGTAAAACAAACGAATGTCTTTCACTCCTAGACTAAGCATGAAGTAAAATTTTGAGTTTAGAAAAGCCTGAAAATTTGGCTCGGGCGCGTAGCGAAGCGGAGCGACCGAGCCAAATTAGGCTTTTCTAAACTCGAAATTTTACTTCTTGCGCCACGCGTATATAACAATGATTTAATTTGAAATGGTCTTTAAACAATTTATAATTGAAGTAAGTTATTATGTCAAGTATAAATTGTTTAGGTGATGGGGAAAGTGCTATGATGGACACATGACTATTATTTAAATTCATCATAAAGCACATTTACCACATTTATTTGTTATTTCATAATTCTTTATAATTTAAGGTGAAATATGGTTTGGAATATATTGTAGGTTGACAACTCTGAAATTATACATTATAATTATTATGACTGACATTTTATATGACTTCCTAAAGCGTGTAGCCAACTTAAATTTTAAAAAAGATTAAATCATGGCACCCTAGATGTTTTTTTTGTGTTGAACATACGATATGTTTGTCATTATAGATACCTTAATTTTAATTATTATTCTCAAAACTTCTTTCATCATTTTATGTAAATAAGTCATTAGTCAAAATACTTATTAAACACTCAACGGGCATTTACATATTTTTCTTTGTTGGAAACTTTTTGGTCGGAGGGTGGCCAGCGTGGCGTATGTCCCGAAGGGCACAGGTGCGTAGGAGCATGAAAATCATATTGTTTTAGTAGTTTTCTAATAAAGTGGAGGGCTTCTGCCGAAAAAGCTGAAAGGTGGGCCGGCCCACGATATCCGCGAGCAAATCTACTACCACCTTGCATCCAAATGAATTATTCATGTGGATTTTGATAGCCATCACCTGTCCCTAACATTTACTTCTCTCATACCTTCAAAAAAAAATTCTACCTACTAGAAATTAGTCATTTATTTGGCATTTGTTTTTAAGTATCAGTTTAAAAAACTGTATGTCTTTATTTAATGCAAGGACTTGTATACAATGGTTAAGCAAAGTTAAAATATATTTTTTTTTTCATTAGGACAAACACTTGTGGTTTTGAGACGAGAAAGACGTTAAGAGGGCCAATTTTTGCTGGTAGTGTGTTTCTGGGGTACAAGATGGCGCAGAGATAGTAAAATTGCTGAAAGTAGTTTTGACTATGGTCCATTCCATTTGTTTCTGGATCTCGCCTAGCTATGGAAAAGTGACAGTTTAAGTATTGTAAATGGGGCTGGTTGTGTTTTAAATCAGGGTTTTTAAATGTCACTGTCAGATGTTCGATTTTAAGGTTATAATTTCTGACTATTGTGATCTTACACTGTTGCCTGTTTTACAAATTTTCAGATATAAAAGGATAATAATATGCAGTTTTAAGATTAACAAAATTTACTACTTGGTTTTTGTACATACAAACACAGCAATAATATTGTATATAACAAATATAATGAATTCGGCTCTGCAAACTTATTTCGTCATCCATTTGTATTTCTCGCTTGGGTCTTCCCGTTAACACATTTTGATCAACTCCATCCATCCACCTTAATTTTGGTCATTCTCTCTTCTGTTGGCCCTCAGTATTTTTTTGTAGAATTGCAAATTTATTCCCACCCTCTTGTGATACTAATAATTTTCATGTCAAACAATTTTTAAGCCCTCATTCCACTTTTATTATTTAGTCAAGAGAACCTGCATCTGAATCTTCTGATGTTTGTTCTGAGCCAGATTCCCCAAGCGAAATAATAAAAGGAGGAATGGTTTCAAAAGAAAGGTTCTCCATGTGTTTTGTCCAGTCATCCGAAATAAGTTTTTCACAATGATCACAGAAATCTTGCCACATATCGGATGTACATTTTGAGAGAGACTCAAGCCATAAATTCTGAACACGATCCTTAGATGGTTGCTTAGAATTTATGTGCTTATTGTAGTAAGTCTTACAAAACCCCCATGCCATTTCAATTGGATTGTATTGACAATGGTATGGCGGTAATCTAAGAATTTCGTGCCCGTTCTTTCTCAAAATGTCATCAACTACGTAAATTTTGTCATTTGATCGAAAAGGTATAAATAAAGCCCATAGTTCCTTTTTGGTTAATTTTGGATTGAATTTTACATTGTGTTTAACCAACCACTCCTGCATTTCGCATTTCTTACAAGAAAATGAAGGAGTTTTGTCTAATTGCACAGAATGGTATGCAGCATTATCCATAATAACTACACATTTCCCTGAAAGCTTAGCCAAAGCAGGAATAAGTTGATTAACCACCCAATTTTGAAAAGTATTACCATCCATTGTGGCATGGTAATCTCGGTCATTGTTTTTCGAATGTAATAAAAAATCGCACCCATCCAAAAACCCACCCCTATACCCAGCATGTAGCATGGTGAAGCGTTTGCCTTCATTTTTGAATTTAGTTGGATTACTTTTTATATCCGTTTCATGTACCCAGCGTCGAACCACGGATCCATTCTGATATATCCATGTTTCATCCAGGTATACCAATTGGATATCTTCACTGGAATTTTGATACTGTAAAAATTTTCTAAGGAAAATAATTTTAGCTGCAACAACATGCTTTTGTTCACAGAGAATTTTGCGCCCATTAATTAATTTGAATTTATACCCCATACTTTTAACAACCCTATAAAGTGTTGTTCTACTCCCATGGAACTCATAATTTTCTTTCATGTCATTCAAAAGATCTCTCAAAGTAAAATACTGATTTCTAGAGTTATATTGCCAAATTAGTTGTTGCAGATCTTTTCTAGCTAGGTGATTCCAAAAATGGCTGTTTTTAGATCGTTTGCCAGAAGTAGTAGATTTCAATTCGTCAGGTCTTTGTCGTAAAATTAATTGTAATGAAGATCTCCCTACCTGAAACGTAATTATCTTTAATTAAATATATATGATAATTAAAATACTAGACATACCCCAAAAATATCTATTAAAATCGTAATAATATTGTGATGCTGTAGATTTGGATTACTTTGCCTATAATGTTTGTAGGATTTCAGAATTTGTAACCTTTTTGATTCAGAGATAATCTTTGGCATGTTAATATTTAATATGTGCCTGAAATTATTTTTCACTTTGACATTGACGCAGCATTGCAACACTAGATTAATTTGATTTAATAATAAAATGCTCGAAGAAGCGACCGCGTGGCGAAATAATTGTTGCAAGATTAACAATAAACCTCTTGAATATTAAAAAGAGGATTACTTATGAAATCATAAATTATTGCAACACTGTTAAAATAAGGAATCAGGAGTGGCAATTAATAAAAAATTTAATGTTGATACTGCAACATAACAACACGAAAGCATGGCTAGGCGAGATCCAGAAACAAATGGAATATATTATATGTATTGGTTCAAAGTTGATGTCGAATTTTATCACAACGAATAATAAAAATTATGAGTGCGGAGCGCGTTGTTTGTTTGTCTAATAGCGCCAGGCGAATGAATGGTTATTAAATTTCAGTAGACAAGTAAACTGGATAAATAAATATTCACGATTTTATTTTCAATCGACAAACGTTCAAGTATTTTTGCTTGTCTCATTTCTAATACTTATTTTTATTACATATTTCTGAATTAAAATTATTATAAATATATATTACATATAAACATTTACTAATGTGTATATATATATTAATAAGATTAATAGAGTTTAATGTCTTTATCTAGAATTTTATGCTCTGTTCGTGATGCGAAAACCATGGAAAAAGTGATGAAATATCATGGTAAAAATGTTTAAATTTCCCAGAATTTTGAAAAAATTGTAAACTATCGGAAATTGATGAAATGTTTAAATCTGAGAAAATGTTGAAACAATGTCAAAAACGTGATGAAATGTCAAGAAATATTGAAATTTGACAACAATTTGAAGTATGTGAAAAGTTAAAAACTATAATGAAATATTGTTTTAAATATTTTAAACTTAACAATTAATCAGTGTTTTTATGCGCGTGGCGCATGAAGTATAATTTCGAGTTGAGAAAAGCCAGAATTTGGACTTTGACGCTACGCGTCCAAATCGAAGTTCTTTGGGATTTCTCAACTCGAAATTTTATTTCACGCTTAGTCTGGGAGTGGGAAACCTTTGTTAAGGAGGAATCAATAGCTTTTTACAATATTTTTAGTAGTTTAGAAAATCTTGAGGGTCTTAAGGTCTTTGTCCAATTTTTAAAATCTTGTCAATTTTCGTGAATTTCCAAGATTTTATTTATTTTCAAAATGTTGACGACTCGTGAATTTTTCAATACGTTTGTTAATTTTCAATTTTTTTGATTATTGTTGATTTATAAGTTCTTGACTCCTTTCATTATTTTTTAAAACTTTGTCACCTGTCATGTATTTCCTCGATTTTCGTTAATTTAAAAAAATGCCGGTATTCATGAACTTTCGAGAATTTCGTTAATTTTCGGGCTCGCAAATTTCAAAACGTGTATTAATCGTTCACGATTAATATAACGTCTAAATTAATTAATTGGTGCTGAAAAATTCAAGAAAATTAATGAAAATCTCGATATGTTGAAGATCTAACGAAACTTAAACGAGTGTCGTCCACTCCCAGACTGAGCATGAAGTAAAATTTCGAGTTTAGAAAAGCCCCGCGTAGAAAATTTGTAGAGGGTCGCGCAGCGACCCGAGACAAATTTTCACGGGGCTTTTCTAAACTCGAAATTTTACTTCATGCGCCACGCGTATAAACCATTGGTTTGAAGTAAAGTTGAAAATATATACTGCTGAGATTAGAAATCCACATCTAATCTAAAATATGTTACTAGATTAATCGTTAAAAAGTGCCTGTATAATGTCAAAGTTGTAAATGTTTCGATTCAATAGTTATTAAATAAATATAATAAAAACGAAATTTCCAAAAATCAGTTTTTTAACAATATCTCGAAAACGAAAGAAGTTATTTATTTATTTTTAGACTATTATTAGACCCAAAATTGCGCAACTTTGTCCCAATTCAACCGGCTCTCCATCTCTTCAAATAGCTGAGATTCCTATACAATCTGTTGAAATACGGACACCCTGTATACGACTTTTACAATCTAAAAAGATTTTATTCTTTTACAGTTGGCGAAATATTTTGTAATTTGCTACATAATATCCTCTCCAGAATTTATCTAAAATCTAAACAAAATTTCACAATTTCCATGTACTAAATCAATAATCTCATATTTACTATTTTTCTTCTCTGCATAAATGTAAAACTGTTTTGATTACTATTTAAATAAAAATATCTAGAGGGAAGCTTCCGTACACACAGAATGTGACTGGATGAAAGAGGCGGAAGATTATGGGGAAATTCGCTCATTTAAGTCTTGTAGTGTTTACACTGCGTACTTAATCCCCTGTGTAGAAAACAAAATTATTTGCACATTCAAGGTATGAACTTACGGTGGGACTTAGCAGGTGTACAAAAGGATTTTCGAAACCTGTCCTTGTGGGAGGTCCCTTTGGCACTTGTCATTCATGATTACTTGACACATAATCACACCTTCATACACTTTCTTCGATGTTCATTTTTTTAAAATTATTTTCAAGTTTTAAATAAATAAATAAAATGATCTAAAAGAATTAATGTTATAATATATAAAATTACGACTATGTTTTCCGTGTAAAATGCAAACAATGTGTCTTAGCGAAAAACATTTTTGTAATTTATTATGTTTAAAGTGTTTGCACACTTTAAACATAATTAATTACGAAATGTATAAGAAGCGTAAGCTTATTTTCTCGAATTCAAATATTTTTAAATTGAAATTATTCTTGTTTAATTAATGTTAGTTTAAATGGACCAGCAAATTAAATATTATAAATGCAGTAACAGCTAATCGAAAAAAAAACATCCTGTTAATATTTACTAGTATACAATTTCCTAGCTTGATACTACATGAAAAAACGTGTCATTAACTCTGGGATGTTTTAATTTGAAACATAATGAAAACGGGACTAATTTGCTGAACATTAAAAAGGGGTATGCAATTTGGGCATTTATTTAAATTATTTATACATACAGCAAACTTTTGTTTTAAGTTTACACATTCCGATGCATGCCCTGTAAAAGTTTCAAGCATTCATTGCTTATTTTTTTAAGCGTCCATTTTGAAGTTTCTAATGAGTATTTCCACTGCTTGATTAAGCTTGAAGTAAAATCGCGAGTTTAGAAAAGCCTGAAAATGTGGTTTGGTTTTAAGCTTTTCTAAAGTCGCAATTTTACTTCATTCGCCATGTATATAAAGCTCTGACATTTTGTGAAATCATAAATATACTGCTAAATATATACTGCTTACCCAATAATAAAAATATACTGCTAAATAAGAATATTGGTAATTTCACAATATTTTAGTGTTTACGCGGCCAAACCAAATTTTCAGGGTTTTCTAAACTCGAAATTTTACTTCATGCTTAAACAAGGAGTGGAAACACTCGTTATTAGCTTCAAATTAAACTTAAAATTAAACGAATGCCTCAAAATGCATACGCATTTGGATATGTATACAAAAAATTTCATGTATTTTTATATCTGCAGCCCCAGAAATAACAATGCTCGCGAGTCACCACTGCTCTCGCGAATTCCAAGAAGCAATTGTATTTATTTACTTTTCGTTTTACGTAAAATAAATCAATATATCCCAGAAATTTCAGCGATTTGTCTACATTAATATTGTACCCCTGTGCTGCAGAATGATATTATATTTGATTAGATTTCAATTTTAGACAACGAGAAGTTAAATGATTTTTCAATATTTACTAAAAATCAGTAATGTTTGAAATTATACATTTTTTGGAAGCTCAATTTATACTTTTCTCAAGAATTCCTCTGAATTTCATGAACTTTTAATGTTTGCTTGTTTTTTTTATTACTCTTTTCTTTGCAAATCTATTAGAATAAAAGCCAAATGTTATTTTGTTTTAAGGATCTTAGATTGATAATCATTATTTTTTTCTCAAAAACAAGGATCATGCTGTTAATTTAGTAAGCATAATTGTCTTTATCATATAATGGTAAATTAGAAGAGCGCACTTTTATTTAAAAAAAAACAAGTTTATAACGTTTTAATTTTGATATAGGAAACGATATTCATTTTCTCTTGGCCAAACTACAGATTAGTCCTCTATACAATATAAATTGCTCATCTCGTAAAAATACTTCTAATATTTTGTGCTTCAATAAAACCATTTTTTTCCACTTATAAAAAATCAGTTGACGTAAAGCGCTCTAATTTTTTTTCGCCAAACATACATTTACATTTTTTTAATTAAATTGATTTTTTCTTCTTCAAAAAGAGATTAGTTTTTTCTCTAAATCAGCGCTTCCCGAACCATTTTAATTTAATTCAGTTTTGAAATTTCAATTATAAGTATTCAATTTTGTAGAAAGTAGAAAAAAGTGCATCGACAACAATATTTTAGTTCAAACCTTACAAAAAAGATTGAACTTAAAATGTTCATACAACCGTTAGAAAGTGGTAAACATGTAGTACGAAAGCAATTACAAAAATGTTATTGCCTCGTAAAGAATTTTACAATTTAAAACAAAGTAAGTTCATTTCAATCTTATTAAGACTTTTGTGTTTTTGTTAAAACTATTAAAAGCGTTTCTAAAACGTGTTTCCATGCCTTGATTAAGCATCAAGCAAAATTTTGAGTTTAGAAAAGTCGGAAAATTTGGATTTGCCGGCTCGCGAGCGAAGCGAGTCGCGCTAGTAAATCAAAATTTTCAGGCTTTTCTAAACTCGAAAATTTACTTCTTGCGCCATGCGTATGAAACATTGATTTAAAATGAAGCTAAGAACATACTTTATCTATAATAATAACACATTACAAGATAACATAAAGTTTTATTTTGTTTATGTTTTTCTGTGCTTCAAATTTGATAAGTTAACTAAAACCTGATGAAAGTATGAAAGATTAAAGAACATTGATTAGAATTATCAATATGTATTTACAAATAAGTCCAAGAATGCCAATTTTAACAAACTTACTTGATTTTGATTTTTCACGATTTTCATCATTCATTTTATATGTAGAAGCTATTGAGGTTTCTTAAGTTTTAAACTAAATTTGCCATAATTTTTCTCTCGTACCCAACTCTGTTCAACATCCCGGCATCTTATTGATTTAGAGTTAAATTTCGTGTGCTAATGAAAATAGACAATATTCAGACAAAAATATTTATTTTTTAAATTTATATAAATTAGATATCAAATTTTGTCACGGACCGGCACCGGTCGAAAACCAGACTTTGGGAAGCGCTTCTCTCAATACTCCATAATTTTTGTGAAAACAGAATTATTTATTAGGGCTCATATAAATATTTCTGTTTTCACAAAAATTATAGACAGCACAGGTTGATTTGTTTGTCCGGCCCTGTCCTTTATTTCATATAAACAATGAGCTTCAATAATTTAATATTTCTACAGTTTTAAAAACGAAAATCAACTTTTTGACTGTACTATAAATTTCTTATATCATAAAATTAAAATGTAGAAAATAAAACACAATCGTTTGAGAATTTTCACAGTTTCTAATGTCGAACACTGCGACAATTGTTTCGCCACACAGTGGCTTCATCAGGCAGATGAGTAATAATGAGTAATAATGAGTAATAAGAATCCAATATAAAATTAAAAGTAAAATTGTGAAACTGTTTAATTTTAAATAGCATTAAAATTAAGTATCTTTAGTCGAAGTCAACTTCAGTCTACATCGTTTCTGAATATCTATAAATATAAAATTTAAATTTATATTGTTAAAACAGTTTCCTTTTAAATATTTAAAGTAGCTTTAACTTGATTATGAAACGGGCCGCAAATCCTGGAAATTCTTATAATTGTAAGATAAGATAGTAAAAAAATGTCACGTCCCTCAAAAAACGGTGTGTAGCTTCATCTTTTTCTGATATGGACGAAATTCGCATTGCTATCGATTCCTTGAAATAGTTAATTTTGTGGAAGGAATTTAAAAGTCAAAATAATTCATTATTAAAGAGAAGTCACTCCAAGGTAATTTACAGAAATATGTCTAAAAATGATGAATTTTTGCTGTACAAATCATAAATTTTAAGATTGTTCAAATAAGTTGATTTAAAGTACTTAAGCTTTATATAATTAATAGTTATAATGGTTTAATAATAATATACAATGCAATGCAAATGCAAAAATCAACCACTTTACGAGGGTTGCCTTTTATATTTCGGGATTGGGCAACCCTAGTGTTGCAATCTGGCAACTGAGAGCTCTATCGTACAGTTTGACATTTTTGAGGTTATACGTACTCAGAACGTTTTGACATATGAGCGTTATTTGTGTCGTTTACACTAACTTAAAAGATTTATCTCGGCCAAAGAATGGAATTAAATCGTGAACATTTTCGTGCGATTATTTTTTACAACTTTCGACGTGGATTAGCTCAACAACAGTGCATGGATGAATTTAATTCAATTTTTGGCGATGAAGCTCCATCAAGGACCAGTATTTATCGATGGTATGGTGAATTCAACCGAGGTCGTAGTTCACTCCAAGACGAATTTCGTGGAGGTCGTCCAAAATCAGTTGTTCCGGAAACCATTGATGCTGTGCGCAAACAAATATTGCAAGATCGTCATGTGACCTATCGTGAGATTGAGACAACCTTAGGCATTAGTGGGACCAGCATACATTCAATATTGCATAAACATTTGACTGTAAAAAAAAATTGTTCGCGTTGGATCCCACACAATTTGTCAATCGCTCAAAAAAAGGCTCGTGTCGATTGGTGCAAAGAAATGCTCAAAAAATACGATTGCGGTGCTTCGAAACACGTCTATGAGCCCGAAAGTAAACAGCAGTCGACCGTATGGGTGTTTCAAGATGAGCCAAATCCAACAAAAGTTGTTCGCGCAACGAAGCACTTCCAAGCAAATGGTCGCCTGTTTTTTCGGAAATACTGGACATGTCGCAACCGTACCACTAGAACAATGCAGAACAGTCAATTCTGAGTGGTACACAACCATTTGTTTGCCAGTTGTCATCCAAGAAATCAGGAAAACCAACCGCCGACAACGGATCACTCTTTACCACGACAATGCAAGCTCTCACACATCGGCTCAAACAACTGCATTTTTGAGCACGCAAAACATCGATTTGATGAGTCAGCCGCCATATAGTCTTCTGTTTATTCCCATCCGTAAAAAATAAAATGAGAGGTCAACGTTTTTCGACACCTGAAGAAGCGGTTGATGCGTTCAGAATGCATGTTTTGGAGATACCTCAATCAGAGTGGCAAAAGTGCTTCGACAATTGGTTCAAACGCATGCAAAAGTGTATTGATCTTAATGGGGAATATTTTGAAAAACAATAAAGCGATTTTCAATGATTAATATTTATTTTTGTTCTCTAATCCCGAAATATAAAAGGCAACCCTCGTATTATCAAAATACCACTAAAATAAAAACAAATTGATTTGAAATATTTATGAGTATTTTTTTATTGAATTCATTCAATTCATTTTGAATAATTTCTGATCATTTCAAACTTTTGCAAATATTTATTAGGGCTTATTTTACATAGTTTAAGCTTTTCCAATTTGTTCGTCGAAGTTTAGTAACACACAAATAATGCACAGGAATTTGTTTTCGTTCTAAATTTAAAGTAAGAAATAACATCAACTCTATTTATTTTAGGTCATAAATTTGACAATAAAGGAAATTGCAAACTAAGTTCCTGATTAATCGTCGAACGAGGGTTTCCACTCCCAAATTAAGCGTGAAGTAAAATGTCGAGTTTAGACAAGCCTGAAAATTTGGGTTTGCTGGGGCGCGGGAGCGAAGCTTTTCTAACTCGAAACTATACTTTATGCGCTACGCGTATAAATCACTAACTTCAAGTGAAATCTTCAACTAATTGGTAAGAGTAAAATAAGTTTAGTAGTCAATTATCAATTGTTCAATTTTGTTGATTGCAGCGCTATCTGTCAAAGTAACAAAACATGTTTTTATATAAAACTTATTTACTTTTCCACGCTCTATACAAATCTGTAATAAAAAATAGGGGTTCGCATTTAAGATTTGAAAGCTAGCCTTTCCTGTGGGTGGGGGGTTGCATTTTCTTACAGAATTAGATACCCCTTCCAAATCATTAAACTTTTATTTGATACATTTTTTCATTCGGTGCATTTTTCTAAAGATATTCCAGGTGGTATTTTAAAATGGAATACCGTGTACATATATAAATATTTTTACTTAAGATTCGACAGTCTAAATGTCATTATCAAGTAACTAACTAATGCGTTAGTTTTGACATATCATAGTCTACTCCATTTCAATATTGAATTTATTCAATCATTGATTTACTCAGATCTTTGCTTAATAATATATAAAAACTTTCACAAAGCCCATTATTTAATAGAAATTTGTTTTACCGTTTACAACATAAAACAAGAATACAATGTTAGTTTACCCAGCAGCCTACTAAATTTTATATTATTTTTATAGAAAGCGTAGTGTAAAATACCCCCATTCTGGCAAATTTTCACTATATCTCCTAGTAGGATAAATATATTGAAATGCGGTTTTCACTAGTTTCCAACTTAAAATTTTGAAGAAAATCGAAAAAATATGGTGATTGTTCTAATCGCGCCCCTTGTAGCGTAATATCAAAATTAAAGTAAATCAAACTAAATACCGTTTTATTGTGCATTTAACTATCAATCAAATGTAAATACGTTTATTTATTTCGGTTAAACCTAACAAAAGTTAGAGGCATTTAAATAAGTAGACGTTTCCATTCTTCCTTGCGTCTTGTATAAAGCCAAAGAAACGAAAAAATTATTCAAATTGGCATTTATTTGATAAAAACGTATTTTTATCTTTATGATAGGGATTGCGCCCTCCAGCGGCCAAGCTAGAAACTTAAACCATATTTCCAGTAATATATCTTAGCCTCTTCTAGTGTAAATTTTTTTACCGCAACATTCTGCGATGCATAGTTTCTGAGATACAGCCGATGGTCACCCATAATCAAACACCCGGTAAAATGTAAATTGGGACATCTATACTCAAAAGAAAAACCCCCTGTATATATACAAAAACACTCAGGGATTAGTGACAGGGACGTCCCTGTTACTAATCCCTGAGTATTTCGACGAAGTACCACTATTACGTCCACCTGAGTTTATATACAAAAACATCAAAAATAAGATTTGATAAAAACACAGAATTTATATTGGAGGGGTTGGGAACTTACCCATTAGCCAACGTCATTTGTATATATTTATATTTGTATTAATTGTTAGGATTGTTTTTTTATGGGAAATGTATTTCTTCTGATAAATTATTTGATTGAAATTTATTTCTAACGAGTGTCTCCACTCCCAGACTAAGCATGAAGTAATATTTCGAGTTTAGAAAAGCCTGAAAATTTGGTTTGGTCACGTAGTGCCAGAGCTGGGCAGGATTCGAATCATTCAGGATTCGAGTCCTGGATTCGAATCCTTTTAGAGGATTCAAAAGAGGCATTCGAATACTTTAGTTCAGCTGGATTCGTGATCCGGATTCGTTACGTTTTCGAATATTTATTCGAATATTTATAAAAGGATTCGAATATTTATAAAAGGATTCGAATATTTATAAAAGAATTAGAATACTTACAAAAGGATTTGAATCATCAAAAATAATTCGAATTAATTGTGAAGATTAACATGAAAAGTGTCTTTTGTGTGTTTTTAAATTTCTCGTTAATCACTGTTGTATACGCGTGGCGCATTAAGTAAAATTTCGAGTTTAGAAAAGCCCAGAAAATTTGCTGCGCGACCCGAGACAAATTTTCACGGGGCTTTTCTAAACTCGAAATTTTACTTCATGCTTAGTCTGGGAGTGAAAACGCTCGGTTGAATATTCAAACTGAATGCTTTGATAAGAACATTAAATGACTAAAAATGTTTTTTAAGATAATAATATAGTTTTCAACATTTTATTTAATATTATTTGAAGTAAAACTGACATAGTAGCCACAATCTGAAATGTTAAATTTTTCCGACATTTCCCCAATTCATGATCTTTTTCCCTGGCCTTTTAATATAACTTTCTTTTAGGGGAAACCCCATTTTGTTAAATTGTTTTCATTGTTTTTGTCAATATTTAAGTTAATTTTATGAATTTTTACGTGTTTTGTAATTTGCCTGCTGATTTTGACAAATTTAATAATATCATATGGCTTTTTTGTTAGTGTTTTGGTCAATTTGAATTAATTCCATGGCTTTTTTCTGACTTTCCCGGTTTTAATGATATTCAGTGATTTTGTTATTTACGTAATTTTCAGGTAGTCGTCGATTTTATAATAGAGTTTTATTAAAAGTTTTGAACGGGTGTTTCCACTCGCAGGCTAAGCATGAAGTAAAATTTCGAGTTTAGAAAAGCCCCGGGAAAATTTGTCGAGGGTCGCGAAGCGACCCGAGACAAATTTTCTGGCTTTTCTAAACTCGAAATTTTACTTCATGCGCCACGCGTACAAAACACTGATTTGAAGTGAAGTTCAGAAACACACGAATACATCTTTAATCAGAGTAACAGGGAGTCAGATATTTAGTCTGTTATCAACGATGTTCAGAGTTATTAATTAATAATTAGGTTTTGAGTATTTTTGCTAAAACAACTGGTAACGATATTTATATACTTAATGACATTAGAAGCGTAACACCCAGAAGGATTTATTATTTTAACTTGATTTTTTGCCAGTATGGTAGTCTTACATCAAGAATAAAATGATTACATTTTCAAGAAATTTTATTAAAAAACAATCTAAAAATAATTAATAATGTGTTTGGCGACCCCTTTGCTGTATACACTCCTGTAGACGTCTGGGCATCGACAAAATGAGATGGTCGATGTCTTCTTGAGGCATCTCGTTCCAAGCAACTTGAATTTCATCGATCAACTGTGCTAGAGTCTGTGGAGGATGGTGCAAAGAGAATATTCTTCTTCCCATGATATCCCACACATGTTCAATGGGATTTAAATCCGGCGAACGGGGCGGCCACGCCAAAACATTAACACCAGCTTCATTAAGAAAGTTCATAGTTCGACGAGCAATATGGGGACGTGCGTTATCTTGTTGAAAAAGTACGTCTGGGCGGCCATCTAAATAAGGCAACAAAGTCGGTCGTATGACGTCTTAAACATAACGTGCAGCTGTCATACTGCCTCGAATGAATACAAGAGGTGATCGACTACCATAAGCAATAGCCCCCCAAACCATTACTCCAGCAGTCCTGTGTACATGCCTCTCAATAGCAAACCTAAGATAGCGTCGTACCCTTCTACGGCCATCATGCGTGCCTAGACAAAATCGTGATTCATCGCTGAATACGACATCGTGCCATTCTGCCTCCCAATGCTGCCGTTCTCTGCACCAGTCCAACCTTTGGCGACAGTGTCTCGCTGTTAAAGGAATCAATAATCTTGGACGCTACGAAAGAAGCCCAAAGGATTGAATGCGGCGATATAAGGTTCGCATACTAACGGGCCTACCTTCCTATCCAATCCATTGATCACCGATTTGACGCGTAGTAGCGAAACGGTCTCGCAGGGCTATTTGTCTTAAGCGCCGATCTTGACGTTCTGTGGTACGCCTTGGTTGACCAATTGGTCTTCTTCTTGCTCCTCTACCTTCTTCTGTCCATACCTGATACACACGTATTACAGTTGCTGCAGTGGAATCAATACGGCGGGCAATTTCGCGGTAGGACATACCGACATCTCGATAAGCAACAACTCGACCCCGGTCAAAATCGCTCAAATGGTGATATTGTGGACGTCTTCGGACTCGAGGCATTTTATTTAAGCTTAACACACTCAACGGAAACACGAAAACTAAAAACATCTGTACTAAACAGCTCATATAAATAGTTTTATAAAAAAAGAAAATGTGAAATATTTTTTTTCACAATAAATATAAAAGGCACAAGGTTGAAATTGTTATCAATGTATGCTTTAAATATAGTCACTCTGTTGCTAAAATATGAATTCAAAAAAATCATTCCTTCTGGGTGTTACGCTTCTAATGTCATTGAGTATATATTAATGGTTGCAAAAATAATAATAAAATAAAATTTATTCTTAAAAGATTTGTATTCGTGATTCGAAAAAACAGGATTCGAATATTTGATTCGAATCATAGTTATCTCTTACGAATCCGCGGCCAAACCAAATTTTCAGGTTTTTCTAAACTAAATATTTTACTTCATGCGCCGCGCATATAAAACACTAATTTCAAGTGAAGTTTAAAATATTCTGATAAGGTTTATACATTTATGATTGTATGCATTATTAAATAAGTTCTAAATCGCCCCATTTTGTTATGACAATTGAGGTTATGTATAAGACTTAAACAAGGGCTATTAAATTATTAGTTGTAAATTTACAATAATAATCCAATATAACGTTTTATTAATCTGAAAATATCAATATCATCTTTACAGCTGTGTGCTAACGTCTAATAATAAGACTGATTATGTTTTAAACGCGTTTTAAAATGTTTTAAACACGTTTTAAAATGTTTTAAACACGTTTTAAACATGTTTTTAATTCTAAATGTTTTAAACACTGTTTCAGTGAAAAAAACACGGTTTGTAAAAAAAAGCTGTGTGCTTTAACTAAAATGAAAAAAAAATGTTTTTTTTTATCAACCTTGATTTCGATGGGCCTAGAGAAATTATTGCTACAAATCCGCCTATGCTCTAAAAGTTTTTGCTAAACGATTTAATTTAATAATTTAAACTGTGTTCAAATTTCAGAGATAAAATTAAAGTTATTATTAATTTTCGCATTTGAAAAGGTACATCGTTATTTACATACGGTATATCAAAGGAATTCACTAGAAATATAATTACATTAATTCCTCTGAAAATTCTTATCTCTCACTTTGAAATTATACATCCTTATTAACAACGCCGACGCATTTACAGAAACCCGAACAAAGCCTTGTTTCTCAGGCATGATTAGACCAGCAATAAAAATGAAAACAAAAAAATAGGCGTATCCACACTACACCTCACATCGATTCCGCAAAAGCGGCGAGATCAAATGAACCGATCAAAGGGTGCCGCTATCACTTAGAAAGTGTGCATGGTAGCAGTGCGACAACACACCTTCGGATTAGGCGATATCAGTTCTTGTTTACCGAAATTCTACCCTGTAATAGTGACGATAATAAAACGCACGATCGGCACACTTTTTCCCGTACGCGCGGGAAAAGGACTAGAAAGGCACCGCCGGCTTGTGCAAACACCCATAAAACGGTTATTATGTGTACATGATATGTCAATTACAATGCTGTGTGTGCATGCACACGATGTGCGATGCCCAAGTGGGGCCCCACACCGTATAGGCTGGTGTCGCTCTGGTTGGCTGTTCTAATTGTGCTATTAACTTGGTTCTGTTGTAATTTCATTTAGATACGGGATGGTGGGCATTAAGTAGATTATTTTATGTGGGGTTATTACTGACACTTAGTTAAGCAATTATACAGGCATGTTAATGTATGTTAAATATTTTTATTATTTTATTTTGATAACCGTTTAGAATATAATCAACATGGACCTTATATTGTAATACAAAAATACAGATGTTTCCTGCATCTGTTTGCACATACAACACTCCAAAAAATGCAAATTCACCACTATTTATAAACATCTTCATATGCATAGGAATAATTGTTAGGTCAATTGTTCTAACTTGATCTTAAAATTACGAACAAAACTCTGTATAAAGTTATAGTAGTAATATCTAGTCATGATAGTTTTTAAGTACAACAAAAACAGTATTCGTTTTTTATTAGTATTTTGAGTAACTTGCACAGAACAACATGATTGCCAAATCACTGGAACAGAAAATTAAACCAAGACATAAAGTTATATTCTTAATCTATGACCATTTTGAGTATTTCCGTTTCTTGAATAAGTGTGAAGTAATATTTTTTGTTTAGAAAAGCCTAAATAATTTATTTCTTAAATTATTTCAATAAACTAGATAGATAGATAGATAATTGGGCCTCTTGGCCTGTACCACCGTTACCTTTGCAGTTCTATTGTGGATTTTTGTTATCTTAGACGACGTGCTCGAGCTTCGCCTCTTTGATTAGCCCTATTAACCCTGACTGTGAGCCTTGGGTATAGCTCTCGGGGCTTGGTTTAGTATTGCCCAGCTTTAGGTACTTGGCTTAGTGTTGCTAGAGCCTCACACTAGCACAGGATGTGGAGAGGGTCCTCCTCTTCTTCCTGGCAGAATCTATATATCGTATCCTCTGCCAGACCTATTTTGCTCATATGTTTGCTGAGCCTACAATGTCCTGTCAGTAGACGTACTATAGCCTTAACCGTTTTCCTTTCTTGGTTGAGAAGATCGGTCGTAAAAGTCGGCGATTGTTTTTTGACAAACTGTTTCGCCTGCCTTTGCCCTGGTGTATTCGTCCATTAAGTTTGAGTCTGTCTCCGTCCATTTTTTATGGATTTTCTGACTGCGGTTTTTGCGGTACCGCAGAAGGGTTCCGGGCCAGTAAATGCGCTTGACGAGCCTTGTGGCTAGTTCGTCTGCTGTATTGTTCTCTTGATGACCCTTGTGTCCTGGGACCTATAGCATTGTCACTTTTTTACGTCCGCCCATTTCGTTAAGAGCGCTTACACAGTCCCACACTAGCTTGGAATTGACCTGTGTGGTGCTTAGTGCCCTTAGCAGCACTTGGCTGTCCGAGAAAATAGCTATTGGTCGACTTTTGTTGTCTTGCTTTGCTATTTCTCCAATGCAGAGGTGAACCGCGATCGCCTCTGTGGTGTGAGACATGCTAGTCTTTGTGTGCTGTTCAAGAGCCTTATCGCCCCCTCCTGCTCCGTCCTTGTCCACCACAGTACTGCCCCGTACGTTATCATGGGCCTGATCACCCTTGTATATACCAGAGGGTCATTTTAGGGTTGAGCCCCCAGTTTTCCCGCACATTGTTCGACACCTGCGTCCTCCACGTCATTTTGTCGTCGAAGATTACCCCTAGGTATTTCGCCTCCTTAACGAATGGCATTTTTGTACCCCCGAGCGTCGGTGGCCTTAGGCTAACACGATAATTTGTGTTTTTTAGGATTAACCGTTAGTCGTTCCTAACGACACCGATTGTCTACTATGTTTAGGGCCCTTTGTGTTCGTTGTGAAATAACTACTGCAAACCGGCCTCTGATGACTATAGCCAAGTCATCCGCATATCCTAGGCAGTGGATGCCTTCTTCGGACAGTTTCCTTAGTTAGTCATCCATTAGAGTTCCTCATAGCAGTGGAAATAGTACCCCTCCCTGCGGGCAGCCTCCGCCGGCTCTAGTTTCAATGGTGTGCCCTCCTAGAGTGGATATGATTGTCATTTCCTCTAGGCTAGACCTTATCTATTGGGGCGCCTTTTTTTACTTATGCCTCTATTAGCGAGTTGGTTGTGGCATTGTTGAACGCCTCTTATATATCTAGGAATGCTATCTCTTTGTCCTCCACTGACTTTGTGATACCCCTGTTTAGGTTGTCCAGCACCGAGTCTGTAGACTTTACTGGCTGGTAAGCGTACTGACGATCTTTCCCCAGTATCTCGTCTCGTAGGTATCTGCCGACCAGTCTCTCCATTGTTTTCAGTAGGAATAAAGATAGGCTGATGGATCTGTAAGACTTCGGTATTAGATCTACTACTTTACCTACCTTACGCAAGTAGATTATCCTTACACTTTGCCACGCCCCAGGTACGTGTCCCCATGCCAGACTGGCTTTGAAGATTTTTGACAGATGCGGCACCAGCTGCTCTATGCCCTTCTGCAGCAGGATGGGATAGATCTCATCCATCCCAGCGGACTTATAAGGTTGGAACCTGCTTATGAACCATCTGATTCTGTTTGGTGTTTTGACCTCTGTGGCTAGCCTCCAATCATTCCAGTCTGGCTTTTTTCGCATTTGGCCGGGATTGTCATGTATGCCTTCCTCAACAAACTAAGTCAAGATCAAGTTATGTGTTCAGTGTCGGACTAATACTGAACAAAACTATAATTTTGTACGACAGTTCATATTACCAATATTTTGTAGAACGAATAGTCGCTATTAATTTCAAACACACAAATTGTCAGCAGTTTCATAAAAATCCTCATAATTTAGTAAACTCTACACCTCCATAATTCTATTGAAAGTCAATCAATTTAAAATTTACCAACGTTTTACATCGTGTCAAAATATGAATGAACGGCGACAAAAATATACACTATGATATAGTTTGATACTATTGCCAAATATGTAAGCTTTTAAAGAAAATGAGAAAATGAATGGCCAATTTCATTACCCGAGCAGCGTTCACTTGTCTGATATTCTTAACGGTGGGTCTGTGGTAGAATTCGACGCTTTCTAATCGTAAGTTTTTAGTCATTTCGAATTTGTAAATATTGATGAACAGAATATATATGATTAAAATAAATATAAATAAATGTTTTTTTGTTTGAAAAACAAATTTTTTAAGAGAAGAAAAGATATATGCAAATATTATGAAGGTATACAATGAATTAAAAGTTGTTTTACTTGGTTCTGCAGCCAAGCACAATATCTCTGGCATAGCAATGATGGGCTACTACTAAACGGCCATTGACTTTGGTTTTTAGTTCAATAAAATCGGTCAATAAATAACAGAGTTACGGCGTTGGGCGTTTTTTTTTTATCGAACACTGATATTACACGTCACTATAGTTTCGACTATCTATGTATAGTAGTAATTATTTTAGAATTTTAGAGACTGCCTTTGCTAGACCTCACAAGATACACGTTTAATGGTGTTTTTGTATAAAATATGCTAAAATCCTATATAAATGCCAGACCTAGCATATATTTTGCCCGACCTAGACGTATAGTCTACCTATGGCCCTTGAAACAGAACGTAGCATGAGCAATTCAAATTTACAAATTAAAACAAATAAAAACTAACTCTCCTTTTCTTTGTCTATGAAATTATTTATACAGCTTTTTTATGTTTAGTAGAATTCGGGAGAGATGTTCTATAACTCATTGATGTGGAATGTGGGGTTCAAATTTCTTAGAGAGTATGTCGACAGTTGTATCTGCAACGATTTTTCCTATTTGTGTCAAATTTTGACGGTACATGACAATGGTATACTGTTTAGGTCGCAAGTATATTGGTGTTCTTTCTTTTAGAAAAGCTTTAAATAATAATTTCTTGTGATTTTTTTCTTTTGAGTATACATATCCCAATTACGTGTTGTAGATTTTTAAATATTCGTGTTTTCTTAAAAAAAATCAATTCGAAGTTTAAACAAGTGTGTTCCACTCTCAGACTAAGCATGAAGTAAAATTTCGAGTTTAGAAAACCCTGAAAATTTGGTTTGGTCGCGTAGCGCGAAGCGCGGAGCGACCAAAGCAAATTTTCAGGCTTTCCTAAACTCGTAATTTTACTTCATGCTTAGTTTGGGAGTGGAAAACACTCGTTTTAAACTTCAAATTAAACTCTTGAAAAAAAGCGTATGCATATGTATACTTAACAGAAAATTCCCTGTATGTATACTTAAAAGAAAAATTCCCTGTATTGCCAAATCTACTGAATGCGCATTCGATTCAACTAACATTTTCCTTTGAGCTTACACAAAATCAACATAAATGCAATATTTATTTCTGTAAATATCTGAACTATTTAGTAGATGTGAAAATTTGAATTATGCCAGTTAAACTCACATTTAAAACGATTGTGCACATTAAATAAAATGATTTGTAGCTGGGTTTTTGCAGATTTACTTTTACGAAGACATTGTCAAAATATGACGTTTAACCTTAACATTTTTAAGTTGCATACCGGAACATACGTTTTTGCATGTTCCATCTAAAAACCATAGCACCATAGCACACAAGTAATCTGATGACATCAAACTATTTTCGTATTACATGCGTTGGTGCAGAAAGCACTACATATCAAGGAAACCATTTGGGACATCTCTCGTGAATTATACCTTATAAACAGTTTTTATTTGTAATTTTACATAATTTGAAATAATACCCAAAACTACATACATAAGTCTACGAGTAATCTCTAAAATTAGTACATCACCCCCATGGAGTCTACTTCATTAATTTCTGTTTCCGAAAAAATCATGCACCGACCATTTTCCTAAATCCCCACCGTCGCAACGTGAACTTCTATTATTGTAAACGTTAATTATTGCAGTTCAATAAAACTACCCCGGATTCAGGTGCAATAAAGTTGCTTTAGGTATAAAACTTAAGCTCATTTCGGGGCCCATTGTGTCGCACAGCTTGTAAAAGATTCCGACTCCCGGCTACCAACTGTCGGCGAGCGCTTTTTCAACTGGGTCGTGTGCCTCCCTAATTTATACCTAGCCTGTTTTTATTACGTACCCGGTTGCTTATAAAATATTTTTGTTAAATGCGTTTTCGGGTTTCACCGAACCAACGCAATCGCAGGCAAAAATGTAGCGAAAGTGAAAATGCCATTTTAGAGGTGAGAAAAGAGAAATGTTGGAATTATGATTTATGAAGCCTAATAATTTTGAAAAAAAATGTGTGCCTTAACTTGTCTGTATATTTAATATTCCAGTGTTTCTCAATCATTTTACTTTCGTGGCATATTAAAACACGTGGTTTGTTTTACTGGTTAATTTTTATGTTTACTCCAACTAGTTTCGACGTTAGGTCTCCTTGATAATGACCTAAGGTCGAAACTAGTTTTAGTAACATAAAAATAAATCTAATATTTGAATTTGAATTAAAGGCACTTGGTTTGTTTCACGAATTTCTTTATTATCCAACTAGTTTCGACTTATCGTCATTCTCAAGGAATAATGTACAGAAAATATATTTTTACAGAGTTATATACAAAATAAATCAGTGAAACAAACCAAGTGTTTTAATCAAAGTTCTACTATCAGAGCAATATAATTTATAAAAAATAACAACGGTCGCAGTGTAATCCTCGAGGCATACCAGACAAAACACTAATACATTTATTAAGAAATAATTCAAAAACGATCAATAATATTTTTCAATAGTTTCAGATATTTAAAAAGATATAATAATTCAACGAGAAGTTTTTAACGTATGATTTTTTAACATTTATCGTCCTCGAAAATCGGGTAAAAATTCACATAACTCTTACTAACAGAAATTACTTATAAAATGTAAAATAAAATCTGTTTTTTAAATTGATTTTTAAAATAAGTGTTGAGTTTTTATAAATGCTTTTTTTATTTTTCGGAAATGTTTCAACTTTGGCTTTAATTACAGAAAAATCGAGAGGGCTTTTTAAAATTTCATTACTGTATTTTAAAGTAAAATAAATATTACATAAAATCTGTGAGTCTTAAAAGAAGCGCATCAAATTTTTAAAATTTTTGAAACATAGTCTTGTAATTATCAGATATTTTTCGTCAACATTTAAATTGTTATTGAAAATTACGGAAAAAAACAAGCTAAATATTAAACATTTTCGTATTTTTTTAGATTAATCTGAAGGTTTCTAAATTATCCAATAAATATTTCTTAAATGTCCCCATTAAAAACATATATTTTCATACATTCAATGTTGATTTGGTAAAAAGGGGCAAATAATGAATTAATTATGCTATCGATAAAACAATTACAAATGAACCAAAATAATAAAATATCCAGAAATAAACAAAATAGTGGTTTAATTTTAAACTAGCTTTTCTGAGTTTTACACAAGGTTTGGGTTAAAAAAAATTAACATTTCATTTTGTATTGCAAGAAAGCCATTGAAAAACCTAATATCTCTTTCATCGGGCGAATAAGGAAATTATATATTTCAGTCGCAAACTGAAAGAAAATCTATTTGAAATATCTAATTTCTTTATTCGCCCGATGAAAGATATTATTAGGTTTTACCGTGTTCTATACTCTGTTATTTTGCTTAAATCTCAGTAAAACATTACTTATAATGTTAAAAACGCTCCAAAATTGCCATTTCCTATTCTGATCTCAAAATAAATATATTTTATAGTACAATAGATACAAAATTTATATATATTTTTAAATGTATGTTATATTTAATTTGTGGGTTAGAAATCAATATTTACGAACGCCGTCCCACGTCAGTTGGCACAGTCTTTAAAAATTCACTTACTAGAACTACAACTCTTGGAACGCAATATTAACCATTTTGACGTTGATTTAATAATTTATAATTTTTTTATAATTTTCCACACAAGATTACCCCAAAATCTAACGACTATTCTTATTTATATCACGATGTCATTTTTTAAGCATCAATCGTTTCTGAACTGCTAAGAAATAAACACGTTTAAGATTCTGAAAGGGGGATTAAATGAAAAATCGTGTTGAGATTTAGTGAAAACGTCGTTAGATTTTTAGATAATCTTATTTGAAAAATGATAAAACAACAATGAATTATTACATCAATTTTGAAAGCACTTACTTTGTTATAAAATATACAAGCTTTTAAAATTTTTATAAAATATCTCTACTGGTTTTTCTGTAAACTCCTGTCAAAGTTGAGATTGTAGTGAAAAAATTATCAGATTAACTCAAAATCTGATGATTTTTCTTGTTCGTAAAATTATTTAAAAAAACATCCTTAAAAATAAACAAGTTTTGAAATCTTAAAACACCTTAACTGTTTTTTTTTCTGAAATACTATTAAAAGTTAGAAGTTAAGAGTTAGTAAAATCATCGTAATATTTTGAGGTAATCTTGTTTGGAGAATTATAAATTAATTATGAATTATTAAATCAACTTCAAAAACACTAATTTTGCACAGATATAAACACGTTTTATAATCCTGAAGGTGGAATTAAAATATCTAAACTGTTTTTTTTTATTATGTCAACGTTTAGACTTGCTGAAAATAATTGTTGGATTTTAAGGTGCTTTTTTTTGTAAAATTATTTAAAAAAATCATGAGTATTGAGTCAACTTTAAAAGCAAAAATCTGGCTTAAAAATAAACATGGTCTAAGATCATTAGACGGGGGAAAATATTGATTATGTAAAAACATATCTTATTATTTATTCTTCCCTTATCTCGAAAGATTAATTGTTCTTCGTTTTATTGTTCCAATCATGCACGATTGTCCATTGTCTCCAATATCTTATTAATAAAATTAAAAAGAAAAAAAACATGTTGATTAAGGTGGAGCAATATCTCATTCATAAAATTCAAAAGGCAAAATATATGGTCATCATTCATAAAATAAAGACAGAAATGTTGGCGATTTACCCTTATGGGGGTATGGGTGTGAAGAAAAGTAATTTATAGGAAAGTGTATGGGTGTATGAAAGAGAAAACTAAAGATGTTTTTGTTAACTGGTTTGGTACTACATATACTATCAGATTGCGTTGACAAAAATCAAATAAGATTGTAAATATTTTGTTGTATAATAATAATAATATTTATTGCCCAACAGGAAACCATTTCCCAATTACAAGACAATATACAAAATAACATCAATAATAAATAAACCTAATATTATACAAAAAATAAAGTAAAAACTAATTATTTCATTGACATAAAGCGACTATGGACTTAAGTGATTCAAAAAATATATCACACGTTAGAAGTAGTTGATTGAAATTACTGATAATTATCGTGATGGGTGATTTTGCGCCAAAGCTTAATCTATTGTGATTGATATGAAACGTGGTCTATTATTGAAAGTTGGAAGCTGCAAACTGATTAGCTGTAAAATATCAGGGCTGTCGATATGATTATGAGTGAGTATATGTATGAATGATAAACCTGATTTGATGTCGAATCTCTTGAGAGCCGACGTTACAAGGCTCTCAAGAGATTCGACATCAAATTTCTCAAGCAAACGCGAATGATCATAACCTCTCTCAGGATAATGCCCTTTATTTTTTAACTACAGAAATTTAAGAAATTTTTGCTGGACACTCTCTACCAGATTAGTCTGCAATTGATATTGCGGATACCAAATCAATGAAGCATAGTCCAACTATGAACGTACATAAACATTGAACAGAGATTTCAAAGCATTCAGATTTCGCAAGTTCACAGAATTACGATGTATAAATCCTTTAAAGGAACTCTTAACAAGGGATTGAACGTGAGGATTAAATGCAAATTTATCATCAAACCAAACACTAAGGTCTTTGAAGACTCTGACTTGCTCAATAGAATTAGAAATTGTTGAAAACATTTTGAAATCATCAGCATTTAAAAGGTGTTTGCACTATAATAGATTGGGAAAATCGTTAATAAAAGATTGAACAGTAATGGACCCAGAATGGAACCTTGAGGAACCCTCAAACATGGAAAATAAAAACTTGATTTAAAATTATTTATTAACACATACGATTCACGATATATAAGATAGGCTGTAATGAGTAAAGTTGAATGATTACAAAAAGCAAAGTAACTGAGTTTTTCAAGTAACAGTGTATAGTCAACTCTGTCAATCGCTTTTGACATGTTAGTATATATTACAGCAATCTGCCCGAATGAATCTAATGACCTAGCAATGTCATGTGTGATAATGGTGAAGTTAGTTACCGTAGAACGTCTCGGAATAAAACCGTGCTGATAATGAGATAAGTATGGAGAAATATAAAAATAAATTTGATCGTATAGTGTTTTTCAAATATTTTAGCGATATGAGAAAGTATTACTATTGGTCGATAGTTTGCAATATTTCGATGATTAGTCGACGTCTTCGCTATAGGGCAAATTGACGTAATTTTAAATTTGCTAGGAAATGCTGATGATTTTAGAGACAGGTTAAATATAAGTGCAAGGAGATAGCAGAGAATAGAGCACAATCTTTAAGAAAGAAAGCTGGTAGGTTATCATTACCTGAAGAAAATCTATTTGGGAGATTAAAGACCATTTTTAAAATATCTCCACAAAAGTAAATGAAGGTATGTTGCTACGGTTCTCAGTTGCAGTTATTGCAGATGGTAATATGAAAACAGATTCGAAGTACTCACGGAAGCCATCTGCAATTGCTTCAGGTATAATTAAATATCCGTCTGAGTATTTGCAGGGAAAGTTGTTATTTGAATAGATATTTATTGTCTTAGTAGTCTTATTAATTAAGACTTATTGTTTAAAGTTTATACAAACATCGTAGTTTTATGAATGATATTAAGATTAAATTTGAATTTACAATCACAAGAACACCATCAGTAGTAATATAAACTAATTTAAAAAAGAGAGAGTTCACACTGTTCAACAACATTTTTAAATGCAGCAAAAATATCTTCTCGTCTTGCAACAGTATTATTTTCAAAAGTTTCGTTTTTATTTTGAAAATCAGAAAATAAGATGCCACTGCAGCAATAAAAGATTAACTTTGTTAAATCTCTATCACTAAACGACTTATTACCTTTGCTAGTAAATAGCACACGTTTAACGAAGCAATAACGACTGATATTATTTTGTGTGGTCATTTTGTTGGGCAGAAAATCCTTTCTCTAAACGCATTATCGTTAATTTTTGTATATCGGATTATTTTTGTCCTATTGTCCGTGCAACGATCGAATATGCAAATTAAACAACCGGAGGATGAATCCGGTAAGTGATCGACCAAAAATGGTTTTGTGATTAACGGGTTGAACACCCCTGATATATATGGTACTTTATTTAAAGAAACCATCCAAAATGGTACCCTGTACAAAATTCATAAATAGAGATATTTGTATATAAATAAGTCGCTTAGATGCAAAACCAGCCATACCCCTATTTTAGGATTTTGAGATTTTAGTATCCTTCGATTTTATTCGTCTCAGGCTACAATAATAAAAATAAATTAACATTCAAAGCTCATCCTAAATCCTATAAAATTAAGTTTGAAAAATCCTGTAGAATGCAATGCCTGCTACATTTCTCGGTTACAAAAGCTACCATATTTTTTCAGTTGCAAAACCTGCCAACTTTTTACTTAGTTTTACATGATTTTGCTTGTACCCAAAACGCGTATGGCTGATTTTGTATCTAGGCGACTCAAAGATATTCGTGATATTTTTATACTTAAGCACTACCTATGAATAATATACATTTTTACCTTTCGGTATAAAATATCCGAGTTTCATGAGGGGGTAAAGATTATTCACAGCTTCCAACCCGTCCAAACGATATAATTATATAATTCCGACATTAGCCTAATTCTTAACATAATACCTTAATAACGAAAAATTCTAAGAACACAAAAATAAAACCCATTAGCAAATTCTAGCCTGCGCTGCATCGGCCATATCAAACCGCTCGGCCCGTTTTCACCTAACGAATGTTTACTCCAATTCCTCCGGATAATCCCAACCCGACAAAGGCACAAGGAATTGGATTAGTCGGGAGAAAGAATGCCAGAAGGGCCGACTTATTACTTTATTGCGAGGCCGCTCTGCGGGACGCAAAACCCTTTCCCTTTCGGTGGGACGTCCATTAGCGCTACCGAAAAGGTAAAGGATTATTTTTATTTGCGAAATGGCTATTTCGCCGACTTATGCACAATGACGATGGGGGGGCAATAAAGAAATTCGGATTTTCGAAAGTGTTGCAAGGTCACTGTTGAATAACATTACAACTTTCCAGGCCGTGAAGGGTTGTAACCCTTTTTGGGTAATGGGTTACGAGGAATTTCTCCTGGACTCTCACTAGTTATATAGGGGGATAATAAAGTTTTGCAATGTTTGGTAAATATAGGTCAAATAAATTGCTTTCTATTTCTTGCAAATGGGGAATATTCACATAATTTGAATTAGTTATGCAGTTTGTCTAAATAAAATAATATAATCACAGTCTAGTCCAGTGGTCTCCAAACTTATTTGGTCGTGCACCCTTACATTAGGCCGTAGGAATATCACGCACCCTAAAATAATAAATCGTATAGTTATTGTAAAATTATGTTTAGATTTTGAATGTGTTAAACACATAACCCAATCTAAAACATATATAAAAGATAAACTGAACCCGTCAAATGAAAATGAGGTATATTTAAACTAACTATTAACTTTAAACTAAAACAAAAGCATATTACATGAGAAGAATGTGATATTGTTTCTATAATATCACTGAAATTAGGTTCTATTTGAGAAATGCCCTCCCAGACACCAAAAAATCATTAATTTTAAAATATTAAAAATGCCAAGATTCTTTACACAATCTAAAACAAATTTGTCTTACGACGACTAAATATAAATAAAAAAATAAATATTTTTAAATTGTTGCAGGCAAAAAACGACCAAGTCTTCAGAAACATTCAAATATCGTGTCTTAACTAATGAAATTATCTACTTGAAAATTGAGACAATTAATTTCTGGTTAAACGAAATAAACATTTTAGAGAATGCATTAACAAAAATAAAATCAAGCCGAGTATATTTTAACTTAACAATATATAAAGTGTTTTATACGCGTGGCGCATGAAGTAAAATTTCGAGTTTAGAAAAGCGTGAAAATTTGGATTTGCCGGGGCATTACTCGCTTCGCTCGCGCCTATGCAAATCCTAATTTTCACGTTTTTCTAAACTAGAAATTTTACTTCATGCTTAATCTGGAAGTGGAAAACACGCGTTAGAAGCTTCAAATTAAATATTGATGAAGGTTTGAATTAAATTACACTTGGTTTGTTTCACAATTTTCTCTTTACTATTTACTCGACTAGTTTCGCGTTTTACAGCATTATCAGGAAACTCACTCCTGATAATGCTGTAAAACGCAAAACTAGTCGAGTAAAATAGTAAAGAGAAAATTGTGGAACAAACCAAGTGTAATTTAATTCAAACCTTCATCAATATTTAAGCATGTTTCACCAAGTGATAAGTGAAAAAATTATTCAAGAAAAATTAAAATTAAACTTTTATAAAAAAGAACGATTGTTTGAAAATGTACAGCAAATGAGAAGAATGTGATATTGTTTTTATGATATCACTGAAATTAGGGTTAATTTGAGGAATGCCTTCCCAAACACCAAGAAATCATTTATTTTGAAACATTAAAAGTGCTAACATTCTTTACATAATCTACAACAAATTTGTCTTACAGGCAAAACACCATCAAGTAATTTTTGGTTGACCAAAATAAACATTTTAGAAACTGTATTAACAAACATAAAATCAAGTCGAGTATACTTTAAACTTAACAATATTTAAAGTGTTTTATACAAACATTCGTCGTATTTTATAGAGGTTTAATTTGAAGCGTCTAACGCGTGTTTTCGACTCTCAGATTAAGCATGAAGTAAAATTTCGAGTTTAGAAAATCGTGAAAATTTGGATTTGCCGGGGCGCGACTCGCTTTGTTCGCGCGCCCCGGCAAATCCAATTTTTCACGCTTTTCTAAACTCGAAATTTTACTTCATGCTTAATCTGAGAGTCGAAAACACGCGTTAGACGCTTCAAATTAAACCTCTATAAAATACGACGAATGTTTGAAAATGTACAGCATATACGAATACATAAGGATATGGTATATTAAAATGGTTTTTACGTCATTTTAATGATGTTTGTTGATTTTTAAGAATATAATAACATTTAATGAGTTTAGTAGTTTCTTTTAAATTGTTTGAGTTTTCATATAGATAAATAATTTTAATATTATTTGTATTTATTTACTATTTATTTGTAATTTATTGTTAACATTTCTATTTAAATTATTTTTATATTTTAATTTAGTAAATTTTAATTTGTGTTAGTTTGACAATTTAGAAGATTTTATGTTAGTGTTTCAAGATTTTATTTAAAATAAAAATTATTATAATTAAAATCATAATTTCAGTGAATTTTTTGAGATTTAATTATATCTTTCCAATTTGTTATTTTTTCATTTTGACGTTAACTTTATTGATTTTTTTTATGTAGAAAATACTGGAATCGAATAAAAAATGTAATTAAATTTTATTTGAAATTGTCAACTATTGCAAATGTATACATCAATTTCCTGATATTCGTATTTCTCTGGTGAAAATCCTGGCTACGCACATGTCAAGTGAAGTTCAAAATGTAATATCGGTGGAAATAAAATGTTGGGACACATAAAATTTGTTTAGTGTGTGTCAAACTTTAAACCTTTCTCTTCCTCTCATTTAAATATTTTTGTTGTCACTCCATATTATAACCTTTCTTTAAAAAACCTGAGGTAACCGGTATAAATTTGGTTATATTTACCATTACCCGATTTTCGATGTGTCCCAACATCTTATTTATATAATAGATTCAATGTATTCACTTTTTCAAACATATCCGCAAGAAAATAAAGAATTGCCATCTATTTCTTATTACAAAAGAAATTACTAATTTGCAGTCTTTTTCCACCTAAATCTTTTAGCTCTAAAATCAACAAATCTGTTGAGTATTTTACCACGAAAGTACGAAAAGCAAATGTTAATGCACGCGCTTACCATTTCATTACATAATATTTAAAAAAATGTATTGATGAGAGAATATGTTTTAAATCTTCGCTCTGTCATTCAAGTGCAATAAGACTTCTCACTTCAACTTCCAAACCTCAAATCTTTCAACCATCACAGGTAAAGGGAAAAAAAGGTTTCAGTTCCATTTCCAAAATTAAAATCTTTTACCCATATTATTCGATACATAAAATAATCGGTTATTCTAACTCGATTATTCCCATCACTTGTTTCGTTCATATATTTGACACCTTTTGACTATTTTGACAATGCATTTGACTCTATGTTGACAATTTGGTATTATTTAGGCAGATATTTTTAATAAGTTAATGACATTTCGACAAACATGACTGTCAATATATTGACAAACGTCATATCATGAAAATTTGTGTCACATTTGACATATTTTATTGATTATAATATTGGGTATCATTTATGATATATTTTTGATTTGACATAATTAGTTGATTATTATTCCATATTTGTGACGCATAAAATTAGTCTACTTTGGGCATAACATTTCCATTTTAATATTTCTATGAAAAAATGTGTGGATTTGTGATGGCAAATGTTACTATTTTAAAATATATACAGAGTGGTGAATTTTTCGATGCTCACCATTGGTATCTCGGAAACGATAAGATACACGAGGTCGCTTAAATTAGAGAAAAATAGCTCATTTTAATGGCTATTGAGAATCTGGAAAAAATTATAATTATTTTGATAGGTTCCTGATTTATCGCGAAAAAACTGAAAATTGTGATTTCAGAAAAAAATATATCATTCCTGCCATTGGCGGAAGTTTAATCAAACTTGTGTATAGAGTTATTTTGGAACTCTCTGTATCGAATGGCGTCCACAAAAGTATTCTAGGTACTCTAGATTTCGAGTTACGATATTCAACATTTTCTTTATTTCCTATGGCAGCCATATTGGATTTTCACACTTTTAGGTAGACTAAAAAAATAGCTTTTCAAAATGGTAACACACATAATCTCTGATTTTCAAAAAAACCTGTAGAAATTTAAAAATGAATGTGAATATTTGCTTAAATTGCGAATGCTTTGAAAAATAATGGGAAAAATAATTAAAGTGACAGTTTAATTTGCAGTCTCTAACGAGTGTTTCCAATCCCAGACTAAGCATGAAGTAAAATTTCGAGTTTAGAAAAGCCTGAAAATTTGGTTTGGTCGCGTAGCGAAGCGAAGCGACCAAACCAAATTTTCAGGCTTTTATAAACTCGAAATTTTACTTTATGCGCCACGCGTATAAAACACTAACGTTTTGTAATGTTTAAAATATACTTCTAAATCAGTATGCTGCTGAAAAATGAATTGTAAACTTTAGATTATTTCGGTGTTTTACACGCGTGGCGCATAAAGTAAAATTTCGAGTTTAGAAAAGCCTGAAAGTTTACTTCATGCTTAACCTGGGAGTGGAATACACTCGTTTACAGCTTCAATTTGAACTTTTACAAAAATAACGAATGCCTCAATTCAACGATTTTAGGAGAATGTTTATTTTGAGAGAATAGTAAAAATTCAACGGATTATCAAATCAACCTCAAATTCATAGAATTCATAGATATGAATAATCTTTGATTGGCCGTAATAGAAATTAAATTATCTTCAATGGATTTCCCAAAATATCAAGCCAAAGTTGAAATTATGCGATAAAATTGGCAGTTTTAGGAGAATGTTTTCTTTAGGTTTGAAATCAATCGAGCGTTACGTCATTTCAACGTAACGCTTGATTGATTTCAAACCTAAATTAAGGCTTACATTTTAAGTCCAAGTCCGTGTTTTAATAATTGTTAATAAAAAAGGCTTGCTCAAATAGTTAAACGTAACTTTGTCTACAGATTTAATATTTTCATTAAACGAAAGGCAGATGACAGCCGTAGAATTAGGCTTTGAATTGTGGTAAAGTTTAATTGTTTTCACGCTTAAGCTTAGGCTTAGATTTTAAGTCAAAGTCAATGTTTTAATAATTAGTAAATTGAACAATGCATGCTCAAATAATCAAGCTGAAGAACGAGGCTGTCAATTTTAAGTTAAAGGCAGTGCAATTTTGCTCCGTTTTTTAATAATTGTTAAATAAAAAAATGCGTAATTATCAAATAATTATGCGTAACTTTGTCCACGGATTTGATATTTTCATGAAACAAAAGGCTTAATTGTTTTTACGTTTAAATCAAGGCTTAAAATTAAGTCAAAATAACTGCTTTTTCGCCGAGTGAATTAAATTTAATAAAACAACAAAAAAAATGGATTGCTCAAATAATTAAGCACAACTTTTTTTAACAATTTGTCAATTTCACGAAACAAACAGCAAACGACTACCAAAGAATCAAACTTTATGGGACGTAACGTATAATTGTTTTTACTCTTGAATCAAGCTGCGTTTTCATTATTTCAAAAAAAATGTCTATATTTTACATAAATCGAGCATAACTTTTTTCAAAAACTCGACTTTTAACGAGTCAAAAAAAAATTACAAATAAATTTATGTCTAGTTTTCTAAATGTTATTATTATTGTTCATTTGAATATTCAATAATATTCATTTATTGAGACTGAGTTTTTTTACACTCTCATAAAAAAACAGACATTTTATTTCACGAACCCGAATGAAATCAATTGCTTAAGATCGACACTTTGATTATTTGAGAATTGAAATTTTCGAACTTGAGGGGAAGCTTCAATTTTAAGTTTATATTTTCGAATTAAAATTGGCTTGTTATATCAATGGTACAACCATCCTTCAACCATCCTTCAACCTCTTGTAATTTATTTCCCAAGTAATGAATTTTATTTATTCGCAGGTGACAGTAAAGCGCATTCTTTGCTCTCGCAATTCCTGAAAAGTTCATAAAAATCCGACTTTTCTGTAATTATTCACAATTTTTTCAAAACGCACAAAAATGTTCACATTTATCCCAATTTACATTCACTTATTAATCAACTTTAACCATCTGTAATTTATTTCTCAAGTAATAAATTTAATATATTTCTAGGTGACAGTAAAACGCATTCTTTCCTCTAGCGAGCCCTGAAAAATTCATGAAAATCCGACTATACAGTAATTTTTCATATTTTTTTAAACACAGCATAAATGTGACTTTATACGTGTTTTAAACATATTATATTTGAAACACGTTTTAAACGTGTTGTAAGCACGTTTTAAACATGTTTTTAATTATTAATATTTTAAACGCTATTTCAATGAAAAAAAAAACACGTTTTGTAAAAAAAACTGTTTGTTTTAATTAAAATGAAAAAATAACGATTTATTTAACAACCCTTTTTACCCTTATTATTCGGTGTCATCTGTGTTCACATTTTTTTTTTTAGAGCATTTAGAAAATACATAATTCTATCTTCCACTTATTTTACCCTTTAGGAAAGCTATACATCTATTTAAATGATGTGTAAAATATTTTCAATAATCTTCTTTTAGTTACGTGAAGTGTTTTATTAATTATTGTAGTAATTCCTTTCTTCACCGATTAGTTTTATCATACTAAATGTACATTTCGAACACCATGTATTCATTTTCAATAGTAATAAATAATATTGACAAATATATTTATTTCGTTAATTGACAGTGTCACTCAAACAAACATTTTTCAAGGAGGGAATTATTTAGGGGGCTTAAACCGAAATTTAGTAGTTTAATTACATTCACTCAAGTTCAAATAGCCTATATTCTCATAAAATTGCATGTTTTAATAGCATGATTTATAGAGCTTTTAATTTACAAATTTCAGAAAAAACAGAATCATTGAATTCGATTTTATTTTAAAAATTGCAAAATCAATAAATTATAATGAATACACAATCAAAAAACTGATAAATAAACACAAAATTCACTGTGCAACTCGTTTAGGAATCATTGAAATCCCAAAAAGTTAAAAGTTTTTTAGATTAATTTACGAGCCAAATTTATGTTTATTAAACAGTGTTTTTAAGGAATTTTACATTATTCCTGCGTACTATTCTCAAACTAAAATAAAATAAATTCTAGGGAGTACTTTTCAAAAAATAAATGATTTGAAAAAATCCGGTATCTACTCAATAAATTGTAATAATTGTAATAAAATGTATGTAGGACAAGCAAGACAAAATTTATTAATTAGATATACAGAATACATATACCATATTAAATCATTGACCCCGATAAATCTTCAGTAGCACATCACACCTTAACAATCAGACATAAATTTAATATAAATAACGTTAAATTGTTAAAAGAATCAAATTTTTATAAATTAGACATGTTAGAAGCAATTTATATGTTTAACAATAAAGAAAAACTACTAAATTTCGATTTAAGCCCCCTAAATAATCCCCTACTTGAATTTTTTGTTTGAGTGACCCTGTCAATGAACGAAATAAATATATTTGGCAATGTTATTACTATTGAAAATAAACACACAGTGTTCGAAATGTACATTTAGTATTAATTGTTTGATTTGAGTTATGTGGAGTATTTAATCACAATGAAAAAACTGTTTTTATTCCTTACTTCACTTTTATTTTTATGTGTTAGATGTACATTTCGAGTGCTAAGCACTCATTATCAATAACTAATTAGTTATTGATAATGAGTGCTTAGCACTCGAAATGTACATCTAACACATAAAAATAAAAGTGAAGTAAGGAATAAAAACAGTTTTTTCATTACATTTAGTATAACAAAGGTAATCGGTAAAGAAAGGAATTATTACAATAATTTGTAAAATATTTGTTTTGGAGTGAATATACGACCAGCTATCGGGGTGGCAAAAACCCCGTGGATGTTTTTATGGGGTCTCTGAAAATGTACTTGATGCTGATTTAGTGTTTGAAAATACTCGTTGGCTGCTTCAAATTGAACGCTTTTATAAGAACAAAGAATGCATAACATTTACAGCGTATACATCGGAATATGTATACCTAAAACTCAAATTTCTTGTACATTGTATGTGTGACATGAATTCCAAACAATTGAATCTATAAACATATATATATATATATATATATATATATATATATATATATATATATATATATATATATATATCTATTAACCTCTTTTACCCTCAATGGGTGTCGAGGTACTCTATAAACATATTTTAACTTAATTATCTAGGCAAACGTTTCTGTTAAACCTCAATTATTCTTTAACTATTTTTATATATCTTTAAAATGTCTACTAAATTTTATTCTGAAAGCATTTTTTGTTAACTTAAATGCAGCTAAGAAAGTGTCATAATTGGTTTTTGTACAAGCAAAGATTATTTTTTTGCTTTGAGCACTAATATTTCCATTAGAACCTTTTTAATAATCCCAAAAACAGCCCATTAAAACCCAAATCTGCCTTAATAACAAAAATCATCCATATTTACCTAATTCCGAAAAACTTTTACAGCTCCCATCCAAGGTTGTTAACCCAGTTTTCGGTATACTTTACAACCGAAAACAGCCCTAATAACGAGGATTAATTTTTTAATCTCAAGGAAAAGGCACAAAAATTAGCATAGAAAATGTCATCGCCCGAGCCATAAAGCAATAAAACCGCCGAGCACTCGCCGTTCTAATTCCTTGCAAAATTGGTCCGGTGCGGAGCCAATAAAACGAAAACGTTCCGACCATTGTTGACATTATTGACACAATTACGGGGAACGTAAACAGCGTCCGGGGAGATGAAAGCAACCATTTCTTTTCGGCAGTCACGGGTTCGACTCCCACTGCGTCTCGAATGGAAACGTGTAATGTGTTTACTGTAAACTGCGATTGTGCGAAGAGAATGATCGGAAAGGAGGGATTTTTTGAGAATGGGATTTTGACGTGTGGGCGTATGCACGACATTGTGATCGCTTTCAAACGGTTTGACGTTTGATTGATGTCCAAAAAGTTCGTTTAATGGTATTAAGCAACGCTGATTTTCCTGTTTTGGGTGTTTTGGATAATTGTTAAATTTTCTACCTACACTAAGAAATGTTCAAATGTTCACTTCTATTTTTGGAAACTCTTCGTTGAAATCAGAAATAGTATAATTCGAATGATTATAGAAATGATATATTATTACTAGAACTCGGATTTTAAAGCAAATAGCTTATAATAAAAATTAAAAGCATCAACATGAATTGATAAAATGAGTACGAATTATTGAAAGTTAAATCATTTGACACTAAATTTTGTTTTCTTATTTTCTTGTTTTTCAGGTTGATTTTTTTTAGTTTTATGCTTATTTTACATTGATATGCTTATTTGGTGCTTATTTCGTAAAATTTTAAATCGTGGACAATTATTATCTATACGTACAAAACACGAAATATTAATTCATCTAGTTTAGTTACAGAGTTTTTCTATTGCATTTCACTTTATATCGAATATGTATCCCTTTATCTCAAATATATGTCCCATTTATCAAATACATTTTCCTATACAGGGTGTATACGCTAAACCGTTCGTTAAAAGTTTATGGGGTTGTCGTTAAATTAAAAATTTGAAAAAAATCCATGTCATACCTTTTAATCAGTTCTCCTCATGTGAAATATTGTCAACTTTATATCACTTCCGGTTCCACCGGAAGTAGCACCATTCAAAAATGCATCTTAGAAATGAACTAAGAGGATTCCTTATTCGGTGAATGGATGCTGACGTAAGTAGTGTTACATATAGTAAATTTTACTTATATGTAAACATATGCATACGATGTAAATTTTCCGACATTCGTTGTTTTTCAAAAGAGTTTAATTTGAAGCTTTATACGAGTATTTTCCACTCCCAGACTAAGCATAAAGTAAAATTTCGAGTTTAGAAAAGCCCTGTGAAAATTTGTCGAGGGTCGCATAGCGACCCGAGACAAATTTTCTAGGCTTTTCTAAACTCGAAATTTTACTTCATGCGCCACGCGTATAAAACACTAAAATATTGTGAAATTTATGTATATTCGAACTTTACTTGAAATCTGTGTTTTATACGCGTGGCGCATGAAGTAATAATCAAAAAATACACTATCGGATATTTATTCCACGGTATTCCAATTAAATGTTTTGATGTGTTTTTGAACTTTATATAAATGAGTGTTTTATACGCGTGGCGCATGAAGTAAAATTTCGAGTTTAGAGAAGCCTGAAAATTTGGTTTGGTCGCTCCGCGAATCCTGAAAATTTGTCGAGGGACAAATTTTCTGGGCTTTTCTAAACTTGAAATTTTACTTCATGCTTAGTCTGGGAGTGGAAAACACTCGTTTAAATCTTCAAATTGAACTTTAAAAAAAACAAGTAATATCTAAAGATTTACAGAAAATAGGTTGAACTTGGAATACGTACACTTAAAAAAGAACTCCCTGTATATATACATACAAATAAAATATTTTCAGAAGAAAGTTATTGTTACTGCAAAAATGTTCAGCAAAATGATTAAAGGGAAAACTATTTGGTGTATAGTGAAACTCATTTCGTAAATCAGGAAATCTTTTGACATATATTTGACAAGGTGAAAGATATTTGGGATATAGTGAATCTCATTTGATCAACTGTGAAATGCAACAGAAAAACCCTGTAAATCGGGTTATTGTCTTATTTAGCCAATTTAATACGATATTTATTTTGTAAGCAACCAGTTAAAAAGATTGTTATTTTTAAATCAACTTACAGAAACAAATATTTTTTACTAACACAAAAATATTAATAACCAAAAAATACACTATCGGATATTTATTCCACGTTATTCCAATTAAATGTTTTGATGTGTTTTTGAACTTCACATAAATGAGTGTTTTATACGCGTGGCGCATGAAGTAAAATTTCGAGTTTAGAAAAGCCTGAAAATTTGGTTTGGTCGCTCCGCTTTGCGGAGCGACCATACCAAATTTTCAGGCTTTTCTAAACTCGAAATTTTACTTCATGCTTAACCTGGGAGTGGAAACACTCGTCAAAGGTAAGTCTTTGAATGCTATTAAGAGTAAAATATTGTGATTCACACCGACATTGAATTACCGGTAATGGAAAATGTTGGTAAAATTACAATCTTAAATGAGCATATAAAAGATTTTACGAATCAAATTAAAACGAATCTAATTAATATTGAATTGATTGATTAATAATCAAACTGGAATGTGCGCTATACTGCAGTTTACCAGCACAGAATCTGAAGAATATATTATACCATTAGTAATAATATTATTTTCATAAAAATCCCAAGTAGTTATTTCACATTGTTACAATATTGAATTACATTTAAAAATCAAGATTGAAACATTATTGTACCATAAATATCCAGAATTAGATTAAAAAATGTTTCACCGCTGGTTAAGTAAGAAATTAATTAAACATTATTGTATCAACCTAATTCAAACTTTAATTACAAGTTGAAATTGAAGATTTAGACAATTGTATTATCGAAAGTCCTCAAAAAATTAATATTCAAACAAATTGTTGAATATCTTGAAAATAATTTTCTACTATCAAATGCACAGTATGGTTTCAGGAATGGTAGGTCAACAATTGACGCAATTGTTGCACTTACAGACAACATCATCGATGGTTTTGAGTCAGGACACCCTACAGTAGCTACTTTTCTAGATTTGACCAAAGCATTCGACTGTGTTGATCATATCACCCTTTTAAGAAAACTCTATTTTTTTAGTTTTGATTCTAGTAGTTGCAGTCTAATCATATCTTATTTGGCTGAAAGAGAACAAGTTGTTTTAATAAACAATACAAAGTCCGATAAATTATACTTAAACAGCGGGGTACCCCAAGGATCAATACTTGGGCCCCTATTTTTCTTGATATATATTAATTATATTAAGCAAGCTTGTGAAGATTCAATTATATATCAATTTGCAGATGACACAACCTTTATAAATCAAGAAAAAGATATTTCAAAAGCACAAAACAAAAACCAGCAAACATTAATCAACATAAAAAATGGACAGTTGCAAACTGCCTAACTCTAAATGAAAACAAAACAGTAAATGTTGGATTCTCACTTTCAGCAAACCATTTATCCATAGACAATAAAAGCGACAATTGTAAATATCTTGTAATGTGCCTAGATTCAAAATTAGCCTGGTCGACGCAGCTTGAGAATATTAGCATACGGGATTGCAGATCAATTTACTTACTACGCCAATTACAGAACAGTCTTTGCCCGATTGTAATCCGAAACTCCTATTTTGGGATATGTCAAGCCCATCTAAAATATGGAATACTTATCTGGGGTCACTCGAGTATTATAAGTAAATTATTCGGTTTACAGCGACGTACCGTTAGAGTAGTAGCAGGGTTGAGATACAGGGGTGATTGTAAAGAGACATTTATTACTCAGCGTATTCTAACACTACCATCTATATATATTTTAAAATGCTTACTTTACACTTATGAAACCATTGAATTATACCGAACACCATCTGAAATCCATAGTCATAATACCCGATGCAAATCAGATATTTGACTTCGCCCTCTAAGACTATCGAAATCCAGAAATGGTACAAATCACATTGGACCAACATTTTTTAATATACTCCCAGTTACATTTAAAATACTAACCATAAAGCAGTTTAAGCTTCGAATTAAATCATATCTGCTAAATAATCCGTTTTATACTGTAAATGAATGTGTGGCACGGGCGTTTAATAATATACAGTAGTTGTAATGTATTGTCCAGCATGACCTTTATTATACTTTTATTATGTTTAATTTATCATTGTGTATTGTGTTTATTAAGTAGAAACTATTACTTTTTTTTATCTTGTTTACTACAAACCAGAGAAGAGTGTTTGAGCGAGAGTGGAAAGGGGATTGAGTTATGTAAAAAGTTGCGAGGGTGGAAGTCAGGGAGAGGTAGCTAAATGGACGCGGAAAGGGTTATGCGAGGAGAAATTTACGTTATTTATTTATGATAGTTGTTTTAGGTATTTTTATTTTTTTATTTTTGTATATACTGCAATGGGTGTAATGGGTACTCAATTGAATGCCAAATAAAGGTTTCTTTTCTACTACAAACTGTAAAATTATTTTAATACACACTAGATTAACAATTTGTGTAATATTATATTATCTAGTAACATGACGAGTGTAAAGCTGTAGTGCTATTTCTCACAATAAAGATTATTATTATTATTATTATTAAATATCCAGAATTAGATTAAAAAATGTTTCCAGCGGTTAAGTAAGAAATTAATTAAACATTATTGTATCAACCTAATTCAAACTTGAATTACAAGTTGATATTCAAGATTGAGACAATTGTATCAACTTAACACAATCATGTGCTAATCTTGTATTGATATTAATTTTCTAGTTGAATTTCAATATTGTTACCATATAGTGTCGTGTTCACATCCCAATATAGATACAAGATGGTAAAATTGAAATTCTATATTGTTTCAGCATTGCTACAAGATGTAATTTCTACTAGGGAAGATTGTTGAATTGAAATTCTATATGGTTACAACATTGCTACAAGATGCAATTTCTACTAGAGAAGATTGTAGAACTGAAATTCAATATTGTTTTAACATTGCTACAAGATGTAATTTCTACTAGGGAAGATTGTAGAATTAAAAAAAATATATAATGTTTCAATATTGCTACAAGATGTAATTTAAAAGCTTTATTATGGATCATGAAACTTATAAAAAATATATCGATTGAGAAAAATTAACATTTACAAAGAGGATACTATAGTATTCTCTTTGACATTTATTTAAGGCATTATATTTTGAATTAAATGAGCTTTTATTTATGCTCTTACCCACTGAGAAAATCCATTTAAGTAATATTTCATCAACATTAAAACAACGTTTAATGTAAATGTTATGTAGATATGTAAATGTGTGCGATGCAATATACAGAGTGTCCCCGAATGGTCTGTATAACGCTCTACCACATATTCTCTGAAACAAAATAAGACGATTTAACTAAACTTATCTCTATCCAAAAGTGGTTCCTAAGCCATCTACGAGGCCTCAAAGATATTATTTTTTTTTTCATTATTTTTCAAATATTTTTAATTTGGAATTAGGTAAGAAAACCTGATTTGGCACATTGAATTACATTGATACCATGCACTTTTTGCGATATGTTTCTTTATCCTACGTTTAAAGTAAATGGTCAAACTAGGACCATCGACTTCTTAAGATACCTAAATCTTTTTATTCAACAGGTCAAATCATAAGGAATTCTTTTTTCTGCAAGATCATTCAATTTTACGTATTTTTTGTCTCTTATAAAATTTTGCTATTTTCCCCACAAAAAAATATTTTTATTTGTCGAAACACCAAAGAAATAAAATTCTAAAAAAAACTCATTCTTTATTTACAAAAATAGAAATTGAGACACCTGTGAAATTCAGTTTCGGTGATTTTGTGACGTCAGTCATGTACTCAATTAATGAATTAACTGATATTGTTTTAGTTTTTGGGTTTTGTGAAGGTAATGGCCGCAAATGTGTAAGAGTGTACAGTGAAAGATTTCCAAATCGCCGAATACCAAACCATCAAACATTTGCTTCCGTAGAAAGGCGACTTCGAGAAACTGGCCGCTTAGAATACTCTGCGAGGGATTGTTTTAGAAGACGCACTGTATGAACTGTGGATGTTGATATTTTTCATAATTTTATTACTTTTTTTTGACAAATAAAAATATTTTTTTGTGGGGAAAATAGCAAAATTTTATAAGAGGCAAAAAATACGTAAAATTGAATGATCTTGCAGAAAAAAAGTATTCCTTATGATTTGACCTGTTGAATAAAAATATTTAGGTATCTTAAGAAGTCGATGGTCCTAGTCTGACCACTTACTTTAAACGTAGGATAAAGAAACATATCGCAAAAAGTGCATGGTATCAATGTAATTAAATGTGCCAAATTAGGTTTTCTTACCTAAGTCCAAAATAAAAATATTTGATAAATAATGAAAAAAAATATATATATCTGAGGCCTCGTAGATGGCTTAGGAACCACTTTTGGATAGAGATAAGTTTAGTTAAATCGTCTTATTTTGTTTCAGAGAATATGTGGTAGAGCGTTGTACAGACCATTCGGGGACACCCTGTATATAGGACAAACGGGCAGGTCTTTTGAAACGCGATTAAATGACATAGGAAAGATATTCTAAATAATAAACAGACCACAGGGTTCGCAAAACATTGCATCACGGCTAATCACTTTTTCAGCTCAAACGACTGTAAAATGTTGAATTCGGGTAATAAGGGATTAGTTTTGAATTATCGGGAGGGTTTAGAAATAAGTAAAGCCATAAAGGCGGGAAAAAAACGTGGTCAATGACAACGAGGACCTTTGAAATTCCCCGATAATTAGAGCGCTTATTACCTGAAATGCCGACATCTAGTATATATAAACAATTTTGCTCTTTTGTACACCATTCTAGAAAATGGCATTAAGCCGAAACTAGTTGAAAATATAACAATTTATTAGTAAAACAAACCAAGTGAATTTCAATCAAATACCAATATATTAATAGAAATGTTTTTCCAAGTGATCAATGAGAAACAAGTTAACGATATAACGTTTAATGTTGCTACAATGTTGATATAATTTTATTTATTTGTTTTTTGCTCAGTGGGTAATCAATTACAACTTAATCATTTATTTATTTAACGGTACAACACCTTTCTACATGATCAATAACAATCGCAGATGATTGATTATTTACGTGCAGTATAAACGACAAAACTAAAAAAAAAGAATTCCAATTGTAATTTTTTAGCATTAACAGAAATTTGTGAGATTCTTTAAAAATCCAACATATTCGGCCATCGACATTTTTGTAATTAAATTCCTGATGAAAATATTTACTAAACATTTTCACAGATATATTTAAAATTGCTAGAAACGCAGTGATTTTCTTTTACACTTTACATTTTTTAAACCATAAAACGATCCATATTTGTTTTATATTTGAACTTTGGGCTCTTGTGCTGTGCATAATTTTTGAGTTCAAAAAACGTTTCACACCTAAAATAAAAGCTTTATTTATTATTAATTACAAGCATTTTATTATAAAAGTTAAAATGAAATATCTTTACAAAAATATATTTGATACTTGATTAAGTCTTCGTAATACAATTTTATTGTAGATTTCGAAAAGAATCTTGGCACTTTTAATGTTTTGAAATATATTTGGAATTAAATAAGCTTTCATTTAAACTCTTTGTGATTTATTTAGGTTTAAACACTTAAAATTTAAAGTTTATTTTTAGAATCATTTGTTTTCAGTAATTTCAATTGATTTATGAAAAAATCAACCTTTAGAGTTTTCAACTATGATAGTACAATTTTTAGGTTTTATAAGCTTGTTATTTAAAATGCAAAAATGACTTAATAAGCACAAAGCGCATGCGCATAAAATTGATGTTACCAGTGTTACTGTAATTTCGTAATTTATAGTAAATTACCAGTGGTAATTATCGCTTACCAAGGACATGGCCAGGGGGGATCTGGATATGGGAGTTTCAATTTTGTTCAATACTTAAAACAAAATAAGATTCTAACAAATAACCAAAACAAAGTCTGTTCATTGTATCTGACAGTAAAATTTTCATTTAACATGATTGTTGTCATATAATATTGAATATTTTTAGGCCTTCTTGATTTTATGAAGAGAAACAGTAATATGTGAATAACTTTCTTATTTATGTTTTTTTTGTAATGATGTTAAGAATGATCTTCTCTATCGATCGGTAAGAAATATACAGGTTGTTACGTTTCAATATTTATATATATATATATATATATATATATATATATATATATACAGGGTGGGCCACGAATAACGCCCATTAAAAGTTTTCGGGATTCCTGACAGAGGAAAAATTTAAAAAAATTCTACATTGCACGGTTGAATGCGATCACCTCATGGAAAATATTTCGACTTTCTATCAATTCCGGTTGTACCGGAAATGGCTACCAACTTTGTTATTTTAAATGGAACATCCTATATATTATTTCAATTGTCTACCCTCTCATATGAATTTATGTCCACTTAACTCTTACAGTTTTTGAGTTAAAAATTTATTTGTCAAATATTGACCTCAAATAGACGTTTTGAAAAATGCCTATAACTTCTAGTAGGGACAAGATAGACAGACGAGCGGTATCTTGAATTGTTACTTATAGATCCCTCTAGAATTAAAAAAATTGACATCTGTCAATTTTGACAATAGGTATTTCAAAAATGTCAATATTTCAGTGCCCACTTAAAAACATCATAATTCAATGTTTTCAAATGGAATGACCAATATTTTATCTCATATGGTGATTGGCAAGACAATTTGCAACATAAAAGTATTATGTCTCCCTATATCTAGAGCAAGTAGTTTTTCAGTTATTTCGAAATTTCTTTCCTCCCAGAATGCTTGCACAATTGAATAATTCCTGTACTATTCACACGTGCACCATAGTAGGCTACTGTCAATATTCGCTGAACCGAATCTGTCAATATTATTGAACGCTCCGTTCGAGTAATATTAAAATGAATAAGTATACCAATCAAGAAATTATGAATTTATTCGTCATACATGGTCAGTGCGACAGAATTGTTGAGATAGATGGATAGAAGAAAATGTAGAAGACTGGAGTCAAATTTTGTACAATTTGGAAAACTAAACGCAGAAAAAAATCAACCAAAGCCAATAACGCAGAACGAGGAAGTTCAAGTGAATGTTTTGGCTTATTTTCAAGCAAATCCACGCCCATCCACCCGTAGTTGCCAGGAGGATTTGGGAGTAAGCAGAACATCACTGCGAAGAATTTTGAAAATATATCGTATGCATATTTATAAATTTAATTTGGTGCAAGAATTATTGCCTCAAGATGCAGTGAACAGGATTGATTTTTGTGAGTTTTTGTTGGTTAAAAATCAAGAAGACAATGACTTTTTAAAAAAAAAATATTTGGACCGACGAATCAAATTTCTCTCGTGAAGGTATTTTCAATAGAAAAAACAATCACATGTGGTCAACTGAAAATCCACATGCAACGCTTGTACATAAATCCCAACACAAATTTAGTTTCAACGTATTTTGCCTTTTGATGGACACGCGTGTTACTTTTTATTTGTACCACGAAAGATTAAATAGTGGTAGATATTTACAAATTTTAAGAAATTTTGTAGAGAATTTTTTGGATGAGCTTCCTTTGAATTTAAGGATAAGTTCATGGTATCAGCTCGATGGAGCCCCAGCTCATTGCACACACGAAATATCGCAGCAACTGACGAATATGTTCGAAGATAGATGGATTCGAAAGTTAGGTCCGTGGAACTGGCCCGCTAGATCTCCAGATCTTACTCCACTCGACTTTTTTCTTTGGGGTCGTATAAAAAATAAAGTTTATGCCACTGTCGTCAATACCCGAGAAGAATTGGAAGCAAGGATGCGAGCTGCATTCCCGTAATTAAGTGCAGAAGAAATTAGGCGAGCAACAACAGAGGGTGTCGCAACACGTGCTGCACAGTGCTTATACGTTAATGGTCATCATTTCGAACAATTGTTATAATTTTTTTTTCTGTTCTTGCATTTAATTATTCGTTTAAAAATTACTTTATTTCAATCTTCTTGCTTTTGTTTTGTTTGTAAGTTGTAAGTGTGGATAAGTTTCGTTAAAACAACAATTCTGTCGCACTAGCTATATATGACGAATAAATTCATAATTTCTCGATTGCTACACTTATTTATTATAATATTACTCGAAGTGTTCAAAAATATTGACACGTTGGAAACGAATTTTTCTAGATTCGGTTCAGTGAATATTGACAGTAGCCTAGTATGGTGCATGTGTGAATTGTACAGGAATTATTCAATTGTGCAAACATTCTGGGAGGAAAGCAATTTTGAAATAACTCAAAAACTACTTGCTCTAGATATAGGGAGACATAATACTTTTATGTTGCAAATTGTCTTGCCAATCACCATATGAGATATAATATTGGTCATTCCATTTGAAAACATTGAATTATGATGTTTTTAAGTGGGCACTGAAATATTGACATTTTTGAAATACCTATTGTCAAAATTGACAGATGTCAATTTTTTAATTCTAGAGGGATCTATGAGTAACAATTCAAGATGCCGCTCGTCTGTCTATCTTGTCCCTACTAGAAGTTATAGGCATTTTTCAAATATATAGGATGTTCCATTTAAAATAACAAAGATAACAAAGATAGAAAGTCGAAATATTTTCCATGAGGTGATCGCATTCAACCGTGCAATGTAGAATTTTTTTAAATTTTTCCTCTGTCAGGAATCCCGAAAACTTTTAATGGGCGTTATTCTTGGCCCACCCTGTATATATATATACAGTCTGTTTGATTTATTGTGACACAGCACATATGTCTGTTATTAGTACAGATAGAAAAAAAAGTTAAAGACAAAAGATTTAGTATTTTTTATGATCTATTCAATCGTAATGTCAGAAAAACAGTTGAAAATCAAATAAACACGTGAAAGCTATTAGTTTCATTTTCTTTAATGGAACACCCTGTATATTTTGTTTATTTCAAATAGGCATTAATATTAGCCTTATAATGATACCACATACCAATGAAATTTATCCGTTGTTTTCAATACATTCTTCACATCTTTTCATTAAATTTCGTCGTGCTTTTTGCAACATTCGTGGTGTTATTTGGCCACATGCCATACGAATACGATTTTTCAGATCGTCTAGATTTTCTGGACGAGTAACATAAACTTTTTGCTTTAAAAATCCCCAAATAAAAACATCTAAAATAGACAGATCTGGCGATCTTTCTGGCCAGTTTATGGGGCCACCATTTGCAATCAATTTCAAACCAAACTTTCTTTCCAAAATATCTTTGACATTTCTTGCGTTATGGGAAGGAGCTCCATCTTGTTGGAACCACATATCTCGACGTATTTCGAGGGGGATATCATCTAAATAATCTTCAAATTCTATCATAAGAAAGTTGAAATATCGCTCCGCATTCAACGTTTCTTGATAAAAAAAATGGTCCTATTATGGTATCACCTAACACACCAAGCCACACATTAACTGCAAATCTTTGTTGGAATCTGCATTCTCGAATTTGACGTGGATTCTCAGTATCCCAGTAATGGTCGTTTTTTCGGTTGGAGATTCCGTTGTTGTTGAAATTTTATTCATCACTCCAAAGAATTAAATTTAATAAATGTTGATTGTTGCTAAGCCAATTACAGAATACTATCCTCCTGTCAGAATCACCATCTCTTAAACCTTGTACAAACTTAATTTTAGATGGTCTCATTTTATGTTTTCTCAGAATAGAAAATATTTTATGCATACTTATTCCTAACTCAGCCACTGCTTCGCGTATTGAATTACGTGGATGTGCTCTAAAATAGGCCAATATCAATACTTCATTATTATCTTCTCTTTCTTGTCTTTTCCTTCGTAATTTATTATTAAAACACCCATTTCTCCGTAAATTTTGTTCAAGTCTTGCAAAAGTGCAATAATGTGGTTGTCTTCTTTCTGGATACATGTTTCCATAAGTGATACTAGCTTCTCTAGAATTATCGTTGCATCTAACGAAGACCTTTAGCATATCAATTTTTTCATCATTAGAATAGTAATTATCACCCATCTCTAAAGATTTGAATCAACAACACGCAAGACGGGAAGTTACTACACCACTTTGACATTAAAGCGTTAACAAATTGTTTTATGTCAATTGTTATCCATGGCAACTATTTGTATAATGAAGGGGTACTTATGTGGTATCATTATAAAGCTAAGATTATTACCTATTTGATATAAACAAAATATACAGGGTGTTCCATTAAAGAAAATGAAGCTAATAGCTTTCATGTGTTTATTTGATTTTCAATTATTTTTCTGACAATGCTACTGAATCGATCATGAAAAATACTAAAACTATTGTCTTTAACTTTTTTTTCTATCTGTACTAATAACGGACATATGTGCTGTGTCACAATAAATCAAACAGACTGTATATATATATATATATATATATATATATATATATATATATATATATATATATATATATATATATATATATATTTTAAAAATATTTAAAAAATACGACGTTTAATTGTTTTTCTGGTTTGATCATTATGATTGTTATTAAATTTCCTTTCACTATGCTCATTACATCGACTATTTAGTTTAAATAATAATAAAGTTAGCAACCGTAAATATTACTAAAATAATCTCTTTTTGCCTAAACTAATGCTTTTCAGCATGAAATAAAGCCTTTTTTCCCTAAAATAATGCTTTTTTGCTGAAATTGGTGCTTTTTAAATCGCTTTTTTGGATTCTTTTGTGCTTAGAAATTCGAGCTCTAATTATCACACATCTCTTAAATGATGACTCGTTCAATTATTTTTTAAATATTGTTACTTTCTACCACCAGGTGACTCCGTGTACCTGTACAATTTAATCTCTATATTTAAAAGAGTACCGCAATTGATTAGGCCAATGTGTTTCTTTTTATAAAGGCGACGACATGTCGTCATGACTGCTCCCATCACGTTTAGAATGATCGCGTGCATGTCCAATGAAACTTTACGTGTATTATTTTTATTAATAAAGGAATATACTTGAACACAGATTCTCAATTCATAACAGAAATACATAAATAAATAATAATATGAATTTATTAATTGATGACATGCTCATAATTTCTAATTGTCCAACATTAGTTGCAACAACAAACGTCAGGCACAAACGTCATTTCGCCGAAAATAATGTGTGCGTTTTATTTGTTTATTTAGTTGTGTATGGCGATTTAGAGGTTCTTTTCATACATAATTTATCCAACCTATTACCAAGGGTAGAGAAAATTATGTTTTAATTTAGTGTACAATGATTTAGTTTGAATTTGCCAATTTGCGGTACTCTATTTCATATAGGGACTCTTGGTAGGACCCGATCAAAACATCCACAAACTTTCTCTGAAGAACGCCTAAGAATGTACAAAATACATGTTTTGTTTTAGCATTGTGAGTTTTTAAAATCAAATCAACACGATTGGTTTTCAACAAAATATTTATAGTTCACATAATATTAATAACAATAATATTAATTTCAATTGCATTGTTTAATAGAGGAACTGCGAAATATTAACAGATATTTTAATTTCTAAAAGTTAGTACATATAGATACGTACATTATTGTTTTATTTAAAAGAAAGTATCAAAATTATGTAAACAAGTAGATAACGTTGAATGGGTCCCCTCTTGTTTAATTTAATGGCTTATTGTAATAACGTAATAAGCCTCAAGTAAACAAAAATGAGTTATTGGTGTTTGAAATTTAAAAAATATGTGTAATACGTATTACTATGAACTTTAAAATTAAAGCATTTTTTAATACGTTTATTAGGTATCTTTCCGAAAAATGTGCTTAGAAAGGGAATATAAAAATGTAATTGTCTTCTGAAAAACAATTTTATATTAAAATATTCTTGTTTATCATGTTATTGCCTACAAAAACAAGTGTACATGTTTTTATAAGAAAATATGTAATTCTATATTGTTAATATTTGCCACCACACAAATCTGCATTAACTGTTAAAAAATGGAAAGCACTGGTTTTAAATTGAAGTTCAAAATATACGTCTTTAGCATACTGCTTTAGTAGCATATTGTGAATTTCACAATATTTCAATGTTTTATACGCGTGGCGCATGAAGTAAAATTTCGAGTTTAGAAAAGCCCTGTGAATTTTCTACGCGGGGCTTTTCTTAACTCAAAAATTTACTTCATGCTTCACCTGGGAGTGGAAAACACTCTTTAAGGCTTCAAATTGAACTCTTAAAAAACAGAAACAACGAATATCTTAAGATATACAGCATATACTCTCTAATAGAAAAATGTATATTTAAAAGAAAAACTCTCTATATATTGCTCACATTCAGAAATACTCTAAATTTAGAAGACTGATACAAAACATGTCAAATTAATATAGTTACTGTTATTTTTGCTAAATTATTTAAACTGGTTATTTCTTGAATAATATTAGTTCAATCCCAATTTGAAATTGCTGATTCCCAATTTGATGTTGTTTATTCCCAATATGATTGTGATTAAACTGGCAGCTATGCTTGAAGTACCAATTTAATATTGCTCATTCCGAATTTGATATTGATTTGACTTAATTAGTAAAATTTAATGGGTATCACTAATGAATAAAGAGAATATTAATACTTATTCAATGGTATTACTAGTCGAATTGGGAATCAACGCGAACGCGATGCGAACCAAAATTTCCCAATATTCGGTTGCCAAGGCAGAGCGAAGATATATTAGGAATTCATTGTGAACACATTTTGCGAACGCGTTTGCAAAGAAAAATACAGAGCACTTTCGCATCTACCCATCTCTCTCACTCTTTTTACTAATACATTGCATATGAGTTGACAAACACACATCGGGTGATCACCAATGATTGTAGACAGGTTAAATTTCCCGCCAAAAATGTTGGTACAACTGATTACATGAAAAGAAAATCCCCTAGATAGCTTTTACATTGGCGTAGCAAACATTTTTTCCCAAAATAAATTAAATATTTAATAATAACTATATATAAAATATTTACAATTTTAATTAAATATACAAAGTAAATTGAAGTAAGTTAAGGTTTTGTGTATTTTTAATAAACGTAGAGTTAGCATCCCTAATTTTATAATAAATGTTAAAAATGATGGCCTTCATTTTCTAGGAAAATGTTAACTCTACGTTTTTTATTTTGAAATACTCGTTGAAGCTCCTCCGGATTTATGTTCCTTATCTCTTCTTCAATTGCTGCTTTAAGCTCGTTTAGGGTATGCATTCGATTTTTAAATGCCCGAATAAATAAAAATCGCACGGAGTGAGGTCTGGCGAACGTGGTGGCCATAATCCGTCGCTTACCAAGCGATCATCGTAAAATTCCCCCAAGTAATTTAATGTCGCCAACGCAGTATGAGGAGTGGCTCCATCTTGCTGAAAATAACCCATTATCTGTTCGTCATCATGCAATTGATTCAAAAATTCATCTAGAATGAGTGTTCGGTAGCGCTTCGCATTGATTATTTCGTTGAAAAATATTGGGCCAATTATCCGACGTCTCGAAATTGCTACCCAAACACCAATAATTTTTTGTGGATGTAAATCCGTTTCAATAAAAGTATGAGGATTTTCTGTAGCCCACGTATGATAGTTTTGGCTGTTCACATATCCTGACAAGTGAAACCACGCCTCGTCAGTAAAAAAGGTCTTGTCCAACATACCATTATCATTTAAATTCTGATTAAACCAATTGCAATAATCAATTCTTTTTTGGAAATCAAGTGGCTGAAGTTGTTGAACTACCGATACCTTATACGGGTGCAAATGCAGAATTTTTTTGCTGCTTTTATACGATACTCCTGTAAAAGGATTAAACATTAAAATTTGTGCGCACCTTAAAATTAAGAACATACCCGTTTGAGCTGAAAGTTTTTTTTACAATTTTGTTGGGCATTGTTCAAGTCGTTGTTGAATGTCGCCAACAACCTCTTCTGTTAAGATAGGCAGTCTTCCAGCTGACTTACCCTTACAGATACAATTCTTTCCCTCAAAACTGTCAACAATGCGGGTTTTATGCGAGGAAAATGTTTTGTAAGGAATGTGGACATCGGGGAAGGCTTGAATAAATTGATTCAGACACGATTGTAATGAGTAAGTCCATGTGCCATCTTCATTCATAGTTCCACTTCGATAATGAGCTTTCAGGATGGAAGCATCATGCTGTGGTGCAAACATCACGGTAAACACAAGCGAATTCTCTTAAAATCTGTAAATTTAGGATTAAACTTAAATTTTCTAATTTTCTAACCTTATAAACAGCAAATCACTTACCACAAAACAAAGACTTATACAAAGTAGTCCTGATAAGAACTGATGTCTATGAAACAGGATGAATAATAACTTAATTCGAAGAATGAATTAACACAATGGCAAAATACGACGCACGACGCTGCTAATGTCAAATCGAGTTACTGTTTATTAATTTTTCCTTGGCATGAACTTGGAGCGATCAAATTCCCCAGATTTTTCGGCGGGAAATTTAACTTGTCTACAATCATTGTTGATCACTCTTTAGTTTGACGTTAACGTTTGTATTTGTATTTGTAAATCCAACTTTTCAGGCTTTTCTAAACTCGAAGTTTTACTTCATGAGCCACGCATATAGAACACTGAAATATTGTGAAGTTATAGTGTCCTCAATCGTTAAAAATCCAAATTTATAAAAAAAATGTGCAAGTCCAACAGTTGGCAGTTTTTATAAAAAAATATTGAACACCTAATTATTTATTATTGTTAATTATTGCGGCTAATAATTAATCATACATATTATTCTCTAGTAATTACCAATGCTAAAATCTATTTTAACCGTAACTTTAATTGTAAACCTAATTTAAAGTAAAACCAACAAGCACAAATCTGCGCATTTTACTGCGTCGATAATTAGCGTATGGGCGCACCACGCATTTTTACTACCGTCCGCCGCGGATAATCACCACACACACATAAGCGCCGCGCCATCAGTCGAAAGACAAGAGTTTTTACTCTTCACCTATTTCTGAAAACTGTTCACGATTTTACCATTAATTCAAACGTATGGTTAATTTCAAACTTATAAAAATTATGAATTAGAGTGTTATCGTTACTGCACTATAAAATTGAAAGTGTATTTAATGATAACTTCTCTATAACAACAATTAAATCAATTTAAAATAAATTCTTGAGGATGAACTGGTTTACTATACATGGTGTCTGTGCAAGTAAACATAGTTATTACTTTTGTAGTTCCTCCCTCAGTACAAGACCGGGAAGTTTACTAACTTACTATACATGGTGTCTGTGAAAGTAATTGTTCGTTTATTTTCCCCTTGTTACTTTTCTACTCTATATGTTTTTTAACTTTCCCATTTGTTCAGCCGGGGTTTTAACAAATTTACTATACATTGCGTCTGTGCAAGTAAAGTTTGTTTCTACCTTGCTTGAACAAAACTAGATCTTTAATGAAATAAATAATATCAACCATACGTAAAATAACTCCTTACCAGTAATTAAAATAATTACCCCTAATCACACATTAGCGCTCTTTGGCTAAATTTACATTCCGTATTGATGGTTACGCGTCTTGCGTTTTGTAAATGTTAACATTTGTAAACTGTGTGTAAATTATTTAATATGTTTTTGTAAAATAAATGTTAAATTGTAATTATAATTACTGTGCTTTCTTTCACTAATACTGATCCCCTTTGAAATTGGTATTAATTGTGCAATTCACTGATATCAAATTAAGATCTTTCACAGGCTAAAATCCAGTCATAAAAATTATATTGTTTGAAATACAGTCCACTTACTTTACCACTCTGCGCCGGTTAATTTTCTAATCGGATAACGTACAGTTATTAATACTAAAATTAGTTGATCAGACTAAATAGTTTGATTTGAATTAAGAATGTTGTGTATGTTATTTATCTCCACCATATTTCAGTGTTATACACACTTGGCGCATGAAGTAAAATTTCTAGTTTAAAAAAGCCTGAAAATTTGGATTTGCCGTTACTCGTTTCGCTCGTGCCGACAAATCCAAATTTTCAGACTTTTCTCGAAACTCGAAGTGGAAAACACTCGTTTAAAACTAAATAAACTCTTAAAAAAAACCACGAATATCTGATGATTTATAATTGCTATATGTATACCTAATAGAAAAATAAAAAATATAAATATAAATATTTGTAAAATTAAATATTATTTCTAACTTTTAAATTCGTGTAATACTAGAAATATGTCAATTCAAACATTATTCTAGCTTTACGAATACACTTATGCGTACATAGAAATCAATTCTTTAAATCCTAATTTTGAGCTCAGCAGAGTTGGCTGTTAAAATAACAAATGTTTTTAAATCCTGTACATTGTGTCTTTTTCTAAACCTCGAAGGACCAAATTTTCCGTTCCCAGGAATCCGAGACTATAAAGTATTCGAATAAAAGGTAGACTTTTTTAATAGTTCGATCGTAAAAATTCAGTGCTCCTTGGCTTTTCGGGTCGTTTATTGCGTAAATCGAAAAGTGTAAAATGTGTTTTATTGTTCAAGTTAGTGTGAGTATGTGTGACGACAATGCCTTTAAATTGCTTAGAATTTGGAAATCACAGAATTGATTTTGAATGTGGTGTAATTTCTTTAGAAATCTTGAAAGGATTGCTTTGGCTAAGCGGCGTGTTTTTGTTATTCTTAAAAACATCGTGACATGTTTGAGATCAGTATCAATATGAGGAATGCGAAATTTTAAATCTAGTTTTTACTAATTCTGGATATTTCATTAAAACCTTATGTCCGGTTTCACCAACTTAAATTAAATCTTGTTGGTTGATTAAAATTATTTGTCGATTGTAATTGACTTTTTCCATGTCATAAACATCAATATCAAGTGAAATAATTGATTTTTTGACATGTATGTAACTATTACTAGCTTTTAATCGATGAAACTGACATTAGTTTGTTTCACTGCTTTAAATCAGTGAAACAAACCAAGTGTTTTAATTAAATATCCAGAATCAGATTCAAAAATGTTTCACCACGGGTTAAGTGAGAAATTAATGAAACACTATTTTTTACTTCTAACATGTGTTGCCACTTTTTGATTAAGCATGTGGTAAAAATTTTAAGTTTAGTAAAGTATGAAAACTTAGATTTGCCGGCGTGAAACGAAGCGTAGCGCGCCGGCAAATCCAAATTTAAAATTTTACGAATGTTTATTTCGTCTAACCAAAATTCAAGTCCATCTAGCAATTTGGATATCTTGGAATACTTATTAGAAATATTACATTAAAAGATAAATATTTCTGAGCCAACAATTTAATGAATATTTTTGATCATTTAAGCTTATGAATGGAATTTCTATTCACACATAAATGGTCTTCTTCTTGATTTATTGAAATACTGCTACTACTTTTGACTTTGAACATTTTTCACCATCGATCTTCTAAGATGGCCTCGATTTAGCTTGTTTTTTTTCTTTCTTTCTTTCGCCACCACCCAGGACCTCCACGAAAACGGTTATTCTTAATCGAAGTGTGTCAAATTACTGTTACAACGTAGTTAGTTTGTTGTGCTCGTTTTTAATGTCCTTGTGCCCGGAATACAAAAACGGCACCCTCCCCCATTGTGACCGAATTTTCACGGATAAGTAGCGTCACGTCATTGTTTACCCTGCACAATCACCGTTTTTCATTTGCAGGGTCGCATGTTTATTGAAAAAGGGATTTTTATGGAGCTATACATTTATAAGAAAAGGAAAAGACGATTTGGAATTTATTAAATGTTAAAAGGAATTTTTATATTTATAGTACTAATATATGTATATAGTATGTTCAATAAAAAAAACCTCTAGAGTGCTATGATTTTATTTCTTTTTAAATTTATGTTGACTACACGCTTTACGAATTGTCATATAAAACGTCAGACATAACAATTATAATGTATAATTTTAGAGTTGCCAACCTACAATATATTCCATAGCACTCTAGAGGTTTTATTTTATTGAACATACGATATAACTAAATTAAGGGCCCGTTGTTCAATAGCGACTTAACTTAGGCTTAGTTAGCCCATTGGGGTAAATGCAAGTTTAACATAATTTAAGCTAACCTTGGCTTAATAATCGACTATAATCGATTATGCCCGTATTTAGTTTAAGGGTAAAGGTCATTAAGAGTAATTGATGTTCTATCTTAATAATGCCCTTTACCTGAATACAAATTTAAGGTATAAGACTGCACCAAAAACGCTGAATCGAGTTCATCTCTAAACTGAGTTTAAAGTGACATTAGAACATTTTAAACTCTATTTGAGTGAATAACTCAGTTTAAACAAAAATAATTCCAATTAAAAAATATTTGAATTCAAGAAAATAAGCTTACGCTACTTATAGTTTGCAACACGAAAAACATGTTCGTAATTTTATATATTAACTCAGTTTAGCCTAAATGCAGAGATGCGATAGCACTAGCCAACAGCCATTTTGTCCTTGGGACTAGACCGGAATTTTTCGATTGCTTGGGTGTAATAAAGTACCGAAATCGCGATGAAACCGCCGAGACTTTGGTTTTGAGGTTAGGATTCGCAAAAAATCTTTTTTTTACTTTTTTCACTATAACTTTGGAACAAAGCAAGATAAATTGAATCTGATAATACTGCTTGAAAGCTTATACCCAAGGCTACATTTGGTATATAAATGACCTTGGTCGGATAATCAAAACCTTAATTTAAAAAAAAAAATCCGTAAAAAAACCGCAAAAATCGCGTGTTTTGAAACATTTTTGCGATTTCAATCGATTATAAAAAAAAACTACGCTAGATAGCTCAGATCAATTTCGCTGACCTGAAAGCCTATTAAATGGACTACAATTTCTGTATGGAACATCTCTGAGACTTAATGAGAAATCTTCGAAATAATGGGTTTTGTTTGAAAGTCGCGAAATTTGCAATTTGATTGGTCTTTTTCCCTTTCAAATAGAAAATTCCACAACACATTTAAAATCTGTCGTAACCATTCAAATGCCTATTAAATGGGCTACAATTTCTACATGGCACACCTCTGTTACGTGTTCAGAAGTCTTGTAAACATTAATTTGTGTTTGAAAAAATCACGAAAACTGCATTTTTTCGAATTTATTTTTCATTATTCATCAATATTTTTGAATGACATTTACATAGCATTTAGAAATCAATCTAAGAAATATGAAAGAATTTGTAGTTTTCGTCATAAACTGTTCATTCTAACGTTTTTATTGTCCCGAAGGGAAGATTCAAATTCGTGCTGTTTTGTATCTATTTTATCTTCCCCGCTCGGAATTTGTCCACACGTAGCGAACGAAGCGTCACCGCACTGGCGCCGAGCTGAGCCATCATTAACGGAATGATATTCAATGACTGATATCATAGAAATTGCAAACAAATGTGGAATCTCAAATAAATTGGTAACCTCAACGGCTCGTGGGGTTCGCTACCACGAATTTGAATTCTGCGCGCCATTCGAACGACACGAACGCAGTGCCACTGCACCGGCACAGGTGGCGCCACCGACGAGCGCCGTCTCCTAACCAAGCGCCAAAAACCTTTCTAACATAAACAGATTGATGTTCGAGGACTAATACCACAAACATTTGTTAGTGCATAAACAATTGCCCAGATGGCTTCGCGAAGAGTCTGCAAGCACCCAGCAGACTCATTTTGTTATATATGTGGAGCATTTTTCAAAAAAAAGATGTCAAACATTTTCTCGCGAATCGCGAAAAACTTCATCAGGCCTACGAATCGTATTTTGGCTTTCCGATCCGGAATCAGGACAAAACCTGGGCACCCCATGTCTCGTGCGAATTGTGCAGGAGAAATTTGGAAGGTAAGTTCCGTTTTCGGTTATTTTTTTACTTTAGAGGACTGAAATAACCAATAAATTTTGACATCACAGAAGTATTTTTTAAATTATAATTTGTTTCAAATAAAATCATTTAGAGAGGTAAAAATAAAAAACTAAATTCTTATAACTAGATATCGAACTTACCGTGAGTAAATCTTTTAACAAGTTTCGTATCATTTATGACTCAGTAAAATGTTTTTATATAAGGAGAGTTGCTAAAAAAAAAAGTAAAATCCATTACGTGTGCACGACTAAGTGGAAACGTATTATACAATTTAATAAGTTTAAAAAGATCGTTTTTAATTATTTATTCTAAATCAAATTCAAATAAAATATTGTGTTGTTTAGGGAAATGTAAGAATATTGCCGGTTTTTACCTAAGTTGATCTCGTATAAGTACTAATTCCTCCAGTGCTAATCCACATGTATGCAGAGAAGCATTAATTTGATTAGCGAAATCGCTTGTTGGCAATTTGAACTACATTACAGTTTTTTCTGTTATTTTATAGGTTGGATGAGGGGTGAAAACAGGAGAATGCCATTTGCTGTACCACGGATGTGGAGGGAGCCATCCGACCATGTCACAGACTGTTTCTTCTGTGTCACGGACCCTTCGAAAAGGAGAGCCGGCCCAAATGCAGCGGAGATTGTGTACCCGGATATTCCGTCGTCGTCTGCTCCTGTGCCTCATAGCGATGTTCTTCCAGTCCCAACCTACTTCGAACCTGTGGAACGTGCAGCCTCGTTCCAACAAGACTCCTTGGGATCAGCGTCGTCGTTTGAACACCCGAGTACACTTGATCAGAGAATTGGATCTTACGAAAGATAAGGCCGAGATTTTGACGTCCAGGTTGAAACAGTGGAACTTGGTGGACGGTGATGTGACAGTTTCAATAGCGGCACGAATCATACTCTGCATTCTTTACTGGTAGTGAGAATCTCTGCTTCTGTCACGATGTTAATGGTTTGTTTTTGGCACTAGGCATTGAGTGTCAGCCACAAGATTGGCGCTTGTTCATCGACGGTTCATCCAACAGCTTAAAAGCCGTCTTGCTCCACAATGGGTATCAGTATCCATCTATACCGGTCGCCCACTTAACTACATTTAAAGAGACGTACGAGAGTGTAAAAACTTTGCTTTGCCCTATCAAGTATTCTGATTTCTGCTGGGACGTAATTGGGGACTTCAAAATGATTGGGATTCTCATGGGTCTTCAAGGCGGATGGACTAAGTACCCATGTTACATTTGCTTATGGGATAGCAGAGATGTGAACTCCCATTACATCCGTGAAGATTGGCCGAGCCAAGACGAACACTGCGTAGGGGAACATAACGTAAAGTTCGAGCCATTGGTTGATTCGGCGAAAATCCTTTTGCCCCCACTGCACTTAAAACTCGGCCTCATAAAGCAATTTGTCACTGCGTTTAACACAGAGTCAATAGCTTTTGATTCATTGAAAGATATCTTCCCAAAAATATCACAGGCGAAAATCAAAGCTGGCGTCTTTACTGGACCACAAGTAAGAAAACTGATGGGATTAGAGGGGTTTACTGAACTACTAAACGGGGAAGAAGAAGCGGCTTGGATCAGTTTCAAGGAAGTAGTCGGGAAGTTTCTAGGAAACAATAAGGACCCCAACTACAGAACTATCGTCTCAAATATGATCCAGAAATTCCAAGAGCTGGGTTGTCGTATGTCCCTTAAAGTCCACATGCTCCATTCCCACATTGACAATTTTAAGGACAACATGGGGGTGTACTCTGAAGAACACGGTGAGAGATTCCACCAAGAAATCTTGGATTTCGAAAAACGCTACCAAGGTCGACAATGTAAAGCCATGTTGGGAGATTATATTTGGTCATTGGTTTAAGAAAGTCCACGAGATCATGTTCCAAAATCGTCAAAATCTGTTACATTCAAAGTGTAAATTTACAAATTAGTTTAATAAAATATAAATATCGCAAATGAAATTTTTACTGATGATTTTCCAACATTTCCAACTTTTAATACCTTTTCCAACATTTAATCAGAATTTATACTTTTCAGCGAAATTAGTCACTGGAAAAAAACGTTTGTGTGCTGAAATATGGTCCAATATATAATGAGTATACATTTTATATATCGATATATGTTTGGAATATGTATCGAATAACTCAAATAACTAGAATAACTTAATAACTCGAATAACTTGACCAACATCGTTTGAATTGCAGCCTTTTTGTAGTCTTTCATATGCAACAAGAAGATTTTTATTGCGTGCTTCAGTTTCAATATTACATTACAAACAAGATTTTTTAAAGGCATTCAAATGCATCCGACAGATTTTAAATGTGTTGTGGAATTTTATAATTGAAGGAGAAAAAGACCGAAAAATATTGATGAATAATGAAAAATAAATTCGAAAGAATGCAGTTTTCGTGATTTTTTCAAACACAAATTAATGTTTACAAGACTTCTGAACACGTAACAGAGGTGTGCCATGTAGAAATTGTAGCCCTTTTAATAGGCATTTGAATGGTTACGACAGATTTTAAATGTGTTGTGGAATTTTCTATTTGAAAGGGAAAAAGACCAAAAAAATTGCAAATTTCGCGATTTTTTCAAACAAAACCCATTATTTTGAAGACTTCTCATTAAGTCTCAGAGATGTTCCATACAGAAATTGTAGCCCATTTAATTGACTTTCAGGTCAGCGAAACTGATCTGAGCTATCTAGCGTAGTTTTTTTTTATAATCGATTGAAATCGCAAAAATGTTTCAAAACACGCGATTTTTGCGGTTTTTTTACGGATTTTTTTTTTTTTAATTAGGGTTTCGATTACCCGACCAAGGTCATTTATATACCAAATGTAGCCCTGGGTATAAGCTTTCAAGCAGTATTATCAGATTCAATTTATGTTGCTTTGTTCCAAAGTTATAGTGAAAAAAGTAAAAAAAAGGTTTTTTGCGAATCCTAACCTCAAAACCAAAGTCTCGGCGGTTTCATCGCGATTTCGGTACTTTATTACACCCAAGCAATCGAAAAATTCAGGTCTAGTCCCAAGGACAGAGAAAAAGTCAAATTCTGTTGGCTAGTGTAGTTGGCACAGTTGTACTAAATTTAATACACTGATCTAGTTTTTTGTATGTTGATACTTCAATCACCAGTTCGCTACATTTAATTCTTGTATTCTTTAATCTTATTGATAGTAAGCAGTCTTACCAACAGAAGACAAGTGTTTTCCACTCCCAGACTAAGCATGAAGTAAAATTTCGAGTTTAGAAAAGCCCCGTGAAAATTTGTCGAGGGTCGCGCAGCGACCCGAGACAAATTTTCTGGGTTTTTCTAAACTCGAAATTTTACTTCATGCGCCACGCGTATAAAACACTACAATATTATCAAATTTATGTATATTCGAACTTCACTTAAAATCTGTGTTTTATACTCTCGACAAAATTTCACACAGCTTTTCTAAACTCGAAATTTTGCTTCATGCTTAGCCTGGGAGTGGAAAACACTCGTTTAAAGCTTCAAATTGAACTCTTTTAAGAATCAAAGAATATCAGAAAATTTACAGCTAAAATAATTAAGAAAAAGTAATGTGATTTTATAAAAATAATGACATACCATGGAATTGATACAATTGCGGATATTCCCTGTTCTTTTAAAGTTCAATTTAAAGCTTTCAACAAGTGTTTACCACTCCCAGACTAAGCATGAAGTAAAATTTCGAGTTTAGAAAAGCCCTATGAAAATTTGTCGAGGGTAGTGCAGCGACCCGAGACAAATTTTTTGGGCTTTTCTAAATTTGAAATTTCACTTCATGCGCCACGCGTATAAAACACTATAATATTGTCAAATTTATGTATATTCGAACTTCACTTAAAATCTGTGTTTTATAAGCGTGGCGGATGAAGTAAAAAATTCTGAGTAATTTATAGATTAAACATTAGGCGTTTAAATAAAATCTATAAATTCCTCAACAAACTCTATTAATTCAAAATAATATAACGGATTTTTAAGAACAAGAAAAGTTTTCTTACATTTCTATACTTATTTTATAAATTTTAAATGTTCATAATTTTGTAAAAAATACTATTTTTTTTTACTAAACTAATAACTAATAACACTGCGCAACAATGAAAATGTTTCGGACTCAAAATTACCTAATACTCATGTATTTTCACCCGCTGAATTCGAAAATGACATTAATAATTACATAATAGCTCTTGTTTAGGAGATAATGTTGTATGTTTTGTATATGACATTTGGCATACCTGTAAACTGACAAAACTAACATTCCATAATGTTTGTAGGTTATGTTTATAACTAGTGAAGTGATTTATGTGAGTTTCCTATTGTTTAACTAGTGCGGAATTATTAATATAAATCAAAATGCCAAGGAATTGTGTAAATTCAGTAGACAATTTTTGTTACATATGTGGTGAAATAACATTTTCATCACAGAAGCGAAATATCACGCCTCTTGTGAAAACTGCTTACCAACATTACTTTGGTATGAAGGTAGGGGACCAGGATAAGTCATGGGTTCCACACATATGCTGTAACCAATGTTCGGTTATACTAAGAGAATGGCTGAAAAATAAAAAAAAATCTTTGGCTTTTGCTGTGCCTATGGTATGGGGGAAGCCTAAAAACCATAAAAATGCCTGCTATTTCTGCTCAACTCCGCCCATAAAAGCAGGATTGTCAATGAAGAAAAGGGGAACATTAAAATATCCGAATGTTCCATCTGCCATTCGACCTATTCCTCATTCGGATAGTTTACCAGTTCCTACCCCACCACAAATTTATGATTTGGAAAATGAAGGTAGAAATGAGGTAGAAATGGAAGAAGAAGAAGAAGAAGAAGCAAATAAGCGTTTCACATCAAATGACCCTGATTTTGAGGTAAGAGATGATACACTAGTAACACCACACAGATTGAGTCAAGCAGAATTAAGTGATCTCATTCGAGATCTAGACTTGTCACAGGAGAAGGCAGAACTTCTAGGGTCAAGACTACAGCAGTGGAATCTTCTCCAACACGATGTCAGAGTTTCACAGTATAGAAAACGTCAGCGAAACCTGCTCTCTTTTTTTGAGAAGAATACCAATCTTGTTGTTTGTATCGACGTCTATGGATTAATGAATTGTCTCAAAATGAACTATGATCCAACAGAATGGAGATTATTCATCGACTCATCTAAGCTAAGCTTAAAAGCTGTATTACTGCACAACGGAAACCGTCTTTCTTCTATTCCTATTGGCCATGCAGTTCACATGAAAGAGACTTACATTAACATGAAAACTCTCCTTGAATCAATCAATTACAATGAACACAAGTGGAAAATTTGTGGTGATCTAAAAGTCATTGCTATACTTTTAGGAATGCAATTAGGGTACACTAAATACTGCTGCTTTTTGTGTATGTGGGATAGTAGAGACAGAAGTTCACATTACATAAGAGCAGACTGGCCTGCAAGAAATCTCAATACTTACGAAAAAAATATCGCTGCTGAGCCACTTGTGGACCCAAAAGATATTCTTCTTCCACCCTTACATATTAAATTGGGTTTAATGAAGAATTTTGTCAAAAGTATGAACAAAGATGGACAGGCTTTTAGGTATTTGAGAGACAAATTCCCGAAACTAAGTGATGCAAAGGTTAAAGAGGGTATTTTTGTCGGGCCACAAATTCGTCAACTTGTTAGGGATCCTGCGTTTGACGAAGTTTTGGAGGGGAAAGAAAAGGAAGCCTGGGAAGCTCTGAAGGGAGTGATTCGTGGATTTTTAGGAAACAAAAGAGATGAAAACTACAGTCAGTTAGTAAAAATACTCCTGGAAAAATACCATCAACTCGGATGTAACATGTCCCTAAAGATCCATTTTCTCCACTCCCACCTAGACTTCTTTCCTCGCAATTGTGGTGCTGTTAGTGATGAACATGGGGAAAGGTTCCACCAGGATATTTCTGTAATGGAACGAAGATATCAGGGTCGTTGTAATGAAGCTATGCTAGCGGATTACTGTTGGTTTGTGTGTAGGGATGCTCCGGAACTCGCATACAAGAGAAAAGTAAAAAGATCACGATAACGTTATACCTACTATGTATCACAGAAACTAGAGCCAATAAAACATTTTCATTGTCATTTTCATTTTTTTTTAGCATAATATGAATATAATTTGACTAATATGGTGCAGGAAACACGAAAAAAATATTGTTTTGTGGTGCAGTGTAATCGTCTATTTTAAACTTCACATTAGATCGGCGTTTTATACGCTTCGCGAAGCGACCAAACCAAATTTCAAGACTTTTCTAAACTCGAAATTTTACTTCATGCTTAATCTGGGAGTGAAAGACACTCGTTAAAAGCAAATAATTGAATTAAACGCCATTAATGCTCCATGCAATTTAAAATTATGAAGATTTTTATTATTTTATATTTAGTTTATTAGTTTCGACAAATTTTATTTGAAATTAAAATTTTTGACGATTAATGTAAGTATCACTAGTAATTTACCTTAACCACTGGTACTTTACCATAAATTACGGTATATTACCCAACTTTTTCGATAACATTGGTACCATTCTTTTGTGTGCATTTGCAAGAAAAGATTAAAGGTACAAATTTGATGATTTGGTTGATTTTATTTAAATTGCTTTATAATACATATACTTATTAAGTAATTTATTTAAAAATACTTAATAACAGTCTACTTTAAACTTCATAATAAATCTGTGTTTATAAGCGTGGCGCATGAAGTTACATTTCGGGTTTACAAAAGCCTGAAAATTTAGTTTGGTTGCTCCGCTTCGCAAATTTTAAGGCTTTTCTAAACTCGAAATTTTACTTCATGCTTAATCAGTGAGCGGAAAACACTCGTTAAAGGCAAATAATTGAATTAATTACCATTGTGGTTCGATGTAATTTAAAATTAAGAAGATTTTGATCTTTATATATTGAGTTTATCAATTTCGACAATTTTTGTTTAGAATTAAAAGTGTTGACGATTTTAGTTAGCAGATACCGTTTTTTCATTTTTATAAAATCAACTTTGACGGTGAAATCGAGTTTATTTATTTCTCAAAAAACGTTATTAATTCCTTAAAAATCCGACGTTGAGTTGACTCTTTACCAGTTGGGAAAAAATACTGATTTTCTACAAGCGTTTAATATTTTTTGGTAAAATTTAAACATTTGCAATTTTGTTTATGGGCGCTATAATTGTTTTTTTTCAGTGTAAAAGTCTATTTATTCTTTAACAAACTTTGTCAATTCTATCAAAATTGTATTGTTATTTGAATAATATTTTGATGAAATTGATAAGGTTTGTTGAGGAATAATAGACTTTGTTTTAACATTAGAAAAAAACGGCGTCTTTGAACAAAATTGTAAATGATTTAAGTTGAGAAAAAAAATTAGAATCATGTTTTATTTTCCATAAGAATTCTATTTTTTTAAATTCGGTACTAGACTTCATTCGACTTTCCGAACACTCTCATAGTGTGAGAAATGACAAATAAAAACAATAATAAAATTAAGAAGTACCAGATTGTGGGGTGGACCCGGGTAGTAGGTTGCTGCGTAGACGCCTCGAAATGTACATAAGTGCCGTTTTACACACAAGAATTTTTCTATAAGAATTTTATAGAAAAGTTTCGCTATAATTTTATATATACAAATGATTGCCGTGTATTACATAGCAAAGAATTATTCTCCAAGATTGGGGTTCATTTTTCCCCTAAAATGTTTCCCCCGGCAAATTTTCCCCTTATATTTTTCCCCCGAATTAATATTCCCCCAAATTAATATTCCCTTAATCTAATTTTCCCCCAAATGAATAATAACGCAACAATCAAATTAATTAAGTTAAATTACAAAATTTATAAAGTTATATTACAACCATTATTTCGTAAATAATCTAAAAGTCTTCCTCCCTGTAATCATAATATTTCGCGACTATGTTTTTGATTCGACGTTCAATCCTTCTCTGGTCATGCGATTTGGCTCTTCTAATGGGCTGTCCTAGCGAGAGTTGTCGCATCATGGTAATGACAAGTGTTTGTACTCCATGATTAAGCATGATGTAAAATTTCGAGTTCAAAAATGTCTGAAAATTTGAATTTGTCGGTGCAAGCGAAGCGAAGCCCGGCTAATCCAAATTTTTAGGCTTTTCTAAACTCGAAATTTTACATCATGCACTAGACGTAGAAAACACTGATTTAAAGTTAAAAATTTAGTGATTGTAATATTTATATTTGAGTATTCGACTATTTGAATTATTTATATTTATACAAAATATCATATTTTTCAAATATTAATAAAAATAAAAACAAAATAGTTCTACTTAGCTCAAACATATTCTACCCAACTGATATTTAAGCTGTAACTTTTCAACTTCAAATTGAGACTAATTAACATCAAATTCTGATAAAACAATTTCCTATTGGAACTTAAAACATTGCTGTCAATTAAAACACAATCGAATTGGGAATACGCAATTTAACATTTTTAGTTTCTTGTTATTTAGTCTGGAGAGTTTTAGGTGAAACACCCTTTATATTCCTTAAATATTAAAAAAAAAATCCTTTGAGTTTGGCTTATACAGCGTGTAAACGAACTACTGTACAGGCTCTCTACCACATAAGGGGCAGCGTTTAAATAAACAATACCTGCATTTGAAATTACCATACCTTTAGTAGATAGCTCACAAATAATTAATAAAAATAATTAATAATAATAGGCCACATGTTTGTGGTATCTGGTATACGCGCATATTGCGTATTTTTAGAGAGATTCCACATAGACTGGTAGTTTATCGAATTACACCATCCAGAGAAAAGTGGGTCAGATTGTGAAGAATTATGTCTATGTTGTTATTGTGATTTTTTTCATACGTGACCCAGTTTCATGTAGTAATTCTAGACAGTGTGTGTGTGTGTGTGTAGTGCGTGCTAAGTGATTTATACGTCTCGATAGTGCGTGCGAAGTGATTTATGCGCCTCGCAGTAGTAAAAGTAAATAAAAAATACAACAACTTACGCATCCACGAAAAATATCATGAACACAGGTAACCAGAAGTTCTCAAAAAGTAAAAAATGCATGAACAATTATGAAAAATCCAAAATTTTTTTGCGATTTTATTTTTGCTGCAATTAGTGTCAAAATATTTTGTGTATATGCCCTTAAGAGGATGTACATTAGTTCGATTACACGCTGTATAACATTTGCTACAATCATTGCACGCAATTGAATACATTTCTGAGTCTAAGTTTCATCTTCTTATGAAAATAATAGCCGGGGGAAAATTTGAGGGGAAAATTAATAGCGCGGGGAAAAATAACCTAGGGGAAAAATTGTAGGGGAAAAATGACCCCCAACGATTCTCCAAAGAATGCACGAGAACTACAGAAAACATCAGCTGTTCTTCATCTCTTGCTGTGGCCGATCTGGCGAATATATTTTAAAACAGCAAAGCACACATTTAGTTGCACAAATTGGTATTAATAAAAATACTCTACTACCGTTTGTAATATTAACTGGTAAAGACTAATTTTTAGGTTATGAATATGCGCGTAAGCTACATCTGTCAAAAATTCTTTTCTAAATTGAAACATGCCCAATGTTTTTCTGGCGAGAATTCATGCGAGAAAAATATTAAAAAATTGCTGTATTGCACTTGAATAAACTTATAATATTTTTTCGTTAGTGAATATATTGTTCATTTCTGCGAGAATTCCCGTGAGCGTAAAACGGCTGTAAGGAAAGAAAGCAACGACGCAGAGACAAACCTATAAAATTTAAATGACGAACACAATGTTTTGTTCGTCGAATATACATGTAATGAATAGTATTGTACTTGAATATTTAAATAATATTACTGTCGCTATATCCAATAATATAACATTTGGTTTTTATGTACAGGGTGAGCGAAACTCTGAGACATCAAGTTTCGCTATTATGAGAAAGGAAAAAACGATTGAGTAAGGTCCATTTTAAGCCAAAATTGCACATTTTTCTAAATTTGGAATGTAAGATAATGACGTCATCGAATATTTTTTTCCAGACACATACCTATATTTTTGGATATTTAAAAACAGCTAATCTTTCTGAATAAACTTTGTAGAAAGGAAAATTTGCTATCTTCTTCTGTTAAAAAATTACAAACAAACTTTATAAAAAGTATTATCAAAAATTCACAATTGTCATGACTTAAACAAGTAGCCTTTGAAAGCAAATAACAAAGTCGCATCTGTCAATAATTAAACTAATGGTTTACAAATATTGTTTTGTTGTCAATTGATTTGAAAACTGTTTACGCATAATGAAAATATGGACATGTTATTAGTTTATGGAGAATCTTAAAAGAACCCTAGAAGAGCAGTTCAGTTATACGCCCAGAGATACCTTGAACGTGTTATTCCAACCTTAAAAATATTTGCAAGATTGAAAAGCAATTTACGTGCAAACAACGAGGCATTTTTTGATAAAAAGGGAAGATAAATTGCTAAATGGATCAATTCTGACATTATTGTTGTCACTGTTTTGCAGTATTTTCAAGACCATCCAAGGAACTCGATTCGACAAGCCTCTCGTGAGTTGAATTTAAAATATTGTTCGGTACGACAAATTTTTAAAGGAAATGGTTACCACGATTATAAACTTCACAACTTGGAACACTTGTCAGATCAACATCAAAGAAGAATAAATTATTGTGTCCAAGTAATGGTAAACTTAGAGATCAATGACAATCGATTTTACCAGCATGTGTTGTGGACGGATGAAAACCGTTTTGTTAGTAATGGTAAGCCCAATAAAAAAATTAACATTTTTGGGCTACTGAAAATCCAGATTTTGTCAATCTGATTGAAAACCAAGGACACTTCGGTATTAATGTTTAGTGTGGTATTATTTATGGGCATTTGATTGGTCCATATTTTTACGAAAAAATGTACGCTGTGAGCAATATTTGCAATTTCTTTAAGAACAACTTCCTGTGCTTCTGGAAAATGTACTGCGAGCAAACCTGCGTTTTCAGCATGACGGAGCTCCACCTCATAAGCACGAGTTGTCTAACAATATTTAAATGAAACTTATGGAGAAAATTGGATGGATATAAATGGACCGATACTGTGGGCGCCTAAATCACCGGACTTGACCCCACTAGATTTCTCATTGTGGGAAACTTTGAAAAACAAAGTTTACAAAATACCATCTGTTAACTTGGAACATTTAAAAGCAAAAATCAGACATGCTTGTGATGAACTATCGAGAGAAATGTTACGTAAGGCTTTAGCAATAGAAGTAAGGCGGAGATTAGATTTACTTAGTTTAAAACACTTTGTTTTAAAACAGTGTTTTAAAAATGTTTAAAAACAGCCGTCGTGTTTTAAACAGTATTTTTCAAACATGTTTTAAATCCTAAATTTGTTTAAAACATGTTTTAAATGTTAACTTGGTTAAAAACGTTTTTTTTATTATCTTAAATTTACTAAATTATATTTTTTTAAAGATTTCTTGTTTACATTTTTACATTCTAACTAAATTGTTGAAGATATTTCAAACTACATTAGAAAACTTAACATTTTATTATAATATAATATCACAACTGTGTGTGCAGTAATGTGATTTCTAAATACATGGAATTTTTCTTTTAGGTATACGTATGCATACACTGTAAATTTTACGAGATTCGTTGCTTTTTTAAAAGATTTCAATTCGAATCTTTAAACGAGGGTTTTCCACTCCCAGACTAAGCATGAAGTAAAATTTAGAGTTTAGAAAAGCCTGAAAATTTGGCCGCATAGCGAAATTTCGAGTTTAGCAAAGCCTCAGAATTTGGATTGGCCGCGTAGCGAAGCGCAGCAGCCAATCCAAATGAGGCTTTTCTAAACTCGAAATTTTACTTCATGCGCCACACGCATAAAACACTGATATATCGTAAGGTTTAAAATATACGGCTTTAGCAATCTAATATGTAGATGTGAATAAAACGTAACTCAAATTCTACGCTGAACAAGTTGTTTAAAGCAGTGATTACAGGCAACCCAGTAACTCTTGCGTATATTAGGTTGCCTATAACTGTTGTTGTATGTGTGTGTTTTTGAACATCACTGTAAATCAGTGTTTTTGGGCGTGGCGCATGAAGTAAAATTTCGAGTTTAGAAAAGCCAAATTTGGATTGGCCGCTGCGCTTCGCTACGCGGCCAATCCAGATTCTGAGGCTTTTCTAAACTCGAAATTTTACTTCATGCTTAGTCCGGGAGTGAAAAACACTCGTTAAAAGCCCTAAATTTACCCCTTTTAAACAACGAATTCCCCTAAATTTAAAAAACACTGTAATTATCGGGATATGTATACTCAAAAGAAAAATGCCCTGTTGTTCTGTTTTAAACACGTTTTAAACGTGTTTTAAACCTGTTTTAAACATGTCTCAAACATGTTTTTAACCGTTAATGTTTTTTTTATACGCGGTTTCGATGAAAAAACAAGTTTTGTTAAAAAAATCTGTTTGTTTTAATTAAAATGAAAAAAAAACCTTTTTATACAACCCTGTTTAGAAGTAGGAGGTGGTTACATTGAAATTTTGTTGTAGTGATTGCCTACATACTTTGTTTCTTTCTGTGTTAATTTGACAATTGTGAATTTTTGATAATACTTTCTTCTAAGTTTGCTAATAATTTTTTGACGGAAGAAGATAGCATTTTTTTTTCTGTCCTAAGTTCATTCAGAAAAATCAGTTCTTTTTAAATATAAAAAAATATAGGTATGCTTCTGAGAAAAAAATATTCGATGGCGTCATTACTTCAGTTTCCAAATTTAGAAAAATATGCAATTTTGGCTTAAAATTGACCTTACTCAATCCCATTTATAAACCGCTTTTCAGATTTATTTTATCATTTTTTCCTTTTCTTATAATAGAGCTGAGACATCGGGTTTCGCTCACCCTGTACATATGTCATCATAGCCCACATGATTTTGGAAGTATTTTGAAAAATTATGACATATTTTAAATGTATACATTTTTAACAAACATTTTAAATAAAAATTAAATCCTCACAAATATTTCAAAGAGCAAAACTTTATTGATTTTCTATAAACAATTTTATTAGAGATGCTTTTAGTTTGAAGGAAATAAAAACATGTTTTCGTTTTTACTCAGTAAGCATCGATCATTTTAAATACATATTTTGGAAAATCAACTTTTGTATATTTTTGTTATGTATAATTTATATTAGTAAAATTTGAACTTCTGTAATATCGTTTGTAATAAGTAAAATAGATTTGAGTTTCTCAATTATTATTATTAGATTATTTATTAATTGTGTTGGATAAAAAAAAGTCAATCTTCAAAGTATCCCAATAACTGCAAATGATTTTGAATATCCATTAACTTTTAAATAGGTTTCTAAGTCTATGAAAAAAAAACGCTGTCGAGTCTCATAACTTAAATATTTTAGAAATTTCTTTGGTCCTGTCAATGATAAATTTTAATAAATGTGTTTTGAATTTGTTTATTTTTTCCACAATTTTTTAACTCTAGTTTTTAATAAATTAATAAATTATTAGTGTATATTAAATCTTCTGATTAACAGAACAGAAAACCAAATTTTTATTATACTTATCTGAAAACGCTTAGTTACCAAATGTGTGTTATGTTTTGGTTTGTTTTAACAAACTTCTACTTATGTACTAAAGCGTGAGGTTTGTTATTAATTACTCGGGAAAATTGTCAAAATAGAGATTATTTCTTTATTCTAATACCAAAGAATGTAATCTAACGTTTTACATGCAAAATTCTCTATATGTTTTACATGCAAAATTCTCTATATGTCTAAAATATTTTTTTTTTGGTTGCCCTGGATTTTTCAGCCGCTTCACTCATGCCTGGAGCTCCTTGTTTGCCACGCTCTCGCCTGTATATTTCTCGAGGGTACGCCACATGCCTCTAGAATAATGAAAACGTCGCCTTTTTAAGTCACCGCACGGAAAACGTTTGGTTGTGCGCCTTTCCGTGCGTTCTGTAATGTTCCATAGCAATAATGTATTTGTCACTGAAGTTTTATTTTCCGTTAGTGAAATACGTAAGTTTGGTTGAAATGTACGCAAACTTAGAAAACATTGATCTTGTAGATGATATTTCGGATGATAAACTAACCCAAGCGGCACAAGTAAGCGTAGAATTACTGCTAGTAAAATCCCGATATAGACACGAACACAGGCGGAATGGGAACTATGAAAAACACAAAAATTGTGAGTGACGATGTATAACTTCTATTTTATTTTTCTGAAAAAGCAAAATCCGCAGAATCGTACAACTTATCGTGTTGATTCGCCGCGATAAAAAGATTTTTGGCTTTAAAAAAAGTGCCAACCCGATCTAATTTCGAAAAACTGGTATTCAATTTCATTTTCTTTTAAATTAGTTGTATTTTTTTACTACTATTACTGGCTTGAAAATAAAAAATAATTTAAGTTTTAGATAAGTATAATGTTTTCAGATAAGTATAATAAATAAATAGCGTTCATTACACGTCCAGAAATGAATTTTTCCGTGCTTGCATGACTTCTCCTAATGAAATATACTATTCTAAAATATTTAAGTTATGAGACTCGAAAGTGTGATATTTTTCAGTATTTCCTGATGCAAATTTTTAAATTCAGAAATAAATACGCCACGCTTAAACAACACTCATTTAAAGTAAAGTGCAAAACTTAATGTTTAATTTTGATTTCACATTAATAAATATTAAAACTTCCTACGCGACCTAGACAAACTTTCAGACTTTTCTAAACTTGAAATTTTACTCCTTACTTAATCAATATGTGAAAACACTTAGAATTAGTTATAAAATCAATGAATGTGTGAAATTTTACAGCGTATATATCGTGAAATGTATACTTAAAAGAAAAATTCCCTGTATGTAGCTAACCCACTGAGCAAAAAAACAAACAAATAACGTTATATTAACATTGTAGCAACATTAAACGTTGTTTTAATGTTGATGAAACATTACTTAAATGGATTTGCTCAGTGGGTAAGTCACTGCTTCGTACATATGTTTATTTTTTAATATTTAAAACAAAAAGTATTCGTAGTACATTTTTTGTTTGATTTCAAAAATTAATTATTTCGTTACCCTATTTCGTAACCTAAAACATAATTTATTAGTAACAGGAATCGATTTGAATGTTTACGTCTTACGACTTTCGAGACCATAAAATGCGGCAACAATGGACGGGCATTAATGTTTATTATCACCATCGATCCGAAAGGGAATTCAGAAGTTGCAGCCCTGAAAACTGAAACGAGCGCCTTTATGGCTCTTTTTTGTCATCCGGCGCTCTGAATTCACGTCCTTGGCCGGAATTGCTCTCTCGTTTTATTTATTTATTACTCTTACTTTTATTATTTATTACTTTATGGGGGTACCCACGCGACACCAAGGCCGTGGACCCTACGCGATGGATCCCTCTCTGGAAGCCCTCGGGGCACAAACCTCGTGCCCTTATCTAATCGACGAATTAGGTAACTTTTCAACAGAAAGTGTTTCAATGAAATGCGTATTGTTATTTTTTATATTTTAGATTGGATGGCCTAAAGAACGGCGATTTTGTAATAAAAATGTTTATTATTTTTCATTTTTAAATAATCAGTTACCTGCAAAGCGTTTATTCAGTCTTGATTGGGCAATATAAATGTGAGCAGCCTTATTAAAAGACGTTAGCCTACAGCTGTAACAAGGCTTTAAGGATGAGATTAACATTTACTATTGTTAGTTTACAACTAATAATTTAATAGCGTGGTACCCTTAATTTATAGTCTTATACATAATTTTATGCTTAATTTTATAGTTTTATACATAATTTCATGCTTAATCTGGCAGTAGAGACACTCGTTAAGTCAGTTTTAATCAAATAATTTAGCAGAAGAAATACATATTTACAAACACGAACAAAAACAGTATAACATAACCTCTAAATTACTAGATTACAATGAAGTTAGAACACATGAAGATGCAATATTGCCACGTATATTTTATCATTAGTTCAAAACCAACTAATAACATGTAGATTTTGTTTTATTAATACGAAATGTTAGTAGAGATTAACTAGCATTTAACTATATTTATATCAACTGCATTCTATTAATAGGGCTGACATTTTTTATTCAGTAGAGTTTCTATCAAATTTATTGTATTTAACCAATTCACATACAATGACGTATAGGAGACGTCAATTTTCTTTAATATTGTTATGTACCCTAACGATATATGTTTATTGTTTATATGTTATCCTTATTTTATTTTGTCTTATAGCTATTTTGTATATTCATATCTATTCTTTATTATTATACTACTTTATCTTTTATTCTTTTCATTCCGTTTCTATTTTTGTATTAATTGTATTTACATTTTCATTACTAACTCTTATCTCTTCGCATTCCATCCAAACTATCTATTCTAATCTATCTTGTAAATGTCAATTCCTACTAAATTATCTATTTCCCTACTAACACAAATCCCTACCAAAATCATAATTCATTATTTACTTTAAGCTGTATTTAAATATTTTGTAACAGCTGTAAATGGTACATTTTGATACTTTCAACACATGAAGTAAAACCAAATTTTATTTTATTTGTGGCGGAATCCACGTTAAGAAACACTTCCTGGTGTCTGAATTCCTAATAACACAACAATATGTAAGCCGATTTTGACACGTCGCAGATATCACTAATATCGCTCGAGATTTATATCGTTCGATTGTTTTATCGTGTTTAACATTTGTATCTCATAAAATATTAAAGATACAAAGATTTGTTTTTAAAATATGGTGAAATAAGTCAAGATCGTCAACATTTAATATTAGTAATAACAAAACAAGTATTGTGGTCATATGTAATTATCATTAGAATCTGAAAAATTGAGTTAATTGACTAAAAATACTCTTGAAAATCAAACACCTTGGAAGTTGTGTAAAAACTTTTTAAAAGAAACCATTAAGGGGATTATTGCAGTGTAACACGCCGATCGTGTTGGAGAGACCCACATAGTTTAGAGTAGCTCATCCGATGCCAAATTTACAGGACAAGTGGGGCGAATACAGTCAGAGAGAAAAGCGGCAGCTCGCTGTGCATTTGTGCATTGCTCCTTGGCATGAACGGATGGGGTCTCGCGTCGCGTGGAATAGACGAAAAAAAAGCGTATAAAAAAGACGGATCTAAGGAAAGTGTCGATTCGTATTATTTAAACACGCTGATAATACATACAAGCTATGTATTGTTTTTAATTCGTTAGAAAGCGTTATCGGATCCTGTGTTATTTTTCGGTATTTACAAAACCGATGATTCTTATTCTTGTCATTGTAACACATTATTTGTTCTTTTAAGACTCCAGTTTCGACAACCGAACAAACTATGTGTTTAATTTTATTAAATTAGAGATTATTTCTTAAAAATATAATAATAAAATAATTCCTGTTTATAAGCTCCTTGTAAATATTTATATGCCGGATATATACAGGGTGTCTACGCTAAACCATTCGTTAAAAGTTTATGGGGTTGCCGTTGCACTAAAAATTTGAAAACAATCCTTGGCATATGGTTGAATCAGTTCTCCTCATGTGCAATATTTCAACTTTATATCACTTCCGGTTCCACCGGAAGTAGCACCAAATTTGTTATTTTAAATAGAACACCCTACTTATTAGTAATTTTTTGGGTTTCTCGTTTATATTGCAACATATTTTATTCAAACATATGTACACTTATCTCTTATAGTTTTCAAGAAAACAAAATATTTCTAAAATTTTTACCTTTAAAAGGCATCTCGAAATCTGTCTGTAACTTCTCTTAAGAATAAGATAAAAATATGATTTATATCTCTACTTGTACCTAGAGATTGCCTCTATGAGTAAATTAATTGGAAACTGTCAATTTTGACAATAAGTGTTCTTAAAATGTCAATATCTAAGTGCTCTCTTCAATATCAAGTATTTCATTTTTTTTTTTTAATGGAATGATCCAATTTTTATCACGTAGTACGATTGGGGGGTAAATTTCCTACAAAAAAGTATTATACAACTATACTTCTAAAGCGAGTACTTTTTAAATTACTTCGAAAATTCGTTTTTCGTCGCATTTATGCAGGGTAATGACATTTCTTTGATGTACAGGGAGTTTTTCTTTAAAATATACATATACCAAATTCAGCTTGTTTTCTTTAAATCTTTAGTTATTCGTTGTTTTTTTCTTAATGGTTCAATTTGAAGCTCTAAACGAGTGTTTTCCACTCCCAGACTAAGCATGAAGTAAAATTTCGAGTTTAGAAAAGCCCCTTGAAAATTTGTCTCGGGTCGCGCAGCGACCCGAGACAAATTTTCTGGGCTTTTCTAAACTCGAAATTTTACTTCATGCGCCACGCGTATAAAACACAGATTTCAACTGAAGTTCGAATAAAAATAAATTTCACAATATTTTAGTGTCTTATACGCGTGGCGCATGAAGTAAAATTTCGAGTTTAGAAAAGCCCAGAAAATTTGTCTCGGGTCGCTGTGCGACCCTCGACAAATTTTCACGGGGCTTTTCTAAACTCGAAATTTTACTTCATGCTTAGTCTAGGAGTGGAAAACACTCGTTTAAAGCTTCAAATTGAACTCTTTTAGAAAACAACGAATGTCGGAAAATGTACAGCTTTATTACCTGTATATTATTCAAGTAGTAATTTAGTTTCCATCATTGTCATGGTACTATTAAAAATTATTACAATAAATAAGTTGTTCTTTAATGCTCATTGTTTATTTTGTTAGGGCGTAGGTAAAGTATCGTACGTTTCTCGAGTGGTATGGCAATTACATACTCGCGGAATACTGCACTCGCCGCTGCGCGGCTCGTGCGCAACATGTCCGCTCATATGTAATATACTGGATACTACTACTCTGGTTACGTAATATATTGTTATTATTTGACATTTTGCATTACATACGCGACAAAACAAAAACATTACTACTTGCCTACTAAACTTCAGTTGCGACTTATGCGCGCATTATTCCCTCCCTGCGACGAAAAACAAATCTTCGAAATAATTTGAAAACCACTTGCTTTAAGAGTATAGTTGTTAATACTTTTTTGTAGGTCATCTTCCCCCCAATCTTACCACGTGATAAAAAAATGGTCATTCCATTTAAAAAATTGAATTACGAGATATTGATGAGGGCACTTCGATATTGACATTTTAAGAACACTTATTGTCAAAATTGACAGTTTCCAATTAATATACCTATAGAGGCATGCCCTAGGTACAAGTAGAGATTTAAATCATATTTTTATCTTATTCTTAAGAGAAGTTACAGACAGATTTCAAGATGCCTTTTAGAGGTCAAAATTTTAGAAATATTTTTTTTGCTTGAAAACTATAAGAGATAAGTGTACATATATTTGAATAAAATATGTTGCAATTTAATCGAGGAATCTAAAAAGTTACTAATATATAGGGTGTTCTGTTTGAAATAACAAATTTGGTGCTACTTTCGGTAGAACCGGAAGTGATATAAAGTTGAAAATATTTCACATGAGGAGAATTGATTTAACCGTATGACAAGGATTTTTTTTCAAATTTTTAGTGCAACGGCAATCCCATAAACTTTTAACGAACGGTTTACCGTAGACACCCTGTATGGAAAACGCGGAACATAGGATTTTCAATGATATTATTTATATAGGAATATTATCTTTCCTAACTGATATGGCCATGAAAATAATGTGTATTAATTTGGCCTCTGCCAAATTGGGTAAATACCCCAATTTTCCGGGAGAATTTCAATTTTTATTTTATCAAATATTCTAGTTTTTATGAATGCAACAAATAAATAATAAAATGACTTCAGGCAGACATTTTATACTCAACAAAAAATATATTTGAGATTTGTCATCTAAAATATTTAGGGAAGATATGTCAATTGGAGCACTGCACGGGCCTGAATTTCTTAGGCGATTTTCCCGTATCATATTCAATATTTAAATTATCTTAATTTTATATATTTGTATTACTATTTCTAAAAAGTACGCCTATAATCAGATAAGTATATTTTTTATTTATTTAGACCTGAAATGTTGACCGGGCCGGGTCATGCAAAACTCAATCTCTCTTATTTTATGACCGGGTCGGGCCAAGCCGGGCCTTAAAAAATATATTGGGCTCCGTGCAATGTGGAGCAAGAAGCTTGTTATTTGAAATGCATTATAATAACTACCTTATTATTATTGTAGTTCTATTTTTTCTAAAATAATTAACAATAAATATGCACGCAGTTAAACCCTCCAATTTTTTAAACATTCGTCAAACATATATTACCTGTGCTCAGTAAAAAATAGTTGATTTGTAAACACAACGTCATATTAGTGACGTTATTCTTACTATTCTTATAGTTTTGATATGATTGATTCGTTCATGAAGTCGCAGTTGGTTCAAATAGGTCTGGTTGCTAGAAACTTTACAATTTACTTTAATAGTTTTATTGCGAGAAGTTTAATAGCATTTAACAACTGCTTTAACAACGAAAGATCTAAGACGAAATAATGATTTGAACAAGACTGATTGTTTTTTGATTGCTTCTGGCTTATTAATCAGCTTAAAAAACTTTAAAAATAATTTAATAATACCGACACTGTCAAATAATTAGGGAAGCCAATATTAAAGGTATATTACACATCTTTATTTAAATTAGTAAAACATTTCGTGTTTTCTATATTAGTGAACATGCAGAATAAAAAAATACTTATTCCATTAGTAGTCAGAAAGCATAAAAATAAAACACTAGTACAATAAAATATCGATTATAATTCGGAAATATTAATTTTACGAGAACAAATGCTAACGACGCGAGCCGTTTTTGTTAACTATGATTGAGAAAAGAAATGAAAAACAAACGCGAAGCCGCGCAGCGTTCACCGGCCCAGGGACAAACGCTGGCTGCATGCTGCTCGCCCCTCCAATAATTGTGCAGATGAGTGTACAACGCGTTCAACTAAGAGAAGATCCGCAATGCGGCGGTATTTTACGGTCTTATTTTACAAGATTTTTATTTTAACCTGACTCGGGCATGAGCTATCGCATCCTTATGAAATGGTCACATTATATTCCTTATAGTATAAACTAGTAAGATATGGGAACATTTTTGTTTCAATTTTGAAAAATATAACATTATTTTTTTCATACCTCTGAAAGCAAATTGTTTTAAAAAAAAGTACTTCGATATTTTACTAGATAATTGGGCTTAATATACGCTGTCAAAATTTCAACTTTCTAGGACCTTTAGTTTTTAAATAAACCTAACATTAAATTTCAGACCACTGTTATATTCCCCTTAATGTCATAAAAATTTACGAAAATAATCGAGGATGTGTCCAACTGGCATTGTGAAAATTAACAACGAATTATTAACCAGATTTATAGAATAAATGTTCGAACTTACGAAAATCGACGACAACGAAGCGATCTTTAGAATGGCGAATATCTTAAATATTTTTGATAATGAATACTTTTAATTTGTTTATAACTTTTGTGAATTGACATTTCAATTTGAGAATTTGCGGTAACCTTCAAAACGTGGGTCATAAACTGTGTTGCCAAAAGGAGGAATTTTATTTTGTCTACCTCAAAAAAATGTGTGTCCAGTGTGTCGCGAGGTCCAAAAGTTTGGTAGACACTGACCTAGATCAATGATTCTTTGCAACTCTCTGAATTTAATAAATTGTATTAGTATTATTTGTTTTCTAGTACTAGTGTATCGATTTGCTATATTTTGTTAAAGTTTTAACCTGTGAACAGTTGTTGAAAATTAATAGAAACGCTCCCTGACATATGTAGTGTTCGCAATTGTAAACGTATTACATGAATAAAGAAACAAAATGAAATGAAAAACTTTTACCAATTATATACCGTTTTCACGGTAGTTTTTGTGTGGTCGTAAATCCACCCCACATTAAACTATCAAATATCTGACATATTAGTCCGCAAATTGGTCTGGATTTTTGGAGCCAATTCAAAATTTCTGAAATACCACGCACCGGATGTAACTAATGAGAATCGCCAGATATCGTGTCTTGCATTCGAATAGCTTCACGCTTGTATTAATTAACGCTTCCTTCCTTTAACTAATTATAAAATCATAAGGATCTTAGACAAGCCCAATTTAAGCAATGGACATGTTGATTAATTTCACAAACATTGATTAGTTTCGATTAGTATTTTATTAAAAGAAATCCAGTGCATTATCTAAAATAGTCAGTACATTTTTAGTTATGTGCAGGTTAATTAGTCTTGTTTGTCGAAATAAAAGTCAGCTTTTCTCTTATTTTGTTTTTTGATAAAACTAGGAAAATTATCTTGAGCAAAAAATTAAAAGGTGACTTTTATACATTTAAGTAATGTTTTACCAACATCTTAACTTAATTTATAGTTGATAAAACATTAGTGAAATGTAAAGTGAGGATAAAATTGCCGATACTTGGTTGTAGAATATTTCATAAATTTTAAATGTGAGATTCTTTTTGCAACCGACAATTGCTTTGTCTTACAAAGATAAATACAAACACTTATTGTAACAATTGTATAATATTGGATTATACAAGTGTTTGCTGTGATATACAGTAACCTACTGTGAATGTAACAATTCGGGTCAAATTATTTAGGCGATCTATAGACGTGTTTCGAAATGTATCTCTCATCAGTTTGCCGTTCACACTAAACAATTTGACACCTGAGAGTGAATCCTACAGTTTAAACATAAAGTATATATGAAATTGCCAAAACTGTATAATCCAATATATTTTGGGTATTAGTTTGAGAAGTAGTTGTTTCAATAAGTGTTTGAATTTGTCTTTGTAATACAGATCAATTGCAGATTGCGAAAATAATTGCACTGTTGATATTTTTACTTAAATATGTTTTACTCACTTCGACATCAAAGGTACAAACATTCATTTATTCATTCATCTACTCAATTCGTAATTTATATGAAATATTACAAGTTATCCATATTTCTTCTTGCTCGTATTTTTTGCTGGAGTATTATAAAATATCACGGTTAAAACAAACACACCATGTGCCACTTCAGTGGTTCAACACTTCGGCAGCTCTTCGGAGAGCACTTACGCGATAAGCCTCTCTTTCCACATGTATCCAGATAAAATTTCATATGTTGCCCGATATTTTACCAACTCGCCTGGTAAGGCACACCGTTATCTAAATGTCGAACTATAAAAAAATCCACTAAATATCCGAAAACGACTTTCACACGTTGATTTTAACGTAAGGAAGATAAGGTAGGTGGTGGGTGGTGGTTTTTAAAATTCCAGTCCTGTTTCAGATAAGATGAGAAAACTGTTTAGTGTTAGTAGATGATGTTTCAGATGAAGAAAAATATAGTTCGTGAAATTAAGTTATCTGTTTATAAAGTAATAGCAGAATATTGAATAAGGAATACTCGTTATTCAATCGCAGTACCTTTAGTCAGCGTTCTTACAAGGCAAAATGTCTTGGTCTAATAGCAAAGGCAAGCAAGAGAGTAAAATTGTAACAAACAAATGTTGACGTGTTCAACAGAATCTATTACTCTAATTACAATTTAGATTATATACTTCTGTGCGAATAAAATTAAGCACACTAAATATGTTATAGTTTAAAACGGACGTTATGAGTTTCCTAGTTGTATTTATTACAAGCGTTTTTTTTTTTCAAAAGATCATAGTTTTGTTTTTTTAATAATGGTGTTATTTTCAAGTTATAGTATTTTATCATTTATTAAAACTGCTGCTAGGCAATTAATACAGACCCGAATTATACAACTAGAATATTGTGAAAAATAGTTATGAGACTTGTGCTTAATTTTATTGCACAGAAGTGTACAATTCTCAGAAGAATTAACCTTTAAATTAAACTGTAACTATAAGTAATGAAAAAGGCAGTTACATAAATATTTTGTACATTCTTTCCATGCCATTCAATTTATAATATTTTTGAGATTTTTACGTCTCTATCAAAATCGATTTTTTTTTTGAATTGCACTTTTGTTCGTTTGTTAATTTTTAATCATTGGTTTTCTTTAAAATGGAGACGAATTTATTTAATGCATAACCTCATTAAATAAATTCGTCTCCATTTTAAAGAAAACCAATGATTAAAAATTAATTATAATTTTTTTCTTTCAAGCATACATATCCCAATGCATACAAATACATTTTCAGGCATTTGTTGTTTACGAAAAGCGTTAAATTTGAAGCCTACAGCGAGTATTTCTACTCTTTGATTCAAAATGAAGTAACATTTTGAGTTTAGAATAACCTAAAAATTTAGATTTGCTGTCGCGAGCGAAGCAATTATGGTGAATTAAAGAAGCTCCATAACGAACAAAAGTATTTCTCCGAACTGAGTTATTCTTTAAAGTTACAACGTTTATACAAATTAATTTTCTTTTGTAAGTTGCGAAACACGAAAAAATGTCGATATATTTTAGGTATTTTCCACTCACGCAGGCATTTTATTGATTATAAGGGATTCGGTTGCCGCGCCACACATTGCCATAGCAATAGAGATTTGTGTATCCAATAGGCGCCAAGAATTCTCATACTATACGTGAAAATATAAATTCAAAAGGCTGAAAGACTTACTGGCGGGTTCAGAGAGTTTCTAAAGGAAGTGGAGGCGGCTGAAAAAACATTTAATAGAGCACAAATTTAATTTTACGCCAAAATGTCAACGTTGTCAATAATTGACATTGCATGACAACATCCATCGCCTGTCTTGGCAACAGAGCTGGGCAGGATTCGAATCATTCAGGATTCGATTCCCGGATTCGAATCCTTTTAGAGGATTCAAAAGAGGTATTCGAATACTTTAGTGAAAACAGATTCGTGATCCGGATTCGTTACATTTTTTTAAAAGGATTCGTATTCGAATCCAGACGTAGATGATTCGAATCCTTATAAAAGGATTCGAATTCTTATAAAAGGATTCGAATCCTTATAAAAGGATTCGAATTCTTATAAAAGGATTCGAATCCTTATAAAAGGAATCGAATCCTTATAAAAGGATTCGATTCCTCATTCACGGATTCAAATCCTCCTAAATAATACGAATCATTGCTATTAAGGCTGGGATTTGAACTCGATTAATTTAAATAGTTAAATATTCTAATATGAATATTTAAATCCCTAATTATTCATATTTGAATATAAATATTTAAAATTTCCGAATAATTTAAATATTTGTGAATGCATATTTGGTTACTTAACCATGAAAAATATTCAACGTTAATAGTATATTTTTAACTCCACTTGAAATCAGTGTTTTATACGCGTGGCGCATGAAGTAAAATTTCAAGTTTAGAAAAGCCCCGTGAAAATTTGTCTCGGGTCGCTGCGCGACCCTCGACAAATTTTCTACGCGGGGCTTTTCTAAACTCGAAATTTTACTTCATGCTTAGTCTGGGAGTGGACAACACTCGTTCTTAAAAGTTTCAAATTGAAGGATCACTCTAGATTACTAAGTTTATTACCATTTTACAAAGGCTACAGCTCGAAGGACCAACCATGGTCTTCGGAGACCGAAGGACTACAGGGAATCGAAGTTTTTTTACAAGAAAACAACGAATATCTGAAGGTTTACAGCATGGATAGGAAAGAAAACATCTAATTTTGAAATAATATCGAAGTTGGGTTGGTTTTCAGTGCATTTTTAACTTCACTTTAAATCAGTGTTTTATACGCGTGGCGCATGAAGTAATATTTCGAGTTTAGAAAAGCCCCGCGAAAATTTGTCTCGGGTCGCTGCGCGACCCTCGACAAATTTTCTACGCGGGGCTTTTCTAAACTCGAAATTTTACTTCATGCTTAGTCTGGGAGTGGACAGCACTCGTTTGAATTTTAAATTTAACTCTTTTAAAAAATCGACGTATGTAATATAATAAATCATTTATTGAAATCATAGAAAAAGATGCAAAATTTTAGCTAAAATTAACTTTTAGAGTTAACTTTATAATTTGCCCGGCACTTAATGGGTGAATATTCTATTCCTAAAAAAACCGTTTTTATTTAATATTAAAGTTGCATTTAATACAATAACAAACTGTGAATAAATCGACATAAATCTGGAAATATCGAAAATCTCGACATGTAGAAAATCTTGACGGTCCACTCCCAGACTAAGCATGAAGTAAAATTTCGAGTTTAGAAAAGCCCCGCGTAGAAAATTTGTCGAGGGTCGCGTAGCGACCTGAGACAAATTTTTACGGGGCTTTTCTAAACTCGAAATTTTACTTCATGCGCCACGCGTATAAAACACTGATTTAAAGTAAAGTTAAAAACGCACTGAAAATCAACCCAATTTCGATATTTTTTCAAAATTAGATGTTTTCTTTCCAATCCATGCTGTAAACCTTCAGATATTCGTTGTTTTCTTGTAAATAAACTTCGATTTTCTGTAGTCCTTCGGTCTCCGAAGACCATGATTGGTCCTTCGAGCTGTTGCCTTTGTAAAATGATAATAAACTTAGTAATCTAGAGTGATCCTTTAATTTGAAACTTCTAAGAACGAGTGTTGTCCACTCCCAGACTAAGCATGAAGTAAAATTTCGAGTTTAGAAAAGCCCCGCGTAGAAAATTTGTCTCGGGTCGCGCAGCGACCCGAGACAAATTTTCACGGGGCTTTTCTAAACTCGAAATTTTACTTCATGCGCCACGCGTATAAAACACTGATTTCAAGTGAAGTTAAAAATATACTATTAACGTTGAATATTTTTCATGGTTAAGTAACCAAATATGCATTTACAAATATTTCAATTATTCGAAAATTTTAAATATTTAAAAATCTAAAAGAAATTAAATATTGCAAAGAAGCAAAGTGTAGCGTACAAATTACATTTTTCAGGCTTTGCTTAACTCTAAATTTAACTTCATGCCCCAGGCATATGAAACGCTAATTTAACATAAAGTTCAAAAACACTAAAAACTAAAGTAGAACATTTTAAATATTATATTTTTAATCATTTCGTATGAAAGAAATGTTGAAGCCCGGGCAACTAATATTTCCGAGGCCCTTGAAAATATAACTTCACATTTATATCTACACTTATGGCAACTTTAGAATTAATCAGTGTTTTATACGGGTGACGCATGAAGTAAAATTTCGAGTTTAGAAAAGCCTAAAAATTTGGTTTTGTCGCCCCGCTTCGCGGAGCGACCAAACCAAATTTTCAGACTTTTCTAAACTTAATTCCTAACGATCCCTAACGCCCCCGTTGGAAACCACTGTCACTGTCAAAGTCAGGACAATTAATAGCTAAATTCTATAACTTTTATGCCCGAGCTATATGTATGTGTACATTTTTGATCTTCTCATATATAAACATGCTGTGCGGATGATGTCGGTTGTAGGGTCGATTTAAAATTCATGGCAACATTTGCATCGAAAGGGATCTAGCCGTTTCAGCAAAAAGGGCCCCGAGGCGGTAGCTATGTCAATCGGGCCCATCCCGTACCCGAAACCTAATTACCCACGACCGTGTTTTGTTTCCGCGAGGTGTAATGGCTGCCGCTGCTCATGCAAATGGCTGCCTCAGCGACGCCCACGCCGATCCCTCAGAACGTGCGTCGCGGCGCCGCCGCTGCCGCCCTTCGATCTGAACGCTCACATTCTGAGCGCCCGTTCCCCGTATCGCCGCCGCATTCGATTACGCCGGCTCAAAGGTTGCGAAATTCGATTTGTGCGGATTTTCCAGATCGCTTTTTAGATACCGTTTCGTCGGGGTTAATGAATAATTCGGATATGGAAATGCGGGGTTAAATGAAAGTAAATGCGCGCACAAAGGTATGAACGGGGATGAGGGGTAGATCGCTATCGTCACGCCAAATGTGATTTTGCATGGTAAATGAGTTTTCAATTGGGCATGTTGATTATTTTGATTTTGTATCTAATGTTGATTGTAATCTGTGCATTAATATTCACTTTCGGAAAATTATGCTACCCCCTGTCTAAAGGAGTAAAAAGTCACCAATACATTTATGATTACTGAACTACTCAAAAAATAAAAAGTAATGCCGGCATTTTTACCTTTTAAAGTCCAACCTCAAGAATTATACAACTAGATTAGACGTCGATGTTTCTAAATAGCTTTTTCTGTACTTTTCATTTTCAGAACAAGAGGTAAAATGACTATAGTCTGTTTAAAAACTAGAAGGAGTAAATGCCAAAGCCCAATTTACACTATAACAAGTTACCAGAAATATTACTGCATAAGTTTGGCGGCAATTTTAAATAATTTCATAATTACTCTTTAAATAAAATCAAATATCCTTTTTGTTCTTCTTAATTGTGGTTAAGTATTTTCTTTTGCATCGTACGATATCGTCAGTTCAATTAAAATGCTTCTACGGCATCTCGCCATATATCTGTGAAAGAAAACATATTTACATTATGTTCATAATGTAATATGGAATTTATATAATAATGTGTCTCTATCAGAGTTAGGACGAATCCACGTAAAAAAGATTCGAATCACGAATCCGAATCACCTAATATGATTCGAATCACGAATACTCGAATAAAGGATTCGTAAGAGATAAATATGATTCGAATCGAAGATTCGAATCCTGTTTTTTCGAATCACGAATACAAATCCTTTAAGAATAAATTTGATTTTATTATTTTTTTGCAACCATTAATATATAATTATCGTTACCAGTTGTTTTAACAAAAATATAATTATAATTATTTATTATTACCACTAAACATCGTTGATAACAGACTAAATATCTGACTCCCTGTTACTCTGGTTAAAGATGTATTTGTGTGTTCCAAACTCTACTTCAAATCAGTGTTTTGTACGCGTGGCGCATGAAGTAAAATTTCGAGTTTAGAAAAGTCCCGTGAAAATTTGTCGAGGGTCGCGCAGCGCTGGGAGTGGAAACACTCGTTCAAATTTTCAAATTGAACTCTATTATAAAATCGACTAATGCCTGAAATTTACGCAAATAAAAAATTCACTGAATATAATTAAAACCGGAAAAGTCAGAGAAAAGTCATGGATTATTATTCAAATTGACCAAAACACTAACAAAAAAAGCCATATATTATTACATTTGTCAAAACCAGCAGGCAAATTACAAAACACGTAAAAATTTATAAAATTAACTTAAATATTGGTTTTTTTCCCACAGAAGAAAGTTATATTAAAAGGCCAGGGAAAAAATCTTTAGTCAGGGAAAAGTCGGAAAAATTTTAGATTGTGGCTACCATGTCAGTTTTACTTCAAACAATATTAAACAAAATTTTGAAAACTAGATTATTATCTTTAAAAACATTTTCAATCATTTAATGTTCTTATCAAGCATTCAGTTTGAAGTTTCGAACGAGCGTTTCCACTCCCAGACTAAGCATGAAGTAAAATTTCGAGTTTAGAAAAGCCCCGTGAAAATTTGTAAGGGTCGCGCAGCGACCCGAGACAAATTTTCTGGGCTTTTCTAAACTCGAAATTTTACGTCATGCGCCACGCGCATAAAACAGTGATTTAACGTGAAATTTAAAAACACACAAAAAATATTTTTCATGTTATTCCTCACAATTAATTCAAATTATTTTTGACGATTCAAATCCTCTTGTAAGTATTCGAATCCTTTTACAAGGATTTGAATCCTTTTATTAGGTTTCGAATCACCCACGTTTAGACTCGAAACCGAATCCTCTTAAAAAAATGTAACGAATCCGGATCACGAATTCAGTTGAACTAAAGTATTCGAATGCCTCTTTTGAATCCTCTAAAAGAATTCGAATCCAGGATTCGAATCCTGCCCAGCTCTGGTCTCTATCTTAATTAAAATTGATTTGTTTCATAAAACTATACAAGGTAGAACAACTCATATCTTCGGCATGCCTGCATGATCGTTTACTTCTTTTAAAACTTTATTTAAAGTTGGCAGTTCATTTTTATAGAAGAAACTATGCACATGTCCTTCAAGCTGATTAGGGCTACAAATCTCTCTGGATTTCTTATATTCGCTAATGGTACGATAGACAGTGGAATTTACAACTCATAATAATTAAACATTTTATTATTTGGTGCATATTCTTATGCTATTTGATATCTCACCTACTGCACCAACAATGTCTGATACAACAGTAGCCATTTTCATATGTGGATCATCTGTTATCATCTGCTTATACATATTTATTATGCACTGTTTTTCAGACAGATATAAATGACCCAAATCCAACTTCTTACGCTATTTCGGAGGTGAAGGTGATATTATCACCGAGCTTGTACTGGGTCCATAATCCATCACAACAATATAAACAAAACTAACTTTTAACTATGCTAAAGAAATACCGCACAAAAGGTTATTACGAAACAGACAAAGACTCGGTAATACTTCGAATTAAGGTTATGTCAGCTGTTGCGTCCAATAATGACGTAATTAGCATAGTGTAAAATGGGCGCGCTCTCGGTCAATCAGAGTCAATCAGAGATAAATAATAAAACACCATAACACTTATTTCCTACTCCCAACGTTACTTTACTGATGTTCTCCAATCGAACAATTTGTCTAATAGAAAAACCAACTTCTATTTTAGTTAGAATTCGAATTTTTTAATTGTTGTCTAAATGACTCGGCATTTTGACATTAAGAAAATTGACATATTGACGTAACTAGGAAACTCATCAAGTCAGCTTTAAACTATAACATATTTCGTGTACTTAATTTTATTGCACAGAAGTGTACTTGTTTTTGATTAACTTTAGAAAATAAATGACTAAGTCAAGTTTTAGAAAGAAAAAAAATTTGAGCGATTTTATTTTCCTTCCGGAAAAATGTACTTTCATAACTTTTAACTTATTTTTTCAATAACTTGATAACGGATGGAAAAAATCAGTTCTAATTTTGAAGATCCACGAAGAATACAATTTTTAAACAAAGCGTATAATTTGATTAATCATCTAAATATTCATCAATATGTGTCAATTCATCTGTAAACAATTGGCGTCAAGATTTTAACAAATTTTGGAATATTTTTCATCTCCAGTTCCAGTTGGCAACAAGTGTCTTTTAATTGCACATTTGGTGATAGTGTATAGGTGTTAATATGGATTTCGGTAAATTTCAAACGCACACATTTTAATCTCTTCGCCCTCCCGCGGCAAAGAGCCCGCCGTGTGTCGGCAATATACGAGGGATCAACATTTCCTGTTGTAATTAAGCCGTTGAAGGGGAGCCCCGCTATTATCTGATATATTGTGACAGATTTATTGTGTCTATTTGTACAGGAATTACTGCGAAAACATTTAATGAAACACTTTATCAATGCGACAAATAGTTACAATAATATTTATACAAATAACGTGATGTTATACCTACAAGAATTAATAAAATTTGGTTCATTTTGATAATTTATACTTATCACACTGTATACTTACACAATATAAATTCCTTGTATATACAAATTTGCGATAAATAATCTGTGGGAATAATAATATTTAGACATATGTTGATTACTATTTCAATCTCCATCTGATACAAATTCACACAAACAGCTTAATTAAACATAAAAAAAATTAATTAAATCAATAAAGTATGTGATATTGGTGTTTAGATTTATTTATGTAACGCCAAAATTACGTTTATGGAAAACATTCGAATAAATAAATAAAATTTGATTGATTTCAACCAACCAACCATGCTTCTTAGATTTTGAAGACTTTAGTTCCAACACGGTTGATAATAATCTTTTTTTACTTAAATCATATTTTTAATATATATTATTAATTCGACAAGGAGCTTTCTTTACAAACTCTACCCTAAAAGAAATTAAAAAGAAAACAGTTACACAGTTGTAAAATATGGGACTAAAATATTATACAAGGAATATTAAAAATCTTCTAGAAATTAAGTGAGCAAAAAAAATCGAGCAAAAAATGTGTCCGGGCAAAAAATTAATACCCTCTCACTGAATCAAAAAAACTACCCGTATCCAAATAAAAATCATAAAAACATTGTAAAACATCTCTTAACCGGTAAAACATCCAGCCATAAAAATAAAACGGCCCGTTGGGGGGAAACAGTTAAACTGAAAATTGGTATTCCTATATTTTATTTCTATTTTTATGAAAATACAATGGCCAATAAACCGTTTGAAAGGATTGTCGTAAGCCTTTTACTACCTTAAAACATGTAAAAATGAAAGGGTCCGTTTTTCCCTTTTAACTGTACACCGAAAGAAATACCGATAGCCATAAAAATTCAAAAAGCGGCGTGCTTTTGGAAAGAAAATTTTTAAATTCGCAAATCGGAGAGGGTTGCGAATTTGGGAATTGCGGGGCTGTAAACGGTAATCGGTGCAAGTTGTTTGCAAACTTAATTATGAGGGGTATTCGGCTGTTGAAGGGTTGTAAAGGGTTTATGGCGGTGGCTGTTTGCGAATTGTGGATTGATTCTGGGTAAGGTAGTCAGTTAGTCATTAAAGGGCTTTCACTTTATTGTATTTTATTTGCAAGAGTTGAATAATACGAATTGGTAGAATGATTGGTATTTGTGCAGTCTATAATCGAATAATTATTCAATATTTTTATCAAAAATTTAGGTTTACTCACCCACTAGATAAATCTAAATTTTTAGATAATATTTTTCTACTTTGATCTTAAAATAAATAAATAAAATATCATCTATAGGTTGAGCGATCAATTCAAAAAAGTGATCTAATGACTTGACTTATTAGTTCGAAAAATAATTATCGAGAAATTAACTTTTGAATGATTTAAGAAATTAATTCGATTTTTTCCTAGAAATTCATTTGTTAATATGAAAATCCTGTTCAATATATTATTGAAATGTATAAAAACTTGCTTAGGCTGTCAACTGTTGAAACTCCATATTACTTTAATAAAATCATTCCTTTACCTGATGAATCCACTGTGTGGTAAAACAATTGTAGTACAATAAATATAATTTTGAAACCTAAACAAATTAAGTGTTTTATAAAAGTGTATTATTAAAATAGATCAAGAAATTAAACCAAGTATATTTAAGTATACAGAGAGTTTAATGTAACACCGAACATATTTATAACGAGAATATTTCATTTAAGTGTACATATGCAGACGTGGTACATTTTACCACGCTCGGTTTATTAAAAGAATACAATTTAAAGCTTTAAACGAGTGTTTTCCACTCCCAGGCTAAACATGAAGTAAAATTTCGAGCTTAGAAAAGCCTGAAAATTTGGTTTGGTCGCGTAACTCGAAGCGCTACGCGGCCGAACCAAATTTTCAGGCTTTTCTAAACTTGAAATTTTACTTCATGCGCCACCGGTACAAAACACTGATTCAATGAAAAGTTCAGCGGTGTGTTTTAAACTTCGTAATGTGTCAGTTTTTTGTACCGGTGGCGCATGAAGTAAAATTTCGACTTTAGAAAAGCCTGAAAATTTGGTTTGGCCGCTCCGCGCTTCGCGCTACGCGTCCAAACCAAATTTTCAGGCTTTTCTAAACTCGAAATTTTACTTCATGCTTAGTCTGGGAGTGGAACACACTCATTTTAAGTTTCAAATTGAACTCATTTAAAAAAAAAAAACAACGATTATCTTAAGATTTACGGCATATACGCTGTAATTGGGACATGTATACTTGAAAGAAAAACTGCCTGGATGTACAAGTTGAGGTATTAATTGCAATTGATTAGCTAAAATTTGTAGTGATCATATAGGCAACCCAATTTACACATAACCTAAAAATTAAAGGTGTCAAATCATATTGTATGAAAATATTCGGTGTTATATAAAACTCTCTCTATATTCTTGTCCTTTATTTGGGCGTAGCCAGGATTTTCACTAGAGATGAGCTAAGAAATGTTTTTTAATAAAACGTTAGCAATGTAAAATAATAAATATAAAGAAATCATTTGGCGTTATGAAAATATTCATGCATTGTTTCAATTCTCGAAGTCAGCATTACAATAATTTGCTTCTCGAGATGATCTTCTCAAGTATTAACTTTTTGTTAATTAATTCATCAAATACAGAAGGTAGTTGTTATTCAGAATATTTCAGTATTTTATTCGCGTGGCTCATGAACTAAAATTTTGAGTTTAGAGAAGCCTGAAAATTTGGATTTGCCGGCGCGACTCGATATGCTTGCACGCCGGTAAATCCAAATTTTCCCTAAACTCGAAATTTTACTTTATGCTTAATGTATGAGTGGATACACTCGCTAGAAGATTTAATTTTTTTATTTGATAATAACAAGGAATGCCTAAAATCTTATAGCATATATATTGGGATATGTATTCTTAAAAGGACAATTCCCTGTATTACAATAAGTAAGTTTATTGCGATTATTACTTTAATAAAAAAAATGTTAAATGTTTAAAGCCCTTTAAAGTTAGTTTAAAAATAAAATAATATTGAAGCCTACACCATGCAATCACTATCTTCTTTTAAATTACTTGCCAATATTTTAATTTTGATTTACAGTAAATGTTGCTGTTTGGTATCTTGCTATTTGCTATTTACTATAGTAAATTCTCAAAGAGGTAAATTTTGCGAAGTTAACCATAAGGTTTTGGAACAGTAGCAATTTTTTATGAGCGGTTATAAAGTAATAAAATTCAGATTCGGGTTTAGCTTGTCGAAGGAGGAATTTTGCAAGTCGTAAAGTGAAAGGATATTCGCAAAACTTTACAACACGGCCTGCTGAAGAAGGGTTGTTAAGGGGTAGCACAAGTTTATGGTCCGGCAATGGCAAAGTTGGAAATTTTGCGAATTCCCCGAATTCCTTACGATCTTCATCAAACTACAGAGTAATTTGGAAAACAGATATTTGTAGATTAAAATAATTTAAGAAATACCTACTTTAATATATATACAGGGTGTCCCATTAGTGCGGTCTCGGAAGATATCTCAGCTCTCGTTAAAAAAATGTTTTCACGAAATTTGCTTGATTTTGAGAGCTGCATAACATAAAATTATTTTCAAATATACAGGGTGTCCCATTATTCCATAATTAATACCAACTTTGTTATTTTAAATGGAACACACTATATATTATTTTTTTATTTGATCCGCCTTTAAATAACCTGCACACAGATATATCATTATCGGCACTTTAGGTAATTCGTTACTTAAAAAAAAAAAATATTTTTTGAAAATTTTGGCAGTTTTAGTACTTTACTTAAAAATTCACTGTGTTCGTATTTTTTAAGATACCAGTCTGAAATTTTACACACATATGCAGTAAAGAATGCTCTATCCATTGACTATAACACATTTTAATATTACTTATAAAACCTAGTAAAAAACTACCCTCGAATATTTAATATTAAAAATGTACATTACTTAATTTTTTTAAATGGGACATCCTTTATTTTATCAAATCCGCAATAAAAAATGCTTTATTTCTTGTATAACATACCCTATATCTATTTTCATTAGTTTTGGAGATATTAACATTTTTCTGTCAAATATGGGAAATTAGGTCACAATCAGCATTAAATTAGTCTTTAAAGGTTGTCTAACTTTAATGGTATTTAGATATTTCAGTTTTACTTTTCTTTATTTATTTATGACATATTATAATTACATTTATAATATCAAAGTAAACAATATAAACAAATTTTGTCATTTTTTAATATATCATGAATGCAATAAAGGAGGCCATGAAAAACAATTGATAAAGTAAACAAACGTATTTATTTGACATACAGATAAATAAAGTGCTGTTAACACTATTATTAATATTATTGAATTTTTGATAACGCAATAATGAATTTTTCAAAAGAAGAATTAATAAAAATGACATACGTTTTGGGTGCAAGTGAAGAAAATTGTTTTCTTGCAAGTCGAATATATGCACAAAAGTATCCAAATGCGGAACGGCATCCTTATGCAGCAGCGTTTGTGAGATTGAAGAACCGATTTGAAAGCACAGGAAGTATCATGTACCCTCTAAAATTAAAGAGAAAGAAAAGGACAACGAAAGAAGAGAATGAACATTTGGTAATTCAGTCCATTGTTGAGAACCCTCAAATTTCTTCCCGCCAGTTAGAAAAACAACTTGATATTCCCAAATCAACAATAAACAAAATAACAAAGAGATTCAAATTTCATCCCTATCACGTTCAGTTGGTGCAGGAATTAGGTGAGAATGATTTTTTAAAAAGATTGGATTTTTGTAATTGGGCGTTACAAAAACATCAAGTTGAACCGAACTTTTTTAACAATATTTTGTTTACCGACGAAGCGATATTCCATAGAAATGGTTTCGTTAATAGACATAATTATCATTATTACGATGACCATAACCCGAACCATATTGTTTGTATAGACCATCAACATAAATGGTCTCTTAATGTTTGGGCTGGAATTATTGGGAATAGGATTATTGGTCCGTATTTCTTTAATGGAAATGTTACTGGTGATACGTTTTTAAATTTTCTTCAAAATCAGTTCGAAACCTGGTTGGATGAATTGCCGTTAAGAACGTTACAAAATGCATGGTTACAATTAGATGGCGCACCACCACACTATAGTCGACAAGTTAAACAATATTTAGACCAAACTTTTCCTAACAAATGGATTGGAAGAGGAGGACCAATTCCATGGCCAGCGAGGTCACCCGATTTAACAAAACTGGACTTATTTTTATGGGGTGTTGTGAAGGAACAAGTTTATAAAATACCTGCAACAACACAAGAGGATATGAAAAATAGAATTAGTAATGTTATGCGTGCCATTACTGTAGACAACTTAGTAAGTGTCAATCAAAGCTTCATACGGAGGCTTCAAGTGTGCCAAAACCAAAATGGAGGCCATATCGAACACTTAATATAATTATCAAATTCATTATATGCTAATCTGTTAATATTAATACGGTTTACTTGTTTCCATTGTCGTTATATTGTTTACTTTGATATTATAAATGTAATTATATTATGTCATAAATAAATGATTTGAAGTAAAACTGAAATATCTAAATACCATTAAAGTTAGACGTCCATTAGAGATTAATTAAATGCTGATTGTGGCCTAATTTCCCATATATGACAGGAAAATGTTAATATCTCAAAAACTAATAAAAATAGATATAGGGTATGTTATACAAAAAATAAAGCATTTTTCATTGCGGATCTGATAAAGTAAAGAAATATAGGGTGTCCCATTTAAGAAAATGAAATTATGTACATTTTAAATATTAAATATTAGAAGGTAGTTTTTTATTAGGTTTTATAAGTAATATTATAATATGTTATAGTCAATGGATAGAGCATTCTTTACTGCATATGTGTGTAAAATTACAGACTGATGCAGCTCTTAAAATCAAGCAAATTTGGTGAAAACATTTTTTTTTCTATCTTTAACGAGAGCTGAGATATCTTCCGAGACCGCACTAATGGGACACCCTGTATATATATATATATATATATATATATATATAATTGACAAAAACTATTAAAATTGAAGAACACACCAACAAAACATAAAAATTTCAAAATAAAATAAATAAACTATGTACCTACAAATTGCAAACTCTTAAATCACAAAAACTCTTAAAACAGCAACATTATACGAGCGTCTGTTATTTCACTCACAGTGATTAGATTTTATATGTTTATTGTTAATACAAACTGTACTGATTTCTCATAAATCTCTAAAAATCATTTTTTATTTTCAGGTTTGTCTAAAGTCGAAATGTTACTTCATGCGTCACGCGTATAAAACACTGATTTAAAGTGAAGTTCACAATACACTGCTTGAATTTGATTTCACGTTAATAAATTTTAGAAATATTTGTTTCGTCTAACCAAATTTGACGGTTTTAAAATTCAATCAATTTTCTTTGGGACAGATTTAATTTTCTTGAAATCTCTGATTTTTAATAGAAAATCTGTTGATGCTGTCGTTAGCATGTTATAAATTTCTTTACGGAATTACGGAAAACAGAGAATTAATTACGAAAACATTTCCTTCATTTAATTTTATTGTTGGATTTTATTTAACAAGAGTATAAAATTTTTATGCGATTTAAATCATATCCATCAAGTTTGAGTTTCTGTAAATATATTTCAATTTGTTTAATGTTATTTTATCTTGCATTCAAACAGAGTTTCATTCTGAGTTTTATTTATTTATTTATAGATCAAATGAAGGAGAGTATCAAACAAGAGCTCAAAGAATAAATTACCAGGAAAGACCAAGAAATACATGGAATGAATGGCAGAATTTGAAAAGATGTGGAAAGAAAGGATATAGACTAGAGGGAAACCAAACAACTAAGATAAGACATAAAAGAATGGAGAAAAATGTAGAAATAAGAAATTGTAGGGCTTATTGTAATAATATGTTAGGAAAAAATATTCAACAGCAAATGGCATGAAAAGTATTATATTTTTCGAACGCGTTCGCAAAGAAAAAGATAGAACACTTTCGCATGTATCCGTCTCTCTCACTCTTATTGCTGATTGATACGAGATCGGGAGAATTGAATTAAGTATTTAAATTTGGCTAGTGTATGGAACCCCTTGAGAAATAGTTTGCTGACAAAATGACTACAATGATAATTTAGATATAACATTGTTTATGTGAAATGCATTAAAAATCAACGATTTGCAAATTCTGAAAAATAAATAAATTGATTGTGAGTTACGTGAAGATCAAATTAATTTGACTAATAAAGCACTAATAACCTTTCTTCACACTTTTATTTGAATTACCAAATGTACATTTCGGACACCAAGTGACCATTATCAATGGATTAAGTGTTAATCCATTGATAATGGTCACTTTGTGTCCGAAATGTACATTTGGTAATTCAAATAAAAGTGTGAAGAAAGGTTATTAGTGCTTTATTCGTCAAATTACAAATTCTGAATCAACAAAAATTTCAAAATGGTCCAATAAAACGTCTTTGTAGTCAATTACATTTGATGTAATTTTAAAGATTTAAAATTTTGCGCGATGTATACAAATTTGACAGTTCTTTCTTGTTTAACTTGTTTCTTTCAACACGCAAAAAATAATACATCCTGAAAGAACGTTCAATGGATGCAGAAGGAGTTAGAAATTCTAAAATTGCCAAAACAATTTACAAATTTATTCAAAATCTGAAGCAACAAAAATTTTGGAATAGTCCAATAAAACTTCTTTGTCGCCAAATACATTTGATTTAAATTTTAAGATTTAGATTTTTGGGAGATGTATACGAATTTGCCAGCTCTTTCTTAGGTTAACTTGTTTTTTTAGCACTATACAAAAAATAATACATTCTTAAAGAACGTTCAATGGCCGCCGAAGAAGCTGGAAATCCTAAAATACTCTTTAAAGGCAGATTTCACCATGTATTCCATCCGTGATTTCATAAGACTGCAATATGAACTTAATCTCATATGCACACCGACTTTAATTATGCACTAATCATTGATTAACTTTACAATTAAGCCTATAGTCTAGAATATAAGAATGTTATAAATTTGTAAGAGTTTTTTAACATACCACTTTCATCAACAAACGATTGTGTGAACAATTTGTAAACACAATTGTTGTGTTTTTAGGAAGTTTTAATCACTGATCAAGTTAATCAACTTGGGTGCAAACGAGCATTATTCTTCCGAAATCCCATTTTAATAAAAAAAATAGATTAATCCTTCAAGTATTATGTTTTTATTTTCAATAAATATATCGCTCTATTAACAAGTTCATCCAAAAACTTGAAGCCTTCACTGCATTCGTTACTTTCTAGAGATGAAATCCAAATTTTCTGGCTTTTCTAAACTCGAAATTTTACTTCATGCTTAACCCGGGAGTGGAATCATTCGTTTAAAGTAAATTTTAATGAAATACTTTAGCGAAAGAAACACATTTTCACAAACACAAAAAATATGACACAACCTCTCCAAATTTAAGTAGAATGAGGTTGATACACATGAAAATCCTATGTTGCCACGGAGTAACCGTCATCAATAGTTCAAAACTAACTAATAACATGTAGATTTTATTCTTATAATACGAAATGTTAGTATTGTGTTTGTACTGGTCTAGTAGTAGTTTTCATTTCTTAATAATTTCTGTTTTTTTTTAATAAAATTTGATGTTACGTTGTTTTATGTTTTGAGAAACTACAAATTTTCTTTACTTTAAAAAGCATACAGAGAGTTTTATGTAACACCGAACATTTTCATAAAGAGGATTTTTTAAGTATACATAAGCATACGTTGTGCATTTGCCGACGCTCGGTTTATTAATAGATTTGACGCTTTAAACGAGTGTTTTCCTCTCCCAGGCTAAGCATGAAGTAAAATTTCGAGTTTAGAAAAGCCTGAAAATTTGGTTTGGTCGCGTAGCGCGAAGCGCGGAGCGGTCAAACCAAATTTTCAGGCTTTTCTAAACTCGAAATTTTACTTCATGCGCCACCGGTACAAAACACTTATTCAATGAAAAGTTCAGCGGTGTGTTTTTAACTTTGTAATGTGTCACTGTTTTGTACCGGTGGCGCATGAAGTAAAATTTCGAGTTTAGAAAAGCCTGAAAATTTGGTTTGGCCGCTCCGCGCTTCGCGCTACGCGACCAAACCAAATTTTCAGGCTTTTCTAAACTCGAAATTTTACTTCATGCTTAGTCTGGGAGTGGAACACACTCATTTCAAGTTTCAAATTGAACTTTGTTAAAAAAACAACGAGTATCTGCAGATTTACGGCATATACACTGTAATTGTTACATGTAGACTTGATAGAAAAACTCCCTATATGTATTTTGCTATTATTTATTGTAGTTTCAACAATAAAATGAAACATTGTATATAGACTTGAAAGAAAAACTATATAGACTTGAAAGAAAAACTCCCTGTATGTATTTTGCTATAATTTATTGTAGTTTCAACAATAAAATAAAACATTGTATATAGACTAGGACTACTGAACAAAAACAAAAATTAGCCAACACACAAATTTACTACCGTCTAAATTATTTCTTGAACAACTCCATCGTTTTCTAAAACGAGAAGCATAAATACATAAAATCCAAACTCTACACTTTTCCATAATATTCAATCAGCGTGGGTTATTTATGGTGGTGCTCAAGATGGTCGTCCAGTTAATTTCCTGTCTTGAGAAAACACACAAACAAGCAAACGGTTATTAATACCAATTGATTTACTGTGAGTGAGCGGCGTAAAATTATTACCAATAAAAATAAACATATATTTTATTTGGTCGCCACAAGAGGGAGGGCACCAGTTTATTTTTATTTCTCTTTTATTATACCGTACGCACACACAACACATGACCCCTGATCCAAGATTAATAAACAACATAAAAGTGTCAAGTGTTCCTCTACTAGTCATTCAGAAAGAAACATTGTTTACTTTCAGAAAATTTGATTGAATCGCATTTTGTCAATGGGGATTTACAAAATGTCATACGAACTTATAGTTGATCATTTCTAAAATTTTATGTCGTTTGAATTAGATAGTAAAAAAATCTGACTCTAAACTTTAAGTATTTAAAAATGTAAACTCTACATTACTTAGATCCCTCCAAATACCAAGAAGTCGTAAATGTTTGTCGCGTTACGTGAAAACAATTGACATTTCATGTATGTATTTATACATTAGTGCTTTTTACGATGGGTGCCCACTGAGCAAACACGTTGAAATAATGTTTAATCAACATTCTAACAACGCTATATGTTGTTATAGCGTTGATATAACGTTGTTTGTTTGCTTTTTGTTCAGCAGGGGGGATCTGACTTAGTATTTAGTTTAATAAATTTATTTTTCTCTTCTGCAAAAACAAGTACAATAATTGGTTCTATTTTTCCCCCAGATGTAAATAAAATAAAAATAATAACAAAACAAATCGCTAACAGAAATAGTGCCATTTATTTAATCCTCCTTTTTTCCCAGACCCGGATTGATCCCCTAAATCTTTCTTATCTACGCCACTGTTATACATATTATTAATCGATTTTTATTAATAATTGTAATTGACTTAATAATTTTCTCTCTACTGATTTTATCAAAATAAAGGAGTGGAAACACTCGTTTGAACCTTCGAAAAGTTTTTTGATAAAAACAATACAGAGAATAATACTTTTGGCTTCATGTCGGGATATCCAATAATTGAAACTATTTCAGATAAAATGACAACGAGACAATCGATTTTAGTTATCAAAGTGTAGAAAGACAAGAAAATGAAGAAGAAAAGAAAACTAGTGAGCATTATTTTTTGTTTCATTGTTTGCCCACCGAGCAAAAAACAAACAAATAACATAATATATAAAATTACGAAAAAACTATTCGTGAAAATGCAAACAATGTCTTAATTAATAAGACAACTTAAGACGATAAATATCCATTGAAACAACTACTTCCCGTGCAAATACACCTCCGGATATTGAATTATACAATGAAATATTTAAAATCTTATTTAATTTGATTTGTTACAACGCTTTATTAAAGTATATGTAACGTTTAGGTCAAATTCTCTTCAAACCTACTAACAATACAAATTTAAAATGAAAGGAGAGATATAGAGAATTTGTATTGTTAGTTGGTTTTTAAGAGAATTTGACCTAAACGTTACATATACTTTAATAAAGCGTTGTAACAAATCAAATTAAATAAGATTTTAAATATTTCATTGTATAATTCAATATCCGGAAGTGTATTTGCACGGGAAGTAGTTGTTTCAATGAATATTTATCGTCTTAAGTTGTCTTATTAATTAAGACATTGTTTGCATTTTCACGAATAGTTTTTTCGTAATTTTATATATTATGTTTAAAGTGTGCAAACTATAAGAAGCGTCAGCTTATTTTCCCGAATTCAAATAGTTTTGAATTTGAATTTATCTTGTTTAAACAAATAACATTTTATCAACATTTTCATAACCTTAAACGTTGTTTTAAAGTTGAATTAAATGTATAAATGAAATTGCCAATTCTTGGTTGCAGAATACTTCAAACATTAAAAGTGCGATTCTTTTCGCAATCTACAACAAGTTAGTCTTACAGAGACTATATTAAACACTCATTGAAACAACAACTTCCCGGGCTAATACCCCGACGGACATTGAATTATACAACAAGTGTTGTATGTAACAGCAAACACTTGTTGTATAATTCAATGTCCGTCGGGGTTTTAGCCCGGGAAGTAGTTGTTTCAATGAGTGTTTGATATAGTCTCTGTAAGACTAACTTGTTGTAGATTGCGAAAAGAATCGCACTTTTAATGTTTGAAGTATTCTGCAACCAAGAATTGGCAATTTCATTTATACTTATGCTTGAACGGTAACGTGACCGCCAGTCTAAGGTGTCAAATTACTTAGAGGGAATGGCAAAGCTATACTGATGAGAGATAAATTTCGAAACGCGTCTATAGATGGCCTGAATAATTTGACCCAAATTGTTACATTTGCAGTAGGTTACTGTATGTAACAGCAAACACTTGTTGTATAATTCAATGTCCGTCGGGGTATTAGCCCGGGAAGTAGTTGTTTCAATGAGTGTTTGATATAGTCTCTGTAAGACTAACTTGTTGTAGATTGCGAAAAGAATCGCACTTTTAATGTTTGAATTAAATGTGTTTGCTCTCAGGGTGTGTTTTGTTTATTTTAGGGCCAGTTGCACCAAACAAGTTTAACTGTGAACTTCAGTTCAAAGTGACATTAGAACAATAGGAACTGTCATCTTGAACTCTAGTTTAGCTTGAACTCAGGTTCAACGTTTTTGGTACCTTAAACGATTAATATCTTGATACATACCCACTAAGCAAATACATTTTAGTAATGTTTTATCAACATCAAAACAACATTTAATGTTGTATTAATGTTGATAAAACGTTATTTGATTGTTTTTTGCTCAATGGGCAGAAGTGACAATATGTGATGGTGGTTCGTCATTAAAAATGTTTAGTTTAGTGGCTAGACAATGAAGTCACCCAGTCACCCTGTATATATTGTAATTAAAAAAATAAACATGCTTGTCATAATTTATATAGAAAACTTGAAAATGAAGAGCGTTTGTATGATTTTAAAACATTATCAGTGACACCAAGCGTTTAAACTCTGAACTGCTATGTGGGTGCATAACAAGTTGCCTATAATACTCGCATTGCATTCTAAATAAACAAGGGATTTTTTCATAGGAATGATATTATTTATAAAGTAAGGGCAATGTTAGACAGTTAGTGTGATATTAATAAAAATAATAATTAGAGATCATAAAGTTTTACAATCTGTTTTCATGCACTATTAAATGGCAATATATAGTCAATAGCAAATTATTAGGGATTTATTTGATTTATTTACTCAAGAAAATGAAGAAAAAAAATATTGAAAAATAAAATAAGATATTCAGCAGTTTGTGGTTTAAATACATAATGCTAGACATTACCTCTTCCTAGCCTTGATAATGATTTATAGAAATCACATTTAAAGAATAGTTTTGTATCAAAATATAAACATTTTCTTTGCTTATATCTTTGGAAACACTTACGTAAGGCGTTGAAATTTGTAACATAATGAGTATATGAAGATACTTTTATGTCTTTAAAATGTCATGACGTTATATTTTTGTCATAGCGACACAATTAGATATTTTGTTATCGTTTAATGATGCCTGTCAAGTGGGCTAAACAAAGTATTTTTTCGTTTTTTTAACATTTATTCAAATAAAAAAGTTACGAATTTTATTTATTCGCATTGGAATATACTTATCAATATATTGCTTTTAAAAAATAGAAGCCATCAAAGCACCTCCTTGAAACTTTACACTTTTGTAGAGAATTTATCAAGGAAAATTTTAAAGTACGGTTTTCATGTTTAAATAATATAATTGTTTATAACAATTATAATTTGTTACGTATTTTTACAAAAAAAATCGTATTTTTACGAAAAATGTAACGTTAAAAATTGGTAAATATGAAACACATTTGAAGCGAATGTTGTAAAGATTTAGAAGATGCATATTTTTGCATTTTCACTTTTTGTTGTGTGTCGATTTTTTTCGTTTTTAAGTTATTTAAAAAAGTACAATGATTGACACATCACTATTTCGAGATTCATATTTCAAAATTGCATACGCTAAGTTTAGTAAAAAAGAAAAACAAATAATGCACACGAATTTGTGTTTATTCTAAATTTGAATAAAAATATAACATCGACTTGTAAATAAAACACTTGTTATTTATAACATCGGCTTCATTTGCTGTATGTCATAAATTTTACAACGAAGGAAACTAAAATAAGTTTCTGATTGTTCGTCATACGAGGGTTTCCACTCCTAGATTAAGCATGAAGTAAAATTTCGAGTTTAGAAAAGCCTGAAAATTTGGATTGGCCGGGGCGCGCGAGCGAAGCGAGTCGCGCCCCAGCAAATCCAAACTTTCAGGCTTTTCTAAACTCGAAATTTTACTTCATGCGCCACACGTGTAAAACACTAATTATAAGTGGAATCTGCAACCAATTGTTTAGAGTAAAATACATTTTGTATGTCAAGTGTTCAAATGATGGGGAAAGTGCTATGATGGACACATCACCAATTCGGCAAACAAAAATTATTTGCCTTTTTGTCCACACCCCCCTTGCTACGCCTGTGCCCAAAAGTGCATTTTAATCGAGAAGAATTGTGTTCAGCTGCGTTTATGTTTTTTTCCGTTGCTTTCGATTACCCAAGACACTTTATCCACACGCACTCGACCTCGTGCAATTACAACACAGAAGCCAAAGTAGTGTTATTGTTCTTATACTAGAGTTGGGTTTTTAGCTGAAGAACATAAAAAAATTATAGATAATACCATTCAATTCAGCAATAATATCAAGAATACAAATCCAACACTAAAAAAGACTGTTATTCCTTACTTCACTTTTTATTTATATCGTTAGATGTACATTTCGAGACACAATGTGCTCATTATCAATAACAAACTGAATTCTTACAACTATTTGCGCGGTATATACAGAGTGTTTTATGGAACACCGAACATTTTCATAACGAGAATTTTTCTTGGAAGTATCCATATGCATGCGTTGCACTTTTTCCGATGCTCGGTTTGTTGAAATATTCCAATTTGAAGCTTTAAGCGAGTGTTTTCCACTCCCAGGCTAAGCATGAAGTAAAATTTCGAGTTTAGAAAAGCCTGAACATTTGGTTTGGTCGCATAGCGCAAAGCGCGGAGCGGGCAAACCAAATTTTCAGGCTTTTCTAAGCTCGAAATTTTACTTCATGCGCCACCGGCACAAAACACTGATTCAATGTAAAGTTTAGCGGTGTGTTTTAAACTTCGTAATGTGTCAGTGTTTTGTACCAATGGCGCATGAAGTAAAATTTCGAGTTTAGAAAAGCCTGAAAATTTGGTTTGGCTGCTCCGCGCTTCGCGCTACGCGACCAAACCAAATATTCAGGCTTTTCTAAACTCGAAATTTTACTTCATGCTTAGCCTAGCAGTGGAAAACACTTGCTTAAAGCTTAAAATTAAATTTGTTTAATAAACCAAGCATCGAAAAATGTGCAACGTATGCATATGGATACTTCAAAGGAAAATTCGCGTTATGAAAATGTTCGGTGTTACATAAAAGTCTGTGTATATCTAAAACGATTTAAGAAAAACCAATAAGTAATTAAGCTAGGTGTTAGGGGAGTTAAGGGTTCGGCATAGTTGTTGGTGAGATTACAATCTCTGTGGGGTTCTTTTTGGGTAATAAATCTAAAAATTGTGTGTGTTTATAAACCGCTACAATCTGTACAAAAAATATGTTTATATCATCTTGCCGATTTTGATGCTTTAAATCACTTTTATAATATTATGTTTGGTTGTTCTGAGTGGAAATCTTTAGTAATCGATGCTGGCATTAATATGTTAGTTGACTATTTCTATAATATTGTTAATAACGGTACAACTAATTTCATTCCTCAGAAATTATTTAAGGATAGCGATAGCTACTATCCTAAATGGATGACGCAAGATCTTAAGCTTCTCATAAGAAGAAATAAATCTGCTCATATCAAATACAAACAAACAGGCAATCGTGATGACTATTTATTGTTTAATTCGTTACGAAGTCAATGCAAGAAATTAGCAAATGTATTACATTCAAATTTTTTATCAGAGGTCGAAACTAAAGTCAATGCAAACTCTAATTACTTCTGGAAGTATGTCAAAGATTTAAAGAGCAACGATGGTATTCCTAATGTCATGGAATTTGATTCAAGAACGGGCTCAGACGGTAATCAGATTGCTGATATGTTTGCCGAGTACTTCGCTACTGTTTATACCAATGACGCTAGTCCATATACTAACGCTTCGGTACAGAATAACTTCTCGGTCAATAATTATAAGTTCGTAATTTCCAAGGAGGGTGTTTTTAATGAAATAATGTCTCTAAACCCAAGTAAAAACTCAGGCCCTGATGGCATCTCTCCCTATCTTTTAGTTAACTGTATTTATTCATTATGCGGTCCTATATCCGATATATTTTCTATGTCTTTGGCACAAGGTGAATTCCCATCAATCTGGAAACTAGGCTATATCAATCCTATCTTTAAATCTGGGGAACGGAAGCTTATATCAAATTATAGGGGCGTTTGTCTTCAATCTTGCATACCGAAAATACTTGACAAAATAGTTGGGACACAAATGCATTGGGTTGTTAAAATGTTTTTGTCAGAGAATCAGCATGGTTTTGTACCGGGTCGGTCAACAAATACAAATCTTTTATGTTTTAATCAATATTTGTTGAAGGCTTTCGAAAATAATAGTCAAGTTGATTGCATATACCTAGATTTTTCGAAGGCCTTCGACAGAGTCGATCATAATATTCTATTACATAAAATAAGATCATTAGGTTTTAATGATATGGCCGTTCGTTGGCTATCTGACTTTTTAAGTAACAGGTTTCAAATGGTAAAAATACACAATTACATTTCTAAACCAATTTCTGTAACATCAGGGGTTCCGCAAGGAACTCACTCTGGGCCAATATTATTTTTACTATTTGTAAACGACATTGAAGACATTATTACTAACAGCAAGGTTTTATTATATGCTGACGACATCAAAATATATCGGATCGACAAATGGTTTGAAGATTGTAAAAGCCTGCAGGATGACTTAAATAAGATTAATGACTGGTGCTACTCCAATAAATTACACCTTAATGTGAAAAAATGCATTCTTATTTCATATTGTAGAAAACGCTCCAGTCTCAATTACGTATACAGCATTGATGGAAATGATTTAGCTAAATTAGCAGAGCTGAAAGATTTAGGAGTGACATTCGATAATAGACTTGCATTCAACTCACATATCAGTAACGTTTGCTCCAAAGCTTTAAAAATGTGGGGTTTTGTCTGGAGGGTGTGTACATATTTGGGTCCATCGTGTTTAAAACGATTATATTGTGCATTGGTTCGCTCCAACGTTGAATATGCTTCGGTAATATGGTCTCCATATCAATCAACACATATTAATAGATTGGAACAAATACAACATAAGTTTTTACGTAGCATGGAGTTCAAATTGGGTAGATGTCATAGGCAAGGTTGTTACGAGGAAATAATGACCGATTTGAACATTAGACCTCTAGCTGATCGTCCCTTAACAGCGGATTTATGCATGATCTACAAAATAGTAAACAATTTAATTGATTGTCCTAATATTTTGGAGCAACTTCATTTTTATACTCCATCCAACTGCCGAAATCTGAGGAATACGCCCATTTTCCGCTTGCAGACATTCACTACAAACTACTCCCGCTACAATCCACTGGCCAGAATAATGAGGACAGCAAATAGCTTGGCCGATAGGGAGTGGTTCGATTTATTTAACTCAAATTTTGATAGTTTTAAGTGTAAACTGAAGAGGATGCTTTAGATTTGTGATTTTTATTGTTATTATTTTGTGAATAGTTTTAATTTTTTGAATGGCTCGAATTAATAATATTAATAGTATTATTTAATGTAATGTAATTTTGATTGTTGTTTGAATTATTAGTGCTCTATTTTTGTTAAAAGGGGTTTTCCCGTATAAATAAATACATAAATAAAAAAATAAAAATGGATTATCTAAGGGACTAAGATCAAAATTTAGCAAAACATTTTTATTTTTGTACATTTCAACTGATTCAAGCATATTTAATCTACGATGACTAGACTGCTTAAAGAGTTTAATATTGTTAACCGAAAATGTGTGTTCTGTTTCTAATGAAAGGTGTGCGACCGCTGATTTGTTCGGGTTTTGAATTTTAAAGTAAATTAGTGTTCTTTAAATCTTTTTAATATACTGCGTTGTGTTTGACCTACGTATATTTTATTGCAATTGTTGCAATTTATTGAATAAATTCCGGATTGTTCTAGATGGTTTATTTTTGCAAAAGTGTTGCCAAGTAAGCTTTTTAATTTTGTATTGACATACATTTTTGTCGCAGAATCTATACAAAAATTAGAAACAATTAGTGATATATTTAATTAATTTTGTCCCGCTTGACGTGGAATGGATCAAATCTCTGATTATACAGATTAGTTATTAAAGTGCATTTAATCACTAATCTGAATAATATGCATTCGATAGTAGTTATTTTTTTTCATCACTTTTATTTTAAATATTCTAGATGAACAATTTAATAAAAATGTAGGTACACCTAGAATTTCTAAAATTAAAGTAAAGAAAGAGAAAATAACTATTATTGAATTTATAACTAGGCAACCCTTCACGTAACTCCAAAAGGAATATCTAAATAATATGATAAACATTCCATTTCATATTTTAAAATTATTACACCAAATTAAGAGGAGACACTAAATATTAGCTAATTATTATGTGAACTGCGTAATCCTTCTGCCTTTTTTTTAATAATAATAATAATAAAATAAAAATTCATTTTACGGTAATCACCTTTTACATAAATTACTAAAATAATATTTCTTATGTTAAAACAGATATAAATAAACAAAACAAGATAAATTCAAATTCAAAACTATTTGAATTCGAGAAAATAAGCTTACGCTTCTTATAGTTTGCACACTTTAAACATAATATTTAAGATATTTAAAATCTTATTTAATTTGATTTGTTACAAATCTTTGAAGAGAATTTGACCTAAACGTTACATATACTTTAATAGAGCGTTGTAACAAATCAAATTAAATAAGATTTTAAATATTTCATTTTAAAATTCAATATCCGGAGGTGTATTTGCACGGGAAGTAGTTGTTTCAATGGATATTTATCGTCTTAAATTGTCTTATTAATTAAGACACTGTTTGCATTTTCACGACTAGTTTTTTCGTAATTTTATATATTAAATAAACAAAAGTCCGCAAGTAAAAATAGACAATTAAAAATGTAAGTCAACTAAATCAAGCGTTTGCGATATCAAGTGAATCAACTTTAAATTTCTTTTAAACACGTTAAATGTTGTCCCGAACAATGCAAAATGTTGCGAGCTACACAAATAATTGGCTAATCTGACCATGCGACACAATGAATTATTCCTACCGTAATTCGTCTTGTGAAATGTTTCGCGAAAGATTGCTGCAGCTCTTGTTTTTGATGATATATTAAAATTTAGACTTGACAGAAGTTCGCAACAATCAAATAAGTTGTTAACTATTTTAAACAGTGCACAAAGATCTGCATGGATACGTCTATCTCTCAGGGGTATCATTGTAAGTGTGGATAGCATACTACTTCGACTATAGTCTCGTCATGAGCGATGTTTATTAAGTAATTTAAGTAGATGGTCTGTACTATTATCAGTAAATTAACAATTTCTGACCTATGGGGATATTTTTTTTAAATCGGGAATTACGAGGTTTCGGAAGTAGTTGATCGAGTTGTTTCAATGGGTGTTTGAATTCGTCTTGGTATCGAACTTTTAATATTTTTGAAATATTCTACAACCAAGTATTGACATCTCATTATACATATTATATTTCATATTTGGTATTACATTTTATTTCAGTGTTCTAAACCGGTTGTTTTAAATTGTGTTACAAATGAAAGTAATTATAGTCATGTTTCATATAACTTAATTGTCAATTATTGTGGCAACCTTTTTTCAGTATGCATTTTCATTAATTGTAGTTTATTAGATGAATTATATGATAAACACATAACACGCACAATACAACCTCCAATTAGAATGACTAGTTTTACATTCGTTTTTCCATAAATATAAAAAGTTTTTATTTATATCAAATATGTAGATATTAACATTTCGAAATGTTATAATCTAATTTCGATCAGAATATTTTCAAAGGCATAAATCATAAATAAAACTAAGAGTTTCCTAATCATGCGCACCACTATTACTAAGATATGCTCGATATAATATATAGTCAGTTTTTCCCTGTATATGCTGTAATTGCATGTCCCAATTACAGCATATACAGGGAATTGTTCTTTTAGGTAAATATATGCATAAGCTGTAAATTTTCCGACATCCGTTGTTTTTTACAAGAGTTCAATTTGAAGCTTTAAACGAGTGTTTTCCACTCCCAGACTAAGCATGAAGTAAAATTTCGAGTTTAGAAAAGCCCCGTGAAAATTTGTCGAGGGTCGCGCAGCGACTCGAGACAAATTATCTGGGCTTTTCTAAACTCGAAATTTTACTTCATGCGCCACGCGTACAAAACACTGATTTCAAGTGATGTTCAAATATACATAAAATTCACAATATTTCGGTGTATTATACGCGTGGCGCATGACGGTAAATTTCGAATTTTCAGGCTCTTCCAAACTAGAAATTGTACTTCATGCTTAGTCTGGAAGTGGAAAACACTTTGCTTCGCTACGCGACCAAACCAAATTTTCAGGCTATTCCAAACTCGAAATTTTACTTCATGCTTAATCTGGGAGTGGAAAACACTCGTTTAACGCTTCAAATTGAACTCTAAAAAAAAACAACGAATATCTAAAGAAAATAAGCTAAATTTGCAATACCTATACTTTAAAGAAAACTACCTGTATATGTATATACATGTATATATACAGGGTATACAAAAAGTAATGTAACGGCTTGATATCTCGCTTTGTGATGAGTTTAGAAAAAAAAAAATGCAAATAAAACTTGTAGCTACTAATTCAGGCTACTAATAAATAATAATTGTTAATATACATGGTGATTCATTTTCAAGATACGAAACAAACTTGCTTTTTTAAAAATAGAATGCTCAATATATTTCATTGGTATTCGAGAACTTATTAAAATTGAAACATATTCATCAACCCGACAGTGGCATACTGTCTGTATAATACACTGGGATAGAGTCAAACTGAAAGGAGGGAGGCAAAAACAGTTAAATATTTTGATATTAACGTTATATCATATGTTTAAGAAAAAAACCTCTAGAGTGCCATGAATTTATCTTTTTTTAAATTTAGGTTGTCTACACACTTCAGGAATTGACATATAAAACGTCAGACATAAGAATTATAACGTATATTTGCAGAGTTGCCAATCTATAATATTTTCCATGGCACTCTAGAGATTTTTTTTATTGGAACATATGATAGCTGTTATGAAAAAGTATGTTTTAATTAATATGTAACTTTTGAACGGATAAACTTAAAATCATGCAGTTTTCACTGGTAACCTTCTATCTAATCATGTTATCGAATACCAATAAAATATATAGGGTGTTTTATTAAAAAAAAACTAAAGTTTGTTATGCATTATGAAAATGAATATCTTTGTGTATTTAAAAATATTGTCATTTAGTAGATTAAATTAGTAGCTATACATTTTATTTTAAACATTTTTTTCTAAACTTGTCACAAACCGAGATATCAACCCGTTGCATTACTTTTTGGACACTCCGTATATAAAAAGTTTTGCTTTTGTTGACACATTACAGAAGAAAATTACATTGGAAGGCTATTATTGTACATTATCTTAGGATGGTAACTTTTACAGGAAACTCTAATTACAAAAACAAAAACCAAATGAATATTCTATACTGACAATGAAATCCTCTTCATCACATAAAGGCGTATTGCTGCTTTCAAACTTATTATTATTATATTCAATGTATATGAAATTAAAGTCTAAAGGTTAAAATAGAAGGAATATAAGTGTAAAATGGTACTTTTACACATTGTGAAGTAGGTCGTACGTGAATTTGTCAGTCGCTCCTACCAATGTTAATCTAAACCAGTTTCATAAAAGTTTTTATAGAAGAAGAAACAACACAACAACTATAAGAACAAGGCAAATTAATGAGCTATTAATCAACATAATCTGACATTTATGTCAGGTATAACAAAACGTAAAAAAAGCTGCGAGTTCACTTTTTCATTCCATTTCCTTCTATCAAAAAAGCAAAGCCGTCTCAATCGGGTTTTTAAATGAACACCTGATATTTTATAACAGAAGATCTGACAAAAACAACTTAGGTAGATTTTGATAATGAACAAACCATTTGGACGATTTTGACAAACAATTATTGCCCAAATGATTTAAGCATCGAAAAAGTACTTTCGGAAATATTATAAACTTTTTGAAATACTAAACTTGAGTGGACATTTTAGAAACCAGAGAGATTGTGAAGACAGTGAACATTTCCCGAAACAACTTTTTAAATAAAAGTACTCAACACTGTTCACATTTTATTGTCACCCCAGTAGGCTTGATTTTTTATTTCTCCTTATATTGACATGTTGTATTTTTGAAAATAATTATTTAAGTATGTTGGTAACCTATAATTTCAATAAAACGTTGACAAACATCAAAGTCTGTAAAATACGTATTATATTTCTTCATTGATGCTCAAGAGGCCATTGGAATTCTAAATATATGAATAGAAATAAGTATTATTTAAAAAATATTTTGATTAAAATCATTTGTATTAACAACCAGCTAAACATAACATACAGAGAGTTTTATGTAACACCGAACATTTCCATAACGAGAATTTTTTAAGTATACATAAGCATACGTTGTGCATGCTCCGGCGCTCGGTTTATTAAAAGATTTGAAACTTTAAACGAGTGTTATCCACTCCCAGGCTAAGTATGAAGTAAAATTTCGAGTTTAGAAAAGCCTGAAAATTTGGTTTGGTCGCGTAGCGCGAAGCGCGGAGCGGCCAAACCAAATTTTCAGGCTTTTCTAAACTCGAAATTTTACTTCATGCGCTACCGGTACAAAACACTGATGCAATGTAAAGTTTAGCGGTGTGTTTTTAACTTTGTAGTATGTCAGTGTTTTGTACCGGTGGCGCATGAAGTAAAATTTCGAATTTAGAAAAGCTTGAAAATTTGGTTTGGACGCGTACTTCATGCTTAGTCTGGGAGTGGAACACACTCATTTCAAGTTTCAAATTGAACTCTGTTAAAAAACAACGAGTATCTTAAGATTTACGGCATATACGCTGTAATTGGGACATATATACTTGAAAGAAAAACTCCCTGTATGTACATGTTCAGGCATTAATTGCGATTGATTGGCTACAATTTTTAATGGTCATATAGGCAACTCAATTTACACACAACTTCAAAATTAAAGGTGTCAAATTGTATTGGATGCAAATGTTCGGTGTTACATAAAACTCTCTGTATGTTTATGTAATGTTTAGTCGATTCTTAATAGCAACTATTTGACAAACAAATTCTAATCGCATGCTTAGAATATTAGTGGCCTCATCAAGCTTACTGAATAATCATTCAATTTAGTTTTTATTTTTATTTTTCGCCCCTACATTTCGCCCCCCACATTTTACCCCTACATATTTTACCCCCACATTTTTCACCACTACACATTTCGAAAAAGATTAAGATAAAAAATAAACCTATTTTCTATTTTAATTTTTTTTCGAACTGTGTAGGGGTGAAAAATGTGGGGGTGAAATATGTAGGGGTAAAATGTGGGGGGCGAAATGTAGGGGCGAATTTTCCACGAATCGTAATTTAAAAATAACGTAGTAAAAAAGCAATCATGCAGATTAATAAACATTTGGTTAATCGATTATTGGTCTCAAAATGTAATTAATTTTTAAGTGTTTGTCAACTTTTTTTTTACATCATAAGAGGATTCATTTCTGCGATTTATTCTTAATGCAAAATTGTAATTTAAAACTTAATAAATCATTTGAATTAAATGGTTATTCAATGGATCTTGATTTAGAATGTGCATTTTTTAAGAAATAAGTAATGTGTTAATATTTTGTTGTTTAATTGATTTGATTTCTTTCCACATAATTTCGTGTGTTTTGTAACTGCGAAATTCCAAAATGGGATTATATGGAAAGCTATTAATTAATAAAATACTAAACAGGAAATTTTTCTTTTTGATAAACATACGCTGTAAATGTTCCGACATTCGATGTTTTTTTTTAAAAGAGTTCAATTTGAAGCGTTAAACGAGTGTTTTCCACTCCCAGATTAAGCATGAAGTAAAATTTCGAGTTTGGAAGAGCCTGAAAATTTGGTTTGGTCGCGTAGCGAAGCGAAGCGACCAAACCAAATTTTCATGCTTTTCTAAACTCGAAATTTTACTTTATGCACCAAGCGTTTAAAACATTGGTTTCAAGAGAAGGTCAAAACATTCTGCTTTAGTAGCATATTGTGAACTTCACAATGTTTCAGTGTTTTACATGCGTGGCGCATGAAGTAAAATTTCGAGTTTAGTGAAGCCTAAAAATTTGGATTTGCCGTCACTCGCTTTGCTTATGCCGGCAAATCCAAATTTTCAGATTTTTCTAAACTCGAAATTTTACTTCATTCTTAATCTGGGAGTCGAAAACAATCGTTTAAACCTCAAATTGAACTCTTTAAAAAAACAACGAGTATCTGAAGATTTACAGCATATACGCTGTAACTGGGATGGGCATACTCAAAAGAAAAACTCCTTGTACAATCCGCGAAAACATATAACATAACATACAGAGACTTTTTTTTGTAACACCGAATATTTTCACCCAATCTTTAGATAACCGCTGTTTTTTTTTAAATGAGTTTAATTTGAAACTTGAAAGGGTGTGTTCCACTCCCAGACTAAGCATGAAGTAAAATTTCGAGTTTAGAAAAGCCTGAAAATTTGGTTTGGTCGCGTAGCGCGAAGCGCGGAGCGGCCAAACCAAATTTTCAGGCTTTTCTAAACTCGAAATTTTACTTCATGAGCCACCGGTACAAAACACTGACATATTACGAAGTTTAAAACACACCGCTAAACTTTACATTGCATCAGTGTTTTGTACCGGTGGCGCATGAAGTAAAATTTCGAGTTTAGAAAAGCCTGAAAATTTGGTTTGGCCGCTCCGCGCTTCGCGCTACGCGACCAAACCAAATTTTCAGGCTTTTCTAAACTCGAAATTTTACTTCATGCTTAGTCTGGGAGTGGAAAACACTCTTTTAAGTTTCAAATTAAACTCATTTAAAAAAAAACAGCGGTTATCTAAAGATTGGGTGAAAATGTTCGGGGTTACAAAAAAAAGTCTCTGTATGTTATGTTATATGTTTTTGCGGATTGTACAAGGAAACCAAATGTTCAGGTTTTCTAAACTCGAAATTTTACTTCATGCTTAGCCTGGGAGTGGACATCACTCGTTTAAAGGTTCAAATTAAATTCTTTCAATAAACAGAGCGTCGGCAAATGTACAACGTATGTTTGTGTATACTTAAAAGAAACATTCCCGTTATGAACATGTTCGGTGTTACATAAAACTCTCTGTATATAACTCATAACTCTAATTACCTGTAAAAAGGTAAATCCGGTTTTTTGTAGTACAGTACGCCGCATACGAATTCACTATCGTGGAGAAATAAAAATAAAATATTTTTCATTACACACGATTTGTTTTCAAAATCTTAAAAAAATAAACACGTGAAAAAACAGTTATTGAGTCTTTTGTAATGTATATAATTTAATGAAAGTGTGTAGGTACGTTTTAATTTAAATAAAGATGAATAATAATCATAGAGATTTAACAACACTGAAAAGAAAATTGAAAAATCGAATGGGAAGTAATAAATAAATATAAGAAGGGCATCACTAATATTTTGTAGATGGAAACAAGGAGATTGAAAATTAGAAAAACGAAATCTTTAAAATCTCCAAGTACGAAATTTGTCGAAAATATAAAAAATTGCAAAGGGTCATATGATCAAGTTTATCATACAAAAGACTGATTTTATAAAAGTTTGGAAATAGTTTTGCGGTTGGTCCTAAAATTATAGTTACGCCACCGCTAGGCACAACTGTTCACTGGGGCCCACAGTAAATTAGAAAATGGAAGTAGAGGCAAAAATGATAATGTTTACCAGAAATACAAAACAACTTATTTGTATTAAAAATGTTTATAGTAGTAAATATTATATCGAAGTATACGTACACATCTAAATATTATAGTTTTAACTTTACAATATTTCACTGTTTATACGCCTGGCGTATGAAGTAACATTTTGAGATTAAAATAGCCTGAAAATGCATGCTTAATCAGTGAGTAGAAACACTCGTTAAACGATTTAAAGTCAACGCTAATTAAAAACAATGAATGCCTAACCATCTACAGCATCGTGATATGTATATCTACTGAACAGAATTATTTCGTGTACATTTTTTTAATCAAAACGGTGTTTTAAAAAAACATATATATCAGTCGACTTTAAATAACGTAAGAGCAAATACATTTTTGTTTTCCAACAAAGAAAGATTTTTTCCTAATCTCAGTGAATTTTATCAAAAAACTCAATTATTTTTCACGAATGAATATTTTTGTTGCAAATCAGGGGATATAATTATTTAAGTTTACTTTTACTGTTTGCAAAATCCATTGATAGTAAATCAATTATACAGAGAGTTTTATGTAGCACCGATCATGCTAGAATGTACTCAATGTTCATTTTCCAATGTTCGATGTGTACTGGTACGTATCAAAGCATTGAGTACTATGTGATTGGCTAAGATTTCTAATATAGTCAACCCAATGTACACTCTTCCCGTCAAAAATAAATTAAATTTGTCAATTATTATGTCAACCACAATATGTTGTATTATGAATATTTTAGTTCAACGGAATGCTTATCAACTTTTGTTATATTTTTAATCAGTATAATACTAGTTAAGAAAGGTAAGAAGATATAAACGCTTCATCAGTAAACACAATTTTTCACAACATTTCGATGTTTAATTTAACATATTAAATACAATTTTAATAATAATAATAATAATAATCCATTTATTGTCCAAGAGGAAACATTTCCCAATTACAAGACAAAAACAAAACATAAGCCTGGTAGATATAAAAATATAATAATAATAAAATTAGAATAAATTCTGCAACAATAAAATTACTTATTAAATTTTGAAGGCGTGTCCTGTGAATATAAAAACAAGTTTTTAGTGAGAATAATTAATTCACAGTTGGCTCCAAGTTACAGAGTAACATTTTTAGAGAATCGTGAAAGATTTCACTACAAGCGAAATGTATTATAACCGTTTCAAATAATACTAACAGGAGATTTTAATCCCACGTTAGTCCGATGAGCAAATACATGAAATGTTGGTTTCTGCCTGTTGGAAAAAGAAGGAATATGCAGTCCGAGTTTAGCTAAGAAATCAGGCGAATCAATTGTGATGTGCAAACGTTTATAGAGGAAAGAAATACATCTACTTTTACGACAAGATTCAAGCGACTTAACGTCAAATATTTCCAATAATATGTTATGCTCGATGCCTCTCTCTGGATACCTTCCCTCAAATTTGTAGTATAACAACTTTAGGAATTTGCGTTGCACACTTTCGATCTTTCTAATTTGACACTGATTTTGAGGAAACGAAACAAACGCCGTATATTCCAACTTTGACCGTACATAAGAATAAAAGAAAGTTTTAAGTGTGACAACATTGTGAAATTGGGACGCGTTACGGTATATAAAACCTAATGACTTAAATGCATTTCTTACCGTAACGTCAATATGGTAGTTAAAGCTAAGGTGACAATCGAAATAAACACCCAGATCTTTAAATGTTGTAACACGTTCAAGTAGTTTACCATCAATTGCGTAGTTAAAGTGAACAAAATTAGTTTTTTTAGTATGACATATATTTACATTTATCAATATTTAAATCGAGCTCATTCTCTAAACACCAAGTAACAATTTTGTTTAGGCTAATCTGCAAGTTACGGCAGTCATTGATATTATTTATAGTATTGTAAATTTTTAAATCATCTGCATATAACAGATGTTGACAATCAAGGTTTAGAGAAAGGTCGTTAATAAATATGTTAAAAAGTAATGGACCAACAATGGAACCCTGTGGTACACCTGATGTTGGATAATATTCACAAGATTTGAAACCATTGGCAACTACATTTATTTTACGTTCACTGAGATATGATTTAATTAATGATATGGATGAGTTACAAAAACCAAAATGATCCAATTTTTATAAAAAAACATTATGTTGAACTTTGTCAAACGCTTTAGACATATCCGTATAAACGACAACCATCTGCCCCCGGGCATCAACAGTTTCAGCAATATCATGAGTAATTAAGGTAAGATTAGTAACTGTAGAGCGGTTGGGGACAAAACCATGCTGTTTATCAGACATGTAAGGCTGTTATTCCTTACTTCACTTTTTATTTTTATGTTAGATGTACATCTAACATAAAAATAAAAAGTGAAGTAAGGAATAGCAGTCCTTCTATTTGTGATTAATCACTTCACGTAAACTCGAAACAATACAGTTAGACATGTAAGACCTGACATGTGTATATAATTGGTCAAATAATTCGCGCTCAAATATTTTTGCAATAAGTGGAAGTAACGCTATCGGGCGATAATTATTGATATTTTTAAGATAAGGCGACGTTTTAGGTAAAGGACATACGGCAGCAACTTTAAACATCTTGGAAACGTACATGACTTAATTGATAGATTAAATAGAGTAGCATGAGGTTTACAGAGTAATGTAGCGCAATCTTTTAATAAAAATGAGGGTAGCTTGTCCTCCCCAGAAGAGCTATTATTTGGAAGCTTCCTAAGAAGGTCAAAGACTAGTTTCTCAGTCGTCATGGTAAATACAAAATTAGGAAGCAGGTTGAAGCTTTTATCTAATAGATTACTTGATGGGGGACTGTAAACGGACTTAAAGTATTCACTAAAGCCATTTACAATATCAATTGGATTTTCAAAAATGTTATCATTATATGTAATAGTTGAAGGAAATCTAGAAGAATTCGATTTTTTAGAATTGACATATGACCAAAATTGTTTGGGGTAGGAAATAACCTTATGTTCAATAGAAAAAATATATTCATTATGTGCCTGTATTATTTTTTTTTCTGATGGAAGATCTAATATTAGAATATTAGAAAATTGTTGAAATAGACGGGGATTACGTCTAAATTTTTTCCTTAAACGATTCTTTTCTCTTAATAGGTTGATAATTTCACTAGTGAACCACGGTGGATATTAATATTTATATTTTGTGTTAAACTTAGGAATAAATTGAATAAGTGCTGTATTTATAATATTATAAAACGTATCAAACGCACGATCTATGTCGGTGAAGGATGAAAGTCCACTCCAATCAATATCACACAGGTATGCATATAATCCAGGATAGTTCCCTTTTTTGAAATGAAATACACGAGCATCTTCATTAACTTTAGACATTTCAAGCTTACACTGAAAGTTAAATGTAAATGCCGGATGATGTGTCTGCGACCAACGCATGCTTATCTTTTTCAACTTTACAAAACATGTTCGAATATAGCAAGTCTAAAATATTATTTGTCATATTTGGGATAGTGTTAAATTGCTGAAGGCCTAAGAAATTACAAACATTGGTGATAATACATGCTTTTTGAGAAAGATTACCAGTAATATTGTTAATTGAAGGACAGTTGAAATCTCCTATTAGAACAATTTTAATAGCTTCGTAGTTCATCTGTATTAGTAAGTCAAAAAACAGATTCATATCAGAACTTGGCGTACTAGGCGGTATATAAACTAAAATTATATATAACCAACAAGATATGATCCTGCATCTGCATATAACAATATCAATGAGAGGCACTTGGTTTTGAAAATGATCTGTAGATATAGACTCCACTTTATAAGTATTCCGCACGGCAATTAATACGCAGCCGCCTTTAGATCTACCTGATAAAGTCGCGTTACGATCAGTTTTGAATACTGTGTACGCATTGTTAATTAACTCACTGTTGTAGACGGATGAATTTAACCAAGTTTCTGTATGTTACCTGTTGGGGCATATTTTCATTGGTTTGTGGGTAAAGAAATAACCTTTGGAAGATCCTTAACGTAATTGATAGTTAAGTTATTTTCACCATTGCGACGTCTATTATCAAGTTCATCCCACACTGACCTGCATTGGATTGCGATCGGGTCCTATATGAACATCTTTTATATTTATGTTCTTGCATGACTTCATGAAATCGGTAGCCTTGTCTTGGTTTTTAAAATGAAGTTTGATCGGCCTTGGACGAGCCCTAGATTTTCCTACTCTAAATAAGGATACTTCCGAAAGAGTGCTAAGAGCATCGTTGTTGACAACTAACAATTTTTTCAAGGAACTGAGCTCATCTGCTTTCCTAGTTTTTGGGTCAATGACCTGAGATTCGGGTAGATTAAATACCATCACATTAAAAGCTCTTTTATTTCTTTCTTTAATTTCTTCCAGAATTTCGTCAGTTTGTTTTGGAAGAGCCTTTTTATTGCTGCTAGTTCGGTTTTGAGTGAATTATTTTCCGCCTTCAATAGAGTAATTTTATCAGTAAGAGATGTAATTGCACTTGCGCAAGTGCCAACCTGTTGCTTGATATCATTTGAGAAAGGCTCAAAGTGGTTCTTGAAAATAGTATTTATCGCAACAAGGATATCAGATGAAGTAGAAGCAGTCTATTCAGATGTACCATTAGCTAATAAATTCCACAATTGACGGCAATTGGGTCACATCCATTTTCCCTCACTCGATTTAGAGCAACTTTTAATTTTAGCTGGTGCAATAAACTGATTTCATAGACTGCAATTTGTCATTATGGAAAATATTAATAGGATTGGTAAGAAGGATAGTTACAGTACAAAACAGGGGTACAAAGTCTTCACGTCCAGGGCCGGTCAGGACGACTTATGCAAAACAAACAACGGTAGGCCACAGGTAACATTCAATAAACATATATGTGTACAGGGAAATGTAACAACAAATGTTAAATTGGATATTAAATTTGTTTATTTAAGAATTTGAGAAACTAACATGGGAAAAATAGGACATACGATAAAACGCTCGTCAAGTGACCGTGAACGTACTCGTAGTGGGACCATAAATGATATTTATCTCAGCGGAGTTCACTTAATGCTTATTAAATATTGTCTATATTTGCCAATAGCGTTGATTAATAATTACGATTCTTCTGCATGCAAAAAACTGACTATATGTACGTAATACTCACTGGTATTTCCATCAAATCGCACTTGTTTTACCACAAAATCAGTTAATTTTCACTGGAGACGAAATAAACGCAGCCGCACGCCAGCCGTGCAAGAGTAAAAAGTTTTATCCCTTAATTTTGTCATACAGCAACTAGCTATATTGGAATTTCTAGAATCTAAACTTAAATTTTTGTAGAACTCTTATGTACAGAGGATTTTTAAATATTAATTGATTTTGCAATAGTAAGGATATTATTGGGCACTCTTCGACATAACAGAAATTGTTAAATTTTATTTTTTTCGATAATATCGACGTACTTCTAACTCTTCGCTTGTGAAATTTATCCAAACAACCTGTTTTATAAGGTTCGAAATGGTTGTAATAAATGGGATTGGTCAATCAGAAAATTTTCCAGAAAAAAATTATGGGAATTTCTTGAACTGTTTTCTTCATGATATAAGTTTACCGGAAAAATCTGTTCCTCCTTTGTATACATTATTGATATGTTCCACTCTCCGTTCTTCGTCTACGTCTGCTTCAAGTGCTAGGACAGCAAATATCACTTGCTTGCGATAGCTGACAGATTTAATTTATTTTTAAAGGGAAGAGTGTAAATTGGGTTGACTATATTATATTTAAAAATCGTAGCTCATCACATCGCACTCAATGCTTTGATGCGTCCCAGTACACATCGAACATAGGAACATTTTCATTGAGTACATTTTAGCATGTTCGGTGTTATATAAAACTCTCTGTATGTTATGCGCCACAGGAATAAGTAAATAGATCAAAGGATTATTTAAACCATGAATAATAATAATATAGTAACATTTCATATCATCAAGATTGTAAACTTCGATTTTTGACATTCCAGTAATTGTCACAGATATCAAAATTTACGTATTGCAGAAAATGTGCTTCTCATGTACAATAGTAATGTAAGTTTTATTAATTATATTATCTATATTAAATATACCTATTTTAAATTATTTATTTAGACTTTCTAAATTAATTCATTAATGTATTGAATTGAGGCGTTGATTTCATAAACAGCATATGTCCAAAATTGTATAAATCGACATTTTAGAGTCATCTGGTAGAGTATTTTGCAAGCTATACGATGTTCTAAGCACTTCTTTAAAAACCACACGTGTACAAAGTTACAGGGCTTTATATTATAGCTGATTCCGTAAAAACAGCATAAGTCCACATCGTTTCTGATAAAAATAGCACTTGTCCTAGACATAGCTCCAGTAAAATTCCAAAACCTTATAGGATTTCTCGAAAACCCAGAAAACAACCAGTTTTATTAAATAACATTTTTTGGAGAAGAGTTGCAGCAGTGGATATGGACAGTCAGAAGTAGAGAACGAAGAAAACAGGAGTGGATGTGAGGATTAGGCGTAATTTAAGTTTTTTTAGTGTAGAAAATAAGTTTATTTCCAAGAATTTTATTTTCAGTTACGAATAATTATTTCATGTTAGTGTATTTCATAAAATAAACGAGTTTATTGCAACACTGTGTCTGTTTCTTTTAAAAACAACATCTATCCAACTGTTTTGACTTATTTTTTCTTAATATAAGTAAACTGACTAAATGATTAGTCACTTAATACTATCAGTTTTTTATGATGAGTTATTATTTAATTGTAAAAATAATTAATTGTAAAAATAGAAGTTGTAATGGTTACAAAGGTAAACAGTTTTTTTTTTATTTTCTCAAAACGTAATTTTTGGACAAATGCTGTTTATGAAATCAACGCCTCAATTGTACTCTCTATTATTAATGACGCTTCTCATCTACAGGAAATGTTTCTTTTACGTTAGAGCTTACTTATGTTTGTTTGTCTAATTTCAACTGAATAATTTGTAATTGGTGAATTCGTATACATGCATCCTTGCATGTACACGAATTCACCAATTACAAATAATTCAATTGTAATTAGATAGCCAAACATAAGTAAGCTTTAACTTATATGTGCTGCAAATTTTCAGACATTCCTTTTTATTAATCGTTCAATATTTCGGGTTTGTATACGACTGTATAAAAAAATATTTATTCCTATCTAAATAATATTAATAGTGGTAGATATGCAATAAAATAAACCTAAGAAAACTTTACTATTATATAAAAGTAAACATACTTATCTAAGCAGTAGGAATATTTCGAACTTCACAATATTTCAGTGTTTCATACGCGTGGCGCATGAAGTAAAATTTCGAGTTTAGAAAAGCCTGAAAATTTGGTTTAGCCGCGTAGCGCTACGCGCTACGCGACTAAACCAAATTCTCAGGCTTTTCTAAACTCGAAATTTTACTTCATGCTTACTCTAGGAATAGAAACACATGCTAGAAAATTTAATTTGAACAGGTTTCAAAACAAGATATGTATACCTAAAACAAATTCACTGTATATGAAATATCCTTATTTTAATAACATATTGTACTCGTATTAAACATTTGGAAATAAATTCATTAATATATAACATTGTTCTCTCTACTTTTAGTTACCCATAATTTATACATTATTTAATTAATTTACTAAAATGTACAATTCTACTCCTTAATAATAGTGTGTCAAGTTCGAATTTAATTGCTATATTTTTCAGGATTCGTTATTTGGAGAATAAATCGCGCCACAAAAGAATCGAACGCCTTAAGAATTATTCGAAAAGATTAGATTTTACCGAAAGTAGCAGATCTGATGGAACGATACATAACAGAATGGATCTCTATCAGCACACAAATTTTCAAGATTCTGGTATCGAAAAAACAATGCCGAATATACTGAAAGCCATCGCATCGACGTGCAGTCTTATTAGTTGTCCTTACTTTGTTTGGTTGTAAATTATTTTTCGTATGAAAAAAAATATTTTAAGTGAGAAATGTTCGGGCTGTTCTAAACGTTAAAAGTATTCAATAAAATATTTTATACAAATAATGTATGCAGTGGCCTAAAGAGGGATAGTTTCATTAGCTTATTTTTCAAAAATACAACATTAAGTACAGAAAATTGTTCTATTTTTCAATTAAATATATATAAAACGGCTAAAAAACCGCTGGTCGATAGCCAGTTTCCGAGTTGAAAGATATAAAATCAAAATGTATTGTATTATACAGGGTGTCCCAAAAGTTTGGAAACGGTTGAATATCTCGAGAACACCTCATCGGATCAAGATGGTATAAAATACGTCTTTCTTTATTTTTAAAGCTCTATTTAGGCATATAAGGGGTAATTGCTGTTTTTTTAATCAAAGTAATTTTGGTTGTCCTATTTTTTGATCCCTGCTCTAAAATTGGTTATGTTATTGTTATTAAAAAATCATTTCGTTATTTTGGCTTTTTCCCCACTTTCTACTAAGATCAAAATTAACTTTACAATACCGTCGGCATTAGCGTGACCCGATGTGCACCACGGGGAGGTTGCATGATCGGATTTTGCACATCATGTAGCCCTGAAAAGGGCTGATTGTTGCACTTCCGGTGGTTTGATGTTGCATCTCCGCCGCCAAATCGTCTTCTTCCTTATCGCAAATGTTCAAACTGACCGCCATTTTGGCCTTGGCACTGACCCAGTCGGCTGTGAAAACCGTTGATCACGTTGGTCCTCATTTGCGGTATAACTAATGCAGCCTGGTCCATGATGCGATTCCGCAAGTCAGCTAAATTGGCAGGTCTGTTAGTGTACACGCTGTTCTTCACAAATCCACAGAAGAAGAAATCCAGTGGGGTCAAATCCGGCGATCTCGCAGGCCATTCAAGAGGGCCGCGTCGTCCGATCCAACGGTTGGGAAATGTACGGTCCAAAAACTGCCTCACTCTCACGGCGTATTGGGGAGGGGCGCTATCTTGTTGAAACCACACATTTTGCACGTTTCCATGGAACAAATGATTAATTGCTGGTACCACTTCATCTTGCAACAAATCTAAATACTTTTCGCCAGTCAAGTTGCCCTCGATGAAAAACGGCCCCACAACTCCATGTTTAGAAAAACCTGCCCAAACGTTCAGCTTCAGCTTCACTGGCTGTGAATGTCGCTCATCCAGTGAGGATTCGCGTCACACCAATAACGGCCATTGTGGCGATTTACTTGACCATTCAGCTGGAATGTCGCTTCGTCGGAGAAAACCACGTTATCCAGGAAAGCACGGTCGGCAGCACAACGACGCACCATGTGTCTGCAGAACTCGTTCCTCCTTCGAAAATCATCCTCCAAAAGTTCTTGCACAAGATGAATCTTGTAAGGGTGCCACTTTTCCTCCTGCATTATGCGATGTACTGAAGTCTTGCTGATGCCTTGAGCTTACGACACTCTCCTTACAGAAATATGAGGGTCTTCCACAAAATGCTGCAACACTTCCATCTTCTGATCTTCGTTTGATGCCGTTCTTGGCCTGCCACTGCGTTCGCGATACTTCACTGCTCCAGTATCTTCAAATCGTTTCACTGTTTTTTTGACCGTCGATTTTGACACTGGATCACGATGCGGATTGGATGCATTAAACATCCTTGCCACCTCCTCGTAAGATCTCACATTCTCCCCGGACCCACGCACCATTAATGATATGCGTTCACTTTCCGATAACCTCATCTCAAAACGACAGATAGCAGCTTAATTAATTTAGCTTTAAAGTTTCTGAGCTATTACCTATTTCTTAGAATTTCACGGAGTCGTCGTGAACGTCAACATTGACAGTCCGAAATAAATGTTCAATAACTACACTTCTGTGCTTTCATTTAAAATTGTAAACATGACAAAATGGAAAAATTTTTCGACGATAAACTGAGCGAAAACTTCCTTTTTCCACCCTCCAAAAAGGGGTTAAGGTGTCGATATTTTGCAACTCCATAAGGAGTTTTTGATAGACAATGAAACTCTGCAAGAAAAATCATTTTTGTATAAAAAAAATGGTGGTACTTTTTTTTAAAATACCACTTTTTCTACTTTGAAAGGGTGTGTGTGTGTGGGGGGAGTGGCAATTTGAAAAATTCATAAACCGTTTTTGATACAAAATGCAACAGTGCAAGCAAAATATTTTTTTTCGCAGAAAAATTCAAATCTACCCTGTCCACCACCGAACGGGATTGGGGAGGGAGTGATAAAACAATTAAAAAATAGGAGTTTCCATTTAAGTTTTCTAAACTACCACCTCGAACCACCCCCCAGAGGGGTGTGGGTGGCTATCGAACAGCATGCCTAAATAGAGCTTTAAAAATAAAGAAAGACGTATTTTATACCATCTTGATCCGATGAGGTGTTCTCGAGATATTCAACCGTTTCCAAACTTTTGGGACACCCTGTATGTATTATATTTCTTTTGTAGTCAACTCAGAAATAAAGATGTTTTTATATAGATGTATATAATAAATATTATACATCAAGTGAATTAAACACGATTTTATTCACGAAAAGATTTTTGATTTCACGAGCGCCTCGGCGCGAGTGTAATCATTTCTTTGAGTGAATAAAGGCGTTTAATTCACGTGGCGTATATATGTTTTTATTCAATTTTGACGAAATTGTAAAGAAAATGTACTTTACATTTATTTTTAAATACATTTTTTAACTCACTAGTGACCTAAAAAAATTTTAGTTCACTAGTGAATAAAACCTTGTTTATTACGGTTGTTATGGATTTAATAATGTCGATTTAAATTAACAAAATTGAATAAAAATAATAACAAAATAAATCGTTAACAGAAAAATACCTTTTTATTTGATTTTCGTATTTTTCAAAACTAATGGGAGGGATTGATCTCCTAATTCGCCCCTATCAACGCCCGTGAATGTATGAAGTGTTCTAAACGTAAACATTCTATCAAATATTTAATATAAGAAAATTATGAGCTGTTTTATACACAGGGGGATTTGATTTACTATTTAGTTTCACAAATGTATTTTTCTAAAGTATAAAAAATGGTTTAATTTTTTTACTTAGATGCAGCCAAAGATCCGAAAATTCGCAGTTTGCATTTTGCACTAATTAATAGTAATATATTCCCACCTTTTTTCACTGCGTATTTGTTACAAAGGTAGCAAAATATATGAGGATCGTTAAACAGGTTTGTCTTGATGTCGACGTTATTATGTAATTTACTTTTTCAAGTTTCAAATCGCGCAACAATTAAAATAAACTTTTAACACAACTGCTCACAAGAATATAAAAACAATGGTCGGTAGCTAGGCAACTGTATGTAGTTTTAAGATTTTTATGTCACTAATAGTGGTACTAGGTCTTATGCTTTAGAAATATACTTCAATTGCAGCGGCACAAATTTTATATTTAATTTTGTGGGCTTGTGTTATCGCCGACGCTACTTGTAAATATGTAAAGTAATGAACAAAAAACGGTTTTAAAGAATTTCAACGTCGATTTGCATTAAATCTATTTATTTTTACTTGGCTTGTATAAAAAACATCGTCGGCTGTCCGCACAGCTCACACATCGCTAGTAACTTGTGACAAAATTTTGGTAAGTAACTAATTTTTGTAGTATTCGTAGAAAATTTTTAGATGAGCGTCAGTTACTTTGTATATTTTGAGCTAGATTATAAAAGGCAACAATTGCTAATTAAATATTGTCAATTTTAAACTTAAATAAATTTCAACAACAGCACATTGTTTTCTTAGTATATAAAAATTGTAGTTGTCCTCATACAGTTCTGATATTCCATGCCAAGGATAATGAGTGACATGTGCCATTGCACTCCAGTCTCATTTAAACCAGCTTTTACGCAACTCGGATTAAACTGAATAAACAAAAACCTTCGCATAGACTTCTTTTAGATACTTTTTGTCGGCCTATTTTGCAATCGCCTGAATTCTCGTTATATAAAATATTCTTCGCAGTTTTCGAATCATGTATTACTATTCTACAATTGTTCCAAAGCTTGTTATTATTCAGCAAAAAAAATTATAGCATAAGTGAGCAAATTCATTACACAATCGGTTTTTGTTTATGGGAAAAATAATAATTCGTCCCATTAAAACAATTTCTATGTCAAAATTGTGGGGATTTTGAGATATTCAAATGAAACTAGCAAACTGTCGATTTCATAAATTGGTAAATCTCGAGCATTGTTCAGTTGTTCAAACAACATGAAGTGTACACCAAAATAAATTTGACAATTTCTTTGACTTTCTAACGACTCATCAAGTTATTTACACTTTGTTGATGTGTGTGTGTGGGTGCGTGCGTATGATTTTAAACTTTAGAATAAATACGTTTTTTATACGCGTGGCGCATGAAGTAAAATTTCGAGTTTAGAAAAGCCTAATAATTAGGATTTGGATTATGAATTTATTATATAATGGGGTGTAAATTAAATTCACTTGGTTTTGTTTCACTTATATGTATTTTATTTTCTACTAGTTTCGGCTTAATGCCATTATCAAGAATGATGTACAAATGGATTTGTTATATTTTAAAATGTTTTACCAAGTGATTAATGAGAAAAAAGTGTCCGATATATGAATTTATTAGTTATTGCTCGGTGTATTTCCGCATCTTTAGCAACAGAAATAATAAACATTAGAATATATTTTTTATAAAAAGGATTAAAAATGATCCTAAAGAGTGTATTATCCTTAATCCTTGATTTAATTTTAAGTTTAGAAAAGCCAGGATCATTAGGATCATTTTTAATCGTTTTTATAAAAAATATATTCCCATGTTTATTATTTCTGTTGTTAAAGATGCGGAAATATACAGAGCAATAACTAATAAATTTTGTATGACTGCATAAGAATAAACATCAGGGAGTAAATACTCAAAACATTAAGGATCATTAGGATCATTTTTAATCGTTTTTATAAAAAATATATTCCCATGTTTATTATTTCTGTTGTTAAAGATGCGGAAATATACAGAGCAATAACTAATAAATTTTGTATGACTGCATAAGAATAAACATCAGGGAGTAAATACTCAAAACATTAAGGATAATATCTCTATTTTTTACTTTCCCCTGTATATAATACAAAGGGAAAGTATTGTTTTCGTGAAAATTTTCGAATCAAAAATTTTAGCGGAAATATCCGTTTTGAGGTCCCCTGAGTCGAATAAGACTATTTTTTAAAAATGTCTGTCTGTCTGGCTGTGTGTCTGTGTGTGTCTGTGTGCGCTGTACCGCAAAAACCGCTAAAGATATAGAGATGAAACTTGAAACTTAAGCTTTTTGTTACAATCGGAAGAACTGAAAAGCTTTTGGTGAAAATCGGAAAACCGGAAGTGGTACTTTACTCTTAGCGTTTTTCAGTTTTTTCAGATTTTTTCAATAAATGTTCATCAAACAAAAAATTCTTTTAAATAAAAGTTGTAGATAATAACAAAATGAAGATGTGATGTTTACTTACTTTTTATCATAGCACTCATAGTTTTTGAGATATTTCAAAAATTGTGTGTTTTATCTAGTTATTGGTGTGTGACAGTGTATGTGTCGATACAATTGAAAAATGTTTCAAATAAAAGTTGCAGGAAATGAAAAGCTAAAGATTTTTTGTAGATTCACTTTTTGTCATAGCACTCTTAGTTTTTGAGATATTCAATAAATAGTGTTTATTATCTAGTCATTGGTTTGTGTCAGTGTGTGTTGATCCAATTGAAAAATGTTTCAAATAAAAGTTGTAGTTATCAAAAAGTTGAAGACATTTTGAAAATAATAATGCTACAAATATTTTAAAAGTGATTTAATACGCAATTTACGGGGAAAGTACTATGATGGACACATCACCATTTTTTAAGATTAAAACAAAATCTTATCTATTTTACTTTTAATACAATAGAAATAGTGAAACTATATCAAAATTTGAATAAAAATAGTCAAATTTATATGGAAATATTCATATTATATCAAAATTTGAATAAAAATAGTCAAATTATATCAAATTTTAAATAAAAAGTCAATTAATAACAACATATTAACAGAAATAGTCAAATTTAAAGAGTACGCTCGCTTTTATTGTATTTTGCAAAAGTTGCGAATAACTCAATAGCTAATGGGAATACAAAAAAATAGTTTTAACAAAAGTTTTAGACAATAAAATTTTAGACAATTCTTTTATCTTCAAGTTTTTTTGTAGCAATCTGTTTTTGTGGAGAAATAGACAGTGTGTTAAAAGATTCGTAAAAACATAATTTTTACAAAATTCTGAAATAACTTCTTAAAACTATTTATCGGAACTTGTGTATGTTATTGAACTTTGGGATAAATCAGCGATTTACGTGCGTGGAGCATGAAGTAAAATTTCGAGTTTAGAAAAGCCTGAAAATTTGGTTTTGTCGCGTAGCGCTACGCGCTACGCGCTACGCGCTACGCGACCAAACCAAATTTTCAGGCTTTTCTAAACTCGAAATTTTACTTCATGCTTAGTCTGGGAGTGGAAAACACTCTTGTATATAATATTGATAACTTTGATAAACACTCGTTCTCTTAATTTAGAAAAAAACAGTTGACATTTTCTTTTAGATACTTTATGGATCACCCTGTATAAAAATAAATATGCCCATCTTATAAATCTCGTCGTAATACCCGAAATGCATGCATTATACTTTTTTGTAGTTTAAGTAGTTTTTGAATTATAGGAATTTATTGAATATTTGAATTGATTCATTTATAAAAAGTTGCCGTAACGTTTTCTTGTTAAAAAAGTTTACAGTTGAGTATGGATAAATTCATACTCGACTAGAAACCTTTATATTTCGACAACTTTTTTTTTATTTTTATATGTTTTAACGTATAATTTTGGAAATAATCTAGAGTTATATTATTGGACACCCTTATCCGTTAACTGTTATTTTGTTTTATTTTGTGAACAAATTTATGGAAGGTAAAACACGAGTTGGAATTTTACCAGATTTTGACTCAAAATGTAAGTTCCTTTTAAGTTTGAAAACAATCAAAGATTGCATTACTTGAAAGCCTTGTTATTTAATTTTATTTTTGTTCACATTTTAATCTGTTTTGTTTGTTTTATTTGTATATTGTTTGTGATTTATATTTTAACCTTATTTATTACTTTTAGCATAGTGATGAGCATTTTGATTTTAATCTGTTGTGTATATTGTTTGTGATATTATATATTTTAAATTAATTATTACTTTTAACTTATTTTAGACTAAGCATTATGTATTTATTTTAAATGGATATCCGTAAATAAACAATAAACAATAATTACAATATATTACAGAGTGACACTAAAATTCTGAATTGAAATCTGAAAACAGAAATGAAAGATTTGTGTAAAAGAAAATATGCATATAACTGTTTCTAGCGACAATAGGTCATTTACGGATTTTATCGAGGTCTGAAGTTTCGAAAAGTGGATATACAGGGTGCTCGTTTTTCGAACGGCACTATGGGGATCTCGTTTATTTGAAGAGATAAAGAATCGGTTAAATGGGGGTAAAGTTGCGTATTTAAAAATCTGCTATCATATTTGGAATATCTTCAATTACTTTGATGTACTTTGAAAAAAACTGAAATTTAGGATTTTTAAAAATCGTCCATATCACCGTTATTTTTTATTTATTTAAATACTGTAAAAACTTTCTTGGGGCAACTTTTTATGACTGATCGAATTGAGAATATTTAAAATATTTAGATCGATTCATTTTTGTTTTATAGACTCAACTTTTGTTTTTCTTATAGAAACATACAAATTTATTTATTTATTTATTTTATTTATTTATTTATTTATACATAGGTTAACCAATTTTTACATTAACTATACAAAAAAATTAATAATGTGAACAGGAATAAAATAAATTGCATAAGTGAAAAGAAATATAACCTAAATGTATAGTGCATAATGTATCAATATGAAATAAAACCAAAAACACCAAAAAATACACAATCCTATAAATAGAAACTTAAAAGATATACATAATAGCATAGAACAACTTACTATCCTAAAACAAAACAAAAACAAAGACAAAAACATGCTGAAAACAATCATAACTACAGATGCCATTCACATACTTTCAAAAAATATACAAAAAATCAGTTACATTCAAACTTAATAGGAAAATTCTAAAACGTAAATAATTAAATTAAAAAATTGGGAATGATGCCGTAGAATTTAGTTTATTACCCAATCGCATAATCCTGCCAATGGGGTTATTTTGGCCATAGTTCTTTATGCACATCATTAAAATTCATTTTTAATTCTGATTTCAACGATATACCACATACAGAGAGTTTCATGTAACACCGAACATACTAAAATGTACTTAATGTTAATTTTCCTATGTTCGATATGTACTAGGACGCATCAAAGCATTGAGTACGATGTGATTGGCTAGGATTTCTAATGGTAATATAGTCAACCCAATGTACACTTTTCACGTCAAAAATAAATGAATAAAATAAAATGAATAAATGAAATTTGTCAATTATTATGTCAACCACAATATGTTGTATTATGAATATTTTAGTACAACGGAATGGTTATTTACTTTTGTTATATTTTTAATCAGTAAAATACTAGTTAAAGAAGGTAAGAAGATATAAACGCTTCATCAGTAAAGACAATTTTTCGCAACATTTTGTTGTTTAATTTAACATATTAAATACAAATCTACTAAAATGTTGTCGCTTAATTTTGTTATACAGCAATTAGTTATGTTGGAATTTGTAGGACTCAAACTTAAATTCTTGTAGAACTCCTACGTACATAGGATTTTTAAATATTAAATGATTTTGCAATAGTAAGGATATTTATTATTAGACACTCTTGGACATAACAGAAATTGTTTAATTTAATCTCTTCCGATAATATCGCCGGACTTCAAACTTCTCGCTTGTGAAATTTATCCAAACAAACAGTTCTAGAAGGTTCGAAATGGTTGAAGTAAATGGTGGTCTGATTGACCAGAAAATTTTTCAGAAAATAAATTATGGAAATTTCATGAACTGTTTTCTCCATAGTAAGAGTTTACCAGAATAATCTTTTCCTATTTTGTATACATTATTGATATGTTTAACTCTCCGTTTTTCGTCTACGTCTGCTTCAAGTGCTAGAACAGCAAATATCACTTGCTCGCGATAACTGACAGATTACATTTATTTTTGAAAGGAAGAGTGTAAATTGGGTTGACTATATTACAATTAGAAATTGTAGCCAATCACATCGCACTCAATGCTTTGATGCGTCCCAGTACACATCGAACATAGGAAAATTAACATTGAGTATATTTTAGTATGTTCGGTGTTACATAGAACTCTCTGTATATCCTTTTATTTAATTATTGTTGTTGATCAAATTGCCATGGCAACCAAACAATACCAAGTTGCTATGCAACAGTTGAAATGATTTTTAACAGGAAGATATTAATGATTGATTATCATTAATTACGCAATTAAATTGTTTTAGTGGGCTTTGCGCGATGGTTTCCATGGCTACATACCATAAAAACAAAATATTTGTTAAAAGTCAACATGTGCCACATCATTAAAATCAGCGTTCAATGATATTATATATATATATATATATATATTATAATATATTCATACGCGCCCATAAAAAAACAAAAGTTGTGTTTGGAAAAACAAAAACAAATCGCTTTGCAATTTTATAACTTGCTCCATAAGTCGAGTCGTAAAAAGTTGCTCTGCGAATGTTTTCAGCAATTTTGAATAAGATCAAAAATATCAGAGATATAAGCAAATTTTAAATATCGAAAATTTCAGTTTTTTTTTTTCAAATTATATCGAATCAGTTAATGATATTTGAAATGTGATAGTAGATTATTACTGAGCATTGTAATACGCAACTTTGTCCGAAAGACTCTGTATACTAAAATAGGGATGTTCCGATCACAAATAAAAGTATCGATATCGACTATCGATTATATCGTATAGGTAAAATTTTAATAAAACTTTTAACTTTTTGTTTTTACAATTGTAAGAAATACAGTAGATCCATAATTGATATTAAATTAGCAATGGTTAATATGTAAACATTTTCAAACAAAATTAAAATATATCGTAGTTCGTTTTTTTAAATGTAGACTTGAAGCACAGTTAAAATGAAGCGAATAAATGCATTGGATTTTATTTAAAGGTGATTTACATACAACAAATAAATGAATGCCGGGTTATACCAACATGAGTTAAATCGACCAATTCAGCGAATAAAATTAATTATTATAATAATGTTTCATTAGTATTATAAGCAGAGATTTCAGAAGTCAAGGTGAATTACATACACATTAGTTAAAAAACATTAGCATAATTTATAATGAACAAAAATTGCAACAAAAAAAACAATAATTAATGATTTCAACTCTCATGCAAATGAGCACTAAATTTTAATTAATATGTATGCTTTAGAAAGTCCTTATGTAATAGTTGCATAGCTGCCAACAAATCAATTTATTCACAATTTTTTACTTAAATGACATGGAATATATCTATTTCAATCGATAAATAAATTTTATCGTTGAATAAAATTTAACTATCGTTAGTAAAACCCGAGATAAAATTAGAGAAATTTCTTCCTAAGAAATTTGGAATAAAAAAACAACGATTCGTTAATCTACATATAATTTGCTAAATTTATTCAGAAACTTGAAGCTTCTTTGCGGAAATTGGAAATATCTCTATTTGTAATTGTTTAAATATCAATGTATATCAAAATACACAGGGAATTTTTAAGTATTTATGTATATTCCGATGCATATGCTATAAATTTTGAGCAATTTTTTGTTTTTTAAAATTGTTTAATTTGAGCTGCAGGCGAGTGTTTTCCCGGTCCTCGATTAAACGTGAAGTAAACTTTTGAGTTCAGGAAAGCCTGACATTTTTTTGCTTGCGTAGCGTACTTCACGCGCCAGGCGTATAAAACACAGAATGATCATGAAGTTCATAATATATTGCTGAAGCATACTGTTTAAGCAGTATATTTTGAACTTCTCTTTAAATCAGTCTTTTACAAGCGTGGCGCATAAAGTAAAATTTGAAGTTTAGAAAAACATGAAAATTCAGTTTACTCGCCCCGCTTCGCTAGGCGACCAAACCAAATTTTCAGGCTTTTCTTTACTCGAAGTTTTAATTCATGCCCAATCAAGGAGTGGAAACACTCATTACAAATTTTAAAGTTAATGCTTTTAAAACTTATTGAATGCCTAAAATGTTATAGCGCGTGCATCGGTACACTTAATAGAAAAATTCCCTGTATTTTAATGCAAGGCCAGTACTTATTGAAAAAATAATTATTTTCATAAGCACAAAGGATTTTATTTAACAAAATATTTCGAATAATTTTAATTAAAGCAAGGCAAAGAAACTATTAATGGAATTTTGTTTGTTTAACCATAATTACTATACCAAGTGTCTGAGATAAGGGGCGAACATAGGAATTTAACATGTAAAATTAAATGTGTGTAATTATTAGCCCTTCTATTAATTTTAGAGAAAAATCGTAAAGGAATATTTTTTTAGAGAATTAAAAACTGTATTAAATGTATCCATTTAATTTAAGTTTGTACCAGAATCCACCTTAAAAATAATAAAAATAAGTTGAACAATGTACCATTTAATAAAAACCCTTGCCATGAGTTTGACAAATGTCATGTTATAGTGAAAATAATTTTGCTAGTCAGATATCAATTCACGCATTATAATTCATATGAATAATAATCTGAGTTATTCCAATGAAGAGAGGGTATTCATTATAAAAACATTTTACAGTGGCGTCAGTTTACGCAGAGTTCGTGACTTATTTTCGGTTAAATTTAACAATCGACGAATTCCGTCTGTATCAACAATTACCAAGTTTGTGAAAAAGTTTGAAAATACAGCAAGTGTAGCGGCAGATGGTTCAAAAGGTATTTTAATAGTCCAATTTCAACAAATATTAATTCAAAAACATTAACCTTACAGGCAAACAGAAGATGCAACAATGAATTGGAAGAAAGAGTTTTGGGTTTGATAAATGCTGAACCAACAACTAACATACGATGTATTGCTCGTGAGTGCAACGTGTCTAAATTCTCTGTACATAAGATTCTGTAGAAGCATGGATACCATCCCTACAAACATCAATGTCATCAGGAGATACTACTAGTGGATGAAGAAAGCAGGCGTGTATTCTGTGAAATAATGCAGGATCGATCAAACACAGACCGAAACTTTTTGCAGTCTATCTGTTTTACTGATGAATGCACCTTCACTCTTAATAACGAGCCTAACACACAGAACACGCGATACTGAACCCAGGAAAATCCACGGATACGCTTGCAAACTAGAACCCAGTTCCCGCAAAAAATAAGTATTTGGGCTGGTATTTTTAACAATAATATTATTGGGCCATTTGTAATTTATGGAAATTTAAATTAGAATTCTTATTTAGACCTTTTAATCGACCAGGTTGGCCCTGCGTTAGAAGAAGTTGCACGTCAAAATCAGGAGATATGGTATTAGCATGATGGATGTCCGGCCCATTATGGTTTAAATGTGAGGGAATATTTAAATGCTAATTTTCCCAATTGTTGGATTGGTCGCGGTGGCACTATCAACTGGCCACCAAGATCTCCTGATTTAACACCATGCGATTTCTTTTTATGGGGTCACCTGAAAAACAAAATTTATAAAAAACGCCATCCAAATATTGAATCTTTGCGGGAAGCAATTTTTGTGAATTGCAGATTAATTACAGATAGGCAGTTGGCTAATGTAAGGCAGGCATTTTATAACAGATTGGGTTATTGTTTACACCAGAATGGAGAACTTTTTGAGTACTTGCTCTAACATTTCCCATTGGGCGTAGATACAGTAAAATAAAAATTTAAACAAAAATAATGCACGAACTGTTTGTAATCTGACACTACTATAAATTATCTTGATAATAAATTAATTATCTTTCTTCCACTAATTACGTGTTATTATTATGATTTATCCCAAACGACAAGCATGCATTCATTATTTTTCATCATTTAAATTTCTTTGGTAGCATTTTGATAATATGGATTCTGGTACAAACGTAAATTAAATCGATACATTTAATTGCTTTTAATACTCTAAAAAATATTCCTTTGCGATTTTTCTCTGAAATGAATAGGGGAGCTAATAATTACACATATTTAATTTTACATGTTAAATTCCTATGTTCGCCCCTTATCCGAGACACTCGGTATATTTCTCTGAAAAGATAATAAATATTCGGCCTATTTAATAATCGATCTTTTTAATATAAACTTTTTACTTAATGATTTTGAAGATCAGGTCATTGAGTTTTTCTTTATTTCAAAGTATATTTTATATTATATATATTTTTTAACTTATGTAAAAGCGATGCTTAACACATCAATAAAGTATTATATTTTTTATAATGAAGCAAGGAAAAATGTATAAAATTATACAAGTTTAAATAAACTGAATTTAGTTCATATATCTTAGAACATGTTTCTTTTACGTTTACCGAAGTTGATTTGTTTTATCATTCACCATTCGCTATTCATCGCATCAGATTTAAAAATGTTTTGGTTTGAGAAAAAATTATATTTATATTTCAGCAGTAAATCATGGACATATCAACTAATTACCAAAGTATACATTTGGTATCGACATTGCTCATTGGGTTTCTAATGTACAAAATTTTTAAAATAAGCAAGAAATTATATTGGCTCTACAAAATTACCAAAATTGCTCCGTTGGTCGAAGGAATTCCATATAACAAGATTTTGGGACATGGTCAACTTTTCATAGATCTTGAAAGTGAGTTGATACTCTATATACAGGGAATTTTTTTCAAGAATACATACAAGGAATTTTTTCATTTTATAATTATTTTCGTATACATATCCATACGCGTTTTTTTATAAAAGAGTTTAATTTAAAGCTTCAAACGTGTGTATTCCACTCCCAGATTAAGCATGAAGTAAAATTTCAGGCTTTTCTAATCTCGAAATTTTACTTCATGCGCCACGCGTATTAAACACTGAAAACACTGAAATGTTGTGAACATGTAAACTTCCTTTGAAATCAGTGTCTTATACGCGTGGCGCATGAAGTAAAATTTCGAGTTTAGAAAAGCCTAAAAATTTGGTTTGGCCGCTCCGCTTCGCGGAGCGACCAAACCAAATTTTCAAGCTTTTCTAAACTCGAAATTTTACTTCATGCTTAACCTGGGAGTAGAAAACACTCGTTTAAAGCTTCAAATTCACCCCTTTTAAATATTAACGAATAATAATTGGGATATGTATATTTAAAAGATAAACTCCCTGTATTTATAAATAATAAAGAGTGCTAAAATAACTTCAAACACTTTCACTTTGTTTGTATTCGTTTGACATTATTTCTGTGACTATAGTTTCAACCAGGGCTTCCAACCGTAAAACAAAAACTGGAACTGAACCGAAAAAAATATCGGTTTAATTCTACAACAGTTTCTACTTATTTGCAATTTTTAAATGAACACTGTTTTTTTTTATTAAGAATAAAAATGACAGAATTAACGAAATCTGACGAAAATATTCATTATCAAAGAAGCAATCGCAATTTAAATATTTCCACTGAATATTCGAAAATATCAAGTGTTTTGTTAAAAATCTTTGGAGAAAAAAAAATCGATTTTGTCTTAAATCAGAAGATGCGGCCTTTTCGTAAATTTCAGTTTTTCAAAGTATATACTGCTGAGATGTGACAGATATTTACTAAGATAAAACGAAAAAATGCAGAACATATTTATTTGGTGAATATTTTGTAAATGTGATAATAATAACAATAAAAGTAGAACAAAGTTAGTTTGAGACAGTTTTCGACATTCTTAATATTAAAACCATAACATCTATAAAGAGGATGAAAAATCATTTTTTTTTTCAATATGAAACCAAATCATTTTAAAAACTTGGAGCTAAACCGAAACCCGCAAAAAACCTTTATTTTTTTCGGGATCGAAAACCGGAACCGAACCGATATATTGATTGAACTGGAACGAAAACACTAATGCAAAATATAGCGGTTCGAAGCCGAATTATTCAAGAATTATGATTATCTTTAAAAGTTTAAATTTGATAATGACATGTTGGTGTTGAAATTTATTGTCAGCGAAATAAAGTTAGTTACACAAACAAATGGAAAGTGTATTTGTTAATTTAAATTACGATGTATAACTATAGCTTTAAAATTAATAGTTAGATAAACTCCATTTAAGTTAAACTCAAATGTTAGAGTATTAAAATAGCCAAATTCAAGCTTAATAGTTCTTGCATTAAAAAAAGTATGAAATTATTTTTTTTATTTTTCTGAAACAAACCACGTTGTAAAAATTTTTACCTAATTGTTTTATTTTTTACAAAAATGACTTGCATCTTCTTAAACTTGTTTAAATATATACTGCCTTTCAAAAAAAATCAGAACACAAAGTATTTATTGGACGATTTTAATGAAATTTACAGAATTTGATCATGTAAATGAACTGCATCGATGATCAAAAAATCAATTGTTTTGGTTACTATTTAATGGTATTTTTCCTTGATTTCACTATTATAAAGAGCTGCTGATTTATTAATGTAATTGCTTCTAATATCCAAGTAGCCTCTGAGTAGTTTGACGTTTCAGTTTGTAAAACATAAAAAGATACCCCGTGTTCGTCGGCGTGCACAATATCATCATCTAAGTGAATTTGAAAGGGGTCGCATTATTGGAATGCGAGAAGCGGGTTTTTCGGTTCGTGCTATTGCTGAAAGGGTAGGCCGTAGTGTATCGGTGATCGTACGCTGCTGGTCTAGATGGTCCGAAGCTGGGGAGAATCGACGTAGACTTGGATCAGGACGTCCAAGAAGCACCACTGAGCGTGAAGATCGAGCTCTTCGTCTTACAACTTTAAGGGACAGATTTACAACGTCGCGGGCATTGGGAAATGACTGGTTGGCTCTAAATGGCCAAATCCATGGCTACTGTTTACAGAAGAATCCGCAGTTTTGGTATAAGATCCTACCGTCCACAATTGTGTCTACCTCTTACTCCGCAGCATCGCAGAGCAAGACTTGATTGGTGCAGGGAAAGACAACATTGGACCCATGAATGGAATAACATTATCTTCAGCGATGAGTCTCGATTCTGTTTATGGGCTCATGATGGTCGCAGAAGAGTGAGACGTCGACGCGGTGAACGCAGAATTTTACAATTTGCTGTTGAAAGACATACGGCTCTTACACTGGGAGTTATGGTTTGGGGGGCGATAGCATATGGTAGTCGGTCTCCTCTAGTTTTTTTAGAAGCAAGTCTTAGCGCGATTCGGTATATTGACAACATTTTACGGCCAGTGTTAGTGCCCTATGTAAATGGCTTGCAGAACCCCATTTTTCAGCAAGATAATGCTCGACCTCACACAGCGGCCATTACAAGACAGTTTTTTGATAGTGCCGGAATCAATTTGTTACCTTGGCCATCTCGTTCTCCAGATCTATCGCCAATAGGACATGTTTGGGATATGATAGGTGTTAGAATAAGTAACTTACAGCGCCCCGCTAACACTGTAATGGAACTTAGAGGTCAAATTATCGAAGTTTGGAATGAAATACCCCAAGTCGATATTGACAGCCTGATTTCTAGCATGCCTCGACGTGTTAATGAGTGTTTGGGAAATCGTGGAGGCCCAACACATTATTAATTTTTATTCATTTGTTTTTTGTTTTTCAAGTTGATTTTTTGATCATCGATACAGTTCGTTTACATGATCAAATTGTGTAAATTTTATTATAATCGTGCAATAAATACTTGGTGTTCTGATTTTTTTGAAAGGCAGTATATATTGTATTTTTTATATTAAACATAACTTTCTAGAGTTTCTCAATTTGGTGAGAAATGCAAGTTCAAAAGGAGCACCTCCCCGTATATTACGCTTAGGACATATAATCTATTTTGTGATATCACGTCCAGAAGACTTGGAAGATGTACTCAACAGTCACAATTGCTTGGCAAAACATGAAGTGTACGAATTGACAGCGAGTTCAGAAGTAAAAGGGTTATTTAACCTTCCAAGTAAGTAAACATTCAAAATAATAATTGATGTATTCAATAAAATTTAGCACTAAATGTAATAATTATATAAAAATAAAAACACTCTGTATGTTTTAGCCTTACCTTGGAGAAAACATAGAAAAGTTATCGCACCAACATTTAATCAGAATATTCTGAACGGCTTCGTGGACATTTTCTCTAAACAATCTGAAATATGCGCCCTTCAATTAAAGAAAGCTGACAGACAATTAATTGATGTTTATAATTACCTTAGTAAATACTCATTAGACTCTATATGTGGTAAGCTAACTTTTGATTATAAGGGCCAATACTCTGAACACCAATGCATTTTCTCATTGATGACATTTCGCACTGAAGTGGCGTTATTTAAATAAGAATTGACCAAACCTTATGGAGTAAAATGAGGTTTTTTTATAAGACAAGTCATTAATGACAAAACTCATCGGTGTTCAGAATAAGGATCCTGTAATCTCCAACCCAATAAACGCTTTTTTACATACCATTCCATATATATCTTGTGAATCAATCAATTTTACCCAAAGTACAGGGTGACCCAAACTCGATGTGTCTATAGGGTATCTCGGTAACCCAAATAGTTAGACAAAGTCTGATATACACGTTATAACCTCTTGTTCTGAAAAAAATAACACTAACTGTTTCCTCTAGCATAGGTATGTCGTTAGTATACAGAAGGTATAGGATGGGCCCAAAGAACCTTCTTTTAGGCACAACCGCTTAAATTTCTTTACACTCGGAGTGTTTATTTTCTTGTTTAATTCGAAACAATCGATTGGGTATAGCGGATGATACATCGGCTTAGAACATATAGGAAATCCAATGTAAATTTTAAGTGGGCCAATTATTCGTTCCCCTATTAACTTTTGCAGAAACTTGTATTGAAACTTTTTAAAGTACTAGACTAGATAAGAATACTTACCAGTCCTGAATACTTTGTACTAAGCCGTTTTGAAGTAATTTGCAAAATTATGTCCTAAAAAAAATTAAATTTGCATAAGAACCTAATATTGTATTCACCAGTAACTATCATGTTCTCAAAAAAAATAATATATAATTCGGTCGGTCCTATTACTGTAGTCACAAGGAACTATGCAAATTTTTTTAGGACATATTTTAAAAATAACTTCAAAATAATGTTACTATGTCAACATATTGTTTCGATAATATTCTGTTTAGTTTATTTATCAAGCCTTTATGCCTAACTTTGTCGAAGGCTTGTGCTACATCTGGAAAGACTGCAGAGCTGACTTGTTTTTCTTCTAAGGCACATTCGATGATGTCAGTTATTCTATGCATTTGGTCTATTCTTGAGTGGTATTGGCTGAATCCAAATTGGTAATCTAGGGTTCTTTTATATATAAATAACCTTTATTTGGCATATAACCCTAGCACTTCCAAATCTAATTATTTAAAAAGCAATAAATTAACAATTCACTCTTAGCTTATAAACTAAACTTATTAACTAGAGTTTAATCCTCCTCTTCCTACGTCCTCCTTTCCCTAGCTACTCCTCCCTGGCCTTTGATTTACCATTTGCATTATCGCGCCCATACCCTCTCCGCTCTCACACATACTTTTATTTCGACTCATACCTTTAATCGCTTCCGTTACTTGCAAACCCGTACATTCCCTCGTCCAGTGCTCCCTTCTTTTATTGCTTTCTATTACTGGTCTTAGCCTCCTAAGCAGTAGTTTCTCAAAAAGTTTTGAGACAATCGGAAGAAAAGAGATAGGTCTATAGGATTTGACATCATCAGGTTGTTGTCCTGTTTTTTGGCAACAATATTACTTCTGCAGCATTCCAGCATGCAGGAAAGTATTTTAATCTGAAGGCTGCATTAAGGAGGTAGGTCAGCATAACTATCCCTTTTCGAGGCAGGTGCTTTAAAATGTCTCCAGTAATTAAATCGTACCCCGGTGTTTTCTTTGGGTTCATATTAGTTCCTATCTTCTCAGCTACTTCTTTGGGGGGTAACTGTGGTGATGCCTTCAGATGTTGTATTATCAATGTTATTTATAGATTGATTTCCATGCCCTTGGTTCGGGGCGAATGTCTCAGCCAGGTGGTCGGCAAAGAAGTGTGCTTTTTGTTTGTTCTCTATGGCCCGTTGTCCGTTGTTGTATCTTATAGAAGAAATAGAGGTTACAGTTCTTTTTTTTGTTTTTGGTAGCCATTTTGAATTTTTTGGTTGCCGGCCGCTTTTCACACGCTGATAAAATAGGAGATTATGGATACTTCCTTAAGGTTTTACATTTCTATTATAAGCTGCTGACTTTTGTTGTTAAATATGGTTTTATTTGCAGGATCTCTCAATTGTTACCATCTTCTTATAGCTTTTCTTTTTTCTTTGACAAGTTTTCTGATCTCAAATAGATAGTTTACACCTTCAGTTATGTTTGTAGTCTCTTTAGTGTTTTTCTACGTCGCTGTTTGGATAATCCCGATGAGGTTTTCAGCTTCTATTTCTAGTTGTTCGGTCATTCTAGAACTGATATTCAGGTTGATATTGTTCTGAAAGTCAGTCTTATAGCGTTACCAATCAATAGTTTTGTAAATGGGGCTAGATCTGGCTGTCCTATTTATCATCTTGTTTTTTCATTTGAAATGATAATAAATAGGACAGCCAGATCCAGCCTTATTGACAAAACTTATTGTTGTTTTTAGTTTCCCTCCTTTGCTTGTAGTTAACTAGGATCCCCAGTCTACATGTTTTGAGTTGATGTATTGCCAAGATGCTACAGGAGCGTTAAATAATTTTCCTTTTTTAAGATTGTGTCTTGGCGGACAGAAGAATGCACCGACTCTCAGATTTTGTTTTGTCGACATGATTCCAACCACTGTTAGTTGAGTATCCTCTTTTTGCAGATGACATTCTTCAATATATTTGATTGTTTCTCTTACTATGACCCGGGCAACCAAGCCAAAGGGGGTAGGCTTGGTTGCCCGGGTAGGGGGTGTGATATATTTTAAATCCTCTCATTTTAAGGTAACATTGGTTTGTCATGTATATCTCAGCGATGAGACAGACATCTATGTACTCTGTATTTAAAAAGATTTCAATGTCTTGTTTTTTGTTTATAATGCCATTGGCATTCCTTGTAGCAGTACGTATGTCTTTTTATCCATAAACCTAGTTTGTCTTAGGTACAGTGCCAGTCTTCCTGGCTTCCTGTTTGTCTAGTCGTGCATTGATTTGTTCCAATGTTTTCATAATATTCTGCATAAGTTGTATCACATACTTGGCCGTTTTTGGTATCTGTATACGTACGAGTACAGGGCATTTTTCTTTAAAATTTTCAAATAATCGTTGTTTATGAAAGGGCTTCAAGTTGAAGTTACAAACCAGTATTGTCCACTTTCAGATTAAGCATGAAGTAAAATATCAAGTTTAGAAAAGTCGAAAATTTGATTTGGTTTCTCCGCGAAGCGGGGCGACCAAACCAAATTTTCAGGCTTTTCTAAACTCGAAATTTTACTTCATGCGGCAGGCGTATAAAACACGGATTTCAATTGAAGTTCATAATACATTACTAAAGCAGTAAGCTAAAGATGTATATTCTGAATTTCACATCAAATCTTTATACGCGTGACGCATGAAATAAAGTTAGTTCAGTATTATTATGAACAAACGACATACGAAAATTCAAAACAATAAATATTTTAAAAATTGGTTTAACTTACACTACTTACAGAAAGTTAATGTAAAAACACCCTTGTAGCTATATTTTTAACATTTTTTTATTCGGTAATTTTCATCAATGTTTATTAACTTTGTTACATGAATATAAAGCTAATTTATAGTGCTACTCAATGACAAACATTTACAGGGTGTTCCATTAAAAAAATGCAACTTTGTGTCGTAACTGGGAAATTAAAAATAAGCCATTGAATTCTACGATGAAAACTGCACAAATAGTTATTGAACTGTTTATTAGTATATCATATAGATATTGAGATAAACGTATTTTGAAGCCAACAATTAAAAATCGCTTAATATTTTCCAAACTAATCAAGTTAGCCACGTCTATTAATGCCAATGTAGAAATCTCAGAAAAAGAGGTCATGACGTGTATATAAAATTTTTTCTAACCCTTCTGGTTACCGAGATACCCCATACAAAAAATCAAACTTAGGCCGCCTTGTACAACAAATTGGGTTGCATTTCTGATTCAAATGATCGCACATCCTTTATATAGAAATCACATCGTACTAACTAAATCAGTTTATTTTTATTGTAAATTATTACATTTCAGAAAATGCAATGGGATATCAGTTACAATCGCAGACTCAAGACTCAAAATTTGCTTCAGCCGTTGAAGAGTATGTACATTATTAATATTAATAATTTAGACAAAGCTCCAAGGTCTGTTCTTCGGTCCCTAGGATAGACGAAATTTTAATTATAATATTCTTAATAAGGATTTATTTATTTGTTTATTTTGTCAATAAAAATGCATCCTTATTTTAAAAATTAGTCGATAGAAAATAGATCGAGAAATGAAGACATATTTTAATTACAGATAAACACTATGCAAATCTTTAATAAAAATTAAAAAAAAAAACAGTTACACGATCGATACAGACAGGGAACTTTTTTTAAGTATACATATCTCGATGTATACGCGGAAATGTTCAAACATTCGTTGATGTTATAAAAGCGTTCAATACAAAGCTTTTAACGAGTGCTGCCACTCCTTGATAAGGTATGAAGTAAAATTTTGAGTTTATAATAGCCTGAAAATTTGGCTTGGTTGAAATTTTACTTCATACTTAACCGAGGAATGCAAACAATCGTTAGAAGCTTCAAACTGAACGCTTTTATAACAACAAATTTCTGAAAATTTACCAAACACTGTAATTATCGGGATATGCATTCCTAAAACAAAAATTTCTCGTATGTAGTCTTTAATACTTCACACGTATTAAGTTTTAATTTACTGTATGTTTTAGTGGATTGCGATTGTCGATGTTGAGGTCTTGCAACTTTTTATATCACTACGATTTTATTTTTAAACTATCAAAACACTCAAAACTGTTTTACCAATCACTAGCTGATTATAATGACTGTATAAATATGGTAAGTAATTAAGTATGTATATGTGGGAGAATATATCGATAGAAAAATAAAACACAATATTTTAATTGTTGTTAAATGCCAATTTAATATAACTAATTTAATCAAATTATGCGTATATTTAAATAAACCTGTCTGCATTAATTTGTGAATTTTTTCATTAGATGATAAAGAAGAAAAAAGAAGAATACGTTAATAAATTAAACAATGCGGAAACTAATTGTAAGTAATAAAATAAAGACTAATATAAAATATACACATAAATACGTTCATATTTTAATTCATTTAGGTAACAATAAACGACAAGCATTTTTGGATATTCTAATCGATTTAACTTTTGGAGATGTAAAGAATTGGACGGATGCAGATATCCTTGGAGAAGTCGGTAATTTCATCACTGCTGTACGAAATAACAACGCAATTGCGTTTTTTTGTTTTGGTTTCTTAAATTTATTAATTCATCTTATTTCAGGGTAGTGATACAGCTGCTACAATTTCATCATTCGCCATAGTACTTTTAGCAATGCATCCGGATATACAGGAAAAATGCTTCCAAGAAGTTTCCTCCGTTTTGGGTAAAAACAATCCAGTTAAATGCGAGGATCTTCCAAAGTTCGTGTATTTGGAAAAGGTTATCAAGGAGACCATGAGGGTATTTACTCCAGGGCCAGCAATAATGAGAACTGTTGAAAAAGATTTAAATGTTGGTAAGTATAAGTTAGTATAGAAATCAGTAGCGGCTCGTGAGAATTTTTATTGGTGGAGCTGCAGACATAAACATACAAGAAATTGTTCATTCAAATATAGATATCCCGATGTGGATGCATTTTGAGGCATTCATTGTTTCTTTATTGAGTTAAATTTGAAGTTTCGAACGAATGTTTCCACACCTTAATTAAGCATGAAGTAAAATTTCGAATTTATAAAATCCTGAAAATTTAATTTGGTTGCGTAGCGAAGCGGAGCGAAGCGGAGCGACCAAACCAAATTTTCAGGCTTTATTAAACTCGAAATTTTAATTCATGCGCCAGGCGTATAAAACATTTAAATATAATCAAATTCAAAATATTCGATACTTGTTCTGTTACTTTCTTGATGGAATCAGATTTTAATATTAGGTAAAGTTTTAACTTTGAAAATTATCGTAACGGATCGAAACACGTGTCAGGCAACTGAAAATAAAAACTTTTTGTTAGCAGTATATTTTGAATCGTGTTTTAGCAGTACATTTTTAATAATGATTTAGCAGTATATTTTTAATTTTACAGTGTTTCAGTGTTTTATACGCGTGGCGCATGAAGTAAAATTTCGAGTTTAGAAAAGCCTGAAATTTTACTTCATGCTTAATCAGGGAGTGGAAACACTCATTCGAAAGTTTAAATTAAAATGCTTTTAAATATTCCTGATGTACATTTTTAGGTGGATACACTTTACCAAAAGGTGCTGGAATATTGATTGGCATTATTGGCGTGCATTCTTCAGAAAAGTATTACGAAGATCCCTACAAATTTGACCCAGAGAGATTCAGTCCGGAGGAAATTGCCAAAAGACATAGCTATGCTTACATACCATTCTCAAAAGGACCTAGAAATTGCATTGGTAAATGAACAATTTTGATAACTTTTTTTGTAAAAGTGTGAACCTTCCTTCCTCTCTTTATTCTTCTTCTTTCTCTTCCATTTCTTTAAACAACCTAGAAATTGCATTAGTAAATAATTAATATTAATTGCATTAATTATACAAGTGTGATTGCTCTAATTACTTTAAAGAACTTAAGAGTTGTATTGGTTAAATAGGTAATTTTTATTGTAGAAGTGGGGTTCGTTTTCTTTTTATTCTTTTTCTTTTCCCTCTTCTTCTTTTTCATCTTCTTCTACTTTTTTCCTTCTGTTATTTTTCTCTAAAGGAAATAAGAGTTAGATTGGTAAATAGATGTGTCTAATAATTTTTATTGTTAAAGTTGGATTCTTCTTTTATTCTATATAATTCTTTCATTTGTATTCTTTTTTCTTCTTCTTCTTTTTATCTTCTTCTTTTTCTTGGAAAGTATAAGGTACTACTTTCCACGAAAAAGAAGAAGACGAATATGAAAAGAAAAAGAAGAAAGAAGAAGACTAATAAAAGGAATATATAGAATAAGAGAAGAATTGCGCTTTTACAATCAAAATTATTAAACACATCGTCTTCTCCCTCTTCTTCTATTTAATTTTCTTTAATTTTTTTCCTTCTGTTATTTTTCTCTAAAGAACATAGGAGTTGGATTGGTAAATAGATGTATTTAATAATTTTCATTGTAAAAGTGGGATTCTTCTTTTATTCTTTATCATTCTTATCTTTGTCTTCTATTTTTTTTCTTCTTTTTCTTCTTCTTCGAAAGTATAAGGTACTAGTTTCCAAGAAGAATAAGAAGACGAAATGAAGAAGAAGAAGACGTGAAGAAGAAGACGAAAAGAAGAAGAAGAAGACGAAAAGAAGAAGAAGAAGAAGAAGAAAAAGAAGACAAACAAAAGGAAGATATAGAATACGAGAAGACTTGCACTTTTGCAATCAAAATTATTAAACACAGTCTGTGTTTAATAATTTTGATTGTAAAAGTGCAATTCTTTTCTTATTCTATATATTCCTTTTGTTTGTCTTCTTTTTTCTTCTACTTCTTGTAATGTTCTTCTATTTACCAATCCAACTCCTATTTGTATCAGTGCAATTTTGAGTTATGTTTTTGTCTCCTTCTTTTTCTCTAATTTTGAAGCACGATTCACAAGAAAATGTCTTTATAATAGCAGCATTGATTTAATGTGATCTATTACTTAATTTAAAATATAATTTCTAAAAGCGATGTCAATTAAAAAATGAAGAGACTTGTTTTACCATAAACTGTAGAAAATTTATAAATATCACGAAAATAAAAACATGTATCAATTAGTTTCCCTTATTTTTTTTTGTGGTGTGGAAGGGGAAATCCACTTACGGACAGAGTGTGGGACTCCTTCCAGTCAAAAGGCGACTGGAAGCCTACCCACTAAAACCCCTCCTACTTTACCGGCGTCGACTGCTATGGTCAATGGCCGGTCTAGTCTTTTGACATGCTCTGACTTAAATCACAAGACAACAATATAAAGACAGGCAAGTCAGGCATGTAAAAACATATAGCTTACATTTAATATCACAAACTAGGGATAGTACCAGGGTTGTAAATTACCCTGATGCCAGAGCCTATCACGACACAACGAGTTACTAGAACATAAACCTAATATCACAGACAAAACGACATCAGGGTTGTAAAAGGACCCTGATATCGGGTTCCTAAAGAAAAACTATTTAAAAACTTAACCTAAATACTTCAGAGTTGTAAACAGACTCTCATGCATTTTACACAGAGAGACATAATACAAGCTAAAAAGCGGCACCGAAGTTGTAAATGGACTTCGATGCCACTGAACATAAACCAAACAGTACAATCAATAAATTATAATAAGTTAACATAAAATAAACAACACAAACCCTAAATTCGGTTCAATAATTTTGTTTCACGTAGGAAATTTAAACATTTCTCTACGGATCCCTTACAATTTGCCAATACTGACGCCACATCACCACCAAGCCTCAGCCTATTACGCTGACGTGCGTAGGCTGGACAGTCTATAAGTATATGCTCCAGCGTTAACCGGTCGTGATACAAGTGACACTCTGGCGCTTCGTCGCCGGCGAGAAGATACAAGGAGGTTAAGTTGGTGTGCCCTATGCGTAAACGACACAGGGCAACCTCCTCTCTCCTGGTAAGAGTCACCGGCGTTCGCCAGGGAGTCACGGAGAGCTTTATGGATTTGAGCTTGCTCTCGGAGCCATTCCAACTCTCCTGCCAATCCTCTACTATTTTCTCTTTGATGTACCCTTTAAGGTCCTCGGGCCTTACGGGTACATCATCTATGCTGTCCGCTTCTGCTGCCTGACAGGCAGCTTTGCCGTATTAAAAACATTCTTAGAAATGATTATACAATTTCAATGGTTCTACGCAACTTTCTTTGCTATTGGTGATTTTTGGTAGTTTTATTTTAACCTGTAACTTTTATTCTCAAAAAAGTGAAAACCACTCGTTAGGATAACAATGAACACTTTAAAAATACGCTTCCCCGAAAGTTGAATATCAGACTAAATTAGTAATTGTATATTTAATAAATCAACTTGGATTATTGAATATATTTTCAACTGGTATAGATAAATTTAACATGTTTTTTAAAATAATTGATTCAAAGTTAAATTTAAATTATAAAGAAAAATAAAGAAAACAAATTATTCAGTTATTTTTTTAAATTGTATAAAATCAACTGTTTAATTCACATGAAATTGAAATAAATTACACAAAAGTTAAAGAATGTTAAATCAGATATTAAATGTTGGCGTATTTAATAACAATAATCTTACTTTTTAGTATAAATTGCAAGAAAGTTATAAAATTCTACTAAAACTTTAAATATTTGCAAAGATTTTTAAGATACTGCAAAGACCTAATGCTGTTTATACGGAGGTTCAAGACTAATAAAATAAATAAATATATAATTTATAGACTGTTTTAAGTATCAAATTTTAAATACAGATAAATGCAACTAAGTGTTTTAAGATTATTCTAAATTGTCTCTATCTACTAAGAGTTTCATGATTGTTTTAGTAGAAAATATATTCAATTATTACAACTAGATTAATTTGATTCTTTCGGGGTATCGTGTTTATTAAAGTGTTCATTGTTATCCAAACGAGTGTTTTACACTTCCTGATTAAGCATGAAGTAAATATTTCACGTTTTTCTACACTCAAGATATTTACTACATGCGCCAGGCATATAAAACTAATTAAGTGTGAAGTTCCAAAAACTCGTAATCCAACTCTTTAATGAAATAAAACCAACCTAAAATGTTTTAGAGATTAAAATTTTTCGTATCGATAAATAGTAAATTTTTATTTCAGCCCATGTTATTTGAAAAAATATGAAATTCAAATATACCGGATGGGCATTTTCAATCCGAAACATATAATATAATTAAATGTGAGCATTTTCAATCCAGAACGTAACAACTCACAAAAAAGTTATTCAATTTAATTGCATTTTAATTCCAACCTAAATATTATAAACTAATTGAACATCTCCTAAATATAATAGTAATCATTGAAATAACCCTTCATTTTGCACCAAACAACTACGGTTTGCGGGCCAAATCGAGCCCACGTCATCATGATTCTTGCCCGCGACCAGAGATACATTTTGGGTAAATAAAATATTTTATAACGATTTAGTGTTAACATTATTTACAATTAATATACAATTAGTGATGTAAAATTACCGGTAATTTAAAATTGGGTAATATTCTCGGTAATATTACTCGAAACATAGTAGCAATTGGTAATTTAAAGTTAGACACGAATCACACACAAATTCCAATAAATAATTCTAAGTTTTCAATAATCTATTAACAAACTATCATTGTTCTTTAAGAAAAAAAGATAGTTACGAATAACATGAAGATAGAAAAATCGTCCAAAATTTTATTACCTAAAACTTTTGTTTGAACCATTTTTATGTATTCTCATTAGTTATTGAGTTATTTGCAACTTTTGCGAAATACAAAAAAAAGCCAGCGCACTCGGGTAAATTTTCGACCATTTTAAATATTGACAAAAAACGTTATTACTCAAAAACTATTCAAGCTACAGAAAAGTATAATACATTGATTTTGGCTATTTCGACGATATCTACAAGATGGGCGTATATGTTTTTATATAGGGTGATCCTTAAAGTATCTAAAAGAAAATGTCAATTGTTATTTTCTAAATTAAGAAGGCGAGTGTTTATCAAATTTATCAATATTATTTATAGGAGTGTTTTCCACTCCCAGATTAAGCATGAAGTAAAATTTCGAGTTTAGGAAAGCCTTAAAATTTGGTTTGGTCGCGTAGCGCGTAGCGCTACGCGACCAAACCAAATTTTCAGGCTTTTCTAAACTCGAAATTTTACTTCATGCGCCACGCGCGTAAGACGTTAATTTATCCCGAAGTTAAAAAACGTACACAAATTCCAATAAATAGTTCTAAGAAGTTATTCCATAATTTTGAGAAAATTATAAGTTTTTACGAATATTTCAACAAACTGTCGTTTTTTCTAAGAAACAAAGATAGCTACGAAAAAACTTAAAGATAGAAAAAATGTCCAAAATTTTATTATCTAAAACTTTTATTCAAACGATTTTATTGTATTCCCTTTAGTTATTGAGTTATTAGCAACTTTTGCAAAATACTAAAATAAAAATGCTCACCCTTAACTATACTATATGTTCCGGATTTAAAATGCTCACCCGGTATAATAATAAAATAATATATTATTAGGAAATATGAAAACTGAGAGGCCAAAGAATGTAACATTGCAGAAGTTGATAGTTCACTGAAATGTTTAATTAATATTTTATACTGGACTTTACAGCAAAAATAAAAAATAATTAAATAAACTTAGCAGCTATACGAAATATACAATTAATAAAAAACGTTTTAACTTTGTTTGTATAACACAATTTATTTTTATGTGACTGCAGTTTCGGCAAACTTAGCTTGCTATTATCGAATAATGGCAAGCTAAATTTGCCGAAACTGCAGTCACATAAAAACAAATTGTGTTATACAAACAAAGTTAAAACGTTTTTTATTAATAAATTAACATGTATAACGAAGTAGAATCCTCCACAATACAAAAATTCGAAATAAACAAGTTTTTTTTCGGGCTAATAAAAAAATCGATAGAATAGAAATTAAATTACAGAAGCTCAAAGTATATAAACGAATTAAACCCATTTAAAATTTGTGTTTAATTTAAAAAAAAACGACAAATTTATTATTAACAATAATTGCTAATATATAGCTTAAGAATCATTGTTAATTATATGAAAATCTGGTATCGCATTAAATATATAATTTTCAAGACAAATACAGGTACATAAAATTAATTTTGATTTGTAAACTAATCATAATTTACATGTGTTTTAATGCCCGTTTGCTTAAGTAGCATCGTCAATGAAAAATAATTGAATAAACTTAGCAGCGATACAGAATAAACAAGTTTAAAAGAAAAAAAATCCCTGTATATTTTTTACTTTTTCTTTTCGGCAAAACGTAACTAACAAAATCAAATTTCAATTATTGTCTTAGTACTGCTTCCACTTCCAGATTAGGGATGAAGGCAAATCCGAATTTTCAGGCTTTTCTAAAGTTGGCTTATTTTCTTGTTTTTTTGTTATAGGTGAATTTTGATAATTTCATAACCGTCATTAAACTATTCCTGCAATATTATTTAATTCCGGTAGTCTTTTAAACAGTAATTTGCAGTATAAATCAATAATAAAAATTAAATCTAAAATATTTGGTAACGAAAAGTATCGAAATTTTAAATATCGATGCTTTTCATTGCGATATTGTATTCTATCAATACTGTGCTATACGGTATAATCGATACGCAATTTAGATACTATTTTAGTATCGGAACATCACTAATTCAAACAGCATCTACACGAGCATCGGGGGCAATTTCACAAAGTGAGCTAGAACACACACTTGAATTACTATTAAATCACTTTAATAATCTATTTATTGTCCAACAGGAAACATTTCCCAATTACAAGACAAAAACGAAACATAAGCCTAATACATATAAAAACATAATAATAATTAAATTAGAATAATTCTGTACCAATATAATTACTTATTAAATGTTGAAGGCGTGTCCTGTGAATATAAAAAAACATATTTTGAATAAGAATAATTAATTCACAGTTGGCTCTCCAAGTTACTGAGTAATATTTTTAGCGAATCATTAAAGATGTTACTACAATGTGAAATTGTATTAAAACAATTACAAATAATTTATAATACAATAATAATTTAAGAAGTGCATTGAAGCGAGAGAAGAATACTTTGAGTACTAAAGCCAAAAAAATGCAGTACTGAAAGTTAATAGATGCACTATGTAATTCGGATAGCTTTTAAAATGTACTATAATCCTTTCCTTATTTCAGGAAGGGCGTATGGAATGATGTCCTTAAAAACAATTTTATCAGTTCTTATAAGAGACTTCCGTTTTGAAACTACATATACTGATATCAAAAAAATACGCTGCAAACAAGCATTGGTGATCAAACCTGTGGAAGGTTTTCCTGTAAAAGCAATAGCAAGAAATTAATGTTCAGCAATGGTTATTTGGATTCCGACCGTACTGATGCGACTTGGAAGTTCGAAACGCGTTTTTGAGAACCGGCATACTTAACATAAAATGTATATTAAAAAATAAAATTACTTAATATGTTTCCATATTTTTAAACAGAAAATAAAATAATTATTTTACAGCGTTCGTATTTAAATGTGAAGATTTGCAACTTTTCTTTGTAAAATACCAATTGTTCTCATTACGTCAGAGAACTGCGCTCTTTATATATATATATTTATATATATATATATATATATATAAATATATATATATATATATATATATATATATAAATATATATTTATATATATATATATATATATATATATATATATATTTCACTGTCTCTTCAGGTTTGGTCCCGTGTATTTTCTTGGCTCTGGTCCATCGTATTTTTGATTCGACTTTTCGATGACGTCGCAGTCATCATCGTCAGGAATAACTAATAAAATTCCATTGCTCTAGCAACCACTTGTTTGATTTCTACGTACTACTTGATGCGTGAATTTCTTGTTTGGCTTCGTGTTACTCTTCTGTTTTGTTCTTGTAATGGTGTAGTAGTGACAATTTCAATATTATCTTCGGAAGGGATTGGACTTTGGATTTCTTGGTTGCTGTTCCGAGATAATATATTTTGACCAGAATTTATACAAGTTTTCTAAATTGGTGATAGTCTTTTATCATCATCTTTTTGATTTAGACTGTTTGGCCTCTTATCAATTTCTATCGCTTCTCTAATAATCCTCGAGTGGAAGAAGTCTGTCTTTTTTAAAATTCTCGTTTTTTTCGAAATTTATTGTATGTTTAGAAATGTTGACGTGTTGAAATAAAGAAGACTGTGGGTCAGACTTTCTTACTGCTAAAATGTGTTCATATATATTTTCGCGGGCGTATCATGTTTATCAATGATGTAGTAGTGACAATTTCAATATTATCTTCGGAAGGGATTGGACTTTGGATTTCTTGGTTGCTGTTCCGAGATAATATATTTTGACCAGAATTTATACAAGTTTTCTAAATTGGTGATAGTCTTTTAGCATCATCTTTTTGATTTAGACTGTTTGGCCTCTTATCAATTTCTATCGCTTCTCTAATAATCCTCGAGTGGAAGAAGTCTGTCTTCTTTAAAATTCTCGTTTTTTAGAAATGTATTGTATGTTTAGAAATGTTGACGTGTTGAAATAAAAAAGATTATGGATCAGACTTTCTTACCGCTAAAATGTGTTCATCTTGACGAGTACTGATTTTCCGGTTTGTTTGTCCTACATAGCTCTTCTCACACAAACCACATGGAATTTCATATACGCCTTGAGCTTCAAGTGGGATAATTTCTTTTGGAGTTCGAAGTACATTTTGAATTTTTGTGTGTATATTGAAACAAGTTCTAATATTGTATTTGGAGAGGACTTTTTTATCAGTTGTTCCTTTAATGTGGGGAAGGATGACGTTGCTACACAGACTTTTACTTCTTGTTTTTGGACTTTTGTTTCTGTTTAATTTATTTATTGTTTTTTTGGAAAACCCATTTACCATTAATGCATTTTTGACAATGGATATTTCATCATTTAAGTGGTGTTTGTCCGATAGCGTATGTGCTCTTATTAGAAGCGATTTTGCCACAGACGCTATTTGAGCTGGTGATGTGACTTCGCATTCAAGTACCAGTTTGTCTGTGTAATATTGAAATGGTCACTACTACATCATTAGAAGAACAAAACAGAAGAGTAACACGAAGCCAAACAAGAAATTCACGCATCAAGTAGTACGTAGAAATCAAAAAAGTGGTTGCTAGAGCAATGGAATTTTATTAGTTATTCCTGACGATGATGACTGCGACGTCATCGAAACGTCGAATCAAAAATACGATGGACCAGAGCCAAGAAAATACGCGGGATCAAACCCGAAGAAACAGTGAAACATGTTACGCCCGCGAAAATATATATGAACACATTTTAGCAGTAAGAAAGTCTGACCCACAGTCTTCTTTATTTCAACACGTCAACATTTCTAAACATACAATAAATTTCGAAAAAAACGAGAATTTTAAAAAAGACAGACTTCTTCCACGCGAGGATTATTAGAGAAGCGATAGAAATTAAAAAGGGGCCGAACAGTCTAAATCAAAGAGATGATGCTAAAAGACTACCGCCAATTTGGAAAACTTGTATAAATTCTGGTCAAAATATATTATCTCCGAACAACAACCAACAAATTCAAAATCCAACCACTTCCGAAGATAATATTGAAATTGTCACTACTACATCATGAGAAGAACAAAACAGAAGAGTAACACGAAGCCAAACAAGAAATTCACGCATCAAGTAGTAGAAATCAAACAAGTGGTTGCTAGAGCAATGGAATTTTATTAGTTATTCCTGACGATGATGACTGCGACGTCGTAAACGTAAAAATACAATGGACCAGAGCCAAGAAAATATGCGGGACCAAACCCGAAGAAACAGTGAAACATATATATATATATATATATATATATATATATATATATATATATATATATATATATATATATAAAACCTATATTTGGTATAAAAAAAACAAAATACCCATGCAATTATTCTATGTACATTTTTACTCCACAACAATACTACTAATATTGCTGCGCTTTTTATATATACATTTATTAATCACTTAAAATTTGTGTTTCGTGTTAAATTTCATTATACAGCGAAAATACAATGTTAATTAATCATAAATCATTTCACTAGAAAGATGACAAGAAATTGATGTTAAGAGCGTGTAATGCACGTAAATGTCATCCTTGAATATTACTCGTCAACGCGATTTAATCTCGATCTTTTTATAAAAGGTGGGGATCATTTATATACCTTCACATAAAACATCCAATTGCTCTGTTAATTCGTTCTTTTTTTGTTCGAAGCGTGCTGTGTAAATTCTATACGTGTGTGGACATTGGATAAATGCAGACTCTTGAAAACTCTTGAAAATGTGTAAGTACGAAAAGTGTTTTGAATGAACTCATAAATTGTTGATCTGATAATTGCTTATCTGATATTCAAATTTAATTATTTATTGTTTTAATTGGTTACAATTCATACAAATTTCCTATCATTTTAAATAATTTCTAGGATGGGTAAACAAAATTAGATATTGTAGATTTGTTGACATTTTTCATTGGCGGTAATACAGTAAATTTGCGAATCATAGCCGGTTTACCGGTGATTTCCAGGTAAATTAGAATATTGGTGTCTTAGGGGTAAACGTTTTTAAATGCATCGAACAGTAATAGCATTTAATGGCTTACCTTTAACGATAGTTTCTACTCCTTGATTAAGCATGAAATAAGTATTTCGAGTTCAGAAAAGCCTGCAAGTTTTAATTGGTCGGGCAGCGGAGCGAAGCGAGTCACGTCAGCAAATACAAATTTTCTAAACTCGAAATTTTACTTCATGCGCCAACTACGTAAAACACTGATTTATTTCAAAGATCATTGCTTATTCAGCATTAACCAATTAAGCGCCATTGGAGCAATAGCGCAACATTATTAATTCTTTACTAATTAAATTACAAAATAAGTTAATTCAATACATTGTACTATTTGACTTCACTTGAGAATGTGTGAAGAAAAATGTAAATGATTGGTTATTTAAATATTTTGATTTTTACTTATTTTAAAATAAGTATTTTTAAGTATATTTATAACTTCACCATATTTTAGTGTTTTATTCGCGTGGCGCATGAAGTAAAATTTAGAGTTTAGAAAAGCCTCATAATTTGGTTTGGCCGCTCCGCTTCGCGGAGCGACCAAACCAAATTTTCAGGCTTTTCTAAGCTCGAAATTTTACTTCATGCTTAGTCTGGGAGTGGATACACTCGTTCGAAACTTCAAATTGAACACTTTTATACAATCCACAAATGGCTGAACATTTACAGCGTATAAATAAATAAATATAAATAAACCTTTATTTACGGATGTACAGATTTTACAGAATATAAAAATATTTTACAAAATAACAATTCGATACAAAAGATAGAAACAAATACATTAATGACAATAGAGTAATCTTTTAACAATTCTCATAAACTTGGAAAATGTATTACAAAAAATATCATAGTCAGGATAAATTAACCTAGAATTTGCTGTACGCATAAGATACACGTCGGAGTGTGGAAACCATAATTCGTGTTATGGAACGGTATGCGAAAAAGCGGCGGGTTCCGACATAAGCGATTATCAAATTTTATAGAAAAACACATGCGAGAAAGAAGAGCCGGGCATTGGATGTCCCCATTAAATAGTTTGTAAAGTAATGACATATCAGCAAAGTACCGCCTGCAACATAGTTGATCAATATTAAAATCAACGCTAACATCTACATTATTTACATTATTATGTCTCGACTTAAATGCTATATATTCAATAAATTTGCTTTGAACATCTTCAATACGTTTGATATAAATCTTTTGACTCCATACACATGAAACGTATTCTAGATGCAAACGAACGTATGCAAAATATACAATTTTAAACGACAATACTGACAGATCCCTAGACAAACGTTAAATATACCCTAGCATTTTAGCCGCGCGATTACATATCAAATTAATATGATGTTCGAAATTGAGTTTAGCGGCAAACCAAACCCCAAAGTCCTTCATTATATTAACTTTTAAAACAATTTTGCCATCAATATGGTAATTAAAATCGCATGTTACTATTTTACGTGAAAAAGTTAGAGATTTACACTTGTCAATATTGAAACTGAGACCGTTTAAAATGCACCAGTTAGCTAAGGAGGAAAGATCATTTTGAAGTAAAAGACAATTACCAATATCGCGTATTTCTCTATATAACTTTAGATCATCAGCAAATGATAAAAAATTTGAGTATTTAATTGATAAACAGATGTCATTAATAAAAATAAGGAATAATAAAGGACCACAGTACGATCCCTGGGGTACCCCAGAAAGAACGCAGAAGATGTCAGAGATATGGTTATTTATTTTGACATATTGTGAACGGCCTTGTAAAAAGCTCCGGATCCATGAGATGACTGATTGGTTAAATCTTAATGCACTTAATTTTGATAATAAAAGAATATGTAATACCTTATCAAAAGCTTTAGAAAAGTCCAAATACACCGTGTCAACTGAACACCTATTTTCCATAGAGTTAGTAACATAATCTTGAAAACACAATAAATTAGAAGTGGTAGGTCGGCCTCCACGAAAACCATGTTGTTCATCAATTAATACATGTCTAGTCATCCATTCCGGTTTTGATGATATAAGTTTATCTAAAAGCTTGGGCATACAGGTCCTCTATAATCACAAATATTGTCTCTACTGCCTGATTTGAAAATAGGTGTTACATAACTTCTTTTCCATATGTTGGGAAAGATACTTTTATTTAAAGATGAATTAAAAATTAGGAAAAGAGAAGTAGTTAATGAATAAATATATTTTTTTATAAAAATAAAGGGTAAACACTTCACTTTTAGTGATATTCCAAGGAACATCAATCACCTCTTTTTTAAAATTCTGCATAGGTATGTTTGACGTTGCATCATAATTGTAAACTGATGAAAAAAAAATCGCAAAAAGATTTACGCACTCCCAACCATCACTGCTAGTTTCATTATTGTAGTTCATTACCTCTGGGTAACACGAATCGCGATTTGTGGCCCTTGCAAAATTCCAGAACTGCTTCGGGTTGTTTGAAATATTGGAATTGACTGATTCAATGAATTTATTATATAAATTAGTTTTTAGATGATCACAAGCATTTCGCAGTTGTTTAAATTGACAATAATTGTCAGAAGTTTGAATGCATTTACATCTTTTATGAGCATTTTTTTTATCATGAATGAGCCTAATCAGATCATTCGTAAACCATAATGGATATGATGATTGTCTTATATGTTTGATAGGGGTAAAAGCAGAAATAACTTCAGTACTATTTTATAAAAACATTCCATAATAACACCAATATCATCACACTTCCAAATGTTTACCCAATATACAATATGGATATACATTATGTATATTTAAAAGAAAATATCCCAGTATGTAATATAATAACTCGCTCACAGAAATCATTTAAATAAAAGCAGAATTTTAGCTAAAATCAACTTTTAGAGTTATCTTTATAATTGCTCGGTCGTTAACGGGTTAATCTGATAGTGATCATATTGAACAAGATGTAGGTCAAATATAAATGATATTTGCATTATAATTGGTCACGATTTTTTCTAAACACATTTTTTTAACGCGCCAGACGTAGAAAACACGGAAATATTGTGAAGTTTAAAAAAATATACTAATTACATATCGATCAATTACTTCTGAAACCTCGTAACTCTAAATGTGAAATTTTACAGGAGTGACATTTGACAGAAGCACAAAATACGATTTGTAATAAGTATTTTAAGTAGATGTTTATCCTAATATTGGTAAATTAATAATATCTAAATTACAAGGATTTATTTTTTGTAAAGATATAAATAATTTCAGGCTTTTAAAAATAATTTAAAAACAGGTTTTTACAAAAAACAAATCGTCGTAATTTAGATATTGGTAAAGTAATAATATCTAAATTACGAGGATTGTAGTTTTATAAAATCGAGAGTTACAAGTTTTCGGAAGTATTCGATCGATATGCTTTAAAATATTTTGAGTGATCTCAAAATATTTGTTTATTTTCATAATTGAAACTATCGATGATTCTATTCGAATTATACCCTCAATAGGGTAGATGGAAGATGTTAAAAAAACGATGAGATAATCGATTTTTATATTGATATAATATTTCATACTACTTAAAGTAGTAGGTAAAATAACCCATCTAATTATCGATTAACAAAATATTTTAGTCAAAAATATTCGATTATTAAAATTTCTCGATAATTCCTGTCACTAATTTTGATCAACAAGTTACAATTTCTTCAAATGAATAAATGTTTTTTAAATATTTCGCGGACCATATTTTACTTCTCGCGGACCACCTGTTAAGAATCACTGCTCTAGAAACATAGTAAAACCAACATGTTTTTTTTTTAATCCATTAATACGTTATACGTTTTATACCTTGAAAAAAAGCCCACCTTGCAGATAAAAAACGACTGAAGACTAACATTTCGGTAGGAAATCATATAGATGCTAGAAATTTTTTCCATGAAACTTAAATAGTTATAGTCAGTTGACTTTGAGGTTTTGAAATTTCATAAAAAAAATGTTCGTCTCTAGTTTTTAAAGACTTCAATTATACCAAAAATATACAGTAGCATAAAAATTAAGTTAAATTAAATTCTAAATAAAATAAATAATAAAAAGCAAAGATTATTAAGAAATGCACAATCTTTATTTTAAGATTGTGCTTTCTCCTGATAATGCTGTAAAACGCGATACTAGTCGAGTAAATAGTAAAGTAAAAAATTGTGAAACAAACCAAGTGTAATTTAATTTAAACCTTCATTATCAATATTTAAAAATGTTTCACCAAGTGATAAGTGAGAAAATTATTCAAGAAATATTGTGCTTTTGCATTATTTTATCCTGCAATACAAGGCATATTAAATTTATTCTCTATAACTTCTACTAAAATCGATTCTTTAGATCGGAGCCGGATCATGGCATAGACAAATGAGTCAAATGTCTAGGGCCTAGTTTTTTGTGGTTCCCGATCACTTTAAAAAAATGAAAGAAAATATAAAAGATTTTTTTAATTTAAATTAAATAATATTCGCTCATCCCATCTCCTCGGCAATATTTCGAATAAGATAAAAATTATACATTTCTATGTATGAATTTATAATTTTGTTTTATTTTTTCTCCGAGTCAAATAAACTACGAACTTATTTTTTTAGAAATTTGGACCTTTCCCTTTTAAAACATTCTTAAATATTCGAACATTTCAATAACTCTTCGGTCATTCCATAAATAAGTGCACACTTTTTGGGAGTACATTAGGGATTTTAGCGAATTTCACATATATAATCAAGACATGGTGTTTGGTTGTTACTAGAGGTTAAACAAATTATTGTGTCAAAAGTTATAACAGTATAAACTTTTAGTTCACTTTTATTTTGAACTCAAAAATATCGTAAACCGTCACCTATACAAAAAAAGTAATTCGGTACTTTTTTGTGCTTAAATGTTCAAAGTTTAAAATACATTTTTTCTAAAACGAAAAAACTTTATTTATATAGATTTTTTTTAATAAATAAAATATATCTCAAACAATAATCAAATACTCATGTTTTAATTTTCTTAAAAAAAATATATCTTATACCCTGATCCTTCCTAAGAATTTTTCCGTTTTCAAAAGTATGGGCACCTTAAAACATTTTGAGATATGATTTTTTTACTTAAGCGCTACATTGACATGAGTCGCTCCCGCCAATGGTGTAACGGCCCGGATCGCGGAGAGCGCCTCGCGTCAGTGCAGCGCTCGGGTAAAAAAAAAATCATATCTTAAAAAGTTTATAGAGCCCATCTGTTTGAAAACGGAAATATTCTTAGGAAGGATTCGGGTATAACAGTTATTTTTTTCAAGAAAATTAAAACATGAGTATTTGATTATTTTGTGAGATTTCCTCAGGTAAAAAAACCATATCTCAAAAAGTTTTAAAGTGCCCATCTTTTTGAAAACGGAAATATTCTAAGGAAGTATTGGGGTATAATATATATTTTTTTCAAGAAAATTAAAACATGAGTATTTGATTATTTTGTGAGATTTGTTTTATTTATTAAAAAAAAAATCTGTCTAAATAAAGTTTTTTCGTTCTGAAAAAAGTATATTTTAAACTTTGAACACTTAAGTATACAAAAATCAAGTATAACTTTTTTTTGTATCAGTAACGGTTTACGATAATTTTGAGTTCAAAATAAAAGTGTACTAAAAGTTTATATTGTTATAATTTTTGAAACAATCATTTGTTTAACCTCTAGTAACAACCAAAAACCATGTCTTGATAGCCTTTATAATATATGTGAAATTCGCTAAAATCCCTGATGTACCCCCAAAATGTGTGCACTTATTTATGGAATGGCCGTCTTGCAATTTTATTTCAAGCGATTTCCTTTTTATTTCTCTATAAACAAGAAACAGTTTATTAATTTCTTAATATTTGATTTCATCAACATTTCACGTTTCATTCCCAATTTTGAATTTTCGCAACGCGATAATATTGTTTTTCTTCATGTTAAAAAACAGCTTATTACTTTCTTGGCAATATACAGGGAATTTTTCTTTTAAGTATAAATATTCATGCATATACATAATTTTCTTGAATTTGTTGTTTTTTAAAAGAGTTTAATTTGAAGCTCCCATAATACGCATAAAGTAAAATTTCAAATTTTTAGGCTATTCTAAACACGAAATTTTACTTCATGCGCCACGCGTATAAAACACTGATTTGATGTGCAGTTCAGAATATACGTCTTTAGCATACTGCTTTAGTAGCATATTGCAAACTTCACAATATTTCAGTGTTTTAGACAAATTTGGTTTGTTCGCGTAGCGCTAGCGCCACGCGACCAAACCAATTTTTTAGGCTTTTCTAAACTCGAAATTTTACTTCATGCTTAATCTGGGAGTGGAAAACATTCGTTTATAGCTTCAAGTTAATCTCGTTTAGAAAAGATCCAATATCTGAAGATTAACAGCAGCAAATGTCGAGGGGGCAGAGTAATGATAGCAGTACATAAAAAACTAGAGTGTAATGTCATATTTACAGAACGAAACACAGTTGAGCAATTATTTGTTTCAATTTCACAAACAAATATGAGCCTTATTGTAGGTGCTGTTTACATTCCTCCTTCTTCTCCACCTGATAAATATTCGGATCACTGTTCTACTGTTGAAACGATTATGGAGCAATTTCCAGATTCTAAGCTCCTTGTATGCGGTGATTACAATCTACCGTCAGTTACTTGGTCCAATGATGATCTTGGTTTGATAAATAATAATCCATTATCAGTGCCCGCACAATTAATCACGGAAATATTTGGTATATACATTTTATATCAAATATGCATTATTCCAAATGAAAATAACACCTTTCTTGATTTAGTTTTTGCCCATGACTGATTTAATTTATCAACAGCTACTGAACCATTGTTTCATGTAAAACAGCACCATGTACCATATTTAATTTCTGTAACTATTGATTCCCCCGAAGAAATGCTTACATTTCACGAATATGTTTACGATTTTGCACGTGCTGACTATTCTGCTATGAATAACTATATATTAAGCATCGATTGGTCCAAGACACTTATCGGGCCGATTGACAGCATGACAGAATCGTTTTATGAAATTATTCACGACGTCTTTCAAAACTTTATTCCAATAAAATGTATTAAACCATCAAATTATCCTGTTTGGTTTTCGTCAGAATTAATTGATTTAATTAAACTTAAACGTTCGGCACACAAAGATTACCTACAGTGTCAAACTTCTGAAATGTACAATAAATTTAAACATGTGCGCGCAAAATGTGTAAATATTAGAAATAAACTGTATAGTGAATATGTTAGCTCCGTAAATGTAAGCATAAGTAATAATCCTAAGATATTTTGGAACTTTATAAGGTCTAAAAATTCACTCTCCGATTTCCCGAATGTTATGCATTTCAATGATGAAACTAGTAGAAATGGTTCAGATTGCGTGAATTTATTTGCGGATTTTTTCTCTTCTGTATATTCCAGGGATAAACCTACAACAATGCCAATTTTAAACGTTTCATCAGAAGTCATTCATACACCAATCAATATATCCAAAAGCGAAATTTTCGAGGCTATTTCTAATTTAAAACACAGTAACAGCATAGGCCCTGACGGAATACCTGAATACCTTAAAGAATGCATTTACTCGATCACAATTCCAATATTTCTATTATTTGAGGCATCACTATCGAAAACAGTGTTTCCTAGTTGCTGGAAAAGGAGTTATGTAATTCCTTTGTATAAATCTGGCAAAAAAGATGTAATAACAAACTACCGTGGCATTTCATTACAATCGGTTATTCCAAAAATGTTGGATTGCTTAGTGTCAAAAAAATTAAGTTGGATGTGTAAAGGCATTTTCTTGGATGAGCAACATGGGTTCCGTTCAGGCAAATCTACTTTAACAAATCTGTTATCGTTTAGCTCTTACATATTAAATGCTTTTGAAATGAATTCCTCGGTTGATGTGATTTTTACGGATTTTGCTAAAGCATTTGATCGTGTAAACCATGAAATCCTAATTTCAAAACTAATTGCGTATGGTGTTCACGCGGATGTTGTTGAGTGGATTTTTAGTTTTTTGAAGGACCGTATCCAGTGTGTAAAAATAAAAAATCATATCTCTAAAGAAATTAATGTTTACTCTGGTGTCCCGCAAGGGTCACACTGCGGGCCACTATTGTTTTTAAGTTTTATTAATGACATTCATCAAGTAATTAAGCATTCGTCCTTTCTGCTGTACGCAGATGACTTGAAATTGTTCAAGAAAATTGATACCCCAAACGATAGCTTTTTACTTCAGGATGATTTATTGTCAATTAATAAGTGGTGCTGTGAAAACTATCTGTTGTTCAATATTAATAAATGTAAATTTATGCGATTTTCTAGAAAGACCAATCCTAAAGTATCTTCTACACCGTACTTTATAGATGGAATCGATTTACAAGAGCTTAGTGAGGTTTTGGATTTAGGGATAACTTTTGATAAGAAAATGACGTTTGGAAGTCATATAACTCGTACTTGCTCGCGGGCCACAAAGATGCTTGGATTTATTAAAAGGGCTGCGGTTGATTTATCACCAACTGCTTTTAAAATGATATATTATTCATATGTTCGTTCAGTAATGGAATATGGTTCTTGTGTCTGGTCACCACATCAAAAAAAAAATATTAATATGATTGAAAATATCCAAACAAAATGTTTGAAGATAATGCTGTCTAAATCAGGATATAATAACGAGAGAAATATTAATACAATCTGTACAGAATTTCGAATTGATAAATTGTGTTGTAGAAGGTGATTTGCGGTATGTGTTTTTTCTATAAATTAATTTCTTGTCAAGTGGAGTGTACATTTCTGCTAGATCAAGTAGGTTTTCATATAAATACTACAAATCGTTTAACCAGACATATACCACTATTTTCCATACCAATTCACAAATCTAACTATGGAATTAATAGTCCAATCTCTCGCTTTATGCGCACGTCAAACAAACTGTCGCTAAATCCAAACTTTCATCTTTTTAGTAAGTCTCTCTGTAAATTCGTAACCGGTCTCAAACGAATTCAGGTTTGTTGTTGTATGTAACTTGCCACATCCATATATGTATATATATATATATATAACATGTATGATCTACATTTTGTAATAGCTTTAAGTATTTTGTATATTTAAATGTATAAAAATGGATTTTTTCCGTAAATAAATAAATAAATATAAGCTGTAATCGAGACATATATACTCCAGTATGGTAAATTTATTTTACGAATATTGTACATTCAGATGATGTATAGTAATAAAGTCTGTAGTTATATTATGTTTTTCTCTCTCAAATCAAAAGACTACATTAAAATATCCAATATTTTTTTACGTAATTACAGTCAACAATTTTCATTTATTTTGGTTAAATTGTAAAAAATGTGTGCAACCGAACCTGTAAATTTATTAAAACTTAATTAATTTTACCTATTGCAAATATTAATATAAATTTTTCTTAACAGTATGTGTTGATTTATAGATTTTCTTTAATGTTGATGATTTTTATCTGTCAACATGTGTTACAATCTTCTGTGACACAATATGATTTCACAATTTTCTTCAGTTTTCAATGATTTTAGATTTTTAAGATTTCATCTTTATGGCAGTGTAACTTTAAAACTCAATGTACAAAATTGTTTTTACAATTTTCTTCACTTCTAATGATTTGAGATTTTTAAAATTTCGTCTTTATGGCAGTGTAATTTTCAAACTCAATGTACAAAATTGTTTCTACAATTTTCTTCGGTTTTCAATAATTGAGATTTTTAAGATTTCGTCTTTATGGAAGTATAATTTTTAAACTTTCAATGTACAAAATATTCATAACTACGATTTAGTTTTATTAAATTTTAAGAATACCATTAGTTTTCGATGTTTTTTGATGTTAAATCTTAATCTTTCTGTGATTGTTATCAATTTTTGATTAAATGAATACGTACTTTCAATAAATTATATACGACATTAGAAAGTCGCTTTTTAATATTTTTTTCAATGACATAAATACTGCTGAGAGTCTTTAACTTTTATTTGAAACATTATTTAATATTTATGTTTAGTTTTTTGGATGTGATAAAATTATTAACTTTGTATACGGCAATAGATATGGAAAATAATTATAGAAAAGTTTTAACGTACTATTTTTACAGTACTGGCATATATCCAAAACGTAAATTTGTAACTGTAAATACTTAAACAAAATACTTTTAACTAAATTTCATGGATGTTTTTATTATTATCATCTGCAATAGTTTAATTTTTAAAAAGTTTTAATGCAAAGTGAATTTGTTTATTTGATACTATGTAACTATTTTTATCTATTGTATTTGTTTGATTTAGTCTATTGGAAAAACAACAAACATTTTATATTTTTCACAATGTTCTCATTAATCACTTGGTGAAACATGATTAAAATAAAATTTGAAATAAAAACACTTGGTTTGTTTCACTAACGTTTTACTTATTATTCCGACTTCGGCTTCTAGCCATTATCAAGGAATGTACAGACAATACTTTTTTACACGATATTTATATACAAAATCAGGTAATAAGGGCATTCATTATTGGGGAGATCCATAGCTCGTCATTGTCATTGACCACATGTTTTCCGGATTTTATTGCGTTATTTATCTCCAAGCCTTTTCTGAAATTCAGTATACGATCCTTATTGCCTGTATACAATATTTTAAAATTATTGTCGTATAGATGACCGGCTGTGATGCAGTGTTTGGACATACCCGTTGATTGTTTTTATTTAATAAAATTAAAAAAACTTTGAAAAACAGCAAATTTGACATCATTCTAACAAACCCCATTAATTTAAGTAAATTATTAGTGAATAATAAGTTCAAAAACGATAGAATAGAACTATCAGGTGTTTATGAATTAAGATGTAACGACTGTGATGCAGTATATATAGGACAGACCGGACGATCATTCCAAATCCGTCTCGACGAACATAAAAAAGATGTTCTAAATAAAAAACAATCAACGGGTATGTCCAAACACTGCATCACAGTCGGTTATCTATACAACGACAATAATTTTAAAATATTGTATACAGGCAATAAGGGTCGTATACTGAATTTCATAAAAGGCTTGGAGATAAATAAAGCAATAAAATCCGGAAAACATGTTGTCAATGACAATGACGAGCTATTGATCTCCCCAATAATGAACGCCCTTATTACCTGATTTTGTATATAAATACCGTGTAAAAAAAGTATTCTCTGTACATTCCTTGATTATGGCTAGAAGCCGAAACTAGTCGGAATAATAAGTAAAACGTTAGTGAAACAAACCAAGTGTTTTTATTTCAAATTTTATTTTAAATTGGCACTTTCTCAGTTACTACAGAAATATTTTAATTTTTTTGTTATTTTATTTATTGTAGTCTAGTTTTTTGGGAAGTACTTTTTGTATGGTACATTTTATGTGGGGGCCCGGCGGAAAAGAAATGTCTAGGATCCCAAAATAGGTTAATCCGGCCTTGCTTTAAATCATGTCCTAATTATTTAATTAAATAGATAAATGCATAAAATATTTTAATTTTACTATGTTTCTATGTTAATAACAATTTTATATAGCAAAATTGACTAAATTATGGTAATGTTAAAGCCATGCGAATCTCGTGGGCCGCCCTATATATTTTTAATATTTCAGCTTGGAGACACTTATGTAAAACACATAATATGTAATACTTTGAATAATTTAATTTATTATTGTATAATTTAATTCAATGTCAGAGAAGATGTTATCCAGGTATGGAGTTGTTTCAACATCGGTTTGAAACATTTGCGCCCATTAAATGCCACCTTTTTACTGTCCAATGACTTGTGACCTCAGATAGACAATCAGTGATTATAATAAACCATATTAACAAACAACGAATATTAATAAATTATTAAGTTTGTCCAATGTAACTTTGTCAAACTTGATTGTATTGTAAGTTCAAACAAGATAAATTCAAATTCAAAACTATTTGAATTCGAGAAAATAAGCTTACGCTTCTTATAGTTTGCACACTTTTAACATGATATCTTAAGTTGTCTTATTAATTAAGACATTGTTTGCATTTTCACGAATAGTTTTTTTGTAATTTTATATATTGTGTATTGTAAGTGTTGCCAACATGGCTTTTAATAAGATAAAATACTGTTTGTTGTCAATTTTTGAAATTTCGATAATTTCGAAAACTCCTTGTTATTTTCTACGAAAATTTTAATTTGTTTAATTTGAAAACTTAAAAAGTGCCTAGATTTATTTGTTCATATATGCAACAGAACTCGTTACTGGTGTTCAGAGGATGGGGCATTAAATAATATTGATTATCCACATGCTTAATGACATTTACCCCTAATACTACGATATTGTGATTTAACGTTAAAATTTGATTCACAGTCAGTATGAGTAATATATCAGTTCAGTACCTAATTGCAATGCAAGTGTGTCACAATAAGAATAGTACGAATATTTAAATAATGGAATATACACGTACAATTATTTAAATTAAAAACATTAAATTTTATTATGTTTGCAAATAGGCTTATTAAACATGTTTAGTATTCCACAGCATTGTGTCGGGGACCACACTGATGGGGACCTTGAAGTCCGAAACGCGTGCGTGGTTATCCGGTGCCGGAAAACTAAAACAAATATAGTTTTAAATATTTGAATAGTGCAATAAATAATTCAATCACTAATTGTTTTATTGAGTTATGTGGAGTATTTAATCACAATAAAAAACACTTTTATTCCTTACTTCACTTTTATTTTTATTCGTTAGATGTACATTTCGAGTGCACACATTGATAATGAGTGCTTTGCACTCGAAATGTACATCTAACGAATAAAAATAAAAGTGAAGTAAGGAATAAATGTGTTTTTTATTGTAAATAATTTAATGTTTTTCTAGTTAAATGGGATAATATTACATTATTTACATATTTGAATATACGGGGAATTTTTCTTTTGAGTATACATATCCCGATGTATACTTCACCATTGTTCAGGAATTTATTAATTTTATAAAATCCTGCAACTTTCTTAGAGCTTATAACAAGTGTTTCCACTTCTTGATTAAGCATGTAGTAACATTTCATGTTTAGAATAGTCAAATTAGGCTTCTTAAAACTCGAAAGTTCAAAATATATTGTTAGGCTTGATAGGTTGCTAAGTTTATCCTCATATTATTACATTTTTATAAATATTTCGTCTAACCAAATCGTGCGCTTTCAAAATTCGAGCAAGTTTCTTAGGATAGGTACCAATAATTATAAGAAAAAATCCAAAACAATTTTGTTACACAAAATATACTTTTGCATTATTAGTTAACGCAAGATCAAGCTTAAGCAGTATATTTTGAACTTTACTTTAAATCAGTGTTTTATACGTGTGGCGCATGAAGTACAATTTTAAGTTTAGAAAAGCCTGAAAATTTGGGATAGGCGCTCCGCTTCGCTACGTGACCAACCCAAATGTTCACGGTATTCTAAACTCAAAATTTTACTTCATGCTTAATTAAGGAGTAGAAACACTCGCTAGAAGCTTTAATAACTGTATGTTTTTGAGTTTACGAGAAGTGAGTATTACACATAAAAAGACTGTTATTCCTTACTTAACTTTTTAAGTGTAGTAAGGAATAACAGTCTTTTTATGTGTAGAAGCTCTAAGTTGGCCGCTTTCACAAAAAAAAAAACGATTACCAAATGCTGAAATAATTGGGAAATGTATACTTAAAAGAAAAACTAGCTGTCCATTAAGACAAAGTCTTTGGTTTGATTTTTTATCGGTTTCGACAGAATAGACATGTTTTCTATACATTTGATTTTTTATGAGTTTTGACCCTATATATTTTTTATTTTAAGTTGGGAATACATATATCATTTATGCTTACTTGCACTGCAGGTACTTAATCCTAGCTAAAAAGTAAAGTATCACCATTAAATCAGAAATTGTCTTGCACCGCAACTTGCGCTAACTAAAAGCAATATGAAATCGATCAAAATAAACAATACATAATTTCACGATACTACACGTGAGTTAAATATCGTGAAATTATTTCTATTCGTTCTTTTTTTATTTTATTTAATCATTGGCACTTTTTAAACAACTATTATGCATTTTTAATATGCAAATGTGCTATAAATAAAATTACAATCACTTTCTATATAAAAATATAGGTTATTTATGCATCCCACGCATTTTTTTCCGCTGTTCACAACAGTAGTAATTCAGTCGACAGTACAACAGAAATCCGTCGATTAAAGTTTGTCGTAGTTAGTAAATCGAGATAGTTAATGAGAGCCGGTGCAAGTGGGCTTTAGAAAATATCTCTGTTATTCTTTAACAAAATCTGTGACCTATAAGTGTACCTTACTTATATGCAATAAAATTAAGGATTCATATTATGTTACAGTTTCAAACGATCATTAGATTCCTAGTTACAAAAATATGTAAATATGTCAATATTTATTAATTAATTCATTTTTGATATGTTTTTAATGCCAAAGATGTATTTGGTGCTAATAAATCAAATTTACAAGTCACTCAAAATAAATAACTATATATAAATACAGTACACATTTAAAACTGTTAAGCGAAAAAAAAAAAAAAAATTATAGAATCCGCCCGCTGATTTTTCAACGATTTTTTTTAATTGAAATTTCATATGTTTTTAATACATGTTGTATACGTTTTGTCTCTTTAGAGTCTAAGTGGCGCAAATAGCTTTAAAATACATTTTCAGGTTAGTTGAATACTTGATATTAAAACAATTGTCAATATATTCTCGTTAATATAATTAAGGGACTGATTACAAAAGCTAGACAGTTGTAAAATAAAAATATAATCAATAGCGTTAAGAATGGTTTGTTTGGCTGTTGGATGGGAAAAGACATAGATGTTTCTTCCATCCAACTGCCGAGCAAACTATTCTTAAACCACAAAAGTCACAACACATTTTTCTCTGTCTAGAAGAAACTGGCAAATGACATTCTACCTAAAAATGTCAGAAAACACTGGGGGTTATTTTATTTCATAAAAAAGACAACATTTTGACTAATCTGGTATTAACAATCAACTCATTAATGATTTTTACTTCTTACAGTTTCTAATATGAAAAAAGAAAATTTCGAAGAAATCATTCTGCCCTTCTTGGTAGTGACATTCCTCGTTAGTTTGCTGATTTACTACATCCAGTGGAAAATTAGCAGGAGGCATCTGTACAAGCTGGCTGCAAAAGTCCCCTGCCCTGAAGGAATCAGCTTATATCCAGTTATTGGACACGCCTTAAAATTTCTGGGGGATTCAGAAAGTATGTATTCCTTTTTATACATAGTTTACTTATATACAATGTTACAACAATTTTAGTATTGTTTTGCGAATGAGTATTTTTTTAAATAACAAATAAAAACCCATTTTATGTGCTACTATCTATTATCTTCTAGAAATATTAGCCAGTATAAGCGAATTTAATAAACATGGACCATCTCCACCTCGAAGCGCTTGGCTAGCCTATCGATATTTTGCAGTTGTGAACAGGCCAGAAGACATGGAAATAATCTTGAATAGCCCGAAATGCCTATCTAAAGATGATTTATACAAAATGTCTATTCCTTTCGTTGGACAAGGTTTATTCTCATTACCAGGTAATATATTCTTATACAATCACTATTTTCAAAAAAAAGGCAACGTACTTCAAGTTGTAAACTGAGGTTAATTGATGTCATAATAATGTTAACCCCAGTTTAAGGATCCCAGATCAATGTAATGATCAATTGCAATGTAAATTGCCTAGGTACCTGTCCTGTCAGGTAAATTTTTAAAACTTTGACTTTCAGTTCCAACTTGGAAGAAGCACAGGAAAATAATCATGCCTACTTTCAATCAAAGGATTCTGGATAATTTTGTTGAAATATTCTCCATCCAGGCGGAAATTTGCGCAAAACAATTACGTAAAACAAATGGAAAGATGGTTGATTTTTTCCAATTTGTGGCTAAATATGGCCTAGATGCAGTATGTGGTAAATAACTTGGTATATGTGTAGATATAATACAAATATTTTCATATGAAACGATTTAGATTTACCGAAGCGCGACTCGCTCGAAGCTCAAAATAAGATAAATTCAAATTCAAAACTATTTGAATTCGAGAAAATAAGCTTACGCTTTTTATAGTTTGCACACTTTAAGCATAATATATAAAATTACGAAAAAACTATTCGTGAAAATGCAAACAATGTCTTAATCAATAAGACAACTTAAGACGACAATGGATAATTATCGTCTTAAGTTATTAATTAAGATATTGTTTGCATTTTCACGAATAGTTCTTTCGTAATTTTATATATTATGCTCAAAATAAGGCTGAGAATTTTTAAAATTTATATATTTAAATATTCCGAAACATATTCGAAATATTAAAATAACCTAATTATTTAAATATTAAAATATTCGAATATTGCAAATATTTCATTATTCGCATTTGAATATGTTTTTGAATAAATATTCGAATATTTCAATTTATAAAATTCCCAATATTATTCAAGACATGTATCCTTATTTTATTTTACATTTGTGGTGCATTAATAATAACTAAGCATTTTATTGGGATTTGCAAGCTTTGTGAATTTGTATTTACATTTTAGCACCCAAAAATAAATCTAACATATTAACAAAAAAATATTAAGTATAAATGAAATTGCCAATTCTTGGTTGCAGAATACTTCAAACATTAAAAGTGCGATTCTTTTCGCAATCTACAACAAGTTAGTCTTACAAAGACTATATCAAACACTCATTGAAACAACTACTTCCCGGGCTAATACCCCGACGGACATTGAATTATACAACAAGTGTTTGCTGTTACATACAGTAACCTACTGCAAATGTAACAATTTGGGTCGAATTATTCAGGCCATCTATAGACGCGTTTCGAGATTTATCTCTCATCAGTATAGCTTTGCAATTCCCTCTAAACAATTTGACACCTTAGACTGGCGGTCACGTTACCGTTCAAACATAAGTATAAATGAAATTGCCAATTCTTGGTTGCAGAATACTTCAAACATTAAAAGTGCGATTCTTTTCGCAATCTACAACAAGTTAGTCTTACAAAGACTATATCAAGATTGCGAAAAGTATCGCACTTTTAATGTTTGAAGTATTCTGCAACCAAGAATTGGCAATTTCATTTATACTTATGTTTGAACGGTAACGTGACCGCCAGTCTAAGGTGTCAAATTGTTTAGAGGGAATGGCAAAGCTATACTGATGAGAGATAAATCTCGAAACGCGTCTATAGATGGCCTGAATAATTTGACCCAAATTGTTACATTTGCAGTAGGTTACTGTATGTAACAGCAAACACTTGTTGTATAATTCAATGTCCGTCGGGGTATTAGCCCGGGAAGTAGTTGTTTCAATGAGTGTTTGATATAGTCTTTGTAAGACTAACTTGTTATAGATTGCGAAAAGAATCGCACTTTTAATAAAAAATATTAAGTTATCAAAATAGTAAATTGCATTAGTAATAGATAAATATAAATAATAAATCTAAAATATCTGTATCTGTACATAGTTATTTGTGCAGGTATTTAAATATAATGTGATTAAATTTGATAGAAACTATGCTTTTTCCAGAAACAGCAATGGGAGTGAAAATCAACGCTCAAACGACAGAATCTGAAATTGAGAGCTGCATTAACCGGTAAGTATTTCTATGAACGTTTACTAAAACTACACTTTATTCCACATGAAGGTGTACTCAAGAAAAGATAGGGCCTATTTGGCATTGTTCTCTAATTGGTTGACATCGAGGGCAAATTCACATAGGCGCTAATTTAGTTGCCATTTCTTTCTATTCCCCGTTTCATTAGCGAACCAATTTGTGATAAATGGTTAAAATTATATGTTATTTCAATAAAAGAAAAAAAAAAGAATGCACATACTAATATATCGAAAAAGGCTGTAGTTAATGATAAATTATTTTTTAAAACAAAATGTTAATGTATTTTGAAGTTGTGAAATTACTTAATACGCACGCCTATGGACGGATTGTCATCGCTGTCATTCTTTTGCGATTTGGCTTAATTAATATTTTACGTGTTTCAATTTTCGTAAATTGATAAGTTATTTATTTATTTATTTCAACGGCATGCCATTTACATTAAAAATACAATATACAAAAAAAAAAAACAAATATGTACAAACACTAAACTTAAAACTAAGCAAGAAAAGTTACAAATCTTTTAAGAGGCGCTTTAATAATTAAAAAGACCCATTAAAAAAGTAAAAATTTAAAATATTTGCTTGACGCAAAACGCGAACAGAAGCGGAATATTTCCCATAATCCGTGCGCCTGTAGCCGATATGGAATGTTATGTCAGACCGAAGAGAGCGCGGTGGAACCCGTATACCAACGAATTCCAACAGATTAGGGCAATCCAAATATCCATTAAGTAGTTTGAATACTAACTTAATGTCAGCTACTACACGCCTTTGTTTAAGGCTGCGAAGGCCAAAAGTCGTCAAAAGATCCGAGTAGGGCTGATCGGTACTAAATTTATAGGCAAGGTAAGGTACCTTATAAATTTCTTTTGAACTTGCTCAATTTTATTAATGTCGCATTCAATGTATGGAGACCACACCGTTGAACAATATTCCAAGTGGGGTCGCACTAACGAATTATATAGTGTTACCAGCGTTCTACTATTAGTAAAGTTCTTACTGTTACGCTTTACAAAACCCAGCATCTGAGAGGCTTTCGTGACAATATTTGAAATATGGTGTGTAAATGACCACCTTGAATCCACAGTGACACCTAAATCCCTTATTCTATCAACACGATTTATTGCTACATCGTTGAAAACATCATTTGTAATGACCGACCTTGTACTTCGTGAAAAAGTAATGATATTACACTTTTTGATGTTTAGCGTTAATCTGTTATCGTTACACCAGCTATAAAAGTGATCAAGTTCCTTTTGCAGGTTCGTTGCATCAAGAGTCGATTCAATACGCATATAAATTTTCATATCATCAGCGAAAAGTAAACAATTGGCATTCTGAAAACATCTTGTAGCGTCGTTTATAAATATATTAAAGAACAAGGGAACCAGGTGTGATCCCTGAGGAACACCAGAAGTAACCTTTAGGGGTCTTGATATTATTTGGCCAATTTTAACCACTTGCAACCTATCTGTTAAGTAGGACTCTATCCAACGTAAAAGAATATCAGTAATGCCAACATAATGAAGCTTGTTAAGTAATAACGTATGATCAAAAGAGTCAAACGCCTTGGAGAAGTCGGTATAGATGGAATCAACTTGAAAACCGCGTTCCAAGGCGTTGACAATGTAAGAATCATATAACAATAAATTAGATTCCGTAGATGCTCCCACTCGAAACCCATGTTGTTTGTGAGAGATTGAAGATTGCAATGAATTAGTTAAGAAATCCGTCATCAATTTTTCAAAAATTTTTGGGATTGTTGCAATTATGGATATAGGGCGATAATTTTGAACAAGTTTGTTATCGCCATTCTTATATATTGGAATTATGTTTGTTAATTTCAAACAAGATGGAAAACAACCACTAGATAGTGAAAATTTAAAAAGTAACCATATTGGTCTACAAAGCGCGAATGCATATTAAGCATAAAGTAAAATTTCGTGTTTAGAAAAGCCTGAAAATTTGGATTGGTCGCGTAGCGAAGCGGAGCGACCAATCCAAATTAGGCTTTTCTAAACTCGAAATTTTAAATCGTATAAACACTGAAATATTGTGAAGTTCAAAATATACTACTTAGGCTCGATCTCATGTTGATTAATTTTGCAAATGTTTTTATGGAATATGTAAAACTATACTTAAATTAAAAGAAAAACAGTATATGGTTCCTAATATCGTATGTTCAATCAAATTAAACCTTTAAAGTGCTATGGAATATATTGTAGGTTGGTAACTCTGAAACTATACATTATAATTATTATGTTTAACGTTTTATATGACAATTCCTTATGCGTGTAGCCAACATAAATTTAAAAAAGATAAAATTATAGCACTCTAGAGGTTTTTTTTTATTGAACATATGATATAAATATTTATACAAATACAACAATTATTACCGTTGCTATTTACTCACTTTGGTTATTTTCAACAAATTGTCAAACAGTTTATAATTTTCCTTAATTTATAAGTCATTCCAGAACTATTATTCATTTCAATTGTTCCTTGCAGTGGATTGGATATTATGATGGTTCGGATGTTTAACGTACCATATCATTCAGATTTTATCTTCGGCATGTCCAAGTTGGCGAAAGAGGAAAAGAAATTGGAAGAAATATATCACGAATTTATAAACACTGTAAGTCAATTCGTGGAATTTAATTACATAATGCAATATTATTAATATAAAACCCATACAGGTTGTTCGTCAGAAGAAACAAGAATTCAAAGAAAGGAAATTGGCGGAACAAATTAACATCAAAGAAGAAGGTATATAATTTTGTACAGGGATTTTTTCTTTTAATTATATACATCCCGATGATTTGTTATTTATAAACACGCGTGACTCATAGAGTAAAATTTTGCGATTATCAAAGCCTGAACATATTCAGGCTATTCTAAACTCGAAATTTTACTTCAAGCTTAATCAAGGAGTTAAGAACACTCGTGAAATTGTTATATAATAAGAAACGAATGTTTATCAGCTTACACATCGGGCTATGCATACTTAAAAGATACATTCGCTGTATATTATACAAGGTGGTCAGAAAAGGTGTGATCATTTTCAAGTAGAGTGGTTCATTGATTAATTTCGACTAAAAAAATTAAAATAAAAAAATGTTTTGTGGTTCTTCATTTATGCTCACAAGGCCTTTGAAATAATTAATATGTTATTAGAAATCAGTAACATTTTTCAAATATTTTAATTCAAATCATTTCTGTTAACATCCATCTAAACATTTCAAATGTTTATGTAATGTTTAGTCGATTAGTAATAGCAATAATTTAATACTAATTGGTAAAACAATTCTAGTCACATAATTAGAATATGAATGACCTTGTGAAGCTTACTGAATAATCATACAATAATTATTTTAATTTTCTTTTTAAGTTTTTGCACAATTTCTGGCCACCTTGTATATTTGTGTAATAATAATAATAGTTTTTTATTTCCCATAAGTAAAAAATACAAAAAAAAACATTACTTATTCCTTAATAAAAAATATATTAAAATGTGTAATATATAATTTATAGAGTAGAAATCAGGGCTTAGAACCGTTATATTTTGCGTTCTGGTTTTCGTTCCGGTTCAATTGATATTATATATATATATATATATATATATATATATATATATATATATATATATGTTAAAACGTAGATTTTCGCGGGCGTAACATGTATCACTGTTTCTTCGGGTTTGGTCCTGCGTATTTTCTTGGCTCTGGTCCATTTTATTTTTATTTTTAATTCGACGTTTCGATGACGTCGTAGTCATCATCGTCAGGAATAACAACAACCAAGAAATTCAAAATCCAACCCCTTCCGAAAATAATATTGAAATTGTCACTACTACATCATTAGAAGAACAAAATAGAAGAGTAACACGAAGCCTAACAAGAAATTCACGCATCAAGTAGTACGTAAAAGTCAAACAAGTGGTTGCTAGAGCAATGGAATTTTGATAGTTATTCCTGACGATGATGACTGCGACGTCATCGAAACGTCGAATTAAAAATAAAAATAAAATGGACCAGAGCCAAGAAAATACGCAGGACCAAACCCGAAGAAACAGTGATACATATATATATATATATATCGGTTTGGTTCGGGTTTTCGTTCAGAAAAAAATAACGGTTTTTTGCAGTTTTCGGTTCAGCTTCGAGAGATTGTTTTAGTTTTTTAAATTTATTTATTTCATATTAAAAAAATGTTGATGTGTCCGTCATAGCACTGTCCTTGGTAGAGATATGATAGATAAATATTAAGAATATGGAAATGTCTCTCAAACTACATTTTTTTACCTGTATTATTATTATCACATTTACAAAATATTCACTAAATAAAAATGTTTCCATTTTTTCGTTATATCTTTGTAAATATCTTTCACATCTCAGCAGTTTATATTTTCAACTTTACTTTAAACCAGTGCTTAATACGCGTGGCGCATGAAGTAAAATTTCGAGTTTAGAAAAGCCCCGTGAAAATTTGTCTCGGGTCGCTGCGCGACCCGAGACAAATTTTCTACGCGGGGCTTTTCTAAACTCGAAATTTTACTTCATGCTTCTTCTGGGAGTGGAAGACACTCGTTAGTTTAAAATATGTCACAATTATCATAATGTATATATACTCCAATCTTCCTAAAGGTGTAAGGAATTGTTTGTTTCTACTTCTCGTTGCGTTCTGTTTTGTATGTTAACTTCCTCCATTCTTTTTTGTTTTTTGCTGCTGCAGTGTTAGTCCTCGTTGTTTTAAAATGTTCTCTACGTTGCTATTCTATCTTGCTGCTAGTCTCCCTCTTACTCTCTTTACCACAATACTTGCTTCCCACACTTTCTTTGCTAGTCTGCTACTATTCATTCTGATTAAGTGTCCATATCACCTCAGCTGTCCCTTCTCTATTATTGAACTATTTATTTCTGCCCCAAATTGTTTTCTTATATATATGTTTCTTATTTTGTCCTTTTCTTAAAACCCCCAATATACCCTTTACAAATTTCTTTTCAATAGTTTGGATTTTGTTTTCCAATTTATTTGTTAATACCCAGGTCTCGCAGCCAAATGTGACTACAGAGATAACAACCGTTTTGTAGACACTCATCTTGGTTTTGGTGGATATTTCTTGTTTCCAGATAAATTCGGCTCTTAGTGCATGGTATAGCTTTGCAGCACTGTTAATTCTAGCTGTGATTTCATTGTTGTTACTTCCGTTTCTTGAAATGTTTGTTCCCAGGTATTTAAATGTGTCTAGTTGCTCTATGATCTATCCATTTACTCTTACTTAGATTGGTGTTGTTTGCTTTTCAATTTCCATCACTTTCATCTTCTCTTAGTTAATGTTTAGATTTCTCTTATTCAATGCCACTTCCCAGATTTTCAAATTTGTTTGCAGATCTTCTACGGTGTTAGCGAAAATTCCAAGATCATCAGCAAACGCACATTTCCTTATCCATATTGGTTTCAGATTTCTGTGCCCCACATACACTTTCTTTGTTAGTTGTTTCGTTTCCTTTAAGTTGATATCCAAACCAATGTTGAAGGGTATTGGGCTTAGAACTCCCCCTTGTCTTAGTACTTTTCTAATTTCAAATTCACTCACCTCATTGGTATCCTTCCTTACAAAATTCCTACTGTGATTATATAAACTTAGAATAGCTCCGCCTAGTTTTTCATGTACATTTTTCGTTTTTAGGCAATGCTTAATTATGTGCCTCGGTATCCGGGCAAAAGCCCTTTCCAGGTCGATAAATGCTATGTAGTAATTCTTATTGTTGTTTAGAGCTTTTTCTGTCATCTGATTTATTGTGAATATATTATCTTGTATGCTCATCCCCTTTCTTAAACCATTCTCTGCTTCCTCCATATCCGCGTCAATTTCTTCTCTTAATCGAGGTTCCAGTACCCTTTTATAAACCTTTAGTACCACACTCAATAATATCACGTCCCTGTAATTTAAACAATCTTGAAAATAGGGATTACTATGCCTGCTTCCCAATCTTTGGAAATTCTTTGCTTGTTCCATGCGCTATTAATTATATTTGTTAGATATTGTACACCCTTTTCTCTTAGATTTATTATCACTTCCCCTGTAATGTTATAGCTCCCTGCTGATTTTCCTCTTTTTAATTTCTTTATGGCACTCTTTACCTCATCAACCGTGATATGTGTTTTTCATCACTCCCCATTTTTGTAAATTATTTCATCTTCACTATCATTTGGTGTGCAATGATTTAGTAGATCCTTAAAGTATTCTCTTCGCCTATCCATTCTATCATCCGTTTCAGTTAATACTTCTCCATGTTTACCTTTAATTTATATGTTCTGTTAATTCCACTGTTCGCATTCTTTCAACGTATTATTAAAAAGCTTCTGGTTTGTATAACAATCAAGCTCCATTTTCTTTATTAATATCGCCGATATAAATGCTCTTATTACCTAATAAAACTCAAAACTATATATATTCCCAAACAAATCCATTTGTATATCATTCTTGATAATGGCATTGAGCCGAAACTAGTTAAAAATAAAATATATATAAGTGAAAAAAAACAAGTGAATTTAATTTGCAAACCAATATATGTGTAAGTGTACTTTTTGTAAATTTGTTTTTATTGTTTAGAAGGCATGAAACGTAAAGCATTTTTGGACTTACTAATCGAATATACTGAAAATGAGGAAAAATGGACTGAAGAGGAATTCAGATCAGAAGTATCGACATTTATGATAGCTGTAAGTATACAATCATTAACACATACAGATTTTTTTAAGTATACCTTCATATCGCAAAGCAAATTTGATTCAGTCGCTCAAATTTTAAAAGATTTTGTTACACTAAATATTCATTTGTAATTTATTATCATAAGCAGTAGATTTTCAACTTCACAATATTTTAGTGGTTTATACACGTCGCGAATGAAGTAAAATTTGTAGTTTAGAAAATCTTGAAATTTTGGTATGGTCGCTCCGTTTCGCTCCGCTTCGCTACGCGACCAAACCAAATTTTTAGGCTTTTCTAAACTCAAAATTTTACTTCATGCCTAATCATGGATTGGAAACACTCGTTGGAAGCTTCAAATTAAACTTTTTTTCGGAATGTGTATTACTAAAAGAAAAATTTCCTAGATTTATAAGATCTATATCATGTAAAATTTGACTTACGGATTAAATATTTAAATATATTAGTAATTTTAAGACTCTACAGTACCATATAACAAGTGATGGAAATAAATAACAGTATGTTGACCCTGGTGAGCAAAAAGCATTCTCTTTTGTTTTAAAAATGCCTGCTCTTAATATAGTTTTAATATTAAATTATTGTCTTAAGTTGTCTTATTAATTAAAACACATTGTTTGCATTTTACACGAAATACAGTTTTGTAATTTCATATATTATTTAAATTATTATTTAGTTCAGTCTTTAACCATTGTTTTAACATCTAATAATACGCAACATTATTTTAGGGGAGTGATACAGGAGCCACAGTTGGTGGATTCACTTCATTATTATTAGCCATGCATCCAGAAATTCAGGTTTGAAAGAATTATTTTCCAGTGTTAACAATCAATACTTATTAAACTTGATTATTAATTTCTCAAGGAAAAATGTTATAAAGAAGTTATGGAAGTTATTGGCCCAAACAAAACTCTCACTTACACGGATTTGCCGAAATTCGTTTACTTGGAAAAGGTGATAAAAGAGAGTATGAGGCTTTTCCCAGTAGGTCCAGCAATTGTTAGACGAGTTGATGAAGACTTAGAAGTTGGTAAGTATGTAAATAACTGAACTGTGCTGGCTCGGTTGAGGGCGAAAACTGTACGATTGTTTGTAAACATATAATCAGCTATAATATAACAAGTGGTATGATTATCATCGATAATATTCATGAGTGAAACCGAGCTGCAGACTCAACGAGCCCGAAGGGCGAATTGAATGTGCTGCTCCGGTTTCACGAATAAATATTATCGATTATTAATCATACTACGAGTTATATTCCATGAGAGAATATAACGAATTTCACTATATTTCCGTCTTGGAAATCTCACCCCGGTTGGCATTTTTAATAATCGACCGTCAAATTTGACAAATAATTTTCGTAGCAACGACCAAAACAAGGTAATAGGATTCTATCACCGCTGTGATAACATGTATCTATGGCAGGGGTCTCCAAACTACGGCCCGAGGGCCACATCCGGCCCGCGGACAGATTTTGTCCGGCCCGCGGAGAGCTAGCATACTTGAAAACTCCTTTTAGAGAACATATTTTCTATAGCAAATTAAATTTAGTTTACTGAAGTATTCTAATTTTATGTTGAATAATTATTAATATGACATCTACATTGACATGGTTATGGGCTAACTACTCATAACATAGTTGTAGGCTTATTGTTATTGTTTTCGTGATAAGTTGGATAAAGAAACACAGAATTGTAATGAGTAAAGACATGTATAATATGCAGAAAATTTAACTTCAGTATATAATAACTAACAAATTATTGAAATGAATCCAACTAACATTTTGTACATTTTAAATAAAAACATAACTTATAACAAGCATAATGACATATGAAATACTAATGAGATTTATGTAATTGAGATTTTCCACTGACAATAGTTTGTAGTTGTAGACTAATTTTACTTGTACCAATTATTAAAAGAGATTTAAGATGCTCATCAGTTAATTTAGATCTGTAAACATTTTTTGTGTACTTCATTTTGGAGAAGGTCTTCTCACACAAATAAGTAGTACAAAAACAGAAAACAGCCCACGAGCAAATTTATGTAAATTATCAAATTGTGTCAGTGGAAGACCCTTATAAAATTCCAACAAAGATGAGTTTTGATATTTGTTCTTAATTATATCACTGCACTGTAGATCAATCATTTCCATTTGAAGTTTCGGGGCTAGGGTTTCCATGTCAGTTTCAAAAGGATTCTGAAAAATCTTAATTTGATTCGCAATGACATCAAAGTCCGAGAAACGAGTATCAAAATTTTTTTAAAGCACTCAAAGTTTCGATTGCAAAATCGATAGGAAACTCAGTCTCAGTGGTGTGGCTGAATATTTCACATGTTTTAAAATGTGAAAAACATTTACTTCGTAGTTGTGATTGAAACAGTATCAATTTCTTCCGGAATGATTTGATATTAGTGTATAAATCAGGAAGATGCTGGTTTTCTCTTTGCAATCTCAAATTCAGTTCGTTCACATGTTTTTTCAAATCAACATAGAATGCAAACTTCCACAGCCATGCGTTGTTTTGTAAATCAGTAAGAGGGCGATGCTTTTCATTCAAAAAAATTTCGATCACTGCTCGAAGTTCAAAAAAGCGCTGAAGGACTTTCCCACAACTAAGCCAACGTACGGCAGTATGATAAGTTAAGTCATTTTCTCAAATCTCTTCAATAAATTGTCGGAATTGTCGGTGATTCAGCCCAAAAGATCTGATAAAATTAAGAGTTGATATGACTGGTTTCAGAACTTCAGACATATCCAAACATATTCCGCACAAAGACTGTTGATGAATGATACAATGTAAGACTAATGGTTTTGAACCACCGTCATTTTCTACAGCCTTTGACACAAGAGCGACCACTCATTTATCTTTCCCACTCATGTTTTTGCCTCCATCAGTTGTAATACATTTCAAGTTTTTCCATCGAAGGTTCTTTTGATTAATGGCCATTTCAACTCCTTTAAAAATATCTGTACCAGTGGTTGTGCCATGAATACTATACATATCAAGAAGTTCTTCATGCACTTCATAGCTTTTATCTACTCCTCGAATATAAATCAACACCTGAGCAGTATCTGACACATCCGTTGACTCATCCAAGGCCAAAGAAAACCACTCAACATGTCCATTTGTGTCGAACAGTTGAGAGGATATATTTTCAGCGATGATTTCTACCCTTCGAGCCACAGCGTTTGCTGACATACTGACAGTTTTTAATAAATTTACCTTTTCAGGGCACATTTCTTCGGCTACTGCAATTATGCATTCTTTGATCATTTCTCCATCGGTGAATGGTATTCCACGTTTTGCAATTTCAAAAGCCACACGAAAGCTGGCACGAGTTGCAGCCTCTTGTTCAGTTTTGAGTTTTGTAAATGAAGATTGCTGCGATTTCAATCCGCGCTTCATAGCTTCGAATTTTTCTGTCCGCAAACTTCCTGTATATTTTGAGTAATTTTGAAAATGTTTTGTTTCATAATGACGTTTAATGTTATATTCCTTGAGAACGGCTATGCTTTCATTGCAAATCAAACATAGCGCCTTGTTACTGGACTCAATTACGAAATACTGAATGTTTCACTGATCTTTGAATTTTCTGCATTCACTATCAATTTTTCGCTTCTTTTCCATACTACTAAATCACACACAAAAGCAACAATTCAAATCAAAATACTGTTACTGTTACTGTCTTCTTATATATTCCAATTACTGCCATATAGAAGTGAGTGGAAGACACCAGAACTTTCTCGAACCAACAAGATTATTCTGTACGTGCTATTGGCGCCATCTGTTAGCGATAGAAGGTACTACCTATTTCCGCTTGTGTCCGCCAGATGTCGTGTCACGTTACTCCTCATGGCTCGTACTCTACGACCAATCTAGAAATTACAGATAATGACAGGAAAATTAATAATATGCAGTGTTGCCGTTTTGCGGACTTTAGTCCGATTTTCAGCCTTTTTTAAACGTTGCGTACTTTTTCGGACATTTTTTTTCATCAGTGGACTATTTCACTTTTTACCACCGGCAACAATGATAATATGGTTTTGGCCCTCGGAACTTACTGGAGTAATCAGTATGGCCCTAAGGCTGGAAAGTTTGGAGACCTAGGATCTATGGGAATAAGCGATTCTGATTGGAGGGAATGCAGTCATGTGACGCTTGAGTTATATTCTTGTTAAATGGTGGTAGTTGAATTGATTGAAATGAGTTATAAATTGTATATTCTTGACTAACATCTGTTTGATTTTCATTGATACCCACCCGCACGTATTAATATCTTGGAATAGCTAGCACAGTTAAACATTAATCATCGATTTCACAGTGGCAGATTGCACACATTAAATGTAAAATCACAATCAGCAGGATCTGATGAAATTTTTTTAGATACTTAAAGCCAATACCTTTCGGAGTTCATATACCTTATTTTATCTAAACGTATTCTTATTTCTGTATAACATTAATTGTACACCTCACTTGTGGGTTCCCTTTTCCACAAAATATTAATCATGCCAATGTCAAACTACCGACACTATTATAAATGCTAACTAATTTATAGCAATTAATTCAAATAATTAAAAAAATCAGATATTTACAAAAATTTTAAAAAATAACTAAAAAAAACTACGACAAAAGTGAATATTGAATATTAAATGCACATTTTTTTACTGTACCCCAAATGCAAAATAAAGAGAAAGTATTATTTTTGCAAACATTTTCAAATCAAAATTTGTAGTGGATTTTAAGGTCCCCCGAGTTGATTAAGCCCATTTTTGAAAAATGTCTGTAATTCTGTCCTGTAATTCTGTCACCTCGATAAAGTTTAAACCGATTGAGCTGTTAAGATGGCACTATAAACTTAAGATTTTTATTACAATACTAGTATCCGATCAACTTTTCGTAAAAATGCGGAAATCGGAAGTGGTAGTTTATTCTTAGCATTTTTATTTTTCTTTAATATTGATCACATAAAAAATCTTCTTAATAAGAGTTGTAGATAATCGAAAAATTAGCATTTAATGCGTATTCACTTTGTGTCGTAGCTTTTTTAGTTATTTTATTAAAATTGTTTTAAAAATGCGAACAGAAGGACACACAGACATTTTTGGATGTATCCACTAACATTTTTGATTTGAAAGTGATCGCTAAAACAATAATTTCCCTGTTTTGCATATGGGGGAAAGTAAAAAAAACCTAATAAAATGGGGTCTTGGTGGCCTAGTGAGCAGAGACCCTACTAATGGGTTCGGAGGTCGTGGGTTTGAATCCCGTTCGGTGGGGTGCCTTATAAGCAATACAAGATTTCATTAGCGTCCAAGGATGTATAGTGAGTGAGTTGTGATGTCCTAAGTGTTATTTATAAAATAACAAGTGTACAATTTAATAATTAAATCTTCACAAATCAACAACTGATTAATTTTACCTCTGACCAAATATACAAGGATTCCTATGCATCATTTGACCTCTGGCCAAATATACAAGGATTCCTACACAAAAACATAATAATAATAATATTTTTGTATAAATTAATTTTAGGCGGGTACGTTTTGCCAAAAGGTGCAGGTATAGTACTGTCAATCATGGCAATGCATTACTCAGAAAAGTATTTCAAAGATCCCTTGAAATTTGATCCAGAAAGGTTTTCGCCTGAAGAAATAGCAAAAAGGCATAAATATGCATACCTTCCGTTTTCTGGTGGACCACGAAATTGTGTTGGTAAGTTTTTAGGCGCATTTATTTGTACCACAAATTTTATATACTATGTTTTAAATTCGAGGTTTACCATTTAAAGTATTCGTTGATTTTGAAAAAGTTCAATCTAAAGCTTTTATTCAGTGTTTCTTCTTTTTGATTAAGCATGAGGTAAAATTTCGAGTTTAGAAAATCAAATCAAATTTTACTTGATGCGCCAGGCTTATAAAACACTAAAATACTGTGAATTTTAAACTATACTGGATTAGCGTACTGCTTTAAAAATAAATTTTGCAGTTTTCTTAAAATCAAAAAATATACGCTTGGCTCATGAAGTAAAATTTTAGATTTTTATAAGCTCGAAATGTTACTTTATGCTTAATCGTGGAGTAGAAATACTCGTTAGAGGTTTTGAATCAAACGATTTTCAAATCATCGAATGCATGATAAATTACAAAGCCATATGCATACCTAATAGAAAAAATATTTTTAAATACCTATAGATATACCTAATTAAAATCACTCGGTCTGTTTTATATATCGCGATTTTTTTTCGTTTAAGTCTACATATCCCAAAGAAAATTCCTCATGGTGATCGTATTTTTAAGGCCATCGATCAAGATAAAATATAAGCAGTATGTTCACAATATTTCAGTGATTTATACGCGTAACATATGATGTAAGAATTCGAGTTTAGAAAAACGTACTTCATTTTGATCAAGGAGTGTAAACTAACTCGTTAAAAACTTCAAATTGAACACTTTTATATAAACAACTACTACCTGAAAATGTAAAGCATACATTGCGGGTATGTGACTTAAAAAAATCGTGTATTATTGTTATAATATTTTCCCATTTATGTATAATAATCTATTGATATTAAAATATGTTGTATGAATATTTAGGTCCCAAATATGGAATGATGTCATTAAAAACTCTTCTTCCAATTATATTAAGAAATTTCCGGCTTGAAACCGACTACAAGAACATCCAGGACATAAGAGTCAAACAATCGCTAATTATTAAACCAGTTGATGGATTTCGTATACGTTTCATCCCGAGGAAATAAAATGTCAATTTGCAATTTCTAAAAAGTAATAATAATAATACAAATTGTGATATATATGTATGTGTAGATTATGAACTAGGAATAAACTATTCATTTAAGCCCAGTTGCACCAAAAACGTTGAACTTAAGTTCAAGCTGAACTGGAGTTCAAGATGACAGGTCCTATTGTTCTAATGTCACTTTGAACTAAAGTTTAGAGTTGAACCAGCTCAACGGGTTTAGTGCAACTGACTCTTAGTGTAATTACTTACGTATTTCTGTGAACATTTGTTTTGATGTAAATAGAGTATGTGTTTGAGAAGTAGTTATTGTATGTTTAATAATATTTTCTGGAATGATGAAATACCAAGGTCGATGGTAATTTGTAATAAAGTGTATTATAATTAATGAAACACTTGTATCTTTTCTTCACTTATTTATTTGGAGTACCAAATGCACATTTCGATCACGATGTGATCATTATCAATGGTTGACAAATAACGTATTTGTCAACCATTGATAATGATCACATCGTGATCGAAATGTGCATTTGGTACTCCAAATAAATAAGTGAAGAAAAGATACAAGTGTTTCATTAATTTAAAACCATCTTCACGCAACTCAACAACAATTAAGTATGTATTATAATTGATTATTTGCGGGATGAAATGTAAATGTACCGTTCTAACGTAAGGTAGTTTAAATAGATTTCAGGATTTCCACGTTTTGTAAATTAATGTCCTTTCTACATAATCCTAATGAGAATAACGACGTTCCTTATTCCAATCATTTCGAAAGCCTAAAGTCTATTCGTGGAGTCCACCTTCAATATCCATGTTTCACATCCATACAGCAATACAGAGAATACGTAGTACTTTAAGAATCTTTCTTGCTGTTGAAGGTAGCACGAGGTTGTTCTTTCCTAGTTCGTATCTTGCATTTAGAGTTCAGATTTTAATTATTATAGCTGCCTAGGTAGTTTTTTCCGTAAATTTGCAAATTTATCCGAGCTGGTCTAATTCTGCTGACTATTTTGGCTTTTGTTTTTTTTTTGGTGTTAATCTTTAGTCCCAAGTTTTCTCCAGCGTCTGCTATTTTATTAAGTAGGCGTTTTCAGCAATTATGACCGTTGTCAGCAATTATGGCCGTGTCGTCAGAGTATCTTATATTATTCAGCAGTTTGCCATTTATCTTTATGTCGTCAGTCTCGTCTTGCAGAGCTTGCATAAATACGTATTCCGAGTATAGATTGAAGTTCGCAAAAGACGTACTACGTTAGTGCTCCGATTATTAAGGCCTATTTGCACCGAAAACGTTGAAATAAAGTTTAGGCTGACCTTAAGCTCAAGTTAACAGTTCCAATTGTTCTAATGTCTAATTCTGCTGACTATTTTGGCTTTTGTTTTTTTTTTTTTTGGGTGTTAATCTTTAGTCCCAAGTTTTCTCCAGCGTCTGCTATTTTATTAAGTAGGCGTTTTCAGCAATTATGACCATTGTCAGCAATTATGGCCGTGTCGTCAGAGTATCTTATATTATTCAGCAGTTTGCCATTTATCTTTATATCGTCAGTCTCGTCTTGCAGAGCTTGCATAAATACGTATTCCGAGTATAGATTGAAGTTCGCAAAAGACGTACTACGTTAGTGCTCCGATTATTAAGGCCTATTTGCACCTAAAACGTTGAAATAAAGTTTAGGTTGAACTTAAGCTCAAGTTAACAGTTCCAATTGTTCTAATGTCACTTTGAACTCGAGTTCAGAGTTGAACCAGTTCAACAAGTCTGGTACAACTAGCCCTAAGTGATTTTTGTTCTGTTATCCTCGGTCCATAATTATCATTTTTGGATTCCTTATTACAATAAATTAACTGTGTCAAAATTTGATTAGGTTTTATCCACTCATTCGCTTGCAATTTTGTTTAAACAAATTGCAATAAAATGCATTGCTAAATGTAAGTCATGCCGTATTTTTTTTCTCGGTATTTGTATGCTTGAGTGCAACCGGCCAAATACTAATCTTTTCCCTGCTGTTATCAACTCGACCTTTCAATTTCATTCAACAGCTAACACAGTACTTATTTCCCTGTGACCCAAGTCTGTGTTGTGTTATGTTAGCCACTGCGAAAAACCGTGCAGTGTGAAGGGTGTCCCTGTCTAATAGTCTATCTTTTACATGTCTTTTGTTAACTTAGTTGCCCATTTATATACTAAACAGGGCGGATATCTCTAACAAAGAATTATTAAAGCAAATGTTTTCTGTAAAAACACGTTTGTTAACCGATATATCTAATGATCTTACTAATCACTTCACTGCTTTAATTGATACGATAATTAAACCTCTTTGCAAAGAAAATGCGAGTCTGAAACATCAACCTGATGCCATACATAAAAAACATCAAGTAATCTGCAACGCCTTGAATAATATTGATAAGCAACAGCGAGCAAATAATTTAATCATTGAAGGTCTTACTGAAAATGATAATGAAGTTATGATTGATGTTGTTAATGATTTATTTGTTAACAAATTAAACGTCCCGTTATCGCCGTATGATATTGCCAGTACCCGCCGCTTGGGTCCTATAAGCAGAAAAACGAGTCCTATTTTAGTTAAATTCAACAATTCTAACTAGAAATACAATATACTAAAAATTGCTATAAAATTAAAAAGTACGGAAATTTTTATCAATAAATATCTTACACCTAAGCAACGATCAATTCGAAGTGTACTTCGGAAGTACCACTTCTTCTTCCACTACTACCACTTATTCACTAAGGCCTCGGAGATCTATTTATTGTTATAATATTTTTTCCATTTATGTACAATAATCTATTGATTTTAAAATATGTTGTATGAATATTTAGGTCCTAAATATGGAATGATGTCATTATATTAAGAAATTTCTGGCTTGAAACCGACTATAAGAACATCCAGGACGTCTTCACTAAGGCCTGGGAGATCTATTTCCATTATTTTCATCTCTTCGTCGCGTTGTCGAATTTACCTGACATATTTAGGGTTTTAACATTTCACGTACCCATCTTGATAGGGTTATTAGTAATCTTTTTCTTTTTCCTCAACATGCTTTTCCTTAGCGAATCTTTTGACGTATTGCAAGGTCTAAGGCCGTCTAGTACGAGGGTTGCCTTTTATATTTCGGGATTAGAGAACAAAAATAAATATTAATCATTGAAAATCGCTTTATTGTTCTTCAAAATATTCCCCATTAAGATCTATACACTTTTGCATGCGTTTGAACCAATTGTCGAAGCACTTTTGCCACTCTGATTGAGGTATCTCCAAAACATGCATTCTGGACGCATCAACCGCTTCTTCAGGTGTCGAAAAACGTTGACCTCTCATTTTATTTTTTACGGATGGGAATAAAAAGAAGTCATTCGGTGCAAGTCAGGACTATATGGCGGATGACTCATGAAATCGATGTTTTGCGTGCTCAAAAATGCAGTTGTTTGAGCCGATGTGTGAGAGCTCGCATTGTCGTGGTGAAGAGTGATCCGTTTTCGGCGGTTGGTTTTCCTGATTTCTTGGATGACAACTGGCAAACAAATGGTTGTGTACCACTCAGAATTGACTGTTCTGCGTTGTTCTAGTGGTACGGTTGCGAAATGTCCAGTTTTTTCGAAAAAACAGGCGACCATTTGCTTGGAAGTGCTTCGTGCGCGAACAACTATTGTTGGATTTGGCTCATCTTGAAACACCCATACGGTCGACTGCTGTTTACTTTCGGGCTCATACGCGTAAATCCATGATTCATCACCTGTCACGATGTCATAGACGTGTTTTGAAGCACCGCAATCGTATTTTTTGAGCATTTCTTTGCACCAATCGACACGAGCCTTTTTTTGAGCAATTGACAAATTGTGTGGGATCCAACGCGAACAAATTTTTTTGACAGTCAAATGTTCATGCAATATTGAATGTATGCTGGTCCCACTAATGCCTAAGGTTGTCTCAATCTCACGATAGGTCACATGACGATCTTGCAATATTTGTTTGCGCACAGCATCAATGGTTTCCGGAACAACAACTGATTTTGGACGACCTCCACGAAATTCGTCTTGGAGTGAACTACGACCTCGGTTGAATTCACCATACCATCGATAAACACTGGTCCTTGATGGAGCTTCATCGCCAAAAATTGAATTAAGTTTATCCATGCACTGTTGTTGAGTTAATCCACGTCGAAAGTTGTAAAAAAATAATCACACGAAAATGTTCACGATTTAATTTCATTCTTTGGCCGAGATAAATCTTTTAAGTTAGTGTAAACGACACAAATAACGATCATATGTCCAAACGTTCTGAGTACGTATAACCTCAAAAATGTCAAACTTTACGATAGAGCTCTCAGTTGCCAGATTGCAACACTAGGGTTGCCCAATCCCGAAATATAAAAGGCAACCCTCGTAATTGATTTTTGATGCAAGTCACCAATCAGTTCACACTGAATTGCTACCTATGTCATAAAATGGAAGACCGCAGACAGCGGAAGTGATTACTATCATTTGATAATTTTTTTTTTCTAAATTTTTGTTTACTCTTGTACTTTTCCTAACGAGTGTCTAGTGTCTATAAACTGTCGGCATCTCGGACGCTTAGAACTTACTGTGATGCCGACAGTTTATAAACACTCGTTATAATACGACCCCGGAAGCAAGAAAATGCATAAATATGGTTATACATGTTAAATTCCTATGTATACCTGATCGAATCAAGACTATTTCACTTTACATTTTGGATAGATGCGCTAATATAATTTTTCAGTGGCACATTTGCTGTCATAAAAAACATATAATAAAAACTGTTTAAAAAATTAAGTTCCATTTGAAATGCAGTGGTATAAATGAAGCTTTTTGGTGAGGTCGTAAATAATTGTGGTTAAAAAATTAACTTCCATTTAAAATGCTTTTATCATTTAAGCACTAGTGCCGAAAACTAGACCTTCACGTTTATTAATCTATGCACAAATGAAGCTTTTTTGGCGAGGACGTAGTTAAACAGTTTTTTTTTTTAGATTAAAGTGACGCCACTCGGAGGGACTCAAACCCATTAACTGGCTTGTAAGCATTCTCTGTCCTCCCGCCATTATAAAGAATGAAACACAGTTTTTTAATTTGTGTGTAAATGATATTATAATTAAATACATATACAGGGTGAATAATCCTAAATATTGGAAAAACGTTTTTTGCAGATTTCTGCTTTCCATTTTAATTTAAAGGGTTTATAATGGCACCAATCGAAAGAACTTTTTCCTCATCTGATGATATCCGAATTAGTTAATTTTTAATCGTATGTTTGTAATATTTCATTGAAAATTCGGGATAAATCTGATTTAAAAGTTCATATTTTTCTAACTAAAAAGCTGTACTTAAATATTAATCAATATAAAATAAAAGTTAAATAGAAGTCAATTCGTTTTCATTTGTATTTTTGATTATTATTTTATGGAATCGTTAAAAATATCATTAAAACCATCACAGTGAGTCATAGCTTGCCTGAAATTAAGTTATCAGTTTATGATATTAAATTATCAATGTAAAATCTATTTCATTAAGGAAAAAGTATTCATCGTAAAAAACGTTTACAGCGGAAATAGTTAGATCTATTGATTTAGAATTTGGTAAATCGCAAGGAACGGTATGCAAAATTTAAAAAAAGTACGGCTGTCTCAATGCTATCAAGATCATATTATATAAAATTACGAAAAACTATTTGTGAAAATGCAAACAATGTCTTAATTAATAAGACAACTTAAGACGATAAATATCCATTGAAACAACTACTTCCCTACTACTACTTCCTGTGTATAATTCAATATCCGGAGGTGTATTTGCACGGGAAGTAGTTGTTTCAATGGATATTTATCGTCTTAAGTTGTCTTATTAATTAAGACATTGTTTGCATTTTCACGAATTGTTTTTTCGTAATTTTATATATTATGTTTAAAGTGTGCAAACTATAAGAAGCGTAAGCTTATTTTCTCAAATTCAAATAGTCTTGAATTTGAATTTATCTTGCTATCAAGAACTATTGCTGTTTGATGAAAAACCTAGAAAAACTTTTTGTAAAATTATTCAAAAACGTGCTCATGCAAATCGCAATTTTCTCTCGTCGATTTGCTTTAAGGATGAATGTACCTTTATCTTAAATAACGAACCGAACGTTCAAAACGATAGATAACTGGGCACAGGAGGAATTCCCGTTTGAATTGGCATCTTATTTAGAATGCAATATCCTCAAATAATTAATATTTGGGCAAGCATTTTTATTTCTCATATTATAGGCCCGTTGAAATTATACTAAATTTAATTTTAGAAAACTCTTTAGATTTGATATTTACTCAAATTGGCCTTGCAATTAAAGAAGCGGTACGTCTAAATCAGGATATTTGGTTCCAACAAATCGGTGGATTGGACGAGGAGGCGAACTCATCTGGCCTGCTGGATCTCCTGATTTCGAATCCTGCGATTTCTTCTTGTGGAGTGACCTAACACGCCAAATTTATAAAACATGCCACAAAGTATGAATTCTTTGAGGAATGCAATTTTTAAGGAGTGCCGGTTGATAACGAATATCCAGTTGGCGAACGCCAGATATTCTTTTTGCAATAGGATGGGGCATTCTTTAAGGCTGTGGTTTACAATGGATAAAATCATACGTTTTTGGTAGACACTTATTCCAGCACCGTGGGTGTTCTAATTATTGTACAACATTATATGATACATCAAAATGATCCTAAAACTTGGAAGATTGTATTGTCGCCACTTTAAAACGATTTAGATTATTAGTTCTTTTGTGAAAACAATTCTGAAAATAGCTGTTTTTGAGTCTTCTATTTACTCAATTTTCGACAACAAATACGCGTTCTACGGTAAATTCAAGGGTGTCCTTACAATCTACATTCAATTTGCTCAATAATTTTTTCCGAATATTTCCATCATATATTCGGTTAGCAATGATAAAATGTGGCTATACACAACAATCGGCCATTTTTAAATTTCAGGTCTATAGTTTTCGGCAGGGTGTGGTAGCATGTTTACAATTTTTTTTTTTGTTATTCTCCACTAGGTGGATCTGTTAATTTTTGTTTAGTGAATTACATCTTGTGTGTGCGTTTTTTTTGTAAGTAAGCGGCGACTATCGATTAGTACTCCACGATTTACGATGAAATTGCTTTCAAACTTTTCAATGAGGGTTTAAAATCTTAAATTTTCTTATATTTAGATGAAAATTAGTATACATGGGTGTTCGTGTATGCTGATTTAGAATATTTTTTTCAATATAAATCAAAACAACAATTCAAAAAAGAAATTTAACTATTTAAAGTATACATATTACAATTATAAATAATTATAAATAAAAAAACAACCATTATTAGCATAAAAAAAAGTCTACATCAAAATCAAACTTCCATATCTCTTCTATTGGTCTTTTCTTTTTAACTCCTTTTTAACTTTTAACTGCCAACCCAGTCTCGCTACAATCCTTAGACCAGCTCCATCCTTCCTCACCCATTCGGTTACCATCCTGTTTCCCCCCAACCACTCCTCACATACCCCTTCACACTCCTGTTCCTGTTTGCGCACAGCAAACATCAACTATACCTTTCTCGTATCCAAACCTTCCTTCCTCTCTCCTCCGAACCGCATCTAGCTCTTGCCAGGGTTAACTTATCCTTCTTTGACAAGTCACTATTAATGAGGTATCCTGTGTATCCGCTCCTCTCCTGCATATCCACCTCCTTCCACTTCTCTTTCATCCATGCCGCCACATTTATTCCATTCTCTAACCACTCATTTACAACATTCTCTGACTCTCCTGCCCTTTTATACATATTTCTGCGCTCCATCCTCCACTTACTCATCCATATTCCCCTGCACGTTCTCCACACCTCCTTCACCAGTCTGTCACTTTCCAATTCACACATCTTCATCTCATATTTCACCACTCTCTCCATTGCCTCACCATGCACATTCATTCTATTTGTTTCCTGAAGCAGAATGTACCCAGGGGTTAATCTTTCAACCCCCAAGATCTGCCTTAGGAACCAAAAACTGCTTTTTCCCAATACATTCATATTTTTACCCCATACAACAAAATAGGCTTCATACACGTACCCCACAACTTGAACGCCAGTTGGAAGTTGCCTGCAAACCATTTTCCCCACTTTTTTCTCAACATGCCCCACGCTTTCCTTGCTTTCCCTTGACTCATTTGGCGTGCTCCCCATATCCACCCGTACCTTTAAATATGAAGCCTAAGTATTTAAATTCCTTCACCCTTTCAATCACCTCCCCCTTCCATTTCAATTCACCCACTTTTTCTTCCCTTCCTTTATTCCTAAATCTCATCCACTTTGTTTTCATTGCATTTACTCGCAGACCTCTTTTGTCTATATCTCTCTACTCTCTGCATCACCTCCTTCATCTCTCCCCAATATATTGCCAAAATCACCATACCATCCGCATAACCTAGCATCCATACCTTCCTTTTTCCGATCACTACCCCGCCCACTGGCCCTTATCTCAAAACTTCTTCCAATTCGCTAATATATAGGTTAAACAACAACAGGCTCAGCGGGCATCCTTGTCTCACCTCCATCCAAGTTCTAACTCTTTCAGACACATTTCCTCCTACTTTCGCTCTCACCCACGGTTCCTTGTAAACCCTTCTAATCCACTCCACCGTTACTTCGCTCACTCCTGTCCTTCTCAGACATTCCACTAACCTTTCTCTCGGTACAGTATCGTAAGCTGCTTTCAAATTTAGAAAAACAGCTTACATACTCCCTCTCTCTTCCAACACTCTCTTCACCATCCTTGCCAGTGTAAAGATTTGGTTCCTTGTTTCCTTCCCTTTTCTAAAACCCCCTTGCGTCTCCGTCAGCATTCCGTTGGTCTCCACCTCCTTCTCCAATCTATTCTTTACTATCGTCATTGCAATTTTGTACCCGGTGCACATAATCGATATTCCTCTGTAATTCTCTACATTTAATGTATCTCCTCCTTTGTGCACCGGGCACGTAACCCCCGCACGCCACGTCTTTGGTAAGTTGGATTCTCCTCTTCACATTTGGTTCAGCAACTCTCCAAACTTCTGCTTTCCCTTCTTTCCTATCGCTTTCCAAATTTCTGCATTTAACCCGTCTAGCCCCGCGACTTTTCTCATCTTAACCTCATCAAACGCTTTTTCTATTTCCTCCCTCGTAAACTCTTTAACCTCCCCCCACCACTTCTTATTCCCCTACTCCACCCGGTTCTCCAGTCATTTTACTACATTTCTGTGTCCTTTATTGTAAATACACTTCTATGTGCTCCTTCGTTTCATCTCTTTTTAAAATACTCCATATCTTCCATTCATTTCAACATAATCTCATTTCATCGGTAGTTCTTTTCGAGGCCTGCATCTTCTTTTCTTCGCATAGTTTAGCGTACCTAGCCCTAGCTGCCACCACCCCCTTCTCTCCTTCCCTACCCAAGCTCCACTCCCTCACTGCCTTCCTCACTTTCCTCTTTGCGTCACGACACTCCTCTTCCCACCATGGGCATCTCCTTCCATCCCCCCTTTTTAATTTTCTTCCGCATCCCGCGATTATCTCTTCCATCGTTTTCATTTTATTCCAGTCAATTTTCTCTAAGCTCTTTCCCATATTCTTAATAGCTCTCGCACTATTCTCTATCTTCCACACTTCCTGTTCTTGTTGATTTTTATCAAATTTGCACATCCGTATTTCTATCATTATTGGCAAATGGTCAGACAGCAGGACTTCCTCCACATCCATTCTTCTAACTTCTCCCCTATTTAATTATTATAAATATACCGTGGTGTCTCCGGATAAATTATAATACAGGGCGTTTGAAAAAAATCTCCCCAGTTTTATTGTGTCATAGAAACTGTTCAAAGTGATACACACTATTCTAGTATGTGGTGTTTGATTCATCAAGTGTCCAAGTTTTGCTCCCCTGCAGTATGTTATTTGGCTTGTACAAACTAAATCTCTTATAACAGTGCAACGTAATTTTAGACGTCAGTATGGTTTTGAACCTCCTACAGCAAAAATTATCTGGCCAATGAGTTTTTTGGGCTCCGAACACATGAAACGGATCTGTTGAACAACATCTTCAGAAGTACTCGGTCTACTTGGCGATTTCCCTTTTAAAAAACTACCGGTTTCTTTAAAAGAATGTAGACAATGACAGATAGTGTTTGCTGTAGGTGGTTCAACACCATACTGACGTCTAAAATTACGTTGCACTGTTATAACAGATTCAGTTTGCACAAGCCAAATAACACAATGCGCTTTTTGTTGCGGAGTAGACATTGCACTGCACTGAACACTCGCTTGAACTGAATTAAGCGAACTGAGCCCTGGAGCCGTCTCAAGGTCAAGCAGGCGTACCAACTGCAGGGGAGCAAAACTTGAACAGTTGATTAATCAAACACCACAAACTAGAATGGTGTGTATCACTTTGAACAGTTTCTATGACACAGTAAAACTAAGGAGTTCTTTTTCAAACACCCTGTATATTGTTCGACAAATTGTAAAAAAATAAATATGAATAACAACGCATACCAACCGCATACCAGCGCATACCACTATTTAAAATTTTAAAGAATTTTGTTTTGGAACAAGTAATTTGCAAAATTTGAGCTTAATAACATTTTTTTAAAAATTATTTATTGTTTTACTTATTTATCGTACATTTTTGTCGCTAATTCATTTTAAACTATTGTATTTCCAATGGATTAAAATGTAAATAATCAAACTGGGTAAAGGACGAGCCCTAACACAAAAATGTTCGAACACCAACTATTATTCTAAAAAATATACACTATTTTGACTATTTCTTAATTTTAAACGTTTATTTGTTCGACGTTTTAAAATTTTCATCAATCAACTAAATATTGACGGGTCATCAGTTTCTCTAATTTTCATAAATTTACGTAAATGTTGGTGATTTTCGTCATTTGACATTATTAAATAAAAATTAACATATCTCGGAGTATTAAAAATCTCATGAAAGTTTCGGTTTTCAATGTTTAGAGATTTATCAATTTTAAAGATTTTCTTCGATATTGTCAAATTTCATTGTTCATTTTTATAATTTTTGTCATTTTTCGCCCGCTTCCCTTGGCTACATATTAAAGTGATCTAATGTAACTCAAGATTAATTTGATAAATTACGAATTTATTTTTGAAAATTGTTCTGAATCTAAATAAAAATTTATTGTAAATCTTTCATAAAATCATTAAATAATTTGACAAAAATCTCGAAATATCGATAATCTTATGAAAATTAAACAAGATAAATTCAAATTCAAAACTATTTGAATTCGAGAAAATAAGCTTACGCTTCTTATAGTTTGCACACTTTAAACATAATATATAAAATTACGATAAAACTATTCGTCAAAATGCAAACAATGTCTTAATTAATAAGACAACTTAAGACGAAAAATATCCATTGAAACAACTACTTCTCTTGCAAATACACCTCCGGATATTGAATTATACAATGGAATATTTAAAATCTTATTTAATTTGATTTGTTACAACGCTCTATTAAAGTATATGTAACGTTGTGTACCTGTTCATTCCACACACACCACTTTTTCCATGTAAGTTTGTTTTAATTTCATTCCTAATTTTTTAAACGTCATAAGCAAAGCTATACTGAAGAGAGATAAATCTCGAAACGCGTCTATAGATGGCCTAAGACATTAGTTTTAATCAAAGTCATTTCACTTCTAATTTGTTGCTATCTCTCCTTTCATTTTAAATTTGTATTGTTAGTTGGTTTGAAGAGAATTTGACCTAAACGTTACATATACTTTAATAGAGCGTTGTAACAAATCAAATTAAATAAGATTTTAAATATTCCATTGTATAATTCAATATCCGGAGGTGTATTTGCACGGGAAGTAGTTGTTTCAATGGATATTTATCGTCTTAAGTTGTCTTATTAATTAAGACATTGTTTGCATTTTTACGAATAGTTTTTTCGTAATTTTATATATTATCTTATGAAAATGTTATTAAAAAATCTTGATATATTCAAAACTTCATCAAAATTTAAGAAATGGACAAAAATCTCTGTATGTTAAAAATTCAATGACCATTTTATAAATTGATGAAAACATCAAAATATTGAAAATCTGAAGAAACTTTTTAAATGAACAAACTTTACAAAATACTGAAAATTTCATGAAATTTTTGTAAAATTCTATGTATGTTGAAAATCACAAAATATCGACGGTTCCATCAAAATTTTATAAATCGACAAAAATCTTAAAATATCGAAATAATAAAAATCTCATGAAATTTTTATAAATCGACAAAAATCTCGAAATATTGAAAACCTCATGAGACTTTTATAAATCGACAAAAATCTCGAAATGTTGAAAATCTTATCAACATTTTATAAATCGACAAAACGAGTAACGTCCACTCCCAGACTAAGCATGAAGTAAAATTTCGAGTTTAGAAAAGCCCCAAGAGAAAATTTGTCTCGGGTCGCGCAGCGACCCGAGACAAATTTTCGGGGCTTTTCTAAACACGAAATTTCACTTCATGCGCCCGTCGCATAATACAATAATCTCATATTTGACATTTGATTTTAACATTTAATATTTCACATTTGACATTTGCCGTATTTTGACAGGTACACTTTTTTTACATTTTATTGAAAATATCTTTAATCGTTATTTTCGAGGGTATATTAATAAATAAAAATTAACAAAATATTATATAAATTCTGAATCAAAATCGTGAACGTTAAACTTAACCGTTGATAGTAAAAATTTATAAAAGCAGTTTTCACAGTACTTTAGATTTTCTATTTTTATCTTGATTTTCGTTCATTTAATAGTCAAAAATGTATTATCAAAATTTTAGTCAATATTCATAATTTTTGTCAATAAACTTATTTTAAATCACTTCCGAACTCCAGAATGACAAAAATAGTACCACGCGCTCATAAAAACTAGCATCGATATTTTTTTTTAAACAGGGGATTCAGATTTCCAGAAAGAAAAAACAGAAAAAATAGTGCCGCGCGCGCTCGTATAAATATACGTCGACACTTTTTTTTTATACGGGGCATTCAGTTTGCCGTTTACGCGAAATGCAACTGACATGCCCCTTCCAACCTAACCTTCATCTCTCGTACTCAAAAAATGTACAATTTACAAGTGCGTATTTGAACGTAGATATCATATGTTCAATAAAAAAAAACCTCTAGAGTGCTGTGATTTTATCTTTTTTAAAATTTATGTTGGCTACACGCTTTAGGAATTGTCATATAAAAAGTCAGACATAATAATTATAATGTATAATTTCAGAGTTGCCAACCTACAATATATTCCATGGCACTCTAGAGGTTCTATTTAATTAAACATACGATATAGTTTGTAATGTTTTCTGCACAGATTTCTAGCTTTTTTAGCTCGGCGCAAAAGTGTAGTTAAAAATTAGAGTAGTAGTTAGAGACCGCTCCTTCTTTATCAACGGTTGTCTGTTCTTTACTACTCTGTGTCTCACTCTACTAAACGGCAACCTTAACATGATTTTCCGAATTGGATATTTTGCGAATTTTTGATAAAATAATGAAAAATATAACTCAAAATTAACTACATATCATTACATCAGGAAAAAAATCTTCTTTCGATTGGTGTCATTATAAACCCTCTTAATTAGAATGTGGAGCAATAATCTTCAAAAAACCTTTTTTCCATGTTAATTGCCTATGTTCGGTTCTAAAATATTCACCCGGTATATTGATGTAGACTAGTTAATTGTACGCAACGATAATTGATATAATAACCAATATCATATGACCTTTATACAATAATTTAGTTGTTAGTGTTATTTACTTATTTACAAGATTCCGAATAAGGAGATAATTACCATATAATATGTTATCTCATCAGCTCTAGTACATACGTCATAAACATAACTCTATTGCGGAAGTCTGATGTGGTCCAGGTAAATGATTGTGATTATGTAATGTAATTTAAAACTATAACTGTATTACATTTTAAACACTAAATCATTTTACGTTCCGGCATTTACCACAAATATAATCGTTCTTAGTTGCATTGGTTATCTTCTTTTGAGTTTTTAATTATTATTTAAATTGAGGAATCTCAAATGGGTACAACTCAAAATACAGCTAACATTAAAAAACTAATACTGAATAAATTTAAGGGTTTAGGCGTTTTTATGATGCTTTAACAGGCCTTAGTTAACTCCAAATCGCTCTATCAAAATTATTCTATTTTCCACAATTGATAAATAGTTACAATAATGAATAGGGCTCTAAGTTCTTCAGCATATCATCTTGAACTGTTTTTAAGTTTTATATGCTTAAAAGATATCTTCAATAGTGCTTTATGTCGGCAACAAATTATATAGCAAACTACACAAATGTTACAGAAATATATTAAAAAATATACAGGGATTTTTTTGTTTCAAGTATACTTTTGAATACGAAGTAAGTTTTCTTACATTTGCTGTTTTTTTAAAAGAGTTCAATTTAAAGTTTTAACCAAGTGTTTTCCACTTCCAGATTAAGCATGAAGTAAAGTTTGAGTTTAGAAGACCAATGAGAAGTTGGCCATAAATTCTCCAGCCACAGATTTAACCCGGCGCCTTCACAATTAAACATTTCATTATTACATGTTTAAACATTTATAAATCCTTTTTGACGATCTATCCAATTAATTATTACAAATGTTACAGTATTCCAAATTGTATTAAATAACAAACATTAAAAAAACATGTCTGTGCCACACATTTTAACTAGACACAATTGTTGATTTAAACATTTTCAAAAATTTATAACTTCTAGTTGTCCCCATATAGAAACATTCTTTTTGTGTTAACAATCTTAAGTAATCAAAACACCGTGAAGATAAATTGGGGATTTTTTTTATTTCCAGCCGCAATTCTTCATTCAGAAATTTTAAAAAATTCATAGCTTCAATTTTATAGAAATAATTTTCTTGAGTCAATTGTTTCTATGGGGTATTGTTAACAATCTTAACTAATCAAAACACCGTGAAATTGACTTGGTCACCCCCTCCGGCAAGGTGTTCCGCAAGGCTCTCCGCTATCCCCACATCATTACAATATCTTTTGCTACGACATATTCAATCCCAACCCTTCCTACTTTAACCCAACAAGATACGCCCTCCTCTTTGCTGATGATACGGCCCTTATCTCCCACGCTTTAACGCTTAAACAATCCCAAAACCTCCTTCAAAATTCTCTTAATTCCATACAAAAATGGTGCAATAAATGGCGAATACAATTAAATCCTTCCAAAACCAAATTATTCATTCCTTTCCATAAAATCACTCCACGATCTCCTACAATAGTAATAAATAACACCACAATTCTTCCATCTTACTCCTGCAAATACCTAGGCATAGAATTTGATTCAAAACTTTCCTTCCTCCTACATGCCAAATCCATTAAAACCAAAATGATAACAAGGGCTAGGCATTTCAGATCTTTAACTTATAAACAACAAGGAATTTCCACAAAAAACAGCAGTTAGGATTTACGAATCGATATGCCGGCCCTTGTTAGACTATAGTGCAATTTTATTCCTTCATATCCATCCTTCAATTTCACACCATATCCAAGTCGCCGAAAGATCAGCACTATGAATCCTCACCAAACTCAGGCACCCAATAAATCCTCTTCATAATCCCTCAAACATCATCCTCTACGAAACTACCCAAGTAACACCAATTTCCCAACGCATATTAACCCTCAGCGAAAAATTCGCTGTAAACACCCATAACCTAGAACTCCTAAACAAATTCTGTATTCCCAGAAACCTAAATATCCATCCCAAATATAAACATGCTCCTCTCACAATACATCAATTCCTTTGTACCGTTCATCAAGACAGTTCACAAGCCTAGCATACGATAAAATTTTTCAAATAAAATAAATTCAAGACAGGGCAGAAAGACCTCTGGTCGATAGCCCAGACTAGCCCCATAGTGTAATAATATATATATGTATTATACTATACTACTGTAATTGTCTGAATAAAGATGTATGTATGTATATATGACTTGGTCATTTCTTTTATTTCCAGCCATTCTTCATCCAGAAATTTTAAAAAATTCATAACTTCTATTTGCCCCCATATAGAAACAATTTGTTCGTGTCAATTGTTTCTATGGGGTATTCTTAACAATCTTAGCTAATCAAAATACCGTGAAAATGACTTTTTGATTTTTTTTATTTCCAGCCACGATTCTTCATCCAGACATTTTAGAAAATTCATAACTTCTATTTGCCCCCATATGAAAACAATTTTTTTGTGTCAATTGTTTCTATGGGGTATTGTTAACAATCTTAACTAATCAAAACACCGTGAAAATGACTTGGTGATTTTTTTTATTTCCAGCCACGATTCTTCATCCAGAAATTAAAAAATTCAAAAACCTATTTGCCCCCATATGGAAACAATTTTTTTATGTCAATTGTTTCTATTAGGTATTCTATTCTAGACACCTTTTACCATCGATAGGTAAAGTTATTGTGAATTTAAGGAAAACTTTAAGGAAATTTAATCACTTTTAGAATATGAAATGATCAAATCGCAAAATAAGGCCAAAACATCGTGGAATATAATTCGAGAAATAACTGGTAAACAGAAAACTAATAAGCTGCCAGCCTACTCAGATCTGCATAACTTATCCAACGACTTCAACATATATTTCAATGAAGTTGCATCGAATTTAATATCGGACGCATGCAACATCTCGGACAACAACTCAATACCGCTAAATATGCATACGATGTTCTTAGAGCCTGCCACGAGGGCAGAAATTATCTCAATCATAAACAGCATGCCTATCAAACAAAGCTCTGGCTATGATGAAATACCTATTCTGATCATAAAAAGATCTATCTCACATATTGCGGACCCACTCTGTGACATTATTAATACTATGTTTGAATCAGGAACGTACCCAAAATACCTTAAATGTGCGATAATTCTACCTATATTCAAAACGGGGGAACCCAATAAACTTGAAAATTATCGCCCAATAAGTCTCCTACCGGTGATTTCGAAACTATTCGAGCATGTTATATATTTAAGATTAATAAATTTTTTCTTAAAATATAAATTGTTATCTGTAACACAACATGGGTTCTTAAAACATAGAGGCATAGAAACAGCAATATTTGACTACATTAATTGGATTCTATCAGCTCTCGAAAACCGAGAGGTAGCATGTGGAGTGTTTCTAGACCTGTCTCGAGCCTTTGATTGCATTGATCATTATAGATTACTTTCAAAACTATATCAGTATGGCATCAGGGGTTCTTCGCATGACTTGATAAAATCCTATTTGAGTGACAGATTTCACTTTACCTCTATCAGGGATCAAGATTTAGAGGTCGAATCAAACAAACTATATATTAACAAGGGAATCTCACAAGGGAGTATTCTAGGCCCTTTATTATTTATTATCTACGTCAATGATAAACCCAACAGTTGTAATCCAAAAAGTAAATTACTTAATTACGCTGACCACACCGCAGCCCTAATTCAAGGATCGTCCTACTACGAAGTAGCAAATTTAGGTAATCAAACTATGTCAACAATTGAAAATTGGTTCACAGATAATGGTCTAGTCTTCAATAACCAAAAAACGAAATGTGTGTATTTCAGATTGAATGAAGCCCTATTAACGCAGGATTCAATCGATCTAAATACTAAACAATACAAATTTGTTAAAGAGACTAAGTTTTTAGGGATTGTGCTAGATGACACCCTATCCTTTTCTGCACAAATATTATCAGTATGTAACAAAGTTAGCAGAGCATGCTACGGTCTACGAGTCTTGATCACAAACACTAATCTTAACACAGCAAAACAGTTTTATTATGCAAACATTCACTCGCAGCTACGATATGGTGTTATATTCTGGGGGAACAGTTCAACAGCCGAAAGAGCATTTATGCTACAGAAAAAATCAGTCCGCATTATGTATAGGTTGAAGTTTAGAGATTCATGTAGAGGCATTTTTAAACATAATAACTTGCTTACACTTTGCGGTATGTACATATATGAATGCATCAAGTTTTTATCCAAACATCGAGAAAAATTTAGCAAAAGTGTAATGTCATCATCATATGACACTAGACATGGCCAAACTTATGCAGTTCCGAAACATAGACTGGCAAAATTCGAAAAAGGTTGCTACTATTCCTCAATCAGAATGTATAACCATCTTCCAAGCTCTCTGAAAGAACTACCAAGTTTCAACATATTGAAAGAGAAGTTATTTAAATTATTATGTGATATCGAGCCCTACAATCTAGAGGAGTTTTATGCATATACGTTTTAATCTATTATTGTTGATCACTTTACTTATAATATTTTATACTGTTATATTTTATTTACACTGCATGTCGTTGTGATTGTTTTATTACACTGCATGTCGTTGGGTTTTATACATTGTTTTTATATTATACCTGTTTTTGACGTTTTTACATGTACTGATAGTGTTAAGTCTATTGGTCATTGCAAAATAAATAATTACTTACTTACTTACTTTCAAGGGTAACTTGCTTTCAGACACTTCCCACCATCGATTGGTAAAGTTCAATTTTTATAGCATAGCATTTTTTTTTAACTAGGACCACAAAAACTATACCGGGTGTTGACTTGGCGGACGCAACATAGGAAATCCCATGTAAATTTTGAAATGTTCAAATTTTGGCTTTCTAGAAACAAAATGTTTTTACCTTTTTTGTAGAGGGAAAAATTCTGAATTCATTCGTGTTAACGTTTATCACTTTACGTTTCTCTAAGTTAAAATAATTAAGAAAAAGTAATGTGATTTTATAAAAATAAGGACATGCCATGGAATTGAAACAACAATTGCGGATGTCAAAATGGCAAAAGATATCGCAGTCACTTGATTAAAGTAAATGTTTTCAAAATGATTTACATTATACAAGAAAAAAATCCTCCTAATAAAGTAGAATTATGCAGACCACAATTGTCACGATGTGTGCGTTATGTTTTTTATCGTTAATTAAGTAACAGCAATATCTCGTGCTATTTTGACATCCGTAATTGTTGTACCAATTCCATGGTATGTCACTATTTTTATAAAATCACATTACTTTTTCTTAATTATTTTAGCTGTAAATTATCTGACATTCGTTGATTTTTAAAAGAGTTTAATTTGAAGCTTTAAACAAGTGTTTTCCACTCCCAGACAAAGCATGAAGTAAAATTTCGAGTTTAGAAAAGCCCCATGAAAATTTGTCGAGGGTCGCGCAGCGACCCGAGACAAATTTTCTGGGCTTTCTAAACTCGAAATTTTACTTCATGCGCCCCGCGGATAAAACACAGATTTTAAGTAAAGTTCGAATATACATACATTTGACAATATTATAATGTTTTATATGCGTGGCGCATGAAGTAAAATTTCGAGTTTTGAAAAGCCCAGAAAATTTGTCTCGGGTCGCTGCGCGACTCTCTACAATTTTTCACGGGGCTTTTCTAAACTCGAAATTTTACTTCATGCTTAGTCTGGGAGTGGAAAATACTTATTCAAAGCTTTAAATTGAACTTAAAAATAAAACAGGGAATTTCCGCAATTGTTATATCAATTTCATGGCATTATTTTTATAAAATCACATTACTTTTTCTTAATTATTTTAACTTAGCGAAACGTAAAGTGTTAGGTGTGAACATTCATAAATTGAGAATTTTTCCCTCTACAAATAAGTGAAATACATTTTGTCTCTAAAATAAATAGGGAAGCCAATATTTGAACACTTTAAAATTAAAATGCGATTTCCTATGTTGCGTCCGCCAAGTCAACACCCGGTATGGTATATAAACCTATTTTCATCAATGTTAATTCATTAGAAAGTGTAGGCAAAAATTAATCATTAATTATGTAAATCCGCTTAGTGCACGTAAATGTCATTGAAAATAATTTGTTTTTGCTATATAATGTATAAGAAATGGTGGGGATTTATATACCTTTATATAAAACACCCGATTATTTTGTTAACTCGTTTATTTCTTTATTCGAAACGCACTGTGTGGATGAAACATTAAATAAAACAGAAATGTGTAAGTACGAAATGTATTTATTTCTGTGAAGAAAGTGGATTTTATACAATATTAAAAAACATTAAAATACAAAAAAGGGATACCTTATTAAAATTGTGTAAGGATGTTAAGCAAATATTGCTATATTAAATTAAGCAACAATTATATCATATATTTAATTTTAATATTATCAATTGAACATCCATATTTATACTCAGAGACCCACACTATAATATTTCTTTCACTGGATGAACTCTTGAAACAATCTACATTCTAATCACAAATTAAAAATTAAAGCTTTTCAACAATGTAATCATTTCATTGGCTTGCATTAGATTTTTTGAGAAAAAAAAAAAAAAACAAAACAAACAAAAGTTGGCCATTCATTTTTTTAAATTATAATTATTTAAAAATAATGTGCCATAAAATTTAAACTGTAAAAATAATTCCCAATCGAAAAACGCCTTTAACACCTCTCCCACAAATTCTCTAAGAATCCCTTCATTCCTAGCATAATAAACCATTTATGTATACCCCGAAATCCTAACATTACCTCAAAATGCAAATTCCCACACATCACGATTTACGAACTCATTTCATCAACATTTCCCATTGACATTAATGATCATGACATTGAAGAACTGCCAATTGACACAGACAAATGACATACTCCTCACGTATAGACAAAGACAGTTATAGTGACATTAGTGACCATGACGCTTTACTACTTATTTGTATAAACAATTAATCGACAAAGACATTTTAGATTTTCATATTTTTTGAAAGAATATATTTTTCTGAACTCAGTGATGTATCACACTCATAACTTATTTTAAATTTAATATTTTCTTTTTTGCAAAGAGTGCCTTGGAAAAAATGACGTCATATCTATTAAGCAATAAAATCTCGAGAGCAGTTAATTATTGATAGCAGTCAAAATTATTTAATAACTGTCAATCTAATGTAATAATAATAAAAAGTATCGATTATCACACAAAACATAAATTAAAAAAAAATGGTGTTGTGTCCATCATTGCACTTTTCCCGTTAAAGATATGATGACCTAAATAGTATCCAACAGTATCCAAAAGTTGCACAAACTAAATTTATTCTACTTGTATTACTATTATTCCAAAACTATTTACAAAAAAAGTAATTCTTCTATTTTGACTACATCTCAATAAATATTGATCACCATCACATTTAAGCGTTATATATTTTTAACTTTACTGTAAGTCAGTGGTTAATACGCGTGCCGCATGAAGTAAAATTTCGAGTTTAGAAAAGCCCCGTGAAAATTTGTCTCGGGTCGCTGCGCGACCCTCGACAAATTTTCTACGCGGGGCTTTTCTAAACTCGAAATTTTACTTCATGCTTAGTCTGGGAGTGGAAGACACTCGTTACTGTATTTTAACAATAATTATGGGTCCTAGGAGTTGTCAAATGAGTGAGTTACTCAACTGTTTACAAGGCACTCTTTACAAAAAACAAAAGATTAAAATTTTACATATAAAATGTACAATAAACTATAAGTATGATACATATTTGAATTTAGAAAAAAACATTCTTCTAAGAAATATGAAAATCCAAAATGGCGCCCATAAGAAAAACAAAAGTTGGCTATGGTTCCTAGGTAAACGTTATAGTTATCTTAAAATAAAATATGTTACTAGATTTCTCGTTAAAAAGTGCCTCTATAATGTCAAAGTTGTAAACGTCTGGATTCAATGGTTTTTGAATAAAAAAATAAAAACGAAACTTGCTAAAATCAGTTTTTTGATAAAATCTCAAAATTGAAAGAAGATATTTTAAATTTATTTTTAGAAGATTATAATTGGGCTCTAAAATGCGCAACTTTGCCCCAATTTAACTGACTCGCTATCTCTTCAAATAACCAAGATCCCCATACATTTTGTTGAAATACGGACACTGTATATACCGGGTGTGGCACTTAAGACGCCTCGGACCATAGCTCCTTTACGATAAAAGCTATCGAAAAAAATCTAAGAGCAAAGTGGTGCATAATTACCGTCGCTATGTTTCAAAAATATTTCTAATAATCAGTGGCGTGCCGTACTCCAGTGGCGTACCAAACTTATGTTTTTTTTAAATGAAATGCCCTATTTTTTATTGCAGATTTGGAAAGTGCTCGAAGAGTACTTATTTTTTTATCTAACATATTATACCCTTCACTTTAGCGGTTTCCCCTCCCCCCTTTCTTTCAAAATTGCGCCCCATTTTTGAGATTGTTTTGTAGAGAAACTAATTGACACCGGCGCCTAAATTTTGAATTCAGGTACAGGCTAAGACCTCGTATACCTTCACATAAATTTTTTTTCGGGTAATTTATGAAAAAAAAATAATTTTTGATTAAACTTCGCATGTTGTCATTTTTTTCGAAAATTTCAAATGGCACCCCCCTAAAAAAATTACGGCGTTGTACAGCCAAAACTCTACATTTTTCATTGGTACAAAAAAAAATTACACCATGCATAACAAAATTTCGGAGAAAAAAGGAATTTCATCGCAAATGTCGGGAAACGCTTTCCGTTCCCAAGAGTGCCATGAGAAAACAAAAGATTGGTAATTGTCAAAGTAAATTATTAGACGCCAGTAGCAGCCATAAGTCATTTTTGATAAACGTTCTAAAAATGTTCCGAACTCAAGAGGAAATGGTTGACATGATATTTATTCTTGGAGAATGTAACAAGAATTGTTTCTTGGCGTCACGAGTGTACGCTGCGAGATATCCGCACAGGGCACATCCAAATGAACGTGCGTTTCAAAAAGTGTTGGAGAGATTTACTACTACGGGAAGTGTGAAACGGCCAAGAAGAGTTAGAAAGAAGACAGTTTTTACCGAAAATAAAAAATACCAGTATCCGTGATATTAGTAGGAATCACGATATTTCAACGCGATCCGTACATCGTGTTCTTCAAAAGTACAAATTCCGTCCATTTAAGATTCAACTGCACCAAGAATTGCAACCTCAAGATTTTCATGCGAGGCAAGATTTCTGCTTGTGGGCTATCAACAAAATTGAGCAGGAGGAATTATTTCTTATGCGCGTATTATTTTCTGATGAAGCGACGTTCCATAGAAATGGGCATGTCAATCGCCACAACTACCATTATTACGCCGATGAAAACCCACACGCCATGCGAATGATAAACCACCAGCAAAGATGGTCGCTGAATGTTTGGGGAGGCATACTTGGAGAACACCTTTTGGGTCCTTATTTCATCGAGGGGCACCTGAACGGCAACAGTTATTTGAGGTTCCTTCGCGACGACTTGGATGATCTCTTGGAAAATGTCCCTCTAGCCGCTCTACGACAGATAGTTTTCCAGCACGATGGAGCTCCTGCACATAATAGCCGTGTCGTTCGGGAATTTTTCGATGAAACGTTTCCGGACTCCCGGATTGGTCGTGGGGGTCCTGTGAGGTGGCCGCCAAGATCACCAGACCTCACTCCCCTTGACTTCTTCCTTTGGGGCCATATCAAAGACGAGGTTTACAGGACGGTACCAACTACTGTCGAGGATATGAAAGAGAGAATCCGCGCGGTTTTCCGCGGTATATCACCAGAAGTCCTTAGGGCAGTGTCTAGAGCCTGTGAGTCGAAGTTGCGGTTATGCCTCCAGCAGGAAGGTCGTCATTTCGAACATTTAGTTTAAGTTGTTAAATTTTCTTTATCTGCATTTTTCATATCATGTTGAATAAATAGGTACATACTATTATGTTGACCGTATTTGTGTTTTTGTTTTCTCATGGCACTCTTGGGTATGGAAAACGTTTCCCGACATTTGCGATGAAATTCCTTTTTTCTCCGAAATGTTGTTATGCAATGTGTAATTTATTTTGTACCAATGAAAAATTTAGAGTTTTGGCTGTACAATTCCGTAATTTTTTTAGGGGGGTGCCATTTGAAATTTTCGACACAAATGACAACATGCGAAGTTCAATCAAAAATTATTTTTTTTTTCATAAATTACCCGAAAAATAAATTATGTGAAGCTATACGAGGTCTTAACCTGTACCTCAATTCAAAATTTAGGCGCCGGCGTCAATTAGTTTCTCTACAAAACAATCTCAAAAATGGGGCGCAATTTTGAAAGAAGGAGTTATAACAGCAAAACCGCTAAAGTGAAGGGTATAACATGTTAGATAAAAAAATAAGTACTCTTCGAGCACTTTCCAAATCTGCAATAAAAAATAGGGCATTTCATTTAAAAAAACATACGTTTGGTACGCCACTGGAGTACGGCACGCCACTAATGATTAGAAATATTTTTGAAACATAGCGACGGTAATTATGCACCACTTTGCTCTTAGATTTTTTTCGATAGCTTTTATCGTAAAGGAGCTATGGTCCAAGGCGTCTTAAGTACCACACCCGGTATAATTCAAACTAATAAATATTTACTAATTACCATTATAAATTTCTTAAATAAAATCACATAAAGTGTTTGAACTGTGAACTTGGCCAACTTTCGTGTTTTGTTTTTTGCATTTTCGCCAACGAAAATGTAATGCAAGCCTATAAAATGATTACATCGTTGAAAAGCTCAGAAAAATCTCTATTAAAACGTATTAGTAAATTTTTTTGGTGCCATTTAAAAATGGCAGATGACGTCATTACGACAAGATCCTCCATTTTTTTAAATGGCACCAAACAAATTTACTTATACTTTTTAATAGAGATTTTTCTGAGTTTTTCAAGGATGTAATCGTTTCATAGGCTTGTATTACATTTTATTTGATGAAAATGGCAAAAAATGCCCTTAGAAAAATATGATACAGGCAGCTTGTAGCAATCAACACTTGATTTTATAAGACATCTTTATTTTTCATTTTCATTCATAAATAAAGCCGCTACAACTTGGGCTCTTTTTCGTGAGACACACGGTATATTAAATAAAATAAAAATATTCACAAACTTTTCCAATTAAATTTTTTTATTACATCCAAATTTCATTTATTTTATTAGCAATAATTTCTATATTGACGGCTTAAATACAATTTAATTACAGACACAAGAAATAATAATAATTGTAATAAACTGTTTAAATACAGAATAAATACTAAATTAAAAGAAATATAATAGTAGAGGGCAACAAATCCGAAACTAGATCAGCTTGTATATCAGACGCAAGTCTGATATTGCTGTTACTTCAATGTTATTCCTAGTTCGCATAATAATAATATAAATAAATCAGAAATAATATTATACAAATAAAAACAAATTCTGAAAAACAAGAAATAATATTTGAGTAAAGGGAATAATTTACAAAAAATTATTATTATTTTTATTCTGCTATAATTCAAACGCCATTTGTAAAGTAAAGGAAGTAAAGTAGTTTATTCTTGTTGAAAACCTATGCAGGTTTACAATCGTCAAAAATTACAGGGTTCGTTTATAAACAGATAAATTAAATGTATAAAAATAAACAAAACAAAACATACATTAAAATATAAACAATTTAAATTTGTGACAATATTAATATTAGAATAAATAATTGTTACAATGTTACAAAAGGAAGCAAGGGCTATCTAATGTGTAGGTGACATAAATTCCGATATAGAATATGGCTCTATTTCGCATAGGTACTTAAATAAGCTATTTTTAAATGTGTTTGACTTCTTACAGTTTCTAGCATGGAAAAAGAAAATTTTCTGCCCTTTATGCTGGTAACATTCCTCCTTGGTTTGCTGATTTACTACTTCGTCCAATGGAAGCTTAGTAGAAGGCATCTGTACAAGCTGGGTGCCAAAATTCCCTTCGTTGAAGGAATTAGCATGTACCCACTTATTGGACACGCTTTAACATTTATAGGCGATTCTGAACGTAATTATTCCTTTCTATAGTATTCAATTTATTTACACACAATATTTAGCGATTTTTGAACGATCATTTTGAAAATCATTAAAAGCTTTTAGCATGGACGAGTCAGGGGCGAATCAGGAGAGCAATTATCTTACAAAAACGTTATTAAAATTTACATTTAAACATTAAAAGTGCGATTCTTTTCGCAAGTCTTATAAAGACTATATCAAACACTCATTGAAACAACTACTTCCCAAGCTAATACCCCAACGGACATTGAATTATACAACAAGTGTTTCCTGTTACTTGTGGTATAATTCAATGTCCGTCGGGGTATTAGGTCGGGAAGTAGTTGTTTCAATGAGTGTTTGATATAGTCTTTGTAAGATTAACTTGTAGATTGCATATAGAATCGCACTATTAATGTTTGAAGTATTCTTCAACCAAGGATTGGCTATTTCATTTATACTTAATTTACATTTAATTACACTAATCAATTACTCTTTTGGAATTTGTAGTTAAAGTAAACTTTTTGCCAAATGACATCAAGATATTAATAATAATAATAATAATAAATCATTATTGTCCAACAAGAAACACATCCTAATTCCAAGAATATAGTTAAAAATAAAGTAAATTAACTATAAAATATATAAAAATAATACATAAATAATACAATACGAAGACGACCATGTGAGTGTGCAGTACAAATAATTGCTTACATTTTATTAAATACAACTCATAGTAACGGTATTTGGTCTAAGGCTGTTAGTACAGTTTTCAGTTTATCGTGAAATATATTACAGGAAGAAGACATTTTAATAAAACATCTAGATACAATACTAACGGGTGATTTTAGACCAATATCAGTTCTATGTACTAATAGATTAAACGTAGAAGACTGCATGCCATGAAAAGATGGAACATGCAGCATAATTTTAGCCAAGAAGTCAGGTGAGTCAACAGAATTGTGTAGAACTTTATACAGCAAAGTAATACACATTTTTTGTCGACGAGATGCGAGACTTTCAAAATCAAATTTACGTAAAATCAAATTGTAATCTACACCTTTTTATGAATAAAATCCTTCATCCCAAAGATGATAATTTTAAAAATTTACGTTGCAAACTATCAACAACACGAATTTGACCCTGATTCTGAGAAAACCAAACTATGGCCACATATTTCAGCTTTGATCGTATGTTTAAATAATACGATGATTTTAATGTGTTCAGATTATGGAACTGGGAAGAGTTTCGACAGATAAAACTCATGGACCTAGAGGAATTTTTAACAACAGAGTCAACGTGATAATTAGAGGTTGGATTGTTGTCGAAATAAACTACCAGATCTTTAAAAACTGTAGCACGCTCTAAGATATTGCCATCAATTGTATAATCAAATATACACGTTTTATATATCTCAGTGAACGACATGTTTACATTTAGGGATGTTTAAGTTGAGTCCATTTTTAACACCATGCTGAAATAGCGTTAAGGTTATATTCTAAAACTACTAATTAAATTTATCAAATTAGATGATTTTTTGTTAATGTCAATTTTGTTGTTTGCGTAAATTATAAGTAGTTGACTTTGTTTAATTTTAACGTTTTTACATGATTTTTTGTTAGATTTTCACCTGTTACAAATAAAATTCCCTTTTTGTCAAATGTTGATCCCACATGTCAGTTTTGTACCAACATATTTCACTATTTCCCAATTTGTAAAATAATATTTCTGTTTTAATCAAAATAATGTAAGAAAACGTTAAATAGAAAGATTTTTTTTAAGCGTTTCAAACGAGTGTTCCACTCTTTGATTACACGTGAAGTAGAAAAAAGTCTGAAACCAAAAACCAAATTTTTATTCTTTTCTAAACTCAAAATTTTACTTCATGCGCCACCCTTATAATACACCAACATATTGTGAAATTAAAAATACCGGGTGTTCAATAAAAAAAACGCCCAACGCCATAACTCTTGTATTTATTAACCAATTTTATTGATATAAATGAAATTGCCAATTCTTGGTTGCAGAATACTTCAAACATTAAAAGTGCGCTTCTCTTCGCAATCTACAACAAGTAAGTCTTACAAAGACTATATCAAACACTCATTGAAACAACTACTTCCCGGGCTAATACCCCGACGGACATTGAATTATACAACAAGTGTTTGCTGTTACATACAGCAACCTACTGCAAATGTAACAATTTGGGTCAAATTATTCAGGCCATCTATAGACGCGTTTCGAGATTTATCTCTCCTCAGTATAGCTTTGCCATTCCCTCTAAACAATTTGACACCCTAGACTGGCGGTCACGTTACCGTTCAAACATTAGTATAAATGAAATTGCCAATTCTTGGTTGCAGAATACTTCAAACATTAAAAGTGCGATTCTCTTCGCAATCTACAACAAGTAAGTCTTACAAAGACTATATCAAACACTCATTGAAACAACTACTTCCCGGGCTAATACCCCGACGGACATTGAATTATACAACAAGTGTTTGCTGTTACATACAGCAACCTACTGCAAATGTAACAATTTGGGTCAAATTATTCAGGCCATCTATAGACGCGTTTCGAGATTTATCTCTCCTCAGTATAGCTTTGCCATTCCCTCTAAACAATTTGACACCCTAGACTGGCGGTCACGTTACCGTTCAAACATTAGTATAAATGAAATTGCCAATTCTTGGTTGCAGAATACTTCAAACATTAAAAGTGCGATTCTCTTCGCAATCTACAACAAGTAAGTCTTACAAAGACTATATCAAACACTCATTGAAACAACTACTTCCCGGGCTAATACCCCGACGGACATTGAATTATACAACAAGTGTTTGCTGTTACATACAGCAACCTACTGCAAATGTAACAATTTGGGTCAAATTATTCAGGCCATCTATAGACGCGTTTCGAGATTTATCTCTCCTCAGTATAGCTTTGCCATTCCCTCTAAACAATTTGACACCCTAGACTGGCGGTCACGTTACCGTTCAAACATTAGTATAAATGAAATTGCCAATTCTTGGTTGCAGAATACTTCAAACATTAAAAGTGCGATTCTCTTCGCAATCTACAACAAGTAAGTCTTACAAAGACTATATCAAACACTCATTGAAACAACTACTTCCCGGGCTAATACCCCGACGGACATTGAATTATACAACAAGTGTTTGCTGTTACATACAGCAACCTACTGCAAATGTAACAATTTGGGTCAAATTATTCAGGCCATCTATAGACGCGTTTCGAGATTTATCTCTCCTCAGTATAGCTTTGCCATTCCCTCTAAACAAACAAATTGTTACATTTGCAGTAGGTTGCTGTATGTAACAGCAAACACTTGTTGTATAATTCAATGTCCGTCGGGGTATTAGCCCGGGAAGTAGTTGTTTCAATGAGTGTTTGATATAGTCTTTGTAAGACTTACTTGTTGTAGATTGCGAAGAGAATCGCACTTTTAATGTTTGAAGTATTCTGCAACCAAGAATTGGCAATTTCATTTATACTAATGTTTGAACGGTAACGTGACCGCCAGTCTAGGGTGTCAAATTGTTTAGAGGGAATGGCAAAGCTATACTGAGGAGAGATAAATCTCGAAACGCGTCTATAGATGGCCTGAATAATTTGACCCAAATTGTTACATTTGCAGTAGGTTGCTGTATGTAACAGCAAACACTTGTTGTATAATTCAATGTCCGTCGGGGTATTAGCCCGGGAAGTAGTTGTTTCAATGAGTGTTTGATATAGTCTTTGTAAGACTTACTTGTTGTAGATTGCGAAGAGAATCGCACTTTTAATGTTTGAAGTATTCTGCAACCAAGAATTGGCAATTTCATTTATACTAATGTTTGAACGGTAACGTGACCGCCAGTCTAGGGTGTCAAATTGTTTAGAGGGAATGGCAAAGCTATACTGAGGAGAGATAAATCTCGAAACGCGTCTATAGATGGCCTGAATAATTTGACCCAAATTGTTACATTTGCAGTAGGTTGCTGTATGTAACAGCAAACACTTGTTGTATAATTCAATGTCCGTCGGGGTATTAGCCCGGGAAGTAGTTGTTTCAATGAGTGTTTGATATAGTCTTTGTAAGACTTACTTGTTGTAGATTGCGAAGAGAATCGCACTTTTAATGCAATTTTATTGAACTAAGAACCAAAGTCAGTGGCCGTTTAGATACTAAAAAATGACATGAATATTGATTTTTTCAACAATAACTTCATTCTAAAATAATAGCCAACCTAAGATTATTGAATGGCCGCCTATCATTTTTGAATTTTATTACATTAGACATTTTTTTTTCAATCTAATAACGTAAAATGTTTTGTTTTTGTTCAATGTTTTGGTCGATTTCTTTTCAAATCATCTATTTAAAATTATATTTTTTAAAAATTATAATTAGTGTGCCTTGTAAAAAAAGTGACAAATGTCATTTATTGTGAGGTTATGCCATTAATAATAATGAAAAAACAAACAAGTACCTACGTTACAACTTAATGTAGAATAAAAATAAAGGAAAAATGTAAATATTTTGTTATTTCAATATTTCTATTATTACACATTTTTTAAGTGTATTTATAACTTCACATCATTTCAATGATTTATACGCGTGGCGCATAAAGTACAATTTCGAGTTTAGAAATGCCTGAAAATTTGAATTAGTCGCGTAGCGCTACGCGCTACGCAATCAAATCAAATTTTAATGCTTTTCTAAACTCGAAATTTGACTTCATGCTTAGTCTGAGAGTGGAAACAATCGTTCGAACTTTAAATTTACCTCTCTTATAAAATCGACGTATGTAATATACTGCCTTTCAAAAAAATCAGAACACCAAGTATTTATTGCACGATTTTAATAAAATTTCCACAATTTGATCATGTAAACGAACTGTATCGATGATAAAAAAATCAACTTGAAAAACAAAAAAACAAATGAATAAAAATTAATAATGTGTTGGGCCTCCACGATTTCCCAAACACTCATTAACACGTCGAGGCATGCTAGAAATCAGGCTGTCAATATCGACTTGAGGTATTTCATTCCAAACTTCGATAATTTGACCTCTAAGTTCCATTACAGTGTTAGCGGGGCGCTGTAAGATACATATTCTAACACCTATCATATCCCAAACATGTTCTATTGGCGATAGATCTGGAGAACGAGATGGCCAAGGTAACAAATTGATTTCGGCACTATCAAAAAACTGTCTTGTAATGGCCGCTGTGTGAGGTCGAGCATTTTCTTGCTGAAAAATGGGGTTCTGCAAGCCATTTACATAGGGCACTAACACTGGCCGTAAAATGTTGTCAATATACCGAATCGCGCTAAGACTTGCTTCTAAAAAAACTAGAGGAGACCGACTACCATATGCTATCGCCCCCCCAAACCATAACTCCCTGTGTAAGAGCCGTATGTCTTTCAACAGCAAATTGTAAAATTCTGCGTTCACCGCGTCGACGTCTCACTCTTCTGCGACCATCATGAGCCTATAAACAGAACCGAGACTCATCGCTGAAGATAATGTTATTCCATTCATGGGTCCAATGTTGTCTTTCCCTGCACCAATCAAGTCTTGCTCTGCGATGCTGCGGAGTAAGAGGTAGACACAATTGTGGACAGTAGGATCTTATACCAAAACTGCGGATTCTTCTGTAAACAGTAGCCATGGATACTCTTTGGCCATTTAGAGCCAACCAGTCATTTCCCAATGCCCGCGACGTTGTAAATCTGTCCCTTAAAGTTGTAAGACGAAGAGCTCGATCTTCACGCTCAGTGGTGCTTCTTGGACGTCCTGATCCAAGTCTACGTCGATTCTCCCCAGCTTCGGACCATCTAGACCAGCAGCGTACGATCACCGATACACTACGGCCTACCCTTTCAGCAATAGCACGAACCGAAAAACCCGCTTCTCGCATTCCAATAATGCGACCCCTTTCAAATTCACTTAGATGATGATATTGTGCACGCCGACGAACACGGGGCATCATTTTATGTTTTACAAACTGAAACGTCAAACTACTCAGAGGCTACTTGGATATTAGAAGCAATTACATTAAAAAATCAGCAGCTCTTCATAATGGTGAAATCAAGGAAAAATACCATTAAATACTAACCAAAACAATTGATTTTTTGATCATCGATGCAGTTCATTTACATGATCAAATTCTGTAAATTTCATTAAAATCGTCCAATAAATACTTTGTGTTCTGATTTTTTTGAAAGGCAGTATATAATAAATCATTCATTGAAATCATAGAAAATCAAACAATATTTTACCTAAAACCAACTTTTAGAGTTAACTTCATAATTTGCTCGGCTCTTAATGGGTTAATATTCTATTCTTCAGAATAACAGCATTTATTAAATATTAAAGTTGCATTTAATATAATGACAAACTGTAAATAATTCGACGAAAATCGAAAAATATCGAAAATCTCGACATGTCGAAAATCTTGACGGTCCACTCCCAGACTAAGCATGAAGTAAAATATTGAGTTTAGAAAAGCTCCGCGTAGAAAATTTGTCGAGGGTCGCGCAGCGACCCGAGACAAATTTTTACGGGGTTTTTCTAAACTCGAAAGTTTACTTCATGCGCCACGCGTATAAAACACTGAAATATTGTAAAGTTTGAAATATACTGACATAAAGGTTCGGTTGGTTGACAAATTGTGTTGAATCTTTTAAGTTGATTATACATTCTGATTCTATTTATAAATTTTGATCAGTATTAAAAGTCTAATTTTGTTTTAAGGCACACTACATTTATTGCCAAAAGATCATCTAAACAAGATTTATTATAATTTTTAGCTAGCATAAATATTAAATTAAAATCAACATATCGAGCATAATTGGATTCAAAAAAACAATGTCCAATATAATTAAATAAAAAAAGTATATGCAAGCATTTAAAAATTTAAAGTTAATTTAAAAAAAAATATATAGTGTGAATTTATGGTGCGATTGGCTTTGTTATTTAGTTCATTCAAATCGATCAATAAATAACAGAGTTATGGTGTTGGGCGTTTTTTTTTATCGAACACCCGGTATACTGCTAGATCATTATTAAAAATATACTGCTAAAACAGGGTTTAGAATATACTGCTAAACAAGAATATTTACAATATCACAATATTTTAGTGTTTTATACGCGTGGCGCATAAAGTAAAATTTCGAGTTTAGAAAAGCCTGAACATTTGGTTTGGTCGCGACCAAACCAAGTTTTAAGGCTTTTCTAAACTCGAAATTTTGCTTTATGTTTAATCAACGAGTGGAAACACTCGTTAGAAGCTTTAAATTGAACTTATAAAAAAAAAACAAAGATCGCCCAAATATGATTCAATATGTAGTGTTCTAAAATTGTATGCTTTAAAATACAAAGCACATCGTTATCATTAGGACTTGATCTTTTGATACGTTTCTTCAATGGGCTCAACAGTGTTTTTACTGGGCTTGTGAATAAATAAATAAACAATTGTTTATTTACGGCAGTACAATTATTACAAAATAATACAATACAATAAACCCAAAAAGCTTAGAAAAATATAAGAAACAGAAAATACTTTAAAAATGTACATACTCAATTGATTATAACTAAAATTAGAAATTTTAAAATTAAATCGACCAAATATAAAATATTAATATAATATTATAATGAAAAATGATTCAATCTAGACATAAATTCTTTATATGACAAACCAAAGAGATCAAACCAATTAAAATTGGTTAAAGTCATTTCCAGTCTTCATTAGTCTGGTAATCGTGTTCATCGATGCTGAAACTGTGCGATGAGAGTCCAAATTAAATAATTTATTGGTCCGAGTGTTCCTTGTAGGCACATGCAAAGTTAAGGCATCTAAGAGGCTACGGGAATTAATGTGTCCATTGATTATCCGATATAGAAGGCTAAGGTCAGCACTTACTCTTCAATTCTAAAGAGTTGACAAATTGAGATCTTCCCTTACTTGTTTGTAATCACCGCGAATATTCGCGATGCCCGGACTTATACTCGATGCATCGCAAACATTTCCTTTGTACAATTTCTAAACACTCCATGTTGTAATTAGTGTGTCCAGACGGGCGACGTATATTCAAGATTTGATCTCACAAGGGAGCAGTATAAAGTTTTAAGACATTCCGTGTCCAGATTTTTGGTAATATGCCACACGAATCCCCACATTTTTAAAGCTTTCGAAATAATATCTTGGAGCAACAATCAATTCGAGTTTCTCTTTTAACATCCACATCTCCAGATGTTAAAAGAGAAGCTCGAATTGAATATTGCTCCAAGATCTTTAATTAAGTTCACTTTCTAAAGGTTTATTGAATCGATGTTGTATGTATGACATATTTGACTTTTGTTATTACAGGTGGACATAGTGAAGCACTTAGATATAAACGATTATCATCGCATCATTTACAGAGCTGGTCAAGATCGGATTGTATGTCTAGGCAGTCATTTTCAGAGCAAATAATTTCGAACAACTTTGAGTCATCCGCAAACATTAGAAATTGGAAGTTTATAAAGATATCTTGCATATTATTAATAAATAATAAAAATAAAATTGGTCCTGAATGCGACCCTTACGGCACATCTGATGTTATGTGTATAGGATTTGAAATAAAATTCTTAATTTTTATAAAATTGACCCAATCTTTTAAAAAGGAAGCTAGCTAATCTAAAGTATTGTCACAGAAACCCATAGAATGTAATTTGCCCAGAAGAATGCTACTATCAATTCTGTCAAAGGCCTCAATGTAAATTATATTAACTTGATAACGTTCTTCCAAAGCTTCTACTCTAGTAACTTAGTAACAGTGGAACCGCCAATAATGAAACCATGTTGCTTAGTGAATAGTAATTGTCTGGAGAACCAAACCAAATGATCGACAAGCAATTTATCCAACAACTTTGGGATACCTGAGCGGATACATACTCCTCTGTAATTCTCTCTATAAAGTGGAATGATGTAACTTGTTTTCCATTTGGACGGTACCATACCATCAGCTAGAGATCTTACAAACAGGTCATGAATTGGCCAACATAGCCGTAAATGCAATTTTGTAAAAAGTAGTTAGGTACCAAGTCAGGGACACTAGAAAATGTCGGTTTCAGTTTAAGGCTACTAATTGCGTTAAAGTCCTCTTGAACACTAATTGAGAGTTTACAGTTTCATAACTGCTGAGATCGACAATCAAGAGGTGTAATACTTATATTACTAGATGGACTAAACTGAAGAAAAATACTGGGAGAATAGATTGACAATACCTAAGCCATTACCCGCAGCAGCATCATTGCATCTCATTTCGGGAATTGTCCTTAAGGTGGCAGAAATACAATGAGAAAATCATTTGATAAAAGGGGAAAGTCATTTGACAAACAGAAAAATATATTAATACAAAACTGATATGTCGGATTTTAATTCAGTTAAATGTGAATTTTATTCGATACACGGCAAAAATCAAACGAAGAACCCTGTAAATCAATTTTGACCCTATGTATGCGGATTAACTTTGACAACTTTCATCGTATTTATTTGCTTTTTAATTACCGTAGTCAATTTAATAAAACATAATATTGTACAATTAATAATTTAAAAATTATCAAAACTATAAATAGATGATTTTTTTAATGCTTGCGAATTATAATTTTTTTATTAATTATTTATTTTGACGAAATAATAACAAAAATATAATTTTAGTCAACTTTTAGAATTTTTGTATTTCATTTTCCCCTGTGGCTCTGTGCCTGTAACGAGTAGGTACTATTAAAATTTGAAAATATAACAATTTTCTCAGATGATCTGCAGTTTACAGTTTTTTAAAATTCAGGATTTTAGTAGTGTTAAGGTTTTGTGGCACTTTTTATGTATCTCTTTGCTTTCAGACATACTGTCCGCTGTAAAAGAATTGAATCAAAATGCATCTTGCCCACCTCGCTGTGCTTGGATAGCCCATCGATATATAGTTATTTTGAACAGGGCAGAAGACATGGAAATTGTCTTGAATAGCCCAAAATGCCTTTCTAAAGATGATTTTTACAAACTGACTGTTCCTTTAGTTGGAGATGGGTTATTTTCATTGCCAGGTAACATTTTTTTTATAATAACTAGTTTTTACCTACGCCCTATCTAGTAACCGCATCATACCACACTGTCACCTTGACAAGTATATTACATGCTGACAACTGAACAGCTGATAAATTACCACACAAACAAATGACATTTCTTTGATGCATATTGATCAAGTATTAATTTAATTTTCATCAATGTCATGTTACTATCAAAAATTATTACATATATAAGTTGTTCTTTCATGCTCATTGTTTATTTTGTTAGAGCGTAGGTAAAGTATCGTACGTTCCTCGAGTGGTATGGCAATTACATACTCGCTGAATACTGCACTCGCCGCTGCGCGGCTCATGCGCAACATATCCGCTCACATGTAATATGCTGCATACCACTCTCGTGACGTAATATATTATTAAACTAGAATACCTGTTGTTTTCAATTCATTACGTATGTACACTTCTGTACAATAAAATTAAGTACACAAAATATGTTATAGTTTAAAGCGGACATGATGAGTTTCCTAGTTACGTAAATATGTCAATTTCCTTGATTTTAAAATGCCATGTTATTTAGACAACAATTGAAAAATTCGAATTCTAACTAAAATAGAATATGGTTTTTTTATTAGACAAATTGCACGATTGGTGAACATCAGTAAATACACTGTTTTCAGAGTTAAGAAGCGTTGGGAGCAGAAAAGAAATGTTAGGGTGTTTTATTATTTATTGAAACTGCTACTAGGTAATTAAAACAGACCAAATGATACAAATAGAATATTGTGAAAAATAGTTATAAGCAGTGACGCCTCGTGATTTAATGAAGTGGGTCGGCTGAATGTATTTTGGCGCACGCGCACTGAGACTAAACGGCCAGCCGTACCGAACCATACACCTTCGCTAGAGCGATACTTTAAATTAAATAATTTCGCCCGACTTTAAAAAATTGAAATAGAATATTCTCGGAATTACAATAACATTTTTAAACATGTTATACACATAATAATGTTATATAATTAAATAATTATAGTTATACACTGATATATTTCACATATTCTTCCTGAAATACCGAGGTAATATTTTGTAAATTACAATTAGGTAACTATTTAATGATTGTTCGCATTTTTAAATCACATCAGTTGTTTAACGATATTTAAAAATGCGAGATATGTTCTGATTTGTTCAATAAAATTAAAGGCGAATATTATGTTTTAATTGTTTACGTTGTGTTTGACCTACGTATATTTTATTGCAATTGTTGCAGTTTATTGAGTAAATTCCGGATTTTTCTAGGTGGTTTGTTTTAGTAAATGTGTTGCCAAGTAAACATTTTAATTTTGTGTTGACATAAAATGCAGGAGAAAGGTTGAAATTATTCAACGTAACATATTAAAAAGATTTAAAGAACACCAGTATTATTTTAAAATTCAAAACCCGGACAAATCAGCAGTTGCACACCATTCAATTGAAACAGGACACACATTCTCGGTAAACAATATTAAACTTTTAAAGCAATCAAGTCATCCATCGTAGATTAAATATGCTTGAATCCATTGAAATGTATAAAAATAAAAATGTTTTGCTGAATTTCGATCATAGTCCCTTAGTTAATCCATTATTAGATTTGTTACCCAAAAATAATCCCGCAGTGAATGTAATCCTACCGACCACCTTCCCGATCCATAAGCCGCCCGCGCCGTCCCACCCCGCAGATAATGTAATGACACCGATACCCATTTGAACCTTTAGCCGCTAACAATAGGTTTAATTACTTTTTGGTTTTTCCGATAACCCGTCAACTATATGTATATACCGCGCACATAGTTTTAAGAATTTAGTTTGTTATTGATAATGAGCACCTTGTGTCTCGAAATGTGCATCTAACATAAAAATAAAAAGTGAAGTAAGGAATAACAGTCTTTCTATTTGTGAATACATTGGTAAGTAAATCCACTAGTTATAGAATAAATATCTGTGATGTGTAACGTAACCGAATTTAAAGTGTGCATCGACACAGGCATCGGTGTATTGTGTGGATGAACGGCGAGTACGGCCCCGGCAAACTTGCCGTACTCGAGTAAACCATTTGCGGATTTCTACATTTATCGGCCTTATGCTGAGTGCTAATTATTATTACTACATATTAGTCTGCTAAATATTTATTACTACATATTAGCCTGCTATATATTTATTACAAAAAATGCGCAATATTTATTTCTGAGAAAATAAAAATTTCTAATTTTTGTTCAATCAAATTTAACGGTACGGCCCGGCCGACCCTGCCGTCCCTGACGAGCCGTCATTGGTTTATAAGACTTGTGCTTAATTGTATTGCACAGAAGTGTACTTGTAATGTTGATCTATGTGTAACGTTTACTTTTAGTTCAAACTTGGAAGAAGCATAGAAAAATAATTATGCCAACGTTCAATCAAAGGATTTTGGACAGTTTCGTCGAAATCTTCGCCATTCAGGCGGACATTTGCGTAAGCGAATTGCGTAAATCAAACGGACAATTGGTTGATCTAGCTCCGTTTATGGCTAAATACGGCTTAGATGCAGTCGCTGGTAAATATTTTAAAATACTGATACATCGGGTAGTTCTTCTCAGAGGTAACAAGCGATTTTGAGTTACGCGGCATTTTTAAAAAAATCGCCGAGACGCACAGTATACGATTTAACCATTCTAGCTGGACAAAATTCATGGACTAGTTTTTATGGTCCATTTCGGATCATAAATTAATTCATTCTGAATTAATATAAAAGTAGGTAGTTTTCAAAAAAAAATTTAATTGAGTCAATAATTAAATTAAGTATTAAATTTGAGGTGTATTATCAACAAAACAAATACTTTTTCTTGTAGTTCATTTTGCATACATTTAGCATTATGTTTGTCCCTGAATTCATGTCGTTGAAGTTTTCCTATTCATAATGTGTATCACTGTGTATACTTTTAGACTAATTACAAGCAATTGACTTTTATAAAACATTTTTTATACAGGGAATTTTTATTTTAAGCAATATCCTCGATATTCATTGTCTTTTTGAAATAGTTTAATTTGAAGCCTTAAACCAGTGTTTCTACTCCCAGATTAAGCATAAGTTAATAACATATGCTGTAAATCTTTAATTATTTGTTTTTTTAAGTTCAATTTGAAGCTTTAATCGAGTGTTGTCCACTCCCAGACTAAGCATAAGGTAAAATTTCGAGTTTAGAAAAGCCTGAGCGTTTGGATTTGGACCCCTATCCAAACTCAGGCTTTTCTAAACTCGTAATTTTACTTCATGCGCCACGAATATAAATCACTGAAATATTGTGAAATTAAAAATACACTGTTAAATCAGTATTAAAAAAATATTGCTGAAGCAGGATTAAAAATATACTACTAAATAAGAATATTTTTTAACTTCACTTGAAATCAGTGTTTTATACTCGTGGCGCATGAAGTAAAATTTCGAGTTTAGAAAACTCTTAAAAAACTAATATCTGAAGATTTACAGCATATACGCAGTAATTAACATATATTTCAGGATACTTAAAATACCTCCTTATATAAAATAAATACATAAAAAGTTAGAAAATATTTTTTGAGTTATTCAAAATAGTATGGGCTAAGTTGATTTAAACAAATGTATATATTTCTAACTTAAAAAAAAAACGGCATAAGTTTTCAGTGAATAGAGCTATATTATACATTTTATAGATTTTTATGAAACCTGCAATTTTTATATAAAGATTTTTTTTATTAACAGTATTTTAATAAATATCGACAGTAAACAAGGCGTGTTTACTTAATTTTTACACAAAAATGTTAAATGTCTTAGTAATCGTAAAATGTCGCACAATTTAACAAGATTTATTGTAAATAAGACATACTGAGGATCATTACAAAACAGGTAGTAGTTTATGACGATATATAACACAACACATATGAATGTTTTTATCAGATATATATATATATATATATATATATATTTGTTTTTTTTATAAATTAAACTATTATGTTTTTGTTATATTATATTTTATTTACACAAATAATATATGACATTGTATCTTGAACAAGTTTCTCATCTTTCACGTGTTGAAACATATTTAACTATGATTTAAAAAAGAAAACACTTGGTTAAATTTCACTAATATTTTGGTTTTTTATTCCAACTAGTTTCGACTTTGAGTTATTCTCAAGGAGAGAATGACTCAAAGTCAAAACTAGTTGGAATAAAAAACCAAAATATTAGTGAATAGAATTATATGACTTTTGCAGAAAAAAGACACTAAAGAAAAAATATTCTTTAGCTCTGATGAAACGATGCATTTTTAAAATAATTAATAATAAAATAATTCATCAACAAATAAAATTAGTTGTTTACTTCAATGTTGCTACTTGATATCGCAAAGAATTGAAAGTAAACTGAATTAATTCTGTATTAGGAATCTTTTTCTGATATACATATATGAATAAGTAATGTAATGCATTTGTAATTTTCATATTTCTAGAAGTTGAATTATGTCCCGCTAAAACGATCAAATCGTATACTGTAAGACGCGTAGATTGTTGTATCAAGGGGAACAACTTTTGATGAAATTTCTACCTTAATAATCTTAGCCGTCTAGCCACTCCTAACTTCACTCCCCGATTGTATATAATAATAATAATAATAATAATAATAGAAATAATATTCTTTATTTTCCGTAATAAAAAATTACAAGAATATAATATTATAACAAACAATTGATATTATATAAAACGCATAGGCGGAGTACAGAAAATAGCGTATACAAGTAAATCTGCGCTCAACTTAACCCAAGTGAAAATAAGATCTAATGCTGAACATCATAAAAATTAAACTATATCTTCAAAATTAACACAAATTAACAAACAAGACGACATTTACAAAATCAACAAAAAACATGTAAACATTTACAATTTAAGCTAGGATATTCAAGAAAATTATAAACTTAAACATCACATGTACCAATAACTAAGATCAACAAATTTCATTGGTTTTGCCAAAATCAACAAACACAAATTTTAAAAATAATAAAAATTAACAAATTAATTGAAAAATTCAAGAAGAATTTGTCCATCTCAATAAATTCAACATAAAATTATACATATCTTAAGATTATTTGACTAAACATTTGTAATGTTTAGCTGATTGTTAATGGCCCGAAGAGGTTTATTCATGAACCATAATAAAGTATATTTTTCTATATCGGACACTTTTTTCTCAGTAATCACTTGGTAAAACATTTTTAGGTATATATTGGTTTGTAAATTAAATTCACTTGGTTTTGTTTCACCTTTATGTATTTTATTTTCTACTAGATAATTATTTTTGATAATGGCATTAGCCCGAAACTAGTAGAAAATAAAATACATATAAGTGAAACAAAACCAAGTGAATTTAACTCCTTGGTTACGCATGAAGTAAACACTAAAATATCGAGTTTACAAAAGTCCGATGATTTCAGCCTTTCTAAACTCGGAGTTTTACTTCATATTAAACACTGAAATATCGTAAAGCTCAAAATATACTGCTAAAGCAGTATGCATAAACTAGTTTGTTATTTCGAGTGCAGAAAAGCTTAATCCACGAGTGGAAGGAAGCACTCGTTAGAAGTTTGAGAATGATTGTCGAAACTATAGTCACAGAATTAAGTACAATATATAGTGGCTAAACAAAGTAAAAAAGTGTTTTATTTACTCGTTAGAAGCTTCATATTTAACGCTTTTCAAACACGGAGAACGTTTAATTTTTTTTTTTTTTTTTTTAGAAACAGCAATGGGCATCAAAATCCACGCTCAAACAACAGAATCTGAAATTGAATCCGCCATTAATCGGTAATGATTTTATAAACTATTACATAAACTAGGAAATTTATAAGGATTGTAGTATCGGTTTACCGATTTATCGATTTACCAGTTAATCGTAAAAAAATATACTCTCCAAAATGTACCAGTAAATTGCCGATTTCTACCGGTATTCAGGCAAATTACTTTTTTCGTATAAAATCAAATATACAGGGTGTCCCATTAGTGCGTTCTCGGAAGATATCTCGACTCACGGTAAAGTATACAGGGTACGCTATAAAGACAGTAACGAATTTAACTTTGCTTATTTTAAATAGATCACTCTGTATATTATTTGGTTATTAAATCCCTCGTAAAAATTGCGTGTCATTTTAATAAACACATTCGTCCTTAATCGTACCGTTTCGAAGCTATTTGACATTTATGGACAAACATTTAAAACATCTCTAAAACTGAATAAGATGATGATTTGTTTTCGCTATTTTCTTGATAATATTAGCTACGAAATAAAACCAGTTGAATTTATAAATTTTTAATGAAAAGTAACTTGATTTTTTAAAATAGAACCATACATTATTTTGACATTGAATGGGTTATAATGTTTATAGGATCATTGACACAATCAGTAATAAGGTCAATCACTGTTTTAGCGAAGAAGTTTTGAAGAATTCACTACTATTAGTTTTAGTATTACTTTCAGATTTTATGACATTCCAGATTGCTTTTGAGAAGTTGTGAATGAATTTATATAATCTTTATTTGTCCTTTTTTGCTCGTCCCTGATGGTGAGTTTATATATTTCAAATAATCTTTTATTCTGCGACTCGGAATGTGCATTTCCACGTTTATTTCTTTGATGTCGCCAGTCGCGAAGTAAATGTAATTGATCTCGCATTTATCTTAGTTTAGCTACAAATCATTGAATATTATTTTTCCTACGACCGCTTTCGAAAACAGACAGATTATCGCAATACTTTTGCATTGAAAGTTGTCAATTCTATATTTGTATTTTGACAAGTAATATCACGCTTGAATATTGAATTTTGAAAACTAATTTTGAAAGTGAAATCCTCAAACGTCAGTGTCAAAATTATGCAATAAAATGAGTAGCGATGAAGAGCAATTAACGCCGCCGCTGTTTGGTCGTAGCAAAAGCAGAGTGTTTAACACGTTCTGAAAACTGAAAGAGTTCTCTGTTGTTTTCCTACTTTTAATGTAACTACAGCTAGCATTTAGCTGGTTGGACATTAACAAAAGTTATGAATTTGCTCAATACGTGTTTTCCAAAATTGAATTTGTGTTCAGTATTCCGGCACCAGATACCCACGTGTTTTCCATTTCAAGACGGATTTTCAACTAAGTATACATTGGTTTTGTCTCGTAACTCTTTTACAAGCGGTTGATAGCCATGATAACAACATGCTCTTTATGTTCAAAATCCCTGGCTAGTTTCCGAATATTTATTTATTTATTTATTAATATGCTCTATAACATCGTTAAACGTAGCATTAGGTTTGTGAATTGAAATGATTTTCGGCCGGGTAGTAAAGTAAGTAACAGCTTGTCTAAAAAGATATCCTAAATTTTTCTAGTATAACTATAAAATTTACGAAAATTATTGAGAAATTGACAAAATGTAGACGCTAAAATTTGATTTGTGTTTGTTATAATATTGAACAGAATGAGTATATTTCTATAATAAAAATTATGCACTATGTTTACTATTACTCAAAATATTTTAATAAATAAAACTTTTAACAAAACAACGAACATCTGAAGATTTACAGCATATAATTGGAGTATGTATACTTAAAGGAAAAAGTCTCTGTATGGATATCATTTACCAATAAAAACTTTGTGATAAATATAAAAAATTATTGTGTTTAATATGACCACTTTAGGCTTAAATAATATTTGAGTTCTGGACAACATTGTTTTCTATACAACCCAACAACAACAAAAGTTGCCTAGTATTATTTTGAAGAAGTTGAAATAATACGATTACATTTTATTTAATTCATTACTTACAGTGCATTGGATATTGTAATGGTTCGGGTTGGCTTTCTACCGTACCAATCGAATTTGATCTTCAACATGACCAAGTTAGGGAAAGAGGCAAATAAATTACATCAAATGTATAATAATTTTATAAGATCTGTAAGTCAACTGGTAACATCTAATTGAATAATGGTATACTATTAGTAATAATATGAAACTTTAACAGATTATTCACCAGAAGAGACAAGAATTCGATCAGAAAAAAAAAGTTGGGGAAAATAAGGAGAAAGAAGAAGGTATTTTATAATTCTAGATGTAATGTCAATAAATTCAATTTCATCTAAATTTATATACCGGTGAATATTTCTAAACCGAACATAGGCAATTAACATAGGAAACACGTGTTTGCAGATTGATGCTCCCCATTTTAACTTAGAGGGTTTATAATGACACCAATCAACAGAAGTTTTTTTCCTCTTCTAATGATATTCTATGTATACAATTTAATTGTTAAAGGAAAATTGGGTTCTATTTTTTTATGAATAGACATGAAAAAAATCGTTTTGATGCTTTTTTAAACATTATAGAGGGTGCGGCAGGGAAACTTGCTGATTTGAAATGTCAGTAAAAGAAAAAGTATTTGACATATCGATTTAATTCTCTATTTATCGTATTGTACACATCCTGAATTTTTGTTTCAAGTGGTTTTAAAAATGACATCGGACAAATGGCGGCCCTCATTACCGATACACTGATCCACCCGCGTTTTGAAGTTTCACTCCACTCTTTCGAGCATATCGACGGGAGTATTGGCGATGGTTTGCCGAATGTTGTCCTTCAGGTGTTGCAGGGTCCGTGGTTTGTCATTGTAAACAATGGATTTGAGATATCCCCGTAAAAAGAAGTCACAGGGAGCCAAATCGGGGGAGCGCGCCGGCCATAGTACGTCACCCCTCAAAGAGATTAGGCGCTCGTGGAAGTGTTCTCTCATAAGTTCCATTGAAGTTCTCGCTGTGTGTGCCGTGGCTCCGTCTTGCTGGAACCATACACCCCCAAGTTCCATTTGTTCAACTTTTGGGAGAAAAAATGCCTCAATAGTTTCTCTGTAGCCTCAATAGTTTCTATGTAGCGAACTCTCGACAATGCACACCACACAGTAACACGCTCACAATGAAGTGGCTTTTCATGAAGTTCACGGGGATTGGTACCACTCTAATAACGCATATTTTGTTTGTTTACGCAGCCGGAAAGGTGGAAATGGGCCTCATCACTAAAAAGCACGAGGAATTCGTGAGGCAAGTTAAAGAGCGCTTCACATGCAGTTTGTCGAAAAAAAAAAATCGCGTTCACTGACCTCTTGCACCACAGCAAACCTGCCTGTTTGCGCGCCGAAAGCCGGGGACAGCGCAAAAACGACAGCGTTGACCTCCAGGCCCTTTTTTGCCACACTGCCACTTTCCCTGAATGCGCCCACCCACGGAACGATTGATTGCCGGCCAGGAACGGAACCAGTGGGATGAATATTGAACCGAGTTCGGAAGGCACGTTGGGTGGCACCACCGAACGGTTATTGGAAAAGTAGGCCCCGACGGCGAACGCACGATCCTCCTTTGTCCAACGCATGATGACAACTGGCGGTAACAAAACTTCAAGACCCCCTCTATCGAATGAGACCCTCCCTACCCTTTTCTGACCACGTCTCGCTCATTGGCGCCCAATTTAAATCAGCAAGTTTCCCTGCCGCACCTTGTATAATGAAGTCATAAAACTTTATTTTAATTTATACCAGTAAAGCAACAAGTCTGAGCTAATTTTCAAACTGTGGTTTTGTAAACATTGTTTTTATGGTTTAGATGGATTAAAGCGTAAAGTATTTTTGGAATTACTAATGGAGTATACTACAAATGGTGAAAATTGGACCGAAGATGAGTTCATCGGAGAAGTATCCACTTTTATGGTAGCTGTAAGTATGAAATAATACCCTGTGTCCTGTCAATCTGAATTTATATCTTCATTATTAAATTTAAATGGTCAGAATTAAATTAAAATCGTTTTCTTATTTATTGACAATATTTCAGAAGCAATGTTTTCTATTTTTATTTAGTTTTAATCAAATCATCGCTTAAAAATGATGAAGAAAGATGAACATACAAAATCATTTAAAATAGTAGTTGCAAGAAAAGTCAGTACATGACATCTAAAATTGCAGATACTAGTTCAAAAGCACACATGTATTATTTGTGTTGAAACGAATTAACTTCAAAAGTACACTTAACCTAAACAGACTAAGACCTCATTTATTTTGTACAACATTTGAAAACCGTGACCAGTTAACCTAGAATAATAGACTATTCAAGTCTACAATCAGTAGCTGAAAACATGATGATTATGTGCAAATTAAGTATTGATTTGTCAAACTTAGTTTGACAATGACGTGTTTCAAAACCTCCGGCCGCCAACAATCAACCAACTTTATTAATTTTTTCCTGATCATTTTAGTTTAATAATAGAGATACAATCTGAATTTGAAATAGATTGCAAATATCCACATTTTTAATATCAATTCAGACATAATAGTAAATAAACTGAAATAATTTGGGGTACTTGGTAAATTTTCTTATTAATACAATTTATTAACCTATTTCTGTCGGAGCTTTATTTCTGGAATTATTTTCCATAGTTTTAACACATTCTAGTAACAACTACTTTCATTGCGAATATTTTTAGGGAAGTGATACTGGAGCTACAGTTAGTGGATTCACTTTATTATTATTAGCCATGCACGCAGAAATTCAGGTTTGTTCGATTTATTTTTCGGTGTTAAAAAAATGATTATTTACTTTTATAATTCATATCTCAAGGAAAAATGTTATCAAGAAGTTATGGACGTTATTGGCCAAAACAAAACCCTCACTTATACGGATTTGCCGAAATTCGTTTATTTGGAAAAGGTGATAAAAGAGAGTATGAGAATTTTTCCCGTAGGTCCAAATATTCTTAGACAAGTTGATGAAGACTTAGAAGTTGGTAAGTACTCTATATACAGAATGTTTTTGAACTCAATAATTATTTAAAAGGAACCATAATAATAGTAATATAAGTCACGACTGGCAAGAGGTGTCCCATTGTTTTGTTGATTTGTAGTGCTTTCTGCACCAATATATGTAAAACAAAAATAATGAATGTCATCAGATGGCTTGTGTGAAAAAAGACAGAAAATATGCACGTTTCTAAATAATACGTAATAATACATACAATAATACAGGTGAGGGCGATTGTCGCCAAAGATAATGTGGCGCAAATTATCAATGCTAAAATTAATGTTACATTTAGAAGAAAAAATTAATGTTAAAATGTTCGATGAAGTTTCACTTCTTGACAATCCATCAATCAATGACAATTCCCAAGGGGAATTAGAACGTTTCATTTATCCCTTGGGAAATATCATTATGTTATGACACATCGTAACCAAGGCAATATTACTCATTATTGTATCAATCAAAAAAAAACTTATTTTGAACGCATGGGGCAGATCTGGACATCATTGGGATTGCTAAATGTATAAACCTAATTATAAGATTGGCTGAATATGACTACTTTTAAGTCAACATTTTCATTCACCCGAAAAACGGTGTCGGCATATTTGTTTTTGATAATACGTTTTCAGGAATGGTATGGAGTTAATTTTTTTTAACCAGTTCCTATTACAGGTACTTCACATTTGGCTAAATTTGCTAAGATTGATAGCAAGTTTGACTCTCTGAATATTAAAAACAGTTTTAGACAATAAATAAATAGGATTATAACATTTTTTTCAATATACTAGGTGGATTAAAAAGTTCGGAATAAGTGAAACAAGAAAACATTTTTTTTATCAAATTCGGTTTTATTTTTCAACATACATTCCTTTCAAGTTGATACAGCGAGTCCAACAATTTTGTAACTTCTTTAACCCGTCCAAAAAGTAGTCTTTCGGAAGATCTCCAAAATAGGCCTCAGTTTTAGCTATGAATTCCTTATTTGAGTAAGTTCGCTTACCGGTGAGCCATCTCTTCAGGTTTGGAAACAGGTAGAAGTCACTGGGAGCCAGGTCTGGCGAATACGGTGGATGAGGAACCAGTTCAAACCCGATTTCGTGCAATTTGTCTTGCTCAACCTACGATTAATGAGCAGATGCATTGTCGTGATGATAGAGGATTTTTTCTTCTTCGAATCCGGCCGATTTTCTGCGATTTCAGTTTTCAAGCGATTCAATAATGATAAATAATATCCGCTAGTAATGCGTTTACCTTTTTTAAGATAGTCGATGAATTTTATTCCATGCACATCCCAAAGTGTGGAGCCCATAACCTTCCCGGTCCATTGTTGCGTTTTTGGACGCTTTGAACACTATCACCCGGAGAATCCCATTGTTTTGATTGTTACATGGACTCTGGTATGTAGAAATGGATCCATGTTTCATCCATGGTTATGAATCGGCGCAAAAACTCCGTTGGATTTAACGTAAACATTGCCAAATTCTGCTGGGAAGTCGTAACACGTATTCGTTTTTGGTCTACTGTGAGCAAACGCGGCACCCATCGCGCGCAGATCGTTTAGTGTCATTGGTGCTTGTACGCCACAACGAAAGTCAGAAAACCACTTTTGAATCATCTTCATTGATTTGTGCAGAGTCCAGATAATTCTTATCTAGCTTGGCTTTTGTCTCGGTTATCATATTCTTGCGTAAATAATAGTGATAAACTGATCATAAAACTAAGATTTTTTCATTTAAAAAAAAAAATACGGAGGATGGTTGCTTCTCACTGCTGTAACTTGTGTATTTCAGCCATTTATGTTTACGCATAAATGGTTGAAATTTTGACAGCCCTCTAATAAAGGATGAAGCTTGTTGTGAATGGTTCACATTAGTGCCATCTCCCCATCTTTTAGGATTATTCTAAACTCTTTGATCCACCTTGTACATATCGGAGAAATGCTACTTCATTCATATCTATTTGTTTACAGAAAAACTGTTGGATATTTTTTAAATAAACTGTAAAAGTAGTTGCTAAAGACTTCAAATTATCTTCTAAATATATATCTGTAGCTTTTGGCTAGCAAAATAAGCGTAGGGGGTTAAATTAAAAAAAAAACCGTCAGAACCTATCCCACTCTACCCTATATTTAATAGAAATAAAATTTTTGAAAAACAATTTCAGGCAAGTATGTTATTCCAAAAGGTGCAGGAGTAATAATGTCGATAATAGCGATGCATCACTCAGAAAAGTATTTCAAAGATCCCTTCAAATTTGATCCGGAAAGATTTTCGCCTGAACAAATTGCCAAAAGGCATAAATATGTTTACCTTCCGTTTTCTGGCGGGCCACGGAATTGTGTTGGTAAGTTTTTAGTTGAATTTCTATTCACTATAATTTTGTGGGTGTTTCAAGTTAGAGGGTCACCATTAAGATCTCTTTCATTATAATTTATAGAAATATTGAATTTAATTTACTTGTTGTGTTTTATACATACATGTATACAGGAAATTATTATTTTAATTGTGAACATATCCCAAAGCAAATTGCTCCCTCCACGCACTCGATTTTTTAAAGTTTTAGTTAGATGATACATTTGTAAAATGTATTAACTGCATTATATCTTGAACTTCACAATATTTAAATGTTTTGTGGCTCTGGCGCATGAAGTAAATTTTCGAGATTAGAAAAGCCTAAAAATTTGGATTTGCCAGCGCGCTTGGCTTTGCTTCGTGCCGGTGTTCCGGCTTTTTTTAACTCGAAATTTTACTTCACACTCGTTAAATTATTTAAAATAAACACTTTTCTAAAAACAACGAATTCCTAAACATTTTTAGCGTCTGCAACGGTATATGTATTATTTAAAAGAAAAAATGTCTGAATATAATTAATATTTTTCTTCAATATTCAGGTCCTAAATATGGAATGATGTCAGTAAAAACTCTTCTTGCAATTATAATAAGAAATTTCCGGCTAGAAACCGACTACAAGAACATCCAGGAGATAAAAGTCAAGCAAGCTGTGCTTATTAAACCAGTTAACGGTTTTCCTGTACGCTTAATCCCTAGAAAATAAAACGTTGATTATAGTTGTAAAAATACATGATTTTATTCACATTGTGATATATGTGTATTTAAGGAACGAAGAATAATTTATATATTTCGATGTTATAGTCGTAATAGATAAAATCCAATAATATTAACAAAATGAAAATGACATTTCTATTAAGAATTATTATATGTTTATTGGTAAGAGAGTTTAAATGGCCAAGTTCAATAGACTGTGTTAATGTTATTTGTTCAACTCTCTCGTAAGTTGTTATTGATTATTTTCAGAATAAAATGTAAATATCTGGGTGCTCACTTGTTATGAATTAATGTCCTCAAAAACCAACTTCCCTTATTCCTTCTGTATTCTCATCATTACAAAGTAAAAATTACAAATTACACTCCTTGATTAAGCATGAAGTAACATTTCGAGGTAAGAATAGCCTGAAAATTTGGATTTGCCGAAATGCGAAGCGAAATGCTCGGCTAATTTGGCGTAGGTCATATTTGTTTAATATTTTTGTTATAATTAAAGGGTCGTAATTGTTATTGGAAGCAATTTGTCTGATTAGATTTAGTTCTTTGTTATAGTCATTTTGATTAAGTGGAGTATTTTTCAATCTATTGATATAGTTGTGAAAAGCAGAAAATTTATATTTCATTATCACGTTTATAAATTTTCTGCTTTTCACAGCTATATCAATAGATTGAAAAATACTCCACTTAATCAAAATGACTATAACAAAGAACTAAATCTAATCAGACAAATTGCTTCCAATAACAATTACGACCCTTTAATCCAAAGTTCACTACACTCTTCACAACTTAATGAAAGCACCAACATTAAACAATATCGTAAACTAACTTTCAATGTCAATACCGCTAATAAAATTGAAAATATATTTAAACGCTACAACATTATTCCTGTCTTCAAAACTAAATTCAATTTAAAATCTATATTCTGTAAACCTAAAGACACCCTAAACATAATGGAAAAAAATGGAGTGTATTCATTAACTTGTGATGATTGTGGAGCCACATACATCGGGGAAACCGGTAGATCTCTAAAGGTCAGGCTAAAGGAACATATTAATCAAATACATAAATCCAATGTTGGAAAACATTTGTTTTTACACAACCACTCCCTAGAAGACGCTAAAAATATAAATTTATTACATAATGTCAAAAAAGGTTCTCTACTTTCTATTCTAGAACTATATAAAATCGATAAATTCATTTCCAATCATCCAGATCTTCATTCCCTAAACGACCACACACAGCAAAACGATATTCCACTCTATAAATTCCTTAAAAATCCTTACTAACATTTTATTCAATCCAATATAACCTTTTATACTATACATCAAAACATCCTATATAACTCTAATTACTTTCGTTAATTATAAACATTACTCTTCCACTTCTTAAGATATAATTATGCATTTCTATATACACACAATTCAACAATACTCTTCATCTACACAAATCATATCTAATACATGAAAATTAGGTTGCATACACTCCGCATATTAAATCATTATTTCATACACTTGATCGATACCAACATAAATAATGTATAGTCAATACATCAAACCACCACTTTCATCTAACATATAACCTCAAATCGTCACAAATCGCGTGCGTCGTCCATAAAATTTAGCAACATTTTCCATCACCTTACTGAGTTTATCTCCTCCATCCGATCTTTAATCCCTCATATACACATACTTTGCTACCATTATTTAAATTTGAAAGTGTTCTAAACATGTATTTTTTCGATCTTTACTCGTTTTATAATAAAACCACTACTTTAACTGTTAACATTTAGACGTGTAAGTAACCAAAAATACTCTATATTTTACAATACATTTAATTATTAAAATGATAATATTAACATTTTCACATACATAAAATACATATATTTATAACTACTGCTTCTGTACTCAAAATCACTCAATTATTTTTGTTAATTTAAACCTGTTAACCTCGTAATTTATTATGTCATTCTTTTTTACTGATGTTAAGTTGTTGTATTATTTTACTTATACTTGTTTATATTTCTTTGTACTTTTCTGCTGATGATGAACTGACTAGTTCGAAACCGGTACAGAAAATAAAATAAATTTAAAATATCAAGATGTACTTTTATCCATTTTGACCTTTTATATTATTATTATTTCTAATATTTTTTAACGATTTTCCCCATTGTTTTACTAACAGCAAAGTAGTGCTATATGCCGATGATTAGACCATAATAACATCTAATGATAATCTGCAGATAACTTTACACCAAAGTGAGGCACGGTCGAAGGCTATCAGATGGTTTCAGTCAAACCAGCTGAAAATAAATGAATCTAAGACTACTAACTTAATGTTTAATCTACGGAATTTGAGGGGATTGAGAGCGTAAATTTTGGTGATTTCACAAAATTCTTGGGAGTGTATTTGGACAATAAATTATCATGGCACAAACATGGAAATAATTTAATATTTAAATTTAACTCCAAGAAAAGGAACTTGCCCGCCATCAAGAGCCGACACTAAAAACTACGTTATCAATCTGTTTGAATTTTTTTAATACTAAAAGAATTAATTGTCTATTTAAAATTTTATTGTCTGTGAGTGGTGCTCAAACTGTGGAAAAGTGATGAAATGTCAAGGTAAAAATGTTAAAAATTGCTAGAATTAAAAAAAATATTAAATTGTCGAAAGACAAAATTTTTAAATTTGAGAAAATCTTGAAACAATGTTAAAAAGTGATAAAATGTCAAGAAATAATGAAATTTTACAACATTTTGAAGTGTGTCCAAAAGTGATAATCTGTAATAAAACATTTTTTTAATATTTTAAACCTAACAATTAATTAATGGTAAATAGTATATAGTACATCTTGATATTTTCGTTATTTTGTTTATTTTCTGTACCGGTTTCATCATCAGCAGAAAACTACAAAGAAACACAGACAAATAGTTCAATTGATTTGATTTAGTTAGGTATATGTAGTAAAATTTATTAGTAAATAAATTAATTTATACAGGGTGTCCGTATTTCGACAGAATGTATGGGGATCTTAGCTATTTGAAGAGATAGAGAGTTGATTAATTGGGACAAAGTTGCGTATTTTAGGGCCTAACAATAACCTGAAAACAATTTTGAAATATCTTTTTCTGTTTTCCAGATATCAACAAAAAACTGTTTTTTTCAAAAATAGTTTTAATTTTTTTATTCAAAAACTACTGAATCTGGACATTTAGAACTTTAAAAATATAGAGGCACTTTTCAATGAGGAATCTAGTAGCATATATTTTTTTAAGATAACTATAACATTTACCCGGGGACCATAGCCAACTTTTGTTTTTCTTATCGGCGCCATTTTGGATTTTGATATTTTTTGAAAGAATATTTGTTTCTGAACATAGTGATGTGTCACACTCATCATTTATTTTAGATTTGATATTTAAAATTATAATATTTTATTTTTTGCAAAGAGTGCCTTGGAAACAATGACGTCATATCTATAAATAAAAAAAATATTGACAGCGATCAATTTTTGTAAGCAGTAAACATTAATTAATAACTTTCAATCTTTTGTAATTTTAATAATAAGTATCGATTATTACACAAAACATAAAGTAACAAAATGGTGATGTGTCCCTCATAGCACTTTCCCCGTTTAAAATATGATGACTTAAATATCAACAGTATTAATATTAAATGTAGTATAGTCAATGACGTTTGCGTTGTTCAAGAAGACAAGCATCATCCTGCCCTAAATGTATCTACTGAATTCAAAACTCTGGCCAACCAAGTAAACTTTAAATCCACAAGTTGCCAAAGATATTATAATTTCAGAAAGGCTGACCTTGTGGGACTGTATAACGAAATTGGTAGTTTTGACTGGTCTGAAGTTAGTGCTATAACTAACTGTGAGAATGCGTGTAGCAAATTTTATGAGTTACTGTATCAACAGTTTGATAAGTTTGTACCTAAACGTAAAATTAAAACGAACTGTGGCAAATATCCTGTATGGTTTGGTCGTGACCTGGTCCGAAATATTCGCAAAAAGATACACTATAAAAACTCTACAAAAGACACAAACTGAACTTTTATAAACAGAAAATTTCTCTCCTAAAAAAACAAATTGATAAATCCATTAAGCTTGATTCTATTGAATATATTATAAACATAGAGCGGTCTATAAACACAGATCCCAAGAAATTATGGTCTTATGTAAACTCTAAAAAGTCTTGTTCGCGTATACCAGGAATATTGACCTGGAATAATTCAAAATTTAGTAAACCAGACGACATTGTCAATGCATTCGCTGCGTACTTTTCTAGCGTTTACAAACCAAGTAACATTACAAATCTAAAGCCTGTGTTCAATAGCGGAAAAAACTTATTCCTAGGGTCAGTGTCCGAATCAGACGTGATAAATGCCGCTAACAAGATTAAATCAAATACCACGTCTGGGCCCGATGGAATCCCTGCTTTTTTATTAGGGATTGCGTGAATATTCTATCAGTTCATCTAGCACACATATATAACTTATCCATAAATACAGGAATATTCCCAAACCCATTTAAAATATGCAGAGTTACCCCCATCATAAAAGCGGTGACAAAAACTCTTTGACTAATTACAGACCAATAACAATTATTAACAACATAGCAATATTGTTTGAATCAATTTTAACGGTTAGAATTTATAACCAAATTTCGAACCAGATCACCACTAGTCAGCATGGCTTTGTTAATAGACGTTCTACGGCTACAAATCTTTTGAATTTTACTCAATATGTTTCTAATGGACTGGATAACCAAACGCAGATAGACGTAGTATATACTGATTTTCGTAAAGCTTTTGACTCAATTAGTCACAGCTTGCTCTTGCGGAAGCTGGATATGTTTGGTATAGACACAACTACTAACAATTTACTCAAGTTTTGTTGAATATGGGGGTCACAGGTCCAAACAATATTGTCCCAGCAGTGGTGTGCCGCGGGGTTCGAACTTAGGCCCACTATTATTTATTATGTTCATAAATGATATAGTGCGCAATATGTCGTCATCAGTATTATTATATGCTGATGATATGAAAATATTCAGGTCAATAAGAGCGGCTGAAGATCATGAAATTCTTCAGACCGATCTTTGCGACATTGAAAACTGGTGCAACACAAACTTCTTAGAACTGAACATAAATAAATGCTTTTGCATGACATACAGTCGAAAAAAATCGACCATCAAATACAATTACAAATTAAACGGCACAACTCTATCTCGCACGGATACCACCAAAGATTTAGGAATACTTTTTGATACCAAGTTAACATTTGTCCTCCATATTGATAGGATTTGCAAGGCCAGCATGAGTTTGCTGGGGTTTATAAAACGTACATGTAGTGATTTTAAAGATATATCTGCTATCATCAGGCTTTATTTTGCTTTTGTGAGAAGTAAATTGGAATATTGTAGTATAATTTGGTCACCAGTCCATTATAAACAGGTTCAAGCCGTGGAAAGGGTACAAAGAAGATTTATTCGTTTACTTCAATATTAACTTACCGGAGTTTACCCTCACCACAGTAACTTTGATTATGAGACCTTATTAAACGCCTTCAATATGCAATATCTTCTACAACGTCGCAATATACATATATTGATGTTCTTTTACAAACTTATCAATGGATTTGTTGACGACACAGATCTTCTGTTTAATATTAACATAAATGTAACTAGGGTGTCATCAAGAAATCCACCCTTGTTTAGGTATGCTAGGGCAAATACCAATGCCCTTTTTAATTCACCATTAGTACGCACGATGAAACTATACAACTCTGTGCAACATTCGCTCGATATATTTCACAATACCATTGGGTCCTACGCTGGCTCAATTTCCAGTCTAATGTTATGTTAATGTTATTTTAAATTTTAAATTTATGTTTAATTTAGTATATTCATTTATAAATTATTCATTATTTGTTAATTATCCGATTGCTATATATTTTTATTGATTTTACTATAATTAATTATGCATTGTTATCTATAATATGCTTATGTTCTATGTTCTTATATACATTTTCCCTGTAATAGGATGCTCTGTATCTGTTGGGAAATAAATACTATTATTATTATTATTATTATTACATCTCAAATACATACATCTGAAATATGGATTATCATCGTATCTAAGCGTTATATGTTTTTAACTTTACTGTAAATCAGTTTTTTATGTGCGTGGCGCATGAAGTAAAATTTCGAGTTTAGAAAAGTCCCGTAAAAATTTGTCTCGGGTCGCTGCGCGACCCTCAACAAATTTTCTACGCGGGGCTTTTCTAAACTCGAAATTTTACTTCATGCTTAGTCTGGGAGTGGAAGACACTCGTTACTTTAAAATACATCACAACTGATAAAATATGTGTAGTATTAGTATTTTGTCATTAAATCACTACAATGACTGTATTTTGGTGATTTAAGTGACTTACAATCATAACATCACAATGGCCGAAATACAGTCGATAGAGAGATATAATCAGACAAAATCGTAGTATAGTCAAAAGACAGTCAATCAAGCCACTTACAGTCACAATAGTCAAAACACGGTCAATAAAGATATAATATGATAAAATCGTATGATAGATCAAAGACAGTCAAGTAATTTATTAAGATTCAAAATGTCACACTAGTATTTCGTTTAGAAACAAATACATTTTCTATCAGTACAGTAATTAATCAGCTGGATGCCCGTCTTCAGGGGTAATGTGTAAGTAAATTATAGGTCCTAAGAGTTGTCAAATGAGTGAGTTACTCAACTGTTTCCAAGGCACTCTTTACAAAAAACAAAAGATTCAAATTTTTCACATAAAATGTACAACAAACTATAATTGTGATACATCATTGAATTCAGAAGAAAATATTCTTTTAAAAAATGTAAAAATCCAAAATGGCGCCCATAAGAAAAACAAAAGTTGGCTATGGTCCCTAGGTAAATGTTATACTTATCCTAAAATAAAATACGTTACTAGATTTCTCGTTAAAAAGTGCCTGTATAATGTCATAGTTGTAATTGGGTGGATGCAATGGTTTTTGAATAAAAAATTAAAACGAAATTTCAAAAAATCCGTTTTTTGACAATATCTCAAAAAACGAAAGAAGATATTTCAAGTTTGTTTTTAGATTATTATTGGGCCCTAAAATATGCAACTTTGCCCCAATTTAACCGACTCGCTATCTCTTCAAATGACCAAGATTTCCATACATTCTTTTGAAATACGGGCACCCTGTATAGAAACAAGAAAAATCATGCTGATTAATTAAAAAAATAGCATTCTTCTTCCCTTACTCTTTTACGTATAAAAATCTTCGCTATAGCAAACTTTTTACACATAGTTTTATTTGTATTTTTCCTAAACAAAATATTTCTTCATATATATATATAACGAAATGTATACATACAATAATGTTCTGCGATATTTATAAGCCACGGTTCTGTATGTGTCGAACATTATTATGGTAATAGTAACCTACAATTATATCGGATGAGAATTTCTTAATTAAAATAATTATTTATATTCTATTATTATTTACAATTATTCATAAGTAGTTGGTCTACTTATTTTCCAGAAATAAAATTTGTAAGTTTAAAGGTGAACAATTCAGGTACAATTCTGAACATTTTTAAATGAGACAGTCATAGTAATGTCATTTTAGACCTTTTAAATATTTTTTCAATCTCTTTCTCTTCGCCAAACTCTTAAATTTAATTTGATGTGATGAATAACAGCTTTTATTAAGGTACAATTCTAAACATTTTCAAATGAGACAGCAGTAGTAATGTCATTTTTGACCTTTGAAATACTTTTGCAGTCTTTTTCTCTTCGCCAAACTCTATGGAACTATAAAAACATGAACAGTATTGATGTTCCTATCTTTTAATTATAAGGCCCGGACAAACAAATTTTGCTTTATAAAGAATTTACCCATATTTAATTTCTAACAAAAATAGATAATTGAATTGATTTATAATTTTTTTTTAATTTAATCAATGTTTGTAACTAATAATATGGGTCCTCGGTGGCCTAGTGATCAGAGACCCTGCTAATGGACTCGGAGCTCGAATCCTGTCTCGTTATAAGTAATAAATGATTTCATTCGAATCGAAGGATGTAGTGTGAGTGAGTTGAGATGTCGTAGGTGTTATTTATAAAATTACAAGTGTTTATTTTTAATAATTAAGTCTACAGAAATCAATTACTGATTAATTTGACTTTTGGCCGAATAGACAAGGATTTCTACGCAAAAAAATAATAATAAGTTTTTATAAATTAATTTTAGACGCGTACTTTTTGCCAAAAGCTGCAGGTATAGTATTGTTAATAATGGCAATGCATTACTAAGAAAAGTATTTTAAAGATCATTTGAAATTTGATCCAGAAAGGTTTTCGCCTGAAGAAATTGCAAACAGGAATGGAATGGTGGACCATTTTATCTGTACGATGCGTATTTTTTTAGATATCCGCTATTCTAGGTTAAATGAATCACCCGCAAATCGCGCTTTGTGCACGTAAATGTAATTAAAAATAATTTGTTATGTCTATATAATGTATACAAAAATTGTAGGGATTTTTTACACCTTAATATGTATGTATACGTATTCTAAATTCAGCCTATTTATTGTAAATCTTTAGATATACCTTGTTTTTGTTTTTTTTAACTTTAATTTAAAGCTCTAAATGAGACTAAGCATGAAGTAAAATTTCGGGTTTAGAAAAGCCCGGTGAAAATTTGTCAAAATTGACAAATTTTTCTGCGTTTTTCTAAACTTGAAATTTTACTTCATGCGCCACGTGTAATAAACACTAAAATATTGTGAAATTTATGTATATTCGAACATCACTTAAAATCTGTGTTTTATACGCGTGGCGCGTGAAGTAAAATTTCGAGTTTAGAAATGCCCAGAAATTGTTCACGGGGGCTTTTCTTAACTCGAAATTTTACTTCACGCTTAGTCTGGGAGTAGAAAACACTCGTTTAAAGCTTTAAATTGAACTATTTTAAAAAACAACGAATGTCGGAAAATTTCCAGCTTATGAATATGTTTACCTAAAAAATATCACTGTATGTTACTATTGAAAAATCAGGATTTTGCCAAGGAAATTGGGGATACATTATCATATTTTATATTTTTGTGGCAAAACCGTACAAGATATTAAACATTACTAAGAGTCAAAAAATCTTTCAAATGAACCAATCTTTAAGGTAATAATTTCTGTAAGGTCCTTCAGCAAAAACATATATTTTTTTTTATTGTGGTACTACTGTTTTTCATACTTGTCAATCAATGATGACCATAATAACTTAAATGATGTGTTATTATATGATAATCAACCATAATAAATTTCAGTTAAATCGAATATAGCGCTCAATCGTTACAAATAAAATTAATAATATTTTTTTGAACTTTAAAGACCAATTCCGGCTTAGCCGTAAAGTTTTGGATATAGATAAGTTGTGTTAAATCATATTTTTATCCTAGAAATCTATGGCTGAGCCATTATCCCACATTAACGGGACACCCTGTATAATATCAATCAATTTCTTTTAAGTCTAATCACATTTACACATTTCATTAACTGAAAGTAAAACGTCAGTGAAAAATACATGGTTGGTATGAAAACATAGTTAACGCAAGTAATGAGTGCACAAGCAAATATTTTCCTTACGGTAATTTGAAAATGTGACGTTTTCATTATACTGGAGGCAAATGGAAACAGTGTTTTCAGATAAGTATAATAAAAAATGTATTAACTGCATTTTACCTTGAACTTTACAATATTTACATGTTTTGTGGCCCTGGCGCATAAAGTAAAATTTCGAGTTTACAAAAGTCTACAAGGGCAGGTGGTGGCCGAGCGGTAACGTCGTCGGGCTGTATCGCTCGGCGAGCCACAAACGCGGGTTCGATTCCCGTGCACGGGGAGACTTTATTTAAAAATAATTTCTCGTCGTGTCCCTGGGTGTGGTGTGAATGTTTGTGACGTCCAAATATATGTTAAATTAATTAATATAATCATTGTTAGTGGCTGAATGGCTAGAACCTATGCCAAACAAACAAACAAAAAAAAAGTCTACAAATATCTATTTGCAAGCGCGTATTCTTCGCTTCGTGTCAGTGCTCTTGGTTTTCTTAACTCGAAATTTTACTTCATGCTTAATCAGAAAGTGGATACACTTGATAAAAGCTTTAATATGAACACTTTTTTTTAAAACAATCACTGAACATTTTTATTGTTTGTATTACTTAAAAAAATCCCTGTATATAATTATTATAACAATTATATTAAATATGCAGGTACTAAATTTGGAATGATGTCAGCTAAAACTCTTCTCGCAATTATAATAAGAAATTTCCGTCTAGAAACCGACTGCAAGAACATCCAGAAGATAGAAGTCAAGCAATCTATACTTCTTAAACCAGTTAACGGCTTTCCTATGCGGTTAATCCCCAGGAAATAAAACGTTGATGCAAAAATACATAATTTTATTCACATTGTGGTATATGTGTATTCTAGGAACGAAGAATAATTTACATATTTCGATGTAATAGATAAAATACAATAATAAAAATTAAATTTATTTTAATGTAACAAATACTCTATTTTGTTTAAAAAGTAATATATGTTCATTTGCGAGAGAGTCGAAATGCCCAAGTTTAATACATTGTTTTAAAGTTATTTTTCCAACTCTCTTATAAGTTGTCATTGATAATTTTCGGATTAAAATGTAAATATCTGGGTACTCACTTGTTATGAATTAATCTCCTCTCTACAAAAATCAATGAGAATAACGACTTTCCTCATTCCTTCTGTACTCCAATTAATACAATTTAAGTGAAAATTACAAATTCCACTTCATGATTAAACATGAAATAACATTTGGTGCATCACAACGCGGTTGCCTCGAACAAAATTAAAATTAAAATTTTGTTCTGGGCAACACCGAGAATGACAGTAATACCAAGCGAGATATTACATTTTTCATCACAAATTACTTAAAATACGATGGTCATTTCATTAATAATACACAGTTTGGCAACACGGTGGAATGAAGAATTCGCCGATAGTGATTGTTACATATGTTGTAGTTTGAGACTTGAGGAAGAAGCCAGCGTTTGTGTTTTATTGATAGGGTATTTTGTTTTTTAACGACGCGAGTTAGAAATAGAGCCCGCACCGGTCTCGGGTACTGTGACTATTGAGGATAAAAGATCAAAGTGCTAGATGATGATTTTATGTTGAAAGTCAAGTTTTGTCGCATCAAACCATCACTATTGATGAAATGTAGGTTCGAGATTTTAAATCAGAGCTAAAATCACAGTCAAACAAATGAAGAGGTCAATCATCCCCATGTCCAAACAAATTTCGTCGAGCTCAATCTAAGGTCAATCAAATGATAATCTTTGCTTATGATTAGCATGGAATCATCGTGACAGGCACAGTTTCATGCAGATGAAGTGTCACGGGAGTTATATTATTGTGATTTCATTCAAAAACTGAACCTAAAATTGCAGAAAGTTGCTCAAGAATGGGCCACTCATTCTCCACAACAACGCATACCTGCACATTGCCAATGTCGTAAATGAAAAGCTGTGCGATTACAATTGTCAAGTGTTACCTTATCCATCTTAGAGTCTTGACATAAGCCAACTAGACTTTGACTCATTCCCTAAGTTAAAACAACTCATGCGAGGACGTCGTTATTAATCTCTAAAAGAGCTTTCTGACGCCAGTACCCGAGCCATTCGTCAGATGGAGAAAGTTCGCGTATTAGATGGTGTTGTAAAACTTTCCAAGCGCTATAATCTGTTTAATAACTAGGAGGAGCGTTTTAAATTTCACGCGCCAAAACCTACAACTCTGATTGGCCGAGAGCGCGCCCATTTTACACTATGCTAATTACGTCATTATTAGACGCAACAGCTGACATAACCTTAATTCGAAGCGTTACCGAATTGCAACTTTGTCTGTTTTGTAATAACCTTTTGTGCGGTGTTTCTTCAGCATAGTTAAAAGTTAGTTTTGTTTATATTGTTGTGATGGATTATGGACCCAGTACAAGCTCGGTGATAATATCACCTGCACCTCCAAAAAAAGCGTAAGAATTTAGATTTGGGTCATTTATATCTGTCTGAAATACAGTGCATAATAAATATGTATAAGAAGATGATAACAGATGATCCACATATGAAAATGACTGCTATTGTATCAGACAATAGATGGTGCAGTAGATGATGGTGCAGTAATTGAGATATCAAATAGCATAAGAATATCCATCAAATAATAAAATGTTTAATTTTTAGGAGTTGAAAATTCCACTGTCTATCGTACCATTGGCGAATATAAGAAATCCGGAGAGATTTGTAGCCCTAAACAGCTTGGAGGACATAATTACAAGTTTTGATGACGTAGTGAAGAGATCCGTGCATAGTTTCTTCTCTAAAAATGAACTGCCAACTTTGAATAAAGTTTTAAAAGAAGTAAACGATCATGCAGGCATGCCGAAGATGAGTCGTTCTACCTTGTATAGTTTTATGAAACAAATCAATTTTAAGTAAGATAGAGACCAGAGCTGGTCAGGATTCGAATCATTCGGGATTCGAATTCTGGATTCGAATCCTTTTAGAGGATTCAAAAGAGGCATTTAGTTCAACTGGATTCGTGATCCGGATTCGTTACATTTTTTTAAGAGGATTCGTATTAGAGTCTAAATGTGGGTGATTCGAATACTTATAAAAAGATTCGAATACTTACAAAAGGATTTGAATCATCAAAAATAATTCTAATTAATTGTGAGGACTAACACGGAAAATGTTTTTTGTGTGTTTTTAAATGTCTCGTTAAATCACTGTTTTATGCGCGTGGCACATGAGAAAATTTGTCTTGGGTCGCTGCGAGATCCTCGACAAATTTTCACAGGGCTTTTCTAAACTCGAAATTTTACTTCATGCTTAGTCTGGGACTGGAAACGCTCGTTCGACACTTTAAAGTGAATGCTTTGATAAGAACATTAAATGATTGAAAATGTTTTTAAAAATAATAATTAGTTTTCAAAATTTTGTTTAATATTGTTTGAAGTAAAACTGACATGGTAGCCACAATTTGAAATTATAAATTTTTCCGACATTTCCCTGACTAAAGATTTTTTCCCTGGCCTCTTAATATAACTTTCATCTGTGGGAAATTTCCATTTTGTTTAATAGTTTTTATTGTTTTTGCCAATATTTAAGTTAATTTTATAAATGTTTACGTGTTTTGTAATTTGCCTGCTGATTTTGGCAAATTTAATAATATCATATGGCGTTTTTGTTAGTGTTTTGGTCAATTTGAATATGATTTCATAACTTTTCTTTGACTTTCCCGGTTTTATTGATATTCAGTAAATTTTTTATTTACGTAAATTTCAGGCATTAGTCGATTTTATAATAGAGTTTCATTTGAAGTTTTGAACGAGTGTATCCACTCCCAGGCTAAGCATGAAGTAAAATTTCGAGTTTAGAAAAGCCCCGTGAAAATTTGTCGAGGGTCGCGCAGCGACCCTCGACAAATTTTCGGGCTTTTCTAGACTCCAAATTTTACTTCATGCGCCACGCGTACAAAACTCTGATTTGAAGTGGAGTTCAGAAACACACAAATACATCTTAAACCAGAGTAACAGGGAGCCAGATACTTAGTCTGTTATCAACGATGTTCAGTGGTAATAATAAATAATTAGGTTTTGAATGTTTTTGTTAAAACAACTGGTAACGATATTTTTATATTAATGGTTGCAAAAAAATAATAAACTCAAATTTATTCTTAAAGGATTTGTATTCGTGATTCGAAAAAACAGGATTCGAATCTTCGATTCGAATCATATTTATCTCTTACGAATCCTTTATTCGAGTATTCGTGATTCGAATCATATTAGGTGATTCGGATTCGTGATTCGAATCCTTTTTACGAGGATTCGTCTCAGCTCTGATAGAGACACATTATCATATAAATTCCATATTATATTATGAACATAATGTAAATATGTTTTATTTCACAGATATATGGCGAGATGATGAGATAAGCATTTTAATTGAACTGGCGATATCGTCCGGAAGATTAATTATGAAATTACTTAAAATTGCCGCCAAATTTATCTAGGGATATGGCACTTACTCCTTCTAGTTTTTAAACAGTCTATAGGACTCGGTGATTGAGAAGCAGGGTGATTATGTTGAAGGATTACAAAGAGATAAAAAAATAATGTGCATTATTTATAAAATTACCTCGTAAATAAATTAATTAGTTTTTCATCGACGTCAGGGGATTTTAAAGTTATTTAAAAACATATTGAACTTTCACAAACTTCCCATATAAATATTTTAATAAATTGAGCGATTATTCAAAAAAATGACATGAAACAATGACAATTAAAATACAATTGCGGTTGTTTGCAATGTATGAATTTGTTTCATTGTTGTTAAATAAGTTTATTTGTAAGTTATGAATGTGTAAGAAGAAATTGGTAAGAAGAAATGCATTAATCCTATGGTCACCTAGATCAACCTAGAAGTAACAAGCAATTGCAATTATTTTATTATAGTCAATGTTAAATGTCAATAAAAATAGAAAAAAGTTATTAAGGGGAATATAACAGTGGTCTGAAATTTAATGTTAGGTTTATTTAAAAACTAAAGGTCCTAGAAAGTTGAAATTGTGACAGCGTATATTAAGCCCAATTATCTAGTAAAATATCGAAGTACTTTTTTTTTAACAATTTGCTTTCAGAGGTATGAAAAAAATAATGTTATATTTTTCAAAATTAAAAAAAATATTCCCATATCTTACTAGTTTATACTATAAGGAATATAATGTGAACATTTCATAAAGATGCGATAACTCATGCCCGAGTCAGGTTAAAATAAAAATCTTGAAAAATAAGACCGTAAAATACCGCCGCCTTGCGGATCTTCTCTTAGTTGAACGCGTTGTACATTCATCTGCACAATTATTGGAGGGGCGAGCAGCATGCGGCCAGCGTTTATCCCTGGGCCGGTGAACGCTGCGCGGCTTCGCGTTTGTTTTTCTTTTCTTTTCTCAATCATAGTTAACAAAAACGGCAAGCGTCGTTAGCATTTGTTCTCGTAAAATTAATATTTCCCAATTATAATCAATATTTTATTGTACTAGTGTTTTATTTATTGCTTTCTGACTACTAATGGAATAAGTATTTTTTAATACTGCATGTTCACTAATATAGAAAACACGAAATGATTCACTAATTTAAATAAAGATGTGTAATATAGCTTTAATATTGGCTCCTCTAATTAGTTGACAGTGTCGGTATTATTAAATTATTTTTAAAGTTTTTTAAGCTGATTAATAAGCCAGAAGCAATCAAATAATAAATAGTCTTGTTCAAATCATTATTTCGTCTTAAATCTTTCGTTGTTAAAGCAGTTGTTAAATGCCATTAAACTTCTCGCACTAAAACTATTAAAGTAAATTGTAAAGTTTCTAGCAACCAGACCTATTTGAACCAACTGCGACTTCATGAACGAATCAATGATATCAGAACAATAAGAATAGTAAGAATAACGTCACTAATATGACGTTGTTGTTACAAATCAACTATTTTTTACTGAGCACAGGTAATATATGTTTGACGAATGTTTAAAAAAATGGAGGGTATCACTGCGTGCATATTCATTGTTAATTATTTTAGAAAAAATAGAACTACAATAATAATAAGGTAGTTATTATAATGCATTTCAAATAACAAGCTTTCTTGCTCAACATTGCACCGAGCCCAATATATTTTTTAAGGCCCGGCTTGGCCCGACCCGGTCATAAAATAAAAGACATTGAGTTTTGCCTGACCCGGCCCGGTCAACATTTCAGGTCTAAATAAATAAAAAATATACTTATCTGATTATAGGCGTAGTTTTTAGAAAAAGTAAAAAATATATACAAGGTGGCCAGAAAAGGTGTGATAATCTTCAGGTAGTGTGATTCGTTGATTAATTTTGGATAAAAAATCTAAATAAAAAATTATTGTATTCTTCCTCGTAACATCTCACGAGGTCGTTAAAATATTAAACGTATCTCTGGAAATTGGTGTTATTTTCTATTATTTTGGAAAAAATCAATAGAACTTACAATCAATTACACATTTGTAAAATTTAAATGACATAGGTGATAAATAAATTGGAAACTTTAACAAATTAATAACTTCTTCAGAAGAATTTTTTTAATAAAAATAGACCTGGCAACTATGTATTTTCATATGTAACCTTATTAAATTTCACTTGACTTTGACATATACTTGTCATAATTTATTTGTGTAAGTTTGTAAAAGTTCATCATACTTTTTGAAGATGTACACATTCAACGAGTATTGAGATATGTACATGATATTTGGATTCTGCAATGGTAATGCAACTAGTGCCAAAGATGAGTACCAAAGAAGATATCCAAATCGCCAACAGCCCTGCGTAAATACGTTTAGAAAATTAGACCAAAGGCTACGTACTTTTAGGTCATTCGTTTATAATAACATAGATGGAGGGAGACCTAGGGAACGTCGCACTGTTCACCTAGAAGAACAGATATTGAATGCAGTTCAAGAAGATCCAAATATTAGTACGAGACAAATAGCTCAACAGTTAAATGTCCCCAGTAAAACAACAGTCCATGCAGTATTGAAAGAAAATCGAATGCGTCCATTTCATGCAAGAAAAGTTCAACCACTGTATGAAAATGATAACGAGCGTAGACGTATGTTTTGTGACAGGATTTTAGATCAAATTCGGGAAGAACCAAATTTTTTATTTAAAATTCTTTGGAGTGATGAATGTACATTCGTCAGAGATGGGGTATTTAATTGTCATAATTATCACTTTTGGGCAGAAGAAAATCCACGGGCGGTTAGAGAAATGGGACATCAAAGGAAATTTTCAGTTAACGTCTGGCTTGGTATTCTAAATTTACATGTAATTGGGCCTTTTTTTATTCATCAAAGATTAAATGCCTTAAATTATGTAAATATTTTAGAAGAAGTTTTGGAGAATGTTCCACTAAATTTAGTAAACAACATGTTGTACATGCATGATGGCGCACCACCTCATACAGCAAGAATTTCAAGAGAATGGTTGGACGAACATTTTCCAAATAGATGGATTGGGCGCAATGGACCCATACTATGGCCAGCAAGGTCCACTTGATTTTTTCGTTTGGGGATTTTTAAAAGAAAAGGTGTATGCAACACCTCCAGTGAACAATGTAGACGTCATGAATAGAATTCGTGTTGCAGTGGAATTAATTACTGAAGAGATGTTGCTCCGAGTAATTAATTCTATCCCACGACGGCTCCAGATCTGCTTAGAAATGGATGGTTATCAATTTGAACATTTACTTTAATCTTTAATTTTTGATGTATACTTCAAATATTAATTTTTGTAGATTTGTTAAATTTATGATTATTATTAAATTAAACACTTGTTTGATCCCTTGTTGCCAAATTTACATTTCTTTAAATTGGCTCGTGAGGAGTTATAAGCCACAATACAATATTTTTTTACTTAAATTTTCTGCTTGAAATTAATCAATGAACCACTCTACCTGAAGATTATCACACCTTTTCTGGCCACCTTGTATATAATTCAGATAATTGAAATATTGAATATGATACGGGAAAATCACCTAAGAAAAATTCAGGCCCGTGCAGTGCTCCAATTGACATATCTTCCCTAAATATTTTAGATGACAAATCTCAAATATATTTTTTGTTGAGTATATAATGTCTGCTGGAAGTCATTTTATTACTTATTTGTTGCATTCATAAAAACTACAATATTTGATAAAATAAAAATTGAAATTCTCCCGAAAATTTTGGGTATTTACCCAATTTGGCAGAGGCCAAATTAATACATATTATTTTCATGCCCATAGCAGTTAGGAAAGATAATATTCCTATATAAAAAATATCATTGAAAATCCTATGTTCCGCGTTTTTCATTCAGGGTGTCTACGGTAAACCATTCGTTAAAAGTTTATGGGGTTGCCGTTGCACTCAAAATTTGAAAAAAATCCTTGTCATACGGTTAAATCAGTTCTCCTCATGTGAAATATTGTCTACTTTATATCACTGCCGGTTCTACCAGAAGTAGCACCAAACCAAATATATATTAGTCATTTTTTAGATTCCTTGATTAAATTGCAACATATTTTATTCAAATATATGTACACTTATCTCTTATAGTTTTGAAGCAAAAAAAATATTTCTAAAATTTTGACCTCTAAAAGTCATCTTGAAATCTGTCTGTAACTTCTCTTAAGAATAAGATAAAAATATGATTTAAATCTCTACTTGTACCTAGGGGATGCCTCTATAGGTATATTAATTCGCAACTGAATTTTAGTAGGCAAGTAGTAATGTTTTTGTTTTGTCGCGTATGTAATGCAAAATGTCAAATAATAACAGTATATTACGTAACCAGAGTAGTATCCAGTATATTACATATGAGCGGACATGTTGCGCACGAGTCGCGCAGCAGCGAGTGCAGTATTCCGCGAGTATGTAATTGCCATACCACTCGAGAAACGTACGATACTTTACCTACGCCCTAACAAAATAAACAATGAGCATTAAAGAACAACTTATTTATTGTAATAATTTTTAATAGTACCAAGACAATGATGGAAACTAAATTACTACTTGAATAATATACAGGGAATAAAGCTGTACATTTTCCGACATTCGTTGTTTTTTAAAAGAGTTCAATTTGAAGCTTTAAACGAGTGTTTTCCACTCCTAGACTAAGCATGAAGTAAAATTTCGAGTTTAGAAAAGACCCGTGAAAATTTGTCTCGGGTCGCGCCGCGACCCGAGACAAATTTTCTGGGCTTTTCTAAACTCGAAATTTTACTTCATGCGCCACGCGTATATGACACTAAAATATTGTGAAATTTATTTATATTCAAACTTCAGTTGAAATCTGTGTTTTATACGCGTGGCGCATGAAGTAAAATTTCGAGTTTAGAAAAGCCCAGAAAATTTGTCTCGGGTCGCTGTGCGACCCGAGACAAATTTTTAAGGGGCTTTTCTAAACTTGAAATGTTACTTCATGCTTAGTCTGGGAGTGGAAAACACTCGTTTAGAGCTTTAAATTGAAAAATTAAAAAAAGCAACGAATAACTAAAGATTTAAAGAAAACAAGCTGAATTTGGTATACTTATAAAGAAATACTCCCTGGACATCAAAGAAATGTCATTACCCTGCATAAATGCGACGAAAAACGAATATTCGAAATAATTCGAAAACTACTCGCTTTATAAGTATAGTTGTATAATACTTTTTTGTAGGAAATTTTCCCCCTAATCGTACTACGTGATAAAAATTGGATCATTCCATTCAATTGATATTGAAGAGAGCACTTAGATATTGACATTTTAAGAACACTTATTGTCAAAATTGACAGTTTCCAATTAATTTACTCATAGAGGCATTCTCTAGGTACAAGTAGAGATATAAATCATATGTTTATCTTATTCTTAAGAGAAGTTACAGACAGATTTCGAGATGCCTTTTAAAGGTCAAAATTTTAGAAATATTTTTTTTTTCTTGAAAACTATAAGAGATAAGTGTACATATGTTTGAATAAAATATGTTGCAATTTAAACGAGAAACCCAAAAAATTGCTAATAAGTAGGGTGCTCTGTTTAAAATACCAAATTTGGTGCTACTTCCGGTGGAACCGGAAGTGCTAGAAAGTTGAAATATTGCACATGAGGAGAACTAATTCAACCATATGCCAAGGATTGTTTTCCAATTTTTAGTGCAACGGCAACCCCATAAACTTTTAACGAATGGTTTAGCGTAGACACCCTGTATATATCCGGCATATAAATATTTACAAGGAGCTTATGAACATGAATTATTTTATTATTATACTTTTAAGAAATAATCTCTAGTTTAATAAAATAAAACACATAGTTTGATCGGCTGTCGAAACTTTAGTCTTAAAAGAAAAAATAATGTGTTATAATGACAAGAATAAGAATCATCGGTTTTGTAAATACCGAAAAATAACACAGGATCCGATAACACTTTCTAACGAATTAAAAACAATACATAGCTTGTATGTATTATCAGCGTGTTTAAATAATACGAATCGACACTTTCCTTAGATCCGTCTTTTTTATACGCTTTTTTTTCGTCTATTCCACCCCATCCGTTCATGCCAAGGAGCAATGCACAAATGCACAGCGAGCTGCCGCTTTTCTCTCTGACTGTATTCGCCCCACTGTAAATTTGGCATCGGATGAGCTACTCTAAACTATGTGGGTCTTTCCAACACGATCGGCGTGTTACACTGCAATAATCCCCTTAACTCAATTATTTTTATAAATAAGTTTATAAACTGTTACATATGATTAAAGAAAACAAAAATACCTTTCTAATGATGACATAGTTAACTACGACTTCCGTTTAAAAAAACATGTAAGTTTGTGTTATATCTAGTGATGATAATGGTCATTTTCGTAAGTAATTGCCACAGGTAATTTACCGTAATTGCGGTAACATTCAACTGTGCGCATGCGTAATAGATGAAAAAAGTCAACAAAACTTTCCGAAAAAAAAAACTATTTAATTTTTATTTAACGGGTGGGTCATCTAGTGGTTTCTTTTTAAAAATGCAATAAAATGAACAAAATTAATTTTATTATATGTATTTTGGCTTTATTAGTAAGAGCAAACATTCCCATTAATTATGGAACACAACTTCGTTCAAGTGGCTGCCTCGGCTGGCTTCGCAGTAGCGCATTCTGTCACTCCAATTTTCCAAGACCTTGTTGATGGTTTCGAGCTGTAGCTAACGGATTGCTTGGATGATATTGGCCTGAAGTGCTTGAATCGTTTCTGGATTGTTGGCATAACATCGGTCCTTCACGGTTACCCACAAAATAAATCCAAAGGGGTTAAATCGCAGCTCCAAGGCGGCCAATTGACATCGCCCAGACTGATGATAACACGATTTGGGAGTTTGATGCGCAAAAGGTCGATTGTGGCATGGGCTGTGTGGCATGGCGCGCCATCCTGCATGAACCAGAGGTCGTCCAAATCCTTCAATTTCATTAAAAAAATGTCGGATAACATGGCTCTGTAACGCTCACCGTTGACCAAAACGTTGTTTCCAGCCTCATTTGCGAAGAAAAATGGTCCAATGATACCACCACTCCACAATCCGCACCAAACTGTCACTCTCCGGGGATGCATTGGCTTCTCGCCAATAACGTGCGGGTTTTCCGAGCCCCAGAGGCGGCAATTTTGTTTGTTAACGTAGCCGCCAAGATGAAATTGAGCCTCGTCAGAAAAGATGATTTTTCGCCCAAAATCGTTGTCCAATTCAAGCTGCTCTAAGACCCAAACTGCGAAGCGATAACGAAGCGGATGGTCATGCGCCTTCAATTGCTGAGTCAATTGGACCTTGTAAGCGAATAATCCGAGATCTTTGTGCAGAATTCTCCTCAGGCTAGTGCGTGCAATGTTGAGCTGTTGAGATCGACGGCAAGTTGATGTTCGTGGATTGAGTCTCATACTCTCGGTTACAGCAACCCACAGATTACAGATGCACAACAACGGGGAAAAAAAAACAGTCGCAACATGGCAAACCACACTGTGGTGGCGCGACAGTCGATTAATGCAAAATATGGCGGTTGTTTTGAATTCGTTTATATTTAATATTATTTAATTTAATTCTAAGTCCATAATAAAATTATTGCTTTCACTGATGTAAGCAATAATTTCATTATGAATATTATTTAAGGGTACACAATAAATAAAACACATTACTAAGTTAATTTCATTTATTTAATTATATCCATAAAGTCACTTCTATTTGAAACAAAATATTAATACAAATGAAGGGAAATCAATTATAGCAATGTTAAATTATTAACAATTTATTACAAAAAAAACAATATGGAACCTGCTACACGGTTCTGATATTTGCCATTTTTTCAATACCCTGATATGACGTTCCTTATTTTTTAATAGTATTTACTAAAGCTTTATTTTGATATTTTAATGTGAGGAAGTGTTGATGAAGTGGACGGTTCCGTACATGTAACCTAAAATAAAACATTTATAAATATCCACATATTTCCTTGTTACACATTTACCTTTAGTGGAATTAAATCACTGTCAATATTTGAAGAAACAGTACTCATGTCTGCAACAAAAAGAGATGGGATAGCATCTTTTAATAATCGCATACTTACATTAAAGGAAACAAAACATTCCTTAGAAAAATGCCTGTCGCAGATTCTCCCATTGCATTTGGGACACATCAGATACAATTCCGAGAATATGTTTCCACATCTCACATCTAAAATGGTACATTTATATTAAACACTGTTTTAATCAGCTGAAATCAAGCAAACAAGCATCATATCAGCATTAAATCTTGACAATCATAATCCGTTGATTATATAACATCACAGAGGGCAGTAATTAACTTCACAACAACAAAAATCTACTCCATTTTAGTTAACAATTTGTTAATAAGTAAGATTAACATCCGTAACTATCGGATTTCTATAGCCGTTTACCAAAATCTATTCTACCAACTTCACAGATCAATTGTGTATTTTAAGTTTAATACATCTCGTCTCAAATTAACAAGACCAGGTTTTCGCAAACAGCTAATATATACTACATTTTATCGCTAAATAAACAATAAATTAAGTTAATTTGTTATCATGTTTTATTTGTTACACAGAAACAACATGCATATGCATTATATTAGTGATGTGCATAATCAGTTATAATCTTTGAAATGGTACTACATTTGTGCGTACATAAAAAGGAAGTGCCGTTCGATTAAATCACAATCGATTCAGCTCATTACATTATATTGAATATGTTTATTCCTAATGTAATAACTGAATTAAAACCTTATAAAATAGATATCACTTGTGCAAAAGGGTGCATTGTTACATATTTAAGCTATACCCCATATTTTAAAATTAAAATCAAAACTCATTTACGTGATTTCACTTTGTGTAATTCTGTAATAATATAAGTATTCGGTGAATATAAATGGTAATGGTAATGAGGATGAAATGAGTAATTGTAAATACTTTGAAATAATTACAATTTCGGATTTCGTGGTAAATAGAACAATTTCTTCACTTCATCTTCTGCACAACCACAAATCATGCAATATTTCACTCTCTCCCGATTAATATTGCAAATTTGGTTCCAAAAATGTCCAGAAAAATCGGTCTAACCTGCAAACAGAGCAAAAGAATAATTACAAATGGCGTGTTACGTGTAGAACACAAAATTGGAGGTAAACAGACAGATGTAAAGACATTTAGTGAATTTTTGTTAGAGCATTCTTGTTAAAACATTTTTACAGTTTCCTATTATAATTTTCTAGTGGCGCCGCCGGCAGCGCCGTGATCCTTGGGTAAACCATCGGTGAAATAGAGCTATAGGCATTTTACTGTTGTTAGACAAGGAAGACATTTTGGTTTCGCAATTCCCTATATTGTTGACACTCTGTGCAGCAACCACATTCTCGTCTGTGCGCATCGTACGAGAACTAGGACCATGAGTGTTGTCCACTAGCATGCCAGTCTCACGAACTTTTTGCACAAACTTGCGTACAGCAGGCGCGGTGGGTGATTCATTTCGGCCAAAACTTCTTTTCAGCAAACGCACTGTTGGGGCTACACAGCACTCACTTTGGAAATAAGTTTGCAATATTTCCCAACGTTGTTCAAGCGTAAAGCGACTCATTTCGTACTGCGGAGGAATGATATCGACTTTCTGTCAAGATATCGAGCGGGAATAAGATGTCAGTGTCAAAATAACGTATGATTTAAAAATAAACCACTAGATGGCCCACCCTGTACTGTTACATAATGATAATAATTATTGAACTGATTTACTTAAGAATATTTAATAATAGTCTATTTTGAACTTCATATTAAATCGGTGTTGTATACGCGTTACCTATGAAGTAAAATTTCGAGTTGAGAAAAGTCTAAACATTTTTTTTTTAAATATTCAGACTTTTCTATACTCAAAATTTTACGTCATGCTTAATCTGGAATGGAAAACACTCGTTAAAGGCAATTCTTTTAATTAAATACTATTTATGTTCCACTTAACTTTAAATTATAGAGATTTTAATCATTTTATATTAAGTTTATCAATTTCGGCCGATTTTCTTAAATATAAATGTTGACGATTTCAGTTAGTTGCATTTACATTCTACTTTTGTTTAAAATAAGTTTTAAAGTTTTGTGTATGGCTATATTTTACGTACACTTGTCAGTTTTTGTTAGTTTTTTTAATTATTATGAACTGTGTAATAAGTTTGTTAAGAATGTTTGTTTTTATATTTTACTCAAATTTGGTTATTCTTATGTACTATTTTTGTCCAATATTCTTGTTAAAATTCTAATTATTGTGTTTTCATCAATTTGTGTTAATTTGGACAGGTTTTTATTAATTTTTATAATGTTTGCTGGTTTTAATCATTTTATTTAAATTACTAATAATTACTGCTATCAAATCTTTATTACTTAAGAATTCACATACACTGGACAGGTTTTTACTAATTTTTATAATGTTTGATGGTTTTAATTATTTTATTTAAATTACTAATAATTACTGCTATCAAATCTTTATTACTTAAGAATTTACATACACTTTTTTTGTGATAATTCTTGGAACTTAAATTAATTGATATTCAAGGTCAGAGTTAAGTATGGAATATTGAAACTAAAAACGCACTCAACCGGTTTTCTTAACAACATATTTCTTGAATAATTTTCTCACTTATCACTTGGTGAAACATTTATAAATATTGATAATGAAGGTTTAAATTAAATTAAACTTGGTGTGTTTCACAATTTTTTGCTTTACTATTTACTCGGCTAGTTTCGCGTTTTACAGCATTATCAGGAGTGAATTACAAAAGATACCGACAAGCTTATATATAGTCAGGTAATAAGGGATTTTAAGATTGGGGAATTCGAAATCTCCTCATTGTCGTTGACGAGGTGTTTTCCGTCTTAACAACGCTGAAACTGGTCGAGTTTTGTTTATTATTGCGCCTCTTTTTGAGCGCTCAAAAATACTGACGCCGAAACAGTTCGATTTTTGGTCATTAATGCCCCTTTTTTCCCTGCTCAAAAATATTGTGACGTCACTAGTATTTGACATCATATCCAATTTTTTTTAAATGGAATTCGTTTTTCTTTATTTGTCAACTTTTGTAGAGCTCTTAATTCTGTTTATATTCACATATGTTTTTTAAATACGCGTAATTTAATCTAATAACGAGATACACAAAATGGTGATACAGATCAGCACAAAATTCATAACTGTTCTATTAAATATTTAAAAAAAGAATCGCCATTTACACATTTATTCTTTCATTTAATATTTAACCTGTTAACAAGCTTGAAACTTTAGTCCAAGATCCACAGTAAGTAAAATACTATGAAATAGGAAGCACAAAAGATTAAGTTAAAAATGAAAAACAATTAAAAAACACGAATTTTTAAAAAAATATAAATGTGACTAAACAGAACTAAGAGATCTTCAAAAGTTGCCAAATAAAAAAAACGAAGTGATGTCACACGTCAAACACTAGTGACGTCACAATTTTTTTGAACACTCAAAAAAAGGCGTATTAATAAACAAAAATTGACCTGTTTCGGCGTTTCAAAGAAAACCGGTTGAGTTCGTTTTTATTTGTAATGTTCCAAACTGTATTGTATATCGGGTGTGTATAATTTAATTGTAAAACGTTGTACCACGCTCCCCAAGCCTTCACGAGGTGTTAATATTAATTTACAGAAAACCCTGCAATTTCGGTAAAATGACTAGTTTAAAGATTATTTGCCAGTGTGTACAATCTACCTCGACCGTGTGCGTTTAACACTTCTTAATTACCTTATTTTCATATAAATTACAGCCGGTAACGTCGACTTCCGCTTACGTCATTCACAAATTTTGACACATACTGTTACGAATTCATTTAAACTTGGTAGTTTCAATTTTGTACCAATTTTGTTTTTCTCGTTATTATCAGTTTGTATTATTTCCCGCCTTTAAGTGTTTTTGCGTTTCTGTGTTATTTTCGTTTTATTGATTTGTTCAATTATAATGGATTTTACGTTTAATGAGTACGCCAACATGTACAGTTGCGAGAGAAAAAAATCTAGTATAGCGGAGAGGTTACGCCACTGCAAAAATATCATATTTTTTTTGTAAAACAAACTTGTCGTGTACAGGTTAGCATTTATTACAGATATGACGTGTATGTCAAAAAGGCAGACTAGAAAAAGGTTAAATATACATGCAAGTTATATGCGACTTTAAAGTAAACTCTCAATTTATAACATTGAATAAAATACAAGATAAATTCACTTTAAGTCTAAGTGTAAAAATAAATTACTAAACAAGAAAACACAAAAACAACTCCCCAGCATGAATAAATTGTTTAATATTTTGTCATGCCCCCATTCCTATCAATGACTTCATGCAAACGCCTAGGCATGGATAAAACTAAGGGTCTTGTGTACTTAGGAGTGATGTGAGTAGTATTCCATGCATTAACAATAATCTGAGTCAGTTCTTCTCTATCTTGATATCGCAAATTATCCGCCTGCATACTTTTTGCCATATGGCCCCGAACGTTCTCAATTGGATTGAGGTCTGGACTTCTTGAAGGCCAAGGCAGAAAATTGATATGATGTGTTTTGAAATAGTCTTGGATAACTCTGGCTGTGTGGACTGGGCAGGTATCCTAAATTGCAGAGTTAGTAAATCACGCAAAATGACTTAGCCATTAATAACTTACTTGTTAAAACGTGTAATCTTGCCCAAATACTGGTGTGACTGAAGGTACCAGAAGTTCCTCCAGTATTCTGAGGTACACGGAGGCAGTTAATCGTTCTTCGATGCTAGCACATACTCCTGGACCTCTAATACTAATCTATACCGAGACGTTTACGAAAAAACGGCCGCTCTGGTTAAAGTTCTGAACGTATCGTTCATCGTACCGCGTTCCCTGAGGCCGATAAACACGAATACGTCCACATCGATTTGACTGAAAAGCCTTTTCGTCCGAGAAGACCACCGTTTCCCAAAATTGTTTTTCACCTAGATACTGGTTGGCACCCTTCTGACTTTATTTTCATCGGTCAGAATAGGTTTTCTCGCCGCAGAACAGTTCCTAGGTTCAGACGCTGTAATCCTGTTTCGAACTGTCCAAACTGAACCATAAAAGTTAGCGACTTCTTTCGCCTCCACCGCGGTCCTGATGGGATTTTCTCTTAGAAAATTTAGTACCCGAGTGTCCATCTTCAGTAGATATTTTGCCGCGTCCCGACCCTATTTTTCAGGTGATATAACCATTTTCGGAATTTCTTTTCTTGGCCAACAAGACGGTGCATTTGTTGACATGCATTTCATTGGCAATATCCCTAATGCTAATACCGTCACTTTTTTTTAAATAAAATCTCATTACAGAGAGATAGACACGTTAACGTCGGCTCTTATATTAACACTTTCTTTCTTTTGTGGCTAGTGCATCTCTTAATTAATAGTATTAGACACCATTTTGTGCAAAATGAAGTATACTATATAATGGCGTAAGTCAATTACAAATATATATGCTCTACGAGGAGATATTTGATTTTAAATTGATTATTTTCTATATAAATACAAGCCGTCTCAGTGTTGCACTTTTTTGCCTTGTTTGTTTTTGTGCCATATCTTGCTCGACCCTGGCAGATTTATTAATTATTTATCTCAATGAATCATGCACTTGCTGTGTCGAATTTTTTTTTTTTTACACCGGTCAGTGTAATTTACTGATGATGTGTTTAATTAATCACTAATTCCTTTTTATTATTTTATTCCTTCCTTCACTATTTGTTATTACCTTTGTTCTCGCGCCCTTTTCCTGACCGTTGCCTAGTTGACCTGTTTACGTTTGTTTATTAAGTCGCCGCTAAGGGCACAGCTGGCGTGAAGTGTGTGTCCTCGTTATAACCACCTAGCACTCTTTTTTTCTTCTTTTCGTTGTGGTATAAACAACAATCATGGATAAAACAAATTGCAGTAAATGTAAAAGGCCTGTCGTAAAATCTAAAGTTGAATGTGCGCAATGTAATAAGGTTTATCATTTGAGTTGCTCAGTCAAAATAAAAAAAGCGGTATTTTTAAACGATGATTATTACTGCTGCAATAATAGTTTACAATCCCAATCCCCTAATATGCTAGAGCCGATTTCACTTTCTTCGTCGTTTGCTTTGAATGAGATTAAAAATTCGATAGCGGACTTGCTCACTCAATTTGAAAACCTGTGCTCCGACATAATTGACATCAAGGTCGCAGTTGAAAGCATTGATAGCCTAAAATTAGAAAATCAGCAATTAAAATTAACTGTTACTTCTTTGGAACAAAGAATTGATATGTTAGAACAAAATGCGACCAAAAGCAACAATTCGATTATAAATGAGAAGTGATCGTCGAGCTCGCGAAAATAACCTAATTGTACATTCATCACCTGAACCGGAGGAAACTAGTGAAACTACAGATACTGATCATATTAAATCATTGCTACTCACAATAAATAGTGATGTTAGCATTATTGCTGCAGTGCGTCTCGGGTCCAAACGTGGATCACCACGTCCATTAAAGGTGATATTAGATAATCCAGTCCATGTAAACGACGTTATAAAGAACTCAAATAAACTACCACCGCAATTAAAAGTACAGCCAGACCGAACGCCCTTACAAAGAAAAGAACTAAGTGAAGTACTTAAGCAACTGAAACAAAGAAAAGACAATGGAGAACATGATTTAATACTAAAATATATTAATTCCCAACCAACAATCGTCAAGAAACAGAGCCCAAAAAACATGTAAACAGCCAACGGATTAATACAAGTGAATTCTTAAACTGTTATTACCAAAATACCCGTAGCATACGTAATAAATTAGCGGACCTACATGATAATATATTTTGCAACACCTATGATTTCATATTTTTCACTGAGACCTGGCTGGATGATTCGTTTAATGATACTTAAATAATGCCTATTGATTATAATTTATACCGCCGTGATCGGATTAATAAAAGAGGTGGTGGGGTACTTGTAGGAGTTAAAACCAAATTTATTTCAAAGCGACGCAATCTTGAATTTTCTAATGATAATCCTGTTGAATGTGTTGCTGTTAAAGTTATAAACAATACCAAGACTTTAAATCTTATTTGTATATATATACCCCCTAATCTCAATGTTGATATATATGATGAAACGCTTGATGATCTAATAAAACAGATTGATACTTTAAACCCAACTATACTAATTGGCGATTTTAATATACCTGAATACTATAAAGCAACAGGAACTGCGACAACGTCAACCAACAAATTAGAAATACTCAACAACTTTATTAATTATTGCGATTTCTGTCAACACAATTACGTCCTAAATCATAACGGGGTTATTCTTGACTTAATTTTGACCTCTAATAATATTGAATGTACCGTACGAAAATCAAATGACGCATTAGTTAATCAAGATGTACATCATCCAGCGATATTATTTGATATTATACTATCAGAAATTGTAACATGTAAGTTCGATGGTGACATTTCTGGCAATTATAATTTTAAAAAAGCAAATTATCCCGCCCTCTACTCACACATTGCGAATATAAACTGGGATTCACTGCTGCAAAACAACAATGTAGATGATGCTTGCAATGTTTTATATACAAATGTGTACGAAGCTCTGGATCTGTATGTACCGAAATTTAGAATCAAAACTAAAACTACAAAGTATCCCCCATACTTCAATAAGTTAATAATTTATACGTTAAAAAAAAGAACAAGTTGCGTCTTATTTTTAACAGATCCAGGTTGATTAATGATAAAAACAATTTTTATTCCGTAAGAAACGAGCTGAAAAAGTTAATTAAAAAAGCCAAAATGAAACATATCGAAGAAGCAGAGATGAGAGTAAATTCAGATCCATCTAAATTTTGGTCTTATATAAATTCGTCAAGAGGAAACTCAAGAATCCCTGGGATTATAACCTATAATAGCACGGAATACACTACTGCGTCAGACATAGTAGACTGCTTTGCCGATCACTTTAATTCGGTTCATATCAGTGAGGGCAGTAACATCAACATCCCGGAAAATTTTACTCATATGGAAGATCTACAAATTTCAGAAGGCTTAGTTATTAAACACCTAAAGAAATTAAGCTCTAAAATAACAATTGGCCTTGATAAAATTCCGTCGTTTTTGCTGAAAGACTGTGCGAATGCTCTCGGACCTGCAGTCACACACAAATATAATTTAATCCTTAGATATGGCTGCTTCCCGGACATCTGGAAATAAGTGCGCGTATGCCCGATTTTTAAATCTGGAAACAAGAGCGACGCTGAAAACTATCGACCTATTGCCATCGTAAGCAATCTTTCTAAAACTTTGGAGTCAATTCTCAGCGAGCATATAAGTTTCTTAGTGCAAAGTGAAATTGTTAGTGAACAACATGGTTTTCTGCGGCGTAGATCAACTACTACCAATTTATTTAATTTCTCACAATTTGCTTCGTCATCATTAGATAATAAATCTCAGATTGATGTGATTTACACTGACTTCAGTAAAGCATTTGACACGGTGTCACACCGCATTCTCATTGAATAGTTAAAAACGTTTAATATAAACGCAAATGTAGTCAGTGTGATTCATTCATATCTGTCAAATCGGCAACACTTTGTTACTATCAAGGATCTATATCAAAACAGTATACACCAACTAATGGTATTCCACAGGGCTCGAGTCTTGGACCCTTGATATTTACTTTATTTATTAACGATCTAGTTGGTTCTATCAAATCACATTGTCTACTTTCTGCAGACGACCTCAAGATCATTAACTCCATAACTGATTTAAATGACTGTATCAACCAACAGAAAGATCTGGATAGTCTGTGCGTATGGCGTGAAAATAATAAACTGTACTTAAACTATAAGAAGTATTCTGTTATGACATTAGCTCGTAAATCAATTGTAACAAATTTCCCCTACGTGCTGGGTGACCATGTGCTGGAAAGAATAAACGAGTCAAAGGACCTAGGTGTAATTTTTGACAATAAACTTACATTTAATTCACATATTGTTAATCTAGTTCAAAAGTGTTATCAGATGTTGGGATTTATTATAAGGAACAGCAAACATTTCAATAACATGGGTACTATTATTAAACTCTTCATATCATTTATAATGAGCAAATTAAATTATTGTGCTCCGATTTGGTCGCCAATGTATGATACATAAGTGAACTATTTAGAAACCAAAAAAAATTCTTAAAATATTTGTTCTTTTCAGCGCATGGCACATATCCCGATAGAGGGAGTTATCCTACTTTAATTAAGCATTTCAACTTCATTTCTGTTCATTCTAATCATAACATTTGCTCAATACTTTACCTATATAAATTGCTAAATAATTACGTAGATGACTCATCTACTGTAAACAGTATCCACTTTAATGTACCCAGATCGTCTATGAGAAACTGCCAGGTACACTGTTCCTAACACGCGCCATCACACAAATTCTCCACTCATTAAAATATGTACAATATACAATGAACTCCAAAGAGATTGCGATATTTTTGGTCAGTCATTGGATGATTTTAAACAAAGTGTTGTGCAATTGTTTTCAGTTTAATTAACATTTATTATTATTATTATATTATTTTTTTTTTTATTTAGGTTTTTAATTTTTTTTTAATGTTTATTTATATATATATATATATATATATATATATATATACCAGGACAAGAAGTAACGGTCGTACTACGTTAAGAACAGAGACGTTCGGAAAACGGAAAACGGAGAGTTTTTTGGTCGAATGCCCTGTTAGGATCCGTTTTCCGAACGTCTCTGTTCTATATATATATATATATATATATATATATATATATATATATATATATATATATATATATATATATTATGTATGATATGGTATTATTTAGATTTAGTATTTTGCTCTGTTATTGGACTGTACTTAGTCTGTTGGGCAATAAAGCATTATTATTATTATTATTATTATTAATTGAATTTTAGTCAGTTGAGGCATGTCGACGTTAATTAAATTTCGTTTGACATTTCCGCAGATTTATCAATTTGATTGACAATTTGACTCAAAGTGAGTCCAGTTCACATAGCCAAATATTTATCTGTACAAGTTTTGTTCTCTCGCAACAGTACATGCTGTACGGTTTCTGTAATGTAAATGCACATATGGCAAAATTAGAATATCGAGCACGGTTTTTAAATAGGAGGCATCCTTCTGCAAATGTATTTCGAAGGCTGGATCAATGACTACGTGAAACGGGCATGCTTGTCCCCAAAATTGCGAACAGTGGTCGGTCACGAGAGAGGCGCACAGTACAACTTGGAGAGCAAATTCTAAGTACAATAGAAGAAGATCCCACCGTAAGTACCCGACAATTAGCTGCCACATTAGATATCCTCAGTAACAAGACCGTTCATTTGGTCCTAGAAAAACTTCTATATCCAAACTATCTCACTAAGGTGCAGCCCCTCTATGAGAATGATAACATATACCGAATACATTTTTTATGTATTGCTTAGAGCAATGCGTTTACCAGAGATTAGGTTATTAACAGTCACAACAGTGGGGTGACGAAAACCCGCGCAAAGTTCGAGAACATAGTCACCAAAGAATGTTTTCCGTTAATGATTGGCAAGGCATTATAAGCCATACTGTTGTAGGACCAATTTATTTACCACATCGTCTTCATGCTAATGATAACTTCAATGTTCTGGAACAAATTAATGATGAGTTACCGTTGTTTACTACTTTATTTGTCTCCCATTTGTAAACGTCAATTTATCAATAGACAGTATTAAACAAGTAAGGTTATGTTTTCAAGCTACTGACTTGTAAAATTTTAACAAGTCAGTATACTAACTTGTTAAAATTTAACAAGTTAGTACTGGAATAGTAATTTATAGTTTTTCGTGAATTGAATTTATTAAAGAAAAATACAATAAATACTATTATTATAAGTCTGGTTCTTTTAAACCTAAAAAGGTTGGACTGCACCAATAGTATGTTGGCCGGCATTAAGCGAAATGCACTTTCAATTTCTGTAAGTCAAAAAAAATCGTAGAGATTCTTTTCCCGCTGGTCGAAGAGATATATATTTTCTAATGTTTGTGCAGGGTTCTAAACTGCAGCCATCATTCGTAACTGTAAACCTTCTTGTTGTTAAATTTTTAGTTTGTCGCAAAGTTACAACAATGTACTTTTCAGTGTCTTTTACATCATTTATAGTTAAGGAGAGACGTTCATCGCAGCGGCAACAACCAAAAGTACCAAATATGGTTACAATTTTTGAAAGCAACCAATGGTCATCGGGAGCTTCTAACAAAAAACGTTCCACCTTTCCCTTACTTAATACTTTGGCTTTTTTTGGAGTATACCGCTCATTCTTTCTTTTGAGGAATGCAATTACTTTCTGAAACCTACAAATATTAATGAACACCACTTTTTTTAATATTTTAACATTGAATACCTGTGAACTGGAACATTTTCCTTCATATTTAAACAGCTTTTTAACATTGACCATTTCGTCCATAGCGAATTAGGGTTAAATTTTTCAGCAAGGTGACTTATATATGCCAATATCACATCTTCTGTCACGCCAATCACGTCACTTTTTTTCTGCCATATTTTAAAGTCCGTATACTCCCGCTCATATCTCGTCGTTGACTTTACTGGCAGCAAACTTGAAACAACTCTTGCGGCTGCCTCAGTAATTGCTGCAGGCACTTTCGGAGGCACGCTCATGTTAAACGAATTGCGAAATAATTTAATTTTATATAATCAAATAAACAACATAAGTATCCACGGAAATGTTTCATAACTTACTACATATTATTTTGTAATTCCAATTTGATTAAATTTACCAAATAATTGTATTTTAATTAATTAAAAATGATTGACAAATAAAATATATAACAATATACGCAAGTTAACGGGTTTTACTGGCTCCAGAAGGTGACTGGCTCGTCTAGCGACTCGACAGTCATATCCTTCTGTCCGCCAGTAAAAACCGTTTTAACAATGCTAATAATGTTAAATACTATAATATGATTTACATGCATGATCTCGAGCCCCTGCTAATTTTGCCCGTATTGTAAAAGACTGGCTGGACGAGCAATTCCCAAACAGTTGGATTGGTCGCGTTGGTGTTATCGTTTAGGTTCTGAGGTCACCCAATCTCAATACATTAGATTATTCTGTTTGGGGCTTCATTAAAGAAAAAGTTTACGCTACGCCTTCACAAAATTCTGACGAAGTTAGAAACAGAATGAATGAGCGGTACTCAAAATTACACCAGTGTATGAAATCCAGTGCAACGATTGTAACTCAATATACATTGGCCAAACCGGAAGGATTTCAAAAAACGATTGGAAGAACACAAAGCTTCAATCCTAAATAAAAAATATTGTACTGGGTTAGCTAAACACTGTAATAACAATAATCATTTTTTTAATAACCAAACGCTAAAGGTTTTATACACAGGCAATAAAGGTCGTCATCTTAACTATTGCGAAGGGCTGGAAATCCAGAATGCAATAAAACAGGGAAAACCAATAGTTAACGACATCAAAGATCTGTGGAGCTCACCCATCATGACACCTCTTATTGCCTAACTATTAAATTTAAATTATCCTCTCTCTTGTATATAATGTATTTAATTTCCTGTACTCCTTGAGAATGACTCAAACTCGAAACTAGTTGGAATAAAAAACCAAAATATTTGTGAAATTCAACTAAATGTTTTCTTTTTTAAATAATAGTTAAATATGTTTCACCATGTGGAAGATGAGAAAATTGTTCAAAATAGTGTAATCACGTCTTAGATTTGATTTTTTTTAGGATTATCTATAAAGCATATTTAGAAACTAATTTAGTGACGATGTATAATATTCTTTTTCGGCGATTTGTGATATTATTCATTTATTTATTTACTAAAATAAAGTCACTGAGATGTTACACGATTTTGGTTTTTAAAAACTATTTAACGCACAATATTGTAGTGAGCTAATTTTTGTAAATACATAAGAGTTTTATCTTAAAGTCCGTGATCAGGAATAAAAATGTTTATAACGTGTTTTGAACTTTATGTATATTTTTGCATACAAAATACAACGACTTATTTACATAACTTCAACAACTACCGCTAACTACGATCGACACTGTATTAATTAAATCAATTCAGAACTGCTATGTTAACACACCCTTCTAATTCTGCAATTTAGGTAAATTAAGATTCAGCAATATTTAATATCTCCCTAAAGTAATTAAACTTAACAACTGGTAAGGCTTTTGTAAACATTACTGCCACTTGCTCAAAAGTAAGCAATTGCGCAATAAATATGCATTCAGTTACACATGAAGAAAGAGCTACATATTCAGATTTTGCACTTGATAATGATACAACTGATTGCTTTTTAGTTTTCCAAAATACAACATTATTATAAACTTTTATTACGTAACCAGTATTACTTTTTCTATCATTCACATCATTTGCAAAATCTGAATCAACGTATGCGGTAATCACATTTTTGTCTTTAATACATTTTATAAAATTAAGACCATAATTTTCAGTTGATTTCAAATATCTTACAATTTGTTTTAAATATTTCCAGTGTTTTTCTGTATAAAAATTTTGAAATTGACTGAAATATGTCGTTGCAAAAGATATGTCAGGTCGTGTACCGAGTAGGGATGGCAAAAAATATAAATATATCGATATAATCATCATATGATATATCGAAAGCTATATATCGATACATGCGATATATCTAAACAAAAATATCGATATCATGAAAAATATCGATATATTTTTTTATTATATTCAAATCAATCGAATCTAAAGTTTTTGAAACGTAAAGTAGGTACTGAGGAAATATTGAAAGGTAATACATTAAAAAAAAATAAGTGTATTTTTTGATTAAGTAAGTACAAGTTAAAAGTGTTCTACAAAATTGCATGTTTTTACAAAAAAAAATTAAAATGTATTTTTTATTACAATTTAGTCAAGTTTACAATTAAATGTCTTACAGGAACAAGACTGTTTGCCTGCATTTGTGATTTTGTGCATTAGGTGAATACATCAGTTCCACAAATGCAAGTTATCAGGCAAAGAGCTCAAAAATAATAATTTGGAAAGCCTACTTCCCGTGAGACGGTTACGACTTTTAGTAGCTGTTGCTCCGGCTTTTGAAAATAGCCTCTCGCTGGGGACCGACGTTGCTACAACACAAAAATATTTTGCCGCCACTTTAAATAAGTTGGGATATACCAATTTCATTTCGCTCCAGGTGTCCAAGGGATCGTCTTTCAAGTTTCTAACTGGCAAACTTAAATATTGATTGAGTTCACTATCTTTATGTAATTTCCCTTGCCCACTTTTTTTAGTGTGCGCTAATTTTTTATGGTGCGCCCATATATCAAATTCCGGTTCTTCAGTATCCGAATCAGAAGATTCTGATGATGAAGAAGTGCTTTGGAAAGTCGCGATCTCACTTTTGATGTGTCGCATCACTGTGCCCAGGACTTGAGGATCCCTGAAGTTTATTTGTTTAAATCGAGAATCCAATATTGTGGAAACAGCTGGTATATAAGATTTCTCAATAGCACCAAACCTCTTTTCGATTTCTTTTAATAATGATGTTTTCAAGTGTTTACCTACTTCATACTGGGGCGAATAATTGTTGTACTGGTTTATCAGACAACCAATCATTGGTATTACTTTACTTATTGTGGGGTAATTTTCGCCACTTATCTCTACTGTCATCCTTTCTAGTGGCTTCAAAAGTTTGCATATTTCTCGTAAATGCTCAACTTCGGCTGCAGTAATCATATTTGGAGCATTAACATCGGAAAACAAAATATTGCTGACCATAGATGACATTAGTAGAAATCTCTCTATCATGTAATATGTGGAGTTCCAGCGAGTTTTGACATCCAAAATCATTTTTTTAATGTTTCCTTCTATCGTTCCTGCATCGATTTGTATTTTTCTTAATTGATCACTAGCCTTAACGCTTCTTTTGAACCATACTACTATTGATCGTATCTTGTCAATAATAATACTCAAACCTTCTGTGTTTGTAATTGAATTTTCACACACCAAATTGAGGGTATGTGCGAAGCATGGGATGTGTCGGTTTTTCCCAAATTTGTCATGCATAGCTTTGACCATATTGGCTGCATTGTCCGTCACTACAGCAACAACATCATTAGGATCAATTCCCCAATTTTGAAGAGCTTTGCCTAATTCTAAAGCAATATAGTCTGCCGTGTGAGACTCTGATAATTCAACAATACCTATTGTCGCTGATGTTAACTTCATGTCATGTACAAAGTGGACAGTGATGCCCATAAAACTTTTGGTCTGCATATCGGCAGTCCATATATCCGTCGTAATTGTGAAATACTTCGATTTTTTCAATATATTTTTAAATGCTGTTGAAATCACTTCGAACTTTCTATCAACATTATTTTTGATGGTGTTTCTGGTTGGTACTTTGTATAAAGGTGCCACTTGTTTCATCAAAGACAGAAAACCTTTACCCTCTACAATATTGAATGGCAAATTATCCTGAACAATAAATTTTATTAATGCTTCCGTTAGTTTCACATTTTTAGAGCCACCATCTAAAAATAAAAACAAATGATGCATTCATGCAAGTACTATAAACTTTTGCTTTACCTTTGAAAGATGAAATTGTTTTGAAGGTAGACACAATTGTAGCTTGCTTGTATAATGAGCTTGATTTTTCTGTACTTGTGCTTGGTTCAACATCATATTCAGAAACCGTCATTGTTGAAGTTGATGAATGAACATCATCATCAAATTCTTGTGAAGCAATCAGATTTTTCTAGAAATAATATTAACTAATAAATTCATTAACAATTGCGGTTCTATTAGTCATACCTCATCTTGATGTAGTGAACTACTAGTCCCAGCCGTTTCTACATCCATTCGACTTTCGGGTTGGGATGGACGTTTTTTCTTCTTTGGTTCATCAGTCTCCTTTTTCTCCTCAGTTAAATGTTGTAAGATGGAGGAGTGTTTTTGTTTTAAATGTGTTTTCAAATTTGTTGTATTGCCCGAAGTCTTCAGCACCTTGGCACACAAATTGCATTTAGCAGTATTGGGAGTAACTTTTTGAAAATGTTTCCAAATGTTACTTCTCGGAGGAGCCATATTTTCAGGACCAACAATCAGTCACTTTAAATTTATGTAATAAATCAAGATTATTTTATTTTCAACTTCACTAAACTTTTGAACAATCACACTATTATTTATTCACAGCAAACACTTTCAAAGCTCTTTGCAGACTGCAGAAAATTTTTTTGTTGAGGTGTATTTATAAACTTCGAACGGGTATTCCCCGACAAAAATTTTCGGGGAAGAACTGGATTCCGTTCAAGTAATTCAAAGGAATCCCAATTATAGCCGATAATTCGGGTACCTATTGTATCAAATACAGGTACCTAATAAGTTATTTGCGCTTCTCGACGCTAGATGGTGCTGAGAAATTTAACGAGTGATAAAACAAACTAGATTGAAGTTTCGCCAAATTGTGGTGCGTGCAATTTGCAATTAATTAGTTTTTTGATATAGGTATTTACACAAAAATATCGATATATTTTGCGATATATCGAAACTATTACATCGATATTTATATATCGATATATTTGAAAAAATATCGATATATTTAATATATCGATGTATCGTTGCCATCCCTAGTACCGAGCATTAAATACATCAAATATCCTATGAGTTCCCTATAAGGCTTAACAGTTTTATTATCACTTTCACCTATAGATACATTTAATTTTGATTGCATTAGAATACTAACATGTTTATAATCAGTCATGTTGAAAACATTTAGAATCTTATAAATCAACTCTTTTTGATTTACAATTAAACCATTTTTACTTTTAGTAATAATCAAACCTAAGAACTTTAAAGTTGAATTATTAGACAAGTCTCTCATTTGAAACTTTTTCAATAAGTTCTTTTTAACAATGTGCAATTTATCTTTAATTTTTGATGTTAAAATTAAATCGTAAACCTAAATGAACATATAAATATCTGCACTTGAATATAAGCAAGGATCAGTTTCTGATCTTACAAAACCTAAAGTTTGTAGATATTGATTTAAATGTTCATTCCAGCATTTTGGTGACTGCTATAGTCCATACATTGCCTTCTTTAGTTTACAAACTTTACCTGCTTTAGTTTCTTTTAAACCTTCTGGTATCAGAGCTGGGCAGGATTCGAATCATTCAGGATTCGAATCCTGGATTTGAATCCTTTTAGAGGATTTAAAAGAGGCATTCGAATACTTTAGTCAAACTGGATTCGTGATTCGGATTCGTTACATTTTTGTAAGAGGATTTGTATTCGAATCCAAATGCGGGTGATTCGAATCCTCATAAAAAGATTCGAATACTTACAAAGGATTCGAATACTTAGAAAAGGATTTGAATCATCAAAAATAATTCGAATTAATTGTGAGGATTAACAAGAAAAATGTCTTTTGTGTCTTTTTAACTTTCTCGTTAAATCACTGTTTTATACGCGTGGCGCATGAAGTAAAATTTCGAGTTTAGAAAAGCCCAGAAAATTTGTCTCGGGTCGCTGCGCGACCCGAGACAAATTTTCACGGGGCTTTTCTAAACTCGAAATTTTACTTCATGCTTAGTCTGGGAGTGGAAAACACTCCTTTGAAGCTTCAAATTGAACTCTTTAAAATCAGCGTGTGCACACTCGTTAAAAGTTTTAAATTAAGCTCTTTTGAAAAACAACCGATGTTGAAAAATTTACAGCTTATGCATATGTTTACCTAAAAGAAAAATTTTCAAGTTGTTTTTTTCAGAAGAGTTCAATTTGAAGCTATAAACGAGTGTTTTCCACTCCCAGACTAAGCATGAAGTAAAATTTCGAGTTTAGAAAAGCTCCGTGAAAATTTGCCGAGGGTCGCGCAGCGACCCGAGACAAATTCTGGGCTTTTTGATAAGAACATTAAATAACTGAAAATGTTTTTAAAGAAAATAATCTAAGTTTTAAAATTTGGTTTAATATTATTTATAGTAAAACTGATATGGTAGCCACAATCTAAAATGTTTTTCCTGGCCTTTTAATATAACATTCTTCTGTGGGAAACCCCTATTTTGTTAAATTGTTTTCATTGTTTTTGTCAATATTTAAGTTGCTTTTATAAATGTTTACGTGTTTTGTAATTTTTATGATACCTGGTGATTTCGACAAATTTAATAATATCATATGGCTTTTTTGTTAGTGTTTTTGGTCAATTTGAATAAAATTCCATGATTTTTTTTTTATAAACGTAATTTTTAGGCATTCGTCGATTTTATAATAGAGTTTAATTTGAAGCTTTAAACGAGTGTTTTCCACTCCCAGACTAAGCATGAAGTAAAATTTCGAGTTTAGAAAAGCCCCGTGAAAATTTGTCTCGGGTCGCGCAGCGACCCGAGACAAATTTTCGGGCTTTTCTAAACTCGAAATTTTACTTCATGCGCCACGCGTACAAAACACTGATTTGAAGTGAAGTTCACAAACACACGAATACATCTGTAATCAGAGTAACAGGGAATCAGATATTTAGTCTGTTATCAACGATCTTCAGTATTAATAATAAATAATTTGGTTTTGAATATTTTTGTTAAAACAACTGGTAACGATAGTTATATAATAATGGTTGCAAAAAAATTATAAAATCAAATTTCTTCTTAAAGGATTTGTATTCGTGATTCGAAAAAACAGGATTCGAATCTTTGATTCGAATCATATTTATCTCTTACGAATCCTTTATTCGAGTATTCGTGATTCGAATCATATTACGTGATTCGGATTCGTGATTCGAATCCTTTTTACGGGGACTCGTCCCAGCTCTGTCTGGTACATACTCGTACATGTAAACATGTTCCTTCAAAACACCATAAACAAATGCAGACTTGATATCTAGTTGTAAAATGTCCAGGTTTTCTTGAACAAGCAATGATAATAAGATTTTAATAGTCACCATTCTCGCTACGGGAGCATACAGATCTTCATCTTGGTTATTATGTAAGAGTTGCATTTTGCACGAAAAACATTTTCGTAATTTTATACATTAAGTTGTCTGCGTTTAAATGACACCATAGTAACTCTTAAAGAAAATTATTGCGTAATTATCATTGCCCTTGCTCATTCAATCATGAAATTATCGATTCAATTAATTAAAATAAAATTAATCATTACCGAGTAAATTATTAATTCGATAATGATTAAAATGTTATCTAAAATCAGTTCAGTTGCGAGATTGCTCGCGGTATCAAGGTAACCCAAAGTTCACGTTCTTGGGCCCGTTCATCAGCATTTTTAACATTGAACATGTTTGGATTTTATTGTGATATATAACGGTATCTCAGGAACGGTACTCTGGCCATTTTGATTTCGTGTGTTGTATTTTCTGCGTTACAGTATATTTATCTTATCAATTTAATGATGGACAAGGCTTAAAAGGCCCAATTAGAAAATGGTCATGTATTTTTTGAAAAAGATAACGAAATTAAGATAGAAGACTTTGTAATTTTAGGTACATGAAACACTTCCAATAATTTTAATTTAATGGCTATGTCATCATTAAAAAAGAAATGTTATCTCTTTTAACTGATACATCACTTGACATACTTATTTATAAAACTAACTGGGTTATTAAGAAATTTCAACTTTTTTTACAACAAAAAAATAGTTGACCATGAAAAAAATGACAATTATAAAACAATTGCGGCATTTAGTAACATAGGAGTTTGATGTCAAATAAGTATATTTGGAGGATATGTGAAGGAAAAAATAGAAATTGGTAGGAAAAAATGTCAATACAAAAAGAGTTGTTTTTAATACTAAACTAATTGACAAAAATAAAACTAACTGTTACAAACAATCGCAATTGTTTTGATAAAGTCATTATTTCATGGTTAACTATTTTTTTTTGTTTTAGATAAAATAGAAAATAGTTAATAACTTAGTTATTTTTGTAAATAAATATGTCGAGTGACATATCTAATTAAAGACAAAAAAATCCCTCTCTAATGATGAAATAGATTAGGTTAGGTTGTAGTGGTTGCACCGCACATAGAGGTGCACACTTAAGCCCAAATAGAGCCCATTGTGATACCACGGTTTAACCATTCTCTTACAAGAACCATTAGGAGCTGATGACAAACGTTAAAAGGTTCTTAACATCTAGCGACTCAAGGTCAGAGAGTTCAACCAGGTACGAACGGCCTAGATATGAACCTCTTATTCCAGCTAGAGAGAGGCATTGGCAGAGGTAGTGCACGACGCTTTCCTTCTCTTCTTCATCAAGGCACCTTCTGCAGTAGTCATTGTAGGGAATTCCTAACCTTTGAGCGTGCTTGCCGAAAGGGCAGTGTTCCGTAATGACGCCTAGGGTTTGAGCGATGTTAGACCTCTTTAAAGAGATAAGTGCCTCGCTTCTTTTTCTGTCGCACTGAGGCCAAATCTGCCTGGCAGTGCTACAGGTCCTATCATTTCTCTACCTATTATAAGTGATCTTTGAAATAATATTATAGAGGATCGCCTTGCTTGTCGCAAAGGGGATACCTGAGTGTTGGTTAATCGAGGACGAGTGTAACTTCGTTCCATTTTTTGCTAGCTCGTCTGCTGTGTTGTTACCTGGGTTATTGCTAAGCCCTCGTACCCAGATAAGCTAAAGTTGTATCCGAGCTGCCAGCTTATTCAATGCTTTTCGGCAGTTGGATACTACTCTCGGAGTGCTCATAACACCAATTAGTGATTTAATAGCAGCTTGGCTATCGGTGTGTATATGGACCCGACTGGTAGAAGTCCCAATTATATTTAGCCATCTCACAGTAGATCGGAATCCCGAAAAGCTGACTTAAAGTTAAAAAAAATCTGTGGATTTTGATGTTACTATTTCGATAGATTAGTATTAGCTCTATCAACTTCTCTATACAGTTACCGTTTATATCTTGTACCTAAGCGTAGTGCCAATTTCAAAAGTAACCCTGGAGCAGTGTACATCTGGCGAGCACAATTTTTGTATTCGTCTCTGTATTGAATTCATCTCCTTAAAGTAAGTAGAATTATTCATAGCATAATAAAAAATTTTGAAATAATTTATTATTTCAATAATTAACAATATTTGCCAATGACAATCTGCATCAAAAATAATAAGAATATTATTTTTAACAAGGAGAAAGTTATTTGTTCTGCCGTCTTCGGTCAAAAGTTTAACGCCATCTTTTTCGTAATGCTATTGCGAAAGTAATCAGCAAAAAAGTAGCTGCATTAGGTGCCATTACGTTTGCAGTGCAGCTTTTTTTTATTAAGGGTCCTATCTGGTTAGTTGCTTAAATAAATAGGCATTTAGTTTCAATTTATTGTAGAAAAAATAAATAGAAGAAAGTCTTAGATCTTTCTCCATCACATTGATTGTTGTTTGGAGGGTAATTACAAAAAATTACAGCCGATTCAGATGGTAAATACTGTTAGCATACGGCGAAGACAGCACCTTGTCTCGAAAAACATTGCCTCCTGGCGGAAGTCCTACAGATTGCTAGAATTGGCAGAAACAGTTCAACATATAAATTTATTGATAAGAATGAGTGTAATTCTACAATAGAATAAAAAAAATTAACTTCATAAAAGTAAAAAAAATGGCGGCACTTAATAAAAAAAAAAACGTCAATTTTAACTAAACATTTCTTCTGGATTTTTGTTGCTAAAAAAACTATCATTCATATTGAAATACACTATCATACATATTCTAATCTATCGTATAAAGAAAGTTTTAACCAAGTGTTTATTTTAACTTAAATAACTTTACATATAAAGAACGCATTTTTAAACATGAAAAGCAAATGTTCGAATGTAATTCGGTAAAACTTATGTTAGTTATTACTTCTGCCATATAAAAAAGACGTGTTTTCAGGTAAACGCGTAATCCACTATACCAGGACCCCTCAGCGTCCACAATATTGACTGATTTAAATACATGTTTTAAAACATGTATTTAAAATATTGAATACTCTTGTTCGGGCATTCATTGTTTTTGAAAATCAATGTGAAGCTTCTAACGAGTGTTGCCAATCCTTAGTTAAGCATGAAGTAAAATTTTGAGTTTAGAAACGCCCGAAAATTAGGTTTGGTCGTGTAGCGCGTAGCGCTACGCGACCAAACCAAATTTTCAGGCTTTTCTAAACTCGAAATTTTACTTCATGCGCCACGCGTATACAACACTGATTTAACGTAAACTTTAAAATATACTTCTAAATCAGCACGCTAAAGCATGCAGTGTAAGTACCCAACTAGTGAAGTAGTATGTCTCGGACGAACCATCCCTCTACGACCACCGCTACATAATATTAGAGATCGGCCAATCCCGTGAGACCGAAGTCGAGTTCCGAAACCCAAGAAGAACATGTTAGGAAACATACCATATAGACCTTGGTATTTATCTTAAAGATACCAAGGAAAACATCAAAACCAAACTGGATGTAGAGCTTATTGCAGAACAAGTCCAAACGGCAATTCTAACTTTTTTCCAGAAAAACTGCCCTACAACGAAGAGATCCACCGGCAAAGTAAAGAGCTGGTGGAATGAAAACCTATAAAAACTTAGGAGGGACACACGCCGGCTTTACAACGGAGCGAAGAAATCTTGTGAGTAGGAGGAATACTCCAAAACACTGACTGAATACAGCAAGGAGATTAGGAGGGCGCGCCGGGAGGATCGGAGGATATTCTGCTAGGAGATTGACCAAATCCTCGAGGGAGCAAAATTCCACGAAATCCTAGCGGAAACCTCTACCACTCTTGCGGAACTCTGAAGAATCCAGATGGAAAATGCACAGAAACTGTAAAATCCTGCAATAAAATGCAGACATCCACACAGCGCTTGTAACCCCTAGTAAGGCGGCAACAAAACAAGACTGGAAAATTTCAAAGAAAGTTATTATAACCTTTGATGAATCAGGTGGGCGATTGGGACATTCCATCGATATAAATCACCAGGACAAGATGGGATATACCCAGTGCTTTTGCAGCAAGGGCTTGACCATCTTCTACCAGTGCTATGCAATCTTTTCAGGGGGTACTTGGCACTGAAACACGTGCCTACTACCTGGAAGAAAGTCAAAGTGGTCTTTATCCCTAAGCCTGGGAAGGACTTAACCCAACCAATGGAATACAGACTAATTTGCATCACATCGTTCCTCCTTAAAACGATGGCAAAACTAGTTGAAAGACACTTAAGGGAAACCTCACTATAATAAGTAAAAAGCCTTTTGGTTATGATCTTGTGAAGCATGTAGACAGAGAAAAGATAAAAGTTGAAATAAATTCAAAAGAGCACGAAACATTCTGAGTCAGAAATTCAAAAAGCTCATGGAAATCTAAAACAACAAACACGAACACAGCCGCGGGCCGGTTTCAAATTTACCCGATTCGAAATTCTTTTAACTCAATAATCTATACATATAGGGTGAAGTAAATAAAAATTGATTGAAATAAAAACAATTTCGGGTGAATGACCGAATTCAAAACAATCCATTCAAAAATTATTTGTTATAACAAATGGTATAAATATTTATAATACCCAATATCCAACATTTCATGAAAGTTTGACAATTTTTATCATTTTTATCCGCTAATTTGTAATTACATATTCTAAATAAGCGACCTCGAAAAGCCTTGTATCCGAATTTTCATGAAAATATGACAACTTTTATAGTTTTGGTACGCCATATATCCGCCATTTTGTTTTTCAGAGTTTTAATTTCAGATTATTAATCAGCGAACTCAAAAAGCCCGATATACTAGTTTTCATTCAATTCGGAGAACTCCTTCATATTTTGGCGACATTTTTCGGCATTTGGGACCACTGTGCGTTTGTAGACCGCTACAGGGGTTCAGGTCCTCGCAGAAGACCCCTCCCCCTACTTTACCGTTACTCTTAGACCCGACCGTGAAGACTTTGAATGAGCCTGTATCCGGTATTCTACTTTCCTCAATGATGACATAATCAACTATAGTTTCCATTTAAAAATGTAAGTTGGTGTTGTATCTCGAAAACTAAAGTCGATAGAAAAAATCTGATATCATTTTATTATTCAGTGTAAAATTATCTAAAACTTTGCCATTTATAGTTTTTTTTTATCTCCTTTAATAACTGAGAAAAATCTATTTATAACAATCGACACTTTTGCTATTTTTAAAAATATCTAGTTATCCTTGACTTTTTCGAAAATTTTTCAAATGTCGTTTTATTCCGCTCGTGCACTACTTTGCCCGCTCCTCTATCTCTTATAGTTTCCTAGATCCCCATAGAGAAGATGAAAAAAAAAAACTCACCCTGTATATTTCCACCAATGTATTAACTTTTACATACTATTAAGGAATTAACATTTTATAAACAATTTCACTCTAACTGATGGAGGTGAAAATCATTTTCGAAAAAATAAATACTCCACTACTGAGCAAAAAACAAACAAATAACGTTATATCAACATATAACATTAAACGTTGTTTTAATGTCAAGGAAACATTACATAAATGGATTTGTTCAGTGGGCCTAATCCACATTGTTTTTAATTTTCTTAAATCTATCTATCATTTATTCCATATTTTTTTATTAAGTAAAAAAGATCTTTCGAAAATTGATTTTTGTTGAATAAAGTCAAATTTGGTCAATTATTCTCTAGCTGAAAAAATGACCAGAAAAATAGATAAAGCATGATTTAAAATGTTGCTACTCAATTAAATGTAAATTTTAGGGGCCTCGGTGGCCGAGTGGGTAGAGATCCTGCCCACAGACCCAGAGGTCGCGTTCGAGTCCCGTCCGGTGGAATCATTTATGAATAATAAATTATTCCATCCGGGTTCATGATTGTAGTGTGAATGTGTTGTGGCGTCCTAGATGTAATTTCAATACAGAATTGGTTAAAACCTCTATAATCTGTTTAATAACTAGGAGGAGCGTTTTAAATTTCACGCGCCAAAATCTACAACTCTGATTGGCCGAGAGAGCGCCTATTTTACACTATGACGCAACAGCTGACATAACCTTAATTCGAAGCGTTGCAACTTTGTCTGTTTCGCAATAACCTTTTGTGCGGTGTTTCTTTAGCGTAGTTGAAAGTTAGTTTTGTTTATATTGTTGTGATGGATAATGGACCCAATACAAGCTCGGTGATAATATCACCTTTACCTCTAAAAAAGCGCAAGAAGTTGAATTTGGGTCATTTATATTTGTCTGAAAAACAGTGCTTAATAAATATGTATAAGCAGATGATAACAGATGATCCACATATGAAAATGACTGCTGTTGTATCAGACATTGTTGGTGCAGTAGATGAGATATCAAATAGCATAAGAATATGCATCAAATAATAGAATGTTTAATTTTTAGGAGTTGTAAATTCCACTGTCTATTGTACCATCAGCGAATATAAGAAATCCGGAAAGATTTGTAGCCCTAAACAGCTTGGAGGACATAATTACAAGTTTTGATGACGTAGTGAAGAGATCCGTGCATAGTTTCTTCTATAAAAATGAACTGCCAACTTTGAATAATGTTTTAAAAGTAAAAGTATACGGTCATGCAGGCATGCCGAAGATGAGTCGTTCTACCTTGTGTAGTTTTATGAAACAAATCAATTTTAAGTAAGATAGAGACCAGGGCTGGGCAGGATTCGAATCATTCAGTATTCGAATCCTTTTAGAGGATTTAAAAGAGGCATTCGAATACTTTAGTTCAACTAGATTCGTTACATTTTTTTAAGAAGATTCGCTACGCGACCGAACCAAATTTTCGGGCTTTTCTAAACTCGATATTTTACTTCACGCGCCACGCGTACAAAACACTGATTTGAAGTGGAGTTCAGAAACACACAAATACATCTTTAACCAGAGTAACAGGGAGTCAGATATTTATTCTGGTATCAACTATATTCAGTGGTAATAATAAATAATTAGGTTTTGAATATTTTTCGTAAAACAACTGGTAACGGTATTTATATATTAATGGTTGCAAGAAAATAATAAAATCAAATTTATTCTTAACGGATTTGCATTCGTGATTCGAAAAAACAGGATTCCAATTATTGATTCGAATCATATTTATCTCTTACGAATCCTTTATTCTAGTATTCGTGATTCGAATCATATTACGTGATTCGGATTCGTGATTCGAATTCTTTTTACGAGGATTTGTCCCAGCTCTGATAGAGACACATTATTATATAAATTTCATATTATATTATGAACATAATGTAAATATGTTTTATTTCACAGATATATGGCGAGATGCCGTATAAGCATTTTAATTGAACTGAAGTTATCGTACGATGGAAAAGACAATACTTAACTACAATTAAGAAGTACAAAATGGATATTTGATTTTATTTGAAAAGTAATTATGAAATAATTTAAAATTGCCGCCAAATGTATCTAGTGATATTTCTGGTTACTTTTTATACTGTAAATTGGGCTTTGGCACTTACTCCTTCTAGTTTTTAAACAGACTATAAATATAAATTAAATGGCTAATAGTCATAGCCACCAAGGCCAAGGCCAATAAAAAAATAAAATAAATTTAAAAAAATTCATGAGTGTTTCCGTTCATTACTTTTGCAACCATATTTCTAGCTTTCTCCCTTTTTGACAGTTGTGACATGTTTTAAACTAACGAGTGTTTCGCACTGCCAGGTTGAGCATCAAGTAAAATTTCGAGTTTAGAAAAGTCCGCAAAATTTGGTTTGGTCGCGTAGCGAAGCGGAGCGACCAAACCAAATTTTGCGGAAATTTGAATCCACTCCCAGGTTAAGCATGAAGTAAAATTTCGAGTTTAGCAAAGCCTGCAAAATTTGGTTCGGTCGCGTAGCGAAGCGGAACGAGCAAACCAAATTTTATGGGCTTTTCTAAAATCGAAATTTTAGTTCATGCGCCACGCGCATAAAATATAGATTTTATTTATTTATTTATTTATTTACACAATCACGGAAATTACATTTCCTATATAAGATTGTACATCACTTAAACTAATATAACTAAATATAAAACATAAAACAATGAATACATAAAAGATAATTATGAGCCGTGCATTAATTCTAAGATATAGTTAAAACATATTTTTGAATTTGTCATATTGAAAATGTCAAGAAATATAGGCGATCTAATCATAACATTTGTTTTGGGAATTGAAAGTTGAAAAAATCTGTTGTGTCTTAAGCCATGGGGAACGTAAAATTTAATCTGAGCAACAATCTCTGGACAATCAATTGAATTATTTAATAATTTGTAAAGCGCAGTTATAAGATGTGCTTTACGTCGACGTTCCAAAGATGGTAATCCAAAAGCTTGAAGTAGCGATTCATAGCTTATAGTGTAGTCTGGATAGAGTCCTGACTTCTTAAAATATAAATACTTAACTAGGCGTTTTTGAAAAGATTCTATTAAATTAGAATATTTAGCATAACATGGATTCCAAACACAACAGCCATATTCGAGCCGAGCTCGAACGTACGCATAGTATAACGATAGTATAGCATCACAATCTTCAAATAATTTGGAATTGCGAAAAATAAATCCTAAGAAACGATTGGCCGAAGAGACTATGCGTTCTATGTGAAAATTGAATTTGAGGCTCGCATCAAAAAATATACCTAGATCTTTAAAGTGGTTCACTCTCGATAGTAGGACGCCATTTATATTATAATTGTGTGTTATGGAAGAAAAGGACATCACTTTGCGCTTATTCGTATTAAGTAATAAATTATTGGAACTGCACCAAGAATGGATAATATCAATATTGTGTTGCAAAGACAGACGTTGGTAATAGAATTAATTGGTTTAAAAATTTTCATATCATCCGCGAATAATAAGCAATCAACATCTAAGTTCTCAACAATATCGTTTATGAAGCAGTTAAAAAGCAACGGACCTAAGACTGATCCCTGAGGAACACCTGATGTTGCCAAAAATAGGTTAGATTTATAGCCCTTATATTCTACAAATAGCGGTCATTCATGCAGGTAGCTTTTTAATAAATTGCAGAGGGCTAGCGAAAACCCAAAATTATACAGTTTGGACAACAAGATGTTATGATCCAACCTGTCAAAGGCCTTGGAGATGTCAGTAAACACGACATTAACCTGAACCTGGCGATCGATGAAGTTTGTTAACTGCTGCGTGTAGAGCATCAGATTACTAAGCGTTGATCACTTTGGTCTAAGGCTGTGATGATTATCAGCCAGATTCAAGTTAACAAATGCGCTTATTCGATCACGCAAAACAAATGCAAAGCACTTTGACAAGTTTGAAATGATTGCTATAGGCCTATAGTTGATAATCAAGTTTCTATCGCCCGACTTATAAATTGGAATTATGCGAGTCTTTTTCCACATATCTGGAAAAATACTTTGTTTTAAGCATAAGTTAAATGGATCTGATAATACGTAACCACAATCTTTTAATATGAGTGCTGGAAGATTATCTGGCCCAGAACATAATTTATTACCCAATTTGTTAAGTGCATCTTCAATATCAGGTTGATCAAACCCTATTATGTGTATAGAATTATTATGTATTGACTTTGTACAAGTGGGAGACGTAGCAGTAGCTGACTCAAAAGATTTAGAAAAATTTGCCGCAAAACTATTTACAATATCTTGGGCTGATGTTATATCACGGCTATCATAACTCATAGTCTGTGGTATTGCATAATTATTTTTTATTGTATTAATATAGCTCCATAATTTTTTCGGCGTTTTACGAACAGAATTCTCGCAATCTTTAACAAACGTTGAGAAGTCGTGTTTGTTTAATATTCTTACTTGCCGCCGGAGATTAGATAGTTTAAGTCTGAAAAATTGAGATAGTGGATATTTTTTGTCAATTTGAAGTATTTTTTCTTCTCTTTAATTTTATTTCTTAGATTCGAAGAGAACCATATGGGATATTTATTTGATGGTTTACGAGTGAAGGGAACACAGACCTTAAATATAGAGTGCAGTTTTTCATAAAAACGCATACAAGCATTGTTGATATTCGTACAAGACATGACATCATTCCAATCAATGTTTGAAATTAATTCATATAATCTTACGAAATTGGCCTTTTTGAAATTAAACGATTTAAAATTTAAGTTTTGTGCGAATGAATCAATTAAATTAGGCTTTTTTACGGTAAAATCGATAGTAAGAGCGGGATGGTGAATGTCTTGAACTACAATATAGGATCCATCATGTGATTTACAGAACACGTTAAATTACTAAATACCAGGTCAAGGATCCTGTGGTGGTGGTGGTTGTAGACAGAATTATATTGATCAAGGCCAAAAAACTCTACACAATTTTTAAGGGTTTTCGAACAAGTGCTAAGTTCAGAATTGATAACGTAATCATTTAAATTAAAATCACCAAACAAAATTGTTGCATTGTCTAGTAGAAATGGGAAGCTAACAAATTAGCAAACTGCGTTAATTGGTCAAGGCTAATTGGTGGTCTGAAATACACATTAATAAGGAACACTAAAGTTCTTGCAATAACTACTTTAACAATTACTAAATCTACACAGAGGCGAGATAAGTTACTGGAGTCAAATAATATTTCAGAAGATTGAAGTGAGGATTGCACCGCAATCAATACTCCCCCACCTCTACTTTTATTAGATAAGTCAAAGTTCTTGTCTTTGCGGTACACTATGAAATTATTATCGAATAATTCACTGTTAGAAACATTATCGGAGAGCCAAGTTTCCGAAAAAGCTATGATAGAGAAATTACTAACGGCCCTGTAGCAATACACATTATTACATTTTGAATTTAAACCGCGAGAATTTTGGTGATATATACTGACATCATAAAAATTATTTGGGAAATGGCTTCGCTGTCGTCGAATTGATATCCTTAGCGGTTTGTCTGGTCCTGTATCGATGGTTGTTATTGTCTACAAACGTAGACTCATTGGAACGGCTGGCGACTTGATATGAAGGAACCGCGTCAACATTCGCTTTTCCGGCAGCGCAAAGATTTGGAATTGTAGAAGAGTCGATTAAATCATTCACGTTGAAAAATGAATTCCCTATTTTCAATTTATTTCCCACGATGGAAGCGGAAAGACCCATGTTTAAAGCCACTATCTTGTTTTTTCTTAAAACTTGATTGATTGAACGATCTTCCGGAGACATATCTTTATTAATATAAATGACGGTGTCCTTTAGAAGTTTTGCATTTTTCAATACTAAGGTTTTGAAATCTGATTTAGAGAACTTCACAAGCATTAGTCGAGGTTTACCGACTACCAATTTTCCAATGCGATAAGCATCACAAGAGTCACCTGTTATATCCAGATGAAGTTTATTTATAAATAATTCTGTAATTGTTTCAGAGGGTATTTCATTGTCAGTTTCAGAGAGACCCGTGATAATAACATTGTTTGCTCTTTTTTGTTTGTCAAGAGCTACTGCAGTGGTACGGATATCGCTGATTTCATTTTTCAAAAGAGTTAATTCATTTCTCAATTGTAAGTTTTATTGTTTTGGCGGTTCGATTAATTGTTCAAATAATGCGGTAAAATGTGTAGTCAACTCATCCGTAATCTCGATTCTTAAAATGTTAAACTGCGAAGATAATTTAGCAAAAAGTTCATAGTTGCTAATATCACTCATTGTGGATTGGGGAGTACAGATAAACATACAGATAAACAAGGTCACAGTTCTTCACAACACGGGGCGGGGCCTATCGTGTTGACTATAAGATATTCACACACAAAAAGGGCCACGGGTAGGAAATTATTAAATAGGTAAACAAGACAGGCAACCTAATAAACAATTTTAACAACAAATAAATTAGATTATGGAATTAATAAATTTACCCAAAAAGTAATTATATTAATAATATGCAGCAGATTTCACTGGTGAATATGTACAATGAAGCTATATGAGCCAATTACTTACTCAGTTTAAAAAAAAAACGGAAATAAATGCACCAATTACAGTATTCAAATTATAATATAAGAGCACGGTCACGGTCACCTTGATGATTGCGGTGTATGTTTTGAATTGATCTATGTAAAGTTTAAAATATTAATAGCTAAAATGTTCTAGATCAATATTTACTAAGATACAGCAAAAATATGCAAAAATTACTTTTTTGTGAATATTTAGTAAATAATACCAAGTACAAGAAATTTAGTTTGAGCAATTTTTCCATATTGTTAATATTTAAATCATCATATCTTTAACGGAGATAGTGCTATAATGGGCACATCATCATTTTTTTAAAATTTGTATTACAATATACTTTATATCCACCTATTTCCATTAATGTTACTTCAAAAATGTTCAAACTTGTCAACTACGAAATTATTAGAAAGTGCTAATTAATTAATAATTCATAGTATAAATCGCGCTTAGGTCAAGTCAATGTCATTATTAATAAATTGTAATTGCGATATAATGTCTAAAAAATGGTGGGGATTTTTTATAACTTCATATAAAACACTCGATTAGTTTGTAACAGCTCATTTCTTTTATCGAAACGCACAAAGTGGACGAAACGTTGAATAAAACAGCAATGAGTAAGTATGAAATGCATTTATTTGTGCGAAGAAAGTGGATTATTTTCCAATTAAAAAAAATATTTAAAATAAATATTTGATATTTTAGTGAAATTGTATATGGTTATTAGGCAAATATTGCTATTTTAAAATAAGTAACAAATAAACAATTATAAGATATAATTAATGTATTGTGGCTTCCAAACGAATGAAACAAGTGCTAATCAGTTAAATATTAATTAAATAATTTAATAAAAATATTGTATGTTAGCTAATGGTACAAATAACTAAGGCCAGTCAAAAGCCAAACCACCAAAAAAAAATTATATATATATTTCTAATATATTTTCAATTGAAAATATATCAGAAATATATATAGACCCACACCGCAATGTTTCTTTCTCTCAAAGAAATCTTGAAACAATGTTCATTCTAATTACGAAGGAAAAAAGTGAAACTATTTTATTTTAGATAAAACAAAAAATTAAAATATTCACAAGTTTTTGCAATTAAATCTTAAATGTTGTTAACTTGTTACAGTTTCTAGAATGAAAATAGAACATTTCCTTCCCTTCTTGCTGGTAACATTCCTCGTTAGTTTGCTGATTTACTACTTTGTCCAATGGAAACTTGGCAGAAGGCATCTGTACAAGCTGGCTGCCAAAATTCCCCTCCTTGAAGGAATTACCATGTACCCAGTTATTGGACACGCCTTAGAACTTACAGGCGGCCCAGAAAGTAATTATTCCTTTTAATAATATACAATTTATTTACACCAAATATTTAAATTAGTTTATAATTTACCAAATTAAATGTGCGACACTCGGAGATTTAATCACCGAGGCACCGAGTCAGCTCGGAGTTCGAATTGAATTATTGTAATTTCCGATTTTTAGACGGCGCGCCTTCGGGTTAGACTATCCAGCTTTGAGTGTCGCCTACTCAACTGGAGGTCTCGTGTTCGTATCTATTCTTTTTGTGTGGTTCATTGCAATTTGCCAAATTAAGGTGTGCAGCGCCGGACAGTTTTGCTTATTGTGTCAGCCTCTAAACTTGAAGTCTAGGATTTTGAGTCTTGTTAAACTTTAATTAATGTTTGATTTTTGATAGTAATCACCTATGTAGTAGCAAATAACATGAATATACAGGGTGTTTTTTTATTCGTTGATATTATAGGGTATAGGCTAAACGGTAAGATACAAAAAAACTAAGATATGTGTCCCGTTCTCTTTTTTAGTGTTTAGTTTAATGACGCAATCAGATCTAGGCTAACTAGATTGGTTTATAAGATAAAAATATTTTTTGATCTCCATAAATAACCGAGTCATAAGACATAATAAAATCCAGATGATTTTGAGAATAAACTTATATCTTCTAAACTAATCTAATTAGCATAGATCTGATTGCGCCATTAAATTTAACACTAAAAAGGAGAACGGGACACATCTTAGTTCTTTTTGTATCTCTGGCCGTTTAGCCTATACCCTAAATAACCACCCTGTGCAGGAAGTTTTTCTTTAAAGTATATGTGTTCCAAATTCAGCTTATGTTCTTTTAATCTCTAGATATTCGTTGTTTTATTAAAAGAGTTCAATTTGAAGCTTCAAACGAGTGTTTTTCATTCCCAGAGTAAGCCTGAAGTAACATTTCGAGTTTAAAAAAGCCCCGTGAAAGTTTGTCTAGAGTCGCGCAGCGACCCGAGACAAATTTTCTGGGATTTTCTAAACTCGAAATTTTACTTCATGCGCCACGCGTATAAAACACTAAAATATTGTGAACTTTATGTATATTTGAACCTCACTTAAAATCAGTGTTTTATACGCGTGGCGCATGAAGTAAAATTTCGAGTTTAGAAAAGCCCAGAAAATTTGTCTCAAGTCGCTGCGCGACCCGAGACAAATTTTCACAGGGCTTTTCTAAACTCGAAATTTTACTTCATGCTTAGTCTGGGAGTGGAAAACACTCGTTTTAAGCTTTAAATTGAACTCATATAATCAACATATTTATTATTATTGTTCCGATATAACAATAATAATAAATATTTTCATTATTATATGTTTATATTGTCAGATTAGTTCCAACTTAAACATTTTTCACATTTCTATTTAATCATTAGTAAATTTCATTAATATTGAAAAAGATAACCAACGTTGGATAAGGTTATGCATTTTATAAAGAATGCGTCTAGCCAGAAACTGAAAAAAAAATTCCAAGAGGTAAGAACTGTAAAGAGTCGGATGCCATAAACAACACAATGAAAAATAATTTTAAAAATAAGACAATAATTTTTGACTGATATAATGTTTTGCATTTATTTTATTTCCTTACACGAGGGTTGCCTTTTATATTTCGGGATTGGGCAACCCTAGTGTTGCAATCTGGCAACTGAGAGCTCTATCGTAAAGTTTGACATTTTTGAGGTTATACGTACTCAGAACGTTTTGAAATATGAGCGTTATTTGTGTCGTTTACACTAACTTAAAAGATTTATCTCGGCCAAAGAATGGAATTAAATCGTGAATATTTTCGTGCGATTATTTTTTACAACTTTCGACGTGGATTAACTCAACAACAGTGCATGGATGAACTTAATTCAATTTTTGGCGATGAAGCTCCATGAAGGACCAGTGTTTATCGATGGTATGGTGAATTCAACCGAGGTCGTAGTTCACTCCAAGACGAATTTCGTGGAGGTCGTCCAAAAGCAGTTGTTATTCCGGAAACCATTGATGCTGTGAGCAAACAAATATTGCAAGATCGTCATGTGACCTATCGTGAGATTGAGACAACCTTAGGCATTAGTGGGACCAGCATACATTCAATATTGCATGAACATTTGACTGTCAAAAAAAATTGTTCGCGTTGGATCCCACACAATTTGTCAATCGCTGAAAAAAGACTCGTGTCGATTGGTGAAAAGAAATGCTAAAAAAATACGATTGCGGTGCTTCGAAACACGTCTATGACATCGTGACAGGTGATGAATCATGGATTTACGCGTATGAGCCCGAAAGTAAACAGCAGTCGACCGTATGGGTGTTTCAAGATGAGCCAAATCCAACAAAAGTTGTTCGCACACGAAGCACTTCCAAGCGGTATGGGGTCAGTTTTCCTAATCCTTTTTTCCTATTTTTTTTTCCTAATCCTTTTTTCCTAATATTTTTTTTTCCTAATTTCTATTATTATTATTTTCCTAATACTATTTTCCAAATTCACATTTTATTTCCGAGACTCATTTCCAAATGTACAGTTCAAAAACCAATGTAGCAACCGACGTCCTTTAAGTACTCCATAGCTTCCTCCCGCCGATCTTCATACTGGAGAACGACGTTCGTAATCCTTTCTTCGTTCTGCTCCATAGCTTTGCTCACGTCTCGCCGGACTCTTTTCCCTAAATTTAGGTCGCGGATCATGCCTTCAGTGTCAGATTGCTCTTTCTTGAGTTCCTTGAGGAGAGTGTACAAACCCGGATGGTTCTTTCCCACCACAAGTGCGAAACGAGTATGCCAACCTGTAAGATAAGATGTGGGATAAAGGACAGTTGTTGGATTCAGGAAAAAGTAAAAGGAAAAAGGAAAAGGAACCTTCTGAAAGGTTGTTGGTTCTCGATAGGTTTTGGAGCGTCGCATCGTACATGTTCCAAACATCTGGTGGGTATCGGGCATCAACGGCTCGACGTCTACCTCGAGCTGTCTGTCCTTTTACGTACGTCGTCTACGGGGTAGTAATACTTGTAAAAAATAACTGATGAGCAGACTGATAGCGGACTGATGAGAAAGAAAAAATACCCGAAAATAGTCGACCACCGATTTGAATGCAGGAGGTGCTTGGTTTTCGAATTCAGCATACACAGATAACACGTCGGCGAGAGGAACGAACGCGATAGCGCACATCATTCGCGCTGCATCTTTTATAGTTCGATCTTTCTTATCGCTATACGCCACTTGCAGCCCCTCCTGTTGGATGTACCGGTACACTGCTTGTCGGAGGTGAAAAAAGCAGGCTCTGACTTTCGTACTCTCCGTCATGATTTTTCTAATTGCGTTCAGGATAGCGAGTTCAAAATCCGTCATCACAATAACCGGCACTCTGCGTGGAATGCCTGCTTCCTCGCACGCGTTTCTGATGACATCCAGTACTTTTTCGTACGCGACTTGTTTTTTATTTTCCAGCAGTGCGTATACGAGAGGGATAGCGACTATTTGTTGTTTACCGTTCCGAATTTGTGTCAGGGAAGCAAGGACAGTGAAGAGTTGAAAAAAAATTTGCGGTACAACCTGAAAAAATAATACGGTACAACTCGAAAAATAAAATAAAAATAATGTACATTATGAAAAGAATAAACCTAACCTTGAAGGTGCCGTCCAAGTACCAATTTGGACTTCTCATTAACAGCCGCAAGTTCTGTATGGTCGCAAAAATCAGAATTTGTCCCATCCCTTCGTTTTCTTCGTCATCATCATCCTCACGCGAGTCATACAAAAGGAAATTTTCACCCGTATGTGTTTTCGCATATAACTCTGGTACTTCTTCCAAATCTTCGATGTCGACAGGGTTCGTTGGCATATTTTGTCTTCTTCTTCGCGAAATTAATTTTGCCATATTTGGCCTGTCAGGTAGATGAGCCAGAACAGCAGCTGGCACGCCGTCCAATTCTTCGCGCAACACTTGAATAGGAGGGGCTTCGGGGTGTTCCACCGCTTTTCTCTTCACGCGATATTTTAATTTGATGGCTTCGACGGCATCATAGTCTGGAGCGTGGTTGTGGGTGGCATCCAAGTTTTCTCCACCTTTTATGACGTCCACCGCCTGTCCGTGCGTCAACTGCAACCTCGTTACCGCCGTGGCATTACACAGTTTGCAGTTCCAAAAGACTCTTCCATTTTTTGTCAGGCGTTTACTATACAAAAATCCGCTCATGTGTAAAACATGGCTAAAGTTAGTTTGAATCAGTTCAACGGTCATTTTTACAGACGCAAATTTGGACACACGCACTGAAATATTGACACTTTCTAGAGGTTTTGTTTGCCTGACAAATGACGGTTGGGATGGGAACTTCACGGTTAACATTGGAAAATTACGAAAATTAGGAATATTAGGAATATTAGGAAAAAAAAATTAGGAAAATTGTTAAATTAGGAAAATAATAAGTTAGGGAAAAAAATCATTAGGAAAATAATATTAGGAAAACTGTACCCCAATCCTTCCAAGCAAATAGTCGCCTGTTTTTTCGGAAAAACTGGACATGTCGCAACCGTACCACTAGAACAACGCAGAACAGTCAATTCTGAGTGGTACACAACCATTTGTTTGCCAGTTGTCATCTAAGAAAACAGAAAAACCAACCGCCGAAAACGGATCACTCTTCACCACGACAATGCGAGCTCTCACACATCGGCTCAAATAACTGCATTTTTGAGCACGCAAAACATCGATTTGATGAGTCATCCGCCATATAGTCCTGACTTGGCACCGAATGACTTCCTTTTATTCCTATCCGTAAAAAATAAAATGAGAGGTCAACGTTTTTCGACACTTGAAGAAGCGGTTGATGCGTTCAGAATGCATGTTTTGGAGATACCTCAATCAAAGTGGCAAAAGTGCTTCGACAATTGGTTCAAACGCATGCAAAAGTGTATAGATCTTAATGGGGAATATTTTGAAAAACAATAAAGCGATATTCAATGATTAATATTTATTTTTGTTCTCTAATCCCGAAATATAAAAGGCAACCCTCGTATACTGCCTTTAAAAAAAATCAGAACAAGAAGTTTTCATTGGACGAATTTAATGAAAGTGCCAGAGTTGTACTTCTGTCTCGATGGTCAAAAAATCAATTTTTTTTGTTCTTATTTAATGGTATTTTTTTCCTGATTTCACCATTATAGAGAGCTGTTGATTTTTTAATGTAGCTGCTTCTAATATACAAGTCGCTTCTGAATAGTCTGACGTTTCAGTTTGTAGAACTTAAAAAAATTCCCCGCGTTCGTCGTTATGCACAATATCATTATCTAAGTGATTTTGACAGGAGTCGTTTTATTGGTATGCGGACATCGTTTTTTCGATATTATAAATGTTCTCCAATTCCCTCACGTGGATCCGTACCTGTAACGTGTAGGTATTATTAAAATTTGACAATATTAAAATGTTTACAGCTGAACTGCGGTTTACGTATTTCTAATATTCGGAATTTTAGTAAAATAATGTTCATTATGAAGTGTAAACGCTTTGTGGCACTTTTTATGTATTTATTTACTTTTAGACGTACTGGTGGCTATGAAAGAATGGAATAAATATGCACCTTGCCCACCTCGCTGTGCTTGGCTAGGCCATCGATATTATGTTATTATAAACAGGCCAGAAGACATGGAAATCGTCTTGAGTAGCCCAAAATGCCTTTCTAAAGATAATTTCTACAAAATGACTATTCCTGCAATTGGAGAAGGGTTATTTAATTTGCCAGGTAACATTGATTAATAATAACGTTTTTAAACCAGAAGTCTTGTTGTTTTCATTTTTATCACGCATGTTCTTGTAATGTTTATCTATGTGTAACGTTTACTTTTAGCTGAAACTTGGAAGAAGCATAGAAAAATAATTATGCCAACGTTCAATCAAAGGATTTTAGACAGTTTTGTCGAAATCTTCGTCATTCAGGCAGAAATATGCGTAGGCGAATTGCGTAAATCAAATGGACAATTGGTTGATCTAGCTCCTTTTATGACTAAATACGGATTAGATGCAGTCTCTGGTAAATATTTTTATATAATTTTATTTTGTATTTAATTTTTTATATTTAATTTTATAATTTTATTTATTGTTCCATCTTAGAGGAAACAAGCAGCTTTGTTGAGTTTCACGATTAACAATCTGGTCATCAGAGAATTTACCAACAGTTGGCAGTAAACTCTCAACTATTGCTCTGATGAACAGGCCTATTGATAATTTGGGCCCCAACGTATTTAGTGATTATTTCTGTGACTACGGATAAAGTAAACAAGTCATACCTCAAAATTAACAAAAATTATAACATCAATTTTTTGCCAGTAAAATATTTGCTGCGGCACCTTTCACGGAATGTTGGCTCCTCGATTATTTGTGAAAATTGCATACATCTTTTTATATGCAGGTTTAGATTTAGCTTTCGTCACTTGCGGTAGCACATACGACATTTCAAATTATGACATAATGAAAACGTCAGACCCACGACAGAGCGGTCTACTATGATAATCACAAACATGGCCGTTGGCAACGTTATTAATAAATTCCAAAAAGTAATCCAATATTTTCCTATTTTCAAAAAAGGTTTTGTTTTAATCAGAAAAAAACTATTGATTACAACACAGGAAATATGAAATATTTCACTTTGTTAGGCTATACATTCCTCGGGCTTCTCCGTCTGGATGTAACTAGCCAACCTCGGGAAATAATCTTCTTATATTTCTCTAGTGCCCGGTATTATTATAAAACGTTTTATTCGCCAAATAAAATTTACTTTAGGAATAAATTAATTTATTTTAAAGATTTCGGTATTATAAACACAAAATAACTTTATTTGGCTAATACATCTCCCCAGTAAATTATTTGTTTGTTTTTCTACCAAGTGAATTTTATTCTCTAAATAATTTGACACTTAAAAGTCAAAAGTGTATTATATTATTATAATTACTTTAGATTCTACTACTTGCATTTATTAATTTCATTACGGTTATCATGTCCACCATATAATCCGTGTCAGATTTAAGTTCGCTGATTGTATCTTCCCTGACAGTGATTAATTCGAACCACAAGATATTCTAAGGAGTCGAAGACCTAGAGTTTTTCAAATCAGATATAACCATGGATTTTTATACTTATGCATACGCTTTTTAAAATTAGTTCCATTTAAAGTTTTAAACGAGTGTTTTCCACTTGCAGACTAAGCATGAAGTAAAATTTTCAGGGCTTTTCTAAACTCCAAATTTCACTTCATGCGCCACGCGTATTTAACACTGAAAACACTGAAAACACTGAAATATTGTGAACAAGTGAACTTCACTTGAAATCAGTGTCTTGTATCGGTGGCGCATGAAGTAAAATTTCGAATTTAGAAAAGCCTGAAAATTTGGTTTGGCCGCTCCGCGCTTCGCGCTACGCGACCAAACCAAATTTTCAGGCTTTTCTAAACTCGAAATTTTACTTCATGCTTATCCTGGGAGTGGAAACACTCGTTTAAGTCTTTTATAATTTCTAATAAGCTTTCTTTTTCTTGTTTTGTGTAATTTTGTCTTATTTCACGGTTATTCTCCATAATTATAAGGACTTATACTAAATTTCCGATTTTATTGACAATTTAATTTGAAATATTGACAATTCAATTTAACAAATTAGTGGTTCCAGCTATGGCCACAATGAAAATGTATAATTTCGGTCCGTAATCTACTAATTGAATTATTTATTTCTAGAACTGCTATTTATTTGGTAGGTTTGCTTTATAATACGCAATTTTATTCGCCCATTAGTTTACTAAATTAATAAATTTACTCCACAAATAGTTATCTAATTATTTATTAATTGTTTATTATACCGGGCATAGATGTGATAATAATTATACTTTGTCTAAGATTTATTGAATGCTGCCGTATTGATATATTTTAAGATATAATTTTAATAAGTATGCTTAAATTAGCTTTTCATTTCAAGCTTAGAAGATTTTAATCAACGAGTGGAAACACTCGTTAGAAGCTTTAAATTTAACGCTTTTAAAAAACAAAGATGTTTGCAATTTTTTTTTTTTCAGAAACAGCAATGGGGATCAAAATCCACGCTCAAACAACAGAATCTGAACTTGAAGCCGCCATTAATCGGTAAGTATTTTATAAACTTTTACACAAACGAAAACTATTTTCATTCATTCGTTTCATTCATTAACTCTGTGAGATTTATAAGATTTACTAATTTACCGGTTAATCATAAAAAAATATAGTAATTTACAGGTTCTTACCGGTATTTGCGTAGGTCACTTTTTTCTATAGAATAAAATATACAGGGTGCCTTATTAGTGCGTTCTCGGAAGATATCTCGGCTTACGTTAAAGATAGAAAAAAGTTTTTCTACCGAATTTGCTTGATTTTAAGAACTGCATAACCTAGACATATTTGTATGTATACAGGGTGCACCATAAAGAGAATGCAACTTGCTTATTTTAAATAGATCGTCCTGTATACTATATGGTTTTTGAATCCATCAAAAATGCGTATCATTTTAATAAAACCATTTGGTCTAGGTCGTACCGTTTCGGAGTCATTTGACATGTATGCACAAATTGTACGTTTGCAGTGGATTCGTAAATCTAAATTATCTCTGAGACTAAATAAGATAATGAGTTTTAGTTTTAGTTATTCTCTTGATAATATTGGCTACGAAACACAAATAGTTGAATTTATAAATTTTCAATCAAGAATAACTTGATTTTTGTTTTTATGTGTAACAATGGAATTTGTTTACAATAATCGAATCAAATTTAAGTTCTTTTTTAATTTTGTAATTAATTTTTTATCTGTAGATGTAATATAATTATCTTAAAAATTTTAAAAGTTACGGATAAAAATTATGAACATAATCGAAAGAGAATTGTATTTTGAGTCGATTAGTGTATTAAAAATATTTAGTTATCCTTCCTTGAAATTGTATAAATTCGAGAATTTTTCTTTCGTAGCCAAATAATTTAAGGGGAATATAACAGTGGTCTGAAATTTAATGTCAGGTTTATTTAAAAACTAAAGATCCTAGAAAGTTGAAATTTTGTCAGCGTATATTAAGCCCAATTATCTAGTAAAATATCGAAGTACTTTTTTTTAACAATTTGCTTTCAGAGGTATGAAAAAAATAATGTTATATTTTTCAAAATTAAAAAAAATATTCCCATATCTTGCTAGTTTATACTATAAGGAATATAATGTGAACATTTCATAAGGATGCGATAGCTTATGCCCGAGTCAGGTTAAAATAAAAATCTTAAAAAATAAGACCGTAAAATACCGCCGCCTTGCGGATCTTCTCTTAGTTGAACGCGTTGTACACTCATCTGCACAATTATTGGAGGGGCGAGCAGCATGCGGCCAGCGTTTATCCCTGGGCTGGTGAACGCTGCGCAGCTTCGCGTTTGTTTTTATTTTCATTTCTCAATCATAGTTAACAAAAACGGCTCGCGTCGTTAGCATTTATTCTCGTAAAATTAATATTTCGCAATTATAATCGATATTTTATTGTACTAGTGTTTTATTTTTATGCTTTCTGACTACTAATGGAATAAGTATTTGTTTATATTGCATGTTCACTAATATAGAAAAGACGAAATGTTTCACTAATTTAAATAAAGATGTGTAATATACCTTTAATATTGGCTTTCCTAATTATTTGACAGTGTCAGTATTATTAAATTATTTTTAAAGTGTTTTTAGCAGAAGCAATCGAATAACAATCAGTCTTGTTCAAATCATTATTTCGTCTTAAATCTTTCGTTGTTAAAACAGTTGTTAAATGCCATTAAACTTCTCGCAATAAAACTATTAAAGTAAATTGTAAAGTTTCTAGCAATCAGACCTATTTGAACCAACTGCGACTTTATCAACGAATCAATGATATCAAAACTATAAGAATAGTGAGAATAACGTCACCAATATGACGTTGTCGTAGATTAATGTTACAAACCAACTATTTTTTACTGAGCACAGGTAATATATGTTTGACGAATGTTTACAAAAATGTAGGGTTTAACTGCGTGCATATTCATTGTTAATTATTTTAGAAAAAATAGAACTATAATAATAATAAGGTAGTTATTAAAATGCATTTCAAATAACAAGCTTCTTGCTCAACATTGCACCGAACCCAATATATTTTATTTCAAATTTGGCTGATTTATAATGAGTCATATTTTGATAGTACGTAAATAAGGAATAAATGAATTGTAATTGAATGTTATTGCAATCCTCTATTTATACACATCATCATTTTGTAAACCCTGTACTAATTATAAAAAACAGGGCAGCTGTCCGTTTAATTTTTTTCAATCTATTATTTATTTGTTGCATTCATAAAAACTAGAATATTGGATAAAATAAAAATTGAAATTCTCCCCAAAATCTGGGGTATTTACCCAATTTGGCTGAGGCCAAATTAATACACATTATTTTCATGGCAATAGCAGTTATCAAACATAATATTCCTATATAAAAAATATCATTGAAAATCCTATGTTCCGTTTTTTTCATATACAGAGAGTTTTATATAACACCGAACATGTTCATACAATACAATTTTGACACCTTTATTTTTTAAGTTATGTGTAAATTGGGTTGCCTCTATGACCATTAAAAACTGTAGCCAATCAATCGCAATTAATGCCTCAACTTGTACACACAGGGAGTTTTTCTTTCAAGTATACATGTGAGAATTACACAGTATATGTCGTAAATCTTTAGATACTCGTTGTTAAAAAAAATAATTTGAAACTTGAAATGAGTATGTTCCACTCCCAGACTAAGCATGAAGTAAAATTTCGAGTTTAGAAAAGCCTGAAAATTTGGTTTGGTCGCGTAGCGCGAAGCGCGGAGCGGCCAAACCAAATGTTCAGGCTTTTCTAAACTCGAAATTTTACTTCATGCGCCACCGGTACAAAACACTGACAAATTACGAAGTTTAAAACACACCGATAAACTTCCTATTGCATCAGTGTTTAGTTCCGGTGGCGCATGAAGTAAAATTTCGAGTTTAGAAAAGCCTGAAAATTTGGTTTGGCCGCTCCGCGCTTCGCGCTACGCGACCAAACCAAATTTTCAGGCTTTTCTAAACTCGAAATTTTACTTCATGCTTAGCCTGGGAGTGGAAAACACTCGTTTAAAGCTTCAAATTAAATTCTTTTAATAAACCTAGCATCGGCAAATGTTCAACGTATGCTTCTGTATACTAAAAAGACAAATTCTCGTTATGAAAATGTTCAGTGTTACATAAAACTCTCTGTATATCCGGCATATAAATATTCACAAGGAGCTTATGAACATGAATTATTTTATTATTATATTTTTAAGAAATAATCTCTAATTTAATAAAATAAAACACATAGTTTGTTCAGCTGTCGAAACTGGAGTCTTAAAAGTAAAAATAATTAGTTATAATGACAAGAATAAGAATCATCGGTTTTGTAAATACCGAAAAATAACACAGGATCGCTTTCTAACGAATTGAAAACAATACATAGCTTGTATGTATTATCAGCGTGTTTAAATAATACGAATCGACACTTTCCTTCGATCCGTCTTTTTTATACGCTTTTTTTTTCGTCTATTCCACGCGACGCGAGATCCTATCCGTTCATGCCAAGGAACAATGCACAAATGCACAGTGAACTGCCGCTTTTCTCTCTGACTGTATTGGCCCCACTTGTCCTGTAAATTTGGCATCGGATGAGCTACTCTAAACTATGTGGATCTTTCCAACACGATCGGCGTGTTACACTGCGATAATCCCCTTAAGGTTTAAACTATATAGTGCAGCCGATAACAACCTCTCGCCTCAAGAGAATGGTGAAAATTGCAACTTTTAATCTTATTTAATTTAACAGATATTGTTAGTTTAGCAAACGGTACGACTTAGACAGAATGTTTTTAATAAAATGATACGTAATTTTTACGACGAATTCAAAAACCAAATAATGTACAGGTGGTTAAAATAAGCAAGTTGCATTCGCTACTATCTTTATAGCGCACCCTGTATGCATACAAATATTTTTAGGTTATCATACACTGCATAATATATAAATCTAAATTATCTCTGAGACTAAATAAGATAATGAGTTTTAGTTTTAGTTATTCTCTTGATAATATTGGCTACGAAACATAAATAGTTGAATTTATAAATTTTCAATCGAGAATAACTTGATTTTTGTTTTTATGTCTAACATTGGAATTTTTTTACAATAATCGAATATATTACAAAACGCGGCTGAAATTCAGTTTAGCTGCACAGCGATGTTTTTACAATTTTTTTATTGTTATGCATATTTAATGGTATAGTAGGTATATATGCGATAAAAGAAAGGCAGGAACATTGTTTTTAGAGTGATGGAACTTACCGTTTGCTCAAAATTTATCATCGAAAATTATGCTTTTGACAAGAGATATTTGTTGTTTAAGTCTGTTTAATTACTAGAACGAGTAAGTGCCAAAGTCCAATTTACACTATAAAAAGTCACCAGAAATATCGTTAGATAATTTTGACTGCAATTTTAAATAATTTTATAATTATTCTTTAAATAAAATCAAACATATGTACATTTTTCAATATGCATGATCGTTTACTTCTTTTAAAACTTTATTCAAAGTTGGCAGTTCATTTTTATAGAAGAAACTATGCACAATTTAACGCACTGATCTCTTTACTGCGTAAATCATCAAAACTTGTCATTTTGTCCTCCAAGCTGTTTAGGGCTACAAATCTCTCCGGTTTCGAACATTCACTAATGGTACGATAGACAGTGGACAAATTGAAACTCGGTAACGCTTCAAATTAAAGTTATGTCAACTGATGCGTATAATAATAACGTAATTAGCATAGTGTAAAATAGGCGCGCTCTCAGCCAATCAGAGTTGTAGGTATTGGCGCATGAAATTTAAAACGCTCCTCCTAGTTATTAAACAGATTATAGGCGCTTCTTATTGTCATAGATAATGTATGCAATATCTAGTCAGTTGGCGCATTTTAAGGAGGGTAATTTGTTACATTGTACTTAAAAATAAAGTAAAAGTTACTACCGAAGGTGGGAGGAAAAACTGGGTTTAAATCATGAATCCGAATGACCTAATGCGATTCAAATCACGAATACTCAAACAAAGGATTCGCAAGGAAAAAATATTATTTGAATTAAAGATTAGAATTTATATGCGTGATTCTAGAAGCTGGATACAAATTGTTTTTATTTTTTGTTCTCCAACTAATAAGATTTTTAACATCGCTTCCAGGTTTTATTAACAAAAATGTTCAAAACCAATTTATTTATTATTAACACTGAACATCAATTATCTTAATAATATACTAAATAGCTGATTCGTACTATGTTTCTTAAAAGGAATGAATGTTTTCCGCGTCAGTGTTTAATACGCCTGGCGCATGAAGTTATATTTAAAGTTTAGAAAAGCCTGAAAATTAACTTCATGCTTAATCTGGGAGTGGAAACCCTTGTTTAGTAATATCATGTTTTATTATAAGTAACACTTTTATTTTAAATAAAATATAACTTAACTAATTCGATAATAAATTAATTCCAATTGTGGAACATAGATTTAAAAAAAATACATTTTCAGTAATTTGTTATTTTCCTAGAAGCAATTTAAAGCTTCTAACGAATGTTTCCACTCCTAGATTAAGCATGAAGTAATATTTCGAGTTTAGAAAAGCCTGAAAATTTGAAATTGCCTCGCTTCGCTCGCGGCGGCCAATCCAAATTTTCAGGCTTTCCTAAACTTGAAATTTTACTTCATACGCCAGAAGTACAAAACACTGATTACCGTAAAGTTTCAAAACACAAGGATGCAGGAATCGAATCCATTTGTAGGGATTCTAATCACCTAAATCTGCATTCGAATACGAATCGTAGAAAACAAAATTTACGAATCCAGATCACAAATTCTTTTTGATTTAGTACTATTTGAGAGATAATGCGATTCAAAGTGATTTTTATGACGTTTTATTTTATAAAGCACATTGAAAACATTGCTTGCAACCTAACCTAACCTAAACAGTGACCAGTGATAGTGACAGTGTATATGCACTTTGTGCATTCGTATCATTAACCATGCCATTATAGAGCATTAGATGGCTTTAGCTATCGAATCCATTAATAGTTTTCACATATTGGCTTGATATAGTCAGAAATGTTCAGTATTCCTCAACACTGGGTCTGGACAACACTGACGAGGACCTTGAAGTCCGAAACGCGTCTGTGGGTATCTGGTGCCGGAATACTGAACACAAATTCAATTTTGATATTTGTTTTCTGGTTTCACAAACAGAGTTTAGCTCGTTCGTGGATGAAACAGTCACCTGTATATGCACTTTGTGCATTCGTGTCATTGACGACTCCACTATGGAGCAGTAAATGGCGTTAGCTATCGAATCCATTAATAATAGTTTTCACATATTCGTTTGATATAGTCAGAAAAGTTCGGTATTCCTCAGCACTAAATCAGGACCACACTGACGAGGACCTTGAAGTCCAAAACGCGTCTATAGGTATTTGGTGCCGGAATACTGAACACAAATTCAATTTTAACCTAACCTAACTTAGAAGTATGTGGAATCACCACAGTGTCTAAAGATACTCAAGTAATGTATTCTATTGCAAAACTGTCTACTTACCTAACCTAGAAGTATTTGAAATTGCCAATGTGTACAAAGAGACCTAAACAATTTAACCTACTATTGCAAACCTCTCTCCTTACCTAAGCTTACCTATTCTAGAAGTATTTTGGATCTCTAACGTGTGCAAAGAGATTTACTCGATGAGTTTCACTTTACCTATAATCTTAAGAATTACTTTGTGTGGTATATTTGAAATTATCCTTCGTGAAAATACGCCCCCTAATGTAATAATCACACACAACAAACGCAACTTGTCATAAACTTAATTTACAATCACAATGTTTAAGCAAACGGTAAGTCTAATCACATCAAAAACGCTTTTCCTGCCTTTTTATTGTGGTAAAAAAAGTCATAACAATCCATTAAATATACGTAAAACTTGCTTTTGCGCGAAAAATAACTGTGAATTTAAACTGAACTTTAGCCCAAAATGCTATTATTACTCAAATAAAAAGAACATATTTTCTGTTTAAAGGTAATAGTTATTAAGTGCTGTTGATTTATCACGTGCCTAATGACTTTTATCTTTAACTCATTTGGCATTTACATTCCAAAACCGGGCGGTATCATTCATTGTGTGTACTTTCAATGGTCTGAACCCTAACCCTTAAGACTTGTTGGGATGCTGTTCAGGGCCGGTATTCCTGGAATTGATCGAACGATCGGTCGCCCGCCAACTGTCAAATTCACATGTTAAATCCCTATCTAAATTGATTTCATACGACCGAATCGTACAACCAATTTCTGGAATACCGGCCAAGGGGCACGTCCGAGTGCGGACTGAATAAAATGTGTGTGGGGGCGTATGAAGAGAACCTTCGGAAATAATCTCTGTTTTATGGGTAGGTATGGTAAGGATAGAGAGAATTTGTGGGAATCGTAAATTTTCGGCCAGCGACGACCGGCTCTTATTTACCCTAGCGATGACGCACTGTATACGATTTAACCAATCTACCGGGACAAAATTCAAGGACAAGATTTTCTGGTCCATTTTGGATTAACTTTGATATGCAATTAGATAGTTTTCAAAAAAATGAATTATATGAGTCAATAATTATATTCATCACTTTTATAAAAAAAAAAGCGACCGAGACAAATTTTCTGAGCTTTTCTAAACTCTAAATTTTACTTCATGCGCCACGCGTATAAAACACTAAAATATTGTGAAATGTTTGTATATTTAAACTTCACTTGAAATCAGTGCTTTTTATGCGTGGCGCATGAAGTAAAATTTCGAGTTTAGAAAAGCCCAGAAAATTTGTCGAGGGTCGCTGCGCGACCCTCGACAAATGTTCACGGGGCTTTTCTAAGCTCGAAATTTTACTTCATGCTTAATCTGGGAGCGGAGAACACTCGTTTAAAGTTTTAACTTGTACTCTTTTAAGAAGCAAGGAATATCGGAAAATTCACAGCGCATGCATATGTATACTTAAAAGAAATATTCCCTGTATATAAAATAAATATATTTAATATAGCTATTTTAGGCTTAAATAATATTTGCGATCCGCACAACATTTTTTTCCTTTTCTTTATGGCAGATCAATTTAAAAATTGTCCAGAAAAAGTTTAAATATTACCATAACATTTTATTTACTTCATTACTTACAGTGGAATGGATATTATAATGATTCGGATGGGCTTTCTACCATACCATTCAAATTTTTTATTCAACATGACCAAATTAGGGAAAGAGGCAGAGAAAATACATAAAATGTATAGTAATTTTATAAGCTCTGTAAGTCAACTGGTAACATCTAGTTAAATAATGGTATATTATTAGTAATACTTTAAAACTTTAACAGATTATTCGCCAGAAGAGACAAGAATTCGATCAGAAAAAAATAGTTGAGGAAAATAATAACGTAAAAGAAGAAGGTATCGTATTATTCTAGATGTGATGTCAACAGATTCAATTTGATCCAAATGTGTATATAAGATTTGAGTGTTGAAGGAAAATTAGGTTTTCCATCTTTATGACCATGCATCACAAACTAGTTTTGATGCTTTTCTAATCATTATTTAATAAAGTCATGAAACTGTATTTTAGTTTATATCAGTAAAGCAACAAGCTTATTTTTAAACTGTGGTTTGTAAACATAGTTTTTATTGTTTAGACGGTATAAAGCGTAAAGTATTTTTGGACTTACTAATGGAGTATACTGCAAATGGTGAAAATTGGACCGAAGATGAGTTTATCGCAGAAGTATCCACTTTTATGGTAGCTGTAAGTATGGGATAATACCGTGTGTCCCGTTTCAAGAGACATTATAGGAAATTTTCATGTTAATTTTTAATTTGAATTTTTATCTGTATTGAATTTCAATGGCTAGACTTAAATTAAAATCGTTTTTTAATTTATTAACAGTATTTGAGAAGCAGTTTTTTTTATAAAAAAAAATCATTAAATTTTATTCCTAGCTACTAATATTTTGAGCATTTTTTTTTTAAATTAGCGGTATACAATACTTCAAATTCATTATTATTGATAGACTGCAAATATCCACATTTTTATTATCAATTTAGACATAATGGTTAATGAACTAAATTAATTTTGGTACTTGACAAACTTTCTTATTGATACAATTTATTTCTGTTGGAGCTTTAATTCTTTTATTAATTATTTTCCTTAGTTGAGCTTTAATACATTTTACTAACTACTACTTTTATTGTAAATATTTTAAGGGAAGTGATACTGGAGCTACAGTCAGTGGATTCACTTTATTATTATTAGCCATGCATGCAGACATTCAGGTTTGTTTGATTTATTTATTTTTTGGTGTTAACAAAAAATATTTATTCACTTTTATAATTCATATCTCAAGGAAAAATGTTATCAAGAAGTTATGGACGTTATTGGCCTAAACAAAACCCTCACTTATACGGATTTGCCGAAATATGTTTATTTGGAAAAGGTGATAAAAGAGAGTATGAGAATTTTTCCTGTAGGTCCAAATATTGTTAGAGAAGTTGAGGAAGACTTAGAAGTTGGTAAGTACTCTATATACAAGATGTTTTACAACCCAATAATAATTTAAAAGAAACCATCATAATAGTAATATAATTTACGATTTGCAAGAGGTGTCCCATGTTTCCTTGATTTGTAGTACTTTCTGCAACAATAAATAACGAATATTTAATAGAAATAACATTTTTAACAAATAATTTCAGGCAGGTATGTTATTCCAAAAGGTGCAGGAGTTATAATGTCGATAATGGCGATGCATCACTCAGAAAAGTATTTCAAAGATCCCTTTAAATTTGATCCAGAAAGATTTTCGCCTGAAGAAATTGCCAAAAGGCATAAATATGTGTACCTTCCGTTTTCTGGCGGGCCACGAAATTGTGTTGGTAAGTTTTTAGATGAATTTCTAGGCACTACAATTTTTATACAAGGTGTTTCAATTTGGAGGCTCACCATTGATAAGATCTCCCTTATTCGAAATAAACATTTTTTTTTTAAATAACAAATTCCTAAACATTTTCAGCGTCTGCAACGGTATATGTCGATGCCTTAGCTCACAGATGTATTAAGTTCTTCAGAATCAGTATGCACTTAACACATCTGCAAGCCTAGGCATTGATGTATTACTTGAAAAAAAAAATGCCTGTATATAATTAATATAATGTTATTATTCAATATTTAGGTCCTAAATATGGAATGATGTCAGTAAAAACTCTTCTTTCAATTATAATAAGAAATTTCCGGCTAGAAACCGACTACAAGAACATCGGGGAGATAAGACTCAAGCAATCTATACTTCTTAAACCAGTTAACGGTATTCCTGTACGGTTAATCCCCAGGAAATAAAACGTTGATTTATAATTTTAAGAATACATTATTTTATCCACATTGTGATAGAGGTATGTGCATTTTAAACACAAAGAATAATTTACGTATTTCGATGTAATAGATACAAAAAATAATATTAACAAAATAAAAATTAAATTTCTTTTAATGTAGATTGAGTATTATTTATTATATATAATGTTTATTTGTAAGAATGTTGAAATGTCCAAGTTCAATACATCGTTTTAAAGTTATTCGTTTAATTCTCTCATTAGTTGTTATTGATTATTTTCCAAATAAGATGTAAATATCTGGGTGCTTACTTGAATGAATGTCCTTTTTACAAATACAAATGAGAATAACGACTTCCTTTATTCTTTCAGCACTCCTATAATTACAATTTAAGTAAAAATTACAAATTCCACTCTTTAATTAGGTATGAAGTAACATTTCAAGTTTAGAACAGTCTGGAAATTTTTGTAGATTTAGTTTTACAAAGACATAGTCAAAATGTGACGTTCAACCTTAAAATATTAAAGCTGCGTACCGAAACATACGTTTTCGCATGTTCCATCTAAAAAACATAGCAGACATATTATGTAGTTTTCTGTCTCTTTTCACACACGTAGTCTGATGACATCAAATTATTTTCGTATTACATGTATTGGTGCAGAAAGCACTACAAATCAAGGAAACCTTGGGACACCTCTCGTGAATCATACCGTACGTATTTGTATAATTTTGGAGGTATGAATAAAGAGAATTGAAGAGAACACCTTTTTATCAGTATCTTAATCAGAAATTATGCTCAATAAACTCACCCGAAACCACATAATTTAATAAACATATCACACTCTAACAACCTGCGATCTTAACAACCTTTAACAAAAAAAATCTAACCCCATGATATCATCAATATTTATAATTTAATTCCCGTTGACCGCAACCGCTAATTTAGTGATTTTACGGCGGTTTGCTGTTGGGCTACCATAATAATAGACACACGACCGGAAACAGAAGGTATCATGATACCAATTATACAGTTGTTTGAGGTATATGTTGGCAGTAGCTGCAGGTAGTGGGTGTATGCAACTAGGCCCAAATAACAATTAGCCCTTTAGGGGCGGTCGCAAGGTGTTTCACGGCCATGTAAAAATGTGAAGCGTAAAACACCTGCCTCCTGTCAATCCACTCCAGGCAGACAAATTGCCCCAGAATTGGTAGCTGCGATATATTCAACGTGCACACACTCACTCTCATAACGACCGGAATTTATTGTCTTGTTCCAGCAGGTGGTATTTGTTGGATTCTATTTTTTTCAGAGAAATATCTTATTTTACACCTTTTTTAGATTAGATAATGCCTTATTAATTCCTTGTTAGAATGATTAGTGTTTCTTATTTTATGACATAATTAGTGTAAAAGAAAAATACGAGGAAAGGACATCAGATAATAACACTTTGTTCATTAGTTAATAATGTGTTGCAATATTATATTAACATACATGTATCTTAATATAATGTAAGATAGAAGTAATAGTACGCATGTGCGTAGTCAATGGTGGAGGTACTTGTTCCCCTAGTTCCCTCCCTCCCTCCAAGAATATCAGAAATTTGATAAATATGAATCATTCGTTTAAAAAGTAATGCAAATATGAGGAATTTTACTATTTGAACTTGTAATGACAAAAAAAATGTTTTTCTATACCTGTTCACCTTCAAATTGCGACTAATCAATATCAAATTCAGAATAAACAATTTAAAATTGGGACTTTAAACATATCTTTTAGTCAGTGGTATAGCGTGGTTTCAGCCGTCCGGGGCGGAGGCAAAATTCGCCGCCCCATCATTTAGGTATTTAAATGTAAATGGTTCCAAAATTTACAGTCATAATTATTTTTTTCGCAAGGATGTTATTGTACATTATACAGGGTACAAATAAAGAAGTCGTACATGTTTATTTTCTCACTTAACCCGTGGTGAAACATTTTTGAATCTTATTCTCATCTTCAAGGAGAAATGTTCAATCCTCCTTGGGCGAAACTAGTCGGAGAAAATATAAATCAGTGAAACAGACTAAGTGTTTTAATTAATTATCCAGAATTTACTTATTTTTGCAAGAATGCCTTTGGCCTGTCTCTATATTTAAGGATAATGTAACATTTTATATTTGATAGGGGCGTTTTTGTGTTTCCAAGTAGAACATCCTTAATTCTTTATTACCGGAGCCGTGGACCCAATCAGTTGTGCAAACGTAATATAAAGTGAGTTTGCTGTGGACAAACACAGTAAAATTCTTCTATTAAGTGCGGCGGCCATAACCGTTAAAGGTTTTAATCAAAGCGGATGGCAGCCCCGACTGCTAATAAGAAGCACACGATTGCCAACACACGGCGGCTATTATTTTATTTACTTTTCATGACGAATTTATAGACATACACAATAAACTGGAGAAAATACTAGATTTATTATTATAAATTGACAGTAATGATATATACTTTTTTTAAAAATCACTCCATTGCCAAATAATAGTCAACTTGAAATGTTTAAATGGCTGTATATACTTTTTTAATGTAATGTAATGTAATGTAATTTATTCATGTCTCACTAGAGGGCTTACATTCGTCATAGTATATGGTATACAAAATAATATTTGGCATTACAAAATCAGTTTAAAATAAATACAATATTAAGCTATCGATAAAACTAAATTACATAAAATATTAAATAACACAGTACAGATTCAAATTTCAAAAATACATTCCTCAATGCTAAAAAAATGCTTTGTTTCCGAGAAATTCTTTTAATACTTTTTTAGAGTTATCATACGACTTAGCTTTTACTGAAGGCGGCAGTAGATTAAATATTTTTGGTCCATAATAATTATATGGATTTCTGCCCTTCTGTAATCGCGCTCGTGCAATACATAATAAATGACTACCTCTAGTATTATGGCCGTGGATGCCATCATGCGTTATATATTTATAATAGAGACTCCAATATAAATAAACTTGGTATCGTGAGTATTTTGAATTTAATGAATTGGCTTTGACAGTCATCACGATATCCAATCCGTCCTAATATTCTAATAGCTCTTCGTTGTAGTTTGAAAATGTTCACAGCCTCACTGGAGTGACCCCATACCAAAATGCAGTAGCTAGCATGTGATTGGAAAAGTCCATGATACACAGATGACTATGCATATTCAGGCAGTGTAGTTTTTAGGTTTCTTAAAAGGTATGTGTTTTTACTCAGTTTATTACCAAGGAGTTTCACATGTTCCTTCCAGTTTAATTTGGAATCAAGGGTAACCCCGAGAAACCTAGCAGTGCCATCCTCTTTATTGCTTCGTTTTAGAGAAAATGTAGCATTTACAGTTTTAGTTGTATTCAAAGAAAGTCGGTTGGCATTGAACCAGTCGGACACTTTATTGTTTACAATGCTCCTGTTATTCTGAGCATCTTTAAATGTATCCGATGTGCTGAATGCAATGGTATCATCGGCGTACATTATAATAATACCATCATCGATGTGAGCAGGTAGGTCATTTATGTATATCAAAAAGAGCAGGGGGCCAAGAATGGAACCTTGAGGGACCACATATGATATACCAGCTGGTTCAGATGACATTTCTTTAAATACAACACGTCCAGTTCTATTTTGCAAATAGGAATTGAGTAGACGGCAACTCTCCGGTTTAAAATTATAGAAATATAACTTCTGCAGTAGAACGTCACCTGGTACACAGTCGAATGCCTTGCTAAGATCAAATAAAGATGTTGCACAGAATTTTTCTGTCTCATAGCAGTTTGTAATTTCTTCTACAAGGACCCGGACTGCATCCCCAGCTCCTCTGCGAAAGCCGAATTGATTGACGTCCAATAAATTATCATCTAGAAATATGTTAATTTGATTAAACAGAATTTTCTCAAATATTTTAGAAATAATAGGCAATAAAGAGATGGGTCGGAAATTATTAATATCATCATGCGACCCTTTTTTATGTAAAGGAATGACATTCGCTATCTTGAGGCAATCAGGAAACACATTACTTCGTATACACACGTTAATTATTTGAGTGACAGGTGTTATAATCGTATCTTTGATGTATTTTATCACACTGACAGTCATTCCGTATACATCTCGGGCGTTTGAGTTTTTTAGTGATATAATAGTTTCACGAATTTGAAATTCGCTCACCTCGGTAAATGAAAAATACTTGGTAGTAATATTAGAATTAGCAGACATTAGAGTAATGGGATCTACATTATTACTATTTACTATTTACATATTAAAATCATTTGGCATTATATCACAGTTATTGTTTATATCACAGCTTGTTCGTTTGGTTTTAACTAAAGACCACATCGCCTTAACTTTATTAGTGGATTGACTAATAAAATTTTCATTTCCTTTCAATTTTGATTCTTGAAGAGCAGTTTTGTATCTTTTTTTAAATTGAATATAATTTTGTTTAAGTCCAGGTAATTTTAAACTAGCCTCCTTCAAAAATGCAAGTGTTTGTCGCATTTTTTTAAGATCACTATTATACCAAACTACTTCATTGTTAAATGTACGAGTGACTTTAGTTGGAAAACATTCACAAACATATTGTTTAATGATATTTATAAATTTGTAAGAAGACAAATTAGCGCATTTCTCTTTATGTATAAAGGAAAAGTCGGTATTCAGTAATTTGTGATATAATTGGAATTTACCTTCTTCTGTGATAGGCCGAATAGTACGTAAGATATTTATGTCTCTCCGTGAATCAGATTTTAAAACTTTCACGTGAATGCCAATGTGATCAGATGAATAACTTTCAATACGATCAATATTTATCTGGGTCTCAGAGATGTTCGTAAAAACGTTATCCAGGCAGTTATGCAATGTCGTTTTGAATGTAACCAATTGACGCAGTCCAAACGACGATAAAAGAGTAGTCACATTAATTGCGCGATAATCTTCAGTGTGAAAATGCACATTAAAGTCACCTCCTAAGATAATGTGCTTATGAAGATTTACCTTACTGAGCATATCACCCAAAACATTTAAAAAAGTAATTAAGTTACCGCTTGGTGATCTATATAAATTAATGATAATAGTATCATACATGGAAAAGTAAGATGCAGATATTTCACAATGCAGTTCTAGTGACATTTTATTTAAATTCTCAAGTTTGTTGAAATGAGTATTACTCTTTGCAAGTTGCATTACTCCTCCATGCTGATAATCAGATCTCGTGAACTCTGATGCTATTGAGTAATTAGGAAATTGAAATGTGAACATTTCATCGCTTTTAAGCCAGTGTTCACATAGACAAATAACATTGAACAAGTATGAGTGATCAATTAGGAATGCTTCCAATTCATTCAGTTTATTTATAATAGATTGAATATTTAAAAAATATATATTAAGATAATTAATTTCGTTATTAGCTCTATCAATTTTTAAGTCTGTTGTTGGATAACCGATGTTATTCGAAAATTCTCCGGTACTGATTTTCTGCTTTTTGGAAAGTTAAACCTGCGAATCTTCACACGTGCAGGCCAAGTACTAGGAGACATTAATTCGCTTAAAAATTTAAAATCTGCTCCCAATTTGAAAGCTTTATTATCTTCTTTTGTTTCTAATTTAGTTATATCAGCAACGGACACGTGCGGTAGTTTCACTTGTAAATAATCGGTAATTGTTTGTTCGTTAACGCTTTGCAAACAATTCCAAACATGGGCAGGTGGTGGCCGAGCGGTAACGTCGTCGGGCTGTATCGCTCGGCGAGCCACAAACTCGGGTTCGATTCCCGTGCACGGGGAGACTTTATTTAAAAATAATTTCCCGTCGTGACCCTGGGTGTGGTATCAATGTGAGTGTTTGTCCGTATAATAGCATTTTACAAATTGTAATGTTAAACAATTAATTAATACAAAATATAAATAAATAAATGATGTTGGCTAATGGGCAAGTTCCCAAGGCCAGGCAAAAGCCAAATACAAAAAAAAAATCCCAACATAAAACCATTATTGTTTTCTTATTCTTTTTCGCTTTTTTTCTAACTTCGATCCATCCATTGTCCTCGCGCGCAGATCCCGCCAACGGCCGCGTTTGGTGCGACCAGTTTATTGATAACAGTGTCCTTAGGCGACGTTTTATCAATTGGTGAATTTATTACTAATGGGATGTCGGTGTTAATATTAACAGATGCCCCTCTGCGCCTCGATGATGATTTAATTGGTTTTGCAGGATTCTGTGAAATCGACTGATCGTCATTTGGATTGTTCTTTACGCTAACTTCAGCGCTGATTGATTTGTTTCTTAATTTGTTGCAAGCTTCATGTTTGTTTATGTTTTCGATTGACGGGAAACGGATAACCTCCTGGCGGAGTTTATTGTTTTCTTTTTCTAAATGTTTTATTTTATCTAGCAGAAGTGAGTTATTTAATTTTAATTCACTTACTAGTTCTTTCAGATTGATGTAGGCCTCCATTTCGAAGCTAATGTTATCTTTGTCCATATTAAGTTTTACATGTTATGCAACGTATGCCTGATTTAGGTTTGGCATTACCATCACATCGGCCACACACGGTTTTTATTTCAGACTTTTTCGTATCAACTTTCGCGTTTGCAGAATCACGACCTTCTTCTTCGTCGATCGCCATCTTTTATTTTATTATAATGGACATTGTTTTTTCTGAGTCCAATTATGCCCGATATGTTTATTTTAGTTTTATATTTATGTCAGAAAAATATAATAATAAATCAATCACACATAAAAAGACTGTTATTCCTTACTTCATTTTTTAATTTAATAAAAAGTGAAGTAAAGAATAACAGTATTTTTATGTGTAATAATCACTTTACATAAACTCAAAACATACAGTTATAAATCAATCAATTAATCAATTTATTAGTCTATTAATTAGATTGTACAATATAATATTAGACAGGTCATGCTAACACATGATGATAAAAATGTTCACATGATTTCTTGGCAATAAATGTAGTGTGCCTTAAAATAAAATAAAAATGCAACACATGATGTTGAAAAAAGATGCAATTTATGTAGTCAACAAAAATATTGTGAAATGTCATTTACTGTAAAGTAATGTCAACCAAATAAAAAAGAACAAAATTTGTTAGTTGTCCTTTTAATACCGTTTACATTGTGTTTGGTTTATATTTAATCCGCGTGTTCCGTCAACTAATTTATTATACAGTCACAGTTTGTTATTATTTTAATCGCAACTTTAATATTTAAAAAATACTTCATTTCTTAGATAGAATATTATTTGAACACTTGCACTACTTATTTATTCTATGTTACATAAAGTATCCAAATATACAAAATTAACTAATCTAACCTCCAAACAGGATTTAACAATCCTAACCCCAAAATTTTACGTAAACAAACATGATTAAGCTATCCTAACCTACAAAGTTTATGAAAACAAACAAGACTTAACCAACCTAACCTACAAACTTAATGTAAACAAACAAGATTTAACTAAACTAACCTACAAATTTGATGAAAACAAACAAGATAACCTCAAAGACTGATGTAAGAAAACAGGATTGTACAAACGTAACCTCCGAATTTGATTTAAATACTGGAGATTGTAACGATGTACGCTTTAAAATTATGTCTTATGATGTAACGAGTGTTTTCCACTCCTAAACTAAACATGAAGTAAAACTTCAGTTTAGAAAAACCCCGCGTAGAAAATTTGTCAAGGGTCGCGCCAGCGTTGCTTTGTTGATATTTGTTCAATAAAGTGAACAATTTTCCCCACTTTAAATTGTATCAATATCTGTTCATATAGTAAACCATTTTTTATTATTCAATACAGAAAACCAAACAATTGTAGAAAATGTCATAGTTATAACACCAAAACATATTATTGAATGAACATAATTGATCTTTTTGTAGTTTTTAATACAAAAATAAATTATAAATTATTTACATTTAAATGTATTTATAATACTCTGCAATATTTTAAAATTGAATATTTTTGTTTATCTAATATAAAAAACCTTTTTTTAAATTAAAGTTAATTACAACGAAGATGTTTTTTGTAGAATTTTATGTATCGAATTCTAAATAAAAATTATTCAAATTATAATAAAAATAATTGTTTTTCTTGGCGATTATTCAAAAAATAATTAAAAATGTTTCGATTTTAATAAATAATATTTTTTTCAAAACCGACTCCTTTTTATTTTCCAATAGAAAAAAACAAAAATATTCTGATTTAAATTAATGTTATACTATAGTACACTATTGTACATATTATTATTATTGTGATTTTAAATCAATAAAATAATAATAATAATCCTTCAAATCTCAACCTGTTTTCTACAGGTCCAACAAGTTTAAAATGTATTTTATATAATATATTTATTTTTAAAGTGTATTTTATTAAATTTTTTTCTCACTCAACATTACAATTTAAACACAATTGCGGGTTATCGTGAAATGTGGAATGGGTCCCTTTTTGTTGTTGTTTACTCTTAAATCGTATAAATCCATGACTCATCATTGTTCTCGATTTTATTAAAAGGTAATAATGCATTTGTATTGAGATACGTAAAAGAATGCAAGCCTTTTGTGTCGTTTATTCGAAATTTGTGTGCGCACATTAGACTTTACTCAATATATTTCCAGTATTATTTCGGTACGGTCGCGTCGTGGATGCCGTTATACGCGAATGATTTTTCGAAAATTCGTGACCTCCTCTGATTAAATTAATTAACCGCGAGTGATTAAGTGCAAGTACGCGTAGTATGCATCCGGATTATCTTCCGGTGTTAAACGTAATCGAAATTCTTTGATTTTTGCTGTTTTTAAGATCTAAAATGAAGTGCTTAAGTCGGTGGGATTATATGTATTATAAAAAGGTTAGTTAGATTCATCCCCCTAAAGTCGTTGTGTAGTATTTTTTTTTATTTTTAGGTAAATTTACACGATTAACGGAATTTTTAATTATTTTTCCCAATCAATTATCATTATAATAATTAAATGAGAGTTAATAAATGCAATTAAGTAATATAAATTGGAGTAGTAAAATAAATGAACTGTAGTTTTATTGAATTTGTATATCTTGAATAAGTTTCTTATCTTTTACGCGGTAAAACATATTTAACAATGATTTTAAAAGAAAACCTGGTGAAATTTTACTACTTTAGTTATTTATTCCAACTAGTTTCGACTTTGAGAAATTCTTAAGGAATTCCCTAAAACAATATGTTAGTGAAATGTAACTAAGTGTTTATTTTAAAATCATTGAGTCTGTATTGTAAATTATGTAAAATTATGTTTGACAAAGGAATATGGAAGTGGAAATTGATTCAAGAATTAAAAAAATAGACAAACATGTTTGGTTTATTTTTTTAATCAATGTTATTCCACATTTTTCCTTTGCCAAATATAATTTTACATAATTTACAATACTTAACAAGTTAATTAATGCAAGCAGAAAAAGATGAAGATGATAATAACTTGAAATAAAACACTTTTAACCTTTCTTAACAACACTTGTAAATAAAACACTTTTTACTTTGTCTTTCATAACAAATTTATTCTATACCAGATATAGATTGCAGACACAAAGTGGCCATTATCTTTGGTTTAATACTGATTAATCAGTATCAAACCATTGATAATGGTCACTTTGTGTCCAAAATGGACATCTGATAAAGAGAGTTTTATGTAACACCGAACATTTTCATAACGGGAATTTTTCTTTTAAGTATACATGTGCATACGTTGTACATTTTCCGATGCTCGGTTTATTAAAAGAATTCATTTGAAACTTTAAACCAGTGTTTTCCACTCCCAGGCTAAGCATGAAGTAAAATTTCGAGTTTAGGAAAGCCTGAAAATTTGGTTTGGTCGTGTAGCGCGAAGCGCGGAGCGGTCAAACCAAATTTTCAGGCTTTCCTAAACTCGAAATTTTACTTCATGCGCCACCGGTACCAAACACTTATTCAAGGTAAAGTTTATCGTTGTTTAAAACTTCGTAATATGTCAGTGTTTTGTACCGGTGGCGCATGAAGTAAAATTTCGAGCTTAGAAAAGCCTGAAAATTTGGTTTGGCTTTTCTAAAAGGCTTTTCTAAACTCGAAATTTTACTTGATGCTTAGTCTGGGAGTGGAACACACTTATTTTAAGTTTCAAATTGAACGCTTTTGAAAATACAACGATTATCTGAAGATTTACGGCATATACGCTGTAATTGGGACATGTATACTTGAAAGAAAAACTCCCTGTATGTACAAGTTGAGACATTAATTGAAACTGATTGGCTACAATTTGTAATGGTCATATAGGCAACCCAGTTTACACATAACTTAAAAGTTAAAGGTGTTAAATTGTATTAAATGAAAATATTCGGTGTTACATAAACTCTCTGTATAATATATATTGGTAAAGAAAGGTTAAAAGTGTTGTATTTTCTGGCGTGTATTTACAATACACTACAATACATTTTATTTCAATGAAAATTAAAACCGTCTGAATATTTCAAAATGTTAAAGTTTTTGACGTGCTAACCGACATTTTTAAAATCCTCTCTTTTCTCGCAACGGACTTGTCTGTGTCTATATGTGTTTTTCAGTATCTTTTTATGTATTTCATTATCTTTCAGTATTTCTTACTAACACTGAGTAAAAAATTAAAGAAAGTTAATCACAAAAATATCAACGTTTTCGAATCAATGCATTATTTCAAATATTTTCGTTGTATATTTTCTCAGTATATTTCAATATCGCATAGCGTATTTCAGCGTCTTCTAACATTTCAGTGAATTTAGTATATTTCGAAGTTATTCAGATTTTTTCAGTATGTATTATTAGTGTTTCATATTTCTTTCAGTGTCTCTAAGTTTCTGTTTTTCAGTCATTCAGTATTTTTCCTATTCATTTAGTGTCGCTAAGCTTCTATTTTTCATAGTCATTCAGTATTTTTCATATTCTTTTAGTATCCATAAGCTCTTATTTTCTATATTCGTTCAGTATTTTTCAGTATATTATATCTTACAAGAATAATTTAAATTCAAAACTATTTAAATTCAAGCAAATAAGCCTACGTTTCTTATAGATTGCACACTTTAAACATAATATTAATTAAGACGTTTTGTTTGCATTTTATATGAACGTTGTCGTAGTTTTATATACTATAATTTTTCTTGGTGTCTTTTTTCAAAGCATTCAATGTCTCGCAGACTATTTTAAAAGTTTCATATTCTTTCAGTATTTCTTAACATTCATCTTTCATAGTCTTACAGTATTTTTCAACAGCTTTCAGTATATTTCAATCTCTTTTAGTGCTTGTCTGCCGATGTCTTTCTGCGTCTTCAGTGTTTTTCATTATGGTTATCATTATCTTTCAATCTAGGTATATCGGTGGTTGTATGCCTGTATTTTTTAGTGTTTTCAACTATTTCAGTAAATGTAGTGTCTTTCAGTATACCCAGATTTTTTCTTTTAAGCAAATAAATACGTGCGCTGTAAATTATTCGTAATTCAAATTGAAGCATTAAACGAGTGTTTTCCACTCCCAGGTTAAGCATGAAGTAAAATTTCGAGTTTAGAAAAGTCTGAAAATTTGGATTGGTCGCTCCGCGAAGCGGAGCGGCCAATACAAATTTTCAGGCTTTTCTAAACTCGAAATATTACTTCATGCGCCATTCGTGTAAAGCTCTGAAATATTGTAAAGTTCAAAATATACCTCGTATAAACCTTGCTTTAGTAGTAGAGTTATACAAGAGTCTAAAGAGCATTAAATTAAAAACAAATATCAAGAATTCAAAATACAGAATACAAACAAGCAAATCACAAACATTTATTAATAGTTAAAATGTTAAAGATACAGAAGAAATCTTTTCTGTTTGTTTGTTTGGCATAGGTTTTAGCTATTCACACCACACCCAGGGACACGACGAGAAATTATTTGTAAATAGCAACTCCCGATTGCACGGGAATCGAATCCGGTCTGTGGCTCGCTGAACGATATACCGTCCGGCGATGTTACCGCTCGGCCACCACCTGCCCTCAGAAGAAATCTATTAAATATAATTTTTTGTTTTTAACTACAAAAAAATTCAAATCATTCAATTCTTATGTTTTTTATAAAACTGTACAAGAATTGAATTTCTGTTTTGATTTTTTTTTTCAAAAATATGTATGACAAAAAGTGTATTACCTTTAATGAGTGTTTTTACCCCTTAGGCGAGGTTAGAAGAGCCTGAAAATTTTGATTTGCCGGCGCGAGCGAAGCGATAATATTTCCAAGAATTTGGATAAACTAGCAACTAGTTTTTATTAAAAAAAATGCTTTTCAAAGACCAAATTTGTGGTACATCATAAATATGATATATAAGTCGTTAAACAAAGTAAAAAGCTGCTATTAACTAATCTAATTATTTAATAATAATTCTCATATTCGTTGTTAATAGACTGGATTATGAGTCAACAATATTTTAATTAATGATGAAACTATATGTTTTGACCTTTCTTATAATTTAGCCTAGCGCATGAAGTAAAATTAAGAGTTTAGAAAATCCTGAAAATTTTATTTTGCTGGTGGTATCTTACAAACCTATAATGCAACCCAATATACACGCTTCGTATGCAATACAATACACATGACAGTATATTGGTTAGAACTTTGTATTTTAATTTAAACTTTAATGCACAATTCTTTCAGACATTCGCTGCTTTTATAAATACGTTTACTTTGGAACTTCTAACGATTGTTTAAACTCCTTGATTAAGTATGTAGTAAATTTTCGAGTTTATATAAGCCTGAAAATTTGGATTTACTGAGAGAAGCCAAGCTCGGCGTGATTTCATGTTTGATCTCACGTTAATAAATTTGACTTTTGCTCTTTCGAAATTTGATTTTATAAGTAATATTATTACAATCATAAAAATATATACATTACGTTTTATTTATGTATAGCCATAAGGGTTTACACGAAAAACATGGGCCCATATTAACTTTTGTTGTCGTACAAATTTAAAATAATTTTTTGGTTTTATTGAAAAATCAACATTTTTTCTACGAAATGTGCAATGCTAGAACATAAACATATTAAACTTATTTAGTTTGGCTTTTAAAGTTGAAATTAATAATACAAATAATTGAGCCAAAAAATCAACTTGGCAAAAATGTCACAATGTAAGTATTTGTTTTGCTAAACTTGAAAGCTAAAATAAAGAATTCTAACATATTTATTTCCTAACAATGAACATTTCTTAGAAAAGTGTTTAATTTATAAATAAAAACAAAAAATTGTTTCAAATTTAGACGACAACAAAAGTTAACATGGGGTACAATTTTCACCATGTAAATCCTTATGGCCATACTTAATAATAATAATGCTTTATTTCTCAACAGAATTAATTCAAATTACAGAGAAATGTATATTGATCTTAATTTATTACTAAAACAAACGTATATAATAAAGTAACTAATACTAATAATAATACAAATAAATCATACAATATTGCGTGAGACGGTATCCTAAAAAGAATGTATATAAAGCTATTGTTTAATTATGTATCACAATTTAGTCCTGATAAGCTTAGGCGTTGCATTAAAGATGTCTATATCCTGGTCATTATTACAAACTCTGATAAATACAAATTTAGTTTAGACACTAAGTTTATATCATCAATACGATTATGTAGTAATTTAAAAAGAAATAATAAAAAAGATAATTGTCTACGCGATTCAAGAGATGGCATATCTAACTCTCGAAGTTTAAATAAAACGCACGACATATTCGTATATGAAGTTGCCATTTTCTTAACATGAATGTGTTGTTAATATACTTTCAAGCAATTTAATACTTCTCAAATAATTATACCGCCAATATTGTCCAAATTATTACATGGGGAAATGTAAAAATAAATCAATATAAAAATTATAATATATATTTTATTATAACTCACATTTTTATAAAACTCTACTGTATACAAATAAAATATTCTTTATGCATATCTGTACATCACATACAAAAAAGTACTTCATTCTGTGTTTTACAAAAAGACAACCTTAAAATAACTAACTAATATCATTAAAATTCCTCATTCATTTCGGAATTTAACCTAGAAAATAAAATACATAAATACATATCCATCTAACTAAAACAAAATAATATATATCTTAAGGCACTTGTACATACATACAAACATCAACTATTACACTCCAAATAATAATAAAAAATCTATAAAATAAAATATGATATATGTAAAAAATAACATGCATAATAAGTACATACACAATAATAATCAATCGAAAAATTATTTAAATAAAGCTTGAGATCTTGCAGCAAGTTTCCCTAAAAATAGATTTGTATATAAAGCGTTATTTAAAATTATAGAAAATTATTTGAATTTCCTGTCAAAAGTTATTTTTAAGGCATCTTTTGATTTCTTCATATTACATTTTTATTAAGTGCTTTTATAAAACTCACTTCTAATGTTCATTTAATTTATATTTAATATTCTTTAGTATATTCAATACGTGTTATACTACTGTATCCGGCAATTCAATTGAATAGTTTTTGGTAGCTTATTGTACAGGAGCGAATAAAGTATGTGAAAATTTTTTACTAGAAATGTTAACTATATCACCTTAGTTATACAAAGTTTAGGTGTCTTATTTATGTAAATATTGATGTATATCGAAATAGAAGCCTCCACAGTTAACAGTTACAAACAAAACGTTTATTAAGAAGTAGATAAAATGTTATGCGTCTATTTCACACCGAATCAACGTGTATTTCAAGCGAAATATCTGATAGGGAAATAACTAAACGAAATTCAAACATAGCTCACTAATTCCAAATCACGCTTTATAATTTATGAATGAATATAATATTAATCCATTCAAAAATAGAATATAATATATGATAATTATGATAGTTATCTTTTTATGTACACATTGCGAGATAAAGTCCCTCCCTTTAATAATAATTACATGAATTGGTTCTAAATAATTATAAAGGTAATAATTACAATATTATTAAAACATAAAATTTCGCTTATTTACAAATGAAATGATTTATATTTACAAGTTCTAACGTATTGTTGAATTAAGATACACTTAATTTAAATCAAGTGTAATTGGTTGTTAAGTATTTTGTTGTTGTTAAAAATCAATTTGATTTTACCCTGTTTATTTGTGAGTCGATTGTCTATTCAAATAATTTCACTTTGATGACTGTAAATGTTTTAGTATATGTAATCATTATAATTTGACCAATGCATATTCTTCATATTTAACACTCAAAAGTCTTTTGTTCACTTATCTTAAATTTAAATTTCCATGATAACTCATTAAAGGTCAATTAAGGGTTAAAATGCATTTGCAAACATTTATCATTCAGTTCCTCATGTGCTCTTAAGCAATTTTATTTAAAATTATAGGTACATACTTTAAAAGGCCAATGCATTAAGATTCCGCCTTAATTTAAAAAAATTAAAGCCTTTCAACAAACTAAATTTCTTAAATACAACGAACAAAAACTATTTACATTATGTAATCATATAAGTAAGTAATTTCTTAACATCAAACAAATATTTGTTGAGAGCTTCACATTGCAAACAACTACATTTTTGTGTTATTTCGACATTAAAACATGTCCTTGTTTTATATGTTATGGCTTGTTATATGCCAATATTGAGATTCATTATGAATGAAAAACAAATAACGAGTTTCAGATTTGGCCCAACATACTTTATTCAGCAACAAATGTTTACCATAAATCTAAAATATATTTTTTTGAATATGTTTACATTATATTGTTCAAAATTAAGGACAGGAATTCGAATATTCAAATATCACATTTGCTGATATAAAATCAATTACTTTTATATATTTAATTAATTAAACTTTTTAACTATTCAAATTTCTGATTGTTTTATGCCGAGTTTCACTAAATATATCTTTTGAATATGTTTACATTTTATTAGTCTCAATTAAGAATGGGAATTCGAATATTCAAATATCACATTTTCTGACATATTATCAATTACTTTTTCATATATTAATTTAATTAATTAAACTTTTTAAATATTTAATTATTTCATTGATATATGCCGGGTTTCACTAACGATTAAAATCTAGTAATAGTTACATACATGTGAAAAAAATCAATAAATTCACACGACATTGATTTCATAAACATGAAAAATGTTTGTTCCAATCGATAAATAAATTTAATCAACTCATAAGAGTTAATTGAAGTTTGTAAAACCGGACATTAGTTTTTAAAATGTCTAATATATTTTCTAATACTAAATAATTCAAAAATTCGAACAGTTTAACTGTTTAAATATTTGACTATTTTGAATATGCATTATATAAACCATTATAAAACACAAATTTTGGATTTTTGTCACCCAGCATTAATCAAGCTCTCAACGTGACACATTCGCAGATTGTATTCTTGTGCCTTCTTTATTTTCTGAACTGACATATCCAATTCTAAATTTTGATATATTTTAGAAAGTCTTATCTTGCGATTGTGTTAATAAGTCGAAGTTTAGATTATTGTAACTCATTCAGATTTTACTACATCTAAGTATTTTAAATGAAATATCTTTACATTGAATTGAATTTTAACTTCGTATCAATAAAATATGCAATTTATGATTCCATTCTAATTCTAGAAAATATTTAGGTACATAGGTTTTAAATACCATTGAAAATACACCGTTCGTTTTTTTAGCGTGCTCACCATTGGGATCTCGTAAACCAATGATGATACGAAGTTGATCAAATTAGACAAAAGTTTCAATATTTGATACTGAGGAATATGTCAACATCATTCAGCTAACATCATTTGTTTTAAAAATATGGCAAAAATTGTAAAATGGATAATAATTTATTGTTATTTAAACTTATTTATATTTAATGCAATAGAGATCTGTGACTTGCTGTATACTATAAACGTCATCAAAACAACACACAGGAAATAACAGATTTTATACAAGGTGTCTCATTTTCTAGATACAAAACCAATTTTTAGTTTTCTTATGGGCATTATATTTGATTTTTGTACCTTTAAAAAGAATAATAAAAAATTGTGTCAAATCATGTGTCAAATTTTATTTAATTATTAGTTAAAACAATTGAATAAAATATGACATTTTTTGTTTTATAAAGTCTCTTTTCAATGGTCTGAAAATCCAATATGGCCCACTTGATAAAACAAAATCTGTCATATTTTATTCAATTGTTTTAACTAGTTGACATGTGACACATGATTTCGTACTGTTTTTTTCTTGATCTTTTCAATGGTATAAAAATCCAACGTGGCTGCCATAAGAAAAACTGTATAAAATTTATTAATTTCTGTGTATTTCTCTGAAGGCTTTAATGGTACACATAAAATTACAGATCTCTATCGCATTAAATAACAAAGTTATAATAAAAATAAATTATCATCCATTTTTACATTTGTTGCCATATTTTTGAAACAAATAATGTGAGCTGAAATTTGCTAACATATTCTTACTTAGTATCAAATATTGAAACTTTTGTCTAATTTGACCAACTTTGTATCATTATTGGTTTTCGAGATCCCAATGGTGAGCACGATAAAAATACGAACGGTATAGGCACGATTAATTGTAGACACGGAGACTCTGCTTCCATATAAGTATCCATTTATCTATATAAATTTTAAAATAGACTGTATAATTGAATCAGCATTTACGAGACAAAAAAATCTAAAACGGATTATCACTGTCTGGCTCTTGATTAAAATTGTAGCTTAACCCATTAATCGTCACTGACGCAACATTATTAATTTTTTGCTTATTAAATTACGAAATAAGTTAATTTGATACATTGTTTTCTTTGACCTGACTTAAAAATGTGTGGCAGAAATTTATTTTATTTGTTATTTAAATATTTAGATTATTACTAATTTGAAAAAATGTTTTCTGTGTGTTTCTAACTTTACAATATTTCATAATCTTATACGCGTGGCTCATTAAGTAAAATTTCTAGTTTAAAAAAGGATGCAAATTTGGTTTGGTCGTTCCGCTTCGCGGAGCGACCAAACCAAATTATCAGGCTTCTCTAAACTTAAAATTTTACTTAATACACAACCTGGGAGTGGAAAACACTCGTTCGAAACTTCAAATTGGACGCTTTCATTAAATCTAGGAATGCCTGAAAATTGCCAGCATATACATTATCGATTTTCAAAAGAAAAAATCCCAGTCTGGAATATAATAACTCATTTATAGAAATCATAAAAATTGATGCAGAATTTTACAGAAGTTAATTTTACTTTTATGGTTAAATAATTATTACACGGCCATTAATGGGTTAAATACATCACTTTTGCATAATGTTATACTGATTATCTGCTGATTAATACAACATTTAGAAAGACAAAAAAACATGATAATTTTTATGTTAATTTCTATTTCAAAGTATTGTTGCAAATTGCAGAAAAATAATTGCAGGTTAAATTACATTAAAAGTGCGATTATTTTTCCAATCTACAACTAATTTGTAATAGAAAGACTGAGCTAATACCCCAACAGACATTGGATTAAACAATAAGTGTTTGCAGTTGCATACAGTAGGTCACTGTTACTGTATGTAACAGCAAACACTTATTGTATAATGTATTGACATATTTTAAATTAACACAACCTGTTAAATGTTTCCATCGACTCTGAATTGAATTCTAGTTATTAAATCATTATGCCAAACTTGCGGAAACATAATTTTCCTAAGCATGAGCGACGAAGCAGCGAGTGCCTTCATTTGCGTCAGCATGAGAAAAATAATTACGCATGAGAATTGTACAGGGTAACCCAAATTCCATGTTTTTATAGGGTATTTCAGTAACTTGAATAATTAGACAAAATCTAATATACTGGCTATGACCTATTTTTCTGAAAAAATAACAATAGCATTGACAGATCATAGCTAGCTCGATTAGTTTGGGAGATATCGGGCGTTTTTCAATTGTTTTTTCTCGAAAACTATATGATATGCAAACAAATAGTTAAATAGTTATTTGTGTAGTTTGAGACAGTGGCGTACTTATTTCTTAATTTCAACTTTTAATTTTAGAGTTATGACACAAAGTTACTTTTTTTTAAACGGAATACCTTGTATGTTTTTATGTTATTAAATAGCATTTTAAATTATCTTTACATTGATATACATATTCAACAAACATTCGTAAACATTTGCAGAAAAAAACGATTATATTAAAAAATAAGTCTACTTTAAATATTAATTTTATAATTTTTTAAGACTTTTGCGATCAATTACTGGGTCTACAGACCCTATCATTATCAATAAAGAATACGAACATCTTTATAATTATAATAGTATGTATTACCAAATATTTATCTAAAAGCTTCAGAGTTAGAAACACAAATAAAAAAAAATAATAATTTTATATATATAAATGTAAAGCTAATTTAATGTGCTATCAAATGACTTAAAAAAATATACGATGTCCTATTTAAAAAAATGCAACGGTATATCATAACTCAGAAATTAAATGTCTAAACAAAAAAATAAGTACGCCACTGCATTTTACGGTTAAAACTACACAAATAATTATTGGTTAATTATCTCAGGTTACTGAGATGTCCTATGAAAACATCGAATTTGGGCCACCCTGTACGTTGTTTTTTTTAACGAACAAAACATTACAAGAAATATCAAATCAAAATATCATTTGTATTTAGATTCACTTACTGGCGAGTGCGCAAGTATACTGTATTCTGTGTATATGTTACAGACAAAACACGAAATTGGACAAAACACGTTTTGTCAAGTTTAGTTATATGTCACATCGTCAATGTTTGTGAGGTAAGGTGTCACTTTGATAAGTTAAGTTAGGTAGGATGTCATTCTGTTCACTAAATGTCGGCTAACGTCGACTTACATCAACTGCAATTATAGTTCAGATATTGACGTATGTCAACTGACTTAATGGATTAACGTAAAACAAACATAATAATTAGGATACAAATTCAAAAATTCAAAAAACAATAAACGGTCATAAACATTTCATAAGTGACAGAGTGACAAGTAAAACATGTTTACGACTGTTATATTATAATTATAACTATCAATGAATGAAATTCAAAAATTCAAAAAATAATTTCATAAGTGATAAATTTTTTTTAATATTATTATTCAAATATGTAAAATGATTTGATTTGTATAACATTTTTTTTATACCAAACTAATTGATTTTATTTGAATTTAGATATTTTTTAATTTTAAATTAAAATAAAACTACTTAATTTAAAAAGTATATAATTAAAGGCATTAGTTTTTGATAATTAATCACTTCCAATAATGAAAAGTAGATTGTTTATAGAAGGTTTATTATAAAAGCGTTCAATTTGAAACTTAGAAAAGCGTGAATGTTTGGATTTGGACACGAAGCGTCCAAATCCAATTTCAGGCTTTTCAAAACTCGAAATTTTACTTCATGCTCCACGCAAACATTGATTTAAAGTGAAGTTCAAAATATACTAATTATAAATAATTTGTCTCTTTGTTTATAAAATAAAGTGATGTTTTCCAGTACATTTTATTTCAATATAAAATCTTAAAACGCATTTTCTCTAATAGCCCTTAGCAATTTTATTCGACTATTGCCTAAAAACCTTAGACAATTCGCGTTTGGTCCGTATTTCATGTTTTGTCCCAAACATTCATATGCAGGGAGTTTTTTTTTATCTGTATACATTCTAGTACGGGGATTTATTTTTTAATTTTCAGATATTCGTTGTTTTTGAAAGGGGCTCAAGTTGAAGTTACAAACGAGTGTTGTCCACTTCCAAATTAAGCATGAAGTAAAATTTCGAGTTTAGAATAGCCTGAAAATTTGGTTTGGTCGCTTCGCGAAGCGGGGCGACCAAACCAAATTTTCAGGCTTTTCTAAACTCGAAATTTTACTTCATGCGCCAGGCGTATAAACGACCAAAATATTATAAAGATATATATCCTTAACATGCTGCTTTAGTAGTATATTTTTAACTTCATTTGAAATCAGTGTTTCATACGCGTGGCACTTGAAGTAAAATTTCGAATTTAGAAAAGCTTGAAAATTTTGTTTGGTCGCCCCGCTTCGCGGAGCGACCAATCCAAATTTACAGGCTTTTCTAAACTCGAAATTTTATCTCAAGCTTAATCCGGGAGTGGAAAACACTACTTTAAATCTTTAATTTAAACTCTTTTCAAATACGACGAATATTTAAAAATTTACTCTAAATCTTGAATTTGAACTCTTTTCAAATACGAATATTTGAAAATTTACAGTATATTGGGGTATGTATACTTAAAAGAAGTACTCCATGTATGTACACAGATAAAAAAACTGCCTGTATAATTATATTGTATGCAACACAACATGCTCACAACACAGTAAGACAAACTTGATGTTTCTAGAGGCTGCGGTGAAAAGGTTTGTGTGAAAATATGTCTTTTGATTCGGAAATAGTGTGTACTTCTCCAGAAATCAGAAATGCTGCCAATACGGTAATTGAAAATAAAATTTGCTTATTTATTTACGAACTGGTTTGTAAATAAATAAATAAGTACATTATTCACTGGTCGCGTTTATTACTGTGCTTATAAGCGCCTTTTCCCAGTCCTGTAGACTGGGAAATACCGATTGTAAATTAAGTGCGTCAAATGTCACTTTTCAGGCGGGGAATTCAAAAAGTATATTTTGACGTTTAATCTCATATATTGCCTATAATTGTACAAGATCAACTAAACATACCCATGAATGATAAAATACTAAATTCAAATTATAACGAGTGTCTATAAACTCGGCAGCTTGGTTACTTTGAAAAACAAATTACATATTTAAGATTAAGTCATACAGTTCGTTGAATCTCGGAAACCTCAAATAAATGTAATTATATGTCTAATTACGACGTATGTTTCTGAAGTCAGAACCTATTGGGATGCCGACAGTTTATAGATACCCGTTATTTTAGATACGTTAAATTGAGTTCGTCAAATGTCACTTTCCAGGCGGGGAATTATCATATATCGCCTAAAATTGTATAAGCTATCCTTAACATATCTATCAGTGATGGGATACTAAATTAAAATTATATTTTGGATACGGGAAATTCAAAAAGTATATTTTGACGTCTACTCGTATATATTGCCTAAAACTGCACAAGATCTCCTAAACATGTCTATGAGTGATGGAATACTAATTGCAAATTATATTTTGGATACAGTAAATTAAGTGAGTCAAATTTCACTTTTGAAGCGGAGAATTCAAAAAGTATATTTTGTCGTCTACTCTCATATATTGCCTGAAATCGTACAAGATGTGATGGAAATCTTAATTCAAATTATATTTTGGTTACGTTATTTTTATACTCATTTTGATAAAGTGCCAAAATTACTTCTATTTACTAAGGAAATGAATTTGTATTAAAAACTATTTTTTTTATTACTTTTGAATGATTTACGTAATAAATTCTGAACGAGTTAAAGTAAAGCAAAAATAATCATATTTACAGATCTCATTTCAAGCACCGAAAACAATTGTAGGCATAATAAATATTCAGAAGCAAACAGCAACATAAATAATGAGCAATTGTACTTGGGAGCGCGTGCAGTCTTCTTAACCTACAACTAAAAACTACCTCCGCATAATATCCTCTATCAAAAACCCAGTCTTCTTAGGCGGATTCTGCGGAGGCCTAGGCGGCGGCAGCTCGTCCTTTTTCATCGACAAATCACTAGCAACGTTCGGATTAGGTTCCAATTGCTTCGAAGGACCCGGCATCGAGAGATTGATCAGTTGCATAGTGGAGGATGAGGGTGTTGGTATGAGTAAATCGGGTGGTTTTAGTATAGTGGGGCTTGGAGGTATGGGTAAGGTTTGTGGGATTAGGTTGGGGTTGTGCATCGATAGGCGGAGGTTCATGATTGGGGAATGCCGTCCACTCATTGAAAGATTCGTGGGCATGTCTGAGTCTAGCGTGCGTTTTCTGAACGCGCCTAAAAAGCTGGTGTGGTGCTCCATTGCTCCACTGGTGATTGTAGAAGTAGGCTTGGGTGGCGGGAGCAAATCACGCCTGATTTGTAGTTGTGGGTGATGCGGTGGTATCGGTTCCTTCAAATCCTTGTGTTCTTTCTCCACTGAAAGATCTAGGTGCTCTTCTTGCCCTGGATCTATTTCCGGATCTTCTTCTATATCCTCTTCATCCTCTAAGTGAATCCCTCCTCGACGTTCCTGATCGGGATTCGGACGCATCGTGTAAGGGCTCGATGAGGAACAAGGCTCGTGGCATTGCGTTCGCTCTGGAATTGGAGAGCACGGCCTGACCAGCCCTTCCTCACGATTTTCAGGATTAGGCGAGCGCGTCCCATCCAAATCCCCTCCAGGAATAAACCCATCCCCCAAACCATCAGCAGGAACATCCCCCACAGCATGCGTAAGCGCATGCCGCCTCAAATCACAATTCCTCCTGAAGACCTTCCCGCAGGAATTACACTCATACGGCTTATGATCCGTATGCGTCAGCAAATGCGTCTTCAAATTCGAACGCTGGTTAAACGACCTGCTGCAAACGGGACATTTATGCGGCGACTCCTCCATGTGCAGGATCTTGTGGACCGCCAGAGTCCTCGACTGGCAAAACCCTTTCCCGCATTCCGTGCATTTGAACGGCTTTTCCTTGCTGTGGATGTACCTGGAAAAAATACAAACAGTGCCAATTATACATCGGGGATATTTATAAGTGTCGCGTGCAGAATGTGTTTCTGGTTTCGCGAAAAATGCGGTCTCTTGCATATTCAACGTCCCATTAAACCGGCAAAAAGGAGTAAATAAGTTGGGGACTGTGCGTGTTTTCGCTTGGTATGCGGCTAGCATGTAACTCAGTTTTACGCCGGTGTAAATCAGCATTAATGAAGGGATTAAATAGAGTCGAGCGTGCAATAAATATGGTGCTTTCTCGGTGGAGGATGCTTTAATCCAGATGGTATCATAGAGTTGGAAGTTCTTGTGTAATTCATTAGGAATATCTTACTTTCAAAAAACGTAATTTAATACTGAAATCAAAGAAATTAATACCAGTTTGTTAAATATGCGGAATAGGTAAATTATGTTATTTATCTATGACCACGGGCGTAACTACCAGTTGGAGCAAACTGCTTCATGTGTTCGAATTTTGAAACTGCAAAATTAGTATATGTATTTGTAATGGTATACTAAGTATTGAGAACAGTAAGATTTGTTACCGGCAGAGCTAGGCAGTACTCTAGTACAAGTACTCAACATTTGTAGCGCATAGCATGAAGTAAAATTTCGAGTTTGGAAAAGCCTGAAAATTTTATTTAGTCGCTCCGCTTCGCAGAATGACCAAACCAAATTTTCAGGCTATTCTAAACTCAAAATTTTACTTCTTGCTTAATCTGAGAGTGGAAACACTCATTTATAGCTTCAATTTTAAATCTTATAATTTATCCCAGCTTTAATACATGTCCAATTAAATTGTATTAGACACATGTTATTTCTTATCTAACTTCAATACAGATAATTGTAGATTATTTAATGATTCAATCATTAAAAATCTAAATGAATGAAGTTAAAAACGTTTTAACAGATTTCGATTTAGAAGAAAGACTGGGTTAAATTAAACTAATAAAAATTATAGTTAAATCTGTCAAAGATGGAAACTTGTTCAAGATATATTTTAATAGAATTTAACAGTTGTAATCAACTTTTGTTAACATAAATTTTAAAGTATTTGATACTCGTGCATATAATGGAATAAGAGAAAGTTTTATTATTCCTTTAAACAAACTCCGGCTACAGCGCTGTAAAGAAATTATAGCGATTTAACGTTGCTGTGACGAATTATATCTAGGTACTCGCAATTTAAGCCTAGCCTCAATGATTTGCAATCATCCTTTCCCTTCATTAAGTGGGTGTTAATGCACACAATAATGTCTGTATTCCTCTTCTAACTGTGAAATCCTGTATTTCTACAATGCTCACTGATGCAAAGATGAAGACATTATTATTATTGAAAATATAAAGTGTATTATTTGCTAAATATTATTTTAATTTATCATAATAACTACACGTATTATAATGTTAACAATCATAATACTTCGAGTTTAAATAAAAGCAAAGTTTGTGTATATTTGGTTGATTGTAATTGAAATTAGACTAGCAATACCAGGGCGGGGGGGTCAGATTGAATAGGATAATGAGAAACTAGTGTCACTGTATTTAAGAGAGTAGCGCAAATTTGCATCCATCTTGACGCCTTTAGTCGCCAAATTCGAACTGAATCAAATTAACAGGACGCAAGCCAATCATTATAGAATATGATTGGTTTAGTTTGAATTTGGCGCCTAAATGCGTCAAGATAGATGCCAGTTTGCGCTACTCTCCTAAATATAGGGACACTATGAGAAACGCGATAGTAGCGCCGCTAGCAGCTGGTTATAAATCGTTAAAAAAAGGACTATTTCAATATTTAGACGCGCAATTCTTCATAGTTTAACTTCGTAAATACCTAACAATAATCATAATAACAATATAATATTGATTTATTATTTAGATTTTCTTAGAATGATTTATAGTTTTCAACATGACATTGATGTCATACATTTTGACAACAAAGGTCAAAATGTATGACATCAATGTCATGTTAAAACTTCAAATCATTCCGCGAATAAATAAGTCAGTGAAAGTTTTAGAAATAGTTTCAGTTTAAATAATAAAAATCGATTTTCAAGAGTGTATTAATCTACATATGTAAGTTATTTTATAAATCCATATAAGTCCAAGTGTGATGAACTAATGTGTAATGGTTAAATCTAACTTCAAGTTAAAGTTAGATTGAAATCTTGACCATTCATTTGTTTCGACTTTCCCAACGTCTCAAGCAAAGATTGCATTGGTTAATAGCAATTTAGTGCGCGATTCAACGCAAATATTAAAATAAAAAGATTCGTAAGAGTGTGCGCGAATATTTTCAAAAGTACATCGTTCAAATATTCTTTACAACAGGAAATAAATTGTAATGCAGTCCAATGTATTTAATCTTATTTGTAATGTGTATAATTTTGATAATGTGATTTTATTTATAATATCTTTATATTTCATATAACTAAGTGGTAATAATAATAACAATAAAAATTTTAAACTCCGTTTTGGCCCCGTGAAGCTATTGTTACAATTCATATTCTGGATTAATTATTAATATTTTTTTTCTTGTCGAGAAGGGGTCAAGATACTCGACGCGTCTCGAAAATTCGAGCGGATAAGTCAATCATGCGTCAAAGGCGAATCGTGTCCGACCTACAAATTCGCTTCGGATTCGATTGTTGGTGTATGTGTGCAAACGCCGAGCAGCCAAACACGTGTATGAGCATTTTTGAGTTTTCGAAAGTACAAATTAGTCTGTTGCGGTGATTGGCTGTTACGAAAGAACTCCTCGGTTGACTAATGGTCTCATTGTAAATTGATTGTTGGATCGTGAGAGCGGTGAACTTGTATTAATGCCAGTAGTTTATACACAAGCACTTACAGGAATTGTAAATGTAACAAAAAGCAGAAGAATCTAGTTGATAGAGCATCGATTTGCACATGAAAGTAGGTATTCTTCAAACAATAAGAAGTGAAGCGTGGCTTAGTAAGGGACTCTCCAAATAAACGGGACCTCAAAGTTTGACCATTAATTATAAAAACATTGAAAATCTATTTGCTTAATTTGTTCTTTATTATTCCTTACTTTTCGCTTGTTTTCTTTTAGAAATTCATGAGCACACATTTGTGTAAAGTAGTCTTATCTTCCGATGACGATAATAATCAACGTAAAAGTACAGTTGCGAGAGAAAAAAACTAGTACAGTATTTTTTTTTTCTTGTAAAACAGAATTGTCATGTACAGGTTACCAACTATTTTTTTCTTGGCTAAGTTGACATGCACTTTATTAGCAATGTCTCTAATGCTAATACCGTCTAAACCGATCGTTATTATCGCTTTTTGCGTTTCAATCAGTTGAGGCATGTTGACGTTAATTACATTTCGTTTGACATTTCCGCAGATTTGTCAACTTCATTGACAATTTGAAAAATCAATGTGAGACCAGTTTACATAGCCAAATATTGGGCTGTACTAGTTTTTTTTCTCTCGCAACTATACACATAAAAGTGCATTCAATTTCAGAAAACCTATCAAGTGTGTCTTAAACATGCCATCAATTGTTAAAAAGTCAACAATTAAACCTACTAGAATTTTGGTAATTGCCGTAATCTGAATCATGGGCGCCCACATAAATTTATTTATATACACCGTTCGTATTGTTGTGTTTGCCATTGGTATTTCATAAACTATTAGAGATACAAAGACGATTGAATTAGACAAAGGTTTCCATTTTGAATACAGAATAAAATTGCTTTAAAACATGTCATCAATCGTAATTTTTTCGAGATATAGCGAAAAAGTGAAAATCGAGATAATTATCCTTCTGTAGTGCAGGACATTTAAGTTGGAAATCATAAAATGGAACACCCTGTATCGCATTTACCAATTTATTTATATTCCTAACGACTCTTATGAGTTATGTACTTTTTGTAAACAAAGTGTGAAACTATTATTACTACAACTAACAAATATATTATTACAAATTGAGTTACGTGAAGTTAAATTGACGAATAAAGCATTAATAATATTATTATTATTTATAATAATTACGTCAATAATTTCAATTTATGGAAACCTAAGGATGTTATGTATTCTTTTCATGCCCAAATGTAAAAACTGCATTATCTTATGGACCCGATCAAAACATCCATCCTCTTTAAAAAATGCTCAAGAATGAAACTTTATTGATATATTTCTTGTACAGAATAGATATTTTGTTTTATCCTTTTAAGCTTTTAAAACAAAGCCAACACGATTGGTTTTAAATAAAATACTTGCAATTCGTACAACTTCAACACATTATGTTTAATTTGTATTGCATTTTCATAATGAAGAAACTGCGAAAAATTACAGAAATTTAAATCTCTAAAAGTTAGTATATGAAGGATGTATAATTAAATTTTGTATTTAAAAAAAATCATCAAAAGTATTTTTTAAAAAGCAGATAGAAAACAAACATACCGAGTGGCAAAAACAATTGGGATGTTTTAATATGGTCCCCTAGAAATACAAGTTGAGATTGGAAGGATTATTATTATTATTTATTAACACGTAAATCTTGAATACTTACAAATCTGGTAGTTTGTTATTGTAACTCAAGTTGATGTGTGTGTGTGTGTGTGATTTGAAACTTTACAAAAAAATCAGTTTTGTGTACGCGTGGTGCATGAAGTAAAATTTCGAGTTTGGAAAAGCCTGAAAATTTGGATCCAAATTTTCAGGCTTTTCTAAATTCGAAATTTTACTTTATGCTTAGCCTGGGAGTGGAAAACACTTGTTTTAGTTTCAAAGTGCTAAACCTAACCTAACAAATCGCGAATTAATCTAATATAAAAGTATTTGCACATGTCAAAAAACATAATTTTACAAATCTGGATAGCGTTGCTTCACATCGGTTTTATTTTAGAAAAGTCAACAGAATTAAAAATCAGTAATACAGTTATTAGAAATTAAAACAAATCATATCATATCCTAAACGTCGAAATTATTTCCAATTAAACGTAGAAATAGATTAATTATATCCGATTTGTGGGAAAGATGAACATTTCAAAGATTTATATCTTGATAATTTTTTGAAATATCCGTAAGAAATTTTGTGTTGATATTAAGTAAACATTGCTCTTTGAAAATGTGTAAAAATCTGAAAATACCCTATGAAGAGTTTTTGAGTTATTTTCAATTGAACATATAAATAGATTAATTTTATGCGATTTTTTGGGAAGATAAACATTTCAAAGATTTATATCTTGAATTTTTTTAAGAATATCCTTGTGAAATTTTGTGAGGATATTAAGTAAACATTGTTCTTTAAAAATATACACAAATCTGATAATACGATATCAATAGTATTTGAGTTATTTCCAATTGAACGTAAAAATAGATTAATTTTATGCGATTTTTTGGGACGATAAACATTTCAAAGATTTATATATTGATATTTTTTAAGAATATCCGTGTGAAATTTTGTGTGGATATTGAGTAAACATTGGTTTTTGCAAATAAAAATACCCTATAAATAGTTTTTGAGTTATTTCCAATTGAACGTAAAAATAGATTAATTTTATGCGATTTTTTGGGAAGATGAACATTTCAAAGATTCATATCTTGATAATTGTTTGGAATATCCGTGTATAACTTTGTATAGATATTAAGTAAACATTGTTCTTTAAAAATGTGTAAAAGAAAGTAAAAAATAGCCTATGAATAGTTTTTGAGTAATTTTCAATTAAACATAAAAATACATAAATTTTATGCCATTTTTTGGGAAGATTATATTTTTTTGGAATATTTTTATGAAATTTTGTGTGGATATTAAGTAAACATAAAGAAACATTTCAAAGATTTGTATCTTGATATTGTTTTGGAATATCCGTGTGAAATTTTATATGTATATTAAGTAAATATTGCTCTTTAAAAATATATGAAAATCTGAAAATACCCTATCAATAGTTTTTGAGTTATTTTCAATTGAACGTAAAAATATATTAATTTTATGCAATTTTTTAGGAAGATGAACATTTCAAAGATTCATATCATGATAATTGTTTGGTATATTTGTGTGAAATTTGGGTATTTGGGAAGATGAACATTTCAAAGAATTATATCTTGATATTTAATATAATTTTATGTACATATTAAGCAATCATTGCCCTTTGAAAATGAATAAATATCTAAAAATACCCTATTACTAGTTTTTAAGTCATTTCCAATTGAATGTAAAAATAAACTAATTTCATGCGATTTCTTGGGAAGATGAACATTTCAAAGAATCATATCTTGATAATTGTTTGGAATATCCGTATGAAACTTTGTGTGGATATTAAGTAAACATTGTTTTTTAAAAATGTATAAAAATCTGAAAATACCCCATTAATAGTTTTTTAGTTATTTCTAATTGAACGTAAAAATAAATTAATTTTATGGGATTTTTTGGGAAGATGAACGTTTCAAAGATTCATATCTTGATAATTGTTTGGAATATCCATGTGAAACTTTGTGTGGATATTGAGTAAATATTGTTCTTTGAAATTGAGTAAAAATCTGAAAATTTTCTATCAAATTCCCTTAAATTTCAATATAGTTTCTTGATATTATTAACTCGTACAAGCTTTACTTTTGTCATAAAAATATTGGGATAAAAGGAGCAAGCAACTATAAATATTTATATTTGAACAGTAAATTTGTACAAAAGCGAGACTAGAGTTATAATTTTAAATACACTTGTAAATAAAACACTTTTTACTTTGTTTAACCACTGGATCTTACATTTAATTGTGTGACTAGTTTCGACTATCTAGTAGTCATTCTCAAACACTTTAGTTTGAGAATGACTACTAGATAGTCGAAACTAGTCACACAATTAAATGTAAGATCCAGTGGTTAAACAAAGTAAAAAGTGTTTTATTTACAAGTGTATTTAAGATGTACCACAAAGTGAACGCCTACAACACCAAACAATTATAATTTTAAAATAAATAGCAAGATTTATGTTAACATAAAAAGATTTAAAGACAAAATGAAAGTTAACTGTAAAATTTTAAAATAAACGCATTGATATTACCACTAATCAGGAAATAAACGTAATGGTAATAGGTGTAATATGTTTCATTTTATGAGACAATTGCCATTTTATTTTGACATACGAGACATAATTTACAACTGTTACAATTTATTATTATTGCCATAAGAGAAATAACCCTTGGATGTCGTATCTTTAAAATTGGACACTGTGTATAAAATCGGTCAATTTTATTATGGTCTGCGAATGTTATTTAGGGTACATTACAAATTTCAGATCGTTGTCGTTCTATTTAACAAAGTTATAGATAATTGTGTGTAAAGATATTTAAAAATTTGTTAACACTGTTTTATTTCGTATTAAATCTGAAAACTTTCGTTTACTTTAACCGTCTTCTAATCTGTAATCGTTTACGAATTCCCAATGGAGAGCACGACAAAACAAACGAATGGTATAACTGTTATTGTATAGATTTTTAATTTAATTTCACTTGGTTTGTTTTACTAATACATTTATTTTTCGACTAGATTTTTTCATTCTTGAAAATGGTATAAAGCCGAAACTAGTCAAATGAATTTAAATTAAAAACCTGTATATGAGAAGAAATGTTTTACCAAGATGCTTTTGATATATAGTTTGTTTTGATTTTGCGTTGTATTGTACTTTTTTATTAGGACACCTCCCTGCCCCCTGAAAAAAAGAAAAACTGTGGCGCCCATGATCTGAATGCAAAATGTACCAAAACCAAATTTTGATTATTAACAAAGACCTCTTTTAATAACTTTATTTGAGTATATTTTACATTCCATGTGACGATTTTAACCGAAATACAGGTACATTTCTGTTAACATTGCAGATACTGTATAATATTACTCTCATTTACTTTGATTTTATATTACCATCATATATGTTGAAGATTCAGATGATTTCTGGCGTGAAGCTACTTAAATCTATTACTTATTACTTTGAGAGGAGATTTATCAAAACAAGAAATTGCTAACTTAGATCCCTATCACCCAACTCCAACTCTAAAGCAACCTACAAATTCCTACACCACTTAAGATGACTTTGCTAAATCAAAACACCCAGCTGTTAAAACTACCCTCTCACTCTTCCTTACAAAACCAGCTATGCTCATTAAAACCCTCTCACTCTCTTCATCTGTCCAGTAAAACCGTCTTTCTCTCTTGTAGATTATCAGCTGACTCTTTCCATCCCACAAGATTCAAATCATCGTTCTTTTTTTTACAAGATTACCTTATTCTTTTCACCGCACAAGACTCGCTTGTTACCTTTCTCTCTTATAAAATATCATCTTACTCTGTTCACCTCACGAGAGTTGCTCGTTGGGCAGCGACAAAAAAATCATACAGATGAAGTGGCCGAAGGTTCTCCGGACGGTAGAAAGTGGCCTGGCGGTAAACTGGATCACGCCCAGCATGTGCGTTATAAATGCGTCCGTCTCCTTTTAATTCGAATTTTATTATAATTCCGATTGCGTATTTAAATTAATTTATTAATTATGTTAATGGGATTTGGAGCCAGCCCTCGACGGTCGTAAACTCTTGACCAATGGAACTGGATTAAATTACGTAAAAATTAATGCGATTCCGTGCTTTGGCATTCCGAATTCGGATGTTTTCTTGATTTAGATAAGAGAAATTGCCGAACGGTTCGGTAATGGTCATTAAAATATTTTAAATACCGTTTTTTTAAGATCATTTTAATGAATATACAGGGACGTGTTAACTAAGAGGAATCTGTTCTGCAAATCTGATTTCATTTAAAAGAGAAACAATTTCCGTGAAGTTGCTACATAGAATAAAAAATATAGACTTGAATATAAATTGGATACGAAATGATAAAAATAGTATATTGTACAACGATCATATAATGATAGCTAGTAATCACGAGAACGATGTTTGCGGAACGAGCCAAAGGCGAGTGGAGCAAGTCGGTCGAGTGATTAATAGCAATTATATGCGAGTTATACACTATACTTTGTTCACGAAAATAATAATATATAACACAACATTTATTATATATATTTATCAAATACGCGTCAGTTTTATTGGTCGGTTTTGATTTATAATAATTTGACAGATAAATGATAACAGATTGCGGTATTATGATTTGAATGTGTAATAGGGTTAATTCCACTTTAACACAAATATAAACAATCGTTCAACAATAAATAATACTCACACAGTCTACCCTTTCGCCTATGTTAAATAGAAACATGCTCTTTGCACAAAAAACTTACTCTTCCGTTTGGATGGAGTTTTCACGGTATTAACAATTTTTCTGCTTTAAAGAATACTCTTTGCGGATAGAAGCACAGTTGTTTAATCGATTTGAGAATGATTTATGTTTTCAAACGCGTTTTGCGAGGGTTTAACGAGTGAAAACGGCGGAGATGTTGACGCGATTACTTCGTACTTTAAAAAGTGGCGTCGACGACGTCATCACCACTATAATCAAATGTAAAACAAAAGAAGCTGATTTGACTAGTACAGCGCTGTTACTGCATAGAGGCAATTATTTACATTCGTGTTAAAAAACCACATTAAACACGCAAATCTCATGTTTAATGAACTTGAGTGTTAAATGCACCCCATTTATGCTGCCCACATAATTAAATGGTGCACATATTATAAGATTGTCATGAACAAAAGTGTTTTACTATACATTAGCAGCAAATAGTTATTTAGGTAACTAGTTTGTAAAATGAGGTTTTTAGTGCCCAGTGCCGAAAAGCCCTTCACACACAAGTTGTCTACAATATTTTATCTACGACTTATTTAGCGCTGTAATCATGATAATAGAACATGAATATGATATTATTATGCTTTTAATTTATTTATTATTTTAAATTTCGTTAGTATTTGTGATAATTTAGGTCTTCTGTAACATATATCTTACTTTAAATTTGAGGTAGGTGCGCAAATATGTGTTTTCAGTAAACAATTAATTGTCATAAATGACAGATAATAAAAACTGTTTAAAAAAGTAAGTACTATTCAAAATTCATTTGTCATTTAAGCACTAGTGCACTACTTCAAGCATATTAATCGAGTTATAAATTTAGATTTTTTAGTCAGGTCGTAAGCGCCTGGGGCATGAAGTAAAATTTTAACTTTAGAAAAGCCTGAACATTTGGATTTGCTGCAAATTTTCAAACTTTTCTAAACTCTAAGTAATATTATGCTTAATCAAGAAGTGAAAACAAATTTATGAAATGTCAATTATTAGTGTATTATTACATTGTTTACCGTAATTTTGCACTTCCTGTTTGAGCATGAACTATAAATTGGCAATATTTTATAAGAGACATCATCATTCTTCGAGTCATGTGATGTCAAATACTGTCTTCTTCTTTTGCAAAATAAATGGCTCTAGCTTTAAAGCCCCGTCGACCAGTTTCAGCAATATCACACACTTTAATTGGATCCGTAACTTACGTTTTAAGTTTTTTGCGTTGAATTTATGAAATTTAATATTATATTGATTTTATTTAATGAGTAAGATTTATTGGTGTTAGTTAGTGAACGTTGTTAATTTAATGTATTCGAAACGGTGAGTCGCGGCCGATTTTGAAAGTGTTGTAGATACCACATTTTTTCGGCAATAAACTTTATTTCACAACATTTACTGCGTCCATAAATCTGGCTATTATTACAAAAACGGTCCCACAATTAAACGAGCTCGCGAGCTCGTAAGAAACTCGAGACCTTCTACGTTAATTAAACAAATTCTCGGACATGAGATTTTACTCCGCTCACAGTCACAAGGAGCTCAGTAAATTGATTATGCGCAATAAAATTAGCACAAGATATGTGTATTTACATATATGATTAATGTAAGATTTCTTTAGAGAAAAATTAAATTAGCGCAAGATGTATTTACAGAAAATAATTATTAAGTTCTTTAAAGAAAATTGGAATATGTAAAATACAGGGTAATTTTTATTAAATCTTGATTATTCGAAAGGGTAAATGGATCATAGAAAAAAATTGAAAAATAAAACAACAAATTATAACTCAGTTTTTGACACTGAATTTTGAAAAATAATTTATTGTTATGCAGGGAACTTTTCTTTTAAGTATATGTACATTTTCCGACGTCTGCTATTTTTTGTAAAAATATTTGAAGTTTTAAACGAGTGTTTTCCACTCCGAGATTAAGAAGCATGAAGTAAAATTTCGAGTTTAGAAAAGCCTGAAAATATGGTTCGGCCGCGTAGCGAAGCGGAGCGGCCGAGCCAAATTAGGCTTTTCTAAACTCGAAATTTTACTTTATGCGCTACGCGTCTAAACACTAATTTAATGTGAAATGGTCTTTAACCAATTTACAAGTGAAATAAGTTTATTATGCAAATTATCACTTGTTTAAGGATAGGAAAACTGCTATGACGGACAGATCACTATTTTTTTAAGATGTTTTTGTTTTTGTTTGATACTATTCCTTCTGATTGTAGAAATTCTAGGTTATTCCAAGTGGCACATTTTAATTGTACTTAATGAATGGTTATTATTTTTAATTGCGCCAATTAATCCGGGCCATTTCCCGCCCGTCAAAGCACATTCCGATTTACCCCGGAGTATTTTTCTCGGAGTGTCGGAGCGGTTATTACAGATTGCTCCGGTTAATACGCGGTGGAATGCTGTTTGTCATGTTCCTCTACTCATACTAGTATGAGGCGAGATTTATCTTGCAGCGCACTCGCATTTAATGTCCAACATGTGCATCTCGAAAGATTTCAAATCTTTAAATTACGAAGATGAGATGGGGAATACAGATGAGTGTATACAAAAATAATTTTACACTATACAAGACTCGTTACGTGTAGAAATTATTGCTTGATTTATTTTATAATTTTCTTAACAACAAAGGATCTATTAAAGTTTTATAGAAATTTGATTTAAGCATGTGTTTATTGGTTTTTAATCAGATATAAAAACAATTTTTCCGATATCCCCTAGTTTTAAAATTGCAGAAAAGCAGGTAAGTGTCTATTAACCCTCTCGCTACCACGTGTATCATTTATGATACACCAAGGAATGAACCCTGTGGGCCAGGCGTATACAAAATTATACGCAGAGCTCACGTAGTTTCAAATAGCTATGTATCTGAACAAATACACTTTAACTCTGCTTTAATCATTAGGTATGATTAACATAAACAAAAACTAAATTAAAATTTAAAAATAAACAGCGTATGCACTTTGTTGAAACAATACGGTATTAAATGACACATACACACGCAAAAAAATTGAATTATTTAATAAAATAAAATGGCGATGTAAAAATAAGTTAAATATATGTGGCTAGGTATCATTTAAATACTAAAAACAGCTTTGGCCTGGTAACGTACCATCTTGAAAAATACCCTTGGCAGCGAAATAAATAATGTTTTACAGATTTTCTATTATAAAAAACATCAAAATTTAGGCTGTATTACAAAATCCTTTTTCACTAGTTTAAAAAAAGATGTTTAGACTACTAAAAAGTCAATTCGTTTAAAGAAATCTAATATTTTGTAGAAATTCTGCATAACATTCTATAAGTTTTATTTAGTGAACAATTTACATATTTACTTGTTTGTGCTCTCACTATATTTAATAATAAGTTTTTTTTTCTATTAAATAATTCGCGTATCAGAATCTCATCAATAATGTTTTATTTTTTCTCCTTCATTACAATATCAATAATTTATAGTAATTAAAGTCGTACATTAAATCAAGCTAAAAACAGGTTCTCTGCGGCTGAGTAAATGCAATCGGAATACTATAAATCATCTACCAAGGAATGGAAATTGGATTACGGATCAAGTTCTTTGATAAAAATCTAAAGGAAGATTTAAATTAACGATTGGCATGTAATTTGAAAATATCTGCATGTAGGAGAACTAAAAAATTAAAGGCTGGCTGGATTATTAATAGACATTAGTAGATTTTTTTAAGACTACAGTAAACATGTTCCTAACAAGTATTTGATGATGAGTTAGGCGAGGAAAATTACAAAAACAAATCTGTGGGGATGTGGTAACAAGTGTCTTATTCCCTGTTTTATTTTTCAAAAAAAAATCGAATCGTTTTTATCTTATTATATCTCTAAAAAGAAAGAAAAGAGATATAAAACTTTAAAAAAGCTTTCCGTTGAAAAATAATATTCTTTTCCGATAAAATGACGAATATATAGTTTATTTCTATAAACAGACTTAACCTATTAAGCGCCATTGATGCAATAGAGGAACATTATTATTTTTTAAATAGATTAATCTAATTTAGGAGTGGAAACACTCGTTTGTAACATCAAATTTAACGCTTTTATAAAATCGCGTACTGACTGAAAATATACAACGTATACACTATGTTTATTTAAAATAAAAATTCCAGAATATAAAAATAAGTGCAAAATTTTACCTAAAATAAACGTATAGAGTTAACTCTCTAATTGCTAAAAAAAGTGAAGGCTTGAAACCAAAATGTATGCTAAATAGATGTGTAACTATAAAAGGGCATACAACAATGATATGATCAAAAATCCTCTGTACCATGAAACTGACTTTGGGCCGTGATATCCACCTTCTAATAAAGTTCCTAGTAGTTATAAGGAACATAATAGTATATTGTTAAACAAGAGTGGATATGGCTTATATCTCACTCGGCATTTGGGGCACTCGCCTACGGCGTCGTGCCCTAAACTTGCCTTTGTTAGATATTGTCATATTATCCACTCTAGTCTTACAATATGCTATTATGTTCCTATTAACTACTAGGAACTTTATTAGAAGGTGGATATCACGACCTATAGACTAGTAGATAAAGTTCAAACGTATATTTATAAGAAAAAGACAGACATACTCACAATAAATTATGTCATCCTAACAGAATTAACCTGATATGAACTTTCCTATAATCTGTTTAATAACTAGGAGGAGCGTTTTAAATTTCTCGCGCCAAAACCTACAACTCTGATTGGCCGAGAGCGCGCCCATTTTACACTATGCTAATTACGTCATTATTAGACGCAACAGCTGACATAACCTTAATTCGAAGCGTTACCGAGTTGCAACTTTGTCTGTTTCGTAATAACCTTTTGTGCGGTTTCTTTGGGGTAGTTAAAAGTTAGTTTTGTTTATATTGTTGTGATGGATTATGGACCCAGTACAAGCTCGGTGATAATATCACCTTCACCTCCAAAAAAGCGTAAGAAGTTGGATTTGGGTGATGTATATCTGTCTGAAAAACAGTGCATAATAAATATGTATAAGCAGCTGATAACAGATGATCCACATATGAAAATGACTGCTGTTGTATCAGACATTGTTGGTGCAGTAGGTGAGATATCAAATAGCATAAGAATATGCATCAAATAATAAAATGTTTAATTTTTAGGAGTTGTAAGTTCGACTGTCTATCGTACCATTAGCGAATATAAGAAATCCGGAGAGATTTGTAGCCCTAAACAGCTTGGAGGACATAATTACAAGTTTTGATGACGTAGTGAAGAGATCCGTGCATAGTTTCTTCTATAAAAATGAACTGCCAACTTTGAATACAGTTTTAAAAGAAGTAAACTATCATGCAAGCATGCCGAAGATGAGTCGTTATACCTTGCGTAGTTTTATGAAACAAATCAATTTTAAGTAGGATAGACCAGAGCTGGGCAGGATACGAATCAATCAGCATTCGAATCCTGTTAGAGGATTCAAAAGAGGCATTCGAATACTTTAGTTAAACTGAATTAGTGATCCGGATTCGTTACATTTTTTTTAAGAGGATTCGTATTCGAGTCTAAATGTAAGTGATTTGAATCCTTATAAAACAAGGATTCGAATATTTATAAAAGGATTCGAATATTTATAAAAGGATTCGAATATTTATAAAAGGATTCGAATACTTATATACCGATTTGAATCGTCAAAAATAATTCGAGTTAATTGTGAGGAATATCATGAAAAATGTTTTTTTGTGTGTTTTTAAATTTCTCGTTAAATCACTGCTTATGTGCGTGGCACATGACATAAAATTTCGAGTTTAGAAAAGCCCAGAAAATTTGTCTCGGGTCGTTGATAACAGACTAAATATCTGACTCCCTGTTACCCTGTTATTTGTGTGTTTCTGAACTCCACTTCAAATCAGTGTTTTGTACGCGTGGCGCATGAAGTAAAATTTCGAGTTTAGAAAAGCCCGAAATTTTACTTCATGCCCCACTGATTTGAAGTGGAGTTCAGAAACACACAAAAGCATCTTTAACCAGAGTATCAGGGAGTCAGATATTTAGTCTGTTATCAACGATGCTCAGTGGTAATAATAAATAATTAGGTTTTGAATATTTTTGTTAAAACAACTGGTAAAGATATTTATTTATTAATGGTTGCAAAAAAAATAATAAAATGAAATTTATTCTTAAAGGATTTGTATTCGTGATTCGAAAAAACAGGATTCGAATCTTCGATTCGAATCATATTTATCTCTTACGAATCCTTTATTCTTGTATTCGTGATTCGAATCATATTAGGTGATTCGGATTCGTGATTCGAATCCGTTTTACGAGGATTCGTTCCAGCTCTAATAGAGACACATTATTATATAAGTTCCATATTATATTATGAGCGAAACAATATAATGTAAATATGTTTTATTTCACAGATTTAAGGCGAAATGCCGTATAAGCATTTTAATTGAACTGACGATATCGTACGATGGAAAAGAAAATACTTGACCACAATTAAGAAGTACAAAATGGATATTTGATTTTATTTAAAGAGTAATTATGAAATTATTTAAAATTGCCGCCAAATTTATCCAGTGATATTTCTGGTAACTTTTTATAGTGTAAATTGGGCTTTGGCACTTACTCCTAGTTTTTAAACAGACTATAATAATAATCATAACTTTATTCTCTTTGAAGATTAAATCCACCGAGTCTCCAAAATAATCATTATTTATAATTAGACTTATTCTCAATGTCTCTCTACTGAATTATTAGTTCTTCTGCACAAACATCAAAATATTTCTACCTAGCAAAAATTGCCGTGTTAAACCAGAAATTAATTAAACGAGAAGTTTGCACGATTTTGCGAAAATCGACAAATAATGGTTTTGTTTTTATAATCATCCAGGCGAGACTGTGGGCAATAAAATTGAAGATAATAATTGGTTCCACGTGAAACAATATTTCATTGTAGAGAAAAGTATTGTACACAGATATGAGTATGTAATGACGGATGCAATGAGAAACTAGTTTATATTTTAAGAACTTCTGAACAACAAAAAGAATACCATTACAGCACAATTAAATAGTTTTGAGTAAGGTTTAAGGTATCTTTAAATTCAATTTATTACTTGTTAATGAGCATTTTAACTCTAAATTTATGATTTCTTTACTTTAAACCAAAGCTGTTCCGAGTACAAGTAAAATGTACTCGAGTACTGAGTACAATTACTCTACATAAAATGTACTCGAGATCCAAGTACAAGTACGTAACGATTAGTACTTAAGTACATTTATGAGTTCAAAGTACTAAAGTACAATGAATTAAAACACAAAAACTTATAGTTTAACAGTCTGAATTATGAACTTGAAATATTTTGAACAAATAAACATTAATTATAATAACAATATACTAACATTAATCCATGTTTTTTACACCTAGAGCACGAAGTCAAGATTTGCCGGGCGCGATTAGCTTCACTCGCGCGCCCCGGCCAATCCAAATTTTCTGGCTTTTCTAAACTCGAAATTTTAAATCATGCTTAATCTGGGAGTGGAAACACTTGTTAGAAAAAATATTAGAGACGAATAGAAAAATAATAGGACATTTAAAAAAATTACCACCTGAATCTCAACTAACCAAGTATACATTATGGTTAGATGTAATAACCAACTCCACAACTTGACATTTAAGCCAAACCCAACACCACAAAATGCACTCTAAAATTACCTAACTCCATAAATGAACATCTAAGCTAATTGAACTACACAAAGAGATATCAAACCTAACCTAACTCAACTCCAGAAAGTGACATCTAACTAAACCCAACTCCACGAGATTAATTCTGACCTAATCGAACTCCACAAAATTCATCTAATCTTATCAAACTCAACTTCGAAAATTAATTTTAACCGCAAAACGACACCTGACCTAACCCAACTCCGCAAAATGATATTTGAACCAAATCTAGTTCCACAAATTTAATTCTAACCTAGCCTAACTCCATAAAATGACATCCAGCTTAACCATACTCAATCGAGGAGTGGGCAGTATTTGTTAGAAGTCTTCATTTTGAAGCATTTAACAAATATTGTCCACTCCTCCTTTTGGCAAAGAGCACCGAATGTACCAATTAAAATTTACTGGTAATTCTCAGGTACATCACAAAATCACGTTGTTTACCGGGTAAAAATCAACTGCATCTAAGCCGACGACGAGATTATTGTCATTTTATGTCAAAGTCATCATTTTCGGTCGATACTTTTATATTATATGAACAATATTTTATAAAATATTCAGTCGATATTGACATTTCATGTCAGTGTATTTTATATATATGTCGATATTTTTGATCGATGTTGACAAATTATGACACTGTTGACATTTCACTTTGAATTTGAAATTTATTTCACATAAAGTTAGCCACCAGCAGCCACGGATTTAATGTAATTTTGACAGTTGACGGTATTAGTCAGGGCGGGTGAGGCGACAACCCATGTTCCATTTTTGACCGCCATCTAGTAGCGGCAACTGTAGCTATCACTAACACAATCGCACATAATTATGTTAGTGTGCGTGTAGATGTGCGTATGGGTTAATGAAAAATACTGAAAACCTTTCATATATGTAAATGCATAAATGAATACACAAATAAGATACCTGAACTTTGTTTGTATAACTGAGGTATTTATTGGGACTATAGTTTCGACAACTTTAACTTGTCATTATCAAACGAGAAGTTTAATAATGACAAGTTAAAGTTGTATAAACTATAGTCACAATTATAACATCAGTTATAAAAACAAAGTTTAAGTGTCTTGTTTGTGCAAATAATGAAGTATATCGAGGTAGAAGCCTCTACAGTTAATAGCATAAATGAATATACAGGGTGATTCAATACGTGTTCCCGCTACTTAATGTATTCTACAACTTATTTTTAGCAAAAAGGTTTCTATTACCACGGGTCCGATTCTCAATAATAAGCGAGTTATGGGAAACTTTAGATTTTTCTGTTTTTAAAATGTTTACACTCTATTAAATTTTTAAGCGATCCAGAAAATTAAACGTTTTTGAAAATATTTTTGGCGACACAGGACGGAGGTTTGGGATACGTTCACGGTGCTTAGCAGCGGCAGCAGTGGAGTTTCCACTTGCAAAACCAAAAGTGCCTTGTTTGCATTTTCTGTAATGCCTTTAAGATTGACCAAGGAGGAGTACGCCGATATGGTGTTGCATATCGGCGTACTCCTCCTTGGTCAATCTTAAAGGCATTACAAAAAATGCAAACAAGGCACTTTATCCTACATACAAACAGACTTATGCATTCGATAAGTCAAAAGTGATGTAATAACAGGCGCCGCCTTGATTGAACGCTGCTTACATTATCAAAGATAGCCGTGCGCGATGCGAAAGTACTAAAATGTAAAGTTTCCCATAACTCGATTATTTTTATGAATCGGGCAAGTGTTTATAGGAACTTTTTTGCTTAAAATTACCCCTAGAATACACCCCTTCAGTGGTGGGAAAACGTCGTGAATCACCCTATATATTTTTATTTTAAATTAAATCGTCAACACTTCAAAATGAGAATTATGACCGATTAAGCTGGTAAAAATGCATACATTGGTTGGAAATTCATTATTAATTCGTGATCAGCGCCATTAAACCGCGGCTGTTTTGACTATATTTAAAAAAAAGCAATTTAAGCTTAACAAAAAAATGGACTATATATTTACCATTTTGTTCATCCTTTACATCAAATCAAAATGATTTGTAACTCTACATACCTGAAACAAAATAAAAACAATGTATTAGTTGAATGTCAAATTTGACGTTGATAATGTTACTTTTTGTCAGTTTGTGTTGTGTGGACAAAGTTTATTGACAAAAAATACTAACAATGTCAGGTTGAAAGTTAAATATTACCTTGGTCACAAATTGTTGTGACATTCACATTAAAATTATGTGCATCCAAATGTACTCGAGTTCATTTTAGGATCGAAAAAACGCATCGAGTACAAGTACAAGTACTTGCAAAATAAAGTACTCGTGGACTGAGTACCGAGTATACGAAGAGTACTTAGAGTACAAATTTTGAGTACTTGTATGCCCAGCTCTGCTTTAAAATTAGAATTAGTTAATATTAGTTGTTTTGGATATTTGACTAGATATATATTTTTTTGTAAAAAAATGTGTTATCGTTGAATTGAATAAATTAAATAAATAAAAATGTTAAAGGGTATAAAATTGAAGTGTCTAGATCAAGTTATCTCAAAACCCCTAAATCCATTTAAAAACAATGGATTTAGGGGTTTTTGGAAATAGGCGACTCAAGTGTGCTCTGTTTTTTTAATATGACCAAACTTAGGGTGTATTTACTGCGAACAGTTGCAGTCCTGCTTTAATAGTATGATATTTTAAACATGAAATTTTGAGATGTTGGTAAATGATTATGAATGTAATAAATGAATCATAATTTGTCTAATAAATTGCCACGATGCAGATTTTCAAAAAAGAGAACGCTGCAACTTGAAACTTTACAACACATACAGGATTGTTTTCTTTTAAGTATACTTTCACATATTCCATATAAACATTTGTAAAATTAATGAACATGTGATCACAACAAAGGAGTATATTTTGAACTTCACTTTAAATCAGTATTTTGTAGGCGTGGCGCATGGAGTAAAATTTCGAGTTTAGAAAAGCCTGATTTGGCTTTTCTAAACTCGATATTTTACTTCATGCTCTGTCTGGGAGTGGGAAAACTCGTTAGAGTTTTTAAATTGGAAGTTTTTAATAAGATCACGAATGTCTGAAAGTTTACATTGAAAAATCGTAACATGTATACCTAAAAGAAAAATGCCTTGTACTTAGAGCTTTTTTAAAATTTAAAAATATAAATGGGCAGATAATAAAGAAGACAGAAGACAGATATTCCTGAGCAAGGAATATTACCTGATTCTAATATCCTACCTGATCCTCAGAGACACTTTATTAAATTGGTAGTAGATACAAATAATTTGAGGCGGTGATAGGTGTTATAAATACTTTTTTAATCGTAATCTTTGTGAGTTAATTGAATTGTCAGATTTCCCTTCACATAACCTACAAATTAAAAGTTGATTTACAACATAACATGTGATCAATCTTGTCTTAACCTAAAACACACAACCTGCATCAAACCACTAAATACTTGAAATGTCAAATTTGACTGGTTGTATTAAAAAAAGATTATATATAAAACTTTAAACTTTATAAAATTAATTAATTTTTAATGAAGAAAGTGTTGTGCTCATTTACACCCTGCTCCATTAAAATCACTGATTAGCAAATAAATAATTAGATTAATCAAGCTGCTTCGTTTGCACCGACATTCGGTTAATATCAGTGAAAATACAAAATATAAGATAAATTACACGTAAAAATGTTTGGTTTTTTAGTTATTTAATGTTGGTTAATCTTAAAATGTACGTTGTTTTATAGTTATATGTGTCGGGAACAATTAGTTACAAGAAATTTATTTCGTTTGTTGTAAAAATGTTGTTTATTTTAGATTGTGTTCAAACAAATATCATGATTAATACAAATTTTAAGATGTCACAGAAAAGTAAAACTATAAAGCTTAAAAATAAGGTGACCAGATTTCGAAGTTCGAAAGTCGGGAAGCTACTAATGTTCCGAATAGAGAGAATTAGATATTCGCGAATAATTTTATATTCCGAGGAAATAAAAAAAAGTATTGTTTCTCACAAGAATTCCCAGAAAATTGTCTTATCAGAAGTAATTACAAAAATTACGAAAAATCGGCTTTAATTATTTTTAAAATTAAGCTGGTATGTGTGTTTTTGAACTCCTCAATATTTGCAAAGTTCAAAAACACACACACTAGCTAATTTAATATAATTTTCATCAAAGCTGGATTTTTTTGGAATTACTTCTGATAAAACAATTTTCTGAGAATTCTGGATGGGTCAGTAAAATTTAGAGTTTAATAAAGCCTGAACATTTGGATTTGAGCGTCGAGCGAAACGTAGCGCTTAAATTCACATTTACAGGCTGTTCTTAACTCGAAATTATACTTCATGCTTAATCAGGGAATGGATACACTGTAAAATATCGTTAACACTTTCCATAAAAACACTGAATTTTTAAAAATTCTTATTTCGAATTGTAGGTATAAAAATTTGAAGTACACTTGTTTTTTAAGCGTTTTAAAATAAAATATTGATTGGCTGTGTTTTTAAAAATGTTAATCATCTTTTTTATGCTTTCCACAAAATTGTGTATTTTCTTAAAAAACATAATTGAAATTACAAAATTGCAAAACTTACACATAAGTGTTTATTTTTCCGTTTTATTCAATAATAATAATACAGTTGTTTGCTATAATATATCGTATGTTCAATAAAATAAAATCTTTAGACGGCTATGGAAAATATTGTAGGTTGTCAACACTGAAATTATACATTATAATTATTATGCCTGACGTTTTATATAACAATTCCTAAAGCGTGTAGCTAACATAAATTTAAATAAAGATAAAATCATAGCACTCTAGAGGTTTTTTTTTATTGAACATATGATAATATGTTAGTATTAATATTAATATTACTTAACGTTGACTACAATTTTTCAACGTGGAGAACTAATTATTAAAAGTTTTATTTATTTGTTTTTTTCATTACTCAGTCGAGTAAATAAGAAACAAATAAATAAAAGTTTTACTAGCTATAGTAGCTTTAATATACTTTTAAAACTGTTTAACTTATTAATAATTCATTTGTATTATTTATTCATCTTCTAAAAACGGTTCTAAAACAACGTATTATCTCAATAGCAGCGATGATTTGAATCCTTTGTGAGGATGATTCGAATTACCTTTATTTGGATTCGAATACGAATCCATTTAAAAAATTGTAGCAAATCCTAAAAACGAATCTGTTTTAAAACAGTATTCGAATACCTCTTTCGAATCCTCTAAAAGGAAACCTACCCAGCTCTGCTAATAATTTATTTAATATCAAATACAATTTTAAGCTTGCTATACCTATGCACATGTGTATATTATTTAATAACACATAAATGACAATTTTTGTAACATTATATAAATACCCTAACATTTACTTGATAAAATCCACCTGCAACCATAAAATCGGCAATAACTTTCGCAACAACAAGCCGATAATCTCTGTCCCTTATCTGAATTATACCAATACAAGTGGGTAATTTTCAATTTTCTTTTTATCATCCTCTTGATCCTTGTAAGGGAACTTATTACGTTTCGTCTTATCGTAATTTCGTACGCTACACGGACGGACGGATTTCGCTGGAAATCGTATTTGCTTTTAGCGTTATCGAAACTAATTACGATTCGGTTTACTGGCGTTATTTGCATAAATTTCGCCCGGCAATTACGGAGATGAGATGATGCTCTTTTTGAAATTTACATGAAAAATTATACGCCGCACTGAGTTATTGCAGTCATTGTTGTTTAATTGTGCTTTTTCTTAAGTTATTTATAATTCTAGATTGAATTTTAATATTGATGTAAAATGTGTCAGTTGAATCTATTAAAAATATAATTTGATATCTTCTATCACTAGTGTAACAGCTTAACCCATTACCAACCAAGCAATTATAGAATTAACTTTAAAAATGGATTTTAGGTAGTATGTAGGTATTCTACATATTTGTACACAAAACTATTTGTTAAATAAAATGAGATGGAGAAAAAACTGAACTCCGTCAATATTAGGGATGGTATGAAACTGCATATTCCAAAGCACCGTACTGCATTATACAGGGTGTCCCCGAATGGTCTGTACAACGCTCTACCACATATTCTCTGAAACAAAATAAGACGATTTAACTAAACTTATCTCTATCCTAAAGTGGTTCCTAAGCCATCTACGAGGCCTCAAAGATATTATTTTTTTCCTTATTTTTCAAATATTTTTATTTTGGAATTAGGTAAGAGAACCTAATTTGGCACATTTAATTACATTGATACCATGCACTTTTTGCGATATGTTTCTTTATCCTACGTTTAAAGTAAGTGGTCAAACTAGGACCATTGACTTCTTAAGATACCTAAATCTTTTTATTCAACAGGTCAAATCATAAGAAATACTTTTTTTCTGCAAGATCATTCAATTTTACGTATTTTTTGTCTCTTATAAAATTTTGCTATTTTCCCCACAAAAAAATATTTTTATTTGTCAAAACAACAAAAAAATAAAATTCTAAATAAAAACTGATTCTTTATTTACAAAAATAGAAATTGAGACACCTGTGAAATTCAGTTATCGGTGATTTTGTGACAACGTCAGTCATGTACTCAATTAATGAATTAACTGATATTGTTTTAGTTTTTGGGTTTTGTGAAGGTAATGGCCGCAAATGTGTAAGAGTGTACAGTGAAAGATTTCCAAATCGCCGAATTCCAAACCATCAAACATTTGCTTCCGTAGAAAGGCGACTTCGAGAAACTGGCCGCTTAGAATACTCTGCGAGGGATTGTGGTAGAAGACGCACTGTACGAACTGTGGATGTTGAAGAAGAGATTTTAGAACGGATAGATGAAGATCCATCTAAAAGTACCCGGCGTTTTGGTGCTGAACTAGGCGTATCTAAAAATGTTGTGCATAAGGTGTTTAAAGAGCAACTGCTATACCCATATCACATTCAAAAAGTTCAAGAGCTAATGCCTCAGGATCACGATAAGCAACTTCAGTTTTGCCAATTTATTGTTAATAACCAAATCGACAATTTGAATTTCGCCAAGACAATTTTGTTTACAGACGAAGCGTGTTTTACCCGAAGAGGTATAACAAATCTTAAAAATGAGCATGTTTATTCCGAAGATAATCCACATGCAACTAAAACCATGCATTTCCAACGGCAATTTTAAATAAATGTTTGGGCCGGTATAGTAAATGATATTATTGTAATTTTACCACAAAATTTAAACGGAGAACAGTACTTACAACATCTTCAGGAATTGCCAGTCTTACTGGAGGATGTGCCGCTTTTACTTAGGCGTGATATGTGGTCAGAGCTGGGATGAATCCTCAAAAACAGGATTCGAATCACGAATCCGAATCACCTAATATGATTAGAATCACGAATACTCGAATAAAGGATTCGTAAGTGAAAAATATGATTCGAATCAAAGATTCGAATCCTCATTTTTGAATCACGGATACAAATCCTTTAAAAATAAATTTGAATCTATTATTTGAAACCAGTAATATTTTATTCCATCAGTTTCTATTAACAAAAATGTACATTTACCGACTAAATATCTGATTATATAATGATTTTAATTAATGATGATATATGTGTTATTGAACTTCATTTTAAATCTGTGTTTTATACGCGTGGCGCATGAAGTAAAATTTCGAGTTTAGAAAAGCCCCGTGAAAATTTCACTCGTTCTTAGAAGTTTCAAATTAAAGGATCACTCTAGATTACTAAGTTTATTACCATTTTACAAAGGCTACAGCTCGAAGGACCAATCATTGTCTTTGGAGACCGAAGGTCTACAGGGAATCGAAGTTTATTTACAAGAAAACAACGAATATCTTAAGGTTTACAGCATGGATAGGAAAGAAAACATCCAATTTTGAAAAAATATCGAAGTTAGGTTGATTTTCAGTGCGTTTTTAACTTCACTTTAAATCAGTGTTTTATACGCGTGGCGCATGAAGTAAAATTTCGAGTTTAGAAAAGCCCCGTGAAAATTTGTCTCGGGTCGCTGCGCGACCCTCGACAAATTTTCTACGCGGGGCTTTTCTAAACTCGAAATTTTACTTCATGCTTAGTCTGGGAGGGGACCGTCAAGATTTTCTACATGGATTTTCGATATTTCTAGATTTATGTCGATTTATTCACAGTTTGTTATTGTATTAAAAGCAACTTCAATATTAAATAAAAACGGTTTTTTTTAGGAAAAGAATATTCACCCATTAAGAGTCGTCCAAATTATAAAGTTAAATCTAAAAGTTAATTTTAGATAAAATTTTGAATCTTTTTCTATGATTTCAATGAATGATTTATTATATTACATACGTCGATTTTTTAAAAAAGTTAAATTTAAAATTCAAACGAGTGTTGTCCACTCCCAGACTAAGCATGAAGTAAAATTTCGAGTTTAGAAAAGCCCCGCGTAGAAAATTTGTCGAGGGTTGCGCAGCGACCCGGGACAAATTTTCACGGGGCTTTTCTAAACTCGAAATTTTACTTCATTCGCCACACGTATAGAACACTTCAAGTGAAGTTAAAAATATACTATTAACGTTGGATATTTTTCATGGTTAAGTAACCAAATATCCATTCACAAATATTTGAATTATTCGAAAATTTCAATATTTATATTCAAATATGAATAATTTAGTGATTTAAATATTCATATTAGAATATTTAACTATTTGAATTAATCGAATTCGAATCAAAGCCTGAATAGCGATGATTCGAATTATTTAGGAGGATTTGAATCCGTGTATGAGGATTCGAATGCTTTTATAAGGATTCGATTCCTTTTATAAGGATTCGAATCGTTTTATAAGAATTCGAATCCTTTTATAAGAATTCGAATCTTTTTATAAGGATTCGAATTATCTACGTCTGGATTTGAATACGAATCCTTTTAAAAAAATGTAACGAATCCGGATCACGAATCCGTTTTCACTAAGGTATTCGAATACCTCTTTTGAATCCTCTAAAAGGATTCGAATCCGGGAATCGAATCCAGCCCAGCTCTATATGTGGTTTATGCATGATGGGGCTCCACCTCATTTCACTTTCCAGTGCGTACTTTTTTAAACCAAAAGTATCCCGGTAAATGGTTTGGGAGAGGCAATGACGCACCAGTGCCTTGGCCTCCACGTTCCCCGGATATCACCCCAATGGCCTTTTTTTTGTGGGGAACTATTAAATCTATTGTTTATGGTAAGCCCATAAATACGCACGACGAATTATGGGCGCGAACACAGAATGCGTTTCAAACAGTTAAAAACAATGTTGGTGTTTTACAACGTGTCCATTTTAATTTTTTGCGACGTGTAAATTGTTGTATTGCTGAAAATGGCAATCAGTTTGAACATTTGTTGTGAATCTAATAAATTTGTGTTTATTGTTAGGTACCTATCTTTATTTCTACTTTGTTAATTGTTTTGAGAAGCAAAATATTGTTCATAATTTTATAACTTTTTTTGATCTTGCAGAAAAAAAGTATTCCTTATGATTTGACCAGTTGAATAAAAATATTTAGGTATCTTAAGAAGTCGATGGTCCTAGTTTGACTACTTACTTTAAACGTAGGATAAAGAAACATATCGCAAAAAGTGCATGGTATCAATGTAATTAAATGTACCAAATTAGGTTTTCTTACCTAAGTCCAAAATAAAAATATTTGAAAAATAATGAAAAAAAATATCTTTGAGGCCTCGTAGATGGCTTGGGAACCACTTTTGGATAGAGATAAGTTTAGTTAAATCGTCTTATTTTGTTTCAGAGAATATGTGGGAGAGCGTTGCACAGACCATTCGGGGACACCCTGTATACAAAATCTTTCAGGTACCTATGTATTAAATTTTACAATACATTCTGTCTACACATCAACCTATCTGCTATTGCTTTTAAGAGAGAATTAAAAACAATAATGTTAAATTCTTGTAACTAGGAGTAATTTATGTTACTACTTTTTGTGTATATATCGTAATTATCATTAGCAATATATTTGTATTGACTATAATTTAGAATTTATTTCAGATATTATTAACTGCGTAATTTACTTATGTATGTATTTTTTACTTCTAATTCTTATGTTTATAGGTTTAGTGTAAGAGTAGCCATAATCACTAAACTTCGCCCTCATATTGTAATATATATGTATATATATTATAAATAAAGACGATTATTATTATTAAAATTCTGCACGTCTTTTTATAATTTCTATGAATGACTTATTGTATTACGTACTGGGATTTTTCTTTATAAATATTCTTGATGTATTCGATGTAAATTTTCAGGCTTCCGTCGATTTTATAAAAGCATTCAATTTGAAGTTACGAACGAGTGTTTCCACTTCCAGATTAAGCATGAAGTAAAATTTCGAGTTTAGAAAAGCCTGATAATTTTTTTTAGCCAAACCAAATTTTCAAGTTTTTCTAAACTCGAAAAGTTGGCTTCATGCGCCAACAGTATACAATACTGAAATATTGTAAAGTAATAAATACACTTAAAAATCCTTTATTGAAATGAGTAATAATAAAAATATTTACATTTTTCTACACACATTCTCAGGTCAGTTAAAAAAATACAATCAATAAAATTAACTTATTTAATAATTTAAATAACAAAAAATTTATAACGTTTCGTTTATGCATCAAATGCGCTTAGTGGGTTAATTTACGCACGTCTTTCAAGTTGGCTTAAGTTTGAGAAATATTTTTTTTAAATAGTTTACTAAAGTCAAAACTATAATCTGTTTAATAACTAAGAGGAGCGTTTTAAATTTCACGCGCCAAAACCTACAACTCTGATTGGCCGAGAGCGCGCCCATTTTACACTATGCTAATTACTTTATTATTAGACGCAACAGCTGACATAACCTTAATTCGAAGCGTTGCCGAGTTGCAACTTTGTCTGTTTCGTAATAACCTTTTGTGCGGTGTTACTTTAGCATAGTGAAAAGTTAGTTTTGTTTATATTGTTGTGATGGATTATGGACCCAATACAAGCTCGGTGATAATATCACCTTCACCTCCAAAAAAAGCGTAAGAAGTTGAATTTGGGTCATTTATATCTGTCTGAAAAACAGTGCATAATAAATATGTATGAGCAGATGATAACAGATGATCCACACATGAAAATGACTGCTGTTGTGTCAAACATTGTTGGTGCAGTAAGTGAGATATCAAATAGGATAAGAATATGCATTAAATAATAAAATGTTTAATTTTTAGGAGCTGTAAATTCCACTGTCTATCGTACCATTAGCGAATATAAGAAATCCGGAGAGATTTGTAGCCGTAAACAGCTTCGAAGACATAATTACAAGTTTTGATGACGTAGTGAAGTGATCCGTGCATAGTTTCTTCTATAAAAATGAACTGCCAACTTTGAATAAAGTTTTAAAAGAAGTAAACGATCATGCAGGCATGCCGAAGATGAGTCGTTATACCTTGTATAGTTTTATGAAACAAATCAATTCTAAGTAAGATAGAGACCAGAGCTGGGCAGGATTCGAATCATTCAGGATTCGAATCATTCAGGATTCGAATCCTTTAAGAGTATTCAAAAGAGGCATTCGAATCCTTTTAGAGGATTCAAAAGAGGCATTCGAATACTTTAGTTCAACTGGATTAGTGATCCGGATTCGTTACATTTTTTAAGAGGATTCGTATTCGAGTCTAAATGTGGGTGATTCTAATCCTTATAAAAGGATTCGAATCCTTGTAAAAGGAGTCGAATATTTATAAAAGGATTCGAATATTTATAAAAGGATTCGAATACTTACAAAAGGATTTGAATCGTTATGAATAATTCGAATTAATTGTGAGGAATAACATGAAAAATGTGTTTTTGAGTGTTTTTAATTTTCTCGTTAAATTTCTCGCTTATGCGCGTGGCGCATGGCGTAAAATTTCGAGTTTAGAAAAGCCCAGAAAATTTCTCTCGGGTCGTTGATAACAGACTAAATATCTGACTCCCTGTTACCCTGGTTAAAGATGTATTTGTGTGTTTCTGAACTCCACTTCAAATCAGTGTTTTTACGCGTGGCGCATGAAGTAAAATTTCGAGTTTAGAAAAGCCCGAAAATTTGTCTCGGGTCGCTGCGCGACCCTCGACAAATTTTCACGGGGCTTTTCTAAACTCGAAATTTTACTTCATGCTTAGTCTGACAGTGGAAACGCTCGTTCGAAACTTCAATGTGAATGCTTTGATAAGAACATTAAATAATTGAAAATGTTTTTAAAAATATTAATCTAGTTTTCAAAATTTTGTTTAATATTGTTTGAAGTAAAACTGACATGGCAGCCACAATCTGAAATGTTGAATTTCTCCAAAACTTCCCGGACGAAAGATGTTTTCCCTGGCCTTTTAATATAACTTTCTCCTGTGGGAAACCCCTATTCTGTTTAATAGTTTTCATTGTTTTTGCCAATATTTAACTTAATTTTATAAATTTGTACGTGCTTTGTAATTTGCCTGCTGATTTTGACAAATTTAATAATATCATATGGCTTTTTTGTTAATGTTTTGGTCAATTTGAATAAAATTTCATGACTTTTCTCTGGCTTTCTTGGTTTTAATGATATTCAGTGATTTTTTTATTTACGTAAATTTCAGGCAGTCGATTTTATAATAGAGTTTAATTTGAAGTTTTAAACGAGTGTTTCCACTCCCAGGCTAAGCATGAAGTAAAATTTCGAGTTTAGAAAAGCCCAGTGAACATTTTTGGGCTTTTCTAAACTCGAAATTTTACTTCATGCGCCACGCGTAAAAAACACTGATTTGAAGTGGAGTTCAGAAACACACAAATACATCTTTAACCAGAGTAACAAGGAGTCAGATATTTAGTCTGTTATCAACGATATTCAGTGGTGATAATAAATAATTAGGATTTGAATATTTTTGTTAAAACAACTGGTAACGATATTTATATATTATTGGTTGCAAAAAAATAATAAAATCAAATTTATTCTTAAAGGATTTGTATTCGTGATTCGAAGAAACAAGATTCGAATCTTCGATTTGAATCATATTTATCTCTTACGAATCCTTTATTCGAGTATTCGTGATTCGAATCATATTAGGTGATTCGGATGCGTGATTCGAATCCTTTTTACGAGGATTTGTCCCAGATCTGATAGAGACACATTATTATATAAATTTCATATTATATTATGAACATAATGTAAATATGTTTTATTTCACAGATATATGGCGAAATGCCGTTTAAGCATTTTAATTGAACTGACGATATCGTACGATGAAAAAGAAAATACTTAACCACAGTTAAGAACTACAAAATGGATATTTGATTTTATTTAAAGAGTTCATATGAAATTATTTAAAATTGCCGCCAAATTTATAGTGATATTTTTGGTAACTTTTTATAGTGTAAATTGGGCTTTGGCACTTACTCCTTCTAGTTTTTAAACAGACTATAGCCTTATCGTATGTTTAAAAAAAACCTCTAGAGTGCCATGGAAAATATTGTAGGTTGGCAACTCTAAAAATGTTTACTATAATTATTATGTTTTACGTTTTATATGCCAATTCCTAAAGCGTGTAGCCAACTAAAATTAAAAAAAAATCATGGCACTCTTTCATACAAATACAAATACAAATAAAATTTAAAACGGTTCTAAAACAACGTATTATCCGAGTAAAACAAGTCAATTGATGTCAAAAATGTATCTCTTTGTAGGATTGTTTCATTTTATAAAATGTTTCATTGCGGTTAGGTTCTGCATACATTCACATTTTGTCATAATTCTTAATTTCAGTCAAAAAACAATGTCGGACAGACATAAATCTAATAATATCAGGTTTTTTAGAAATAGTCGTAACGCAAAACAATTGAAACTGCTGTAAAAAATCAGAAATATAATAACTATTAAAGATAGGCAAAAATATCACAATTATTATAAGAAAACACAGTTTTATTATAATTATAATTAGCAAAAAATATTATAACCGTCAAAATATGTCATAGCTGGCACAAAAACATTATATTATAATTGTCAACGACTTTCCAAAACTATCGTAAGTGTCACAGAAAATCTATAATAAACTCGTAAGTCGAGGATATGCAAAATAAACTGCATTCTTCTCTAAACTGCAATTCGATATGTCATGCTCTTATATTTAGACGTAATTAAAAGAAAACAATGAATTATTGTATTATTAACAAGGATATTGATTATTTTACGATCATATACATACATCTACAAACATCTTTTATTGCTTCATAATTTTTTATTTTCGACACGATTCCCATACAATTCATTTATAGCTGTTGTTAATTCATTCAATAGTTAGTAAAACGAACAAATTGCTTTCTGTTGAGTTGTGCGATAATGATGCAAACCTAAATCGAATTTGTGCCTTTTCAATTCCAGTAGAAGTGCGCTTAAACGCCTGTTTCCATAGCAACTTTCTAATTCGCGTCTAGTCGACCGGTTGGATAGTTAGAGTTAATTTAAAACCGAAAGAATATTATGTAAATGTTAGTTATTTCTGCATGTAAATTTAATTTTAATTAAACATATTTTTCGAAATTCACTTGCGTTTGAATATTAATCATCAACCTTGAGGCGTCAAATGATAATTGCATGTTTGGCATGATTCTACTAATATTAAATGATTTATTATATTTTTAAGTGAATATCAATTCCTTAGATCAGTGTTTGCCAAACAGTTGGCCACGAGCCGATTGTTGGTGGATGGCGACAAGATCATGAAAGTATTTATATTTCAATATTTTATAAAATTCATAAGGTATGGTGAAAATTAAAACAAACCCACTAAGCAAAAACAATTAAGTAATATTTCATCAACATTAAAACAACGTTTATTGTTGCTACAATGTTGATATCACGTTATTTGTTTGTTTTTTGTTCAGTGGGAAAGATCAATGCATAGGGGGTCAAGTAGGTTGCTATAAATTGGGTTTCTAAACCTAAGTAAACAATACATCAAATCTAAACCTAACTAATGTCATCTAACCTAACCTAATTCCACAAGGTGGCAAGCCTGAATAACTAACCTAACTCTAAAAAATACATCTAACCAACCTTTTACATACTAAGACTGGAATTCGAATACGAATAACTTAAATATTCGAATTTTGAAATGTGAATATTTGAATCTCTAAATTTTTCACATATTCAAATAACAAAATATTTCAATATTCAAATATTTAAATACACGAATAACTCCAATATATGAATAGGTTGGTTACAACCTAGTTCTAGTTACTGACTGTCATTTAACCTAAGCTAATTCCACAAGGTAGCAAGCCTGAATAACTAACCTAACTCTAAAAAATACATCTAACCTAACTTTCTACTTACTAAGGCTGGAATTCGAAGACGAATAACTCAAATAGCCGAATATTCAAATTTTCAAATATGAATATTTGAATCACTTAATTTTTCACTCATTCAAATAACCAAATATTTCAATATTCGAATATTTAAATATACGAATTACTCCAATATACATATAAATAGGTTAGTTACAACCTAGTTCTAGTTACAGACTGTTATCTAACCTAACCTAATTCCAGAAGATATCAAGCCTAAATAACTAACCTAACTCTAAAATATACATCTAACCTAAGTTTCTACTTACTAAGGCTGGGATTCGAATACGAATAACTTAAATGGCCGAATTTTCGAATTTTCAAATATGACTATTTGAATAACCTAATATTTGAATATTACAATATTTAAATATACGAATAATAATAACTCGAATATATGAATATGTTTTTGAACGAATATTTAAACATTCGAACATTTCAAATATTTGAATATGTTTTTAAATAAATAATTGAATATTCAATTTGAACATTTTCCGGTTTTAATAGTAAGTATATTTTAAACTTTGCTTGAGACCAGTGTTTTATACGCCTGGCGCATGAAGTAAAATTTCGAGTTTAGAGAAGCCTGAAAATTGTCAGGCTTTTCTTAACTCGAAATTTACTTCATGCTTAATCTGGGGCTGGAAAACACTTGTTAGCTATTAGAACCTTTAATGACAACACTGATTACTTAAAAGAAAACAAACAAAAACCTTGGTTATATTCATAATCTTTATGAGTTTCGTTAATTATCTTCTTAATTTGTTTTTAAGAATTTGGTGTTTCCATTAAAGGTTTTAATAGTTTTTTAACAAGGGTTTTCCAATCCTTGATTAGGTATGACGTAAATATTTCAGGCTAATCATAACTCGAAATATTTACTTCTTCCGCAATGCGTGTAAATTACTATTTTAATATGAAGTTAAAAAATATACTTAGTTACTGTAGAATTTTTAAAAAGTCGATTTTTAGTTATTGTCATAAAAGATGCTCTGAACCCTCCAAAATATAGGGAAAAAAGTTTTATACCTGCTCAAAATCTTTTTCATTAAAATATCGAGCTTTTTCCCAAACACTTCAGATGCTCCAAAATGACTACTGAAAACTTTAAACGCATTTTTTTTTCGAAACGGGATTTTTCAAAAGGGCACGCAGCATAACTCAAACAAGTTTACATTTTTTCACTCCAAATTTTTACCATTTCTTAAAAACAACATTCATAAGGAAATACGTACGGGATTTTTGATTCGTTGAATTTTAGAATAAATATGTACAAATTGATGCCTTTTTTAAGTGCAAAATTGAACTTTTAACTTGAAATCCTCGCCAATTTCACAAAAATTTATATTTTAAAAATCCCGTCTGTATTTTTTTAGCTATGCTCATGTAGATTAAAAACATTTTTTTTAATTTTGTTCCAAATTCAACTTTACGGCACTTGTGCTGCGTGCCACGGAACGCCTCAAATTTAACCTAGCTTGCGTTAACGGCTCCAACACCACGATTTTGTAAGTTTATGTAATAAAAAAATGTTTTTAAATACTTTAAGACATGGTTATCAACATCCTTGAATATTATCATCCTCTTATTTTTCCTTCAACTAAAAAAAACCCTTAATATGTGACAAGAATAAAATCAAAGAATGATACATGCGTTGATTAATGCTGAGCATTTTTAAAATTGAAGTATTCGGATATTCATTCAAAAACTTATTTAAATATATTTAAATTTTAAAAATTTCCAGCCTTACTACATACCGACTGTATCCTAACTCCACGAGTGACAAACCCTAATAATTAACCTAACTCTAAAAAATACATCTAACTTAATGTTCTAGTGGCAGTCTATAACTAGAACATTAACTTAGATGTATTTTTTAGAGTTAGGTTAGTTATTACGGTTTGTCACTTGTGGAGTTAGGTTACAGTCGGTAACCTACCTAACCTAACTTAACTCCACAAAGTGACATCTAACTAACTTTGATTAAAACTTGATTTCATGATTTAGGTGAAATTTGGAGAAACGTTTAAAAATCCAAGTTTTTGATTCTCAAAATTTATAAACGCTAGATGCATATACAGAAACGACAAAGTTTGGTAGTTCAAGAAACCTCGAATCTCGTTTTGCATTTGTATCTAAAAAATGTTATTAAAACAGATAGTGAATTTTTATAGGAAAGACTGAAACTTTCTGTGTTCCTCAATAAATATATTTAAAGATGTCATTAACTATTGAAGAAAAGGCAGGATTTGGAATTATGAGGATACAACTATTTTTATCTCAGTTTGTATCCTAAATGCGAGCACTAGTTGTTCCAAATTCGACTTATTCAGAAAACCAATATTTTTGACTTCCTCTGTAGTCTTTCCATCCTGCCTTTTCTAAATTCCCTTACTCAGGCTTCACTTTTTCAAAAATTAAATAGATGTCACTCCACAACTCCTCCAATACTCTGTTACATGAAAAAACAAAAATTATCCCTATCCAAGAACAAATTCTCCAACTTTCCCAAATATTTTCATCTAACCCTCATATCCACGACATCCTCAATCATCTATGCCTCACACGAAGCCGAAACATCCCCCCTAAATTCTCACATCTACAAATTACCATTCATCAATTCATAACATCTCACGTGAATCATGACTAGCAGACAGACAAAAAACCAAATCATTGACAAGGACTCAGGCTGAAAGACCAACGGTTGATAGCCTCTTATTTAAAATATATATTTATAATAGTAATAAATGTAGATGTATGTTATATTACACAATTAAGATGTTTGTATATATACAGGGTTGCTAGAAAGTATAAATACAGCTAAATATTTTCAGGACGGTTTAGCAGAGCTCACTGAAATTTTGGATATAGTTAGAAGTGTATAAATTGTATCATCTCAGATTTTTTTCAATTTTCATTTATTTTGAAAATACAAGGCTAACTTGATTTTTTTATTTTTTAAAAGAAAATTTTCTTATTATTGTATACCTTTGACGAGTGTAAACATTTTTTGTATCAGCACTAATAAAGAATAAAATAAATGAAAAAAATTGTCGAATTGGTTGATAAAGTAGATGACTTAAAAATGCATCAATTTGAATTACCTACTTTATGCATTGAGGTGATGAGTTGAAAACATTGGAAAATAAAATTAAGTAACTAGAAAAATATTGAATCGAAAAAATAGAAATTATATTCGCTTGATAAAACCGTACACTTTCACGAGTAATTCGAACCAATTTAATCGCCTCTAAAAGTACACTAAACGGGTTTTTAAACTTGGCTCCGGTATTTAGTTACTTGCGCACTATCAGGTGACCCGATCATGTTACCTCCGGGCCCCACAAAACGTACACACTTCATGGGAGTCCGACCGGTCGACTTCTTGTTTTGATCAAAAAACATTTTTTGTGGAAAGACAGAAATAACCGCGCGGAGGTCAAAAAACCCATTTGAATAGTTAATAGACGTATTCAGAGTTTTGGTTTGTAAATAAACCTGAAAGTTAAGGAAGTGAAGTAAGTCAAATTTTCTGTTTTGTATATGTTTTATGAACAAATGGATTTTCGTTGATATCTTCGCTGTTGTGGCTAAATTTGATAGCTGTATTAATGTCAAATTAAAATCTGCTATCTAGATTGATGTTAAGTTAAAATTTGCTACTAGCATTTATGTTGAGTCAAAATCTCGTATCTGCATTGTTAGTAAGTCAAAATCTAGTATTTTCATTGATGTTATGTTGAAATCTGGTAGGTATATGCATTGCTGCTAAGACAAAATCTGCTATCTGCATTAGTGTTAAAGCAAAATCTAGTATTTTTATTGATGTTATAGTAAAATCTGGTATTTGCATTGCTGTAAAGCAGAAATCTGGTATCTAAATTGATGTTAAATCAAAATCTAGTATCTGCATTGCTATTAACCTAAAATCTGCATTGATGTTTAATCAAAACCTAGTATCTTCATTGATGTTAAGTCAAATTATGGAACACGTATTGCTGTTGCGCTCTGCTCTGCTGTCTACTTTGGTGTAAACTCCTTGACTTATAATTTAAAATTACATTTAGGAAACATACAGGAGTTTTTTTCTATTAAGTATACTATTACATATTTAGAAACAAATTACTCCAGATGTTTAAATTAATCGAAATAATCATTTGTAAAATTAATTAACATGAGATAAAACACAAGCAGTATACTTTGAACTTCACAATATTTCAGTGTTTTGTACGCGTGGCTCATGAAGTAAAATTTCGAGTTTGAAAAAGCCTGTAAGTTTGAATTGGTCGCTCGGCTTCGCTACGCCACCAACCCAAATTTTCAGACTTTTCTAAACTCGAAATTTTGCTTCATGCTTAATCAAGGATTTTGAACACTTGAAGCTTTAAATTGAAAGGATTAACAAAAACAACGAATATCTGAAAGTTCACACCAAAAAATCAAGATGTGTATACATAAAAGAAAAAATTCCATTATATAATATAATTAAAAATAATAAATGATAAATAGCTCAATAATAATACTCTTTGAACTCAGGACAAACTATAGCAAAAATATAAGAATATGTTTAAAGAATTTAAACATCGAATGCTTTCAATTTTACAGTAAAAATCGGTATATCTTTAGATATTGGCTGTTTTTTTAAAAGTTCAATTTGAAACTTTAAACGAGTGTTTTCTACTCCCAGATTAAGCATGAAGTAAAATTTCAGGCTTTTCTAAACTCCAAATTATACTTCATGCGCTACGCGTCATAAACACTGAAATATTGTAACCTTTCAAAATATGCTAGTATGCTTAAACAGAATATTTTGAACTTTACATCAATGCAAATACCATATTTTGACTTAAAATAATGATTTAAGCCAAAATCTGCTATCTGCATTCATGTTAAGCCAAAATCTGCATTAATGTTAAGTTAAAATCCGGTATCTGCATTGCTGTTGAGTCAAAATGTGGTATGTGTTAAGCCAAACTCTGCTATCTGCATTGATCTTAAGTCAAATCTTATATTTTTATTGGTATTAAGTCAAAGTCTGGTATCCGCATTGCTGTTAAGCCAATATCTTCCATCTGCATTGATGTATTGTCAAAACGAGGTATCTCCTTGCTGTTTAAGAGAAGGGTTAGCTGCTCGGTTGTCAATTTTAGCTTAAACATCGCATGAACTTCATAGTCACTTTTCAACCTCATATAAGATGGCAGAACGTTCAAGTTTAGAGGGAGCAAGTCACTTGAACTTTTTGTCACTTCTTAACGTCATATAAGATGGCGGAGCATTTAAATTGGATATAAAAAAAAACATCTTCGAATCTTTATGAGTTTCGTTAATTATCTTGTTATTTTGTTTTAAGAATTTGGTGTTTCTATTAAAGGTATTAATAGTTTTTTAACAAGGGTTTTCCAATCCCTGATTAACAATGACGTACAATTTTTAGGCTAATCATAACTCATGTGCCAGCACAATGGACCTAATGTGGCCTAAGTGCAGTGCAGAAATGCGCACTCTCTAAAGAACCAGAACTCATGCGCCATGCGTGTAAAACACTAATTTAATACGAAGTCAAAAAATATACTTAATAACTGTAGAATTTTTAAAAAGTCGATTTTTAATTATGTCGTAAAATATGCTCTGAGTCATCTTAATAAAAACGTTCAATGCATATCTTTGTGAAAGAATATTTGTAAAATATTATCTTATAACAACGCTGGAACCGAAGTCCCAGCATACAAATTTTACATGGCCTAACCCCCCTCTTAAGTAAAAAATCTGGTTTATGGTTACACCAAACTCTGCTGTCTGCATTAATGTTAAGTCAAAATCTGGTGGTTGTATTGGTGTTAAGCAAAAAGTCGGTACCTACAAATACAAATATTGGGCAATAGTATAATGACCAATAGATACCGTCATTTTTGAACTAGGTTCAGGCGTGGATAGGCCATACGGGAAAATGGGAAACTTCCCGGTGGGTCGGTGGCTTGGTTAATTTTTGGGCCGATAGAAATATAGGCAAAAATGTCGGTTGAATAATCTGTTGATGATCAACTTTTTTTATTACAAAAGAAGTAGAAGGATTAAAGTATTACATTTTAAATGAGTTCCTTTTAAAAAGAATGTGAAGCCCTAAGCAACCAATATTTGTCGAGGCCCTTCAAAATTTTATAATAAAACATATTTAAAGAAAAAAATAATGGGTATTCTTTCTCTTATCAATATTCTCTACTTTAATTTTACATCTCTAACTCCATTTTTGGCAACTTCGCATTAAATCAGTGATAAATTTGATGTTTTATGTTTCAATCAATAGTTATCTCCATCTACTTAGTAAATTCCGTGGAACATCAACCAACTAACCACCATACAATCAATAACGAATTAATCTTTAAAATGCTTGTTTGAAGAAGTACGAAAAAAAGGATAAGCAAAATTCTTCTAACAGCCCGTACAGGATCTTACGGTGTATTGTGAAAACTATAACATTTTACGATAATTGTCGTCGGCGCGTCCGTTCACCAACCATATGCAATTTGAAGCCGTTTCGCCGCGCTTTTGCATAGACGGCATCTGTATGGCTGCCATAAACGTTCAAGTTACGATGCATTCGATTGTGATGCCGCATAAATTCACGATAAGCGATTGCCTTCGCTTTTGTGTAACCGAAGACGACTGTTCGACACGTATGCCCATTGTTTGGTTAAGATTCGTATTTGTATTATGTAAGCGTTTTCCAGGAGAACGAATAGAATAAAAAGTTGGATGATTGTTTATGTTGGATTAATGTAATGGGTATTGTTGGTTTGGTGTGATGGTTTTTGGGAAGGGTAAATAATTTTCATGGACAAAATGATTTTGCAGTTGAAAAAGAGTCCCAATTGTCGAAAATCTAAATAACACAAGCAGAGCTATTCCGTACGCAAAATGTTAAATTTAATTTACGTTATTTATTTTATTGTATTCGAATATATGGATTACACCATTTACAAAAGAGGTGATAACTCACTGAGCTTAAATTAAAATATATATTAAAATAATATCTAATTACTAACAAAACATTATACAAATATTAACTAGACAGTACGCTACTTCTTAAGATAAGGACGTACAGACTTTATGTCGCTATGAAAAAAGTTAAAACTGCAAGCATTGCAATTGGCCGCTATTCTATATACACCGAAGTTCCTGACATAGTCCTTTCTTATTAAAGGTATATGAAAGGTACTTCTGCTGCGAACTACTCTACTCGGAACATGAATGCCAAACGATTTAACAAGAGTGGGAAAGTCAACTATACCATTGATTAATTGGTAACCGATTTCTATTCACTATTTCTTCGTCGTTTTTCAAAATGTTGCATACCGACAGTTTGTAATATAACTTCGTAGGCTCCTAAAATATTAAATTTATAAGAGATATAATTTAGGAACCGCCGCTGAGTTCTCTCTAAAACCGAGATATCTTTTGCTGTAAAAGGGCACCATATAACAGAGCAATACTCCAGCTGTGGCCTAACCAATGTCTTATAAAGATATAATACTGTTTCGATTTTAGTAAAATGAGCAGTTTTTTTCTTAATAATTCCAAGCATTCTGTTTGCTTTAGATGATATAATGGAAATATGAACTGAAATAGACCAATTACTGGTTAGATCAACCCCCAGATCTTCAATTTGGTATACCCGATTTAGTGGAATACCACCGATATTATAAGCACTTCGCATTGCAGTTTATTTTCGCGAAAAAAATATAGTGAAACATTTGGCGATATTTAATCTCAGTCTATTCGAGATACACCATTGGCTCAATCTATTTAGATCCTCCTGCATATCCTGCGATTCAGTATAATCTTTAATATGAAGAAATACCTTCATATCGTCGGCATATAGTAGGTACTGGCAGTATTTAAAACAATTGGAAACGTCGTTTATAAATATATTGAATACTAAAGGCCTCAGTTGGGACCCTTGAGGCACACCTGAGGTAACTTTAATAGGGATATTAGATTACCAATACGAACAGATTGCGTTCTGACTGTTAGATACGAATCCATCCAACTTAATAAACCACCACCAATACCAATATGGTGAAGCTTCTGTAGCAAAAGTTTATGGTCAACGGTATCGAACGCCTTGGAAAAATTAGTATAGACAGCGTCAACAGAAGACACATTTTCCAAGGCATCCGCAATATACTGACCATAACTCAACAAGATATAGTGAAACATTTGGCGATATTTAACATCACCGTCTAAGCGATTTTGGTAATTGATATGTGTACTTAGATTATTAGGTTAAAATAACGTATACCTTGAATTTAACATTGCTCGCATGTAATAGCCCCGAATGACTAGGTTCGGTGATTAACACTCGCTATATTAACAGCGATTAGTATTATTTACACATTATATATGAAACAATTTCCATTAGGTATGTAAGAATAGATAAGTTGGATTTCGATAATGAAAGTCAAACATCATCAGCATCAAAGTCCGTCCATTAGAAATCCACTCGGACAAAATAAATGTATCGCAGCGTGACGCGCCCAAAAGGAATCAACTGGATCAATTAAAGCCAAAAAAGGGCCGAGAGACGGCACCGATTAATCAAGCCGCTAATTAACGGATTACCAAAACCCGTTTCACCTCCGCAACATTCTTCTACAAATACACACTCGCCGGTAGTAAATTGCTGTCGACGTCAAAGGACCGGAATTAATCGGTAGGTTTTTTTTTCTTCGTTTTGATCAATACGGTGGATCAGAAAAGTGGTCGAAAAATTATCGGAGACAATTATTCACGAAGGATTTACATAAAAGTTATTTGGATTTTATTAAGAAGATTAAGGATTAATAAAAATTATTTAGAAATCAAGTTTGGTCTAGAACAGCATTTCTCAAACTGTGGGTTGCGAGTAGATTGTATGTGGGTAGGCAGCACAAAATCTTGAATGTACATTAGAATGTGCCAAAAAAATCGATATTTTTTTTATTTTGCTCTTTATCAAATAAATTGTTCCCTATTCAAATTCATTAGAATTCCCTTAATTTTAATCAAATCGAACAGTATAGAAGTCCATCCAGTTCAAAACTTTTTAGATACTTTTTCCCGATTTTTTACGTTTCATAACACTAATCTGCATTAACCCTTGTGCGGCATTGATGCATATACGCAACATTATTAATTTTATGTTGATTAAATTACTAAATAACTTATTTGATTATTATTATTATTATTATTGATTATTATTATTTGACTTGACTTGAAAATGTATGAAGAAATACGTAAATATTTTGTTATTTAAATATCTTGATTATTACTCATTGTTTTTAGTGAATTTCTAACTTCACAATATTTCAGTGTTTTATACGCGTAGCGCATGAAGTAAAATTTCGAGTTTAGAAAAGCCCCGTGAAAAATTGTCTCGGGTCGCTGCGCGACCCTCGACAAATTTTCTACGCGGGGCTTTTCTAAACTCGAAATTTTACTTCCTGCTTAGTCTGGGAGTGGAAATACACGATTTTAACTTTATATTGCACGTTTTTATACAAAATCGACGAATGCCTTACATTTACAGCGTATACATTATTTATATTTAAAATAAAAATCCATAGAATGTAATACAATAATTCGTAGAATTCGTGAAACTCATAAAATGAAGTGTAGAATTTTACTTAAAATCCACTTTTAGAGTTAACTCTATAATTGCTCGGCCGTTAATGGGTTAATGACGGATCTGTATATGGGGATAAATTGTTCCATTAAAAACAAAAATATTGTGTGCGTTTCATTAGCCACATCCGTTCTTTATAGTTTATATTGATGAAACAAAAGAAGTCTAGAAATCGGTTAGTTTCTAAACACGTTATAAAAATAACTTGTTCCTTATGTAATCTTGAATAGCGTTGTAATTAGCATCTAAATTATCATAAATAAATAAATAAAGCTATGTAATGTTACTCAAAGCTACAACTTCATAAGGCACATCGCAACTATAAAAAAATTACTTTATTGAAGTGGAAAATGGAAATCACGGTTTCTAGGCCTCCGAAAATTGCTTGTATTTATTAATATAAACTTCAAAGAACGGATATGGCTAATGAAACACAAAATATTTGGTTTTTCAATGAAATAATTCAACCCCATATTCAGATCCGCCATTAATGCAGATTGGTGGTATGAAACTCGTGAAAAATTGGGAAAAAGTAATTAAACCACTTTTTGGACTTGATCGACCTCTAAATACTGTTCGATTTGATTGAAATTTACGGAATCCTAACGAATTTGAATAGGGAACATTATACTTGATGAAGAGCAAAATACAAAAATATCGAGTTTTCTTTGGCACAGTCTAATGTACATGTATATTTATCAGTGATGGGCAAGTTCTAGTATCTCAAGGATCAAGTAAGCGATAATCGAGCAGTTGAAGTCATTTTTAAGAAACGAGTAGACGACATGAATCAACTAACCTAACCACTATATTTTGAACTTCATACCAAATTAGTGTTGTAGAAAAGCCTGAAAATTTGATATTACAATTACTCGAATTCATATTCGTATTCGCGAATATATAAACACTCATTCACAAAATCATAAGTTTGGTTTTCTATAAACCTATAACAAAATACAAATTATTTTTTTAAAGAATTTGTGTTTGATTCTATGCAGTCCAAAAATTCACAACCCACCAATCGGATCATGTAAAAAAAGCCCACCTGTCAAATGCCGGGTTAAGTTAGTCAATTTGAAACTACTAACGAGTGTTTCCACTCCCAGATTAAGCATGAATTAAATTTCGAGTGTAGAAAAGCCTGAACACTTGGTTTGGTCGCGCTTTTCTAAACTCGAAATTTTACTTCATGCGCCACGCATATAGAACTCTGAAATATTTTTAAGTTTAAATTAACACTGCTAAATCAGTATGCTAAAGCAATATGTTTGTAACTTCGCGTTAAATCAGCGCTTTATAGACCTGGCGCATAAAGTAAAATTTCCAGTTTAGGAATGCCTGAAAATTTGGAATGCTTAATTTTCAGGCTTTTCTAAACTGGAAATTTTACTTCATGCTTAATCAGGGAGTGGAAACACTCGTTAGAGGTTTCAAATTCACTTTAACGAAGACCAAACAAAATTTTTAGGTTTTTCTAATCTGAAAATGTTACTTAATGCCTAATCAGGGAGTAGAGACACTTGTTAGAAGTTTCAAAAACACGTTTACGAAAATAACGAAACCTTAAACATTTGCAGAGTATGCATCAAAATGTATTAAATGAAAAATTCATTGAGCTATAATAGAAATCTTTCCTTCATTCAAAAATATCCTCACACATAAACATTCCCGGGCAGATACATATCAGCATCAACATTTATTTCGAACGACCCATCCGAGCAAAAAACTGCCACAGAAACGATCAAAAACTCGACCATTGCAGCAAACACATCTTCACCGCTAAAAAAAAGTTATCACCACGCCAAAAACTCGTCGCTTATCTGCACAAACTACAAATTGCTCCTTTCGGTCCCAATCAACCCACGAGCAGAATCGCCTCGATCCTCACCCAGATAACAGATCCTGTTCCTCCGCCGCGTTAATTATTAATAATTATTCATAAACTACGGGACACGGAATAAACGTTATAAGTTAACCGATAAACTCGATAAGGCGGCGGTTATAAATTGTGGGCTTTGTGAAGATACTGGAGGTTCTCGGCTCGCACACTAAAAAACCTGAGGAATTTTAATCCCTCTGACTTGTTTGTAATTCTGCAATTTATAGATGAGATCTACTCTTGTATGGGTTGGATTTAGAGGGCTTCTGTTTTTTTTTTTGTGTGTGTAGGATTGCTTGTTAAGATTATTCCAGGAATTATAATCTTAGATTATATTTGTTAGTCATTTTCATGGAATTAAAAAAAATAATTTTAGATTTATAGATCTAAGGAAGTACACGATACAAACAACTTTTGAAAGTATGACAACAGCAAAGAATAAGATTTTTCTTATTTCCATAAAGTTAAGTGTCTTGTTTCTTCCAAACAAAGTTATTTCTGCCTTCCTTGGCTGTACTTAAATGGTGCAATTGCCTTCATAAGTTAGTCCACCTAATCACAAAATTGCATTAACTGCTATTTGTTGCAGTCTGCATATCTTTTTGGCAAGAGTAGACAAACTTTTATTTTATCTGTTTACTAATAGCGACAGCATTCTCATTCTCGGCCTAAAAAGTGCATACTACCAATATATAGGGTTTTCCATCAAGAGGTCCTATTTTAATTATTTAAAAAAATATATTTTTTGATGAAATAGTGCCAACATATTTATTTCAAAACAAAGTACAAATTTCAAGATTAGTTGTGGATAATGATATCTGGTAAATGGCCACCTCGTCTTCTTCTGCAAATGGCTATTCTTTTGAAAAAGTTTTGCATCACATTTTAGCATTTTAACTTTGTCTATTATTTGACCAATATCCGCTCGAATATTTTCTTTGGGCCATTGAATTGCGGTAATGTTCTAAGCTGGCCTGGCGATACGAGTAGGAACCGGCAATTTTACATCAGTATTTTGCTCAAATTTAGTGTGTTTCTCAATGGCACGGCGAGAAGGTAATTCATACGAATACTGCGATCTGTCTAGGCAAAATTTTCACCATATTGATAATGAATTTTTATTATTTCTGTACGTTGTTGGAGAGTATATCATTCCATTTTCTCAAATCATACACTTTTCACTTGAAAAATGTAAAACAATCAAAGCCCTCTATTTAATAGTTTAAAAATGCCAGGGAATTTAAAATGAGACCTCGCAATGGAAAACCCTTTATTTTTTCAAAAATCAGCTACAGATTTACGCTATACAATTTCATTTAATAACCAGATTTCTTCATGCTTTGGTGAACATCAATAACCATTTTTTGTATTTATTCGATACAACGTTATTGACCAATTCTCTTGAGAAATGCGTTTTATTATTGATACCATCATAAAAATCAACATTAACAATCCTCACAATCAAACAACGAAATCACCGCATTTGCATCGACACAGACCTGTCGGGCGGTGTAATTTCAAGACAAACTAGACCATGAAATAATTACGCCAATTAATATGGATGAGAAAGGAAATCCGACTACTGCTCCTATTGTTGTCGTATGTAAATTTTTCGCGTGGTAATTTTTAGGATCCCAATTAACCACACCAGACAATACCAACCCATGTGAATCCGAACGTGCCTGATGGGATTTGACAAAGCGTAAAATTCATACGGATAATTGTGGTAGCACTGTGTTTTAACAAATTACCTTAACTACCGTACTGTATACGATACGCTCAATGAATGCGACTTCCTGTCATCATCAGGTGTACTTTACGAATTGGAAAAATGATGATGATTAAGTCTCTGCAGGTGTATAGCAATGTCTATTTAATATCGAAAAAGTAAATGGTAAAATAGAAATTTCACCGATGTTTTAATAGCAGGAAATCTAAAATTCTAGAATCTAAAGCAAAAACTTTTGCCTAACTTGTATCTTAAATGAATGTAATCAATATTGAAGCTGCAAATTTCTATAGCAGTGGTTCTGAACTTTTTCAAAATCACGGAATACTTACAAATGTACAAAACTTTCACGGGGAAAAATGACTGCTCTATACAGTGGACTAAACTATTATATTTTAACATTGATCTACCAGTATTTACACATATAGACAGACTCTAGTCTACTTTCTGATCTCTATAGTGTCATATCTCTAAGCTCTAGACGTTAGGCAATCGACTGCGACTTTAAACTGGAGTCTGTAGACAACCTAGTTAGACTTCTCTGTTGACTCAATCCTCTAAACTTTAATACCTAAACTCCAATCATTAAACTCAAATCTCTAAACTCTAGGCGCTCTAAACTCTAGAGGTTGAACTTTAGGCAGTCGATCTCCATTCTAAACAGGAGTCACTAGACAGCCTTTTTCAAAACTCTAGACTTTAAATTTGAGGTCGACTGTCTCAAATGCCACAATTCTAAACTAAAGTATCTAGGGATATTCAACTCTATAGATGAAACCAGTCTGTAAACTCTAATGTCTAGACTGTAATCTCAAAACTTCGTACTCTATGTGTTCTAAACTTTAGATTTTGGACTTTAGATAATCGTCCTCGATTCTAGAGTCACTAGTCAGCCTAGACCACTTTAGGAAACTATGATCTAGACTGACTAGAGACTCTAGTTTAGAATCGAGGATGACTGCCTAAAGTCCAAAGCCTAAAGTTTAGAGCACATAGAGAGGGTCGACTCCAAACTGCAAGGGGTCCATGTCAGCGAAAACTAAAATTAGGGGTGTATGAGATATACATGGGGGTCCACGTGAATGGATTCCATTTATGCAGATCGTAAATGAAGTAACACTTAACACAAATATTTGTTATTTTAAGTATACAAATGAATCACTTAGAAGCAAAGGGGTGTAAGTGACTAATAAAAAAAATGAGAAAGCTAGTTTTAAAGTTCTAGTTATATTAATGCCAACAAACAAACAATCAAATTTTGAGTTTAAAAAAGCCTTAAAATCTGGATTGTTCGCTGAATAACTAATTTTGGCTTTCTATAAATGGAATAATATACATAACATAGATATTTGTTATTTAAGGTATGCATATGAATCACTAACAAGCAAAGGGGTGAAAGTGACTAATAAAAAAATTGAGCAAGCCAGTTTTAAAGTTCCAGTTATATTAAAACCTACAAACAAAATAGCAGAGTGGTTTTGTGGATTCACAGAAAACCTATTTTATAGCAGTACATGTCAATGAAAGCTCTATGACTCTTTGATAATTACCAAAAAAAACTGTTCCCATTGCATGTACTTCAATTTTTTTTAAATTGGCACTTGCACTTCTTTGCTTCTAAGTGCCTTATATGCACGTAAATGTTTATAAAAGTGTTTAATTTGAAGCTTTAAACGAGTGTTTTCCACTTCCAGATTAAGCATGAAGTAACATTTCGAGTTTAGAAAAGCCTTAAAATTTGGTTACCAAATTTGTAGGCTCCTCTAAACTCGAAATTTTAATTCATGCGCTACGTGTATTAAACACTGCAAACACTGAAATATCGTGAACAAGTGAACTTCACTTGAAGTCTGTGTCTTGTACGCGTGGCGCATGAAGTAAATTTTTGAGTTTAGAAAAGCCTGAAAATTTGGTTTGGTCTCTCCGCTTAGCGGAGCGACCAAACCAAATTAATTTTCAGGCTTTTTTAAACTCGCAATTTTACTTCATGCTTAACCTGGGAGTAGAAAACACTCGTTTAAAATTTCAAATGCAACTCTTTAGAAAAATGAAAAATATCTGAAAATGTACAGCACATAACCACTACATGTATACTTAAAAGATATACTCCCTGCATGAATTACCTATGAGTTAAAAAAAAAATTAATGTTTTAGAAATGTTTATGAAATGTGATGCAGATTTGGAGCTAAATTTGGGAAACTTTTTGGCTCTATGCTTTAACCATATAAGAATTTGAGATCGATGATGGGATCATCGACGTGTCGACGTAATAAAAAACAATTCTAATTGTTGCTAATTGTTAGAATTTTCACTTGAATTTAATCAACTGTGTTAGTTTTTAAAAACATATTTAAAAGTGATGAATTTGTAACAATATAATATTAGAAAAGCGGGAGAGGGGGGGGGTCTACGCAAAACAAGCAAAAAAAAAGTTTGGTAACCTATGGTCTAGACTCTACCTTGTAGACTCGTTTGTAAACTTTAATATCTTCTTTTTAAAGTACCATATTCATTGACTCTATGTTGGCAATCATGTTGGCTATTATTATTTTATTGGCTCTGATGTGCGAGCTTGTTGTATGTTCGAACCATTACCTAAGGCTCTTTCGCCACGAAATTCTTCTTCTTCCTAGGCCCCGATTGACTTCGATTATCCTTGAATTGCCAAACGTAAGTATTATATTTATCTGGTAGTCTCTTTATATGACCGAAGTAAGACCGTTTTCTGATCTTTACGGCGTTGACAATTTCCTTTCGATTTGTCATTTTGTTCATTCTGAGAAAATTAAAAACTATAATACTGAGACTTAGACTCTTCACTCCAAACTGAATCCTTAGGCTTAGTCTGGGAGTGGAAAACACTCGTTCAAAGCTTCGAATTGAACTCTTTTAAAAACACAACGAATATGGGAAAATTTTCAGCTTATGCAAAAGTTTACCTAAAAGAGGAATTCCCTGTATATAAAAATATTTTTGCATTTCAATCGTTGTTATGGTAAGAGTTTTTAAAGACTGTCAGTTATGAAATGAATTAAATACTTGGTATTCTTCACTAGAAAAATAAACGGAAAACCAATACCAAGTGTTTTATTTAATATTTATGGTTGTTCAAAATGTTTCACCACAGGAGAAATTAATTAAAATATATATCAGCGCCTTCAGAAAAAATGTGAGGCCTGGAATAAGTATAATATTTTAAGGCGTTCTTCGACATCAACAGATATTTTTTATGAATAAAATAATAAAGTCTTCTTTCTTTCATCAAAATCATCTACTTTTATTTAACATTTTTAATTTCACTTTTGGCAACTTAAGGTAATAAAATATGAAATAGCTGTTTTTTGACTTCAGAATAACTTAGTGTTTTATACGCCTGGCGCATGAATTAAAATTTCGAGTTTAGAAAAGCGTGAAGTATACCCAAAAGAAAAATTCCTTGTATTTATTTACTGTGACATTTTTGATCGATGAAAAATGCGCCAAAAGAAGTCTTAATTTTATACTTATTTTTTTTATGCAGCTCTCAAGGCATGCAATGGTCTTTTTCAATCCCAATTTAATATCAAAGAATTGTATATACCCGTATGATCTGATTCTAAAAATTGATCGCCGCCAGTTGTCAAGTGTTATTAATGACCGTGGCGTTTATTTCTGTGGTGTGTCAACAATGACCCGTGGGTGTATGTCCGAAATGGTAATAATGGTGTAAAAAGCTGAAGGCTCGACAGATGAAAAATGACCAAATGACCAATCTGGACGCCTTTCAATCCTTCGACATATTCCAATTTATCATTCCGATTGATAATCATTGCTAGAGCCCTCATTGAAAGGAACACCATTGTCGAAGAAGAAGAGAGAGAGAGAGGAAGGAGTTGTATTTTGAAATATTCATATCATTAATTTACTGCCAATGCACTTAAATTCAATATTGTTAATAAAAAAATCTCTAAAACGCTTTTTATTCCTAAAATTATAGTGAATGTTAAACGGTTAAGGCAAAGATGATACAATTCACTTCGATTTAAGTAAAAGAGATAAACACGAATACAATGAACTTGATTATAACAACAAAATGAGATTATCAATAGTAATAGAAAACAATATATATACAGGGTGTCTACGCTAAACCGTTCGTTAAAAGTTTATGGGGTTGCCATTGCACTAACAATTTGAAAAAAATCCTTGTCATACGGTTGAATCAGTTCTCGTAATATGAAATATTTTCAACTTTATATCACTTCCGGTTCCACCGGAAGTAGCATCAAATTTGTTATTTTAAATGGAACACCCTGTATATTAGTAATTTGTTGTATTCCTCGTTTAAATTACAACATATTTTATTCAAATGTATGTACACTTATCTCTTATAGTTTTCAAGCAAAAAAAAATATTTCTAAAATTTTGACCTCTAAAAGGCATCTTTAAATCTGTCTGTAACTTCTCTTAAGAGTAAAATGAAAATATGATTTATATCTCTACTTGTACCTAGAGGATGCTTCTATGAGTTTATTAATTTGAAACTGTCAATTTTGACAATAAGTATTCTTAAAAGGTCAATATCGAACTGCCCTCTTTAATATCTCGTAATTCAATTTTATTAAATGGAATGACCCATTTATTATCACGTGGTACGATTAGGGGAAAGATTTCCTATAAAAGAATATTAACAACTATACTCCTAAAGCAAGTTGTTTTTGAATTATTTTGAAGATTCGTTTTTCGTCGCATTTATGCAGGAATAATGCGCGCATAAGTCGGAATTGAATTTTAGTAGGCAAGTAGTAATGGTTTTGTTTTATCAAATAATAAAAATAATTAGTACAAAGTTATACAGGAATCAACAAAATGAATAAATACACCCATTAACAAATTATCAATTTATTCTTTATACATGGCAACTGCGATAGAACTGTTACTCGAACATGTAGAATATTTAATGAAGCTTATCTATATTTGCTGCTGATGAATAAAACAAGATTTAGAAGATTGGAATCAAATTTTGTTCAATTGGCAGTTGCCATGTATATAGAATAAATTGATAATTTTTTGATTTGTCTAATTATTTAATTTGTTGATTTCTGTAAAACTTTTTACTAATTCTTTCTATAATTTGACATTTCGCAATACAATTGCGACAAAACAAATGCATACTACTGGCCTACTAAAATTCAATTGCGACTTATACGTGCATTATACCCTACATAAATGCGGCGAAAAACGAATTTTCGAAATATTTCGATAACTACCTGCTTTAGGAGTATAGTTGTATAATACTTTTTTGTAGGAAATTTTCCCCCCAATCGTACCACGTGATAAAAATTGGGTCATTCCATTTAATAAATGGAATTACTAGATTTTGAAGAGGGCACTTAGATATGACCTTTTAAAAACACTTATTGTCAAAATTGACAGTTTCCAATTAATGTACTCTTAGAGACATCCTCTAGGTACAAGTAGAGATATAAATCATATTTTTATTTTACTCTTAAGAGAAGTTACAGACAGATTTCAAGTTTGCTTTTAGAGGTTAAAATTTTTAAAATATTTTTATTTGCTTGAAAACTATAAGAGATAAGTGTACATATGTTTGAATAAAATATGTTGCAATTTAAACTAGTATATAGGGCGTTCCATTTAAAATAACAAATTTGGTGCTACTTCCGGTGGAACCGAAAGTGATACAAAGTTCAAAATATTTCACATGAGGAGAACTGATTCAACCGTATGACAAGGATTTTTTTCAAATTTTTAGTGCAACGGCAACCCCATAAACTTTTAACGAACGGTTTAGCGTAGACACCCTGTATGCTTTACTTATACTAAAATAAAAGATGGTCATATCTATAGTGCCTTGATTAAACACAGTAGCGATAACTGTGGTATTTTTTTTTGATCGGTTGTAATTTAGACCCAATTTGGCGGAGAAACAACGGCGTATGAGGTCTAAGTTTGTCAAACCAATTCCGTCTAACGTTTGTGCTTTGTTTCACTCACCCCAAAATGGGACCTTAAAAATTCGTAAAAGTAAATACAATCAACCTTATCCCGTTAATTTAAGGTATTAACCATCATATGCTCCTATTTAAGAATTAAGTAAATAGCCCCCGTCCATTGCTGACGCTTCACATGAAAGATGAAAATAGCTCGCTGTCACAATTGAATGTGTTTTATATAACCTATTTTCTTGATTAATTTTGACCACGCATGGCTTATGACAGGGAGTGGTCGCCATTGTGTTTTATTAAGTCACTAGTGACCGCTAATTGCATAAGATTTCCAAATCCGAAGAACTTACACCTATTTTGGAGAATTTAGACTTGCCTATGTTATATTTCTCTATAACAACCTAGTGTTGGTGCATGCATCTAGTTTAACATGTTTTCACATCTGATTAAAATTTTATTAAAATATTCTGTAGTCCCCTTTCTTTCAACTATAATATGAGACTATTACATCAGACCGGTAATTAAAAATTAGGGTAATTCTAATGAATTGATATATTTTTGAAATAAAACAACTTGACCAAATCTGCAGAACTTACCAAGTTTTGAAATTGCATAAGATTTCTAAATCAAAAGAACTTATACCCATTTCGGAGAATTCAGACTTGCCCATCTTATATTTCTCTGTAAGAACCTAGTGTTGGTGCATGCATCTTGTTTAACATGTTTTCACATCTGATTAAAGTTTTATTCAAATACTCTGTAGTCTCCTTTCTTTCACTATAATATGAGGCTATTACATCAGTTAGTTTAGCCCTACATAAAACCTTCCTTTTAGTGTACATAAATATGATCAAATGATACATTTTTTTCCAAAGCTGTAACTGCCCTCCGATGATAAGAAAACGTTACCAAACCAAAAAATCAAAACTAATTAATAACTCCCATCGATAAAATCGTCCCGTTTTAATTATTCAAATGGCCGGCATAATTTCCTAGGGTGCTCTCGGGCTCGACTTAAGTGAATCCAAGAGATAGCATCTCGATTCGTCCGGGGCGTCCATCTCTCTCCTCATCTGGTGCTCTAGTAATTTCAAATAGCGTCGAGATGGATCTCGAAGGAGAAACCAGTTTTCGCCCGAAGGACCAACAAACCGTCCGGGGCTCTTTCTTTTCTCTGTTTGTGGTACGTGTGTACATGGAGAGCACGTGATGGCCGCTAATGAAGGACGGAACATAATGAGATGGAGATATCTTAGGAAATGTATGTTGGCCGTGCGTGTGTGTGTTCCGTATCTCGGGCTTGTAACTGGTTACGGGAATATTTTAACTACTAGAAAACGGTCGATTGGGTTTGATGATAAAAATGTTTGGGTATAATTAGAACCGGATCTATTTCGTTTTGGCACTTCAGGATGTAATTTAATCGCATACATTTAATACCATTAGGTCTTCAAAGTTAATTTTTTTATTAAATGCACTATGAGATGATTTTATGATATTTTACACGCTTTTAAAACATTAAAATATTGTGAAATTTATGTATATTTGGAACTTTACATGAAATCAGTGATTTATACACTTGGCGTATGAAGTAAAATTTCGAGTTTAGAAAAGCCCAGAAAATTTGTCTCGGGTCGCGACCCTTGACAAATTTTCACGGGGCTTTTCTTAACTCGAAATTTTACTTCATGCTTAGTCTGGGAGTGGAAAACACTCGTTTAAAGCTTTAAATTGACCTCTTTTAATAAAACAAAGAATATCTAAAGAATTAAAGAAAACAAGCTGAATTTGAAACACATATACTTTAAAGAAAAACTCCATGTACATTCTACTGAGGAATACAAGAGTAAAATATACAAACAAAGCAAAAAAAATCTGGGGATCTGTAAAGAAACTGGCAAGCTGCACCAATTAGGCAACTTCGGGAATAATCTCGAAGGTTCGTGATTGGTGCAGTTTTCTACTTGTTTTGTAGACGCCTAGTTTTTTTTTTAACAAACAACTTGAGAAACAGATATAAAAAAACTTTGATATTTACAAAACTAAACAAATTAAGAATGTCAAGGAACACCAGATCGAAATTGACAAAAGTGCTAGGGAATTGAATTCTATGAAGATTTTAATATTTTCGAAGTTTGTTGCAGTTTGTTATTTATATTGAGGACCTTGTGTTTCGAAATGTACATCTAACGATACAAATAAAAAGTGAAGTAAGGAATAACAGTATTTTTTAGCGGAGCTGGACCGATGAAGAACATCAAGGCATAACAGATTAGAATTAAACATTAAAAGTGCGAGTCTTTTCGCAATCTACAACTAGTTAGTTATACAAATACTATATCAAACACTCATTGAAACAACTACCCCCCGAGCTAATACCAGGACGGACATTAAATTATACAAGTGTTTGCTGTTACATACAGTAACCTACTGCAAATGTAACAATTTGGGTTAAATTATTCAGGCCATATATAGATTAGAATCAGCAAAAAGCTAAGAAAACAGATTTCAACACGCATTAATATTTCTTAATCTGAGCCAATTAAGAACCCCAAGGAATACCAGACAAAGTTAGCACCTATCTAAGGAAATATTAACGCAGATTCCCAAGAAGTACAAAAATAGAACTTGAGAACTACTGTATAATTATTAAAGGCTCTGGTAATACTACAATTATTTTTATTTTAGTAGTAAGTGAATGTTATAAATTAAGTAATAATAATATTGTTTACTCTAGCATTCCTCATTAGAATGTACACGAAGTTTTTCTTTAAAGTATACGTATTCCAAATTCAGCTTATTTTCTTTAAATCCTTAGATATTTGTTGTACAGGATCCGGCACATAAACCTCCCGTATTTGAAGAGGGCGCTGTATGAGTTGTGATGGTGATACGGAGGTGAAGGGGAAATCGATCAATATTAGCATATGTGCCATTTTCAGTGGTGGCAATGCCTGGTTCTGGGAGCAGCGTACGTTTGTTGTGGAAAAGTATATTGGTAATGGTGATTCTGTGATTACTATTCAGCGAGCATTTCGCACTCGGTTTGGACTTGGCCGACATGATTCTGTTCCGGATAGAAGAACGATTCAAGTTTGGATATCAAACTTTAGAGCAACAGGTTCTGCCCAGAAAAAAAAAATTGGTGTGCCGTTGCTGAATTTGGTATGTTGAGTCCGTATTTTTCGAAGAAGATGAGCTAACGGTAACGGCTACTTCCAGTCGCTACTGTCATATGACCTAAGTTAAACCAGTTTGTTAGGGACCAAGAAGAGGGAGAAGTCTGGTTCCAACAAGACGGAGCCACAGCTCGCACTTCGCTGCGTTCTCTAGCGATTTTGAGAGTGTTGTTTCCTTGACGTCTTCTCTCTTTGCAAGGAGACATCGCCTGGCCCCTAAGGTCACCCGATTTATCACCTCGCCATTTTTTTTCTTTGGGATCACTTAAAGGCGCAAGTGTTCTAACATTGCCCTCACAACCATGCAAGCATTTAAGGAGGGAAACACCCAGGCAGTGACTACCATTCTACCGGAAATTACACGAAGAACTATGAAGAACTTCCGAGAAAGACTTCTTAAATATATCAGCAATGGAGGACGCCACTTAACGGGCATAATTTTTAAAAGCAAGTAATATAAAATGACAGCATTTTTTATTCACAAGTAAAGTATTTGTTCTGGGTCTCTCTTTGTTTGTTTGTAACTGTCTTTTGAAATACGAGAGGTTTTTATGCCGGGCCCTGTATTATTAAATGAGTTCAATTTGAAGTTTTAAACGAGTGTCTTCCACTCCCAGACTAAACATGAAGTAAAATTTCGAGTTTAGAAAACATTTTCTGGACTTTTCGCGTATAACATACTAATATATTGTGTAATTCATGTATATTTGAACCTCATTTGAAATCAGTGTTTTATACGCGTGACGCATGAAGTAAAATTTCGAGTTTAGAAAAGCCCAGAAAATTTGTCTCGGGTCGCTGCGCGACCCTCGACAAATTTTCACCGGACTTTTCTAAACTCGAAATTTTACTTCATGCTTAGTCTGGGAGTGGAAAAGACTCGTTTATAGCTTTAAATTGAACTCATTTAGTAAAACAACAAATATCTAAAGATTTAAAGAAAATAAACTGAATTTGAAGTACGTATACTTTAAACAAAAACTCCCGGTATATATGTAATATTAAGGTCCGCTACAAATAAAGAGTTTTTCTTTCTAAGTATACATACCTCAATATACTGTGAATTTTCAGATATTTGTCGTATTTGAAAAATGTTCAAATTGAAGCATAAACAAGTGTTTTTCACTCCCAGATTAAGCATGAAGTAAAATTTAGAGTTTAGAAAATTTGGTTTGGTCGCTCCGGCTTTTCTAAACTTAAACTCGAAATTTTACTTCATGCGCCACGCATATAAATCACCGATTTCAAGTAAAGTTTAAAATATACTACTAAAAGAATATGCTAAAATATATATTTTACACTACAATATTTTGTGTTTTCTACGCATAACGCATAAACTAAAATTTTGAGTTTAGAAAAGTCACAAAATTTGGTTTAGTTGTAGTTCTAGTAAGTGAATTTGTATAGACTGTGCCATTTGACGTGTGACGGGGCTCGTATTTTTAACTTCACTTTAAAGTTATATACGCCTGGCGCATGAAGTAAATATTTTAAATTTACTAAAAAGCCTGCAACATTTAGATTGGTCGCTCCGCTTCGCGAACAACCTAAATTTCTAGGCTTTTCTTAACTCGAAATATTTACTCCATGCTTAATCAAGGAGTGGAACACATGAACAAAAATCAAATAAAATATCGCAATAAAAGATATAAATGACTTTAATTATAAAAATCAAACTACCAATTTTTTATGACATTCATCATTTTGTGACATTTATGAAAGCAATTGACATTTGTAGAAATTATTTTCATATGTGTTTTCTAAATAAACTCTTAGACGGAAATATTTGTTGTCCTGCGCTGTGAGGAAGTCTTGACTTTTGACACCAAAATGTAGGACCTTCGACAAAGCAAATGATTTTATTTAGAGAAAAAATGCATCGTTCTATGTATGTCAAAAACAATCCGTTATCCAGATTGATCCACACCGCCAATTGCTTAATCTCCTCATCAAACTTTGATCTATTTGCTAAGAATTACTCAAGCTTTGGCAGGGCGGTTGTGGTCATCAATTTAGATTCGACTTTTAATTAGTTTTGATTGTTAATAGAATTAAATTAAGTATTGTTACTCTTTTGTATGGGTGTAATAGGTGGGATTGTTTTCAGTTGTATTCAATTGTTTGTATTTTGTATTAATTTTGTAATTTGTAAAGAAGTTTTTTTGTTAATAAATAAATGAATAAATTTGTTGAGCTTTCAACCAAGCATATTGCATATGTTTTGTGTCTTATCCCTCGCTGGTTAAAACCCTAGTCCCTTATGTTTATAAATATTTTGTATCTTCTATTTCAACTTTCATATCTTTCCCACCTGAGCTGTACATTTTTGTCAACTAGGCACTGAAACACACTTTATCATCCCTGCATATTCCAAGAATGTAAGCAAACTTTCTTGATACCCATCTTCAAAAATTCCGAACTAATAATTACAATTTCTCCGCACATACATCTAGAAAAAGAAGAAGAAAATCGAGAAGAATCCACAGCCGAGCCACCTATTTCCATCTAGCCATCTCTCTCAATCACCTTCCGCATCTCTCTCTGGCGCGTGCAGCTCCTCCAAGGCACACTTGATATCTGGTGCGGTCTTTGGCCGTAAGATTCCAAGGCTAACAGGATCTTCGTATTATTCCACAGCTGCCTTAGATGTACGCCAGATTTTATTGTTATTTAAACTTTACGTAATAGAAAACTACTCCGAGTCTTTCTTTTTTCCAAACGGAAAACGATGGTGGGATATCGAGATTGAGATTGTGTCAAAAACATGATTTCAATTTTTGATTTTAAATTGTCAACCAATAAAAGGGAATATAAGAAAGATCTTTTAATAGTACAATTGCAGCAGTCTTCTTTTCAAAATTAAAAATGTTGATAAAGGATTGGTATTTTGTTAGAATAGAAGAATTTATGATAAAAGATTAAGATTTTATTAGAATAGAAATGACGATAAAAGGAGATCAAAATTATATCATAAATGAGGACCCTAGAAGCCAAGGGATACAAGTGCATACAAATAGATTTGTGAAATAAAAAATTGAAGTTGAGAAAAGAGAGTAAATTACGGAAAATTTGTACTCAATGTCTTATATTAAACTAGAATCTTTACCTGGCAAAATCATTAATAAAAACGTATCTAACACAACTTTCCCTGATTAATTTTGTATAGTTTACATGGATAATTCTTAATCCTTCCTCTTTTGATTTACGTAAACACTTCCACCTTTTGCTTCCACTTTTTTTTAATAACGTCGCAATTTGAACCATCTTCTTTATTTATTATTTCATTTTTCATCTAAACTTTTAAACATTTTCTAAATCAATACTCGATACTTGCTTTTTTATCACTCTGCGGATGAGTTTTATTTAATTTTATGATTAGTGGATGTTATTTATGTTATTTATTTGTGATTCGAAAATTAGAATTAGAATCCTTTGATTCCAATAGTAATAAATGAGATGATTTATATTAGTGATTTCAATCCTTTTTTGAGGATTCTATCCAGCTCCAGTTAGAATAGACGAGATTAGGATAAAGATTGAGATTTTGTTAAAATAGTAATAACGTCGAAGAGAGATTAAGATTGTATCAGAAATGTGATTTTAACTTTTTATTCCGAATTGTCAACCAATAAAAGGGAATAATATTAAGAAACACTTCCACATTATGCTTCCACTTTTTTTTAAATAACGTTGCAATTTAAACCATATAAACTTTTGAACTTTTCCTAAATCAATACTGACCTATATAACTCTTGATCCTTCCTATTTACGTAAACTCTGTCAATTTGGAATAATTATTTGATATACACGTTTTCTATACGAACTTTTGAACTTGGTACATAAACCATTTTCCAAAGCAAAATTTATCCCGATAATTATTTTTTTCCATCCTCTGCGGATGAACCATGCGGTGAAAAACGGCATTAAATATGCAGAAGACGATGTGTGTTTATACAATTTATGAGAACGTCGAAGAAAAGAAATTAACATAATCTCCGAGACGCGCACGCACATTCGTGTCCTATTATTTTGACAAATGTCCCTCGTTAGGAATGACAAGATTCTTGATAAAACACGGATCCAGCTTCCGCGAACACGTGTCTTCTTTTTGTTCAGTTTTTGAGTAATAATAACCAGCAAGTTCTTCCCAATGTCTTAAAACAACAAAAAGAAAGAGAAAATATGGTCCATTTTAAAGCTGTAAAACGTTCTTTTTGAAATTCGTATAAAATAACAGTAAATATTAGGAAAATATGTTCAATTCTACAACCATTAAAATAAATATGTTTTCTAAACTAGAAATGTTACTACATGTGCCACGCATATAAAACACTTATTTAAATTTAAGTTCAAAATATGATGCTTAAGTTTGATGTCATGTTAACAAATTGACCAAAAATTATTTCGTGTAACCAAATCATGAGCTTTCAAATTTTGATCAATTTGCTATGAGATGTGTAAGTATAATTAAAAGAAAAATCCGAAAGCAAATTAATTATACGAAATAAACATTTGCAATATTTATTAATTTGAGATCAATATTTACCAGCATATTTTAAACCTAACATTAAATCATTGTTTTTTGCGCATGCAGTTAAATTTTAAGTTTAGACAAGCCTAAAAATTTGGTTTGGTTGCTCCTCTCCGCGAAGCGACCAAACTATATTTTCAGGCTTCTCTAAACTCGAAATTTTACTTTATGCTTAAGCAAGGAGTGCAAACACTCGTTAGAAGGTTCACATTGAATGCTTTTATAAAAATAACAAATTTCTAAAAATTTAACAAACATCATTATCAGGATATATATACTTAAAAAAAATCCTCTGTATGCTTTTCTGGCACGTCACCGTCTAAGCAAGTTTGGGATTTGTTATGTATAATTTTAATGTGAGGTTAACATATACGTTAAATTTTACATTTTGCTTATTAATATGAGCTTTGTAATTTCTAAAATTTCGATGATCGTCAGTTTTTTTACGCAAAAAAGTGTATTTATCAATGTTAGGCATTAATTAATAACATAAATCAAGATAAGTGACTATACAGGGCATCCCATTTAAAAAAATGTTGTTTTTGCGAATAAATCAAAAACCTGAGGTTTTTAAAAAAATAAAATTTAAAATAAAATCACTTGGTATGTTTCACTAATTTTACTTCTTTATTCCGACTAGTTTCGGCTATTAGCCATTTTCAATTAATGTACAAAAATAATGAGGTTTACTTGTTTTTCTGTTTACACCATCGTAATGTACGTAAAAAATACGACTAGTTTGCTAATTTAACCGACTTCGTAGCTCTTAAGATAACAACGTTAGCAATGATGGCCCGATCATTTAGAACACCCTGTATATGTTAATAATGCTACTTGACATTTTGTTAAAAACATTTTAATTTTTACGTCTAACTTATCAAACTTGATAGGAAAATTTCATGTTCTTACATTATCTCAATTTAAAGAACAATTTTAAATCAATCAAGACAATCTATGTCAAATGTACTTATTTATAAAAAATCACCTCAAAAGTGTTACTTATCCAATAAAAACATGTCAATTTACGTGAAAAATATTGATCAAGCTTTAATTCCATACCGACCGAATTGTTGTATGTAATTTTTCGAATTACTGATAAACAAATTATTATTATTTCAAGATATACATTTCCACTAAACTGTTTTTTTTTTTCGGAAAGAAATTATTAGTAACAACGAGGTAATTATAATCACTTTCTCATAATTATAATCACAAAGAAATTGTAAGTACAAATGTAATTTAACAAAATGTTTGCCCAAAACGGCTATTTATAATATATAAAGATATTTTCCAAAAAAATGTGAACTGAATAAGTATTTTTGAAATTGAAATCTAATAATAAATCTGGCCGAATATTGCCAAAAATGTAAAATTTGACGGTAAAAACATAAATTTTATTTATAGCGCTTTTTTAAAAAAACTAGTGGGGTGCCACAAGGCTTGAATATCAGCCCCTTACTTTTTTACAATGTTATATCGCTCTTGATGAAGGAGTCACGTGCTAGAATTATAAATACGAAATATTGAAACAATCATAAATTGTTTTGATTTTAAAGCTACTCATGTGAAACTAGTGCTTAATTAAGTGTCAGCTATTTCAGTTTAGTGAATAATTGTTTTTTATATTGTGGAATAATCTTATTTTGTTTTTGTAAAATAATTAATCAGTTTAATAAAGAATATCATTATTATTAAATAATAGCTATCAAATTTTACAATACTTTCGTACTTTTATATCCGGTCTGAAGGTCCTGATCCCATGTCTCTACATTTATGAAACATTCTATAAAAGCTTCTTAGTCTTCTGATTGTCTTATATAATACAGGAATAATTAAAATGTAAATGAACAAACAAATACTAGTTTTTCGGGTATTTTGAAATCTTCTTTGTTTTAATTTCACACACAAATTTATTGCAATTCAAGCTAATAGTTACTGAGCAATACAAGCCATACAAATCAAAAATTAAACACAAAAACAAACTGGTTTTCTATTGTGTATTGAGCTTTTACTCCATTCCCATGAAGAATCTCCAATTTTTCCAAAATCCTCAAACGAATTGCAATGGCTGGACTCTTCCATTTTACCCATTACCCTGTTTCCAAAAACGTCTTTGTTAGTAAATTAATGATTGGAAGAATTAATTCTACAATGATGATGTGTATGGGCATGGACAAGATCTTAATCAGAGAAGGAAACGAGACCAAAAAGTATGCTAAAGTTTATTTTCAACACTGGTTTGCGCTCCTTAATTAAGTATAAAGTAAAATTTCGAGTTTCGAATTTCGGAGCGACCAATTCAAATTTTCAGGCTTTTCTAAACTCGAAATTTTACATTATGCGCCACGCATATAAAACCCTAATTTAATGTGAAGTTAGAAATATATATTCACTTACGTTTTTCATAGCAAACTCAATTTGGATTTTATATTTGATAGTATGAACTTATTAACGATTAGGAAAATCTTGAAAAGATTGTCGCGAGAAAGAAGATTTGTCAGTATAAAATCACTAGGTTAAATAATGATATACGAAATAATTTGAAAAGTAGGATTTAAATGGTGATGTGTAATTGATTTATTTTAGTATAAAATTCAAATAAAAATCAATTTTTTTTTGAATATTTGAAAGAATTAATTAAATCACCTAGAAGCACCTGACTAATGAAAAAATTAGGAAATCTAGTTTTATAGTTCAAGTTATATTAAACCTAATAAATAAAATAGCAGAGTGGTTGTGTAGATTTACAGGTACAGGTATTGGGTAGCAGTTCATACCAATAAAAGTTCTATTCTAATTCCCCTTTAATGTACTTTGATTTTTTTAAATTGGGGTCTAAGTGCCAATTTAAAAAAATCAAAGTACATTAAAGGGGAATTTGCCTCTAAATGCCTTAATTCTAGAATCGTAACAAATGAAGACAACGGGTTTATTTTATTAATGTTTAGAAAATTAATTCTATACCAGTAATTAAATTTAATTTAATAGCGCAATCATCAATTCAATAATACATATTGCATATTATATAAGGACTCTAGAAGCCAAGGGATATAAATGGAAATTTTATAAAATTGGAGTTACAAGTGTAGAAATGGGTTTTTAGATACATTCAAACAGTTATTGACAATTTCCTTACTTTACTTTCTTTTTTATTTAATTTAAAAAAAACGTAAATCTATTTGTATGCACTTCTATCCCTTGGCTTCTAGGGTCCTCATATATTAGAAATAAAGATATTAGTTTTAGTTTTAGGAAAAAAATATTGCATGTCCTTGTGTCAAAAAAAACCTTCAAAAGTTATAATTTCGGTTAGTGTTCCTTTCAGGTATTTTGTTACAGTACAGTATCTCAAAATACTGGTTCATAGGTTTGGTCCGGTTTTAATACCAAAATTAATTCCGGTTCTCCATTTGGTTTCGGTTTTAACCTCTCGGCGGCAACCATTTTCATCACACGTTATTTACACATATCCAGTTAAAGGAATCACAAACCGTGATAGAAAAAAACACAGACATCGTGTGGAACTAAAACGTTATTCCGTTTGAATTCCGGCTCGCCGAAGCCGCGCAATAAGAAATGTAATAAGCAATTTAAATTAGCTGCAAACATTACACACGCATTCGTAATTTGTTTCGTCTAATAAATGGGAACCGAGAATTAATTGAGCCTCGCAATAATAGTATGGGATTGTGTGATGTAATTACACGGTCGCGCGAGAAGTAAAAATTACACGGTATCGCCGATAAGGGAAAGTTATTCAGGTCATAATAAATATTTTATTATTAATAAATTGATGTGTTCTGTCGTAATATAAATTTAGCTTTATAGTAAAACTTATCTGTATAGAACCACAAATATGTAAATTGGATTTTTGCATGTTCTCAGTCTGTTGGGTGAATAAATAAATAACTAAGAGGAATTAACGTAATATTTCTGTATTAATAAATAAATATATGAGTCGCTTATTTCCAAAAACCCCTAAATCCATTGTTTTCAAATGGATTTAGGGGTTTTTGGAAATAGGCGACGCATAAATCTGAGAATTTTAACTAACAAAATCCACCTAAAGCAAATATCATTTACGTACATTATATTTGTGAATGTGTGCATTATATATGTGTATGCAAAATATTTTCGTATTGACTTTTCAGATTGAATCGTGTGTAGTTAAAAATCAACAATAGATAAGTATGCGTTGGTTGGGAAACGTGAGGCTTTTAAGTATTTATCTCTGCATAAAATTGTGGATTGTATGCGGCAAGGAATGCGAAAATCTTTCACTGGAACGGTTTTCATATCTCACCGAGGGGAAAGTTGTCTTTGTTTAAACAAACTTACACTGATATTTCTTAAGCCCGTATAAAAAAAATGATGAACTCTTGAACAGAAAACACGGCAATATTGATTAAAACTTTGACTGCACACATTCGTCAAGATATATTGAATGATTCTACGAATATTTTATGAGTTGTTTTTGTTTAACATTATCAAGAATATAAATTTGGGTTCAGTACTCATTCATTCACCGGATAACTATATGCTACTTAAGCTAAAAGACATTAGATGCCGTTTACGCTTTCGAACATACAGGGAGTTTTTCTTTAAAGTATACGTATTCCAAAATCAGTTTTTTTCTTAAAATTTTTAGACATTCGTTGTGATTTTAAGAGTTCAATTTAAGGCTTTAAACGAGTGTTTTCCACTCCCAGACTAAGCATGAAGTAAAATTTCGTGTATAGAATAGCCCAGAAAAAATTTTCACGGGACTTTTCTAAACTCGAAATTTTACTTCATGCGCCAAGCATATGACACACTAAAATATTGTAAAATGTGTGTATATTTGAACCTGACTTGAACTCAGTGTTTTATAGTTATTTGATTCAAAAGTATATTAACGAAATATGTTATTTTCTATCATAAAAGAATACAGAAAAGTTGTAGTATAAAATGAAGTTTATTATTAATATTATTATAAACTCACAATTCCAATCCTATCAAATTATTCTACTATTTTTCTTATACTGCTGAAAATGCCAATTTCAACCTTTCAAACAACTCATTACAATTCCGTTCTCCTGTTCAATTACGTATGATAATTTCGGATAATAGGTATAATTGGTAAAAAGAAAACCGTCTCACCCTGAGAAGTTCGCTGATTAATATTCAACGGTAGCCTTTGTCTATTAAATATGGAACATAAAATGATACCACCATTGGAATCAGAAGAGGCCCCGTGGTGCCAGCGTCTACCCTATACCTGCTTTTCCTGCCCATAAAAACTTTTACGAGCCATAATTTAATAAGTAATTTCAGTGTTTTAGTGTCGTCGGAGTGGTTTTCTGGTAAATTAATGTATTCGTCGTTTCAGTTTTGTTTCAAAGAGATTTACATTGTAATGGCTGAATTAAGTTTAATAGAGATTGAACAGTTAGTGAGGTTTTATTGTAATTAAGAAAATATGTTTAAAAATGGAGATCTATCTTTTTCCTTAGCTTAACACACTAAACAAAACTCCACCTTCAATAAAAGTCATTTATATATCGTATGTTCAATAAAAAAAACTTCCAGAGTGCCATGATTTCATTTGTTTTTAAATTTAAGTTGGCTACACGCCTTAGGAATTGACATATAAAACTTCAAACATGATAATTATACTACATAATTTCAGAGTTGCCAACTTACAATATTTTCCATGTCACTCTAGAGGTTTTTTTATTGAACAAACGATATGTAAATAACTTTTTTTAGCATGTTAAGTTATGGAAAAAGATAGATGTCCATTTTAAAACATATTTTCTCTATTACAATAAAACCTCACTAACTGTTCAATCTCTATCAAACTTAATTCAGCCATTACATTAACATACGATACATACTGCGAGTTTTTCTTTTAAGTATTCCTATATATTCCAACAAAAACAAACAGATCTGGCACTCGAATTTTGATAACGCAAGATTTGCTTATATGAAATAATTATTTCCAATACGTATTACTAAAAGACTAAATATTAAGAGTATATTGTAAACTTCATAATATTTTACTGTTTTATACGTGTGGTGCATGAAGTAAAATTTCGAGTTTAGAAAAGCCTGAAAATTTGGATTTGGCGGGGCGCGACTCGCTTTGCTCGCCGCGCCGGCAAATCCAAATTTTCAAGCTTTTCTAAACTCGAAATTTTACTTCATGCTTAATCAAGGAATGGAAGCCCTCGTTAACAGGTAAAATAACGATATTCTGATATACCAATAAATGATCAGTAAATCAGTATAATTAACAAATTTATTTAATTAAAGGTTATTAAAAAAATCGACAATTTTACAATATCTAAATTAGAACGATATTCTGATATACAAATAAATGATCAGTAAATCAGTTTTCATTCACAAATTTATTTAAGTAAAGTTAATTAAATGAGTCCTGACTGACTACAATAGTTGGGTAAGTGTATACTATATTATTATTTTATGCAGATACAACATAAACACAAGTTTTTTTCTAAAGACCAAGACGAGGAAAGCCTATAAGCTCATAATTTTGGAAGTCTTGAATTAACAACAAACCCTGCCTTAGATTTATATTTTTGAAGTATTTAGAGAAGAGGTGTACCTCAAGGCTCTGTTTTGGGGCCATTATTAATTTTACAACTCAACTCAAATAACTACCACCTTTTTGCAGAAGATACTCAATTGTTAGATATTTTTGCAGAGAAGAACTCTATTGCAGCTATAATTAACTCTGATAGAATTATTACTAAATGCAATAAGCACTTGCTCCTTATCAATAATTCTAAAACTGAAGCTCTGTTTAGACATTAAAAAAAGCCCGAGAAAGAGTATCTCTATATCTTTCAATTACACTAAACAATTTCAATTTAATTGATATAAAAAATTGTGTTAGAAGCCTAGGAGTTTATATAGATACTGACCTAAGATTCTACAATCATGTTTCCCATTGTATCAGTAAGGCGTATGTAAATCTTAGGTTAATATATTTAAATCCACACTTTACCGCAGAAGTTCAGTTTAGCTTAATACGTTTATTCAGTAAATAATATATTTACACCACATAATACACATTATAGGAGAATATTGTCAGGGCAAATTGTAACTTATATACTAATTGATTCTTGAGAATTACAAAAATACATTAAACAACAAGAGGAATATCTTACTGAAAAAAATCTTCTATGCTGTATAATTCTTTTTCTAGGATATACTTTAGTAGCTGACTTTTAAAATCCTTTAAAGTTTTTGGACCTCTTATCCTGCCAGGTAATTGAATATAGAGTTTTACGCTATTATATAATGGTAGCTTTTCCGCTAGAGATAGTCTATACACCGGATAGGCATATAGATTAGCTTGTAGTGTATTGTATTTATGATTATGATTAAATTTATAAAAAATGTCTTTGTATTTAAAGTTAAAAATCAATATTTCGAAAACATATAGACCAAACAGAGTCAAAATTTCGGCCTTTTTAAAGTTGCCCCTGCACGACTCGCTATATTTTAAATTAAAAATAAGTCATATAATTAGTTTTTGAATTATAAAAACTGTGCTTTGTCCATAAAATTTGTTACCATATCTTAAGATTAATTTACAATTCGTTTTATATAAAGTTATTAACGTTCTTTCGTTCAGGACTGTTTTCAATATACGCAACGAATAGCAGAATGAGTTTAATTTACTACTTAATTCTTTACAGTGTGTTTTCCAGTTTAATTTATTATCTATAATTACTCCTAACAATTTCGTGTAATCTTTTATTTCTATATTTATATATATCTTAAAAATGTAAGCTAGTTTTATTTATTTTAGGGTTTCTTGTTTGAAATTGTATTGCTTGTGATTTTCATGCATTTAATATTAATTTGTTCTTTTCTAACCATGTTTGTGTTTCTTTAGTAATATTTATGAGCTTTATTTACTACACCCTGTTCTCATTTACAATAAGCAGGTTTGAGTCATCTGCATATATCTGCATTATTCCATGTTTTTGTTGTATAAATTTGGTGAATCGTTCACGTATACTTAAAACAGCACCGGTCCAAGAATGCTACCTTGAGGTACTTTTATATTGATTGTCCCCACTTCTGACAATTTATTGTTTATCATCACTTGTTGTGTACGATTACTTAAAAAGCTATTTATAAGTGCAAAGCATTTGCCACAAATTCTATAGATCTCAATTTTTCGCATTACGATTCCGCGGTCCATACATTCGAAAGCCTTCGAAAGGTCGAGGAAAATACAAATTGGTATATCCCAAGACATCTACCACAGATGCCAGGTAATTATATATTGCAGTTGATGACTTATTTTTCATAAACCCATGTTGAGATTTGTCAAAAAGGTCGTTTGGTATAGAAAAAATTCAATCCACGCTTAGAAATATTTTTTTCTAGTATTTAAACAATATTTTAAGTGAATTTCTGGTTTTGTCACACTTCAACTATTGTTATGTAGTATAAAACTTTTGTTTAGATAAAAAACTACTGATAAAATTCAAAAATAATCTTTGGTATTAGGAAATTTCAGCACATAAGTCATTAGTTACACGACATAGGTTGGCTTAAAATGTCACGAAATAATTCAAGACAAAATTCTAATTTATCTTTACTACTAAATTAGGTTTCACTCGGACGCTCATACACTTAATGTACACTTTACCACCTCAACATAAATCTACTTTTGCAGAAAGATCATTCCCAATAAAATGTTTTAAAGTGTTCCATAAGATACCAGAAATGTACAAAGCGAAATATGTCTTAACTTTCACAAATATATCTTAACTTATGCTAAACATCTTAAAGACAGTTGACTTTTTATTACCGAGATGTATGGGTTTCAATATTACCAAATTAATTATTAATATTGTTTAAAATTACTCATATTTAAAAAGCGCAACCAGGCAATATAGCCGATCTCAGACGCATGATTACTAGCATAGAGGCATCTCACACGCATGATGATTAGCATAGAAGTAAAAAGTGAAGAAAACGGCCTCTAAACCTGACGAAAACCAATATACAACTGGTAATAAACGGAAAACGCATCGACCAAGTCTCTAAATATAAATATCTTAGAACCTGGATAAATGATGAATGGACATACCACCAAGAAATGCTGGCCCACATAAAGCTAAGGCTACGAATGGTTCCATCCTTCATATTCTCCGATATTCCTTTATGGGATGGAAAGCTGGACTTTTAACCAGGAAAAAACAAAAAGGGTCGAGGCTTTTGAGATGTGAGTTTATCGACGCATGTTACGTATACCATGGGTTGATAGAATGACAAACGCCGAAGAACTTCGGAGGATAAACAAAGAGAAGGAAATACTCCTCACTATATAAAAACAAAAGCTAAAGTATCTAGGCCACATTTATAGAAACCAAAAATATGGATTACTACAACTAATAATCCAAGCGAAACGAAGTGTCGAAAGACGACGTATCTCATGGCAACGTAACGTAAGAGAATGGTTCGGGATGTCATCTTCTGACCTATTTCGATCGGCCATCTTAAAGTAAATATGGCCACGCTGATCGGCCTCAATCGGAGAAGCTAAACCAAGAAGAAGAAACAATATTCTGTGCTTGTTTCATATAATTGTGTAAATATATATGTAAAATGGATAAGTTGAAGAAAAGTCGCGGCAACCCAAATAAAGACTGAACTTCGCCATTGGATTTCAAATATTTAAGATTGCAATCTTTTATGTAAAAACCTATGTAACTAAATGGAACTTTAAAATTATTATTATAATTATTATTATTTAAAAGAAACATAAAGAAGTTCCCTAGTTTCTTGATGTGTTCTTTCTTAAAGACTTTCAAAATATCAATATGAGATATTTAAAATGTTTTCTTGATAATGGGTACATAGTACTCGAAATGTACATCTAGCATCGAAAAATAAAAGTGAAGAAAGGAATATAACTGCGTTTTAATTGAGTTATCTTAAGACTTCTAAACTATCAATATGAAGTATTTCATGGCGTTTCCAAGACTTCTAAAATGTAAATATGAGATAATTTTAATAATTTCTAAAGATATCTAAAATACTAATATGAAATATTACTTACTTAATATTTTTATTCAGAAATAATGACAGACAGGTTTACAAATACACACATGAAGGAAATCTTTATTTTCCCTATATGTAATACAAAGGGAGAAGTATTTCGTGAATAATTTCATATAATTATTTTAAGTATACACATCCTGATGCATGCGTTGTAAAATTTCAGGCATTTATCGCTTTTCATGAGCGTTCAATTTGAAGTTACGAACGCGTGGTTCTATTCCTTGATTAAGCGTGAAGTAAAATTTCGAGTTTAGAAAAGCCTAAAAATTTGGATTGCTCGCGCAACATTTTCATGCATATAAAACACTGAAATATTGTGAAGTTCAAAATATACTGCTTCAGTACAGCAGAATTTTCGATGATTTCTTCAAGTTAAATACTATTTACATGAATGATAGACAAAAACTAATATACAGTGAGTTTTTCTTTAGAGTATACGTTATTCAAATTTAGCTCACTTTCTATAAATCTTTAGATATTCGATGTTTTGTTTAGAGTTCAATTTGAAGCTTTAAACGACTGTTTTCCACTCCCAGGCTAAGCATGAAGTAAAATTTCGAGTTTAGAAAAGCCCCGTGAAAATTTGTCGAGGGTCGCGCAGCGACCCGAGACAAATTTTCTGGGCTTTTCTAAACTCGAAATTTTACTTCATGCGCCACGCGTATTAAACGCTGATTTCAAAAATGTAGACCACTGTACGTTGGCATTTCTTGGTGTTTCCTAAAGACTTACAAAATAGCAATACAAGATATTTCTTGACGGTTCCTAAAGACTTGTCTTAATATGAGACATTTTTCCGCGTTTCGTAAAGTCGTAAAGTTCAAAATATCAATGTGGGAATCTAATAATAAATAATTCTATTGTAAAAAGATTCTACTTCTTACAATAGTATCATTTTCCAAATAATTGGATTTTTGAGATACGGATCTGCTTGTAGGAAGAATTCTCAAAGACTTAATAATAGTTTTTCTTTCGAAATTCTTTCCAAAAATAAGAAGCTTCTTTCAAAAAATCAATGTATTTGGAGAATCATTCTTTAAAAAAAGCTATTGGTTGGTGAAATATACTAATCAATCAACAATTAATAAATCCTCGTAAGTTAATAACGTAAAATTTACAGGAAACTAGTTAATTATTATATGAACTGCATAATCCTTCTATTTTTTTATGGTACGTATAATCTTTTCATGAGCGATTTGAATAAGTATTTTGAGAAGATGGTTCATACTAATATTGGTAAGATAATAATATCTAACTTGCGGGTATTTTTTTAATCGACACCGGGATTCCGAGGTAGTAATACTTTTTCAATATTATTTTTTTTTTCATATTTAAGTAAAAGAAACTTTAAAGGTAAGACTTTTTCAATATTTTATTTTTTCATATTAAGGATATTTTTAAGGTCATACATCAACTTAAATTAACTTTACAATCCCTTTATTAAACTATAAAACTTGGAAATCTCCCTATTAGGAATCTTAATTAACACACACACACCTCGTGCTTGAAGAAGAACCAACACCAGCCGTACGGTCATATTTCATGTAAATCACCTTTTCGCACTTTCGCCAAAAAGAATTTAAAAAAAGACGGACGGACGAAGAAACATTTTAACAGAAGCGCTGGATTCAATAAAATACACTTTTATGGTGATCGATCCTCTAAAACCAAAAACGTGTACTCTTCTCCGGGTTGGTGTGTTTACGGCATCGCGTTCCGCATTTAATTACCTTTATGTGTTTATTTGCCTTGAGGCTAACAAGGAGCACTCGTTTTATTGCCATTTTCTCAAAGGTTTATTTATTAATATTGGCGATTCGTTACTTTGTAGTTAGCGGTGTATATTTTATGTGGAGATAACTCTTCTTAGTTGGCCTTTTAAGGATTAAAATAACATCAGAGTCTAGTATTTCTGAAAATATTAAAAGTGCAATTCTATTCGCGGTCTACAATAAATTAGTTTTACAATGACTAATATTATCTAGTGTTCTAATTTGTCCCAACAAAACCAAACAGTTAAAAATGTTTAAGAAACATTAAAATTCATGATTAAATGAACAAATAAAAAGATCTACAATTGTTAATTATTCGTTAGAACTTGTGCGGTAGGAGCTTGAATAAAAACAAGAGATGTTTTACCAATTTCAATTATTTCTAACATATTTATAAACATAATTATGATGAAGACTTTCTTATTCCCTTGAATTGCGATTTAAAATTACATTTAAATACATACAGGCATTTTTTTCTCTTAAGTGTACTTTTACATATGCCATTTAAATATTTGTAAAATGGATCAACATGACATCAACAATTAGTAGTATATTTTGAACTTCACATGAAACCAGTCTTGTATACGCGTGGCGTATGAAGTAAAATTTCGAGTTTAGAAAAGCCTGAAAATTTGGTTTGGTCGCGTAGCGCGGAGCGGCCAAATGAAATTTTCAGGCTTTTCTAAACTCGAAATTTTACTTCATGCGCCACCGGCACAAAACACTGATTCAATGTAAAGTTCAGTGGTGTGTTTTAAACTTCGTAATATGCCAGTGTTTGTACCGGTGGCGCATGAAGTAAAATTTCGAGTTTAGAAAAGCCTGAAAATTTGGTTTGGCCGCTCCGCGCTTCGCGCTACGCGTCCAAACCAAATTTTCAGGCTTTTCTAAACTCGAAATTTTACTTCATGCTTACTCTGGGATTGGAAACACTCGTCAGAAACACTCGTCGAGCTTTAAATTGAAAACATTTATAAAAACAACGAATGTCTGAACATTTACATCGAAAAATCGTAATAAGTATAGTTAGTTACTGATTTATAACTACGGGTAATTAAAACTTGAGTAATATTCTTGAAAATATTACCGGTAACATGGTAATGATGGGTAATTTAACGTTAAGAGCATAACAAACATTTTACACACATTGGTAAAGTTGCAATACTTATTTAGTTTCATGTCATTTAAATAATTTAGTTTGATTTAACTTAACGTATTATGTATAATAATAAACGTTATTTTTGATTTTGTAAAAATTATTTTACGTATATGAATAAATAAATATAGCATATACTTAAAGTTGGTATAAATTTAAGAAAATAATGCTCTGTCAAACTTTTTAAAAATTAAAAGAAACATTAAATTCTAATAAAGTAAGTAGAAATTTAAATGAAATTAATAAACTGTGCTTATTAAAAAAAACTCATTATTTGAAGAAAATACGAGAAATTCCTGTTGTAGTTTATAATTTATACACAAAAATTAAATAAACGTCGAATTTTAATAAAATTAACAGTATTATTTAAAAATAAATGCTCACACATTTAACAGATATTTCAATTTGAAATAAAGAAAACACTTAACTTTTTTATACCACTTTTATTTTACTTTTGTGACTAGTTTCAATTACGCGGTAATCATTGTCAAACTAAACTGTACTTAGTTTGACAATGATTGCCGTGTAATTTAAACTAGTCATAAAAGTAAAATAATGCGGTATAAAAAATTACTGTTTTCTTTACATTAAATTAAAAATGTACCACGAAGTGAACGCCTTCAAGATTTAAGATATTTAAATGCGTGAGCATTTATTTTTAGATAATACTTTTAATTTTATCAAAATACGATGATTGTTTCAATTTTTTTATTAATTATTTTGCTTTGTTTTAAATATGAAATAAATTAAAAATATTAGAATTTAGTTAAATTACCTTTTCTCGCGTCTTAACAAACACATTTCAATAGGATTTTGAAACAATTAACAGGAATTGTTTAGAAATGAATAAACTTGGTTTTTATACAGAAAAGAAATTAAGCGATTGAAAAGTGAATTACAAATATTCAGAGTTCAATAAAATAATGTAAAAAGAATACAAGACATTTTAAATTTATTTCGACACTCGTAAAAACTTATAGATTTTGATAAAATCAAGAGAAATTTGTAGTTAAACTGGGATTTGAAAGTATTTTAATTCTTAAAAAGTACAATTAAATGGCCTTTTCTCGCGCCTTAACAAATACATTTTAATAAGATCAGATTTTTAACAAATTATCAGAAATTGTTCAGAAATGCATACACTTAGTTTTTATGTGGAAAAGAAATTGAGTGATTGAAAAGTGAATTACAGATATTGAAAGTTTAATAAAATGATGCAAAAAATTATACGACAGTTTCAATTTATATCGACACTCCTGAAAACTATAAATAAAACTAAGAGAAATAAATAAGAAATTAATAGATGCAGTTTTGATTGCAAAAAAACAACAACACTTAATAAAATTATGATTTGGAAATTAACAAAAATTATTATCATTGAAAAAACTTAAAGTTTATTTATTAAATTTTATAGATTATTTGTAAATTCGATTTGGATAAAATTAATAGATAGAAATCTTTGAGAAATTATTCAGCTTTGTTATGGATTTAAAAAAATAAAAATTCAATAATTTGAAACTAAATTACAGACACTAATGCCCGTTTGCACCCAATTCGATTAACTTAATCAGTAATTAGTGCTTTTTAAAAACACAACAATTGGATTTACAAATTGTTTACACAATTGCATATTGATGAAGGACACATGTTTATGATATCTTACAAATCTAGAACATTCTTATATTCTAGAAATTTGACGTAATGAGACGTTTAATCAATGATTAGTGAATAAATAAAGCTAATCGGTCGGGGTGCAAATGGACCTTAAACTTGAATAAATGTAATTTAATTTTATTGAAATTAAAATCATGTTATGATTTTCAAAAAATAAAAAATCATCAATAGAAAACGACATTATAGACACTCAAATATTAATAAATATCATTTAATTTCATTGATATTAAAGTGTGATTTTGGAAAAATAAAAATACATCAACTGAAAACGACATTACAGACACTCAAACTTGAATAAATATCTAAATTTAATAATATTTATTTATTGAAATTATTGAAAAATTCTCTAATACCCTATATAAAAATAAACGAATATGAAATTTGAACCAAATTCGTGTAAGTTGTTGAGAATTTAATTAAACTTTGTTGAAATGTAAATGACGACCATATTCGAGGAATTTTTAAGACATTTGTCTGTAATTATTAGAAAATTGATTTGTTTCTATATTTGATTATAAAAAGTTGATTCAATATTATTTTTTATATAACTAACAAATATTGTTGGGAAGTAAATAAACTGTGTTATTTCTCTTGGATTGTTTACTGGCATAGGTTTCCCCATTCAGCCACTATAAACTGTGTTTCAATCTGGAAACGTCGAAATTGAGTTTTTTTTTACAACATTTTTAAGCATCTGATTTTTTTTTACAATCGCTCAATTTCACTGGATAATAATAAATATATACAATTTTAAATCATAATTAACTTACGATAGAATAACACTGCATTTATGATCATTTTAACCCATTAACGGCCGAACAATTATACACAATTCCATTTGTTTCTGGATCTCGCCTAGCCATGCTTTCGTGTTGTTATGTTGCAGTATCAACATTTACATTTTTTATTAGTTGCCACTCCTGATTCCTTATTTTAACAGTGTTGCAATAATTTATGATATCATAAGTAATCCTCTTTTAATTTTCAAGAGGTTTATTGTTAATCTTGCAACAATTATTTCACCACGCGGTCGCTTCTTCGAGCATTTTATTATTAAATCAAATTAATCTAGTGTTGCAATGCTGTGTCAATGTCAAAGTGAAAAATAATTTCAGGCACATATTAAATATTAACATGCCAAAGATTATCTCTGAATCAAAAAGGTTACAAATTCTGAAATCCTACAAACATTTTAGGCAAAGTAATCCAAATCTACAGCATCACAATATTATTACGATTTTAATAGATATTTTTGGGGTATGTCTAGTATCACAAGAGGGTGGGAATAAATTTGCAATTCTACAAAAAAATACTGAGGGCCAACAGAAGAGAGAATGACCAAAATTAAGGTGGATGGATGGAGTTGATCAAAATGTGTTAATGGGAAGACCCAAGCGAGAAATACAAATGGATGACGAAATAAGTTTGCAGAGCCGAATTCATTATATTTGTTACATACAATATTATTGCTGTGTTTGTATGTACAAAAATCAAGTAGTAAATTTTGTTAATCTTAAAACTGCATATTATTATCCTTTTATATCTGAAAATTTCTAAAACAGGCAACAGTGTAAGATCACAATAGTCAGAAATTATAACCTTAAAATCGAACATCTGACAGTGACATTTAAAAACCCTGATTTAAAACACAACCAGCCCCATTTACAATACTTAAACTGTCACTTTTCCATAGCTAGGCGAGATCCAGAAACAAATAGAATCGTGTATATAGAGTTAACTCTAAAAGTTAATTTTAGGTATAATTCTGCACTTATTTTTATGATTTCTATGACAGACTTATTATATTACATACCAGGATTTTTTTTTTAAATATACATAATATAATACGCTGTACATTTTCAGACACTTACGTGGATTTTATAAAAGTGTTCAATTTACAGTTTCGAACAGATTAAGCATGAAGAAATAATTTCGAGTTTAGAAAAGCCTGAACGTTTGGATTTGGTTTGGATTTGGTCCAAATCCAAATTCAGGCTTTTCTAAACTCGAAATTCTATTTCATGCGCCACGCGTATTAAACACTGATTTCATTTGAAGTTCAAAATATACGGCTAAAGCAGTATCTTAAAGCAGTATATCATGAACTATATTTAAAAGGAAATTTATCCTGTTAGCAATTGGGTTAAAAAGTGACATAACATTAAATGAAAACCTGGTGAAAACACATTTATATCCAAAGACTCCCACTGATTTAATACGAAATAAAAATCGTTTAATAAACATTCTAATAACATGAAACGTTGTTATAACGTCGATCGCGCATGACTTAAATGTTTTGCTGAATTGGTTGACACAAAACTCCAATTTTGGGTTGTTTTCTGCAATATATTTTTTTTCGATCAGAACTAATTATACCGAAATTTTATCAAAGTAGAAGAGACATTTGATTAAAACGAAAACTAATAAATTCAAGATCGAAAACATACTAAGACTATTAAAAGACGAATCGGTATCAAAAAGAAATGTTAATCATCTCTAAATACGCTCCCAACAATCTCCCCAAGCCCCGAAAATCTCGATTCATGAATATTTAAATGATCGATTTAATAGCATGAATACCTAAATAGATTCGGCAGTTTGCCGAAGTTTGTTATGTTAATTAAGACTTCGGAGGATCGTAATGAGAAAAGTCGCGATCGCTCGCCGGATAAGCGAGAGTTACGGCTCGACTCGGAATTCCTTACATAATTAACATTGTGCGCTTGTTTTTTTTGTTATTCAATTTTTTTCCAGGCAACAATAATTGCCCATCGGCGTTCATAGAATAGTGTATTAATTAGCGTTCCGTGAACTGTTTTTATTTTAATTACGCCAATATGCAGATTCGAGGCAGTCGCTTACTGTTAAATTGATTTATCGTGTTTGCTTTTTAAAGGAACTTATAAATATTCCATCAGGTTTTTGGTGGACTGTGTCAATGTCGTAATATGTTTCCCGGTAATTTGATCATGCATATTCAGGTTTTTTATTGTATTGTTGTTGAAATTGATGTTTTAATCTTAATTAATGATCATAACTAATTGTAGAGTGAATAATGATGTTATTTTTTATTAGTTGTTAGAAGGAATAAATTGTAGATACATTTCTTAGTCCAAATTATTTTCAGTGTCAGTACTCATTATACCTAGAATGATTATTCGAATAATTTTGTAAGTATTAGAAGCCTTTTTAAGGATTCGAATCACCTACCCACTGAGCAAAAAACAAACAAATAACTCTACATCAACATTGTAGCAACATTAAACGTTGTTTTAATACTTATGAAACATTACTTAAATGTCTTTGTTCAGTGGGTACATTTTAATTTGAATACGAATCCTTCAAAAAAAAAAAAATATCGAATCCAGATCACTAATCCTTTTTCACAGAAGTATTTGAAAGGCTCTTTTAAATCGTCTAAAAGAATTCAAATACAGGATTTATACTGGTCTTTATTTTGAAAAAATAATTATAATGACGTTACCATACATCAACATTGCAACAGTTACTAGCGAATGCATCTTGAATACACCCAACACAAAATGAAGAAATCCTAATGGAGCATAGCTAAAAAAAGCACTTCGCTTTCTTCAATCATCTCCCATTTTGAGAAAAACTGGTCAGACGTGTTGCGTTCAAGCACGACTGATTTTAAATGATAAAATTATTTTTTGTGGCGAAGACCGCAGAAGCCGCCGAATGTAATGTAGTGTACATAATGGCATGTAATACATGTTCAGGAACGTGGAAGATTGTTATTCGATAATTATCTCCGGAGTGTGTGTTTTTCGGCCGAAAATGGACACTTTTTTCGCTCTTGATTGCGAAATACGTTTGTGAGGAGGAAATTGTGTCGAAATTGACAACGCCAAAATTGGTTTTATGACTTTCATTTTTTTTTAACGCTCACGTTGGGTGGTCTTAATTTAATACGGTTATCAAAACATGAATCTTGATCAAGTATAACAATTTTGGACCAAACAATGTTGCTGATATTACATACAAATGGTGTATAACGAATACTTCCTGTAATATATTTAGTACCAGAGCTAGGTAAATTTTAAATCCATTTAGATGATTCGAAAAAGGTATTTGAATACTTTTTGAAAAAGGATTCGCAATCCGGATTCGTTATAATTGCTTCACAGAAGGACTCGTATTTGAATCCAAACAAATGATTCAAATCAAGGTCAGTGGTTGTCTTCAGGGAGGAGTTCTCTCACCCCTGCTGTGGCACCTGATCATGGATGGACTGGAGAGCTCAACAACGAAGGATACTCTTCCCTAGGATACGCAGATGACCTAGTTATTCTCGTTGAGGGAAAATTTAACAACACAATCAGAGAGCGCATGCAACGCGCACTGAACGTGGTGAACAAATGGTGTACTAAAGAAGGGCTTAAAGTCTCACCCTCTAAGGCCACCCTTGTACCAATAACACGCAGGAGGAACCTGAAGGGCCTAGGACCTATCTTTCTAAATGGTGTTAACCTAGAAATGTCGGGTGCGGTAATTAGACGAACGTACGACAAACAATAGGGGCTCAGACCAGGGATGGTATACTGGCTGTATACAGAGTGGTCAGACCCACAATCATGTATGCTGCTTTAGTGTGGCTGCCTAAAGTCACGCAGCACACAACCATACAAACCCTCAGTAAGATTCAAAGGCTTGCCTGTGTCAGCATAACCGGGGCTATGAGAACCACGCCCACGCTCCTAGACCTCAAACCACTTCGTATTCTGATAGTGGGGGAGGCAAGATTGGCACTCCACAGGCTGCAGCTATCATCAGTCAACATAAGAGTTGACACGCCACACAGAAGGCTCTTGAAAGACATAGGGGGGCCTCTCTTGCAGATGAGATCGGACCATATGACAGTCAGATATCTTGAAAACGCACTCTTTAAAGTCACTAAACCAGACCGCAATGAATGGAACGACTTTAGGGAAGACATTCACAAACATAGCATGATCTGATATACGGATGATTCTAAACCAGACACAGGTACTGGATCAGGAATCTACAATCAAAACACGAAGACAGGCTATGCCTACTCGCTGGGCTGCCTGGCATCAGTCTTTTAAGCCGAAATATTCGCAATTATAGAATGTGCGAAAACCAACATAGAGAAGGACTGTCGTGACAGGCAAATCTATATAGTATGTTCGATAGCCAGGCGGCACTGAAGGCTCTAAAGAGCCAAAAAACTTCATCCAAGTTAGTGTTGGACTGCTTCGACACACTGCATCATCTGGCGAGACAGAACAAGGTCACACTTGTCTGGACGCCGGGTCATTCAGGTATCGAGGAAAATGAAAAAGCTGAGGGAGCCACGATATCATTTATGGGACCTAAATCTGTCTTGGGCATCACAAAACAATCGAGTCGCCTAGAAGTCAGAAAGTAGATTCGCAACAAACACAAGGAATACTGGGTAAATAGACCAGGCCATAATAACAGTAAGGCCATTATAAATGGACCTAACTCTAACCAAGCTGCAGAACTACTGACACTAAGTAGGGCACAGCTAAAATCAACTATAGGACTGCTAACAGGCTACATGACTGTTAAAGAGCACCTAAGGAAAATCGGTCTATACAACGGCGACACCAGTTGTCGGCTCTGTGATGACCGGAAACAACAATGCACATTCTATGTAGCTGCAATGCGCTGGAAAACAAAAGACAGCTCATATTTGGAAACAGTCAAATGGTACTAAATTATTTCCACACGCAACACCTGAACGACCTACACAAGCTAGTGCAGAGGATCGAGTTTGGAATAATTGCGTGAGTAAGACAATATGGGGTAGTACAATAAGCCACCTAGGCTGCAGTGCATCCGGATCCGCAAGGAAGACGGCCCCCACAGAGAGAAAAAAAACATTCTAAGTAGATTCGAATCCTCAGAAAGGGTTCGAATCATCGGTATTTCTCATATAATACACTGTTTTAAAACCGTTTTTAGAAAATGTATAATGAATAGAAATAAATTAGATACAACATACAGGGAATTTTTCTTTTAAGTATACATACCTCGATTTATATATTGTAAATTTTCAGGCATTCGTTGATTTTGAAAAGCGTTCAACTTGATGCTTCTAACAAGTGTTATTCTCTAAATTTTTAATACTATTGTTTTTATGAACATTTGCAAATAAAACTTATAAAACATATTGAGTAGATAACACTTGCTCCAATAAGGTAAGTGTCTTCCTTTACGTCTATTTATTTACATCTACATACTCGCATTCGATTTCCTTAATTTGAATAAACGCCGGTGTGTCTTTTTTTTTCACCATAATTCGCCATAAATCTTCGTGGAGCCTTGGCAGGTGGAATACATTATCCTGTCCCAAGGCGCTCGAACAGAACGTTCATAAACTCGCAACAGCTGGGAGTAAGCGGTCACAGTCTGAACGCCACACATGGAAATAAGCTTCATAGGAGCAACCCTCTCTTCCATTGGTCGCGCGGAGATTCAATGCCCATAGGTCATATTTTAATAATACAGTCGAAGACTTGCTTAGATTTGTTAGAGATAAGGTTATTTTTGGATGCTCGTGGCTATATCTGCGTGAAAAGGGAAAATTATTAAATGTTTCTTTATAATTTCTTATTTTATGGGTTATGCTGTACTCTAATTTTGTTGCAGTTTGTCTAGTGATTATAAGTGTTTTTTAGTTGCAAACTCATAGTACTGCATTTAGAGTTTGTCAAAATTCTCCAGTTATTATAAAATTATAAATTTATCTTGAGATGACTCAAAGTCAAAACTAGTTGGAATAAAAAACAAAATATTAGTGAAATTTAACCAAGTGATTTCTTTTTTATATCAATTACAAATACTTGGAATTCCTGTCAAAATTACATCTTTACACATACGTGGTAGAAAGAACTCTTAAGCACATTTGTAACATCTCGGAATACTAGTAGCTAGTCAAAATTTCAAAAATATATTTAAAATTTCCTACAAAAAATGTGTGTAAGTATGTAACGCCTTCAGAAAACTTTCCTGTAATATACACATAACATCTCCATGATCCAAAAGTGGAACATTTCATAACACGGACATACACCTATAATAATAATTTTGCAAAAAGGAACGCTCGAAAAACGTGCGTCACTTATTTCACAACCGGCCAATATTTACATTTTCCATTTCGACTGAAATCTGGGAATCCATTCGTCGAAATGGAATTGTGCGCGCTCTGTGCGTCCAAGGACAGTGGGCCAGAAAGAGACGCATTCGCGTCCCGGCAACTTTTGATTGGCCGTAATTATATTTAATCATCTATCAATTTATTCCGTAATTACAGCCGAGATCCGAAAATGATTGCCGCCAGAGTTATAATTAGGTGCGCTCGGCGCGTAGGGAATGTAAATTTTTTAAATTGTGTCCATTTTCCCCGGACGGAGATGATCGGAGAACGCCTGGGCAATAAATCTTTTTGGTTATGAATATAAAGCAGTGTGGCTCAGATAAAAATGTAAGTAACTGGCAGTTTATAAGAACTTGATGCAATGGTAGGTAACTTAGAACTAAAGTTAATAATATGAAACAAAAACTACAAACAAATACTTTGTCGTGGCCAAAAGCCCTACTTCACATACTAGTTACCTAAATAAGTATTTCCTACGGCACTATATGAACCCAAACACTGTTAATTATCTCGTTCTGGGATAATTAATTGCTTATTTCATTATGTGGAATATTTAATCACAATGAATTCACTTTTTGTTACTTACTTCACTTTTATTTTTATTCGTTAGATGTTTCGAGTGCTAAGCACGCAATATCAATAACTAATGTTAGTTATTGTCACATTGTTTTTAATATAATGCTGACAAGTTCAACTATTCTTAATTGTTACACAATTGCTTCGCTGCACTTCAGATAAAGATATGTAATGATGTTAAAATAAATACTTTAAAGGTGAACTCAATTTAACAAATTGATCAACATTGGGCCCGTTCATCAAATTGCTCAACATTCAGCATGTTTGTAATGCGTGTTGGTATCAGATAAACGGTACTCGGCCTTTTTGAAAACTTTAACCCGTCAACACCAATCGCCAACAACAATCGGTCTATTTTGTATGATTGCCAAAGTCCCAAACACGTTCACGATTAACAGTCCGGTCATTAGAGAATTTGCAAATAGTTTTCAGTAAACTCCCAACTGTTGTCTTTGATGAACGGGCCCATTAATTTGTTTTTGATACCAAACAATGTACAAGGAGTTTTTCTTTTAAGTATATACAGGGTGTCTCAGACCACCCGTACCAGCCTTTTATTTCGACAACGCTTGGTCGAATGTGACTGGGACACAAAATTTTATTACCACAGTGAACCCAAGGACTCCACTAATGAATTTATTTTTTACCGGAATAATCCGGAAGTACCCGGAACCGGAAGTAACTTAAACATTTCAAATGGCAGCATAGGTCGAGTATGCTATTAATTGATAGGTCTTTTTAGAAGAAACAACTTTTATTAAAATGTTTTTTTTAATATTTTCCATATTTACAAAAATAAACTAAAAAAACTAAATTGAAAATTAGTTATCCATTCAACACTCAATTTTCTCAAGTATGCTTTGCTTTTTTGTTATGTCAAAATAATTGATGTTCGTGAATATTTGAAGTAACAAATTATTATTATCAAAGTATTGAATGTGTCAACATGGTTTTTACAAACCTTGAAGTTTTTGATATGCTGATGATATTAGGTGAATGCGGCCAAAACTATCGTGCTGCTGAGCGAATTTATGTTGAGCGATACCCTTAACGAGCCAGTCAAAAAATGTTTTTTGGCGCCTTGCATTATTTTGAATATGCTGACAGAAACCCTCAAATATAAAAGATTATTTCAGTCACAAACAAAAAATTGAGAAATGGACTTGGGTCACTTTCAAAACAAACAGCTCATATGCAAGGCTGAGGCTTTCATAGTGTTGATGTTTTCTATAATAGGTCTGTGAGTGTGTTTTTTTTTTTACCTAAGAGTTAGAGGTACTATTGAATAATTTCTTTCGCATTACGCTGTACAGGGGTGTATCATGAGCTATCAAAAACATTTTAAAGGCAAGATATCGTTCTCTCTTACACTTTAACAGCCAAATATCGAAATACTCTTATTGTTAACCCAAAACTAAAATTATTTATATAATACTAAGAATTAATTGTACCTATAATGGATCTAATGAGACTAAGGCGAGGCGTTCCGGTTATTTGTAATTAATTTAAAAAAATATTTACAAAGTTATTGAGGTGGGAACAGGACGCCACAATTTCTGTGGTAAAGTCCATTATTTATTTCATTGCAAAAATATGTTCATTAAGAAATCAACAAAACCAATTAGCAGAACATCTATTAAACAATAAGATAGTTAATCGTGTAAAATCAGAAATACGATATATTAAATGGGTTTTCTTTCATTTGGGTTACCAGTTTACGTTGATTTTCCATAAGTGTTTTTACACACACAGTCCTTTTAATTTATTTCTTTTGGAGTAGCAAAATTCGGATCCCTCTCTGCTTGATTAAAAGTTTCCCAGTTAATAAGGTTTATGACTTCAATCGTTTAGAAAGTGTCTTCATGATACAATATGTCCACAGATTCCATCTCAACATGTGGCGTGTTTGAACATTTTTTTGTAATTCCTTATTATACCTTTGTTTCATGTAAAGTTTAAATATTTATCAAAGCGTCATATTTTCAATATATAATTATTATAAAATAATGTTTCTTTATTTGTATGTTTTAAGTCTTCAATTGTCAATCCGTCAGTATTAAAATCATCTGTTTTGTAGTTTTTACTATTACTTTTTTATTAGACGTAACAAATTATACATTTCTCAAAAGCTAAAAAAAACACTTTTAGTGGTAAGATGTTTTGTTGATTTTTACCATTACTTCCCGTGTGAACTTGCTAGTCTCCCATCGAGCGCCTCCCCAGGTGGCGGATAGGAGCTTGCTTCCCAGAAACGGGAGGGACGGACCAAAACTAGCAAACCATTTTCAATGAATAATAAAAAACGGGAATCTAGTCACCAGGTGGAGTACGAAAGTACGCAAACCCACCCCGCGAAATCGGGCAGCCCAGTCGGGTCTGGTGTGGGCAATTATTCATTTACCGGGCAGCAGCCCTCTAAAGAGTCGACCCTTAAAGGGAAACTCTCTTCCAAAAAGGATAAAGGTGCAAAGCCAGCGATCACCAAACCTGGGCCTAGCACCTCAAGTAAACCTGACGAAGTCAGACCATTGACTAGGACTTTCAGGAATAGACGAGCGGCCTATAGACTGCGGGAAAAACTGGGTGCCATCCCAGAAGCAAAACTATCAGAGAAGGACAAAGCTACTCTGTGGTGGGCCCTCAAAATAATCGAGAGCCACTAGGGGAGTACAAGTCGGGCGGGCCCCTCTAAAAGGCCTAGTTTCCTAGACGAGGCTCCCTTCGTAGTAAAAAAAAACCGAGGACCGGCCCCTCCTAAATCCACTACACGGCTCCCAAACCGCTCCTACATCCTTAAAGATCACTTGGTGTGGACTGTCATAGACAGGAGCCACAAAGAGGGAAATATCTCGCCGGCTAACTAGAAGCTGGTGGAGATGAGTCTCCTTAAAGCCTGCCTGTGCATTCTTAAGAAGAGCCCAGGTCCAGCTCCCAGGTGGAGACACGCAGGTTGGCACCAGGGATACGTCAAGCTAGTAGCTTGAGCCGATCAAAGATCGGCTGAGCTATATAAGCAAGCCATCGGGAAACTGGGCGAAGTATGGCCCGCGAATAGAGTCGAGGCTGTATCAAGGGACCAGATTCTGAACAGACCGAGATCTAGGACCTGGATTCCAGCGAAACTCTCTGACCCGTTCACAATCCTGGAGATAATCCAGGTCAGCAACTCTACGCTACCCACCCAGCGTGGCCAAAATTAGGTTAAGGGCGGCACGAGAGAGGCGAGAATCCTACGCCCCACTAACTGAATGCAAAGGGGCTCCATCACCTTAGGCATTTACAAAAAGGGCCTGAAGACCCCCAATCCCAAGGAGGAAGGGGTTGTTACCCTTACTTTTCATATTAGACGTAACAAATTATACATTTCTGAAAAGCTACTAAAAATCTTTTTTGACACCCATAAGAAAAATCAAAGTTTATACTAGTAACTTAGATATGATAATAATTTTTAAAAATCTGAGTACACTACGAGATTCCTTTAAAAAAAGTGCCTTAGGAACATGCAAATTTAACTCGACTTTCTCTGAAAATAAATGAGTTATAACAGAGCATAACAAAAATAATAGTTCACTTTTTTCGCTGTAGCGCTTGAACGACGTAAAATATCTAAAGTCCTTTAATGGAGTTTAGTACAATTTTAACTAAGGAGTATTTCATCCCATTTAACCAAATCTCTATCTCTTATATAACGGAGATCCCCATGTTGAGAATAAATCTGTAGAAACCCTGTATAACAAATTTATTAGTTTTTTTAATATTTATTTGCTCATGTAGCATCTGCATTTCTAATTAGTTGATTCTGCAAGGTTAACCTTTTGATGGCTCTCTAAAGTGAATAGTCAGATTTTATTTCAATTTGACAGTGTATTATTGTGTTTAAAAAGTACATAACATATAACCTACATTTAAGACGTTATTATAAAGAAATACAAAAAATCTGAGAGAAATTTCTAAATATCGTTCAATTGTTTTGTTGTTGATCTTGCTGTGTTTTCAAAGTGTCATAATCAAAGTCAAGTGCGTAAATTTCAATTAAAATGTTTTGTAAAACTAGTATTAAATAAATTTAAAAAAAAACTTGTTAACAAAGTTAAGTCGGCATATTTGCTTTCCTAAAAACTTATTCAAAGGGTTTATTCTGTTTTTTGGTGAAAAATCGCAATAAAATAAGTGTCAAGCACAAAATATCAGCCATGCATATATTCTTCGTAACGATTTTCAGAAATATAAAAATGATTGATTATTAGAGATAGAATATTATTAAAATGAACTCGATTTATGGATCAAATGCTAAAAAACAAACTAATCTGTTCAGAAAGATTATCCTATATTCAACAATAATTAAAAAGTTTGATCATTCAGCCACAAAAGCAAATTTGTAGTTAAAACTTAAGATATAGTGCACAGAAAGTATTTCTTTTAGTATACATATTCCAATTATGTGCTGTAAATGTTCAGATATTTAGTGTTTTTTTTTTAAAGAGTTCAATTTGAAGCTTTAAATGAGTGTTTTCCATTTTCAGATTGAGCATGAAGTTAAATTTCGAGTCAAGCAAAGCCTGAAAATTTGGTGTGGTCGCGGAGCGAAGCGGAGCGAAGCGGAGCGAAACGGAGCGAACAAACCAAGTTTTCAGGCTTTTCTAAACTAGAAATATTAATTCATGCACCACGTGTACAAGACACTAATGTCAAGTAAAGTTACTTGTTCACAATATTTCAGGGATTTTAGTGTTTATTACGCGTGGCGCATGAAGTAAAATTTCGAGTTTAGATAAGCCTGAAAATTTGGTTTGATCGCTCCGCTTCGCGGAGCGACCAAACCAAATATTCAGGCTTTTCTAAACTCGAAATTTTACTTCATGCTTAGTCTGGGAGTGGAAAACACTGGTTTAAAGTTTAAAACTAAACTCTTTTAAAAAAAAGTATGCATATATATACCTAAAAGAAAATAGACTGTATGCATATTTTTTTTCTTTCGTTTTACAAAATTGTCTAATTCATTTCAGGCCTTAACCAGAAGTAGGCCTTGCTCGGCTCTTACAAAAATACTAATTTAATAATGAATATGCAAATGTTGACAAAGTTGGGTATTTGTCTGGCCCACATTTAATTTTAATCATCTTGAACTTAAATTCTGGTGAATCCTTTGATTTTAAAAGAGCACTTGGAAACTTTAAACTGTGTACAAAATTTTCAACTGTAAGATGCTTCTGCCACTTAGAAACTTTGAATAGGTTCCAGTGCATTACTTGTAAAAAATCTTACACAATTTCTATCTCGATTTCAATATATTACATCTAAAAAACTACTTAAACGCTCTGAACTGGAACAAACATAACAAAATTCGTAAATTTTTGTAAATCCATTCATCTAGAAAACTACTTAAACGTTCTGAACTAGAAGAAACATAACAAAATTCGTTAATTGTTGTGAATCCAAAATTATTTCTCTTCGTAAAATGATTTACAACAATACATCAGGACGCGGCGTTTCGACGTTGCTCAACGGCAACGCGGTTTTAATTCCGGTAATACCCGAGAATGCCGTGCCCAGGTCCACCCACCCACCACACCAGACACGGTTACTGTTAGCCCATGCCCGAGCGAAAGAGAAAAGCAATAGATCCGATCAGCGCGAAAGGTCCTCGGTTCGAAACCCTCCGGCCAACGTGGACTTTCTTGATCGATCGCCCGTTCGCCTGTCCGTTCCAATAGAAACAATTTGGACACACAATAATTGTTCTAATTATTACTGAGCAAGAATATTTGTGTAGAAATATGACAAATTTTGATACATTGCGGAGGTAAAATGTTTAATTTAAAAAATAATCTATATATAGTGAAGAATAAAGGCTTGGAAAATTATCTATGTATAGTGAAGAAAAAAGGCCTGGAAAATTATCTATGTATAGTGATGAAGAAAAACAGCCTGAAAAATAATCTATGTATAGTGAAGAATTCAGGCTTAGAAGGACCATAAAATCTTAATTTATTTGACTAAGAATTGCCATTCGCTGGTCTTTCTAAATATGTTATTCTTCTTTGGCGACATTTCATTTCCATGACCTGCTTCAATACATGCATTTTGTTACTCAACCAAACTACAGTGACTCAATTAAACACAGTGGCGAAAACTGTAGTATTCTTTTTGATTGGTTGTTAGTAATTTAGCACCACCATGACGGACAAACAGCAGCGTAGTTATGTTTAAAGTTTGTCTCAGCAATTCCGTCTAAAGTTTGTGTGTTATTTCACTTACCCCAAAATCGTACCTCACAAATTCGACACAGTAAATAGAATAAAGCTATATCTGTTAATACCTTAAACCATCTATGTTTCAATTTCAAAATTAAGGGAATAGCCCCCACTTATGGATGACGCTGAAGTGAAAGACGATAAATACCTGCTGTCACATTTGAATATCAGATGTTTGTATTATAACCTATTCTCTTCATTAATTTTGATTCATCCTGAAAACGCTGTATAAAATATTGAATTCTAGAACAGTATATCCTAGTTATTTCTTTTAGCATCCACCATCTAATAATGTTCACACGCAACAAACCACACCTGACACATTCGCCAAGAAACACTTGCGTGCACCCTCTCCATAAAAACGAAAAACCCGAAACGCGCCTCAATTAAATCTCATTTACGAAAGACCATTAATCATAACCTCCCGAAGCCGAAAAAGGGTCCCGTCTACTATTTTTTTTTTTTCTTTCGACTAGACAGGTAGGAAACCGGGCCTAGCAGGTAGAGCCCTTTGTTTAATCAAAAGGGGTTTATCTAGCAAATAAACTGACTTCTGTTGGTATACAGTTACGTGAATAGGTAACGAATGATGAGAATTTATCAAAACAATTAAGGCTGTGGGTGAATTGAAATACCTGGAATTGTACACGAGGTTGGTTTTTAATAGTTTTTTAGCCCGTGATTATGGGTTTTATGATTTCGCTTTGTTTGTTGGTTTGGAATTAGTCGTAGGTTTGAGACGAAATTCTTGGAATTTTGATACAACATTCGAAATAATATAAACACCTATATAATTTTAAGCTGCATTCGTTGCAAATTATATATTTTGGTTTAGAAACGATTTAGTTTACTATTGGTTCGGATGAGTTTCAACCCAAATATATCTATTCTAGAAAACAAGGGGAATAGAATAAAATTTGATGATTTTGGGTAAATATTTGCAATACAAGAGCAAAACGTGTGTTACCCAAAAGTACACCCACTGAACAAAAAACAAACAAATATCGTTGTATCAACATTGTAGCAACATTAAACGTTGTATTAATGTTGATGAAACATTACTTAAATGTGTTTGCTCAGTGGGACATCTTATATATCGTGCGATCGTTTAAATGATGATTTAGAGTAAGCGGCATTTTTTGTGCGGTTGCCCAGAATGCTCATTGAATGATGGAATAAATTTGAGGTTATGGTAAACTATGTGTTAACAGTCAGTAGTGCCTATCTAATTTGAAATTCAAAGCCTACTCTAAATCATGTTTTAAATGATCGCACGGTACCTATAGATAATGTTTTTCAACTACAGTACCTGCCTACTATTACCTATTAAAAAACTTCTTTTCATGTTTTTTTCCCAAACAACAAAAGCCAAAGTACCTAATTTTCCTCTTCCTATCTACACGATTACATCGCTAATTACAAACCGTTCGAAAGCACACACAACCAACAATGATTTATCATTTTCTAGGTGAGGTCATTGTTATCCCCCGCCGGACTTATTACTGTTATCTCCGGAGCCAATTTCACTTTCGAGTGATTTTGGACGGGAACGTGGGCGCACTCGGCGATTTGTACTTACAAATAGGCGCATGCATGGATTTCCTGGCACGCCCACGAGCCTCCAACTTCTCGGCGTGTTATGCAAAGTTTACAACAATGACTGTCGCACCATCATCGCGAGCGGACCACTTACTTTCCTTTCATTTCGAATTCGAAAATTACGCGTGCTTTTTCTGAATCGGAATCGCGAGGTGTTCATGCAGCTGGTGAATTTTAATTAGTTTGGTGGTGCGGTTGGTAAAGGCCTCGGGGGGGCGTTGCGGTTTTGTGGTTTCGGATCTATTGCATGCAGCCTACGTGGGAAATTTTGTTTTTTGTTTGGGATATTATGATCTACAATGGAAACAACACCTTAAAGATTACATAATCGAATTAAATTAAAAATAATCATTTGAATAATGCATGGAATTAACCACTATATTTACATATAAAGCAAAACGTTTAGATTTCATTCATTTTCATTTTATTTAGTTCCTGATAGCAATGGAATAGCTAACAGGAATTAACTTCGAGAGGATGTTGATATATTCTTAGCCCACTATAACAACAATGATATTTTGAATTGAAAAGTTAGTATTTTACACAGACAGAAAAAAATGTTTCTTCTTGGCCTGCAAACCAGTTTTCCACAGCTTCCATCACGTTTTCGTTCGAAGAAAACTTCCGACCTTTCAAACTTTTTTGGTTTAGAAAAGAGAAAACAATCTGAGGAAGCCAAGTTAGGTGAACAAGGGTAGTGTTCTACCCATGCGAACACCAAATCGGAAATTTTATTCATTTCAACATGCTATCTGTGTGCTAGCGCATTGTTTTGCAAAAACAAAACTCCTTTGGAGACCATTCCGCGACTTCTTTCCACTATTTTTTGCGTGAGCACTTTTGCTAATAATAGGTTGGGTTGTAGTGGTTGCACCGCACATGGAGGTGCACACTTAGGCCCGAAAAGGGCCTATTGTGATACCACCGTTTCACCATTTTCTTACGAGAACCATTTGGAGCTGATGATAAACTTTCAAAGGTTCTTAACATCTAGTGACTCAAGGTCAGAGAGTTTAACCAGGTTCAAACGGCCTAGGTATAGACCTCTTATTCCACCTAGAGAGGGGCATTGACAGGGGTATTACACAACGCTTTCCTTCTAATAATGCTGAATAACATTCTTCAGTTATGGTTTTCACCTTGTTTAGGTCATCAATGAAGGTGCTACCATGACTATCTTAAAACACGGAAGCGAGAATTTTCCCAGTAGATTTTTGAAGCGAAATTGCTATGGCATTAGAGATCCAAAGTGCTTTCATTCCATGAATTGCTGTTTTGTCTATGGATCAGAGAAATATATCCAGGCTTAAACCATAGTGACTACTCGGTTCAGAAACTCAAAATCTGTATCAAATCAATCAAGGATTGAACACGATATTTCCACTCGTGCTTCCTTTTGATCAGCCTTGGGGCATTTGGGAATCCATTTTACAGAATGTTCATGCCTAAATTAACATGAATACGAGTTCGTATGAAATCCTCAAGGTATCAGCTATATGCTTTAGTCCAATTCGACGGTCTTATTAAGTCATGGACTGCATCGATATTTTCTGAGGTTGACACTGAAATGTATCTTCCAGGTCTCTCATCTTGAATGAAAAAGTTTTCTCTTCTGAAGCAAGCAACCCAATTTTTGACAGTGGCATAAGAGCAGTCATCATAAAAGGCATTGACTATGTCTTTGTAAATATCCTTACCTTGTAAGCCCTTCAAATACAAGTATCATTAAGAACTTGTATTTGTATTTGCTCTATATTCCATTTGATCGATTTTCTCACGTGCGGTTAACAAGCTTTTTTAAAATCAAAAAGGGTATTGACTGTCTTTGTAAATTTCCTTGCCTTGAAAGCCCTTCAAAGCCTTCTTGCGTGGTAATGCTTAATTTTTTGTACGTGGAACTTTGTGTCACTTGTAATAAGTTATAACTTGTTGCTATGGTAACGTGATTTTGTTGATGCACTCCAAAGGGCCAAGCCTAACTACGTATTAATACTCTCTCGTAATATCTACATTATTTATTATCTACACAAATAGGGCACTAAAACTTTGTTCATATAACTGAGGTTTTTATTGTGACTATAGTTTCGACTTTAACTTGTCATTATCAAACAAGAAGTACTTCTAGTTTGATAATGACAAGTTAAAGTTGTCAAAACTATAGTCACAACAAAACCTCAGTTATACAAAGTTTAAGTGTCTTATTTGTGTAAATAATGATGTATAACGAAGTAGAAGCCTCCACAGTTAACAGTTTGATTATTTATTATGTTGTTTTAAAAATCAAATCTAGAAAATAAACTGACTTCTGTTAAGATTTTTGACCAATGTATTACAAGAGCTGGATAGGATCTGAAAAATTCAGGATTCGAATCCTTTTAGAGGATTCGAAAGAGGTGTTCGAAATCGGGTCAAACTACTTAGGCCATCTACAGAAACGCGTCTTTATTTTATACATCATCAGTTTTATATATAAATGTTAATAAGTAATAGTAAACTAAGCACTTAGTGACTTTTTTCTTTAATCCAGCGGTATATGTATATCGAAAATATTAAAATATTTAATTGCAATGATTGTGCAGATTAATTGCAGCAAAAAGTATGGTATGTTACCTAATTATAACTAATTAATATCTAAGTAGTATTTTGCGATTTGTGATTAATCTCATTAACCAATTTCCTCGGGCGCGTTAACATGTTAAATTGGCGGAAGTTGAAAATTACGGTGTCACGCAGGTTGAGATTAATTAGTTTTTAATTGTACCATAGTCAACACCTCGCAAACAAAACCATTTTTCATTCAATTCCTGCAAATCATCCTGACAAGTCGTCGACGCAATTACGAACATTTTAATTTCATAATTACCAATTATAATAATGTAAAAAAATAGTGTGATACATTAGGGATTTGAATTTTACCGATTTAGCGGTACATTGCCGTTTTTATAATATTTTGGTATATTAGTAAAGCTATTTGATTGGTGTACAAAAAACTTTACGCGATTAAATGCATTGAACCAATTGTTTTAAACAGTGATTATAGGCAACCCAATACCGTTGTATAGTTGGTTGTCTATAATAATAGGCGTCCTGCGCTGGAAAGTGTAATGGGTCTATTTGTACACTTTTAGTTCGAATATAAAAACAAGCAATTTAAGGTTGTATTGTTTTGTCTTATATTAAAGCATATTTCAGATTTTTAGTTTTGTTTGCTATTGTAATCCATACCTACATATTTAAGGATTTTTTCCCCATAAAGCAGGGATGTCAAACTTGAGGCCCGCGGGCAGCATGCGTAAATTGTTGTGGCCCGCAACAATTTACAACTTATATACATTCCCACTGAGCAATCACATCTTAGTAATGTATCATCAACATTAAAACAACGTTCAATGTTGCTACAATGTTGATATAACGTTATTTGTTTGTTTTTTTCTCAGTGGGTTGTCCCGTGCTTCACATTTTCTTTGAAAGGCACTGTTAGGCCTTTCAGAATGTGAAGCACGAGGCAACAAATACTTAAAAAACAGGGTTTTCTGTCTCTAATAATTTTTAAAGTTGAAATAGCTGTTATAAAACTTTAGAATAATGTAGTAGCTGTTTATTTCTTCAAATTGATGACATTTTTTATATGATAATAGCATGATGGAAAAAGTGCTTTATAGGAAACGGCCCGCGGCTGGAATAAGTTTGATACCCCTGCCTCTAAGCAATGCTATTATGAATTAAGATTTATGTATTTATTTTTAATAAGTTTAATAATAATTATTGTGTAAATAACTCACCTATGATCTCTAAGATGATCCTGCCTTCTAAAAGCTTTTCCACAAATATCGCACGAATACGGCCTCTCATCAGTATGCGTCCTCTCGTGGATCAGCAAATTGTAACTCTTGGTAAACTGTCGATTACAAAATTTACAGATGAATTGCTTCTTGGGCCTGGATGCCCTTCCTGGTGCCCTCAACAATCTCCTATCCAGATGCGCGTGCATCTGTGGCGGCCCTGGCGGAAACAACCCTGCGCCCCCGGGAAAAGGAAAACTCACGTTGGCCGGACTGTTCTGCAGGAATCCGGGATAGGGATGGGGTTGGGAGCTGGTGCCCGCCTCCAAGAGTCCGGGTGGAGCGCCGGGACGGTGGGGCAGCATGAGGGCGGCGGCGTGCGCCGCCGCCACGCACGCCGCCTCCTCCCTCATCGCCAATTCTTTCCGTTTGTCGGCTACCATGGCCATTATTTCGAAGCTGGATGTTTTCCGGACGGGGGTGTATCCGGCACCGGGGACGCTTCCCGATGCGCTGGATTCCGCTGATTTGGGGTTCTCCGGTCGCTCCCGGTTCTCCCGCATCAGTTCGGTGTTGAGGAGGGGGTGGATATCCCCCGAGTACAGCATGGGGTGCATGTTTCTTGATGGCACCACCGGCACGAACGCGCTGGATTCGCGATGGTGGCTCATTGTTTCACATTTAAAGTCTGCAACAAAAAAGAAAAATGTAATTGCAATCATTTATTATTTCTTCTTAGTAAATTAAATAGTTCCAACAAATTTGTAAAACTTTTTGGGTTGTTATTATAAAAATAAAATTTCGTGTTTAGAAAAGCCTAAAAAATTGGATTGGCAGGGCGCTTCGCGCCGACAAATCCAAAACAAGATTTGTTATTATTGCTCCAATACAATAGTCAAAAGTACCTCAAGAACATGCGCTCGTGGTATACTTTCGTTATCCCACATTCTAAAAAAAGTTACAAAATTAATTTAAAAACGCATTGCTTATCTCTCCAGCAATTGTTGTTGAGCAATGCAGCCAACCGCAGAGCTAAAACAGTTGGGGTTCACTATTCGGAAAACATTGCAAAACCGATTTGGGAAGGTCAGTAAAGTTCAAAGTGCCTGGTAAGTGTTTTCTCGGTGAATATTAACAATGTCGTGTTCTATATTTTTGGATAAATAGCACGTATTTGGTCTTTAGAGATTTTTATAAATATTATGATTGAAATCAATAATAAATAGACTAAATATTTTTAACACGAAATATTGATGAGCTACACTCTCAATGGAACCAAATATACAAGTTTTTAAAAATTATCTAACAAGACACAATTCGGTGAATCTCGGAAATGTCAAATAAATGTAGTTATGTGTCTAATTACGACGTATGTTTCTGAAGTCAGAACCTACTGGGATACCGACAGTCACTAGTTAGTTAGAGTTAAAAGGTAAAAAAATCTGAAATGTATTAAGTGATTTATTTGAACTCTTTGACCTAAGTTAGGTAATTAAAATATAAACTTTTAACAGCAAAAACATTCAAGCTATGTGTGTTACAAATTGATTTCGATTCAACTTAGGCTGCATCTAAAAAATCCCACTAACGTATCATTGGTGTTAGAATGCCTACACATATTTAATTAAAACAAAAAATTGTTACACACGATGTTTCAAAATTTTGATTACTATTTCACTCGTATCTAATTCCAAAACATAACTTAATCGTTTCTTCTGAGTTCAGATTTATTATTTCAATCATGTTGGTAAAATTGTAGTTGTACTTGGAAAAAGCTAATAAATTGGTCTTGAGAAGATGGTTATAATGGTCCAGATTATTAAAAGTCATCGACGTCCAGAGTAATTACCGAGTGTTAACAAAATGAGAAGGCGCCATCATTGTAATTATTTTTTTGGATCTGATCGTCTGCGCTTTGTTCAGATGATTAATGGGGCCTTGATAATGTTAGGATTTTATTAAAGCATAATGACGGTTAATTGCTTTCCTGCTTGTTTTATTACAAAAAAATATGTACTCAAAATTCATACGAAATTACAAGAAATAATCAGGTATTTTTATACAATTAGTGCATGTAATATTATTTGCGATGTATTAGCATTTTAAGCATTCGCTGTTTTTATTTAAAAGTCCACTTTGAAAGCTCTGACAAGTCTTTCATTCCTTGATTAAGTTATGAAGTAAAATTTCCAGTTTAGAAAGGCTTAAAAGTTTGGATTTGCCCGTGCGAGCAACTCGATCCAATCTAAATATATAATCAAATTAAATAAGATGTTAAATATTTCATTGTATAATTGGTGTATTTGCACGGGAAGTAGTTGTTTCAATCGATATTTATCGTCCTAAGTTGTCTTATAAATTAAGACATTGTTTGCATTTTCACGAATAACATTTTCGTAATTTTATATATTATAAATATATATTGATATTCATAATTAAATTGAGGCGTTGATTGCATAAACAGCATATGTCCAAAATTGTATAAGTCGACATTTTAGCAGCATCTGGTAGAGTATTTTGCAAACTATCCGATGTTCTAAGTACTTCTTTAAAAACCACATGTGTACAAAATTACAACGCTTTAAATTCTAGCTGATCGGCAAAAACAGCATGTCCACATCGTTTCTGATATAAATAGCACTTGTCCTAGACATAGCTCCAGTCAAAATCAAAAAATGTATGTGACTCCTTAAAAACCCAAAAACAACTAGTTTTATTACAAAAATACTTTGGAGAGTAGTTGCAACATTAGATATGGACAGCCAGAAGTAAAGAACGAAGAAAACAGCAGTGAATGTGAGAATAACGTCATTTCGTTTTTTTCAGTGTAGAAAATAGTTTATTCCCACGAATTTTATTTTCAGTTATTACTAACGATTATTTTATGTTAGTGTATTTCAAATAAACGAGTTGATTATTTTATTATTATTATTATTATTACATTATGCTTGTTTCTATTAAAAACATGTAACGTTTTATGTAACACCGAACATTTTCATAACGAGAATTTTTCTTTTAAGTATGCATACGTTGTACATTTTTCGACGCTCGGTTTATTAAAAGGATTCAATTTGAAGCTATAAGCGAGTGTTTTCCACTCCCAGGCTAAGCATGAAGTAACATTTCGAGCTTAGAAAAGCCTGAAAATTTGGTTTAGTCGCGTAGCGCGAAGCGGCCAAACCAAATTTTCAGGCTTTTCTAAACTCGAAATTTTACTTCATGCGCTACCGGTTCTAAACACTGATTCAATGTAAAATTTAGCAGTGTGTTTTAAACTTTGTAATATGTCAGTGTTTAATACGCGTGGCGCATGAAGTAAAATTTCGAGTTTAGAACAGCCTGAAAATTTGGTTTGGCCGCTCCGCGCTTCGCGCTGCGCGACCAACCCAAATTTCCAAGCTTTTCTAAACTCGAAATTTTACTTCATGCTTAGTCTGGGAGTGGAACACACTCGTTTTAAGTTTCAAATTGAACTCTTTTAAAAAAAAACAACGATTATCTAAAGGTTTACCGCATTTACGCTGTAATTAGGACATGTATACTTGAAAGAAAAACTCCCTGTATTTACAAGTTGAGGCATTAATTGCGATTGATTGGCTACAACTTGTAATGGTCATATAGGCAACCCAATTTACACATAACCTAAAAATTAAAGGTGTCAAATCGTATTGGATGATTTGGTTTGATAATTAAAATATATGAAAATGAACATTAAATATGTTCGGTGCTACATAAAACTCTCTGTATATCCAACTGTTTTTCATTATTTTGTTTTAATACAAGTAAACTGACTGAATGATTAGTCACTTAATACTATCAGTTATCTATGATTAGTAATAAAAATAATTGTAAAAACAGAAGTTTTAACTGTTAGAAAGGTAAACAGTTTTTTTTTTTGATTTTCTCAAAACGTAAGTTTTGGACAAATGCTGTTTATGAAATCAGCGCCTCAATTGCATTACTGTTTTTATTCTTTCTATGAGAACCGAGTTAAAGATATATTTAATAGCTGAGGCTGTTACTTGATGAAATTCCATATCAACACTTTTAGTAAATAACTCACTTGGTTAAGATTTCACTGTTTATTAGTTGACACTGCAACAGTTGTTTCGCCACACAGTGACTTCGTCAGGCAGATGAATCGTTCTTAACTCATCTACCTGATGAAGCCAATGTGTGGCGAAACAATTGTTGCAGTGTCCACTAATAAACAATGAAATCTTAACCAAGTATGTTATTAACTAAAAGTGTTGAAGATATATTAATGAGAACCAATTTGAGGATGTATTAAATTGCACTTTTGATTCTTCACTAAACTTTTGGAAATTTTGGAAATGTAATCATTTTTTAGTAAAAATTCTGTTTCCAAAAGTTCACACGCTCATCAATATCTCAAGGTGTTTCTCAAATTATCAGCTCAATCCGTTCCAATTAAATCCCAGCGGCCCGTGCATACCAAAGAAGAGTTAATTAATCGAAATAGTTAATTAAGAAAAAAAGGGCTAAGCGTGATAATTTCGTGATACTCGAAAAAAATCCTGCACAGAATTCCAATTAGCATAATTAACTCGATCTGGATAGGCACTTAAATTTAAAAATAGTACGCATTATCGCCATTAATAATGAGACGTAATTAGGGGAAACTGGTTTGCCAGATTTTTCGACGAGGAAGAAAGAAAAAAAATGAAAGAGTCCGGATCGGATCAGATCAGATCAGTCGGAGGTCTTACCACATCGCCTCCTTTAAATTTATTGCTCTTTCGAACGGACCCGGATGGTTTTATGGATGCGGAGATTAGAATGTATAAATGGTTATTAATAATCGTTTGGATTTTTTTTATTTTCTTCAATCCAGTTGTATTGGGTTACTGGGGTTTTTATTTGATTAGGTCTTTTAGGAACGAAGAGAACATATTTATTCTTTAAAGAAATAAACAACTAAGAAATAGACGTTAATAAGGTTTTTATTTGATTTGTTTTTTGAGAAATAAAGAGAAAATCTCAAGAATGAAATCCCACTCAATTTTACAAGAAACATGCATTTAAATTATGCATAAGAATTAAAACAGAGTTACTTGATTCTTGAATCTTGGAAGCGTTCACTTCGTGATACATTTTCAATTTGATATATAGAATACACTTACCTTTTTTATACCGCTTTTATTTATAATAATAGTGGTATAAATAAGTTAGGAATTACGTGGGTCACAGTTTTTCTTTTTTTATTTAATAAGAGCTTTGACAAACTATAAAAGAAAGACATATATACGAATAAAGTATAGGAGAATTACTACAAAAATTTTAATCTAATTCTTTCCTAAAGTTTATTAAGTTCAATATACTATTTCTAATTTGACCAAGGATTCGTACTACCAAAAAACAGGCCAAACTTAATTAAAAACTTAAGAAATTCCAATTGTTTTACCAACATTAGGTGATTTTCTCCATATAAGGTATTGATATCTTTCATTGTACATACTGTTTTATATTATTTTTTTAACATGTTTTCCGTTCCTCGATTAAGCATGAAGTAAATATTTCGGGTTTAAATTTGGATCGGTCGCGTAAAGAAGCGGAGTGACCAATCCAAATTTTCACTCTTTTCTAAACTCGAAATATTTACTTTATGCACAAGGCGTATAAAAAACATTGATTTTATTACTTACACTTATGTTTCACAACTTGATTTTATCAAACATAAACTTAATCCTGTTAATATTGAATTTTATAGAAAATCAGGCAAAACGAATAAGTTGAATATTTTGTATAAATGATATTTCTTAAATATGAAATATCTATAAACTTAAAAAAAATCCTGAAAACTTATAAACGCAATCCTATTATATTTATGGTTTGGAGTTCTCAGGTTAATATTTATCATTATTTAACAATAAAACTTAAGTAGACTAATTAATTAGGACACATTGTTTGCATTTTACACGAAAAATATTTTCGTAATTGTATATATCATGGCTGGCCAACCCCAATTGCTTCGAGGGCCAAAATTAGTATTTACAATGTTTTAAGGGTTGCACCACAGTTCTTTTAAATCAAGTTTTTTTAATATCTTCTTTTTATCCAGAAGTTTAAAGGTGTTCTTTTAGCATTTTTGACATTTTTAAAAGTTAAGAAATTGTAAATTACGTTTTAATTGTTTCTTTTTGTACAGGCAATTTTTGTTTTTAGTATAGATATCACTGTATATATGCTAAAATATGTTTAAACATCATTCACATACGTACTAAATAGATATCACTGTATATGTTCTAAAATATGTTCAGACATCATTCACATACGTAGTAATCTTGAACTTCGCATTAATTTAGTTTTATACGCGTGAAGCATGCAAAATTTAAAATTTCGAGTTTAGAAAACCCTGAAAATTTGGATTGGTCGCTTTGCTTCGCTACGCGACCAATCCAGTGTTTTCTAAACTCGAAATTTTACTTCCTACTTAACCAAGGAGTAGAAACCCTCGTTAGAAGCTTGAAATTAGACACTTGAAAAAACAAGGAATACCTGGACATTTACAGCGTATAAATTAAGATATGTATACTTGAAAGAAATATTTCTTGCATATTTTTGATGTATTTGCAATCTAAGTCACATGTAGTCAAAGTGCATTTGGAAACCTTATCGCTTATTCCACAATGAAATAATATCAACCAAGTCCGATTTTAATTAAATTTAGTTAAACTGTAAGAAGAGAGAAAACCCATAATTTTTTAAAATATTATAAAATTGGTAATTAATATTTAACATCCATACTATTTTAATAGAAAGATTGTTTTCTGTTTCTTTATAAAATAAAAATGATTCAAACTTAATAAATAGAGTAATTGCTAATTTTAATTGGCGAGTATTTTGACAATAATTAAATATCTTTTTAAAAACTTTATAAAAACTCCACAGCAGTAATTAAAAAAAACTATTAAACGAATATTTTGTGTCTGTTGCTTAAATTTCAGTTTATCTTTGGTGAATTTCTGTGTTGTTTTAATTTTATTACGGATGTTTTATTTTTAAATTTATATGTTATATATTTTTGTTTTAAATGTGTTTTATCTAATTTGAACTTCCAATTTTATGACTTCATTGTATTTGTCTGATTTTCAGCAACACATAATTTTTGTGATATCATTGTGAACTAGTTAGGAATGTTAAATGATGTATTATTAATGGTTAAGCTTCAATTATACAGGGAGTTTTTCTTTTAAGTACACATATCCCAATTAAGTGCCGTACATTTTCAGATATTCGTTGTATTTTTAAAAGAGATCAATTTGAAGCTTCAGACGAGTATTTTTCACTCATAGGTTAAGCATGAAGTAAAATTTCTAGTTTAGAAAAACCTGAAAGTTTCGCGGAGCGACCAAACCAAACTTTCAGGTTTTTCTAAACTCGAAATTTTACTTCATGCGCCACGCGTATTAAACACTGATTTCAAGTAAAGTTCGCCTGTTTAAAATATTCCACTGTTTTCAGTGTTTAATACGCGTGGCGCATGAAGTTAAATTTTAAATTTAGAAAAGCCTGAAAATTTGGCATTTCAGGCTTTTCTAAACTATAAATTTTACTTCATTCTTAATCTGGAAGTAGAATGCATTTGTTTAAACTTTTCTATACTCTAAATTTAACTTCATTCTTAATCTGGAAGTGGAAAACATTTGTTTAAACTTTTAAATTTAACTCTTTAATAAAAATCGTATGCATATGTATGTATACTTAAAAGAAAAAATCCTTGTATGTAAATTATTTTTTTTTTATTGATAAGGATTAAATAAACCATGCCAAAAGTATTTATTAACACGTTCATATTTTCCCAGTTAATAATTCGGTTATCTCTAATATTTGCAATAAATCTCTCTTCAATATTCGCAAAAAGTAACAGAGTTTTTGGCCGCGGGCTGCACAGAAGCCCTTCGAGGGCCACATGCGGCCCGCGGGCCTAGGGTTGGCCAGCCCTGGTATAAATTATGAAAATTATCTATGCTTACTAATTTTAATCCCTAAGTAATCACTAAGTAATCCTTGTCTCAATTCCGATAAGAAAAAGCAAATAAACAAAAAGGCCCAAACTAAACTTTTGAACAGAAAAGAAATCAAAGTAATAAAAACTTCTGTCTTTATTAGATTACCATCGCATTGAAGAACATTGAAGAATAAATTATCTTGATGGTATTGAAACATTGTCCAAATTCGTTTGTAATTTTATCATCTTTACAAAAAAAATCCGTTGTGTTATCCTTGATGATATGGACAAGTGGCAATAAACCGATTTTTATAATATGCCTGCATTTACATAAGTTTTTAGAAATCCGACGATATTACCAATTTAGATTTTATAGTTTTTGGATTTTACGACGTGATGAATCCAACATGTTTTCGAATAATGGCCAAACGGTGATAAATACATATGTTTACTCCAAAAAAAAATACAATTTCTAACAGCTTCTGGTAATTTACAAATTTTATGTCCCACTTAAATCTTTCATACATAGAATATTTCCAATAATCCTTATGTAAAATGACTTAACAATCACATATTTAAGATAATTATTTGAATTTATAATGTTTAGAATGAATTTAACTAAATTATTACAATAAGAAACTAACTCATACTTCATAATTAATTATTAAAAAAAAACAGGGCAGAAAGGCCTTGTGTCGATAGGCCAGTAGCAATGGGAATATTTAACATATTAATCTATGTTTATTTATATAAATGATATGTACAATTATTTGCTAATAAAGATGTTAAGTAGTAGTAAGAAACTAATTAGAGATTTGAGGACCGAAAAGTGAAAGAAATATGTACGAAAAAGTAGAAGAGAATTGCTACAAATATGGGCGCCCGCACATAAGATAATGTAATGTTAAAATAAATTCATATATTTTAATATACAAGGTATTACTTATTTCCGGTTTAGAAAAGAGACAGTAAAAAAAACATCAAAAGTTTCAAATTAAACGATTGCCTGAAAATTGACAAAGTATGTATTGGTATATGTATACTTTTTATTGTACAATTTAGTTTTATATTATGTTTCGTTAAAATTTCGAGTTTAGAAAATCCTGAAAATTTGGTTTAGTCGCATAGCGCGTATCCTGAAAATTTGGTTTCAATCAACATTTACAAAATATTTAAATATACTTACGTTGTTTTTTAACTAGTTTAAATTGAAGCTTGAAACGAGTGTTTTCCACTCCCAGATTAAGCATGAAGTAAAATTTCGAGTTTAGAGAAGCCTGAAAATTTAGTTAGGTCGCTCCGCTTCGCGGAGCGACCAAACTAAATTATCCGGCTTTTCTAAACTCGAAATTTTACTTCATGCGCCACGCGTGAAATCTCTGATTTCGAGTGAAGTTTAAAACATACTACTAAAGCAATATGCTAATGACGTATATTCTGAACTTCACAACAAATCAGTGTTAAATACGCGCATGAAGTAAAATTTCAAGTTTATAAAAGCCTGAAATTTTGGTTTGGCCGCTTCGCGCTACACGACCAAACCCAATTTTCAGGCTTTTCTAAACTCGAAATTTTACTTCATGCTTAATCTGGGAGTGAAAAACACTCGTTAAAAACTTCAATTTAAACTCCTTAAAAAGCAACGAATGAATATTTCGATCAATTATCAACACTTTTCGATGATTTTTAACTAAGTGTCAAAATGTGTCGAATTGCTTTCGCGAACATATTTACGATTTTATGAAAAATTTACAAAAATCAATAAATTTTACTACATTTATCGACTCTTGTGGAATTTTAATCAGTTTTATTAATTTTAAAAAATGTTATTTGATTTTTATAACCGTAATAATTGCAATAATGAAATAAATAATTATCTATTTGTTTTGGTATTTTCGATATTTTTACAGTCACCGCTCCCTTCCCATTTCCCATTTCGCTGCGCCATTGTACCCTCCCTAGGAAAAAGATTCTGCGGGCGCTCATGGCTACAAATACTTTAAACGAGTTCTTCTCCTTATTATTCATACTCTTACTAACTAGTTTAAAACGTATCGAGGTTTGAAAATGATAGGCTAGATCAAGCACAGAATATTATATTGAATTAATTTCTCTTTTAAACCATAATGAAAAGAGCTCGGATTTTTAAGCAGAAAAAGTTGTAAAAGGCGCTTCGAAAAGCACCAATTTAAGCAAAAAAAGCATAATTTTAAGCAAAAGAAAAGGATTATTTTAGGTATATATGTTTAGTTTAGTTTAGTTTAGTTTATTGACGGATAATCTCCTATTACAAAAATATACACAAAAAATAGAGTATCAGTAAACAATATACAAATAATATATATATACATAGAAACTAAATTCATGTAACCTTAAGAATGCACATTTAAACTTAATAATATTCAACAATAATTATAAGAAAAACTAGAAAAAGTAAAAGTTGTAATTTTAATAGAAAAAATAGAAAATAGAAAAAGTGGGAAAAATGGAGTTAACAATAATATCCTAAAAATAAAATAAAATAAAGAAATAATATAACGCTAATAAACTATAAAGAATAAGTATTACAAACAAATATTTAAATCAATAAGCCGAAAACGATTCTTAAATCTAATAATCGAGTCATCAAATATATTAAAATTAGGATTTGAATTTAAAACTTTAATTCTGTTTATAGGACTATGCATTGCATGATTAGTGGTATGCGGCATTAAGCGAAACAATGCTTTGGATCGTGTAATCTTTGTGGAACAAAAGTTACATTTTAAATTAGATAACAACACACTACAATCAACAAAACCATTAATTAATTTAAAGCCATATTATACATCATATATAATCCGCCTATACTTTAAAGATGTTAAATTTAAAGTTTGTAACATATTTGAATGACTAAAAGTGACGTAAGGTATTCCTAACTTAAATGAAATCATTCTCAAAAATTTACTTTGCACAGCTTCTATCTTGTTAGAGTGTATAACGTAAAACGGATTCCAAATTATCGAGCTATATTCAAGTTGACATCTTACTAATGTGATATATAAAAGTTTAATAGTTTGAATTGAAAAATTAAAAGAATATCTACTTATTGCACCAAGTGTTTTAAAAGCTCTGTTCGAAATTGAAATGATATGAGATGAAAAGGTCAATCTACGGTCAAAAATAATCTCTAAATCCCGAACTTCATCAACACATCTAAGTTCAGAGTTATGAATGATGTAGGTAAATTTCAATAATTTACAACGACTAAACGAAATTGATAAACATTTTTTAATATTTAAATTAAGTTTATTTACACTACACCAAGTTGTAATGTTGGTAATGTCATTTTGAAGTGCAATACTATCATTAACACTCCGTATTATTGAGAACAATTTCAAATCATCGGCAAACATAAGAAATTTAGAAAAGCGGACATACTGGCTGATATCATTAATAAAAAGTATAAACAAAATAGGCCCGCAGTGGGAGCCTTGAGGTACCCCTGACGTAACATAAATCACATTAGATAAGAAGTTGTCAATTTTGACATACTGCCTACGAGATGAAAGAAGGCTCTTAAACCATTGAATTACTATTTCACTAAAGCCAAACTCCGATAATTTGTTTAGTAATAACTTATGGTTAACACGATCGAAGGCCTTAGAAAAATCAGTATAAATTGCGTCTATTTGGTATCCTTTCTCTAACGAGTTTAACAAGTAACATTGGTATGACAATAAATTACTAATCGTAGATTTTCCCTCCAAAAAAACATATTGTTCATCACAAATATTATGCCTACAAGCCCACATTACTTGCTTTGATACGAAGTAATCTAATATTTTTGGTAAAGTAGACTGTATTGTTATACCTCTGTAATTTTTTATGTATAGGGTGGTGTTCAGAATGAAGTGTGCACCATTGCTAACTTTGTTATTATTCAAGCTAAGTTAAATAACCAAGGTAGTAGGAAATTTAATAACAAATTAGAAAATCAATTCAACGTAATATTTTGATTACATTCTGAAAATAAGCAAGTTTTTAAATGTAACAAGCTGTATATTTTATTACCGAATGTTATTCACATATTACTGTTTTATTTAATAAAAGCAAGAATCCTTGAAACTAGTTAAAATTGTACAACAATACACACATGAAAATGAAGATCACTTTAAATTAGAATTTAATTAACAGGTACAATAAACAGATTTTGTTTTGGTAATTTGTTAGAATCTTCTTATATTTTTAGGCCTTCTTGATTTAATTGAACAAAACATAAATATGTAAATACCTTTCTTATTTTTTATTATTTGTATTAATTATTAATCATGTATTATAACATTTTATTAAGAATAATTTTCTCTGTCGATCGGTAATAAAATATACAGGGTGCTCCATTTATTTAAAAAAAAAAAAACGTTAATTTTCTTAGTATCCTAAAAATACGACTTTCAATTATTTCTCTGATTTGACTATTGTGATTGTCCTTAAATGTCTTACAACTTTGTTTATTTAACTGACTTTGTCCCAAATTATAACAAAGTTAGCAATGGTGCGCTTTTAATTACATAAAACGGGATCTAATTTGGTGGAAGATTTTTAGAATGTACTTAAAAATAGACCAATTACAGGCATTCTCTATATTCAATGCTATTGTTCAAAACCAGTTCAAAATAATGTAGAGATGATAACTATTTATAACAATCTTGCCACTTTCAAATTTATTTTAATAACGAATAAAACAACATTTAATTATTGCATTTCTGTTAGAAATTAATAAGATTTTCTGATTGTTTGCTTAATTTGTTTAAGATTGTTCATGTTGTTTTGTTGGTTGAAGAGAAATAGAAGCTCCGGCAGATATTTTTAATATACACTGTAATAACAAGAAATACTGGTACTTTTCTTAGACGTTCTGTATATACCTAGTGTATCAGGTAAGGGGGGCAAACATAGGAAAATGTATAAAGTAACAGGCGTCCCAAAGTATAAATAATCTATCGCCAGATTTTAAAATCGTCTTTTGATCGTACAGATAATAATTGTCCACGATCTAAAATTTTACGAAATAAGCACCGAATAAGCATATAAACGTAAAATAGGCATAAAACAAAAAAATCGAAAAAAAGCAAAAATAATGAGTGATGAATGATGAATGATTTGACTTTCTATAATTCGTGCATATTTTATTGATTCATGTTGATGCTTTTAATTTTCAGCATAAGTTGTTTGCTTAGAAATCCGAGCTCTAGTAATGAATATTTATTAATCTAACTATGATAGAAATTTCATTCTACTTCTTCTTTTAGAACTTAAGTGGCCTGGGCTTCAAAGCCATGTTGACCAGTCATCAGATTTACCAATAAATTCAATTGTCGGAGTATTTTAAAAACGTAATTGTACAACTGAAACAAACATGTATTATTTTGTAAAAGTGCTCCTCATTGTTTTAATGAAACAATAGAATCCACGAATGTTCGTAGACGCATGGAGCTGGCTTATTATAATTCTAAATACAGAGAATTCTGTATTGTAGAGGTTTCTACTTCGTTATACATGGTAATTTCACAATAAATCACTTTTTACTTTGATTGCATAATATATTGTAGTAAAAAGTTTTATACAAAGTAAATACAGCGAATTTTTCTTTTAAGTATACCTATCTTGATTTATCAATTTTTAAACGTTTGTTGTTTTTTAATAGCGTATAATTTTAACCTTCTAACAAGTGTTTCCATTCCCAGGTTAAGCATGAAGTAAAATTTCGAGTTTATATAAGCCTGAAAATTTGATTTGACCAAACCAAATTTTCAGGCTTTTCTAAACTAGAAATTTTACTTCATGCTTAATCCAGATTAAGCATGAAGTAAAATTTCGAGTTTAGAAAAGCCTGAAAATTTGGTTTGGTCAAACCAAATTGTGGAAACACTCGTTAAAAGCTTCAAATTTAACGCTTTTAAAAAACATCGAAGATCTAAAAATTGACAAATCACCAAATTTTCAGACTTTTTTAAACTTGAAATTTTAATGCATGCTTCATCAAGGAGTGGAAACTCGTTAGAAGCTCCAAAATTGAATGCATTTAAAAAACTACGAATGGCTAAAAATTTACAAAGTATATATCGGGGTTTATATACTTAAAAGAAAAATCCCCTGTACACAGTTAATACTAAATAAAGTTAAAAGTTGATGAATATTTTGCGCTTTTTGTTTGTTAAACAAAAATATTCTGTACATTTATAGAATCGACGAATATTCGTAGACCCATGGAGCCTGGCTTATAAAACTTATATAAAATTAATAATAAATAAAGTACACATGTATACAATATTCCACAAGTATTTTTTTGTATTCTCTCGTGTTGAATATAAGAGTATAAAACCCTAACTTATAATTAATGATACTTTTCTTCACGCATAACCCACGCCCATTAAAAGCATAATTGCGTCCCGAGAATTAAATAAAATCCAATACGGAAAATAAAGGACGAAGGAAAAAAGGTAAAAAAGCATTCTTCTCTGTACGTAGATCAGAAACTTGTTCCTGGTCTGTTATTACAAGCCTGATCCGTTGTTGACTTTACAATTCTCAGAATAGTAAAATAACCCCGTGTATTTATTTAGGAGAAATCTCGAACGTGTTTTTATTTCATATTTCCAAAGGATCATCACGTAATGTTTACAGAATCTGATATGGGTTCACAATGAATGGAGATGGACATACCTACATATGAAGGCAGCATAGATATAAAAAGCAGAAAGAGGTGATAGAATAGAATTTTTTTCGGTGAAGGATTACATGTTTTTGAATTAAAAACAATGACTACAAACTTTAGTTTTTTGTAACCCCAAACAAGATTCATCAACAGAGATTGTATAGAAATGAATGAATTTAATCACCATTGGGTTTTCGTTAACTGTTGGAGATACGAAGTCGGTTAAATTTGTCAAAAGTTTGTATTTTTAACACAAAACAAAACTGCATTAACAAACTTCATTTATGCCCTATATTATAAAACGTTTTATTCCCTAAATTAAATTTACTTTAGGAATAAAGTAATTTATTCCAAATATTTCGGTATTATAAACATAAAATAACTTTATTTGGCTAATAAATCTCCTCAGTAAATTATTTGTTTGTTTTTCTACCAAGTAAATGTTATTCTCTAAATAATTTGACTGTTAAAAGTCAAAAGTGTATTATATTATTATAATTACTTTAGATTCTACTACTTGTATTTAATAATTTCATTACGGTTATCATGTCTATCATATCATCCGTGTCAGATTTAGGTTCGCTCATAGTATCTTCCCTGAAAGTGATTAATTCGAACCACAAGATATTCTACGGAGCCGAAGACCTAGAGTTTTTCAAGTCAGACATAATCAAGAATTTTTATACTTATGCATACGCTCTTTTTACATGAGTTCCATTTAAATTTTTAAACGAGTGTTTTCCACTCCCAGACTAAGCATGAAGTAAAATTTCGAGTTTAGAAAAGCCTGAAAATTTGGTTTGGTCGCGTAGCGCGAAGCGCGGAGCGACCAAACCAAATTTTCAGGCTTTTCTAAACTCGAAATTTTACTTCATGCGCCACGCGTATTAAACACTGAAAACACAGAAATATTGTGAACAAGTGAACTTCACTTGATATCAGTGTCTTGTACGCGTGGCGCATGGAGTAAAATTTCGAGTTTAGCAAAGCCTGAAAATTTGGTTTGGCCGCTGCGCGCTACGCGACCAAACCAAATTTTCAGGCTTTTCTAAACTCGAAATTTTACTTCATGCTTAGCCTGGGAGTGGAAAACACTCGTTTAAGTCTTTTATAATTTCTAATAAGCTTTTTTTTCTTGTTCTGTGTAATTCTGTCCTATTCCACGGTAATTCTCCATAATTATAAGGAAATATACTAAATTTCCAATTTGATTGACAATTTTATTTAAAAAATTGGTAGTTCCAGCTATGGCCACAATATAAATGTATCATTTACTGATTAAATTATTTATTTCTAGAATTGCTATTTATTTGGTAGGTTTGCTTTATTATACACAATTTTATTTGCCCATTAGTTTACTAGGCATTAACGAAATAAGATATGACAATAAAGTGAAAATCGAATAAATTAATTTTAACTATAACTTTGTTAATTAGAACTATAGCTCGTTATAGTTCTAATTCTTAATTAAATTTGATATTATCCACGAATAATATTCAAGGAATATAACAAACTTAACAGATTTTATAAAGGGTGTAATATTTTTAAGATACTATATTAACTTACATTTTTAGTAGAGCAGTAATTTTAAGGTAAAAATCATGTGTCATATGTCCAATTAAATTGGTAAATATCATGTCATATTTCTAACGACTAATTTGAGTTATGTACACTTTGTTGATGTGTGTGTACGTATGATTTTAAACTTTACAATAAATCAGTGTTTTATACGCGTGGCGCATAAAATAAAATTTCGAGTTTCGAAAATCCTAAAAATTTGGATTTGCCGGGGCGCGACTCGCTACGCTCGCGCGCCCCGACAAATCCAAATTTTCAACCTTTTCTAAACTCGAAATTTTACTTCATGCTCAATCAAAGAGTGGAAAACATTCTTTAGCATTATTTTAAATGCTTTTATAAAAATACATAAGAAGGAAAAATATCTATGTAATTTTGCAGTTTATTGATTATTTGATTTAATTGATTGATAGTTTCTGTAACTAATATTAAACATCAATTTGTTGAACTCAATTTTCTTCAAACTTCAATTTTTAGTTGATCGGTTTCAAATTTAAATTCCAAAAGAAAATAGTTTTACGTTAAAATTTTTGAAGGATAATTCTTCTCCAACTTTATTTACTTAATGTTCTTTTTTTATATATATATATAACTTCGTGATAATCCTAAAATAACAAAGTAATTAAAACGATTTTGAAAAGTTTTCAGTCAAGTATAGTTTTAAATTCATACTCGATAGAAAACTTTTTTTGACAAGAAAATATTTCAACAACTATTTTTATTTTTAATATGATCACTAATGCCAATTGGCTTAAGTAACATGTATACAAATATATATATTTAGTTTGTCAGCTATTGACGATGCTACTTAAGGCAGTGGGCATTAAATGGCGTTTACACTTTCGAACATATGTATTCTTATTTTTGCTTGTTTTTGCCTCATCATTTTGAAAAAACCCTCATTCTTCAACTTTTATTTTATTTTACAAGAATATCGCCTTACCTTTTTTCGATAAGGTGGTATTCTTATATCAGGAGGAATAAATTTTATTTAAGTTAAAACTCTAGTGGGAATAATAATTAGACTTTGACTAAAAATGTAAGCTTTAAGTTTGAAAACAATCAAAGTTTGCATTACTTTGAATTATTTTCGTTTAGTTTCATAAAAATATCACGTTTTTGTAAAAACGTATGATTTTATTTTAATTTTATGTTCCTGATATTATTTAATAATATACTTAATTTTGAGTTAAAATGTTATCAAATTGAATTTAAACACAATTGAGAATTGAATTACTTTTTGGACATTTTTTTGAAAATATTAAATAAATGTAGGTCTCTAGTAAATTCAATAATTAAACAAAAACTATACAATGTAAACACATAGTTCATGAGAAAGTACAGTGGAATTTAAACCTATAAGGTTTTGTAATTCTCATAACGAGTAAATGAAATAATTTTATAAATACAATTAAATTGAAATTACGGAAGAAGCAAAGCGACCAATCCAAACTCTCAGGCTTTTCTAAATTCTAAATTTTTCTTTTTGCGCCACGCCTATAAAACACTGGTTTATTCTAAAGTTCAAAACACACACACACACATCAAAAAAAATGAGTTAAATAAGTCATTAGAAATATGAAGAAATTGTCAAATGGTATACAAGGTGTTCCATTTTATGAGATGACAATTACCATATTAATTTGACACATGATTTCCAGTTTAAATATCCTGCTTTTTTAAAAGCCAAAAAGTCAAATATGGTGACAATAAGAAAACTTTAATATCTTATCTTAAAAAAAACGCTGATGTTTCAGTTGTGTTTATCGGTTGTTTTAATAAGTCATTAAAAATATGAAGAAAATGTCCAATGGTATACAAGGTGGTCTATTTTATAACTACTATTTTAATTTGACACATGATGTTCAGTTAAGTATCCTGCTTTTATTAAAAACGTAAAAATCAAATATGGTGGCAATAAGAAAGCTTCATTGTCTTATTTTGAAAATGGGACGCCCTCTATAAACGCTGACATTTTTGGAGTGTTTATCGGCTGTTGTTTTTTTGATAAATTTAAAATTTCAGCTTGCCTTCTTTCTAATTAATAAAGTTATAGCAACAAATAATTTTAAACGGTTTTGACATCCGTCGCAATATTGTGAAAACAAATGAGACTAGGTAAGGTAATTTTATGTTGTTTAAAAATTTAATCTTCTAATACTAGAATCAGTGAAACAAACCAAGTGTTTTAATGAAAGTTCTACCATTCATTAAATATGTTTCACCACTGGTTTAGTGAAAAATGACACATGGAAACCTTTGCCTAATTTATCAGTATTCGCATCTCTAATAGTTAACTAGATCCCACAGCACGATAAAACAAACGAACGGTATAGTAAATACTTCACAATGAATTATTCTCTAAAAGAGTAAAAATCCTTATTTAATTTTTATGCACGTAAAGTTTCATTTTAAAATACTTAAATAAATGTATATTTCCATCAAATGAAAAGAATGTGCTTGTCCTTGATAATTAACCCATAAGTACGGTTTTAGATAAGCTTTATTGACATGCAAGGATTAGTTTGGCCAGCAATTTTCATTTAATCCCGCAATATAATGAACATACGCATTTTGTAAGAGAAGCTAATTAGACGTTGATAAACGTTACTTTTTGTCATTTGTGTATATTCAGATATTTACGCTTAGTATAATTTAAAAGAAGCAAAATTGTAATTTTCCGACGTATGAAAGTAACGCTTGAAAAATGAATTTGCATGACATTTGAAATTAATTGGATTAATGAAATAAAATACAGCACTATGTCGTTGGTCGATAGGGCCTACTTGCCAAGGCCATTGTTTTATTAGTGATTTTGACATTTTATCATAAAACAAGCAATAGCTGGATTCAACCCAAAAGCCTACTAGATTTTAAAATATATTTGTATAGGTTATGTGGTGTAGAAAAATGTATTTGTTCACGACAATCTTATAATATGTGGATTATTTAATTGTGTGTCCAGCATAAATGGGGTGCATTTAACATTCAAGTACATTTAACACGGGATTAGCGTGATAAATGTGGTTTTTTAACACGAATATAAATAATTGCCTAGTTTGATTTTTGCCGCTATGCAGTAACAGAGCTGAGCGAGTCAAATCAGCTTCTTTTGTCTTACATTTGACCATGGAGGTGATGACGTCGTCGTCGCAATTTTGTTAAAGTACGAAGTAACGCGTCAACATCTCTGGTGTTCTTACTCGTTTAACCCGCGTAAATCGCGTTTGTAATCATAAACCACTCTCAAATCGGATAAACAATTGTGCTTCTATCCGTCGCGAGTGTTTTTTAAAGCGGAACAAACGTTAGCACCGTGAAAACTCAATCCAAAAGGAAAAGTTCGTTTTTTGTGCAAACAGCGGGTTTCTATGTAACTTAGGCGAAAGAGTAGACTGTGTGAGTATTATTTATTGTTTAACGATTGTTCATATTTGTGTTAAAGTGGAATTAACCCTATTACACATTCAAATCATCGTACCGCAATCTGTCATCATTTATCTGTCAAATTATTATAAAACAAAACCGACCATTAAGGGGAATATAACAGTGGTCTGAAATTTAATGTTAGGTTTATTTAAAAACTAAAGGTCGTAGAAAGTTGAAATTTTGACAGCGTATATTAAGCCCAATTATCTAGTAAAATATCGAAATACTTTTTTTTTAAACAATTTGCTTTCAGAGGTATGAAAAAAATAATGTTAAATTTTTCAAAATTAAAAAAAATATTCCCATATCTTACTAGTTTATACTATAAGGAATATAATTTGAACATTTCATAAGGATACGATAGCTCATGCCCGAGTCAGGTTAAAATAAAAATCTTGAAAAATAAGACCGTAAAATACCGCCGCCTTGCGGATCTTCTCTTAGTTGAACGCGTTGTACACTCATCTGCACAATTATTGGAGGGGCGAGCAGCATGCGGCCAGCGGTTATCTCTGGGCCGGTGAACGCTGTGCGGCTTCGCGTTTGTTTTTCTTTTCTTTTTTCAATCATAGTTAACAAAAACGGCTCGCGTCGTTAGCATTTATTCTCGTAAAATTAATATTTCGCAATTATAATCGATATTTTATTGTACTAGTGTTGTATTTTCATGCTTTCTGACTACTAATGGAATAAGTATTTTTTTTTATACTGCATGTTCACTAATATAGAAAACACGAAATGTTTCACTAATTTAAATAAAGATGTGTAATATACCTTTAATATTGGCTTTCCTTATTATTTGACAGTGTCGGTATTATTAAATTATTTTTAAAGTTTTTTAAGCTGATTAATAAGCCAGAAGCAACCGAATAACAACCAGTCTTGTTCAAATCATTATTTCGTCTTAAATCTTTCGTTATTAAAGCAGTTGTTAAATGCCATTAAACTTCTCGCAATAAAACTATTAAAGTAAATTGTAAAGTTTCTAGCAATCGGACCTATTTGAACCAACTGCGACTTCATCAACGAATCAATGATATCAAAACTATAATAATAGTAAGAATAACACCAATATGACGTTGTCGTAGATTAATGTTACAAATCAACTATTTATTACTGAGCACAGGTAATATTTGTTTGACGAATGTTTAAAAAAATGTAGGGTTTAACTGCGTGCATATTCATTGTTAATTATTTTAGAAAAAATAGAACTATAATAATAATAAGGTAGTAAATATAATGCATTTCAAATAATAAGCTTCTTGCTCAACATTGCACCGAGCCCAATATATTTTTTTCAAATTTGGCTGATTTATGATGAGTCATATTTTGATAGTAAGTAAATAAGGAATAAATGAATTGAAATTGAATGTTATTGCAATCCTCTATTTATACGGCTCAGTCAACTTAGCCCCCCGAAGTTCGACTTTTTAAAAAATAACTGTTGCGCTAGACAGGCCTTAGCTAGCGCTAGCTAGCGCCACAATAATTAGAGCTAGCGCCGTTTAGACAAGAAAGTTACGGGTGTTTGAACTTTCGGGGGGCTAGGTTGATGCTGGATGTTTCAAGTTTTCTTACAGTATTCGGATTCCTCAGAGCTAGCGCTACCAATTTAAAAGCTAGCGCCACCCCCACAACCCCAAAAGATTATACAACATTTTAAACCCTAGCCCCCCGAAATGAGATTTTTTTAATCAAATTGGGTGCAAAAGTTCAATTCAAGGCTTTAAACGAGTGTTCTCCACTCCCAGACTAAGCATGAAGTAAAATTTCGAGTTTAGAAAAGCCCCGTGAAAATTTGTCGAGGGTCGCGCAGCGACCCGAGACAAATTTTCTGGGCTTTTCTAAACTCGAAATTTTACTTCATGCGCCACGCGTATAAAACGCTGATTTCAAGTAAGGTTAAAATATACACAAATTTCACAAAATGTTAGTGTTCTATACGCGTGGCGCATGAAGTAAAATTTCTAGTTTAGAAAAGCCCAGAAAATTTGTCTCGGGTCGCTGCGCGACCCTCGACAAATTTTCACGGGGCTTTTCTAAACTCGAAATTTTACTTCATGCTTAGTCTGGGAGTGGAAAACACTCGCTTAAAGCTTTAAATTGAATTCCTGCAAAAACAACATATATCTAAAGATTTAAACAAAATAAAGTGAATCTGGAATACGTCTACTTTAAAGAAAAACTCCCTGTATATCGTAGAATCAGGATATTGAGATAGATTGTGTTAGAATGAAAATAAAGTCAATTGAATAGCAACGAAAGGAGCTTAATCACAATTTTGTAGCATCGAAAAGATACCCATGTTTTGATTAGGTGCATACATAACCCGATGTGTACTAGGTAAATTTTCAGGCAGTCATTGTTTTTGAAAAGCGTTCAGTTTGAAACTCCCAACGAGTGTTTTCCACCGAGTAATAATGATTTAAGTTATCATTAAAAAAACAACCGTGAGGTACGCCACTGTCTTGCTAGCACTAGCTATCTCTTGAATAACTTTCTCATTTATCACTTGGTGAAACATTTTGAAATAATAATAAAGGATAAATTAAAAACACTTGGTTTGTTTCACTATTTGTTTCTATTTACTTGACTAGTTTCGCTTTTTACGGCATTATCAAGAGTGAATCAAGAGTGAATCAAGAGTGAACTTTGATAATGCCGTAAAAAGCGAAACTAGTCGAGTAAATAGAAACAAATAGTGAAACAAAGCAAGTGATTTTAATTTATCCTTTAATATCACTAGCTATGTCGCTGTTAGTGTTTATAGACTTCAGTATAGCAATTACAATGCCAAAAAAAATTTTGAAATCGTACGGTTAGTTTCCGAGTTATAACGATTTCAATTATCAAAAACAATCGTCAGTTACGCCACTGTCTTACTAGTGCAAGCTATCTCGTTGCCAGTGTTTATAAATATTAGTATATTAATTACAATGCCAAAAGAGTTTCTTAAATCGTACGGTAAGTTCTTGCGTAATAACGATTTAAATTAGCTAGGAGTGAAAACACAATTGTCAGTTACGCTACTGTCTACTAGGCATCATGTTTCTAATAGCCAGTGTCTATGAACATAAATAAAGTAATTACAACGCCGAACTATTTGTTGAAAGCGGTATATTATATGCCAAACATCATTTTGTATTAAAATTCAGGAAGTAAATGGTAATACGCATACAGGATCTGAAAGCTCTTGCATCAAAATTTGGACGTGAACTTTTTTTTACCTGATATTTTTGAGAGAATATTTTTGTCATATTCTGTTGGCGCTAGCTCTAAGTTATATTTTCCACCCAATTTGATTAAAAACATCTCATTTTAGGGGGCCAGGGTTAAAAATGTTTTATCATTTTTTTTGGGCTGTGGGAGTGGCGTTGGCTTTTAAATTGGTAGCGCTAGCTCTGAGGAATCCGAATAGTGTAAAAAAACTTAAAAAATCCAAACTCGGGGGGCTAGCATCAACTTAGCCCCCCGAAAGTTCAAATCCCCGTAGTTTTCTTGTCTAAATGGCGCTAGCTCTAATTTTTGTGGCGCTAGCTAAGGAAGGTCTAGCGCAATCGCTTTTTTCAAAAAAGTCGAACTTCGGGGGGCTAAGTTGACTGAGCCTATTTATACACATCATCATTTTGTAAACCCTGTACTAAACATAAAAAAAAACAGGGCAGCTTTCCGTTTAATTTTTTTCAATCTATTATTTATTTGTTGCATTCATAAAAACTAGAATATTTGACCGAATATAAATTGAAATTCTCCCCAAAATTGGGGGTATTTACCCAATTGGGCAGAGGCCAAATTAATACACATTATTTTCATGGCAATAGCAGTTAGGGAAGATAATATTCCCATTTAAAAAATATGATTGAAAATCCTATGTTTTTTTTTTTCATATATGTGCGGCATATAAATATTCACAATGAGCTTATGAACATGAATTATTTTATTATTATATTTTTAAGAAATAATCTATAATTTAATAAAATAAAACACATAGTTTGTTCGGCTGTCGAAACTGGAGTCTTAAAAGTAAAAATAATGTGTTATAATGACAAGAATAAGAATCATCAGTTTTGTAAATACCGAAAAATAACACAGGATCCGATAACGCTTTCTAACGAATTGAAAACAATACATAGCTTGTATGTATTATCAGCGTGTTTAAATAATACGAATCGACACTTTCGTTCGATCCGTCTTTTTTATACGCTTTTTTTTTCGTCTATTCCACGCGACGCGAGACCCCATCCGTTCATGCCAAGGAGCAATGCACAAATGCACAGCGAACTGCCGCTTCTCTCTCTGACTGTATTCTCCCCACTTGTGCTGTAAATTTGGCATCGGATGAGCTACTCTAAACTATGTGGGTCTTTCCAACACGATCGGCGTGTTACACTGCAATAATCCCCTTAAGACTGAAGGGAATTTAATAAATATATATAATAAATGTTGTGTTTTATATTGTTGTCGTGAACAAAGTATAGTGTATAACTCGTATATAATGGCTATTAATCACTCGAACGACTTGTCCACTCGCCTTTGGCTCGTTCCGCAAACCTCGTTCTCGTGATTAATAGCTATCATTATATGCTCGTTGTACAATATACTATTAATTAATAACCAAATTAGAGCTATCAAACTTTCTATCAAACTGTCACTACACTACACAAATATCGGCATGCGGTTTTCACCAGTTTTCTCAGTATTGCTAATTCTAGTTAACTAATGCAACTAAAATATACCACTAAATATGAAAGTTTTCTGAAAATCAAGAAAATAAAACGAAACAAAAGTTGATTGAGGTCAATAATCCTTTGTTATAAATCTGACTGACTAGTTTAAATAACAGAATGGAAAAAAATCGGATAACAAAAATATTATCAAATCTTCCGACTCCATCAGTTAATCAAAGTTATTTAATCTTAGAAAAATGTATTTATATCTTTATCGCTATAATTACCACGTATTACTTATCCATCAGTGGATATTTAAGTTTGACACCATGATGTATAAATTGCGTTTAATTATGCAAAATGGGTGTAATCCAATTAAACCGAAGCAGGATGTGGCCATTTAATATCAAAAGGATTAATGTAGTTGTCCAAACATAACGGAAATGATTCGAAGAGCTTCAAATTAATTACCCGCGGTCCAATTTTTTCTATCTGCCGGCCGACGTGTAATGTGTGACCATAAATTAAACTTTCATGTAATTGCCAATCAACACATCCTGAAATGACAGAAGGATATGAAGAAACGCGAACATGAGATTATGTTTTTTATTGTCTATAATAGTTATTCAAACAGTGGTTTTTTTTGGAAGGTTAAACTGCGACTGCTAGGATTTTGTTTAATATACAAATCCAGATGTGTAATTAAAAATATATGCCTAAAAATGTATCGTTTTTTATTTTCAATTCGAAGCTTTTAACGAGTGTTTTCAATCTATGATTAAGCATGAAGTCAAATTTCGAGTTTAGAAAACCCGTAAAATTTGGTTTTGTTTTGTTAAACCAATCCTCCAGTGTGTTTAAAAAGAGTGTATTCTTAAATTTATATAGATTTTATATTCCAGTGGATAGTAAAATATTTCATACAACTATTTTATTTACAGTTTCTACAGTAACTTATCTTTAAAAGATCTGCACGAATACCAATAACAGATACAGATCGTATCGATGGATATTATCAAGCACGTCTGGTACTAGAACGAAATTACCGGTACTAATAAACGCCACCAATTAACATATCGTAATTTTCCAGCGTATCCGCCGTCTACAATTAAACCCAGAAAAAAATCCAAAGCGAAAAAAAGGCACTCTGCTCCACCTATAATTACAATAATTACGTTATAAGTGTGCTGTTGTTTGAGGCGAAACAAATTAAAACCGATCCAATTGCGTAAAAGCTGTAACAACCTCCCAAGACCAACAACAATTTCAACTGAAAAGGTAAAAGAACTAACAGGATGAGAAAACAAGTAGTACAAAAAAAAATACAGCTTTATCAATGGCATCTTACAAAAAAATAGAGATGCATCAACGGCTAGAACTCACTCCATTTAACTAGGCGAGGAATGTTGGCACCTGGATAGATATTTTAATATCTCTGAAGTTTATCTCTGTGTTTACTTATTTATCTCAAAATAATTACATCTCGATACTTTTCCGCGAAACGAGCAAACCAAATTTTCAGGCTGTTCTAAACTCGAAATTAGCCTTCATGCGCCACGCGTATTCAACACTGAACACACTGAAATATTGTGAACAAGTGAACTTCACTTTAAATTAGTGTCTTATTACTATGTAAGTAGTACTTATTATTATGTACTCAGTACTTTGTACACATAAAAGTACTTACTGTTACATACTTGTATTTAGTACTCGAGTACATTTTACTTGTACCCAGAACAGCTCCGATCGCTAGTACAAAACAAGAAAAACCAAGCTTCTTCTATGGCAACTAATAAGCTAAAAAAAGGCAAACGTATTAACGTATTATAAAATGCAAACGTACAGGTAGTACAAAAAATGAAAAACAAAGCATTGGCATCGTAATTAAATTGTCACAATCTAAATAAGAATAGCGGTTGTACGCCCATTGAGGTAGCCTGACAAATATGCAAATGGCTCGATTCAGTTGTGTGTATATCGGGTGACAGATGACATATTAGTTTACAACTGCTATTGTCTAAGACTGTCTAACAGTGGCGGCGTGACCTCGCATAAACGGCGAAAAATTTATTCATGGAGAAAAGAAGTCGGGGAACGGTATTAATTCAGTGTGCGGGCGTGTGGGTGGATTCCGATTTGAATACAATCAAAACGTTTTCTCGTGTCGTTTTGTTCACGCTAGCAATATCCTTCGATGGTTTTCGTTCGCCATAAAGAGTTTAAAAGTAATATTTAAATGTTTCAAAAACATGTACATTTAATTATAAGCCTTGAAGTACACCAAATTTGAGTCCTAACAGAGTGGAAAGAATATTATTCGTTATTCGGTGTTGGAAAGCATTATCAAATATAGCAGCATCTAACTCAGATCCTTGTGGAACCCCAAAGTTGATTCCTACCACAAATTAAATTACTTAAACTGCATTTCTACATTCTGTTTTTTATTTATTGACCAACCAGATCTGGTGATTTTTTTATAATGTTAGATATTTGGTTGGATACTCTGATTGTAATTCTAACTTTTGCATTCAAAATAAATTTGAGGTTATGTTTTCTACATGGTCGCCATGTGCTTAATTACCCTATCATAAAAATTAATTAACATTACTTTCGGCATTTTTTTACCACTTGCCTGTCAAATAAATAATCAATTGCAACATGTCTTTTATATATCAATGTCATTACATGACAAACAGTAGGGTCACCCAAATAATTAAAGAACCTAAGAAAAATAAATCACAAATCTGGTTGGCTAATAAAAAAAACGAATATATGTGTGTTCAAATTTGACATCCAGAAATTATCCTTGAGTTATAACAAATGATTCGTTACACAATTAAATCAATTATATTGCATTCCAAACTACTATAAATTTGACAATATCTTTGGGGAACACCAAAGTTGATTCCTAAGATGAACTAGATGTAAATTTATTACACTGCATTCCTAAATACTATCAACATCAGAGCTAGGTAAGATTTGAATCCTGGAATTGAATCCTTTTAGAGGATTAGAAAAGGATATTTAAATACTATTTTGAAAAAGGATTTGTGATTCTGATTCGTTGGAATTTTTTGAAAGAATTCGTATTTGAATCCAAATGTAGGTAATTCGAATCATTCTAGAAGAAGTCGAATCCTCAGATAGGATTCAAATCTTCAGAAAGGATTCGAATCGTCAGAGAGAAATGGAATCATCGCTATTACTCAGATAATACGCTGTTTTAGAACCCTATTTAAAACATTTATAATCATTACAAATAAAGTATTCATGAGTTGAAAAGTTTGAAAAGCATATTAAAGTTAATAGATACTACATACAGGCAATTTTTCTTTTAAGTATATATACCGGTACCTCGATATATATAATAAATTGTAAATTTAGAGACATTCTTTATTTTTTAATAGAGTTTAATTTAAAGCTTCTAACGAGTGCTTCTGCTCCCAGATTAAACATAAAGTAAAATTTCGAGTTTACAAAAGCCTGAAAATTTGGTTTGGTCGCGTAGCAACATCTTGAATTGTAATCCACATTTACAATGTAAAACAGTAAGTGTATGCTTTTCTACATTTAAATTAAATTATTATTAGCGATTTAAAGCAAAAAATGTACTTCTTGGTTAAAAATGTATAGACATACATATTTCAAACCTCTAATAATATTGTGTTATAATCTAAAACATCTTAAAGAAGTAACATATTACTTCAAGATTTTAATACTTAAACATTTTAAAGATAATTCTTTAGATTTTATAAGTCACCGTGTTGTTATTACTTACTTACAAGATTTTTTTATGAAGGAAAAAGTATCGCACTTTTTCCTTCATAAAAAAAATCTTGTATGTTTTCTATTTAAAAAAATTAATTTCGGCTGCCTTCAGAATTGATTTATAACCGACAAGATTTATCCTAATCAAAATCCGAGTATGAAAAATTGGTCACGTTAATTAAACTACGGAGTGATGTAATAGGATTTTCAGTAATGCCAACCTTGAATGCCTAATTGTGCGGTTCACTAAAAAATAAGAAGTAACCCGACATGTATGTACACTGTCGGCCTCCAAATCAAATTCAGTGACTATCGGTAACAAAGGCCACTGGCAAATTTGTTTAATTTAATGATACGGCTAATTGTACACTTTATCGCTTTCACTGATTTTATCATATTAGATCATGATTATTTTGATAGTTATGATAGATTTTTTTACGGTAAATTAGTTTGATATATGGAGATACATGAGATAAGAACATGAAGATTTTTTACTAAAAGAGGAGCAGTCTTGCAAATTATGCATTGTTTATAAATTTTAGATTATTCATTAAAATAGATAGTTTTTTTTTAATTTTAAAGTCTGTTTCTCAAAATAGAATAGAATTAATTTAATTTATTTATAAACGGAATCTCCAATTTAATATTACAATAATACATTTACATTTTATAATGCATTGAACTGAAAAAAAAAACTACTCTATATAACATTGAATTGAATCGGTTTAAGGAAATCATAATAAAAAACTTAATCCCACTTGCATCACAGCGTTCATTCTTAAAAACAGTTTTATTTACAATTTGTTTACACAATTCAAAAGTGTTTTATGAATACATTTTGGATATGTTACAAATTAATAACATTCTTATATTCTTGAATGTTGACTGAATCACAGATTTAATATGCAAACTGGCATTAGTATTATTATTATTATTATTATTATTATTATAGAATTTGATAATTTTTGTCCACAGTAAATAAAACTGTCTATCCAAAATTCTAATGAAAATGATTATTCGAATTTTAGAAATGATGGAAACTGTAAAATAAAAACTGGACCAATTTTCTTGTTAAAGGTTCGTCCAGTTTTCAGTTTCCAGTTTCTATCTTTTCCGAAATTTAAATAAATATATTTTAACAGACGGTGCATTTTTTGTACTAAACATCTTATTGGTTGCTTAGTAATAATACGTGGTGTATCCAGAAAGTAAGTTACGTTTATATTTCTTGCCACCGCAGCGCTGCGATCGGAATTTCCCACATGCGCGATACTTACCATAACTTATTAAGAAGAAGTTGACGTTTATATGAGTTAGCTGAGTGTTGTATACGGTTGGAGTGCTTGTTTGAAATGCGAATAAAATTTAAAATCCCGCCCCTTGTAAAACAAGGCTGCAATTCCTTCCCTCAATCCGAAGAACATTAAACCAGTCCACACTCGTTAACAGATCTGTGAGGTCTATGAAGAAAATGTGATAGGTGATTCAACGGTAAGGATATGTTCACCCATCTCCCTAACAGAATCACTTATCACATTTTAATTGAAGGATGTGATAATGTGTATGATGACGAACGAAGTAAGCGTCTATGTTTGACTAGTAATGAACTGGTTACTGCAGTTGAAAAAATGATTCAAGAAAACCGAAAGTGTACAATTTCTGCTCTCTTTATAAGTCTTGGTGGCAAGAGGTACTTAGTTGACATTACAGGCGGCATCTTCTTATAATGAGGAAATACAAAAGCTTGTGTCTAGCTATGACAATCGCCTACAAAATGGTGGGAGTTATATCGAAAGATAGTTTAAGGTTCAAAGTTTTTTTAACTATAATTTTCGTTTCTGAATATGTACTTGTTATCTTTAACCAGTCAAACGGAACTTACTGTGTGGATATACCACGCACATTTTCATCGATTAAAAAAAATATTATTACTAAACAACCAATAAGGTGTGTGGAAGGGGAAATCCGTTTACGAAAGAAATTACATTTTAATCTATATATTTCCGCCTATTCTCTTTTTAACTTCTTAATTTAATAAGTAGTTATTGTACACTTCATATATATTATTTATTCTTTTTTTCCTTTATATATTCATTTGTTTTTTCTAAAAATCAAAAAGGATTCGAAACACGATTAATCTTCTCCAAGCCCGTTTACCCTCAACGGTATACCGTCACACAAAGCCTGCTTTGAAATTCAAATTTATTTCTTTTTCTGGTAGCCGCATATTTTATTTTTAAGCTCCTTTTCTCCGAACCATTTACATTCGGTCACATACACACATATCATTATATAATCGACTTATTTATTATGCCTTTTCTCTTTGTGGATCACAATACCGAACATATCAATCAGGCTTATTCAAATTATGCTCAAAATGAGTTTTTTTTTTAAATAAAACATAAATAAATAAGAAAATAACAATTTCATATGTATAATCTATAAGAATACAAATGCATGAAATTATAATCTTCAGCAAGAAAAAACATATGTTTTTTTTTAATTTACTGATTGCTAACCACCAAACTAGATTTTATGTATACTTCTATTAAGTGTTTCTACTCCTTGATTAAGCATGAAGTAAATTTTCAAGTTTATAAAGGCTAATCTAAATTTTCAGGGTTTTTTAAACTCGAAATTCTACTTCATGCGCCAGGCGTACAAAATACTAAAATATAGTATATAGTTCAAACTACAGCTCAGATATTTACGTTTATTCTTCATAGCCGACTTAGTGCATTAAAATTATTTCATTTGTAAATAACCCTATTTTGTTATAGCCAAATTAAGTGGCTAACACAATATACTTACTATTATATTTACACACTATTTTATACCTATAAGAATATACTTAAAATTACTATAGAGGGATATAAACAAAATGTAAGGCTTATTCAAATTAGTTCAAAATAATATCTTCTTTAATACTTTTTAAAATCATAATCAAGTCAACGTTTAGCAAACTATGTGAAACGTGAAAAATCAAGTCAACTTAACACTATATTATGTCTAGTGAAGACTTAAAACTCTGTAATATGTCTGTGCAATAATCTAATAAACATTAGAAATACATTTTTAGAAATTCCTAGATGTACTACATAATACTTAGACGTAGCATCTTTAGAAATATCTGAAAATGTACTTCTAATATGTATTTAGTTAATTAGCGAACAGGGAATGTTACTTTTAGGTATACATATCTCGATGAATACGCTGTAATTTTTCAGCCATTCATTGTTTTTTAAAAGCGTTCAATTTGAGGCTTCAAAAGAGTGTTCCCACTTCCTAATTAAGCATGAAGTAAAATTTCGAGTTTAGAGAAGCCTACAAATTTGGTTTGATGGCATAGCGAAGCGGAGCGATCAAACCACATTTTTAGGCTTTTATAAACTCAAAATTTTACTTCATGCGCCACGCGTATTAAACATTGATTTAAGGTGAAGTTCAAAATACACTGCTTTGGCATAGGGCTTACATTTTACACTTCACTCGCAGTCAGTGTTTTATACGCGTGGCGCATGAAGTAAAATTTCAAGTTTAGAAAAGCATGAAAATGTTACTCTATTCTTAATCAAAGAGGGGAAACACTCTTTAGAAGCTTCAAATTGGACAGTTTTAGAAAAACAATGAATACCTGTAAATTCACAGCGTGTACATCGGGATATAGTATATACTGAAAATAAAAACTGTGTATATAAAAGAAAAAGTAGAAGTAAACAATATATAAAAAATATATATAACTAAAAATTCATGTAACCGTAGGGAATTCATATTTTAAACTTAATAAGATTCTCCATAAGTATACATAATATACTCAAAAAGTATGGTAATTAAAAAAATTTAATTAAAAAAAATATAACGAAAATAAAACTAATAATACAACAAAAATAGGGCTTTAGGACTTAAATTTCTATTTTTTAGGAAATGTTAAAAATATACGTTTGCGGTTTGAAATATATTTCCTGTTTTAAAACCGACATCAAAATGTGTCTTTGTCTAGAAGAAGTACTAGTGAACAAACAAAAAGTTTAGAGTTGGCAAAAACTTAAAAGTCCTTTGTTCCAAGGTAGAACTCAACATTTGGACAAGTGAAAGCAATAGGTAAACTAGAAAAGAATACAAATATGATTTTGTTGATGAAAATGATCTTGAATTTATTTCTTATTGCTCATTGGATGAAATATAATTATATTAAATTTAGAGAAATTGTTTACGAATTGTAAATAAATAGAATTCTTAATATTCTTGGAAAAAGAGTATAATGCTTCCGAAATGTTAAGTATCATATTATTCTACTATATTATTGTACATATTGCCTTGTAATTAGGATTTTTCCTGTTGGGTAATAAATAAATATTATTATTATTATTATTATTATTATTAAATTGTGGGGACTAATATTGATATACGGGATTTTTTTTTCTTTTGAAAAGCACAATATTTGGTAAGACGAAGTGTTGTAATTTGACCTTTAAAATAATTCAGTGTATTATACGCGTGGCGCAAGAAATACAATTAGGTTAGACAAACCTGAAAAATTGATTTTGCCGGCATGTTTCGCCTTAATTCGCGCTGGCAACCCAAAGTTTCAGGCTTTTTGAAACTTTAAATTTTACTTCATGCTGAATCAAGGCTGGAAAATACTCGTAAAAAGCTTATAATTAAAAATACAATGAATGCCTGAATATTTACAGCTCTGTTTTCTACTAAAATTCTTTGTATCTAGATATTACATCGTGTTATTTTAAATTAAAACACTTTAGAAATGTCCAACTTCTAAAAGGATATACGTTATATTATACATACCGTGTATACGAAATAAAAACAAATGACACAAGTATCATTATTAAAAGCTATTTCAATAGTAATACAAGTAGGAGGAATAATAGCTTACATGAACGCGCGATAACTTATATGGTTTCCCAGAAACTGTTTGACTCCCAAATCAATTACCTATTTTTGGTAGTCCTTAGTTTGAGTGTTTCGGTGTACCGCTTATTTGAAATAACGCGAAATTTTATGTTTTCCGCGAATATTATTAATTATTTATGCGTGCTTATTTCAATATTGAATAAACACATTACCGAACAAAAAACACATACAGACAAGTAGATCAAATCATTGTGTTTAAAGATAAAAATCATTAATTAGGAAATTGAAAATACAATGAATATGTTATAGTTTAGTAGAAAACAGAGCTGGGAAGAATTCTCAAAAAAATTAATTGAATCACGAATCCAAATCACCTGGTATGATTCTAATCATGAATACTTGAATCGGGGATTCGTAAGAGAAAAACATGATATGATAAAAATGAAAAAAAAGAAAAGTATGATTCGAATCAAAGATCCGAATCCAGTATTTCGAATCACGAAACCAAATGGTTTAAAAATGAACTTGATAATATTATTTGTTTGCAACCATTAACATTTTGATATCGCTACCATTTTTTATGAACAAAAATGTTGAAAACATAATTATTTATTATTACCACTGAACATCGTTAATAACAGACTAAATATTTTATTCCGTATTAGTCTAATTAAAAATGTATTTTTGTGTTTTTCAACATTACTTTAAATCAGTGTTTTATACGGGTGGCGCATGAAGTAAAATTTCGAGTTTAGAAAAGCCTGCAAATTTGGTTTGGTCGCTCCGCTACGCTCCGCTACGCGGAGCGACCAAACCAAATTTTCTGGCTTTTCTAAAATCTAAATTTTACTTTATGCTTAACCAAGGAGTAGAATCACTTGTTCGAAACTTCAAATTGAACGGTTTTCAAATACAACGAATGCCTGACGCAACGTAAAAGAAAAATTCCCTATATATCATAAATAATACCAGGAAATTCAGGAAATTTTATTCAGAGGGAAATATGGAAAATTCAGAGAATTTATGTTTTTAGCGAAAAGTCAAAGATTTTTGTTTAAATTGACCAAAACACTAGAAAGCGTTTTAAATTAATCGTAAAAAGTTCGACATGCCATCTCTAGAATCGCGTAGACAATTATCGTCTTTATTTTTTCTTTTTAAATGAGTCCATAATCGTATTGGCGATATAAACTTAGTTTCAAAGCTTAATTTTTATGTTCCAAGATTAAACTCTAGATGCGTATCCTGCATCTAGAACTAATACCCTCTATCACTCCTTTTTAGTTTGAATCATCAGAATTTGTAACAATAACCCGGATAAAAACATCTTTCATGTAACGCCTTAGCTAATTAGAAATGAGTTGTGATGTATAATTAATTACAATATACATCATCTTTTTAAGCTTGCACCTCACTCAATCTATTGTCATTTGTTTTTATTATTATAAGTATCAGTTAGTTTATATACGTTTGTTTTAGTTATAAGTTAAGATTATTATATATTTTTCTGTAATTAGAATTAATTCTGTAAAGAAATAAAGCATTATGATTATATACCGAAATTACGAAAAATATCAAAATTGTTGACGATTAACATGAATCATAAAACAATAAAAACAAATTATAATAAGAAATCATACAAAATACAAATACTGTTGAATATTGTCATCATTTAAAATAAATAATGACAACAATAAGTTTTGTCAATGCTAATAAACATTATCAAACACTAATTTATAAAATAATCTAGAAATGACAGAAATCTTTAGAATTGTTTTTTTAACGCTAATATTGACAAAATTCAAATGAAAGTAATCAACAAACATTTTTAGAAATTGACAAATTCAAAAATAATATACGTCATAATTTATGATTATGAATAATCAACAAACATAATTACAAAAAACTTGTCAAAAAGACCAAAATTGACAAAAGACATAAAAAAACAGTATACATTTTTAATTTATAATGTTTCATAGAATTCATAGAAGTGATTCTAAACAAATTGTCCTAATTAATTTAAGAAAAATATTCAAACAAATCAAAAAAGACCAAAACTGACAAAAGACATTAATAAAACAGTATACAAGTTTCAATTTATAATTTTTCATAGAATTCATAGAAGTGATTCTAAACAAATTGTCCTAATTAATTTAAGAAAAATATTCAAACAAATCAAACTCTAAAAAACATAAACTTTAAATAAATTGTTAATGTCACCAAACATTGGCCAAGCTTTAAAATTAACAAAAATTTAGAATTTCAACTAAATAAATATATTTTTTCCGAATTCTGTATTTTTTTCCTAAGGAAACTGATCAAATTTAATTGTTTCCAGATAATACATCAAAATTAAATAAAACTTAAATACCAACATTTCAAAAATTACAAATTATGAATTATTTATTTTTTTATAAAACTCTAATGCTGGGTTTCACCTACGTCACTAATAGTTACATACATGTCAAGAAATCAATCAATTCACTTGACACTTTTCGAAGTTTATTCCAATTAACAAATAAATTAAATTTACGAATAAGATTCAATTGAAGTTGGTGAATCCGGGCAATAATTATGGAAAATTCAAGTCATATTGGCAGCAGTTGACATATCGTCAAAACTCATCAAAAAGGGGGTTCTTCCGAAAGGAATTTATATTAAAAAGATATCGAAAAAAAAACCATGCTTGAATTAGGCAAATGTCGGGGAAAAGTCCGGGAAATTTATTATTTCAGATTGTTCGCCACCATGTTTCAGTTTTACTTTAAATAATATCAAACAAAACCTGATTATTTGATATTGAATCAGTTCCAATTATGAGAAGTAGATTCTGTTTTAATATATTTTTAGTCATTTGTTTGCCTGAAAATCAGCATTTTTACTGATTACCCGTGAAGCTCAAAAACACACAAAAAACAAATGGTAATGCGATTAGATCTAAATTCATAAGGATTATTTTTGACATTTCGAATCCCTTTGGAGGATTCTAATACTTTTTTAGGTATTCGAACCGATTTATAAGTATTCGGATCACCTACACCTACAAAAATGTAACGAATCCGGATCACGAATCGTTTTTTAACGAAGTATTCGAATACCTTTTTTGAATCCTGGGAGGATTCGAATCCTTTTGTAAGTATTCGAATCCTTTTGTAAGTATTCGAATCACCTACATTTGGATTCGAATACGAATCTTTTTAAAAACATCTAGCGAATGCGGATTACTAATTCTTTTTTCACCGAAGTATTCGAAAACCTCTTTTGATTCCCAAAACGGATTCGAATCATAAAGGATTCGAATTCAGCCCAGGTCTGGTAGAAAACCGTTAATATTGACAATTGTAATCATTCCCTATAATTTTAGACAATATTGCTGAAAATGAATTTTTTAATCATGAATTTGATGATTAAAAAATTCATTAATTTTCTTCAACATGGTGCCTTTTTTGTAGTTGGCATTTCAATAACCAAAATGTCTGTCAATTTTACCGACCGCAAGCAAATGTGTAAGGGAGGTATTGTGATCGATCAAAAATTGATCCCTGTTGAAAAAGAATCAAGTCTTGTGTGTTGGTCTATCGGTTTACAATTTTTGCAGATTTTGTCACGATTCTTAACCGTGGTTAACGATTGTTCATGGATTCATGGATTATATATTATAAATATTTTCATTGATTTGCATATTTTTATTTCTACGTTTAATATTTCAAATTTTAGATAATTTATTCTAACCAATTTTACAATATTTACAATTAAGTTTTTTGACAATATTGTCAAAAAAATCAGTGTACTGGTACACCGATTTTTTATTTAAATTTAATGAATTGTCGGAAAATGAAAAAGTAGGTATATATACATTCTCTAGTTAATATGTACCAGGGATTGTAAAAAAGTTCACTATTTTTTTTCGTCGATATTTACAAAAAGATTGTTTTATATGTTATGTTTTTGAGACAACAATGTATATTGTCTCAAGAACATAACATATAAAACAATCTATTTGTGACAACAATGTAGCTAATCTTTGTGGATTCAGTTTTCAAATTGGACTACCCATTCCTTGTTGGAAGTCACCTTGAGGAAATAAAAATATTGTTTATGTACAATACATACAAAGATACAAATACAGGGAATTTATTTCTTAGGGTTACATATCTTAATTCTTGCGCTGTAAATTTTCAGGCGTTCGTTATTTTTAAAAAAACAGTGAATTTGAAGTTTCCAATGAGTGTTTTCGTTCCCAGACTAAGCATGAAGTAAAATTTCGAGTTTAGAAAAGCCTGAAAATTTGGTTTGGTCGCGTAGCGCGAAGCGCGGAGCGACCAAACCAAATTTTCAGGCTTTTCTAAACTCGAAATTTTACTTCATGCGCCACGCGTATAAAACACTGAACTATTGTGAATTTTAAAACATACTTCTAAATTAATATGCTTAAGCAGTATATTTTGAATTTCATATTATATCAGTGTTTTATACGCGTGGCGCATGAAGTAAAATTTCGAGTTTAGAAAAGCCTGAAAATTTGGTTTGGTCGCTCCGCGCTTCGCGCTACGCGCCCAAACCAAATTTTCAGGCTTTTCTAAACTCGAAATTTTACTTCATGCTTAACGTGGGAGTGGAAACACTCGTTAGAAGCTTTAGATTAGACGATTTTCAAAAGCAATGAATGCCTTAATAAATACAGTGTATGTATCGAGATATGTATACTTGAACGGAAAACTCCCTGTATATAGCAATATTAGAACATGAAAAAATATCAATAGCACATACAGGCAAAATTTCTATTAAGTATACATATCCCGATAATTATTTTCTTAATAAATACAGCGTAAGTTTCGAGGTATGTATACCTTAACAAAAAATTCCCAGTATAGAACAATTTTTGAACATGAACAAAATATCAATAGTACATGGAGGAAAGTTTTTTATGAAGTATACATATCCCGATAATTACAGCGTTTAGTAAGTTTTCAAAAATTCGTTGTTTTTATAATAGCGGTCAATTTAAAGCTTCTAACGAGTTTGTCCACTACTTGATTAACCATTAAGAAACATTTCAATTTTTACAAAGCCATAAAATTTGGCTTAATCGCATAGCGAAGCAGTGGTCAATCTAAATTTTCAGACTTTTCTAAACTCTAAATTGTGCTTCATACGACAAGAGTAGGAAACGCTTTTTTGCGAAAGATATCCCGTGTGCTGCGACATTTCAGATAAAATTAAAATAACTATAATATAAAACACGTAGTTTAGACGGTTTGGTATAAGTTGCAATTGAACACACAAAGAACAAGAAACAATGTTAATATGAAAATATATCAAAGAAAAGTAACATCTTTCAAATTTTTAATCATAGGATACCTCAAGTGATTCTACAATATTTGCATTAAGGTAATGATATAATTAATACATTTATGAACTATGATAGTTAATAGAGCATTCATACAATTTCAATTTAATATTTTATTACATTTTATAGGTACGTTTTATTATCTTTTGAAAATATGTGTAAACAGTAGTCGATATTTGCATCAAAACAAGGCAAACCTTTATTAGTTGCGATTGTAATCAAAATTTAAATCCTCTGTCCATCACCAGCATTTTGTATGTGCGTTACAAACTGGAGTGATTCTAACTGAAACACGACCAGAGAGTAGTACCAAAGGCTGAGGCAAAGCCGTGGTATCAAGATGGCGGCTGCGCCGCTATTCCCCACTCGTGGCAACATCGCCTAACTAGATTCAAATCCACACAAAAAAACGAGAAGAACGCTATCACGGTTTCACCACAACAACCAAAAAACGCGTTGACAAATATTTAAATAAGGATTGAACAATGCCACCTTTCATTGAGATAAGGAGTGAAAATCTAGGCGAGTTACAATTAAAACTAGAAATCAAGTCCGTAAAGGCTTACCTTTTTAATTATCCCATTTATCGAATAATTTGTTTTTAATCACAAAAGGCACATAAAATCCACACTCGAATGCACAATCGGTTCATTCACAATAATCCACAAATTGAACTCTGAAAACGCACAAGTAAAGTCTGAAAGGGCGGAAGTTGATGGTACCCTTTTAATAGCAGTGGGTGGGTTTTCTTACTTCGTAAATGTACTACCAGTAAATCGTCAAACAATAACAAACAAGAATGGGTATGGTGATTTTTTTTGTATGGGCGATAATAACGCTTCGTTTGAAAGACAGTCGCGGTTAGACTGGACACGGACAGGTAAAGGTAAATGGTTCAGGTGGCACCTGTAGCGAGATGGTGGGATGGTAGGTGGAAGCGGTGGAAGCGAAAGAGACGGGTATATAGAGAGAGAAAGAGAGAGCAGTAGCTGAACCCTGCACTTCGTCAGCGGTGGCGTGGACACAACCGCCGCCGTCTATGATCTATCTGATGGATAGTGGGCGGCTCTGGAACAGTGAGTACCAACGAGTGCCGAGTGGTTAGTGCCACAGTGGAGCTAGGACACTCAGGAGACACTGCACTCCTTTCGGTTTTGTTTTACACGCCGCTATTACCTACCTCTTCGCTATAGGAGAAATCATATTATTTTCTAGATTATACCGGGTATCCAACTCTAGTTTAAATCTCCTAGGATTTGCAACACCCTGTATTTTAATAATTTTACACATTTACTCTATAAGAAATGCATACAGGGATTTTTTCTTTTAGTATACATACCGGAATTTATTCACTGTACAGGGCAGGGCCGGCCCAAACAAAAACGAGGCCCGGTGCATATTCAAGTTGCGGTTCCTTGAACAAGATCCACTGCGAGGGATTTCCTCACCCCCTAAATAGTCAGACGACAAAAAATTTTAAAAAATAGTTATATATTTATAATACAATTTCCTCGTTATTAAAATTACGATTTAATATGAAAAATTTAATATGTGAAAATCCAAGAATTACAGTAAAAGCTGTATAAGTATATTAGTAAATAGTAAACATTTGTAGAATGCATTGACGTAAGGATCAAACATAAGGGGTGGGTGTATTTTTAAATTTACTGTAAACATTTGTAAAATTAGTGAGCATGTGATGAAACCTAAGTCGAAGTGTATTTTGAACTTCACTTTAAATCAGTGTTTTATATGTGTGGCGCATGAAGTAAAATTTCTAGTTTAGAAAAGCCTGAAAATTTGGTTTGGCTGCGCAGCGCTACGCGACCAAACTAAGTTTTCAGGCTTTTCTGAACTCGAAATGTTACTTCATGCTTAGTCTGGGATTTGAAACACTCGTTAGATGCTTTAAATTAAAAGTTATTATAAAAACAACGAATTTCTGAAAATTTACATTCAAAAAACGTGATATGTGTATCAAGAAAAAACAATCCCAATATTTATCTTTTCATTTTGTTGATTGATAAACACTTTTTATGACTTTCAATATAAAGCCTCTAACGATTGTTTCCAATCCCAGATTAAGCATGAAGTAAAATTTCGAGTTTAGAAAAGCCTGAAAATTTGGTTTGGTCGCGTAGCGCGTAGCGCTACGCGGCCAAACCAAATGTTCAGGCTTTTCTAAACTCGAAATTTTACTTCATGCGTCACGCGTATAAAGTCAAGTTAGGTTTGATCACATGTTCATTAATTTTACAAATGTTTATATGGAATATGTGAAAGTATACTGTCAATATTTAGCAAAAATTAAAAAATTAAAATAATTATTACTATTTTAAATTAAATCGTTAAAACGGCTAATTACCATTTTACAAATTTGAATATACCGGGTGTTTGATTAAGCGCGGCCATCGGCTGTATTTTAGAAACTAGACATCGTAGCATTTTGCTTTAAAAAATTTCATTATTAAAGTGGCCAAGAGAAATCGCTAAAAATTATTTCGCTGCAAGAGGGCGCTATCTCTATAGTAAAAGATTAAAACAATTTTTATCAAATAAATGTTAAATGCTAAGCGATGTAAAAAATATAAAAATCTTAATCTACGGTAAATTATCCCAAATTTGAACTATTATCTCGTTTTTTTATATCATTATCGTTGTAGGATAAATACTCAGTTTGAATCGCTACCCAACCGAAAATTTTGTCCGCTCTTTACTTATATTCACCCACACAAAATTATATTTTTAAAGAATGTCCTCTTGAAATGAAAATATATTTCACGTAACTTTAGATCAGGGCAATTAACTAAAATTAAAATTGTATTGCCGATCTTTGACCTTTTAAAGAAAATTAAAATGTAAGGGATCTTCATTTTCAATTTTACTACTTGAATTTTGCAAATACTACAAACTATACCTTAATTACTCGTCTAATGTTTTCTTTAGTAGATTGAAAATTAATAGTGGAGATTAATATACACACTGAAGATGTCTATTATTTGAATAGATTTATTTACATTTTCCACAATGTTTAACAAAATAGTTGCTTAGAGTGGGGAGTTGTGAGACACGCCAATATCTGCTATATTGGAACAGTTTTTAATGTTCCAACAATTGTCGATTTATTTGCTCGGCAGGATCACAGTTTTGCATAAGCACTTGTCGCCTCAAAATGCATTCTGAGCGTTTTTCCAAATTTTGTTTTCCAACTCTGTGTACATAGTTAGTTATTTCGGACATTAGTGTTTGCGGTATTTCATTAAAATTAGCTTATATAATAATCTTAAATAATAATCATCGAAAGGTGTGATTTTCTTCTATTTTTAGTCGTATCTCACCAATTGCCTAAGCTAATAGTTGTGTTATTAAGTGAACTACAGATTCTACCTTTTAGATTCTGTCTTAAAAATAAAAACCGTTTCACAACTCTACTACATATTAAAGCAGTTGTTATTATTTTATCATTTCTTTATTTAAAATGTTTCACCTATTAGTAAGTTATTCAAGAAACATATTAAGCATAAGATAAATAAAACAATAATACCTTTGATACAACAAGCTCAATTTTGGTTCTTGACCATTCAGTTAATCTTGGTTAGATAGCAAAAATAACTCCTTGAAAACTACAACTTTAAAGAACTACTTCTGCAACAGAAAAATTCCCATTTGTTGGAAACAATCCTTGATAACTCAGTCAATATACAACTTTGAAATTAATTTTGCCCATTTCCCAAAATTATAAATATATTAAATCAGTTTGATAAACTCAGCAGATTACAAAAGATAAATAACTTCGTAGGTCTTAACATTCAATAAGTTAGTTTTAATCATTTATATTCAGAAATTGTCTAAGGCTGAAACTTCATATACAGGTATTTTTTTCTTTCAAGTATACATATCCTTAATTGTACATTTTAGACATTTGATGTTTTGAAAAGTGGTTAATTTGAAGCTTATGCTGAGTGTTTCCAACTTCGAGTTTAGAAAAACCTGAAAATTTGATTTGGTCACATAGCGAAGCGACCAAATCAAATTTTCAGCCTTCCCTAAACTAGAAATTTAACTTCATGCTTAATCAAGAAATGGAAATACTCGTTAAAAGGTTAAAATTGAACACAATTCAAAAACAACGAATGCCTGAAAGTATATAATGTATATATCGAGGTATGTATACTTAAAAGAAATAATCCCTGTATTAGGTCAGGAAAATGTTTTCTGGAATATTAGATCGTTAGATATATTTATTAGTCTAATGCCCGGTATTATAACTATTTGTGGAGTAAATTTACTTACCTAGTAAACTAATGGGCAAATAAAATTGCGTATTATAAAGCAAACCTGCCAAATAAATAGAAACTCTAGAAAAAAATAATTTAATTAGTAGATTACAGACCGAAATTAAACATTTTCATTGTGGCCATAGCTAGAACCACCAATTTTTTAAATTGAATTGTCAATATTTCAAATTAAATTGTCAATCAAATTGGAAATATAGTATAAATCCTTATAATTATAGAGAATAACCGTGGAATAAAACACAAACAACAACAATATCATAATGTAAGTATATGGTTTGCTAAACTTGAAAGCTAAAATAAAGAATTCTAACATGTTTATGTTCTTCTAACAATCATTTCGTAAAAAAATGTTTAATTTATTAATAAAAACAATAAATTGTTTCAAATTTGGACGACGACAAAAGTTAACATGGGATACAATTTTTACCATGTAAATCCCTATGGCTATACTTAAATAAAATGCACGGTATATGAGTCGTCTAGATGCAAAATCAATGTTTTGAAAAAAACTAAACTAAACTAAAATGCTGGTTATCTCCAAAACCAGGATATTTTGGGAAAATTAGTTGTCGGGGTTTAGCTTGTGTCCTTCATAGCTATGCCAAATATACATATCAAGACTCAATTAATGAAACGTTTTTTTTTTTCATCTCCTGATAAAAAAAAACATTTTGAATGTAACTGATTTTACATTTACACCACTCATATGTGGTTTCATGTTTTAGTTTTCGTGAAAATGTGGACAAAAACAATTACATCCATGGCTCCGGGATCAATATTTTTCCTAAGAAAATTTTGTATATTACTCTGTTATCACATGTATAAAATATCATTTAGAATCAAAGAAGTGTAAGTGCCTAATAACTAATTTTGAGAAATCCAGTTCTAAAGTGTAAGTCATATTAAAGCGTGTTGGTTGGTTCTAATAAGACTTAAAAAATAGGACTGTGGTGAAGTTTATTTGAAAAAATATTGTAGATAGTACAATATATCAGTGCAGGCTCGTACATTTCTTTGCTCATTAGCAAAATAACTCTTCCCTTTGAATGCACTTATGTACAGGGTGCAGCATTTTCGGTGGTTTCTTCAAGTAAAGTACCAAATATCAATGATAGACAAAAACTATTATATAATTCCATAGCTATTTTTGGAGCATATTTCACGTGCCTAATCAAAATTTGTCTATCTTTAATTGATTTCAAGTTATACGTCAGAACTTAAAATGTGTCTATCTTCAATTGTTTTCGAGTTATACGTCAAAACTCAAAATTTGGCTATTTTAAAATGTTGAAATAACTTCGTTATTTATAAAGATATTGACACGCAATAGAGATTTTCATAAGACATTCTTTATAAGTAGAATACGCTGATCATATCAGATTTTGGTTTACGTTTAACCTTAACAAGACATGACATAAAGTTGTATTATTTTAAATACAAATCATAGTTTGCTATGACTTCATTCGATCGCAGTTTTTGTAAGCTTTCCAAAAATATATCATTTTATATTTTATATATTTTAATTTAACTTTAGTTATTTATTTTAACTTTATTTAAATTTTAATTATTTCATCAAGAAAGTCATGATAAAATAAATAAATAGTAAAAAGCAACAATAATATTCATATTCATATTCATATTCATATAATTTATTGATGCCATAACTACAAGGAAGTTTTACACAAGTCATTAAAAAAAAACAAATATTAAAATATATCATTATATATAAAACACGTGCAAATTAAGAATGGTAGTAGGAGAAGACCTGCTTACAATGGACAGAAACATATATGAAACATATGAAACATATCACAGTTTGATAACCCTATTGGGACTGAAAAAATTCGTCCCACGAGTAGTACGGTGTAGCCTTTAAAACAATTTTTAAGTGCTTTTTAAATTGTTTCATAGGTAAACATCGGACGAGGACAGGTATTTTATTAAAAAATGTTAACCCCCAGTATCTGGGTCCATCTCGTGATCTATTTAACCTAGAGAATGGAATTATCAAGTTGTGTTTTTGACGGGTATCGTGCCTGTGTAAGGTATCAGTGCACTGATGGGTGTTCAGGTGTCTTTTGATGTATATAAGGCATTTATAAATATAAAGACATGGAAATGTCATTATATTTAGAGTTATAAAAAAAGGTTTACATTCTTCACGGTAGTTTATACCTGCTAAAATTCTAATTGCCCGTCATTGTAGTCCAAAAATCCTGTGTCTAACAACAGAGTGGCCCCAGGCGAGTATACAATACGTCATTAAAGAATGGCACGTGCCGAAGTATGCTGTTTTCAAAACTGCCGAAGATACTGAATGAGAGATATTCCGTAGAAGGAAAATGTTAGAACACAATCTCCTTGCCAACATATCACCATGAGAACTCCAAGTTAGAGAGGAATCCAACACCACACCCAAAAATTTAGATGAGGTAGCAAAGTCATGTTCACAAGGTCTTAATGTGAAGCACAGATCAATCGTTTCAGCCTCATTAATTATTAGTCCATTACTGCTGAACCACTCACCTGAGACATGCTTTGCATCACGGTTCAGACGCACCAACTCAGGCAAAGTTCGGCCATTGTTTAGCAGTGAAGTGTCATCAGCATACAAGATGGATTTACTTATTGTTTGATATTTGGTGAAATCATTGATGTAAATCAAAAATAATAGAGGGCCCAAAACGGATCCCTGAGGAACACCATATTTTATTTCAACCGTGGTAGACACCTCACTGCCAAATTTAACAATTTGGCTCCTATTGGATAGGTAAGATTTAATTAAATTTGTGCTGTCCATGTCAAAACCATAATGCAGCAGCTTATCGCACAGTAGGTTGTGATTCACGCAGTCAAAGGCTTTGGTTAGATCTAGAAAAGTTGCAATACATTGCTTGTGATCTTCGTAAGCACGTAGAATACTATCGACGAGGTGCAATACCGCGTCTTCGGTCGATTTTCCTGATCTGAAACCAAACTGATTATCTGCAATAATTCCTTCATTTTCTAGATATTTGTACATCTGGAGAAACATGACTTTTTCCAGCACCTTTGAGAAAACTGGAAGTAAAGATATCGGTCTATAATTAGTTGGTATGTTTGAGTCTCCTTTTTTATACAAAGGTATTACCATTGCTACTTTCAACGATTCGGGGAAAATTGATGTTAGAAATCAGGAATTGATAATATTCGTTAGAGGTGATATTATCACATCTATGCAATTCTTTACTAAATTCATTGACATTCCGTATATGTCCTTACTCTTGCCATTCTTCAATGAGCGCACTACCCCTCTAACCTCTATACTAGACACCGGATTAAATGTGAAAGTACTGCCTTGTCTATTCCCAAGAAGTTGTAGAGGGTTATGTATGGGAGAAATTGCATCAACTAAATTACAAATAGAGGTTACAAATGTATGATTAAATTGATCAGGTGAAATATCACATTTTCTATCACATTTTAATTTTTTATTTGAATTTATGATTTGCCACATGGCTCTATTTTTATTGCTAGAGTTAATAATAAAATTAGAATTAGCATTACGTTTTGCATTCTGGATTGCCTTACGGTATTGGTTATTATGATAATGCAGAAGTTCTATGTTTCCTTTCGTATTATGTTTACTACAATATTCTTGAATAAATTCTATTCCATCCCTCATGTGTCTCAAATCATTTGTAAACCAATGTACTTTATTAAACTTCAACTGTCATTATTACCTTATTACTTTCACTTTGTTTATTAAAACAAAAGACATTCAAAACAAACAAAATCTTAATAAACACGTAATATAGCTAAACATAATATAATAAATACAATAAAATATTTGAGTCGATTTTGATAATCTTCTAGATAACTTAACATCAACACGATGTTCTTTGCCAGCTATAATTTTAATAATGTTAGAAATGATTTAATTTTAAAATTTCCTAATAGTTGGTTTAGAGCTCACGGACCAAAACTTTTAATATTTCTCAGGAATATTATGAAAAAAGTGAGATATCGAAGAACTTAAAAATAATATTCACTTAGCTATTAAAAAATTCATTTCGATTTTTGTTTAGAAAATGCAGTTAATGTATCTGCATATAAATGGCAGTCATTTCAAAAAATATTTACAACTACTATTTATTAATTTTAATTAGGTATATATAATAAGATAATGAAGACAGTTTTAACTATATATTGTTATTATTTACAATTTAATTATTATTTATAATGGCTTTCTTGATACATTAGTTTAAAATTTAAAAAACTTAAAATAAGCCAATATAGTTAAATAAAAATATGACAAATGATATATTTTTAGAATGCTTACAAAAAATGCAAGCGATTAAATTCATGGCTAATTATGATTTGTATTTAAAATAATACAACTTTATGTCATATCTCATTAAGGTTAAACGTAAAACAAAGTCTGATATAGTCAGCGTATTCTACTTAAATATTTTAAAATATTTAATAACTTCTTTATTGAATAAGATAAGCGGTAAAGACTTTCTTAAGATACTTTTTTAAGAAAGTCTTTACCGCGTGTCAATATCTTTATAAATCAATATTTTAAAATAGACAAATTTTGAGTTTTGTCGTATAACTCGAAAACAATTAAAGATTGACAAACTTTGATTAGGCACATGAAATATGTCTTAAAAAGAGCTCTGAAGTATATATTAGTTTTTGGCTATCATTGATAACCATGCAGCATTTTCGATGGTTTCTTCAAGTAAACTATGTACTATAGTTTACTTGAAGAAACCATCGAAAATGCTGCACCCTGTACATACAATAAAATTTGATATTCATTCATTTTGCGTGAGAATATAATAAAACATTTATAAATTGTTTTACCAGAGTTTCTTTTCTATCTATTTCACTCTTTAATTACAAATAAACAATTTAATTGAAATATTGCATTCAGCATGGAAAATGCATTAATTTTATTGTGATTTCAATGGCAAGATTAATGGACGGCCATCTGTTAGAATTGAAAAAAAAAGAGTGTATTATATGGAGAGAAATGAATATCACGCAGAGCTAGTGAAGAACGCGCGGAACAAGTTCAGGGCGTTGGTCATAGAATCCTGGAGACGAACATTTTAATCTCAAGCAAAGGCTTTTGCTTCGCATTCACATTCGTAGAATTATATTGGATAGGATTAGTTTGCGAGATTTAATCTAAACCACACAGGACAAGGATCTAAAATAGGACAAGTTTGTAATAGAAATACTTTGGAAAATTACCAAATGGAAAGACAGTTGTAAAACCCATGTTATGTTGTAATACCTTAGAGAAGAAAAATTAGACAGATATTTGTGTTTACATTCATGAAACTGGAGACGATTAAACTTAAAAAAGTAATAAGTTCAATTAATTAAACTTTTATTTAAAATTTGTTGGACATATACAGGGTATCCAAAAAGGGTGAGTAGTGCAGAGCGATACTTCGAGATGGTTAGGAATTTCCTAGCTCTATCTTTGCAACAGTTTGGTAGCTTTAATCCAGAAACTTAGTTTCAGCAAAATGGAGCCAGGAGTCGACATCAAACCCTTCAATTGAAGCACTATTATTTCGCGAAGAGGTGATGTTAACTGGCCATTACGCAATCCAGACCTGAGTCCTTTGGACTATTTCTTATGGGGAACAGGTGAACATCGATATGCCAAGGACACTGACGCAGTTTAAGGAAAACATCGCAGCAGAAAAGGCATTGATACCTCAATGTGTCATCGCGAAGTGGAAAATCTTCGCTCAAGATTAAAGGAGTGCCAGGAGCGAAACGGTAGACATTTAGGCAACATTATTTTTAGTAAATAATTTTCCAAATATCTGTAATTTTTATCTTCGATTTATTTTACTTTAAAAACTGCACTCACCCTTATTGGACATCCTGTATATCGAGTACTAAGTAATCATTATCAATAACAACTAAGCGATTATCAAACAAAGTTTAAATAAAAATGAAGAAAGGATACAATGGTATTTAATTAATTAATTATTATCTTCACGTAAACTCAGAAAACATAAAGTAATAATAAATTTAAGTTTGACATCTATCAACGCAATTCTTTGTTTCTTTTTATCAAAATTCGAATTAATTATAAGACAATAATGATTTAACTAGGCGAACAATTAAAAGATATTTATGCACATAAAACCAAAAATTCTAAAAAGATAACGTGTTTAACTTATTTAAAGTAAATTATGATATCGAAATGCCATTATTTTTATGTAAATGACTGAACTAGTCATACAGATAAACACCACAGAGATAAAAATATGTCCACATTTCTCTCCTGGTTAAATGAAATAAGCTCAAATGTATTGATATACTAATATATTTGGATACAAATAAATAATCTATGTGGTCCTGAAATGGTGAAATCAAATTCAATTTTAGTAAAATAGAGTTTTTGATTTGATCTAAATCTAAACAATTGCAGCTGATTTATTGTCGTTTGATCTTAAGCAGATCAAAAAACCAACGCAGCTCCATAGAGTGCATCTATGAACTAATTTCAAACTATGAAAGTTTGAAATTAGGTTAAAGAATTAATAAATGAATACAAAATTTCATTTTCCATTTACCGTTTGGAGATTTTTCTTCAACTGGTTCTTATATGCAAACGTAACTTATTTGTTCATCAATCTTCAGACTAAGTGTGATTTTATAGAGCGATTTGTTTATTTTAAGGATACCTGCATATCTCAAATGTACTTGGTTTTTTAAAGCACAAAATTTGGTTAGACGTGATAAAAATGTGTATAATTGTTTAAAGTGAAAAAATTCCCTATGACAAACATTTTGGTGCTTATAATTTTGAAATGGTAAATCGAATAAAATATGTAAAATAACAGTCGACATTGACCCCATTGATGGCATCAGCAATTCATCCCAAAATTAGTCCTAAAATTACAGAGGTTGGTTTCGGGTGTGGCCCACAATTGCATTCTTTGCACCCTCGAATTATCTTTCGGTCGCCTGGCTACAATTTCCAATGTATAATTATTCAACGGCCACCCACATGCAATAACAAACGTGCAATAAAATCCTCAACGATTTTTAAGTCTGAATGAATGTGTTAGTTTTATCAAGTAAAATAATATCTTCAACAAAATAAACTAGCTACATGCAATTGATAATTTATAAATACTTTGTACCTTTCAATAAAATTATAAAAAAATGGCATATGTTAATTAAATATTTCGTTATCTAAATGTAAGAACTAGATACATGTTTAATAAGACGTGTTCAAAGTTTAATAAGTTAAACTAACTTGGTCATTTTTAAATTATTGAAACTGTTAACTGTAGAGGCATCTACTTCGTTATACATCATTATTTACCCAAATAAAATGATTATATATTTTATAATTTTCTCTTGTTATTGTGCACTTTTGTTATATATTTTTATTATTGTTACATTATTCCTTTAATTGAAATTAATGGATTCTGTTGGCAAATACGAGGTTGTTTATTTATATCAAGTTTGATTAATCAGTATTTCAGTTTTTCAAAGATACCACGATATTACAATTGCATATGGCAATGAGATCTCGACACCACTGCCTATTGGAATGGGTGTGCCTTAGGGCTCCATTTTAGGGCCAAGTTTATTTAATATCTCCATTAACGATATTGTTAATTGTAGGCAGAATTAGTGGTCAAAGAGTTGTTCAAGTAAAGTTAAAACCCAAAACACGTACTCGCATCTGAAAAACTGGTGTCAAAAAAATAAACTAACTTCAAATTCAGAGAAGACATGTAGTATCTTATTTAGAAATGGTAGATCCAATTTAGACGTACCGACTAATTTCCTATTGGATGGTCAGAATGCAGAAAAATAACAACTGTGATGAAAATGTTGGGTCTTACTATCAACTTTAAACTTACCTGGGAACAGCATATTGAAACACTAGCACCGAAGCTGAGTAAAATATGCTTTCTACTTAAATAAATAGATAAAAAGTGCTCTAAACACATAACTTTGACTGCCTATTATGCGCACTTTCATTCAAACATGGTTAGAGAATAATACAATATCGGCGTTGTAAAACATTTCTCTTTCAACGTCTATTTGTGATTCAAAACCGCGTCATTTGAGCTCTATGCTCTATAAAGCCTAAGGACTCTTGTCGTCGAGGTTTTAAGGATTGCGGCATTTTAACATTAGCTTCAACTTATATATATATATATATATATATATATATATATATATATATATATATAAAGTAGCCACATTTGTACGACAAAACACGCATTTGTTTCTATCGGCGCAACACAATTACCCCACAGGATATAAACATCAACTTCAGCCACCATTTCATGAATCAACCCTATTTGAAACAGGGATTATTTATAATAGTTATAGGATCTATGATTGTCTGCCTCAAGTAATTAAAGAAAGTCTACCTAAATTAATTTTCAAACAAAAACTTAAAAGTTACTTGCTTGAAAACAGTTTATATGTATATAAATGAAGAATTATTTGTTTAAATGGCTTATGTTATTTGACTTTTAATTAAGATAAGTGTGGGTAATTTTTTTACATTATTTGTTTATATATACGACGCTTTTTCTTTGTTAATTAATACCTATATGTAATAACGAATGGAAATAAAGATGTATTATTATTATTCCCTCTGCCAGCGTTTGGTTTTGTAGAGGGATGGATCATTATTTTGTTGCTTAATAATTCTACTAATCCGATGCAATTCTAATTTTTTTATTAATCCATAACTACATTAATTCCTAAAAAGGTTCGATCCATCTTCGAATTCTTTGAAATGTAAATTTAATGGTTTAACGTTCTGAAAGCTTCTAATTTAATGTAACGTTTAGCACCTATTTTTAATTGGCGGTTTTAAAGGTTGATCTATACATTAAGGCGAATTAAATTCTAATCGATACGATCGTAAATAACATTTCGCGTAATATACAAGACCACCCGTATTTTTACAGCCGATAAAATTTGCATATCAGAAGGTCGCCTACTTTATATTAAAAGAAAATATTACGAGAGCGCCGGATTAAAAGGTATTAATTTAATTATTTCATGGTATAAATTATTAATACCCGCTAGATATAAAAAGGATATCAATAAATGTGTAGGTTGGTTGAGAAATCCCAAAGTACAAGACTTTTCTTTTTGGAAAATCATAAAAACGGTTTTAAATATAACTAAAAGGAACGAGTTTTTATTTTTCTTATAAATAGAACTCGGATCACTGTTGTTAGAATTAAATAAAGCACATTAAATGTATTTAAAAATAAACATTTTGTAGTTTAAAGAGTTAAACATTTTTTTTCGTTTAAATTTAATGGTAGTAAAACAAACCAACAGTTAATTTCATTTAAATGCAATATTATCTACAAAATGTTTTGTCATATGATAAATGAAATATCATTCAGCTCCCAAATTAATTATATTAAAAAATATCGTTGAGTGACAAACAATTTCGGTTTTTCCTTCCAGAAAATTACACTCTCTGCTATGATTTTATAATATCTCTGTCAATATTGTTTTTATTATTAAAACAATCGATAGATTCCACTCGAATTAAAGCATCAGTATAGTAAAAGGAAGATGTGGAAGAAACGTTTGTTATATCGATGTAATAATCAAGTAGTGAAAATAACCGATGTAAAAATCGAATAAGAAAATATCTCGGTCCAAAATAATCTAATAATAAAATATCTCGGTTATCCCCAACACTAATTTTGGTCAAAACTTTACAATTTCTTTAAATGAATAAATGTTTCTCAAATATTTTGAGGACCATATTTTACTTCTCGAGGACCATCGGTTGGAAACCACTGATCTACACAATAACCTTCCAAATACTTTTGTATTTTTTTTTAGGCCTGGATCATAAGGTAAAATGTTAAGTTTATAAATGCCTAAAAATTTGGATTTGATGGCAAATTCAATTTTTCAGGCTTATCTAAACCGGACATTTTACTTTTATAAACTTGAAAATTGCTCATATTTGCAAGCCTACTACTGTATGTATAATAAATTACAGTTTCACACTCTTACTTCAATTATAAACATTTTACGAAATCAATAATTAAAAACAACTTTATATTTTTTATAATATTTGATTGTAAGTTAACTTGTTTTCAATATTCATCAACGCGATAAATAAAATTGCATAAATTATAATTTTGTAAGGATAGTTATCAAGAAAATTTCCAATTAAAAACTAGTTTATATTGCATGCTCAGCAATTAATACTTCTTTAATAACATCCTAGTTGTTATTCTTATATGCTGTAATTAAAATTAAATTTATACAAACATTTATGCAATTTAAATTATTATTCTCAGGAAATCCACTTCTCTTGAATTATTGAAATGAATTTACACGTGTTAATATTTGCTGGTGATTGTTTCGTTATTTAAAATCATTTTCCATTACAATACCTGGCAAAACATATCATTATTATAACTGTGAAATGTGATTTTAATCCTAAGATAAATATTAAATATTCTTCTATTTAGTTACGTGCACTACTATAGTAAAGAAAAATTTGATGTTGCATTTTGCATATAAATTATGCATAGAACAGTAAATCTGTCGTGTAACTCAAATATTCATTGTATAATTCAATATCTGTCGGGGTATTAGCTCGAGAAGTAGTCGTTTCAATGAATATTTAATGACTAATAATAATAATACTAATAATCCATTTATCGTCCAACAAGAAACATTTCCCAATTACAAGACAAAAACAATACATAATCCTGGTACATATAAAAATATAATAATAATTAAATTGAAATAATTCTGTAACAATAAAATTACTTATTAAATGTTGAAGGCGTGTCCTGTGAATATAAAAACAAATTTTTAGTAAGAATAATTAATTGACAGTTACTTATCTCAATGAGACTAAAATTTTTGCAGAATGTCAATATTAATTTAAATTCAATTTTATATTTTGTAAATATTCTGCAAACTATTGACAAACTCAATTTTTGTATATACAGAGAGTTTTATGTAATACCGAACGTTTTCATCCAATACAATTAGACACCTTTAATTTTTAAGTTATGTGTGAATTGGATTGCCTATATGACCAATACAAATTGTAACCAATCAATCGCAATGAATGCCTCAACTTGTACATACAGGGAATATTTCTTTCAAGTATACATGTCCCAATTACAGCGTATATGCCGTAAATCTTTAGATAACCGTTGTTAAAATAAATCAATTTGAAACTTGAAATGAGTGTGTTCCACTCCCAAACTAAGCATGAAGTAAAATTTCGAGTTTAGAAAAGCCTGAAAATTTGGTTTGGTCGCGTAGCGCGAAGCGCGGAGCGGCCAATCCAAATTTTCAGGCTTTTCTAAACTCGAAATTTTACTTCATGCGCCACCGGTACAAACACTGACATATTACGAAGTTTAGAACACACCGCTAAACTTTAAATTGCATCAGTGTTTTGTATCGGTGGCGCATGAAGTAAAATTTCGAGTTTAGAAAAGCCTAAAAATTTGGTTTGGCCGCTCCGCGCTTCGTGCTACGCGACCAAACCAAATTTTCAGGCTTTTCTAAACTCGAAATTTTACTTCATGCTTAGCCTGGGAGTGGAAAACACTTGTTTTAAGCTTCAAATTAAATTCTTTCAATAAACCGAGCCTCGGCAAATGTACAACGTATGTTTATGTATACCTAAAAGAATAATTCTTTTTTTGAACATGTTCGGTGTTAGATAAAACTCTCTGTATATAATTTGTCATTATACTACAGGGTGCTAAACCATTCGTTAAAAGTTTATGGGGTTGCCGTTGCACTAAAAATTTGAAAAAAATCCTTGTCATATGGTTGAATCAGTTCTCATGTGAAATATTTTCAACTTTCTATCACTTCCGGTTCCAGCGGAAGTGACACCAAGTTTGTTGTTTTAAATGGAGCACACTATATATTAGTAAAGTTTTGGGTTCCTCGTTTAAATTGCAACATATTTTATTAGAACATATGTACACTTACCTCTTATAGTTTTCAAGAAAAAAAAATATTTCTAAAATTCTGACCTCTAAAAGGCATCATGAAATCTGTCTGTAACTTTTCTTAAGAATAAGATAAAAATATGATTTATATCTCTACTTGTACCTAGAGGATGCCTCTATGAGTGAATTAATTGGAAACTGTCAATTTTCACAATAAGTTTTCTTAAAATGTCAATATCTAAGTGCCCTCTTGAATATCTAGTAATTCAATTTTTCTAAATGGAATGACCCAATTTTTATCACATGGTACGATTGAGGGGAAAATTTCCTACAAAAAAGTATTATAAAACTATACTCCTAAAGCAAGTAGTTTTCGAATAATTTCGGAAATTCGTTTTTCGTCGCATTTATGCAGGGAATAATGCGCGCACAAGTCGCAATTGAATTTTAGTAGGCCAGTAGTATGCTTTTGTTTTGTCGCGATTGTATTGCGAAATGTCAAATAATAAAAAGAATTAGTACAAAGTTTTACAGAAATCAACAAAATGAATAATTACACAAATCAACAAATTATCAATTTATTCTTTATACAAGGCAACTGCCAATTGAACAAAATTTGATTCCAATCTTCTAAATCTTGTTTTATTCATCGGCGGCAAATGTGGATAAGTTTCATTAAATATTTATTATACATGTGTGTACCAATTCTATCGCAGTTGCCATGTATAAAGAATAAATTGATAATTTATTGATGGGTGTATTTATTCAATTTGTTGATTTCTGTATAACTTTGTACTAATTGTTTTTATTATTTGACATTTCGCATCACATAAGCGACAAAACAAAAGGATTACTACTTACCTACTAAAATTCAGTTGCGACTTATGCGCGCATTATTCCCTGCATAAATGCGACGAAAAACGAATCTTCGAAATAATTCGAAAACCACTTGCTTTAGGAGTATAGTTGTTAATACTTTATTGTAGGAAATCTTCCCCCCAATCGTACCACGTGATAAAAAATGGGTCATGAATTACGAGATATTGAAGAGGGCACTTCGATATTGACAGTTTTAGAACACTTATTGTCAAAATTGACAGTTTCCAATTAATTTACTCATAGAGGCATCCTCTAGGTACAAGTAGAGATATAAATCATATTTTTATCTTACACTTAAGAGAAGTTGCAGATAGATTTCAAGATGCCTTTTAGAGGTCAAAATTTTAGAAATATTTTTTTTGCTTGAAAACTATAAGAGACAAGTGTACATATGTTCGAATAAAATATGTTGCAATTTAAACGAGGAAAAAATTACTAATATATAGGGTGTTCTATTTAAAATAACAAATTTGGTGCTACTTTCGGTGGAACCGGAAGTGATATAAAGTTGAAAATATTTCATATGAGGAGAACTGATTCAACCGTATGACAAGGATTTTTTTCAAATTTTTAGTGCAACGTCAACCCCGTAAACTTTAAACGAACGGTTTAGCGTAGACACCCTGTATAGTAACATAATTTATGATATGTTAAAGGCCTTTGTCGGGGGTTAGATTAGATGACTTCAACTGAGATTATAAATATATTAGGTATTTCTAAACTTTTTACCGACCCTGTATATTGCCTATACAACACCAGTTTAAATTTCTTAGACTCTATTCTTATGCGTTACACAAGAACTCATTTTTTTCTATATTTATCTATTAACATCTCTAAAAATCAAATTAAATGCATGACCTTATTTCTTCCAAAAAAATAAAAACCACACATATAAATCAAACTATCAATTTCTACTAACGTATCAAACCAATCAAACCATTAATTACCGGACACCTATATATTATTTCTAATCACATTCCTATAAGAAAATATAATAAATTAGAAAGGAATTCCGGGAACTGAGAGAAGTCAATTATTAATTTGTAATTAACACGTGTGATATTTATACTTATGCAGTTCGAGCACGTTTTGAAGTCAAGGCGCGCCCGCGTCAAAAAGTAGCGCTCCCTGACTCACCGGGCTTAATGCAAAAATGATAACATCTAACAATGGCAAAAAAGGTCGGTCAGGATTTTCCCCTTCGAACATGCTCTGCAGTATTTTGGATTAAGTGATGTCACAATACATGACTGAATAAAGCTATTGGATTTTTGCCCGCCAATAAAAAAAAATAAACGTGAGAGGAATGGAATACATATGTCGGAATTATGTTGATTGAAGGTGGGGTTTGTTTTGTAATGTGCTTCGGGTTGGTACGCATTTAACCTAATATGTTCTGAATACAAAGTCACTCTACATATTCCTAGAATTTAAGAATCCGGTGTTCAAATTTTTGTTCTGTAATTGGGTTATCCTGTTGGACAAATAAAGATATTATTATTTTTATTATTATAATTATTATTATTATTTTTCTTAAACAATTTGAATAGGTTTTACTTATTTTATTTAATAAATTCTTAGTGTGTTTATAAGAGCGTTCAATTTGAAACAAGTGTTTCCACTCCTTAATTAAGCATGAAGTAAAATTGCCAGTTTAGAAAAGCCTGCAAATTTTGATTCAGGCGCGGAGCAAAGCGTAGCATCTAAATCCAGTTTTCTAAACTGATATATTGAGAAATTCAAAATATAAATATTGCTTAGATTAGCCGACTCAACTTGATTTTATGTTCGATCTGACGTTAATAAATGTTACAAATATTTAGTTCGTCTAGCCTAAAAACAAACAATTTCACAGCATCGCTACAACTTAACTGCCAGATAGTTAAATTAGTGCCTGAATACTTAGTTTGCCGAACTAAAGGTTAGGCTTCTTGCCAGTTATTTAAGTTTGTTGTTATTTAGGTTATAACTAGCAACCAAGCCATTCTAAATTACGTAACCTATGAAATTGCCAACTAAGCTAACTTAATATACTATCTCATTATAATAACTTAGTTTTAGTAAGTATTCTAAACTACCATTAAAGTGGGTCGCTAAAAATTGGAATTCTAAAAGAGAACCGCTGATCTAGTGGCACCTTACAATATCTTTAGTTATTTTTACAAGTGCACAATGGAGAAAAACACCTTTAAAGTTGGCTATTAATCATAGAGGATACGAATGCGTCAGCAAAGCACAAACATGTAATTTAAAGGTTTTGAGTAGGGATATATCGACAGATTTTTGATAAAACATCGTAAGCGACAAAAGTAAAATTTTACAGGAACCGTTTTTCTCTTATACGAGTTTTATTTCTAGCTCTAGAACTGTCAAAATTTGTAGGACGCTAGTATATTTGTCGAAAAATTGTTGATGCAAAGAGAATTGAACACATGTTATATTTTCATTGAATATTGTGGCATTTTCATTGAATTGTTGTCGCAATGGTCAAAACCATTTCAATTTTCCTATTATCTGGATCTGTCGCTTAAGATACAGGGTGGTGCAGAAAAACCTATCCGGTTTCAAAACGTTATAAAATTAAAACCACTCAGCTTGACAAACAAATTTTTTTATTAACATATCGCAAATTTTATGCCATTTTTAAATTTAAGTTTTGAAAAGCACATCACTCAAATGTCGTCCTTGGGAGCGGATACACTGATTTAGGCGCTCGCGTTAGCTTTCCATGCCCGAGCAATTTCCCTTCGTAAAGCAAGAAGGGTCCTTGGTCGATGCTGGAATACCTTCGATTTGAGGTAACCCCAAAGGAAGAAGTCACATGGAGTGAGATCCGGTGAGCGCGGCGGCCAGCCAATATCACCTCTCAGAGAAATGAGGCGTCCGGGAAACATTTCCCTGAGAATGTCCATTGATCGTCGCGATGTGTGGGCGGTTGCACCATCCTGTTGAAACCACACATTTTCCACGCCATTTTCTTCCATTTTGGGTTGAAGAAAATTTTCCAGCATGAAACAATAGCGCTCGCTGTTGACCGTTACGGTTTGCCCATTTTCTTCAAAAAAGTAAGGCCCCCAGACGCCTAGGCGGGAAAGAGCACACTACACAGTCACTTTTGGGCTATGGAGGGGTTTCTGATGGATTTCCCGAGGATTTTCGTCACTCCAATATCGAAAATTCTGCCTGTTTACGGCGCCACAAAGGTAAAAATGGGCTTCGTCCGTGAAGAGCACAACATCGTCTATTGGGAGTTCTCGGAGATCGCGACACAGGTTCATACGGGTTTCAAAATCCCTTTAAATTAATTCCTGTGCAACAACCATTTTGTCGGGATGCATTTTGAGGTCCCGGTGCACAATTTGCCGAATACTGCGGTTGGAAATCGCCAAAGCGAGCGAATGTTTTCGTGCCGAATGACGCGGGGAACGTTCAATCGCGGCTCTCACATTGGCCACGTTTTCAGGTCCTGTTGCTGTCCTGGGACGTCCAGGCGACTTCTTTTTCAATGCTGAACCCGTGTGTCAAAAATTTGTCACCCACACTTTAATCGTAGCGTGATGTGGAACAGGATCATGACGCCCGAGTCCGAAATGAATTCGAAAAGCACGTTGTGTAGCAATTATCGAACCGCCGTTTTCGATAAACCGCTCAATAACAAAAGCACGATGTTCACCAGACCAAGGCATGTTGACTAATGACAAATGGCATAAAACCGGCTTTCTAACGGTTTTTACCCCACTACTCTACCTGTTCACTCTTCTGAGAAAAAGGGATTTGAAATCGGATAGCTTTTTCTGCCCCTCCCTGTATGTGTATAATATATTCCATTTATTTCTGGATCTCGCCTAGCCATGCTTTCGTGTTGTTATGTTGCAGTATCAACATTCACATTTTTTATTAGTTGCCACTCCTGATTCCTTATTTTAACAGTGTTGCAATAATTTATGATATCATAAGTAATCCTCTTTTTAATTTTCAAGAGGTTTATTGTTAATCTTGCAACAATTATTTCGCCACGCGGTCGCTTCTTCGAGCATTTTATTATTAAATCAAATTAATCTAGTGTTGCAATGCTGTGTCAATGTCAAAGTGAAAAATAATTTCAGGCACATATTAAATATTAACATGCCAAAGATTATCACTGAATCAAAAAGGTTACAAATTCTGAAATCCTACAAACATTTTAGGCAAAGTAATCCAAATCTACAGCATCACAATATTATTACGATTTTAATAAATATTTTTGGGGTATGTCTAGTATTTTAATTATCATATACAGGGTGAGTCGGGAGGAGCGCACCAAACTCTAGGAGTGTATTATACACGTGAAAATAATGAAAAAAACTCATTTGTTCTTATCCGATTTTTATTTGTTTTCAAGTTATAGCATATTAACAAATAAACAAGTTATTATACAAAAAAATGTTCTTAATCATAGCGTTCTTTCAACAAATGTTCAAAAATACCGCCATTGACTTCTAAACATTTTCTGCTTCGTCTACGAAGAGCGTTTGTTGCTCTCCCAATTGATTCATTTCTTTCTTCTTTTATATGGGCTGCAGTATTCTCAATTCGTCTAATTAGTGATTCCCGTGTGTCCACTTTTATTTTGTAGACTTCATTTTTCATCCAGCCCCATAAACAAAAATCTAGTGGTGTGAGGTCTGGAGATCTTGCAGGCCAATTAATAGGACCTCCACGACCAATCCAACGCCCTGGAAAACGTTCGTCCAAATGTTACTTGACTTGACGAGCGACATGTGCTGATAGTACATCTGCATTCTAATATTTATAGGAACATCTTCTAGCAGGCCTTGTAATTCATTTTGTAAAAAATTGAGGTAGTTGCCTCCTGTGAGACGATTCTCTAAAATGAAAGGGCCGATTAAATAACTGTCAACCATACCACACCACACGTTTACAGAAAACCGATGTTGAAAATTGCTTTCGACTGTTGCGTGGGGATTTTCATCAGACCATACATAAGAGTTACGAGTGTTGTTAATGCCATCACGGGTAAATGTAGCATATTTTCTACTTCTACAAAACCTTGTCGAGCAGCGCGCTCATATGTTATGTTAGCACTGGGAAGCTTACCAGTCTCGCACAATTTGTTGAAAACTCTAATAAATATGTTTTTATCAGGATGTCTTTGGTGTGGAAAACGTTCACGATATTCTTCAACAGCAGCTGTAGCATTTCCATTACAGAAACCATATACAAACACCATATTTGCATATTCTAAATTTGAATAAGTATGTGGCATTTTGCAACACTAACAATCACATTAATTCGATCTTAAACGTTCAGTTACTGTTCACCGTACACTGACAGTTCATCAAAACGTCAGAATTATCAAATGGTTATAAGCCTCGAACATGGCATACTTTGATAATGTTAAAATTCAGATAGAAGTGGAAAGCTAGATGAACATTTTTAATTACGCCATAACTTGAAAACAAATGAAAATCGGATAAGAACAAATGAGTTTCTTTACATTATTTTCACGTGTATAATACACTCCTAGAGTTTGGTGCGCTCCTCCCGACTCACCCTGTATATTTAATTAAAGATAATTACGTTTCCGGTAGGGAGATCTTCATTACAATTAATTTTACGACAAAGACCTGACGAATTGAAATCTACTACTTCTGGCAAACGATCTAAAAACAGCCATTTTTGGAATCACCTAGCTAGAAAAGATCTGCAACAACTAATTTGGCAATATAACTCTAGAAATCAGTATTTTACTTTGAGAGATCTTTTGAATGATATGAAAGAAAATTATGAGTTCCATGGGAGTAGAACAACACTTTATAGGGTTGTTAAAAGTATGGGGTATAAATTCAAATTAATTAATGGGCGCAAAATTCTCTGTGAACAAAAACATGTTGTTGCAGCTAAAATTATTTTCCTTAGAAAATTTTTACAGTATCAAAATTCCAGTGAAGATATCCAATTCGTATACCTGGATGAAACATGGATATATCAGAATGGATCCGTGGTTCGACGCTGGGTACATGAAACGGATATAAAAAGTAATCCAACTAAATTCAAAAATGAAGGCAAACGCTTCACCATTCTACATGCTGGGTATAGGGGTGGGTTTTTGGATGGGTGCGATTTTTTATTACATTCGAAAAACAATGACCGAGATTACCATGCCACAATGGATGGTAATACTTTTCAAAATTGGGTGGTTAATCAACTTATTCCTGCTTTGGCTAAGCTTTCAGGGAAATGTGTAGTTATTATGGATAATGCTGCATACCATTCTGTGCAATTAGACAAAACTCCTTCATTTTCTTGTAAGAAATGCGAAATGCAGGAGTGGTTGGTTAAACACAATGTAAAATTCAATCCAAAATTAACCAAAAAGGAACTATGGGCTTTATTTATACTTTTTCGATCAAATGACAAAATTTACGTAGTTGATGACATTTTGAGAAAGAACGGGCACGAAGTTCTTAGATTACTGCCATACCATTGTCAATACAATCCAATTGAAATGGCATGGGGGTTTTGTAAGACTTACTACAATAAGCACATAAATTCTAAGCAACCATCTAAGGATCGTGTTCAGAATTTATGGCTTGAGTCTCTCTCAAAATGTACATCCGATATGTGGCAAAATTTCTGTGATCATTGTGAAAAACTTATTTCGGATGACTGGACAAAACACATGGGGAACCTTTCTTTTGAAACCATTCCTCCTTTTATTATTTCGCTTGGGAAATCTGGCTCAGAACAAACATCAGAAGATTCAGATGCAGGTTCTCTTGACTAAATAATAAAAGTGGAATGAGGGCTTAAAAATTGTTTGACATGAAAATTATCAGTATCACAAGAGGGTGGGAATAAATTTGCAATTCTACAAAAAAATACTGAGGGCCAACAGAAGAGAGAATGACCAACATTAAGGTGGATGGATGGAGTTGATCAAAATGTGTTAACGGGAAGACCCAAGCGAGAAATACAAATGGATGACGAAATAAGTTTGCAGAGCCGAATTCATTATATTTGTTATATACAATATTATTGCTGTGTTTGTATGTACAGAAACCAAGTAGTAAATTTTGTTAATCTTAAAACTGCATATTATTATCCTTTTATATCTTAAAATTTGTAAAACAGGCAACAGTGTAAGATCACAATAGTCAGAAATTATAACCTTAAAATCGAACATCTGACAGTGACATTTAAAAACCCTGATTTAAAACACAACCAGCCACATTTACAATACTTAAACTGTCACTTTTCCATAGCTAGGCGAGATCCAGAAACAAATGGAATGGTGTATATCTATCGATGTTTTGTGGGCATTAACAAGGCGATCCAATGCTTATGGGAGAACTTCGAGTAGAAAAGAAAAGAGTATGGTCAGGATGTGGGGTACGAGCAAGACAGTCGACTATATACCCCAATCACCGGTCTCGCTTCTAGATGCAGCATCCAAACGTTGTTACCAAATTTTATCCAATGCAATTTGACACATTTAATTTTTAAGTTATGTGTAAGTTGGGTTGCCCATATTACTATTAAAAATTGTAGCCAATCAATCGCAATTAATGCCTCAACTTGTACATACAGGGAGTTTGTCTTTTAAGTCTACATGTCACTATTACATCGTATATGTCGTACATCTTAAAATACTCGTTGTTTTTTAACAGAGTTCAATTTCAAACTTAAAATGAGTGTGTTCCACTCCCAGACTAAGCATGAAGTAAAATTTCGAGTTTAGAAAAGCCTGAAAATTTGGTTTGGTCGCGTAGGCTTTTCTAAACTCGAAATTTTACTTCATGCGCCACCGATACAAAACACTGACATACTACGAAGTTCAAAACACACTGCTAAACTTTACATTGCATCAGTGTTTTGTAACGGTGGCGCATGAAGTAAAATTTCGAGTTTAGAAAAGCCTATATACTCCAATCACCGGTCTTGCTTCTAGATGCAGCATCCAAACGTTGTTACCAAATTTTATCCAATACAATTTGACACTTTTAATTTTTAAGTTATGTGTAAATTGGGTTGCTCATATTACTATTAAAAATTATAGCCAATCAATCGCAGTTAATACCTCAACTTGTACATACAGGCAGTTTTTCTTTCAAGTCTACATGTCACAATTACATCGTATATGTCGTACATCTTAAGATACCCGTTGTTTTTTAACAGAGTTCAATTTCAAACTTAAAATGAGTGTGTTCCACTCCCATACTAAGCATGAAGTAAAATTTCGAGTTTAGAAAAGCCTGAAAATTTGGTTTGGTCGCGTAGCGCGAAGCGCGGAGCGGCCAAACCAAATTTTCAGGTTTTTCTAAACTCAAAATTTTACTTCATGCGCCACCGATACAAAACACTGACATACTAGGAAGTTTAAAACACACTGCTAAACTTTACATTGCATCAGTGTTTTTTAACGGTGGCGCATGAAGTAAAATTTCGAGTTTAGAAAAGCCTATATACTCCAATCACCGGTCTTGCTTCTAGATGCAGCATCCAAACGTTGTTACCAAATTTTATCCAATACAATTTGACACTTTTAATTTTTAAGTTATGTGTAAATTGGGTTGCCCATATTACTATTAAAAATTGTAGCCAATTAATCGCAGTTAATGCCTCAACTTGTACATACAGGCAGTTTTTCTTTCAAGTCTATATGTCACTATTACATCGTATATGTCGTACATCTTAAGATACTCGTTGTTTTTTAACAGAGTTCAATTTCAAACTTAAAATGAGTGTGTTCCACTCCCAGACTAAGCATAAAGTAAAATTTCGAGTTTAGAAAAGCCTGAAAATTTGGTTTGGTCACGTAGCGCGAAGCGCGGAGCGGCCAAACCAAATTTTCAGGCTTTTCTAAACTCGAAATTTTACTTCACGCGCCACCGGTACAAAACACTGACATACTACGAAGTTTAAAACACACTGCTAAACTTTACATTGCATCAGTGTTTTGTAACGGTGACGCATGAAGTAAAATTTCGAGTTTAGAAAAGCCTGAAAATTTGGTTTGGCCGCTCCGCGCTTCGCGCTACGCGACCAAACCAAATTTTCAGGCTTTTCTAAACTCGAAATTTTACTTCATGCTTAGCCTGGGAGAGGAAAACACTCGTTTAAAGCTTCAAATCTTTGAATAAACCGAGCGTTCGCCAAATGCACAACGTATGCTTTGTATACTTAAAAAATTCCCGTTATGAAAATGTTCGGTGTTACATAAAACTCTCTGTATATGAACTGTGGTATTAGAAGTTTGAACTAAAACAAAGTTTAGATAAATTTATCCAAACCGAAACTCTTCTGAATAAACAAAAATGAGTTATGGGAGTTTGGAATTTAAAACAAAATGTGTAAAATGTATTACTATGAAATTTAAAATTGAAGCATTTTTAATAAGTTTATTAGATATCTTTCTGACAAATATGCTTAGAAAGGGGATAGGAAAATATAATTATTTTCTGAAAAAACAATTTTATTTTAAAATATTGTGGTTGATCATGTTATAGCCTACAAAATCAAGTGTAAATGTTTTTACAAGAAAATATGTAATTCTATATTGTTACTATTTGCCACCACAAAAATCTACATTAATTGTTAAAAAATGGAAAGCACTGGTTTTAAATTGAAGTTTAAAATATACGTCTTTAGCACACTGCTTTAGTAGCATATTGTGAATTTCACAATATTTCAGTGTTTAATACGCGTGGCGCATGAAGTAAAATTTCGAGTTTAGAAAAGCCCCGCGTAGAAAATTTGTCGAGGGTCGCGCAGCGACCCGAGACAAATTTTCACGGGGCTTTTCTAAACTCGAAATTTTACTTCATGCTTCACCTGGGAGTAGAAAACACTCGTTTAAAGCTTCAAATTGAACTCTTCAAAAAAAGAAACATCGAATATCTCAGGATATACAGCATATACGTTGTAATAGGAAAATGTATATTTAAAAGAAAAACTCTTTAAATATTGCTTACATTCAAAAATACTCTAAATCTAGAAGACTGATACAAAACATGTCAAGTTAATAAAGCGTCTATTATTTTTGTTAAATTATTTAAACTGGTTATTTCTTGAACAATATTAGTTCAATTCCAATTTGAAATTACTAATTTCCAATTTGATGTTGTTTATTCCCAATTTGATTGTGAATAAACTCTCAGCTATGCTTAAAGTGTCAATTTAATATTGCTTATTCAATTTTACATTGATTAGTCTCAATTTGTAAAAATTAATTCATGGGTATTACTAATAAATAAAGAGAATATTATTACTCAATCAATGGTTTTACTGAGTTTCTCTCTGCAATTGTTCTTGCATCTGCACGGTGAACCCAACTCACGAGGTTTAATACTTTCCTTGCTTTTTGCTGTTGAATATTTTTTTCTAAATTTTGTATTGTAGAGGCTTCTACTTCGTTATACATGTTAATTTATTAATAAAAAAACGGTTTAACTTTGTTTGTCTAACACAATTTATTTTTATGTGACTGCAGTTTCGGCAAATTTAGCTTGCCATTATCAAACATATATGTTTGATAACGGCAACCTAATTTGCCGAAACTGCAGTCACATAAAAATAAATTGTGTTATACAAACAAAGTTAAACCGTTTTTTATTAATTTTTTTTTCTAGTTTTCTCCTTTTTTTCTTTGTCTCTAAAGAAATGGCGGTTTTTTTCAGGTGTTGTTTCTGTTACTCTGGTTAATGGTATAATGTTATCACTGCAATAACATGGTAAGCCATGTTAATAATTTTGATTTTTTTTGGTGAAACTTGATGTGCCACAAAAAAGAAATAAAATACATAGCTTACTTGTACCCGAATGCCTACTATCGTTTGGTAGCACAAAGTCTTAATCAATTACACTCTCGTCAATTGTGGCATGCATTTCATCACTTGAACTCAAACTCTGACACGAAATCGATTTTTTTTGGAAGGTGTAAAAATACCTGTTGCCATTTTACTGTGGCTTATCATGTTTTAAAGTGATATTTATACAAATCCCTTAAAATGTATTGGGTAGTAGTATGTTTCTGAAGTCAGAACCTACTGGGATGCCGACAGTTTATAGACACTCGTTAGTTTGTAAAACTAAAATATTACTGTCTCACTTATTGGTCTTCGGTAAGCTTTCATTCTGTTTATTAACTGCCATTAAAGCTATACGTTGTTCTTTTGAAAAGTCTATTTATAACGGCAAAATAACAATAGAACAAAAATATAAAATGGAGAATACAACTTACCAGAAGCTTGGTTATTCGCAACAAATTACAACAATCACAAATCGTGATCACCAGACCTGTTTAACTTTAATATAGAACTATCCGTCCGTGTGTCACATTGCGAGGTATTAAGCTCGCAATGTGACACACGGACGTTTTAGGTTAAGTATTAATCAATTTCCCTTGCACTTTTCATACAGACAAGTTCACGACTGCACTGTAGTCTTTGTTCTTGCGTTGCTGTTCTGTCATAATGGGAGTAAAATATAATCGTAAGCGACAGAAACAGAATCGTAACTGTAAGAACCCGGTTGGCGTAACGATAAAATATGGCAATATTGGGATTATGATGGAGTTAAAATCTCATTTACAATGATAATTTCGACTACTTAGAACAGAGACGGGTGTAAATTTTATGAGAAAACTCATAAACAACAGTTTGTTTTTTTCGAAAACCCACCGATATACTGGGTGTCTCACTTTGAGTAATGCTTAAGACTTTCGCTACGCAGTTTGAGTTTCAAATACGTGTCTCGTGTACGGTTCTCGAAAACACAATGCGTATCCGTACGTATTTCGTACCACAGGCTTATACCGGAATATAGCGTGTGTAAACATTTCATAGGCTTGCATTACATTTTCTCTGAGGAAAATGCAAAAAAACAAAAGACACAAAAGTTTGTCATAGATTTTTTTTAATTATACTGTATAGACTGCTCATTGAAGAGGTACACAAACTTCGTACACTCTCCGCTCACGATTGAAAGACTTTTGAAAATATACGCTCTTCGCACATGGAGCACATAAAAACTGAACGGATGGATACGCTCCTCGTAGCGAAGTGGTTAAATAGGCAAAGTGGTGCAGTTTTACATGCTTATGCAAGTTTAATTGAGAACAATTAGATATTTTGAAAAACTTTGTAGTCATTGAGATAATAATTAAAATCTTCCATATTTGCCTTACTTATGAGTATTTTTGAAATTTGTAAAATTATTGTCAAAGAAAATCATGTGACACGTCAGATGGTGATATAATATATTCCATTTGTTTCTGGATTTCGCCTAGCTATGGAAAAGTGACAGTTTAAGTATTGTAAATGGGGCTGGTTGTGTTTTAAATCAGGGTTTTTAAATGTCACTGTCAGATGTTCGATTTTAAGGTTATAATTTCTGACTATTGTGATCTTACACTGTTGCCTGTTTTACAAATTTTCAGATATAAAAGGATAATAATATGCAGTTTTAAGATTAACAAAATTTACTACTTGGTTTTTGTACATACAAACACAGCAATAATATTGTATATAACAAATATAATGAATTCGGCTCTGCAAACTTATTTCGTCATCCATTTGTATTTCTCGCTTGGGTCTTCCCGTTAACACATTTTGATCAACTCCATCCATCCACCTTAATTTTGGTCATTCTCTTTTCTGTTGGCCCTCAGTATTTTTTTGTGGAATTGCAAATTTATTCCCACCCTCTTGTGATACTGATAATTTTCATGTCAAACAATTTTTAAGCCCTCATTCCACTTTTATTATTTAGTCAAGAGAACCTGCATCTGAATCTTCTGATGTTTGTTCTGAGCCAGATTCCCCAAGCGAAATAATAAAAGGAGGAATGGTTTCAAAAGAAAGGTTCCCCATGTGTTTTGTCCAGTCATCCGAAATAAGTTTTTCACAATGATCACAGAAATGTTGCCACATATCGGATGTACATTTTGAGAGAGACTCAAGCCATAAATTTTGAACACGATCCTTAGATGGTTGCTTAGAATTTATGTACTTATTGTAGTAAGTCTTACAAAACCACCATGCCATTTCAATTGGATTGTATTGACAATGGTATGGCGGTAATCTAAGAACTTCGTGCCCGTTCTTTCTCAAAATGTTATCAACTACGTACATTTTGTCATTTGATCGAAAAGGTATAAATAAAGCCCAAAGTTCCTTTTTGGTTAATTTTGGATTGAATTTTACATTGTGTTTAACCAACCACTCCTGCATTTCGCATTTCTTACAAGAGAATGAAGGAGTTTTGTCTAATTGCACAGAATGGTATGCAGCATTATCCAAAATAACTACACATTTCCCTGAAAGCTTAGCCAAAGCAGGAATAAGTTGATTAACCACCCAATTTTGAAAAGTATTACCATCCATTGTAGCATGGTAATCTCGGTCATTGTTATTCGAATGTAATAAAAAATCGCACCCATCCAAAAACCCACCCCTATACCCAGCATGTAGAATGGTGAAGCGTTTGCCTTCATTTTTGAATTTAGTTGGATTACTTTTTATATCCGTTTCAGGTACCCAGCGTCGAACCACGGATCCATTCTGATATATCCATGTTTCATCCAGGTATACGAATTGGATATCTTCACTGGAATTTTGATACTGTAAACATTTTCTAAGGAAAATAATTTTAGCTGCAACAACATGTTTTTGTTCACAGAGAATTTTGCGCCCATTAATTAATTTGAATTTATACCCCATACTTTTAACAACCCTATAAAGTGTTGTTCTACTCCCATGGAACTCATAATTTTCTTTCATATCATTCAAAAGATCTCTCAAAGTAAAATACTGATTTCTAGAGTTATATTGCCAAATTAGTTGTTGCAGATCTTTTCTAGTTAGGTGATTCCAAAAATGGCGGTTTTTAGATCGTTTGCCAGAAGTAGTAGATTTCAATTCGTCAGGTCTTTGTCGTAAAATTAATTGTAATGAAGATCTCCCTACCTGAAACGTAATTATCTTTAATTAAATATATATAATAATTAAAATACTAGACATACCCCAAAAATATCTATTAAAATCGTAATATTGTGATGCTGTAGATTTGGATTACTTTGCCTAAAATGTTTGTAGGATTTCAGAATTTGTAACCTTTTTGATTCAGAGATAATCTTTGGCATGTTAATATTTAATATGTGCCTGAAATTATTTTTCACTTTGACATTGACGCAGCATTGCAACACTAGATTAATTTGATTTAATAATAAAATGCTCGAAGAAGCGACCGCGTGGCGAAATAATTGTTGCAAGATTAACAATAAACCTCTTGAAAATTAAAAAGAGGATTACTTATGATATCATAAATTATTGCAACACTGTTAAAATAAGGAATCAGGAGTGGCAATTAATAAAAAATGTAAATGTTGATACTGCAACATAACAACACGAAAGCATGGCTAGGCGAGATCCAGAAACAAATGGAATATATTATAGATTATAATTATTGCTTAGGCGATTCGTTTTTGTTATAAAAACATCAATTTCTGTTTTTTAAATAAATTGACATCAGCAAACTTTGCTCGAACAGCAGATGTTATAGCAAAGTATGTGATAGTATTTGTGATTCGTATTCAATAAAGTTTTTAAAGCATTCTTAATTTGGCAGCAAAGTTATATTATTTCTTGAACAACTTTTGCTGTTTTCCCTGAAGTTATTAAACTTATCTTAGTTATGAATTGGCAACACTAGAGTGCATTTTCTTAATTCGCAAGTCTACTGTCGTTCTGTTATAGAAACGTAACCAATTTCTAGGCAGATGGATTGATTAATGATAATTGTAAAACATTAAAAATATCGCAATTTTTATATAACTACAAAATGTACAGAATTCGTTGAAAATGTCAAAGTTGTTAAAAACAGTAAACATTTTCTAAATGTATAAATACAACTTATAAATATAGAGAACATTATAAAAATTACAACAAAAATATTGAAATTATAACAAGATCGGTCAAAGTTGTGAAAAAAATATTAATCAATTATTTAAAAATCAACTACATATAATAAAAATCGACAAAAAAACAGATTCATTTAAATTAGGCAAAGTTTAAAATGACACAAAATTTGATAATTAACGTAATTACTTTGTGAATATTTATTTACTTTAATGAACCAATATTAACAAAGAAACGACTGAAATAATCTTAATTAAGCTGAGTTTAAATTAGCACAGAATTAATAAAAATCATGACAAATTCACGACGTTATTTCTTTATTGATATTTGTTCACTTTATTAAACAAATATCAACAAAGAAATTGATAAACAAAAAATATCAAGATTGAACAAATCGTCAAAATGTAAAAATATAGAAAAATTGTGGATTTTTATAAATCGATAAAACCGGTAGAATTGATAAACAATTTGTAAAATTTAATACAAATAGTAAAAAAAATTAAAATCAATTTTAATACATTCTCTAAAAATGTTCAAACAACCTAAATATTAAATGAAATTGTCTATAGCAACAAAATAAAATTCGTAAATATTGAAGACTTCAACTAAGAAGAAATTGCAGTTCTATTTTTTTTCGATTTCTGTCATTTGTCGTACAAATCGATGAAATTATTTTTTTTATCCATTTACAATATAAAATACTACAATTTTATTAAAAATAGATATAAGAAATAAATAAAATACGTTAAAAAATATTTGTGAAAATGGTATGAAAATGTTGAAATGAATAAAATCAAAAGATATATTCAGGAAATTTCTTTTAGGTATACATATCAAGATTTTTTATGTAAATTTATAGACATTCGTTGTTTCATTAAAAACCTTCAATTTTAAGCCTCTAACGAGTGTTTCTAATCCCAGATTAATCATGAAGTAAATTTTTTGGGCTTTTTTAAGCTCAAAATTTTACTTCATGCGCCACGCGTATTAAACACTGATTGAAAATTATGTTCAAAATTTACTTCTTAGGTTTGGTCGCATCTTCATTGATTTTGCAAATGTTTATATGGAATGTGTGAAAGTATACTTTAAAAAAATACCTGTATGTAAATAATTAACAAATATCTAAAATTTTAAATAATTATCAATTTAAATAAAATTGTCAAAACCAACACACACCACAAAACTTTCCAAAAACTTAAGAACTGTGACTATTAGGACAAATTGACAAATTGTAATAATTTACTAAAACAACAACATTTCAAATTTCAAAGGAGTTCTTGATTTATGGAGTTTAACCTAAATTTTAAAACGTTCGTTAAAAGATAACCAATTTAATATAAAAACACATAATAGTATGATTTGAAAAAAAAAACACTTGGTTAAATTTTACTAATATTCTGGTTATTTATTCCAACTAGTTTCGAAACCAAAATGTAAGTGAAATTTAACCAAGTGTTTTCTTTTTCAAATCATAGATAAATATGTTTCACCACGTGAAAGATGAGAAACTTGTCAAGATACATAATAGTTATATTTCCCTTACAAGTAACCTGTGCAAATATTTCACTTTAAATTTTAAACACTTATGGGCAGCCAAAAAAAATAATTATAAACGCTCGAATACGTCAACAATATGATAAAACCAACAAAAACGTTTTATTGACTGCAACTCCTTAAAAAATTTAAATGTAATCATAAAATTAATTACAAAAAATAATGTTTATTATTTCGAAAAGTATTAGTCAATATTATGCTGATCTACACAACAAATTATAGTAGGAATAATTGAAACACACCTTAACCTGGCGATTTCATAACTTCAAATTTTAAATTAATGTTGCTTGTGAGTATCGTCAGCGATGAAACCTACACACAGAGGGGCTTGATTATTCTCCACGTGCAAATATATTTGATTAAAGCGCAAAGGGTGAAGGGGAACCAGTAAGATCTATCTATCCATATGGACGTTTATAATGGCCATTATTATTTAATTTACGAAACTCAGAATAGGTAAAGTACAGATTACATTTTATTTTATTTTATTGCCAACTTTACCCACTGAGCAAAAAACAAACAAATAATGTTATATCAACATTGTAGCAACATTAAACGTTGTTTTAATGTTGATAGATTTGCTCAGTGGGTAAAGTGTATTTGCCCCACTGTGTAGCTTCAAAAATAACACTTATAAAAGAAAACAATTTGGTTCCAAAATTTGCAAGACAAATATATCGTTCACTTTATGATAAAATTATCAGATTCATTTTTATAGTTTTAGAATTTTCCATTCATCTATTTCTCAAAATAAACATTCGGAATACTTGGACAACACTTAGAATGCAAAAGGAGTATTAAACTCCATTACTTTCTTTCTCAAAACTAGTTCCACTATATCATATTCTATAGTAGTGTAAATACAACTTTGATACATTTTCCATTGTGAACCGGTCCGGTCGCTATCTTTGATCTTGTCTGCTACATCTCGAGCTGGACCACACCTACAATCTCGGAGTCAACTCTTTCCATCTAACCTCACCTCCGCTGCCTTTTTCCGTCCTCTTCTAGAAGTCGCTCGGGTTATTGCTTTCTGGTGTACCCTTCCAGCGGCCGTCTTCCGTCTCTGTCGCCGTTTAAAAATCTACGCACCCAATGGAGAGAAGGACGGAGAACACCGGCTATGAGCACTAGCCATCCTCGCTCACTGAACTCCGGTCGTACGACAGAATCCACTGGATTTAATTAAAAAGAAAAAAGGAACGAAAAGGAATGTATCATGCAGTGTGTAGAGCAGTGATTCTAAAACTAAATATCTTCAATTTAGAAAATAACTGTGTTGTTAAGATTCTTGAAAGATTTTTTTTAACTCTTGTAAGAACAAGAAACGTGAACTAGATCTATATCTCATCTAGTATGACTTTTATTAATCGAGAGTTTTTTATGAATCCTCATGCATGTATTTATATCTAAAATAGTAAATCAACTCTTTTAGGTTTGGATGTTACGTTAAAAATATTTAATGTTTGATCAAAGAACTTTCTAAAAAATAAAGACAGTTAAGAGGTATGTTTTTACTTTTGCAATGTATTTAATGATAATAAGGGATCTTGTTCCTTAGCTTTCCTCCATAAGTCTTCACTGTCTACATAACCAATTTCAAAGTATCCTTCAGATTAATTTTAAATGTATTGACAGTTTGAACAAAATATCTCATTCTTTTAGATACATCTATAGGGTTTTCCATTAAGAGGTCCTATTTTAAATGCCTTGAAAAATGTGCGATTTAAGAAAATGGAAAAATATACGCTCCCCACAAAGTATAGAAATAGTGAAAATTTATTATCAATGTGGTGCAAATTTCGCTCCGACAGTTCGCAGCGTTCGTTGTGTTCTTAGTCGATATATATCACTTTCTCATCGTGACATTGTGAAACTCATCATTAAATTTAAGCAAACTGGATAACAAACTGATGTGAAGTTGTCAATCCATATTCGTATCGCCAGGTAACCTGAAAACATTACAACTGTTGCTGAAAGTATTGCTGAGAACCCGGCTTTGTCTATCCCAAGACGTTCACAGCAATTGGGCATTTCAAAGATCAGCCTTCATCTCATTCTGCACAAGGATCTTAGCCTGCATGCTTATAAAGTGCAGACTTTTTCCATTAAAGATTTGTGAAGGAAAAAGTCTACACTAATGGTCCACAAACAATTCAACCGCATAAAAAAATATTCGAGCGGATATTGGTCAAATAGAGGCAGAGTTATGCGAACATTTGATACAAAACTTTCTCAGAAGCCGAGATGGCCACTTACCAGATATCATTTTCTACAACTAATCGTGGAATTTGAACTTTGTTTTAAGATAAATATTTTGACACTATTTTATGACAAAAATATTATTTTTAAATAATTAAAATGAGACCTCTTAATGGAAAACCCTTTATTAGCAAGCAAAAGTACATAAAATCAAGATTGACTTGAAGGTATTAATAATCCTAAAATTTGTTTTTTTTTTGGAGCCTTTGATTTGGAAAAATCTATTTCCCGAAGACTTATCTTTTTTTTGAAGCCTTTGATTTAGAAAAGTCTATTTCCTGAAGACTCATCTCCAACATCTGATTAGAGATGAGAAAGTCAATCCTTTACAATGATAAACAAATGATGATTTACAAATTGTAGGTCTGTAAACTTGTTAGATTTTTCTTTCGTGATCTTTAAAAAATACTTTCAAATATTAATTACTCGTTTTATAATAAAAACTATAACTATAAGAAAAGATCCTAGACAATAAAAATGTCTATAACTTAAAAAATACCCTAAAATATTAATTGAAACAATAAAAAATGTTGAGATCTTTAAAAAAAATACGTTCAAATAATTATCGAGATGTTGGTTCTAATTAAATTGATACAACATTGTAATTTCCGAATAGTTATCTCTTCTAAATGTTTTAATTTGTTATTTAGAAAAATCTACTTCTGGAAGCCCCAAAGGCTTTCAGAAATACTAGAATTTAGATGAGTTTTATTTGAGAAAAGTTAGAAGCACTCAATATTTTCTTTAAATCCGTTTAATTTACAAGTTACAAATAAAGTCTAGACCCTGTTGCTCATTGGTGTTTGTGGTTTCGGGCAGAACTATTGAATGAGGCTTCTAATAAATAAAAAAATATGGAACTAGAACATTATTGTTTTACAAATAAGTAATCACTTATTCGTATTAAAATAATAATAATAGAAGTTAGTAAGTATAAATAAAATATAACTTATAAAAGCTCTAGTTAAGTAAAAGTAGAGGTATTGTGAAATTCACAATATTTCAGTGATTCAGAAAAGCCTGAACAATTGGATTTTCGATGTTTCGCTTATTTACTTCGTGCTTAGTCAAGGAGTGGAAACAAGTACTAGAAGTTTCATTCACAAAAAGTATAAATAATATTAGTACAGAGCGGGTTACTTGAGGAACCCCAGATGTTACAGAAACAGATTTCAAAATGAAGGTGTTCTTTTCACTACTTAATAAAATTTCCTTAGCAATTAGCAAATAAACGTCTCAATGAAAATACTTTTTGTTCCTTACTTCACTTTTATTTTTATTCGTTAGATGTACATTTCGAGTGCTAAGCACTCATTATCAATAACTAATAATCTTACAACTAAAATCATTAGTTATTGGAAATGAGTGCTTAGCACTAAAAATGTACATCTAACCACAGTTCGTATACAGGGTGTCTACGCTAAACCATTCGTTAAAAGTTTATGGGGTTGCCGTTGCAGTAAAAATTTGAAAAAAATCCTTGTCATACGGTTGAATTAGTTCTCCTCGTGTGAAATATTTTGAACTTTGTATCACTTTCGGTTCCACGGGAAGGAGCACCAAATTTGTTATTTCAAATGGAACACGCTATATACTAGTAATTATTTTGATTCCTCATTTAAATTCCAAGATATTTTATTAAAACATATGTACACTTATCTCTTATTGTTTTCAAGCAAAAAAAATATTTCTAAAATTTTGACCTCTAAAAGGCATCTTGAAATCTGTCTCTAACTTCTTTTAAGAGTAAAATAAAAGTATGATTTATATCTCTACTTGTACCCAGAGGATGCCTCTATGAGTACATTAATTGAAAGCTGTCAATTTTGACAATAAGTGTTCTTAAAATGTCAATATCGAAGTGCCCTCTTCAATATCTCGTAATTTAATTTTTTAAATGAAATGACCCATTTTTTATCCCGTGGTACAAATGGGGGAAAGATTTCCTACAAAAAAGTATTAAAACTGTACTCCTAAAGCAAGTCGTTTTCGAATTATTTCGAAGATAGGCAAGTAGTAATGCTTTTGTTTTGTCGCGTATGTAATGCGAAATGTCAAATAATAAAAAGAATTAGTAAAAAGTTTTACAAAAATCAACAAAATGAATAAATACACCCATCAACAAATTATCAATTTATTCTTTATACGTAGCAAATGCGATAGAATTTTTACTTGAACATGTAGAGTATTTAATGAAACTTATCTACATTTGCTGCCGATGAATAAAACAAGATTTAGAAGATTGGAATCAAATTTTGTTCAATTAGCAGTTGCCATGTATAAAGAATAAATTGATAATTTGTTGATTAGTGTATTTATTCATTTTGCTGATTTCTGTTAAAACTTTGTACTAATTCTTTTTATTATTTGACATTTCGGAATACAATTGCGACAAAAAAAGCATACTACTGGCCTACTAAAATTCAATTCCGACTTATGCGCGCATTATACCCTGCATAAATGCAGCGAAAAACGAATATAATTCGAAAACTACTTGCCCCCAATCCTACCACGTAATAAAAATTGGGTTATTCCGTTTATAAAAATTGAATTACTGGATATTGAAGAGGGTACTTAGATATTGACATTTTAAGAACAGTTATTGTCAAAATTGACAGTTTCCAATTAATTCACTCATAGAAGCATCCTCTAGGTACAAGTGGAGATATAAATTATATTTTTATCTTGTTCTTAAGAGAAGTTACAGACAGATTTCAAGATGCCTTTTAGAGGTCAAAATTTTAGAAATATTTTTTTGCTTGAAAACTATAAGAGGTAAGTGTACATATGTTCGAATAAAATATGTTGTAATTTAATAGAGGAATCTAAAAAATTACTAATATATAGGGTGTTCTATTTAAAATAACAAATTTGATGATACTTCCGGTGGAACCGGAAGTGATATAATGTTGAAAATATTTCACATGAGGAGAACTGATTCAACCATATAACAAGGATTTTTTAAATTTTTAGTTCAACGGCAACCCCATAAACTTTTAACGAACGGTTTTGCGTAGACACAATGTATATCCAGTTAGCCAGTCTCTATATAAAATTTAGTGATCGCATTTGGATGCTGCATCCAGAAGCGATGCCGGTGATTGGTGTATACAGTCATCTGTCTTACTCTTATCCCACAGATTACCAGTTCTCTCATAAGCATTGGCTCCTCTTGATCTAACGAATAAAAAATAAAAGTATAGTAAGGAGCAAAAAGTGTTTTCGTTGTTATCAAATACTCCACATAACTCAAATAAACAATTAGTAAATAAATGTGTGATTATTGTACATTTAATTAAAACACTCGGTTTGTTACGATGTTTTTTTTATATTTACTCTGACTAGTTTCAATCTTTAGTCAACTTTAAGGAGATATAGAGAACCAAGTGTAGCTAAATATATCATAATTATATTTAAAGGTGTTTCATACGAGGTTAAGTGAGAAATTAATTAAATATATGATTAATTTCTATATAGAACGAATAGGATTTTTGGTTTGTTAATTTGACAATACAATATAAAATTGACAAGCGAAAATATGTTAAGGAATTACATATTTTTATTATCTGTGTCTAAATGCATTGGATATTTAAAGAAAAAATTACTTTGATTTTTTTATTTATAATGTCCAATTAAATAATTAATCAATATGTGATTACTATTAATGGATTCGATAGCTAACGCCATCTAATGCTCCATAGTGGCATCATCAATGACACGAATGCACAAAGTGCATATACAGGTCACTGGTTCGTCCACGAACAAGCTAAACTTAGTTTCTGAAACCCGAAAACAAATATCAAAATTGAATTTGTGTTCAGTATTCCGGCACCAAATACCTACAAACGCGTTTCGGAGTTCAAGGTTCTTTTCAGTGTGGTCCTGACCCAGTGACCTGTATATGCACTTTGTGCATTTGTGTCATTGACGATGCCACTATGGAGCATTAGGTGGCGTTCGCTATCAAATCCATCAATAGTTTTCACATATTGGCTGGAAATAGTCAGAAATGTTCAGTATTCCTTAGCACTGGGTGGGGACCATACTGAAGAGGACCTTGAAGTCCGAAACGCGTAGGTGGGTATCTATTGCCGGAATACTGAACACAAATTCAATTTTAAATATGTGATTGTTTAAAATCAATTGTACCTACAAAGCAGATAAAGTCAACACATTACCCTTTTTCCCTGACGTTACAAAAGAAAACACAGTATTATAAACGCATGTCTATGATTTTGTATGATTTTATTACTTCATTTATTTGACAAACCTGACTGTGAGCAATCTATTTCAAATTAAGGAACGAGAACGAACTGACAAACACAGAACAGTAAACCTCAATCAAACTGTATATTAGCAATGTGCTCAGTATTGTATTTGTTACAATATTCAAGAAAATATACATTTACAATCATAATAATTTTCTCTTGGTTCTGCGAAAAATTGTAAGTGTTCAATCTCTATGGATCCTCTTAATTTCTAACTCTGTGGATCCTTTTTAATTCTAACATTTCAGTTATTTTGTCACTTACTTTTAATGCAAATCCTTAGACCATTATTAAAAATCCGATATATTTCTTCCTTAAATAGTTTCGCCGCAGTTCCAATAAAATGTTGAGCATTTTCTTAAAATTGGCGCATTTGAAGCATTTTGACAGGCGTCATGAATGTCATGATAATGAAAACGCAAAATTAACATCCAACGTGCCAAACAATTGAAGATGTTATGTTTCAACCAGAATCCATTGATTGATAACAGATAGAAGTTAATGACGTCAGGGTAGAAGTGTAATGTGTTGACTATAATAATCTTATAAGAAGTAAAATAATCTTATATGCCTTAAAGGATCAATTATTTTTGGAAACTAGTTGAATTTTTTCATTCGTGTATTTGAAGTATTATCAAGACTACAAGATTAATATGTCTGAGGACTTTATTAGCAAATGTCAACCTATACAGATTTGTGGAAAATATTGAGGTTTTGTGGTGTAAGGCAATTTTATAGACCGCTTTTAATAAATACTGTATTTATTACATTTGGCAAACTGATAATTTGAAGATCAGAATTATTATGTTTGTCAGTTGTGAAAGAGTTAAAGCTACATCTGTTGATAACTGAGTCGCCAATTTCCAAAAACCCCTAAACCCATTGTTTGCAAATGGATTTAGGGGTTTTTGGAAATAGGCGACTCATCTGTTGATATTATATTAAAAGCGACGTAATCGATTTTTGATATTAACAAGACTGATAGGCATTAAGCATCAATAGAAGTGGAATAGTTTTAACAAATTATGCATATCTAATGAACATCGTGAACATCGTGATATTTTGAGTGAAAGAAAGTGTTGGACAAACAGAACCTTTTACTTCTCAACACACTCTCCTTTGGGCTTAACTAGCTTCGTCCAAAGTTTCTTCAATTATTTGATCAATTCAAAATAATAAGATTTGTTAAGATCCTCAAAAAAGCTGCGATGATTTTATCGTCGGAGCCAAACTTCTTTCCGACTAGCCATTTCTTCATGTTTAGAAATAGGAAACAGTCACTGGTGGCTAAATCCGGAGAATATGGTGGATAGGCAGCAATTCGTAGCGCAATTTATAAAATATCGAAGTTGTCACACGATTGCGTTTGTGATCAATTGTGACCAAACGCGGCGACCATATTGCGGATAGATTTGTAAAACCCAACTGATCGTTGAAAACAACCACTGAGCCATATGATACGCTTATGGCTTCTGCAATCTCGTGCAATTTTAACCTCCGATCAGCAAACACAGGACCCGATCAAAATATCTGCACACTCTCTCTGAAGAATTCCTAAGAATAACATTTTAAAGAGCAGAGATTTCTTGTACAAAATTAATTCTTTTGTTTAAGCAATGTGGGCTCTGAAAACAAAACTAACACGATTGGTTTTAAAAAAAATATTTACAATTTGCGAAACATTAAGCACACTACTTTTAATGTAAATTGCATATTTTAATTTCTTAAAGTTTGTACATACTAATAAATACTTTAATTTTTTATTTAAAAGAAATCAAAATTATGCCAAACAAGTAGATAGAAGACCAGCATTACGGCTGGCAAAAATGGTGTGAATCTTTTGATAGGGTCCCTCGTTCTATATCGTGGATTTTTTCAGTTGTTTTGGGCGTCCCGAACATTCATCGTCACCTGTGCTTGTGTGACAACAATAAAATTCAGTAAATCACTTTCTTACCATTGCAATTAATGGCGCAGAGTCCCCATAGTACAAGGCGAGGCGTGAGAACTTCTTTTTTTGAAAATGAAATAAAAAAACTTTACACATTTCAAAACTACTTATTGTTAATTTTCTTCTGTCACACAACCCAGGAAATTTAGTTTTATACCGTTTACGAAAAAAAAGCTCTTGTAAATGTCGCCTTCAATTGTCAATACACTGGTTCGGTCGAATTCTGAAGTTTCGGTCCACTCTTTCAAGCATCCCGATTGGTATATTGACAATTTCGGCTCGGACCTTTTTGTAGGCTTTCCAGGGTCTATAGACAGTTTTTATAAACTCGAGATTTGAGATTACTCCACAGGAATTGATCACACGGGGTTAAATGAAGCGAACGTGCCCCTCTCAGGAAGATAAGCCGCCCGGGGAAGACTTCTTTTAACAAATGTATTGAAGTTCTAGCTGTGTGGGTTATGGCCCTCTCTTGCTAAAACCACACAGACATTGTCCAGTTCTTCAAAAGCAGGAAAAAAACTCCTGGATCATTTTCCAATAAAATTTAGAATTCACGTTTACCGTGAAAACAAGCCAGGAAAATAGGCCTCTGAGGTAAAAGCGCGCTGCTCCCTAGACCAAAGCTAATTTGCGACTAAAATAAATAGGGACAGAAATTTCCCACCCAGGTCCTTTTATTAAGTCCTTTCTCACCTAACTTTACTCTAACTAACTTCACTGCGCTCTTTTCAAAAAAGAAAGTTCCTACGCCCCACTTTGTATAAAAAAAAATTCCTGTGAGCAACTCAATATAAATATGATTCTAAAACTACTTTATTAATTATTATCACAATTATATTTTAATTACAAAAAAAGTAACTCCTTTCTAGGGGTACAATTTTAGTAATTATTATTATTTTAATTGTGTTTCTGAAACAAGAATTATGAATACTTCAAAATAGTACATACAGTGGAATTCGGGAGAGATGTCCTATGACTAATTGATGTGAAATGTGTGGTTCAAATTTTTTAGAAAGTATGTCGACAATTGTATCTGCAACGAGTTTTCCTAGTTGTGTCAAATTTTGACTATACATGACAATGTCATATTGTTTAGGTCGAGAGTATATAAGTGTTCTTTCTTTTAGAAAAGCTTTAAATCATAATTTCTTGTGATTTTTTTTTTGAGTATACATATCCCAATTACCTGTTGTAGATTTTTATTTATTTTTATTTGTTGTTTTCTTAAAAGCGGTCAATTTGAAGTTTAAACGAGTGTTTTCCACTCCCAGGTTAAGCATGAAGTAAAATTTCGAGTTTAGGAAAGCCTGAACATTTTCGGTTTGGTGGCGTAGCGCAGAGCGCGGAGCGACCAAACCAAATTTTCAGACTTTTCTAAACGCGAAATGTTACTTCATGCGCCACGCGCATAAGACACTGCTTTCAGTGTTTAATACGCGTGGCGCATGAAGTAAAATTTCGAGTTTAGAAAAGCCTGAACATTTGGTTTAGTCGCTCCGCGCTTTGCAAACTGAACGTTTTTCAAAAAACAATAAATGCCAGAAAATTTGCAGAGTATACATTAAGGTATGAATACTTAAAAGAAACATTTCCTGTATAACCTATATCTATTTATTTTAGAATCACTGGTTTGGCCGATGCTCTCTCCGGTTTTAAAATACTAGTCCAGAAGATAGGATAATTACTCCGCCTTCTCGCTCGCTCTTCCCGTGCCATTGCTTTACTTCTTCGGCCGTAACCGAAAAGAACCGCGCGCGGCTTTTCCCTAGCTCTTTCTTCGATGTTGCACCGTGAAATTAATGAGTTGCGCAACGTTTCCATCCAGTCGTCCCGTTGCGTGCCTAATTAAAAATGGATCACAAACGGCCAATCGAGAATAATCGAAATGCTAAAACGTACTCTCTCGGATCTATCTGATGTCATCGGAATTTCTTTTCAACAGATCGTGTTTCAATGTGGTGGGACATTACATCCGCTAGATTACACCGAATAAATACGGTTTTAGCATCTCTTCGATTATTCTTGTAATCAGATGAATTAATTATAGATGATGATAGATTGTTTACTAATTACAACTTACTTGAATTTTAGAAATACATCAAACCAAACCACATGTACACAATTATATGAATGGAAAGATATTTTCTTATAAAACGATCAAAGTTGTTTAAAAATATATGTTAGTAGTGTTTTTACCATTCATATAAAAAATGAAACAGACATCCTAGGAACCCACAAATTAAACAATGGTAAGAAAATTGTGCAGCCTGTTCGTTGTACATCGAAATGCCCTAGCAGGAAATAGGCAATTGGAGAAAGGAAACATACCTGTTGTGGATAGTCTATGTAAATTTTCGACAAGCAATAAAATAAAATAATAATAAGGAAGAGTGGCAATTATCGGACGTGCGCGGTTTTTGTTACCGAAACAACAAACAAAGGGGCATTGTTGTTGGAAAATTAAAATGCCGCATGATTACTGTGTACACTATATAACCTTTTGGACAATGTGTACTCGCATATAAGTATTTTAATTACCCAATGAAACTATCGAAATTTAAAAATGTAATAATTGTGAAAGGAAAATATAGGTGTATACAAATATTGGAAAAATCTCAGTTAATTTAATCATGTCTTAGGCTTTCGTTTTGTAGAAGCGTTCAATTTAAAACTTCTAAAAAGAGTTTGCACTCCTTGATTAAGCATGCAGTAACATTTTGAGTTTAGAAGAGATTGAAAAATTGGATTAACCGGCACCAGAGAACTAATCCTCAAAAAAGGAATTAGGATTACGAATACAAATTACATAATGTGATTCGAATCACGAATACTCCAATAAGGGATTCTTAGGAGAAAAATATAATTCGAATCAAAGATTCTAATCCTGTTTTTTAAATCACGCATACAAATTCTTTAAAAATAGTAAAATTTCGAATTTAGATAAGCCTCAAAATGTGTATTTGGACGAGGCGTACCTCCCAATTTTTAGCCTTTTCTAAACTAAAAATTTAGAATTATGCGGCAGGCTTATTAAACACTGATTTAACGTGAACTGAGTTATTTTTGACGATTCGAATACCTTTGAAGAGTTCGAATCCTTTTGTATCGTATGTTTAATTTAAAAAAAACATCAAGAGTGCCATGATTTATTATTTAAAAATTGGTTACTTTCCAGATCGAAATACTCCGATTATTGAATTATTTTAAATTGAGTCGGGTGTAGATATGTATGGGACACACAAATGTTAGGATAAAGTTCTTTCGGAGACTTACCAGTTAGCCGCAAATCGTGTTTTAAGTTCCGATTTTGAGGTTATATACGTTGGTATTTTCGGGTGAATAAGCATATTACAGGTATAAATTGTACACATAATGAAATTATCTCCAAATTTATGACGTAATTGTAGGATTATCTTCATTTAGACAGCCAAAATCACAATATTAGTTTCACACTAAATCTGACGTTTATTTAAACTAATGGATATATAATTCTAGATTGATTATTATTCATGTTTAGATTATGAGTATTTTAGCTTTTGGTATAAAAAAATAGATGGCGCAAAGTGTATTAAAATTTTAAAAAATATCCGCTTACTAAAATGTTTTTCCAATGACTGGGATTACAACGTACAAAAATAATTTTGTAATTGAAATATTCTAATTTGTCTCTAACTTCTATAACCATAATTTCTAGTTGCGTTGATGGCCAACAATTTTGTTGTTACTCTACTGCTGCAACCCGAGTTGATTTTCGTAAACGGCAAATGTGAATTTATTGAAAATCAAAAGTTAAATGTTTACTATAATTTTATACATAACTGAATACATGGTGATTTTATAATTACAGTATATGTGATTTTGTTACGAGATCAATTTACTAAACAGTAATGGTACAATATCATAATATTCTCGTTTCCGCTTAAAGGTAGCGTCATCTACTTTTTGATATCATAAACTAATTTAATTTTTGTAATTTTCTAATGGATCCAATTTATATATCCATTATTTCAAATAAACGTCAGTACACGTCATATTTAGTGTAAAATTAATATCGTAATTTTGGCTGTATAAATAAAGATAATACTACAATTTTGATTATTTACGTCATAATTTTGGAAATAATTTCATCATGTGTACAATTTATTCCTGTAATGTGCTTGTTTACCCAAATATACCAACCTATATAACCTCAAAATTGGAACTTAAAATACAATTTGCGGCTAAACGGTAAGTCTCCGAAAGAACTTTATCTTAACATTTGTGCGTCCCACACACGCTTACTCTCAATTCGCAAACTCTCAAAAATCTTAGTATTCCGTTCTGGAGAAAATCCCATCGGTGCAAGAGTTATTACCCATTGATTACCCCAGACGACTGAAATTTTGTCAGTGGTTTTTACAAAATGTAAACGAGGATGTATTACAAATTACTTTTTTTACGGACGAAGCATTGTTTTAGAAGGATGGGTACATTAATTCCCAAAATATGAGAATTTAGTCGGGTGAAAATCCTTGTACATATCGAGAGAAACCATTACATCCAGAGAAAGTTGGCGTTTGGGTGGCGATTAGTAGTAGAAGATTAGTTGGACAGATATTCTTTGAAGGTAAAATCATATTTTTATTATTAATAAACAAAATTCTAGAACTGTGCGTACATTTTAGGTAGAATAAATGCAGACCGTTACCGTACAAAAATGTTATTGCTTTTTATAAATGAACTTCATGATGACGAACTGCAAAGTGGTTATTTTCATCGGAATGGAGCAACTCCTCATTGCACACTGAATAACTTGGCCATTTTTGAGGAATTGTTTGAAGAATCATAAGTCGAAACACAAGGATTCCCTGGCCGTCGCGGTTATGCGATTTTACACCATGCGATTTTTTGTTGTGGCCATACCTAAAAAATTGCATTTATGCACAACCAGTACGCAATCTAGGCAACGAATTCGAAACAAATTTTAAGAAATTACCAATAATCCAGTGTTGTTGCAGAACGTAATGGAAGGTGTTGGACGAAGAGTTCAGGCTTGTGTTTAAGAAGAAAGAAGGCACATAAAACATTTACTATAATTTGAAAGTAAAAAATTAAACGTAATTATCTATAAATTGTCTTTAATGTTTGACGTTTGACAAATAGCAACAAAAGAGCTATGTCTGATGTATGTATGTCGATTTCTAATATGAGTGCAAACTTCAATTTTTCAAAATAATAAATGATAGCACTCTTGGGATTTTTTTTAATTGAATATACGATACAACAACCCAAGTTTGAAATTAATCAACATTCAAGAAAATCTCATAAATTAATAAATAAAATCTCTGAAAATTGAAAAAACTAACGACTTGTGATCAGGGAAGGGCCAAACGTCGATCGACTTTAATTGTCGACGTGACAGAACGTCGACAATGCCAACAATATCCTTTATAGGTTATGTAATTACAATGTATATGTTACGGTTTTCGATATTTTTAGATGTTTCGGATTTTCTATAAACTTCGAAACGTTCTGCGAATGCCGCATCACATTATGCTGAATTCTTTAAATGATACACTAATAGAAACAATTGTCGACATTGTCCATGTCAGTAATGTCACAATGATATTGTCGACGTGAAATTGTTGACGCCGCTTATCCCTGCTTGTGGTATTGACGAATATCATAATTGACATGATTGATGAAAAGCATAAAAATTACCTGATGATATTATCATCAGGTAATTATAAAACTAACTGAAACTGAATAAAATCACCAAGAGATAAAATTGGCGAGAACCATCAAAATTGTACAACCAACTCTAGAAATGTCAATTTAGACAAACTTAATGAAGCACAAACAACAACCAACAAGAATCGTCAAAATTGTACAATCAAATCGAGAAAAATGACATTATTCAAACAACAATTGAAGAAAATCACCTCTGGTGGTGATTGAGGACAATTGACGACAGTCGTCAACATTTTTCAATCAAATCTAGTAATATCAATTTAGACACACTTAATAAAGCACAAACAACATTGGTCATGTGGAAAAGAAAATAAGTCTATATTGGATTATTTTCTATTCTTTATAAAAGAAAAACTAAACTTTAAGAAAAAATATTTATTTTCTTCTTGCTTAGTTTTAATCAACTATTTTAAACTGTTGTCTGATCCGCAACCAAAAGATTGATTGACATTAGAACTAATACAAAAAAATACTAAGTGTATTAAAATACTTAGAAAACACCCTTACAATTGGAACATACTTTTCCATGACGTTTTATCTAAACAAAACGCGAATTGTCTAAGGTTTTTGGACAATAGCCGAATAGAATTGTAATTCTGTGTCATTTTGTACGTTGTCTTAGACAAAATGCTTTCCCTGAATCTACATTGAAATAAAAAGTACTGGAAAACATCACTTTGTTTTACAAACAAAGTGACAAATTATTTATAAATAGTATATTTTTAACTTCACTATAAATCTTTGTTTTATACGCGTGGCGCATGAAGTAAAATTTCGAGTTTAGAAAAGCCTACAAATTTGGATTCGCAGGGGCGCGACTCGCTTCGCTCGCGCGCCCCGGCAAATCCAAATTTTCAGGCTTTTCTAAACTCGAAATTTTACTTCATGCTTAGTCTGGGAGTGGAAACACTCGTTAAGAGTTTAAAATTGAAAGGTTCTATAATATACCTTGAATAAATATCTACTTTTTATAATTGGAAGTGGTTAATTATAACATAATATACTTTGGATTAATTTTATTTGAAGTAAAATTAATACCTATAATTATTGACTTTTTTAAATCAAGTAGTTTTATTTTAATTCAAAATTTAAAAAAACACTATTTTTTTTACAAAAACAAACGAATGAATATTTAATTACAGTTTGTTTATTTGTTTTTATTTTTAACCTAACCCAACTTTTGACACATTCGACGTTTTATACGACTTTCAACACTGTATGTTATGTTACTTAATGACATTTTGTAATGTTTGATCGATTTATTTTATAATTTCGGAATAAAGCGGGAGACTGTCTTACATTTTTCATAATTTAGTCCAAACTTTCAGCTTTTCTAGTTCTATTGGCTAAATATACTATTTTTCGCATAAAAAATAAAGAAATAAATATTTCCTTACGATTTGTTCATTTGTTTTTATTTCTTTAATTTTTGCGAGTAGCAAAATAAAGCACAATGTTCTTATAATTTCAATATTGTCGGTTAACTTTGTGCTTCTGTTATTACATTTTTGTAAAAAAGTTTACTTATTTGTTATATTTTAAAATTAAAATAAAACATTACTTGTCTAAACTTAAGCGGACCAAACACGATTTGTCTGGAGAAAAGCCGAAATTATGTTCTAATTCGCTTTCTATGTCTTTTGTCCTTTTGTCCAATTTCATGTTTTGTCTGTAACACCCCTTACATATTCAGTGTTTTTGTGAAAAGTGTCAACTTTATTCTAAAAAGTGTTTGCACTCTTTGTTTAGGCATGAAGTAAATATTTCAGGGTTTTATAAACTCGAAATATTTACTTCATGCGCCAGGCCTATAATACATTGACTTATTGTAAAATTAGAAAACATACATTATCGATAAAAATAATAATAACAATGAAAATAATATATTTATTACCCCACAGGAAACTAATCCTAATTACAAGGTAACATATAAAAAAACAAAATGTAGAATATAAAAAATTAATAAAACAAACTTAAAATTACACAAAAAAAATATAGCACGTTGAATAAAATTATAGTTTAAAATATACATTAAGAATCAATAAAACACTTGATTGATTTCAGAGGGCTGTTGAACAAATCACAACTTTCAGGCAAACTATTAAATAAATTACACATAACATGTATGAGTTATTCCAAACCAAAATTCGTCTTGAAAGAACTAATGCTAAAGGTAGGCTTATGCCGATTATTGAAAGCTGGAGCATGTAATGTACAAAAAAGTGATACACGCATTTCGTCTACGAATTGCAGCGATTCAACATTAAATTTCTGCAGCAACCATTTTTCACAAAATCCTCTGCATAGAAAGAACCCCTCGGATTTTATATAGAGAAATTTAAGAAATTTACGTTGGACATTCTCAATTAAAGCTGTTTGCTGCTGACTCAGGGGGAATCATACCAGTGATGCATATTCTAACTTCGAACGTACATAAGCGTTAAATAATGCCTTTTAATCTGCAGAATTGTTGAGGTTAGACGAATTTTGGTGTATGAAACCAAGTGACTTGTTCGCGGACATAATAAGTGACTGTGTTTGGGGATTGAAAGTAAAATGGTCGTCAAAAATGACTCCTAAGTCCTTGAAGACATTAACCTTTTCATAAGTTGTATTGGTAACCTTATATGAGAACTCTATAGGTTTAGACTTTTTGGTGAATGATATGCACTTACACTTATTTCTATTTAAGTTGAGCCTATTAATAATACACCAATTCAATATAATATTGAGTGAATCTTGCAAATAAATACAATCTCCAACTTCATTAATTTTTGCATATACGAGGTGTGGAAATTAAGCGATGAGATTGGCAGCATAGCGTTCGATACGGCAACACTGGAAGCACGTGGCTTGGAGGGGTGACAGATGGACATGCGATAGGCGTTCAGTACAAGTTTGAACTTGATCGAGTCATTACACTGTGCCTTGTCATTGTTCTCGTGAAACCGTATTTTGAAGTGCGTTCTAAAAATGAGTGCTATTAATTTCGAGCAACGGTGTGCTATCAGGTTTTGCTTGAGACTTGGGTACAGTACAACAGAAACTTTTGCAAAACTTCAGCAGGCCTACGGAGACAGTGTTTTGTCAAGAGCCCAGGTTTTTCGATGGTTTAAGGCATTTTCAGAAGGAAGAGAGTCGATGGAAGATGAATCACGCAGCGGAAGGCCTGCAACAGCAAGAACCGATGAAAATGTCGACAGAATCCGGGAACTTGTGCGTTCAGATCGTCGGTTAACGATCAGAATGATGGGGGAACAGTTGAATTTGAGTCACACCACCGTTCATCACGTTTTGACCAATGAATTTGGGATGAGAAAGATCTGCGCGAAAATGGTTCCAAAAAACCTTTCGCAGGAACAAAAGGACATTAGAAGGGAAAGGTGCCTTGACTTTTTGGAATCGATTGAAAATGATCCACATTTTTTGGAACATGTCATCACTGGTGACGAGAGTTGGGTGTTTGAATACGACCCGGAAACAAAACGCCAGAGCATGCAATGGTGCACGCCAGGCTCTCCAAGGCCCAAAAAAGCAAGAATTAGCAAATCAAAAATTAAATGCATGCTGATTTGTTTCTTTGATAGCCAGGGAATCGTCTACAAAGAGTTTGTGCCTCAAGGCCAAACAGTAAATCAACACTTTTACCGCGAGGTTCTTGAAAGACTCCGAAAAAGGATCATTCGTGTGAGATCACACATCAAGAACAATTGGATCCTGCATCATGACAATGCGCCGTGTCACACAGCAATATCAATAAACTAGTTTTTGACCAATAAAAATATTCCTGTGGCTCCTCAGCCTCCTTACTTACCTGACTTGAGTCCTGCTGACTTTTTCCTCTTCCCTAAATTGAAAATTCATCTGAAGGGACGTCATTTTGGGACATTCGAAAACATTAAAACGGCTGTAACGACCAGCTGAAGGCTATCCCAGTATCCGAGTTCCAGCACTGCTATGAGGAGTGGAAGAAACGTCTCCAACGCTGTGTGGCTTCCCAAGGGAATTACTTTGAAGGAGACAACATTTAATTGTAATTTTATTCGAATAAAACTAATTTAAAAAATCAGTCTCATCACTTAATTTCCACACCTCGTATTTTTGAATCGTAGACGTATAAAATTGTTTACACGGTAATAAGTAAGATGAATAAATGAATAGTAGAGACCCTAAGATAGAGCCTTGTAGTACACCTGAAGATGGATAATATGAGGTAGATTTATAACCATTCAATAATACATATGATTCTCTGTCTTTAAGATAGGAACCTATAAGTAAGATAATACATCATTGTTCCCGGTTCTTGAGAATCAGAATTATAAAATTAACTCTTACTGAGGAAAATCGTTAATTTGCTTTGCGTTAAAATTTATTATTTAATAATAAGTAAAAACCTACTTTCATGCACATAAATATAGTAAAATCTACTACTATATTTTACCCACATCCTATTAAACACGTTTACGACTAATTATGCGGAATGAATTATGAACGATCTTCCTAAAACGGACGTTAATCGATTAATAAAATGAATTAGCATAAATTACATTCCCGACCGGGCACATTAGAAAATCTACAAGTTTTCTACCAAAAGCAAGCATCATAACATCCCAGCACCGTGTTCATTTCGGCAATTTATTACCCACGCTTACGTTACAACTCGCAAGTAGCATAATTTACGTCCATCTTTATATTTATTCGGACTTGAACTATTACACACTTAAAAGGACATTTCGGTATTCAAAACCTTTAAATAGTTAATATCACATCGCCTAAATGGATTTTGCCGAGATGATAGTGCCTAATAAAGTCAGAATAAATCTGTTAGCATAGGGGAAATTATTTATTATTATACTATTAGGTTAAAGATGATAATTTAATGGTAGGCTTTATACTTACAATACTTTTATTAATCTCTCATAATCTAAATAAACCGACTCTTTGTTCATAAGTCAAAACGGTAATGTTTTTTTTTTTTTTTTGTTGGTCAATAGATCTGAAAGGCTATAGGAAAATGAAGAAGAATCATTTTGGATATTTCTTGTGGATCCTTACAACAAGTCTTAAAAAATAAAGAAATTGATCTTATCTGATTTTTTTTTAAATACACTTAGGTCCTCTGATTAAGTAAAATTTCTAGAACATAAAAATGTTATAAATTTGTAAAATATCCTAAACATGTCTCTTTCATCAATATGCAATTGTGGAAACAATTTGTAAATACAATTGTTGTGTTTTTAAAAAGTACTAATCACTGATTAAGATAATTGACTAGGGTGCAAACGGCACATTGGTATGAAAGAAAAGGAAACTAAAATTAACATCTATATTGAAATTTAGAGTATTATAGTCTGTTTATAAACTAGAAGGAGTAAGTGCCATAGCCCAATTTACACTATAAAAAGTTACTAGAAATATCACTAGATAAATTTGGCGGCAGTTTTAAATAATTTCATAATTACTCTTTAAATAAAATCAAATATCCATTTTGTACTTCTTAATCGTGGTTAAGTATTTTCTCTCACCATATATCTGTGAAATAAAACAGAATGCTTTCCCTGAATCTACACTGAAATAAAAAGTACTGGAAAACATCACTCTGTTTTACAAACAAAGTGACAAATTATTTATAAATAGTATATTTTTAACTTCACTATAAATCTTTGTTTTATACGCGTGGCGCATGAAGTAAAATTTCGAGTTTAGAAAAGCCTACAAATTTGGATTTGCCGGGGCGCGACTCGCTTAGCTCGCGCGCCCTGGCAAATCCAAATTTTCAGGCTTTTCTAAACTCGAAATTTTACTTCATGCTTAGTCTGGGAGTGGAAACACTCGTTAAGAGTTTAAAATTGAAAGGTTCTATAATATACCTTGAATAAATATCTACTTTTTATAATTGGAAGTGATTAATTATAAAATAATATAGTTTGGATTAATATTATTTGAAGTAAAATTAATACCTATAATTATTGACTTTCTTAAATCAAGTAGTTTTATTTTAATTCGAAATTTAAAAAAACATATTTTTTTTTTACAAAAACAAACGAATGAATATTTAATTAAAGTTTGTTTATTTGTTTTTATTTTAATAATTACTCTTTCAAATATCCATTTTGTACTTCTTAATCGTGGTTAAGTATTTTCTCTCACCATATATCTGTGAAATAAAACATATTTATATTATGTTCATAATATAATATGGAATTTATATAATAATGTGTCTCTATCAGAGCTAGGACAAATCCTCGTAAAAAGGATTCGAATCCGAATCACCTAATATGATTCAAATCACGAATACTCGAATAAAGGATTCGTAAGAAATAAATATGATTCGAATCGAAGATTTCGAATCATGAATACAAATCCTTTAAGAATAAATTTTATTTTATAATTTTTTTGCAACCATTAATATATAAATATCGTTACCAGTTGTTTTAACAAAAATATTCAAAACCTAATTATTTATTATTTCCACTGAACATCGTTGATACCAGACTAAATATCTGATTCCCTGTTACTCTGGTTAGAGATGTATTTGTGTGTTTCTGAACTCCACTTCAAATCAGTGTTTTGTACGTGTGGCGCATAAAGTAAAATTTCGAGTTTAGAAAAGCCCGAAAATTTGTCTCGGGTCGCTGCGCGACCCGAGACAAATTTTCACGAGGCTTTTCTAAACTCGAAATTTTACTTCATGCTTAGCCTGAGAGTGGAAACACTCGTTCCAAACTTCATAATTAAATTCTATTATAAAATCGACTAATGCCTAAAATGTACGTAAATAAAAAATTCACTGAATATCATTAAAACCGGGATGGTCAGAGAAAAGTCATGGAATTATATTCAAATTGACCAAAACACAACCAAAAAAGTCATATGATATTATTAAATTTGTCAAAATCAGCAAGCAAATTAGAAAACACGTAAAAATTTATAAAATTAACTTAAATATTGGCAAAAACGATGAAAACTATTAAACAGAATGGGGGGTTTCCACAGAAGAAAACTAGATTATTATCTTTAAAAACATTTTCAATCATTTATTGTTCTTATCAAAGCATTCACTTTGAAGTTTCGAACGAGCGTTTCCACTCCCAGACTAAGCATGAAGTAAAATTTCGTGTTTAGAAAAGCCCCGTGAAAATTTGTCGAGGGTCGCGCAGCGAACCGAGACAAATTTTCTGGGCTTTTCTAAACTCGAAATTTTACGTCATGCGCCACATGCATAAAACAGCGGTTTAACGTGCGATTTAAAAATATGTTATTTCTCACAATTCATTCAAATTATTTTTGACGATTCAAATCCTTTTGTGAGTATTCGAATCCTTTTACAAGGATTCGAATCCTTTTATAAGGATTCGAATCCTTTTATAAGGACTTGAATCCTTTTATAAGGATTCGAATCACCTACATTAAGACTTGAATACGAATCTTAAAAAAATGTAACGAATCCAGATCACGAATCCAGTTGAACTAAAGTATTCGAATGACTCTTTTGAATCCTCTAAAAGGATTCGAATCCAGGATTCGAATCCTAAATGATTTTAATCTTGCCCAGCTCTGGTCTCTATCTTACTTAAAAATGATTTGTTTCATAAAACTATACAACACGGTAGAACGACTCATCTTCGGCATGCCTGCATGATCGTTTACTTCTTTTAAAACTTTATTCAAAGTTGGCAGTTCATTTTTATAGAAGAAACTATGCACGGATCTTTTCACTACGCCCTCAAAATTTGTAATTATGTCCTAAAAGCTGTTTAGGGCTACAAATTTCTCCGGATTTCTTATATTCGCTAATAGTACGATAGACAGTGGAATTTACAACTCTTAAAAATTAAACATTTTATTATTTGATGCATATTCTTATGCTATTTGATATCTCACCTACTGCACCAACAATGTCTGATACAACAGCAGTCATTTTCATATGTGGATTATCTGTTATCATCTACTTATACATATTTATTATGCACTGTTTTTCAGACAGATATAAATGACCCAAATCCAACTTCTTACGCTTTTTTGGAGGTGAAGGTGATATTATCACCGAGCTTGTACTGGGTCCATAATCCATCACAACAATATAAACAAAACTAACTTTTAACTTTGCTAAAGAAACACCGCACAAAAGGTTATTACGAAACAAAGTTGCAACTCGGTAACGCGTCGAATTAAGGTTATGTCAGCTGATGCGTCTAATAATTACGTAATTAGCATAGTGTAAAATGGGCGCTCTCTCGGCCAATCAGAGTTGTAGGTTTTGGCGCGTGAAATTTAAAACGCTCCTCCTAGTCATTAAACAGATTATAGAAAACATAAATAATGACGGATAAAAGGAGTATTTATAAAAAGCATAATAAATGCTATTAAGGAAGTTATTAGTAAACATTATATCTTTGTTGTACGTTTTATAAATTTAATGAATTTTACTTCATACTTAATTAAGGATTCGTCTCTGAACTAAGTCCAAAATATTATATCATAGAGCAATAGAGAAAATTATGTTGAATTGCCAGATATTTACCAAGTTCAGAACGTTAAACACACGAACAGTATAACTACTTATATTGCGTTTTATATAAACAAGTTCTTTTGAGGGTGGCCAAATGTAATAAACTTAAAATTTGACTTTTGGTTTTAAGTAAAGTTCAAAATGATTATTCGTATGATAGGTCATGTGATCATCATTTTATTGATCATTTAAATGATCAATCGATTATCAAGATCATTCAAGTACCTATCATTTGATTATTGTAATCATTGGTTAACGCCCATCACTAGTATATATAATTTTGGGTAGTGAGATCAAGAATAAATTATATATGTTTATTCTTGATCTTACTATGCAAAATTAATATTTAAAATAATTCATATGAATACCTTAGTTACTTTCTACTCATAGTGGAGTTAAATATGTACCATCAAGGAGCCGACGAATTTTACAATACAATGAGTGTTTAATATTAATTAGAACCTGTGGGCGGTCCCAGATCCTGTTGGTGCTCCAGAATTAACGAGAACAGAAATAAGTGGAAATTCATTACGTCAAACAATTAAACGGAATGATATATTGCTCACCTTACACACCTTTATTGTTAATTGTTAATTTATCTGCGCATTATGTATACATGCGATTCAATTTGCGCTTTTATATATTTTAATTTCCTGCATTGTTTCTAGTTTTTAATTCTAGTTATTTATTTTATCGGAGGACACACATATTTGTTGCTATGTACCAGTTGGCAACACAAACTATAAACATTAAGAAGGAATACGACCAAGTAGAAAGGTTTAAAATAAAGCGAAATGTAAACTCTGTTCTTTTGTAATATGACCAAACTTATGACTGCGAATAGTTGCAGTCCTACTTTAACAGTAGGGTATTTTAAACATCAAATTTTAAGATGTTGGTAAATGATTATCCAATCATCATTTGTCAAATAAATTGTCACGGTGCAGAGGGTTTCAAAGAAGATAACGCTACAACTTGCAACTTTACAACATATACAGGGATTTTGCTTTTATATACTTTCACATATTCCAAACAAGCATTTGTAAAAGTAATGAACATGTGATCAAAACTAAGCAGTATATTTTGAACTTCATTTTAAATTAATGTTTTATACACGTGGCGCATGAAGTAAAATTAGACCAAACCAAATTTTCTGGTTTTTCTATACTCGAAATTTTACTTCATGCTTAGTCTGGGAGTGGAAGACACTCGTTAGTTTAAAATATGTCGCGAACTTTTTTATTATTGCTTCAAAAACGTTGACATTTTTTTTGTATATATCGTATGTTTTATAGGTGAATTTCTAGAGCTTGTAGCCAACTTAAATCTAAAAAAATATTAAATCATGGCACTCTAGAGGTTTTTATTTATTGAACAAACGATACAATAAAATGTAAAAGTCAGACTGGATAAATGTTTTTAATTTATCTTAACAACCGTACCAAAAATAAGGACAAAATTAATCATTACTAATTACAGTGCCATCAGTCAAGAGTCGTTTTTTGTACAAAAGTTATTGATTTATTGACGTACACTACGATTTGAAAACAAAAAGTAGGGGTTCCTATTTAAAATTTTAAAGTTGCTCCTCACCCACCTTCCTAAAGGGGCAGGGGCAGCAATTATTATTACAGGTTTATTTGCCCCTATAAATATTGGGGGTTTATTTAAAACCTTTTTTGATATAGTGCGTAAATCTTTACATATTTAGGAATCTCAAGTTAAACGAAACACCCTGTATAATAATTTTCCCATGCAGAAATTAGCTATCGACCACAGCTCCTCTACTTTTAATTTAAATTTGATTATAAAATACATTTCACAGTTTTAAAGTTAGACCACATCAGCATAATTAAATGTACAAAGTTGAAGCTAAATCACAAAAATGACCGTAATGATTATTATTTAAAATTATTATAATTATTTCACCTTTAATACAATAGTCATTTAATTTAAATTAACTTATATTTTATTTTAAATACATTACATACTGTTCATCTCAATATTAGACACGTCGCGTCATCTAGTATTTAATGTACGCACTTGCAACTTAAGCGAACGTAATAACGTTAGTTTTGTATATGCAATAACTTACTTTACAGTTTATACTTACTTCACAGTTTATTTAAGTTCAATTTTTTATATAATTTTATTCTACATTAACAACTCATTCTGTGTTTGTAAATTCCGTAATTCATTGTGTCTGAATTGTTTAATTGGCTATATCTGTTGTATCTATGCATATAGAGATGTGTCAATTAGGTTGCCTACGATATGTAATTGAATTACGAAGTTTATAGACTTCATGTAATTGCATTGTTTAAATTGCACAGTAAAAATTAAAAAAAAAATTGGGTTAAATCATTCCTCTGAGTAAATGCCAAACAAATAACGGTTAATCAACATTATAACAACATGAACATTGTTACAATGTTGATAATACATTGATTAAATGTGTTTGCTTACTGGGAGAGCGAAATTTTGTTTCATTTAGAACTTGAATAAAATCATTTAAAAAAAATGAGTTTTTTTTTCAAACTACTTAGATTAATATTTTTAAAAAATTAAAATCCCGAAGATGAGATGTCTTTGTTATTGAAATCCTGTATGGTATTCGAATACCATACATGATTTAAATAACAAAATAACATTATCTTTGGGATTTTAATTTTGAAAAACATATTAAGCTACTGCGATTTGAAGAAAATTCTTTTTTTTATGATTTCATCGAGTTCTACATGAAACCGGACAATACATTGATTAAATGTGTTTCATGTAGAACTCGATGAAATCATAAAAAAAAGAATTTTCTTCAAATCGCAGTAGCTTAATATGTTTTTCAAAATTAAAATCCCAAAGATAATGTTATTTTGTTATTTAAATCATGTATGGTATTCGAATATGTCAGGTTTTGCCAACTTTGGTTAAATCTTATTCAAAGATTACATTTACAAATAAATTGATTGAAACGGACATTTTCCATGTAATGAACGTTACAACCATGTGAATTGATTTTTTTGCATGTAAATTTTAATTTAGCAGAGATGAAAACTGGCATTAAAATGCAAGTATGTAACCCCGTCCCCATTCCATCGCATTCTAATTCAGCGATCCTTATATACACTTTATACTCGATCGTCCTTGGGTAATACAAGATAACGAGAAATAATACGAATAAATCACTTTTGTTTTGGTTATGTTAAACAGATTCTAAATTTATTGACATAATAAATTTGTTGAAAAACTGATTAAATCGGCTTCATTTTTACTTTCCCCCATATGCAAAACAAAGGGAAAGTACTGTTTTTGCAAATATTTTCAAATCAAAAAATGTAGTTAATTTTGTGGTCTCCCGAGTTGATTAGGACCATTTTTTTTAAAATGTCTGTCTGTAATTCTGAGACATATATAAAATTTGATAAAAATATAATATACTGCCTTTCAAAAAAATCAGAACACCAAGTATTTATTGCACAATTTTAATAAAATTTACACAATTTTATCATGTAAACGAACTGTATCGATGAACAAAAAATCAACTTGAAAAACAAAAAAACAAATGACTAAAAATTAATAATGTGTTGGGCCTCCACGATTTCCCAAACACTCATTAACACGTCGAGGCATGCTAGAAATCAGGCTGTCAATATCGACTTGGGGTATTTCATTCCAAACTTCGATAATTTGACCTCTAAGTTCCACTACAGTGTTAGCGGGGCGCTGTAAGTTACTTATTCTAACACCTATCATATCCCAAACATGTTCTATTGGCGATAGATCTGGAGAACGAGATGGCCAAGGTAAATTGATTTCGGTACTATCAAAAAAACTGTCTTGTAATGGCCGCTGTGTGAAGTCGAGCATTATCTTGCTGAAAAATGGGGTTCTGCAAGCCATTTACATAGGGCACTAACACTGGCCGTAAAATGTTGTCAATATACCGAATCGCGTTAAGACTTGCTTCTAAAAAAACTAGAGGAGACCGCCTACCATATGCTATCGCTCCCCAAACCATAACTCCCTGTGTAAGAGCCGTATGTCTTTCAACAGCAAATTGTAAAATTCTGCGTTCACCGCGTCGACGTCTCACTCTTCTGCGACCATCATGAGCCCATAAACAGAACCGAGACTCATCGCTGAAGATAATGTTATTCCATTCATGGGTCCAATGTTGTCTTTCCCTGCACCAATCAAGTCTTGCTCTGCGATGCTGCGGAGTAAGAGGTAGACACAATTGTGGACGGTAATTTGACCTCTAAGTTCCATTACAGTGGCGCTGTAAGTTACTTATTCTAACACCTATCATATCCCAAACATGTTCTATTGGTGATAGATCTGGAGAACGAGATAACCAAGGTAACAAATTGATTTCGGCACTATCAAAAAACTGTCTTGTAATGCTCGACCTCGAGCATTATCTTGCTGAAAAATGGGGTTCTGCAAGCCATTTACATAGGGCACTAACACTGGCCGTAAAATGTTGTCAATATACCGAATCGCGTTGACTTGCTTCTAAAAAAACTAGAGGAGACCGACTACCATATGCTATCGCCCCCCAAACCATAACTCCCTGTGTAAGAGCCGTATGTCTTTCAACAGCAAATTGTAAAATTCTGCGTTCACCGCGTCGACGTCTCACTCTTCTGCGACCATCATGAGCCCATAAACAGAACCGAGACTCATCGCTGAAGATAATGTTATTCCATTCATGGGTCCAATGTTGTCTTTCCCTGCACCAATCAAGTCTTGCTCTGCGATGCTGTGGAGTAAGAGGTAGACACAATTGTGGACGGTAGGATCTTATACCAAAACTGCGGATTCTTCTGTAAACAGTAGCCATGGATACTCTTTGGCCATTTAGAGCCAACCAGTCATTTCCCAATGCCCGCGACGTTGTAAATCTGTCCTTTAAAGTTGTAAGACGAAGAGCTCGATCTTCAAGCTCAGTGGTGCTTCTTGGACGTCCTGATCCAAGTCTACGTCGATTCTCCCCAGCTTCGGACCATCTAGACCAGCAGCGTACGATCACCGATACACTACGGCCTACCCTTTTAGCAATAGCACGAACCGAAAAACCCGCTTCTCGCATTCCAATAATGCGACCCCTTTCAAATTCACTTAGTTGATGATATTGTACACGCCGACGAACACGGGGCATCTTTTTATGTTTTACAAACTGAAACGTCAAACTACTCAGAGGCTACTTGGATATTAGAAGCAATTACATTAAAAAATCAGCAGCTCTTCATAATGGTGAAATCGAGGAAGAATACCATTAAATAGTAACCAAAACAATTTATTTTTTGATCGATGCAGTTCATTTACATGATCAAATTCTGTAAATTTCATTAAAATCGTCCAATAAATACTTTGTGTTCTGATTTTTTTGAAAGGCAGTATATATCTCAATGCAATTATAACATTAAAATATTGTGGATGAATGTTTCATTCAGGTATACATTTTCCTATGTATACCCATATAAAAAAGCATTGAAACGTTGATGTGTAATATGCTTTATGTTTCGATCACAGGCAACCAAACTTTCATACACATACTAAAATTTCAAAAAGGAATCATTTCTATTTAAAATAATTGTAATACAATTAAACAAAATCGTGGAGTAAATTAAACAATTTAGGAAGAGTATTTATTATAACCTACATTTTTAAAATGTTGCTAACTTATAAAAATATTAATTAAAAATATTTCACGCAGATCTAATTATTACACATTAAAGGTAGTTATTGGATTTTATTAGGCATCTTAAATATTTCTTATTGGGGCATTAAAACTTATTTTTGCATCTAATAATATAGCGGATACTGTTTAACCCATTAACGGCCGAGCAATTCTAGAGATAACTCTAAAATTTGATTTTAGGTAAAATTCTGCACTTCTTTTTATGATATCCATAAATGACTTATTGTACTGCACGTTTCTATATAAAATCGACCATTGCTTGAAATTTTACAGCATATACATTATGTATATTAAGAAGAAAAATTCACAGTATGTAATACTGTCAATTTTTCTTTTAAATATACATAACGTATATGCTGTAAAATTTCAGGCAATGGTCGATTTTATACCGGGTGTTGACTTGGAGGACGCAACATAGGAAATCCCATGTAAATTTTGAAATGTTCAAATTTTGGCTCCCCTATTTATTTTAGAAACAAAATGTATTTACCTTTTTTTGTAGAGGGAAAAATTCTAAATTTATTCGTGTTAATGTTTATCACTTTACTTTTCTCTAAGTTAAAATAATTAAGAAAAAATAATGTGATTTCATAAAAATAATGACATGCCATGGAATTGAAACAACAACTGCGAATGTCAAAATGGCAAAAGATATCGTAGTCACTTGATTATAGTAAATGTTCTCGAAATGATTTACACCCTGGGTCTCCAAACTATCTTCTTCGCGGGCCACAAATACAATTCTACATAATAAAGTCGGCCAAGATCCGATTAATTTTATAAAATTATGAAAAATTTAAGGAACAATTGTTACAATATTTCAAAATATGACATTTACAAAAAAATTACAAACAATCGCGGGCCGGATTCATGCAAGTCGCGGGCCGGATTTGGCCCGCGGGCCGTAGTTTGGAGTCCACTGATTTACACTATACAAGAAAAATATCATAATTTTTATAAAATCACATTACTTTTTCTTAATTATTTTAGCTGTTAATTTTCTGACATTTGTTGATTTTTAAAAGAGTTCAATTTCCAGCTTTAAACGAGTGTTTTCCACTCCCAGACTAACCATGAAGTAAAATTTTGAGTTTAAAAAAGCCCCGTGAAAATTTGTCGAGGGTCGCGCAGCGCACGAGACAAATTTTCTGGGCTTTTCTAAACTCGAAATTTAGTTCATGCGCCACGCTTATAAAACACAGATTTTAAGTGAAGTTCAAATATACATACATTTAAAAATATTATAGTGTTTTATACGCGTGGCGCATGAAGTAAAATTTCGAGTTTAGAAAAGCCCAGAAAATTTGTCTCGGGTCGCTGCGCGACTCTCGACAAATTTTCACGGGGCTTTTCTAAACTCGAAATTTCACTTCATGCTTAATCTGGGAGTGGAAAACACTTGTTTAAAGCTTTAAATTGAACTTTATAAAAAAAACAGGGAATATCCGCAATTGTTGTATCAATTGAATGGTATGTCATTATTTTTATAAAATCACATTACTTTCTCTTAATTATTTTAACTTAGAGAAACGTAAAGTGTTAAGTGGTAGCATTAATGAATTTAGAATTTTTTCCTCTACAAAAAAGTGAAATACATTTTGTCTCTAAAATGAATAGGGAAGCCAATATTTGAACAATTTAAAATTAACATGCGATTTCCTATGTTGCGTCCGCCAAGTCAACACCCGGTATAAAATCGTGCAGTATGAAGTTCAGAACGAGTGATTCCACTCCCAGACTGAGCATGAAGTAAAATTTCGAGTTTAGAAAAGCCTGAAAACCAAATTTTTAGGCATTTCTAAACTCGAAATTTTACTTCATGCGCCACGCGCACAAAACACTGAAATATTGTGAAGTTAGAAATACACTCACATTATATTTTTTTTAAATGAGTAATAAACGAAATATTAAAATAACAAAATATTTACATTTTTCTCCTTACATTTTCAAGCTAGGTCAAATAATATATATTAAATTAACTTATTTAGTAATATAATTAACTAAACATTTATAATGTTGCGTGTACGCATCAATGGCGCTTAATGGGTTAAGAGGACAATATCATAAATTCGAACACTACAAAATAACACAAAAGAAATTATAACAAGTGTTGGAAATGACCACTATCTACTTCTGTAGTTTTAAAAACCGAATTTCAGAATATTCCAAATTATTTTACAATTTCTTGTAGTGCAGCAACATGGTTTTCTTCCACGAAGCATTATATATTTAATTTTAACTCATCACTTAAAGCTTGATTCAATTTTTTCCTCTTGAATTTAAATTAACTACACAGCCCACTGAGCAAAAAACAAACAAATAACGTTATATCAACATTGTAGCAACATTAAACGTTGTTTTAATGTTGATGAAGCAATACATGGATTTGCTCAGTGGGAGCCTTTTAAAGAGAACTTTGTGATAGTCTTTTGGATTGCTCCTACACACGGAATTGGTCGTTCGGGATATTTTGCCAAAAATAGATCCCTTACAATCCTCAAGGTGTTACCATTGTAATGTCAGGTTACTTTTAACTCTTTTTTCTATGGAATACTTTACTACTGGGAACTTTCGCGCGTACAAAATAGAAACTATTGTTATTACCCATGGACGTTTTAATGCATAAGTTTGGTTGCCTACAATCACAACATAAAGCATTGTACACACGATTGTTTCAAAACGTTTAATGTGGGTATACATAGGGATTTGTATACCGAAAAACGAATTTCCTGTGTATCAATGAAAAGGGAAAAAAATAACCAATTTATTATTAGCACAGCCAACTATGACTTCTATTTAAAAAAATATAACTTAGTGCTGTATCTCTTTTATTAATAAAGATAGAAAAAAAACAGTAAATTGCATTCGATTCTCCTCGAAAAAGTACAGCATGCAATTCTTATTCTAATAAAATAATAAATGACTCAAATGTTGATAATAATCGAAAATGGAAAATATGGAATTTTTAGCTACAACTTGAAAACAACATGAGATAGGTAATTTTTGTTTTCGGCATTGAGTTTTTCTTGGATGCGTCATTGATTTTTTTCTATCTCTTCTAATAACCGAGATTCCCTATAGTAACATTTAATTTGAGCCTCCCTAGACATGTATACTTAAAAAAATGTCATGTGTTTCATATAATGCTGGCTTTTTCAATCAAATTGTTGTAAATCTATTGTTTTGAACATGTGGGTGCTTGGTACATTATGTAAAATTTAAGCTTGACCAAAAAATACGACCAAAAATAATATTATAATTTATTTATGCTTCTCTTCGTCTTTCTACAATTATGTGTAGTCTCCACGTATATATCTTTTTGCATCTTTAGAGTCACTTCCATAAGTGTTTCCAGATCTAAAAAAAAAATTATGTTTAGAGAACAGTACTTTTTAATTATTAAAAAGTCAAGGACTAGATAATTATATTATCATTTTTCACTAATAACTAATACTACAACAGTTATTATCTTTAAAAATAATTATAATCACACCTAAAAAACTGAAAACCATTTGCGCTACGACTGATTAAATTGATTAAACTTTCTGATTAAGTCAACATTTGAAAATATAAAAATGTTACAAATTTGTGAAACATTACAATCATGTTTCGTTAAACAAAACGCACTCATGTAGACAGTTTGCGATTAAAATTGTTGTGTATTGGTTAAAGTTAATCAGCTGTAGTGCTAGAGGGGATGAAAGACGTATTTGTAACTATGGGTTAGTTACAAATACGTCTTTCATGCTCTCTAGCACTACAGCTGATTAACCTAGACCAATACACAGCTATTTTAGTCGCAAATTGTCTACATACGTGCATTTTGTTTAAAGAAACATGATTGTAATATTTCACAAATTTGTAACATTTTTATATTTTCATATGTTGACTTAATCAGAAGTTTAATCAATTTAATCAGTTGAACTGGGTGTTCAATAAAGTGTACAATGTCTCATACCTATATTGTGCTCCTGGTATGAATCCGGTGTAATTAGGAATGTGCCCAGCTCCCGTCTTATGCAGATCTCCTGATTGTATCAACAATGGCGGATCCGGCCTGCTAGCTTTAGTCGAAGACCATTCTGTAGACAATCTTTGGCGGTACGTTCCGGTAAAATTACATGTTGCGGTGTTCGTATAGCCACGATCAGGTTGACCAATCGTTGTGTAGTACAATGGTATATTTGGCGAATACACTATACAGGGGATTGATTCCACGTTAGAGTACGACACTACGAGCCTGAAATGCAACCCAATATACTCTAGTTTCTATTGCATTACGTACACAATTTGTATATTGGGTGGCATTTCGAGCGAACAGTGCCGTACGCTTACGTAAACTCTGTTTTTTTTTTAATATGATCAAACTTAGGGTGTATTTACTGCGAACAATTGTACTCCTGCTTTAACAGTAGGGTATTTTAAACATCTAATTTTGAGATGTTGGTAAATGATTATCAATGTGACAAATAAATCATAATTTGTCAAATAAATGTTCACGATGCAGAGATTTTCAAAAAAGAGAACGCTACAACTTGCAACTTTACAACACATACAGGGAGTGTTTCTTTTAAGTATACTTTCACATATTTCATATAAACTTTTGTTAAATTAATGAACATATGATCAGAACTAAGCAGTATAATTTGAGCTTCACTTAAAATCGGTGTTTTATACGCGTGGCGCATGAAATAAAATGTCGAGTTTAGAAAAGCCTGATTTAGCTTGGTCGCTCCGCTGCGCTACGTGACCAAGCCAAATATTCAGGCTTTTCTAAACTCGAAATTTTACTTCATGCTTAGTCTGGGAGTGGAAAACACTCGTTAGAGTTTTCAAATTGAAAGCTCTTATAAAATAAGATCATAAATGTCTAAAAATGTACATTGAAAAATCGTAACATGTATACCTAAAATAAAAATTCCTTGTATTTAGAACTTTTTTAAAATTAGAACATATAAATGGGCAGATGATAAAGAAGACATATATTCCTGAACAAGGAATATTACCTCATCCTCCTATCCTACCTGATCCTCAGAGACATTTTATTAAATTAAGAGTAGATACAAATAATTTAAGGCGGTGATAGGTAAATACATTTGTAATCGTAATCATTGTGAGTTAATTGAAATGTCATATTAATGTCAGATATCGCTTCACATAACCTACAAATTAAAAGTTGATTTTACAACATCACATGTGATAAATCTTGTTCTAACCTAAAACACACAACCTGCATCACACTACTAAATTCTTGAAATGTAAAATTTGATTGGTCATATTAAAAAAAAAACAGATTATACTACCAATTTAATAAAGTGTCTTTAAGGATTAGGTAGGATAGGAGGATAAGGTAATATTCCTTGCTCAGGAATATCTGTCTTCTTTATTATCTGCCCATTTATATTATATTATATATACTGCCTTTCAAAAAAATCAGAACACCAAGTATTTATTGCACGATTTTAATAAAATTTACACAATTTGATCATGTAAACGAACTGTATCGATGATCAAAAAATCAACTTGAAAAACAAAAAAACAAATGAGTAAAAATTATTAATGTGTTGGGCCTCCACGATTTCCCAAACACTCAATAACACGTCGAGGCATGCTAGAAATCAGGCTGTCAATATCGACTTGGGGTATTTCATTCCAAACTTCGATAATTTGACCTCTAAGTTCCATTACAGTGTTAGCGGGGCGCTGTAAGTTACTTATTCTAACACCTATCATGTACCAAACATGTTCTATTGGCTAAAGATCTGGAGAACGAGATGGCCAAGGTAACAAATTGATTTCGGCACTATCAAAAAACTGTCTTGTAATGGCCGCTGTGTGAGGTCGAGCATTATCTTGCTGAAAAATGGGGTTCTGCAAGCCATTTACATAGGGCACTAACACTGGCCGTAAAATGTTGTCAATATACCGAATCGCGTTAAGACTTCTTCTATAAAAACTAGAGGAGACCGACTACCATATGTGTAAGAGCCGTATGTCTTTCAACAGCAAATTGTAAAATTCTGCGTTCACCGCGTCGACGTCTCACTCTTCTGCGACCATCATGAGCCCATAAACAGAACCGAGACTCATCGCTGAAGATAATGTTATTCCATTCATGGGTCCAATGTTGTCTTTCCCTGCACCAATCAAGTCTTGCTCTGCGATGCTGTGGAGTAAGAGGTAGACACAATTGTGGACGGTAGGATCTTATACCAAAACTGCGGATTCTTCTGTAAACAGTAGCCATGGATACTCTTTGGCCATTTAGAGCCAACCAGTCATTTCCCAATGCCCGCGACGTTGTAAATCTGTCCCTTAAAGTTGTAAGACGAAGAGCTCGATCTTCACGCTCAGTGGTGCTTCTTGGACGTCCTGATCCAAGTCTACGTCGATTCTCCCCAGCTTCGGACCATCTAAACCAGCAGCGTACGATCACCGATACACTACGGCCTACCCTTTCAGCAATAGCACGAACCGAAAAACCCGCTTCTCGCATTCCAATAATGCGACCCCTTTCAAATTCACTTAGATGATGATATTGTGCACGCCGACGAACACGGGGCATCTTTTTATGTTTTACAAACTGAAACGTCAAACTACTCAGAGGCTACTTGGATATTAGAAGCAATTACATTAAAAAATCAGCAGCTCTTCATAATGGTGAAATCAAGGAAAAATACCATTAAATAGTAACCAAAAGAATTTATTTTTTGATCATCGATGCAGTTCATTTACATGATCAAATTCTGTAAATTTCATTAAAATCGTCCAATAAATACTTTGTGTTCTGATTTTTTTGAAAGGCAGTATATATTTTAGGTATACATGTTACGATTTTTTTATGTAAATTTCCAGACATTCGTGATCTTATTAGAAACTTTCAATTTAAAAACTCTAACGAGTGAGAAAAGTCTGAAAATTTGGCTTGGTCGCGTAGCGCAGCGGAGCGACCAAGCCAAATTGGGCTTTTCTAAACTCGAAATTTTACTTTATGCGCCACGCGTACAAAAGACTGATTTAAAGTGAAGTTCAAAATATACTGCTTAGTTCTGATCGCATGTTTATTAATGTGAAGTTCAAAATATACTGCTTAGTTCTGATCGCATGTTTATTAATTTTTCAAATGTTTATATGGAATATGTGAAAGTATACATACAAGACAAAATCCCTGTATGTGTTCTAAAGTTGCAAGTTGTAGCGTTCTCTTTTTTAAAAATCTCGGCATCGTGACAATTTATTTGATAAAATTATGATTTGTTTGTCACATTTATAATCATTTACCAACATCTCAAAATTAGATGTTTAAAATACCCTTCTGTTAAAGCAGGACTTCAACTGTTCGCAGTAAATACACCTTAAGTTTGGTCATATTAAAAAAAACAGAGATTAGATCTGTTTTTCATAGCATCATAATTATGCGTGTAACTCTTCTTCATTCCTTATGATTATTTGAATTCTTGTTACATTATTTCACATTTACAATTGTTAATAAATGTGGATTATGTGATCAGGGTATTACACCGAATACTCCTTCTATCAAATGCTCAGGAAAATGTCGTAAATTTATACACTTAAGACGTACAGATTTAAAGGATACTGATTTGTCAATTATTAATAAGAACATGAATTTGAAATGATTTTGTGCTAAATGTATTAAACTTGAAGCTTTCACTACTTCAGAATCTTGTAATGATTTAACTTTGGATATATTTAATAAAACCTTAGAAGAGCACTTTGCTAAATTTAAAGATGAGATTCTTCTAATGATAAATTCTAAATACAGTGATTTGGACCAGCGTATTTCAAATCTATAAAAAAATGCTAAATCTTCAAATTCCGTAAATATGAATTTCAGTCAGGAAGATGTTATACAGGAAGTTGAGGAACGTCGTCGCAAATCCATGAATGTAATGGTTTTTAATCTTCCGGGATCAACTGAGCCAGCTAATACAAAAATACAAAAAGATAAAGATGCCTTGCGTGTGTTATTTGAACCTGCAGTTTTGTTTGCACCTAAAACATTATTTAGGATAGGCAAAGAATCTATGGGGTCTAGGTTTAGACCCCTGAAATTATGTTTAAATGATCGTCAATCTGCGGTGGATTTATTAAACGCCTCCCGATTACTACCGAAGAATGCATTTTATTTTAAGACGGATCTATCACAAAACCCGCGTGATCACTTAAAATCCTTAAATCTTGAATTAAGCAGGCGTAAGTTGAATGGTGAACCTGACCCAAGCATCAAGTACGTTCGTGGTAATCCAGTGATCGTTTCTGCAGGTGGTTCTAGAAATGTTAATAGTGATGCAAATGTTAATATGAATGTTAATGGTGAAGTGATCCAAAGGAATACAAAAAACTGAATGTATTTTTTCAAAATGTTGGTGGTCTAAAGTCAAAACATAATTTGTTGCATAATTTAGAGAATTGTTCTGTATTTGATGTAATTGTAATTATTGAAACTTGACTTGAAAATTTGATTGATGATGTTGAGCTAAAACTTAACAACTTTAATATATTCAGAACTAACAGATCAGCTTTTACAAGTAGTAAATCTAGAGGTGGGGGTATTCTCGTAGCTGTTAAATCATCTTTAAATTGTATTAAATTAGAACCTGCGTGTAAAAATATTGAGCAAGTTTTTGTTAAAATTTGCAATAAGTTTGTGATTGGTGCTACTTACATACCACCCAATTCTCATATTTCATTATATGAATCGCATACTATTTCGTTAGATCAAATATGTTTGGAAAACCCTAATTTAAAATATGTATTCTGCGGTGATTATAATATTCACAGTTCACTTTCTGATGTATATGAAGAAAATGTGAATATATCGAGTTGTGAGCAGTGTTTGCGTGACTGTCTGGCATTCAATAGTTTAAAACAGATGCATTTCATCCCAAATCCTCGTGATATATTTTTAGATTTAGTTCTGTCAAATATTAATGATTTAAATATCTCCAAGTCCTTGAATGCATTATTTAGTGATAGTAATCATCCCATTTCGTATTCTTTTATAATTAACATTTTTCCAGATGTTGAAAGTCTATACAGTAATGAATTTTATTATGACTTTAAATTAGCTGATTATAACTCCTTAAACATATTTTTTGCATCCATAGATTAGCCATTTATTTTATCTGATTCTGATATAAATATTTCCTTAAAACTATTTTTATGATTTTTATGACATTCTGAATATAGGGTCCCTATAAAACGCAGAAAAACCTCCTCGTTTCCTAGGTGATTTAATACTGAATTAATACAGTTGGTGTTTTCTAAAAAGAAGGCACATGCTGCATATAAAGCTAGTGGTAGGTTATGTGATTATGATATGTTTAAATTACTGAGAAGTGACTGACTTAAATTAAAGTCAGTCACTTTATAAACAGTATATAATAAATACTGAAGAAAGTATAGGATATAATCCAAAACATTTTTAGAGTTATGTAAATGAATGTACAAAAATACGTGGTATTACAAAGCAAATGTTTTATGAAAATTATATTAGTGATAATGGTGATGATTGTGTAAACCTATTTGCACGTTATTTTTTTACTGTTTATTGTAGTGATGACACGCCTTCAATTATGAATATTTGTAATAATAATAACGCTATTTCCTTTAACTCAGTTGTTAATATTGCTGACATTTTTAATTATTTATCTACCCTGCATGATTCTTGTACAGCTGGACCTGATAGTCTGCCTCCATATTTCTTGAAAAGATGTGTGTTCACTCTAACTTCACCTATCCACATTCTCTTTAGTAGGTCGTTGGATACTGGAACAGTTTCCGACTTGTGGAAATATTCATTTATTAATCCACTCCATAAGGACGGTGATAGAGCAAACATAAAAAATTACAGAGGTATAACAATACAGTCTACTTTACCAAAAATATTAGATTACTTCGTATCAAAGCAAGTAATGTGGGCTTGTAGGCATACTATTTGTGATGAACAACATGGTTTTTTGGAGGGAAAATCTACGATTAGTAATTTATTGTCATACCAATGTTACTTGTTAAACTCGTTAGAGAAAGGATACCAAGTAGACGCTATTTATATTGATTTTTCTAAGGCCTTTGATCGTGTTAACAATAAGTTATTACTAAAGAAATTATCGGGGTTTGGCTTTAGCGAAATAGTAGTTCAATGGTTCAAAAGCTTTCTTTCATCTCGTAGGCAGTATGTGAAAATTGACAACTTCTTATCTAATGTTTATGTTCCGTCAGGGGTACCTTAAGGTTCCCACTGCGGGCCCATTTTGTTTTTACTTTTTATTAATGATATCAGCCATTGTATCCGCTTTTCTAAATTTCTCATGTTTGCTGATGATTTAAATTGTTCTCAATAATACGGAGTGTTAATGATAGCATTGCACTTCAAAATGACATTAACAACATTACAACTGTTAATATACTTAATTTAAATATTAAAAAATGTTTATCAATTTCGTTTAGTCGTTGTAAATTGTTGAAATTTACCTACACCATTCATAACTCTGAACTTAGATGTGTTAATGAAGTTTGGGATTTAGGGATTATTTTTTACTGTAGATTGACCTTTTTATCTCATATCATTTCAATTTCTAACAGAGCTTTTAAAACACTTGGCGCAATAAATAGATATTCTTTTAATTTTTCAATTCAAACTATTAAAAATTTATATATCACATTAGTAAGATGTCAACTTGAATATGGCTCGATAATTTGGAATCCGTTCTACGCTATACACTCTAACAAGATAGGTGTGCAAAGTAAATTTTTGAGAATGATTTCCTTTAAGTTAGGAATATCTTACGTCAATTTTAGTCATTCAAATAAGTTACAAACTTTAAATTTAACATCTTTAAAGTATAGGCGGATTATATATGATGTATTATATCGTTTTAAATTAATTAATGGTTTTGTTGATTGTAGTGTGTTGTTATCTAATTTAAACTTTAACTTTTGTTCCACAAAGATTACACGATCCAAAGCATTGTTTCGCTTAATGCCGCATACCACTAATTATGCAATGCATAGTCCTATAAATAGAATTATGAAGTATTGTAACATTTTAAATTCAAATCCTAATTTTGATATATTTGATGACTCGATTATTAGATTTAAGAATCGTTTCCGGCTTATTGATTTAAATATTTGTTTGTAATACTGCTTCTTTATACTTTATTATCGTTATATTATTTCTTTTATTTTATTTTTAGTATATTATTATTAACTCCATTTTCCCTATATTTTCTATTTATTCTATTTAAATTACAACTTTTACTTATCTAGTTGTTTTTATAATTATTGTTGAATATTATTGAGTTTAAATGTGCATTCTTAAGGTTACATGAATTTAGTTTCTATGTATATATATATATATTGTATATTGTTTACTGATACTCTTTCTTTTGTGTATATTTTTGTAATAAGAGATTATCCGTCAATAAACTAAACTAAACTAAATAGATTCAAAATAACCTTACTTTGCTTTGGTGGTAAACACTTACCCCCAGTTGCATCATCAAAGTTGAATTTGAGTTCAAGCTGAACTTGAGTTCAAGATGACAGTTCTCGTTGTTCTAATGTCACTTTGAACTAGAGTTTAGAGTTGAACCCGTTCAAGGCGTTTGATGCTACTGGCCCTTGGTATAACATTTTCAGAAATCTCTAGAATTGGGTGTTAATATTATAAATCACACTGTCTTAAGAAAATTAAATATTGTATTCGATTCGAACAAACGCATGAAAACATGTACAACCTAAGGCTGGTTTTGTAAATAATAGAATAACTACAAATACGTGTATTAATTATCAATAAATAATTGCTGAAAATTATATCCTTAATGGAATTAATTATGCTGCGACTTCTAGAAAATGACTAACAATTCTAATTAAAAACACTTACTTATTCTTTGTTGATTGGCAGATTCTCTGTAGTGAGAAGGTGAAGTCATATTGAATGAAATTAGTTAAAAACACTGATAATTTAGGATTTGACGTTATTAAATGACGTTTAACAAGTTGACTCTCGCAATTTTCGTACACATGGAAATGTCCATGTAGTAGTATTGTTGTTTAACAATCATTTCACAGGAATGATTTTCCTCTTCACACAAAGATTTTTTCTTTCTCATATCCCAAAGCAAATTGCTCAAAGCGTTTAAATTCAACATTTCTGAAATTAAGCATAAATAGTATATTTTGAGCTTTACAATAGTTCAGAGTTTTATACGCGTTCCGCATGAAGTAAAATGTTGAGTTTAGAAAAGCCTGAAAAGCGACCAATCCAAATTTTCAGGCTATTCTAAACTCAAAATTTTACTTCATGCTCCACTGCTTGAAAACACTTGGTAGAAGCTTCAAATTGAACGCTTTACGAAAAACAACGAATTGACAACGTTTACATTGGAATATGTATACTTGAAAGAATAATTCTCTGTGTAGATTATTTGACAAAACAAGTAATAAATTAATGTCCAGTTTCACTAACATCAAATAAATCTTATTCGTTGATTAAATTTATTCGTCGATTGGAATAAACATGTTCTATGTCAAGAACTTCAATGTCATGTAAATTGATTTATTATTTAACATTAATGTAACTTGTACTAGATCTTAATCGATGCATAACTATTGGTCAATTTAAGTGACGTTAGTGAAACCCGTCATACACCTTGATATAAAGTATTAAATATTTATAATATTGAATAAAGAGTTGTCGTAAACATAAATATAGTGATAAATAAACTACAGGAATAAATTTCTGAACCTCAAAATCGATATTATAAAAAAATCTAAGCGCAAAACTAGCTTTTACTAGACCCAGCCTTTCCATCACTAACACAACAACAAAACGAATCGTTGACAATTGTTGTAAAAATCCTATCCAAAACTCTATTCAAAGTCTCCGCCATGTCCATCGTGAATCTATTTTGATACATACTATTCATAGTCTTTAAAATAGATCTTCTTAAATCCTAAAAATAATATATTTATTAGTCGCAATATGTCAATGATTAACTAGAAATGAGTTGTTACATCAAAAGCATTTTGATCTATCTTTCTTGGTTTGTGATTGGCTCCAAGAGTGGTCATTAGTTTACCGAGTTTGTCCGTATTTTTAATGTTGTCTATGCACAAAGACAACTCCCTCATTACTCTGTGTGCGTGGAATCTAAGTTGTGGGTTATCTCCGAGGTGTTGTGGATCATATTTTTTGAAATTGAAGTATTTCTTGTTCTCTGGATAATCCATGAAGTATCTAGAAATTATTACCAAATATTTCGTAAAAATAACATAAAACGTAAACTAGCTTAAACTCTTTTTTTATTTACTTAAAAAAATACTGTAATTAAGTCAGTCATCATTTAATCAAAAAAACGTTGTTTAGTCAATTTTATATACCCACAGAGAATTTTTCTTTTAAGTATAGAAAAACTGATATATCGGGTGAGTATTTTCAATTCGGAACATATAATGTTATTAAGGGTGAACATTTTCAATCTGAAACATGTAATAAAATAAATTATATAAATGATTTTAAATTTGTCAATTGTTAAAAGTTGTCAATCTCAATTTGCAGAATGAATATCGATTATACCATTAAAGAAATAATTTTCATAGTAAAAACGTTTTATACTGGAGGCCACATAACAAATGTGCGTGATTTATTTAGTTTTTGTACAAGAACGCAGTACCCTCAAAGAATCAATATTTGAGCGGAAATTTTCAATAATACAATTATTGGACCTTTTGAAATTATCGGAAATTTAAATTCGAGATAATTTTTAGAACTTTTAATCAACAAAGTTGGTCTTGCAGTAGAAGGAGCAACACGTGACAATTAGGAGGTTTGGTTTTAACATCTACATCTACTCCAAAATGCTCAGCGCATTTTGGAGTAGATGTTCGTGAGTATTTAGAAAAAAACCTTTCCAATTTGCTGGATTATTTAATTATTGTGGAATAATTAACTGGCCTGCCAGATCTCTTGATTTAGCGCCTTGTGATTATTTTCTGTAGGACCATATGAAAAGCAAAATTTATGAAATACGTTACTTAAAATATTGATTCTTAAATAATTTTGTTAATTTTCCCATCTTTCGTAGCTATCTTTTTTCTTAGAGAAAATAATCGACAGTTTGTTGAAAGATTCGTAAAAAACTATAATTTTCAAAATTCATGAGTAACTTCTTAGAACTAATTATTGGAATTTGTGTATGTCTTTTTGAACATCGGGATAAATCAGCGTTTTAACCGCGTGGCGCATGAAGTAAAATTTCGAGTTGAGAAAAGAACCATGGTTTGGTCCAAACCAAATTCTAAGGCTTTTCTAAACTCGAAATTTTACTTCATGCTTAGTCTAGTAGTGGAAAACACTCTTGTATATAATATTGATAACTTTAATAAGCACTCGCCTTCTTGATTTAGAAAAAAAACAATTGGCGTTTTCGCTGGAATCATTTATGAGTAATAAATGATTCTATCCGGGCCCATGGATGTTGTGTGAATGTAATGTGGCGTCCAAATGAATTCAAAAGAGTTAAGTGTATGAATTAGTAAAAATTAAATACTTAATTAAAATAATATAATGGACGATGGCTGCATGGTGAAATCCGAGGCCAAAGAAAAAGAAAAAAAAGGATATTCCAAAATAGAAAAACTGATATACCGGGTGAGTATTTTCAATTTGGAACATATAATGTTCTTAAGGGTGAGCATTTTCAATCTGGAACATGTAATAAAATAAATTATATAAATGATTTTAAATTTGTCAATTGTTATAAGTTGTCAATCTCAATTTGCAAAATGAATATCGATTATACCATTAAAGAATCAAAACCCCCTCGAATATGGTTGGGGCCTTGACGTGGTGAGGGGGCTCCTCGCCTCCAGGAGCAGAGTACCTTATCGCTGTTCCTGGAGGCGAGGCTAAATACCAACCCCACGTGTTTGTGCCGTGCGCGGCGACCCGTGTCGACGGATGAAGAAATCCTGGTGGTTGAGAGGAAACGTCACCTGCGGGGGCGTGGATTCGATACACCACTTTGGCCTGGATTTCGTCTAGACGGGCGGTTGGAGTTACCCAACTTCAATCAATCGGCTGCGTTGTCCCGTCAGAGGGCCGACAGGGTAGACCCTGGGCTGTGGTAGACGCAAAGAGGACCGTACTATGGGCTTTGGTGTGGTAGCCGAAGTGGTGGGCATCCCTTTCATGCTGCAGACCGCTTCCTAGACTATATCGGACCGGCAATCCTGGATGTCAAGTTGACATTCCCCTTGTGGACTCCGTGGTGGGTGGGAACCGGAAAGATGAAACAAAATGGTCATTGTATGGAGAAGTCATTTAAACCAAGCGAAGTGGACGAGCCTTCTGGTACGCCACAAATGATGCCAGCTCTGCACAAAGCACCCCCACTAGAGGAGTGGCAGGGCCCTCGGGCACGCCGCTCTCACAGGTGAGTGGGTCCTCAGGTGCTCCTGCAAGTGGTCAACCTGCGGCTGGTCCCCTAGGACCACCACAGGATGACCTGGCAGGTTTCACCCGGGTGTACAGGAGGAAAAGAGGCCGAATATGTGGGGCTGAGGTCAAACGGAGGAAGAAGAAGAGGAAAGAAGAGGCTCGTGCGAACCCAGTCATTACGACTACGGTAACCGTCTCTGGCTCGCCTCAAAAGAAGGGAAAAAACCCCAAAAGATTGAACCCGGACCAAGTCGACCGGCCCGGATCAAAACAAACCCATCGAAGCAGCCAGTTGCGACTGCAACTAAAGCTAAAGGTAAGGGTGACAAGAGGCAGCCCTCCACCACCTCCTCTGAGCCAACCCCGAAACGCCATCAAGGCCAACGGGTAGGGGCAACAGCGGAGCAAGGAAGGAGTCCACCTCGCTTATCCTACAAAGAGGCAGCGGAGAGTCACCTTAGACTGGTGATCACAGATGGATCCAATCCCTTTGGCAGGCTTTCGCCGGAGAGGGCCACCTTGATAAGGCAGGCCCTCTTCCGAGAGCTTGACTCGGTGGTGCTAGGTCCACAAATCGCCACAAATACTCCGCCGAGGTTCAGGGCTTGGTCTTACGCAGGCGAGTTTGTAAAAATTCACTGCGAGGACCAGGACACTGTGAATTGGCTTGTGAGGATAGTGGCGATGATCAAACCATGTCCTGAGGCAAGGCTCTTCGCGCTTACTGAAGACCGCCTTCCCAAAATCGAAAGATCCACCCTCTGGGTTCCGAGGGAGGATTTCGAGACCCCTGAAGGGGAGGAAGTCATCGTAAGACGACTAGCGAGACAGAACCCAGAACTGAAGGTAAGTGAATGGCCGATCCTTCACCGGGCTGAGTCTGCAGACCCACCCGGGCAGCTGCTCGTTTTCGGAGTCGGCGAGGAGGATCGGAAGATTCTATGTACAAGGGGAAACCGCCTCAGTTATAGGTTTACCTCCTTGTATCTGAAGGTAAAGTCTACCAAGAAGGAAGAAGAGGAAAAGGGTAGAGTAAGTCAGGAAGTGACTGAGATCACACCTGAGGAATCTAACTCGCCTCTTCTTAAAAATCGCACCCCTCAGCAGGCTGAGCAGGTGGCTGCTACGATTAATTCGGGGCAGCCACCAGGCTCGCCAGCAAGGGAAGGGCCTGTCCCAGAGGATGTCCTTATGGAAGCACCACTGGCCGAAGAAAGGTCCGACGCCACACCTCCTGAGTCGCTCGAGTCCACGCTCGTTGGGTCGGAGGGAAATTGGTGGAACGGGACCGGCCGCTCATCACTGGGGTAATGGCTATCAAGGTAATTAGATTTATCCAAGGTAATCTGAGTCATTCGAGAGCGGCCACGGCAACATTATGCCGCCGCCTCGATTTAACTACGGATACTGTAGCCCTAATACAGGAACCCTGGATTGTAAAATCCAGGATATGTGGTATGGGGAGATTAACCGGTAATGTATTTCACAGACCGAGCACGAAGCCTAGGACTGCCATCTACGCACCTAGGCAAATAGAAGCCCACCTGCTGCCACAACTTTCCAATGGTGATACTACTGTGGTGAGAATTTGTTGAGCGATGGGCAAAGGGATAGACGCAGTTCTGGCGGCGGTCTACCTACCTGGAGACTCCACCCTTCCGCCCCCTACAAGGGGAATAGAAGAGCTTGTTGAGTATTGCAGGAAGGAGGGACTACCACTGATCATGGGCTGCGACTCAAATGCACACCATATCTCATGGGGGAGTAGAGCTTCTGACAGAAGAGGTAAGTCTTTACATGACTATTTAGTTAGTAATAATTTAGAAATACTCAATCGTGGGACGGAACCCACTTTCGTGAATACGCGTGGCCAGACAGTGATTGATATCACACTGGCTACCATTGGTATCTCTAACATTATAGATAAATGGGAGGTCAGTCGAGAAGCGTCCATGTCTGACCACAGAGGCATTGCTTCTTTATATCCTGCAATCCCTTACCAAGGTGCATACGGTATGCATCCTTATCCGTAAGTCTCGAATTCCGGTAAGGTTTGGTCGGACTCAATTTTAGGCCCAGTTGAAAAGTGATCCACTTTTCAACTGGGCCTAAAATTTAGTCCGAGCAAACCTTACCGGAATTCGAGACTTACGGATAAGGATGCATACCGTATGCACCTTGGTAAGGGATTGCAGGATATAAAGAAGCAATGCCCTAAGGACTGTGCCAGCCTAGACCTCCTAGCGGAGGAAGTGCAGGCAAAGATTCTTAGGGCATATAAACTGTCCTGCCCACTTAAGAGGAGGCCTGAGACAGGGACGGCCACCCCATGGTAGTGCCCAGATCTCGACTCCTTAAAAGATGAGGCCAGGAAAGCATTCAATAGAGCACAACGCTCCAAAGAGGCCTTCGACTGGACCATTTACAAGGTCCGCCTTAGAGAGTACAAAAAGCTCATAAGGCAATGTCAAAGAGCGTCATCGCGTGCCTTCTGCGAAGGAATTGAAAGCACTCAAGAAGTTAGCAGACTTAAGAAGACTCTATCACAGGACCACCATCAATCTGTGGGAGTCCTGAAGAAGGAGGACGGCACCATGACTGACGACCTCCATGAAAGTCTGCAACTATTACTCAAGACTCACTTCCCTGGATGCACTTTACTATCTACGCAATCTAGGGGTGTGGTTGAAATCACTTCGGCAATACCAGAAGACTGGGAACTGGCTCATGAAGTAATAAATGAAGAAAACACCCTTAGAGCAATTGCAAGCTTTTCCGCCTTTAAAGCACCCGGACCCGACGGCATCTTTCCCGCCCTGCTACAGTGGGAACGGGATGAACTAGCTGAGTTTGTAGTGATGCTGTTTCGGTCCAGTTTGGCGCTGGGATATGTCCCTAAGGTCTGGAAACGAGCCAGGGTTGTTTTCATACCGAAGCCCGGTAGAGCAGACTATACTGCTCCCAAGGCATACAGACCAATTACACTTTCCTCGTTTTTCCTTAAAACACAGGAAAGGATTTGTGAATGGCACATAAGCTCTAGTCAGACAGCCGCTGATGGCGACACAACATGCATACACATGGGGGAGGTCCACTGATTCAGCCCTGCATAGTGTAGTGAGCAGAATCGAGAGAACATTGGATGTTAAAGAATCCACCCTAGGTGTTTTTGTTGACATAGAAGGAGCGTTTGATAAAACGACCATACCGAAGATAGGAAACGCGCTAAGCAAGCGCGGAGTACCATCTAAAATGTGTAAATGGATTGGCAATGCACTGGCCAATCGTATAGTCACAGTGGAACAGGGAAGGGAACGTATAACCTGTAAAATTGACAGAGGCTGTCCTCAGGGAGGTGTTTTATCACCACTATTATGGAACATGGTTCTGGACAGCCTACTGGACGAATTTCAGCAACTAGGCTTGTTTGTGACAGCCTATGCTGATGATCTGGCCATATTAGTATGTGGCAAGTTTGAAGACGCCCTATGCGACCAGATGCAAGGAGCTCTAAACATAGTTTCTAGGTGGTGCAATGATCACTCCCTATCGCTAAACCCTGCCAAAACGGAGATGGTCCTGTTCACCAAAAAAAGGAAGGTGTCGAAAAAAGCACCAAAATTATTGAATACGATGTTGCAGTACAGCGACGAGGTGAAATACCTGGGCATCACTCTCCACAGGAAACTGAGCTGGAAAGCGCACATCAAAACAGACAAAGCTATAAGGGCCTTCTGGCAATGTCGTCGGGCAGTGGGGAAAACCTGGGGTTTGAAACCACGCACGACTCTGTGGTTGTACACAGTTGTCATAAGGCCCATGCTGACTTACAGAGCTTCAGTTTGGTGGCCCAGAACCAAACAGAAGACCACGAGGAAGCAAATCTTGCAAGACAGTCTGTCTTAGTGTAACAGGCGCCATGCACACTACTCCGACGATGGCGATAGAAGTCATGCTATGCCTTCCACCACTTGATATCCACGTGGAGAAGGAGGCCATGGCGACTATACTTCGCCTTCAGTGCAGTGGGATTTGGAACAGTAACAGCTGTGGGGAAGTTAGAGGACACCTCTGGAGGAATGTCTGTAGAGATATACCTCTTTTAGAGGCTGTTAATGACTGCTGTGTACCAACACTAATACGGAACACACCCTACAACGTTACTATTCAACCCACTAAGCGGATGAGAGAGTCTGCTATAAGGATTTACACAGATGGATCTAAAAGGAGAGAAGGATCGGGCCTTGGAGTTTTCTCTAAAACCCTAAAAATCCAAGCAAAGGTTCCGATAGGAATTCATGGAACCATCACGCAACTGGAACTGATGGGAATAACACTTGCGGCTGAGTACATCATAAACCGAAAGGTGACAAATGTAGCCATACTAATCTTAACGGATAGCAGGCAAGCGATTCTGTCTCTGCAGAAAGCCTATGATTCGTCAGAGACCGAAATAAAGTGCCACGGGAAACTCAGACAGGCAGCAATGCACAACAATATTGAAGTCTGCTGGGTGAAAGGGCATGATACAGACACAGGTAACGGGAGAGCTGACGCGCTGGCAAGAGCTGCGGCTGGGATGAATCTACTCTCACCGGAGCCGCTAGTGCGGTTAGCTCCTCTCTCCCTGTGTAACATGTTAGAAACCAATGCCCTGGAGAAATTCAGGATGCGTTGGGATGATATCGAGGGCTGCAAGCTCTCTAAGGAAACACTTGTGTATCCCAATGAGAGATCAGCGAAACGGTACCTGCAGCTGGCTAGAGGGAATCTCAGGCGCTTAACTGCCATCCTTACTGGTCACTGTGGACTAAACGGGCACCTCTATAGGATGGGGATAGTTGACTCCCCATCTTGTAGAGGTTGCAGCATGGAAGACGAGACTGCATGGCATTTTCATTGTGAATGCCCGGCACTATCGTCAATCAGGGAGTCCATATTGGGTGATAGATGGCCTACAATGGTCTACATAAGAGATCTACCCACCGCAGCTATGCTAGAATACCTAAACAAGGTGGGCTGGCTAAACTGAGGATGGGTGATCTACGGGAGGTGGCACAATGGGCCAAATGAGGCCTAATTGCAGTGCAGAACTGCACACTCCCCTTTTGCACCAGAACCAGAACGCCCGGCACTATCGTCAATCAGGGAGTCCATATTGGGTGATAGATGGCCTACAATGGTCTACATAAGAGATCTACCCACCTAAGCTATGCTAGAATATCTAAACAAGGTGGGCTGGCTAAACTAAGGAGGGGTGATCTACGGGAGGTGGCACAATGGGCCAAATGAGGCCTAAGTGCAGTGCAGAACTGCACACTCCCCTTTTGCACCAGAACCAGACCCAACCATTAAAGAAATAATTTTCATAGTAAAAACGTTTTATACTGGAGGCCACATAACGAATGTGCGTGATTTATTTAGTTTTTGCACAAGAACGCAGTACCCTCAAAGAATCAATATTTGAGCGGAAATTTTCAATAATACAATTATTGGACCTTTTGAAAATATCGGAAATTTAAATTTGAGATCATTTTTAGAACTTTTAATCAAGTAAAATATCGAGTTTAGAAAAGCCTGAAAATTTGGTTTGGTCCAAACCAAATTTTAAGGCTTTTCTAAACTCGAAATTTTACTTCATGCTTAGTCTGGGAGTGGAAAACACTCTTGTATATAATATTGATAACTTTAATAAGCACTCGCCTTCTTGATTTAGAAAAAAAAAACAATTGGCGTTTTCGCTGGAATCATTTATGAGTAATAAATGATTCCGGGCCCGTGGATGTTGTGTGAATCTAATGTGGCGTCCAAATGAATTCAAAAGAGTTATGTGTATGAATTAGTAAAAATTAAATACTTAATTAAAATAATATAATGGACGATGGCTGCATGGTGAAATCCGAGGCCAAAGAAAAAAAGAAAAGAAAAAAAAGGATATTCCAAGATAAAAAATGCATTGAAACATTCATGTGTACTATGCTTTATGTTGTGATTGTAGGCAACCAAACTTTCGCATTATAACGTCAATTAGTAATAACATTTACCTACGCCCTATCTAGTAACCGCATCATACCACACTGTCATCTTGACGCGTATGATTGACATTACCTACACATGCACGTAATAGCTTTGACAAGTATATTACATGCTGACAGCTGAACGGCTGATTGATTGCCGCACAACCAAATGACATTTCTTTGATGTATATTGATCAAGTAGTCATTTAGTTTTCATCCATGTCATGTTACTATCAAAAATGATTGAATAAATAAGTTGTTCTTTCATGCCCATTGTTTATTTTTTAGGGCGTAGGTAAAGTATCGTACGTTTCTCGTGTGGTATGGCAATTACATACTCGCGGAATACTGCACTCGCCGCTGCGCGGCTCGTGCGCTACATATCCGCTCATATGTAATATGCTGCATACCACTCTCATGACGTAATATATTATTGTATCTATTTCGTACGCGTGAAAGTTCTCAGTAGTAATGTATTCCGTAGAAGAAATAGTTGAAATAGTAACCTGGCATCACATTGGTGACAACTTGAGGAGTGTAAGGAACCTATATTCTGTAAAATACCAATTTCGTGTATAAAATCAATCCAAAAGATCATCACAAAGTTTTCTTCGAAAGGCTCTGTAATTAGTTTTCACTTAAAGTGGAGAAAATTGAATCACGTTTTAAGTGATGTGTTAAAATAAAATAGTTTACGCTTTGTCAAAGAAAATCCTATTTCTGCACTGCAAGAAATTGCAAAATACTTTGCAATAATTTAATGAAATTAAAATATAAATTGATTACTTTTAGTATGTGTATGAAAGTTTGGTTGCCTATAATCGAAACATAAGGCATAATACACACGAATGTGTCAGTGCGTTTTTTTTATATATATCGGTATACATAGGAAAATGTATACCTGAAAGAAAAATTCAGTGTATATCAGGATATCTATAAATTCTCTGTTTGTAGGTTTGTAGATGAACGACACTGACTTTTTTATTTTTTACATTAAAATAATCAAGACGTCCTAATATTTTGGTGACTTTCGGTTTCAAATATATTATAAGCGCTAACCAAGAATAGAGGATAGACTTTTCTATTCGACATCGTCTCTTCTCTTCCCCTACCACTTGCATCAATATTGAATGGCAGTTTGCGATTCATAGAAACAATATTCTTGTTAAAACTAATAAAATGGATGATTTTCAAAAACCGACCGACGAAAGTATTTAAAATAAAAGTTGCTTCACAGTTGCTATATAAAACCACTACTCCAACAGTAGTAGCCCACACGATAGGGCTAAAGCCCTAACAATGAACGAATCGGATTCATATGAGTCATCATCATATGGGGACGTAGACAACAGATCAACAGAGGACAACAGAAAGCGCGATAGTTTTATCACGGTCACCGCGAAAAAAAGAGGCCGTGGTCGACCCAAGACGAACAAAGGAGGAGATAAGAAAAAACTCAAAACACAAGGTAAAAATTTAAACATGCCTAAAACCACAAACACAACACTAAAACAAATGCTATCAAACATCGCTAATCAACAACCACAACAACAAAAAACTTCTACTATTGCAACAACACAACAAAATATTACACAACCACAAATAACAACACAACAATTAACAACAAGTCTACACACAGTATCTCAACCATCAACTTCCAACCAAATAATTAGTACACAAAACACTAATAACAGAACAAACACAACAAACAACTCCAACAATATGTACATTTTAAAACCAACAATGGAATTAACCCGTATTCAAATGGCACAAATATGGGATTCGTTTAAATTCAACGTCAGAGATACCGAAATAATAAAAACAAAATTTGGGTTCCTATTAAAAAACAACCAGAGTAAACAGGATATAACGAAGTGTCTACAACGATTAATAACCGAAAAAGTAATTCAATCATTTGAAGAATACAAAACTCAAAAAAAAAACAACATACACAATCCAGCCAGCCCATCATACAGTTGCGTAATCCGAGGAGTAGAACTGGAAATAGAAGATGAAGCCATCAGCAACAGACTCAACGAACTGGATATTCAGCATCGCTACTGTAAACGAATAACTTCAAAAGCTACGGGACAGAAAACCAGAATAATAAGAGTTATAACTGGATCACACGATGCCTATTCGAAGTTATTGCACGACAAATTTCGATATTTATGTAAAATCTACTACGTAGAGGAGAGTGCAGCCCCATCGCCAAACCCATTGCCATGTGGGAAATGTAATAAATTCGACCACGTCACTGAACAATGCAAAGAAGCTATTCTATGCGCCAAATGCACAGGCCCACACCCCACCACAACTTGTACTACAGCACTCCCACCAAAATGCCGAGCTTGTGGAGACACTTCACATGGAGCCTGGTCAACTAAATGCCCGAATCGCCCACTGCAACCAATTCAAGGTATCCCCAATGTTAAAATCCACCCAACTAATAAAAAAACTTTGCAAATCGACCCTAAATTAACAAAAGATTCCCGTGTCCATCAACCCATAACCCTGCATGATTATATAATTGATACTTATACAACAGAAATTAATAATAATAACAATAATGATAGACCTGCGTTACTCAAAACACTTAAAGACAAATTTATCACCTCATTTCGCATAGATACGCATGCGTCGTTCTCGGGAAATCGGATGTTTGTTGTTATGTTTGATTTAGACTTTCCAGAAACTATCCCTACAGTCATCCCAACAGTCGGAGTTCAATTAAGTTCAACAGAAATAGGTAGTATCAATGGCTAACGAGGTGTGCTTTTTATATACCAATATAAATTCTTTCTCCCAAAAGTCCCACCTAGTACACCATTATCTCTCCAATAACCCAGTCCAAATAAATATGATGGTGGAGACAAAATCCCGGAATCCCATATCCTTTGGTAATCGGTCTTCCATCCAAATTCCTGCTAGCATATGCAATCGTAACTATCGCGGTGGATCTATAGTCTCAACCCATCCTTCGATATCCTTTGGGAAGGCAAACCCTCCCAGGATAAATAACAATCTCAATGAATGCATACATGCTACTCTCACTTTCTCTGATTTCCAAATCCATGTATTCCTAGTATATATCCATCCTACATCAACAATAGAAGATACCATATTTACCAAAGCCTCCCTCTACGACAATGTTATAATAATAGGTGACTTCAATCTAAATACCGCCAAAAAGAAACACTTAAGACATTTCCTCTCACATTCAAATTTCACTCAAATTAAAACCGGTCCTACCTTCATCATGAATTAACACCAAGCCACCACTCCCGACATCCTATTATGTACTAATAATTTAAAACCTCTTATACATTCAGTCCAATTAATTTCCGATTTTTGTTCAGACCACCTATCCATATCATTTAATATGAAAATAAATCAGAATCCCACACAAATACTACCTGAATCCATTCTAGACTACAAACATTCAAACATACCACTTATAACAAACGATCTCCTGCAATTTATCTCCAACCATTCTGATATAGATCCGTCAACCATTTCAAAATTTAATTGCCTTTTATCCAAATCAATAGATCACCACACTCCTAAGATCCCTAGACAACATTATAAATATCCATTGCCCAAATTCATCCTACGATTAATTAAATACAAAAGACAGCTGTATAGAGACTATAGACAGTTACAAGACGAACAAATCAAAATGACATTTAATAGACTGAACAAAGATATTAAAAAAATGATATTGGAATACAAAACACATAAATGGATAGAAGCTTGCAGTAATATCAACGACTTACAAGGGAAAAAATATTGGAATGAAATTAAAAAACTTAGCAAATATAAATCTCACAACAGTATAACAGAAATTATTGACCCGACAACGAAACTGAAACGAACAACGGACAAGGACATAGCAGAAACATTTGCAAACCATTTTCAAAAAATATACAGAATGACATTTGACACATCATTTGATCACGCATTTTACCATACAATAAATAACTGGTATGAAAACCATTTTTGCACTAACCCACCAGCCTACCCTCCTACAGATGACATTCTAGACGAACAGACTTACTACGAAATTCTTAAAAAATGTAAAAATACAGCTCCTGGACATGACAAAGTACATCGACAAATTTTGAAAGCACTCCCTCATCCCATCCACTCATACATCCTTCAAATGCTCAACTACAATTACTTCCACCAGATATTCCCTTCTGAATGGAAACACGGTATTGTCACGTGTATCCATAAACACAACACAGATCCCCTAGCAGCACACAATTATCGCCCCATCACCCTCCTACCTGTCCTTGGAAAGATGTATGAATCTCAACTAAAACACAAAATCCTTAGTCAAATAAAACAACATATTCCCCTTTACCAATTTGGATTTCTCCCTAAACGCTCCACAACACTCCCTCTAACTATCCTGACATCCAACTGCCAAACCACTCACCTAGAAGGTAACAAATCCGCCGTGCTATTCTTGGACATAGCCAAGGCCTTCGATTCCGTATGGCATCGAGGCCTATTGTATAAGTGCAGCACCCTTAACCTCCCTAATCACCTCATTATCCTCATCCAAAAATTCCTCCAAAATCGTACACTACAAATCCGAATCCGAAAAACTTTATCCTCTACATTCCACCCTGGACAAGGTGTACCCCAAGGATCCCCACTATCTCCACTTCTTTACAATATATATTGCTACGACCTATATCACCCTAATCCCAACTTCATCAACTTCAATCGCTATCCCCTCCAGTTTGCCGATGATACAGCCCTAATTTCCCATTCTTCTACCCTGCCACGAGCCTTAGATTCCCTACAAAAAATCATAGATAAAAGCTCCAGGTGGTTCTCCAAATGGAGATTAAAAATAAACCCTAACAAATCCCAACTGCTACTACCCTATCATCGAATACCACCCAATCCTCTATCAGTATCCATTAACGGAACAATAATTACCCCCTCCCCCATTTGCAAATACCTTGGTATCCATCTAGATCCTAAATTCTCCTTTAAAAAGCACACCTCATTAATTAAACCAAATGTTATAAAGCGAGCCAAATATTTCCGCTGTCTCACCTACAAAAATCTAGGAGTCAGTACAAAGACCTGTACTAAAATATAAAAAATGATATGCCGCCCTATCATTGACTACAGTTCAATCCTATATACCAACCCCTGTAAATCCACCCTGAATAACCTCGAGGTAGCGGAGAGATCTTCCCTGCGCACGCTAACCAAGCTTCGCCATCCTCAGAACCCGCTCCATAACCCTTCCAATATCCTTCTATATCAAACAACAAACATAACACCAATAAAAGATAGACTGCGATTTCTCGCTGAACGTTTCGCATGTAACGAAAGCAACTTCGAATTATTAAACAAATTATGCATCCCGAGAAACCCCCAGATACCCCCCAAATATAAAAACCCTCCCATAACCCTATTCGAATACATTTCCTCATTACATCCCAATTTCCAACCTTGAAACGGAAACGCATTAATATTAAGTCGATGGGCAGATAGGCTTTTAGTCGATAGCCCTTACTTGGAACCTACATGCGTGTCACAAACCAAATATTATTACTAAAATGTATTATATATAACAACTTAAATTAATGTATGTTCTAGAGTAATAAAGATTTGATAGTAGTGGATGATTTTGACGGACAATAGAACAAATACGAATTTTGTGCATTATCTAATAATGTTTTAGTGTTTTAACGTCTACAAATTTGCTTCCATTTATCCAATTTCCACTAAACAGCATTGAAATTTATCAATTTCAATTTCAATCAGATTTGTGTGAATTTCATAGAAATCTAAAGTTTAGTTAATTTTTTCAGAATTGTTTTACTGAAAACATTTTCAAAAATTATTAGTAGACGTTGAACGCCAGCATTTTTCAACATTCTTTCGTGAATTTCGCTAAAAACTAGAGGTTCGTGGAGTAAATAGATATGTCATAAGTATGAATGAAACAACTACTTCCTAAGCTAGTAGGTTACTGTATGTAACAGCAAACACTTGTTGTATAATTCAATATCCGTTTGGGTATTAGCTCGGAAAGTAGTTGTTTCAATTAGTGTTTGATTTAGCCTTTGTAAGACAAATTTGTTGTAGATTGCGTAATGAATCGCACTTTTGATCTTTTGATATGCCATACATTTTTCATATACATTTAATAACCTTATTTTTTAATTATGAATTCGGATTCTTTAACAGTAAAACAAAATTGTTAATGTCTTAGTACTTTCTAAAAAAAAAAATATGAACATTTGACTTTTTATTGATTTCTAACGAATTTTAATAATTTTTCTTTCTACAACTACGCATCGTTTTTGGCTACATAAGAACAAATGACATTTAGACGTTGATATAACAAAATCCTACTTCTTTTTTTTACTTTTTTTATAAGGTTCAAAATTTAATAAAAATGTCTTGTATTGTTTATACTTAATTTTTTATATTTATAATGTTACTACTAATTAACCATTAGATTTTGAAAACAAGTGTCCATTTCTTTAAAAAAAAAAAATTCAACATTTCTTAGCAAATTTTGAACGATTGTTTTAAAGTTAAAATAAATTAAATGTATTTCTTATAAACATCTCTATGATCAATTGTATTTAAATTACTACAACTGTAATGATACTTCAAATTGAAAAATACTATCTTCTTGATCTGTCAAGCCCTGTTGGGCTAATTGTAATTACCTACTTACGCAATTGAAAATTACGATTAGTCAAATGTAATAGTAATTGTCTTAATTGACGAATGTTTACTTTTTAATCAATCCTAAAATTTAAAACTGCTAACTGATTGCAATTAAACAAATTTTAATTATGAATTTACAATTACAATTTATTACTAATTGATTAGTTATAACAAGTTCTATTACTACCTACTATGTTCCTAAATTTTTGTATTTAAAATATCATAGGTGTTCTAGGAGGGTTAAGCAATAAGTAATTAATTAATTATGGTTAAATTCACTATAAATTGCATCTTGTATTAGTTATGACTATTTAAGTTATATAAAGTTGACCCCATTTGCACATGACTTAAATGCACTGAGTATAAACAGTTGAGATTCATTTACTTACATAAGATTACTAAATTCTTAAGTTCAGAGCCTATTTGAATCACGATTGACTAACTTTAATCATCGACTAATCATTGATTAAACCTCTGATTAAGTCTAAATTCAAGAATACATAAATGTTATAAGTTTGTAAGATGTAATCAATACGCACGTGTTTAAATCATTTTCGTTCAAAATAGTGTTTTGAAGAAGTAGTAATCTCTAATTAAAGATAATCGGCTGTGGTGCACGTGAGATCAACGATCCTCGAACTATTGGCACAGTTCATATATATCCAGTTAGCCAGTCTCTATATAAAATTTGGTAACCGCGTTTGGATGCTGCATCCAGATGCGCGACCGGTAATTGGTGTATATAGTCGTCTGTCTTACTGTTACCCCACATCTCAACCATAGTATCTCCTTTTCTACTCGATTTTCAGTTCTCCCATAAGCATTGACTCCCCTTGCCATTAGTAAAGTTTTTTTTTTTCTATTTTAATTAAACCATTTGTTTCAAGTTTTGAAAGTATGTACATTTTTTCCTCTTATGCCTACTTGCACCACAACTGATCAACTTTAATTGTTTACTAATCATACATTAAACCTCTGAATAAGGTAAAATTCCAGAAAATATAAATGTTATAAATTTATAAAATCTACCAAGTATTTCTTTTTTATTAATATGCAATATTGTATACAATTTGTTAACGAAATTGTTGTGTTCAAATAAGTTAGTACTACTACTTAGCACTGCTTAAAGTTAACTTACGTAATAAAAATAGCAACACCGTTTCCTTCCAAATCACGCTCTATAAGATTCCAAGCTTCGTTTAATATTTGTAAGTCGTATTTCGAGAATCCGAAAACATTGGTTTTCTTTTTCTGGCTACCCATTTACATTATAAAACGAAAATTGACATTTTCGCGTCAATTTGACACAATTTGCTAAACCTCAATTTATATTTTAATATCTAACAACAGAGCCTTCATAAGTGATCGAACGTTTTTAAATAACGCGCCAAAACATTGCAAATTATTTTTACTATTTGGGGGTGGCAGTAACTGGTAATTTCTCATTGGCGTTCCGATTTCGTTTATGTCAATTTGTGTATTTTGCATTTCTCCAAAATTTCCGAATCTTGTTTTTACCATTAAAAATAACTTGCAATGTTTTTTTCGCGTTATTTGAAAACGTTAGATCATTTATGAAGGCTCAGCACAATAGATAACATAAATTTGACTTCATTTAAAAGGCATATTGATACTGTTTTATGAAGTCTTTTCATAGTTCTAATCTAAATTTGACTTAATTTGAAAGGCATATTTATTCTGATTTATCCAGTATTTTCATAGTTCTCTTTTATAAATATTTTTTATTTAATTTCGTCTTATAGATTTTTTTTTTCGAGATTAAAGTCATGCCAACTTTAGTTTAAAAACAAAGTACCTGATTTATTATGGTGGAATTCGGGAGAGTTGTCCTATGACTTATTGATGTGGAATGTGTGGTTCAAATTTTTGGAGAGTATGTCGACAGTTGTATCTGCAACGATTTTGCCTAGTTGTGTCAAATTTTGACGTAACATGACAATGTCATAAAGTTTAGATCGCGAGTATATTAGTGTTCTTTCTAGTAGAAAAGCTTTAAATCATAATTTCTTGTGTATTTTTTCTTTTAAGTATACGTATCCCAACTGCGTGTTGTAGGTTTTTAAATATTCGTTGTTTTCTAAAAAGAGATCAATTTAAAGTTTAAACGAGTGTTTTCCACTCCCAGGTTAAGCATGAAGTAAAATTTCGAGTTTAGAAGACCTGAACATTTTCAGGCTTTTCTAAACTCGAAATTTTACTTCATGCGCCACGCGCATAAGACAAAGATTTCAAGCGAAGTTTACTCGTTCACAATATTTCAGTGCTTTCAGTCTTCAATACGCGTAGTGCATGAGTTTAGAAAAGCCTGAAAATTTGGTTTGGCAAAACAAATTTTCAGGCTTTTCTAAACTCGAAATTTTACTTCATGCTTAGTCTGGGAGTGGAAAACACTCGTTTTATGCTTCAAATTGAACTCTTTAAAAAAACGTATGTATATGTTTACCTAATAGAAAATTCCCTGTATATATACTTAAAAGAAAAATTCCCTGTATTAACAGATTAATCCGATGACTATTTGCCTAACCTACTGAATGCGCATTCGATTCAACTAACATTATAGTTTGAGGTTACACAAAATCAACATAAATGTATTATTTATTTCTGTAAATACCTGAACTATTTAGTAGATGTGGAAATTGGAATTATACCACTAGAACTCGCATTTAAAATGATTGTGCACATTAATTAAAATGATTTGTGGCTGGCTTTCTACAGATTTAGTTTTACGAAGACATTGTCAAAATGTGACGTTTAACCTTAACATTTTAAAGCTGCATACCAGAACATACGTTTTCGCATGTTCCATCTAAAAACCATAGCAGATATATTATAAAGTTTTCTGTCTCTTTTTACACACGTTATCTGATGACATCAAACTATTTTTGTATTACATGTATTGGTGCAGAAAGCACTACAAATCAAGGAAACCATGGGATACCTCTCGTGAATCGTACAGGGTGAGTAACAATGTTTGCAGACAAGTTAAATTTCCCGCCGAAAAATCTGGGGAATTTGATCGCTCCAAGTTCATGCCAAGGAAAAATTAATAGAGTAACTAGATTTGACATTAGCAGCGTCGTGCGTCGTATTTTGCCATTGTGTTCATTAATTCTTCGAATTTAGTTATTTAACCTTATGTTTCGTAGACACCAGTTCTAATCAGGATCACTTTGCGTAAATATTTGTTTTGTGGTAAGTGATTTGCTTTTTTTAAGGTTAGAAAATTATCTTAAGTTTCATTCTAAATTTACAGAGTTTAAATGAAATCGCCTTTGTTTACTGTGATGTTTACACCACAGCATGATGTTTTTTATCTTGAGGGCTCATTATCGAAGTGGATCTATGAATGAAGATGGCACATGGAAATACTCGTTACAATCGTGTCTGAATCAATTTAATCAAGCCCTCCCTGATGCCGACATTCCTTACAAAACATTTAAGTTTATTATTTTTAAATACACAAAACCTTAACTTACTTCAATTGACTTTGCATATTTAATTAAAATTGTAAAAATTAAATATATAGTTATGATTAAATAGTTAATTTATTTTGCCAAAAAAAATATTTGCTACACCAATGGCAAAGTAATTTAGGGGATTTTCTTTTCATATGATCAGTTGTACCAGCCTGCGTATTTGGTTGCCTACCTAACAATCTGCAACCACTGTTGCCCACTCTGTACCTTATTTTGCATTTCTCCAAAATTTATGAATCTTGTTTTCACCATTAAAAATAATTTGCAATGTTTTTTTCGCGGTATTTGAAAACGTTCGATTAATAATGAAGGCTCTGTACAATAGATAACCTCAATTTGACTTAATTTAAAAGGAATATTTATCCTGATTCATCCAGTATTTTTATAGTTCTCTTTTTAAAATATTTTTCATTTCATTTCGTGGTGTGGTTCGAGAGCTGACCCCGAGCAGTCCGTCCCGCTGCACAATTAAAACGTGCGGCCTCCACGTGGTCCACCATATCCTTAATCATCCTTTCAATCACATCCTTATCAATAATCCTTTTCCCAAATTCCTTTCCATTGAACCTTTTTCTTTAAAAATCCACGTGTATTTCCTATTTCCTATCCCTTGGGGAGGGCAGAGGGCGCAGCAATGGCTGTTTTACTCTGTCCAGATTTTAACCTACGCTTAAGACCTAGATTTAAGATTTCATTACTCATCCCTTCATCCACTCATTTATTCATTCATACAATCGACACTCCAATAAAATTAAAACAATTTTAATTATTATTTCATAATTACTGTGACTGGTCAACAGAGCTTTAATAGCTAAGGCCATTAATTACGCAAAGAAGAAGAAGATTTCATTTCGTCTTATGGAATCACTTTTTCGTGAGAGGTCATTAGCTATGACATTTTAAAGTCATACCAACTTTATTTTAGAAACATACGTGATAAAAATAATAGAAATGATTTATTACGTATAAAACAGTGAAATATTGTGAAGTTCAAAATATACTGGTTTCAGTGGCGTAGCCAGGAAGGGGTTACGGGGGGGCTAGACCCCACCCCCTAGTCGCTGTTATCAATTTTATTTTGTCATTTTAAAATCGCCGCGTGTTTAAAATCATTGAAAAATTATGCGTTAGTAAGCATCTGCACACGCCCTGATTTAACGCGAAATTATATTATAAATAGATGTTTTTATGCAAATTATATTATTCTGTCTAAACTGTCTTTTCTTTCTGCACTTTAGTTAAAATCCCCCCCATGTAAAAATCCTGGCTACCACTGTCTGGTTTAGTACAATGCCTTAGAAGTATATTCAGAATTTCACTTGAATTCAGATTTAGTGTAGCGCATAAAGTAAAATTTCAAGTTTAGAAAATCCCGAAAGTTTTGACGAAATTTACGGGGCCCATCCAAGCTCTCAGGCTTTTCTAAGATCAAAATTTTACTTCATGCTTAATGAAGAGATACACTCGGTAATAGCTTAATATTAAACTTTTTGTTTTAAGTCGAATACCTGAAATGTATAGCGCATACATCGGAATATGTATACTAAAAAGACACATTTTTCAAAATATAATGAATATAAAATATGAATGAAAATGCCAATACTATTACTTAGTTGTAGAATATTTCAGAACTATTAAAATTGGGATACTTTTCGAAATCAACAAATATTTGTCCGTAAAACACATTACTCTCACATTTGATTATAAGTAAAAAATCAAAACTAATTAAATATAATCCAATATATTGTCTATTGTAAATGTATAAACATATAACAAGAATTTCACACAGTCAAAATTAAGAAAATAACAACAAAAAAACACGTTTACAAAAGCGTACAAATATTTAGTAAAATATATACTCCTTATAATTCTAAATTAGTAAAAATATAATTGCTGTTTACTCAATCAATAAAAATTGCAAAGAACTCATTTACATAAGTTTATAAAACCAATTCAATAAAAAATACAGTCAAAAGAAGTGCTAATATTAACGCAAGATAACCATTATTTTTATTTGATTTATTGTAATTTACTTTGCTACTACTATTTTTGTTTGCTACGAGGATTTTTAATAAAATGGTCATTTTTGTAAAAAATTGTTCGGGATATGTAAAAAACGAGTATCTGCGAAGACAGCCTTGCTCAATTAGATTAAGTAAATGTTTGTCGATTAGTGTAACTTTGGATCCATCCTTCATCGCCTGAACGTCATGATTTTGAGTCATTCTAAAACAAAAATATAACAAATTATAATGGATAGCTCTCACCTGATGCGAATGTAAGTTCATGTATTGTTGAAAACACGTATTTAAAGTTTTTACCTACGCCCTGCCTAGTAACCGCATCATATCACACTGTCATCTTGACGGGTATGATTGATATTACCTCCACATGCACGTAATAGCTTTGACAAGTATATTACATGCTGACAGCTGAACAGCTGATTGATTACCGCAAAACCAAATGGCATTCTTTGATGTATATTGATCAAGTAGTAATTTAGTTTTCATCAATGTCATGTTACTATCAATTTATTAAATAAATAAGTTGTTCTTTCATGCTCATTGTTTAGTTTGTTAGGGCGTAGGTAAAGTATCGTACGTTTCTCGAGTGGCATGGCTATTACATACTCGCGGAATACTGCACTCGCCGCTGCGCGGCTCGTGCGCAACATATCCGCTCATAGGTAATATGCTGCTTACCAGTCTCGTGACGTAATATATTATTAAATTATGTTTGGCAAATAATGGGGATATATTGGATAGCACACTAGAATATAATGATTCATATTTTGAGTTATTATTGATATTGGACTTATTTTTCGCTGTTTTTAAGTCTTTTTAAAAGATCCATTTAAAGCTTATATGATTGTTTTTACTCTTTGGTTTAGAATAAAGTAAGTTTTCAGTCTTTTCTAAACTCGAAATGTTACTTCTTCATACGCTACGCATATAAAACACTGGAATATTATGAAGTTCAAATTATACTGCTTAAGTTTGATCCCACGTTAATAAATTTTACAAATACATAGGTTTCGTCTAACCAAATGTTGCCCATTTACAATTCGAGCAATTTTCTTTTGTATATGTAAGTATAATTGAAAGATTTGGTTACACTAAATAAACATTTGTAGTATTTATTAACATCAGATCAAACTTAAACAGTATATTTTGAACTTCACTTTAAATCAGTAATATTGCCCGCGATTCCGTACGCGAAATGGTAAATTTAACGTATACGTTATTTACACTCAGAATCTAAGTATACAAATCAAGTACTAACGCGCTTAGACTGTGATGTTGATAAATAACATGCACGTTAAATTTAACATTTCGCGTACGGAATCGGGGGGATTAACGCATGACGCATGAAGTAAAATTTCGAGTTTAGAGCTTGGTCGCGTAGCAAAGCGGAGCCACCAATCCAAATTTTCAGGCTATGCTAAGAAATGTTACTTCATACTTAATCATGGAATGAAAACACTCTTTAGAAGCTTTAAATTGACCGATTTTATAATAACAACGAATTCCTGAAAATGTACGCTGTAATTATCAGGATATTTACACTTAAAAGAAAAATTCCCTGTATGTAACAATACATTGAATTTGGCATGAATTGTATAAAGTTGTTTACTTTATTCGAATTCACGACTACTTTTAATTGGTTTTGAATGTCCTGTGAATTGCTTCTCTACATAAAGAATAAGAACGAAATGTCGAAATATCTTACATTAAACATCTATCAATTAATCTAAATCACGCAATTATATAATACAGAAAAAGTTAATAATCCATAACATTACTTACCATCATTATAATCAGTGATAATTTTAAACAACGCCGTCAAAGCCTTATCCCAAGCAGTTTCCAATTCTATGGTGCAGGCATCTCCTAACTTGATCCGAAGTACCTTCAGATAGGACAATCTAAGATGCTAAAACAAAAATAATAAGTTTATAAAAATAATAAATATTTTTAGTATCTTTTGTGGCAATTCGCATTTAATAACTTTTTAACGTTAATAACACTGGGGAACACGATTTTTGCTGACTTACATGCAGGACTTGTTTCTTAGTAAATGTGGGGTGCTGAATTCAAATATCACATTAGATTTTGCCTATCACGTTGATTTTTATTCTAATACATATCTTCATTTTCCGTCAAATCATGGTTTTATCATATAATTTTATATATCAAAGCGTTCATAATAAAATAATGATAACATTTTGGAGAACCATAAGGACTAAAAAGATGTGAAATTTATAATAATAAAAATGTTAGATTGCGTGATAATTTTTAAAATTTTGAGAAAAGTCAAATTAAATTAAGTTTTTTTTGTGGACTGACAAGATGTATCACTTCTCTGCAGTGGTGGCACTGTAAAATCTGTTGTCATTGTGGAAATGTCTGGTTTGTAAAACTATCTCTACAGTATTTCTTGAATAATTTTCTCACTTATCACTTGGTGAAACATTTTTAAATATTGATAATGAAGGTTTAAATTAAATTACACTTGGTTTGTTTCACAATTTTTTACTTTACTATTTACTCGACTAGTTTCGCGTTTTACAGCATTATCAGGAGTGAATTACAAAATATACCAACAAGCTTATATATGGTCAGGTAATAAGGGATTTTAAGATTGGGGAATTCCAAATATCCTCATTGTCGTTGACGAGGTGTTTTCCGTCTTTTATTGCCCTATTTATTTCTAGGCCTTCCCTGAGGTTTAACATAAAAAATCAATTATAAATAACAAACAGTGTACAGGGATTTCAAAACATTGTATAATTAACAACCACTTTATAGATGTTAATAATTTCAAAATTCTATATTCAGGTAATAAGGGCCGTAATTTAAACCTCAGGGAAGGCCTAGAAATAAATAGGGCAATAAAAGACGGAAAACACCTCGTCAACGACAATGAGGATATTTGGAATTCCCCAATCTTAAAATCCCTTATTACCTGACCATATATAAGCTTGTTGGTATCTTTTGTAATTCACTCCTGATAATGCTGTAAAACGCGAAACTAGTCGAGTAAATAGTAAAGTAAAAAATTGTGAAACAAACCAAGTGTAATTTAATTTAAACCTTCATTATCAATATCTCTACAGTGCTGCGACTCTAAAAGTTGTTGGGATTGTGGGATTTGAGATTTGTAAATAGTTAGTGATTGAAAAAAAAACTCGAAATGATAATAAAAATGGTTGATTCATCAAATTCATAAACTTGTATCGATAATGTCATATGAAAAATATAGCAGTGTATGTCCATTTTGATTGCCTGAAGGCAGAAAATCAAACAATTTAATTTTTAAGGTTTAAATTTCCGTTTGTGGGATTTTCTGGAGTCTGCCATTCCCAAACAATCTCTTAATATTCCAACAGTAGTTGTCATTATATGAGTATCCCACCTTCCTTGGTACCGCGTCTCCATATGTTTTAAATCTTGGTAAAAACGTTCACCCTGCTAATCACTTACATCTCCTAGATTTTCAGGAAATTTGTAGAGGTGAATATAGAAAGAATGAACTTTTCTTTTGTCCCATTCTCCCAAATACTCGAAACACTGTATATCGTGCCATTTAAAAATCTTGAGTTTTTGACATTTTTAAGCAAACTCTCAGGGAAGAGAACCTTTTTGCAAAAAAACAATATCACCATTCGATTCTCTAATACGGCTTTTGTTATAAATGTTTTTGTCCCAACTCTCTAGAACCAACCGTTTTCTCAAAAATAAACTACTACTCATATTACAGCCCATATGATAGAAATTTTTAATCAAAGTTTGGACTAGTTCGATATAATTATTGAAATTGAAATAGATGTAGACTAAAACGTGAATACGTGAAAAAAATTAATATGCGATAGAACAAAAACTTGAAAAATCAGCACACCAAAATTAGTTAAAACAAGTATCAGATCTAAATCACCAAAAAAAAAAGTAAAAACTTGTAGACCTGTGTAATACTTGTCTGAAGCAAAACCCAACACCAAAATACACGAAAATGCTCATCAATCACCATACTAATAAAACGCAAGAAGTAGCGAGAAATTGGTTAATAGGTTAATATGAAAAAAGAGAAAGTGGTATAATACACTTTGTCACACTTTCGGAAACATGGAAACATCTACACTAAAGACTTGCCCACTTGATGTATCCGATCGAGTTTCATCAAATTTACGCCGAGAAGAATGCAAAGGATAAGAAAAAGGATTGAATACAAATGAAAGTTTTTAAATCAAATGCGATCAAGTTTGTATACAAATTAAAATTTGTCTAAAATAGTAAAATTATGCACTTATCCTTTTTTGAGTAGGACAGTATGGGTTACTTTTTAATTATTAATGATAGAGATTCGGTTAAATAGGCAAAGTTGTGTAGCTTTATGTGCTTATTCAGATCCCATTAAGAAACAATAGAGATTTTGTAAACGTTCAAAATAATTGAGAAAAACTAAAATACGCAATTTTCGAAAATATCCCATATTTATTTTTTGTAATTTTATTCAAAATCTGTAACATTATCAAAGTAAATGCTATAGCGCAACAGATAGTGATACATTTTAATTTTTATTGGCGATTCGTTTTTGTTTCATTAATATCAACTTTGTTTTTCAAATAGGAACATAAGGTAATACGCATATCATTAAACTGCATTTTTGGATTGAGTTCAATGATGTGTAACCTCTGTATATTTTTTTATTATTGTTTTTAATAAATTCACTTATTACTTTAGTTGCTAAGAGACATATGATACCTTATTTGAAAAAAATATCACTATCGATTGGTTGTAATTTGTTTTGTCAAGTGAACTGATTTCAATTATTTTTTGTTTTTTGAACAGTAATTTGTATACCCTTTAAAATGAGGTATCACATGATGGGGGGGGGTGCCATATTTAAAATTATAAAGTCGGGATGGCTGCGGGTGAGGGGGTGAAAGTAAAAATTCAAAAATCAGTATTTTTTAAGTTTCCCCTTGAGAACAAAGTTGACGTGTTTATTCTTAAAACCCTATCTACGTCAGATCCAGAGTTATTCAGGGTGGCTCCTTTTGAAATGAAGACCCTGTATGTTTTCGTTTACAGATTTTTTTTTCCGACGCGAAAGAACCGTGTTGAAAACATGCACTTTTAAAAACACCCCTTAGTAAATAAAGAGTATTTTTGATTGCAAGTTATTTTCTTTTGCTTTTCCTTCAGTATTTCTCAAAACTATTTGCTATTTCTACAGAGTGCAGAGTGCTGTGTTTGTTAAACAATACTTTTGAGAAAGAGTGAAATACAATTAACAAAAGAAGAAATCCAGAAGAAAAATACTGTCTCAGTATTATCATTTTCACAGTCTTTATCTTTACAATAACTTACATCGTAAGCCTCCTTCGATATCGCTCTCTTTTTGTGGTTCTTGGCGTTCAGCTGCAGAGATTTGACGAGCACTTCGGAGTTTTCGATATTATTGATGAGATGATCGATTTCCTTCATTACTTTTAAGGCGTGAGATTTTAACTGTGGATCCTTCTCTAAAATGTCCCTGTTTTTCGTTTCTTTAAATTTGAAGTATTTGGTGTGCTCTGGATAATCGATAAAAAACCTAAATACAAAGAAAAGATAATAAATATTTTAAAAACGAATTAACATTTAAAATTAATAGACACATTCAATTTCAATATTCTGTCATACAGAGAATGTTCTTGTAAGTATACATATCCCAATGCATAATCCTGTAAATGTTCAGGCATTCGTTTTTGTAAGTGTTAGATGTGAAACTTCAAACGAGTGATTCCACTTCTTAATTTAGCATGAAGTAAAATTTTGAATATGAATTTGTGTTCAGTACTCATTCATTCATACAAACGTTTAGTTTGCCAGCTATTGACGATGCTACTTAAGCTAATGGGCATTAGATGGTGTTTACGCTTTCGAACATATGTAAAATTTCGAGTTTAGAAAAACCTTAAAAACCAAATTTTCAAATTTTTTTGTGTATATTGCATGAATGAAGTATTATTATTATAGACATATTACAAAATGTGTGTATATCATTGCATAAAAAGACCAATGTCAAATACTTTTTGTACTTTTTACTTAAAATTCAAAAGTACTCGAATACTACCCCACTCTGACATTAATCAAGAAATTATGACAAAAACAAATTCTAGAACGATTTGTTCTAGAATTTAATTTTATTTAAAGTTTAATAATTACAAATATTGGACAGATCAAGACCATAAAAACATCTTCTAAAACGAAATAATAATGGCTGAAATGAGTGACCCAATGCATCACACAAACATTATACAAACGCGTTATCCTTGATAAGAGATTGTAAAAACTATAATTGGTATACTGGAATTTAATTTAATAAACGCAATTATTATATCTAAACTCTCTGGGCGCTACATAAAAACTCATTTTTGTATGTATTGCATTAATGAAATATTATTATTCTAGACAATATTACATGTGTGTATATCATTGCATAAAAAAGCCAATGTATAAAGATCTTTGTACTACAAATTAAGATTTGTGGCCAAAATGATTACATTGTGGCCAAAATGATTACATTGAGTGTAAAGTTTGGACTTATTTGGGTTCTCCCTTTTCACGGAATATTTATTAAAAAGCGAAGAAATATTAATTCTCTCTAGAGACCAGAGTTTTGCTTTAAAAGCATCAAAAATGGATTATTCTCTATCAGGGGTGCTCAACCCGTCGATCGCTTGACAACTTTTGGTCGATCACCTACCGGTTTTACCCTCCGGTGAGATTTTGCGGAAAATAATTTATTTTTCAGTATGATTGGTAAAAACATATTGTTAGTTCGTGTATTGCTATTCCAAAAAAAAGCAACATTGCGCGAAATTTCTGATCGTTGCACGAACTAAGATAAGGATTTTCTAAAAAAAACAAAAATAAAAGAACCTGCCTTATTTTTAGACCTTAACGTAGAGCTTTGATATTAACATCTTCGTATCAATGAAAAATATTAGTAGATTACTATTGTTAGTTTACAACTAATAATTTAATAAAATGGTACCCCTAGTTTACGGCATGAGATCCGTGTTATACATAACCTTAAATGCCATAGTAAAACGAATTTATTTAATTGTAATGCTATGATTTATTTAAAATTTACAATTGTACAGACCTAAGCATTATATTTTGAACTTCACTTGAAATCCGTGTTTTATACACGTGACGCATGAAGTACAATGTCTAACGGATGATTCCACTCCTTAGTTAGGCATGAAGTAAAATTTCGAGTTTAGAAAAGCCTGAAAATTTGGTTTGGTCGCGCAGCCCTACGCGCTACGCGACTAAACTAAATTTTCATGCTTTTCTAAACTCGAAATTTTACATCATGCCTAACTAAGGAGTGGAATCATCCGTTAGACATAAAATTCAATAAAATAATTCAGCGGAGAAAACATTTTCACAAACATAAACAACGTAATGGATAAAATTTAATTGAATCAAAGATGGTACACATGAAAAATTAGTTGCTGTTTAGAAAAGACCAGAAAATATGTCTCGGTCGATAAATTTTCACGGGGCTTTTCTAAACTCTAAATTTTACTTCATGCTTAGTCTGGGAGTGGAAAGCACTCGTTTAAAGTTTCAAATTGAACTCTTTTAAAAAACAACGAATATCTAAAGATTTAAAAAAATAAGCTGAATTTTAAATACGTAAATCCAAACGTTCAGGCTTTTCGAACAAGATAAATTCAAATTCAAAACTATTTGAATTCGAGAAAATAAGCTTACGCTTCTTATAGTTTGCACACTTAAAACATAATATATAAAATTACAAAAAAACTATTCGTGAAAATGCAAACGATGTCTTAATTAATAAGACAACTTAAGACGATAAATATCCATTGAAACAACTACTTCCCGTGCAAATACACCTACGGATATTGAATTATACAATGAAATATTTAAAATCTTATTTAATTTGATTTGTTACAACGCTCTATTAAAGTATATGTAACGTTTAGGTAAAATTCTCTTCAAACCAACTAACAATACAAATTTAAAATGAAAGGAGAGATAGCAACAAATTAAAAGTGAAAGGACTTGGATTAAAACTAATGTCTTAGGCCATCTTTGACGTCGTCTTAAGTTGTCTTATTAATTAAGACATCGTTTGCATTTTCACGAATAGTTTTTTCGTAATTTTATATATTATGTTCAGGCTTTTCTAAACTTGAGATTTTATTTTATCCGCCACGCGTATAAAACACTGACCATATTGAGAAGTTGGAAATATACTGCTTGTGTTTAATAAATTTTAACCAAATCTTGCGCTATCAAAATTGAAACAAATTACATTAAATTTAAAATTTTGTTTCTATTATCTGTCGATCGCCAGATAACTTGGTATGTAAAAGTAGCTCGCGTATTACAAAAGGTTGAACACCTCTGGTCTATATTATAGGTTCCTAAACTTTTTTGTCTTGTAGACTACTTTCCAACTTTTTTCATTTCATTCAATATTAGGAAGCCCCCTTTCCTAATATTGAATTGTTGCAAATATTCATCAAAATCAAATGTGTTTTTTTAAACTGACAGTTGATTGAACTCTAGAGAATATTGTAAAAATTAACATTAATTTAAATTCAACGCAATTAAGTTGTTGGAATGATCCCATCATCAATTTCGAATTTACCTATAATTAAAGGATGGAGTCATAACGTTTGCCTAATCTTTAGGATGTTTCATAAACATTTATGTTAGAAAAATGTTTGCTTTATAGATAATTTATGTGTTTATTATAAGAAAGTATTGTACATAGTACATAGGCTCTATCTGTGATGTGTGAATTATCCCATTTATGGAAAGCCAAAATTTCGGTCATGACCTTCTTAAATGGGATCTATTCTTATGGTCCCCCATTTATACCTCATGCAGACCCGATTTTAGTTTTTGCTGACATAGACCCCTTGCAGTTCGGAGTCGACCCCTAGGGGTCGATATAACCACTTTAGGAATCTATGGTCTAAATAAGAAGTTTTGAAAAAGAGTATTTTATTAATCTAATATTTTGTAATAAAAACCGAAGGAATATTTTTTTTAGAAGTCGCAATTTTAGTTTAAAAATCTATGTATGGGATGATTCACCTTAAATGTTCCCATTCTCTCTCTAACTTGGTTATTTCTGAACCGATTTGAAAATTCCAAAAAATATTTTAAATAGTTTTTGAGCGCAGTTTTATATAAATCCTATTGGGTAGTAGTTGATTTTTTAAAATCTAACACCCTGTATGTTATTTTACAATCGGCTAGAGATTTTACTTAGGAATACAAAGATATCGGTTTGATGGGGTTATTTCAAACGACTAAGGAGATATACAGAGAGTTTTATGTAACACCGAACATTTTCATAAGGAGAGTTTTTCTTTGAAGTATCCATATGCATACGTTGCACATTTTCCGATGCTCGGTTTATTTAAAGGATCCAATTTGAAGCTTTTAGCGAGTGTTTTCCACTCCCAGGCTAAGCATGAAGTAAAATTTCGAGTTTAGAAAAGCCTGAAAATTTGGTTTGGTCGCGTAGCGCGAAGCGCGGAGCGGCCAAACCAAATTTTCAGGCTTTTCTAAACTCGAAATTTTACTTCATGCGCCACCGGTACAAAACACTGATTCAATGTAAAGTTTAGCGGTGTGTTTTAAACTTCGTAATATGTCAGGGTTTTGTACCGGTGGCGCATGAAGTAAAATTTCGAGTTTAGAAAAGCCTGAAAATTTGGTTTGGCCGCTCCGCGCTTCGCGCTACGCGACCAAACCAAATTTTCAGGCTTTTCTAAACTCGAAATTTTACTTCATGCTTAGCCTGGGAGTGGAAAACACTCGCTTAAAGCTTCAAATTAAATTCTTTCAATAAACCAAGCACCGAAAAATGTGCAACCTATGCATATGGATACTTCAAAGAAAAATTCTCGTTATGAAAATGTTTGGTGTTACATAAATCTCTCCGTATACATATGCTTAATTACTGCATTTACTTTTATTTCCATACTTATAACTTTTGCATGTCCATTTATGCGTTACAATAAAAGTTATATATTTTATAAATTATTTCTGTTATATGAATATACAGAGAGTTTTATGTAACACCGAACATGCTAAAATGTACTAAATGTTAATTTTCCTATGTGCGATGTGTACTGGGGCGCATCAAAGCATTGAGAGCGATGTGATTGGCTACGATTTTTAATTGTAATATAGTCAACCCAACTTATACCTTCCCTTCAAAAATAAATGTACCCTGTCAGTTATCGCAAGCAAATGATATTTGCTGTTTTAGCACTTGAAGCAGACGTAGACGAAGAATGGAGAGTTGAACATATCAATAATATTTACAAAGAGGGAAAAGATTTTTCTGGTAAACGTATACTATGGAGAGCACAGTTCAAGAAATTGCCATGAATCATTTACTGTAAAATTTTCTGATTGACTAATACCATTTATTTCAACCATTCCGAACCTTATAAAACAGTTTGTTTGGATAAATTTCATGAGCGAGGAGTTAGAAGTCCGTCGATATTATTGGGAGAGATGAAATTAAACAATGTATGTTATGTCGAAGAGTCTCCAATAATATCTTTACTATTGCAAACTCATTTAATATTTAAAAATTCTCTGTACATAAGAATTCTACAAGAATTTAAGTTTAGGTCCTACAAATTCCAACATAACTAGTTGCTGTATGACAAAATTAAGCGATAAAATGTTTGTAATATTATTTTTAATAATATGTTAAAATAAACAACGAAATGTTGCGGAAAATTGTGTTTCCTGATTAAGCGTTTATATCTTCTCACCTTCTTTAATTAGTATTTTACTGATTAAGAATATAATAAAAAGTTGATAAGCATTCCGTTGAACTAAAATATTCAAAATACAACATATTGTGGTTGATATAATAATTGAAAAATTTAATTTATTTTTGACGGGAAGAGTGTACATTGGGTTGACTATATTACCATTAGAAATCGTAGCCAATCACATCGTACTCAATGCTTTGATGCGTCCCAGTACACATCGAACATAGGACAATTTACATTGAGTACATTCTAGCATGTTCGATGTTACATAAAACTCTCTGTATATGGTTGTTATTATTATTTTTTGTTCCAGTATTGGTTTTAGTTTAGTATTTGGTCTAATTAATAATTGTTTGGTGCATTATGCAGTAGTAGATTAAGTAAAATTAAGTGAAATAATTAAATTTTCGTTTTTTTTTGTTTGTTTAGGAATTAAGTTTGATGTGCTATAATTTTTTGTTGATTTTTGTTTTTGTCCTGTTATTGGTGTAAACTGTTTTATGGTTCAACAATATATTGATATATTGTTGATATTATTATTAATGAGTGGGATGGACACACACACATAACGAAAATTTAAAGTAGTCATTATAAACGATGACACATCACGCACCGAAAATTAAAATTACATTATTTAAAACAAAAAAAAAATGATTTATTAAAGAATAACAAAAAATCAGCAATTATTCCATTTGAACCATCATTATCTAGAGACAAGATAATTCTTTTATAATAGTTTGGGCAACAAAATCTACGCATTCTAATTCGACGTTTCGTCGTTCTCAAGGTCTATGTTTTTGTTCTTTGTTTATAACTGCGAATATTACTCGTAATATTATCAAGACTAACGATATATCTGTGCCTGAAGCTAAAAAATGTCAATGCCATTTAAAAAAAAATTGTTGAAAACATGATATACATAATCAGAGATTCTATGCAAACACATACATGAATCAAAGTTGAAATATACAACTTGTACTTTATGTCATTTAGAATTAAAATAAGTTTAAAAAAGGACTTTGGCCTTTTTAGCTCTATTAAACCTGATATCGTTAAAATCATAAATTATAAGATATGCATTATTCGATTGAAATGCAGGGTGTTTTTTTTTTTTAAATCAACTTCAACTTCCTTGATCGTTTGATATAACCTAATCAAATCTAGTATCTTTGTATTCCTAATTAAAATCTCTAACCGATTATAAAATGAAACATTTACAAAAAATCAACTACTACCCAATATTTAATTTATTTTGGACGCCTTATATATTTAGATGAAGTAACTAAAATGTCACTAAAAAAATTATTTAAAATATTTTTTTTAATTTTTATGTTGAATCGTCTTGCACACATTTTTGAAAGACAGTTTTATAATTATAATATTTGGCAATACTTTTTTTCTAAGAAGAGTCGTAATTTTAATTTATAAAAATGACTTACGTTACGAGAAGTCCGATCCCATTTCCTTCCATATCCTGTTTCACCACACCCCACGTCTCTCCAATTAGTTGTTTTTCGGCAGCAGTTAAGTCCTAAAAAAAGCGTTTGAATTAATATTTCAGTGAAACATCCACCAGCAAGCAATTCTTATGATCCATGGTTAATGATACAGTTCCAATTAAATGTTAACATGTCTTTAACTTGTTCCTCATTGACTTGGTAAAACATTTCTACTAATATATGGGTTTTTAATTTCAATTCATTTGGTTTCTTAAACCAATAAATGTTAAAGTTTTATGATGTATTTCCTATTAGAAATGTATTTAAGTCAAAATGACATTAATTTTAACAAACAGTTCAAAATCTATTTCTAATAAAAGTATAGAAATAAATTTAGCCAAAACATTTGACGGGTAAAATAAACCTTAATATTACTAATAAATTTAATGAAGTCAAAAAAACGTTATGAATAAATCTTTGTCTTACACTTTCTTATTAGAAAGAGATTTAAATTAGAGCTTTGACTGTCAATTGATTAAATTTTATATGAGTGGTAATATCCAGTGGCCTAGGAAGGGTAAGTAGTACCCGGTATGGAAATATTTTGACCCCACGTACACACATTTAAATAATTAAAAAGAAATGCTTACAGTTATAAATGTTATTTTCTGGTTAATTTATTAACATTGTGAGCTTATATAAGTACTTAAAACCTATTTTCTTTACGTATCTCGAAGTTTCACAATCGTGTCATAAACAAAATGTAAAACTCATATTTTTGCTATTTTGTCACCCCCTCGATTATAACACCCGGGGCGGACCACATCCCCCTTGCTACGCCTCTGCTCATGTCTAAATGTGCTTATACATTTGTACACGTTAAGATGCAACTTTTGGTTGCTCAACAATTGAATCGTAATTTGTATTTACAAAATTATTGAACGTTCGTTTAAAGTCACTAATGTTTATGATTAAACTGAAAAAATTGTAAATAAATAAATGTAATCTAATAAATATTTATTTATTTAAAATTTTCACTGTAGATTGAATACTAAGTACAAGCCAAAATCAGTGAATGATCGCTTGGATGTTGTTCTTAAAATTTAGGAAAATGATACTAAAATCAATACATCCAAAGAAAAAAACACGGAAGGAAAAAGTAAGCTCGGTGTACAAATTAAAAATTAAAATGGAAGTTTTGTAATGGGTCGAGAAGAAGTCCCCTTTTTTCATTGCTCATTAATATTTTAACCATTTTTTTAACTTGTAATGGTATCTAAATAATAAACATGATTTTTAGGCAACATTTGATAAAAATATGCCCTTTGTAATATTGCATAAGCAATATTCGTTTTTTTTTTATACAACTTTTTACATGCAGGTTTTAATTCTTTTAAGTATACGTACATATCGCAAAGCAAATAACTCTGGGCACCCGAATTTTAAAAGATTTCATTAGACATTTTAAATATCACAATAGTTCAATGTTTTATACGTGTGATTATAATATTTATTTATATTCGAAAGCGTAAACGCCCTCTAATGCTCATTAGCTTAAGTAGCATCGTCAATAGCTGGAAAACTAAACGTTTGTATACAGCAATTGTTCGTTCACGACGGGGCTTTTTTTATAGAATACAAATATATATTTATTTGTATTCTATAAAATAAAGCCCTGTTGTGGACGAACAATAGCTGTATACAAACATTTAGTTTGCCAGCTTTTAACGATGCTACTTAAGCTAATGGGCATTAGATGGCGTTTACGCTTTCAAACATATGTAAATTGCACAAGCCATAATAAATGGCCAAAGATATTCAGCATTCTTTAAGTACTGGTTCGGGACAATACTGATGATGGCGTTAAAGCCGTATATAGTTATCCGGTGAATAAATGAGTCCTGAACACAAATTCATGTTCTTGGTAATATTTATTATTTACTGAGATATTTAAAGGGTACAGTTTAACCAAATAACAAAATATTAGTAGTGTTTATAAAAAATATTTGTTTAAATATTCATATATCATGCGTTCTTTTTTATCTCTGAGCATACAAATTCCAATCATATAAAATTTACAGTGATCAGTTTTAAAAAACATACCTCAAATTGTACGTTTGGTTGCGAACTGTCAAGGTGCAGCGCGATTGAAGTGGGTTTTTTAAAACTGAACATAGGAAATTTTATATTCTCTGAATTTGTATGTTCGGAGGTGAGAAAAAACGCATGGTTTGTACTTAAAATCTGGAATTTGTTATGAACTTCGAAATTTGTATTTACTTTATAAATAAATGTAATTTTTAATGCTTAATATAACTTAGAGAATTTTCAGAATTAACAGTATGTCTTTGGTATAGTATCAAGTATGGGATGAATACTCTGTAAATTTTCAGACATTCGTTGATTTTCTAAAAGTGTTCAATTTGAAACGTCTAACGAGTGTTTTTAATCCTTGATTAAGCATGAAGTAAAACAGACTTTCCTAAACTCGATATTTTACTTCATGCGCCACGCGAATAAAATACTGAAATATTATGAAGTTTTAAATATACTACTAAATTTCAGGTTAAATCAATGATTTATACGCCTGGCGCATGAAGTAAAATTTCGAGTTTGGAAAAATCTAAAAATTTCTAAACTCGAAATTTTATTTCATGCTTAATAAAGGAGTGGAAACACCCGTTAGAAACCAAATTTTCAGACTTTTTTAAACTCGAAATTTTATTTCATGCTTAATCTGGGAGTGGAGAACACTCGTTTAAAGTTTCAACTTGAACTCTTTTAAGAAACAACAAATATCGGAAAATTTCAGAGAGTATACAATGTATAAAAGTTGATTTTTGGTAAAATTCTGCACTTCTTTTTATGATATCTCTGAATGTCTAATTGTATTACATACTGTGATATTTTTTTTAAATATACATAATATATACGCTGTACATTTTCAGACATCGTCAATTTTGTATAAAAACGTGCAAATCAAGTTTAGAACGAGTGTTTCCACTCCCAGACTAAGTATGAAGTAAAATTTCGAGTTTAGAAAAGCCTTAAAATTTGGTTTGCTCGTTCTGCGAAGCGGAGCGGCCAAACCAAATTTTCAGGCTTTTCTAAGCTTGAAACTTTACTTCATGCGCCACGTATTTAAAACACTGAAATATTGTGAAGCTGGAAATACACTGAACACATTTTTTTAAATAAGTATTAATTAAAATATTTACATTTTTCTTCATACATTTTCAAGTCTGATCAAATACTATAATACCATAACTTATTTAGTAATTAAACTAGCAAAAAATTAATAATATTGCGTCAATGGCGCTTAATGGGTTAATGTCCGGTTTCACCAACTTTAATTAAATCTTATTGGTAGATTAAATTTATTTGTCAATTGGAATAGAATATCATATGAATTGATTAATATTTTGACATGTATGTAACTATTACTAGATTATAATCAATGAATAATTATTATTGGTCGATTTAACTGGCGTTAGTAAAACCGGGCTAAACTCTTTATTTTGTTAATTCTTGACATAGACCACTTTTATAATTTTCAGCATACATAATGTACCTTTCTTGATTCAGGCTAACATTTTCGCATGCCAAATAAGGACCACATTTTTTTGCGAGATTACTTTTCTTTTACAGAAGTTACATTTTCAATTGTAAGAAATTAAAAACAAAGACGCCTATTAAGTCCATTATGCAAAGGATCGTTCTATATGACAAATGTAAAACAAACTCGCGCAAATTAAGATCATGTAAAACGTTAATTGTTCGTTAACTTTTCCCATTTGACCACTAGTTTACCAAGAATTGCCGCATCTAAATTAGGCACGGACGCAATCGATTTAATGTATTGTAATTGAACCATTATTGGACCGACATAAATGGTATGTTTGCCCATAAGGCTAGAGCTAACAAGTTTCATTAATAAAAATGTGGACAGCATTTGGTCGTGGTCATTAATTAAGAGACACGTAAAGGGACTAATTGGAGGTTTACGTGCGTATTATCACTAAGTTTGTATTGTTTCATATCGTGAGGATAATTTTAGAAGATGAATACAAGGAGATAATTATGACAAAGTAATTATATTAATTATTACATAACAAGTTTTTCTTATTAGCACTATGTATACGTTAATGAACTCTGTAATTTTGAAATGAGTTTATCTCTTAAGAAAATTTAGTATTTGAAAAATGATTTATTTGAAATTTAATACGTTTTGATCTTTGTAACAAGTGTTTGCACTCTTTAATTAAGCATTAAAAGTGCGATTTTTTAAGCAATTTACAACAAATATGTCTTACAAAGACTAAATCAAACAGGCAAATTTGTTGTAGATTTCGCTAAGAATCGCACTTTTAATATTTTGAAGTATTGTACAACTAAATATTTTTAATTTAATTCATATTTATGCCTTACTTAAGTATTAAGCAAATTTTTGACTTCTTTTGAGCTCTTCTAAACTAAAATTTTCTTTCATACGCCAGATCTATAAAATACGGAAATATTATGAAGTTCATGATAAACCTACTGCGTATCAGGGTTGTTAAAAAATATTTTTTTTTCATTTTAATTAAAACAAACAGTTTTGTTGTCGAAACTGCAGTCATATTCAGTAAAAAGTGTTATACAAACAAAATAAAGAGGGTTTTATTGTGAATAAATTGAATGTTAATGGTCATAACTTAATTATTCTTCTAACTTAATCATAGTTTGAATTAGTTCTTGAATCTTGAAGGTATTTACTCGTAGCAAATGTGCAATATAATTTTAATTGCATATCATGCAACTTTGTTAAGAATAAATTAGTCCACAATTTCTTTACGGCATAATAATAATTTATTTTCCATCAGACATACAGATCTAATAACAGGGAAAATATCATTCAAATCGTTTGTCAATAATATTTGATTATTAATAATTTTATTGATCAACTATACATAACATAAGGATATGTGTGATTTTCTGATAACAAACGATCGTTCGTTCCGACTAGTTTTGTAAAAATGCCACAAACGATAATAATGTAAGTCCACACTTCATTGCGACATCTCAAGGTCCCATTTTTGCAATAACAGTAGATACATAATATCGTAGGAGTATGTATTTGCAAAGATACCTGATCGCGAAAATAAGGTCGTTAATTTAATACGAGAATATTCGTTCACGAGCAAACTGGTTTAAAAATTCAGAACAAACAGTTATAATTAAAAGTCATTTGTTTGGGTTGCTCAATGTATTTGTTTATAAAAAAGTGATTTGCATGTGATATGTTGGTTTGTTCTAAAATGATAAACTCATAACAACGCAACTTATTTAAATGAAGAAAATATTCCTAGAAATCTGTTGGTACTAAGTTGACCTATTCCAACCAGCTCAGTCTAGTTAGAAATTCGAATACAATTAATTTTATTCTATTATAACCAGATCAGACAAGTTCAAATTTTAAATAAAAGTTTATTATTATTTAATTTAAAAAATCAGAGATAAGAAAGAGTTATTATATCGGACACTTTTTTCTCATTAATCGCTTGGTAAAACATTTTCAAAAATATATTGGTTTGTAAATTAAATTCACTCGCTTTTGTTTCACTTAAATGTATTTTATTTTCTACTAGTTTCGGCTTAATGCCATTATCTTGATAAATTGTAAATTAAATTCACTTGGTTTTGTTTTACTTATATGTATTTGATGTTCTACTAGTGTTGGCTTAATGCCATTATCTTGGTAAATTGTAAATTAAATTCTCTTGGTTTTGTTTCACTTATATGTATTTAATTTTCTACTAGTTTCGGCTTAATGCCATTATCTTGATAATGGCATTAAGCCGAAACTAGTAGAAAATAAAATACATATAAGTGAAACAAAACCAAGTAAATTTAATTTACAAATCAATAAGATTTATTATGTTACTAGTTTTATTTCAATGATGTTCTTATTTCGAATAATTTCCGACATTCGTTGTTTTTTAAAAGAGTTCAATTTGAAGCTTTGAACGAGTGTTTTCCACTCCCAGACTAAGCATGAAGTAAAATTTCGAGTTTAGAAAAGCCCCGTGAACATTTGTCGAGGGTCGCACAACGACCCAAAACAAATTTTCTGGGCTTTTCTAAACTCGAAATTTTACTTCATGCGCCACGCGTATAAAACACTGATTTCAAGTGAAGTTCGAAGTAAAATTTTGAGTTTAGAATTTACAATTAGCAGAACAAATGAATGACTTTCGTATTTATTGTGGCATTAATTAAAATCTGCGTAGAATTTCGATTAATCAAATTGATGAAATTATTATTGTTTTTAAATTTATTATTATTTTATCTAACTTACTTTCATGCAAGTAAATTATCTATTACGCAATTCTGTATCATTGAATTTATCCGAATATTTGTGCAATCTTTATAACTGTTAAAGTTTTCAGCGTTTCTGTTTACTGAATAAATATTTGGCTGAAAATAGTACTCTATCTAGGAAGTATAAATCATGCAAATTGTTAACTAAGACCACACTTCACTGCACGTGAGTCCCAAAATAAATAATACTTTCTCATTTCCTTTTGCAATTTTTGTTGTGTAAATGAAACTCGTAAATCTCAAAATAGAAATACAGCGGTATAAAACAATACTTTGTTGCACATAATATAGTTAGGAATAGGATAATCTAAAAAATATATTTAACCCTTAAAACTGTTCGTTGTACAAACATTAATTGAGTCTTTTAATAAAAAAAAACAATAAATGATAACAAACACATGTTATCCAATTGTCAACTTTGAGCTTCTGTAAATTTATTTCCAGCCAGTGAGTTTTGTTACTTCTAACATTAAATTTTATACAAATAGACTTTTCAATAAGTTTTGCAGCTTAATAAATATAAAAACAATAAATGATAACAAACACTTATTTTCCAATTGTCAACTTTGAGCTTCTGTAAATTTATTTCCAGCCAGTGAGTTTTGTTACTTCTAACATTAAATTTTCAATAAGTTTTGTAACGTTTTTAATTATGTTTTAAACTCCACAATTTTGTGATTTTCTACTACAAAACAAAATGTATTCATAACTTAATCATTTCTGTTTCAAAATGACACAAAAATTGTGCTTATTTATAATTATTAAAACACTTTCAATTAACTCAAACTCAATTAGATTCAATTGATTTAAGTTAAAATGTAATTAACACAGTGCAATACATAAAATGCAAACTAAATTCTGACTTCAGTTTCTAGAAGTATCCACCCAAACTAGCAAAACCTATTTGGGTTCTGATAGTTTAGTTCGATTTTTTTGCCATCAAAAAGTTTTTTGCTCGAGCTTTCTTTTTGCCATATCTCGTAAATTATTGGGAATTTCTTAATGGAATCTTGAAACGAAATGTTCTTCACATCAAAATGCACAACTTTTGTAAACATGTCAAAGCCAGAAAATTGCGAAATAAACTTTAACACAAAATTTGCTTAAAGAAAATTTATCATAAAGAAAAATTGAATTTGTCAATAGGTTGCAGAATATTTATAAAATATAAAAACGAATTAAAATTAATATCGACTTTCTGCAAAAAGTTTGTCTCCAAATATTCATTGAAACAACTACTTCTCGAGCTAATACCCCGACAGATATTGAATTATACAATGAATATTTGCGTTACACGACAGCACTGCTGCATAGAACAGCAGTGCTGTCGTGTAACGCAAATATTCATTGTATAATTCAATATCTGTCGGGGTATTAGCTCGAGAAGTAGTTGTTTCAATGAATATTTGGAGACAAACTTTTTGCAGAAAGTCGATATTAATTTTAATTCGTTTTTATATTTTACAAAATTTGCTCATGAGAGCTGAAATGTTGGTTGAATTTTTTGGCGAAATTCATTACAACGGCCAAAAGAACTATAAGGATCGATTGTAGGTTATTGCAATGTTCAGCAAAGTTACTCGTGTTGATTTAGACAACATTTTTGCGCGAAAACAGTTATGCTAAAATATGCACGGTTTGTGAGTTAAGGTCGAAAATGTAAAAAATGGCATTGTTTCTGGCTTTCTGCGCTAAAAACACCCCGAAAGAGTGAAAATAGTAAAATTCCCAATAATTTACAAGATATAGACGTGCAAAACCAAAGCTCGAGTAAAAAACTTCATGATGGCAAAAAAAAATTACAACTTAACTATCAAAACCCAAATAGGCTCATGCTAGTTTGGGTTGGAACTTTTAGAAATTGAAGTCAGAATTCAGTTTACATTAGATGACCTCGAAAATGTTGAACTGTGTAATCTATCCGTATAATGCTAATTAAAGTTCACGATAATTAATAAAAATTCAATTAATTTATAAGTAACTTTTGCTTACTATTTATTCGAAAAAATAAATATGCGAAGATACTGTAAAAGTAAATCGTTTTTACCTATTAATGGCCTAGCAGTTATACAGTTAAGTCTAACAGGTAATTTTAGGTCAAATTCTGGACTTCTTTTTATGATTTCTATGTGACATATATTACATACTGGGAATTTTTCTTTTAAATATACATAATGTATACGCAGTAAATATTCGACAATTTTATATAAGCGACGATTTTATAAAAGCGTTAAATTGAAAGTTTCAAACGTTAGATTAAGCATGAAGTAAAACTTCGAGTTTAGAAGAGCCTGAAAATTTGGCTTTTCTAAACTTTCTAAATTTTACTTCATGCGCCAAGCGTATAAAACACTGACATATTGTGAAGTTAGAAAGACTCTTGAAAATATTTTATTAAAATGAGTAATAATCTAAATATTTTTAATTTTACTTTTAAATGCGGAAACTAACAATAAATTGCAAAAAAAAAGTTAAATTATCTGTATGTTTATTCGCGCCTTTATCCAATAAAAATATTATTTTTGTATTATGTGCGCAAAATCAGTGTTTTTTTGACGCATCGAGAATGCATTTTTAGTCAAGACCGCAGGTCGAGACTAAAAATGAATTCGAAAAACATACTGATTTTTCGCACAAAATACAAACAACACTTTTTCTACAACCGCAAAAAAAAACATTCTACCATAAATAAGCTTTAATAATTAAATAATTAATTTGAAAGATCTCATTATACACCATTCCATTTGTTTCTGGATCTCGCCTAGCTATGGAAAAGTGACAGTTTAAGTATTGTAAATGGGGCTGGTTGTGTTTTAAATCAGGGTTTTTAAATGTCACTGTCAGATGTTCGATTTTAAGGTTATAATTTCTGACTATTGTGATCTTACACTGTTGCCTGTTTTACAAATTTTCAGATATAAAAGGATAATAATATGCAGTTTTAAGATTAACAAAATTTACTACTTGGTTTTTGTACATACAAACACAGCAATAATATTGTATATAACAAATATAATGAATTCGGCTCTGCAAACTTATTTCGTCATCTATTTGTATTTCTCGCTTGGGTCTTCCCGTTAACACATTTTGATCAACGCCATCCATCCACCTTAATTTTGGTCATTCTCTCTTTTGTTGGCCCTCAGTATTTTTTTGTAGAATTGCAAATTTATTCCCACCCTCTTGTGATACTAATAATTTTCATGTCAAACAATCTTTAAGCCCTCATTCCACTTTTATTATTTAGTCAAGAGAACCTGCATCTAAATCTTCTGATGTTTGTTCTGAGCCAGATTCCCCAAGCGAAATAATAAAAGGAGGAATGGTTTCAAAAGAAAGGTTCCCCATGTGTTTTGTCCAGTCATCCGAAATAAGTTTTTCACAATGATCACAGAAATTTTGCCACATATCGGATGTACATTTTGAGAGAGACTCAAGCCATAAATTCTGAACACGATCCTTAGATGTGCTTATGTAGTAAGTCTTACAAAACCCCCATGCCATTTCAATTGGATTGTATTGACAATGATATGGCGGTAATCTAAGAACTTCGTGCCCGTTCTTTCTCAAAATGTCATCAACTACGTAAATTTTGTCATTTGATCGAAAAGGTATAAATAAAGCCCATAGTTCCTTTTTGGTTAATTTTGGATTGAATTTTACATTGTGTTTTACCAACCACTCCTGCATTTCGCATTTCTTACAAGAAAATGAAGGAGTTTTGTCTAATTGCACAGAATGGTATGCAGCATTATCCATAATAACTACACATTTCCCTGAAAGCTTAGCCAAAGCAGGAATAAGTTGATTAACCACCCAATTTTGAAAAGTATTACCATCCATTGTGGCATGGTAATCTCGGTCATTGTTTTTCGAATGTAATAAAAAATCGCACCCATCCAAAAACCCACCCCTATACCCAGCATGTAGAATGGTGAAGCGTTTGCCTTCATTTTTGAATTTAGTTGGATTACTTTTTATATCCGTTTCATGTACCCAGCGTCGAACCACGGATCCATTCTGATATATCCATGTTTCATCCAGGTATACGAATTTAATTTAAGCTGCAACAACATGTTTTTATTCACAGAGAATTTTGCGCCCATTAATTAATTTGAATTTATACCCCATACTTTTAACAACCCTATAAAGTGTTGTTCTACTCCCATGGAACTCATAATTTTCTTTCATATCATTCAAAAGATCTCTCAAAGTAAAATACTGATTTCTAGAGCTATATTGCCAAATTAGTTGTTGCAGATCTTTTCTAGCTAGGTGATTCCAAAAATGGCTGTTTTTAGATCGTTTGCCAGAAGTAGTAGATTTCAATTCGTCAGGTCTTTGTCGTAAAATTAATTGTAATGAAGATCTCCCTACCTGAAACGTAATTATCTTCAATTAAATATATATGATAATTAAAATACTAGACATACCCCAAAAATATCTATTAAAATCGTAATAATATTGTGATGCTGTAGATTTGGATTACTTTGCCTAAAATGTTTGTAGGATTTCAGAATTTGTAACCTTTTTGATTCAGAGATAATCTTTGGCATGTTAATATTTAATATGTGCCTGAAATTATTTTTCACTTTGACATTGACACAGCATTGCAACACTAGATTAATTTGATTTAATAATAAAATGCTCGAAGAAGCGACCGCGTGGCGAAATAATTGTTGCAAGATTAACAATAAACCTCTTGAAAATTAAAAAGAGGATTACTTATGATATCATAAATTATTGCAACACTGTTAAAATAAGGAATCAGGAGTGGCAACTAATAAAAAATGTAAATGTTGATACTGCAACATAACAACACGAAAGCATGGCTAGGCGAGATCCAGAAACAAATGGAATATATTATATACGTAATTGCCCAAGTTAATGTAACCATGGACACGAGTTCATTAACAACAATATTAAGTGAACGAATTTCTTAAAATTTCTACAGTTTGTGTTCATACAAATATTGATGAATTTTGACGATTCCAGTAGTAGTGATACTCTTACGGACATCAAGGATGAAGCGATTGCCAAAGAAATCAAAAACGCAATACGAAAAAATAAATTGCTAATTTCGTGATTGGTGTACGAAGAAAAAGATAGTAAACATTTCCAAGTACGTACTTTTGGCCTATTGAAAAGAGAAATCTACAAATTGAAAACCACCTACATTATGAGCACCTATAGACAATGAATTACTAGGTATCGCATTAAATAAAAATAGTTAATTTATATTTTGCATTAATTGTCGTCATATTGGAATTTAGCGTGAAAAAAGACATTTCTTCGTGCTAAATTATTACATTTTTTCACGGTGAATAAATAGCACACTTTGCAAATTAAAAACTGTGTGTCAATGTCAGCTTTTTTGACGGTTGTAGAAAAAAAAAATTTTTTGTTAGGTTTATTTACAACACATTTATTCATTTAGAACAAAACGAAAAAATTATGCACAATTTTTAGTCTTGATATACATGAGGAAATTGTTTTACTTATTCTCATCGTATAAAAAAAAATAATGACGCAAAAGCTAAATTACAGTAGCTTACAATTTTTCTCCTCGTTAAATTACCAAAGTGTTCCCTTTTTGCACTAATGATTAATGGAATATCAACAATGCGGCGGATCAATTTGTTATTCATTATCTTGTCTCTCTATGTAAATGTTAAATAATAACAATATACCTGCATACATTTCCTTGTTATTAAAAAAATAACAATATGTGCAATTGTTACACAACAAGCATTTACTTGAATGGCATGTAATTAATCATACCAAATATATAGGGTGATTTATACCACGAGGCGAAACATGTATATATACAATATGAAAATATCATTTTTTAAGCGTAAAAGTTAAAACTACAACTGGGGATTGAAATATTATAGTTTGAAATTTTCTTACAGTAAATCATTTACATGTGCAAATATTGAAATAGTGAAATATTCCAATTTAAATTGTATTCAACTATTTTAAAAATGGGAATAATTAGTATTAGTAATTAGTTTTATTCATTTTTTATAACATTAAAATGTTAGGCAAGTACACTTAAAAAATTTAGGACCCCACACACTTATTAAAAAAAATCCTGATATTAATATATATTATTATTTTTGTGTTGAAGGCATAGTGAATGTGTATTTAAAATGTACCACAAAGTGATTGTGGTACATCTTAACAAGTGTACGAGTGCATAATATTATTATTTGATTACAGAGAAAATACAAGATCAGGAATTTTTGAGGAAGATTAGATAAGTTAAAGTATTGAAAAAATTAGTTTATAAAAACTTGGACTTGATTAATTTGTTTAAGGTTTCTAAATATTTGTTTTATTAAATTCTTCATATTAAATGTAAGATAATACGTGTACGTATTAATTGGCATAATACCGAACTCAAAGCCAGAGATTATTTTCGGCTTTTGAATAAAAAAGCCATCAATTTATCACAAAATAGATTCACAGAACGTTCTACTGCAATTGTCATTTGCTTTAATACGACAGAAATGTTTTAAATGACCCAACACCCAACATCTACCAAAATCACAAAGCTCTAAAGTTCAGGCTTAAGTTGAGCCTAGTTTAAATTACAGTAGGGTCAATGTATTAGTTCTATTCCTTACTTCACATTTTTTTTTTAAATATCGTTTGTTCAATAAAAATAAACCTCAAGAGTACCATGGAAAATATTGTATAGGGTGACAAATTAAGAGTGTCCTAATTTTAAACTGCATTTATCAAAAAACCAAATAAGTTGGATGAACATTGTACAGGAAAATCTCAAGTTTAATAAGAAGTTAAATATTTAATCTTAAATTAACAATGAATACTTAAAAATTACATCGATCAGATGACCTCTGTTTGCTTCGATGCATGACTGAGATCAATTCTGTTCTTAACATGTAAAATAATCACTTCTGTTTTAGCAGTTTTTTTTTTCCTATCTGCAAGTTTAGAGAACCTGTTCGATCATATTTTTAGACTTATCTTGCAATTGTCTTGCGATTTGGAAAATTTACGCAAGAAAATTAACCTGTTGTCGAAACCACCTCTGAGTTTGAATAATGGAGTTCGTTCTAATAAAATGCTCTACACAAGCAATCCGTTGTTCAATCGGCTACCGCTTCATAAAAAAAAACTTAAAAGTTAGCTGAAGATTTGACAGTTAAAATTATGGCAACTAAGTCATTACTTCTTTTTGTTTTAAGTAGAAACAGGGCACTCTTAGTTTGTCACCCTTTAAGTTAGCAAATTTTATTTATAATTATTATATCTGACGATTTACATGCCAATTCCTAAAGCGTGTTTTTGTATTGAGCATACGATACAAATCACGTACCTAAAAAGGAGAATATTAATGGTAAATGATTTAATTTTTATAACAAAGAAAAATTAATACATGTAAAGTATCTTTCAATTTAAATAACGATCAAATACTCGGACGTTTAAGTGAGATATTTACTATTTGACATGCAATAAAAAAGTTGTAAAATTAATTGAAAATGTATATTCATAATGAGATTGTATGAAATAATAATCAAGTTGTATTATGCATAACCGCAAGCACAAGTATTATAATAAAAGATACATACACCGATTATTTAACGCCTCTAAATTGTAATGAATATTTTCTTAATTCAATAACTATTGAATTAAGAAAATTTGTATCAGTAGCAGCTAGGAATGTAGGTAAAATTACCTATATTTTCAATTACTAGTAATTCCGTAAATGTTTTAATCAACATGGATTAACCAACATCCTACCGGTAAATCATAATATCGTTCTTTTGGGGGAAAATTCATTAAATGCATGGGAAATTATTTAACATTTGATTAATTAGCTTTATATTTTTAACTTTACTTTAAATAAGTGTTTTATACGAGTGGCGCAGAAAATAAAATTTCTAGTTTAGAAAAGCCTGCAAATTTTGCAGGCTTTTCTAAACTCGAAATTTTACTTCATGCCTAATCACTCGTTTTTTTAAATTAATGAACGCCTAAAAATTTCACCGTATACATCGGAATATGTATGTATACTTAAAAGATGTGTCTGGATATTATTAAATATTGTTTCTTTTTTTTAATATTTGAAAACCTGAAAATACACTTGAGCGTTTAAAGGTGTCATTAACCCATAAGTGGCCGAGCAATTATAGAGAACTCTAAAAGTTGATTTTAGGTAAATTTGTATAATTTGTATGAATGTATTACATACTGGGAATTTTCTTTTAAATATACATTATGTATACACTGTAAATTTTCATGCATTCGTCGATTTTATAAAAACATTCAATTTAAAGTTACGAGTGTGTCCACTCCAGGATTAAGCATGAAGTAAAATTTCGAGTTTAGAAAAGCCTGAAAATGTGGTTTGGTCGCGTAGCGCTACGCGACCAAACCAAATATTCAGGCTTTTCAAAACTCGAAATTTTATTTCATGCGCCACGTGTACAAAACACTGAAATATTGTTAAGTTAGATATACACAGATTTTCTTTTTTCTTAATAAGTAATAATCGAAATATTTAAATAACAAAACGTTTCTTCGCACATTCTTAAATCAGGTCAAATAATACAATATATCAAATTAACTTTTTTCGTAATTTAATTAACAAAAAATTAATAATATTGCGTAATTGGGTTAAACAACATTTTGTGGATTGTAAAATTTCAAAGATGTGGATATTTATTAAATATTATTCATGCAAACTATGTAAAAATTTAAAAATACCCCGTTAATATCAAATTAAATCAAGTTTATTGGTCTAGTAAATTGTTCAATTACAATGTTAGACAGGTCAAAAATTAGGTATAAAGCAACTACATCATTTATTTTATAACGAGAGGGTGCGGCATTTGATCAGCCCACAGATCTAATCAGTTCATCATTCAAAAATAAGAACTTAAAACTATAAATACAAATTAATCATGGCTCCTCGGTTGCACAAAATAAATCATGAATGCCCTTTTGTGGATTATAATGTTTGCGCATTCATTAGGCATTAATAATAGTTGGAAACATTACTTCAATTTCCAAAACATTATTAGTTATCTCCGTTTTTGAAAATATTTACTATTAAATACGGTTCCCAAATAAAAATAATTGACTGATAATTATATTTGCTAAATATAGGTAATTATTTTGAACAACAGCATTAGCTGTTAAGCAATGTTTATGACAATAGAAAATCCAAAAATATGAATTGTTTTTAAGTTATTTTCAATTAAACCTCAAAGAGCAATTTTATGAAAAATTCATGAACATTTTAATTAAATAAATAATAGTAATAACTACCGCGCGATGATTTAAATTATGATTTAGAGTAGACGGCATTTTCTTTGTGTGGTTGAATGATGGAATAAATTTGAGATTATGGTAAACTATGTGTTAATAGTCAGTAGTGCCAATCTAATTTAAAATTCAAAGCCTACTCTAAATTATCTTTTAGACGATCGCACTGTACTCCTACTATTAATTAACGGAATTGCCTTTTTTTACAAAAATCATAACAAAAAAAAATGAAGCAAGTTATACAAAAATAAAGTAATTAAAAAATTAATAATTAAAATCACTTTCAAGAAAATTTTAATTAAAAATAAATAATTCTATTTAAAAAACATCGGAAATCTAATTAATTTTCATATAAAAAGTCATCAACTCTATTTAAACTCATTAATTTTACAATAAGACTAACTTCAAAATAAAAGTTATATACTTGTCTAACAAGGGTTTGCACTCCTTGATAAGTCATGAGGTAAATATTTCAGGCTATTTTAATTCTATTTTTCTAATTTTCTTTTCTAATTTCTATATTTACTTCATGCGCCAAGCGTATAAAACATTAACTTATCGTGATGTTCAAAAGCACATAAAGTAGATGATATTTGATCAAAATAATACGAACTTCGATACTTAAGCTGTTGGGTTTTTTTTTGTTGGACTTAATGACAATTTTAATGGTTCATTGATTTTTAAAATTTGTTGGAACACTTTATGTAAGTTCACGGAACACCGGTTAGAACCACTGCTCTAGAATAACAATATAGTATTATAGAAACTACTAAACTTAGTATTTAAAATTGAAAATTATTCTATATGAATGAAATAACCCATAAAGTTATTTTCATAAAAAATCCAAAGCATGTTTTTATTATTTAAAAAAATGAATATTTTAACTTAATAAAAAATAACAATAAAAACCACGTGTGTATTTAACAACCGGTAGCTATAGAATCACAATCACAAACGTTATCATTACACAATAGACTTGTCTAGTAGATTGATATGAAAACAAATTAAATGAAGACCTGTCTGCTGGATGAATAATGTACTTACACCCATGGTCGTAGCTGAATGTGTATACAATCAGTTTTAATCGGCGAATCAAACACTGGACACTCTTCTCTCTAATCTCTTGATATCTCTTATCACACTACGGCTGGTGTTCTAGTGTGTGAGTAAATGCAAAGTCCGTTTACGAGTTGTGTAACGTGCGGCCGTCCGCTCAAAACTGAATCTCCCTCGGATCCGCTTCAAGATTGCTAACTGCTAACTGAAACTGGCGTTTGTGCCTCGTGCACACTTGTTATATACGATATCCGGATGGAAATGAATGATGGGATTGAATGGGATGGATTTCGATTGTCACGCGATCAATTCCAATTACATCAACATTCATAACGCTGATAACAAAATCTTAGGAACCATTTACTTACTCATGATTTATGACATACTGATTAAGTAAATAATAAAGTTTCTTGGAGTTGTGTACAAATTTAAAGTTGTTATCATTAAAAAATGTATAGTTTGATTGGGGATTAGGACAAAAGAAAATTTTGTTGGGCATAAATGAAAGCTTTATGACATGGGTGGCCAAATTTTTAAACAGCCGGGCCAAATTTTGAAAGTTAAATTTCGCGTCGGGCCACACGCGACCAAACCATATTAAAAATGCGATTCTTTCGCAATCTATAACTAATTTGTCAACTAATTTATCAATATTCTACTTCATCACTCATTTATTTCTTTTTAAATCAATCGATTCCAAATAATATTACTGAAATTACAAAAAACACGGCAAATATTATTTCATTAAAAAAAATGTTATCAAACTAAAAAAGTTACAATTTTAACAAGTTTTGTTGGCATGTTTGAAATTAAAACAAACAATTAAATTTATAGCGGATTAAACGCTTGTTAATTGAAAGAAAAATTGTTAGCAACTGTTTTAGAATAAAAATCATGTTCTAGTACCCACATATCCTATTTTTTTTGTTTGTATTGGTTTCACAAAAAAAGTTATTATAGCTGAAATTTTTTAACATTACGTTTTTTATGTCATTTATAATTAAAATAATTTTGACAATTATAATGTTTTTGATAAAGTGTAATCTGCGACAGTTATGACATATTTAGACAGTTGTGATTTTTTTATGATTGAAATTTATAAATACGACAAAAATGCTGATAATAATGACAATTAACATCAAAAATATCACTTACTGATAGTTACAAAATTTAAACAAAAAATAATTACGTAGATAAACATTTGCGTAGAAAGACATTTTTGGTATAAATTGACATTTTTGACTTTATGTCAAGCCCAAAAAAATAAAAAAAATATATACAAAGTGTCCACAGATGCATTATCAATATAAGGCGTGTGTGAACATCTTTGTAACTCTTTATTATATTTTTGTTTCATTTAACGACAAAATATTTTTTAAAGCGTTCTTTTTTGAATGAATAACTATTATAAAATAGATTTTCTTTTTCCTTTTGTTTTCAGAGTCATCAATTGTAAACTTGTCAGTGTTAAAATAATGTATTTTGTTGTTTTAACATTAGTTTTCATATTAGACATAACAAATTATACATTTTTGAAAAGCAAAGAAAATCTCTTTTCAATGTCAACTATAGTTACCATATAACCCCCCTAAGAAAAAACGAAGTTGATCTAAAAAATCTGAGTACACTACGAGATTCCTATTAAATAAATGCTTTAAGAACATGCAATTTAAACTGGACTTTCTCTGATAATAACTGAGCTATAAAAGAAAATAAAAAAATCAATAACTCACTTTTTTGCTATAGCGCCTGAACTACGTAAAATATCAGCAGTTTTTTTGTGGGGTTTTCTACCGTCTTAGCTAAGGAGTATTTCATCCGATTTAATCAGACGTCTATCTCTTATAATAACGGAGATCGCCATATTGAGAATAAATCTGTGGACATCCTGTATATACCAGGTGACTCATTTAACCTGGAATAGCGTATATCTCAAAAAACACGCATTGTACAGAAAAAAATAGCAGGATCCAAAGTAATATTATCGTGTGAGGAATCCGTTAAAAGTAAAATTAGATAAAACAGAAACTTCTTGTATATTTTGCATAATTTAAGTCAAATTTGTGCTTCCGTAATTTAAATTCCCACTACTGAATTTTGCCTTTTCCAACATTAAACAATTTTTTTTATCAAATATTTGACATTTTGTAAACTGTTAATGTTTATATTTAAAATCAAAAATTTCTGTTTTTTTAATTGCATCGAAACAATTTAAAATATTTTAAAGATTTTCACTTGTGATTTGGTGTATATCTAACTAAAATGCTGTTCGCGCGTATAGGTGTTTTCAAATAGTGAGATTATCGTTATATAGAAGAAATTGTAGTTTTATGTAGCATAAATATTAACATTTTCGTTCAACGGCCCAGACCCGCTGACCACAAATTAACACCCAACGGGCGGCGACTTGGCCACTGATGCTTTATGAGAACTTTAGCTTTCTGTTGGAAACATTTTAGTGTTATTATAAATATAATTTTAATTTAAAGTGTTGTAGTATTTTTATTTATAAACCACTTCCTTTATATGTTTACTCCCGAAATGACCTTTACTAATAAAAAATTGTGCTCTACTCTCCATAATACTTATTTTTCTTCTTTTCTTTACTAAAACAAAACACTGCCCTTTAAAAAAATAAGCACGTTTTTTACAAACCGCAAACTTATTTCTAATAGTGGTATTGTAAATCCGTGATTTTTTTAAATTGTTTATTGCTGTATCTCTATAAGCATGGACAGAAATAATCGATATACTAGTCTTGTAAGCCACATAAAGTTAAAAACTTGTTTTTAACACAAAATTATAAAGAAAAATAATATCCGTATTTTTGAACTTCAAATTATTATTGTATATGCCTGGAGCATTAAGTAAATATATCGAGTTAAGAAAAGTTTGAAAATTTGGATTTGGTCGCTTGGCGATGGTTTTTCCTGAACGGTTTTCCTGAACGAAAACCGGAACTGAACCCATATATGAGCCGTTTATTTAGAATTTTGCGAGTCAACAAAATTAAAATATGCGTATAGGATACCAATATGTTGCATTACTTAAATGTTTCTAAGAGAGGTAAATTTCCAATTTCTATTAAACTAACAGCAATTATTAAGTGATTCATATGTATTTTCTTACCACACAAATTGAAAAAAAATACGGTTTGAAGCCTTGTTTATATTATTATTTGATTTACGGTCGGTACTTGTATTGGCGTCAGCAGATTTATTAAGTTTTTTTTTATCCAAATGTAAATAGTACAGTACGTTTAAATGAAAATCGTGTGAAATTAGCAATATTTGCAATACTATCCCGGCGCATTCACCAGAGTCAAAATGGTTACAATTATAAACGCTTAAAAAACAATTACTTATATAACGATCTCAAAGAATGTAGTTCGATGGCCATTTGTAACTCTTTGAACTTGTCGTCACAAATGTGTAAAGTATTTTATTATTATTAATCCAAAAATGTATTTTATGAAATTACATCAACTTAATTGCACAATTTTTAGCATTTAGAATTAGCCAAAATAGCTAAAGTTTTTATTGAAACTGTTCTCTTTAATTTTGAGGATTCATGTAACAATTTACAATTATAAACGCTTAAAAAACAATTACCGATATAACGATCCCAAAGAATGTAGTTCGATGGCCATTGGTAACTCTTTAAACTTGTCGAGTCACAAATGCGTAAAGTGTTTTATTATTATTAATCCAAAAATATAATTTATGTAATTACATCAACTTGATTGCACAATTTTTAGCATTTTGAATTAGCCAACATAGCTAAAGTTTTAATTGAAACTGTTTTCTTGAATTTTGAGGATTCATGTAAACAAATCTCATAGACTAACCAAATCCTCAGTCCATAATATGCATTCAATCCCAATGTATTTTACCACAGATTTAACAAACCTACAATAAAGACTAAATCAACACTTTTATATTGTTTCACTATTTGCTTCTATACACCGTTCCATTTGTTTCTGGATCTCGCCTAGCCATGCTTTCGTGTTGTTATGTTGCAGTATCAACATTTACATTTTTTATTAATTGGCACTCCTGATTCCTTATTTTAACAGTGTTGCAATAATTTATGATATCATAAGTAATCCTCTTTTTAATTTTCAAGAAGTTTATTGTCAATCTTGCAACAATTATTTCGCCACGCGGTCGCTTCTTCGAGCATTTTATTATTAAATCAAATTAATCTAGTGGTGCAATGCTGTGTCAATGTCAAAGTGAAAAATAATTTCAGGCACATATTAAATATTAACATGCCAAAGATTATCTCTGAATCAAAAAGGTTACAAATTCGGATGACTGGACAAAACACATGGGGAACCTTTCTTTTGAAACCATTCCTCCTTTTATTATTTCGCTTGGGGAATCTGACTCAGAACAAACATCAGAAGATTCAGATGCAGGTTCTCTTGACTAAATAATAAAAGTGGAATGAGGGCTTAAAAATTGTTTGACATGAAAATTATCAGTATCACAAGAGGGTGGGAATAAATTTGCAATTCTACAAAAAAATACTGAGGGTCAACAGAAGAGAGAATGACCAAAATTAAGGTGGATGGATAGAGTTGATCAAAATGTGTTAACGGGAAGACCCAAGCGAGAAATACAAATGGATGACGAAATAAGTTTGCAGAGCCGAATTCATTATATTTGTTATATACAATATTATTGCTGTGTTTGTATGTACAAAAACCAAGTAGTAAATTTTGTTAATCTTAAAACTGTATATTATTATCCTTTTATATCTGAAAATTTGTAAAACAGGCAACAGTGTAAGATCACAATAGTCAGAAATTATAACCTTAAAATCGAACATCTGACAGTGACATTTAAAAACCCTGATTTAAAACACAACCAGCCCCATTTACAATACTTAAACTGTCACTTTTCCATAGCTAGGCGAGATCCAGAAACAAATGGAATATATTATATTTACTTTTACTCACTAATTTCGCTAGTGAGTGAGAAAGTTATTTATCAAATAAATGTACAAATTCAACTAATATGTAAAATACCCTAACTGCAGGACTTAAGTTAGAGTTTTCAATCTAATCTCTATTTCATACATTTAAACACTGGATTCCACTGAGGCAACAACACAAGGCGACATGCAGCATGCCACATGTCACCTATACTTTGAATATTTTGACGTGCCACTAAAACCCTACAAACCTAACGTCGCACGTGACTTTTTTTGTCGGTCAAAGTATTATGCGGTTATTTTTAGTTTGGTAGGATCAAAAATAAACTTTTGTCATGGCCTGTGAATTACAGAGAGTATTTTTTAAAACATTCAGGTCAATTCTGTAAGCGAAATGTTAAATTTAACGTAGATGTTATTTTATAAACCTCACAATATAAATATACATATTAGTTCTTGAATCTTGGAGCCGTTCATTTCGTGGTACATTTTTAATTTGATGTAAAGGAAACACTTAACTTTTTTAATTTTTTTTTAATAGATGGTTTGGAAGTCATGGAAGAAAACGTTTGTTCTTTCTGGGGAATATTATCAAAAAAGACATTTCGACTAATAATAACACTAATATTTACTTAGAATTCAGGAAGAAAACTCCGGTTTTTTTAATAAAATGCAATGAATGTGTATGAATTTAAATAGCGTTTACAGCGGAAAATATTTCAAGCTACTATTTATTAAGATTAATAAAGAAAATATAATAAGGTAATAAAGACAGTTAACGTTTTATATTGTTATTGTTTACAATTAATTTATTTGTCATCATGGCTTTCTTGATATATTGATTTAAAACTTAAAATAAATAAATAAAGTTAAATCAAAATATGGCAAATGATATATTTTTGGTTAGCTTACAAAAAAAGGAAGCGATTAGAGAAATGGCGAAATAGAGAAATTGCGAAATGGAGAAACATGAAATATGCTCTAAAAAACTAACAATTAAAATAAATAAATAAATAATGTTAAATCAAAATATGGCAAATGATATATTTTTGGATAGCTTACAAAAAAAAGAAGCGATTAGAGAAATGGCGAAATGGAGCTCTGGAAGTATATATTAGTTTTTTTTTTTTATCATTCATATTCCTTGTACTTTACTAGAAGAAACCATCGAAAATGTTGCATTCTGTACATCATGCACCACTTAAATCACTGAAATATGTGAAGTTAAAAATCAAAACTTGAGCGCCTGAAGCAACTTTCTTTAAAATATGTAGATATACTTGAAAAATGCCCTGTACACAAGATACAAACGTTCAAATGTGCAAACAACAAAATCTAAATTAAACTTCATGCTTAATCAAAGAGATGAAACACTTCTTAAAAGTTTCAAAATAAAACATTGAATAAATGAACCGTGGCCATACTTCATTTATATATTTAAATGGAGATATTTAAGAGATGTGTTTCTCTAAAATTAAAAATATGCGTTTAGGTTACTAAATGTGTCGCATAAGCGTTTCCAAAAGAGGTTAATTTACAATTCCTATTAAAATTACAGCAGTTATTAAGTAAATCATGTGTATTTTTTTACCGCAAATGGAGTTAAGTTAGTTTCAAAACTATTTTTTTTTAATCTGTTATTTCTTATAAAATTTGAAACAGCTCAAGTATATTCGGCATATTTGAAAATGCTTTAAATTGAAGAAAAAAACCAACACTTGATGTATTTTATATATCTTTACAATGCTTTAAAAACGCAATTTATGCAATTTAAGCAAACTAATAAATTGCATAACAATTCATCTACATTTTGCGGTGCGGGATTTGAAGAAATTGTGCTCGGGTGCTACATATCGTAGCAAGTCTATCATGTTCTTATATTTCGATGTTATAATTGGTCTTATATTTTTATTCAATATTTTCGATTTTCTCAGTCTACTCCGACGTAGTAATAAAACCAGGATTTTAAACTCTGCAGGATTTTAAACTCCTCATCCGTTGATGTTTTGTAGAAAATATATATAAGTAACCAATTTATTTTGCCTAATTTAGAATTCTAATAATTTAAAAAAAATTCTTGTTGATATGAAATCCTCTTGTTTCATTTCATTTACAATAAAGTTATTACATTTCGTTCACTAAAATTGGGGGACAAACAGTAAATTTTATTGTTAAATGAAACAAGTAATCGTTTTTCTCTTTTAAATAACATTATTTATACTAAAATTGGGGGACAAACAGCAAATTATTATTATTAAATGAAACAAGTAACCGTTTTTCTCCACTGGGTAATTTTAATCACTAGATGTACATTTCGTTCACCAAGGAAACATTTTCAATAGTTGTACTAAACTTTAACTACCTTAACTTTACTTTACTAGTTACTTTAACTAAACTAGTTTAGTACAAAATTAAATGAAACTATTACTGTGTTTTTTACCACTTTTATTAATTTATATACAGGGTGTCCCCGAATGGTCTGTACAACGCTCTTCCACATATTCTCTGAAACAAAATAAGATGATTTAACTAAACTTATCTCTATCCAAAAGTGGTTCCTAAGCCATCTACGAGGCCTCAAAGATATTATTTTTTTCATTATTTCTCAAATATTTTTATTTTGGAATTAGGTAAGAAAACCTAATTTGGCACATTTAATTACATTGATACCATGCACTTTTTGCGATATGTTTCTTTATCCTACGTTTAAAGTAAGTGGTCAAACTAGGACTATCGACTTCTTAAAATACCTAAATCTTTTTATTCAACAGGTCAAATCATAAGGAATACTTTTTTTCTGCAAGATCATTCAATTTTACGTATTTTTTGTCTCTTATAAAATTTTGCTATTTTCCCCACAAAAAAGTATTTTTATTTGTCAAAAAAATGTAATAAAATTATGAACAATATTTTGCTTCTCAAAACAATTAACAAAGTAGAAATAAAGATAGGTACCTAACAATAAACACAAATTTATTAGTTTCACAACAAACGTTCAAACTGATTGTTCACTTGCTGAACGAAATGTACATCTAATGATTAAAATAAACCAGTGGAGAAAAAGGATTACTTGTATCATTTAATATTAATGAATTTATTTCACGTAACTCATACCGAAACATTTAGGTAATTATTATTCTAAATAACATTTCTACAACGCCAAAATCACTATCATTCGTTAAAAAAATGAATAATCTGATATTGAAGATCCGCACTTTCAGATATAAATAATAAAGTGAAGTTGCGTCACTTTCAAAATATTTTATTAATTATTGAATTAGGCATGTAAACTTATGTGTTCAAAATTATTATATATTTTGAATTTACTTAAGAACAAAGTGTTCATTATAACGGCAAAACTTTCAAAATAAACGGCTCTTCATATATATAATCGCAATTGTTTCCCTCCCTTGCATCATTTCTTAAGTATTTTCAAACGTTCTTCTAAAGCTAAGATACCGTTAATACCAAAAACTCAATGATGATTCAGGTATTCCCATCTCGAGTTCGAGCGAAAATGGCGCAAACTTATGCAACGAAAACGTCTACACTGGCAGTTGGTGACTCAAGCTTTAGGCGCGAATGCAATTTTTGCTATATTGGTGAAACCTGTTATCATCGTACCAAGAATTAAACACGTTTCCACTAATTTCCGGTGGTTGCACTAACTCAATTAACTTATAAAAAAAATATTGTGGAAGATAACATATTGCATTTCCTCGTTTACTACAAATAAAATATAAACGTTGATAGAATTTTAGATAAATCCAGTAGGTATGTGTAAGAAATATTTCGCACGGTAACGTTTCTTTATTCGGTTTAAAAATGCGTCGAGTATAAGGATAAGTACTTCGAACATAATGTACCTGTAAACTGAGTACAGAGTGAATTAAAAATACTCAGTGTCAGTGACGGCACGTGCATAAGGGCGAAAGGGCTGAAATTAAAATTATATTGCTAAATCAGTAATAAAAATATACTGCTAAGGCAGAATAAAAAATATACTGCCAAATAGGAATACGTATTTTGAATTTCACGATATTTCAGTGTTTTATACGCCTGGCGCATGAAGTAAAATTTCGAGTTTAGAAAAGCCTGAAAATTTGGTTTGGTCGCTCCGCTTCACGGAGCGACCAACCAAATTTTCAGGCTTTTCTAAACTCGAAATGTTACTTCATGCTTAATCAAGGAGTGGAAACACTCGTTAGTATAATTTGTTCTTTTTGAATCAAATTTGACATTTCAATAATTTAGTAGTGTGATGCAGGTTGTGTTTTTAGGTTAGGACAAGATTAATCACATGTTATGCTGTAAATCAACTTCTAATTTGTAGGTTATGTAAATTGAAATTCTCAGATTTCAGTTCACATAACCTACAAAGTAAAAGTTATATGACAATTTGATTAAAACAAAGATTGCAATTACAAATGTATTAACTTATCACCGCCTCAAATTATTTGTATCTACTACCAATTTAATAAAGTGTCTCTAAGGATCAGGTTCGGCAGATTCGAATTGGTAAAGCACGGAATCTCAGGAATGTCTGTCTTCTTTATTATCTGCCTATTTGTATGTTCAAATTTTAAAAAGGTATACATGTGACGATTTTTCAATGTAATTTTTAAACATTCGTGATCTTAAACTCTAACGAGTGTTTTCCACTCCCAGACTAAGCATGAAGTAAAATTTCGAGTTTAGAAAAGCCAAATCAGGCTTTTCTAAACTCGAAATTTTACTTCATGCGCCACGCGTATAAAACCCTAATTTAATAAGAAGTTCAAAATATACTGCATAGTTCTGATTACATGTTAATTAATTTTACGAATGTTTATATGGAATATTTGAAAGTATACTTAAAAGAAAAAATTCCTGTATTTGTAGTAAAGTTATCTTTTTGGATCGTGACAATTTATTTGACAAATTATGATTTATTTGTCACATTGATAATCATTTACCCACATCTCAAAATTTGATGTTTAAAATACCCTAGTGTTAACGCAGGATTGCAACTGTTCGCAGTAAATACACCCTAAGTTTGCTAATATTAAAAAAACAGAATTTAGCTTCAAACTGAACTTATTAAAAAAATAACTGATGCAAGGATATGCTTACTTAAAAGAAAAAATATTTGTATGCAGTCCCACCAATAAAAATTCTCACGAGCTGCCACTGCTCAAAGTATAATATGTTTAATTAAAAAAGACCTCTAGACTGTCATAATTTAATTTTTTTCGTATTTAAGTTGGCTACACACTTTAGGAATTGACATATAAAATGTCAGACATAATAATTATAATGTATATTTTCAAGTTGCCAACCTAGAATATTTTCTATGGCACTCTAGAGATTTTTTCTAATTGAACATACAATACAACGTTTCTGTACTAAATTATTCAGAAAGTAATAAGCATTTAATGAGGAATATATGGTTACCCCTTATTCAATTTAATAGGGAAGAAAATAATTCAAGAAAAAGTTACAGAAATATTATTTTTAATGTTTGTTGTGCTAGAATTGTTATTTTTCTTAAATATATACATCTTTGAAAAATACTGAATTAAACTACTGATAGTTATTTTTTATATATATAAAATTAGAATCTATGATAAACCAATTTGTATTAACATAATATTAACTTGAAACAAAACGGTATAAAAGGGCATCTGTTCAAACGATAAACTAATGCCGTCCCCAATCCCCAATCCCCCGGCAGATTCGAATTGTTAAAAGATTATCCCCCAAAACCTAAAATCAGTACACAAAACGAATTAAACTCGCCTGCCATTATCCAACCCTCCGCTTCTCCGTCTACACGACAAACGCATCAACCTTTCCCCACCCCCCGTCCACAATCGAATATTTATTTAAAATGATGAAATATTCAAAATATCCACGAGGGACAAACACAAAAAGGTCTCATAAACATTACACAAAAAAATGTTAAAATGAAAATTGAGAATTTTTCTTTTAAGTATACATATCCTAATTAACTCTGTACATATATATGTATAAATAATCTTTATTGCCAGTATAATACAAAATTTGATATAAATAAATATATTTCAAAAAATACAATAAGAGGAATAACACAAATATTACTGGCAATCGGCTATCGGCCAGCAGCCTTTCTGCCGAGGTTTTTTTTATAGGGGATATGTTTAGATTATGATGTAAATGGAAATTGGATAACGTTTTTTATGGTATGTGATGAATTAAAAGACTGTTTTTGAGGGATCTTTGAATTTAGGAAAAGTGTTATTTGTGGCGATGCAAAGCTGTGAAAGGATTTGAAAATTGGATTGTTTTTGAAGAATTTTTCGGATAAATCAAGGAGACATTCGTTAATTTTGATAACATTTGTTCGGTTGTAAGGAGAATATTAGATGGGTTATGAAGTCGATTGACTGGATGACGAATTTTTGTAAGGGATCTCAGGTACGAGCGGTTGCTGACTTGGATGTTGGGAAGTGTGGGATTGGGAGAAGTGAATCTTGGCATCACAACAACAAACGTCACAAAAATTTACAAGGTGATATACAGGCCTATGCTGGACTACGGATCCATCCTATATCTGTGGTCTAACATAGACCTGCATATCGTCTTGTAAATTTTTGTGGCGTTTGTTGTTGTGATGCCAAGATTTCTGTTTGTTAAACTACGGAAGTGTCTTGCTCTAGCAGTCATTTTGTATCTAATGAGCGCTGTATATTTTTTAAAATTGAGTTTTGAGTCGAGAGCGATTCCAAGGTATTTTATAAGGAGAGCTGGGGAGATGGGCTTATGACAAATAGAGATGTTGACAGGAGTATTGTTGCGGCGCACAGTGGGCGGAATCGGGATTGTAGCTGGACAAAACTCATAGCCTTTAGTACGATGGGCGAAAGTGGACCTATTTACTTGTATCATGTTAAAAATTACTAATATTAAGCAAATATAGGGCAATTCAAAATAGCGGACAGAATAAAACAATTATATACTAGAAAATGTCATATTTTTCGTAAACATTATTATATCGAGGTATTTTATGAGAAAATTATTTTGTTATATTTATTATAACAATATAATGAAATATAATTTATCAGATTGTAATACATTTGTCAATTAATTATGAAAAAAAGAAATAACTAATCAATAAGATTATTGACAAGCAGCAGTTTGTAGGAAAAGAAAATTATTTATCACTTTTGGAAGCATTATATTTTATTTACAGCATTATATGATTGTTCATTCTACAAAAATTTCGGATTCATCCATTTTAACGTCAAGAAGTTGAAGTACAGCTTCTGGCAAATCCTTAATTGTTTTTTTAGACAGACCTCTTTTGGCACTTATCACTGGATCAGACAGCTGAAGCATGGTGTGAATTAGATCAGTACTCGTGTGATCTCGAGTATCTTTGCGCGTATGCCTTAATTTCATTTGTCTGTAGATCTTATTACTCGCTTCTTGAGCTTCTTCTGACATCATGCCAATAGGCAAAAGAAAAGATTTTACTACAGTAGCTCCGTGTACAAGAATTTTGTGGATGCTGACAGGCATTCTGTACCATGGAAATTTTTGAACAAATAACTTCGCCGTTTCTTGTGTAAATGCTTCAAATTGCTCGTAGTTAAGTGGTTGATCACATAACAGTGTTGTCACATAACAGTGTTGTCATAACTACCCCTTCTTGAGCTTCTTCTGACATCATGCCAATAGGCAAAAGAAAAGATTTTACTACAGTAGCTCCGTGTACAAGAATTTTGTGGATGCTGACAGGCATTCTGTACCATGGAAATTTTTGAACAAATAACTTCGCCGTTTCTTGTGTAAATGCTTCAAATTGCTCGTAGTTAAGTGGTTGATCACATAACAGTGTTGTCATAACTACCCCGAATCGGCGAATAAGTTCTTCAATAATGTTCGTAATTTCTGATACAACTGTGTAGTTTTCAAAAAATTTGCGAGCAACATTACCTGTATTTGAAGTCCCTTTACCTTGCACGACTTTATCCACAACGATTCCCAATTTGTTTTTTAGTTCTTTGTGAACTTTTTTTCGTTTTGCTTCAATTGCACATTTCTCTTCTGCAGTAATATTACGAACTGTTGGCTTCTGCAAATCGAGTTTATAAGAAATGTTCAAGACGCATTCTAAAAACTTGATCCACGCATGTATAGTTGTTAATCCATATTGAAAATTTTCTACATCTACATTTTGATGCTTAAAGTTATTTAGAAGATTCATATCTTTCGTTCATCGTCAAATGCATAGTGAATGTACATTCTACCGTTTGAAATGCACCATTTTCTGCAGGTAATTTGACAATACATCGAATGAGATCTGAGATCTCATTTTTCAACGACTCAACCTCCGTGCATATTAATTCAGTAGTCTCTTTTCTGTAAATACATTTGATTGGTCGGCATAAACGAGTTGAGGACGGTCGGGGGTTCTCCCATAATAACGATTCTTCATCATAACCCAGCAGACGAAGAGGCACCATTGTTACCAAGAACAAGTTGGGGTCACTGATGTTGTCGTCATTTTGTTGTCCATTTTCACCACTTTCCGACGACCCTTTTGGCTTCTGCATGTACTCCGAACGGCCTGAACTGCCGTCGCATCCCCATTTCGATATCAGATGCAGACGCTTTACCGATAGAGGAATGCTGAAAAGACCAACCAGCCTGCTGATCGTATAATTCAGTAGATTCTGAAGTGGTATTTGTGCTCCTAAAAGATTAATTTATACAGAAATATCATCAAGTTATCGGAATGAATGGTGAAATTGAAAATATCTGTACACTATAATCAATTATTAAGTAAAAGTGATACGAAATGTGTAATATGTATTATGCAGATTTATAAAAAAAATTGTGATACAAATTGACTCCCAAGGAAAAACAAAAATCTTTTAAGCTTCTAATCTCTATTGTCTTGAAATCCCAATTACTTAATTTATTTTCCTTCGAAAATATTTTTTCAACTATGTACCTTCTTCAGTAATAAGGATTCCTTCAGGATAATAGCATTGCTTCTTGACGAGTGAAACTCTATCATATGATGGATAAATGTCGGCGTTCTTGCTTTTGGCACCCAATCTCGTCTCATTGTACGCCTCCTTCGATACTCCAGTAGTCAAAATGAACGCTAATGCTTCTTCTGGCGAGTATGGTGTAATGTTGTTACTGGTTTTGGACGCAGTCAATGTTCTTCGCATTTCCAGTGCACCGTCTGACGATTTTTTGGAACACTCTGCCCATGCCGCAAGATCCGCAGAGGCGGCTCTCTTTCCATCTTTATATAATGAAGTCTTGGCTGCGAATAGTAGCTGATCGGTTGGTATGTCATTACATAGCTTCTCTATCTTTCTTCTTTTTGTTTTGTCGCTACTCTCGCTAAACGATATTTTTGGACGTCCATCAGTTGCGACAGCAGCTTTGCTAGGCCCAGCTTGCGATTTTGTAACTTTAAAGGGACATTTATTATCACAAATCATATGAACAATGAACATAAATTGTACATTAATTAATAGGAACAACATACCACGGATATCAGGTAGAAGAAACATACGATCGAGCCAGGCAGAATGTTTGCGAAGAAACTTATTCTCTTTTCGACATACTCCTCGACCATTCCATTTTGTAATCAAATGAGAACAAAAAGCAGTCACTTTCTTCTTGAGGTGAGTGTCAAAATGTTCAGATACATGCGTAAAACCCGTCAATAGTTTGTTTATTACGCTATCGTATATGGCATCAACGTGTTTCTGAGTTGTAGAAGATCCTATCTTAAAACATGAATTTTGCAAAGTCTGGTAAAGATCACGATTCGTAAAGGTCGGAAAGGCCATTCTTCTAAAGAAATCATAAAACAGGCGCGATGTATGTTTGTAGAGAATATGTTTTTATAAGTGGGAAATGTATATGCATCAATAAGTAACAATGTACTTTAATATTACATTTGAAATAATATGTGTTTAGCTTTCATTTATATTTGAACGTTTTAAATGTAGATAACCAAATATTTTTGGAATCGTACTCACCATTCGTTGTGCTTCACCTCCAATCGGTTCAACGTTGAATAAACTACACAGGCTTCATGCATCTGATGACAGTTACGCAATTGTTTTCGACCGAATGTTTGTTTAGACACATACTGTCGTCAAGTGAAACGAAAGTTTAATTATTTCGTTTTAATTCGAGATGTTATCTATTTATTTAATTTTTTAACGAAATACACATTTATTTAATATTTTATTTGTCGTCGAAACAAATAAGAGTTGAATGAGGAGAAAATTTCCCCAAATTTCGTACCACCGAGTTGTATTCGGTTTGACAATTCAACGAACAAATACTTATTGAAAAATTCTATTCGAAAGATATGAATAGTAGGTAATTCTAAAAACATTGTGTTGTTGAGGTAACTGTCAAGAAACAGTAAAAACTGGAAATTTATTTAGGAAATTTTCACGTGTGAAAATTGTCGCTTAATAGAAACGTGATTAGTCCACTTTGCGAAAATGAGTGAATCTGATTGTTCGAAAAAATGTTAGTTGAATTGTCGATATTTATAGAAGAAAATCGGAAAAAAACAAAATCGCTTCTAGTAAAGACCCACTTCCGGTGTACGAAATTTTATCAAAAACGGTTCAGCTCTTCCGACTAAGAATTAAACCTTAAGTTTAAAGTTTCAGTCTAAAAGCTGTAGCGGTTTTTGAGATACAACGCCCACGGACACACACACACACACACACACACACACACACACACACACACACACACACACACACACACACACACACACACACACACACACATACACACAGGAGACCATAAAACGTATATATCCGTCGAAATTTCGAGTTTGAAATAAATCATGAAAACAATACTTTCCCGTATTACATGCATGGAATGTAGAAAAAATTCGATATAAACCAAAGTCGCAAAAAGTCGCAAGTAATTTCTTTTTCATCCGCAATTATATATATCAAGGCATCTCGAGAATGTCCGATCACATCGGTAAAAGTCGGTAAAAAAAGTTCTAAGGTTTAAAACAAATGAGACCATGTTTCTCATATAAAATATTACTTTACATAAACATATAACTTCAATGCCATACAAAACATAAAACATCGTGATAAGTATGATGCCTGTAACTGTTTGGATATGAAGAATACGTTATATGATGATGCAGGATCATTCGCGAAGAACCTTCGTACACACCATTATTTCTATACTTTAAACATCAAATACGATCAATAATATTTTATGACTCTGTATTAACTTACTGACGCTTTCATATAAATAAATATAGTCTCTGGAGACTAAAGAATCAGCACAGAGGACTTTCCAACGTTTATTGTTAACTTTTTTCTGGGGGTTTTGTCCAGCTATCATCCCGATTCCTCCCACTGTGCGGCGTAAGGAATAAAGAGTTAGGGTTTGTTGGGATTTTTTTTCTCCATTTAGCAAACCAAAGCTCAAGGGAATCTATAAGCTGCTGCAGGGTTTGTAGTGCTTTGGGTAGATTGTTTTCATGGGTGATTAGGGCTGTGTTATCGGCGAATTGCAGGACATAGAAAGCGGGATTAAAATACATGGGATTAGAGTTATATAAATCAACACAGAAATTGTTGTATAGGAGCGGAGAGAGAGGTGATCCTTACGGAACACCTTGCTCAGGAGTGAAGGTTTAGGATGTAGTACTTTGGATTTTCACTTTTAGTGATCGATTTATTAGGAAGGCATTTAGAATAAGAATTAGGTGTTTAGGTATTTGTCCAGCAAACTTCGGTGCCATACCGAGCCAAAAGCCTTTTGGATATCTAGAAAGACAGCGGCGGATAAACGTTCTTCGAGGTGTGCAGTTAGTATGTTGGAAGCTAGGATAGAAAGTGGGAGAGTGCTGGATCTGTGGGGAAGAAATCCGACTTGGTAGTTACTCTGTACATTTTCAGGCATTCGTTGAGTTTATAAATGCGTTCAATTTTAAGCTTTTAACAAGGGTTTTCAGTCCTTAATTAAGCATGAAGTAAAATTTAGAGTTTAGATAAGCCTGAAAATTTGGATTTGCCGGGGCAATTCGCGCTCCGGCAAATCCAAATTTTCAGGCTAGTCTAAACTCAAAATGTTACTTTATGCGCCACGCGTATAAAACACTGGTTTAAACTGAAGCTCAAAATATCCTGCTTAAGTTTTATCTCACTGTAATAAATTTTACAAATGATTATTCCATCTATCCAAATCTTGCGCTTTCAAAATTACAGCAATTTGCTTTAGGATTTATAAGTGTTCTTAAAAAATACCCCTGTATGTAATATACCGGATGCAACACAAGACAGGATCACCCTCTTTAGGTTTTATTTAAGATATAAATTTGAAATTTGGTAGGTGTATACTAAAAACAAATTGGAATTGATTAATGATTAGAAAACTTATACAGCCCTTTCGATTTCACCGGAAGTGTAATCAATCTTGACATTTTATACAGAACACCCTACATATTTGTTTGTTTTGGGATACAGGATATCATTTTATACACAAATCAATTGTTTTTTTTTTTAATTGCAAGTGTCATATTTTTCTTCAAATAATAATATTGCATCAAAGTGACTGTGACCACCCGAATATATTTTGATTCGTGTCATAGATGCACAGAAAACCAAAATTATCAACTGTTGTATACATATAAGTCCATCATTTTTTTAAATAACTCAATGTTTTTAAATGTCAGCGTGACGATTCATTATGTTTTTTATAGGTAAATAAATATACAGGGTTATTCAAAATGAAGGAACAGATTTTAAACATTTATTTCTTCCAAACTACAAATGATAGAAACACAATTCCAACGTTCCTGGAAAGAGGCAAGTTCATTTTTTTTCTGCATTCAATATGAGCACCATGTGATTAATATCAAAACGTTGGCTAATTTTTAGCCACACACAAATCAGCTGGTCTCTAGCTATCGAATTTACAGTGTGGACAGTTGGATGTCGCAGATATTTAAGGGTGTCAGGCATAGGTGGGGTAAAAACACGGCCTTTAACGTAACCCAACAGATAAAAATCAAAAGGAAATGCTTATTCTTGTTGTGTCGCCATTTTACTACAGACAATCAACACGACAAGCAACAGAGCCAATGCGGCCGTGGTTGGAACTTCTGCCTGGGCTGTTCAAATTTCAAACTTTTGTCTGTCCAGGAACGTTGGAATTATGGTTCTACGTTTTGTAATTTGGAACAAATAGATGTTTGAAATCTTTTCCTTCTTTTTAAATAACCCTGTATTACCTATCCAAATGTATCTATTTGGAAATTGTGAGACGAAAAGAATAAAAAGAAAAAAAGAAATTTAGAAACTGCAACTTCTTTCCATTTATGTAGGCGAAGTCTCAAACCTGCAATTTTTCGTATTTAAAATATTCTGAATCCAATTGAAATGTCAAAATTGATGTCCCTTTTGGTCAAACCGGAAGTTAAACTAAAGTTTCTTGATCACCACTAAACTCCAATTTGTGTATAGTATATTCGTACTAAATTTCAAATTGTATCTCAAATAATAAAAATCCTGTTGTGTGTTACACCCGGTATATTATGTCATGATTTAGTATTAATCAAATATTATTTATATTGTGCATTAAAATTTGATAAATGCATGGAAAATATCTTCTTTTTTTAAATAATGTAATCATAATGTTAAAATGACAAGGGTTTAAATCCTGTTGTGTGTTACACCCGATATATTATGTCATGATTTTGTATTTATCAAGTATTATTTATATTGTACAATATAATTAGATAAATACGTGGAAAATATCTTCTTTTTTAAAACAATGTAATGATAATGTTAAAATGACATGAGGGTTTAATTCGAATTGTTTCGTTTGAGGGTGATTAATGAGTATTGATAAGGCTTACATTTCAATTTCCTATACTTCGTTTCGTTTTGCCTCTTTTATTTTGAATATTGTTTTAGTCCATTTATGTATATTCATTACTATTGTGCACAGTTTATGAGGCATTAATGGATAAAAAGTTTAAAACGATACACGATTTAATTAAATGATTTTTGGCGATATCATGCAAATTTGGTTAAATGGTAAATTATTTGCATAAATGTACTATCAAATAATTGTATTACTTTAGTTGGATATATAAAATACAGGGAGTTTATCTTTTAAGTATACGTATTCCATATTCAGCCTATTTTCTGTAAATGTTTAGATAGTCCTTGTTTTTTTCTTTGATTCAATTTGAAGCTTTAAACGAGAGTTTTCCACTCCCAGACTAAGCATGAAGTAAAATTTCGAGTTTAGAAAAGCTCCGTGAAAATCTGTCGAGGGTCGCGCAGCGACCCGAGACAAATTTTCTGGGCTTTTCTAAACTCGAAATTTTACTTCATGCGCCACGCGTAAAAAACACTGAAATATTGTGAAATTTGTGTGTATTCGAACTTCACTTGAAATCTCTGTTTTATACGCGTGGCGCATGAAGTAAAATTTAGAAAAGCCCAGAAAATTTGGATTGGTCGATCCGCTTTGATACGCGACCAAATCAAATTTTACTTCATACTTAATCAAGGATCGTTAGAATCTTCAAACTGAAAACTTTCATAAATACAACGAACGTCTGAACATTTACAAGAAAAATTGAGAAAAAGAAAAATTCCTTGTATCATAAAGATGTATTTATCAATAAAAATGTAAATGATTTTTTCTATTTATAAAATCCACCTTTCACGGGATTTTATTCCAAAAACTTAGTTTCTGGGCTATATTTCATTTCCAACGATATTTGTGACTTCAACATATTAAAATAAGTAATGTCTCTCATAGGTATGTAAATGAGTTGTTTCACCCTCAATGCGAACTGTGGAATAATTGTTTAAAATTAATTTAATTCGCTTCAAATTGGAAGAGAGATTAAATAAATACAATCATAATAAAATAAGAATCACATTAACAAAAGTATATATAATTTTATGGAGCAGTGGGTATAACTAAGATTGGGAATTTGAATTAGTATTTAAAACCGATATGTATTTCAAAGAGAATCCTGACAGTTCCATGCATATACAGTGCGTTTTATTTAAGTATAGCCATAGGAATTTACATGGTAAAAATTGTACTCCATCTTAATTGTTGTTTTACAAATATGAAACAATTTGTTGGTTTTATTAATATATCAAACATTTTTCTACGAAATGCTAATTATTAGGAGGATATGGGCATGTAATAATTCTTAACTTTCGCTTTCAAAGTTGAAATTTAAAACACAAATAATTAAGTAAAAAGAACAACTTAGCGAACATGTTATAGACATTTTCTTCAAAAATTCCCATTAACAAACTTTCATGCAATTTTATAACATTTATTTGTCCATAAGCATTATGACATTTTCGCAATGTTTATTTGTTGGCTTAATTATTTGTTAAATCTAACATGTTCATGTCCTTCTACCAATGTATATTCGTAGAAAAATGTTTGTTTTATTATAAAAACCAAAAAATTGTTTCAAATTTGTACAGCAACAAAAGTTAACATGGAGTACAATTTTGAACATGTAAATCCCTATGGAGATACTTAAATTAAACGCACGGTATATTTATGAACTATTGCTTATGATCCACGCGAATAAATCTAAATTAATGAAAAGCATACCACACAAAAAACCTTATAATACATTCATTAATACATCTCCGGAATATGCCGGTATAAGACTCTACAATATTCTTCCGAAAACTATAACAGAACTTAATTATAAAACGTTTAAATCAACTTTGAACTTAATTTTATTCAACAATGCCTTCTATAATATCAATGAGTTCAGATCTTTTATCAGTAAGATTTAGTTCCTAGGAGTCAATGGTTTATGCTAAATTATACGTAATAAATGTATTGTGTTTTTAAATTGTACCTGAAATATATAATGTTCGCAATTGTGAACGTATTACATCAATAAAGAAATGAAATTAAATGAAATGAATAGTCAAATATCGAATGATTAAACTGTTTCAATATTCAAATATTTGAATCATTTAGTCTTAGAAAATGTTTAACATGTTTTCTAACACTAAATAATCAAGAAAACGTAAAATAGTTGATTAATTATTATACTGTATAACTGTTTTAAATATGTTTTATATTTAAATATTCAAATTCTCAGCCTTATTAAATACAATCAATAATTTAAAGAAAAGAGTCACCTGACCATCAACATTTTATGTTTGCAGTTTATCTTATATTTTGCCGGTTTATAAAAGAAAAATTCATCGCCTTTTTGTTCTTGATAAATTTTCCCTTTAACACGACGATGTCATTTTTTTTAATTCAATCAACATTTCATATAATTAATTAAAAATCGTCTTGCTGCATTAAAATTCCGAGATCTCAAAAAGAAAACGTTTAAAGTACAAGTAAATAAATGTATTTGTAACTAAAGTATTAAATAGAAATAATAAAGACACCTGCAATGCCACAGCTCATTAAATTCTCGTTATTTGTATTCAACACCACTTGATGAATAATAATCCATTTATATCGCGTTTAAGAAACTCACTGGTAATATTTTATTGATGAAAGTGAATACGTGTGAAGAATTATTATTCTTTGCCGTAATTGATATTTCTTCTAAACAAGTCCTGAAAATACACAGGGAAGCGCAAATGTATATAAATTTGTATTAAATTTAAGCTCTTTGTTAGTCTTGTGACAATGTGTGTACATTAACAAATGGTGCATCGGATACAAATATAAATTTCCAAATTTTTAGAACATCGCGCGTCATCCCAGTGAATTTATTGTACAATAGAAATAAATGCAAAATGTTGTATTGTTACATTAAGTAAACCTCAATATAGTTTAAAAACATTGCGAGCCAATAAATAAAAACTGTAAGAACCTAGCTTTGCATTATTTATTTGCAAATCGATAATTTTTAATTAAAACCTCTTTTGTAAAGTTGTAAATATCAGAAATCTGTATAAATGAATTAAAACTAAACAATAAATAAACAAATTAAAACTATGTTGGTGGATGCGCCGGGTATCTTTGATTTAATTTAAATGTATTTATTCGTTGTTAATTATTTTATTTTATTTTATTTTATTTAAATATACAGGTTGAACCATTTACATAAGAGGTGATTGCTTACCGAGCTTAAATTAAAATACATATTAAAATAATATCTAATTACTAACAAAACATTGGACAAATATTAACTAGACAGTACGCTACTCCTATATCAAATATATCAAATATTTTTATTCAAACATTATAAATATTGCAATATACCGAGTGTGGCACTTAAGACGCCTCGGACCATAGCTCCTTTACGATAAAAGCTATCGAAAAAAATCTAAGAGCAAAGTGGTGCATAATTACCGTCGCTATGTTTCAAAAATATTTCTAATCATCAGTGGCGTGCCGTACTCCAGTGGCGTACCAAACTTATGTTTTTTAAATGGAATGTTCTATTTTTTATTGCAGATTTGAAAAGTGCTCGAAGAGTACTTATTTTTTTATCTAACATGTTCACTTTAACGGTTTCGCTGTTATAACCCCTTCTTTCAAAATTGCGCCCCATTTTTGAGATTGTTTTGTAGAGAAACTAATTGACGCCGGCGCCTAAATTTTAAATTGAGGTACAGGTTAAGACCTCGTATACCTTCACATAATTTTTTTTCGGGTAATTTATGGAAAAAAAATAATTTTTTCAACTTCGCATGTTGTCATTTTTTTCGAAAATTTCAAATGGCACCCCCCTAAAAAAATTACGGCGTAGTACAGCCAAAACTCTAAATTTTTCATTGGTACAAAAAAATTTACACATTGCATAACAAAATTTCGGAGAAAAAAGGAATTTCATCGCAAATGTCGGGAAACGTTTTCCGTTCCCAAGAGTGCCATGAGAAAACAAAAACACAAATACGGTCAACATAATAGTATGTACCTATTTATTCAACATGATATGAAAAATGCAGATAAAAAAAATTTAACAACTTAAACTAAATGTTCGAAATGACGAACTTCCTGCTGGAGGCATAACCGCAACTTCGACTCACAGGCTCTAGACACTGCCCTAAGGACTTCTGGTGATATATCTTATTATTGATTAGGGATTCGGTTAAATGGGCAAAGTTGTGCTTATAATAAAAATCTTTAGATCTCAACGATGAAAAATAGAAATATTCTAAAACTGCGAAGTTATTGTGGAAAAACTAAAAATCGCGTTTATAGAAAACCAGGTATATTTTTCTTATTTGCAGTTTTATTGAAAATCTGTAAAAATACTGTTAAAGTAAATGCTATGGTGCAACAGACGATGTTCGATTTGAATTAATCTGGCGATTCGTTTCTGCTTTATTAATACTTACTTTTGCTTTTTTAAATAGGAACATATGGTGATAAGCATATCTTTGAACTGCATTTTTTGCCTTGATTTTAATGGCATGTAACACGTGCACATTTATTGATTTTAATGTTTCAATTGTTTTCAAACAATTCAATTCTTAATTAAATAATAATAATTAATTCTATCTTAAGACATATTAGGTTAATTAATGGCTCATCAGAAGAATCCATGATGTTTGATTCAGGAATAGGAACATCTTCCCAAATCGTTTAAATTGCATTTGTTAGAAACATTTTCACAATTGAAATATTGAATTGAAAACACCAGTTTAACAGCCTTCTCATTACCCAATTTATTTCTTATTTTGATTCCACTAAGCTAAATGATCAAAAATCTCTTTCGAGTGCCGCTGTTGTTGCAATAACTGTTAGCAATTCTTCAATTAATTAAAGAAAACTACAACTGGAAATATTAGAAAAACGGGGAAATGACCAGCCATCCGCAGTTTAATGGTTTTGTGGATTTCATAAATATTCATGATATATATCGTAGTTTATAAATATCGATATATATGATAAATATCGTCCAATCCCTGATTAATAATAAAAATATGTATATATTTAAATTCCTAGTAAATGCATAGAAAATAAAGAAATTAAAACAATTAATATTTAAGCAAAAACTCGGCAAACTGTCCTGTCACACACACTTTCAACTATTTTGTGAAATTAAACACTTTTTATTTTAATAATTTGATATCTGGTATAAAACTAGGCAATTTTGAAGAATCTCTAAACAAACACAAATTTAAAGTATAATTTGAGAGTATGGTAGACAGTTCCATACTTGAAGTACTTATATAATTCAATATTTACTGCCGAAAGTATTGATCCTTTTTATTTGCGTACATCGAATAGATAAATGTATTTATTTTGTATTCCTGATAAAGATTATTTAATAAAAGATACTCGTACTCATATAAAATATTTTATCAATGTCCACCGCAACTAATTAAAAATATTGTTTGCCTTACAAATATTTATTTTGAAAAAATTATTAAATAAAATTATTTAATAAAATAAATATTTAATTAGACAAACATGTATTTAAAGAAATCAATGGCATTACTTTTCACCATTAAAGTAAAAAATCAGCTATGTCCAACTCAGGTACCGACCGCAAAGTAAAATAATTTAGGATTATTAAATTCATTATTCCAATTACTTATTGAAGCTAATTTGTACAATAAAATGTCCGCCACTGATAAAATGATCTTTTTTAGCTTTGTCGCTTAAAAACATTACTTCTTGTCGGCATAAAAAATAAAATATAGCGTACACACCTTAGAAAATAATAAGGACTTTTTTGGCAGCATTAAAAACATTTTTTTTGTTACCAAAAATCGAAAGAAGTGAGATTTAAATCAAAATTTAACATAAAAATCTGCGTAAGTCTATATCTCTCCCACTCACGTATTTCCCACTCTTTTAGTTCATAAATTTCTGAAAATAGGAAAACTATAAAATATTTATATCTCTCGTCAAAGTTGAGCTAGCTTAATAAAGTTTTTGTTGTTTCTCTATAATTAGGAGAGGAGTGAGAAATTTAATTGATGCAATGACCACCTCTTTTTCTCAAAAAAGGGGTTAAACGATGTTTAAAAAAATCATATTTATCATTTTCAAGAAAACTAAAAGAGCTACGACAAAAACCATGTACTGAATGAATGTTTATTTTTTGATAATCTACAACTTTTATTTCAACGATTTTTTCGATAATGTTAATGATTTATGAGATACGAAAAACGAATATTTCCGTAAAAAAAATGGGGGTACATTTTTTACCGATCACAATACTTCTCTTAGACAGTAGTGCGGTCGGTAAAAAACGCATATCGCCTATTTTTCCATAATAAAACAAATGTTATGACTAACATTCCATAACAACTCTTAAGTAATAAACGTTTATTATTAATAATATATGATTAAGTAATGACCCTAATTACTTATCATTCAAATGCAAACAGTTTTTGTGTGTTAATTTATTATTAGATATGAATGAATACATAAAGAAACTGTGCAACACATAATTTGTTATTAAATATGAGTATACAATTAATATACAAATATTATTATAATCATAATGATGTTTTTATAAAAAGGGGCAGAAAAGAGTGCAGCAAAAGGAAGGGCGAAGGGCGGGATGGTTGTGGGGACAAGGAATGAGTTAAAGGTGGGGGTTATAGAATTTCGTGAGAAAGTAGAAGGCATGGTATGGGAGAGTTGCTACCAGGGACCGTGGCAAATGGAAATAGGAGTAGTATATGTGAACAAGAACTGGGTTGAAGTGCGGAATGAGTTAGACAGGAAAGCCAGCGAAGGGAAGAGATATGTTGTGGGGGGAGATTTTAACGCGAGAATGGGGGAGATGGGGGGAGATGGGGGGAGGGGTAAGTGAGCAGGGGGAATTAATAGAACGGACATCTCAAGACAAAGTGATCAATAGTGACGGAAGGAGGATGGGAGAGTGGATATTGGAGGAGGGGTGGGATATGTTAAACGGGTGTATAGAAGGCGATTGGGATGGGAAAAAAACGTACATTGGGCCACAAGGTTCGTCGGTGATAGACTATGTGATAATAAAGGGGATAGATAGGAGAATAGTGAGAAGAATGGAGGTGGAAGAAGTACTAGGCTCAGATCATCTACCAATAGTGGTAGAAATATGGATGGGGAAGCAAAAGGAACAGCAGCAGAGGCTAGACTGCTGGAAATTGGCAGACGATGCAAAGGAAATGGAAAGAATGGGTCAAAGATTTGAGAAGGTCAAGTGGAGTCAGGTGGAAAACATGGAGGAGATGGAAGAGGTTATAGCAGGATGCGGAAGGAAGATGAGAAGGAGCAGCGGAGAGGGGTGTCCATGGTTTGACGAAGAGTGTCGAGAGACAAAGAGAGAAATAAGGAGGGCAGTAAATGAATGGAGGAGTGAAAGAGGGGAGAAGTGGGTGAGGGAGGCAAGAACGAAATACACGAAGGTTTGCGAGTAGAAGAAGGCGCAGGCTATCAAGAAAATTGCAGAGGACATGAGATTTTGCCAGAACGAAAGGGAAATGTGGAGAATTTTAAGGAGAGGAGAAGTAAGGGAACAGATAGAGATTCCTCTGCAAGAATGGAAAAAGAAATGTTTAGAAAACTGCGGGGAACCGATGGAGGTAGGGAGACGAGAGTTGAGAACAGAGGGGGAGGAGTTTACGGAAGAGGAGGTGGAAAAGGGTTTTGCAGAGGTGAAAGTAGAAAAAGCGGCGGGGCTGGATGGAGTAAAAGCGGAAATGTGGAAGAGGATTGGAGTTGAGGGAAAAAGAAGATTTGGAGAGCTGCTAAATCAGATGTGGAGGGGAGAGAAGCAGATTCCGGAGACATGGCGTGTGGGAGTAATGTACCCGATACACAAAAGTGGAGATAAAAAGGACGCGGAAAATTATCGGGGGATAACCATTATGTGTATCGGGTACAAGATAGCGATGGTAATTGTTAAGAACCGGCTAGAAAAGGAAGTAGAAAAAAAGGGGTTGTTGCCGGAAACGCAAGGAGGGTTTAGAAAAGGGAGGGGGACTAGACATCAAATCTTTACGCTACCAAGAATAGTTGAGAGAGTGTTAGAGGAAAAGAGAAGTATGTATGCAGTATTTCTCGATTTGAAAGCAGCGTATGATTCGGTTCCGAGAGAAAGGTTGATGGAGTGTTTGAAGAGGAGAGGTGTGAGCAAGGTAACAGTGGAATGGGTGAGAGGAGTATATGAGGAAATATGGGGGAGAGCAAAGGTGGACGAAAAGGTATCAGAAAAGTTTAGAGTATGGACGGGGGTGAGACAGGGATGTCCGCTTAGCCCGTTACTATTTAACTTATATCTGAGTGAACTCGAAGAGGTCCTGAGAAACGGGCAAGCGGGCAGGGTTATGATAGGGAAAATGAAGGTGTGGATGTTGGCGTATGCGGATGATGTGGTGTTACTGGCGAAGGAATGGGGAGAAATGAATGAAATGTTACAAAGGATTGAGAGGTATATGGATAAGCGAGGATTGTGTGTAAATGTAGAGAAAACGAAGTGGATGAGATTTAGGAATAGAGGAAGAGAAGGCAGAGTGAAAAAATTGGCATGGAAGGGTGAAGTGATCGAAAGAGTGAAAGAGTTTAAATATTTGGGTTTTGTGTTTAGATGTGGTGGGGGGTACAGAAAGCACGCCAGATGGGTCCAACTGAAGGCAAGGAAAGCGTGGTATGTGGTAAAGAACAAGTGGGGAAAGTGGCTATAGGGAAATGTTCAGATGGCGTGCAAACTGTGGGATTCATGTGTTAAGCCAATTTTAATGTATGGGGTGGAGGCATGGGGAATGAGAGCGTATGAATGTATTGAGAGAGCAGGTGACGTTCCTGAAGCAGCTACTGACGGTGGAAAGATCAACGCCCAGTTATATTCTGCTTCAGGAAACGAACAGAGCATGTATGCATGGAGAGGCAATGGAAAGAGTGGCAAGATATGAGATGAAATTGATTGGATTGGGTAGTGAAAGGTTGGTAAAAGAGGTGTGGAGAACATGTGTGGGAGTAGCAGCGAGTGATTGGAGAATGGATAGGAGAAAAATGTATGAAAGGGCAGGGGTGTCTGAAAGTTTGGTAAATGAGTAGTTGGAAAAAGGAGTGGATGTGGCAGCGTGGATGAAGGAAAAATGGGAGGAAGTGGAAAAACAGGAGCGTCAAGGGTATATTGAGAGAAGTACCTATAATCCTCTATATAAAAGGTGGCAGGTACACGGGAAACTGCCAGGGTACCTCAGCAGGAATTTACTAAAAATAGGGGAGAAGGTAGCACTGGCGAGGGCTAGGTGTGGGTCGGAGGAGAGAGGAAGAAAGGTATGGATGGGTGAAGAGCATGGTAGGTGTGTGTGGTGCGGAAGTGGAAGAGATACGTGGAGACATATAGCGGATGAGTGTAAGGAGATAAGTGAGGAATGGACGAGAGGTGTTAAAAGGATAGAGGAGTGGATGCGAGAGGATGGGGCGGGCGTAAAGATTGTGATAAGATTAGGGTGGGAGAGGGAGAGGAGAAGAACTGATTAGCTGGAAATTTGGTTTCATGTGTTTAGTTTTGTATTGTGTTTATGGAAATGTATATTAGTTTTGGATGCCAATAAAGGCATTTTTTTATTATAATCATAATGAATACATAAAGAAACTGTGCAACAAATGGGAAATTTGTAGTTATCGAAAAACTGGTTTTCAATAACAAATTTACCTAATTACCAGTAATTGAAAAAGTCGGTAAATTTACAATCCCTGACAAAAGTTATAAATTTGTACACAGTATGATCTAAAATTACTATCACAATTGGTAGTACTTTTAAAGTATAATTTAGACTTTGTTTTTGTTTGAATATTAACAAACATGTGTGAAAACAGATTGTGATCATGTAAGAATACTCCATTTTAAAGTTTAATATGAATCAGGATATAATTTCTACTGCAATAAACAAAATAAGATAAATATTTATAAATGTGTCGAACCTAATTAATATTTTTATACGAATGTACGAGTATATGTTAATAAAATCTTTTTTCGTTCGATCTTCACCTTCTATTTTTAAATGTATTGACGACTAAAAAAATACTTGTTTATTTTGGCGAGATATCAAATAATTTGCATGGAATATTTTGAGATATTTAAATGTCTTTTAAATTATAATATTGTACTTATTGAATTAATAATATTACGTACATTAATTTGTTATTAAAAGCATTATTAGAAAAAAAGGTTAGCGCGAAATAAAGAAATTATGTTCGCAACTCATATGAATAATATACACATGCTTCTAAGTAGTGGTACGATGAGGACTAATCACAGTCCGAGTTTTTTATTACTCAATTGCTGTCAACCAATCAAACCTAGATTTATTATTATATTCTAAAGACAACCTCAAAAATATATATATGAAGTTATATGTTGCATTACAACCTAAGGTTACAAGTTACAAATAAATACAGGGAGTTTTTCCTTTAAGTATACATACCCCAATACACTGTATACGCTATACATTTGCAGATATTCATTATATTTAAAAAGAGTACAAACTGAAAGTTTAAACGAGTTTGTTCCACTCCCAGATTAAGCATGAAATAAAATTTCGAGTTTAGAAAAGCCTAAACATTTGGTTTGGTCGCGTAGCGCGAAGCGCGGAGCGACCAAACCAAATTTTCAGGCTTTTCTAAACTCGAAATTTTACATCATGCGCCACGCGTATAAAACAAGAATGATAAGTTAAGTTCAAAATATACTACTAAAGCAGTATTCTACAGATATACATATATTTTTAACTTTTCAATATTTCAATGTTTTATACGCGTGGTGCATTAAGTACAATTTCGAGTTTAGAAAAGCCTGTAAATTTAGTTCATGCTTAATCTGGGATTAAAAAACACTTATTAATAGCGTATAAAACTCTGATAGGTTCAAAATATATAAAAGTATTACTTACTTACATTTAGATTTCAAAGCGAACTCGGTTTGAGTTTATATGCCGAGAACTTTTTATCACATATTAATATAATAATTAAAAATAACTTACATCATTTTTGTTCATACAGCAAGAATTTTAAAAGTATTGCTATTGCGAACATTTCTGAGATCTAGGGTATTAATAAACTTTATTTGTAACAACCGAAATAAATACCTGTTTATAAATAACGTGCCTAAAAAAATAAAATTGTTGCTTGCTGTTGTAAATAATGAGTTTCTGCCCTTGATTTACTTTTTGCAACAACAAGCTAATGCATGTTCCTTAAATTATTTATTACTTTATTATCATTACTGTAGAAATTTTTCCTATTATTTTATCACTTCATTCGCTCAAAGCAAATGGTCACGTAGACAGCGTATACCAAAAGCAATTACTTAAATTATATTCCACAAAACTTCAAAACACATCTGACGCATTAGAGATAAAACATTATCTCTTAATATTATTTCAATTGCCAATCTCTTACAGCAATGCCTACGTGATTCGCTTGACAATTAAAAACAAAATACGACCGTTAACATATTTTTACCAAACTCTGATGAGTATTACATAATTCATCATTTAAATTTACGATACATAGAATATAAGATCAATTTGTGTATACACGTATGTATATTATATACCACTTTTGCGACATGAAAGTGAATAATTACTCATGAATTGAAGTTTTAACACTCAATTTAGGTTTGTAGAAATTGAAATAAGCGAGTGTCACACTTAAAAAACATTGTCAAATAGTCATGTTTATAAAAAAAATATGTCAGGTTAGATCATGCAATTGACAGAAAGTTAATTTGATTTTCGTTGTAAAGTTGGTTTGAAAATCAGATCTAGACATGGGCGCCCGAACATAGGGGCAAGGGGAGCACTTGCAGCTACCCTGGGATTTCGCCTTAGGGAGCCCAATTAATTTCAAAAATTATATTACATGTGTATAAAATAAATTCATATATTTTAATATACATGGCATTTTTAGAAAAGACTGAAAATTAAACTCGCAATTTTACTTTATGCTTAATCTGTCAGTGCAAAACACTCGTTTAAAGCATCAATTTAACCTCTTAAAAAAACAACGAATTATTTGGCCTGTTCGTCAGAGACAACAGTTAGAAGTTTACTACCAACTGTTGGGGAATGCTCTAATGGCCGCATTATTAATCGTGAACGTGTTTGGGATTTTTGCAATCGTACAAAATAGACCGACCGGAGTCCCGTTCATTAGATACTAACATAGATCACAAACAAATCAAAACATGTTGAATGTTAAACATTTTGATGAACGGGCCCAATATTTGAGTCGCCTATTTCCGAAAACCCCTAAATCCATTTGTCTTCAATGGATTTAGGGGTTTTTGGAAATAGGCGACTCATTTGATTATTTTGTAAATGTTGATGAAATTCATTACTTTGCAATATTATTTAATTTTGTCAATGTTTTCGATCATCTCAATTATTAATTATTTTCGATGATTTTTAACTGTGGTTGAATGTGTCGGGTTGCTTTAGTGAACATATTTACCAAAATCAATAAATTTTACTACATTTATCGATTCTTGCGGAATTTTCATCAGTTTTATTAATTTATGAACATCTCATTTTGTTTTTGTAACCTTAAGAATTGCAATAATTAAATGAATAAAATTCTATTTGTTTCAATATTCTACATGTTTTTTAATTTTTCAAGCCCCTCTCCTCCATTTGGCTGCGCTCCCGATTATTATTATTAAATTTTACCCCCACCCCCTCCTAGAAAAGATTCTGCGGGCGCTCATGAATCTAGATTATGTGTTTGCTCAGTGGCCAAAGAACATTTTACCTAGAATCGTTTCAGAATAAAATGTAGAATTTTTATTCATGGTAAAAAGTAATAAATATTGGATAATAAAAACAAAAAAATATATTTTATTTAAATAAAGTTGGAACAATCATAATCATAGCTACAAATTTCAATTAAGTAGAAATTATTTGTAATATTGTAAGTACTAAATAATAATTGTAAACGTTGTATGACAGTTGTACAAACATACATACCCTTTAAATATGCATTATTTTGATTTTGTAACACATAAATTGACATTTTAGAACATGTACGAAAAAGATTAATTTTATTACATTATTTTGGTATTTGTTGCGAAAAATAATATTTTATTTATATACCGGGTGTTTCATTTAACGCGAGACCTAAATATCTGCAGAATTGTGCATTGTATCAAAAAATTATTCAAATAAACCTTAAATATTTTCAGGGGGCAAATTAACATATCACAATAACTGCTGCCCCCTAGGAGGATGGGTAGAGTTCAACTTTTAAATTTTAAATGGAAACCCGTACATTTTATTTTCAATTTGAATTATACAGTTCTATTCAATAAAAAAAAATCGTACACTAACAGTTTCAAATTAAATGAGGGTTATAATTCAAGTGGTTGCTATGGTAAAAAGGTTTACCTACGCCCTATCGAGTAACCGCATCATACCACACTGATTGACATTACCTACACATGCACATAATAGCTTTGACAAGTATATTACATGCTGACAGCTGAACAGCCGATTGATTACCGCATAAACAAATGACATTTCTTTAATGTGTATTGATCAAGTAGTAATTTAGTTTTTATCAATGTCATGTTAATATCAAAAATTATTGAATAAATAAGTTGTTCTTTCATGCTCATTGTTTATTTTGTTAGGGCGTAAGTAAAGTATCGTACGCTTCTCGAGTGGTATGGCAATTACATACTCGCGGAATACAGCACTCGCCACTGTGCGGCTCGTGCGCAACATATCCACTCATATATAATATAATATAAATTTAATAACATACTGATGCAGTTAAAAATTGGGTATAGTAATTGTAGGTTTTTTTTATTGAGTAGAATTGTCAAAAAAGAAATTACATTTCAATGAAAAACTTTTTTTGATTCTTGACAGGTGGTGCTGTCTTGAGATTCTTGATAGGTGGTGCTGTAAACATTTTTGGTGTTATCCAATGTTTTTTAAAACATTATCAACGGTAAAGAAATTACTCTTATGTCCAAACATGTTTTTCGCATATCAGCAGACGGCGCTGCATTCGCCAAAATGTACAACTGTTTGACACAAGTAAAATATCGCAGATATTTCTTCACTTGATTCTTTGGAGAGTGCTCATGTCTACACTGCACGTGGGCCTTCTTAGGCTCATTGTGCTTTATTTTCTCCACTTATACAGATAGAGTATTATCTGTCAATTAACATGATGATAACATGATAATGATAACATGATGGACTATTTATCTATTAATCAACTAATTTATGATGAGGCTCGCTGAAACGTCAACAATCATTTCGAACTTTTGCAGCAAGTAGTTCATTTTTGGCGAATGCAGCGCCTTCTACCGATATGTGAAAACCATAGTCGAACGTCAGAGGAATGCCTGTAAGGCTGATAATTATTTAAAAATAATATCATAACAGTGTTATGGTTATTTATTACGATTTTAGAAATATATTATTGTCGCTAATTACAGCGCCAGTTATTTCTCTTTTGAGGTACAATTCTGATTGAAAATAAACAATAGAGGTTTATATTTAAAATGTTAAAGTTGACCCCTACCCAGCTGTCCAGGGGGCAGCGGCAGCAATTATTGTAACAAGTTTATTTGCCCTCTTTGATATATTAAAATTTTCTAAATTTCAATTACAGAGGTCGGTTTTTAAAACGCTTCCACATTTATGATAGAGAGCCTGTTTATTAATTCAAATACACCTAGAATATTGTCTCCATTTGATTTAATTTATTCAAAACATAATAACTGGATTCATTTAAAGCTGAGACAATCCTCATAATTTACTTAACATACATTTTCTATATAATTACTAAGTATCAATAAAAATACTGGACTTTTTTAATACACTGGCAAGAATTTCGGTTTATTCGAAATAGTTACATCAAACAGTTAACATTTTAATAACGGTTTTTTAATGTATCTGAAAATACACAGCGCATGTTTAAAAGTATGAACTCAAGAACTAGGTAACTCAAATTTTACTTAAAAAAATATTTTGCTTCGCTCTTTTTGAAACCTTTCTATTCAGATTATCCTTTTAAATACATCGCTTTTGCATAAAAAATCACTATTTTGTGCCCACTTTTTAAAACCTTTATTTCGTTTAGGTTTTTCAATTTTTTTCTACTATTCCTTTTGATAGACTTAAAATTTTCAGAAGAAGTCATGGGCGTAGCCAGAGGAAAGCCGGGCAGGCCAATTCTTGTACTGAACATGAAGAAATTGCATTTTAAAATGATTGTAGAATTGTATGACTAAGTTCATATATTTTTATTATGCCATTTTGAATTGAGAACAGTGTGCTTCTCAAGTATTCAAATGTTCACTGTTATATTAAACATTAAAGACAACTGAGTTGGCTGTAAAACATGCAGATAAGTACAGTATTAACTTAATCAATGAACCACACGCCTAGAGCATAAAGTTAACGTTTCGTGTTTAGATAATCCTAAATTATTCACTTTATGCTTAATCTCGCAGTAAAAAACATATGTTAAATGCGAACAAAACACCCCAACAGAAAAATGAACTGTTTAAATCCCACTGAGCAAACACATTCGAGCAATGTTTCTTAAACATTAAAACAACGTTTAATGTTGTTATAATGTTAATAAAACGTTATTTGTTTGTTTTTTGTTCAGTGGGATGATAAAAATCATACCTTCTACTTTTCATGATTGCAACATTTTTGACATTTCATGTGAAAACGATTTAATTTGTTCAAGCATTTAACTAAATATGGAATTTGTTTTGCCTCTTGCACCTTCCTTTTCAAAATCTTGGCTACGCCCAAGAGTGTTTTATATTTCCATAATTAAAAGGCTCAAGTTGCCTATCGATAAAAAGAGATTAAACAAATATGGAAATTAGATTTACCTAGTTATTTCATTCAATAAGTCTGTGCGCCTTTTCAGATTAATTTGTAAAAAAAACCTTTTTATAAACCATCTTTCAATTGAGATTTTAGAACATGTAAATTATGTTTGATCAACATCAGTAGCGGCTCGTGAGCATTTTATGTTTCGTGGAGCAGCAGATATAAACATGCAGGGAATTTTTCATTCAAGTATAACATCCACACAATCTCTCTGAAGAATACCCAAGAATGACATTTTGAAGAGCGCGGATTTCTTATACAACATTAATTCTTTTGATTTTAGCAAAGTTGGCTTTAAATACAAAACCAACACGATTGGTTTCAAAGAAAATCTTTACAATTCGCGTAACATTTAGCACACAATTTTTAATGTAAATAGCATATTTTAATGAAGAAACTGCAAAATATTACACTTATTTTACTTTCTAAAAGTTAGTACATACGAGTAGGTACTTAAGTTTTTATTTAAAGGATATTCTCAAAATTATGCCAAAAAAGTAGATAGAAGACCAGCATTATAGGTGACAAAAATAATGTGGTTGTTTTGATAGGGTCCCTTTTGAAGCATTCATTGTTGTTTTTTTTATTACAATTAATTTGAAGTTTCAAACAAACGTTTCCACTCCTTAGTTAAGCATAAAGTAAAATTTCGAGTTTAGAAAACCCTGAAAATTTGGTTTGGTCGCGTAGCGAAGCGGAGCGACCAAACCAAATTTTCAGGCTTTTCTAAACTCGAAATTTTACTTTATGCACCAAGGTATAAGTCACTGAAGTATTGTGAAATTCAAGACATTCTTGTTTAGCAGATTATTTTTAATCATACTTTAGCAGTATATTTTTAATACTAATTATTCAGTAAATTTTTAATTTCAAAATTATTCAGTGTTACTATGCGTTGCGAATGAAGTAAAATTCGAGTTTAGAAAAGCCTAAAAATTTGGTTTGGTCGCTCTAACCAAATTTTAAGGCTTTTCTAAACTCGAAATTTTACTTCATGCTTAATCTGGGAGTAGAAACACTCCAATTGAATGTTTAAAAATGTATATTGCATGCATCGGGATATGAACACTGTGCACATAAAAGAAACACTTCCTGTATGTAATAATAATTGAAATAGTTATACAAATTAAATGTTCAGCAGATTAGTCCTGTTTTTATTGTATGTTTTAAAGTAGAATACCCTAAAATTTTAATGACAACTAGAAAATTGCATACAATGTAGATATTTTGCGGAATTTTCCTCGACTATTTCTACAAAAATGTATTACTTATAGGAAATAAACTATAATACGTCTGTATTTGTATCTTTAAATTCGTATTAGGGAAGGGGGGGGCTGCAACCCGCAGCCTTATGGACGAGCCGCCACTGATCAATATTACGACGTAAAACGTCTTTGAATTGTTGATCAAACATTACTCAAATTTATTTGTTCGATGGATTGTGATTCAAACTTGGCATCCTCCAACATTGGCATAAATTATTATAAAAATAATCATAAAATCTTAAATTTAATAAAGCTATTATTTTTCTACAGGTGATTGTAAAGGTATAAATAAGATAATAAAAACACAGCCAAAAGTAGCAACACCGGTAAAAAGACAAAAAATTACGTACAAGGGAAACGCGCTGTAAAACACCTGAAACAGCTTCGTTATGATCACAGCAAAAATTGAAAACAACATAAAGTACAGATGAAAAACACTGGTTCTAGTATTCCTAGGAAACATATACTCGGCTAACCCAAAAGAAACACTACCTAAACCTAAAGTATGGCCGACTATATAGAAACACATGACCACTAAGGAAGTATAGGCAAAATAATCGGTATTCGCATTAAAATAAACAATAACTATGTGCAAGGAGAGGATTAGTATAACGGATACGCACGAGATTAAAAGGGAGAGTTTCTTGTTGAATTTGGAAATGTGAAAAACTCCGATGTAGAATGTAATTAAGTAAAGTAATCCGTATACAATCGCGCAGTATTCCGGATGAGGCACTCCTAGTTCCCTGAATAAAAATTGGCAGTACACAATGGTAGCTGGTGCACCGCAAAATTGTTGGATGAACGTGAAAATTGTAAGGATCACCAAATTCCCCCTAATTTCCCTAATTTTAAAAATGCCAAGAAAACCCACATCCTCGCCCACCGGGAATTCTTTGAGCTTAACAAGCTCGTCTTCGACGTTTTTGTTCGGGCGGATTTTACGCAGGATCTTCCTGGCTTTTGCTATTTGATCGTATCTTAAGTACTCATTTGGCGTTTGCGGAAGGAAAAAGCAAATGAAAAAAATTGCTATTGTTAAAAAAATCACAACTAACGAAAACGTTCTAAAATCGAAAAACAACCCGAATATATACGCCATCAACACCCCTAATCCCATGTATAAGTTTACGCATTTCAACATTGTTAACCGCAAACTGTCATCGCAGATGTCTTTGATGTACATTTTGACTTGGCCTATTCCATAGCCGTTACCCACGCCTATGATGAATCTGCTGCCTAGGAGGAAGAAGAGGTTGGTGGCTTGCCACATTAAAGTCCATCCGATGGTCATGATGATTAAAGCCAAGAGGATTCCGTATTTTGTAGGGACGATTCTAGATGATGAGAACGGTGTGCCGAAGATGTTTCCGAACATTAGGAAACCGGCGATCATTGGACTTTGGACCATTGTTATTGGTAGTGGTGAATTCTCTGCCAAGAGGATGACGTATGTTGGTGAAGGCCAGCCTAGCATTATTCCGAATGGTAGACATAGTAACGATGCTAAAAACAAATAATAAAAGTATAATTAAAGCTTCATTTATTTATATACTCAGATAAAGTACAGTCCAAACTATGTTTTTTTAATATGACCAAACTTAGGGTGTTTTTACTGTGAACAGTTGCAATCCTGCTTTAACAGTAGGGTATTTTACACATAAAATGTTGAGATGTTGGTAAATGATTATCAATTTGACAAATAAATCATAATTTGTTAAATAAATTGTCGCGATGCAGAGGTTTCCAAAAAAGAGAATGCTGCAACTTACAACTTTATAACACATACAGGGATTTTTTTTAAGTATACTTAACATATTCCATATAAGCATTTGTAAAATTAATGAACATGTGATTAGAACTAAGCAGAATATTTTGAACTTCACATTAAATCAGTGTTTTATACGCCTGGCGCATGAAGTAAAATTTCGAGTTTAGAAAAGCCCAGAAAATTTGTCGAGGGTCGCGTAGCGACCCTCGACAAATTTTCACGGGGCTTTTCTAAACTCGAAATTTTACTTCATGCTTAGTCTGGGAGTGGAAAACACTCGTTCGAGTTTTTAGATTGAAAGTTTTTAATAAGAACACGAATGTCTGAAAATTTACATTAAAAAATCGTAACATGTATATCTAAAAAAAAAATTGTTGTATTTAGAACTTTTTAAAAACTTGAACATATAAATGGGCAGATAATAAAGAAGACAGATATTCCTGAGCAAGGAATATTACCTGATCCTCCTATCCCACCTGATCCTCAGAGACACTTTATTAAATTGGTAGTAGATACAAATAATTTGAGGCAGTGATAGGTAAATCACATAACCTATAAATTAAAAGTTGATTTACAACATAACATGTCATTAATCTTGTCTTAACCTAAAACAAACAACCTGCATCACACCACTAAATTCTAGAAATGTCAAATTTGATTGGTCATATTAAAAAAACAAATTATACATGTATATACGAATTAGAGCTGGGCAGGATTTAAATCATTTCGAATTCAAATCCCTTTAGGGAATTCAAAAGAGATATTCGGACACTTTAGTGACCAGGTCTCGTTACATTTTTAGGAGGATCGTATTCGAATCCAAATGTAGGTGATTCGATCCATAAACGGATTCGAATACTTGTAATATGATTCAAATGCTCTAAACCGACATTCAAAATGTTAATGGTTGCAATTAAATAATAAATAAAACGAGGCACTTATAAGCAAAGAACTGTAAGTGTCAATTTGAAAAAAATCTTCTTTTAATTAAATACAATGAAACATCACGTTATTAAATTAGTGAAATTATGGTGTCGATTTAATTGACAATCAAGAGTAATTTAGTAATTTAATGCGTACAACTTCCGTTTGTATTATATCACTTGTGAAAACAATAATAATGTTATATAATAATACCTGTGTAAATTTATTTATGTATTTATTGGCTCACTAAACTACATACAATAAATTGAACATGTCAAATGGTTTATGTTAAAAATACATAACTATGATGAAAAAAAAACTGAAGTGTAGGTAAAACCATAACGCATTAAAATTATGAATGAGATTTAAAATCACTGGTCCGTGCATTGTTTAAATTCTAAGATTGTGTAACATCATTTGATAACCAACATATCTTTTGTTTTCAGTTAAAAAGACTGTATGGATTTACTATCTTTAAAATTGACAGCCAGCATACAACGTGGTCAATCTCAAGTGCCCGGGGTTGGCAACAAAAAAATCCTTTCATTAGTACATTTTTATGTTTGAAAGTTTACAAACATGCAGGGCCGGAACTAAGGCGTAGCGAAGGTGGCACTTGCCACGGGCGCATCAATCATAGGGGCGCCTCGTCGCACAGTGGCCAATTTGTCAAAATGCGGAAAAACGTAATATCTTTTGAGGTAATGATTGTATTGACTTGCAGCTAATGTCGTTTATTTCATAAGGAAAAACTACAGTGAGAAACATAAAACCATGTGTTACACATTTCGTTTGTTAAAATAGGCGCCAATTGCGGAGGGCGGCCGCCGAAAGTCGTCGATCCCCCTTTGTGCAGGGTTTCCAACTGTTATTTTTTGCGTTCTAGTTTTCGTTTCGATTCAATTAATAAAATATATATCGGTTCGGTTAAGGTTTTCGTTTCGGGAAAAAATAACGGTTTTTGGTTCAGCTCCAAGTGATTGTTTTAACTTTTGAAATGTTTATACTTCATATTAAAAAAAAATGTTGATGTATCCAACATAGCACTGTCCACGTTATAGATATGAAGATTTAAATATTAAGAACATAGAAAGTGTCTCAAACTAAATTTATTCGACTTTTATTACATTTACAAAATATTCACAAAATAAATATTTTTGCATCTTTTCACTATATCTTAGTAAATGTCTATCACATCTTAGCAGTTATATTTTTGACTTTACTTTAAATCAGTGGTTTATACGCGTGGCGCATGAAGTAAAATTCCGAGTTTAGAAAAGCCCCGTGAAAATTTGTCTCGGGTCGCTGCGCGACCCGAGACAAATTTTCTACAAGGGGCTTTTCTAAACTCGAAATTTTACTTCATGCTCAGTCTGGGAGTGGAAGGCACTCGTTTAAATTATGTCACAACTATCAAAATGTGTGTCGCGAGTGTCATAAAGAAAAACAATAACATGACAATCTAATAATATATTTCAAATAATAGTTGTCTAAAATTGACAATAGTCGTAACGTCGACTGACGCTGATTTGTGTCAAGTTTGATACATTGGACTAAATGTCATTTCAAGTTGACAGGATAGACTAGTGTCGACTGACGGTGACTCATGTCAAGTTGACACAATGGAAGATCTCGTCTCAAGTCAAGTTGACACGATAAACTAATGTCAGTCAACATAGTGACACAGTCATAAAGTTACAATAGTTAAAATACAGTCAATATAGTGATTTATTGACAAAATCATATCATAATCAAAAGACAAAATAATCCGAATAAGTTCAAATAAAGTCAGCCTAGTGATTTACAGTCATAATATCACAATGGTCGAAATACAGTCGATAAAGAAATAAAATGACAAAATCCTAGCATAATCAAAAGACATTCAACCAAGCGACTCACAGCTATAATGTCACAGTAGTCAAAATTCAATCGTTATAGACATTTTATAATAAAATCCTAGTATAGACAGCCAAATTGTAATAAGTTAAAAGACAGTCAATAGAAAGATTTAATGAAAAAATCCAATCATAGTCAAAAGACATTCAACCAAGTGACTTACAGTCATAATGTCACAATAGTCAAAATCCAGTCAATGAAGATATAATATGACAACATCCTATGATAGCCTAAAGTCAGCCAACCAATTGACACAATGAAAACGCCACAAATGTGACCATATCTAAAGACTTATAGTCAATATTACAATAGTCAGTATACAGACGATAAAGAAATGTAATTACAAAATCGTATGTTCAATAAAAAATACCTCTAGAGTGCCATGATTTTATCATTTTGTTGATTTAAATTGGCTGTAATTACGAGGGTAGTTTGATAAGTCAGTGACTTTTTGAATTTCCCGCCTAATGACATTAAATGCAACACTGCTCATGAAAACTACCATCTATCAATAGACTTTTGTCAAATTCTGAGCAAGCTGTGTCATTCAGTTTGTGTTTCGTAGCAATTGAAAGTAGACAACCTCATGGTAACGTGCACGAAAGAAGGCCAAGGTGGGTATATCTGCCAACAAGGTCATGGCGACAGTTTTCTGGGATGCACGCGGTGTCATTAACATCGATTACCTTGATAAGGGTAATCGGATCACTGGTAAATACTATTCAGAGCTGCTGGACAGATTTGACATTAGTTTGTAACAAAAACGACCGCATCTGGTAAAGAAAACAGTGTTGTTTCACCAGGAAAATGCAGGGGTGCACACGTGTGTAGTCTCCATGGCAAAAATCCATAACCTGGGCTATGAACTGCTACCCCATCCAGCATATTCTCTCGATTTAGCCCCCGACTATTTCCTTTTCCCAAACCCAAAGAAATGGCTCGGCGGTAAGAAATTTGGGTCGAATGAAAAGGTCATCACTGAAACTATCGCCTATTTTGAAGCCCTTCGGGAAACCTATTATTTGAAAGGGATAAAAAAAAATTGTAAAAACGCTGAACTAAATGTATTGAGCTAAGAAGATATTATATAGAGAAAAAAAATATTTTATTCAAAAAGTCACTGACTTATCAAACTACCCTCGTACATTTTGCGTCAAAATTGCGATTTTTACGTCAGAAAAGACAAAAATAGCATTATACCCGAAAAACTGAAATTTGTGAAAAGATTGCATATGCTGATTTAAGACAAAGTCGATTTTTTTTCTCCAACGATTTTTAACAAAACAGTTGCTATTTTGTACAGTTTTATCCAGTGGAGATATTTAAATTGCGATTGCAACGAGTCGTTTATTAATTAACTAAAACTTCTACGGCAAAAAAAAACAGAAATGGTCTTAATCGAGTAAAACGAATATTTCCGAAAACAGTTTTAGTTTATAAATAGCAAAAAAGTACAAACTGTTGTAGTATTAAATACGTGTTCACGTGAGTGTTTGAACAGAAATAAACCGATATTTGTTTTCGGTTCAGTTTCGATTTTCGTTCGGACCAAATGTTTTCCGGTTTTCGATTTACGGTTCAGTTTCGGTTCAACGCCCTGGTTCTAACAAACCCGGAAAAGAAAAAGATCTAGAACGCCAGGAGAGCAAGCTGAAGATGAATTACATCTCAGGGATGCCCAACTCAAAACTCAAATTAATAGTCGATTCATGGCCACTTAAAAATGCAGTCTCCAACAAACAAATTTAGTTGGAGACTCTGCATTTTTAAGTGGCCATGCGCTTTTAAAAACAGAGGTGTCTAAAGTTGTTGACTAAAATGGCTGCAGACCTTGCCCTTAAATATTCTGCTAATTTGGATCCACATGAATTTGTATCAGAAGTTGAAAGTTTTAAATTTCAAGCGATTTTGATAATAAAAGACTTAAAAGAAATGAGTTCATTTGAAATTTTAAAAGGTATTTATCTGCTAACACTAGAGAATATATGAGTCGCCTATTTCTAAAAACACCTAAATCCATTGTTTTCAAATGGATTTTGGGGTTTTTGGAAATAGGCGACTCATATATCCAAATTTAATCAATGCATTGAGAATCTTTATATACATGCCTGTAACGACAGCTACGTGTGAAAAATTATTCAGTAAGCTCAAACTGATAAAATAATATCTACACTCTTCATTGGGACAGAAAAGACTAGGGAATATGTAAATAGAGTGCATTGAAAAGGAAACTGCAAACAACTTGAACTACGATGAAATCATCGATTTATTTGCGGATGGTAAATCTAGGAAAGTATTAAACAAGACCTAAACGTTACATATACTTTAATAGAGCGTTGTAACAAATCAAATTAAATAAGATTTTAAATATTTCATTATATAATTCAATATCCGGAGGTGCATGTGCACGGGAAGTAGTTGATTCAATGGATATTTATCGTCTTAAGTTGTCTTATTAACTAAGACATTGTTTGCATTTTCACGAATAGTTTTTTCGTAATTTTATATATTATAGGAAAGTATTGTTATAAATACCTTTTTTATACTCCTATAATACATAAGTACCGTACGATCATTTAAATTATGATTTAGAGTAGGCGGCATTTTTTTGTGCGGTTGCTAATTGAATAATAAAATAAATTTGAGGTTATGGTGAACTATGTGTTGACAGTCAGTAGTGCCTATCTACTTTGAAATTCAAAGCCTACTCTTAATCATGTTTTAAATGATCGCACGGTATAAGTTTGCTAGTTTTTATTTTGTGAGATAATTGTGAATATATAATATAGAAGGCAAGTATGTTTATATAGTTTTCCCACTATATGAGTATTTTGTAGTAGGAGGGCACGCCAGTTTTTTTTTTTTGCCAAAGGACCTAGTTCCGCCCCTGCAAACATGATTCAGTAATTTATTATTTCCGCCGAACTGTCAGACGAGTCAGACGTTGTGCTGTCTGTCACTCGTGTTTACTGTTTTCTATTTATTAAAACAATAAGTGGAACCTAGACCAAAGATGGCACGTGAACCTTTGTTTAGAGTTTGAAGGTGGTTATTTTGAACATTTACTTTAGTCAGTATGGATATTTATAAATTTATTTTTGTTTGTTGCTTCACAAATGAAGTTTTTGCTAAGAAGATTGTTTTTAACATGTGTTTTTGTGTTCAAACTTCCTTAACTACATGATAATGAAATTATTTATTATATTTGTATGTACTTTTCTGTATTTTGTATCACATTACATTAACACGAGATGTTTTTGTTCATACCAGTGATTACTAATTATTCAATCGTGATTACAATTCTGCATGTTCATTCTCTGTAATTACTTTTTCCCACATTTCTGATTAAGCGATCTTGAATGCGATTTGGATAATCACAAGTTCAATATGTTCACGCTGATTTATATACAAACATTCAACCAAACATTACCTGTTCATTATGTTGATTCCCTAATCATCGACTCATGATTTATGTAAATAAAAGCAGCTACGATTCCAAGGATTAATAGGTCTCTTTAAAGTAGATTGTTTTTTTTTTTTGGTATTGTTTAACATTTTATATCTCGTAGAACTTTGTAAAACATAAATATAACGAATACAAATACCACCCAGTTTATAACATAACCAAACATAACCTTCGTTTGACAGATTAAAACCAGATATATACACGATTCCATTTGTTTCTGGATCTCGCCTAGCTATGGAAAAGTGACAGTTTAAGTATTGTAAATGGGGCTGGTTGTGTTTTAAATCAGGGTTTTTAAATATCACTGTCAGATGTTCGATTTTAAGGTTATAATTTCTGACTATTGTGATCTTACACTGTTGCCTGTTTTACAAATTTTCAGATATAAAAGGATAATAATATGCAGTTTTAAGATTAAAAAAAAAATTACTACTTGGTTTTTGTACATACAAACACAGCAATAATATTGTATATAACAAATATAATGAATTCGGCTATGCAAACTTATTTCGTCATCCATTTGTATTTCTCGCTTGGGTCCTTCCGTTAACACAGTTTGATCAACTCCATCCATCCACCTTAATTTTGGTCATTCTCTCTTCTGTTGGCCCTCAGTATTTTTTTGTAGAATTGCAAATTTATTCCCACCCTCTTGTGATACTGATAATTTTCATGTCAAACAATTTTTAAGCCCTCATTCCACTTTTATTATTTAGTCAAGAGAACCTGCATCTGAATCTTCTGATGTTTGTTCTGAGCCAGATTCCCCAAGCGAAATAATAAAAGGAGGAATGGTTTCAAAAGAAAGGTTCCCCATGTGTTTTGTCCAGTCATCCGAAATAAGTTTTTCACAATGATCACAGAAATTTTGCCACATATCGGATGTACATTTTGAGAGAGACTCAAGCCATACATTCTGAACACGATCCTTAGATGGTTGCTTAGAATTTATGTGCTTATTGTAGTAAGTCTTACAAAACCCCCATGCCATTTCAATTGGATTGTATTGACAATGGTATGGCGGTAATCTAAGAACTTCGTGCCCGTTCTTTCTCAAAATGTCATCAACTACGTAAATTTTGTCATTTGATCGAAAAGGTATAAATAAAGCCCATAGTTCCTTTTCGGTTAATTTTGGATTGAATTTTACATTGTGTTTAACCAACCACTCCTGCATTTCGCATTTCTTACAAGAAAATGAAGGAGTTTTGTCTAATTGCACAGAATGGTACGCATAATAACTACACATTTCCCTGAAAGCTTAGCCAAAGCCAAGTTGATTAACCACCCAATTTTAAAAAGTATTACCATCCATTGTGGCATGGTCATTGTTTTTCGAATGTAATAAAAAATCGGTCATTGTTTTTCGAATGTAATAAAAAATCGCACCCATCCAAAAACCCACCCCTATACCCAGCATGTAGAATGGTGAAGCGTTTGCCTTCATTTTTGAATTTAGTTGGATTACTTTTTATATCCGTTTCATGTACCCAGCGTCGAACCACGGATCCATTCTGATATATCCATGTTTCATCCAGGTATACGAAATGTATATCTTCACTGGAATTTTGATACTGTAAAAATTTTCTAAGGAAAATAATTTTAGCTGCAACAACATGTTTTTGTTCACAGAGAATTTCGCGCCCATTAATTAATTTGAATTTATACCCCATACTTTTAACAACCTATAAAGTGTTGTTCTACTCCCATGGAACTCATAATTTTCTTTCATATCATTCAAAAGATCTCTCAAAGTAAAATACTGATTTCTAGAGTTATATTGCCAAATTAGTTGTTGCAGATCTTTTCTAGCTAGGTGATTCCAAAAATGGCTGTTTTTAGATCGTTTGCCAGAAGTAGTAGATTTCAATTCGTCAGGTCTTTGTCGTAAAATTAATTGTAATGAAGATCTCCCTACCTGAAACGTAATTATCTTTAATTAAATATATATGATAATTAAAATACTAGACATACCCCAAAAATATCTATTAAAATCGTAATAATATTGTGATGCTGTAGATTTGGATTACTTTGCCTAAAATGTTTGTAGGATTTCAGAATTTGTAACCTTTTTGATTCAGAGATAATCTTTGGCATGTTAATATTTAATATGTGCCTGAAATTATTTTTCACTTTGACATTGACACAGCATAGCAACACTAGATTAATTTGATTTAATAATAAAATGCTCGAAGAAGCGACCGCGTGGCGAAATAATTGTTGCAAGATTAACAATAAACCTCTTGAAAATTAAACAGAGGATTACTTATGATATCATAAATTATTGCAACACTGTTAAAATAAGGAATCAGGAGTGGCAACTAATAAAAAATGTAAATGTTGCTACTGCAACATAACAACACGAAAGCATGGCTAGGCGAGATCCAGAAACAAATGGAATGGTGTATAGAATAAATTTTGATAGCCAATTATTTAATTATAGAGTTTATAATATATTCCATTTGTTCCTGGATCTCGCCTAGCCATGCTTTCGTGTTGTTTTATTGCAGTATCAACATTTACATTTTTTATTAATTGCCACTCCTGATTCCTTATTTTAACAGTGTTGCAATAATTTATGATATCATAAGTAATCCTCTATTTAATTTTCAAGAGGTTTATTGTTAATCTTGCAACAATTATTTCGCCACGCGGTCGCTTCTTCGAGCATTTTATTATTAAATCAAATTAATCTAGTGTTGCAATGCTGTGTCAATGTCAAAGTGAAAAATAATTTCAGGCACATATTAAATATTAACATGCCAAAGATTATCTCTGAATCAAAAAGGTTACAAATTCTGAAATCCTACAAACATTTTAGGCAATGTAATCCAAATCTACAGCATCACAATATTATTACGATTTTAATAGATATTTTTGGGGTATGTCTAGTATTTTAATTATCATATATATTTAAGTAAAGATAATTACGTTTCAGGTAGGGAGATCTTCATTACAATTAATTTTACGACAAAGACCTGACGAATTGAAATGTGGCAAACGATCTAAAAACAGCCATTTTTGGAATCACCTAGCTAGAAAAGATCTGCAACAACTAATTTGGCAATATAACTCTAGAAATCAGTATTTTACTTTGAGAGATCTTTTGAATGATATGAAAGAAAATTATGAGTTCCATGGGAGTAGAACAACACTTTATAGGGTTGTTAAAAGTATGGGGTATAAATTCAAATTAATTAATGGGCGCAAAATTCTCTGTGAACAAAAACATGTTGTTGCAGCTAAAATTATTTTCCTTAGAAAATTTTTACAGTATCAAAATTCCAGTGAAGATATCCAATTCGTATACCTGGATGAAACATGGATATATCAGAATGGATCCGTGGTTCGACGCTGGGTACATGAAACGGATATAAAAAGTAATCCAACTAAATTCAAAAATGAAGGCAAACGCTTCACCATTCTACATGCTGGGTATAGGGGTGGGTTTTTGGATGGGTGCGATTTTTTATTACATTCGAAAAACAATGACCGAGATTACCATGCCACAATGGATGGTAATACTTTTCAAAATTGGGTGGTTAATCAACTTATTCCTGCTTTGGCTAAGCTTTCAGGGAAATGTGTAGTTATTATGGATAATGCTGCATACCATTCTGTGCAATTAGACAAAACTCCTTCATTTTCTTGTAAGAAATGCGAAATGCAGGAGTGGTTGGTTAAACACAATGTAAAATTCAATCCAAAATTAACCAAAAAGGAACTATGGGCTTGATTTATACCTTTTCGATCAAATGACAAAATTTACGTAGTTGATGACATTTTGAGAAAGAACGGGCACGAAGTTCTTAGATTACCGCCATACCATTGTCAATACAATCCAATTGAAATGGCATGGGGGTTTTGTAAGACTTACTACAATAAGCACATAAATTCTAAGCAACCATCTAAGGATCGTGTTCAGAATTTATGGCTTGAGTCTCTCTCAAAATGTACATCCGATATGTGGCAAAATTTCTGTGATCATTGTGAAAAACTTATTTCGGATGACTGGACAAAACACATGGGGAACCTTTCTTTTGAAACCATTCCTCCTTTTATTATTTCGCTTGGGGAATCTGGCTCAGAACAAACATCAGAAGATTCAGATGCAGGTTCTCTTGACTAAATAATAAAAGTGGAATGAGGGCTTAAAAATTGTTTGACATGAAAATTATCAGTATCACAAAAGGGTGGGAATAAATTTGCAATTCTACAAAAAAATACTGAGGGCCAACAGAAGAGAGAATGACCAAAATTAAGGTGGATGGATGGAGTTGATCAAAATGTGTTAACGGGAAGACCCAAGCGAGAAATACAAATGGATGACGAAATAAGTTTGCAGAGCCGAATTCATTATATTTGTTATATACAATATTATTGCTGTGTTTGTATGTACAAAAACCAAGTAGTAAATTTTGTTAATCTTAAAACTGCATATTATTATCCTTTTATATCTGAAAATTTGTAAAACAGGCAACAGTGTAAGATCACAATAGTCAGAAATTATTACCTTAAAATCGAACATCTGACAGTGACATTTAAAAACCCTGATTTAAAACACAACCAGCCCCATTTACAATACTTAAACTGTCACTTTTCTATAGCTAGGCGAGATCCAGAAACAAATGGAATATATTATACTCTAAAAGGTGATTTTAGATAAAATTCTGTACTTCTCTTTATGATTTTTATGAATGACTTATTGTATTACATACTGTGAATTTTCCTTATAAATAGTATAATGTATACGCTGTAAATTTGGCTACAGATTAAAATTATTAACAAAATCGATTGATTTCAGAAAATGCTATAGTTGCGTTTAGTAAAACCAAGTTACACTTGATTTAAATGATTATTAAAAGTACACTAATTTTGTATGTGGAATTCAATAACCAAAAAATACACAGAGTGGTCCATTTAAAATAAGCTACTACTGGCAGTCGAATAAAATATTATTGTCTCTAATTTTAACTAATGTTTAGCAGAAGACCGTGCCTATAGCCCTCTTAAAATTCAATATAGCGTTTATCTATATTTTGTTAGGTGGGCAAGGCCTGTACGTTGGCAAAATGTCTTTGTTGTGCACTGACCTCTATTGGTAAAATAAATATAACTTTTGTTACGGACATCCGATTTTAATTTTTCTTACAGTTATAGAAAATAAATTTAGTAAAGAAGTGTTTAAAAATAGTTATTTAATATTACTAACACGCTTTACTACTTATTTATTTATTTAAAAAATATTCAATTTTTTTCTAATATGCGGGCAATTTAATAAAAAGTGTGTCCAACCCTTGGTTAAGCATAAAGTCAAATTTAGAGTTTAGAAAAGCCTTTGGATTTGGATTTGCCGGTGCGCTACGCTTCACTTCGCGCCGACAAATCAGGCTTTTCTAAACTCGAAATTTTACTTCATGCTGAATTAAGGAGTGAAAACACTTGTTAGAAGCTTAAAATTGAACGCTTTTCCAAAAACTTTGAATGGACAGTAATTTACAGCAAAAATGTTATATGTGTTCTTATTAAGGAGAAGAATTCCTCGCATGTGGTAAATCTTTGAACCAATTATGAACATCAAAGATGAAGACTCCGACAATTTGTTTTGTGTTTCATAAGAAAATGTAAAATACTTACCACATACGGATGGTATAATTTGCCACAGCTTCCGAGATTCATCCATTCTGCCATCCGGTGGTTTCTCGTCTTGTGTAAAAATGTAAGTGCGTACATTTTGGCCGGTCTTTATTATCCTCGTCGCTTTTTTATTATCCTCTGTAATTGTCATAGCCGTATTTACTTAATACTGAATCTGGCCTTTAAGTACTTATCTCAGCATCTAAAATCAATATCAATGTTTGTTAAAATTAATCTAAATACACTTACATTTTGTGCGGTGCTTTTATAACTGGAATAACAATAACATTTTGCCCACGATTTTTTTAAAGGAAATAAATAATTATTAGGTAATTAGTTAATACTCACTTAGTTTCAAATTCTGTATTTAAAATCTTTTGGAATAAATTTGAATAAAATTGTAAATCCATTTAAAACAAGGACGATTTTAAAAAATATTAATTACTTTTAGATAATTTTTAATAATATACACGAAATTTTGCGTAAGTTTCCAGGAATTCCTTGTTTTTATAAAACCTGCGAATTAAAGGCTTCTAACGAGTGTTTCCACTCCCTGATTAAGCATGAAGTAATTTCGAGTTTGGAAAAGGCTGTAAATTTGGATTGGTCGCGTCGAGAAGCGGAGCGACTAATCAAAATGTTTAGTCTTTTTTAAACTAGAAATTTGACTTCATGCGCCGCGCGTATAAAACCCTGAAGTTCAAAATATACTAGCTAAGTTTGATCTCCTGTACACCTTACGGTAGAATGGGCATATGATTTTAAAACAATGTTTATTCTCACGTTAATAAATATTGCAAATGTTTATTTCCAAAATGGTTGGAAATAATAAATATTACAAAGCATTAGATAGCGTTAGCTGTCGAATTTCTTAATAGTTTTCACATATTGGCTTGATATAGTCAGAAATGTTCAGTATTCTCCAGCACTGGGGGGTCGGGACCACACTGACTACTGATTCAATTCTAATATTACAAATGTTTATTTCCAAAATTCTTCCAAAACTCAAGCGCCTAGAATAATTTGCATTCAAATTTCTTCTTTTAATTATCCTTACATATCCCAAAAAAATGCTCGTGTTTTGAAAACGCAAGATTTAGTTATTATTCTTACATATCCCAAAAAAGGCTCGTGTTTTGAAAACGCAAGATTTGGTTAGACGAAACAAATATTTGTGAAATTTATTAACTTGAGATCAAACTTGAGCAGTATGTTTTGAACTTCACTTTAAATCAGTGATTTATACGCGTGGCGCATGAAGTAAAATTTCGGGCGGCCAATCCAAATTTTCAGGCTCTTCTAAACCCGAAATTTTACTTCATGCTTAATCAAAGAATGGAAACACTCGTTAGAACTTCAAATTGATTTTTCTCAAAAACAATGAATGCCCGAAGATTGCATTTTTTATAAATTTCTTTTCGATTCTTTGCAATGAATAGTATCCACAACAATTCAATATCAATTTATAACATACCTTATAAGTTTTGTTTTTCATATTTAAAAAAAAGTCTTATTAATACCATTAAAACATCCAATATTAAAGAAGAAATAAAAGCGAGGATTATATTACTTATTGAATGAGCCTGGTGAGCTGATAAGACATGCGTGTGAAAGCGCAAATGTCAAAAGGAAACAAAAAAACAAGGAGGAAGAGGATGTAAAATAGGTAAGCTACACTATAGTCTATTTTAAACGTACAGTGCATATAAAGGGAAATCAATTAATTTAAGGCGCAATGGCAAATCGATTCCTATGACCTCCTACAAAAAATTAGCTTAAGCAAAGCACTTTATTGTAGCAGAGGAAGTATTAGTCCAGGAATTTCAATTAACTAATGCAATGACAATGCATTGCCATACAGAAACATGTTATCGTGTAATAGAGAAGATAAAATCAATTAATTGTCGTATTAAATGTCAATGTCGTCATAACACGCGTTCATATTAGTGATTATGAATTTAATTAATATTGAACATCTTTTCATTATTGCTACACATATATTTAACGTATGATTGAGTTTTATATTCAATTATAAGCATGGCAAAGTTCTATCAACCAATAAATATACTACGAGTGTTTTAACAATAAATATACGTGTATGAATTCATGAGTATTGTGAATTCGAAAAATATGGCTTAGGAATTTAGCTTGCAGAACTTTAAATATAAAATATTATCGTAATTTTAGATGTTATGTTATGTTTTAACTTGACATGTAAATAAACCAAGCCATACATACCACTTGTTCAATTTTATATATAACTAACTCTGATTTTATTGTCCAAAATGAGCAGTATCATATTTTACGCCATAATAATAATTTTAATAAAATCGGGTAACATAAAGAATAATAAATTTTTGAAGGGGTGGCTCTTAGAGATGGGCAATCCGCTCCTGAACCACTTAATTGAACCGGTTCACTAAAAAAACACTCCTGAACAGGTTCGCAAAGAAGGAGTTGCGATTCAGGAGCGGATCCGTGAGTTGGGATCCGCTCCTGAACCGACTCAAGCAATGAGTGGTTTAGGAGTGATTCACTCACGAAACGATTCATGAGCGAGTTAGGATCCGCTCCTGAACCGGTTCGCGAAATGAGTGGTTCAGGAGTGACACTCACGAAACGGGTCAGGAGCGAGTGAGTCTTTGCCGGATCGTGCATTTCGTAAGCGCAGTGGCGATGACGATACATATTTTTTATTGACGCGGTTATTTGCTTTACAATCGTTTACGGTATTATTTTAATGCGATATGAAATTTATTTTCAGACACGTTTAATATTAAAAACCTCATTTCAGATTTTTGAAATATTAATGTACTTATAATACTTTGTGTAATTTATTATACATTTTTTATTTTATTTTAAAAAATATATAATAGTTTACCATGAAATAATGACTATAATATAAAAACAATTTCAATTGTTTATAACAGTTGGTTTTATTGTTATTATGATTTCATTTTTGGTATTAAATAGACTTCACTAAAATATAAATATTACATAAGATGTTCAAAAAGTTAACCATTAACATTATAGCATATCTTAATTAAATGCTTCAACCACAGCTTATCTACGGCCATCCTCGAATGCAGATTATATATTTTATTTGTCACATAACCCCACAAAAAGTCATGAACATGGAATTAGGATCATTTGACAAAAATTGAACAAACTTTGTAGTATATGACAAAGAACTGTACTTGTTTAATAATTATTTTTGTTTCAAGGCTTACAATTTTTTTTTTCAAATATAAAAATTGGAAATAGCTATCGTTTCACATCCCTTGATAATGGCTTGTAGCCGAAACTAGTCGGAATAAATTAAAAAGTTAGTGAAACAAACCAAGTGTTTTTACACCAAATTTTACTATCGTTTCCATTAAAATGTAAGTTTGTGCTATATCCAGGAAACTAATGTTAATAAAAAAATGGTGATGTGTCCATCATGGCACTTTCCCATCATTTTAACAATTGATGATAATTGACAGACTAAACTTATTTTACTTGTCAATTTTTTAAGACCATTTCACATTAAATCAGTGTTGTGTACGCGTGGCGCATGAAGTAAAATTTCGAGTTTAGAAAAGCCTAATTTGGCTCGGTCGCTCCGCTTCGCTACGCGCCCGAGCCAAATTTTCAGGCTTTTCTAAACTCGAAATTTTACTTCATGCTTAGTCTGGGAGTGGAAAAACACTCGTTTCACATTCAAACAATTGATAATTGATTATTGTTGTTTTATTATCAACGTTTAAAGAAAAGAAGAGAAAACTTATAAAAAAATACATCGACTTCTATCAAAGTTCGAGATTTCGATAATTCGTACTATTTTCTAAACATTCACTTTGTGTCCGAAATGTACATTTGGTAATTCAAATAAAAGTGTGAAGAAAGCTTATTAGTGCTTTATTCGTCAAATTCTCTTATATGTTTACAAATTTCGGTGATTTTCGCCAATCATGTTAAAATTTCTAAGTTATATAGTAATTTTTCAATATAGTTTGATTATTATCGTTTCATAATTTGTAATGTATTGGATTCCGTCAATACGGTAAAGTTTTTCTTTAATGTTATAAAATTTCGATTATTTTTACAAATTTGATTTTATTTAAATGGTTCAACAATTTTCCATTTTTTTAATTTATCATCACTATAGCAAAGTGTGTGCCTCAAAATTTTCCAAGTATGTCGCGAAATCTTTTTATTTTACCATTATTGTCGGAGTTAACGTGGAAAATATAAAGCTAGTATTTTTGAATTTTTATATAAATTTGGATTTCGACTTTAAAATGAGTTTTCGAAAATCAGACAAGTCTTCTTTTTCTTATCAATGTCCTGTATATTTCACACCTTTAATTCCACTTTCAGTAGGTTTGGGTAATGAAAGATGAAATATGTATCTGTTTTTGAACTTTAGAATAAATCAGTGTTGTATACGCGTGGCGCATGAGGTAAAATTTCAAGTTTAGAAAAGCCTGAATTTGGATTTGTACACTTCGCGTCCAAATCCAAACGTAAAACAATTGACAATTGATTATCGTTGTTTTATTATCATTTGAGTTCTGTAATTATTCAAGATTTTAATAATTCGTAAAATTGGGAAAAATATAATTATTTTTCTTATTTTTTACTAATTTCGGTGATTTTCATCAATTATGTTTTAAAATTCTAGAAAGTTATATCGTATTTTTTGTATCATCCATTTTTACTACTTCTTTGAAATCATGATACATTTTTGATGAAAAATTGATTAAAAAAAACATTGAATAATTGGAAAATATTTGTTTTAAATTTTTGTTTAATTTAAATGCGCTTTGAATCTTTTTTAATCTCACAGATTTTGTTTAAAATTAAAAGCACTTTAAAAACCTAAATATCACTCTCAATTTTGTGTATTCTCATTCAAAGTAACAACCCTTTCCACTGCACAGATGGAATTGATATTTTGTGTTTATATTTATGTGTTTTCGTAAATGGCTTCTGTTGATTTGACATAAAATAAAATTTCTTGAATAATTTTCTCACTTATTACTTGGTGAAACATTTTTAAATATTGATAATGAAGGTTTAAATTAAATTACACTTGGTTTGTTTCACAATTTTTTTTTTTTTAATATTATGAAAAGAAAGTTTGTGTTTTGTTTTTAAATAAGCATAAATGAAATTATTCAAAAGAAAAGAAAAAAATACTGAAGTATTTGCATGATGTAATTGGCAAATTTTATGATCACAGTATCCCTGTTTTAGAACTAAAACTCATTAAATACATGGATGATTAATAAGCATGTGATGACTTTAACTTGTTTTCCACTTCCAGACTAAGCATGAAGTAAAATTTCGAGTTTAGAAAAGCTTGAGCTCAGGCTTTTCTAAACTCAAAATTTTACTTCATGCGCCACGCGTACAAAACACTGATTAAAGTGAAGTTCAAAAAACACATCAAAATATTATCTTTATATAAACTTTCAGTATTACTAATTAATAACTCGGTGCTTATAGAAACTCGATGCAATTTCGGTTAGCTATTCGAATCTTTTTGTACGAATTCGATTTACCCACATTTGGATTCGAATACGAGTTCTCTTAAATAAATGTCAACGAATCCGGGTCACGAGTAATTTTTCACTGAAGTATTCGAATTAGTCTTTTGAATTCCCTAAATGGATTCGAATCCTGAATGATTCGAATTCTGCAAAGGTCTGTTGCATACGCAAAGTAAAAATATAACTATTGTCAAAAAATAGTTCCTAGACAACTCTAACGATTCAAGCGTATAGAATCGTCGGAGTTGACTAGGAACTCTTTTTTTCAAGTTTATTTACTTATTTCCAAAAAAAATCTTGTATATGATGCAAGCCCAAAAATGTAGGTTAGTAATTTTTCTGTTTTTGTTTCCATAGTTTTTTATTCATTTTTTCTTGTTCTGTATTTTCGAATTATTAGAAGTAGCCCTAAAGAAGTTCTCAAAAATTTAGAAAAATATTGGCTCGTCATTATAAAAATTCAAATAGTATTTCTCTTTAATTTTTAATTAAATTTCCCGCCACTAAAGCCAAAACTATTACATAACAAACTTCAAAAATTACTACTATTACAAATATTATGCAAAGATTAAAACATCTATCGATAAATATACTACCCACCATTATTGAATGAACGCCCAGTGATTCTATAGAGTTTTGATGATTAATTAATCCTCTCCACCATAAAAAAAATGTCCTTGTTAACGATGAACTGTGCCGAAGAACTGCTAGCAGATGAACATGATCTTCACGATCATTTGTGCTTTTTGGACATTCAGTCGTAACTGCCGCCCTTCCTCGTGTGTTTGTATCGATCTTCGCCAACATAGAAAAATTCTAGTGACACTACGTTCCACATGATTACTAACATTACAAATGGATATTCTGCTTCTCGTAGACCTGTTATTCTACCTCGTCCAAAGTCTCTCATTTAGCAAAATATTGCGCATCTTCGAGTATGTTTTACAATCGACTAACTTTAACTTTAACTTTATTTACGGAAATCTCCATTATAATGTTTACATTATACAATGATTTACACACTTGTTTATAATCCTAGGTAATCCTAAATAGTATTAATGAGTAATAATGAAGTAAATCCCCAAATGGTTTGAAGAACTGACTCAGTGTTGCAAACGGCTTTATAAATTAACGTGAACGTGACTAAGACTAATTAGGCTTAAAAGTTTGGTTTAAAGTGCCGAATCAATAAATAATGTCAAAATAAAAAACCAAAGAATTTCTGCTTTATTGTTCATTATATTCACCCACGTTTACTGGGTAAAAAATTGTCAAAATTGTCGCACATTTACAATGCGTTCATTTAATTATGGCGGTGAGTACACACAAACATATTTTAATTTGATAAGAAAAAAAATCATAATATTTCCACACTATGTGATTTTAGTTCCGTTTTAAATACATGTGCTATCGTGGAATAAGCATTTCTGTAATGCTATCTAATATTTATAAAGGAAATAAAATATTTTTAGAAGAATTCTTATTTTATTTTCTGTGGAAAGTTGTTCTCTATTGTAATCTATTTTTATTAAAAAGTGAAATATTTTATAAAACTGTTATTACTTATATTATAAAAGTCCGGCTGTTAATATTATTCACGATATCAGGCGATCACAGAATATTAATCACCATGCAAAATTCAACAATAACATATATTAAGTTTATCAAACAATGAATTCACCAATGGCGATAAGTAGCATGTGTAATCAATCGTAAATTAATCACAGAATTGCATAACAAATGGTATTCGAGTTACTCACAATTAGTTTAAAGCGACTCCAACGTATTCCCACTTCTAATCACCAATACAAAACACCACAATAAATATTCAGACCAAGCATATTGCTTAAATAGCAATAACCTTAATTGTCAGGAATTAAAACAGATCGAAAAAGTTTTGTTTGTGGCCGAGTCGTGTGCGTCCCGGCGAAATGAATGTTTAACAATATGAACTTGCCAATGGTATTCTATCTCGGCGGAACCTTGACTTTTTTTTTGCTTCACGCATTATGCCAGCCAAATTGAAATATCGTTGATTCCGTTCGGCTTTTGAACTTTCATAGGTTTTTTGCGGTTATTCGAGCAACGGTTGTTTGACAATAATGTTTGAGAAAATGCCCAACGTGGAAGGAATTTGAAGATATGCTCATAAATATCAGTCAAACATGAAAGAACTTTTTAAATTATGTTGTATTTTGAAATAATCTGTTCCCACTCCTCAATACTTAGTGTTGTTCTTAATATTTTTAACATTTTTGTTAATAAAATAAAATATTGTGATTTTAGAAATTGGTTGTAAAAAAATTCTAATTTATTTAAAAAGTATTTGTATCCATAATTCGAAAAACAAGATTCGAATCATATTTTCCTCTTACGAATCCTTTATTTGAGTATTAGTGATTTGAATCATATTAAATCAATTTTTCTCGATTATTAAAAGAGATGGAACAATTTGTATAGGCAAAGTTTTACATGAGTTTACACAAAATAACAAATAGTAATCAAATGTTTTCTATTGGCATTGGTTTTTGACAAATTACAAAAACTTATATTTTTTAAAATGGAAACTATAATTGGCTATGGCATCATTAAAAATATATGTTTTCCCTCTTAAATCAAATACAAGAAGTTTTTCTCAAAAGTATACATACCTCTTATATACATTGTAAATTTTGAACTTATAACGAGTGTTTCCACTTCCAGATTAAGCATGAAGTAAAATTTCGAGTTTAGAAAAGCCTTAAAATTTGGTTATGCTCACTGTACTAAAATATTTAGAGCCAAATCTAAATCCACCTCTGGACATACCACTTGTAGGAAGGAAAGTATTATCCTAGTACATCTTCTTAATCTTAGCAACTAATTCCTTTCCACAAGCCAGAAAATAATGTGCTGTACTTTCAAGCAAAAAGAAGGGCATACTTCAGAGGGCCGGTTTACGAAAATAAAAGAAGCGAACTAACTTTTTTTGTAATATAATTCTACTTATTCTATTTGAATTGGACATGGTATGTATTATATAGCTATTGTGTCTTACCACGTGTTAAAAAATCCAAAAAGGCGTGATCGGTCCTTTGAGCAGGTATATCAATTGTAGCATGTGAAGAACGATAACGCTCAGTGGTATCTTTTATAAAACCCCATTATAAATTCACTCACGTTTCAGATAACAATCTGAAATGTGCTTCTCTAAATAAAAATAGAGAATACAGTTGTACTCTTTGTTAACTAAGAAACAGGAAAAGCAGTGTCATATGTTCGGCTCTAACAGGTATATTTAGAGAATGATAATGACATTGAAACTCTATTGTGCCAAAATACATATCTGCTCCAACTATTATAATTACACTATAAATATCTAACTAGGCTATACAGATCTACTACTAATAAATATAAGTATTTACCACTCTCTGCTTTATTTATCCACAATAATACTGGATACATGGTAAACCGGTTGTAGAAGAAGTATATACTATTAAAAGCGGCAATTCCAGTTGGCAAAGCTCCAAAATTAGACAGCATCCTTACCAGGTTAATAACACGTCACCGGAATATCTGTACGATATTGTATATTTACTAGCGTATGTGTCTACGTGCTTATCTAAAATGTTCTTGATTCACTTCCGTTTGGCAGCTCGAAATAAAATGTGCCATTGTTTGGTTGTTTCGGTGCCCCTCTTTTAGAAAATATATTTGCTTCAAAGGACACCTGTCCTTTCATTCAAGGCATACAGCACCAAGGTAGGGATTATAATACAGGTAAACCGGTTTACCGATTTTCCGGTAAATCGTAAAAAAAATGCTCTCCATAATTTACTGGTAAATAATTCAGAAAATTTGAATTTACCACCGCACCTCGTTCCGCTCGTTGTTTAAAGTCATTAAATATACGGGATTTTTTTTTGTTTTAAGTGTACAGGGTGAAGCAATTTCGTTGATTTATTCAAGTAAAGTACCATTTAATGAATGATAGACACAAACTAATAAATACTTCCAAAGTTTTTTGCAGCTTATTTCTTGTGCTTAATCAAAATTTGTTCATCTTCTTAAGTAGAATATGTTGACCATATCGCCGTTCTAGTGCAACGACGACGTAACTGCAATATTAATTTCTATCAATTTTCAATGTAAATATATTTATAATTTCAAAACAAAGATATAATTCTAAAAAACAGCAACTCATTACAAACATTATTGTCTTATATTGGTAATGTGCAGTTGTTTTCCAGAATTATTTCTGTATTTTTTAACCTATAAATAGATTTACATTACAAATTGGTTGAAATTATTTTTGTAGTTACGTCGTTGTTGCACTGGAACGGCGATATCAGATTTTTTTAAAGTTCAACTTTTATGAGATATGACATAAAGTTCTATTGTTTGAAATACAAATTATAGTTTGCTGCGATTTCAGTCAATAACGTTTTTGTAATCTTTCCAAAAATCAAAAATCTTTCACTTTAAAAAGTGAATAATACAGTATTTACCGCATGTCAATATCTTTTTAAATAAAGAAGTTATTTCATTCTTAAAAAATAGTATTTTACGTAAAAATACTCTCGAAAATGCCGCGCCCTGTACATATTCCGATGCATACGCTCCAAAATTTTAGACATTCATTACTTTTTTGTAAAACGTGGATTTTGAAGCTTAAAGCGAGTGTATCTGTTACGGACAAAACACGATATACGGACAAAACGCGTTTTGTCTAGACAAAACGGGAATAGTTCAATGTTTTTAGACAATAGCCGAATAAAATTGCCTTCGTCTGTCATTTCGCACATTATCTAGACAAAATGCGTTGTGTCTCAAGGCTATCAGACAAAATGAGTTTCAAGATTTTACATTGAAACAAAAAAAAGTACTGGAAAACATCACTTTCTTTAATAAACAAATTATTTTTAAGGAGTATATTTTGAACTTAACGGTAAATCAGTGATTTTTACGAGTGGCACATTAATTAAGCGATTGTATTTTCTAAAAACAAAGAATGGTTGAAGGTATAGTGGAATTTTTCAAATTAGGCGCTCTCATGCGCAGAACGAGCGCTGTTTGTGTATTTCCGCCGCTCAAAAAATGAGAAAGTGGAACCTGGCTACGTTGGGTGCACATTTATTTGAAAGAAAGGATTCGCGCGCACATGCCAGGTGGTGCATCGGACGAGGACCCTTCGGGATTTCAATGGTGTTATTTCTGCGAGAGCCAGCGCTGAATAGTACATTTACGGCCCAACGTTTTCAAGACTGTTTTGCCTACGTTCGGGAATGCTGTTCTACCGCGCAAGTGCCTAATTTGGGTAATATACCTATATATTATTACTCTGTGATACAGTTTACTCACATAGGCTAAACAAAAATTAAGTTTTCTCATTTTGCGTACCAAGCAATATGTATGTATAGCCCCCCCTTTAATGTACATATATGTATAGCCCCCCCTTTAATGTACATATATGTATAGCTCCCCCTTAATAAAATGTCTGCGCATGTATGTATGAATAATTTATTGCGAAATAAATGTATCGGTTTAATTCTAAATATCCCGGAACCCATAAAGGAACTTATTCCTAAAATTCTAATAAATCGGTTGGTGTATTAAAAAAAATATATATAAATTAAAGTAAATCATGTACATTTTCAATAGAATCGACGTGAACATGATTTGTAAAACTGTTACATTTTCGGCAAATGATTTAAAACCAATGTCCAAATATGTAAATATGTATAGCACCTCTTTCTTCGATATACAAGAAAATTATCAATTTGATTTAAAACAACAATGATTTTATTTTTTATGGTATCATATCTATGATTTTTACTAATATGTCTTCAAAGTTGACAATAAATATATCGATTTATATCTGTTTTGAATTCTATTGGGTAAACCGTGGATTAAGTAAAGTAATTACTAGCGTAATACAAATGCAAATTACATAATTTACATAACTACTTGCACTTTTGCAAATATTTGCAAATTGTTTAAAAAAGATGATTGTCATTGGTTGTGCAATAACAGCAAATTATCCGTTAATTCCACGAATATCTACATAGACAACACAACATTTTAAACAAAACTAACGATCACTTATATTCCAACTACATCAATAAATATAAAGTATGAATAAAATTGCCAAAACTTGCCCACTGAGCAAAAAACAAACAAATAATGTTATATCAACGTTGTAGCAACATTAAACGTTGTATTAATGTTAATTATTTGAATGTGTTTGCTCAGTGGGTGGTTACAGAATATTTCATAAATATTAATTGTTGTTTGTGGTAATTGTGTTCAAATTATTATTTTTGTCAGTTTTAGTTAACTTTTGCACTTTTGACAGCCAACAATTACAAAAAACTGTCAGTCGTAACACACTATTTAGTTATTTTCACGATCATAATTTTTGTCGATACAATTTGAAATATTGCAATATTTACCATATTTAACTTTAATAGTGACATTCTTATACTTGTTTGTACTTTTTGATGATTATAATCAACTTTTTTTAATTCTAATGATTCTCGTCGCTTTTATTAACTAAAACTAATTTTGATTAAGAAAAAAATATGGAAAAATAAATCTTTATTTTAGTGTTCTTGTAATGTATTATTATTAGTATATAAAACACTTGTAATTCAATGCATGAGGTATGTTTTAAATTTTACTTCAAATCAATGTTCAGTACCCCTGAAAAATTCCAGTTTAGAAATGAAATCCGGTTTAGAAAAGCCTTTTCCAGTGGCGATATTTTTGAGTTCAAAATAAAAGTGTACTAAAAGTTTATATTGTTATAATTTTTGAAACAATAACGAGCCTGGAAGAAGGCTATTGTAGTGCCCATTCTAAAACCAGGCAAGGATCCGACCCAAAAGTCAAGTTACCGCCCTATATCTCTTACATGCTGCCTGGGTAAGCTGCTAGAGAAAATAGTAAACGCCCGCTTGGTTTGGATTCTAGAGTCTCGTGGACTCATTGTCAACTACCAGGCTGGGTTCAGAAAACGTCGCTCCACTGTTGACCACCTAGTCCGACTAGAGAACGACGCACTGGCAGCCAGATGTAAAAAAGCAATTAATATCATCAAGTGTCTAGCCAACATTAACTGGGGGCGAGCAGGGAAGTACTACTGCGGCTGTATGAAGCCTTGGTACTGTCAAGGCTCGACTATGGCTGCATGGTCTATGCATCTGCCCGAAAGACCCGGTTAAAAGTCCTAGACAGCATACATGGAACAGGCATCAGACTCGCCACGGGAGCCTTTAGAACCTCACCATTTAGAAGTCTCTGCTGCGACTCGGGAATTATGCCACTGCTCTACAGGCGCCTTGCATTCGCTCTGCGATATGAGGCGTCGGTAACGGCTGACCCGAGTCATATAAATTACTGTATTTTCGTCAACAACGAACAGTATGGCGCTTACCTCCGTAGGCCCACAATAACAAGACCGGTGAGTGTTCGAGCGCGTGCGTTTAGAGAAGAGTGGCAAATAGACAGTCCAGCCTGCTTACCTTTCGGGTGGTGTGATGTTCCACCATGGACAATAAACAGAGTACAAGTTATCTGGGACATGTTGTCCCTTAGCCGAGAGGAATCTGATCCCCAGGTCATCTCAGCCCGATTTGACGACATAACAATACAACACAACTCACCTCATGTAGTGCATACTGACGGCTCCAAAACTTTGAATGGAGTGAGGTCCGCGATTGTCATGGATAACGCGGCACATTCATGGTCGCTTCCCGCAGTTTGTAGCGTATACTCTGCAGAATTGTACGCAATATGGCAAGCGCTGCGCTACTGTGATATGTCGTGCTACGAATCATTCCTCCTAGTCTCAGATTCCCAGTCTGCGATACTTATCATCGCAAATAAGAAAGTGGATGATAAGTTAGTGCGCGATATACTGTCGACATACCAGCACCTGGTAGCAAGATCCCGAAGTGTAACCTTCGTCTGGGTACCCTCACATAGAGGGATCAAAGGTAATGAACTAGCAGACGCTGCAGCCCGTCTGGCGGCTGAACAGGATCATACAGACCTCGCATTTTGCCGCCCTGATGACGTACAAAACTACATAAAGTCAGCGATAAACGGCCTATGGCAGCAAGACTGGATACGCCTCGAGAGCAAACTCCGTCACGTAAAGCCATCGGTTGCAGCATGGAGATCACCGGATCCGCTAACGAGAAGAGAGGAGGTAGCTCTTGTCCGTCTCAGGGTGGGTCATACTAATCTGACCCATTCCCATCTTCTTACCGGCGACCCCGCACCAACATGCGACATATGTCACAACCCTCTCAAGGTGAGGCATATATTGGAAGAATGTAGAGTCTATGCAACTCAACGCGATAGACACAGGCTTCCAAATGATATAGCTAGGACATTAGAACAGCGTTCGTGTAAAACCGTCATTGAGTTTCTTAGGGAGACAGGTCTATTTAAGAAAATTTAGGTGTGTAATGTGCTGAGCGTCCTTGTCTTAATATTTGACATTTTGTCTGTCTGACTTTTTACATCAGACATGTTACCTGCGTTATTTATATTTATTACACTTTGATTTGTGTGTTTTGTATTTGTACTGTCCCAGCGTCCGAGCCATATACACCCGGTCGTTTTATTTTCTTTTATTTTTTTTATTTTTAGCCACAGCAGTCGACGCCGGTTAAAAAAAATAATAATAATTTGTTTAACCTCTAGTAACAACCAAAAACCATGTCTTGATAGCCTTTATAATATATGTGAAATTCGGTAAAATCCCTGATGTACCCCCAAAAAGTGTGTACTTATTTATGGAATGGCCGGGTACTAATAACCTTTCTTCACACTTTTATTTAAATTACCAAGTACATTTCGGATACAAAATGGCCATTATCAATGGATTAACAGTCTTAATTCATTCATAATGGTTACTGTGTGTACGAAATGTAGATAAGGTACGATTCACGAGAGGTGTCCCATGGTTTCCTTGATTTGTAGTGCTTTCTGCACTAATACATGTAATAAGAAAATAGTTTGATGTCATCAGATTACGTGTGTGGAAAGAGACAGAAAACTTCATAATATGTCTGCTATGGTTAAACGTCACATTTTGACAATGTCTTCGTAAAACTAAATCCGCGAAAACCCAGCCACAAATCATTTTAATTAATGTGCACAATCGTTTTAAATGTGAGTTTAAGTGGTATAATTTTAATTTCCGCATCTACTAAATAGTTCAGGTATTTACAGAAATAAATAATGCATTTATGTTGATTTTGTGTAAGCTCAAACGATAATGGCAGTTAAATCGAATGCGCATTCAGTAGATTTGGCAAATAGTCATCGGATTAATCTGTTAATACAGGGCATTTTTCTTTTAAGTATACATACAGGGAATTTTCTGTTAGGTATACATATGCTTACGCTTTTTTTTAAGAATTCAATTTGAAGCTTAAAACGCGTGTTTTCCACTCCCAGACTAAGCATGAAGTAAAATTTCGAGTTTAGACAAGCCTGAAAATTTGGTTTGGTCGCGTAGCGCGAAGCGCGGAGCGGCCAAACCAAATTTTCAGGCTTTTCTAAACTCGAAATTTTACTTCATGCGCCACCCATATTAGACACTGAAAGCACTGAAATATTGTGAACGAATAAACTTCGCTTGAAATCAGTGTCTTATACGCGTGGCGCATGAAGTAAAATTTCGAGTTTAGAAAAGCCTGAAAATTTGGTTTGAAAATATTCAGGCTTTTTTAAACTCGAAATTTTACTTCATGCTTAACCTGGGAGTGGAAAATACTCGTTTAAACTTCAAATTGACCTCTTTTAAGAAAATAACGAATATTTAAAAATCCACAACACGTAATTCGGATATGTATACTTAAAAGAAAAATTCACAAGAAATTATGATTTAAAGCTTTTGTAAAAGAAAGAACACTAATAAACTCACGACCTAAACAGTATGATATTGTCATGTAACGTCAAAATTTGATACAACTAGGAAAAATCGTTGCAGACACAACTGTCGACATACTCTAAAAAATTTGAACCACACATTCCACATCAATGAGTCACAGAACATCTTTTCCGAATTCCACTATACATTTGGTAATTCAAATAAAAGCGTGAAAAAAGGTTATTAGTATTTATTCGAAGAGTGCCATGATTTAATCTTTTTTAAATTTCAGTTGGCTACCTGCTTTAGGAATTGATATATAAAACGTCAGACATAATAATTCTAATATATAATTTCGGAGTTGTCAACCTACAATATGTTTCATGGCACTCTAGAGGTTTTTTTTTAATTGAACATACGATATAATTCCACCCAAAAATCCAATGATTTTTATGGAATTCTTTGCACTTCTTTACACTTAAAGCCATAAAATAATAAAGAATTGAAATAAAAATATATATATATCAACTAACTAACTAAAAACGGTTTTATATATATATTTTTTATTGAATATTGGTTTTGAAGCATGTAATTGGCGGTTTTAAGTGTCCCGAATTTGATTTTAACGTAATTTGTTATTTATTTATTTATTTATTTGCAAATAAAACATAAAACATACATCAATATAAAGACTTTTATAAATAATAAAATAATGTGTTAAATTAATGCTTATCTGCAAAAGGACTAAGAGCAACTTAAGTTGATCTATGTCTTAGCCCTTCATAATACATTTTAATAATATAAATAACAGCTACAATAGTAATAACAGTGCATATTTTTTTTTTTTTTTTTTGGTGTCTCAGAACTTCGGCCTCAATGAAGATGATACGGTGTGTTGTGGAGTAAAGTACACATTTTTACGGAGTGGGTGTCGCTATTTTCTAGCTATGAAATTTCATTTTTACTTAGTAACAACTTTTTATAGAGTTTTTTAAATGCGTTCACATTCGTTGATTTTAAATTTGATGGTAAAGGATTATATAGGTTGTAAATATTGTAGGTAAAACATCGCTTGAAAAATACTAACTTGAAAGAGGGCGGTGATAATAGGTTTCTGTACCTAAGATTTAGAGTGTGAACATCCGTTCGGAATTTTATTTTAGAATATAAATATTGTGGTTTACAGGTGAGCATAACCTTATGAAATAATACAGCACAATGCAACGACCGCCTCTGTTCCATAGTTAACCATTTTGCGTCTTTTAATTTATAGGATATATGATCGTATTTAGGTATGCCATATACAAACCTCAGACAAGCCTTCTGAACCTTCTGAATACGGAGTTGTGTATATTTATCTATACAAGGAGCATAAACAACGTCACAGTAGTTAAAATGACTTAGGACTAGATAGTCACACAATTGAATTTTTTTGTTTTCTGATAGAATATAGCGATGGGGATATAAGAGCTTTAAGTTTAAGTAAGCGCTTTGGATGCATTTCACAATATGTTTTTTATATCGAAGGTCAGAGTCAATAACTAGGCCCAAATTTCGTATTGAGTCAACACATTTTAGTTTATTTCCTGAAACAATAATATTAATTTTAGTTTTAATTTCATCTTTCCTTTTTTCAAATATAATTACTGATGATTTTGACGCATTTATTCTCAGACTATGCCTGCTAGATATTGAAACCAGGTTTTCCAGGTCTGCATTAATTAATATGTTAGCATGATTAAGGTCATTGGCAGCAAATGAGTAATATAATTGTGTATCATCGGCGTAAAGATGAACTTTGCAATGTTGTATGCATTTAGTTAAACAGCTTGTGTATACGGCAAATATAATTGGACCTAGAATTGACCCCTGCGGTACCCCTCGATTTACTTCGATTTCTGATGATTTCCCTGCATTTGTTTCAACATACTGCCTTCTTTTGTGTAAATAACTTTTTATAAATTGTATTGCATTAGGTGAGAATCCCACATAATGCAGTATAGCCAGTAATGTTACATGGCAGATGGTATCAAAAGCTTTGGAATAATCGAGTAAGATTAATGCAGTGGTATTTCCTCTATCTGTTTCTTTAATTATGTCATCTGTTATTGATAACATTGCTGTTGTACAGCTATGCAATTGACGGAATCCTGACTGGTAACAAGGAAGAATTTGTTGATCAGTTAGAAAATTGCAAATCTGGATTTTAATAACCTTTTCGGCGATTTTTGATAGAACCGGTAGTATGCTAATTGGCCTCAAGTCTCCAAAGCTCGTAATATTTTTTTTTTTTTGGGACTGGTATAATATGCGAAATTTTCCAAATATTTGGAAATTGATTATCAAGTACACAGGAATTTACTATATTTGTAATGTATGGTATTATAAATGGGCAACACATTAAGATCATTGTGATGCTAATATTATCTGCGCCAATGGCGTTAGAACGCATGTCTAGTAAGAGTTTATATATAGTATTTTCTGTTACTGGTTTAAATGTCAGGAGTTCGTCAAATTGCTTAAAGGCATTTTTGCTGTAAAATTCTATCAAGTCATTATCAACGATGGACGTACTTGAGGAACAGCTAGCGAAGTAGTTATTTATAGCATCAGGTTTGTTTAGTGACTCGGGTAAAGGAATTTTAGTTTTATTTTTATGAATGTTTAGTTTTTTAATAGCTTCCCAAAAATTTTTACTGTTATTGCTCCTCGTGCTGTGTTCTAGATATTGTATTTTTTCATTACGTACTGCTATGTTTGTTTGGTTTCTAAGCGATTTGTAATATTCCCAATCATTTGTATTTCTAGAGATTTTATATTTTTTGAATGCTTTATCCCGTAGTGTAATCATCTCTTTAATTGTCTGTGTGAACCACTCTGGTTTTCTTTTACTTAGTTTAATTTTGCGAATAGGCGACAAAACATTAAATATTTCAGTTAAGAATGAATTTAATAACGTAACTTTTTCGTTTATATTTGATGTTTGAAGTACGTAGTGAAAAGGTGTTAGATGTAAAAAGTTTTCTAGTAAATTTAAATCAATATTTTTTAGATTTCTTGTGTGAATTATTTCTGAGTTAGGTTCAGGTATTTCGCAGTTTAGTGAACAAGATACTAAGAGATGACGATCATTTACGTGACTGAATAGATCAATTGAATCAACAACATAGTCCTCTTTGCTATTTGAAATTAAAATGAAATCGATTAAAGTAAATTTATTTTTACTAATATGTGTGGGCATATTAATTATTTGTTTTAAGTTAAGTGACTCAGCGCATTCGAGAAATAACTTTGATTTTTGAGTGTCTGGTTCGAGCAAATTTATATTAAAATCTCCACCACAAATTATATCATCTGAAATGATTACAAATTCAGACAGTTGATTCTCAAATATATGTAAAAAGTCAAAAAAATCTCTGTTAGGTGGTCTATATACTATTCCTATAATATAGACTTTTTTACATACTAAAAGTTTTATCCACATATTCTCAACATTCACAGATGTAACAGTGTTCAAAATTTCAAACTTTAAGTTGTTTTTAATATATAGACCCACTCCACCTCCTTGCGTGTTTCTATCACTTCTGATAAAACTGTATCCATCCACTTCGACCATATCTGTGGGTAATTGTTGATTCAACCATGTTTCTGAGACACCAAGTACATGATAATTACAATCCAGTAAACATTCCTTTATATCTGCAAAATTATAGACTAAAGATCTGACATTTACAAATGCAATGTTTATATTTTTCATCGAGTAAATAGATATAAGTATGTTTCAATGTAGTAAAAATAGATTATAAATAGATTATTATAAATGACAGAAAATAATAAAGTAAATTATCCTGTCAGTAGCATACGCCTGCATAAATGTTTAATTAACTAAATGAGTATGTAATTCTGTACAAAATTAGAACATAAAATAAGTAGATTAAATAAATGAATAACATGTTTTAGTTAGTTATCATTCTCTAATGATTAACGTCCCTTTGCTACGTTTGACACGTACCTAATATTATTATGAAATGTTTATTTTGTTATATTACATAGAATAAAACTATTTTATATCGTCTGATACATATTTAGTTCTCTCATGTTTTGGATTCTTTTAATTTTATTACCGCTTTTGATACAGATAGATCCATTATGTGACCATGCATTATTTTTGCCGAATTTCAAGGTTGCAGATTTCAAAATTGATAGGCGGAGCGCTGTTAAATCTTCTTTTATAGAAAAACTGGTTCCTTTGAATTTCTTCTTATTGTTGTACACATCCATGCGATGTTTAATATTTGAAAATTGTACTAACACGGGGCGGGTTTCTCCTTTGACTTTACCTATACGGTGTATTTTTTCTATCGCTTCTGCGGAGATGTCCAATCCGAGATTGTTTTTGAAAGTATTAACCACCGCTGCATTGATATTTTCATTTTTATCCTCCTTGATTCCATAAATTATGATGTTGTTTCTTTTTTCCTTTTGTTCTACGTTATCACACTGTGCTGTTAATTTTTCGTATTTTGATTTGTAATCATTTAATTCTTCTTGAATGAGTTCCATCCGTTTGTTGACCTCCGATATCGCCGATTTGACCGCGTCCGAAATTGTATCGCACAACGTGGCCTTCAACGTATCTCGGAATTCAGGTGTTTTTATCAAATTAATGAACACTTGCTCCATTTCACCAATTTGATTTTTCGTAAGAACCATGATTTTTACAGAAACGCGAACTTATGTTGAAAACAAGATTCACCACCTTATCCACTGCACTATATTGTACTTGATTGCAAATTTCTGTTTCAGAATTCGGCGTTTTACTCAGAAAATCGTTAAGTTTTAGGCGGAGCTACGTACTGTACGTTTATTCAGTATGCAGCCATACTGGCAATACCAATTTATTAATTTATAATTTGTGTCATGTACCTACTTATTCCATATTAAATAAAATACTTATAAAGCCTTAATCATCAGGTGATATAGCTTACGTTTCTGCAGAGTAATATAAAAAATGGTATTGTATTCATTCTAATGATTTAAACTAATTTTAACAATATGTGATTTAATTAAATAAACGATATCTAAAAATTCAATGATTTTTATAGAAATATTCATTCATCAAAGATATAAGTTTTCTATGTAATGCTCAAATATATTTTATATGTTATTTATAAATTATTAAATATAAATGAAAATAAGTTTGGATAAAAATTTAGAACGTTAAATGTAAATGTTGATTTTTGTCAGTTTTAGTTAATTTTTGCAATTTCGACAGCCAACAATTACATAAAAACACACTATTGAGTTATTTCTACGATCTTTATGATACAATCTTTATGATATATGATTTTCGATCTAGTCTGAGATTTTGATTTTACAATTTTCCGTTGATTTTACTTAATTTTCCTAATTTTTATCGATAATACAAAGTGCTCATAATTTTCGAAGGTTTAAGGTGTTCATCAATAATGAATTCCATCAGTTTCCATGGTTTTCATTAATTAACGTAAATAATTTAAAAATATGAATAAGTTGATAAGATTGTCATGAAAAAATATTTTTGTCGTATAGTTTAGGAAGCACTGCCGTAAGAAATATGAAAAAACTCACCTTGTATAATTATTTATTATATTTTAGTAGATTTGTAACGAAATGTGACTATTTTATTTGACAAATAAATGTAATCGTCAAATAATTAACTGAAGTTGATAAAACCGACAAAAAAGGTTAACTGCTTGTTGTTTTGAGACCACTCTTACAATATTTAAAGTGCCGCTAAACTAAACCTTAGTTATTTTATTTCTGAGTTAAAACGCGATTTCGTGCAGTATTCCAATTTTGATTTTGTAAAACCGCTTGCAAACGTTTAACCCGTTGGTTGCATTATCTTTACTTACCGCCCCAAAAAAGTATGCTAGATTCGTGTACCACCCAGCAACTTGCATGAAAATTGGTGGTTTATTGAATAAATTCAACCTTTCTCCTGCATTTTATGTCAACACAAAATTAAAATGTTTACTTGGCAACACATTTACTAAAACAAACCACCTAGAAAAATCCGGAATTTACTCAATAAACTGCAACAATTGCAATAAAATATACGTAGGTCAAACACAACGTAACATATTAAAAAGATTTAAAGAACACCAGTATTATTTTAAAATTCAAAACCCGGACAAATCAGCAGTTGCACACCATTCAGTTGAAACAGGACACACATTCTCGGTAAACAATATTAAACTTTTAAAGCAATCAAGTCATCGTAGATTAAATATGCTTGAATCCATTGAAATGTATAAAAATAAAAATGTTTTGCTGAATTTCGATCTTAGTCCCTTAGTTAATCCATTATTAGATTTGTTACCCAAAAATAATCCTGCAGTGAATGTAATCCTACCGACCAACTTCCCGATCCATAAGCCGCCCGCGCCGTCTCGCCCCGCAGATAATGTAATGACACCGACACCCATCTCGAACCTTTAGCCGCTAACAATAGGTTTAATTACTTTTTGGTTTTTCCGATAACCCGTCAACTATATATACCGCGCACATAGTTTTAAGAATTTAGTTTGTTATTGATAATGAGCACCTTGTTTCTCGAAATGTACATCTAACATAAAAATATAAAGTGAAGTAAGGAATAACAGTCTTTCTAGTTGTGTTACTTATTATTATTGGTGTCTTGTAAAGTGCTACGCTCGTTACTATTTTATTTGCAGTATTAAATTATCTTAAACTCTTTTCTGCAATTTGAAAGATTTTAGTTTGCATTTTATTCAGTTTTCAAAACTAGTAGTTCTTTTATTCAATATCAGATTAATTATTATATCTAAAATGTGCAACCAGTTTGCTTGAATTTAACGGAATATCTATCTCTTAAAAGAAACTAGATCTCCATAATGGTTAGCGAAATATACCGTGTGTTCCCGGATTACTGCCCGGATAGGAAACACTTTTATTAACCATTTTTACCAATTTTCATTATTAACCATTTTTCGACAAAAAATGGTTCTTTAGAAAAAGTTTTGCATGACTTAAAAACAACTTTTTTATTATCAAATCGTAATTTGACCACAGAGGGCGCTCAAAAGTTTAAAAAATCAAAAGGTATGATAAGAGAGAATTACCTCTAATTATATTTTGAGGGAAAAACAATATTGGAAGAAGTAATTTGTAGTCGAGAATTAAGTCTAAATACAAAACTGTAACTTAATAGAATCAATTTTATTTTTTAGAGATGATGTATTTTTCAATGTGTTTTGCTATATTTTTTAACATTTATTTTTTCAAATAATGCATTTCTATTAATTACCTCCTTTCAAACAAGTTATGGTATATATCATGCGTCCCCGGATAACTGCCAGATAGGTATAGGTTTTTTATTATCAATTTGTCAACAATAAGCCATTTATAGAAACGTGTTGCTTCTCTTAAAAATACTATACCCATAAAGACATTACAAATTTGATATAAGGATCTTTACAATGGGTAAAGAAAAACATTAACTTACAAGAGAAGTGGCTTAAATGTTGACTTTGTAAACAACTGTTATAAGATATAAAAGTATTTAACAACGTAATTAATTTAAATATTCAGGGATATTTTTTAAAGTATATACAGCGACTTTTTATTTTAAGTATACATATGAGTACTGTAAATGTTCCGACATTCGTTGTTTTTTTTTCAATATGAAACTTTAAACGAGTGTTTTCCATTCCCAGATTAGGCATGGGCTTTTTTAAACTTGTAATGGGTCAATAGGGGTCATGTGCAAATATTTTTTTTTGATGAAAATAATTTACAATATTAATTTAAAAATCATTCAAGAAAATAATAAAAGCAAAATCAACATTTAGTAAATATGAGAATTAAATCGATAATTAATTTTTGTATAAGAGAAATAACGACCGTAGCATCGCCGTAAAATAACAAACAAGTTCGGGCGCCTGAGAAGATGCTGATACGCAAGGAAAAATTGGGCTCAATTTTTAACCAAGCGCAAACACAACAAATTTGCGAAGTCGGGGGAATTGCGTGACGTCAGGGATGGGTGGTAATTTATAACAATATATGGTCTGCGCGAAATCTTCCATCTCCACGATCGGGTGGGAAACAAAAGTTATAAAAGCTGTGCGGGGCGAAAAACAGGAGACTCAAGAGACCGCTCGGAAGAAGAAAATCACGAAAAGCACAACAAGTTCTAAATCAAAGGAGAAAATAAAAACCAGGTAAACAATCTTTAAGATGACCAACAACTACAACGAAAATAAGAATAACACAACAAAAATCAAAATAATACAACAAAAGTATAAACTATACAACAAAAAAGAATACAAAACAGTTAACGGGTGTGGTCGAGCTGTGCATGGAAAACGGAGGAGTGTTCCCGCTAGTATGGGGACACTTTTCCCACGATTTTTTTCCAATGGACATTTTTCCCATGACTATTAGATTTCCCATGATTTTTTCCCACAGCTATTACTTCTGATTCGATTTTCATGTTGACGAACATTTCAAGTATTTCGAATACTTCGAACTTTCTAACCTGCGTTTGTCATAGCATTTGTCATTCGTTCACCATCATTTGTATCAAAATTAACCAAATTATGGCGGGAGCTTTATTACCAATTACCCTGGAGCTTATAGAGAATGGAAGAGGCGGCCGGTTTCTGCACATCGACGGATATCTATACTACAAGCATTCCGTCACGAAAAAAGGTCTCGTCAACTGGAGTTGCCGGAAAAAGGGTCAATGCTATGCCAGTGCGCAAACAACCGCCATATCGGGTACCCAGCTCCTCCTTACTCGGGGAGGCCCAATGGTTTCTGAGCATCTAGGCCACGCACCTAATCTCGAAGAGGTCGAAGCTATTCGTGTCGTGCGGGCCATCAAACGAAAGGCTGCTGAACATCCTGAGATGCCCCCTGTCCAGGTTATGCGTACTCTGGTTGGCGTGCCGAGTAGCGTTTTATCGCAGTTGCCAAGCAGACCGAATATGCGGAAGGCCATTACGCGGGAAAGACTAAAAGATATGCCGGCAAATCCAGTTGCGATGGATGATCTTGCTGGTATTCCGGATAAATATAGAGTCACTCTACTGGGTTATTATTGCTTTGATACACTTTGACTTTAACTTCGACTTTTCTTTGACTTTTACATTAATTTACAGACGAAAATTTCATTTTATACGATTCTTATGAAGACGATGACTTCGATTTGGCATGTGGACGCGTTATCGTTTTTGGAACAGCTGAGAATTTGAGGAAACTTCAGAAATGCAGAACGTGGTTCGTCGACGGAACTTTTAAAGCAGCCCCTACAATTTTTACTCAGCTCTTCGCAATTTTGGGATCCATAGACGACATCGGTCAAGAAACCGCCCTTCCCTTTGTGTACGCTCTGCTGGCAACGAAAGATGAATCTGCGTACAGAAAAGTCTTCGATGTCGTCGAATTACAATGTATAGAACTGGGCCTGCCATTTCGTCCTCCTCAAATTCTCATGACTGATTTCGAACTCGCCATCATCAATGCGGCCTCCAAATCGTATCCGACAGCAGATGTAAAAGCGTGTTTTTTCCATATGACGCAGTCGATTTTTAGGCGCGTTCAAGCGGAAGGTTTGCAAATCAGATACAATGACCGGGAAGATCGCTCCATAAAGGAGACATCGCAAATGATGGCGGGTTTGGCATTCGTTCCATCGGATAAGGTTGCAGAGATGTTCGACATCTTCGCAGAACAGGCTCCTGACGATTTCATGCCCCTCGTCGACTTTTTTGAGTTAAATTATATTCGCGGAAAACCTGCCAGGGGACGTAGAAAGGCCGTTACTGTTCGGTATCATCCTTCGTTATGGAATCAGTATGATTCGGTGCTAAACCATGTAGCTAGGACGAACAACATTAGCGAAGGATGGCACAATCGTTTCCGCGTGATCACTGGCAAAAATCATCCCAGTTTATACGCTTTTCCGACAGAAATACAGAAGGAACAGTCGGATACTGAGACGATGCTGCGGTAGTCGGCCCTAGGGCAAAAAAATAAAAGGAAACAAGGGCCTAACCGAAAAATAACCGAGGACAGGATTTTCAACATCGTCTCAAAATTCGAAGATTATACAGACGGCGAAGACATTTTAGAATACCTTAGACTGATTGGATGCAATATAGAATTTTGATTATTTACACTTGTGTTTGTATACAATTTGCACTTTTTTAATAAAATGATATTATTGGAAAATAGTTTTATTGGAAAATAGTATCATTGAAAAATATTATCACGGGAAAAATGGCATGGGAAAAAAATCCTGGGAAAAACGGCATAGGAAAAGTGTACCCCAATCGTTCCCGCTAGTTAATTGCTGATCACAATTAACGGGTGTGGTCGTCCCGAGTTAGTACTGCAGAGTTATGTTCCCGCTAGTTAATAGCACAAAAACAATTGACAGGTGTGGTCGACTGTGCGAGGAAAACGGAGGAGTGTTCCCGCTAGTTAATTGCCTGGAAACAATTAACGGGTGTGGTCGTCCCGAGTTAGTACTGCAGAGTTATGTTCCCGCTAGTTAATAGCACAAAAACAATTGACGGGTGTGGTCGAGCTGTGCGTGGAAAACGGAGGAGTGTTCCCGCTAGTTAATTGCCTGAAAAAATTAGCGGGTGTGGTCGTCCCGAGTTAATACTGCAGAGTTATGTTCCTGCTAGTTATTAGCACAAAAGCAATTGACGGGTGTGGTCGAGCTGTGCGTGGAAAACGGAGGAGTGTTCCCGCTAGTTAATTGCCTGAAAACAATTAACGGGTGTGGTCTCTCCCGGTTAGTACTGCAGAGTTATGTTCCCGCTAGTTAATAGCACAAAAACAATTGACGGGTGTGGTCGAGCTGTGCGTGGAAAACGAAGGAGTGTTCCCGTTAGTTAATTGCCTGAAAGCAATTAATGGGTGTGGTCGTCCGAGTTAGTACTGCAGAGTTATGTTCCCGCTAGTTGATAGCACAAAAACAATTGACGAGTATGGTCGAGCTGTGCGTGGAAAACGGAGGAGTGTTCCCGCTAGTTAATTGCCTGAAAACAATTAACGGGTGTGGTCGAGCTGTGCGTTGAAAACAGAGGAGTGTTTCCGCTAGTTAATTGCCTGAAAACAATTAACGGGTGTGGTCGTCCCGAGTTGGTACTGCAGAGTTATGTTCCCGCTAGTTAATAGCACAAAAACAATTGACGGGTGTGGTCGAGCTGTGCGTGGAAAACGGAGGCGTGTTCCCGCTAGTTAATTGCCTGAAAACAATTAACGGGTGTGGTCGTCCCGAGTTGGTACTGCAGAGTTATGTTCCCGCTAGTTAATAGCACAAAAACAATTGACGGGTGTGGTCGAGCTGTGCGTGGAAAACGGAGGAGTGTTCGCGCTGGTTAATATCCTGAAAACAGTTAACGGGTGTGGTCGTCCCGAGTTAGTACTGCAGAGTTATGTTCCCGTTAGTTAATAGCACAAAAACAATTGACGGGTGTGGTCGAGCTGTGCGTGGAAAGCGGAGGAGTGTTCCCGCTAGTTAATTGCTGATCACAATTAACTGGTGTGGTCGTCCCGAGTTAGTACTGCAAAGTTATGTTCCCGCTAGTTAATAGCACAAAAACAATTTACGGGTATGGTCGAGCTGTGCGTGGAAAACGATGGAGTGTTCCCGCTAGTTAAATTGCCTGAAAGCAATTAACGGGTGAGGTCGTCCCAAGTTAGTACTGCAGAGTTATGGTTCTGCTAGTTAATAACACAAAACAATCAACGGATGACGTCGGGATCTGCTTGCTAAACGAAGGAGTGTTCCCGCTGGTTGGTTGTCTGGTAAGCTCCGGGATGGTTTTTGTGGGATTCCCATCTCGTAATGCAAATGCAGGGGTTATTTAATTTTGCTCCCACAAGTAGAGTCATATACTTTTTCAGTTTAACTAAAATGCACATGGCTTCTAAGTACAAACGAATAATAAAGTATTTTGAGAATATAAATAATTTAAGAAATACAAATTAATTAGAAATGTCATAATTGAGATCAATAAACTTTGCATCCGTTAAACTCACATCCTGTTTTATTTATTGTCCACACATATTCCTGGTCATTAGAAGGGAAGAAAGACACAGTATTTACGATAATGCATATTGACACAAACAACGAATCTGTTAAATAAATTAAAAGGGTTACTACATACACAACAGAACGTAAATAAAATACAAATTATAAATTTGTATAATACCTAGGGTCGAATCATTAGAAACTCGAAATTTTACTTCATGCGACACGCGTATAAAACACTGATTTCAAGTAAGGTTCAAATATACATAAATTCACAATATTTTTGTTTTGTGCGCATGGCGCATGAAGTAAAATTTCGAGTTTAGAAAAGCCCAGAAAATTTGACAAATTTTCACGGGGCATTTCTAAACTCGAAATTTTACTTCATGCTTAGTCTGGGAGTGGAAAACACTCTATAGCTTCAAATTGAACTCTTCTAAAAAAACGTTAACATTTTTCTGTTAGGTTAATTTTCCGACATCCGTTGTTTTTCAAATGAGCTTAATTTGAAACTTTAAACGAATGTTTTCCACTCCCAGACTAAGCATGAAGTAAAATTTCGAGTTTAGAAAAGCCCAGTGAAAATTTGTCGAGCGACCCTCGATAAATTTTCTGGGCTTTTCTAAACTCGAAATGTTACTTTATGCGCCACGCGTATAATACACTGATTTCAAGTGAGGTTCAAATATGCATAAATTCACAGTATTTTTGCTTTGTACGCGTGGCGGATGAAGTAAAATTACCGAAAATCATATACAGAGTGATTCATGTAAAAGTTGTAATCATATCGACCATTTTTTTAAACTGAAGTCAAAATGTGTACTAGACATATTTGAAAGATAATTATTTTCCACATACAATAGGCTATTTACAAGTATAGGTTGAATAAAAAAATAACAGGAAAATTTAACTTTAAAATTTTAAAATGTCAACTTATGCTAACGACATTTGAATAAAAACAAACTCGTCAGTTTTATACTGTACACGCCGTATAGACATCTTTTACTAATTATAAATGGTTAAATTAACTGAGCGAGCGAGAATTTAAATTCTTAGCATCATCGGTTTTAGAGACAGGATACGAACTGTCATTTTTCTTGATTATTTTTTTAGTCGATCTATACTTCAAAATACCTCATTGTATGCTGAAAATTATTCTCTTTCAAATATGTCCAGTAAAAATAATCGACTTCGGTTTAATAAAAATGGTCGATGGCATAACTCTTACATGAATCACCCTGTATATGATTTCGGTATTTGACCAAACGTGCAGTGAAAAATAAAAATCGACCTGTTTGAGAATATTTCTTTAAACTTCATAATTTAGATTTCAGTGAATTTATGCATTAATTTTCGATAACACTGTATATTAATTAACTTGTCATTGAAGAAAACTACGACTATGGCACGTACTTTTACATGAAATATATAAAATGCGTCAAAACTAATAAATAATTTATAATTTAACACTACATATAGACAGAAAGAATAAAAATCAATATCTTTGATTGACATATTTCATGTATTTACTTTTAATTTGTTAGAAACAGATGAATGCTTTTTTTCTGTTCATAAACAGGAAAGAAATTAGAAATACTAATTAATCTAGGTATACCATAATACATTTAGTATTATGGTATACCTAGATTAATTAGTATTTCTAATTTCTTTCCTGTTTATGAACAGAAAAAAAGCATTCATCTGTGTCTAACAAATTAAAAGTAAATACATGAAATATGTAATAATAATTAAAATAAATACTTACCTAATTAATGTTTATCTTTCTGCGTTAAAAAAATATGTATGTAGAATTTAATTAATTTCCATTTACGCTCAACACCAACACTTAACTTCAGTTATCGATTATGTCTCCATTTGATTTAACACGATAACATGAGTGTTAACTAACTACCGTCGGTGCAAGTGAACAGTAGGCCCACTAGCACAGCGACTGATTACCACAGGTGATGAAGTGGAACATCAAGAATTTGATATTAGTAAACATTGGTCTAATATCGTGAACATGTTTTTCATATCTATAAAATAAACAAATTCAAACTAAAACTGTTGTATTTTAAATAATGCCAATATCATATCATTATATTATTAAATTCAGCCAAAATCCATGTGTACTTTAATAGTTTATTAATTAAACCTGAGTAAAAAGCAATTTAATAAATATAGTAAGCATATTTTTATTTTTTTATAGCTTCTATTAAAAATTGTCTTATTGTTTTTAAAAACTTAAATGAGATAATTACCAGTGTGGCCACATACTAATTATTTCATCTCAAATTACTTAAGTACGATTATAACAAATTGACCTTGAATAATTGCGAAATATTTAAAAATGATTAAAATTGTGTTTAAGCTCGTGTGACGAGGAAACGGCAATTGTTGAAGCTTGAAGAAGGTCCTCAAGGTTAAGAGAATTGATTGGTGTTTGCTTTAATTCTGGAAGTGAATTTCGACCTCGGATACCCATTGACAATGACCATCAACTTTATCATACAGGGAATTTTTCTTTTAAGTATACATATCCCTATGCATATGCTGTAAATTTTGAGGCATTAATTATTTTTTTAAACCGTTCCATTTTAAGCTGCTAACGAATGTTTCCACTCCTTGATTAAGCATGAAGTTTCGAGCTTAGAAAAGACTGAATATTTGGTTTGTTTACTCCGCCTTGCTAGGCGACCAAACCAAATTTGCAGGCTTTTTTAAACTCGAAATTTTACTTTGTGATTAATCAAGGAGTGAAACACTCGTTCGAACTTAAAAAAAATCCCTGTACAAGGCCGTAGCTAGAAAACAATTTCGGGGGGGGGGGGGATATAAACATTTCGGGTAGGGGGGGGTTACTAATAAAACATTGTTTTTGCTTTTTCTTGGAGGCTTTTACATACAAAAATTGTCCCTGCCTACTGAGCAAAGAAACGTTGCACAACACGTTGCATTAATGTTACCGTGCAACACGAAACTGTGCCTGCCGGAACGTTGCATGCTAACGTTCAAAGAAAAATGTTGCTGCACCGTTGACGCCTATGCAACACGAGCTATTACTCTTATTTGTATTCAACCCAACATACGAATGTATGTATGTTAAGTTTCATACGATGAATGCATAGAATCCGTATTGTATACAACCCGATATGCAGCAATTAAGTGTACGTTGTAGGACGGTTTCTCTCGTAATCTCAATGCAAAATTTATTTCTGGGTTTAAATGGGTCGAAAATACAAATATATATTAGTAGCAAGAAAACACTAAAAAAATCTGTCTTACAAAAAGTAATGTATAGTCTAGGGGAGACAGTACCCCGGAACTTAAGTACCTAGTACCCTTAAACTCTGAAAATATTGTTAACAAGTCCATGAACTTCAATTGAAATCATCGGCTTATACGCGTGGCGCATGAAGTAAAATTTCGAGTTTAGAAAAGCCCAGAAAATTTGTCTCGGGTCGCTGCGCGACCCTCGACAAATTTTCACGGGGCTTTTCTAAACTCGAAATTTTACATCATGCTTAGTCTGGGAGTGGAAAACATTCGTTTAAAGTTTCAAATTAAGCTCATTTGAAAAACAACGGATGTCGGAAAATGTACAGCTTATGCATATGTTTACCTAAAAGAAAAATGTTCACGTTTTTTTTAGAAGAGTTCAATTTGAAGCTATAGAGTGTTTTCCACTCCCAGACTAAGCATGAAGTAAAATTTCGAGTTTAGAAAAGCCCCGTGAAAATTTTCTGGGCTTTTCTAAACTCGAAATTTTACTTCATGAGCCACACGCACAAAACAAAAATATTGTAAATTTATGTATATTTGAACCTTACTTGAAATCAGTGTTTTATACGCGTGTCGCATGAAGTAAAATTTCGAGTTTCTAATGATTCGACCCTAGGTTTTATACAAATTTAAAATTTGTATTTTATTTACGTTGTGTTGTGTATGTAGTAACCCTTTTAATTTATTTAACAGATTCGTTGTTTGTGTCAATATGCATTATCGTAAAAACTGTGTCTTTCTTCCCTTTTAATGACCAGGAATATGTGTGGACAATAAATAAAACAGGATGTGAGTTGTAATGTGATGTGAGTACCCTTAAACTCTGAAAATATTGTTAACAAGTCCATGAACTTCAATTGAAATCAGCGGCTTATACGCGTGGCGCATGAAGTAAAATTTCGAGTTTAGAAAAGCCCAGAAAATTTGTCTCGGGTCGCTGCGCGACCCGAGACAAATTTTCACGGGGCTTTTCTAAACTCGAAATTTTACTTCATGCTTAGTCTGGGAGTGGAAAACACTCGTTTAAAGCTTTCAGTTAAACTCTTTAAAAAAAACAACGAATATCTGAAGATTTACAGCATATAATTGGGACATGTTTACTTGACAAAAAAACGTTCTGTATGTTCAATGTCCATGAAATGTGTAAACCACGATGCTGCATTACAGCAACAGTTTCAACAATTATACAATGGTAGAAATGCAATGTTACCATTTTCAATATATATCCAATGTTTACAATACAATGTTGCATAAAAGTCAAATTGTAATGATTATATAACGTTGTGTTACTTTTCCGCAATATTTTTGAAACGTTATAAAACAATGTTGAATTTTAGTATCATGTTTAACATTGCGGTAATGTGTATAAATTAATATTGCAGGAAAAACGTTTATACAATGTTTGTAACGTTGCTAAAACTTTATTGTAATAATTTGAATACAATGTTTTATTTTAGTATTATGTTCAATATTTGTGCAATATTTAAAATATTTCCGTGTTCAGTGGGTGTGTATCGGACTATTTAAAAAATACATTCGCAAATGATTGCCAATACCATTTTGTTTCTTACAACGAGGACGTCAGAAATGCAGATTTTCACATTAGTGCAGTAACAGTAATACGGCCAGCACATTGTAAAAAAATTTATTACTGTATCTATTTAAACTTCGTTAAATTATAACTTCGCGCTCATCTCATTTTAATTTCGCTAATCAAAAACTTTATATTTGAGTATTGCAAGTAATCCTGTAAGTATGTAAGTAACTTCTATTTTACTCAAGTATAGTTTGTATATTAATTAACGGTGGATTCCACAGCAAATTTAAGTACCTTTCATTTTTGTTTCTAAAAAAATTCAAAGTATTCCTCACGAAAATAGAATATAAAATCTACGAATTTGTTAAATTCAAGTGGTGCGATATATCAAATACTATAGGTCAAAACATATTTGTTATAATTGCTTTTAAATACAATATAAACCAACAAAAGTTACATTAAAGTTGCGAAAGTTGATAAATTGCTGTATCCTAAAATTAGGCCTAATATTATTCATAAATTGTATTTACAAAATTCATGTGAAATTATGCAACCACAGCCGGTATTCCTAAAATTGATGGAACGATCGGTTGCCCGCCTACTGTCAAATTCACATATTAAATCCCTATCTGCATGACAGATTTCATACGACCAAATCGTACGAACAATTTCGGAAATACCGGCCCAAATGTACTTAAAGGAAGCCAAAGAACAAAATTTACGACAACGCCGCCAGTGTTTGTGATCCTCACTACGGTAAAATAAATATTCTATGAATATTAGCGTAACACTATGCAACCAAACATACATAAAGTTGCCAACCTTAAATTTCAAAAATACAATAGCGCTACCAGTATTTGTGATCGTTACTACAAGAAAGCAATTTCACACCCTACCAAACATAGATTAAATTAGATTGATAACTCATAGGGGGCTCCACGTATCATGATTTTAGTTAACCGACCCACTCGATGAGACGGCGCTGCAATCGCAAATGACGTCATTGGGCGTGGGAAGCGGGCGGGATTCTTGCTAAGCGTGGTGTGCGGTGTCCCCACCATAACATTGAATGGTGGGTGCGGTGCGGGAAACATCGCACGGTATTAAATTACCGTGCGATGCGAAAAATACCAAAGACCTAATGAACATGTTAAATGTATATTTAAAAAGTTATTACAAATATATTTCGCTACATGTCAAAACCTAATTACATTTCACTTCTCAACAAAATGTCTGCAGTTCGTCAAAAAATGCATTTTAGAAATGAAATAAGAGGTCTCCTTATCCGGATAAGATTGTTGGCGTAAGTAGTATTCCATACAGTGAATTTTTCTTTAAGGTAAACATATGCATAAGCGAAATTTTCCGACATTCGTTGTTTTTCAAAAGAGTTCAATATGAAGCTTTAAACGAGTGTTTTCCACTCCCAGACTAAGCATGAAGTAAAATTTCGAGTTTCGAAAAGCCCCGTGAAAATTTGTCGAGGGTCGCGCAGCGACCTGAGACAAATTTTCTGGGCTTTTCTAAACTCGAAATTTTACTTCATGCGCCACGTGTATAAAACACTAAAATATTGTATTGTATTTATGTACATTCTAATTTGACTTGAAATCTGTTTTATACGCGTGGCGCATGAAGTAAAATTTCGAGTTTAGAAAAGCCCAGAAAATTTGTCGAGGGTCGCTGCGCGACCCTCGACAAATTTTCACGGGGCTTTTCTAAACTCGAAATTTTACTTCATGCTTAGTCTGGGAGTGGAAAACACTCATTTAAAGTTTCAAATTGAACTTTAAAAAAAAACAAGGAATATCTAAAGATTTACAGAAAATAGGTTGAATTTGAAATGCGTATACTTAAAAGAAAACTCCTCGTATGTATAAATACAAATAAAATATTTCCAGAAGAAAGTTATTGTTACTGCAAAAATGTTCAGCAAAAATATTAAAGGGAAGTATTTGGTATATAGTGAAACTTATTTCGTAAATCGGGAAATCTTTTGACTTATATTTGACAAGGTGAAAGATATTTGGGATATAGTGAATCTCATTTGATCAATAGTGAAATGCAATAGAAAAACCGTGTAATTGAATTTAAGACATTATTTTATGTTCTGGGATCGTACTTTGTGACTAGATGAAATTTCAGAATTGCTTGATCCAACAGCAACAGGAACATTCTCCATGGAAGTATGCTCCTAGCCCGGTGTGAAGAAAATCTCCACGTCCGTGGTTGTTTCATGCATAGTACTTGAAGATCATTCATGAATGCTAGGAAGAAATAAAGAGAAATAATGTAGACACACTGGTTTTAAATGTGTTTGACTGCAGATTTAATTAAAAGAATAGACAATGACTTAAAAATTAAAATATTACATAAACTTACGGTTTTAATTATTAATGTTAACGCCCATCCCCAAAGATTCAGAATTGCTTAATCCAACAATAACGGGGATCTACTCCATGAAAAAATGCTCCTAGTTCAGTATGATGAAAATATCCGACTATGGATATTTAATATACTTGAAGATCATCTACATGTACTAGGAAGAAATAAAGAGAAATAATGTAGTAACACCCTGGTTTTAAATTTGTTTGACTGTACACTTATTTAAAATAATACACAATAGGTTAAAATTTAAAAATATTTTAAATAGTTACGGTTGTAATTATTTATATTTATTAACGCTCATCTCGAGACGATTTCGTCTTATAAGCATTTTTGTGCCTTCAGATCCGACGGATCTGACAGCTGTTGAATGAAAACGAGCCCACGTTAGAAATTGCGGTTAATTTGAAATTCCGACATATGCGCCCTCCCATCGAGTGGGTCGGTCAACTATATATGTGAACTTATAGAATCATATGTCGACTGGGTCTGCTACCAAACATGCAAAAATTCCTTAAAAGCTGTTTTGATTGGCACGTCAATACAAATTAAAGTTTTCATCTGGGAAAACATAACTGAAAAGCAGCGCAAACTGAGCATAATATGAACATATCGCTAATAAACCGCATCAGTAATTAATTCAGGTAACATACACGCACGGTATAATTACCGCGGAGGAAATAATAAAATTTGAATTACATGACGTGTCCTTAAAGGTAACACGTTATTACGAGAAATAAGTATTATAAATTAAATTGTTAGTGAAGTATGGAAAGGAGGAAAAATAAAAAGGCAAAGGACACGTCCTTAAATATGGGGCTACCACTTATACCAAAAGAGTCTAACCTCAAAGGAGACAGGAAAAACATAGCTTTATTGTTTTTCCTGTATACACTGCAAGGAATTCCAATAGGATTAAGTGCTGCAATACCTATGATTTTGCAGAATAGAGGTGTTAGTTATAGACAACAGGTAATTATTTTATATTTGTAAGTAATTGAATATTTACTGGTTAATTAATTGATATTTAAGAATTATTACGTTATTCTCAAGAACAAGAAAAAGAAATTACATACTTCCAAGTTTTAGCAAATGATAACCATTTTAATGACTGATATTTCATTAATATGCTAACAATAATAACTTTATTTAGCACTTTGCTAAAAATTCAATTATCATATTTAAATAAATGTAGATATATAAATATATGGCATGATATTCAAATATAAAATAAACCCCTTATGTTAATAAAAATGTATGTAACATTCTGTATTGTATCATTAATTCTTTCACTAGGCAGAGTTCAGTTTTGTAACATGGCCCTTCAGTTTGAAATTAATGTGGGCCCCGATCGTGGATGCGATCTATTCTGCTCGAGTGGGCCGACGGAAAAGCTGGATGGTACCAACACAATATTTAATCGGAGGCTTCATGCTTTTGTTAAGTTTTCATGTGAACGATTGGCTGGGAAGTGAAAACGTCGCTCCGAACATAGAAATCCTGACAATGTTATTCTTTTCGCTGAACTTTTTAGCAGCTACTCAGGACATTGCCGTTGACGGCTGGGCCTTAACAATGTTAAAGAAAGAAAACATCGGACACGCATCGACTTGTAACAGTGTGGGGCAGACAGCTGGGTTCTTTTTGAGTTATGTTTTGTTTATGGCACTGGAAAGTGCAGATTTTTGTAATAATTATTTACGAAGTATTCCTGACAAGGAAGGTTAGTGTTTTTTAAAAATTGTTTTGTATTTCACCTTGAAATTTATTTGTTAAATTTTATTATAATCAGCATGATTTAAAGTATTCTGATTTTAAAATTGAAATCATGTATAATAATCTTCATTTTATTTTAAAAAATCTTTAGGTATCATAACATTAGCTGGATTTTTAAATTTCTGGGGATGGATATTTATAATATCCACCACACTAGTAGCGATTTTCAAAAAGGAAGAAATTCATATGGAATTCGAAGACCACGATAAAGATTTGAAAACTGCATACACGTCCCTTTTAGAAATTTTAAAATTGAAGCCTGTGCAGCTTTTGGTGTTTATACTGCTCACTTGTAAAGTATGTTTTTGGATTCTGTATGCACACATTTTCGAAGATGCTGAAACCAATGTTTTCAGATAGGTTTCGCTGCGACGGACAGCGTTTTGACTTTGAAGCTGGTTGAAGTCGGTGTGCCCAAAGAACAACTGGGTTTGATGGCCATTCCGTTGATACCTCTGCAGATCGCTCTTCCATTAGTCATAGCTAAATATACTACAGGTAAGGGTTTAGTAATTTGTATTTCATTACATTTTATTCAGGTTGGTCTAACAAAGATACTGAATTATTTTTAAAATTGCAAAAATTACAAGCATTGTCCGAAAAGTGATGCAAATGGGTTATTGTGTTTTTATCTTAAATGTATTACTTCCATTAATTTTAATTGTCCCCCATATGCAAAACAAAGGGAAACTCTTCTTTTAAATATAATAATCCTTGTACTTAAGAACGTATTAATTATATCAAAACTAGTTGACTGAGAATGAGCAAACTTGCCTAGCGAGGACGAACAGAAATATTCTTTTAGTTTGGGAAATTAGACCCCAGTGTATAGATTACTATGTGGACACATTAAAAAGTGCTTAATTTATAATATTTCCCAATGATATAGGTAAAGACAAAAAGTGACAAACAGATAGACTTATATAATTCATACTTTTTATTCATCGAAAATTAACTGCTTTTTGACATTTAACACAAACAAAAAAATTCAAATTGTCAGTAGTGTCACTAAATTTTTTGTAAAAACATACATATCCAAGAACATTTTATACACAATTAAAAAACATGTCAAATATAAGTGAAGTTTCATCATATACACAGCAAATATACAAAATGAATTTTACCAAACTCGACGAATGCGAAAAAGTCTTCTCGATTTTATACGAAGACCACAGCTTTTTTCTACAAAACCCTTTACATGAAATCAAAATTGACAACCGGAAAAAGAGAGCCATAAAGGTAATACAGAGAGCTTATAAAAGTTACAAACGCAGGATATATTTCAGACAAATAAAGAAAAAGTTGTACGAATTGGAACTCGAACACCCTTGCAAGATTTTAAAGATGCTGCCTTATGAGGATTCAAAATGTTTCGATAAGTTGATGGGAAGTGAGGTGGTTTTCAAATTGTCTGGATTTGAGATATCTCCAGTTATTGTGTATAAAATTATGAGTAATATTTCGTTGGTTAATATAAATAGTAAAGTTGTTGATGCGAAAAAAGGAATTTGTACACAATGGAAAGTTTTTAATATTGATTTGAGTGAGAAGAAAACAGAGCCTAAACAAAAATTAAAAAATCGTCTGCAAGGAAAGTTTGTATTAAAAAATAAATTATGTATCAAGTGGATTAAGGAAAAATATTTAATGGTTATTACTCCTATGATATATTTTTTCTTTTATTTATTACTAGTTATTAATGATCAATTGAATTATGAATAAGTTTAATGAGTTTGGTTACAACTTGTCGCATAGTCTTTAAGAAGAAAAAGGGATCTGAGCCCTCTTTGTTATTGCTGCTAAAACAATAAAATATGAGATAATTTGTATTGATAAATCACTCTTTATAAAGTCTAAATAATAAATATAATTTCAACTTCCATAATTTATTATTCAAGCAATTGTCTAAATGTGGCTCAGACCGTTTTATGGTGGATCATATATTTCAAGATTTTAACAAAGTTTTTTATAGTAAAAGTCAGATATTGGTAAAGTAAATCATGAAATGACCTAAAAGATAGCTTGGTCCATTTAAGTAGGCAAAAAACTAGAACACAGTCATTTGCAGTAACAAAATGTCTCTATTTTAAGGCAAAACACTTAATTAGACCCACAGATAAACGAGTTAAAATTATGTCCACATTGTACTGCTTTTCTCGCCTAGTTACATGGAACTAACTATAGTAATTCATTTATGTATTTGTAGGACCAAGACCACTGAATGTATTCAAAAAAGCCATTCCATATAGGTAAGTCGAATCAATTTGAATAGGTAAAAATATTAACTTAAATATATAATCATTTTAAAGGTTAGTCTTTGGTTTTGTTGCTGCTTGGTTGTTATGGATAACACCATCTTTTATACCAAATGCATCAAGCAGAATACCAATTTTCTATTACATTCTGTTACTGGTCTGTTATTCGTATCATCAAGTAAGTTTTATTTTTACTTTTAAACCAAGAAAATACATCATATTTGATTTCAGGTTTGTTTATATTCCATGTTTGTCTCATGCATGGCTTTTTTTGCGAAAGTGAGCGATCCTGTCGTTGGGGGCACTTACATGACCCTATTGAACACTGTGACGAATCTGGGCGGAAACTGGCCCACAACGTTGGCTTTGTATTTCGTCGATCCTCTGACCTCTAAAGAATGCATAGGTGCTAAGAATGTAACAAATAATGAGTGCCGAACGAAAGCCGAAGAAGAGGTAAGTGCATTCATATTTATTTATAAACAATAATTAAATCATTTTTTGAGTTGCTTGTTTAGTGTTTCTCTGTTTTGACAAAGAGATTGGAGACAAAAATAAATTCTTAAGCAATTCACTTTTTAAGTTTTAATTTAAATAACAAGTTCCTAAATATAAAATGCATTAAAATTAATAATGATATAACTTCATGCAATATTATTATTGTTTTTATTTAGATCTGCACTAACGGAGAAGGTAAATGCGGCATAAGAGTAGATGGTTTCTACATTGAAACCATAATTTGTGTCACCATCGGCTGTTTATGGTTATTATGGGCGAAAAACAAAATTCACAAAGTACAATCGATGGATGAGAAAGAGTGGAGGTTATCGAAGCGAACAAAATGATGCACCATTATCTGCAACGTCTAGGTCAATTTACACAAACGAGAGGCACACACTACTTGTGTATTTATTGTATTTATTTCATACGACTAATTATATTTTAAAACTGTTTAAACTGGGTGTAAACACTCTCGTTCACTAATTCCCCACATACACAAGCTCATTTTTTATAGACATGATTTTTCGGTGTTGTATAAATAATGTGTGTCAGTTGTGGATAATTTGCAATAAAAGCACAATCTTGTTTTTTTTTCCAGTGTACATAATAGTTTCTTATGAATTGTTAAATTTTGATTTAATGGAAGCGATGACAATATTTTAGACCAGTGTTGTTTATAAGCACTTTGTTATGAATAAAGTTGTATTTTTATTATTATTATTTTAATTACCTTTCATGAAAATCTTGCTTGGTCTTTCGTATTTATAATTCATTCGTTCGTCTTATTAATAAATAACCGCGGAAGCGCGAACTTTATGGCAATTTCTATTGCAACGTTGCCAGATGCTTAGATTCTTGTTTATAGTCTATGAATCGACGTACAGTTTGACGGTAGATAGCGGCAATGTTTCACGTTATCTATGGATGTGTGAATATTAGATTGCCTGCATTTAGCCAATATTTAAAATGTAATTTTAGTTAAGGTTTTAAATGAATTAAATTTCGGTAAAAAGGAAATAGATGAAACAATAAATAAAAGATTACAAACATACTCATCATCATCTTTAATTCCATCAGAAATCCATCGTTTCATAATCACTTCTTTAATCATAATTTTAGAAATATCATCCGGACTATCAACCATTAAATCCTTCGGCCATGTTAATTGGCAGATTAACAGTTCCTAAAAAAAATACATCAATGTTTGAAACATTTTGAACTATTAATTAAAACACGGTATAATTTCACTGATTTTATGTATCTGTCCGATTACAAGTCATTATCAAGGAATATAGAAATGTACAAACGTGCCAAACTATATACTAAGTATTAAACCTGGCCATAGGAAAATAGCGTTATTAGGAATTTGAATTATTATAATACGTTGCCATGACTATAGCCTTAACACATTTGAGTTTTGTGTCATGTTGACGTATTAAGTTTTAGTCATAAAGATGAATACTCAGGTAGGTAATAGTGTTAAGAGTGAGAGATTTCTTTGCTGTAAATTTCAATAAATGTATTATATTTTATTGGAATTCTAAATGACTATTGCTAAGGCCAGGTTTGGTGATTAATACTCGGTATACGAACTGCTTTAAGTAAATTCAGGTAATAAGGGATGCCATTCTGAGGGAAATCCAAAGCTCTTCAATATTATGTATGATAGGTTTTCCACTATTTAACGCTTTCCTTACCTCTTTGTAATTTAATTGCTGTCCCTTATTAATATTATAAAATGTTGGAAAAATCCAGTTGAATATTTTTTTATTGATAATTGAGTGTTTGTGTTCTTTAATTCTAGTATTGAAATTCTGAGCTGTCTGGATAATATATATAGCATCACACTCAAAGCAGTTTGTAACTTTGTAAAGTTCTGTATTCCTTGATAATAACTTATAGATGAAACTGGTTGGAAAGTTAAATGAAATCGGTGAAACAATACCAAGGGTTTGAATTAATAGTTTATAGCACATCAATTTCAAATGTTATATATAAATAAATACCACACCTTCCCAGCTGTTTCACAAAGCCTGTTAACTCCATGTAAATACTTCACTTCCATATGGCTCTTACTTAAATCATCATATCGTATGTTATCTTCATTTACTATATCTATCAGCACAACATAATTTGCATGATAAAGTTGAGGGCTGCCCTTATATAAAACTAAAAATTTAAATGATTAAATTAATAAAATGCTCTGCATTCGTTTAGGAAACTTACCAAAATCTCCACCAAATTTTATCCCTGTTTTAACAACCCAATTTCTTGACTTATAATAAAAATACACAACGTAATTCCTAACAAAATTTTTATCAATCGACTTAAACAATCTCCACGCACTATTACCATTTAAAACATCACCATCATTCCTAATTTCCAAACACTCGATTTCACTTAACAAGAAAAAACCCTCTTCCAATGATAAATTCAAAGTCTCAATTTGTCCACATTTATCTATTTCATATTGAACTTTAAGGTTGGTAAAATATTCTTCAATTTCATCATCACTGTCTGGCACGACAAGGACCTTTCTAGGTTTTTCTAAAGGAATGAAGCGTTGCTTTCTGTGTTGGAATACTCTGTTGCGCAGAATTTCCACCTCTTCGGGATTATTTGGGTAGTTTCTCGAGAGGTTCCCTTTACCGAATGTGCCCATCGTGTTCACTTCTTGCATTTGTTGGTAGTTGTGGATTGAGATTGAGTATCCATTAAATATTGCTGAGAATTGTTTAATTGTTCCATCTGAATTTTTGATTATTGGTAGTGGTTTTGCGTTTTTAATTGTTTCATGCTCTGTGCAGTGTTTTTGTTTTTCCATATCTTAAAACTTTGAGGTTATTTGTTAGAAATAAAATGTTGGCAAACTTGTTACAAGATTTAATTTGAAATTACATTATTATATGTAAATTATTCTGAATAATCACTTATAATAATACGTTTTACAACTAAAGTGAAAATTGTTTGTAAACTTTAGAGGTAGTTAAGACATCTTTAATTAAAAGTGTGTTGATGTTTTACTCAAAATACAGATGGCGCTTTTTGCATTATAGGCAACTTAATAGGGCTACCGCGTTCAACAAATAATTTGGCAACCACCTGTGGGAGTTTAAATCGATATAATTTAGCAAAGCACGAAAATCTACAAAAAATTCAGTAGACGAATCATGACATAAATTGATAAATTTAGCCGTTATTTACTAATTTGTTTGGCCACCGGTCCCATTCAATTTGGTCTCTGAAGGCAGCCAAGAGAGTAAATAAAAGTAATTAGGAAATTGAGATAAATGATCAAAATATATAGACATAATATTATGGATACTCAATTTCTTTATCAATATTATATAAATCTTTTCTTCAAAAGGCTGTGAAATTGATCTATCATAGCAATAATTTAAATAGTACTTCTCATTATTTTTAATCAATGATCAAATGACACAAATCTTTCTGAAATTCTGTTCTTCTCTGTATATCCTTTTTATTTCTTTATTTAAAATCGACAAAGATTTTTGCCGTGTGTCCCCAGATTACTGTCCAGATAGGAACAACTTTTGTATTGTTCATATAACATATAAGCTAATTTTAGTCTTTGTCCATTGTAAAGTCCCTTATATCAAATTTATAATGTCTTTATGGCAATGGTGTTTTTAAGAGAGGAAAAAGGATTACTTTTCCTTGAAAAATTGATAATAAAAAACTTATACCTATCTGAGCAATTATCCGGGGGCACATGGTATATACTATACAGAATAAGAGGTAATTTAATAGAAATGCAATTATTTTGAATGAATAATGTTAAAAAAATATACGAAAAAACATTGAAAATATAAATAATTTGTAAAAAATAAAATTGTTTCTATTAAGTAAACATTTTTTATTTAGACTTAATTTTCGATTACAAATTACTTTTTACAGTAACGTTTTCCTCTCAAAATTCGATTAGAGAGCCTTCTCTCTTATCATACCTTTTGTTTTTCTAAATTTTTGAGCGGCCTCTGTGGTCAAACTAGAATTTGATAATGAAAATGTTGTTTTTAAGTCATCCAAAACATCTTCGAAAGAATTACTTTTTCCAAAAATAGTTAATAAAAAAGTTTCTTCTATCCGGGCAGTAATCCGGGGACACACGATATATTATATTTGAATACCTCGCTATATATATTGCAAAATGCTAAATAGCTATTATTATTTTTGCACGATGCACCCTTTTTTAATACTTATCATATCTGTTTCCAGTACGGTAGGTTGTATTTACCAAACGACTATGAATAACACATCGTTAAGTGGAACTAAAGTTTTACTTACCGTTCCGTAAACAGTAAATAAAACTTACCATTTATGGCATTTATCAGTTGCAACTCAATTAGAATTAAAAGGAGTGAAATTTCAGTAATCAAATTTGACAAAAAGTCAGTAACAAATTCACAATATTTGCAATGTTGTTCGTCTTCTCCGATAGTGCAAAAAACATCATAAGCATATCGAATAGTAAGTAAAATGCCGGTCTCAGACAATAACTGGAGTTGTCGTTCACTCCTCCACTACACAACTGGTAACAAATCCTTATTGTTCTCGATACTTACTACATTATATGTTATAAAATGTATCACAATTTTTATTACGAGGTCGCCTTTAAAATAAGTTGATTTTAAAAAAAAGAATACCATTAATCTTAAATAATGTTAAATATATTAAAATTTTAATATATACAATAATTTCTCTAGGAAATAAAATTAAAGAAATATCCTTTAGGCGCGTAAACATTACAATATTTGTGCTTACCATAACTAATATAAAAATATAAACTTGCACTATTCTGTGACAGTCATAAACCTAAACACAAAACTTTGTGTTTTGTGAATCATTTTTTTAAAACAGTATAAATTGCATATCTTCCAGGTACAAATACACATCATGCACACATGAAAACAATTTAAAATCAATTTGTGAACGAAAACAAAAACATTTGGTCCTCTCTTATTTTATAAATTAAGTGCTAAATATCACAGTGTTCTTATATTAAGTGTATTTTTTTAATTAGGCTGACTTTACTGTGGAACCACCCACACCAAAGGCGCCTCATTTTCTTTGACTTTCTTTTTATTGAACCTCCTATTCGGCGTCCCATTCCTGTACAACCCAACCTTACCTTCCTCGTTCGAGCTGATTTTATTCTGTCGCGGGTATTTCTGAAAAGGCACTTTCGGTTCATTTTGAGTTATTGTAAATTTAACATCGTCCACATCTAAAAGGTTTTCAGTAATTTCCTTTTCGTGAACAGAATAATCGATTAAGTGTAAGGGGTAAATGTAGCCGCCAGCATTGTAAAATTGTTTGAAGGTTTCCTCATGGGAAACTGTTTGCATCGTGAGCCAAGAGTGGATGAGTAAGAGGGGGAACCTGTTGGTCCAGTATGCGGTAAATTGGTCAGGAATTTCTCCCAAGGCTTCCTGGGATGCCTTGTCTAATTCTCTAAAGTGATGTTTCTGTTATGTTATAAAAAAGTTTAAATTAATTAAAAAAAATAAAAATAGTAAATTATTGATTTCCCACCTTATTTCTTAAAGCCCTCAAGAGGTCCCGAAGACAATGCCCTTTGTAGGTACGGTACTTTTTCAAATCAGCAGCGACCGCTTCATCTATGGAGTTCCTCCAATTTCCACGAACAACGACCCTTGCATTTCTTTCCAGCTCACTCAACACTGGATCTTCTGGACTAGCAGTTTCCACTCGATCACTTACATCCTGCATAAATTAAAATTATAAGTCCAAAGGTTAATTAGCTCATATTTAATTTTTACCTGAAGGAATGTAAGTATCGTGCTATTATTCCAAAAAATCGGATAAGATAACACATCTTTACACGATGGCCTCTTGTGCGGTTTTGGAGAAATTAAGCTTTTAACCAAGGGTTTGTAAACCTCCACTTTCCACAAATTATCTGTTAAGTTATTCAAGTTCGATTCGCCGCTTGATATATTTGCTTGTCTTCTTAACATGTCACCAAACGGATGTTTTCCATTTGATAATACGTAATAGAATAAACAACCCAATGAAAACATGTCAACAGCACACGTCTGTAAAAAGTTATAATTATACAGGGTGTTCCATGCAAGAATACGACGCCACGCAACCCAATATACAATGTATATATGTAATGCATTAGAAACAACTTTATATAAAGTCCCCTAGAAGTCAAGCAGTATAGCACTAAATTTATAAAATTGGATTTACAAGTTTTGAGAAGGGTTTAAGATAAATTAATTAATTTGTTTAATATCAGACATTAAATGCATTATTTCCTTAAACTACTATCTTCTCTTAACTTGGAAAAACCCTTGAGAATGACTCAAAGTCGAAACTAGTTGGAATAAAAAACCAAAATATTAGTGAAATTTAACCAAGTTTATTAAATCATAGTTAAATATGTTTCACCACGTGAAAGATGAGAAACTTGTTCAAGATATTGGAAAAACATTTTGTCACTGACTTCTAGGGCTCTCATATTGAATTTTTTTTAAACCCATTCTGTATCACCCTATATATTATAGCATTTCGGTCTAATAGAGTCATACTCTTATGTAGAATACCCTGTATATTTACAGTTCTATGTGTTTCATTAAACATCTCTGGAGCAATCCAACCATCTGTTCCGGTAATTCCAGACTTCCTGGAAAACGAAGTCCTACCCACTTGCAGCTTTTTACAAAGCCCGAAATCCGAAATCATGGCTCTTGCTTTCCCCCTCGGCCCTACCATCGACAACAACACGTTTTGCGGTTTTATGTCTCTGTGAACTTAAACATTTTCATAATTAATTTTCGCGTGATAATTTTTTGCAATTCTAAATTACCTATGTTTAGTGAATGTAAATGTTCTAAACCTCGAGTGGCCTGCTCGAGGATTTCCAGAGGAGTTATCGCCTCTTTCAACCGGCTGTTTTCCACGTAATCCGATAACGTGGCCTCACAGAGTTCCAATGCAATGTATCTGAAGAGGCTGTCTTGTTCGGTGCAGAAATACCTGACTACGTTTGGGTGCGCGTCGCTCTCCCTGAGCAAGCTCACTTCCCTGTCGGCGAAACTGAAACACTCGGGGAGGAGACGCTTGACAGCCACACTGCGACCTTCAAATTCTCCTCTAAAATTATACACGTAAATATACCTAATGTAAGTCAAAATATACATTCATGAAAAGAGGTGTTTTAAATTATGTTATTTTAAAATTAGAATTCTTTATGTTTTATTAACATAACCAGAGATATTCGCAAGCAGAGCTGGGCGGTACTCGAGTACAAATACTTAAAAATTGTACTTTTCATGTACTCCGTACTCAATCCACAATTACTTAAGTTTCCAAGTACTTGTACTAGGCGCCGTTTTAACCGCAAATGTACTCGAGTAAATACTTTTGTACTTGAATACATTTCAATGTACTTAAGTACATTTCGATTTACATTGAGAACTTTTTAACACGTCGATGACAAGATTGAAGAGAGTTATATGAAAATGTTACTCTACTTTTGTCTATAATATAGACTGTGTTCTAACAGTCGTTCTCAAGTTTTCTTACCTTGGGACACCCAAACAAAAAAAATCAATATTTTAAGGCATCCTGATATTTTGTCTACACAAATGAGTAACTGTTATAGTGAAATTTTTCAAATTAGGCACGCTTATGCGCAAAACTGTTCGTGTATTTCCGCTACTCAAAAAATGAGAAAGTGGAACCTGACTACGTTGGGCGCACATTTATTTGAAAGAAAGGAACTCGCGCGCCCATGCCAGGTGGTGCATCGGACGAGGACCCTTTAGGATTTCAATAGTATTATCTCTACGAGAGCCAGCGCTGAATGGTACATTTACGGCCAAACATTTTCAGAACTGTTTTGCCTACGTTCGGGAAATGCCGTTCTACCGCACAAGTTTATTCTTTTGATCTTTTGAGTATACATATCCCAATAATTACAGCGTTTTTCAAATTTGCGGGAATTGTTGTTTTCCCCTCCCAGACTAAGCATGAAGTAAAATTTGGATTGGCCGCTCAGCTTCGCTACGCGGCCAAACCAAATTTTCAGGCTTTTCTAAACTCGAAATTTTACTTCATGCTTAGTCTGGGAGTGAAAAACCCTCGTTTAAAGGTTCACATTGAAATCTTTTAAAAGAACAACGAATGTCGTAATATTTACAGTGTATGCATATGTATACCTGAAAGAAAAATTCCCTGTATTTACTAATGGATGGGGGAAGGATATGGAAGATGTGTGTTGTGTGGACAGGGGAGGGATACGTGGGGACACTTGGCGGAGGAATGTGAGGGGGTGAAAGAGGAGTGGCTGGGAGCGAAAGGGAATAGAAGGGTAGTGGAGTGGATGAGGGAGGATGGGAGCGGGGTAAGGACGTTGGAAAAGCTGGGGAGGGAGAGGGAAAAGAGAAGGGAGGGTAAGAGGGATACGGGAGGGTAATGAGATAAGCTAATGTAAAGGTAAATGTAATGTAAAGTCTGACGATATGCCAATAAAGGTCTTTTTTTTTTTTTTACTAATCCCATTTATGCACACACAGTTGTGATGTTTTATTGTAATAAAATGTTATGTTTAATAATGTAATTTGAAATATCTTCAACAATTTAGCTAACATTTAAAAACGTAAACAAAAAAACGTTTTAAACAAATTTAATGCTTAAAATATGTTTTAAACAAATTTAAGATTTAAAACATGTTTAAAACAAACCCGTTTAAAACACGACGGCTGTTTTTAAACATGTTTAAAACACCGTTTTTAAACAAAGTGTTTTAAACATAACAACCCTGGTTAAATCTATATTACCTAGATGAATCAAATAGACTCAATTAACTGAATAAACAAATAAATAATAGATGAAATATTGGTTTTGAACTTGAACTTAAATCAGTGTTCAATACGCGTGATACATGAAGTAAAATTTTGAGTTTAGAAAAGCCTAATTTGGATAGGTCGCTCAGCGTCACTACGCGACTTATCCAAATTCTTCAGACTTCTCTAAACTCGAAATTTGACTTCATGCTTAATCTGGGAGTGGAAGGCACTCATTAGAATTATACTTAAATGAAAGCAGATGAATTGAATTTTCTAGTGTCTTACTTTAATTCACTAACATATTCAACTTAGTAAAAAACCATGATGCCTTAAATTATAATTGTCTAAAAATGCTATAACTGACACAAAACTCAATAAAAATGGAAATATTGAGGAAATACCAATAAAGGCTAGGTGAGTTGTGTAAAAATCTCATTATCTTAATATTTAATAACGGCCACAGCTGTGATAAATGAGGCGAAACGGTTTTATGCATTCACAACAAAAGCAAGTGTTTATTGATAACCTTGAGATAAAACCTCAAATCAGAAATAGAAGTAAACAGAATAAACAAAAATAGCATAAAACATCAGGCTTATTTAAAGTATACAATTTGAAATCATTCCGATAGTTATAATTGTACACTTTTTATTCAATTATTTCTATAAAAATATTTAATAAACATACCTGTAAACAAATGTTCCATCACATCCTTTCCCCAACAAATGGTCAGTTTTAAATTGTATCTTTCCGATACACACAAGCCCTTCTTGAGTCGGCATATTGAGCACAGAATTAGAACCTGTGCTGCCTCTAGATGAGTCTGTCATCCTGTTCTCCACTTTCTTTAAGACAACCAGTAGGTTAAAAATTCAAAACCAATGATTTATAAACACAACCTACCTTTTGAATAAGAAAATACATTACAACAACAATCCCAGTGATCAAAATCGTCGAGACATATTTAACATCCTCCCAACGGAATAAAACCCGTTCCTGATAGATAGGATCCGTTTGAATCTGTTTGGATTCCTTTTTATCGCTCTCGTCTGTGATTAATTTAGAAAAGACATGAGTGTTTCCAGTGATTTGGAGTTTTGTTTTGCTGTACTCAGGCAGCTCGTAGTGGCCAAATTGGAGAATGGGCGCCCAAGTGTCGGGTATACTTTGAAATAATAGGGGATCGTCAGGCATGTCTGTGGGAATGTAATAGTTTTGTCCCGGGATGGGGTATTCCATGTAATCTTGGGGTAAGTGGGAACCGTCTGGGCCTGCTAGTAACAGCGGCTTCTGTCCTGGGCTCAGTAGAGTTATTATGTTTTGATCGATAAATGAAGGTAGGGCATAAAGTCCTTCATTGTGCTCCCCAATGTATAACGTTGGACTGAAATTATTTGTACCTCATTAGTATACTATTATACAAGGCATATTTCATGCATATTAAACACTGAAAACACTGAAATATTGTGAACAATTTAAGTACACTTAAAATCAGTGTCTTATACGCTAGGCGCATGAAGTAAAAACCAAATGTTCAGGCTTGTCTAAAATCGAAATTTTACTTCATGCCTAACCTGGAAAAAATTGAAATTGATTTTAAAAAAAAACAATGAATGTCTGAGGATTTACCACATAAACATGGGATATGTATACTTAAAAGAAAAACTCCCTGTATTTTATATCTTCATCAAGAGCTTATATCATGTTTGTGAATGCACTAAATGTATTATACTGAATCAAGACCGTAGCCAAAAGGAGGTTCAAACAAAATTTAAATCAGCTGTGGTTGTGTAAATAATGAAAATCATACTTATGTTTTTTTAACCTTTTGTTTTTTTTTTACCTATTCTGAATCACCCTGTATAAAATAGATTTTTGAATACAATAATATCAATACATAAATGCTTCTGTAAAATATAATCAATGTTTGAACGGTTGGTGTCAAATGTAGGTCAAACGTATTTATTACAACATTGTACTTAATAGCTGATATGAATTTTTATTACCTGGTATTTTCAAAGTTCAGATAACACACAATTTAAAAAAAAAACTGTACATTTATATTGAATACTTACTACAATTTCTGTGCATTTGGAGAATTCTCATTGTTAATAAGATTCAGAGCGAAATTATTAAGAGAATGGTTCGATAAACTCGTAAAGGGCAAAGAAATCAACCCCTCCGGGTCTAAAATATAAGCCGCCACTATCGGACTCCCGAAATCGTTTTCCCATTGCATAACTGCCCTGCGCCTATCCATTGTTATCACATAACCAGTCGAACTAGACGTAAAATGCGCAAATTCTATGGCAAATAACGAATAGATAATAGACATTCATTTTGTAAAGGAAACAAGAATTTACCGTAATTATTTAGAGATTCCTTTGTGATAGCAACTGCGGTGTATTCGTAAAAACTAACGTTCCATTTGCGATTAATGTGTTTACTGTCGATCATCATTATACTGTAATCAGTGCGTCCTAAATAAATCGCTTCGGCACTTGCTACGGGACACGTCGGCCCATTCGGGGAATCCCATCCTAGGATTTGTTCCCTTCGACCCGTTGTCGGATCGAGAGTAAACCATGTATCTTTTTTCTTACCTTAGAATTTATTGACAATAATGAGATTCGATTTTTAATACAGTTTTAACAGGTTTGTTGCTAAACGACCTACTGGTGGGCGATTACTTGTACTTTTTCAGTGCTATGCAACCCACCGGTGGATCGGACTGTTAGTGTAATCGTAGTAGCGTAATCGCAATGATGATATCTAGTATTTAGCAATATAATTATAAATTATTTATTTACTTCATTAGAAATTGAATTGCCATTCATGTTTATACAATCCTAAGATTATTTGGATGCCAATTATATTTAAAAAGTGAAAATTATTTCCTACCCGTATATAAAATTCCATCGGTGCTTCTACAAGGAGATGATTTTACCAATTCAGGAATTGTAAAGGGTAATTTCTTTAAAAGTTCTTTTCCACCTCCTACTAAATACAATGACCCATCATGAGGGTTAGGTAGAAACAATGGAATTATTGTGTCTACGGAATCTTTTGGACTTCGCACGACAGACCCTAAAATAAATATTCGATATTAGTGGACACAGTTGTAGCATTAGCTTTTAAAAATCGTCTGATAATCCTTGCAAAGAGTAATCCTGAATTAGAACTTGATTACTAAAATTAGGCACCTACGCAATAGAACAACATATTTCAAATGGAGGTAAGACTATCCTAATAGCATAGTGAGAATGCAGAAACATCATTCGTTCTGTGCATCCAGGTGCCAAGTTTCGATAATCGGGCTCTAACACAACTTTATTAATTTTTATAGAGAAAAATTAACATTTAGGTAGCTATGCTTCCATTTTGTAGCAGGCCTAAATTTATTATAAGTGATTTGCTTGTAAAAATTGACTTACTATCTTTAATCTTCCAACGAATATTCCCAGTCTGTTGTTCAACACCAAACAATTGCCCGTCTAGTGTTGAAAACACCAACAGCCGATAATCTATTTCCTTAGCTAAATCTGTATTCTGCACCTGCTAAAAAAAACAACTACCGCATAAACTAAAATCACCACATAAACACACAGTTATCACCTTTCCAACGACTATTTCATCAGCTCTTTTCGGGTTCACCAATACGAACAAATAAATCAGCCACACATTAAACCGCATTCTGACACAAGTGTAACCCTCCGACCGCTTTTGTAAATCATGTAAAAATGTTGTTCTTTCAATTCACCCCCAAATGTAAACAATATTCAACAGATGATTCTGACGTTGACAGTCGTGACATATTTAAGGGTTTTGAGGTTATAAAGTTGTTTAGGTCGTCTTCGAAGGCTTCATATTGGTTGATTTTCAATAACGATGATTTGTTAATGCAAAGCACAATGGTGAAATATGGTAAACGTGTTGGAGGCGTAATTTGCATATGCCATTTGTTAAATAACAAAATGTACTATAGTGACATCTGTTGGTAGTTTTTTAATACTCGTCAACGAGTAGTTATTGCAAGATGTGTAATAGTAAATCTTCTTCATAGAGTAACATTAAAGTATGTTATATGATGAAGTTCGCGTTTAGACGGTTATTATAAACTAATTTGAATTGAATAAAATAAATAATTATTTATTGTCTAATTCTGCAATAATTGGATAACGTTGTTTGCCAAAATAAGATCGCGTAAACGTTTAAATAAAAATGTATATAATTTAATGTAAACTAGCGCCCAGGCGGTATATTATCGAATTAAAATCAGTGGCGTAGACTAATTTATTTTGCAAATATATTTAATATTTCATTCTCAATAAATCATGATATATTTTCAATTTGACTTTGAATTGAAAATTTTTCATCAAATTGGTTTTCAAAAATATGTTTATATCTCGTTTCTTTAGAATAACATCAAAGAAAGTTGAGCGGCAGTATAATTGGCAACATCGCATTATTTCGAATATGACAGTTAGCAACAAATGAACGCTTCATTTTTGTCTACAAATTAGTGTTATAATATCAAAATATTCTGAATTAACAAGATGAATGTAAACGTGGAGATAGTACTAAAGGAAACCAGGTAATTTAACTCAATACACTTTTAATCTTTTTATTTAACATGTGTTTTCATTGGGGTGAAAATCAGCCATGATAAACGGTTTAACACACTTGTTGCATGAGAATAATATATTCTTAAATGAGTAATTTGAATAACACTTGAATTAAGAAACAAACAAAAAGTATTTGCAGAGAATTTAAAAAAATATTCATTCACTTTTATTTGTAAATTATTTATAGTGGTAATGTGTTATTTTTAATTAAATTGTCTATTATTAATAGTGCAGTGGTTGAGGAGGAAATAATAGGAGTAGCCCGATCATATTTAAACCGTAACAGCATTCGACCAGGCACTGTTATCTCACAATTTGACAAACAAGAAAATCTTATTTTATACGAAGATGTTGATCATATAGTAGTAGATGAAGTTCATTTCGTAAGTTGGAAAATTAAATTATTTTAATGTCTCTAAACTATGATATTTGCAGGAGTTTACGAATAATTACTCAAATAAAAATGTGCACTGGCACGTTTACAAACTAAATACTGAAGGTCCCCAAAATGAAATCTTTCACAGCGATGAGGGCAGTGAAATCAACATCGCTACACAATACATTCTCCCGGCTGTGGATCTCTTTAATTTATGGGAGAATCTTATTTATGAACATAATATTAAAGAAAAGGTATGTGTTTTTGTTTGTTTCAATAATATGTATAAATTATTTTATATGTATATTTTATCGTTTAAGATGTAATTTGTGAATATTAATTGCAGTTATTGAATTATGCTCACACGATGATGGAATTTTCTGATAAAGGGGTTGATTCGAATGTTATCAGTTGCAATAGGGTGATTTTATTACATGGTCCACCCGGCACAGGAAAAACATCTTTATGTAAAGCCCTTGCGCAAAAACTTTGTATTCGAATGAAAAATAATTACAAGCAGAGTATTCTAGTTGAGATAAACAGCTTTAACTTATTTTCTAAATGGTTTTCTGAGGTAGATTATTTACTCTTGCAAAAGAAGCATTTGTTTTATGATACATTTTTTTAGAGCGCTAAATTAGTGAATAAAATGTTTACAAAAGTCAGGGAAATCGTTGAAATTCCAACAATGCTGGTGTGTTTGCTAATCGATGAGGTTGAATCATTAGCACATGCTAGGGACCAGTGTTTATCAGGTACGATATTATTTTTGTGACGTAGATTTACATTGAAATTAATATTTCGTAGGTAATGAACCGTCTGATGCGATTAAAGTGGTAAATGGTGTTTTGACACAAATTGATCAGATTAAAAGATATCCAAACGTCATTGTTTTGACTACTTCGAACATGATGGCTGCTATCGATGTGGCTTTCGTGGATCGTGCCGATGTTAAGCAGTTCATTGGCCCGCCATCCGTAGGTGCCATTTATAAAATTTACATGTCTTGCATAAAGGAATTAATTAAGGTATGTTGAAAAAGCAACTTAAATTGATTTTGCGTTTGCTAAAACGGTCAAAATAATGTTCTTCATTAACCCTGTTATAAATGATAATAATAATTAAAGTTGATTGTTTTATTTTAGAAAAAAATAGTCGATGTAGAATATAGAGAAAACATGGAAGAGGCAATTTATAGTGAGGATGTGATGGAAATCAGCAAAGCCAGCCTCAATTTAAGTGGTAGAATGCTGCGAAAGTTACCCTTCCTCGCCCACGCTTTATTCATGAATAAAAACGACTGCTCCATAGGCAAATTCCTAAAGGCAATGCATAAGGCCATCACTTATGAAAAAGAACAACGCAAATTGTTCTTTGCCAAAAGTGAAAATCAAAATGCTTAAAACTATTTTGTAAATTATATTTATACCGTTAAGTACTTTTTTAATAAATTCCTAGCTCCTATAAAATTATCGCAATCTCTATAAATCAAGAATAAATTAAAAGCCGCTTCCTTTTTCAAGTCCAGAATTTCTGAATGCTCTTCGATAATCGGATGAGTGAATGTTAAGACTAAGTTGTAGTAATAGCTGGCGATGTGCTGGATTCCGTATTGGTGGTAAAGTCGTCCTAAATTATAGCAAACTTCTTGGTAGGCGATTTTTCCTCTTTTGTTTGCGTAGTTGTGGAATAATCCTAAAGAACATAGGGTTAGTTTTTTCTTAAGATCCTTATGTTTTTGACAGCTGACTTGTAAAAAGATGACTCCTAATAATAAATAAATAAATGGTGTCGGTTGGAATTTGAGGTACGGTAGCAAGTAGATGGTTGCGATTTTGTACGAACCGCAAGCCAGTGCGTTGTTAGCTTCTAAAATCTTCACGAAATCGTAGTTGAATATTTTGTTTTGCTTCATCAAAAACCGGCTGTGCCGGAACTCATCCTGTGTCTGCATGGTTAAGTTGAATAAATTCCACAGCAAATTACAGCTAGCATGTTTACGAATAATTAAATCCCTTATAATCGGATAAGAATGATAACTGTCTTTCATTAAAATGCAGGCAAGTAAAGTCATAATGGTTATCTCATTTATGTTGTTTTTAAATCTTGATGAACTCATCCCACAAAATGCAAACATTTTAAATTCCTTGTAATACCTGTTTTTATAGCAAAAACTTAAAATCTCCTTGTAAAATTCGTATTCCTCAGCAGCGCTTGGCTCATTGATACTAATCAACTCTTGCTTAATCGGAGGCTCCCCACGAAACTCCCGCATAGTATTAATCCTCTGGTGCTTCTCTCTAATCGTTTCCTGGAAAGTCACCCCGCGTAACTCTGAGTGGTGCAAACAAATAATACAGTGTCTACTCAACAACAACTCAACAGCTTTAAAAAACTCTTTCATCATATTCAATTTTTTCAACAATCCTATTCGCTTAATCAACAGCGCCACGTCAATTTCTAAACAGTCAGGATCCTGCTTTAAAACATCGAGTGCGTCAGTCTCACGCTCCAACTTGATCAGCAAATCGGAGAGAGGGTGTCGAACCTCGATATGCTGCGGTGCCAACCGCATAACCTGTAAAAAACAAAATAATTATCTTAAAGATTGCATGTATAACAATAGATTGGAATGCTTTTAAAGGATTTAAAAGAACACTTTAGTGAAAATGGATTCATCATGCAAATTTGTTACATTTTTTTAAGAGGATTGATGTTTGAATCCAAATGAAGGTGATTCAAATCCTTACAAAAGAATTCAAATGCTTACAAAAGAATTCGAATACTTACAAAACGGATCAAAACCTCCCAATACGATTCGAATCCGTAAAGGGATTCGAATCGTCAAAAATAATTCAAATCAAGCGTAAGGAGTATATTTTGAACTTAACTTTTTTTTATGCTTAATCCAGGAGTGAATACACTCGTTAGAATCTTTGAATTAACACGTTTATAAAAATGGAACATTCTTGAAAATTTAGTTCAAACAAATCTACATTTCATAAGTATTCGATATTATTTTATGTAAAAATGATACCTAACATTTTTAATGTTTTTAAACAAGGGTTCCACTTTATGATTAAGCATGAAGTAAAATTTCGAGTTTAGAAAAGCCTGAAAACCACTGAAATATGGTGAAAATCAAAAACACATACATCATCTTTGCTCAGTATAACACGAAATCAGATAGTTGTCTATTATCAACAATGTTCAGTAATAATAATAAATAATTAGGTTTTGAACCATTTTTGTAATAAAGACTGGTAGCAGAAGTAAAAATGTTAATAGTTCCGTGATTCAAAAAACAGGATTCAAATCATAATTTTCTCTTACGAATCCTTTACTTATTAGTGATCAAATCATATTAGGTCATTTGAGTCCTTTTTTGAAGATTTGTCCCTGCTCTGATATAAATGTTGTTGAATATAGTTATGTTATTATTATTACCTTATAATAACTTTCAACGGCCTGCTCATGCATCTCACACTTATTCAAACACTCTGCGTACTTCAACCAAACAGCCGCCAAACTGAAATTAACACTCTTAATCAGTGGAATCAGCATCTTCAATGCACTGAAATGCTTGTTCATCGACATGAAAGCCTCGGCAATGTCCAAATACAAATCCCCGATCGTCTCAACATTGGTCTCGTCACTCAAAAACACAGAAATAATCGTGTCAACAAGATCATACGCCTCTAATTTGATCAAACAAATTGTAAACTTCATCCTTAAATCAATGGGCAATTCCTCGGGCATGTTATAAGATTCCACTTTTATTTTACTCTCTTCCCCTATCACCAGTTCTATTTCGATATTGCAGTACTGCACGAAGATTTCTAAGCATTCCAGGTAATTTTCGTTCAATAAGAGAAGTTCCAGGTAAATGTTCACCATTTCCGGTGTGATCTCTTTACGGCATTTTTTAAAAGGTATGCTGAAAATTTCAGATGCTTTCGCAAAATCTTTTTCTTTGTGATAAATTTCTGCTAATTCTTTAGCTAATGTCATTATTTGTTCATGGTTTTTTCTACTGTAAATTTGTAATAGCCGGACTTTACATTTAAGTGCAAATTTTGTATCATCTAAAAAAAATAATAATTCAATAATTAATCTTTTTAAATTAAAATTAACAAATATTTATTGTAAGTCTCAACTTGAATGATTTCAGTCTATTATTAATTCACTTACTTAGTTGTTCGAGTAGTTTAATCCTTTGTAAATGCAAACTATAATTTTTAGGTTCTGCCTGAATAGCTCTAGTTGCACATGTCACTGCTGCTTTTGTATTATTTTTATCAATATACAACTGTGATAATCGCAACCATTGATCAGCATTCGACGGGTTCAAATGTGCAGCAATCGTTAAATACTGCATACTCTTCTCAGGATCACTATTTTCGTAAAGTTGATAGAGAGTCACATACGGCTCGTAAGCGTGTGACTCTTGTCTGATTACTTCATAACACATCTTTTCCGCAGTTTCATAATCACCCCTAGCAAAGCGTAGATTAGCTTCGCCCATTAAACCCTTTAGATGTACAGGCATTTTTGATTGAGGCTTGCGTGGGGTCTTAACTTTCTTGTCTCGTTTTTTCACTTTGTGCACAGTGACGGCTTTTTTTAAGTCATTTTCCAGCTCGCCTTCATAGTCATCGGTGAGTTCATTCCTTAATTCGCCAACTTGTTGAGTACTTTCCTCGTTTGATTCTGAATCGGTGGATGTGTATTCAGAGCTGGAATCGTGTGGGTTGGAACTTGATGAAGGTTCCATAATTATTTAACTTGTTTAATTAGTTTCTTTAAATTTAAGATAAATGTTTTTAAAAATATTTTATGGTTAGGTTTTTATCACAGATGATAAATTAATAGATATACAACTCTAGACAAGAATAGATGTGCGACTCTCCGAGTGACACACGGGGTGTTAACAATATAGGGAATTGCGAAACCAAAATTTCTTCCTTGTCTAACAACAGTATCTATTTCACCGATGGTTTACCCAAGGATCACGGCGGCGCCACTAGAAAATTATAATAGGAAACTGTAAAAATGCTCTAACAAAAATTCACTAGATGTCTCTACATCTGTCTGTTTACCTCCAATTTTGTGTTCTACACTTGACACGCCAATTGTAATTATTCTTTTGCTCTGTTTGCAGGTTAGACCGATTTTTCTGGACATTTTTGGAACCAAATTTGCAATATCAGTCGAGAGAGAGTGAAATATTGCATGATTTGTGTGCAGAAGATGAAGTGAAGAAATTGTTCTATTTACCACGAAATCCGAAATTGTAATTATTCCAAAGTATTTACAATTACTCATTTCATCCTCATTACCATTTATATTTACCGAATACTTATATTATTACAGAATTACATAAAGTGAAATCACGTGAGATTTGATTTTAATTTTAAAATATGGGCTATAGCTTAAATATGTAACAATGCACGCTTTTGCACAAGTGATATCTATTTTATAAGGTTTTAATTCAGTTATTACATTAGGAATAAACATATTCAATATAATGTGATGAGCTGAATTGATTGTGGTTTAATCGAACGGCACTTCCTTTTTATGTACGCACAAGTGTAGTACCATTTCAAAGATTATAATTGATTATGCACATCACTAATATAATGCATATGCATGTTGTTTCTGTGTAACAAATAAAACATGATAACAAATTAACTTAATTTATTGTTTAATTAGCGCTAAAATGTAGTATATATTAGCTGTTTGCGAAAACCTGGTCTTGTTAATTTGAGAAAAGATGTATTAAACTTAAAAAATCCAATTGATCTGTGAAGTTGGTAGAATAGATTTTGGTAAACGGCTATAGAAATCCGATAGTTACGGATGTTAATCTTACTTATTAACAAATTGTGAACTAAAATGGAGTAGATTTTTGTTGTTGTTGTGACGTTATTACTGCCCCCTGTGATGTTATATAATCAACCTAAAATCGGATTATGATTGTCAACATTTAATGCTGATATGATGCTTGTTTGCTTGATTTCAGCAGATTAAAACAGTGTTTAATTTAAATGCACCATTTTAGATGTGAGACGTGGAAACATATTCTCGGAATTGTATCTGATGGGGAGAATCTGCGACAGGCATTTTTCTAAGGAATGTTTTGTTCCCTTTAATGTAAGTATGCTATTATTACAAGATGCTATCCCATCTTCTTTTGTTGCAGACCTGAGTACTGTTTCTTCAAATATTGACAGTGATTTAATTCCACTAAAGGTAAATGTGTAACAAGGAAATATGTGCATAATTATAAATGTTTTGTTTTAGGTTACATGTAAGGAACCATCCACTTCATCAACATTTCCTCACATTTATACTCCCCCTATTAGACAGCTCAGAAAGCCTTTGTTTGTTTGTCCAAATATTGACATTACCCCTCAAAATAAAGCTTTAGTAAATACTATTAAAAAAAAGGAACGTCATTTCAGGGTATTGAAAAATAGCAAATGTCAGAACCATGTAGCAGGTCTCATATATTATTTTTTTTTGTAATAAATTGTTAATAATTTAATATTACTATAATTGATTTCCCTTCATTTGTATTAATATTTTGTTTCAAATAGAAGTGACTTTACGGTTATAATTAAGTAAATGAAATTAACTTAGTAATGTGTTATATTTATTGTGTACCCTTAAATAATATTCATAATGAAATTATTGCTTACATCAGTGAAAGCAATCATTTTATTATGGACTTAGATTTAAATTAAATAATATTAAATATAAACGAATTTAAAAAAGCCGCCATATTTTGTATTACTCTACTATCGCGCCACCACAGTGTGGTTTGCCATGTTGCGACCGTTTTTTTTCCCATAGTCCATAGTTGTGCATCTGTAATCTGTGGAGTGACAGGTTGCCACCAGTGGATTAGTAGCTTACTCGGATCGCTGGGAGGGCGCTGGCGATCAGTCGATTTTTTATCTAGGGACCCCAGAATTTTACTAAACGCGAGAAATTTAAAATTCAGTTATGTGCATATTACAGCCACTAGGGGGCGCTACGACAAGAACGGAAACTAAAAAGCGGGAAAATCAAATTATATTGAAAAGCAGGAAAATCAAAATTATATTAAACAAAATAAAACTTTATTTGATTATGTATAAAATGTACAAGAAAAAAAAAACAAATGTATAGCTACATAATAAAATACAAATTTCATACAAAAAATTAAATAGAAAATATTTAATGATTATTTTTCAGCTTTTTCTAGCTAAGACAAGATTACCTCGTGAAGGATGTGACTCTTCGTCAGGCACAGACGGTCTTGATTAAGGAGAGGCTTTGTCAATCAAATCTTATCTGTTCATTTGGATGTACGCATCCTCAATCCTGAGACTGAATCTCTGAAATTAGTTTATTTCAGTATTGTCGTCATCATATCTGAAGTCCTGGAACGCTCTAACAGTTGTTCTCTAAAATAAACATTTAAAAAAATTAATCATTGTATTAATATACACAATTTTTGCAAAGCATTCAAGCCATCACCTAATAATATTATTTTATTCAACCATTAGTGAAACAAACCTAGTGATTTTTAATTTAAATGATTATATTCACATGACTAACAAAACCTTAAGTGAACATTTTGATTATTATAAAATAAACTAATAAATAAAGTAACACAATTAATTACATTTAAGTAAGCTGAACCAAATAATAAAATCCACAACCTAAAACTATAAGTGGAGTCACTCGGTAGAAGTTCAAATTTAACTCTTATAAAAACAACAGACGCCTGAACATTTACAGAGTATTATCTTCAGGGGGGCTATTCACAGCACCGATGCAATTTATCGAATGGCTCCCAGGATATGTATACATGCATAAGCATAAGCAAAATATGAAAGTGGGAGTTTTAGTTTTTACACATTTTGAAAAAAATACATTTTCTTATTGTCTACAGCAAATTTTAGAAATATTGTGGTTTGTGTAGAATAAAAGTTCTAATTGACTCGACGGGCCGCGGGTTGGCCACCAATGTTGTAAACTATTAGTTGCAATTTATATGATAAAAATAAACACTTACCTCGCTATTTGCAGGAAAACAATGGACTTTACTTCCAGTTGGGGTTTCACACCCTAATACACAACACTTGCTAGGCATTATTATTTAATAAATAAATAAATAATCCTAGTAATAAAGTCACAAACAAAATGCATCAAATCACACTTGAAAACACTTAAAAAAGAACTTAACCCAGCAATTTATAGTTGTGCCAACCCCAAATCAGAAAATATCTGGACATTTTCGTGCGTTTGCATTTCAGTTGGTACGTTGCCCCGAGTAATGGCAGCCCCCATATCGCTCAATATGGCCGCGAGTTGCAGACCCCTGTATACAACAACAAAAATTATATATTTTTGTATTTAACAGTTAGTAACACTTTTGAAATCATCGTAGATACTATATTAAAATGATGAGAAAATAAATATTTCTTATCTAATAGTTGGCAACATTTTCGAGGGTATCATAGACAGTATATGATAATGAAGATAAAGTGAAATTTTAATATTATCAGTTGGCACCACTTTTGAGGGCATCATAGATAATATAAGCTAAGGAATTAATAAAAACTGCCATAATAAAAAAAACATCGTGAATAAAAAGGAGTTATTTTAAAAATTACAACAGATAGAAACTAAATTATCTATTTTTTACTGTTTTTTTGAATTTGTGTTTTTAATTATGGTAACCCTGAAAATTCAATAATCACAAGACTTCTGTCAGCTGACTTTTATAATTGTTTCACCTGCGAGTGTGAAGCAAAATTCCATTTCCATATTTTGTAAAATCGTATAAAGTCCGTTGGAGTAAAAGATGGCAAACTCTCAGGGCAGCGCGGAGCCTAAATTAAAGGACATTATCACATCCCTGGACGACGACAAAATAGGTAACTAGCGATTCAACGCGAATAATTGTTTGCCCAACCCACTTACTTATTTTCCAATAAAACAATCAACGTTGATTGGTTTTAATGGAAAAATAGGGACACAGTCCCCCGCTGACCGTTGTTTCGCGTTCACTGGTTGATACTATTTTTGAAATTCCCGAAATATTTCCCGATTTTCGCTCACGTGATTTAGGGAGGGCGCCGCGCACCAGTTGATGCAAACAGTTTTGCAAAAGAAAACTCGCTAATCATGACTATGTGGGCAATTTCAGACATGCTGGCTGCCACCAGTGTCTTGCAACAAAGGGCCACTGATATCCGATCCCAGCGTGTCAATTGGCAGTCATATTTACAGTAAGTGGTGATTATTGCAACGTTTGATTGTATGTGTGTAGGTCACATAACCTTCACATATGATTGAGTGTGTATGAATTTGTGCATGTTTCTTTAGATCGCAGATGATATCACAGGAAGATTATAAGTTTATTGTGGCTTTTGATACTCAAGATGGAAAACAGCGGGAGCAGTTGTTGAAAATTGATCGTCTCCAGTGTGCTAAGACCTTTCTGAACTTACTGGGACATGTTTCTAAAGATCAAACACTGCAATACATTTTAGTGCTTGTTGATGATATGATACAGGTATTTAGAATTGTTACCGTTAACCTATCAAAAAGAAATACTCAAATATTACATTACAGGAGTTATAATTTGGAATTTTGTTACTACATAGAACTATGAAGCATTTCTTTATATTTCTGGTTTCATCATCTAGTTTGTCTTGACAAAAGGCATTGAAGATATCCCATTTTTTTAATATTTACTGAGTTTCAAATACCTCAATATTAGTCCACTGTGTACATTTTGTTTAATTCACTTTCAAATTTGTAATATTTACAATGCAGGAGGATAGAACTCGAGTGGAGATCTTTCATGAATATGCAAGTAAAAACAAAGAGTCTGTTTGGGGTCCATTCCTCAACTTACTAAACCGTCAGGACGGTTTTATCACTAACATGACCTCGAGGATTATTGCGAAAATAGCCTGCTGGGCACAAACACCGATGGAACGTTCTGACTTACACTTTTACCTGACCTGGCTTAAAGACCAGCTGAAGATGCAGGTAAATCCCTTCGGAAATCGGTCCAACATTAAAACGTGTCGCTTACCGCTTTTCAATGCACATTAATCGTAATCACGCATTCCATGTAGACTAACGTACTTAACTCTAGCATCTAAAACCTCATAAATCCAAGGCCCGCGCCGCCAACTAACAAAAACAAGATGGTAACTATAAAAACTGTTTTTTTTTATTATTAATCCGAGGTTAAGGTTTTCGGGTGAGAGTGAGCGTTTTGTGGCTCTTATTCGTACAAGTGATTGTATCACTTTTAGTATGACGGTCTAGCCGCTAGTGCTCATAGCCGTTGGGATTCGAAGGGTGAACCCACTGAGACTTACACGGAGATCTCCTCAAGTATTGATGATCAGCGGGCTGTCGACGAGCTATCGGTATTACTAAATGTTTTTTAACTCTAACAGGGAGTACTTTTTTATTAATTATTTATTTTTTAGTAGTAGTTAGAGTGTAGGGTATATTTTTCGCACAACGCTAACTGCATGTCCTGCATGTTTAGCTGGCAGATTTATAAATTTTATATTTGTACTGTTTTAACTTAATATTTGTGTATGTTTACATGATTTTAATTTTGTTACATGATTATTGATGTTCAAGATGTACTAAATTTAAAATGTTTGAGTTAACTGAACGTTTTTGTTGATAGAGAGTCACATACGTAGGCGACAACATATTGCTTTTATATGAAATTTTAATTTAAAAAAAAAAACAATTTCATTTAATTTTAAGAAAATGTTGACATTTCAAGCTTTTTTAGCGAAATTCTGGAATTCATTAATTATTTTCATATTTCTAGAATCTTTATCAACTTTTTATATTTATTTAGTTTTTTATTCCATTTAATAAGTATCATGATGGTACGTAGAGTACAAAGTATCTAAAAAATTGTTATTTAATAATGTCATGTGAATTTTAACAAAAAATAATTACCGATTTACTACATAAGCATGATACACCTAAAATTAATATAAATGGCATTATTAAATAAAAATCATGTTGAACCTACACAAACAGCAATATTTTTTTAATCAACCACAATCTGAAAAATCTTTAATAATTTATCAGAACAATGAGTACATTCAATCGGTGGCACGTTGCCTCCAAATGATGCTCCGCATCGACGATTACCGTTTCGCATTCATTTCTGTGGACGGCATTTCGACCCTCCTCTCCGTCTTGTCGGGTCGCGTCAACTTTCAAGTGCAATACCAGCTGATCTTCTGCCTGTGGGTACTCACCTTCAACCCGCTGCTCGCTGAAAAAATGAACAAGTTCAACGTCATCCCGATTCTGGCCGATATCCTTAGCGATTCCGTCAAGGAGAAGGTGACCAGGATCATTTTGGCCGTATTCAGGAATTTGATCGAGAAGCCCGAGGACTCGCAGGTTTCCAAAGAGCACTGCATTGCGATGGTGCAATGCAAGGTTCTGAAGCAGCTGGCAATCTTGGAGCAGAGAAAGTTCGACGATGAAGACGTGACTGCCGATGTCGTTTTCCTGACTGAGAAATTACAGTCGTCTGTGCAGGATCTTAGCTCGTTTGACGAGTATGCTACTGAAGTAAGTGCAAGAAAAATATGTCTTATTTATTGGTTTCTATAAAATTAACCACATAACAAAGGAAATATTATCGTCCAAAATCAATCTGGCCGATAGAGAGGCGGTCTTCGCAGAGCGGGAAGTCCAAAAATTGGAGCGAGAGGAACATATAATAAAATTGCTCGGGTACAATCGGAGACAAAATTAGGCTGTTATTACCAGTGTAGAGAAAGTCGACGTTCGGCTAGTACGCTTGCTGCTAGACACTCACGAACGTACTTGATATTATACAGATACCCGTTTTCTCACTCTACGCCTGCCCGGTGCAACTTGCCAAATTGAGTTTGGACGATAATATGATTTGTTAAAATCTATCAAGTGCACTGCAAATAAAGTTACATTAGTTGGCAATACATTACTGGTACAAATAACAAAGGCTAGGATTTGAAAATCTGCGAAGTTAAACAAAAGAAACGTTATTTTTCTAACCAAACCTGTATTTTAACTATCATAACATTTTGACATAATTTAAATAAGCTTTATTATTTTGACAAGACATTAAATCACTGTGTCAATTGTTTTTTGACCAATAAAATTACTTAGTCTTCTGACTGTGATAGACTTTCATTAATCAAAAACTATTGTAACATTTTTAGTGTAAGTTTCTTAGTCGACTGTATTTTTACTATTATGGCATTTTGACATTAAGTCCCTTGATCGATTGTGAATTTTCGCTTGACGTCCGACATAAAAAACGACTGCTACCTCTTTAACTTGTATCAAAATTGACATTCTGTTTTGACGTTATAAAACTTTCTTTGTCAATTATACAAGAATCAATGTATTATGTCAAATATCAATTGTTTTATTGCTAAAGCGACTCCCAGATTAAGCATGAAGTAAAATTTCGAGTTTAGAAAAGCCCCGCTTAGAAAATTTGTCGAGGGTCGCGCAGCGACCCGAGACAAATTTTCACGGGGCTTTTCTAAACTCGAAATTTTACTTCATGCGCTACGCGTATAAAACACTGATTTAGAATGAAGTTCAATAACACATATATCATAATTAATTAAAATCATTATTTAATCGCGGGGCTTTTCTAAACTCGAAATTTTACTTCATGCGCTACCCGTATAAAACACTGATTTAATGTGAAATGGTCTTTAATCAATTGACAAGTGAAATCAGTTTAGTATGTCAATTATCAATCAATATATATTTATTACTGACATTGCTAAAATTCAAAATTTTTAAAACAAAGATAATTTTCTCAAATATTGTCATAATTATAACGATTTATATTAATAATGTGATTCTCTGACTGTAACAGAATCTCATTTTTAACATTTATTGTATTACTGATTATTTTTTTTTCGGGCCATTGTGATATTTGTAAACTTATATGAATATTAAATATTTAAATATTCGTATACTTGAATATTGGAATATTTGAATATTGAAATAATGAATATTTAAATATTCGACTATTTGAATATCCCAATATTTAAATAATTAGAATATTTGAATATATTTTTGAATTAATATTCAAATACTTAAATTTGAAAAATTCCGAGTCTTAATATTAAGTATTATAAATAAAAACCTTTTAATGTAGGTCAAGTCGGGGCGTTTGGAATGGTCTCCTGTCCACAAAAGCAAATTCTGGAGGGAAAATGCACAACGTCTTAATGAAAAAAACTATGAACTACTTCGTATCCTTATCCACCTCCTGGAAACGAGCAACGACGCTCTTGTACTTAGTGTTGCCAGCTTCGATATCGGTGAATACGTTCGCCATTACCCAAGAGGCAAACAGTAGGTTATTTTATTGGGAAATTAAAAAAAAAATAAAACTATTTAATTATAGTGTGATCGAACAATTGGGTGGAAAACAATTGGTGATGCAACTGTTGGCTCATGACGATCCTAACGTGAGATACGAGGCGTTGTTGGCCGTGCAGAAATTGATGGTCCACAATTGGGAGTATTTAGGTAGGCAGTTAGAAAAGGAGCAGAGCGGTGATACTAAGAACAGCAATAGCACCATTTCTGGAAAGGCTTAAAGCAATACAAAAGTACATATTTATCTGTAAATATATGTTTTAACGGAATCACATTCCTTTTATCCAATAATTGAAATATAAAAAAAAGATAAGTTTTGTGTAAATATAAGGCTTCTTGAAGAGTATTATGATAGTTGGTGGTTTGTTTTGTTGAGATTTAAATAAATAATATATGTAGTTGTGAATAAATGGATTTAAAAAAAATTATTTACCATTATACCTATCACTTTTTCACAAATTATTTCAAAGACAAAATAATTTTGAATTCAAAAAAATTTGCTTATGCATTTGGTTTTGAAAACTTTAAATATAAAATTATGAGAATATTCGTATGAATGTAAGTCTTGACTAATAAGACTACCAACAAAATTGATACAACTACTTCCTGTGTAAATGCACTGTCAGATATTGAATTATACAATGAACATTTAAAAAATCTTATTTTTTCCAAATAAGTATATTTTATTATCAAATTTCCAATTTAAAAAGTCATTAGCAGAGCTATACTAAAGAGAGATAAGTCTCAAAATGCGTCTATAGATAGCCTTTGACATTCGTTTTAATCTAAGTCCTGTTCATTTTATATTTTCTTGTAATTACTCATTTTTTCATTGTTTGTCAGTTGGTTTAAGGAGAATTTGATCTAAAAGGACATATACTAGTGATATCATAACAAAACAATTGAATAATTTTAAATTTTCATCCGGTGGTGTATTTGCATAGAAAGTTATTGTTTCAATGGATATTTTTTTTCTTAGTAGTCTTAATAATGAATAGTTTGCAGTTTATACGAATATTTTCTTAAATCATTATTTAAATTTATTTGATCAAAAAAATCTGTAAAAGTTTTTGTTTAATTACAAGGATTAATAAATGTGATTAAATATTTCTTTTTGGGAATTTTAATTAATATAATTACAAATTCCACATATATCAATATTCATTTAAATGAAAAATTGTCGATTTGAAAACTGTGCGGTAACAATTCTCTCGTACTGGTAACCAACACTTGCTTCAATTGGGGCTTGGATATGTACACTTCGATGTCGCCGAATTCGTTAAGAAGCTGCCGGCAAGCTCCACAGGGTGTCGTGATGTAATTCTCTTGAAAGGCCACTACAGCAATCTGTTTGAACTTTCTTTCCCCTTCGCTGATGGCTTTAAATAAAGCGCATCTTTCTGCACATGTACCGACCGTGTACGATGCATTTTCAACGTTACATCCCCTGTAAAGTTTTCCAGAAGTTGTTTCAAGACATGCACCCACTTGAAAATTACTGTAGGGGCTGTAGGAAAAGTTTCGGGCTTCGACTGCTTCACGAAGAAGTGATTGTACACTAACACCTAAAATTAGATCACTAAGTAATAATATACATTTTAAAGAAATTCAATATGGAGAATTTCAGTTAGCAACAAGTAATATTTTATCAACATTGCAATAACGTTTAATGTTTTTTTACTGTTGATTAAACATTAGTGTTTTTGGCTTAGTGAAAATTAACATAAAAAAATATGCGGAGTATACATTTTTGCATATTTGTCAAGATAATATTACAAAATTGTGTACTTACTCAAAGTTTCAAACGATACAATATTGGCACTGTTATTTCTACAATTTAAGGCCATGTTTACAATTTGTTGGCGTTGCAGTGAATAACATGGCGTTCTTAAGTATAAAAAAATAGGTCGATTAGACTAAGTTAGGAAAGTGGAATTTTAGCGTTGCAAAACTGCGTTCGTGCGGTCCGCTTATCGCTGAAAATAATCCACAACTGGTTGGTATATTCATATCTAAGGTAACCTTTCTCTTATAAAAGTATTTCTCACTATATTTACGTGACGCATATTTTGGATCGATACCAGCGTGAAAAGGAAAGCGCGCAGAAGCGTAATTGTTAAATTATTTTCCTGCGAGAGGCATACGGCGTTTAAATTTAAGTTAAAACTATGTGCTTTCATTATCTTTAATATCAGTTACTTTTTATTTGAAATATAGTTAAAAGAGTGGTATATTTTTATAAAAAAAAGTTTTACTTCAAAAATATTGGCGAAAATGTTCGTGAATATTCGATTGTCTACGACACATAATTTTTTTGTATATTGGATTGACTATTCATTGTTTGTATATATTGTTGCATATCTTGTCAAAACAGCTGCTAATACTGGTTGATATTGTATATACATAATTAAATTGTACTTCTTTAGCAGGTATTCTCTATTAATGTATCTTGAAGAATTGCCAACGTAAAGGTTACGTTTAATGTTTGTCTATTATTTATGCATGTTATTCAGTGTTGGTTTCAGACCCAGTCGACTCCATATGATTCTATAAGTTCACATATTTAGTTGACCGACCCACTCGATGGGAGGACGCATATGTCGGAATTACAAATTTCCCGCAATTTCTAACGTGGGCTCGTTTTCATTCAAAAGCTGTCATATCCGTCGGATCTGAAGGCACAAAAATGCTGATAAGACGAAATCGTCTCGAGATGAGCGTTAATAAATATAAATAATTACAACCGTAACATATTGTGTATTATTTTAAATAAGTGTACAGTCAAACAAAGTTAAAACCAGGGTGTTATTACATTATTTCTTCCTAGTACATGTGGATGATCTTCAAGTATACTAAATATCCATGGTCGTGGATATTTTCATCATACTGAACTAGGAGCATTTTTTCATGGTGTAGATCCCCATTATTGTTGGATTAAGCAATTCTGAATCTTTGGGGATGGGCGTTAACATTAATAATTAAAACCGTAAGTTTATGTAATATTTTAAGTTTTTAAGCCATTGTCTATTCTTTTAATTAAATCTGCAGTCAAACATATTTAAAACCAGTGTGTCTACATTATTTCTCTTTATTTCTTCCTAGCATTCGTGAATGATCTTCAAGTACTATGCATGAAACAACCACGGATGTGGAGATTTTCTTCACACCGGGCTAGGAGCATACTTCCATGGAGAATGTTCCCGTTGCTGTTGGATCAAGCAACTCTGAAATTTCATCTAGTCACAAAGTACGATCTCAGAACATAAAATAATGTCTTAAATTCAATTACACGGTTTTTCTATTGCATTTCACTATTGATCAAATGAGATTCACTATATCCCAAATATCTTTCACCTTGTCAAATATAAGTCAAAAGATTTCCCGATTTACGAAATAAGTTTCACCATATACCAAATACTTCCCTTTAATATTTTTGCTGAACATTTTTGCAGTAACAATAACTTTCTTCTGGAAATATTTTATTTGTATTTATACATACAAGGATTTTCTTTTAAGTATACGTATTTCAAATTTAACCTATTTTCTGTAAATCTTTAGATATTCCTAGTTTTTTTTATAGTTCAATTTAAAGCTTTAAATGAGTGTTTTCCACTCCCAGACTAAGCATGAAGTAAAATTTCGAGTTTAGAAAAGCCCCGTGAAAATTTGTCTCGGGTCGCGCAGCGACCCGAGACAAATTTTCTGGGCTTTTCTAAACTCGAAATTTTACTTCATGCGCCACGCGTATAAAACACAGATTTCAAGTGAAATTAGAATATACATAAATTTTAAAATATTTTAGTGTTTTATACACGTGGCGCATGAAGTAAAATTTCGAGTTTAGAAAAGCCCAGAAAATTTGTCTCGGGTCGCTGCGCGACCCTCGACAAATTTTCACGGGGCTTTTCTAAACTCGAAATTTTACTTCATGCTTAGTCTGGGAGTGGAAAACACTCGTTTAAAGCTTTGTATTGAACTCGTTTGAAAAACAACGAATGTCGGAAAATTTACAGCTTATGCATATGTTTACCTTAAAGAAAAATTCACTGTATGGAACACTACTTACGCGAACATCCTTATCCGGATAAGGAGACCTCTTATTTCATTTCTAAGATGCATTTTTTGACGAACTGCAGACATTTTGTTGAGAAGTGAAATGTAATTAGGTTTTGACATGTAGCGAAATATATTTGTAATAACTTTTTAAATATACATTTAACATGTTCATTAGGTCTGTGGTATTTTTCGCATCGCACGGTAATTTAATACCGTGCGATGTTCCCCGCACCGCACCCATCATTTAATGTTATGGTGGGTGTACCGCACACCCCGCTTAGCAAGAATCCCGCCCGCTCGCCGCGCCCAATGACGTCATTTGCGATTGCAGCGCCGTCTCATCGAGTGGGTCGGTTAACTAAAATCATGATACGTGGAGCCCCCTATGAGTTATCAATCTAATTTAATCTATGGTTGGTTTCTTGTCTAGGGTTGGTTTGAGGTTATGTATGATCATAAACGATTTGTAAACATTTTTCTGTAAAAAAGAGAGTTATTTACATTTAAAATGGTTGTGGATAATAAGAGGAAAGCCGATGAATCTGCTTTAGTGCCAGTAAACAAGAAAACCCGAAATGAAGTCGCAATTTCGAGCAACAAAAACAAACAACTCACCCAAACGGTAAAGTATTATGTTTTTTTATATATTTTTAATTAAAATCTATTGCCTCGTCGATATTTCTCTACACTATCTTTACTTTATGGAAGTTTATTGCATTTAGTAACTTTTTCAAATATTTATTAATGATGTATTAAGAAGTTTCTTCAAATTTATTTAGACAGTCACCCGAACTTCCAATTTATTTGCCCCTATAATGCTATTAGAGGGTCATGAGGGCGATATATTTACACTAGATTTTCATCCGGAAGGACAGTATTTAGCATCGTCCGGCTTTGACCGCAGAATCTGTAAGTTTATGATATAAAAATATCTCTTAGTTTTTCTTATTCATTCAAATGTTATTACAGTTTTATGGTCAGTGTATGGAGAATGTGAAAACATATCCATGTTATCGGGACACACAGGTGCTGTAATGGAGCTAAAATTCTCACCCGACGGCGGCAATATTTACACATGCAGCACAGATCATACGTTGGGACTCTGGGATATTTGTACTGGACAACGGATGAAGAAATACAAGGGACATACGACTTTTGTCAATTGTTTGTCTGTGGCAAGGAGAGGACCACCAAGTATTGTTTCTGGTGGTGATGATTCTACGATTCGATTATGGGATACCAGAAAAAAAAATTGTGTTTCAACAATTAATACTACATACCAGGTAAGTTATAAAGCATAATGAATTAAAATAATTGAGGATAGTGTTCTAAAACGGTTCATATATTTTATTTGTTTAATATCTATTGATTCGTCTTAAAACCGACTGGGTTGATTCTTTTGACAACTAATTTGATGTGCATTCTTTGTTTTTAATAATATAACATAAAATTAATCCAGCAAGCCATGGAATTTTAATTTAATTAAAAACATTTAGGTGACATCTGTTTGTTTCAATGATACAGCCGAACAGATATTTAGCGGTGGAATTGATAACGACATTAGAGTTTGGGATGGTAGAAAAAACGAGGTGCTCTACACAATGCGGGGGCACACTGACACAATAACAGGTCTCTCTTTGAGTCCAGACGGTTCGTACTTATTATCAAACGGAATGGACAACAGTTTAAGAATCTGGGATGTCCGACCCTATGCACCCCAAGAGAGATGCATTAAAGTTTTTACAGGTACGAAAATATAACGAATTCAGGAAAGAAAAACTTATGTTGTTATTATTGTTAGGTCACCAACATAATTTTGAGAAGAATTTACTGAGATGCGCCTGGTCATCTGATAGTAATAAAGTGAGTGCCGGTTCTGCAGATAGGTTTGTCTATGTCTGGGATGTTGCTTCACGAAGGATCTTGTATAAATTGCCAGGGCATAATGGAAGTGTTAACGATATCGCTTTCCATCCGAATGAACCGATAATTGCATCTGGATCAAGTGATAAACAGATTTATTTAGGCGAAATTGATCCTTAATTTTAATACTTTATAATAAACTAATTGAATATACTAATTTTCAAAGATACTGATTTTGTTATTTAATAAAACCTGATTATTTATTATTATATGTATTTAGTTATGCAATGTACTGTTAGATCAAACATTAACAGCTTTACTAATTGAGTAATCATTAAAAATATTGTTGTTTAAAGCTAGTTAATTTCTATAAAACTGTACAAACACAATACTAACATTTTGTATTAGTAAAAAAAACATCTACATGCTATTAGATAGTAAGATCAACATGGCATCATCACATTTTCATGTCTGTCAACTACACTCTAGTTAGATTTAGAACTTAAAACATACTGTTTATGTTTGTGAAAACGTATTTCTTCTGCTGATTTAATTAAAATTTACGATTTACTTCTTGTTTTCACTCTAAGCATGAAGTAAAATAACTAAAATTAAATGTTTAGGCTTTTCTACACTTGAAATGTTACCTCATGCGCCACGCATATAAACACTTATTTTAAGTGGAGTTCAAAATATACTAATAAAGTATGTAGATTTATAATTTAATCTAACTAACCCTATTTTGCTATGGCCATTGAGGTTATGTATAACATGGATTTTGTCCTAGCTAGGGGAACATGCTTTTAAATGATTAGTTGTAAACTAAAAATAGTAAAAACAAGATAAATTCAAATTCAAAACTATTTGAATTTGAGAAAATAAGCTTACGCTTCTTATAGTTTGCACACTTTAAACATAGTATATAAAATTATGAAAAACTTTTCGTGAAAATGCAAACAATGTCTTAATTAATAAGACAATTTAAGACGATAAATATCCATTGAAACAACTACTTCTCGTGCAAATACACCTCCGGATATTGAATTATACAATGAAATATTTAAAATCTTATTTAATTTGATTTGTTACAACGCTCTATTAAAGTATATGTAACGTTTAGGTACTAAAAATAGTAATTTATTAATAAGGCTGAAAATGATTATTCATTTATCCTGTTTAATATATGTAGTTCTAGATCTAGTTTGCTCTTACATCAAAGTGATATTAAAACAATAGGAACTGTCATCTTCATCAAGTTCAACGTTTTTAGTAGAACTGGGCCAGAAGTCGTGATGTTTTTGCACTGTTTATAACTGCAATGGGCCCGTTCGACCCATTTATCAAATTGTTCAACATTCAACATGTTTGGATTTCTTTGTGATGTATGTTCGTATATAATGAACCTTACTCCAGCCTGTCTATTTCGTCCGATTGCAAAAATCCCAAACACGTTCACGATTATCAGTCCGGTCATCAGAAGATTCCCCAACAGTTGGCAGTAATATCCCATCTGTTATCTTTGATGAACGAGCCCAATAGTTCAAATTATTCCCTAAGTAATAGCGTCCTCTATAAGGTCATTTGTCAACTATTTGTATTTACAAATAGAGTTGTTATTCTCTAAAGTTATTTCAATGTTTTCTATTAGTGAGTTATCAATGATTTTTAACATAACCTCCTTAACCTTAATTGAAATATAAAAGACGTAAAAGGCCTTTGATTTGAAACCCTTAATTATATTCATTATTAATTATGAGTGTGTTATCTTCTAAACAAGTAGGAGGACCTCATGGCCTAGGTAAAAACATATTTATTAATGCAAGGCTTTTATTTCAATGTCATTATTTTCCTCTTATCAACATAATCCGAAATTAATATAATTCTAATTATAAAATAAATAGGTGATCCAGATGATAAGTCATTAAGAAGAGTTGAAGTCGAAGTCTTAATTCCCAAGAAAATGAGAGACGTTGCGAAAGTGGAAAAGTGCTTCGAAGAAGTCCAAAAGTTTTCAAATTGCTGCAAAGAAAATAATATACTCATGGTTGTTTCTTGTCGTAACGAAAACTCAGCGCTTAAGGATTGCCTCAAGCACTGGTACAATGATGAAGCTTTTAAGGAGAGGTGTAAAAATGAGTATCTGGAAGAACGTAAACTTTACAGAAGTACTGGAGATGCTCGTAAAAAACATGGAAGGATTCCGAATAATATGTAATTTCTATTTATGTTTTTAGTAGCTGCATTGTGTATTTAGATTGTATTATTATATTGAGTATGTAATTAAAATTATGGATTATTATTTATTGTAAAATTGTTGGGGTTTACTAAGATTTTTTGTTTGTTCACTAAAAATGTTATCTTTTGCATGAATACTTTATCACGAAATTTGTCTTTTATAGTAGGCAACTTCTATTGCTAAAAATATATATTTTTACTTTCCCCCATACGCAAAACAAAGAGAAAACAAATTTCGCTAAAAATTTTAGTGGATATATCTATTTTTAGGTCCGCGAGTTGATTAAGACCATCTTTGAAAAACGTAATTCTGTCACCACGATAAAGTCTAAACTGATTGAACTGTTAATATGACACTATAAACTTAAGCTTTTTATGACAATAGTAGTATACGATCAACTTTTGGTAAAAATGCGGAAACCGGAAGTGGTAGTTTACTTTTAGGATTTTTTTATTTTTCTTTAATATTGATCATATAAAAAAGTCATGTTAAGAAAAGTTGTAGAAAATCGAAAAATTAGCATTTAATGGGTATTCACTTTATGTCGAAGCTCTTTTAGTTGTTTTATTAAAATTCTTTTAAAATTGTGAATTTTACCAATTAATTATTTGAATATATAAGCTATTGCTATTGCTATTGACGTTAGTTAGTTTGACCTTGTCAGGGTTCATATTTTGTGGAAAACTGAAAACATAAGTGAGGCTTACGAACAAAGTATAACAGGAATAAGAAACATTTGTTGAAAAATAAGGTACGTGTGGAAGCTATTGATTAAGTATCATGGGGAAGTGTACTATGATAGACATATTAATTCTATTTTATGTCAACTGTAAATTTAAATCATTTGTAAATTAAAATCAGCATAGATGCAATTCTACTAAAATAGCAAACCTAAATAGATTTACAGCAAGAAATCATTAAAGATTTTTTGCCTTGTTTCTGTGTGAAATATTATATAAAATGTTCCTTCCATTTCAAATAAAAACACTCGAAGACATACTAATTAAACCTAAATTATAAACAAACAATTAAGTGATAAAAAATTGATCCAACATGATAACCCCAAGAATATGTGTGCATTCCATCAAATCCTGCAAAAACACGATATCCAGATTTTATTCAAATATGTCCAAACCGAAAATTTATTTAACTCGCGAAGTCAACTCTGAAGCTGTTGAGTTATTAAAACAGACGTAAGTTATTAATTATTTTCAACATGTACTAAATAACTTGCATTTTGTCCTTTTTAGATGTGAGGTTAATGTTTGGTCAGGGTCAAATCCAGTACCCAGAGATGAGTTAATTAACAACATGAAAGATAAGGATGGTTTATTCTGTCTTCTAACAGATAAAATCGATAAAGAGGTTCTTAAGGTGGCCCCTAATTTAAAGGTGATTGCTACAATGTCCGTTGGTTATGATCATCTAGATCTATCGGAGATTAGAAAAAGGGGGATTAAAGTAGGATACACACCTGATATTTTAACCGATGCAACTGCTGAGTTAACGGTTGCTTTATTATTAGCTACAGGTAGGAGGTTGTTTGAAGGCAGTGAATTAGCTAGAAACGGTGGTTGGTCGGCATGGTCTCCATTTTGGCTCTGTGGGCCTGGTTTGAAGAATTCAACAGTGGGAATAGTCGGTTTTGGTAGAATAGGGCAGGAAGTTGCAAAGCGTTTAAAGCCCTTCAATCCAAAGAGGATTATTTTCCAAAATAGATCAGTCCGGGAGAAAGAGGCTCAAGAAATTGGTGCAATGAGGGTAGAATTGAATGAGCTTTTACAAGAAAGTGATTTTGTGATTGTCACCTGTTCTCTAACCCCAGAAACTACCAATTTGTTTAACACAGAGGCTTTTAAGAAAATGAAATCCAGTGCAGTGTTTGTGAATACGAGTAGAGGAGGTGTTGTCGATCAAGACGCTTTGGTTAAAGCTTTAGAAACTGGGGAGATTTATGCGGCTGGGCTCGATGTGATGACTCCTGAGCCATTACCGCTGGATAATCCACTGTTTAAGTTGAAGAATTGTGTGATTTTGCCTCATATAGGAAGTGCTAGTATTGAAACGAGAAAAGAGATGGGGATTTTGACTGCTAGGAATCTGTTAGCTGGATTGAAAGGAGAGAATATGCCTGCAGAGTTAAAATTGTGAAAGTTCTAAATTATTTTGTTCGTGTACTTTCAATTATAAATGTAAAAAAAATTTGATGTTTTTATATAACCAACTTGAATAGAAATCTATTTTAATGAATGAATGAATAAATAACACATTTTTTTTATACAAAATATTGCTTTTAAAGTTGATCGAAAGGGCAATTAAATTAGGAGAAAAAATATATTTGTTTTCGAATTTTCATTTCAAGTTTAATTTTTATTTTAAGTTGGTATTTAAAAGTGACCTCAAAAAGGCTACCAACGTAAGGAAAACGAAAAAGATAGTTACTTTCACGATTTAACTTATCGCTGACAAAAAGAGTCACCAATATTAGTACCCTAGACAAGAATAGATGTGCGACTCTCCGAGTGACAGGTTGCCACTAGTGGATTAGTACCTTACTCGGATCGCTGGGAGGGCGCTGGCGATCAGTCGAATTTTTATTTAGGAACCCCAGAATTTTACTGAACGCGGGAAATTTAAAATGCAGTTATATGCATATTACTGCCGGCAGGGGGCGCTACGACAAGAACGGAAATTAAAAAGCGGAAAAATTAAAATTTTATTAAAAAGCGGGAAAATCAAATTATATTGAAAAGCGGGAAAATCAAAATTACATTAAAAAAATAAGGATTTATTTGATTATGTATAAAATGTACAATAAGAGAAAACAAATGTATAGCTACATAATAAAAAACAAATTTCATACAAAAAATTAAATAGAAAGTATTCAATGATTATTTTTCAGCTTTTTTTAGATTAGATCCGCTGTGTTTTGCTACGACAGGATTACCTCGTCCAAGATGTGACTCTTCGTCACGCACAGACGGTCTTGATTGAAGAGAGGCTTCGTCAATCAAATCTCATCTGTTCATTTTGATGTACGCATCCTTAATCCCGAGACTGAATCTCTTAATCCCAAAATTAGTTTGAATTTATTGTGCCAAACTTTAGCAATACATCTGAAATAAAAAAGAAATATTATTCTATTATTTTATTAGTGAAACTTCATAAAAATTAGTTTATTTCAATATATGTTTTATATATTTTATTTTTCATTTTTATTTAAAAATAGAGCCGCTAAACACGGTATATGCGGGATACGCATTGTGTGTCCGAAAGGGTTAAGTATGAAGTCTAATTTCGAGTTCAGAATAGCCTGAACATTAGTTCTTTCTAAACACGACATTTTACTTTGTGCTTAATCAAGGAGTGGAGTCACTCAGTAGAAGTTCAAATTAAACTCTTATAAAAACAACGGAAGCCTGAACATTTACAGAGTATTATGCTTCAGGGGGGCTATTGACAACACCGATGCAATTTGTCGAATAGCCCCTAGGGTATGTATAAGCTAATGTATTTACGAAATAATAAATCAATTGTATTAATAGTAAAATACTTGTTCAAAAAAAATTGATTCCTAAATTTAATGATTTGGTATACATTAAATATTACACATACAAATTTACATTGTACAAGGAACAAATATTCTTGTTTTATTCATCCACTTTCGCTTCTTCTCCTTCTCAATCGAATCATCTGACGATCGTTTCGGATACACGGAAAGTCAATCCAAAAAATAATAAATAAGATAAGAACAGAAATTACACCGTCCGCCCTGTAGATACACCAAAAAGACGTGCAGAGTTTGTTTTTTTGTAGATTTGTGTGTATATTTAGGAGGAAGATAGGATTTAACTAATTTGTTGTACTAAGGAGATTTTAATTTAAGTTTAAATTTGGCAATTTGTAAATAAGCTCTTTGTTATTAATTATGTTCATTTTTTTTTTTATTACGTTTCATAAGGCTCGAACGGAAATTGCTTTACATGGTTTTTTATTTTGAGTAATGATTTTATGGGTATATTTCAGTTGATTTTCTTAATGGAAAATTTAAAGGTAAAAAGAAATTGATTTAATACAATTATTTCACTAACATTTCATTTCTTTAAAAGCATAATGCATGAAGTATATTAGAAGCTAATAGAACTTAGTAATTTTTACCTTTAAACCAACGATTTAATACAAATACATAAATGTTATACCTCAATATTTATTTTATTACAATAAATTCTTGGTATTAATGAAGTAGGTTTTTGCGGCAACAATTGAATTTTTATTTTTAATGATATTAGAAATTGAAACAAACTATGGTGAGATTAATGTTTGACAATCAACTGATTTTATAATAAAAATGTTTTTTAGATAAAAAAAATATCACGTCCTTTTATTAACAAATCAACAACTTTAAATAAACCGAAATATTATAGAAAACAAAAAATTAAAACTGGCAGTTTGGAGAATATGTTCTTACATCCTAATGAGAAAACTCGACTTCTTCTTTTTAATTATTATTATTTCGTTCAAACAAATTTTTAATACTGTACTCTTTGAGTAGACAAAGGGAGGCCTCTGTAGGCCGCTCAGATTACATAATCAAAATCAATCTCAGTACAGTTTCCATTTTCTTCGTGTCATTAATATCAAACGTGTTTACAATTTTCTCTTCTTCTTTTAAATAGAGTACATCACAATTTTTTCACAGTTCATCGCACACCGGGTTTTCTATTTTCTTCTTTTTATTCCTTACTTATTTAATTATTTATATACTCGATTTATTGCTTAAAAATGCCAATCCGTTTTTTAATGGGTATTTGTTTTCTTTTCTTCAAATATCATTTATTTTCAGTCGAGGGCGGTATCAGAGTTGTCAAATGTTTTATTTTAGAATAATTTAATGCAAATAATCCAATTTATACAGAGATTTTTCTAAATTTCTCATCTAGGCAGCTGTAACTTAAATTATTTGAAAAAACAAACAGAACATGATTATCAATTTTTGCCTTTGCATAAATAATATGGTAGTCACTAAACTGAAATAAATTAATAGTGAATCAATAGAAAATTAACAAAATTAAGAGAAATCGACAAAATGTAGAAAATCAGGAAATAGAATATGGACAATAGTACTTTTGTGATTTTATCAAATTTGTGTCTAATTAGACAAATTATTTAAAAAGGGTATGTATACTTTAAAGAAAAATTCCCTGGATAAGCAAAATATGAAAGTGGGAATTTTAGTTTCTTATTGTCTACAGTAAATTTTAGAAATATTGTGGTTTGTGTGGAATAAGTTATAATTAACTCGACAGGCCGCGGGTTGGCCACCAATGTTGTAAACTATTATTTGCAATTTATATGTATATATGTTAAAAATAAACACTTACCTCGCTATTTGCAGGAAAACAATGGACTTTACTTCTAGTTGGGGTTTTATACGCTAATACACAACACTTGCTAGGCATTATTATTTAATAAAAAATAAATAATCCTAGTAATAAAGTCACAAATCACACTTGAAAAGACTTAAAATCAGACCCAGTCGACTCCATATGATTCTGTAAGTTCACATATATAGTTGACCGACCCACTCCATGGGAGGGCGCATATGTCGGAACTTCAAATTTCCCGCAATTTCTAACGTAGGCTTGTTTTCAATCAACAGCTGTCAGATCCGTCGGATCTGAAGGCACAAACACGCCCATAGAAAACTAATATCTATAGAAGGCCCACTCCCATATAGTCGCCGAGACTGCGTTCAGCGCCACTGGTGGTCCTTTCTCCGTACTAAATTCCGAGCCAGCGGACCAGGCGGGAATCTCGTATATTTAAAATAAACTGTGCGCTTTGAAATATATTATATGTTTATTTATTATGACAATTTTTTTTAAATTATACAATCATTATTTTCAAACTGAAAATTTGAAATTATAATTGTATAATAAATATTGTCAGAATAAAAAATAAAAATGATATAAAAGAATTTTTTTAGTGAATTTAAAAGTTCAATATTCCTTTTAAGGTCAAATAAATGTGTTTATTGATATAATGAATTAATTAAAAAAAATAATTACTTACCTTAGTATATCCTGCATGAAAAAAATATTTTGGTAAATTGGAAAATAAATATAAAATTAAAGTTTAGTTTTATACATTTATTATTAAATTAACAGTTTATTGTTTGTAACGATTCTTGAACCATGTGGTACCTATTAAAAGATTTACATGTTTTATTATGGAGAAATAAATACTGAAATAAATCAAAATATATATTAACTCTTTCCCAAACCACCCAGGAGGTAGAGCTATTTGGCTCCTTTTTTTTATATGTGGTATCCCCAGTGGGTCTAATCCACATGTCCATAGTGAACAAAAACACATATTCCCAGTTTCACTAACATCAGTTAAATCGAAAAATAGTTATTCATTATTTCCAGTTTATAACGGCTAAAAATTTGTATTGGTCGGGCTGCTTCGCAAGATAAACAATTTGAATAAAACGCTTTTATACAATCAACGAATACATGAACATTCACAGTGTATACATTGGGATGTGTATACTTAAAAGAAAAATTCCCTGTATCTAAACACTGTGGTTATACTTCCTCTTCTTCTGCCTCTTCTTTGCATATTCCAGTGCCTGGCTATAAATTGGATCCCTTTTCCTTTTTCCAACTCGGTCATCCTTGTTCATTAGAACTTTATTTACATCATTGCACCAATTATAGCAACATAACTTGCTAAAGTTGTATATAATCTTTTTTATCATCTCAGTGGTGTGTTCGCAAGGTTTAAATGTGAAAGGTTTGTGCTTCTCAATACTTTGTAATAATATGTTAAAGCAATTATCAAGGTGGCATATTTTTGGAAACAGATTCTTAAAAATATTGTAGCAATAAGCAAGTCCTTCCATTAATTGAGGTGTACAGTATTGTAATTTCTCATTACTGTATTCTTTGATGGCATACTAAAAATTTTAGAAAGCAACCTGTACATTTTGGGACTTTGCTTGTAAAATGTTACACCTAACACTTTATCTTTAAGAGAAAATCTTCTTCCGTTAGGGTGTTGTTCCTCCAAATTTAGTTGGCCTGTTACAAATTGTTTCATTATAGGATTTATGTCTAATGTGGCCATATTAATTATTTCACTCCTAGACATACTTTCGTATGTATCCAGCCGTTTTCTTAGGGTGCGCTGTTTCCTTCTAAGTATCCAATTAGTCCTTTTTAGACGAGTAACTCTCTTGTATATTTTCTTTGCTTTTGGTGTTAGGTTTCCACTTTGACCAATTCCCTGTAATAATGGTGGTGGCGTAACTGACAGCATCTTTTCGTTTTCATTTTCTTTAGTCATGGCGTTTGTTTTTTCTGCAAGAAATAAGGGATCATCGTCCAGTAGTGCATCGGGCTCGTCAATTAAAAACTCTTCGTTGTCATCAACTGTTTCTTGTACAGCCTCCTGACGTTTTGGTAAAAATAATGTCGGAATAGCGTTGAACAATATGAAGTTGTTACTTCCACAATACTTCTTTGCAAAATAAATGTGGCAGATTTTTTTCGTTGCATAAATCCTGTCCGGACCTAAATTCCTTAATTCTTCATTATCACAAGCATCAACCCATATTTGGTATCTTGCCATATCCTTTTGTGGATTTGGAAATTGATGCCTGGGTGAAGTTTTATCTTCACATATTTTAACCATACAAGTACGGTATTTAGGCATTTTTTTATTAATTTCACACACTCACACAATAAATATAACACAAAAACACAAACTATACTAGCACTAAGGACTTAAAACTGTGTATTAATAATATAAAACAAGACTACAAACAAACCTTATGCAATAAAGAAAATAAAAAAATTACTAACCTTTATTGACTTATACCACCGCTGATATCTGGGAAATCGCAATGAAGACACAAATAAACGTTTGAGAATACTTTCAATCGAATAATTTTCTAATAATCGCAAAATAATGCTATTGCAGTGATTATAACCTACAAAATGCAAATATAATCTCTCTCAACAACAACAAAGAATGAGCCGAATCATAGAAAACTAGTATCCGACTGAGCGGGAATATCTAGATGTTACATTTTCTATGGAGCATATGGCGGGACATTCAAATCCTTCAAATCTAGTACTGGATGCGCCACCTGCTGGTCCTTTCCTCAATTTTCCTATTTTTATAATATAAACAAGTCCGTAAGAGTGAACCGACCCTGAACACGCCGATAAGACGAAATCGTCTCGAGATGAGCGTTAATAAATAAAAATAATTACAACCGTAAGTATGTATAATATTTTTAAATTTTAACCTATTGTGTATTATTTTAAATAAGTCTACAGTCAAACAAATTTAAAACCAGGGTGTTACTACATTATTTCTCTTTATTTCTTCCTAGTACACGAGGATGATCTTCAAGTACACTAAATATCCATGGTCGTGGATATTTTCATCATACTGAACTAGGAGCAATTTTTCATGGAGTGTATCCCCGTTGTTGTTGGATTCAGCAATTCTGAATACTTGGAGATGGGCGTTAACATAAATAATTAAAACCGCAAGTTTGTGTAATATTTTAAGTTTTTAACCCATTGCGTATTCTTTTAATTAAATCTGCAGTCAAACATATTTAAAACCAGTGTGTCTACATTATTTCTCTTTATTTCTTCCTAGAATTCTCGAATGATCTTCAAGTACTATGCATGAAACAACCACGGACGTGGAGATTTTCTTCACACTGGGCTAGGAGCATACTTCCATGGAGAATGTTCCCTTTGCTGTTGGATCAAGCAATTCCGAAATTCCATCTAGTCACAAAGTGCGATCCCAGAACATAAAATAATGTCTTAAATTCAATTACACGGTATTTCTGTTGCATTTCACTATTGATCAAATGAGATTCATTGTATCCCAAATATCTTTCACCTTGTCAAATATAAGTCAAAAGATTTCCCGATTTACGAAATAAGTTTCACTATATACCAAATTCTTCCCTTTAATATTTTTGCTGAACATTTTTGCAGTAACAATAACTTTCTTTTGGAAAAATTTTATTTGTATTTATACATACCAGGAGTTTTCTTTTAAGTATACGTATTTCAAATTCAACCTATTTTCTGTAAATCTTTAGATATACCTTGTTTTTTTTAAAGTTCAATTTGAGGCTTTAAATGAGTGTTTTCCACTCCCAGACTAAGCATGAAGTAAAATTTCGAGTTTAGAAAAGCCCCGTGAAAATTGGTCGAGGGTCGCGCAGCGACCCGAGACAAATTTTCTGGGCTTTTCTAAACTCGAAATTTTACTTCATGCGCCACGCGTATAAAACACAGATTTCAAGTGAAATTAGAATATCATAAATTTTACAATATTTTAGTGTTTTATACGCGTGGCGCATGAAGTAAAATTTCGAGTTTAGAAAAGCCCAGAAAATTTGTCTCGGGTCGCTGCGCGACCCTCGACCAATTTTCACGGGGCTTTTCTAAACTCGAAATTTTACTTCATGCTTAGTCTGGGAGTGGAAAACACTCGTTTAAAGCTTTCTATTGAACTCTTTTGAAAAACAACGAATGTCGGAAAATTTACAGCTTATGCATATGTTTACCTTAAAGAAAAATTCACTGTATGGAACACTACTTACGCCAACATCCTTATTCGGATAAGGAGACCTCTTATTTCATTTTTAAGATGCATTTTTTGACGAACTGCAGACATTTTGTTGAAAAGTGAAATGAAATTAGGTTTTGACATGTAGCGAAATATATTTGTAATAACTTTTTAAATATACATTTAACATGTTCATTAGGTCTTTAGTATTTTTCGCATCGCGCTGTAATTTAATACCGTGCGATGTTCCCCGCACCCACCATTCAATGTTATGACCCCCTGCACCGCACACCCCGCTTAGAAAGAATCCCGCCCGCTCCCCGCGCCAATGACGTCATTAGCGATTGCAGCGCCGTCTCATCGAGTGGGTCGGTTAACTAAAATCATGATACGTGGAGCCCCCTATGAGTTATCAATCTAATTTAATCTATGCTTAAAATGGAGGTTAGCGTAGATTGGCGTGGGAGCATCGCGGGTATTATTGGCGGTTAAAACGTAACCCAGCATTTTATAGTTGTACCAACCTAAAATCAGGAAATATCTGGACATTTTCGTGCTTTTGCATTTCAGTTGGTACGTTGGCCGCGAGTTGCAGACCCCTGATTAGTACTAAATACAATCGCAAACATCCATGATATTACTTCCAACAAAACATAACCTCATATTTATGAAGTACATCTCGATCATTTTACCGATATAACATATCCTTAAACAAAACGCAAGTTTTAGATTGTTAACAATGGCGGAAGAAATGCATAAATCAGGAGAAAGGCATGAAATAGAAGAAATGCATAAATCAGAAGAAATGCATGAAATAGAAGAAATGCACGAAGCAGAGGAAATGCACGAAGAAGCTAAAGAAATACATAAAGCAGAAGAAAGGCATAAAATTTGCACCATTTTGGACAAACTTACTCTGGATTCTCTAACCTTAATGGAACAACATATACAAAACAAACTTGATGTGGAGAAACTAATGTGCGAAGGTGAGTCCGACTTGGCCAAGGCTAGATACATCATGGGACAGAATAAGGTTTCCAAATTGCAACTACCTTGTGAAAACAGTGAGGAGTTCGAGGCGACTGCAGTTGTTCACTCTGAGAAATCGGATTTGGTTTTGCAAGATGATACTTTCGATTTAGAAATTGTGAAAGAAGGCCCGGTTAATCCGATGAAGTGGTTTGGGGTCTTGGTTCCGCAAGCTCTGCATAGTGCTCAGGAGAAGTTTAAGAGGGCGCTTACTTATACTGTTAAATGCGCAAATTTGCAAGTGCGGTTAAATGAAACGATGAATTTCATTGGGGCTTTAAAGATTAAAAAACAAGAGTGTGAGAATGAATTGGATGAAGAAGATTCCTCATCAAGTTCGTAATTATTAGTATTGTTAGAGCTTCAGTTCATATTCACGTTTTAGTGAAAATGTGTGTCAATGAGTTTATGAAATAAAATTTGATATTTATTTTTGTATATTAAATTGGTCATCCGCACATCATATGAGCTGAAACTATGTCATATAAATATGAACTTTATTAATGTTAGTGTTATAGTAAGTTACCTAAAATTGCTTGTCAATTAAAAAAAAAAACCTTCCGAGTTATCAAATAACTCAAATATACATATAAGTTGTGAATTAAGTTTAATTATACAAAGATATTAATGTAAGTTTGTTAGAAATAAAATGAAATGTATATTATTTTTTATTAAACAAGATCAAGGTTTTATTTATTTTTTGTATTATTAATACCAAAGGGTATTCAAAAACTGATACATTTGGACTCCTTCATACATCATTTGATTTTAGTAGGTTTTGAGATATTCACATTGATTTGACGTTTAGTTGTTCGAGTAAGAGCCTTTTACAAACATACTAGTTTTTGAAAACCTCTTTCCTCAATGTCTTTTCTCCAGTCTCAATTTTTTACAGATCCATTGAACTACTCCTAAAAATAAGTGATATGAGAAAATATATAAAATTATGATAATGTTTGTATAAACTGCAAACAATAAATCTTACTAAGACAATAAATATAATTATACAATTCAATATTTAAAATCTTATTTGATTTTTTACAACGCTGTCTGATAGTATATGTAATATTTAGGTCAAATTCTCTTCAAACAAACTAACATATAAAAATGAAAGTGACTTTGATTAAATCAACACAGTACTTTTTGAAATAACTATCATGTCATCCACATAAATGGCAATGATTAAAGCATCTTCCCCTTGTCCAAGATAATACACACAATTATCCGCATTTGATTTTGTTGCTCCGAAGCTTATTATAACACTACTTAACTTGGTATACCAATTTCTTCCTGCTTGACGTAGTCCATACAGTGATTTCTTTAGAAGACACACTTTATCACCAAATTTTAATTCATTGAGCATACATTTAGCTTTCCTTCTAATGACACTGTGTTTATCTTCTGTTTGTGTTATAATTTCTAACGCTTTTCTCAAGAACTGTGAAGTTTCCATAAATATTTCCTCCTCAATCGAGCCATTTAAAAATGCTGTAGCAATGTCAAATTGCTTGATTGTCATACCATGTTGAGCTGCTAGCGCCAGTAATAACCGAATAGATTCTAATCTAGCAACAGGAGCAAACGTCTCGTTAAAATGAATACCTGGATGTTGAGAAAATCCACGTGCCACAATGCGTGCCTTTCTTCTGTCTCAAGTTCTATCTGGATTAAATTTGTTTGTTAATATAACACGACTTCCAATTACTTGTTTGTTATGAGGACGTTGAACAATGTCCCAAGTTTCATGTCTTATTATCGATTTCACTTCTTCTGATATAGAACGGTACCATTCTTGTGCATTCGGGCCGTTCATTGCTTCCTTTAAAGACACTTCTGCAAGATAAATTTCTTCTGTTGTTCCTATTTGCTGATGGTATTCTTTTTTTGGCCGTCCTGGTCGTCCAGTTAAGATTTTCTTTGGCCTGCTTGGTCCTTTTCTAGATTCTTTCGTAATAACTTCCTCTTCAACAGAGTTTCTATTTATGTCTGATCCATTACTTTTCTGAAATTCTCGAGTAGATGTTTCACTTTAGTTTATGGTTTTAATTTCAATTTCTGTTTCATGGTTTTCAACTGTAGCATTGTTTTTAATAATCTCTTCATCGGGAATACGTCTTCATAGACTTTTGACACCAGATTTTGAGAATATCTTAAACATTTAATGTCTCTAGTTATTTCCACTTTACCTTTCTCTGGAATCCATACACGATATCCCTTAGATTGTTCAGCGTAGCCTAGAAAAATTCCTTTCACAGCGCGCTCTTCAAACTTACTTTTTCCTGGTTTTCTGTTCATTACATAAACACTGCTTCCAAAATCTCTGAAATAATTTACATTTGGACTCCTTCCAGTCCATTTCTCGTAAGGTGTTCGTCCCTTTAAGCTTTTCGTCGGACATCTATTTTGAATGTAATTCGCAGTATTTACAGCTTCAGCCCATAACGATGAAGGAAGAGCAGACTGGATTAAAAGACATCTGGCCATTTCCACCAGAGTTCTATTTTTTCTTTCGGCGGTTCCATTCTGTTCCGGGTTGTAAGCGACTGTTAACCTTCGTTCAATACCATTTTTCTTCAAGTATTCAGTAAAAGTTGTACTCAAGTATTCAGTTCCATTGTCCGTTTGAAGGCATTTGATCCTCAAGTTCCTTTTGTTTTCAATTTTAGATTTGAATTCCTTAAATGCATCAAAAGCTTCATCTTTCGTTCTTAGAAATCGCACTTATTTCGCCCTGTTATTTGATTCTGTTTGCATTGGACCGCAGATATCTGAATGAATGATTTCTAAAGCAGTAGTTTGGCGATCTGATTTCTTAGGAAATGGAGTACGAGTTATTTTCCCCCCTAAACAGATCTCACATTCTAGTTTATTTGTACACTTTCCGAGATGAATGCCTAATAAAGATTTATCTCGTGTACCTTTCAACAAATCATTTATGTTTAGATGACCCATTCGCCTGTGCCACATTTCAAGCACTTCTGATGATCTGTTAGTTTCCATTCCAACTGAACTGCACTCTTCGTTGAATTCACTTACATAGTAGAGGTCTCCAATTCGTTTTGCCATTAATTTCGTCAATCCGTCATTTCCAACTATTTCTGCGTGATCTTTTAGAAATGTCACTTGACAATTATTATCTGTTATTTTTGACACTGACATTAAGTTTGATCTGAGATCGGGAACCTGTAGTACATTCTTTAGTTTAATATTCTTAATTTCTCTCTTAACTTTGGAATTGAATAAAACAGTACCTTTAGCAACAATTTCCGTTGACGTATTACTTGCGAGCTTTAATATTCCACTCTTTGAATCGTCTATTTCCGAGAATCTTGGTTCCTTGCAAATATGTGACGTCGCACCACTGTCAAGACACCACACTTTTTCCCTTTGACCATCCGATGATGTTAATTGGACTTCTTCAATCCCCAAACTTACTCCTTCAGTCTTCTTTAAGTATTGTCTTGTACCTTTTAGTTTCTTGCTGCGACACTCAATTGCCTTATGACCAACCTTTCCGCAGTTATGACATCGAAACTTGAATTCCCTGTTATTTTCAGAATTCTCATTAACCAACTTTTCTTTGCGAAAATAAGAATTTTTTTCTTTGCCACCATTGCATTTTGCATTACGCGCACTTCGTTTGTCCGAGCATCAGTTTCCTCAACGATTTTCACTCGTAAATCGTCTGGCGAAGGAAGATTATCGCGTGATTCAATCGCGCACCTGAAATTTTCGTAAGACGGTGGTAAACTGTATAGTAGCATTATTGCTAACAAATCAGGATTAATATTCACTTCCATTTCTTCCAGTTTGTCGTTGGCGTCAAAAAATTTACGCACATGTTCACGTATGTCATCACCATTTTCCATTTTCTGCAGTGTGAGTTGTTTTAATAAAGTAGCTTTTCTTGCTGGTCCTTTTGATTGGTATATTCCCTGCAGTTTTAGCCATATTTCCCGTGAAGTCGTACATCCTTTAATTTGTTTCAGTTCTGAAGGGTGTATAGATAGGACAATATCCGATTTTGCCTTGTTATCAATGTTTGACCATGATTTTAAAGTTTCAACCGACGCAGGATCCCCAACCGCAACTTCAGGTTTAACTATGTCTCCGTTCATATATTACCAAGCATCGTTCTTCACAAGTAGAGCTTCCATTTGCATTTTCCATGTATCGTAGTTTTCCTTGTTCAGTGTTTCAATGCGTGTATAACCAGCCATAATTATGTTCGTAGATTGGCTTTAGACTTTAGTCTTAATTATTTGGACTTATAAGTCGATTATAATTTCAAATTGTGTAGGAGTTAAAAAATACTTTGATCTGGGCCCATAACCTATTAGAGGTGTAAATCGAAGAGTGAAAGGTCTCAACTGACATACATAATTTTGTATTGAAGAGTAACTGATACACGTGTGTTCTCTACAAATGTTTTTATTCTACTACTTTATTATAACTATAGTAACAATAATGTCATCCCGAATCGACCGCATATTTGATCACTTTTAACAGATTCCGAGTTTTCGAGGATAGAAAAGAAGAGACTGTGGTCGGGAAGTGGGTCCATCTACTTATGAAGTATTCTAGAGAAAACTGCTCCAGTTGCGTCTACACACACACACACAAACGCGCTCGCTCTTATTTCGTCGTGTAATTTGATCCCGTCTACACCACTTGTACGATGATAAATTTGATGACCTTCAGAAAAAATAAACTGTTCCGAAATAATTCTTTTATTTTCAGATTTCCAGCGTGTTCGAAATTATGGACTTTGGGAATCAGATATATTTAAAAAGCTCCTAAATAAACCTAAAATTTAACTAAAAATAAAAAAATAAAATTCAATGAGTTTACATTATAGAATTCATTTGATATTATTTTTATCTTGATTGTTTTTTTTTCTTCATAAATTCAATTAAAACTTTGGTATGTACCAAATTTGGCAAATAATTTATATTATTGATTAGTTATACAGAGAGTTTTTTAAGTATAAATAACTCAATATACAGAATACACTGTACATTTTTCTGGGCTTTTCTAAACTCGAAATTTTACTTCATGCGCCCCGCGCACAAAACACTGATTTTACGTAAGGTTCAAATATACTTAAATTTCACAATATTTTAGTGATTTATACGCGTGGCGCATGAAGTAAAATTTCGAGTTTAGAAAAGCCCAGAAAATTTGTCTCGGGTCGCTGCGCGACCCTCGACAAATTTTCACGGGGCTTTTCTAAACTCGAAATTTTACTTCATGCTTAGTCTGGGAGAGGACAACACTCGTTTAAAGCATCAAATTGAACTCTTTTAAAAACGCAACGAATATCTACAGATTTAAAAAAAATAAGGTGAATTTGAAATATGTATACTTTAACGGAAAACTTCCTGTATATGAACTGTGGTAGACGAATAATAAAATTTATTATCACCACAAAAAGTCTATTCGAAAATATTTCTTTTATTTTGAGATTTCAAGCGTGTTCCAAATTATGAAATTCGGGAATTAGTTATATTTTATAAAAACAAATTTACAATGAAATTAACAATTCTAAAATATATTTTCAACGTTTTTAGTTATTTTATATATTTTTAATAAAAAAATTGTTAAAATTATTAGATTAATAGATTATTCTTTCAAATATTCATAATTTGTATAAATATACCATTTTACAATGAAAAAATGTAAAATATATTTCCAACATTTTTAGTTATTATATATATTTTTAATAAAAACGTGTTTAAAAATTAATAGATTTTTAACATATTTATGTTATTAAACAGTTTTTATTTAAAAGTTAGATAAATACAAAAATCTTTTTACAATGAAAAAATCAATTTGAAAAATGTTTGATGGGTATTTTAAATAGAATTGATAATAAAAAAAAACAGAAATTATTTCAATAAAATAGATAAATTATTTACGAATACACAAAACTAAAAACATAGAAATATAGATTCATATAAACGTTCATACACAGCGTGTAAACGAACTACTGTACAGGCTGTCTACCACATAAGGGGCAGCGTTTAAATAAATAATACCTGCATTTGAAATTACCATACCTTTAGTAGATAGCTCACAAATAATTATTAAAAATAATTAGTAATAATAGGCCACATGTTTGTGGTATCTGGTATACGCGCACATTGCGTATTTTAAGAGAGATTCCACATAGACTGGTAGTTTTTAAACGATTTGGATATCGAATTACACCATCCAGAGAAAAGTGGGTCAGATTGTGAAGAATTATGTCTATGTTGTTATTGTGATTTTTTTATACGTGACCCAGTTTCATCTAGTAATTCTAGACAGTGTGTGTGTGTGTGTAGTGCGTGCTAGGTGATTTATACGTCTCGATAGTGCGTGCGAAGTGATTTATGCGCCTCGCAGTAGTAAAAGTAAATAAAAAATACAACAACTTACGCATCCACGAAAAATATCATGAACACAGGTAGCCAGAAGTTCTCAAAAAGTAAAAAATGCATGAAAAATTATGAAAAATCCAATATTTTTTTTCCGATTTTATTTTTGCTGCTTGGTGTTAAAATATTTTGTGTATACGCCCTTAAGAGGATGTACATTAGTTCGATTACACGCTGTATACAAAAAACTAACAAACATTAAAAAACTATATTAAATATACATATATATATATATATATATATATATATATATATATATATATATATATATATATATAACTGTTTTCTTATTTATTAACGATATTTTAGAAGCAGTTTTTTCGTTTTTTTTTATTCAGTAATAATTATACAGAATAGATCGAAGTGTAACACAAAATCAACAGAATATATTTTAAATAAAAAGCCAACAAATCAACACCTCATCATTTGCTTGTTTAATTTCATGACACTCAGGTTTTTAAAAATGCAATAAATAGCAAAGCTCGGTGTGTATATTTTTACTCTAACCAAATGAATATCATAATTTCCCTGAAATAATTAGGGAAGATAATAAAATAATAATACAAACTCAAATTCCAATTACATTGGAAATCTTTACATGAAACATACAATGCGCCTTGAAACGGGACACATAGTATATTTAAAACTATTTTAACCCATTAACGGCCAAGCAATTTTAACTCTAAAAGTTAATTTTAATTAAAATTCTACACTTCTTTTTATGATTTCTATGAATGCATTACATACTGTGAATTTTTTCTTTAAATACACATAATGTATACGTGGATTTAATTAAAAGTTAAAAATCATAAATAGTTTATTATTATTATTATATTAAAGTGATAATGGATTTTCAAAAAATTAGTGCCTCAACAATGTAATGTATACGCTGTCAATGTTCAGGCATTCGTCGATTTTATATAAAAACATGCAATATCAAGTTAAGAACGAGTATATCCACTCCCAGACTAAGCATGAAGTAAAATTTCGAGTTTAGAAAAGCCTGAAAATTTGGCTCGGGCGCGTAGCGAAGCGGAGCGACCGAGCCAAATTAGGCTTTTCTAAACTCGAAATTTTACTTCATGCGCCACGCGTATAAAACATTGTAATATTGTGAAGTATTTATAATACACTTTAAATAACAAAATATTTAAAATTTTCTTGGTACATTTTCAATTCAGGTCAAATAATATAATATATCAAATAAACTTATATAGTAACTTAATTATCAAAAAATAATAACGTTGCGTGTATGCATCAACGGCGCTTAATGGGTTAAAAACTTCAAACGGTAATAATTCAAAAACTAAAAAAAAATGACTTAACTGACCCCTTTAATTAAAAAAGAAACCCTTATCGATCAGTAGGTTTGATCTGATCAATAGGATTGATCTGATTAGTTAGTAAAATGATAAGTTGATGTATTTGTTTTACTTTTTATCAAAGTTAAATAGTTTTGTATTTTAAGTTTCTTGTACAAAATAAATAATACTTAATGAATTTTACAACGTTCTATGTGAATTTCATAAAATCTATTCTCTAATAACACAATTTTTTTTTTATATTAAGACGGCTTTTGCCTGGCCCTGGAATTAACATCCATTAGCCAACATTACTATTATATTTAATTTTGTTTATTTATACTCCATACCACTCATTTATTCATTCATTTTTACCTTTTTTTTCTTTCTTTCCTTTCTTTCTTTCTTTTTTTTTTGTTTCCCTTTTTTAATTTTCTGTTTTCCCTTTCTTTCTTCTTCCTTTTCTTTAATCTTTAATTTATTCCCATTTGTTTCTAAATTTTTCACTTTCAATTATTTTTCCTTTCCTTCTTCCTTCCTTTTTCTCTTTACAACTCTAATCTTATCATCTAATTTCCTAACTGGGATAATACAGGGATCACACTCTTTTCGCCTAGGGGCTCATCAAGGCATTTTAGACACAAACAACACTGAGCCGCGGTACATGGGATGCCTAACAAAGGATGAAACATAGGAAATAATAAACCTAAAGCTTAACCTAAATATTAATACTAAAAAAAAAAATTATAAAAAATTTAAAAAATAAAAAAAAAGAACTTGTATAGTTATGTTGATTGATTGGAAATATTTAAAGACCTGCTTGTACACATATATATTTTTTGAGTCCATAATTGTTCTAAAATTCAATGGAAGGGTCAAATTTCTATTTATTGAGTTTAACAGTATATCTCTTTCGGTATCAAACATTTGACAACACATCACTATATGTTCTAAGGTCCCAACTTCCCCGCACTGGCAGAAAGGGTCGGTTTTAACCTTAATCTTGTTTAAGTAATAAGGACAAATCCCTTGATTACAACGTAATCTTGTAATTGTTTTCACAAACAATTTAGATGTATCCGTGTCCTTTATAAACCATGGTTTCTGAGGAACATCTTGCACAATGCTTTCATAGAACAACCCAAGATTACTATTATTAACAAAAGTCTGAAATTTCTCGTCTAGTTGTCTGTTTAAATAATTGAACAAATCCGAGGGAGTGAGCGAATAATTTAAATAACAATCACCATTTAAGCCTTCTCTTGCTACAGAATCAGCTACCTCATTGCCGCTGATACCCGAATGCCCCTTTATCCAGATCAAGGACACATTCATTTGACAATAATTTATGTATTCCATTACCCCTGCAGAAATTTCATTTAATTTGGATGAAAATCCGAATGATTTATAAAAATCAAGGATGCTTCTGCAATCAGAAATTATTATGATTTCATTATAGTTTCCTAAATTTACGGTTTTTAAATATTTTAAAGCTTCCAAAATGGCTATTAACTCCGCTGTATAAACCGACATAATATTTGTTAAAGAAAATGCCTTTCTGACCTTCGCTTGAGGGTCATAGTAACCGCAACCAAACAAAGAATCACAATGTGAACCATCTGTGTAAACCTGGTAGGCCTTTGGCCATTTTAAATTTATGAATTCAATAAATTTTGAGTTATTTGTGTAGGGATCATTCCTTATTAAATCGTTGTCAAAATAATAGCATTTAATTGATTTTATTAATACAGTATAAGGTATACTATATATTAAGTTTTTATTCGGGTTTTTCAGTTTGTTCTCATACACATTAAGACTTCTGTAACAGTCTACAAGGATTGGAGATTTTTTTACAATCCAGTATTTCGCTGATAGGTCAAGAATATTTAAATCTAATATATTTTTTAGCATTTTAGAGTTTTTTGATATTAAAGATAGGACAAACTTTAAGCCTAATTGCTCCCGTCTAATATGCAGCGGTCTTTCATTAGTTTCTGCTAGTAAAAAAGCTATTGGGGAACTACGTAATGCACCGACACAAAATCTTAAACATTTGTATTGAACTCTGTCAATTTTTTTAATGTGGCATTTACTAGCATTACCGTAAAAAAATGAGCCATAATCTATTATTGATCTAATATAAGATTTATAAATAAGTAACGAAATCGCCGGATCTGCCCCCCAATTGCAAGAGGACAGCATTCTCAAGATATTTATGCCTTTCTCCGTTCTTGACAAAATATAATCAATGTGATGCTTCCATAACAGTTTTCGATCTATGTGCATGCCTAGAAATTTAATACATTTTTTATGTTGAAATGTGTCATTATCCAAAATTACTTGATCTGTTTCAAAATTGTGCCGCGTAAATGTACAAAGTTGAGACTTTTCTTTTGATATAGTTAGGCCATTTACCTTGCAATAAGCTTTAAATCTTATTAATGCATTTTCCAAATTTGAGAAACACCCATTTATCTGACTATCTTTAGTATAGATACAAATAACATCAGCATACTGTATGACTTGAATTGTAGAGTCAAATATATTTTCTAAATCGTACAGAAATAATGCATAAAGTATAGGGCTTAAAATACTACCTTGCGGTAAGCCTATGTTTGATGTACGCGGTCCGTATACTTTCCCATTTACATGTAAATATATTTGTCTATCTTTCATTAGATCGTGAATTAATTTAATTATGAGGACAGGAAAGCCTATTTTTTTAAATTTCATTGAAAGTAAAGTCAAATCCACATTATCATATGCGCCCTGGATATCTACGAAGAGAGCTGAGATTGATTGGTTATGCGAAAAAACCGTATTGAGTTTTAGGGAAAATACCTTGAGATTCTGCCCACCATTCGATTCTGCTTTTAATAATTCTTTAGAAAGTTTTAAGTACACAAGATGATAGTGATATGGGTCGATACAAAGTCACTGTTTGCGGATCTTTACCGGGTTTTAATAATGGAATAACTTTGTATTCTCTCCATTGACTTGGAATTTCTGCATTTGACAAAATATTATTAAATATTCTGACAAGTTGCATTTTAGTATTTGTTGGTAATTTATGGATCAAGTTATAATTTATATTATCAAGCCCTGGAGCCGTGCTACCACTAGTACGAATGTTCAATATAAATTCTTCGTATTTTATTTCATTCGTTAAAAAGTGACATTCTTTATCAATTACCTCAAAAGGAAATAAATTACTGACAGATATCGGTGCTATTTTATATAAGAAGTTTTCACACCAATCCCCTTCAATGATGAGCTGAGTGTTTACATAGGAGATGTTCTTTATTTTTCTAATTTCATTCCAAATTGAAGATATTGGAGTGGATCGGTTTAGGTTCTCGCAAAATTGTTTAAAAGACAGTTTTTTACTCTTTGAGATAGTTTTTTTTAACAGTAGCCACACATCTATTATATTCAATTAAATTAGTGATATTAGGGTTGTTCCTAAAATTCCTCATGGCTCTAGATTGCATGTCAATAGCTAGCCGACATTCCTCGTTCCACCATGGCTTACAAAATTTTGTTGATCTTGGCCCTTTCTTAAACCGTGGGATTGATATTTCGCAAGCTTGATTGATATCCGCTATGAAATTCGAGTAAGATGTATTATTTTTTAAGGCGTTTGATGACAATTCCTCCATGCTTTTACTAAATGTATACCAATCAGCTTGTTTGAAATTTTTTATTTATTGCGAATATTTTACAACATGGTGAAATTTTTATTGAAAATTTTATAACGTAATGATCAGAACCCAAGGTATTGCAGAGAACTTCCCAGGAAGTGGACAGTAAAGCTACATCTGGTGTACATATAGTTATGTCTATGGCTGATGGTGCCGTATTCAGCCGATTTAATAAAGTCGGTTCCCCGTTATTTAAAAAATTCAAATCGCAGTCCTCTAAGGCCTCTAACAGACCCAATCCCTTATTATCTACTTTAGAGTCGCCCCATGCTGTATGGTGACAATTAAAGTCACCCCCAACAACAAACGAACCTTGAAAGCTATTAAAAAAATTTACCCATTCGTTTTTACTTATATTCGTGTTAGGACTACAATATAGACTTATGAATTTTATCTGTTTGTTGTTTGTAAATTTGACTTCAATACCGACCGAGTTAACGCCCGGAATTCTATAATATGAATTAAATGTTTGATATGCTATATTCCTATTTAATAGAATACATGCCCCCGTTTTACCATTCTCGTTGTCGTCTCTGAAAACGTTAAAACCCGAGAATACGAAGTTTTTTTGAGGTTGAAACCAGGGTTCACTTATCAAACATAGGTGAATATTTTGATGAAAAATTATATGTTCTAAAAAACCTTTTTTGTTATTTAATGAACGTGCGTTCCATTGTATTACATTCACATTGAATTCTGTGAATGTGAATTTGTAAATATCGTTTCAATCTGTTTCTTAATAACTGCTTCTAAATCGATGGAATCCAGTTTGCTCTTAATCAAAGTTATCATACACCTACATATATCATTGATTATTTTAGTTAACGATGTGTATCTGCATTGTTGTGCTCAAAATTGGCTTGAATTGCAACTCCATTCCCACTTTCTAAGCGTGGTCTGGAAAGTATGTTTGAGTGCATTTCCCTTGTTTTTAAAATATTTTGCGAAAATTGAATATCCGGTCTTCTACGTATAACTACCGTTCTAGGATGTTGTAACTCTGGGAACTCACTTTGACTGATTGTTTGGAAATTTACTACTGCGTTTGAAAATGATGATTTATGCTTACTTACCGCATCGCGATAAGAAATGTTTTCTAAACTCATGATATTTTTAATTGATTTTTGTTTAGCAAATTCGGGGCATTCTGCGCGATTTATGGAACTATGAGGCCCTTCACAATGTACACACCTAATATCGACTAATGCTTGGCAATCATTAGAATCATGATCACCAAAACATTTCGCACAGCGTTTCGCCTGAGCTCTACAGTGATTGCTAATGTGACCATATCTTAAACATCGTAAACACTGCACTACACGTTGAACATAAGGCTCAACATGACATAAAACTCGATAAATTGTGTGCAAGAATCCACAAGATTCTAGCCAGAGAGCCGGCGCAAGCACTTGGGTCGATAAAACGACCTGATGGCTCATATACGGCCTCTGGTAAAGAGACGTTAGAGATCCTGGCCCAAAATCACTTCCCAGATTGTTCCCTTCTAAGTAACGAAACACCGGATACAATGCTTTCACGGGATTGAACTAAGAGACCGGGGAAGAAGGACTGGAAGGTGGTAAACAAAATCGTTACCTACAGATCAGTAAGTTGGGCGGTTAAATCCTTCCAACCATACAAAGCACCAGGAATAGATGGGATCTTCCCTGTCTTATTCCAAAAAGGCTTGGAGAAAGTAATCCTCCACCTTATAAGACTGTTCAGGGCGAGCCTAGCGTGGAATTACATTCCAACTAGCTGGTCGGAAGTAAAGGTAGTCTATCTACCTAAGGTGGGAAAAACAGATCCCCTAATTCTTCCGACCTATAAGCCTGATGTCATTTATCCTAAAGACCCTGGAAAAGGTGCTGGATGGCTACATCAGGAGGGAGATACTGAGTATTAACCCTCTTAGTGTGCACCAGTATGCCTACCAAAAGGGGAAGTCAACGGACTTGGCGCTGAATAACCTAGCCGGGAAAGTTGTGCAAACCCTGGACTACAAGGGAATTGCGGTAACAGCTTTCCTGGACAAAGAAGGGGCCTTCAACGCTGCTCTGACGGGATCACTCTGCAAATCCGCGAGGGACAGAGGGGTTCCACCGGCTATTACAGGCTGGATCAGAGCAATGCTCGACACCAGAACCGTGACAACGTCACTATGTGGCGACACGGTCAAGCTGAGGACTGCCAGGGGATGCTCGCAGGGAGGGGTTCTTTCCCCCCTGCTGTGGTCTTTACTGGTAGACGATCTGCTTGCAATAATAGATACGCTTAACGTCGAAGTGCAAGCGTATGCTGATGACATAGTCATTCTTGCAAGGGGCACGGATGCGACTCAGAACTGGTGTATAGGGGAACGGTTAAACGTAAACCCTAGCAAAACATTAGTTGTCCCGTTCACGAGAAAGAGGATCCTGAAAGTGAGACCTCTTACTCTACGGGGAGAAACCATACCATTTGTGGAGGAGGCGAAGTATCTAGGAATCACCCTGGATAAATCGCTGAACTGGAACTCCCACTTGGACAAGACAATCCGCAAAGCAAGGTACGCCCTGTGGACGTGCCATAGAATTTGCGGGAAGTCATGGGGATTAAATCCCAAGCAAATGTACTGGCTATATGGTTCGGTCATAAAACCAATAATAACCTATGGCAGTATCGCCTGGTGGCCGATTACAACTCGAAAAAACGGCCATATCAAGGCTCTCCTCACTGCAGAGAATGGCGACAGTGGCGGTAACTGGAGCCATACGCACTACCCCATCAGCGGCTTTAGAAATGCTACTGAACCTCACCCCCCTGCATATCCTAATACAGGGCGAGGCCAGATTAGCAACGTATCGATATCACCACGCCGCCCTATTGGATCCGAAGGTGATAGTCTTCATACCAAATGGGCTGTCAACTGCCATTGAGGCGGATGACACCCTAAGTATGAGGACTGACTACGCAGTCACGGACTACTGCGAGGATCAGCCGTACAAGGTCCTGTTCCCAAGCAGGGACGACTGGGAGCGACACAAAATCACCCCAGAAATGGCTGATTCCTACTGGTACACTGACGGCTCAAAACTGTCCACTGGAACAGGAGCCTCAGTCGTCGGACCAAGGACTGAACTTTACTACAGCCTTGGCAGGTATGCTACCATACTTCAGGCTGAAATATACGCCATTGAAATGTGCGCCCACGAAATCCTTTCAAAGGGTTGGGCGGGCAGGACAATAAAAATATGTTCGGACAGCCAGGCGGCCCTTAGGGCCCTGGCATCTTCTAGATGCTCCTCGCTGGCTGTACGGAACTGCAAGGAAGCCCTCTGCCAAATGGCACAGGTAAACGGGGTCAGTCTGATGTGGGTTCCAAGCCACTCTGGCGTGAAGGGAAACGAATTAGCCGATTCCCTAGCCAGAACCCGCTCTGGGGATACCCAGATCAACAGCTAGAGACCGTAACAACGGATGGATGAGACACGAGGCACAGGATTTCTGGCAAAACCGCCCTGGGATGAGACATTTCAGAGCGGTAACAAGTGGACCATCTGCGGCCAGGACGGCCTCATGGATGAAGCTGAGCAGATAAGATGATCACACATTAACTGCTCTCTTCACTGGACACAGCCGTCTAAGGCATCACCTTAATAAACTAGGAATAAGCGACACCACTGAGTGCCGCCTATGCCTAGAGGATGATGAAACAGCAGAGCACGTCATATGTGCCTGTCCAGCTGGCGACCAGATCAGGACCACGGTGTTTGGCACACCGAAGCTAAACCTGAAGGACCTGGAAAAAACTTCACCTGACAAGATCCCTCGACTTCATCAAGAAGATGGACTTGGAAGGTGAGCTGTAAGGTCGGATGTTCGACCTTAATTGTGAGCCACAATAGATCCTTGCGGTCGCAGTGGAGGGTAGCATAACTACCCACTCACTTTCAATAGAATAGAATAGAATGTTCTTTTTTAAACACATTTTTAACATGTTTTTTATTTTTAATGTTTTAAACGCTGTTTCAATGAAAAAACCACGTTTTGTTTGAAAATAAACTTTGTTTTAATTGAAATGAAAAAAATACGTTATTTTTAACAACCCTTGTTGTTTCAATAAATATTTGGCATATTAATCTTATTAACTAAGACTTATTGTTTACAGTTTATACGAACATTATCATAATTTTATAGATTATGTTTAAAGTTGTGCTAACTAAAGGAGCAACAGCTTATTCTTTCGAATTCAACTAGTTTTGAATTCGAAATATTAATTTGTTTTAAGTAATGTGAGATCAAACATAAAATTTTGCTGAGTTGGCTATCAAACATGAAAGTCTGTCATTCAGAATTTCTTTATGAACTGTCAAGTGTCACTTCTACATCTGTACAGTGACAAATGGACAAAACAACTGATGTTTAGCACAATGGAATTCCATAGCCAACTTGGTATAATATCACTTTACTTTGAACTGAAAATAAGGAAAGTGAAAGGAAACGACAATATCAATAGTGGTAATAAATGTATGATATAAATTATAATTAAAACATTTCCTATGGAATATTTATTTATAAACATTGGAATTACAACATTATATTCTATTTAAATACAATCATATATTATGGCAAAACAGAAAAATAAAATAAAACTTGTAAAGTTGAGCATAATACAAACTTCTTTTTTTCTCATGAACACATTTCATATATAATATTATAAAAACCTTATTCTAAAATGAAAAGATAACCTAAACAATAAAAAAAAAATGATGAAGTTATACTTTTTTGGTACATTTAGAGATATGATTAAACAGAATGAATACATTATACCATGTTTGAATATATTCATCAATGACCTTTACAACATCAAATGATAATAAATTCAATCAACATTGAAGAGGGTAAATGGCTTCATTTATATGTATGTAGGTATATAAATTAGTAATTCACTTTTTTGATTTCGATTGCACATTGAATAAATACATCATCAGTAGATAAGATTAATTAATTAATTACATCACAATATTTATTTAGAACGATGCGGTGAGGGTGTTTTTTCTTTATGTGTCGAGTTGAGTGAGTGAGTTCTTAACTTCCTTACCAGATCTAGTTGTCGAATAAATAACCGTAAATATTGAGCACTTTCCGTGATCTTAATGAAACTCATATCACATGCGCTTTAAAGATGTTTTTTTTTTAAAGTTTAGCCTACAGTAGATTCAGCAAATCGATTCAGTCTGTTAATTTTGTTCCAAAAAGCTTTTACCAATCAGTCGATTTATGTAAAGAACTTTAGTTCTGATCACTGAAATTTTATAGTAATTATAGGTTTTGAGTGTTAGATGCATTGTGTTTGATGTTGCTTACCCAGATCCTGGATAGTAGTATGGAGGGGGTCTCTCATATTCAGTCGCCCGCTGATACTGAGGAGGCCCTCCATTTGGATAGTCTTCGAAATGCCTGAGAAAGCGAAACAGTGATAAAGCGACCGATGTGTCATCATCATGGACTTGGGGGTAACGTAATGTTAATTGTTAGTATTCGAGGGGTTAGAACACAATGGCTGCATGCATGATTTTAATTGTTAGTAACTAATTAACACATAAAAGTCATACTTATTTTATTAAAATGGAGAACCATTTCTTTCAATTTTCTAAAATAACATAAAAATCATTTTTTTTTTACTTTGGCAACTAAGACATTTTGTTAAAATCAATTAAGTGTTGGCTGTGATTTATTGTTAATATCACTCTGTAGCCAGGGTTGTTATGTTTAAAACACTTTGTTTTAAAACAATGTTTTAAACATGTTTAAAAACAGCCGTCGTGTTTAAAACAGTTTGGTTTTAAACAGTTTTATATCTTAAATTTGTTTAAAACATGTTTTAAACGTTAAATTTGTTTGAAACGTTTGTTGTAAAATTTTAAATTTGCTAAATTATATTTTATACCACTTTATTAAGATTTTTGGTTTACATTTTTAAATTTTAGCTAAATTGTTGAAGATACTTCAAGTTACATTCTTAAACATAACATTTTATTACAATAAAATATCAAATATGTGTTCATAAATGTGATTTTTAAATACAGGGAATTTTTCTTTCAGGTATACATATGCATACACTGTAAATTTTACGACTTTCGTTGTTTTTTAAAAAGATTTTGATTAGAATTTTTAGACGAGGGTTTTCCACTCCTAGACAAAGCATGAAGTAAAATTTCGAGTTTAGAAAAGCCTGAAAATTTGGATTGGCCACATAGCGAAGCGGAGCGGCCAATCCAAATTAGGCTTGTATAAAACACTGAAATATCGCAAAGTTTAAAATATACGGCTTCAGCAATCCAATATGTAGATGTGAATAAAACGTGAGTCAAATTCTGCACTGAACAAATTGTTTAAAACAGTGATTATAGACAACCCAATAACTGTAACATATATTAGGTTGCCTATAATTGTTTTTGTATGTATATTTTTTGAACTTCACTGTAAATCAGTGTTTCTAAGCTTGGCGCATGAAGTAAAATTTCGAGTTTAGAAAAGCCTAATTTGGATTGGCCGCTCCGCTTCGCTACGCGGCCAATCCAAATTCTTAGGCTTTTCACAACTCGAAATTTTACTTCATGCTTAGTCTGGGAGTGGAAAACACTCGTTAAAAGCCTCAAATTAACCACTTTTAAACAACGAATTCCCGCAATTTAAAAAAATGCTTATATTATTGGGATATGCATACTCAAAAGAAAAATGCCCTGTATGTTCTGTTTGTTAATGTGTTGTTAATGTTTTAAACGCTGTTTCAATGAAAGAAACACGTTTTATTAAAAAAAAAAACTGTTTGTTTTAATTAAAATGAAAAAAACGTTTTTTTTTTTAAACCGTGTCTGTAGCAGTAAAAGTGACAATTTTAGACAGTTCACAGCAAATACCAGTTGATTTTGTTTAGTCTCATGTTAAGATTAATGAAAATTCGAGTTAAAATAAACTATAACCCATTAATTTAACTTTTTGTATATTTAATAAATAAGGAAAACAAATGAGTTAAGCACAGAAACCTAATGAACTTCAATAGTAGTAAGATGAATCATGTTTTATCCTGTGAAGTGGAAAAAATAAATTTATAAATACCTTCTTAATGTGTACAAATCAAAAGATCACACTATTCGTTCATTACGTCTCGATTGTGATCTTTTGATTTTGAAGAAATATAGCAAATAAACATTTAAGAATCACCTACTTGGGCGCCATGTCAGCGTATCTAGCATCTGGATGGTGGGATCCCGCCGGATAATCCCTATGGCTAGGGTCATACGGCTCTGCATAGCGCTCCCCAGACCTATGCTTTTTCTTCTTCTTGCTGTTTTTTCCCCTTGAAAAAGGAAACGGAGTGTTAGATTTCGTTTTTCAGAGGGGTTGAGGAACAGCATTTCGATATCTGAGATCCATACTGTAACAACTTAATATTGCTCACTGTCACAGGATTTTTGACTTTTTGTTTTACATAGAATCTATTATTGCCTGTATGCGCATTATGATGAGTAGCTACAATATGTTCTTTTTATTTCTCTTTTGACTATCCACCACTAATAAAATCAATTGAGAGTTAGCCATGAACAAATAATTGTTTATTATAATTTGATATTATCTATCATACTGCTCTTTTATTAATATTGTTTATACTGAAACATGAGTTGCATTGGTTTCCATGAAACTTTTCCAAAACGCTTTTTGAGGGACACTGTATTTTAGTGTCTCCTTTTAACAGAGTGAGTAGCTACAGAAAGGTGTCTTCATTTGAGTTGTTAGAATATAAATTTCAGATATCTACATGTCAAATAGATAGTACAAAGTTTCTCTGCGTTATTATTGCGTATTTAGTTAGATTAACTGCAATTTGTGGCAATCAGTACAGCGAGTTGTGATGTATCTCGAAATGGTTAAGAAAGATTAAAGTTAATGCCCATAGATTGAATAATAATTACAAGACCCCCAAAATTGCAGAAGATATCAGATTTTTTTTTAATCTAGACAATGAGCGAACGATACAATGATTAGATCAGGGATGTCCAACATTTTGCCTTTACTAGGCCACATTCACCAAATTTGACTTGTCCTAGGCCATAATAAGTGAAGAGCAGAAATTGGTTAACATATTTCCACTCACAATAAGTGACTGTTTACCAGAGCTGGGATAAATCCTTGTAAAAAGGATTCGAATCACGAATCCAAATCACCTAATATGATTCGAATTATGAATACTCAAATAAAGGATTCGTAAGTGATAAATATGGATCGAATCCTGTTTTTTGGAATCACGAATGCAAATCCTTTGAGAATAAATTTGATTTTATTATTTTTTTGCAACCATAAATATATATATATATTGTTACCAGTTGTTTTAACAAAAATATTCAAAACCTAAATATTTATTATTAACACTGAACATCGTTGATAACAGACTAAATATCTGACTCCCTGTTATTCTGATTAAAGATGTATTTGTGTGTTTCTGAACTTCACTTCAAATCAGTGTTTTGTACGCGTGGCGCATGAAGTAAAATTTCGAGTTTAGAAAAGCCCGGCTTTTCTAAACTCGAAATTTTACTTCATGCTTAGCCTGGGAGTGGAAATACCCGTTCAAAACTTTAAATTGAACTCTATTATAAAATCAATGTATGCCTGAAAATTACGTAAAGAAAAAATTCACTGAATATCATCATAACCAGGAAAGTCAGAGAAAAGTTATATAATTATATTCAAATTGACCAAAACACTAACAAAAAAGCCATATGATATTATTAAATTTGTCAAAATCAGTAGGCAAATTACAAAACACGTAAAAATTTATAAAATTAACCTAAATATTGACAAAAACAATTTAACAAAATGGGGGTTTCCCACAGAAGAAAGTTATATTAAAAGGCCAGGGAAAAAAATCTTGAATCAGGGAAATGTCGGAAAAATTTAACATTTCAGATTATGGCTACCATGTCAGTTTTACTTTAAATAATATTTAAAAAAAATTTGAAAACTAGATTATTATCTTTAAAAACATTTTCAGTCATTTAATGTTCTTATCAAAGCATTCAGTTTAAAGTTTTGAACGAGCGTTTCCACTCTCAGACTAAGCGCGAAGTAAAATTTTGAGTTTAGAAAAACCCCATGAACATTTTCTGGGCTTATCTAAACTCGAAATTTTACTTCACGCGCCACGCGTATAAAACAGTGATTTAACGAGAAATTTAAAAACACACAAAAGACATTTTTCATGTTAATCCTCACAATTAATTCAAATTATATTGGATGATTCAAATCCATTTGTAAGTATTCGAATCATTTTATAAATATTCGAATCTTTTTATAAATATTCGAATCCTTTTATAAATATTCGAATCCTTTTATAAATATTCGAATCATTTTATAAGGATTCCAATCACACACATTTGGATTCAAATACGAATCCTTTTTAAAAAAAATGTAACGAATCCAGTTGAACTAAAGTAATCGAATGCCTCATTTGAATCCTCTAAAAGGATTCAAATCCTGAATGATTCGAATTCTGCCCAGCTGCTGTTTACATATTTCATATCACTCACATATTTCATATCACTTACATATCACTTACAAAGAATTTTGCATTTTGTGCTTGGGCTGCATTACCACACGCTTTGGGCCGAATGTGGCCTGCGGGCCTTCTGTTGGACAAGTCTGGATTAGATGTTATGAATTTTAAGAATATAATGTGATGCATGATATTTAAACAGAATTAAAGGGTGGTGGTGAAAAATAGGACAACTTTTTTTTTTAAATATAAATTATAAGCTATACAAAAGCTTTAAACAAATATTGTATGTTTAATAACAAGAAAACCTCTAGAGTGCTTTGGAAAGTATTGTAAATTGGCAACTCTAAAATTATAATTTGCTCCGTTGATAGAAAAGTGACACATCTGAAAATGATTAGGTTTTAACTAGAACCATTTTAAAATTCTGAATTGGAACACAATTATAATTTCGGTAATAATCATGTATGAATTAGCGATAATTATTACACCTACAAATGTGTAATTTTTCTACATAAATAATATTTCATAGATCTGATTGTCTGACTTTCACGTCAATTCCTAAAGCGTGTAGCCAACTTAAACGAAAAAACAGATTAAATCATGGTCCTCTGGAGGTTTCTTTCTGTAAAACATATGATAGAATGAAAGTTAGATTCCATTGATAAAATAAGCTCCTAGTCATCCATAAATTAGGCAAAAGTTATAACGCGATTATTAAGAAAAAAAATTGAAATTATAACATCTTATGAAAATGTTACTGTAATCACTATCACCCTTTAATTGTTATTTCCCAATTGTATAGTAAATGAAGTCCAGAAAGATTGTGCTTTAATTTAATTTTTATTATTTCCCAATTTTATAGTAAAGATTGTGCTTGATAAAAATTGCAAGAAGACTTGAAACATGGGGTAATTTTAAAAGTCATAGTTACCTGCTTCAAACTGTACCTTTTGAAGTTCAAGTTAGCAATGATCAAAATCAAGTTGTCACTAATCCAATGCAACTTGCATTTGATTGGGAACAACTTGATTTTGATTAGTGCCAACTTGATCTTAAAAAGGTATAGAAATAAATATGAGAAAAAGGAAAAAAGGCTATTTGTGTTCAGTATTCTTTCAATTGCAGAAAAACAACTGAAGGAAAATTCTGCAAAAGTGCCATATTTAAACCTGCCTTTCATCTCTTATAACAAGAAATACCAAAATGGTGAGGTTCAAATTTAAAACCTCCTGTATACCTCAATAAAACCCATACAACTTTGAAACACTCATTATAAAGTCTGTTGGATAAAGGAATATGTTACAATAAATATTACATTTGAAATGGATAACTTCTTAGAAGATATTAATATCTTTGATGATAAAATATTTTAAATCTAAAGAGTGATTAACTAAACAAAATAAAACTTCTGAGTAGTGAACTGGTTCTGGATAGGGACTGGTATTACAAGAACGTTTATAGATTTACGCTTTGCTCTAGGACCGCGAAATTTTCAGGATTTTCTAAACTCGAAATTTGACTTCATGCTTAGCAAGGAGTGGAAACCCTTGTTAAAGGTGAGTCTTTAAATGCTACCCATTTTCCATGTATTTAATGCCTTTTACCCCTTAAAACGATAATTGTAAATTTACAATCTCTAGTTCCAGAATTTGATGCGTTTTACATTTCCTATATATGTAACATACATTGGAGTATTATTTAATTAGTTTTAAATTAAATAAATGCAAACATCAATTAATTCATTTGAAAAATAATATTTATTCCATAAAAATAGGTAGTTTTGGACAAATTTAAAGAATTCCAGTTATGGAACACTGCATTATAAAACATAATTTTTATATTTAATTTGACTACATATTTAACTAACAATATGTGGTGATCTACAAAATTTGTTGGCAACTGGCAAATATAGGTCATGGCAAACTGAGAATGAAAACTTTGTGGATTACTAGATATTTTAATGTAATAATAATACCAATAGAAGTAAAAAAATATGATCACAAATTTACACAATCAACTTATTACAATTGTTTATAAATACCCTGTAATCTTATTTACTTAAGTGTTAACTGTACTAAAAATATATTGTACTTAAACTAATGCACACATTTTGTAGTAATATAAAATCAATATAAACATTCTATCATTACAACAATCAAACTCATAAGTTTGTATTAAAGAAAAGAACAAACAAAAACTAAATTATTAATGATTTAATTAAATTAAACAAAAACAAAAAGATGCATGCACTCGTGATGTCAAAAAAAACCACCTACGCTTACCTTGCTAAAGGAATATTTTCCCGATTAGCGTACGCATCATACAAATATTCACTGGAAATTAAAACAATAATTTAAATAACAATAAATACAAAGAAAAGAAAATAACGGAAGAGAAATGAACCATTAAGCATGCGCCGCACACTAGTCACATTTAATAACCAAGCGAGATGTTTTAGAGGTTGCGTTGAAAAATGATTGTGTATTTCATGTAAACACTTACGACTCTGCAAACGATCCCGGGAACGAGTCCGACTTTTTGTACAGGGACGCCAGTTTCACCGAGACTATTATCGTCGGCACAAACAACAGCAGACACCACAATATACTAAACCAGAAACCATTCTATAAAAAGGAATCATTAATTAAATAATTAGAATCAATTAATTTGGGTGGGACTGATTTCATTTTAATGTAAGGAATTACTTTAAAAATCTTCAGTTACTTATAGGGTTGTTATGTTTAAAACACTTTGTTTTAGAACAGTGTTTTAAACATGTTTAAAAACAGCCGTCGTGTTTTAAACAGTTTTGTTTTAAACATGCTTTAAATCTAAAATTTGTATAAAACATGTTTTAAACGTTAAATTTGTTTAAAACGTTTTTTTATTATTTTAAATCTGCTAAATTATATTTTATACTACTTTATTAAGATTTTTTGTTTACATTTTCAAATTTTACCTAAATTGTTGAAGATATTTCAAATTACATTATTAAACATAAAATTTTATTACAAAAGAATATCAAATATGTAAGCATAAATGTGATTTTTAAATACAGGGATTTTTTTTAGGTACACATCTGCATACACTGTTAATTTTACAACATTCGTTGTTTTTTAAAAAGATTTTAATTTGAATTTTTAGACAAGGGTTTTTCACTCCCAGACTAAGCATGAAGTAAAATTTCGAGTTTAGAAAAGCCTAATTAGGCTTTTCTAAACTCGAAATTTTACTTCATGCGCCACACGTATTAAACACTGAAATATCGCAAAGTTTAAAATATACGGCTTTAGCAATCCAATATGTAGATGTGAATAAAACGTTAGTCAAATTCTGTGCCGAAGAAACTGTTTAAAACAGTGTTTATAGGCAACCCAATAACTCTAACGTATATTAGGTTGCCTATAATCATTATTGTATGTGTGTGTTTTTTTAACTTCACTGTAAATCAGTGTTTTTAAGCGTGGCGCATGAAGTAAAATTTCGAGTTTAGAACAGCCTAATTTGGATTGGCTGCTCCGCTTCCAAATTCTTAGGCTTTTCTAAACTCGAAATTTTACTTCATGCTTAGTCTGGGAGTGGAAAACACTCGTTAAAAGCCTCAAATTAACCGCATTTAAACAACGAATTCCCGACAATTTATAAAACACTGTAATTATCGGAATATGTATACTCTAAAGAAAAATGCCCTGCATGTTCTGTTTTAAACATGTTTTTAATTGTTAATGTTTTAAACGCCGTTTTAATGAAAAAAACACGTTTTATTAAAAAAAAAAACGGTGTGTTTTAATTAAAATGAAAAAAAAAACTTGTTTTTAACAGCCCTAGTTAGTTATAGTCAACACATTACCTTTCTACCCTGACATCATTAACTTTTATCTATTTTCAGTCAATGGATTCTGGTTGAAACAGAACATCTTTAATTGTTTGGCACGTCGAATGTTAAGTTTATGTTTCGATCATTAGGGCATTCATGACGCCTGTTAAAATACTTCAAATGCGCCAATTTTACCAAAATGTTCAAAATATCATTCGAACTGTGGTGTAACTATTTAAAGAAGAAACATTGGATTTCCAATAGTGAGCGAAAGGTTTGCATTAAAAGTAAGTGAAAGAATAATTGAAATGTTAGAAATAAAGAGAATCCATACAAATTGATTTCTTACAATTTGTCGCAGAGCCAAAAGGAAATTATTACGATTGTAAACGTTTGTTTTCTTGAATATTGTGCAATATTAAACACATTATTAAAATCCCATTTAGTTGAGGTTTAATGTTCTGTGGGTTTCAATTTGAACGAATTCGACGTTTACTTTTTTTTAAATATATTTTGATTGCTCACCGACAGGTTTTCAAATAAAATAAAAACATAGACATGCGTTTATGATACTGGGCCGTATGATTTCCTTTCTGTTAAAGTTAAAGACAGTTGTTAAGTATGTTTACCCCTGTTAAATATGTCAATTTTGACATGTTTTACTCACTAATTAATTATTTAGGTAACAAAAGCCTCAACAAAAGGGAACTTATATCGTGTTGTATTTTTTGTGATGTCAGGGTAAAAGGGTAATGTGTTGATTTTATTAAACATTTTCTGGATCAGAACTTCGAACTGTTATTTTATTCATTTCGGTTTTGGTTCCAATTCCATTAAACAAAAATATTTCAGTTTTGGAAAAAATAACTTTTTTTTGGTTTGTGGTAGAGCTCTGAGTGATTAATTTTGAAATGTTTTTAATTATATTATAAATTTATTTTCTATCATAATGTAGAACATTTTAACACGTGTGCTTTGACTGAAACGAAATAAATTGTAATATTTTTCTGTTCAGCTCTGGTTTTTGTTGTGACAAAAATAACATTTTTTCCAGTTTAGTTACGGTTTGAAGCCTTGATCTGGATGATATGGTAATTTCTTCATGTAGAAAAATCATTATAAAAATAATAATATCAATTTGATGCCTGTTATTTCAATCAATACTAAATTGTACTTAATCTTAAAAGTAGGAGGACCACAACAAACTTTCCGGTTTACACAGCAGAAATATAAGCACATATTTTGATGAGTGGGAAGAGTTGATACAGAAATACTCACTTTAAATACTTTAATAACACTGTTCGAACACAAGATGTGTAAATAGACGCAAATTGCCATTTAATAATAAAACGTCAATTGTGACTTCAACATGACATTCGCAATTTTGTGTCTCTGCTTTAGTGTGATTTTACCTTTCTGGGAGCCAATAAAGTCGCATAATTTGATCAGCTGATTTTTGTTGCGGTCCTCCGGTTTTTGAGGCCAACCACAGATATTAATATAAATTACTTACCATAGGGGCTAGAATTTTATCACAAGTGGATGTCATCGTGCCATTGATGATCAAAGCCATCGGCCCACAATTCCCAACTTTATTTTCAATATGTCTAATCGTTTGGTCCACAAAGGAATCGATTTGTTTTACGATTTCCCTCGAAAATTCTTCAGTAATCTACAAAGTAGGTTAGGTTAGGTTCTGGTGGTTGCACCTCACAAAGAAGTGCACATTTAGGCCCACATAGGGCTCATTGTGATGTTGCGGTTAAAAAGTAAGTACACAGTGTTTTTTATGTTTGAGAAACACAACAAATTACAACACTTACATTTATCAAGACATCGGGTCCTGTATTTTTTAAAGCATTTTCAGCATCTTTAAGATTCATAATCAAATTGTTTATCATCGTTTCAAAACCGTTCCCGCCAGAGTTTATGATATTCATAATATTCGTGGAAGTATTCTGCAGAAATAAAGTAAATTTAAAACATAACTTATTACATAAAATGTTTTGTACTTACAATAACATCTTCTGCATTTTTCTTCATTGGATTGAACAATTTTTCGATGTAGGCATCGATGTGTATCTTGATTAGTTCCAATTTATTCACCATATCCTCAAACTTTCTCTTTTCTTTGAGTGATTCTATCAATTTTTGTAACTCGTTTCTGAACTCGGACAAGTCCACAGTTGTAAAACTAACTGAAACCTGCAAAACAAAAAAAAACACCAATATTTCTGATACTAATTAGAGCTGGGCGGTACTCGAGTACTGTTCTACTTTTCAACTCACAAGATATTTACTTTTTAAGTACTCCTACTTCAAGCATTTGTAGAACGCAAAATGACCTTGAGTACATTTAGATGCACCTACTTAAGTTCATTTTGCTATAGCTGTCAAAACAAACAAGTTGTTGTTTGTTTTGACAAATGAAAATGTGGACAACACAATTAACACCCATGGCATCCCGGACGAATATTTTTCGTTAGAAAAATTATTCGCCCCAGGCGAGACTCAAACTTTCATTTCTGCAGTGGACGATTGGTCCAATTTAACGAATCAACCACTGCAGCCCTAACTGAGTCTATTTGATAGATTTAGTAATAAAGATTTAACACATTAAAATTGTAAATATAAAACACAATTAAAAAATATAAAACATCATGATGACAGTTTAGAATAAATAGTAAACAAAAACAAGGAATAAAGGTAAAAACTTTACAATTCATTTTTAATCTTTTAGGGCACTTCTTAATAAAGCCAGGGAATACGTGAAAAAATTGCTCATTTGTATAGACTAAATATCAGGGTACCTTAAAATATTCAAAAGTTGAGAACCACTGATTGAAGATAGTCTATCATGTACACAAAAGTGGTGTAAAGTTTTTATATCTCTCTTCAATCTCGTCATCGATGTGTTAAAAAGTTCTTAATGTAAATCGAAATGTACTCGAGTACACAGAAATGTACTTGAGTACATTGGAATGTATTCAAGTATAAAAGTATATACTCGAGTACATTTTGCGGTTAAAAAGGGATCGAGTACAAGTACTTAGAAAATAAAGTACCCGTGGACTAAGTACCGAGTACATGAAAATTACTCGAGTACAATTTTTGAGTACTTGTACTCGAGTACCGCCCAGCATTATCTTTAAGTTTTCTAACCAACTGATATTTAATCTAACCTAAGCAACTTTCATCTACTGTTAACAACTCTCGACTAATGTTATCATGTTGCCTTAAAATCACCTAATCCACTCACCTCATCTTTAAATTTCTCGAAATCGATGGAAGACAGTCCCGACTTCTTCAAGCTTTCCAACTGCTTGACTGACTCGTCCACGTTCAGATTGATCTTATCGAACTTGATGTCCTCGAGGTTCTCCTTGAAATCGTCCATCGTCTTGTCAATGTTGAACTCGTGCACATACCTGCGCACCTGATTAACATCAAATTTTTGGTCCAGCTTGAAGACCTTGTAGGCACTTTCGTTTCGGTAACAACGGTTGATGATGGAAACCACACTGACGCCGGGCCACATCACCTCCTCCAGTTTTCCCGTGTCGTCAAGGAACTTCAGAATTTTACTCTCATTAGGATGCCGGACCGGATCGCAGACGATCAGATGCGCGAACATTCCGATGTTGTGGATCAAGAGTACGAGAACAAGGATAGAGGCCGTTAAAAACATTATGCCAACACCACTGAAAAACAATAACAAATATTAGGTTTGTCAAGAAATTAATGGATATCATATTGTTACTAAACACGTAATACAATCCAAACAAAGGTCCCGATAGGAAAGCATGGCACCGTCATATAATTAGAGACGATGGGTATAACACTTGCTGCTGAGAACATCATAAACCACAAAGTGTCAAATGAAGCCATACTGATCCTAATGGACAGCAGGCCAACGCTACTGTCTCTGAAGAAATCACATACAACTTCAGAGACAACATTATAGTGCCACAGGAAACTCAGGCAAGCAGCAATGTATAACAACATTGAAGTCTGCTGAATGAAGGGGCACGACTTGAACACAGGTAACACAAGAGCTGACACACTGGCAAGAGCAGCGGATGGGATGGACATTCTCTCAACTGTGTCTCTGTGTAATATGGCCTCTGTCCCTGTGTAATATGGTACATCCCAACGAAAGATCAGTGAAACAGTACCTGCAGCTGACCAGAGGGAACTTTAGGCGCATAACTGCCTCCCTGACTGGTCATTGTGGGCTAAATGCACACCTATACAATATGGGGATAGTTGACTCTCCATCCTGCAGAGGGTGTAACATGGAAGACCAGACACTGCTGGACACATTCTCAGCGATTGCCCGGCACTTTCATCAACTGGGTGAAAGATGGCCTACATAACGGATCTACCCACCTCGGCCTGGCTAGACTACCTAAACCAGGTAGGCTGGCTGAGCTGAGGCTGGGTTGTCGAGGGGAGGAAGCACAATGGGCCTAATGAGGCTTAAGTGTAGTGCATTAATGCACACTCCTCAAAGAACCAGTAGTCAATGCAACTTAATTTTAATTAGCATCAACTTTAGCTTTTATAGTCACAATTAGAACTTGAGGAGGTATATATGTTACCTTTTCTAGTTCTAGGCCCATTTGACTGATTAACTTTAATCGTTATTGATTAAACCTCTGATTAAGTCAAATCTCTATAATACAAGAATGTTATAACTTTGTAAGATATTGTAAACATGTCTTTTTCATCAATAATATGCGATAGTGTAAACAATTATTTGTAAATTAAATTCTTGTGTTTTTAAGCAGTACTAATCACAGATTGTTTAGTGCCCGTTTGCACCCAAGTCGATTGATTAACATCGACTTGGGTGTAAACGGGCACTAAACAAATTCAACTTGGCACTAATCAAAATCAAGTTGCATTTGGTTAGTGACAATTAAATTTTGATTATTGCCAACTTGAATTTGTTTAGTGCCAACTTGAGCTTGAAAAGGTAAGTTAAATTTTGTACTTACAAGATAAGAAATCGGCTGCCGGCGCCTTTATTGCAACAGTCGTCGTTGTAAGAGTCAGGCCTCTTTCCGCATATTCCGCAGATCAACCCGAGCGCTATACACAGGGCTATCAACAGCAGCACGCAACTGACGCCCAATCCCACGTAATATCGGTACTTGCTGTAATTACTAATATACTTATTGGTAACTTCAAGACCGTTGTTTGATTCTTTCGTGAATTTCTCGTTCATCTCTTTTATGAGCTTGAGGAGTTTTTCTGATTCTGTATTGATTTTTACACCTAAAGAAATGAGAAATAGTATCAGTGACGATATTTAAATAATGAATAAGAACAGAAATGAGCAATAAATTTAGAGATATTTTTTTAAATAATGAAGACTGTCAATTGAAATATTTAAGATGAGATTAAACGTAACATTTTGTGAAGTTGGCTATAAATATATATTCGTTTTTTTTTTATTGGCAAATATATATTCGGTTTTTTTATTGATTTTTTTTTGATTTAGTTTTCTTAGGTTCTTTAATTATTTGGATGTCTACTGTTTGTCATGTAATGACATTGATATATGAATGCCATGTTGCAATTGATTAATTATTTGACAGAAAAGTGGTAAAAAATGCCGACAGTAATGTTCTGCCAGTTAATTAATCTTTATGATAGGGTAATTAAGCACATGGCAACCATGTGGAAAACATAATCTTAAATTGATTTTGAAGGCAAAAGTCAGAATTACAACCAGAGTATTGAACCAACTATCCAACATTATAAAAATATCAGTAGATCTGGTTGGACAATAAAAAAAAACCGAATATATCCACCTTATCAATTAAATAATACATTTTTATTAGTCTTGTCAGTTAAAATTGTAAGTGGTTCGATCTAAAAGTAAAAAAAAAAGTTTAATCAGTACCTGCATCATCAATAGCATTCTGCGCCTTCTCGATATTGGTCTTAACTTCCTTATTGATGGTGTGCTTTAAATTATCTAACTCATTTTTACCCTTTTCTATCGAAGTAACAATTTCTGTATCTAATAATTCAATTTTATCTAAAGCTGTTGAAACATCTGGAATCTGTACATAGGAAGAAGAAAAAACATGCAATATTTACATCGATTTGCACTCGATAAAACTATGATTACAGAAATACCTGAATTAATTAAAACAACAGCATAAATGAAGTAATGTTATATAAATTAGTTGAAATTTAACGACATAAGTACGGTTATATTACACAAATTATTAAAAACTGAACAGTATAAGTGAGGTTATGTTATTCAACTTACTTGAAATCAGGGTTGTTAAAAACACGATTTTTTCATTTTAATTAAAACAAACAGTTTTTTTACAAAACGTGTTTTTCTCATTGAAACAGCGTTTAAAACATTAACTGTTAAAAACATGTTTAAAACGTATTTAAAACATGTTTAAAACACGTTTAAAACGTGTTTAAAACAGAACATACAGGGCATTTTTCTTTTGAGTATACATATCCCGATAATTACAGCGTTTTTTGAATTTACGGGAATTCGTTGTTTCAAACCAGTTAATTTAAGGCTTTTACCGAGTGTTTTCCATTCCAGACTAAGTAAGCATGAAGTAAAATTTCGAGTTTAGAAAAGCCTAAGAATTTGGATTGGCCGCGTAGCGAAGCGGAGCGGCCAATCCAAATTAGGCTTTTCTAAACTCGAAATTTTACTTCATGCGCCACGCTTAAAAACACTGATTTACAATGAAGTTCAATAAACACACACATACAACAACGATTATAGGCAACCTTATATACGTTATAGTTATTGGGTTGCCTATAATCACTGACAAACAATCTGTTCAGTGCAGAATTTCCCTCATGTTTTATTCATATATACATATTAGATTGCTAAAGCCGTATATTTTAAACTTTACGATATTTCAGTGTTTTATACGTCTGGCGCATAAAATAAAATTTCGAGTTTAGAAAAGCCTAATTTTGATTGGCCGCTCCGCTTCGCTACGCGGCCAATCCAAATTTTCAGGCTTTTCTAAACTCGAAATTTTACTTCATGCTTAGTCTGGGAGTGAAAAACCCTTGTTTAAACATTCAAATTAAAATCTTAAAAAAAAAACAACGAATGTCATAATATTTACAGTGTGTGCATATGTATACCTGAAAGAAAAATTCCGTGTATTTAAAAATCACATTTATGCACACACAGTTGTGATATTTTAGTGTAATAAAATGTTATGTTTAATAATGTAATTTGAAATAACTTCAACAATCTAGCTAACATTTAAAAGCGTAAACAAAAAATTTTAATGAAGTAGCATAAAATATAATTTAGCAAATTTAAGATAATAAAAAAACGTTTTAAACAAATTTAATGTTTAAAATATGTTTTAAACCAATTTAAGATTTAAAACATGTTTAAAACACTGTTTTAAAATAAAGTGTATTAAACATAGCAACCCTGCTTGCAACTAAACAGCACAATTGAGGTTATGTCACACGAATTACTTGAAAGTTAACAGCATAAGTGAGGTTAGATTCCACATAACAAACATATTTCATATATTAGTGTTACTATCAGGGCTGGGACGAATCCTCGTTAAAAGGATTCGAATCACGAATCCGAATCACCTAATATGATTCGAATCAGGAATACTCGAATAAAGGATTCGTAAGAGATAAATATGATTCGAATCTTTGATTTTTTCGAATCACGAATACAAATCGTTTAAGAATAAATTTGATTTTATTATTTTTTTACAAACATTAACATATAAATATCGATATCAGTTGTTTTAACAAAAATATTCACAACCTAATTATTTATTATTAACACTGAACATCGTTGATAACAGACTAAATTTCTGTGTTACTCTGATTAAAGATGTATTTGTCTGTTTTTGAACTGCACTTTAAATCAATGGTTTATACGCGTGGCGCATGAAGTAAAATTTCGAGTTTAGAAAAGCCTCGTGAAAATTTGTCTCGGTTCGCTGCGCGACCCTCGACAAATTTTCTACGCAGGGCTTTTCTAAACTCGAAATTTTACTTCATGCTTAGTCTGGGTGTGGAAGACACTCGTTACTTTAAAATATGTCACAACTGTTAAAGTATGTATCGTCGGATGCCCGTCTTCAGGGGTGATATGTAAGCAAATTATGGGTCCTAGCCAAATAAGTGAGTTACTCAACTGTTTCCAAGGCACTCTTTGAAAAACCAAAAGATTAACATTTTACATATAAAATGTACAATAAACTATAAGTGTGATACATCATTGAATTCAGTAAACAATATTCTTCCAAAAAATATCAAAATCCAAAATGGCACCCATAAGAAAAACAAAAGTTAGCTATGGTCCCTAGGTAAATGTTATAGTTATCTTAAAATAAAATATGTTACTAGATTTATCGTTAAAAAGTGCCTATAATGTCAAAGTTGTAAATGTCTGGAATTATAGTTTTTGAATAAAAAAATAAAAACGAATTTTCAAAAAAATACGTTTTTTGACAATATCTCATTAAGGAAATTAGATATTTCAAACGTGTTTTTGGGTTATTATTGGGCCCTAAATTATGCAACTTTGCCCTAATTTAACTGACTCTCTATCTCTTTAAATAACCGAGATCCCCATACATTCTGTTGAAATACGGACACCCGGTATAATAATAATAATAATAATATAAAATTTATTGTATTGTTATTTTCTAAGTATTTTAATTAAATAAATATTTTACATTGTTTGCCGTATATTTACGAATATATTAAAAATAAATACTTATTTCAGTAATTCAATATTAATTATACCATCAAATGTCTAAAAGTCTTGTGTTAAAAATCACCAGAAATAATTAGATGTTTTTTTATTAAACGAATTTAACTATGACTTTCGACGTATAAGTCAAAAAGTTGTAGCCAACGAAAAAATAAACCTCTTTTACCTAAAAACTTTTCACCTCAGCTCTTTTGTTTTTGAATTAGAAACTAAAAAATCTAGTGGAGATTTGTTGATCTCCACCAGTTTTTTTAGTCACAGATTATGGCTTTCGACGTCTAAATCAAAAAATGTTTCAAACAAAAGTTGTTGTTGCCGACGAAAAAATAAACCACTTAATACCTAAACACTTTTCACCTCAGCTATTTTGTTTTTGTTCAATAAACCGAGAAAGATTTTTTTGAAAATAAATACACAACTTTATGATAATTCGAAAATTTACGAACGAGTGTCTTCCACTCCCAGAGTAAGCATGAAGTAAAATTTCGAGTTTAGAAAAGCCCCGCTTAGAAAATTTGTCGAGGGTCGCGCAGCGACCCGAGACAAATTTTCACGGGGCTTTTCTAAACTCGAAATTTTACTTCATGCGCCACGCGTATAAACAGTGATTTAACGAGAAATTTAAAAACATACAAAACAAATTTTTCATGTTAATCCTTACGATTAATTCGAATTATTTTTGACGATTCGAATCCTTTTGTACCTATTCGAATCCTTTTATAAATATTCGAATCCTTTTATGAGGATTCAAATCCTTTTATGAGGATTCGAATACTTTTACGAGGATTCGAATCCTTTTATGAGGGTTCGAATCCTTTTACGAGGATTCGAATCCTTTTATGAGGATTCGAATCACCAGCATTTGGATTCGAATACGAATCCTTTTAAAAAAGTGTAACAAATCCGGATCACGAATCCAGTTTAACTAAAGTATTCGAATACCTCTTTTGAATCCTCTAAAAGGATTCGAATCCCGAATGATTCGAATCCTGCCCAGCTCTGGTTACTATCACTTCTGAAGGAAGGAGGCTGCTGATTCTATTTTAAATGAAGTTATAAGGCACTCTTCTATTTACGGGGATATTTGTCAGTCCATTATACAGGGTGCGTAAAAAGAATCACACAAAATGGGATTATACCAGAGCTGGGCAGGATTCGAATCATTCAGGATTCGATTCCTGGATTCGAATCCTTCTAGAGGATTCAAAAGAGGTATTCGAATACTTTAGTGAAAACGGATTCGTGGTCCGGATTCGTTACATTTTTTTAAAAGGATTCGTATTCGAATCCAGACGTAGATGATTCGAATCCTTGTAAAAGGATTCGAATTCTTATAAAAGGATTCGAATCCTTATAAAAGGAATCGAATCCTTATAAAAGGATTTGAATCCTCATACACGGATTCAAATCCTCCTAAATAATTCGAATCATCGCTATTCAGGCTGGGATTCGAATTCGATTAATTCAAATAGTTAAATATTCTAATATGAATATTTAAATCACTAAATTATTCATATTTGAATATAAATATTTAAATTTTCGAATAATTCAAATATTTGTGAATGGATATTTGGTCACTTAACCATGAAAAATATCCAACGTTAACAGTATATTTTTAACTTCACTTGAAATCAGTGTTTAATACGCGTGGCGCATGAAGTAAAATTTCGAGTTTAGAAAAGCCCCGTGAAAATTTGTCTCGGGTCGCTGCGCGACCCTCGACAAATTTTCTACGCGGGGCTTTTCTAAACTCGAAATTTTACTTCATGCTTAGTCTGGGAGTGGACAACACTCGTTCTTAGAAGTTTCAAATTGAAGGATCACTCTAGATTACTAAGTTTATTACCATTTTACAAAGGCTACAGCTCGAAGGACCAACCATGGTATTCGGAGACCGAACGACTACAGGGAATCGAAGTTTTTTTACAAGAAAACAACGAATATCTGAAGGTTTACAGCATGGATGGGAAAGAAAACATCTAATTTTGAAAAAATATCGAAATTGGGTTGGTTTTCAGTGCATTTTTAACTTCACTTTAAATAATAATAATAAACTGTTTATTGATAAACGTATGCAGCAAGTAACACAATTAAAAAATACATATATTATATATTATTATATTATAGGTTTGTTGTTACAAGTAAATGTATGACGGATAGAGAGGGAGCAGATGTGGTTCCTGAAGCGCATGTTGGGGGTGGAGAGGTCCACGCCCAGCTACATAGTGCTTCAGGAGACGAACAGAGAGAGGCTAGAGTGGGAGGCAATGGTGAGGGTGGTGAGGTACGAGATGAGATTGTGGGAAATGGAGGAAGAGAGATTGGTGAAGGATGTATGGGTGACGAGTGTGTGTGGGGGTGAGGGTAGATGGAGGGGGGAGAGGAGGAAAATGTATGAGAGGGTAGGGCTGTCGGAGGCGAAGGTAATGGAATGGCTAGGAAATGGGGTGAAGGTGGATGAGTGGGTGAGGGGGAAAGGGAAGGAGGTGGAAGGGCAAGAAAGGCAAGGGCGTATTGAGAGAAGTGAGTATAATGATATGTATGGGAGGTGGCAGGTGTATGGAAGAGTGCCGAAGTATTTGATAGAGAAGGGATGGGGTAGAGAGGATAGGGTGATTGTGGCAAGGGCGAGGTGTGGATCGGAGGAGAGAGGAAGGAAAGTATGGATGGGGGAAGAATATGGAAGGTGTGTGTTGTGTGGACAGGGGAAGGATACGTGGGGACACTTGGCGGAGGAATGTGAGGGGGTGAAAGAGGAGTGGCTGGGAGCGAAAGGGAATAGAAGGGTAGTGGAGTGGATGAAAGAGGATGGGATCGGGGTAAGGACGTTGGAAAAGCTGGGGAGGGAGAGGGAAAAGAGAAGGGAGGGTAAGAGGGATACGGAAATGGAGAAATAACGAATGAATTGTAAATAGTCTGTAAGATGTTGAGATATGCCAATAAAGGTCTTTTTTTTTTTTTTTTTTTTTTTTATATATTATTATAAATTATATATTAATTAAAATACATATAAACACAATTGTTGATCAAAACGGCTGTATTCAGTTTAATTAAAAACAATTAATTAAACTGATGTTCCATACAACCGTTGGACATATTAAGAATATAATTCAAGTGGGGGGTAAAAGTGCATTTATAAGTAAGAAAGAAGTAAGAAAACAGAAGAAATCTCACGTCAGCAATTTTTGTTACATGTTTTGGAGTGCAAGGAATCAGTTTAACATCTGATATTAGAGTTCACCAAGTAGCGGGGGATAGCATTTTGAATTGTTCAGGTATACTATTGTAAACTTTCATAATTTGGTAGGTAAAGGACCGTTCGAATATTTTATAATGACATTTTGGCGTAGATATCATGTGTCTAAAACGAAGATTTAAATTATGAACATCGGTTCTAAATGTCATCTTATTATAGAGATAAGAAGGCTGCTTGGTGTCGATAATTTTTTGATAGAGACAAGCCGCGTGTAATTTTCTTCTGTTTTCCATATTGAGCCAATTTAGTTTCTCGAGTGTGTAGGAAATTTTATTAAATTTACGTATTCAGAAAATGAGTCTCAGGCATGCATTTTGGACTTTCTGGATTCTTCGACGATCCGTGGCATCGATGCAGGGCCCATAGACACTGTCACAGTAATTGAAGGTAGAAAGAACCAGACTGTCGCATAACATGCTTCGCAGATTTACACTAAGGCATTCTTTACTCCCATACAACACTTTTAGTTTGCCTTAGGAACACTGTATTAGCTTGCTAACTTGTTGTTTAAATCTTAATTTAGTATCTACGAGGATACCTAGGTTCTTTCCACACTTAATGGGAAATAGCTGTTCGTTTTCCAAGGTGAGAGATACAGTATCTTTTACTTTTATCAAGGTACTATCTTTTCCAAAAAGTAAAAGCGCACATTTTGCTGGATTAATATGTAGGCAGTGTTTTTTACAAATGGTGCTTAGGTTGGAAAGATCACTACTCAGCTGACCAATTGCCCTGTCACTGTCATTAGCATCGAATGATAAATACACCTGCGTGTCATCAGCATACAGGTGATAGCGAGATTTGGTGTTTGCAAAGATGAAGCTGGTATAAATGCCAAACAATAGCGGACCCAGTACAGATCCTTGTCGTACCCCCGAGCGCAGTTGCAATGGTTCGGACATGGTCGTGTCGAGTTTGACGCGTTGAAATCTGTTTACCAAGTAGGCTTTGAAAAACTGGATAGCAGCCGTGCTAAGGCCAACGTAGTGTAGAATAGCTAACATATCGTGGTTGAGCGTGTCAAAGGCTTTAGAAAAATCAATCAATGTCAATGCTGTGATGTTGTTAACGTCTGTGGCCTTAATTATATCATCTATTAACATTAGAAGTGCCGTCTCGCAGCTATGAAGTTTCCTGAATCCTGATTGATTTTTAGGTAAGATATTAAATTTATGAACATGGCCTTGTAGTTGAATTTCTACGACTTTTTCGAGAATTTTTGATAAGGCTGGAAGGATGCTGATTCGTCGAAGGTCTTCTTTCCAAACTCCCGGACAGCATGACGAGGTTAAACAATGATTGATAATATGCGTAATGTACGGTAGAAGGTATGGAACGTATAAAGTGAGTAGTAGAATATTAATATCATCTACACCTGTGGATTTGGATTTGATCTTATTTATTATTTCGAGAATATTTTGTTCCGTAACGAGAGTAAAATCGAACGTGTCTGTTATGCCATCTCTGACATTGCCTTTGTAGAAGTGCATGTAATGGCTATCAGTCGTATTTGTATTGTGATGAAGTCACAAAATAGTTATTAATTTGATCGGCATTACTAAGAAGTGGAGATATAGACCATGCCTTCCGCTTGTATATGTTAAGTGTATTTAAGTCTATCCAAAGCTGTTTCGTAGAGCTGTTTTTTGCTACGTAGTTTAGGTAAGCGCGTTTTTCTTTACGTATTGAAGATGTAACTAAGTTTCGAAGGCTCTTATAGTAATCCCACTTAGATGGAAGACAAGTTCTCTTGAAGTCCTGCAGTGCTTTGTCACGAAGTTTAGTCATTGTTCTAATGGTGTCAGTTAGTTTTATATGCGTGGCGCATGAAGTAAAATTTCGAGTTTAGAAAAGCCCCGCGAAAATTTGTCTCGGGTCGCTGCGCGACCCTTGACAAATTTTCTACGCGGGGCTATTCTAAACTCGAAATTTTACTTCATGCTTAGTCTGGGAGTGGACAACACTCGTTTGAATTTTAAATTTAACTCTTTTAAAAAATCGACGTATGTAATATAATAAATCATTCATTGAAATCATAGAAAAAGATTTAAAATTTTACCTAAAATTAACTTTTAGAGTTAACTTTATAATTTGCTCGGCTTTTAATGGGTGAATATTCTATTCCTAAAAAAAACCGTTTTTATTTAATATTAAAGTTGCATTTAATACAATAACAAACTGTGAATAAATCGACATAAATCTAGAAATATCGAAAATCTCGACATGTAGAAAATTTTGACGGTCCACTCCCAGACTAAGCATGAAGTCAAATTTCGAGTTTAGAAAAGCCCCGCGTTGAAAATTTGTCGCGCAGCGACCCTCGACAAATTTTCACGGGGCTTTTCTAAACTCGAAATTTTACTTAATGCCCACGCGTATAAAACACAGATTTAAAATGAAGTTCAATAACACATATATCATCATTAATTAAATTCATTATATAATCAGATATTTAGTCGGTAAATGAACAATTTTGTTAATAGAAACTGATAGAATAAAATATTACTGGTTGCAAATAATAGATTCAAATTTATTTTTAAAGGATTTGTATCCGTGATTCAAAAATGAGGATTCGAATCTTTGATTCGAATCATATTTTTCACTTACGAATCCTTTATTCGAGTATTCGTGATTCGAATCATATTAGGTGATTTGGATTCGTGATTCGAATCCTGTTTTTAAGGATTAATCCCAGCTCTGGATTATACGAAAACGGTTTGACATTTAGATTTAACATTTGGTAGGTTTAAATTAAATATCAATACTTATATTTTGAAATAAGTGTCATTTGTTTAGCACGACTTGCTTTTGTCAGAGGCCGTCATGTTGAATTTTTTTAAATAGCAACCTAGGTTTTATTTTCATATTTTGAAGAAGGTTGAATTTTACTACCTGAATGCCTTAATGATAAGGTCCCAATTTTCAGCCTCAATCAACATTTTTTGCAACACGCTTTTCGGTCCAGAATTTAAAGACTTTGTCCCGAAAACAATGTTTTGTCTCTAAACGGTAAGTTTTCCACAAATACGGATTCATAATTTTTACGCACAAATACAAGGTTATGTAGTCAAGCCACTTGAATATATGGACATGGCTTGACTGCATATTGTGTACATTTCATTCCGTTAATTTTTTTATAAAACTACCTGTATTTGTGCACGAAAATGGCGAAATCTGACATCTGTTTTTGTCGGAAACTTACTCTTTAGCTACAATTCCTATTCAAAGTTTTTTTTTTAAGGTTTAATATTCTTTTTTAACTTTTCGAGTTTTCGTGCAAGTTTCTAGTATACAATGATTTTTGGGTTCAATCCTTAAATGAATATATAATTATGCTATTTAGTGTTCAAAAATTATTATTGTAATAAAACTCACTATGAACTATATTACTAGTATAAACATTGCCAACTTTCGACTACCTAGCGGCCGTAGGCCCGCCCTGGCGCAGATGGTAATTACCCAGCAGTCCCTAGGGACCGCCCTGGCTGTTAAAGTGTTAAACTGTTAGTGCATTTACTACACTTTAATAATAATGTTCACATAAAGTTCATCATGCTATTTCAGACTATATCATGTTAAAAATGAATGGCTGTGTCAGTCATGCAACATCAATAAAACTCACCCGGGGAAAATACCTATCCAAGTACTGGCATGTAAACACATCAAAACAAATGAATAATATGCATAAACCACCAATTATCCAACAAATAAAAAAAAGTAAACTCACCTTATTGAAATCTATGTTGGTTCCTAATTTGGCTACGTAATTGTTCATCAGTTCTCCGCACTGCTGCACCACCTGAAGACAATTGTTCAGGGTTTCCAGGAGATCTCTTTTAATTTTCCTAGTGGCTGAAATAAAAAAAGCAATTATTAAATTAAAATTAAGAGTACTGATTCAAGTCCAAAACGCGTCTCTGGGTATCCAGTCAATGAATATTGAACACAAATTCAATGCAAACTACGTAAATTTCTAGATGAAATACTTATGTTAATTTAAAATTATGCGCAAAACTCACCGTCGTTCAACTGCGACGCCTGCACCCTCAGAGTGTTGGTTAATTTCTTTAAAGTGCTCAGATCGTTTTTGAGCGGTTCAACTTTCTGCGCCAGCTCCAAGGCATCATCTATGTATGTTGCTTTCGTCATATTTGCTAATTCGCCGTATAAAATATCACTTGAATCTAGAAAATATATTTTGATAAATGTCTATGTTTTAGGGCTTAATAAAAATAAACGTACCACCTAGTGTTTGCTTTAATTTATCACTAAATAGCCTAAAATTATTCTTCAACAAGTGCTCAGCATGATTGGACGTGTCGTCCATATACGCATTCGCGTCGCTCACTGAAGTTTTGAGATTCTTCACCAAATCATCCGTGCCTTCTTGCAGCTGTTGATTGGTGACGAAAGCGCACACGACTCCAAAGCTAATGTTTTTATTGATTAATATTGAAACCCAAATCAAATTGCATAAATGAGATAAATTCATGTCAAAATGTTCATAAACAGAAAATTTGAAATTATATGATGCATTTTGATTAGGGATTGTAACCGGTTAATCGAAAAAATGCTCTGTAAAATATACCGTTATTTTGCTTTCTTTTGTTGGTATTTCGTGAAGTTAATAAAGCTATTTTTTCGGTATGCAGAGAAGAGAATACACGAATAAAACGCGAATAAATTGCATTGAATGAATTGTTTAAAACAGTGTCTATAAGCAACCAAATATCTTTAATGTATGTTGTGTTGCATACAATCATTGTTGTATAATCTGTTTTTTTTTAATATTCAGGTTGTGTGTTTTAGGTTAGGACAAGATTAATCACATGCTATGCTGTAAATCAACTTTTAATTTGTAGGTTATGTGAAGGGAAACCTGACATTAATATAAAAATTCAATTAATTCATAAAGATTACGATTACAATTGTATCTACCTAACACCGCCTCAAATTATTTGTATCTACGACTAATTTAATAAAGTGTCTCTGAGGATCAGGTACGATAGGAGGATCAGGTAATATTTCTTGCTCAGGAATATCTGTCTTTTTTATTATCTGCCCATTTATATTTTCAAATTTTAAAAAAGTTCTAAATACGAGGATTTTTTTTTAGGTAGGTAGGTAAACATGTTACGATTTTTCAATTTAAATTTTCAGACAGTCGTGATCTTATGAAAAACTAACAATTAAAAAATTCTAACGAGTGTTTTCCACTCCCAGACTAAGCATGAAGTAAAATTTCGAGTTTAGAAAAGCCTGAAAATTTGGCTTGATCGCGTAGCGCAGCGGAGCGACCAAGCCAAATCAGGCTTTTCTAAACTCGAAATTTTACTTCATGCGCCACGCGTATAAAACACTGATTTAAAGTGAAGTTAAAAAAACACTGCTTAGTTCTGATCACATGTTCATTAATTTTACAAATTTTTATATGGAATATGTGAAAGTATACTTCAAAGAAAAAATCCCTGTATGCGTTGTAAAGTTGCAAGTTTTAGCGTTCTCTTTTTTGAAAATTCCTGCATTGTGATAATTTATTTGACAAATTATGATTTATTTGTCTCATTGATAATCATTTATTAACATCTAAAAATTCGATGTTGAAAATACCCTACTGTTAAAGCAGGACTGCAACTGTTCGCAGTAAATACACCCTAAGTTTGGTCATATTAAAGAAAAACAGAGTATATGTGTTTTGGAACATCACTTTAAGTCAGTGCTTTATGCGCTTTGCGCATAAAGTAACATTTAAATTTTATAAAATCCTGTAAATTTGGATTTGCCGATGCGCCTCACTTCGCTCGCGCCACTAATCCAAAATTTCAGGCTTTTCTAAATATGAAATTTTACTTTATGCCTAACAGGGGGCGGGAGCCCTCGATAAAGGTAATTCATTGAATGCTATTTATTTTTCATGCATTTAATTACTTGTATCACCTAAAACGACAATATTGTGATTTACCAGTTTTAATTATTAAATTTACCGAATTTTCGGTAATTAAAAAAATCGGTAAATTTACAATCCCTAATTTTGATACTTACAGAAAGAGCGTGCCCAAAATGATGAGCATCGACGCTTGCAATATCTTCTTGCAGAGGTCGCCTTTCTTGTCGAAGGGTTTAACCCTAGCGCCGCACTTTCCGCAGCAGCACCGGCAGCAGCAGAAGCAGAAACCGCACAGCGGCATGAACACCGCGAAGATCAACAGCGCCGCCACAAAAAGCAGAAAGAGGAAGTAGTGTTTGGCTAAACCTAGATAGTCATCATCTTTGATGCTGACTTTACCGTCTGTGATTTGTATCAGTTCTATAAAAAAAAAATGCAGAGCATACATGTCAGACAATTTCTATTAAAACGATCACTATAAAATACAGTGATATCAAAAATTATCTTGGTTAAGGGTGGTCATGGAATGCAAAAAGGTTGTCTTAGCTTATAGCATTCTTTTGAAATAATTATGTCAATGCCAAATAGCATGTTATACTGACATCAATATCTTGCAATTGTTTTATTCATCTTAGATATAAAATTGTAATGAATCAAACATTATAAAATACGTTTTTATTAACGAGAAAACTTAAATTTAAGTAAATGTTAGATATTTTCCCCGTTTGACATGGATTTAAAATCCATAGCCACCCTTGACCATTATAATTTTTGATATCACGGTATATCTGTGGCACATAACTCGAAATCGCCTATTTATTCACAGGTGTCAGATTTAAAAATGATGAAAAAGGTGGATACAAAGTATTGAAATTTAAATAAATTGCATATGTAAAATATTCCTTTTATCAACTCTGAAACAACATTTAGGTAAGCACCTTTTATTATTCCTAAACAATTGTTCTTGTAGACAAACAACTACCAATATTAACATATTAATTAGTTAGACAATTTATCAAAAATTTCACGAATTAAAAGATATTTGGTCAACCAATCAGTTAAAATTTTTACAATTAATTACTGTAGACTCTCTTCTTTTTTAAGGGCCTTCTCCATTACTGAAGGTTGACAACAAGGCCGTAGCCAAGGGGGTTTAAATCCCCCGGAAATATTAAAAATGGTACTTTTTAGCTATGAGCATCTTCTGCGACCGGAACCACGTCGCCCCTCTATTTTACCCTCTAGTATTAACTTAAACAAGCTATATTTGTTATTTTTGAGAATATGGCCGAGATATGCCGTTTTTTTTACAGTTCGCAAAGGCTTTCTTTCTTCACCCATGAGCCCAAGAACCACACTGTTTGTAATGTGCTCCGTTAACGACATTATTTGCATCTTCCTGAATATCCACATCTCAAATGCTAAAATCCTATTGATTGTTTTGCTTTTCAGTGTCCACGCCTCCACATCATATAGCAGCAGGACCGCAGTAAGGAAAAACGGCGCCTGGGGCCAAATATCCACTTGGCGTTTGGATTTGGACGCGTAGCCACGACACTAAACGCCGATTCAGTTTTCAACTTTTACTCTCACAATTTATGGCGCCCAACAAGAACCAAGCGTTAAATTTGGTCGCTAGCGATTTATGGCGCTCAACTAGGGGCCACAGCGTTAGCAGGGCCTCATGTTGGGCGCCAAAAAGCTCAAATCCAAGCGTTTCTAGTATTTTTAAACGAGTGTTTTTTCACTCCCACTGAACTGGAATATACAGGGTGTCCGTATTTCGAGGAAATGCATGGGGATCTCGGTTATTTGAAGAGTTAGAGAGTTGGTTAAATTAGGGCAAATATGTGAAATTTGTAGCCCAACAATAATCCGAAAACAGATTTAAAATATCTTTTTTTGTTTTCGAGATATTGCCAAAAAACTATTTTTTTCAAATTTCGTTTTTATTTTTTTATTCAAAAACTATTGGATCTAGGAATTTGCAACTTTTACATTATACAGGCACTTTTTAATCAGGAATTTAGTAGTGTACTTACATTTAAAATAACTTTAATATCTTCCCCGGAACCATAGCCAACTTTTGTTATTCTTATGGGCGCCATATTGGATTTTCATATTTTTAGAAAGAACTTTTTTTTCTGAATTAAACGGTATATCACACTTATAATTTATTCTGCGTTTCATTTGAAACATAGCAACCTTTTGTTTTTTGTAAAGAGTGCCTTGGAAACAATAATATTGATACGTTATTCAGTTATTGATGTGTCAATAAGATACGATCATTATACATAATACATAAAATAAAGTTAAAAATGGTGTTTTCGAACCAAGAAAAACGAGATATGATCGAAGTTTATTATACTTCAAACAAAAATGTACGTATTTCATCCGAAGTCTATCTACAGCGCTATCCAGAAAGGCAACAGCCAAGTGAAAGTCATTTCATAAAACTACATACAAATTTATTGGAATATGGTTCCTTCGTAAAGCCACGACAAAGATATGGATATCACCAACCCCATGAAAATGAAAACCAAATTTTGCAAGCGGTAAAATGATTTCATTTTAATTACAATAAGATAATATTTATTCCCCTAGATTCCAGATAACCCTTCTTCCTCAACGAGAGAACTTGCGAACCAGTTTGGTGTGACGTTACAATACGTATGGAGAATTTTGAAAAAAAATAAATATCGCCCATTCAAAATTAAAGTTACTCAAGCTCTCCATCCTGGAGATGCTAGACGAAGGATGGACTTTTGTCGTATTTTATTGGGAAAATTAAACGAAAATCCGAATTTCTTGTCAAATGTGATATGGTCTGACGAATGCCGTTTTACCAACACAGGGATATTCAATAGGCATAATGAACATGTGTGGAGTATAAATAATCCTAGACAACATGAAGAAAGACGACGACAAGTGCGATTCGGACTAAATGTATGGGTCGGTATTTTGGGAGACAATATTGTAGGTCCATACATTTACGAAGATACATTAAATTCACAGAGATATCACGATTTTTTAAGAACATTTTTAAGTGATTACGTAGACAATAACATCCCCTTAAATATGTTAAGAAATGTATGGTTTCAACAAGATGGTGCACCACCTCACAACAGCCAAATTGTCGCTAATTGTCTGTCCGAAATGTTTCCAAATAAAGTTATGGCAAATAATGGTGATATACGTTGGCCAGCTCGCTCACCTGATTTGTCACCTCTAGATTATTTTCTTTGGGGAGCTATAAAAGAAAAAGTTTATAAAACTATTCCAGAGGACAAAGACGATTTAAGAAGAATTATAATAGTTACCGTTCAGCAATTAAGAAGAAGAGACATTTTTCGGGCAGTCCAAAATTTAAGGAAAAGACTAGAATTATGTTTGGAGGTCAATGGTGATATATTCGAACACTTACTCTAAGTTTGTGATAATTTTAGTTCAAAAGATATTTAATTAATTTGTTTATTATTATTTAATATTATGAAAAACTTCATCAAGCAGCAGAGTGATTATTCTGGTTCCTTCCCTAAAAAAATATAGTTGTAGGCCTCAGGAATTTTAAAATGTGCAACTGTTTTCAAGGCACTCTTAAAAAAAAACAAAAGGTTGCTTTGTTTCAAATGAAATGCAAAATAAATTATAAGTGTGATATACCGTTGAATTCAGAAAAAAAAGTTCTTTCCAAAAATATGAATATCCAATATGGCGCCCATAAGAAAAACAAAAGTTGGCTATGGTTCTGGAGAAGATATTAAAGTTATTTTAAATGTAAGTACACTACTAAATTCCTGATTAAAAAGTGCAATGTAAAAGTTGCAAATTCCTAGATCCAATAGTTTTTGAATAAAAAAATAAAAACGAAATTTGAAAAAAATAGTTTTTTTGGCAATATCTCGAAAACAAAAAAATATATTTCAAATCTGTTTTCGGATTATTGTTGGGCTCCAAATTTCACGTATTTGCCCTAATTTAACCAACTCTCTAACTCTTCAAATAACCGAGATCCCCATGCGTTTCCTCGAAATACGGACACCCTGTATGTGGGGTGAACGAAAAGGTATATGGACAAACCTTCAGGAAACATTCCGCTTACATAGAGGAAGACAATACATTATAGTGGAAGTTTTCAAATTAGGCACTCTCGTGCGCAGAACGAGCGCCTTTCGTGTATTTCCGCTGCTCAAAAAATGAGAAAGTGGAACCTGACTACGTATTCTTATAAGTATTCCTTAAAATTTATTGTAAATTGCTCGAATTTTGATTTTTGGCGCCCAACGTGGAGCCAGGCTAACGCTGTGGCCCCTAGTTGGGCGCAATAAATAGCAAGCATCTAAATTTAAAACTTCCCACTGAATCAGTGTTTCGTACGCGTGGCGCATGAAGTAACATTTCGAGTTTAGAAAGACCTGAGTTTGGATTTGGACTTAAAATTTATTGTAAATTGCTCGAATTTTGATAGCGCGAGATTTGGTTAAAATGTATTAAACATAAGAAGTATTTCCAACTTCACAATATGGTCAGTGTTTTATACGCGTGACGCATGAAGTAAAATTTCGAGTTTAGAAAAGTCTGAGTTTAGATTTGGACGCTACGCGTCCAAATCCAAACGCTCAGCCTTTTCTAAACTCGAAATTTTACTTCATGCTTAGTCTGGAAGTGGAAAACACTTGGTAAAGGTAAATCTTTAAATTCTATTAATTATCCACGTAACGTATTTAATGAATTTTACCCCTGAAACAACGATATCATGATTTCCCGGTGAATTATCGGTAAACCGGTTTAGATTAACTAATTTATCGAATTACGGGTAATTTACAAATCTTATTAAGTATATAAAACATTTTACGAATCAAATTAAAGCGTATTTAGTCATTAATCAATATGTTTAAAAAAAACATTAAATTAATAAGCCTTCATTTTGAAGCTTTAAACGAGTGTTTTCTAGATAAAGCACGAAGTAAAATTTCGAGTTAAGAAAAGCCTGAGCATTTGGATTTGGACGCGTAGCGTCCAAATCCAAACTCAGGCTTTTCTAAACTCGAAATTTTACTTCATGCACCAAGCGTATAAAACACTGACCATATTGTGAAGTTGGAAATACTGCTTATGTTTAATACATTTTAACCAAATCTCGCGCTATCAAAATTCGAGCAATTTACAATAAATTTTAAGTGCAATTTTAAGTCCAAATCCAAACTCAAGTTTTTCTAAACTCGAAATGTTACTTCATGCGCCACGCATACGAAACACTAATTCAGTGGGAAGTTTTAAATTTAGATGCTTGCTATTTATTGCGCCCAACTAGGGGCTACAGCGTTAGCCTGGCTCCACGTTGGGCGCCAAAAAACCTCAAATGCAACCGATTTAAATAACTTTAGAAGTGTTCTCCACTCCCAGATTAAGCATGAAGTAAAATTTTGAGTTTAGAAAAGCCTGAGCGTTTGGATTTAGACCCGTAGCGTCTAAACTCAATCTTTTCTAAACTTGAAATTTTACTTGATGCGCCACGCGTACGAAACACTAATTCAGTGTGAAGTTTTCCTTCGCAATTTATGGTGCCCAACAAGGGCCCCGCGTTGGGCGCCAAAAAACTTCAAATCTATGCAAGTATTTGACAATTTCTAGATAATTAGGAATACACTTACACCTTTTAAGATGTTGGACAATTTGTAGATGACTAAGAGTTACTGGTGTGGGACAATTTGTAGATAACAAAGAACTTACTCCTCACCTTAAGTTAAGGTTTAGTAAAAGGAATATTTTAAAGTAATCTTGTTTGTAAAATTATAAATAAATCATGAATTAAAGCGTGCCATATGCAAAAGGTCGTAAGTACCAAATGACATATTTTACAGGAGAAACATAAAACGTGAATCAAAGTACTATGGCACTTATGACGTGATGACAATTGAGTCTCTATTTCTGCTACTTGTAGTAGCACTATTATATTCCGTATATAAAACGCATTACTTAAAAATTAGCACCTACGACTTTTTGCATATGGCACGCCTTAATTATTAAATCAACTATAAAAGCTCTCTGTCTGTATGTTATAGGTAATATATTTTTAATAAATAGTTCGGCGCCATCAGCGCCCTTCGGTTAGGTACAGCACAGAGCTGGGCAGGATTCGAATCCTTTTAGAGGATTCAAAAGAGGCATTCGAATACTTTAGTTCAACTGGATTCGTGATCCGGATTCGTTACATTTTTTTAAGAGGATTCGTATTCGAATCCAAATGTGGGTGATTCGAATCCATATAAAAGGATTCGAATCCTTATGAAAGGATTCGAATATTTATAAAAGGATTCGAATATTTATAAAAGGATTCGAATACTTCGTCAAAAATAATTCGAATTAATTGTGAGGATTAACATGAAAAATGTCTTTAGTGTGTTTTTAAATTTCTCGTTAAATCACTGTTTTATACGCGTGGCGCATGAAGTAAAATTTCGAGTTTAGAAAAGCCCAGAAAATTTGTCTCGGGTCGCTGCGCGACCCTCGACAAATTTTCACGGGGCTTTTCTAAACTCGAAATTTTACTTCATGCTTAGTCTGGGAGTGGAAAACACTCGTATTAATGAAGACAACCTTATACAAGACTGTCTCAGGTTAAACTAAGTCGACCTTATACAGTATTGACTTTGATTTTGACGTCATGTGAGGATTTCCGCGCGTATAAGGTCGGCTCGGTTTAAATCGAGACAACCTTGCACAGTAATGATCTTGGTTTTGACGTCACGTACGGATTTCCACGCGTGACGCCATTAACCAAGGTGTGTAAGTAAGTTTGTCCTGATTTAAACCGAGCCGACCTTGTATTGTTTAATTATCTTGATTGTTGACGTCACGTGAGGACTTCCACGCGTGATGTCAGCAATCAAGGTGGTTAGTGTATAAGGTTGTCTTAATTTAAAACCGAGTCGACCTTGTTAGTTTAATTACGTTGACTTTTCACGTCACGCGAGGAATATCATGTGTGATGTCAGAAAAACTCCCTGTATTTCTTGGGATATAGATATTTCAAATAAAATCAAACTGAATTTGCTATGAAATTCAAACATAATGAGTAAAAACCAGCATATTTTCAATTGCACAATATTTCAGTGTTTTATCCGTTTCGCTACGCAACTAAACCAATTTTTTAGAATTTTCTAAACTCTATATTTTACTTCGTGCATAAACAAGGACAGTAAATCTATGTTAAAAAACAAAAATTAACATTTCTTAACATATAAACTTTTTGTCTCGTGTAATATAAGGCAAAAGTAATGTCATATTATGAATTGGCTGCCATTTTATTAGAAATGAAAAAAATGGGCAATGTTTTGACTAAAAGTTAATTTAAAGGTGTAAAATAGATAATATAAAGTTAAAAAAATGATTTCGGTCAAATTACATCTTCCGAGTTCTCGTTTTACAACATTTTAGATGTTGTTCGTAAAACATCTGGCCCCAAATTGGTGATTTCTTCTCCAATGTTGGCTTTCAAGACTTTCAAAGTTTGTGGTTTGTTGTGGTAAATGCGAAATTTCAAAAAAAACACACAGGGGAGTGGAAAGGCTCGTTCGAAACTTCAAACTGAATGCTTTGATAAGAACATTAAATGACTAAAAATGTTTTTAAAGATAATAACCTAGTTTTCAAAATTATGTTTAATATTATTTGAAGTAAAACTGACATGGTAGCCACAATCTGAAATGTTAAATTTTTCCGACATTTCCCTGATTCAAGAGTTTTTCCCTGGCCTTTTAATATAACTGTCTTCTGTGAGAAACCTCTATTTTGTTAAATTGTTTTCATTGGTTTTGTCAATATTTGAGTTAATTTTATAAATTTTTACGTGCTTTGTAATTTGCCTGCTGATTTTTACAAATTTAATAATGTTATATGGCTTTTTTGTTAGTGTTTTGGTCAATTTGTATATAATTGCATGACTTTTCTCTGACTTTCCCGGTTTTAATGATATTCAGTGAATTTTTTATCTACGTAATTTTCAGGCATTCGTCGATTTTATAATAGAGTTCAATTTGAAGCTTTAAACGAGTGTTTTCCACTCCCAGACTAAGCATGAAGTAAAATTTCGAGTTTAGAAAAGCCCCATGAAAATTTGTCGAGGGGCGCGCAGCGACCCGAGACAAATTTTCGGGCTTTTCTAAACTCGAAATTTTACTTCATGCGCCACGCATAAAAAGCACTGATTTGAAGTGAAGTTCAGAAACACACAAGTACATCTTTAATCAGAGTAACAGGGAATCAGACGTTTAGTCTGTTATCAACGATGTTCAGTGTTAATAATAAATAATTAGGTTTTACATATTTTTGTTAAAACAACTGGTAACGATATTTATACATAAATGGTTGAAAGAAAAAATAATAAAATCAAATTTATTCTTAAAGGATTTGTATTCGTGATTCGAAAAAAGAGGATTCGAATCTTTGATTCGAATCATATTTATCTCTTACGAATCCTTTATTCGAGTAACCGTGATTCGAATCATATTAGGTGATTCGGATTCGTGATTCGAATCCTTTTTACGGGGATTCGTCCCAGCTCTGGTACAGCAGCACAGAGTGAACGTAATACCTCACAAAGTGGTATCTTAATTTGAGATTAAGACAACCCTCGCATATCAATTTTCTCATCCTAAGAAACGTTGCTTTAGCCATTTCTATGCGTGTTCTTATTCCTACGTCTGGATCCAAATCATCTGATAACCAACATCACAAGTATTTAAACTTATTCACTTGTTCTATTTGCCCGTTGTACATGTGTTTAGCTTTAACATTTAGCGTTCTGCTAATAACCATGGCCTTCCTTTTGGCAGTGTTTAGTTTTACTCTAAGCGCATCGCATATCTAAGATTAATAAAAAATTCGCCGTTGATCTTGATGCAGTCTTTTGAATTTTAGAGCGCTTTCAGAAATACTTGTTCTGAGTATATATTGAAAAGTAATGAGATCAAAACACAGCCTTGGAGTGCTCCTCTTTTTATAGCAATATAGCTGGTAATTTCTTCTTCAATCCTCACTGCTGCTGTCGTATAAGTTCTTTATGAAGGTAATTATCTTATTGGTCTAGTCCTTCGGTCATCAGGATGTCCATTAATTCGTCGTGTTTTAGACAATAAAATGCTTTGACATAATGAATAGAGTAAATGTACATGTCTTTCCTTTGGTTTCTGCACTTTTGCAGAAAAACGGACATCACAAACAAAACTTCCCTTGTTCCTAGCCCACCCCTAAATCTAAACTGTTCCTTACTTAAATCTTCTTCGCATTTTATACGAATTCTGCTGTGAAGTATTTTGAAAAACAGTTTTAACACGTGGTTCATTAAGCTAATCAGTCGGAATTGATCGCATTTGTTTGCGTTAGACTTCGTGGAAATAGTTATAAATATTGATTTTAGCCAGTTCTGCGGAATGGTTTTAGTGTCATACAGGTAAGGTACGATTCACGAGAGGTGTCCCATGGTTTTCTGGATTTGTAGTGCTTTCTGAACCAATACATGTAACACGAAAATAGTTTGATGTCATCAGATTACGTATGTGAAAAGAGACAGAAAACTTCATAATATGTCTGGTATGGTTTTTAGATGGAACATACGAAAACGTATGTTTCAATCTGCAGCTTTAACATTTTAAGGTTAAACATCATATTTTGACAATGTCTTCGTAAAACTAAATCTGCAAAAACCCAGCCACAAATTATTTTAATTAATGTGCACAATCGATTTAAATGTGAGTTTAAGTGGTATATTTCCAATTTTCACATCTACTAAATAGTTCAGGTATTTACAGAAATAAATAATGCATTTATGTTGATTTAGTGTAGGCTCAAACGAAAATGTTAGTTGAATCGAATGCGCATTACGTAGATTTGGCAAATAGCCATCGGATTGATCTGGTAATACAGGGATTTTTTTTTTTTTTAGAGAGTTCAATTTAAAGCTTAAAACAAGTGTTTTCCACCCCCAGACTAAGCATGAAGTAAAATTTCGAGTTTAGAAAAGCCTGAAAGTTTGATTTGGTCGCGTAGCGCTACGCGGCCATACCAAATTTTCAGGCTTTTCTAAACTCGAAATTTTACTTTATGCGCCACGCGTGTTAAATACTGAAAGCACTGAAATATTGAGAACCAGTAAACTTCGCTTGAAATCAGTGTCTTATACGCGTGGCGCATAAAGTAAAATTTCACTTCATGCTTAACCTGGGAGTAGAAAACACTCGTTTAAACTTCAAATTGACCTCTTTTAAGAAAACAACGAATATTTAAAAAACTACAACACGTAATTGGGATGTGTATACCCAAAAGAAAAAAAAATCACAGGAATTATGATTTGAACCTTTTCTAAAAGAAAGAACACTAATATGCTCACGACCTAAACAGTATGACATTGTCATGTAACGCCAAAATTTGACACAACTAGGAAAAATCGTTGCAGATATAACTGTCGACATCATTTCTAAAAAATTTGAACCACACATTCCATATCAATGAGTCATAGGACATCTCTCCCGAATTCCACTATATATTTAAACTATACAGTAATTAATTGTTAAAACCGACAAGTTTGTTGAAATCTATAAAATACAAAAAAATAATTAAAATAATCAGAATTAATTGCCTAATCAACCAGCTTTTAATTAATATAAATGACAAATGAACGCCAAGAACCAATAAAATAATAAAATTAAAAAAAGGAAAAAATTAAGAGGACTTACTGTAAAAACGCAAAAACCCAAATGAAATAAAAAAAAGAAGTTTGTAACGAGTGTTTCCACTCCTTGATTAGACATGAACACAGAGGAAAGAATAACAGAGTAATCACGCCTGTAACCACTGAAATATAGTAATACTGGAACGCGCACTGCCTATGATCGCTGGGTTAAGAAAGCGAGCCGAGAGAGACAGCGACCAAAGGGTCTTGTGTCATTGTCTCACGCTCCTCGCGCATGCGCATTAGAACTAAAGTCAGGCGGCGTATTACTATACGACGGAGACACAAGACCCGTTACTCGCTATCTCTGTCGGCTCGCGCTGGCGTCGCCAGAGCGCGTTCCAGTATTACTATATTTCAGTGCCTGTAACTCGGAATCTACAGTTTGCATAGTGTAGCCATCTCTGAGGCAATTATCAAAACATCCACCTATTAAAACCTTCAACCAAAACAGTTTCCTGTAATTTTGATGGCGATTTAAGGCACAAAAACATATGTTAAAGGATGATTCGTTCATTGGAATGTTAATGTAAACATAAATATACTCATATTTCAATAGACCCATACACCAATTTACTGCTGACTGATAGATGTGAAATAAAAACATTATTGTTTTAATGCGTTCAGTTTATAGATAATTTGATCTTTTATATCTCCACTAATATATAGCCACAGAGTAAACAATAATATTGTTTCCTCTGCGATTAAGCAAAGTTCTCCGCCACCGCCGAGGTATTACCTGAGAACTAATTATGTCAATCAGGCACGGATCCACGGGGGAGGGGGGGGTAACTGGGGGAGCTTATAATATAATATTTGAAAAATAAAAACGTGTATTTTGAACGGTTTATTTTATTATTATCGGTGTTCATGAGGGAACAAGAGTGATTAAAAAGAATACGTTTTTTAAACATCTCATTAAATCAGTGTTTTATACGCGTGGCGCATGAAGTAAAATCGAGTTTAGAAACGCCTGAAAATTTGGATATTTTGTTTATTGTATAATCAAATTTAATAAATAAAATTGATGATTATTTAATACATATATTGTCTTTGGAATTAACGCCTACAATTTATTGTTCCTATATAAATATTCTTGTAATGAAAAATATTAAAATGAAGTAAGTATGTAATATTTAAGTACACATTTTCCGACTATTGTTTATAAAAGTTCAATTTGAGGCTATAAACAAGTGTTTTCCACTACCTGGTTAAGCATGAAGTAAAATTTCGAGTTTAGAAAAGCGTGAAAATTTGGATTGGCCGGGAGGCAAACACTGAAATGCTTTTTGTAATATTTTCAAGTTCAAAATTAACATTTAAACGAATTCCATGAAGGTTTACTATATTAAAAAAAAAGTTAAATAATCTATACAGGGTGTCCCGATTAAGCAGCCCATGCATGGGTATCTTCTAAACCAATCCAAATGTATGTTGTTAGTAATTCTGAGAGAGATTTGGTTAAAGGGGAGAAAATATGCAGGACGATGAGTACTAGCTATATCCGTTATATAATTAACAAAACAGTTGAAAGTTCAGACCATACTTATTATTGATGATAGAAGGATAATATTTTGACATTATTAGGGCACATTTTTATGCTTTCTAATAATATGTAGTCAGATTTATCATAAAGCAAATATTTTCAAATATATGCATACTAATTTCATTTTTTTGAAACGGACATACTGTATTTTCTTTATAGAGAGCAATGAATTATATTTTTATCACAACTTTTATCGATTTATTTAATATAGTTAAATTTTTTAGTAAAAATAATGCATCATACGACTGTTTGGAAAGCCATAAATCTACTGATAATTTGGTTTAAAGTGTTCGTTTTCAAGTGTTCACTCGCCCCACAGATGATCTAAACAAACAGTCCAAATTCGTACCCTTCTTATCTGCCTTTGTCCTTAAGCCCTAGAAATCAATTACTAAGGATGTAAAAAATACATAGAAAAATATTTGTAAAAGTACCCTCTTCAAAGTACTTATAGGAAATCGTCAGTGAGAAATATTTTAAGAAAAATAATCAGTATGTTTTTCGCTCTCCAGTGTGCACGTTAACGGTTTCTAATTTTATACGGACAAACTATAATTTAATTAAGTATAGTGAACATTTAGTGTTTTTACATAATAGTTGTAGTTCTAGTGATATTTAGTTGTAAAAATATGGCTAATTATTTAAAATGCGCCTATCGTGACTTCTTTACATTTCCTGTAAATAATAGCGAAAGATGTGATCATTGGTTAAAAAATTGTGGTATTATGCATCTCTTTATTTTGTCCGAAAAGAAACTTTCTTCAAAGCGCCTGTGTAATAAACATTTTCGAGCAAGTGATTTTACAAATTACCAACAAAATAGACTGTTAAAATCAGCAATTCCAAAACCATTTGACATAGTATTAAGTGATTCGGATTCCGATTTAGAAGTGTTAAAGCCCATTCACATGTACACCCGAAAATTGGAAGAGGATTTGCCATCTACATCCAAAGAAATAAGGTTTTTAACCCCAAAAATAAACAAACATTTTTAATATATGACACAATAATTTACTTTTTTTTATATATCATATCCTTATATATTCGTATACACTGTACATTTGCGGACATTCGTTGATTCTATAAAAGAGTCTAATTTAAAATTCGAACGAGTGTTTTCAATCCCAGGCTAAGCATGAAGTAAAATTTCGAGTTTAGAAAAGCCCCGCGTAGAAAATTTGTCGAGGGTCGCGCTAGCGACCCTCGACAAATTTTCACGGGGCTTTTCTAAACTCGAAATTTTACTTCATGCGCCACGCGTATAAAACACTGACATATTGTAAAATTCAAAAATACTAGCCTTTATTTTGTTCGGTTGATTGACAAATTATATTGAATATTAAATTTTATTTATAAAATCTTGGCAAAAACTTGAAACCTGTTACAACATTTCAAAAGAAGTGGATTAATAAGAAATCGTGGAAATTAGTGAAAAACCTATTTAAAAAATCTATAAATATAAAACATGGATTTGTGTGAGTGTTTTCCACTCCCCGAATAAGCATGAAGTAAAATTTCGAGTTTAAAAAACCCTGAACATTTGGATTTGGCGGCACGAGCGAAGCGAGTTCAGGCTTTTCTAAACTCGAAATTTTACTTCGTGCGCCACGCGTCCAATCCCTACCTGTATCATATAACTGTATTTATTTTAATTTAAATTGCATTACATGAGAGTAAATCTAGATTTCAATATTATATGTGGAATTAAAAATTGAATGGTGTAGATTCACGCTCGATTTGTTTATTTTGATAAAATAAACAAACCGAGCGTCATCATTTTTCGTTCCGTCGGTACCGTTAGAGAGGAAAAAATATAACCATTCCTCTGCGGATCCGATATACAAATAAATTGGGAAGAGTGGGGAAACCTAGTAGTTACTCTAAATCACACGCCTGCTGGGTGAGCCACCTGACAGAGCCGCCCCCCCTGACCCCGCACAGCCAACGTGAATACTCTGGTTACTCCATACTCTGTGGCATGAAGTAATATTTCGAGTTTAGCCTGATAATTTGGTTCAGGCGTAGCGAAGAAACGGAATTTTAAGGCTTTAAAAAAAAATTACTTCATGCGCCACGCGTATAAATCACTAACTTTAAGTGAAATCTTTAACTAATTGGTTAGAGTGAAAAAAATTTTATATGCCAATTATAAATTGTTTAAATTACGAGGAAAGTGCTATGATGGACACCACCATTTTTTAATTTTATTTAAATATTGTTTAATGTGTCAAATTCGTGCTCCGAACAGAACTATTGATCGACTTTTTGCTAAAAAGGCCGAATTTCCCTGACTTTTTCCGATGAACAAAATCCCCTGAGTTTTTTGGTTGGTTGCCACCCTGTTGCATTATATTGTAGCGCAAAACCAAATAAATTCTAAGGAATTATTGTCTTTGAAGTCATAACTTAACGATTTTATAAAGAATTTGACAAACACTTTTTCATCTAATTTCTGTAAGAACTCAACGAACAAGCATTATTTTCTAAGTGCACTCCCCGGCCCTCCTTGGCTACGCCCATGATGGCCAGTCCTATTTGAATAATCAGAAAGCTACAACGTACATCATTGGGCGCATTCATCAGAAAAATATACTCTCAACATGTTTGGATTCTTTTACGCTTTCCGTTGGTATCTAGTCAACGCTACTCTGGCCGTTCTATTGTGTACGCTTGCAAAAATGACGAACGTGTTTGTCGTTGACAGTGGGTTCATCAGAAAATTACCCAACTGTTGCCATTAAACTCCCAACAGTTTTATCTGATGAATGCGCCCCTTTTTAAAGCAAAAACGTAGAAAGTACGTCCATGTGGCCCGAGTCTAAAATTGCCAGTCGTGGCCTAAATCTGGAATTAAAATGTTGCATGTATTGAATACCCAATGCAAGGAAAACACATCAATGGAAAATAGAGGAAATGGAATAGATATAAACATAAAAGGGAGGAAATGAAAAGGAAATCAACTCAAAACAGAGGAATAAATAAATCGGCCAGAAACGAATTGATAAACAAACATAGACATAATGATACCCACCTGTTGGAAAAGGCTCCGGCATCAAAGCCTTAATGAAGATATCCGTGATGTTGTAGACGACCGCCATGCCCTTGCTGTTAAACGCCGTCGAGCTGTTGTAATCATCCCTCGGCCTGTACTCGTCGTACTCGATGTTCTCCAGGTCCGAGAGGACCTCCATGAGGGCCCTGTTCAAGTCCAGCGTCATCTTCTTGATGCCCGTCGCAAGTTCCCCGTTCGATATGCCCACGAGGGCGAACATGAGAGCACATGTTCCCAAAAATGTTGCGACGTTGATCGCCTCTCTCCTCCGCTTCCGGGAGGGACACGATCCCGTCTCGGAAATTCTGTCCCGCATTTTTCTTCTTCCTTAGTGATGCATTTCTTTCGTTGTGATCATAATATTGACGATATCCTGTGAAGAGATTAATAGGACAGTGTTAGAATTGTTCGTTTTGATGATTTTTTTTAAAAGCGGATGCGTCGGATGAGGCGGATGTGTGTGTGTATGTGTGTGTGTATGTGTGTGTGTGTGTGTGTGTGTGCGTGTGTTGAACTAGGGGGACATGAGTTCATTATACTTGTCGCTACACAGGAGGCAAATAATATGTCTTTGCATTCAATTACTTAAACTTTATAATTACTCTAATTTTATAATAAACTTGATCTGTTTTATAATAATGCGGTTAAATTTGAAACTTTTAACAAGTGTTGCCACTTATTGAGTGGAGCATAGCGCGCCAGCAAATCCAAATTTTCAGGCATTTCTAAATTTTACTTCAGGCGGTCATGCGTATAAAATATTGATTTAAATTAAAGTGAAGTTTAAAATATATTAATTAAGTTTGAAATCGCAGTGGCGAAGCCAGAATTTTGTCTTATAAATGAAATATGATCAAGTTGTTAGATGACCACCCAAGTGCTAGACGGACTGTCGCCATATAAAGACTATCTACCCTAACGTTCGTGGGAAACAACCCCATTATATAGTATCTTAAGTTTAGCAGGTGTACTAGACACCCTTTTTGTATTACATTTCATTATTTTCCATTAAGTGACTTTTACCATTAGTGTCGTAGATATATGTATATTTATTAGGTACCATTCTCTTTTAATTTCATCAAGTAACTTTTACCATTAATGTCTTAGACCTGTATTTATTAGGCACCCTTAAGTCTGAAAGCCTTTTTCTGTATCGACGATAGGTAAATACCACCCTCGTGGGAACGTCCCCAAAAACGGGCCTCTGTCTGTCCTCACGCGTGTGGTCTTACCTCCATATATATACCCTTTCTAGAACTTAAGCAGTTAGTTAGTACCCAACCGTCATTCTGAATACATGCTGTATTGTAATTATTGTTATAAGAATAAAGTTAAGTTAAGTGTTTAAGTGCAACATTGACTTTTCACTCCCGGTATCCAACATATTATTGGTGTCAGAAGTGGGATAGTCGGGACGTTCATCCGGTTCGCGAAATAAGCCAACGAATTCGTCTTCCCAGAGGAAACTCCTGGTGCAACATAAGAAGATTTCAGGCCCGATCCAGAGAACGGCGATCAGCAACATTCCGACTGTCTGAAAATATTGGAACAACGGTGAGTCGCTTTTTATTCAGTCTTGCATCCTTAACTCTTTTTTCCTAAACAAACAAAAACATCATGCCTAACTCCGAACAAAATGACAATGCTAACTCACTTTCACTTGATTTCTTAATTAAACTTATTCCGAATAACTTCGACGGAGATAGATACAAAATAAGAAGTTTTATTAAGCAAGTCGATTCGGTTTTCGAACTCGCTAGTGATCAACAAATACCTCCACTTCTTTTATTTGTCAAAAGTAAAATTACGGGTAAAGCTCGCGAACAGATCGATATTCACTGCAACTTAACCACATGGGAGGATATTTCAGAATTATTAATTAATTTATATCAGGATAGGAAATCTCTTGATCAATTACTTGAAGAGCTAACTAATATTAAACACGAACAACATGAAAACGTGTCACAATTCTACCAGAGATTAGAAGATTTAACTTCCCGTACATTAGCTATTATACATTCAACCGAAAATGATAAAGAACGCCTAAAAGGACGCCTCCTAATGATTGAAGACATTGCATTGAACCGTTTCATCTATCACTCGAATCCTAATTTATCTCAAATGTTAAGGTATCGCGAATTTAAAACTATTAACGAAGCGCTTACCGCAGCAATTGCCGAGGAAAAAGCGTTGAGATTAACTTACAAGTCTATTGAAATAAAATGTAAAACTTGTGGAAAAAATAATCACCTTACAAAAGATTGCTTCCGCAATAAACCTCAAATCCGCACGAAATCTATACATTTCTCTAACAATTCTCATAACTATCAAACTCCTAGAAATCCAGCGAATCAACAAAAACAATGTAGATATTGCAAAAGGCCAGGTCACGTACTCGAGGAATGTCGTAAAAGGCAATATAACAATTCAAAAAAATCAACATCACAAAATCAAAATAATCAAAATGCGTCAGTAAATTTTCAGGAGCGACTGATAAATCGAGTCCCTCCTCCTATACCAAACCAACAAAATCAAATCACTCAAGCACTGGAACAATTCCATTTATAATGAATTCAAACTTGCATCCAATCGCAAATTCCGAAATAAATTCTAATTCAAACTCGCATGCAATCGCAAATCCTAAATCCAAATCAAACATCCAAGAGAATCAATCTCTAATAAAAATTAAATCAAATCCTAAATCTAAGTTGCATCCCATAACTAATGAAGATACAAAATCAAATGTTGAAACGATCCAACACGTAAATATTTCTAATTCATTCTTCAGTTCAAATGATTTAATTTATGTTACATTTCAATCTGACATGTCCAATTGTCCAGATAAAACGATTAAATTATTAATCGACACGGGCGCTTCCATATCTTTAATTAAAGCTATGAGCTTATCAAAATTCAAAATCCACGATAAAAATCCAGTTGCTCTTAACGGATTAGCACCAAACATTCCAATTTACACCTTAGGTGAAACCGAAATCAACCTCCAAATTCACAATAAACGAATAAAATCTAATTTCCAAATCATAGATGCAATCACTAATATCCCTTTCGACGGCTTACTAGGCGACGATTTTCTAAGAACGCATAGCGCAAAAATCGACTATAGTTCTTTTTCTCTAATTCTAAATTCAATTTCTATTCCAATTCCAATTCATCGTAATACGCCTCAATCATCATCAATAAATATTACTGTTCAACCTCGAACGGAAACTGTCGTCAGAATCAACGTAAATAATCCACTCAACCTCAAAGAGGGTATAATTATTAATCAAAATCTCGCAGCCAATCAATCTCTTTTAATTCCAAATTCAATGGTTTATATCAATGACCAAAATCAGTGTTTAATTACGCTAATAAACAAATCATCAATAAAACAAATTGTCACAGTCCCTTCTATATCAATTGAACCTATTTCTAACACTCATTCAATCTTTCAAATAAATCAAAATTGCATAAACAATCCTGAAAGAGAAAAACTACTAAATCAAAATTTAAGGCTTGATCATCTCAACTCAGAAGAGAAAACTTCAATCACGAAAATTTGTCGAGAATTTAAAGATTTATTTTATTTACCAAACGATAACTTAAGTTATACAAACGCTACTTGTCATAAAATTCCCATTACAGACCCGCTTCCAATTCATACAAAATCTTATCGATATCCAGAGGTACACAAGAACGAAGTAAATAAACAAATCGAGAAGATGTTAAGTCAAGGGATAATAAAACCGTCCACCAGCCCTTGGTCCAGCCCCTTATGGGTTGTCCCGAAAAAACTAGACGCCACAGGCGAACGGAAATGGCGGATAGTTATCGACTACCGCAAATTAAATGAAAAAACGGTCGGTGACGCCTACCCTTTACCTAACATCGAAGATATCTTAGACCAATTAGGGCACGCACAATATTTCACGACGCTAGATTTAGCCAGCGGATTCCATCAAATATTAATGGACACTGATGATGGTCCAAAAACTGCATTCAGCACCCCCAATGGCCACTATGAATACACGAGGATGCCTTTTGGATTAAAAAATGCGCCTAGTTGTTTCCAGAGGCTAATGAATAACGTACTCATGGGGCTCACTCACAATCAATGTTTTGTTTATCTCGACGATATTGTCATTTATGGAGTCTCACTCGATGATCATAACCGTAAATTAAAAAACATATTCTCCCGCTTACGGCAGAACAATTTAAAACTACAGCCAGACAAATGCGAATTTCTGAACAAATCGTGTCAATATCTAGGACATATAATTTCAGACGAAGGTCTTAAACCTAATCCTAATAAAATAGAAGCTATTAAATCAGTACCTCGTCCACAAAATCCGAAACAGATCAAAATTTTCCTAGGCATGATCGGCTACTATCGCAAATTTATTAATAACTTTTCCACAATAGCCAAACCCCTGACGGTGTTATTAAAAAAGGATGTCGAATTTCATTGGAAAGATGAACAAGAAACAAGCTTCCAAACCCTAAAAAATAAATTAATTCGAGAGCCTATATTGCAATATCCAGATTTTACACAACCCTTTATCTTAACTACAGACGCCTCGAACGTAGGAGTCGGTGGTGTTCTTTCACAAATGAAAAACGGAGAAGACCTCCCAATCGCCTATTACTCCAGGTCATTAAATAAAGCGGAAACAAACTATTCAACCACGGAAAAAGAACTTCTAGCTATTCTAAACTCCACAGAACATTTCCGTCCTTATTTATATGGAAGAAAATTTACCATATACACCGATCATAGGCCATTACAATGGCTCTTTAACATGCAAAATCCCTCGTCACGGCTCGTTCGTTGGAGACTTCGTCTCAGCGAATATGAGTATGAAGTAAAATATAAACCTGGACGCATAAATTCAAACGCCGATGGACTTAGTAGATTATTTCCTGAAACAGGAATTGTTAACTATGTTAACAGTGATTCTTATGGAGAATTCATTAAATTCCATTATAACAATCAAGAAGTGATTATTTATGATAAGGAAAATCGACCACTAACTTCAATAAAAACTCCTATAGTAATGTTTTGGTCTCAGGATCTCGATGAAAGTAATCCATACTCAGATTTTATTCAAAGTCATTTTAATTTAGAAAATATTAAACCAACCATAAACGGTTGTAATAAACTGAGTAATTCTAAACAAACTGTCTATTTACTATTCCCTACTAATTTTCACTTCGATAAACTCGAATACAAGAACATTTTACATTGCTTGCAAACATTTAGAAAAACGATTAAAGATAATGAATTCACTTTAATACCACCAGATCATCATAATAACATTAAATTACCGCAATTGTATGAAATGCTAAAATTTGTCTTTAAAAACAATTTAATAAAAATATACAACACAACTAAAATCACTCCAAAGAATCAAGACGAGATAAAACAAATATTAATTGACAATCACGACAGCAAATTCTCAGGACATTACGGATTCAACAAAACCTATTCAAAAATTAAAGAACGTTACTATTGGCCTTCAATGAAATCAGACATAAGAAAATACATTAAGAACTGCCAGTCATGTCAGATTAATAAAACCGATTTTAAACCAACAAGACAACCTATGGAGATCACATCTACGTCAACCGAACCACTAGAACGTTTAGCATTAGATATTGTAGGTCCCCTACCAATAACAGAAAATGGCAATCGATTCATCTTAACAGCCCAAGATGATTTAACTAAATTCAGTTTCGCCGAACCAGTCCCCAATCACGAATCTAAAACAATTGCTAGTGCACTCACTCGAATAATCACATACTTCGGAATTCCTAAAACTTTATTAACCGATCAAGGTCCAGATTTTATGTCCAAATTAATTAAGGAATTAACGCGACTATTTAAAACTAGACATATATCCACCACACCTTACCATCCTCAAACTAACGGGGCATTGGAAAGATCACATCTAACTTTAAAAGATTACCTAAAACATTACATCAAACCTAATCAGTCTGATTGGGATGAATACATCCATTTTGCTATGTTTAGCTATAATAGTTCTACTCATAAATCGACTAATCATACCCCTTACGAACTATTATTTGGTCATAAACCATATTTGCCATCTTCCATAACACAGGAACCTAAACTACTCTACACTTATGATGATTACGTCAAGTCACTACAAAACAAATTAAACAATTCATTCAAAATAGCCCGCGAAAATATAATAAATTCAAAAAACTCAAGCAAACGTCTTTACGATAGAAAGAATAACTCGTGTGAATTTAAGGTAAACGATAAAGTCTACATTAAAAACAAATCAACTAACCCCAAACTTTCCAAGAAACTTTGTCCGAATTTCAAAGGACCATACAAAATAACACGAATCTTCGATAACCAAACAGTAGAATTGCAATTGAAAAACAAAAAGGTAAAATATCATAAAAACTTACTGAAACCTTCCTCGTTTTCAGATGACGACGATTGTAATCTTGATCCTATCGATCCTACCGATCCTGGTCCATTGTAATGATCTCTATCAAATATATCAATTAAACCAAACAAGCGGAATTTACTACAATAATTTAGGAAACGCTAGAATATCAAATTCAAAAATAACATTACTATCCCATTTAAACATTTCTTTCTTATCTGAGGCTCGCGGAACACTTGAGAATTCAATCCTCAAATCAATAAATCTTTGTGGTTCTCTATCAAAAGGCAATAAGAATTCACATTCGTCAATTTATTGCGAACAAAATTTAGGAAACATTAACGATCAACTAAAACTAATTTATAAAAAACAAGAAATATTGAATCATTATATTGGCAAAGAAAACAGGAAACGCCGTGGTTTAATAAATGGCGTATCTACAGCACTACGTTGGCTAATTGGTACACCCGATGCCAATGATGCGAAATATTATTCCGATAGTATTCACTCGATAATAGACGATAGACAGCAAATCAACGGTCTCTTAAAATCACAAATTCAAGTAATTTCGAGCACGATTCGAAATTTTAATAACTCTTTTGTTGCATTAAAGGAAAACGAATCAAAATTAAATAAAAATTTATTCAAAATTGCAAATCTTGCACAAAACAATCAAGGAAAAACCAATGATTTAGAATTGGATTCAATCATTATTCAACATATTTCAACATTATCCAGTCTTGCAAATAGAGTAATGGAGGAATTTGATAATTATATTCACGCCATTAATATTGCTAAACATGGAATTCTATCTCCGGAGATTGTCACTCCAAAAATCTTAATTAATGAGCTATTGAAATACAAAGGCGAATATGAACTTCCTTTATCACCATCTTATAAAAACGCTCTAACTTACTACAAATTAATACATTTAGATGTCATTGTTGATGAGCGAAACATTGTCATATTTGCATTGAATATTCCGTTATTAGACAAACTATCCTACACTATTTTTGAAATGATCCCGTTACCTATGCAACATCAAGATCCTCTAATATATTCCTACATACAACCTAGTTATCGATATCTCCTAATATCACAACCAAAAACCTTATATAACCTTATGCAAGATTTGAATAAATGCGACGAATTCATCAAAGGATCGTTCATCTGCCAAGGAGTCTCCACCACAAGAAGAACTGAAATCGCCAATTGCGAAATCCAATTGTTGTCGCCGCATCTCTCCAAGATTCCAGAAGAATGTTCAACTAGAACCATCAGAGCCGATATCCAGACTTGGAAATCCATCCGGAATAACGAATGGATATATGTGTTGCTGAAATCAACAACGTTAACAATCCTCTGTGATGACCACATGGAGGACGTAATTCTTAATAAAACAGGAATCATCCGATTGTATCCCGGTTGCAAGGGATACACCGATTACTATGTTCTCGAAGCAACCAGCGAAATGTTCTCCAACATATCCGTCGACTACGTTCCAAAAATTAATATTTTGCAAGACGAATGCTGTGTCGACAAGAAAATCAACGATTCCATACCACTTCGAATACAACCCATTAAACTATCAAATATCGACCTCACCGAATTAAAGTATGCAGATAAAAAACTCAACGAATTCGACGAGTTGTTAGACCACGAAATGAACAAACCGTTCATCGTAAAACATACTAGCTGGTATACACTAATCCTTAGCCTGCTAGGTGTTACATTAACGCTAATGTTGTGTTGTAACATCTGTCGTTGGTGTGGTTGGTGGAATTTGTTAAGACGTCTTTGCTGCTTCACAAGGAATCCAAGGAACGGAGAATTGATGCCACCCATTATAAAAAACTTCGTCAATTGCAACTTCGAATCGGACCTCCGATCTGAACGTCAATATCACACCGGAGAAATTGCAATTTACGAACGTGCCTCCGAAGAAATCGAACTTCAACCACCTCGTTACAATGCAGTAACGGCCTCAGCTCCTAGACGAGACGACAGGAGTTTCCCAAAATCCAGACGCAGCACCGTTCCTTTGTAGGACGAAACCTGTGTCTTCCCCCCATCTTTCGTCTTCAGCGGGGAGGTGTTAGATGACCACCCAAGTGCTAGACGGACTGTCGCCATATAAAGACTATCTACCCTAACGTTCGTGGGAAACAACCCCATTATATAGTATCTTAAGTTTAGCAGGTGTACTAGACACCCTTTTTGTATTACATTTCATTATTTTCCATTAAGTGACTTTTACCATTAGTGTCGTAGATATATGTATATTTATTAGGTACCATTCTCTTTTAATTTCATCAAGTAACTTTTACCATTAATGTCTTAGACCTGTATTTATTAGGCACCCTTAAGTCTGAAAGCCTTTTTCTGTATCGACGATAGGTAAATACCACCCTCGTGGGAACGTCCCCAAAAACGGGCCTCTGTCTGTCCTCACGCGTGTGGTCTTACCTCCATATATATACCCTTTCTAGAACTTAAGCAGTTAGTTAGTACCCAACCGTCATTCTGAATACATGCTGTATTGTAATTATTGTTATAAGAATAAAGTTAAGTTAAGTGTTTAAGTGCAACATTGACTTTTCACTCCCGGTATCCAACAAAGTTTTTAGAAAAATTAAAATATGTCTAAATTAGTGAAACGGGATTGAAGACATTTGAGTAGTCTAACTGCAAAACTCACATTCTCCACTTTTTGTGAAAACTCAGTTGGCGGATTATTTATGTCCGCCATGTTAAAGTACACGTGTTTTTTTGCAATTTGCCAAAAGCTGTTAAAAGTGGAGAATGTATTTTGCAGTTGGAGTAATTTATCAACAATTGACAAAAATTTTATAATTTGATACAAATCTATTCGTATTCAATTTACTTTTCTATTTTCAGATTCGCCAAATTTACTGCGAATACTCTCAAAATTAAATATAGCCAGATAAAGTTGAAATAGAAATCGTCGATTTAGAAACATGCAAAATATCAATATTTTTTCGTTTATTTTGTGTTATCAATAAGATGCATAAAGTGTTTTAAAAATTCCACACCAAATCAGTGTTTAATACACCTGGCGCATGAAATAAATATTTCGAGTTTAGAAAAGCCTAAAAATTTGGATTGGTCGCTTCGCTTCGCTACGCGACCGATCCAAACGCTCGTTTAAGTTTTTAAATGGAAAGTTTTAAATAAGATCACGAATGTCTGAACATTTACATTGAAAAATCGTAATATGTATACCTAAAAGAAAAATTCCTTGTATTTAGAACTTTTTTTAAAATTTGAACATATAGTAAATGGGCAGATAATAAAGAAGACAGATATTTCTGAGCAAGGAATATTACCTGATCTTCAGAGACACTTAATTAAATTGGTAGTAGATACAAATAATTTGAGGTGGTGATAGGTAAATACATTTGTAATCTATATCTTTGTGAGTTAATTGAATTGTCATATTAATGTCAGATTTTCCTTCACATAACCTACAAATAAAGATTGATTTACAACATAGCCTGTGATTAATCTTGTCCTAACCTAAAACACAGAACCTGCATTACACCACTAAATTCGTGTAATGTCAAATTTGATTGGTCATATAAAAAAAAAACATTATAAATATAAACTTAAATTTCATCTAATGACTTTTACTAAACTTAAAGAAAACTAACCTAAGCCACAATTATATTTGAGTTGCAAAGAAAATGATTATTATGGAAAATGTTTTGTTTGAATAATTTTAGGAAAATCAACAGAATCAACATAAACTTCAACGAGTTTACAAAAAAGTGAATACTTCATACAGAATTCATATATTTTGACTATTTTAAAAATTCATTTTTTCTTTAACCGTAACAATATATTACGTCACGAGAGTGGTATGCAGCATATTACATATGAGCGGATATGTTGCGTGCATTCCGCGAGTATGTAATTGCCATACCACTCGAGAAACGTACGATACTTTACCTACGCCCTAACAAAATAAACAATGATCATGAAAGAACAACTTATTTATTCAATAATTTTTAATATTACATGACATTGATGAAAACTAAATTACTACTTGATCAATATACATCAAAGAAATGTCATTTGGTTGTGCGGTAATCAATCAGCTGTTCAGCTGCCAGCATGTAATATACTTGTCAAAGCTATTACGTGCATGTGTAGGTAATGTCAATCATACGCGTCAAGATGACAGTGTGGTATGGGGCGTAGGTAAAAGAAAATACATTGACACATCATTTTGAATTCGCAAAGTGGGCTATCCATTCACTGCAAAAAAATGTAAACGTTTTGCGTAATAATATTTTTTTTGTTCACGCTAAATTCTAATATGGCGGCAGTTAATACAAGATATAAATAATAATTTTTATTTATTGCAATAGCTAGTAATTAATTGCCCATTGGTGCTCATAAAGTATGTGGTTTTAATTTTGTCGATTTCTCTTTGAAATAGACCAACAAGTACGATCTCGGAAATGTTTACTACCTTTTTCTTCGTATACCTATTTCAAAATTAGCAATATATTTTTTACTATTGTGTTTTTGATTTCTTCGGCAATAAATCAGAAACTGCCCCGTCTTTGTTGCACCTTTGATCTCCGTGGGTATCAGTACCACTGGAATTGTCGCAATTTATCATTATTTGTAGAAGAGTAGACGGTAAAAATTCTAAGAAACTCGTTCAGTAATTAATGTTTTTGTTATCAAACTTGCGTTCATGGTTGTAGAAAAAGAGTTTTTATTTGTTGTTTATTTGACCTCGGGTTCGTGGCTATACAGTCAGCTTTCCAATTTAATCTTCAACTAGTTTCAATTAATAATTCGAACTGATGTACACTTACAAAACTAATTCGGGATTGTCACAACACATTTACACACATCCATGGCTCCAAGGGGTGCCAGTTTCACCATAAGAAAGTGACACCCCGCGGAGTGAGTCGAGCCCAGGACTCTTTGGTCCACGAGCAGGAGCTCTACTCATTGACGTACGAGGAACCCCAAAAATGTTGTTTGTATTTGGTGCGAGAAATCAGTACGACTGAAAATGCATTCTCGATGCGTTAAAGAAACACTGATTTCGCGGACATAATACAAAAATATCATTTATTGTTTAAATTTTATAAAGAGAAAATTCCATTGCATTTAGTAAGTTTTAAAAAATGTACTAAAATCGACAGATTATTTAATCTTGAACTTTTTTTTACAGGCAGTTTAAAAATAACCTCATGTTTTTACAAAAACAAAATAACTGCAGTCATTGGCGCCCACAGAATATTTTTCAAGGGCGCATTACCCCGCCTGCTGAGTCTAAGGCAAAATATAATAATAGTAGTGTTTATTTTCTTAACAAAAAAATAGTACAATATAACTCAAAGTCAAAACAAACTAGAATATATAGGGTGTACAAAAAGTAATGTAACGACTGTATATCTCGCTTTGTGATGAGTTTAGTTTTTGTTTTGTTGTATAAGAATTAAAATAAAAATAAAATAAACTCATTGTGCACTTGTTTGTGCATTTCATTCAAATTTGTTTGAAATTATGTTTGTACTAAATTAATTAATTCTCTCAGATATCTTAAAATCTTATATTTTTTTAAATTTTTATTTTCATAGCGCAAAGTTTATTTTGAAATTAAATAAAATCACTACAGTCCAGTCGATAATGAATCGGAAATTATAAATGAAAAAATGAAAGACGAAATTATTTAAAAACTTTGCTTATTTTATGTTATATTATTAAATTAGCAAACAAAAAATCCTATACGATCTCTAAACCCAGTGGTCGGCAACCGTGCTACACAATGGCACGCGAGGCAATTCTAGGTGGCACGCCAATAGTTTCCAAAAAGCATAACTATTTTGATGCAAAACCCATATTATACAGGGTGATTCTTGACTTATACGTATAATTGCGGGGAATTATATTTCGTGATGTGCATTGATGGCAAATAAAACAAAAGTGTAGTAAAAGTTTCATATTAACAGAGATAACGAATTAATAATGTTGAGAAAGGTGAACTGGTAAAATTATCGCAATTGCCTTGAACTGTATCTGCCACTGTCTGTCACTAGTCAAATTAGAGCTTTTTTATTTGTAAAATAAAAATTAGGTTGTGGAGGTACAACTGCTTAGCCTCCTAGGTCGCCTGACCTAAATCTCATAGAATTTTATTTTTTGGGATTCTTGAATCGTTTGGTGAACTCTACTAAAGTGAATACTGAGGAAGAGTTGCGAAATCGTATACATGCTGCTGCCGAGTTAATTCGGCAACATGCTGGTTTACGCCATGTGCTCAGTTGTACATTGAAAACGAAGGAACAGGGCCGGCGGATAATATGGGTATGGTGGGTAGCGGTACCCACTCGAAAAATTCCGAGTGGGTAAATTACCCACTCGAGATTTGGGGTGAAAAAAATATTTTTTTTAATAGAAAAATTGATAAAAAGAATTATTTATTTTTTCAAATTAAAAAAATATTCGTAATTCCGTAATTGTCAACTTTATTTCTTACATGCCGGAATTTAATGACATGCATATAATGACAGCTGTTAAATTATTAAACAAAAAAGTTTTGTTATATTTAGATTTTTGAAAAATAATAATAAACTGAAGCCAGGGTTCCATTAATTCAGTCGATTCTTCGTCATCAATGAATATTATCAAATTCCTACTTTTGAATTTACGGCGGGAAAAACCCGCGCATCGTCAGGCGTATTAGTGTTGGCGCACCGTTCACCGTCTATGGCGGCTTACCTCTGTGTACGTGTGCAAAGGCATGTGAAGGGACGGAAAGATGGACAAGTTTCTGGTGCGACGGAAACGAACAAACGATGAAAGTGTGGACAGTGCCGTCAGACAACAGGGAGACGAGGAGAAATCCCGACCAGCTTTGGCTAAACAGTCAACAGGAGCGTTCCCGCAGGAGCAGGCTCGGTCAGCTGACCCCGGCGGGAGTAAAAAGCAGAAAAACAACAAAGACGATTCCGAAAAACGTAAGTATCGAATTAATTTAGTTGGTTTTTAAAACAAAAGTAAACACTTTTTAACATAACCTATTAACCTCACTTACGAAAATAATTGACAAAATCTTGAATTAAATCAAGATTAAAAAAATAAGATTTTTAAAACTAAGAAAACTAACAATGAAAACATTGACTCATTTGATTCGAATTAGTCTGTTTTATTAAAATCAGAATAATCTTTTTGTTTGTTATTGTTGTTAAAAGTAATAGTTTTGAAAAAATCTTGATTTAACTCAAGATTTCAATAAATCATCACAAATAAACAAAATATTCACAATAATTTAGGAAAATAAAAGTTATATGAATGTTTTTTTAGAATCAGCTGTAAAAAGCTCTTCGGTACCCGCAATTTGGACAACGTGGAAACAGCACAATCCGTGGTTTGATCTCAACAGCAGCAGTAAAGGCATCTGCACCGTTTGCCGCGAAGCGTGTGAGCGGAAGTTGATTGTCACGTTCGACACGCGTGCAATCAAATCGAAGCTAGCCTGGGTTGACGAGGGGTTTTCCAACTGGAAGCACGCAGCAGAGCGGATAAAGGCTCACGCGACGAGTTCTCTCCACATTAACAGCACCGCAGCCTTAAGAAACGTTGAGAATACCAACGTTGCTGTTCATCTCGACGGCTCACTTGAAGGAGATGTTGGACAACAGGACCGCGTTGCTGAAAATCTTCAGCACGTTGAGGGCACTGGCGAGGCAGGGTCTTCCGATTCGCGGCGCTGACAACGACGAGAATTCAAACTTCCTGACGTTTTTGAATGCTCGAGCCGAAGACGTGACGGAATTGAAGTCGTGGTTGCAAAGAAAGGGTAACACATGGCTCCATCAAGACGTTCAGAATGATATTCTCGAGCTGATGGCCACTACTGTCTTGTCGGAAATCATGGCGGAGGGACGACGGGCTGAGCACTTTTCGATCTCGTTAGACGAAACTTCGGACGTGTCCCGAACCGAGCAAGTCTCTGTTTGCCTCCGAGTCGTTTCCGAAAATTTAACAGCGAACGAGTACTTCATCGGATTTTTTTCGACGCCTGACACGAAAGCGGAAACCTTATTCGGTCTAGTCAACAACATTTTCGTCCAAAACAAGTTGCTGCTCTCGAACCTCAGAGGCCAGTGCTACGATGGTGCATCAAACGTGTCGGGCAAAATCACAGGTTTGCAGTCGCGAATACGCGAAGAAGAGCCGCGAGCGTTGTTCGTGCATTGCAATGCCCACAACCTCAACCTTGCTGTCCAGGATGGTATTGAAAAGGTTCTACCAGCTAGAAAGTTCATTGGAACTATAAAAGACTTGATAAACTTCGTACGAGACTCACCGAAACGCATCGCCCAGTTTAAGGACATACAGACAGAAGCAGCCAAGGAGAGTGACAGCGAGTTACCTTCTCTTGCAGCCTATTGCCCGACCATGTATAAATCACCATTAAAAAAATTTGTCAAATTATCCTAGGAATTGTATACATAATTATTTGTGTTTTACAGATGGGTAGTACGGATCAAATCCCTGAAGACGGTGCGGGCCAACTACGAGCAGCTGATGCAGTTCTTCCACGATCGGTCGGTTGACCACGACATCGACAGCGCAGTTTCGGCGAAAGCGTCGGGGTTTTACGACTACATGGAATCGTTCGACTGTATCTTTTACTTAACTGCTTTGATTGAAATCTTCGATCGCGTAGAAGTGTTGAACAAGGAACTTCAGAAGTCAAATCTTTGCGTTATAAATTCATATGAAAAAATAGAGGCGGTGACTGACGTATTGGACGCTTCTCGAGACACCAAATTTCAAACTCGATGAACCTCAAGTTCCGCGGCAGCGCAAAATTCCCAAGCGTTTTGATTCTGGTTCGAGCGAAAACTGCGCGTTCAAAACGGCGGAAGATTACTTCAGAAAATCATATTTTGAAGTTTTCGACCAATTACTGGCGTCCTTAAGAAGTCGGTTCGACAACGAATCGGCGCAGTTTTTTAAATCGTTAGAACGATTCGCTCTGGGACAGCCCGCCGACGTCGATAACATTGTACAGTTCTATGTAGATGATTTTGACGGTGAACGATTGTTAAGTGACCGGGACATGTTTTTGCAACTTTTGAAGCGTCAAAATGAATCCGCAACAAACTTGGGGGAAGTTGTAGATTTTCTCCAAAAGTACGACTGGACGAGAGGGCTCATTCCCGAGTTTGTACGTTTTGTACGCCTCCTAGTCACGATCCCTGGATCGTCATGTTCAAACGAACGAAGTTTCTCGGTATTGCGACGATTAAAAACGTATTTGCGATCAACAATGTCACAAGATCGGCTTAACACTACTGCGATTCTAAACGTGTATAGCGACATAACCGACAAACTGGACTTACAGAAGTTGTTGAATCAGTTCATATCGAAAAATGCGAAGCGGAGCGCCGTTTTTGCATTGCAAAACTAATCAATAAGGATCTTAAAAGATGTACTAATTTAACGCTATTTTAAGTGTATTTATAAAATTTTGAAAAAATTATGCTTTTAATTTGTGCCTCTACAGAAATGTTTGATAAGAGGTAGTATTGCCTGAACATTTAAAAACGTTTATGTCACTTTATATGTTTGCTTTATTATTCTGTTATAATTAATAATATTTGTATAATTGGAACAAAAACTTAACCAGCGTGTTAAGTTACATAATTAATTCGTTATCTCTGTAAATAAAAACCTTTTACTATTTTTTTTTAAATTTTCCATCACTACACACCAGGAACTGTAATTACTCGAAATTAAGCGTATAAGTTAAGAATCACCCTCTGTATAAATAGAATACTTTTAATTTTCAATGTATTTAATATGCTTGTAAAAAAAGTTAAATACTTCAGAAAGGATGTCAAGATCAAAAATGTTATATTTAAAACTTAAATTTATGATAAATCCCTAAAGAAATCGTTTAACAGAAGAACATTCTGAAGCACGCTATGAATTAAAAACTTTTAATTAAAAACCCAATTTAGAAAAATTATTTACCAAAATTAAATCTCAAGGAAGTCACTCAAATGTAAACTTTTAATAATTTATATTTTAAATAGATTTTTATCAGCAAAATATAATTTCAAATTAATTAGAGTACATATAAATGTGATTATTTTTGTTGTTTGTAATGAATATTAGAAATTTATTTTTGTTTTTTTAATTCTTGTTTTTTTCCCGTTATTTTTCATTTGTATATTTTTGTTATATTATTTACATTATAACTTTATAACTTTATAATGTCTGTTATATTGAATTCTCAAAGATGGCTTTAGTAAAAATCTTTACAATACATCAACCTTTTTGTTCATTGATTTTATTAAAAAATATTTTATAAGAAAATTGTATGATCTTAAAATGTTTAAAACGTTTTTTTATTATCTTAAATTTGATAAATTATATTTTATACTACTTCATTACAACTTTTTGTTTAAGTTTTTAAATTTTAGCTTAATTGTTAAATATATTTCAAATTACATTATTAAACATAACATTTTATTACAATAAAATATCACAACTGTGTGTGCGTAAATGTAATTTTTAAATACAGGGTTCTTTTTCAGAGATTAAAATTTGAATCTTTAAACGAGGGTTTTCCACTCCCAGACTAAGTATGAAATAAAATTTCGAGTTTAGAAAAGCCTGAAAATTTGGATTGGCCGCGTAGCGGCCAATTAGGCTTTTCTAAACTCGAAATTTTACTTCATGCGCTACACGTATAAAACACTGAAATATCGTAAAGTTTAAAATATACGGCTATAGCAATCTAATATGCAGATGTCGATAAAACGTGAGTCAAATTTTGCGCCGAACAAATTGTTTAAAACAGTGATTATAGGCAACCCAATAACTATACTGTATATTAGGTTGCATATAATCGTTGTCGTATGTTTGTGTTTTTTAACTTCACTGTAAATTAGTGTTTATAAGCGAGGCGAACAAAGTAAAATTTCAAATTTTTAAATTTTAAATTTAAATTTAGGTTGGCCGCTCCGCTTCGCTACGCGGCCAATCCAAATTCTTAGGCTTTTCTAAACTCGAAATTTTACTTCATGCTTAGTCTGGGAGTGGAAAACACTCGCTAAAAGCCTCAAATTAACTGCTTTGATACAACGAATTCCCGCAAATTTAAAAAACGCTGAAATTATCGGAATACGTATACTTAAAATGCCCTGTATGTTCTGTTTTAAACATGTTTTTAATTGTTAATGTTTTAAACGCTGTTTCAATAAAAAAAACACGTTGTGTACAAAAAACTGTTTGTTTTAATTAAAATAAAAAATAAAACGTTTTTTTAACAACCCTGGTTTCCACTCCTTGAATAAGCATGAAGTAAAATGTCGAGTTCAGAAAATCAAAAATATTAGGCTTTTCTAAACTCGAAATTTTACTTTATTTCGAGTTTAGAAAATCCAAAATGTCAGGCTTTTCTAAGCTGTAAATATTACTTTATTTCGAGTTTAGAAAATCCAAAATGTCAGGCTTTTCTAAACTGTAAATTTTACTTTATGCGCCAGGCGTATAAAACACTGATTTAATGCAAAGTTTAAAATATACTGCTGTTAGTTAGGTATAAATCATTTTCAATTTGTAATACAAACATAATTTTCTTTAATTGCTATTTTTACGCTGCCAAGGGCATACTTTGAACTTCAATTTAAATCGGTGTTTTATACGAACTAAAATTTAATTTTAAAAAGTGTCTACATTTATACGAGGTGTGTCCCAGCCGCTAGAGCATCGGCTGGGATGAACGTCATCTCACCGGAGCCGCTAGTGCGATTGACACCCCTGTCACTATGTAACATGTTACATTCCAACACACTTGTTAAATTCAAGAAGCGTTGCGATGATACGGTAAGCTGCAAACTCTCGAAGGAGACATTACTGAACCCCAACGAGAGTTCAGCTAAATAGTACCTGCAGATGACCATGTCACACGCCTTCGGTATCAGTTAGAACTCGCTAGAGTCATTTAGTTGTCTGTAGGATTTTTCTTTTCGCGTAAGTGTTTTTTCTAGTACGTTCTAAAAATAAGCGACATTAATTTCGAGCAAAAGTTTGCCATCAGGTTTTGCTTCAGAATTGGGCCCAGTTAAACGGAACCTTTTGCAAAACTTTAGAAGTTTTGTCTAGGTTTTTTGGTGGTTTATGGCATTTTTAGAATTAAAGGAGTCGATTGAAGATGAATCACGCAACGAAAAGCCTCCATCTTAATGAATCGATTCAAATGTAGACAGACAGAATCCGGGGCCTTGTGTGTTCAGACTCACACCACCGTTCATAAGATTTTGTACAATGAACTGGGGATGAGAAAAATTTACACAAAAATGGCAATTTTAATAAACGAGTTTTTGTCCAGTAAAAATATTTCTGTGGATACTCAGTCTCCGTATTCGCCTGACTTGAGCCCTCGTAACTTTTTCGTCTTCCATAGATCGAAAAAATCACCTAAAAAAAAAACTCATTTTGGGACGCTCCAAAGCATTCAAACGATTGTAACCGACCAGCTAAAGCTATTCCAGTATCCGAGTCTCAGCACTGTTATGAGGATTGGAAGAACCGTCTCCAGTGGTGAATGTCTTCCCAAGGAAGTTATTTTGAAGGAGACAATATTGAATTGTAATAGGGGTCTTGCACATTCTTTTTATTGTCTTAATTATTTCGTTAGAAGCAAAAAAACATGTCCTATCTATGTGCTTTTTAAATTTTTTACTTAATTTTTAAATTATTAATAGTTAAAGCGATCTACGCACACGCACGTGTTGTAAGATGCTAATGCCCTTAGATTTAGAAGTACCATCAATTTTGACGCCAAAATAATAGAAAGGTGTAACGGACACTTACTAAATTCAGTATTTACCTATAATTTGTTTATATAACACAGCGAATAGTTGTTTATACAAAACACTCTCAATTGCCTAACAAACAATTGCCAATATACCTGCGGACTTGTTTGTTTCCTCAATAGACGCGACGCCACGCTAGTCAACATAACCTTTTATACATCGCGTACAAGAAGCCTAACTGCAGTAAACTTAATATTTAAAATGAATTATTGGGCCCGTTCATCAAAATGTTCAACATCCAACATGTTTGGATTTGTTTGTGATGCATGATTATATCTAATGAACGGTACTCCGGTCGGTCTATTTCGTACGATTGCAAAAATCCCAAACACTTTGACGATTAAAACAATCCGGTCATCAGAGAATTCACCAACAGTTGGCAGTAAACTCCCAACTGTTGTCTCTGATAAACGAGCCCATTGTTAATTTAGTGTATCAATGTGTCCTAACAACTCCAAAAGAAAGTTTCTACCTGAAAATAATTATTTAGTTAGAAATATAATAATAATTTTTATTTTATTTGAATATTTAAATTATCGCGGTTATATTGCAATGCGCATGACTTTTTTGTGCTTCCAATAAGAATGCGTTTTCGGGAAAGCCGAAATTTGTTTAAAATTAGCACTTTTCAATTTTAAATTACACCTAAAATAATTTTTATTCAATGTTTCTTTTTGGTAGACAATGTTTTTAGAACTTAAAATATTATGTAATAAATTTATTCGATTTTAAAATTCGTGCAAGAACCCCATTCTATTCGAATATCAACTTTGAAAAAAAATTATTTATATACCTCCTACATAATTTGTGTTACATAATTTCCTTTTCAAAATGGGTCTTACATTTTTCATCAATGAACCGTACTACGCAATAAAAACATAAAAATTGTACAGTTTGTCGTGACAAATTCAATTTTATTCGCGCCGACAACGTGCGTGACAAAACGATGGCACACATTTCTAAAGTATCTAGTTATTACATTTTAATATCCTTCGCGCTACAATTCAATTTCATAGCCATAAAAACGAATACGGGTTGCACTGAACTTGACACTCAATACAACTTTACGAGAAGTAACGGTTAATTAATGGATTCACCGCTGCGACGCGTTACAAAGTATACACGATGGATTTTTGTGAAGGATCAAAATAATTGATTATCCATAAGAGATAATATTAATGTTAATTATAACTATAACGTAATACATAAAATTACGAAAATGTTTTTCGTGTCAAATGCAAAAAATGTGTCATTGTCATTGCAATTATTTAACAGGTGTTTATCCAAAAAGTTCAATACATAAAGGGTGTTCCATTAAAAAAAAAACACAGATGACGCCATACCTTGAGAAATAGGATAGCTGTTGGAAATCAAAGTACGTCCTTGAATAGATGAAAACGATTACAAAAAGTTATATTAAAAGTATTTTTTCATCGCATGTATAGTTTAGCCAGAAATTCGGTCCATACTTTTGCCGAGCCCTGTATATAACTTTCTATTTTTCTAATTATATGTTATATTCTTCAAAACTTTATAAAAAACTGACTTCTCACTGACAGATTTGTAAAAAAAAATGGGCACCGACATGCGCTTCATTTTGGTTTTTGTGACAGCCATTTACAGTCAGGTTTTGAAAAAAATCTATTTTAGCAGTCTACAATTTTATAAAGGAAACCCAATTTGATTAATAATTAATACTGACAACAACGCAATCACTTACTACGTAAAGAAGCCTTCCATTAAACCACAATTACCACGAACTCTTGATAACACTAACAATTTCGAAAATTCTCAGCACAAAAATCGAATTGTTAGAGAAAACGCGTCATCGCGGTTTTGTGTGTTCGTCATGAATTTATTTGATAAGAGTGGAATTTACAATTTCTTGGCAGTTGATTGGAGGTAGTTTTATTTACATGTGAATAAAACATACAGCGAAATTCAGTAAAATTATCTAGACCATGTTTCCTCGAAAACGTGAGTTGCAAACAAGAGTGAAATTAATATCTCATTGTTACATGACGCAAAAGTAAAACAGGCGATTATTTTTTTAAATATTTATGTATTGTAAAACACAGACGGCCTAGAATAGATAGCATAATTTAACTATTTAAATTTATTATAATCAAACGTATTAGTATTTATTTTACGGCGTTTAAGACGGGCTTTATAATATAAATTTACTCCGCGAACATTTTATTTTCTCTCATAATCGGGTTCACTATGCACAATGTTAAATTTAACGTGTATGTTATTCCTTAAGTTCAGAATCTAAACAGGTTTGGTATTTGATGTGTAATAGGGATAAACGTTTTCAATAACTGGTATTATACAGGGTGTAGAAAAAGTAATGCAACGGTTTGATATCTTGCTTGGTGATGAGTTTAGATAAACATGTTTTAAATAAAACTTGTAGCTACTAATTTAAGCTATTAATAAATAATATTTCGTAATATTCAGGGTAATTCATTTTCAAGATGCGAAACAAACTTACCTTTTAATAAATGAAACGCTCTATATATTTCTTGGTATTCAATAACTTCTTAAAATTTAAACATACTAGTAAAAACCGCATGTTTTTAAGTTACTTTTATTAAAAATGATAAACAAAAATACGAACAAAAATAAAATATCTATTATAATTAAATGTAGGTGTCTCAAAATGTTGAAATAATTGTACCGTGCGATCGTTTAAAATATGATTTAGAGTAGGCTTTGAGTTTTAAATTAGATTGGCACTACTGACTGTTAACACACAGTTTAGCATAACCTCAATTTATTCCATCATTCAATTAGCAGTCTGGGCAACCGCATAAAAATAAAGCCGCTTACTCTAAATCATAATTTTATTGATCGCAGTGTATTTGACATTAGTTATTATTAAGTTATCTGTAATTGTTGGGGTTTTCCAAAATACAAAAAGTATTTTGCCCAACTCGAAAAAGTAACAATTTTATTGAGAGGTTATGGCGATTGCGTAAGAATCTACAGGCTATATTAAAATTTAAATTATAGAAGAAACTGAAAAAATATCAATCAGAAAATGGGATACAGTCATAACTGTGTAATACAGGGTGTCTACGCTAAACCGTTCGTTAGAAGTTTATAGGGTTGCCGTTGCACTAAAAATTTGAAAAAAATCCTTGTCATACGGTTGAATCAGTTCTCCTCATGTGAAATATTTTCAACTTTATATCACTTCCGGTTCCACCGGAAGTAGCACCAAATTTATTATTTTAAATAGAACACCCTATATATTAGTAATTTTTTGGATTCCTTGTTTAAATTGCAACATTCATTCAACCATATGACGGGGATTTTTTTTCAAATATTTAGTTCAACGGCAACCCCAAAAACTTTTAACGAACGGTTTAGCGCAGACACCCTGTATACACTGAGATAGAGCACCTGTTATAATAAAACAGTTTAATATTTTGTTATTAACATTATAGTTTTTATAAATAAAGTATGTTTTCATTTGAATATAACTTTTGAACGGATCAACTTAAAAACATGCGGTTTTCATTGTTAACTGTCTATTATAACATATTATCGAATACCAATAAAATATATAGGGTGTTCCTTTTATGAAAAGGTAAGTTTGATAGGCATCATGGAAATGAATCACCCTGTATATTTAGAAAATATTGTCAATTAGAAGCTATAAGTTTGTACAATTTCACGTTTTACTTTGACAATATAGCACCTTCTGCTTTAAATAAATATTTATAAATATAATATTAACTATTCCTTTTTATATACCTACTTACATGTTATTGATGCTTGTTGTAATGAGTCTTGATTATGTGATATTTAGGACCAACTGAAAGCAAAAAACAAAAAATACGTAAAGACAATAAAAAATATATTAAACATGCATAATATAAATACCGTTTTATGTACCTTTAAAAGTACACAAATATACTTAAATCCTTAGATAACAAAAATATCAATATTGACATGTAAGTTTGCTAGATAAGTAAATAAAGATTGCTTGAAATAGACAGCAATCTCTTATACTTAATGGTTTATAATAATAGCATATCATTAACAGGTTATTTACCAGTGTGTAGGTAATTTTGATTCAAGAAAATTCCAACATTTAGTAGAGGCATATAATAATTACAAATTCTATTATACAGGTTTTTTAAATTAAGCATTTAGTAAAGCAAATTGCTAAAGGCGCTCATAATTTTTAAAGACTTGGTTAGCGGAAATAAACATTTGCAGAATGTATTCATTATTTTATTAGAATATTTTATTGTTTTATAAGCGTGGCGGATGAAGTAAAATTTCGAGTTTAGTAAATTCTGAGTATTTTCAGGCTATTCCAAGGCCGTAGCCAGGGGAGAGGGTTCATCCCAAATTTTTAAATTTAACATTTTTTGTATGTACCAATAAAACCCCTCTCGACATTTTATTCTAGCTACGGCCTCGGGATTTTCTAAATACAAAATTTTATTTCATGCGCTACTTGTATTAAACACTCAAAAATCGTGAAATTAAGTAAATAAAACAATTGTAGAACTTATTGACGTAAAAACAAACTTACAATTAAGTTGAGAAATATGAACGTACATATCTAAACGACTATATTTTAAACTCTACAAGACTGAAATCTTTTATGTGCGTGGTGGTGCATGAAGTAACATTTCCAGTTTAGAAAAACCTTGTCTAAACTCGAAATTTTACTTCATGCTTAATCAAGGAGTGAAAACACTTCAAATTTTGAATAAAAAATGTATATAAATAAAATATATACACCGGGTATGTATACTTAAAAGAAAAACCGATGTTAAGATAGCCATAGATTTTCCAAAATGTTAGCAAAAATGTTTACTAAATTTTTTAGAATTTTTTTCCATCAGATCGTCTCAAATAAAATGACCAGATTTCAAACTTAAATTAAGATTATGTAGTTGTGATTAAAATTATTTCTTTTAACTCTGACGTGTAGCTCAAAGCCTAACTAAGCCATTCAAGCAATAAAATTTTGGCAAAAATGTTAAATAAATATTTTCTATCCGAACGACTCGAATAAAATGACCAAATTTCAAACTTAAATTAAGAGTATGTGGTTGTAATTAAAATAATTTCATTTAACTCTGACGTGTAGCTTAAAGCCTAAATAAGCCATTTAAGCAATAAAATTTTGGCAAAAATGTTAAATAAATTTTTTTCATCCGAACGACTCGATTAAAATGACCAGATTTCAAACCTAAATTAAGAGTATGTAGTTGTGGTTAAAATTATTTCTTTTAACTCTGACGTGTAGCTTAAAGCCTAACTAAGCCATTTAAACAATAAAATTTTAGCAAAAATGTTAAATACATTGTTTCCATCCGAACGACTCGAATAAAATGACCAGATTTCAAACTTGAATTAAGAGTATGTAGTTGTGATTAAAATTATTTCTTTCAACTCTGACGTGTAGTTTAAAGCCTAACTAAGCCATTTAAGCAATAAAATGTTGGCAAAAATGCTAAATAATTTTTTTATAAATTTTTTCCATCCGAACGACTCGAATTATATGACCAGATTTCAAACTTCAATTAAGAGTATGTAGTTGTGATTAAAATTATTTCTTTTAACTCTGACGTGTAGCTTAAAGCCTAACTAAGCCATTTTAGCAATAAAATTTTGGCAAAAATGTTTAATAAATTTTTTAGAATTATTTTCTATCCAAACGTCTCGAATAAAATGACCAGATTTCAAACTTAAATTAGGAGTAGTAGTTGTGATTAAAATTATTTCTTTTAACTCTGACGTGTAGCTTAAAGCTTAACTAAGCCATTTAAGCAATAAAATGTTGGCAAAAATGTTTAATACATTTTTTAAACATTTTTGCCAAAATTTTGTTGCCTAAATGGCTTAGTTATGCTTTAAGCTACACGCCAGAGTTAAAAGAAATAATTTTAATCACAACTACATACTCTTAATTTAACTTTGAAATCTGGTCATTTCATTCGAGTCGTTCGGATGGACGCGAGAAAACAATTATAAAGAACTTATTTAACATTTTTGCCAACATTCTATTACTTAAATGGCTTAGTTAGGCTTTAAGTTACACGTCAAAGTTAAAAGAAATAATTTTAATCACAACCACATACTTTTAATTTAAGTTTGAAATCTGGTCATTTTACTCGAGTCGTTCGGATGGAACAAATTTATAAACAATGTAATAAACATGTTTGCCAACAGTTCATTGCTTAAATGGCTTAGTTAGGCTTGAAGCTACACCTTAGAGTTAAAAGAAATAATTTTAATCACAACTGCATACATTGAATTTAAGTTTGAAATCTGGTCATTTTATTCGAGTCGTTTGGATGGAAATAATTTATAAAAAATTTATTTAACATTTTTCTAAAAATGTTATTGCTTAAATGGCTTAGTTAGGCTTTAAGCTACACGTCAGAGTTAAAAGAAATAATTTTAATCACAACTACATACTTTTAATTTAAGTTTGAAATCTGGTCATTTTATTCGAGTCGTTCGGATGGAAACAATTTATAAAAGAATTATTAAACATTTTTGCCAAAATGTTATTGCTTAAATTGCTTATTTAGGCTTTAAGCTACACGTCAGAGTTAAAAGAAACAATTTTAATCACAACTATACTCAATGACATTAGAAGGGTAACACCCAGAAGGAGTTATTATTTTAACTTGATTTTTTGCCAGTAGGGTAGTCTTACATCAAGAATAAAATGATTATATTTTCAAGAAATTTTATTATAAAACAATCTAAAAAAAATTAATAATGTGTTTGGTAGACGTCTGGGCATCGACAAAATGAGATGGTCGATGTCTTCTTGAGGCATCTCGTTCCAAGCAACTTGAATTTCATCGATCAACTGTGCTAGAGTCTGTGGAGGATGGTGCAAAGAGAATATTCTTCTTCCCATGATATCCCACACATGTTCAATGGGATTTAAATCCGGCGAACGGGGCGGCCACGCCAAAACATTAACACCAGCTTCATTAAGAAAGTTCATAGTTCGACGAGCAATATGGGGACGTGCGTTATCTTGTTGAAAAAGTACGTCTGGGCGGCCATCTAAATAAGGCAACAAAGTCGGTCGTATGACGTCTTCAACATAACGCGCAGCTGTCATACTGCCTCGAATGAATACAAGAGGTGATCGACTACCATAAGCAATAGCCCCCCAAACCATTACTCCAGCAGTCCTGTGTACATGCCTCTCAATAGCAAACCTAAGATCAGGTCGTTCTCCACGGTAGCGTCGTACCCTTCTACGGCCATCATGCGTGCCTAGACAAAATCGTGATTCATCGCTGAATACGACATCGTGCCATTCTGCCTCCCAATGCTGCCGTTCTCTGCACCAGTCCAACCTTTGGCGACAGTGTCTCGCTGTTAAAGGAAGCACTAATCTTGGACGGTACGAAAGAAGCCCAAAGGATTGAATGCGGCGATATAAGGTTCGCATACTAACGGGCCTACCTTCTTCTCCAATCCATGGCTATTTGTCTTAAGCGCCGATCTTGACGTTCTGTGGTACGCCTTGGTTGACCAATTGGTATTCTTCTTGCTCCTCTACCTTCTTCTGTCCATACCTGATACACACGTATTACAGTTGCTGCAGTGGAATCAATACGGCGGGCAATTTCGCGATAGGACATACCGACATCTAGATAAGCAACAACTCGACCCCGGTCAAAATCGCTCAAATGGTGATATTGTGGACATCTTCGGACTCGAGGCATTTTATTTAAGCTTAACACACTCAACGGAAACACGAAAACTAAAAACATCTGTACTAAACAGCTCATATAAATAGTGTTATCAAAAAAGAAAAAGTGAAATATTTTTTTTTTCACAATAAATATAAAAGGCACAAGGTTGAAATTGTTATCAATGTATGCTTTAAATATAGTCACTCTGTTGCTAAAATATGAATTAAAAAAAATCATTCCTTCTTGGTGTTACGCTTCTAATGTCATTGAGTATACATACTCTTAATTCAAGTTTTAAATCTGGTCATTTTATTCGAGTCGTTCGGATGGAAAAAATTTATAAAATATTTATTTAACATTTTTTCCAAAATTTTATTACTTAAATGGCTTAGTTAGGCTTTAAGCTACACGTCAGAGTTAAAAGAAATAATTTTAATCACAACTACATACTCTTAATTTAAGTTTGAAATCTGGTCATTTTATTCGAGACGTTCGGATGGAAAAAATTCTAAAAAATTTATTAAACATTTTTGCCAAAATTTTATTGTTCAAATGGCTTAGTTAGGCTTTAAGCTACACGTCAGAGTTAAAAGAAATAATTTTAATCACAACTACATACTCTTAATTTAAGTTTGAAATCTTGTCATTTTATTCGAGTCGTTCGGATGGAAAAAATTTATAAAAAATTTATTTAACATTTTTGCCAACATTTTATTGCTTAAATCGCTTAGTTAGGCCTTAAGCTACACGTCAGAGTTAAAAGAAATAATTTTAATCACAACTACATACTCTTAATTTAAGTTTGAAAACTGGTCATTTTATTCGAGTCGTTCGGATGAAAAAAATTTATAAAAAATTTATTTAACATTTTATTGCTTAAATTGCTTATTTAGGCTTTAAGCTACACGCCAGAGTTAAAAGAAACAATTTTAATCACAACTGCATACTCTTAATTTAAGTTTGAAATCTGGTCATTTTATTCGAGTCGTTCAGATGGAAAAAATTTATAAAATATTTATTTAACATTTTTTCCAAAATTTTATTGCTTAAATGGCTTAGTTAGGCTTTAAGCTACACGTCAGAGTTAAAAGAAATACTTTTAATCACAACTACATACTCTTAATTTAAGTTTGAAATCTGGTCATATAATTCGAGTCGTTCGGATGGACAAAATTTATAAAAAGTTTATTTAACATTTTTGCCAACATTTTATTGCTTAAATGGCTTAGTTAGGCTTTAAGCTCCACGTCAGAGTTTAAAGAAATAATTTTAATCACAACTACATACTCTTAATTGAAGTTTGAAATCTGGTCATTTTATTCGAGTCGTTCGGATGGAAAAAAATTATAAAAAATTTATTTAACATTTTTGCTAAAATTTTATTGGTTAAATTGCTTATTTAGGCTTTAAGCTACACGTCAGAGTTAAAAGAAATACTTTTAATCACAACTACATACTCTTAATTTAAGTTTGAAATCTGGTCATTTTATTCGAGTCGTTCGGATGGAAAAAAAATATAAAAAATTTATTTAACATTTTTGCCAAAATTTTATTGCTTAAATAGCTTAGTTAGGCTTTAAGCTACACGTCAGAGTTAAAAGAAATAATTTTAATTACAACTACATACTCTTAATTCAACTTTGAAATCTGGTCATTTTATTCAAGTCGTTCGGATGGAAAAAATTTATTTAACATTTTTGCCAAAATTTTATTGCTTAAATTGCTTATTTAGGCTTTAAGCTACACGTCAGAGTTAATAGAAATAATTTTAATCACAACTACATACTCTTAATTTAAGTTTCAAATCTGGTCATTTTATTCGAGTCGTTCGGGTGGGAAAAATTTATAAAAAATTTATTTAACATTTTTGCCAAAAATTTATTGCTTAAATCGCTTAGTTAGGCTTTAAGCTACACGTCAGAGTTAAAAGAAATAATTTTAATCACAACTACATACTCTTAATTTAAGTTTGAAATCTGGTCATTTTATTCGAGTCGTTCGGATAGAAAACATTTATAAAAAATTTATTTAACGTTTTTGTCAAAATTTTATTGCTTAAATTGCTTATTTAGGCTTTAAGCTACACGTCAGAGTTAAAAGAAACAATTTTAATCACAACTACATACTCTTAATTTAAGTTTGAAATCTGGTCATTTTATTCGAGTCGTTCGGATGGAAAAAATTTATAAAATATTTATTTAACATTTTTTCCAAAATTTTATTGCTTAAATGGCTTAGTTAGGCTTTAAGCTACACGTCAGAGTTAAAAAAATAATTTTAATCACAACTACATACTCTTAATTTAAGTTTGAAATCTGGTCATTTTATTACATGCTTTTGGGAGGACTATCTATTTGTGTTTGATAAAGCCTATATACGAAAATAAATTTAAGTTTGGATGAGCTATAGTTGTAGGGCTGGAATTAGTTTAGTTCTCTTTGTTTTATTAATAATATGCCTTAAATTAAGAAATACATTTATTTTAATTTACGATCGATAGTGGATGCGCCGGGCAAATCCGTGGCTGGAAAATCTATGGCTATCTTAACATCGGTGAAAGAAAATGGTTCTGTGTAATGTACGTTTTTAGGATTCCCTGGAACGTCTGCACATGGAGAAGACATCGATAATTGTTCAAGTTGTATGTGAAAACAATAGACGTTTTTAACTAAATATGGCATATGCTTATTGACTGATAGAATAAATTTGAGCTTATGGTAAGCTATGTGTTAACAGTCAGTAGTGCCAATCTAATTTAAAATGTAAAGCCTAATCTAATTTATATTTTAAATGATCGCACGGTATTATTATAACATATAGCTACTTAATTTTATTGCGTAGAACGTTTTCTTTTGATATAAATGCCAATAGTTGTGGTTAAAGTTGTGCAAACTTAGAATTGGTTTCTAATGGGACTAAAATAACATCATGATAAGAAGAAAAAGTTATAATAGCTCCAATTGTCGCTTTGTAAATGTTTTTTCTATACTTGGAATAAAACCGCTTTCCATGTTCTTTTCTATTTTGATACACAACGAAAGTTGTTTAATTATTGTAATTGCGATAACAAAAATTAAGATTCACTTTTGGTTTGATTTTCAAGCTGCTTGATCTAAGTTTAAATCATGTCCAGTAATAAAAAGAAAATTATCACGACAAGTTTGTTGATCATTTTTCCAATTGTTTGCCAATATACATTTGACAACATTTAAGTTTATTTTACAAAACAATTCAAGGTGCTTGAAAATCAAGAGGTGAAACTTTAAACATAAAGGAGCAGACATTTATGTAACTTCAATAACAACGTTTCACGGTAAAAAAATGATTGAATAATTTTTTTTAAAACTGCACAAGAGCCATTTTAAACACACAAGAATTCTCGCAGAAATTTGTTCGTGAATTTTAGATAAAAGTTTAACAATAATTTTATCAGTACAAATATTTTTCCCTGCATTACGCAGATAAGAATTATTTTGTAATTAATTACTACCGTACGTACGTACAAGGCCGTTGTCAGGGGAAGGGATATGGGGGTTCAAACCCGCTCCGAAATGTTCAAAATGTTAAATATTTGTATTTAAAACCGGTCATATAAGAGCAACATAGTTATTAACGTAACTAGTGTGTGAAGTAGGGCTTTTGGACACGAGCCCGAGGCAAGTGTCCTAATCGCAAAAGTCCAAAAGCCCTTTACACACAAGTTGCCTACAATATATTTTCTACGACCAGTATTTTCTACTGGGTGGCGCAAAAGTCATCACCCTATCGGAAGATGATATAATTTTTGCAAATAGCGGGAAATGTCAGTTCTGCTTTGACATCTGTGAAGTAAACAGATACAAAATACACGTCAACAATACATGAATAGCTATACTCCTCAAGAAAGCGAATTAATTGAATAATTGCATTTCCGGGTCGCCTAATCTCTCGTTTTTGAGATTTGCACTGGCCGGCAAGATAGCTCGATTTACCCGTTCCATACTTCTTTTTGCGGGGTTTCTTGAAGTCACGAGTCTATGTCAAAAAGCCTCAGACTCTTGAAGCTCTCAAAGAAAATATTCGTCAAGAATGCAAAAACCTATTGAAAGAAGTTCTGGCAAGTGTGATGGAAAATGCCATAAATCGGGCTCGTATAGTTGTCAATTCTGCCGGCGGCCACTTAGTCGATATAATATTCTCAACAATGAAAAAAAAAAAAAATTAAGACATCAAATAAACGCAATTCAAAAGCAGAACCACAGTTTTTCATACATAAAAAAAATACAGCTAAAGAACATCGGGTGACAACTTTTGCGCCACCTTATATAAAGACGTAAAATAAGACCATTGCCATCATTTTTGATCATGAAACGCATTTAAATAAATAGAATCCCTATTAAAAACAGTTTGTTTTGTATTTTGCAATTCTGATTAGTTCAAACTCTAGTCCGGCGGCTTTATTGGCGCTGAGATCATAATAATAGTACTGTCCCTGTATTTAAGAGAGTGGCGAAAACTGGCATCTATCTAGGCGCCAAATTCAAACTAAATCAAGACGCGCATCACTCATTATAGAATATGATTTGTTTGCGTTAGTCTCTTAAATATAGGGACACTAAATAATACAAAATAAATAAATATTTTCGTTTTTATTCATTTAAATTTAATGAAGATTATAAATTTCATTAATATTTGTGATGATTTGACAATCATTTTGCTTTATATTTTGGATAGAGTCGCTAAAATGTTTGGCGCATAATCTGTCAAAAATGACAGATAATAAAAACTGTTTAAAAATGAAACTCCCATTTAAAATGCATTGGTTACTTAGACACGAGACTATCAAAACATACACACATTTTTTTCTGACTGTTTTGCTGGTAATCTATTAACTTTAAAATACACCGATTTTACATAATTTCGATAAGTTATTTTAAATTAAAAAAAATGACATCTATGTATTAATTCTAAGAAATTTAAATAGTGGTAATATTTCGCAGCTAGTCCATTAAAAAAATGCAATTTTAAATAAAAAATATTATGGTTAAAGAAATGCGAACTGTAAACATTAAATTTAAAACCAATTGTATTGATTTTGTTTCCAACGCCCAATATGCTAATACGAACGATGTATTTTTTACAAGATATTCAAAATTTTATTCTTGAGCATTCTTCAAGGAGACCCAGTGTATGTTTTGATCGGGTCTTTTTAGACACTTGTGCTTAAAAGGAGAGCTTCACGCATATTGTGTCGTAGATAAACAATATTTTTATCATTTGTTTTCTGGTTTTCGAAAATGGAGTAATTTCACTGTTTGCTGCACAGCAATCATAACCAATTGGCAGCATTGAATAAAAAATATTCGACGTCACTTCAGGTTTACAAAAATATGTGATAGAATAGGTACAATTGCAGAAACCTATTTGCTTTTTACAGACTTTTTTTTAAATTTTTTAATGTAACTGTACTTACATGCTCTTATTTTAATTTTTTGAGTTATACAGACACTTATAGAGACACTTCATTTCAAAATATTTTTTGAAACAACCTTTTAATACCAAATTGTTCTCTCAAAAATGGAACCATTTTGTATGAGCTTTAGATTATTTTAATATATAAAATTGAAAAGTAAAGTACGATTCAGAGAGGTGTCCCGTGGTTTCCTTGATTTGTAGTGCTTTGTGCACCAATACATATTATACGAAAATAGTTTGATGTCATTAGATTACGTGTGCAAAAAGAAATAGAAAACTTCATAATATGTCTGCTATGGTTTTTCGATGGAACATGCGTAAACGTATGTTTTGGTATGCAGCTTTAAAATTTTAAGGTTAAACATTACATTTTGACAATGTCTTCGTAAAACTAAATCTGCAAAAACCCAGCCACAAATCATTTAAATTAATGTGCACAATCGTTTTAAATGTGAGGTTAAGTTGTATATTTCCAATTTCCACATTTACTAAATAGTTCAGGTATTTACAGAAATAAATAATGCATTTATGTTGATTTTGTGTAAGCTCAAACGAAATGTTAGTTGAATCGAAAGCGTATACAGTAGATTTGGAAAATAGTCATCGGATCAATCTGTTAATACAGGGAATATTTATTTTAAGTATACATACCGGGAATTTTCTATTAGGTATACATATGTATACGTTTTTTTAAGAGTTCAATTTGAAGCTTAAAACGAGTGTTTTCCACTCCCAGACTAAGCATGAAGTAAAATTTCGAGTTTAGAAAAGCCTGAAAATTTGGTTTGGCGTTCAAACCAAATTTTTAGGCTTTCCTAAACTCGAAATTTTACTTCATGCGCCACGCGTATTAAACACTGAAAGCACTGAAATATTGTGAACGAGTAAACTTCGCTTGAAATCAGTGTCTTATACGCGTGGCGCATGAAGTAAAATTTTGAGTTTAGAGAAGCCTGAAAATTTAGTTTGGTCGTTCCGCGTTATGCGACCAAACCAAATTTTCAGGGTTTTCTAAACTCGAAATTTTACTTCATACTAACCTGGGAGTGGAAAACACTTGTTTAAACTTCAAATAGACCTCTTTTAAGAAAACGACGAATATTTAAAAATCTACAACACGTAATTGCGAAATGTATAATCAAAAGAAAAAAATCACAAAAAATTATGATTTAAAGCTTTTCTAAAAGAAAGAACACTAATATACTCGCGACCTAAACAGTATGATATTGTCATGTAACGTCAAAATTTGACACAACTAGCAAAAATCGTTGCAAATACAACTGTCGACATACTCTCTAAAAAATTTGAACCACACATTCCACATCAATGAGTCTTAGGACATCTTTCCCGTATTCCACTATAATTTAACTTTTACCGTAGTTCACATTGTTCCATTAGTTTCGATCCCAAAGTAATTTTTGACGTTAGCCTTGAGTACTTTACCATTAAATGTATTCGGTATCAATTAATTCGGCTTTATTCTATCAATATCTGAAGTGATTTTTCAAGTCAATTCCAGTTTATTTATTAAATGTTTTATGTGCTTTCAACCGTGTTCACCAAAGCTGTAGTTAAATGAATCAATTGTGAAGTCTTAATTGAACAAAGTAATTTGTTTTAATGTAAATTAATGTGAATTAAGTGTGACTGTCAAGCTTGTAACTCTAATTATCAAAAACAATTGTAATTATTTAATCGGAATTAGCTGTTAGTGTGAATAATGCTTTAATTATACAGAACATTTTTCTATTACGTATACGCTGTAAATTTTCAGTTATACGTTGATTTTATAAAACAGCTTTAAATTTGAAGTTTTAACGAGTGTGTCCACTCCTTGATTAGACATGAAGTAAAATTTCGAGTTTAGAAAATCCTGAAAATTTGGATTGGTCTAAATCTAAATTTTCAATTCTGAAGATTTCTGTAATTTCTAGTTTATTTGATCAATTACAATGTTGACAATTTTGTTTAATTATTCCATTATAAATTATATTTATAGAATTTGTTATTGTCTAAACTTATATAATTTATAATGAGAATGGAATAATAATAAAAACTGTCAACATTTAAAATGAATAATTACAACAATAAATGTTGTCAACGCTTACAAAACCAATTGATAAAATAAACTAGAAATCTTCAAAACTGAACATTACACAATTGATATTTAATTTTTTTGATTTCTATGATATTATTAGTATTTTTTGTTGTTTCATGATTCTTGCTTAATGTCAAATGTCAATAATTTTGATATTTTTCATAATTTCTGTATACTTTGTTAATTTTCACGATTTATTTAAAACGCGTTTTTTTTTAGTGTTTTGGTCAATTTGAATCAAAAAAATTGAAATGTTTTTTTTTAAGTAATTTTCAGGCATTCGTCGATTTTATAATAGAGTTTAATTTAAAGTTTCGAACGTGTGTTTCTACTCCCAGTTTAAGCATGAAGTAACATTTCAAAGCATGAAGCAAAAGAAGAAATTTTACTTCATGCGCCACGTGTATAAAACACTGATTTTAAGTAAAGTTCAAAAACACGGCATCATCAGATAACTGTATGGTTTTGAGTTTATTTGAAATGATTATTACACATAAAAAAGACTGTTATTCCTTACTTCACTATTTATACAAGTGAAGTAAGGAATAACAGTCTTTTTTTACGGAATCAAATATTTACTCTATTTATTTGTATTCGTGATTCGGAAAAACAGGATTCGAATCTTTAATTCGAATCATATTTATCTCTTACGAATATTCGAGTATTTGTGATTCGAATCATTTTAGGTGAATCGGATTCATGATTCGAATCCTTTGTTTTTTAGGATTCGTCCCAGCTCTGCGTTGTTAATACTGCCAATATTTTCGAAGTATGGCTCACGTTTGAATTTTCCACTCATTTTTGACGTCATCACTTTTCGACCTTATTGAAAAGTACAAAAGAGACAAACAAACATAATTGATAAAAAAAAGGGAAATGAAACTATTAGAAATAATAATAATTTTTGTCGAAATTGATTGGGTTAACCAATCAATTTCGACAAAAATGTATTTTGTAATTTCCAAAAATTACCGATTATAAAATTTCCAAATGACGACACCTCCAATAACAAGAAAACCCGAACTATGTCATTATAAAGTTTACAGAAAACTTGAGGTAATTCACGGCCGTATGTTAACCTTTCATTTTTCTCATTTAAAGTAGATTCGCTAAATTAGTTCATTGCTTCATTCGTCGACGCTGCATCCTTGAAAATTGTCGAAACAAACGGTAATAACACGAGAAAGCAATTTGTACATTCATTCATAGACCTTCGTCACAAGTCTTTCTAGTTCCGCCAGAAATAGCGCTCAAAATTGCAACAAAGAAAATGTCACTTGATTAAAATGCAGCAAGTCGTGACTAGTGAGCAGGGTTGTTAAAAAAACGTGATTTTCATTTTAATTAAAACAAACAGTTTTTTTTCACTGAAACAGTGTTTAAAACATTAACAATTAAAAACATGTTTAAAACGTGTTTAAAATATAACCAGCCCTATTAATAGACGTTAGCATACAGTTCTATGGATGATATTGACATTTTCGGATTATAAAACGTTTTAGTAGATTACTATTGGAAGTTTACAAATAATAATTTAATAGCCCTAGTTTAAGTCTTCTACTGAGGTTATGTACAAGACTTAAACTAGGGCTATTAAATTATTATTGTCATAACAAAATAGGGTTATTTAGAATTCATTTAATAATGCAATAAATCATAAATGTATAAACCTTATTAGAATATTTTGAACTTCACTTGAAATTAGTGTTTTATACGCGTGGCGCATGAAGTAAAATTTCGAGTTTAGAAAAGTCTCAAAATTTGGTTTGGCCGCGCAGCGCTACGCGCTACGCGACCAACCCAATTTTTTAGGCTTTTCTAAACTCGAAATTTTACTTCATGCTTAGTCTGGGAGTGGAGACACTCGTTAGAAGTAAATTTCAACCTAAAAATTTATCACATTTTCACAAACGTAAAAAAAACAGTGTATTATTTTTTATATTTTTTGGACGTCTTCTGTTGTTACCTACATACCGTTATGTTGTTAGATACATATTTATATGACTTTTTTTGTCCGTAATTGAATATTTCTTATAAAATTCATGATTATTAACGCTAACGGGTATTTATAACGACAACCGAACGGAAATTACTGTAATTTAACCTCAAAATTAGAAACGTCAAGTTAAACCGCCATTGAAATTGTTACAAAGAGAAATTTCGACATTTAACGCTAACGGGTACTTATCCGCTAAACGGCATTTAAACTGGATGGTAATACTGTATTTTCACTCTTAAATATCATTTAAGCTTAACTGTCCTTTAAAATGTGTTGCTAATGCCGGGCGTTAAACAAATTTAATCTTGAATTTTATTTAGCACAGCTGAACCTAGTAAATATTTATTCATCTTGCGGTGATTATGATGCACCAAACAATGATATCTTATCAGGTTTGCTTTTGTGCAGCTGTAACTCTTTAAAATAGTGACTTATAAATAAAACTCGCGTTATGGATTATATACATGGAAATAAGCATAAAAACTAGTTTTCTAATGTGTAAACAAGTTTTATAGTTTGCTGAAATTAATCGTAAACATTAGAAATGGCGAACAAATTTTAAAATTGTAAAATCAATCAATTAATAATGTAAGAATCTGGATATTCACAACACTGATGCAATTTGTCATCGGTGAGAAGTCGCACTGAAATGTTAATTTTATGAAATTTTAAATTTACTGTAATATATTCTTACTTACAAACAACAATCGCCATTTAAATATATCTTCGCCAAATAAGCTCATCAAATCGCCACATTTGCAATAAATTCCAATAGAACAAAAAATAAAATTCTAAACAACAGCAAAACCAAATATATCTTCGCCAAATAAGTTCATAAAATCGCCACATTTGAAATAAATTCCAATAGAACAAAAATTAAAATTCTAAACAACAGCAAAACAAAAAATATAAAAAATGTAATCTGTAGAACCATTGTAAATATCTATCCCCATTAGACTCTCGCATTAATCTTTAGCGAAGATAATTAGTCTTCTTAAAACTAACATAAGCATTTATAAACAACATTAAAAACCCATAAACAAACAAAACAGCACATAAAACCAGCCACTTCAAACTCATTAATTCAATAGCTAAACAAGACATCCTGTATATAAACATTAAACATAAAAATTACTCGTATTCCTTCTCCGGTACATTACATTACCATTAAAGCGTGTAACAATGATGATTCATACTTTTCAGTACAGTTATTCCGAGTTTACGCGGAGTTCATTCTTTATCCTTGGATTTTTTTTAGAAGGAAGAAAAGTCTGCTAAAAATCTAAAAAATTCGATTAATCAAACGCGCAAAATAATTGTGACGTCAGCGCGGATTGCAGATGGATAAAGGAAAACAAAATACAAACAGTGTTCGTCCTCGGCATTTCCTGCTGACCTAGGAAAACGATGCGCATCATTAACGATGCATTTCGTAACACTAGTGCTAAATTGATATGTAGGCCAATCATTATGATCTATCCATGCTGGTGAAATGGAATAGCATGAATATTTTGAAAGGTGTAAAACCTCTAAAATAGAATTAAATTAAAATTTTATCTTTGACTGATAATTTATGTACGGTTGATTGAATTGAATTATTGATGATTTAGAAAAATAGATATTTAAAATACAGAAAATGTTTGAAGGAAACAGATTAAAATAAAATGATAAAATGATAACGCTGTAATTTTAATAGAATTGCCGTTAAATCATTCTAATTTAATCCCAGTTAATTTATACTAGATCTGTGCAAACACGATACTAACATATCGTATTAATAGAACAAAATATACATGGTATTATGACAGTAACTTTAATTGAAAAAATTAACGTGGCACCATCGCATTTTCATATGTTCCAATTTCACTCTAATTAAATTTGATGTAATTTAGATGTTACATTACACCAAGGTTTCCCAACCTTTTTTTACCATCGACCCCTTTGAAGGAATGGCTATCTTCATCTAGGGGGTCGTTACCGAACTTTTTTTGGCACACAATTTAAAATATTGGAATATTTACTGTATTTTACCTTGAACGGTGACATACTTGTTTGTACTTTTTGATGATTCTGATCATTTTTCTATAATGGTTATGATTTTTGTCAGTTTTATTAACTAAAACTAATTTTGATCCAGAAAAAAATATGGAAAAAAAAACTTATTTTTGTTTTTTTGTAATGAATTATTATTATAAAAAAATACTTCTGATTAAATTCATCAAGTATATTTTGAATTTAACTTTAAATTAATGTTTAGTACGCCTGGCGCATAAAGTGAAATTTCGAGTTTAGGAAAGCCTGAACTTTAAATTTTCAGGCTTTTCTAAACTCGAAATTTTACTTCATGCATTTTTTATTAAAAATACTGATTTGTTAAAAAAATAAGGTACTTTGAAAATTGAAAAAATGTTTTTAGATAGACATATTGCTACATATGTTCACCACTATTAGAAAATTTAAAAAGTTTAATGACATATAAACAAAATGTTGAATATTCTTCTTTTATGTGCCGTGTCCGGTCTCCCTAACATTGGTGATCACTTTGGCGAATTCGTGCCGGTCTTCTGCTAATCTAAACAGTTGTTCCGCGCTCCGGATCCCTGTCCATTCGCAAATGTTTTTTTACTTTCCCCCGTATGTAATACAAAGGGAAAGTATTGTTTTCGTGATCATTTTCGAATCAAAAATTTTAGCGGAAATATCCGTTTTGAGGTCCCCTGAGTCGAATAAGACCATTTTTGAAAAATGTCTGTCTGTCTGTCTGTCTGTGTGCGCTGTACCGCAAAAACCGCTAAAGATATCGAGATGAAACTTGAAACTTAAGCTTTTTGTTACAATCGGAAGAACTGAAAAGCTTTTGGTGAAAATCGGAAAACCGGAAGTGGTACTTTACTCTTAGCGTTTTTCAGTTTTTTCAGATTTTTTCAATAAATGTTCATCAAACAAAAAATTCTTTCAAATAAAAGTTGTAGATAATAACAAAATGAAGATGTATTGTTCATTTACTTTTTGTCATAGCACTCTTAGTTTTTGAGATATTTCAAAAGTTGTGTGTTTTATCTAGTTATTGAGGACCACTTCGTAATATGTTATAAAAAGAAGAACGTTTTTAGGGAACTTTCAAACACAATTTTCTACAGGGTGATTCATTAGCCTCTTTACAAACTTTAAAAAGTGATTTAATATGCAATTTACGGGGGAAAGTACTATGATGGACACATCACCATTTTTATCTAAGACATTTGCTTTCTGCCGATACCTCGTCGGCCTTTGATTTTCCTTTTTAGTATGAGATGGAGTAGATGGTATTTCTCCTCTTTCAAGAAATGTCCAAGGTAGCTGGTTTGTCTGCATTTCATGTTGGATAGAAGTTCACAGCTTGTATTTGTAGCACTTCATTGTTAGTCACTTTTTGAACCCACGAAATGCGAGCATCCTTCTATGTTACCACATTTCAACACAGTGCATTGGAGAGCAAGACAACAAAAGTCGATTTTTTTCGGACAGCCAAGCCTTGCCAATGGCACTAAGCACCACACAGGTCGATTCCAAGCTAGTGTGGGACTGTGTAAGCGGTCTTAACGAAATGGGCGGTCGCAAAAAGTAACAATGGTATGGGTCCCAGGACAGATGGGTTATCAAAGGAACGATAAAGCAGACGAACTGGCCAAACAAGGCTCGTCTAGCGCATTCACTGGCCCGGAACCCTTCTGCGGTATCGCAAAAACCGCAGTCAGAAAATCAATCAAAAAATGGACCGAGGCACAGACTCAAACTTGGTGGACGAACACACCAGGGCAGAGGTAGGCGAAACAGTTTCTTAAAAAACAATCGCCGACTTTTACGACCGATCTTCTCAACCAAGAGAGGAGAATGGTTAAGGCTATAGTACGTCTAGTGACAGGACACTGTAGGCTCAACAAACACATGAGCAAAATAGGTCTGGCAGAAGATACGATATGTAGATTCTGCCAAGAAGAAGAGGACCCTCTCCACATCCTGTGCCAATGTGAGACCCTAGCAAGAATTAGATACTTAAAGTTAGGCAACACCAGACCAGCCCCAGAGACTCACTGTCTGGGTTAATAGACGAAAGAGGCGAAGCTCAAGCACGTCGTCTAAGATAACAAGGATCCACAATAGATCTTTAAAGGTCGCGGTGGTACAGGCCAAGATGCCACTCCAACAATTATTTGATCTAATTTAAGCGAATCATAGTTTCTAGCTTGAGACTCCATGCCATATAATAAATAGACCACACTTAATACCTGATCATTCTTTGTTGAAATTTAAAGTTAAGGTTGTCATCGCGGAAGAATGGTCTCATTTTATTGAATGTCGCACGGTCGCACTCGATTCGGCCCCACCTCTGTGTTCGGATCCAAGTGTGTTATAATGTAACCTAAATATTTAAATTTATCAACCCTCTCAATTTGTGGGCTACCTAAGTGAAGAGATGCATCCAGGTGATTTTGGCGGCTAAATACCATAAGTTTGGTTTTGGATATATTGATCCGAAAGCCTAATTGGTTGCCAATACTATTGATTTTTTCCAAGAGCGACTGGAGGTCTTCAATGGTTTTGGCTAAGATTACTGTGTTGTCGGCGTACTTATTTGTGTTGATCCGTACACCATTAAATTTTATGCCAAGTTCCACTTCATTTAGTGCTTCCTTGAAAATTCTGTCAGCGTATACATTAAATAAAAGAGGAGACAGAATACAGCCCTGCCGGACTCCTCTTTATGTATCTATTGCAGCTGTTGACGTATCCCCAATTCTGACTTCTGCTTGTTGACGCCAGTAAAGATTTTTAATTATTCCGATATCATTGCATTCAAGTCCAACTTCTTGAAGTAGCTAAATTAGTCGATTGTGCTGCACCCTGTCAAACGCCTGTTCGTAATCAACAAAGCATGCAAATACGTCTCTCCTTTGCCCACAGCACTTTTGCAGCAGGACCTTAAGGCCAAACAGTGCCTCTCGTGTTCCGAACCCCTTCCTGAAGCCGAATTGTGTGCCGTCGAGATCTATTTCACACTTTTGTCTTATCCAAGCATGGATTACTCGAAGAAAGATCTTCAACATGTGACTCATAAGGCTGATTAAGCGATAATCGCTGCGTTTTCTGGGATGTTTTTTTTTTCGGGATTGCTATAAAAATTCTACCCAATCTTCTGGAATTTTACAAGATTTGTATATTCTATTGAACAGTCTTACCACAAGGTCGATGTTCTCTTTGTTTATAAGCCTTATCACTTACATCGAAACTTCATCTGGGCCTACTGATTTTTTATTTTTCGCAACTGATATAGCATGTAATACCTCTGATGTTAAAATATCAGGCCTAGCAAGATTATCGTAATGACATCGTTTTCAGCTCTGACATCATCGAAAAGTTGGGCAACATAGTTTACCCAGACATGCTCAAGTTCTGTTTTATCCAGTATAATTCTGTTTGAGTCGTCCAAGAGCGTCATCGGCACTTGTTTTTCTTATATATTCCAGCCACTTCTTTAACCTTCCTGTGCATGTTAAATGTATCTTGTTTTGAGATTTGCTGCTATATATATATATATATATATAGGGTGATTTGGGAGGAGCGCACCAAACTCTAGGAGTGTATTATACACGTGAAAATAATGTAAAAAAACTCATTTGTTCTTATCCGATTTTCATTTGTTTTCAAGTTATGGCGTAATTAAAAATGTTCATCTAGCTTTCCACTTCTATCTGAATTTTAACATTATCAAAGTATGCCATGTTCGAGGCTTATAAACATTTGATAATTCTGACGTTTTGATGAACTGTCAGTTTAAGTTCGAATTAATGTGATTGTTAGTGTTGCAAAATGCCACATACTTATTCAAATTTAGAATATGCAAATATGGTGTTTGTATATGGTTTCTGTAATGGAAATGCTACAGCTGCTGTTGAAGAATATCGTGAACGTTATCCACACCAAAGACATCCTGATAAAAACATATTTATTAGAGTTTTCAACAAATTGTGCGAGACTGGTAAGCTTCCCAGTGCTAACATAACATATGAGCGCGCTGCTCGACAAGGTTTTGTAGAAGTAGAAAATATTCTGCATCTAGTAGAAGAAGATGCAACTACTAGCTCACGGAGAATTGCCACTCAATTGGCAATTCCACAAAAAAGAGTGATGAACACGCTACACGAGCAAGGCTTATATCCTTATCACGTTCAGAGAGTACAGCACCTACAACCAGGGGATTACGCTAACCGTACGGAATTTTGTCGGTGGATAAATAATAATCATCGTAATGTATCGAGTATACTCTTTACGGATGAAGCTACATTTACCCGTGATGGCATTAACAACACTCGTAACTCTCATGTATGGTCTGATGAAAATCCCCACGCAACAGTCGAAAGCAATTTTCAACATCGGTTTTCTGTAAACGTGTGGTGTGGTATGGTTGACAGTTATTTAATCGGCCCTTTCATTTTGGAGAATCGTCTCACAGGAGGCAACTACCTCAATTTTTTACAAAATTAATTACAAGGCCTGCTAGAAGATGTTCCTATAAATATTAGAATGCAGATGTACTATCAGCACGATGGAGCTCCTGCACATGTCTCTCGTCAAGTCAAGCAACATTTGGACGAACGTTTTTCAGGGCGTTGGATTGGTCGTGGAGGTCCTAATAATTGGCCTGCAAGATCTCCAGACCTCACACCACTAGATTTTTGTTTATGGGGCTGGATGAAAAATGAAGTCTACAAAATAAAAGTGGACACACGGGAATCACTAATTAGACGAATTGAGAATACTGCAGCCCATATAAAAGAAGAAAGAAATGAATCAATAGGGAGAGCAACAAACGCTCTTCGTAGACGACGCAGAAAATGTTTAGAAGTCAATGGCGGTATTTTTGAACATTTGTTGAAAGAACGCTATGATTAAGAAAATTTTTTTGTATAATAACTTGTTTATTTGTTAATATGCTATAACTTGAAAACAAATAAAAATCGGATAAGAACAAATGAGTTTTTTTTACATTATTTTCACGTGTATAATACACTCCTAGAGTTTGGTGCGCTCCTCCCGACTCACCCTGTATATATATATATATATATATATATATATATATATATATATATATATATATATATATATATATATATATATATAGATTTTGAAAATGAACTTAAATTGTGCAAAATTCCTGGAAAACGTCGAAATTTTTGGATGTAACGAAAATTTAGGAAGTTTACGAAGACTATCAAGATTTAAAAAATCGACTTAAAATTTTGGAATTTTCATTAAATTCATGAAAATAAATTTTAAAATTTTAGTAAATTCAGTAAAACCGTGAAAATTAAAGAAAATCTTGGAAATTTACGAAAACTAAAATTTTGTAAATCCACCAAAAATTGTCAAAACTTTGATAATTAAGTAAAATCTTGGAAATTCATCAACTTTTTCAAAAAACTAAACGATATTCTTCCATTCCCAGATTAAGCATGAAGTAAAATTTTGAGTTGAGAGAAGCCGGCTCCGAATTTGGAGGCGCAGTGTCCAAATCCAAATTGTAGCTTTTCTCAACACGATATTTTACTTCATGCGTCACGCGTACAAAACACTGATTTAAAGTGAAGATATTGGCATTTCACATTGAGAAATATCACAAATGCCAACTGTCATAATTAAGGCTCGGATTATATGCAAAATGCATATTTGTTATTAAGAGGTATATCAACAAAATTGTACGTTTTCTATGCATATCTAATGTTTTTTGATTAAAATAAGCTAAACATTAGTCATGATAATCTAAATGTCATGTGACATAATTAACTAATTCTGACATTATAAACTGGGGGATTCGATTTTGAACATATCGTAATTGTTACAAAAGTCAATTTTGAAGATAAATTATATCTTAAAACTCAATGAAATTTATAAAAATGATGTATGATAATTAATTATTTCAATTTTTTTATAAAACGTCAAAATTGAAGTTGCAAATGTTTGTTATATGTTATATATACATTTATAATAAAAATAAAATTTGAATGAAAACTCGGAACGCTGATTAAGTTCAGCGTGTTGATGATTTTTTGTCAGTTTTAGTTAAACGTAGCACACTATTTACTTGAATTTTCATTAGATTTAAAAACTATGACGGTTTTTAAGGGATTTTCATAAATTTACAAAATTCTCATGATTTTCTTTAGCTTTAAAAATTTGGACACTTCTTATGACTTTTCATCAATTTTTAAAATCTTGGTAGTTTTTGGTGCATTTCGTAAACTTTTGTAAAATTTAAAAACGCAGACGTTCTTCATAAATGTCCACGCTTTTAGTTAATTTTCATATTGTCGCCGATTTTTTAGTCAATTTTTTAAAAATTTGTCGGTTTGTGTGAATTTTTAAGATTTTCGTTAATCTTCAAAATTTCTACATCTTTTGCAAATTTCCAAGAGCTAACAATTTGACGATTTTTAGAAAAATTGAAGATAATAACTTTTAATGGAAAAAAATCATAGTTTGTTTTTTCATTGGTAACAAATTTTGTAGTTTTTCTTAATATTTACCATTTTAGGACTTATCATAATATCGCATTTTTTTGTATCTAACATAAAAACACAAAATAAACTATTGACAATTGTTTGACGAGTGTTTTCCACTCCCAGACTAAGCATGAAGTAAAATTTCGAGTTGAGAAAAGCCCGAAGAAATTGGATTTGGACTGCGCGTCCAAATCCAATTTCTGGCTTTTCTCAACTCGAAATTTTACTTCATGCGCCACGCGTATAAAACACAGATTTATTCTAAAGTTTAAAATATTCTTCTCATTTCATAAAAAAATGATATAATATGGGCATCAATTAAAATTGAAATTATTGAAATTTTTTACACGTTTTTTTAACAATTGTAGCATTTTTTAAGGATTGTTGACATTTCATCACTTTTCGATCATTTTGACATTTTCAATAATTTTGACATTTGATATGTCATTTTTGATATTTGAGTCGCCTATTTCCAAAAACCTCTAAATCCATTGTTTTCAAATGAACTTAGGGGTTTTTGGAAATAGGCGACTCATTTATCGACTCGGGCAGAAGTTCATCGAAGCAGTAAATATTAGTCGGCGCAAGCCGACATTTTCACAATAATGACACCTAACATAAGTCGGCGCCAGCCGATATTTCAACTAACAATGACAGTTGACATTAGTCGGCGCCAGCCGACATTTGAACATCTTTGACACTTGACACAAGAAAATGAAATTTATTAATGAGAAGATTGCTGTTATAATATTGAAGAAACATCGGGTTCAAAATTACTTAATATCACTTGTAGTCTACACAATCTTCGAATTTAAAATTAATCATAACACTTGATTATATTCAATAATAATAATCAATATTTTAGTTGCATTTATTAGTTTCGATAATGTCGGTTTTCATGTTATTATAGTATTTGCTTGTCGACGCCTTGACGACCATTGACCCCCTGTCAAACTTCATCGACCCCCAGGGGGTTGATATCGATCCCGTTGAAAACGCTGCACTACACGAATGTCGTGCCCTGAACTAGGATACTATTAATTAATTAGTTGTAAACTAACAATAGTAATCTAGTAATATGTATTATTAATACGAAAATGTTAATATCATCCCTAGAACGGTATTAAAGCTGTATGCTAACGTCTATTAATAACTCTTTTAATATTTAACCATTATATTTAGAATACTTTATCTTATGTTAAATTGACGTCATATATTAAATTATCCATAGAAATCAAGTTAGAAGAAAAGTTATGCACTTCGAAACAAATAAAAATAAAAACATGAGAAAGTGTCGTAGATTTAAAATTATGTATGTAAAATGCGAGACTTGAAAATATCAATAAAATACTTCAGATCTCAATTTATATGCAAATATTTGTTGCAAAGATTTATTTTTAGATACCCAGATGCACCTCGTAATATTTTTTTAATAAATGCGTTACAAATAGGTATGCAAAACATCTAATTGAAACTGAAATGTTATTTTAATAATATCAACAAAGAATCCTGGTAAATATGACAACGACGTTAACAGGCAGTTTTAAAAGTTCACTTAGCATGTTATTTATATACTCAATGACATTAGAAGCGTAACACCCAGAAGGAGTTACTATTTTAACTTGATTTTTTGCCAGTATGGTAATCTTACATCAAGAATAAAATGATTACATTTTCAAGAAATTTTATTAAAAAACAATCTAAAAAAAATTAATAATGTGTTTGGCGACCCCTTTGCTGTATACACTCCTGTAGACGTCTGGGCATCGACAAAATGAGATGGTCGATGTCTTCTTGAGGCATCTTGTTCCAAGCAACTTGAATTTCATCGATCAACTGTGCTAGAGTCTGTGGAGGATGGTGCAAAGAGAATATTCTTCTTCCCATGATATCCCACACATGTTCCTTGGGATTTAAATCCGGCGAACGGGGCGGCCACGCCAAAACATTAACACCAGCTTCATTAAGAAAGTTCATAGTTCGACGAGCAATATGGGGACGTGCGTTATCTTGTTGAAAAAGTACGTCTGGGCGGCCATCTAAATAAGGCAACAAAGTCGGTCGTATGATGTCTTCAACATAACGCGCAGCTGTCATACTGCCTCGAATGAATACAAGAGGTGATCGACTACCATAAGCAATAGCCCCCCAAACCATTACTCCAGCAGTCCTGTGTACATGCCTCTCAATAGCAAACCTAAGATCAGGTCGTTCTCCATGGTAGCGTCGTACCCTTCTACGGCCATCATGCGTGCCTAGACAAAATCGTGATTCATCGCTGAATACGACATCGTGCCATTCTGCCTCCCAATGCTGCTGTTCTCTGCACCAGTCCAACCTTTGGCGACAGTGTCTCGCTGTTAAAGGAAGCACTAATCTTGGACGGTACGAAAGAAGCCCAAAGGATTGAATGCGGCGATATATGGTTCGCATACTAACGGGCCTACCTTCTTCTCCAATCCATTGATCACCGATTTGACGCGTAGTAGCGAAACGGTCTCGCAGGGCTATTTGTCTTAAGCGCCGATCTTGACGTTCTGTGGTACGCCTTGGTTGACCAATTGGTCTTCTTCTTGCTCCTCTACCTTCTTCTGTCCATACCTGATACACACGTATTACAGTTGCTGCAGTGGAATCAATACGGCGGGTAATTTCGCGATAGGACATACCGACATCTCGATAAGCAACAACTCGACCCCGGTCAAAATCGCTCATGGTGATATTGTGGACGTCTTCGGACTCGAGGCATTTTATTTAAGCTTAACACACTCAACGGAAACACGAAAACTAAAAACATCTGTACTAAACAGCTCATATAAATAGTTTTATTAAATAAGAAAAAGTGATTTTTTTTTTCACAATAAATATAAAAGGCACAAGGTTGAAATTGTTATCAATGTATGCTTTAAATATAGTCACTCTGTTGCTAAAATATGAATTAAAAAAAATCATTCCTTCTTGGTGTTACGCTTCTAATGTCATTGAGTATATTATAATACTTTTTTGAAATTATCTACTGAGCTCTATAAATAACTTGGAGAAATTAATGGTGCTCGCATTTTTACGACTTCACTTGTTTTCAAATTATTTGAATTAATCATTGTGAACCTTAGGAATTCATTCTACAATCTATTTTTAAACACCTTTTATAACTTGGACTGATTTAAATTCAGAGTAAGTAATTCGAAAACAAGTTAAATGTGAATCTGTACATACAATCAATTTCTGGTTGTTGTTATTAAAAATGCAAATATTTTTTTTTAAGTATACATATTCCGATGTATACGCTGTAAACTTTCAGGTATTCGTAGGTTTAATAAAAGCGTTCAATTTAAAGCTTTAAACAAGTGTTTTCCACTCCCGGGCTAAGCAAGAAGTAATATTTCGAGTTTAGAAAAGCCTGAAAATTTGGATTGTGAAGCGGAGCGACAAAACCAAATTTTCAGGCTCTTCTAAACTCGAATTTTTACTTCATGCACCACGCATATAAAAGACTGGTTCAAAGTAAAGTTCAAAATATACTGTTTAGGTTTATCCTTTGGTTATTAAATTTTACGAACACTTATTTCGTCTAACCAAATCTTGCGCTTTCAAAATTCGAGCAATTGCTTTGGGATATGTAAGTATAATTAAAAGAAAACATCTAAAAGCGAAATGCTCAAGAATTTTGTAAGATTTGATTACATGAAATAAACATTTATAATATTTATTAACCTGAGATAAACCTTAACCACTATATTGTTACTTCATTTTAAATGAGTGTTTTATACGCATGGCGCATGAAGTAAATTTTTTAGTTTAGAAAAGCCTGAAAATTTGGATCGGTCGGTCCGCTGCGCTTCGCGACCGCGCTAAATTTCAGGCGTTTCTAAACTCAAAGTTTTACTTTATGTTAAATTAAGGAGATTAAGATTAAGGAAATTAACCGTATTTATAAAAGCAACAAACTTCTGTAAATTTATCAAACGCTGTAATAATAAGGATATGTATACTTGAAAGAAAAAATCCTTTGTATATAAATACAAACACGAGATTTTATATACAATGTATATTTTAACATAACGAAATACATAAGAAATGCAATCCATTTTCGTTTTATCATACTTTTACGATAATGATAAGAAATTCGAGCGTGGGTCAGAACGGCATAAAATCACGTAAGCCTTGCAAAACGAATTTTCATTTACCATTCAGTAAACGGCATGCATCAGTAATTTTCTGGATTTGAGCGCAAGTTTTGCAATTTTTACGCAATGAATCTTTTAAAGAAAACTTTAAAAAAAGGGGTCTCCCTGCAGCCAACCGACCTACATCATCATCCTATTAAACCCAATAAACGTCCACAATGAGAGAATGTCAAATGTTAAACATTGGTCTTTATTACACAATTTCAGCTCGGACAAAGAGTATTCGAGCATAACGTCAACACGTTTTAACACGAATCCAAATTAGTATAAATACGAGAATATGTGCACACAGAGATGAGGAGTTAATTTGTGTGTGGCAATAGCCTCCGGGAGTGGAACAAAGAAACGGGATACGTTTGGATTTATACGACGCGACACCGGGGGCTTTATACACTGATTATTTCTCGTTCGGTGAGATTTAATCTAATTACGTTAAATGCATGTTTTTGTACGGTACTTACCATTGAAGACTTATAGGATTAAGGGATAAACAAACAAAACTGGTTGAAACTCAACTGGCAGACGTTGACAGTTATGTAATGAAAACCAGGGATTTTTACATCACTAGGAAACTGCTGTGGGGTTGGTTTTCGATTGGTGTTTTTCACTTTTCAATACACGACTGGTTTCATTTATAAACACATAAATATTTTGCTCACGGACACCGCACAGCGTCCGAACAACGCGAACGACTGTGATGCACTGACATGCGCAATGCGAAAATTGATATTGGATTCTTATAGTTGGTACTACTTTTGTGGCAAAAGCACAGACAATGAACAAATTATGTTGGCAGCTTTTTTGAGGCAGATTCATAGAAAATTAATGTTGGCACTGTTTTATGGGTTATAACGTTGGCAATGATTTTGTGGCAACTTCATAGATGAAAATAATTATATTGGCACCACTTTTGTGGAGATTAATACAGGATAATAGATAATTATTATTAAGAGGTAATTTAATTTAACGCAAATGGTTGTATAGTGTTGGCAATGAGTTTGTGGTATTTTAATAATGAAAATAATAATTTCAATTGTGTATTTTTTGTACAATTTAAGTAGCTGATAAAGAAAAACAAAGGTCTTAATACTGTCTAGTAGACATTATTTATAAAGCAGTAATGTTTAAACATTTAATCAAAATCTATAAAGGTAGATTAACATTTTTGACCTGTTTAAAATATTAAAAAATAATTCTGTGAAGCAAACACATAAGGCCTAGTTGCACCATAAAAGTTGAACTTGAGTTCAAGATGATATAGTATTTTTAATACCTATTTAGAAGTACCAGTTGTTTTAGTGACTTAACGTATGCGCCTTCTTGAACACACGCACACAAAATTAGTTAAAGAACTTATCATGTCAAATGAACTATTATTCTTAGTGTATTGGTTGAGTAACTTGATATTTAATACAACCAGTAGCGGCGTAGTGTCACATATATTAATTAATTTTATAATATGGAATATAATCATTTATATGGACGTTATGCTGTTATAATGCAACTAAAAGTTCCACAAAATATATATTCTTTTTTTTAGCAACTTTATATTTATTTAAAAATTAAATTCTCTTTAACCTGACTCCAGGCATTTCCAACAAATGTTTTCTTTCGTCCTGCTTTTTGAAGCTAAAGCCCATTTTCTTAATTCCCAAATATAAAGAACTTTTCAAGATCTCAATTTCTGGTGATTCTTCCATAAATTTCCAGTGAATACTTTCTACAGCAATGTGTTTCTTTCGAGCATACATTTTGTAAAACACTTCTTTTAAAAAATGCAGATTATTTTTCGTAATTCAAGTTTTACTCAGGGAAACGTTTGCTGACATATTCCTTCTAAATTCGAAATCTGTTGATCTGTTTTTATCTTGTATAATGTGCTTTGTGGAACTTTTAGGACTTCGGACGCTTTTTGAATTACCTTAAATCACAGAGGAAAGAATAACTCCATACTCTGTGCTTAAATCGAGATCCTAATTCATTTTGAAAATAATTTACTACATTAAGCATAAGCTTTTTGGATTCATAGGAATATCGCATTTTAGTAGTGTATTTTTGAGTTATTTAATGACATTAACAGACATCAAACTTTTGATGTAAGTAATCGACGTACATTTTTGTTGGTAATTTTTTGTTTCATCTGATTCATGATTGATAAATAAGGATGGGGTTATTCCAAATGGGTATTAAAAATACTATAGTTCTAATGTAACTTTGAACTACAGTTCAGAGTTGAACCAGTTCAACGTTTGATGCAACTGGCCCTTGAAATTGTTGGTATTAAATTACCTATCTGTTTGTGAGAGCTCAATCCACATGCCCCTTACTTTTCCCAAACTGTAAGCAATGTTCCTTTTCTAAATATTTAACAAATCATAAAGATTACATCATCGAACGTAATTTTAAATTTTTCTAAAGGAATTGTTTCAGTTTATTATATTATTGAAGGAAAATAAACAAACATTGTTTATTCAAATTTATATTAATAGAAAATATTATTGTAAATTACAAATGTTTAATAACAGTAATAACATTCAAAACTTATTATTTATATGTATAATATTTACATTTTTACAATCTCTTAACTTAATAATGCAAATATGTTTTAAATCCAGCAAAAAACCATTCAACAAAGGAAATGTCTATAACTAAATAAATATTCTAAATGATAATTTCCTTGTCTTATATATTAATAAATGTAAATTGAGAGCCATAGTTTTATTTAGCTCTCAAAGCACACCATAAGAACAAATTTTAAAATACTAAGCGGAAGAAATAAACATTCATAAAAAAAAATTGATGAAAACATAAAAGATTATGAATGATGGCTCTTATTTTCTCTTATAAATCAATGTATTTATTATTCAGTTTTAATTGCACAAAAAGTTAAAATCAATGAAAGTGATTGAAAAATGTATAAATTATGAGAATTTCCTGTTAAAACAATTCCACTGGCAGCACTGATATAATATTTTGTGGAGGGCTATTCACAGCACCCATGCAATTTGTCATCGGTGAGAAGTTGCACTGAAATGACATCATTTTACTCCATACGGTTTGCTGAATTCTTCCTAAAATTAAGTCATTTCAGTGCGAGTTCTCACCGATGACAAATTGCATCGGTGCTGTAAATAGCCCCCCTGATGTGAAAATGAAATTAGGAATATTTTGAAACTCGTGTATAATAAGGTATTACTATTGTATTGGTATCACCAAAACAAGACTATTCAAGTAGATCGGTAAGATAAAAAATGTTACAAGTTTTCGAATTGAGCACAAAAAAACGACTTTTTTTTCTAGCTAAATATTTAAGGTAAATGCGCAAATATTTCAAATAAAAATTAAAATGAATGCAAAATAAAAATAGTAACTATTGAAAGTACAGAAAATCAATTGTCTGAATTTGAATAGTTTTTATGTTATGTTTTCATTTTATTTCCCCTCTTTCATGAAGGTTAAAAAATGTTGGTCTAAAAAAATATTTATGCCATTTTTAATCTTATCGATTCATGAATTGTTTTATTCATTGCTACACACACTGTGTGTGTAAGTGATTAATTGATAGCTCTTCAAGCTTAATTAAACTTTGTTTTAATTAAATTAACTAATAAAACCTGTATTAAAAATTGAAATTTATGCACGTGAAAGCCAAAACCAAAAACATCGACAACCGTGAATAAAAATCAATATTGTTTCGTTTATGTATAACACAAAACAACCGATGCTCACTTTTTCCAAACGTTGTTCATTTCGACAGATTGTCCCAAACTAGGGAAATGATTCTCCATAAAATGATTGCTTTGGTGCTGCTTCAACTCCCTAGTGTATATAATTTGCCTGCAGGTGGCGCACTCCATCAAGTCTTTCGTTTTCGACCTGTAGATCTTGTACAGATCTTGTTGTCGCTCGACATTCGGTAAAAGCACCAGAAGTTCGGGAAAAATCTGATCGAAGGATTCATTCAAAACTCCCTCGCAGTGTTCGTAATATTTTTCTGCCGGATACGCACCTTTTCTGAACAAGTCTGAATAGCTCTTAAACTCGTTCATTGCTTCGTTTGTTTTTAATACGGACACGAAGCTTGATACTAAAGAAGAGTTTCGGGAGTTGAAGTTTGGAGGCGGGTGATAGGCGTGGGATGGGAGAATTGAGTACGATTGTCCACTGCTGTTAGTGAAGGTTAGGTCGTTTTTCGGGAGGAGATTAAATCCGGGCGGAGGTTTCACGGTGATCCCTGGGGGCTTCACGGCGATTCCTGGGGGTGGAAGTTTCGAAGCCTCAGGCATTTCCAGAGTTCCGATTTTCAAGGTTGACGTTTTCTTAACGATTCCATTCTCTTCGTTGCTTCCACTTGATCCAGCCGATTCCAACGTTTTATTCTTCTTTTTCTTATTTTTATTCTTCGTGTCTCCGTTTTCTTTTTCTACACCTCTACTTTCATTGAATTTATTCTTCATATACCCAATCTCTTTCTCCACTCCAACCTTACTCTTTCCGTTCCCCATATTATCCTGCTTGCTCTCGTTAACCTTATTCTTTTTACTCTTTTTCGCATCGGCTTTCTTCTCAGCTTCTTTACTGTTAACGGCGCCAGTTACTGGCATTGTTACACTGCTGGTTTTCTTCGGTTTGGGGGGTTCTATTTTTTTGGAGAGGCTAGGAAAGTCAGCGAGGCTGCTCGGTGGGAGAGCGGGAGCCGGGGCTGTTTTAATCACTTTGGATTCCACGTGTTTTTTGGGTTTCGGCTGCACCCACTGCTGCATGGAGGAAGCTGGCACTGAAGAGCCTAGTGCGGGAAACGCATCGACGGACATCGGGCGGACCTTAACAGTGGGCGCCGTGGATATGCGAGTGGTTAAACCATTTGATTTGTGGTTCACCTGGATCGAGACGTTCGTGCTTGAGGACTGTGGCCTATCCTGACTATAAACGTTTATCATATTATTTTGTGTAATAAATCAATTCTAATTAGTTTTAAAATCAGCACAAAAATAATAAAGAACTGTAAACATACTTTAGGGTGAATTTTAAGGTGCTACTTGTTGCAGGTTTGGAACCACCATCTTTGCCCAACGTTGGGAAATTTTGTTTCGTTTTCACAAGATTGGCTGCAGAAGATCCAGCACCGGCTGCTGATGCAGATGTTTTTGTTATCGTTATATTTCTCGATGGGCCAAGACTCGGGAAGTCATCAGCTTTCTTCGGCTTTTGATTTGTTATAGTTACATTTGTTTTTGGCGCTTGTGCTCCTCCACCTGTAATTGGAATAATTATTGGAAATTTTAATATAAAATGTAAATTAAATTTATAATTATTACTATCAGATGGGTGTAATTAAAAATATTACCTAAAGTTGGGAATTCGTCACCGCTGAATTTTGGGGTCATTTTTGATGTAAAAGTCACACTAGTCCTAGAAGTTCCTGGGGCTGAAGCGGCTGCTTCGTTTGAATTATGCAATGATGGGAAATTGGCGTCGCGCAATGGGTTTACAAAAGTTTGATGGCTATTTCCTCCCGGTTCCATGTTGTAATTTTCATAACTGACTGCTCCTTCATTGCCACCATCGTCATTATTTCTACTGCAATTTTAAACAAAATATTTGTTTGATAACAGTTAAGTGAAATTGATTTCCAATGCTCCAATTTTAATACATACTTACAGGCTTTTGGTTTAATGCAAGTTAATTTTTACTAGACAGTACAGTTAATGTTTAGGAAAAGACGAAAGAAAATTATAAGAAATTATGAATGTTTCCATACAAAAAGAGAACAGAGAATATCTTTTATTTAATACCACATGAGATAACTCTGTGGTTTTCAGTTTTAGCAAACTTCTCTATTATTAATAAAAAATAACTTACTTTTGACGGCCTCTTTGTCGACCCTGGTCATTTCTTCGAGGTGCAAAATTGAATTCAACCTCCAATGTACGTGCATGTTTCGTTGCCGCTTTGCTCAAATGCTTAGAATGCACTGAGGCAATGTGTGCTGTGGACATTTTTATTCACAATAACTTATAAACAGATGACTATTATAAATGATAGCTTATTGTTTTCAAGTTGAATTTCATGACCAAAATTCTAAAGTTACTATACTAACCTTTATAATCGATGTCCGTTCGGAAAACAGAAGTGAATTGTTCGTTCCTGCAATCGCCCTCCTCACACAGGAAGTGCTCTTCTAAAAAGTGCACCCTGAGATCGTCGTAAGTGGCGTAATATTGATGTTTTCCATCGGCGTCACAGAAGTGACAGTAAAGGTGGTCTCTCCGTAAATGCCTGAACAACTCATCGCTGTCCATGTAACGTTGATCGCAGAACTCGCACAAGGGATGACCCCTAAATTTTCACCAGTTAAAACAAAAACAATTTTATAACAATGGGGGGGGCATACCTGTGCGACGTATTGTCGGTGTCACCTTTCCGTCGATGCTGTGCCAATTCTGAACGGGTGTAGCACTTACGCTCAAAGGCAAATATTTTCAAATTATCCACGCAGAGATCACAGTAGAAAAGTTCGTGTTCTCTGCGCATGTGGTCCCTGAGCTGGTTGAAGTTTTTGAAAGGATATCGCCTCTCATGCAACGGGCAGATCTGACAGTTGAACTCTAGCAGGCGGTAGTAGGCCTTTTGGATGGAAGGCGAGCAAAAGTACAAGCCAAACCTAACCTCTTGCAAATTGCTGTTCTCGACTTGTCTTAACAGTTCCGCATAAGGTTTTTTCTCTTTGGTATAAATTACCTGTTAAAATATTAATAATATGTATAATTGCCCTAATTAACTTTACAAATAAGTTGAAATACCATTGAATCATTTCAATCCGATAATTTGACCCCATTGTAAGATTTAATAGGCATTGGGGTATTAGCCAGGGAAGTATTTGAGGTCTAAGGTATGTTAGGTTAAATTATCATTTATATGCCGTTCACGATCTTTTTTGGTTAGAGGAGGCTACAACCATCTAGTAATTTTGTTGGCAGTACCTATGTTGCAACTAAACTCCCTAATGGATATTGACAGTATCTGGGCCGGTATTTCTGAAATTGATCGCACGATTGGTTGCCCGGCAACTGTCTAATTCACTTGACAAATTCCTATCTAAATGACAGATTTCGTAAGACAGAATCAAACGACTAATTTTGGGAATATCGGCCCTGATTCTTTTTGTGTTAGGGTTTCAGTTTAAAGTTATGTTTTCTGCAATAATGTAGCTATGTTGCCGGATCTCTGTTTAAGTTAGGAATGAAAAACTGAAATGATTTGACAATTGACGACAGAAAATAAGAAATAATGCAAAAGAAAAGAATTCAATATTAATGTTTAATGTAATTTGAGTAAGAATTGTGCACATGATATGAATATGCCACTTTATTTTACATAAATAAATAAATAAATCTGGCAATGCGGTGGCAAAAAAAAAATGTCGAACAGACACTGATAGAACAAAAAATGCATTGACTACTTCACCGAATCAGTTAATACAACATGAAAAGAAAAATTCATAGCTCACTCTGTCCCAAAAAGATCGTGAATGGATTTTATATGTATAATAAAAAAAGTGTTTCACATATACCTAAATATATTTTATTTCTCGGTAAATACACGCATTCATTTTCCACATTTTTAATCATATCAACTGTGTAGTCTTCAAATGTATTTGCAGTTAATATTGTTTATAAAATCCCTTATTTTGTTCTGTACAAGACAGCAATGAATAATTTATCTTAATGTTGCTAAATTAATGTATTGAATTATTTTAAATTGCTGATTGTGCAAATAGTATCGTTTGCAAATATTAGCATATGTTATAACCATAACAAAGATTATTTTTATCTAAATCAAATGAACTCATATTATCTATTCGTTATTCAGCGAGACACTTACTTTTGGCATATCCCCCCGACAAATGGGGCACTCTTTCTGTTTGCAGAGCACTCTCATCCTAGTGGAACAGTCGTAGCACACGGGGTGATCGCAAACGCCGATCGAATAGATGTGCACGTTCTTAAAGCACACCACACAGGGATTTTCGCCATCGTTGAGAATTTGCTGGTTCTCCGAAGACATTTTCTAGGGGTATTTCTCAAAATTTGACACAACAGAACCTCGCTTTTTTGCCAAATGTCACGGATTTTAGGAGAGCAGTGTCGGCGCTGGACGCCAGATGGCGCCGTTCGTGAACACGTGTTATCTTATAGTGACATAAGTGGCAATTTAAAATTATTATGCAATAAAATGTGAAATAATACTGTACGCTAATTATTATATAATTGCATATTAAAAAATTATTATTACACTCAATAAAAAAAAACTGGTTTTCGTTTGTTCAAGTGAAAATTAAAAAAAAATATATTTAAAATAACGTTATTGTTAAAAACCTCGAGAATATGAAATGTTGTTTGTAAATTATGTTAGTTTATTAGTTTTAACTGTTAAGATATATTATTTTGATTAAAACTGAAATAATTGTATATTAATGAATGTATATTAGGTTGCATATGACACTGAATAGGGCTACCACCTTTACTAATGATTGTAGTTTTGGTTTCATATACTATTATACACATACACAAAATATACAGAGTTATTCAAATTCTAGGGTACTCAATAGGAACATGTTTAAATTGATTAAAGGATAAAGAATGCTTCATCAAAACTTTTTCAATACATATAAGGTTTGTTCGTTTGCACTGCACTAAGTTAAAAATAAGTGTTTTGTGTTGTAGGCAGTTACTTTGCGGTACCATCGGTGGACATAAAATGTTGGGACAAATTGAAAATTGGATAATGTCAAACATCATCAAATTTATACCGGTTAAGTCAGGTTTTTTAAAGAAAGGCTATAATATGGAGTGACAATTTAAATATTAAAAGAAAGAGATTTTCATTTTTGACACATAAAATGACAATTAACTGACAAGTCAAAAGTTTAACACACTCTAATACATTTTTACGTGTCCCAACAATTTATTTCCACCGATGCTACACTTCTGTGGAATACAATTAGGCACAAGTCTCATAACTATTTTTCACAATATTCTAGCTGTATAATTTGGGACTGTGTTAATTGCCTAGCAGCAGTTTCAATAAATAATAAAACACCATAACTTGAAAATAACACCTTTATTAAAATAAAAACTAAGACACTACTGAACAAACACATTTAAGTAATGTTTCATCAACATTAAAATAACGTTTAATGTTGCTACAATGTTGATATAACGTTATTTCTTTGTTTTTTGCTCAGTGGGACCTTTTGAAAAACACGCTTATAATAAATACAACAGAGCCGAAATAGAAAAGCCATCTTCTATTTTAGTTATAATTCGAATTTTTAAATTGTTGTCTAAATGACTCAGCATTTTGACATTTGGAAATTGGAAATTATAACATATTTTGTGTACATCTTAAATACACTTGTGAATAAAACACTTTGTTTAACCACTGCACTTAATTCTGTGACGTGGTCTATGAAAATTTAAAAAAAATGGTTTCATTTACGAGTGTTAAAAATAAGTATACAGGGTAGAAAAAAGGTTTCAAGTAAAACTTGTAGCCGCTAATTTAAGTACTAATTGACAATCATGTAATATACAGGATGATTCGTTTAGAAATAAGTAACAAACTTCCTTTTTTAAACAGAACACCATATATATTTCATTGGTATTTGATTACTTGTAAAAATAGAAATATACTAGTAAAAATCGCATGTTATTAAATTACTTGGATCAAAAGTTAGAACGAAAAATACAAACAAAAATGAAATATCTATTATAATAAAGTGTAGATGTCTCAAAATGTTCAAACAATTGTATTTGACATTAGTTACAATAAGGCTATCTGCTATTATTTTTTTTAAATACACAAAAGTAAGCTTACCTAACTCAAAAAATAATAATTTGAATGATAGAGGTTATGGCCATCGCATAAGAATCATTTTATTGAATGATAGAAGAATCTGAAAAACTAATAATCGGAAAGTAGCTGTATAGCTGTATAATACACTGGGGTAGAGTGAAATTGAAAGGAGAAGGCATTTTTAGAACCTGTTAAAAATTTAAAAAAAAAACGGTGCAAACGGGCAATAGAAGTTTGTATTTAATTTACACTGAACCGAGTAACTGTTTGAATGGTTAGTACATGTTAGTTTGGAAGACAAATTGCAAAGTTATTTTAGGTTGAATAAAAAAGTCTGTTGGTAATATTAGGATGAGTGCCAAAGTAATAGTTCTCGTATCTAATCAAGTAACGCGTCCAAACAAAATGTTTAAAATATATCATGATTCTCACATTTTATAAGATATTTGACTTACTGAACTCTTTTACATATAATATGTTCAATATAATAAAATCTCTAGAGTGCCAATGAAAATATTGTAGGTTGGTAACTATGAAATTATACATTATAATGATTATGTTTGACGTTATATATGTGATTTCCTAAAGTGTGTACCTAACTTAAATTTTAAAAATGATAAAATCATGGCACTCTAGAGGTTTTTTTATTGAACATACGATATTAAACAGTTTTGAAATTTTGTATTACTTCAGGCAAATTACGTTACTTTTGGGCAGGTGGTGGCCGAGCGGTAACGTCGTCGGGCTGTATCGCTCGGCGAGCCACAAACTCGGGTTCGATTCCCGAGCACGGGGAGTTGTTATTTAAGTGTTTGTCCGTATGAAATAATTGAGTACTACAAATTGTAATGTTAAACAATTAATACAATATATATATAAATAAATGATGTTGGCTAATGGGCAAGTTCCCAAGGCCAGGCAAAAGCCAAATACAACAAAAAAAAAAAACGTTACTTTTTGCGTTTTTCGGTTGCCATATTTGCTACTTTTGACATTATACTTACATTTTCTTCACAACATACCATCATTATCTTAATTGTCTTTTTTGTCTTGTAATTGGGAAATGTTTTCTGTTGGGCAATAAATGGATTATTATTATTGTTATTTTCGCATATACAGGGTGTCCCATAATTTCCCTATTTATTGTTAACTTTCTGGATTGCTTGCTAAAAATACTCAAGTCGATTAACTGATCAAGGCCGTAGCCAGGGGGTGGAGGATACTGAACCCCCCCGAAATTTTCAAAATGTTAAATTTTACTGTGTAAAATCTGCCCCATTAGGCAAAAACAAAATGTTTACCATTAAAACGCTCCTTGAAACTTTTATATCCCCCCCGATTTTTTTTTCTGCCTACGGCCTTGTCAGTGATAAGTACTTTAGTACTTTTGAAAACAACAATTGTATTTACAAATTGTTCACACAATTGCTTATTGAAGAAAGAGACATGTATAGGATATCCTACAAATTTATTACATTTTTATGTTCTAGAAATTTTACTTAATCAGAGGTTTAGTCAATGATTAGTGGATGATTAAAGCTAATCGGTCGGGGCGCAAATGGACCTTAGTCTACAGAGAGATATCTTACCTTACTTAACCTGACAGAGCGATATCTAACCTAACCCAACTTATGACATTTCTTCACTTTTGGCGTACTTTAGACATTTTATGTTACCTTTTGATATTTTGACGCGGTGTTCGTTCGTTTTGACAGTTAGACATTTGTGTGAATTTTAGTCTAGTTTTCGTTTGTTTAAACGGGATTTAGCCAACTGTAGCATTTATGTCAAAATTTAGCGAGTTTCAACAGTTTGTCAGTTGTACTTAAGTATATTCAAATGTACTCACGTTTATTTACCTTATCTAACATGTTAGAGCGATATTTTACCTAACTCACCTTATAAGATTTCTTCACTTTTAGACGTAATTTCGATATTTTATGTTACTTTTTGACATTTCGAGGGCGTTATACAGGGATTTTTATTTTTTGTATACCTACATATCCCAAACAAAATTGCACAAACTTTGAAATCGTAAGACTTGATAGACGTAATAAACATTCGTTAAATTAATAGTGTGTGATTAAACCTAAAATCGAGTTTAATATACAGGGTTATTCAAAAAGAAGGAACAGATTTCAAACATTTATTTCTTCCAAACTATAAAAGGTAGAACCATGATTCCAACGTTTCTGGACAGGCAAAAGTTTAAAATTTGAACAGTCAAGGCAGAAGTTCTAACCCCAGCCGCATTGGCGCTGTTACTTGTCATGTTGATTGTCAAGACTCTACTCTTTGTGATTTTTATCTGTGGGGTAACGTAAAAGACCGTGTTTTTATGCCCCCTATGCCTGACACTGTTGATAATCTGCAACATCGAAATGTTGAAGCTGTGAATTCTGAATTGGATAACTAAAGACCAACTGATTCGTGTGTGGCAAGAAATGAGCCCTTGTTTTGATATTTGTCGTGTAACACACGGTGCTCATATTGAATGCATAGAAAATTGAAGTTTTCTCTTTCCACGAACGTTGGAATAGTGTTTCTATCTTTTGTGATTTGGAAGAAATAAATATTGGAAATCTGTCTCTTCATTTTGAATAACCCTGTATTTTGAATTTCACTTAAAATCAGTGGTTTATATCGTATGTTCAATAAAAAAAACCTCCGGAGTGCCATGGTTTTATCTTTTCTTTAAATTTAAGTTGGCTACACGCTTTATAAATTGACATATAAAACGTCCAACATAATAATTATAATGTATAATTTCATAGTTGCCAACCTACAATATTTTCCATGGCACTCTAGAGATTTTATATTATTGAACATACTATACAACTGGCGCATGAAGTAAAATTTCGAGTTTAGAAAAGCCTGAAAACTTGGATTTGCCGGGACGCGACTCGCTTCGAGTCGAGACATTTTACTTCATGCTTAATCTGGGAGTGGCAAGCCTCGTTAGACAATCAATCAGAAACTTATTTGATTAGAAATTATTTAAAATGAATGGAGTTTAATTTAATAAAAAATACGCCGATGAAACTCAATTTGTTCTACTTATATTATTATTATCATATTTAGAAAATATTCACAAAATAAATATTGTTTGCCTTTTTCACCATATCTCAGTAAATATCTGTCATATCTCAGCAGTATATATTTTCAACTTTACTTTAAATCAGTGATTTATATGCGTAGCGCATGAAGTAAAAGTTCAAGTTTAGAAAAGCCCCGTGAAAATTATTATTATTTTCCATATTAAGAATATGGAAAAATGTCTAAAACAAAATTTGTTTTTCTTTTTATTATTATTATCATATTTACAAAATATTCACAAAATAAATATTGTTAGTATTTTTTTACTATATCTTAGTAAATATCTGCCATACCTCAGCAGTATAAATTTTCAACCTTACTGTAAATCAGTGGTTTATACGCGTGGCGCATTAAGTAAAATTTAGAGTTTAGAAAAGCCTCATAAAAATTATTATAATTTTCCATATTAAGAATATGGAAAAGTGTCTAAAACTAAATTTGTTTTTCTCTTATTATTATTATCATATTTACAAAATATTCACAAAATAAATATTGTTAGCATTTTTTCACTATAGCTTAGTAAATATCTGTCATACCTCAGCAGTATATATTTTCAACTTAACTGTAAATCAGTGGTTTATACGCGTGGCGCATGAAGTAAAATTTCGAGTTTAGAAAAGCCCCGTGAAAATTTGTCTCGGGTCGCTGCGCGACCCTCGACAAATTTTCTACGCGGGGCTTTTCTAAACTCGAAATTTTACTTCATGCTTAGTCTGGGAGTGGAAAACACTCGTTAGTTTAAAATATGTCACAACTATCAATATGTGTGTTGACACTGAAGAAAAACAATAACATGACCATGAGCAATATATCAAATCAAATGTTAACATTGATTTAATATTTTGGAATATCCAGCAGAGATATTTAAATTTCATTGCGGCCAATCAAAGTTTATTCACTTCTATGTAGATTCTATGAATTTTATGTTGATTTGATAACCTGTTGATTTTTTACAATTGTTTTAAACAAAACGTTCTCCTAAAATCGTTTATTTTATTGCATAATTTCAATTTTGGCTTGATATTATAAGAAGATGCGTTAAGATCATTAATTTTCTTAGGAGTTTCTAACGAACTTGACACAAATCGTTAGCCGACGTTAGGACTATTGTCAATTTGAGACCACTATTATTTAAAATATATTGGTCATGGTCATGTTATTGATTTTCTTTATGACACTTGCAATACACATATTGATAGCTGTGACACACTAACGAGTGTCTTCCACTCCCAGACTAAGCATGAAGTAAAATTTCGAGTTTAGAAAAGCCCCGCGTAGAAAATTTGTTGAGGGTCGCGCAGTGACCCGAGACAAATTTTCACGGGGCTTTTCTAAACTCGAAATTTTACTTCATGCGCCACGCGTATAAATCACTGATTTAAAGTAAAGTAAAAAATATATACTGTTGAGATATGACAGATATTTACTAAGATATAGTAAAAAATTCAAACAATTTTTATTTTTATTTGACTATTGTCAATTTAAGACCACTATTATTTGAAATAAATTGGTCACATATTGATAGTTGTGACATATTTAAAACTAACGACATATTTAAAACTAACAAGTGTCTTCCACTCCCAGACTAAGCATGAAGTAAAATTTCGAGTTTAGAAAAGCCCCGCTAGAAAATTTTTACGGGGCTTTTCTAGTTTATTTTACTTCATGCGCCACGCGTATAAACCAGTGATTTACAGTAAAGTTGAAAATCGATACCGCTGAGATATGACAGATATTTACTAAGATACAGTGAAAAAATGCTAACAATATTTATTTTGTGAATATTTTGTAAATAAGATAATATTAATAAAGGAAAAACAAATTTGGTTTTAAACATTTTTCCATATTCTTAATATTTAAATGATCCTATTTATAACGAGGACTGTGCTATGATGGACACGTCAACATTCTTTTTTAATATGAAATAAAAACATTTTAAAAAATAAAACCGAAAACCGCAAAAAACCGTAATTTTTTCCGGTACGAAAACCGGAACCGAACCGATGTACCATGTGATTGGTCATACATCTAAACATAGGGAAATAGCATGGGAAATCACGTTTTTGGAAAATCTTGCTTATTAAATTTACGAACAAGCATAAACGTGGTATCAATGGAAAGATGCTATTAAGAGGAAATTGTTGATGTCAAATATTTGCACATTGATACCTTTTTTGTGGATAAAAGTATTTTAATTAATGAAATTTCTACTCGTAAAAATTAATGTAGGCTGTGAAACGTCAATATAAAATATTAAGATTTTCATGTTGCGGTGCTTATCGACAATTGAAAATATGTCAAATTTGACAATTATGAAATTAATATTACAAAATGAATTCGGTCTACACGAACGAAGAAAGAGTTTTCGTCATTAAAACGTTTTGTGCCGGCAACAGTTTTCGGAAAGTTAGGGACATATTTTCCGTACAATTTGAATGTAGACCAATTGAAACAATACAATTTTATGTACAAAAGTTCTAAACTGCAGCGAGTGTCGCACCTGAATCTAGTAAAGGTTATAGTAATTGCATACAGTTTTGTATTTAATCCCCGGTATTTAAAATAAGATTTTTCAGGCAATCGCTCATTAAAGAGAACACCAGGTACAACGTACAAATATCACCGGCCTCTTGAAGTTCGTTATAAACGATTTTGACTGTACTCGAATACCGATCAGCTGTGCTGATTAAATTGCTGTATATAATTTATCGAAACACCTGTGAAGATCGGTAAATAATGGGGATTTATCAAAAAATCGGTAATCCAGTTTACTGTTATTGCAATCCCTATATAGAAATTATCCATCCACCAACTCACAAAACAAAATAAATTGAGGATATTTCGATGCGCGCGGCTATTACCCACTTTTCCCGCCCCCTCCCACCACCCAATTCATTCATCCCTTTTCCGGCTGGAAAACTTTGGACCGCTTCCCATTTTCGCCGACAGTTTGTCATGCGGATTGCGAGAAGAGGGTGAATTCGCGCGCGTTTTATTTCAAAAATACGACATGTCGGCGAAGATAACTTTGCACGTGCTCTTGCTGGCGCTCGTAAAAAATTCAATCGCTTCATCCGTTTGCGGGAATGAGAAAAATAGTAGCAAAGACGATTACAAGTATCTTTATAATTATTTGACTGGGACCGGGGCCCATAATTTTAGTGAGTCGGTGACTATCGGGTTTTTAGGCGCTTATGGACAGGCTCAGGTTGTTTTGGGCGCTTTACCATTGGCCATTGATGCTGTTAATAATAATGAAGGTTTGAGATTTTCTGTAAAATAAACAAACATAATTTGATGCTTTATGTATATTTTAGTAGCTGTTAAAAAATACTTTGTTGGTGTTTTATGAATGTCTTAGTAGCTATTAAAAAATAATTCATTGTTGTTTTATGAATATCTTAGTAGCTGCAGATAAACTTTATTCTTTATGTAATTTGCACTTGTACCACAGCTGACAAACTTTAATAAGGAAATAAGTAATTAGTATTTCTTAAAACCACGATAACTTTATTCATACATTTGAATTTTGATGAAAGAGACATGTTTCAGATATCTTACAATTTTAAAACATTTTTTGTTCCCGAAGTTTCACTTAATCAGTCGGTTGACCGCGGTTTACTTCTTAGCCACGATTAAGTTCTTGCAGTGCAAGTGGACATTAATCTAACATAAAAATGAAAAATTAACTTTCTTGCTGTTTAATTTTCTTACAAGAAAAAATATACATATAGCCTCTAGCGATTCTTATATAGCCTAACACATGGCCAAATAAAAATGGATATGAACTTTTAAAGTGTTCAGAATTCGCAAATTAGTTTATAGTATTAATTTGTCAATTAGTCTACACTAACAAATATATTAGGTAGTATATATTTTGAACTTTACGATACATAAGTGTTTGCACATAAAATGAAATTGAGAGTTATGAAAAGCTTGAAAAATAGGATTTGCTGGGCGCTTCACTTCGATAAAATTAAAGAATGTCTGAAAATGTACAGTATACCTAAGGCCGTAGCTAGAACAGAATTTCGGGAGGGGGGGTTACTGGTAAAAATATTGTTTTTGTTCTTTCCGGGTCGCTTTTACATACAAAACATTACCATTTTATAAATTTCTGGGGGTTGTTTGAACCCCCATATTCCCCCCCTGGCTACGGAGTGAAGTATACAGTTCGTTTATTTTATCGTGTTTACCATTAGTATCTTGTAAACTGTTAGAGATATGTAGACGGTTGAATCAGACAAAAGTTTCCATTTTTGTTACAAAACAAAACTACGTCAACGAATTTAAAATAGCAACCTTTGTATTTAAAATAGGGCGCAAAATGTCAAAATCTTACAAAGTTTCTATTTGCTATAACTTTGTTAGTTAAAAAGATGACCAGCTGAAATTTAAAATACGTCCTAGATAATAATAACCGAGAAACACACTAAAATTGACCAATTTTATACATGGTGTCCCATTTTCAAGAAACGATATTAAAGTTAAAATGTTTTTATGGCAGCCATATTTGATTTTTACACCATTGAAAAGAACAGAAAGTTTGAGCTAGAAATCGTGTGTCATATGTAAAGGACATCCTATATACAATCTGTCAACTATGCTGTATAGGGTGTTTCAGCGAAGACAGTTAAAAATGAAATAAATCAGCTAAAATCGGAATATGTTTATTTAATTACATTAAAGATATATTTTAATTTAATGTTGAAATATTATATCCAGCATATGTCCACCTCCACTTTCTCTGCAGGCAATCCAAAGCTTATTAAAATTATTTATTAATTTTTTACAGTCTCTGTCAATTTCGCCAATTACTCAACGAATTTTCCTCGTCAATTCCATTAACCCTTTTAGCCTTGGAATTTTTCTGGTGTCCAAAAAAAATGTTTTTTTACAGCTTATTATTTATTACTATCTCAGATAATCAGAGAGTTTTTCTTTTAAGCATACATATTTCAATATACTGTAAACGCTGTGAATTTTCAAATATTTGTTGTTTTTACAAATATTTCAAATTGAACTTTCAAGTGAGTGTTTTCCACTCCCAGATTAAGCATGAAGTAAAATTTCGAGTTTAGAAAAGCCTGAAAATTTGGTTTGTTTTTGGTTAGGCTTTTCTAAACTCTAAATTTTACTTCAGGCGCCACGCGTACTAAACACTGATGTGATGTGATTTTAAGAATCCACGTTTTTAGCATACTGCTTTAGTAGAATATTTTGACCTTCATCTAAAATCAGTGTTTTATACGCGCTACGCGCTACACGACCAAACCAAATTTTCAGGCTTTTCTAAACTCGAAATTTTACTTCATGCTTAATCTGGGAGTGGAAAACACTCTTTTAAGATTTCAAATTAAACTATTTTAAAAAACATACGATTATCGGAAAAGTTACAGCTCATGCATAGATATATGTATATTTAAAAGAAATATTCATAATATGTTTACTAAACAAATAAACTGATTGTGAGTTACGTGCAGATCAAATTAATTTAACGAATGAAGCACTAATAACGTTTCTTCGACTTTTATTTGAATTACCAAATGTACATTTCGGACACAAAGTGACCATTATCAATGGATTAACACTAAATACAAAACGGAAATTTTAAACTATATATAGACAGGCAGATTATAATACAAAGGCTTTACTAGAAACCGGCCACAAAATCACAATAAAGAACATAAAATTATTAAAACAATCATCAAATTATCGATTAAACATGTTAGAAGCCATTGAAATGAAAAAAACAGGAAAATAAATTATTGAATTTTTATTTAAGTCCACTTCACAATACATTATTAGATTTAATTGCACCACCTTAATCTGTGTTTTTTTCCTAATCCACTTTACCTGGTTGTACCGCCACCCTCATTCCCTCGGCTCACCTCTTAATTTACGTGTTTTCCCATTTTGCACTCCCACCGCCTTTGTATTATAATCGGCCTGTCTATATATAGTTTATAATTTCCGTTTTGTATTTAGTGTTAATCCATTGATAATGGTCACTTTGTGTCCGAAATGTACATTTGGTAATTCAAATAAAAGTGTGAAGAAAGGTTATTAGTGCTTAATTCGTTAAATTAAATGTTTACTAAAGTTTAGTGGTGGCAAATGCCACCGCCAGGGCTGAAAGGGTTAATAAAAGTCATCAGGTTTGAGATCCCATGACCTGGAAGGCTATTCTTCGTAGCCGCCCCGAGGCGAGACCGACGCGCAGGGATTTTTTCATGAAACAATGACCTTATTTCATGGGATATGTCGCAGGTAACCCTTTCCTGCCGTATCCACATTTCATCAAAACAAAAGGATATATTTTAAAATTATGCAGTATCTAACTAAAATTGAATAATCCGTGAAAACGAAAACTTTACAATATTATAGTGTTTTATACGTTTGGCGCATGAAGTAAAATTTCGAGTTCAGGAAAGTCTGAACATTTCAGGCTTCTTTAAACTCGAAGTTTACTTCATACTTAATCAAGGAGTGGAATACACTCGTTCGAAATTGACCAAACATAAAATAAAATAAACAAATTATGCGCAGAATATTTAAAATTATAATAATAAATATGTTTTAAACTTGAAATACCAGAAAATATTGCTATTTGTAATGTTTCGTAATATATTTTTATTGATTTTTTTAGTTTTGACTAAGTTTTTTTGTTTATTTTCAAATGTTATCAATTATCAGTTTGTAAATTGATTATGGCTTCATAAAAATATTTTAAATAAAATTCCTTAATAGACAGTACATACACTGAATAATTATAATTGATGATTTATCTTACTTTAACGCTTATTTAGTTTAAGCAAGTAACATGTAAGTATTTTTTTAAATTATTATATAGTTTATAGTATATTAATGTTTTGTAGAAAAAACGGTATTATCCATTCATAAAATTAATAAATAAATTTAACATAAGATAAGTATAAATGAAATTGCCATCTTGGTTGCAGAATACTTCAAACATTAAAAGTGCGATTCTTTTCGCAATCTACAACAAGTTAGTCTTACAAAGACTATATCAAACACTCATTGAAACTACTTCCCGAGCTAATACCCCGACGGACATTGAAGTATACAACAAGTGTTTGCTGTTACATACAGTAACCTACTGTCCGTCGGGGTATTAGCTCGGGAAGTAGTTGTTTCAATGAGTGTTTGATATAGTCTTTGTAAGACTAACTTGTTGTAGATTGCGAAAAGAATCGCACTTTTAATGTTTAACATAAAATTACTATTCATTGTCAATCTCTATTGATATTATTGAAATTAACCAAAAAAAAAACGTAACAAATACAAGTAAATTTATAAACATTAAAAAATTATTTGTCATGCTACGTGGTATATCTACAAAGTACGGTCCGTTTGACTGGTTAAGGGTAACATCGCACGGGCCAGCGACCCGCCACGATGCGCCGTTGCGGTTGCGCGGTTTGTTTCGCGGTTTGTTAGTGGATTGTCAATGTTTGTAAACCTTAGTTCTAAAATATGCTTCAGACAATTCGCTAATGTAATAAACAGCGAAATAATATTCTTAATAACAATAAAAAATCGCCAACATCAAAACGTGAAAGCAGTTTATTCTTCAAGGATGCCCAACAGTGTAGCAAGTTTATAAACACAAATATATTACTGTTATATCTTTTAAAACTACCGACCTTTTCATGTATACTAGAACTTATCATGTTCTAACTAATGTAACCCTCTAGTTTTATATCAAGTATTGTTTCTTCGTCGAATAATTATAGTATTTTAAATTGAAGTTTGTACAAAAATATGGTTTATTCTTGACTTGTTCAATATGTAGAAGATGTTTATCTGCTATTGCATATAGACGGGCACGGGTACGGGCACAGACCTTGAGCTGAAACTGGCTCATATACTTTTTATAATACCCACCGCAAGGCGGTTTTGGCACAAGTTTTTGTATTCCCTCATTATATGAAGGTGCTGCATGTTAAGGCAACCAAGCTACAGCAAGTTCTTTGATCTCATCGTCATTATGTAACCATTTGCCACCAAGACTCATAAAGATCTATTAATGGATTTCGATAGCTAACGCCATCTAATGCTCCATAGTGGCATCGTCAATGACAAGAATGCACAAAGTGCATATACAGGTCACTGTTTCGTCCACGAACGAGCTATATTCTGTTTGTGAAACCAGAAAACAAATATCAAAATTGAATTTGTGTTCAGTATTCCGGCACCTGATACCCACAGACGCGTTTCGGACTTCAAGGTCCTCTTCAGTGTGGTCCCGACCCAGTGCTGAGGAATACTGAACATTTCTGATTATTTCAAGCCAATATGTGAAAACTATTAATGGATTTCGATAGCTAATAATGGTGGGTATCTGATGCCGGAATACTGAACACAAATTCAATGTTGATATTTGTTTTCTGGTTTCACAAACAGAGTATAGCTCGCTCGTGGACGAAACAGTGACCTGTATATGCACTTTGTGCATTTGTGTCATTGACGATGCCACTATGGAGCATTAGATGGCGCTAGCTATCGAAATTCATTAATAGTTTTCACATATTGGCTTGAAATAGTCAGAGATGTTCAGTATTCCTCAGCACTGGATCGGGGCCACACTGATGAGGACCGTGAAGTCCGAAACGCGTCTGTGGGTATCTGGTGCCGGAATACTGAACATAAATTCAATTTTTTTTACTCATAGAGATAGTAGAAATTGTACACTTTCGGTTTAGTAAATCATTTTTTTTCAACTGTAGCAACCAGTTGATTACTAGTCAGAGCTGGGCAGGATTCGAATCATTCAGGATTCGATTCCTGGATTCGAATCTTTTTAAAGGATTTAAAAGAGGTATTCGAATACTTTAGTGAAAACGGATTCGTGATCCGGATTCGTTACATTTTTTTAAACGGATTCGTATTCGAATCCAAACGTAGATGATTCGAATCCTTATAAAAGGATTCGAATTCTTATAAATGGATTCGAATCCTTATAAAAGGATTCGAATTCTTATAAAAGGATTCGAATCCTTATAAAAGGAATCGAATCCTTATAAAATTCGAATTCTGATACATGGATTCAATTCCTCCTAAATAATTCGAATCATCGCTATTAAGGCTGGGATTCGAATTCGATTAATTCAAATAGTTAAATATTCTAATATGAATATTTAAATCACTAAATTATTCATATTTGAATATAAATATTAAAATTTTCGAATTATTCAAATATTTGTGAATGCATATTTGGTTACTTAACCATGAAAAATATCCAACGTTAATATATATATTTTTAACTTCACTTAAAATCAGTGTTTTATACGCGTGGCGCATGAAGTAAAATTTCGAGTTTAGAAAAGCCCCGTGAAAATTTGTCTCGGGTCGCTGCGCGACCCTCGACAAATTTTCTACGCGGGGCTTTTCTAAACTCGAAATTTTACTTCATGCTTAGTCTGGGAGTGGACAACACTCGTTCTTAGAAGTTTCAAATTGAAGGATTACTCTAGATTACTAAGTTTATTACCGTTTTACAAAGGCTACAGCTCAAAGGACCAACCATGGTCTTCGCAGAACGAAGGACTACAGGGAATCGAAGTTTTTTTACAAGAAAACAACGAATATCTGAAGGTTCACAGCATGGATAGGAAAGAAAACATCTAATTTTGAAAAAATATCGAAGTTGGGTTGGTTTTCAGTGCATTTCTAACTTCACTTTAAATCAGTGTTTCATACGCGTGGCGCATGAAGTAAAATTTCGAGTTTAGAAAAGCCCCGCGAAAATGTGTCTCGGGTCGCTGCGCGACCCTCGACAAATTTTCTACGCGGGGCTTTTCTAAACTCGAAATTTTACTTCATGCTTAGTCTGGGAGTAAACGACACTCGTTTGAATTTTAAATTTAACTCTTTTAAAAAATCGGCGTATGTAATATAATAAATCATTCATTGAAATCATAGAAAAAGATGCAAAATTTTACCTAAAATTAACTTTTAGAGTTAACTTTATAATTTGTTCGGCTCTTAATGGGTGAATATTCTATTCCTAAAAAAACCGTTTTTATTTAATATTAGAGTTGCATTGAATACAATAACAAACTGTGAATAAATCGGCATAAATCTAGAAATATCAAAAATCCCGACATGTAGAAAATCTTGACGGTCCACTCCCAGACTAAGCATGAAGTAAAATTTCGAGTTTAGAAAAGCCCCGCGTAGAAAATTTGTCGAGGGTCGCGCAGCGACCCGAGACAAATTTTCACGGGGCTTTTCTAAACTCGAAATTTTACTTCATGCGCCACGCGTATAAAACACTGATTTAAAGTGAAGTTAAAAACGCACTGAAAACCAACCCAATTTCGATATTTTTTCAAAATTGGATGTTTTCTTTCCTATACATGCTGTAAACCTTCAGATATTCGTTGTTTTCTTGTAAATAAACTTCGATTCCCTGTAGTCCTTCGGTCTCCGAAGAACATGATTGGTCCTTCGAGCTGTAGCCTTTGTAAATTGGTAATAAACTTAGTAATCAAGAGTAATCCTTTAATTTGAAACTTCCAAGAACGAGTGTTGTCCACTCCCAGACTAAGCATGAAGTAAAATTTCGAGTTTAGAAAAGCCCCGCGTAGAAAATTTGTCGAGGGTCGCGCAGCGACCCGAGACAAATTTTTACAGGGCTTTTCTAAACTCGAAATTTTACTTCATGCGCCAGGCGTATAAAACACAGATTCAAAATGAAGTTCAATAACACATATATCATCATTAATTAAAATCATTATATAATCATATATTTAGTTGGTAAATGAACATTTTTGTTAATAGAAACTGATGGAATAAAATATTACTGGTTGCAAATAATAGATTCAAATTTATTTTTAAAGGATTTGTATCCGTGATTCAAAAATGAGGATTCGAATCTTTGATTCGAATCATATTTTTCACTTACGAATCCTTTATTCGAGTATTCGTGATTCGAATCATATTAGATGATTCGGATTCGTGATTCGAATCAAGTTTTTGAGGATTCATCCCAGCTCTGTTACTAGTCAAACATGGACGCTCACTTCGTTTGTCATCAAACAATTATCACGTCCTTCACATCCTTCATTGAAGATGTGGTAAGTGATTCAATGGTAAGGAGATGGGGAAAATGTCCTTACCATTGAATCACCAATCACATTTTCTCCGCACACCTCACAGATCTGTTGATGAATGTGGACTGGTTTAATGTTCTTCACATTGAGGAAAGGAATTGCAGACCTTCACTTACAAACGGCGGGATGTTTAATTTCCTTCGCTATTTTAAACAAGCACCACGAACGTACACAACACTTAGATAATTTATATTAACATCAACTCCTTCTCAATAAGGTATAGTAAGTACCGCATATGTGCGAAATTTCGATCGCAGCGCTGCGGTGGTCAGAAATATAAACGGAACTTACTTTCTGGATACACCAAGTATTTTCGTTTTTTCATGTTTTCATTTTAAATTATGGTATGATTAAAAACGAATTGAATAGAATATATTTAATATCAAAAGAAAACATCAAATAATAATTAAATTATATTTAGTTGATTTCTAGCTTCAAAGTCTTAAACCAAATCCAAATATTGTAAAAGTTAGCAAGAATCCATTCGTATTTGCCCTTTATTTATTTAAACATACTTGGTTTGTTTATCCTAGAACCAATATCATCAATTTCTTATAAAGAATTAAAATTTGTTATTCTAACAAAATAGTATTTTTTTCTTTTTGAATTATTCTAATACGTTAAAATTATAACGTGTTGCAGTTTTATGAAATAAAGCTAACTTTAAATATGTTTTTTTGAATATAATTTAGTTAGTTAACTTTCTATTAATTTTTTTGATAAAACTTCGTATTTTTAATTTCATAGCAATTGAGGTTGATTTAATCAAAATACGATAGTGTCAATAAGTAAATTTGTATTTGATTTTAACGATAAAAATATCAGGCTGCAATTTTTTACGTAACTTAAATGAGTCGTTAGAAATACGAAGACATTATTAAATGTTGTACAGGGTGTCTCATTTTATATTTTAGTGTCGTATCTTGCGAATAGGACACACCCTATTAAATCTGTCAATTTTGTTTTATTTTTTGTAAGTTATTTCAAATTTCAGTTTGTTATCTTGTTATTTCACAACGTTATAACAAAAAAAAATGTTGACGATTTACCTTTCTTCGCGATATCTAGATAACAAATAACTCTGGTTTTAGCTGTAAACGAGTGTCTTCGACTTCCAAATTAAGCATGCAGTAAAATTATCAAGCTTTTCTAAACTTGAAATTTTACTGCATGCGCCCCGTGCACAATACACTGAAATAATAATAAGTTTAAAATACCCTACTTAAGTAGTTAACTATAGACTTTTCTTTTGTTTTTTGTTATCAAATATGCCATATAATTTATCCACTACTCTACTTTATTTCTACCATTTTGTATTAATGTTTATTTTTAGTATTAATGTTTATTTTTAGTTAGTATATTTTAAAAAAAACTGTATTTTTCTCTGTAAATAGAATTTATTCTGCTGAGAAATAAACGATTATTATTATTATTATTATTATAGACGTATATTTTGAACATTACTTAAAACCAGTGTTTTATACGCGTGGCGCATTAAGTAAAATTTAAACTTTAGAAAAGCCTTAATCTGGGAGTGGAAAATACATAATGAAAGCTGCATACTTAAAAGAAAAATTCCCCGTATCGTCACATGAATGCAATAGCTAGGCAAAGCAAAAATTTGCAATTTTAAGTTATCTGCTCGTACCTTTATAGACTAAAATCGATGTCAAATACAAACATTTCAAATATTTCGGCCTAAAAAGTTGAGGAGGTCTATAATCTGTTTAATAACTAGGAGGAGCGTTTTAAATGTCACGCGCCAAAACCTACAACTCTGATTGGCCGAGAGCGCGCCCATTTTACACTATGCTAATTACTTCATTATTAGACGCGACAGCTGACATAACCTTAATTCGAAGCGTTGCCGAGTTGCAACTTTGGCTGTTTCGTAATAACCTTTTGTGCGGTGTTACTTTAGCATAGTTAAAAGTTAGTTTTGCTTATATTGTTGTGATGGATTATGGACCCAGTACAAGCTCGGTGATAATATCACCTTCACCTCCAAAAAAAGCGTAAGAAGTTGAATTTGGGTCATTTATATCTGTCTGAAAAACAGTGCATAATAAATATGTATAAGCAGATGATAACAGATGATCCACACATGAAAATGACTGCTGTTGTATCAAACATTGTTGGTGCAGTAGGTGAGATATCAAATAGCATAAGAATATGCATTAAATAATAAAATGTTTAATTTTTAGGAGTTGTAAATTCCACTGACTATCGTACCATTAGCGAATATGAGAAATCCGGAGAGATTTGTAGCCGTAAACAGCTTCGAAGAAATAATTACAAGTTTTGATGACGTAGTGAAGAGATCCGTGCATAGTTTCTTCTATAAAAATGAACTGCCAACTTTGAATAAAGTTTTAAAAGAAGTAAACGATCATGCAGGCATGCCGAAGATGAGTCGTTATACCTTGTATAGTTTTATGAAACAAATCAATTTTAAGTAAGATAGAGACCAGAGCTGGGCAGGATTCGAATCATTCAGGATTCGAATCCTTTAAGAGGATTCAAAAGAGGCATTCGAATCCTTTTAGAGGATTCAAAAGAGGCATTCGAATACTTTAGTTCAACTGGATTCGTGATCCGGAGTCGTTACTTTTTTTTAAGAGGATTCGTATTCGAGTCTAAATGTGGGTGATTCGAATCCTTATAATAGGATTCGAATCCTTGTAAAACGAGTCGAATATTTATAAAAGGATTCGAATATTTATAAAAGGATTCGAATACTTACAAAAGGATTTGAATCGTTATGAATAATTCGAATTAATTGTGAGGAATAACATGAAAAATGTGTTTTTGAGTGTTTTTAAATTTCTCGTTAAATTTCTCGCTTATGCGCGTGGCGCATGGCGTAAAATTTCAAGTTTAGAAAAGCCCAGAAAATTTCTCTCGGGTCGTTGATGACAGACTAAATATCTGACTCCCTGTTACCCTGGTTAAAGATGTATTTGTGTGTTTCTGAACTTCACTTCAAATCAGTGTTTTGTACGCGTGGGGCATGAAGTAAAATTTCGAGTTTAGAAAAGCCCGAAAATTTGTCTCGGGTCGCTGCGCGACCCTCGACAAATTTTCACGGGCCTTTTCTAAACTCGAAATTTTACTTCATGCTTAGTCTGGGAGTGGAAACGCTCGTTCGAAACTTCAATGTGAATGCTTTGATAAGAACATTAAATGATTGAAAATGTTTTTAAAGATATTAATCTAGTTTTCAAAATTTTGTTTAATATTGTTTGAAGTAAAACTGACATGGCAGCCACAATCTGAAATGTTGAATTTCTCCAAAACTTCCCGGACTAAAGATGTTTTCCCTGGCCTTTTAATATAACTTTCTCCTGTGGAAAACCCCCATTCTGTTTAATAGTTTTCATTGTTTTTGCCAATATTTAAGTAAATTTTATAAATTTGTACGTGCTTTGTAATTTGCCTGCTGATTTTGACAAATTTAATAATATCATATGGCTTTTTTGTTAATGTTTTGGTCAATTTGAATAAAATTTGATGACTTTTCTCTGACTTTCTTGGTTTTAATGATATTTAGTTAATTTTTTATTTACGTAAATTTCAGGCAGTCGATTTTATAATAGAGTTTAATTTGAAGTTTTAAATGAGTGTTTCCACTCCCAGGCTAAGCATGAAGTAAAATTTCGAGTTTAGAAAAGCCCCGTGAAAATTTGTCGAGGGTCGCGCAGCGACCCGAGACAAATTTTCGGGCTTTTCTAAACTCGAAATTTTACTTCATGCGCCACGCGTACAAAACACTGATTTTAAGTGGAGTTCAGAAACACACAAATACATCTTTAACCAGAGTAACAGGGAGTCAGATATTTAGTCTGTTATCAACGATGTTCAGTGGTAATAATAAATAATTAGGATTTGAATATTTTTGCTAAAACAACTGGTAACGATATTTATATATTAATGGTTGCAAAAAATAATAAAATCAAATTTATTCTTAAAGGATTTGTATTCGTGGTTCGAAAAAACAGGATTCGAATCTTCGATTTGAATCATATTTATCTCTTACGAATCCTTTATTCGAGTATTCGTGATTCGAATCATATTAGGTGATTCGGATGCGTGATTCGAATCCTTTTTACGAGGATTTGTCCCAGATCAGAGACACATTATTATATAAATTTCATATTATATTATGAACATAATGTAAATATGTTTTATTTCACAGATATATGGCGAAATGCCGTATAAGCATTTTAATTGAACTGACGATATCGTACGATGAAAAAGAAAATACTTAACCACAATTAACAACTACAAAATGGATATTTGATTTTATTTAAAGAGTTCATATGAAATTATTTAAAATTGCCGCCAAATTTATAGTGATATTTTTAGTAACTTTTTATAGTGTAAAGTGGGCTTTGGCACTTACTCCTTCTAGTTTTTAAACAGACTATAGTCGAAAATATGAAACACTAAATGGTTTATGTATGAGTTTATAAAACAGCTCTGAAAAATGAGGAACAGAAAGTATTAAAAACAAATTGATAAAACAGCTATGAAAACTAATTTTATTATTTTTCGTAATTCTTATAGTGTTTAAACGCCACCTATCATTTATTCATCTCGGTATTATTTTGCACTCGTAGCATTTTTGTTTTGTTTACTTTTTTTTTAGTGTAAAGCGCGATATACATTTATTGTAATTTATACGAGTTATCATTTTGCTTTTATATTTTTTTTGTTATATTATAAAAAGGTGAAATAGGTAAATAAATAAATAGAGAAACTTAATAAAAAACAATTTTTCAAACTGGTTGATAAAACGACCTAAACATTTTATTACTATTGCTAAAATTCAGATCATCTGAATTTTAGCAATAGTAATAAAATGTTTAGGTTGTTTTATCAGCCAGTTTAAAAAATTGTTTTTTATTAAGTTTCTTTATTTATTTATTTACCTATTTCACCTTTTTATAATATAACAAAAAAATATAAATATATGAGAACATTAATACTTAGTGATTTTTACCTTTAATGCTATGTTATAGTCTAAAGTATTTAAAGTGTTTGTTTTATGCTTTCATTGTGTACAATGCTAATTATGTAGATGTACGAAGCGAACAAACAACTCATGTGTAAATAGCACTCTCAAGTTATTGTTAATCATACAACAGGGTGTAATAAAGTGTGTAATATAGAGAGCGTTTATGTTTAAAACACTTTGTTTTAAAACTGTGTTTAAAACATGTTTAAAAACAGCCGCCGTGTTTTAAACATGTTTTAGAAGTTTAATTTGTTTAAACGGTTTTTTCTAATAATCTTAAATCAGTTAAACTATATTTTATACTACTTTATTAAAGATTTTTTGTTTACGTTTTCAAATTTTAGTTAAATTGTTAAAGATATTTCAAATTACATTGTTAACAATAAGTTTATCATAATAAAATATCACAATTATGTCTGTATAAATGTGATTTAAAACGTGTTTTAAACATTTTCAGCCTTATTAATAGATTTGCCTTTATATCATTATAGTTCAATGCTAGTTAATCTCTACTAAACGCATACAAACACGATACTAACATTTTGTATTAATAGAGCAAAATCTACATGCTATTAGTTAGTTTTGAAACAATGTGTTCTAACTTCATTGTAATCGAGTAATTTAGAAGGTATATTACACCGTTTTTAATGTTTGTAAAATATATTTCTTCTGATAAATTATTAGATTGAAATTTACTTCTAACGAGTGTCTCCACTCCCAGACTAAGCATGAAGTAAAATGTCGAGTTTAGAAAAGCCTGAAAATTTGGTTTGGTCGCGTAGCGCGTAGCGCTACGCGGCCAAACCAAATTTTCAGGCTTTTCTAAACTCGACATTTTACTTCATGCGCCACGCGTATAAAACACTAATATTAAGTGAAGTTCAAAATATTCTGATAAGGTTTATACATTTATGATTTATTGCATTATTAAATAAATTCTTAATAACCCTATTTTGTTACGACAATTGAGGTTATGTATAAAACCTAAACTAGCGCTATTAAATTATTAGTTGTAAACCTACAATAGTAATCTACTAAAACGTTTTATTAATCCGAAAATATCAATATCGTCCTTAGAACTGTGTGCTAACGTCTATTAATAAGGCTGGTTATGTTTTAAACGCGTTTGAAACATGTTTTTACTGTTTCAGTGAAAAAAAAATACGTTATATATAAAAAAACTGTTTTATTTAAATTAAAATTAAAAGAAAAACGTTTTTTTAACGTTAAATACTTTTTTTTAACAACTATTAAGCATGTTTATACGATTTAGCAAGCAATCATTTTATTCCAATGTGCAATACTGCTAACTATTCAACATATATGGGTTGATACAACGACTTGACTCTCTAATTAACCGAATAATTTTAACATCTCAAATAGTCAGATGCAATTAATTACGTCTTACATGTATAACATCAATTTTGCGTTGAATTAAATCCAATACTGAAGGTATTTATATACTGTAGGATTTAATTTGCTGGAATATTAATAATCCGCCCGCAGCTTAAGAATTAATTATTAATGAGAATTATATGTTGTTCTGGGTAGTTCTTAAAGTCTAATTGCTTAATATATATATTTTTTTGTTTGTTTGTTTGTTTGTTTGGCATAGGTTTTAGCCATTCAGTCATTAACGATGATTATATTAATTAATTTAACATATATTTGGACGTCACACACATTCACACCACACCCAGGGACACGACGAGAAATTATTTTTAAATAAAGTCTTCCCGTGCACGGAAATCGAACCCGCGTTTGTGGCTCGCCGAGCGATACAGCCCGACGACGTTACCGCTCGGCCACCACCTGCCCCTGCTTAATATATTAAACAATCAAATTCCAAGCGTTTTCTACAATCTCAAAACGTTATTCCGTAGTAATACACTTCCTTTTCATTTTGATTGATTGAATATAAATTGGAAGTAATTTTAAAGGTTTTCATAATAGGCACTTAAAATAGCGATAAAAGCGTCGCTTTGTTTTATAAGTAGATTTAACTACATTTCGTGGCACTTGAATTTCATTAAAACCATTATTTCGTTATGTAAGTATTTCAAATTTCATCCCTCGATTTATAAGAATTTTACTAAGAGGAGATTTGAAAAGTTCTTAAAAGTTAGATATGGTACTTTTTAATTTTAATTGGTAAAAAATATTATAAAGACAATTTAGCATATAAATGCGTTGTTTTTATGACATTTGACTATTTTGCAATTTAATGATACAAAACTTACTCGATTGCGTTGATTTAATATGTAACAATTAATTAATTCATTTATTTATTACAGTAAACACCTTTTACAAACTATTAATGGATTCGATAGCTAACGCCATCTAATGCTCCATAGTGGCATCGTCAATGATACGAATGCACAAAGTGCATATAGAGGTCACTGTTTCGTCCACGAACGAGCGAAACTCTGTTTGTGAAACCAGAAATCAAGTATAAAAATTGAATTTGTGTTCAGTATTCCGGCACAAGATACTTACAGACGCGTTTCGAACTTCAAGGTTCTCGTCAGTGTGGTCCCGACCCAGTGCTGAGGAATACTAAACATTTCTGACCATATCAAGCCAATATATGAAAACTATTAATGAATTTGATAGCTAACGCCATCTAATGCTCCATAGTAGCATCGTCAATGACACGAATGCACAAAATGCATATACAGGTCACTGTTTCGTCCACAAACGAGCGAAACTCTGTTTGTGAAACCAGAAAACAAATATCAAAATTGAATTTGTGTTCAGTTTTCCGGCACCAGATACCCACAGACGCGTTTCGGACTTCACGTTCATCGTCAGTGTGATCCCAACCCAGTGCTGAGGAATACTGAAAATTTCTGACCATATCAAGCCAATATGTGAGAACTATTAAATATCTTTTGAACTAATTGTCCTATCGGCTTGCGGATTGTCTCATTCGATTCGCAAGGAAAAAATACATCGGGAACATCATAAAACCACGTGTGGCATATTTCATTATTTAAATTTTTAACAAAATTAAAAATTATTATATAAATATTAGATTTTTATTATCAAACTAAGAGTAAGTTTAAGCAAAGTTGCCGAAACTAAACATAATAAAGTGTTTAAGTATTTTATTTAAGACGCATAAAATGAAAATGCATTGAAAGAACACTTACATTGAAAAACTGTATATGGTTTTAAAAATTGAACAAAGTTAGAGTAAAGAATGGCAATTCTGATATTGAAAAAATGACTGTACTTATCTTAATAATAAATAACAGTAAGAACAAATAGAATTAAATTCAATTCATGAAAAAAATAAGTTCACAGTGGAAATAGAAAATAATAATGTAATTAACTTCTTAAACTTAACCACCTCAAAAGAAAACAATGGACTCAAACCAATACAACAATTAATTTTAATTCGCTATAAAACATAAGTTAACAGCATATCATAGCTCATAGATATATAGCTTAGTAAATATACCAATGTCAGTAGAAAACTGAAATAAAGAATTAAATTTAATTTTCTAAATTACACAAAATAATGGCTATTTAAAAGAAATGATAACACATATTTTAAACAAGGAAATAAAACAAAAAACCATAAAAGAAATATATCGAAATATAAACAACAGAGAAAATAAGAATTATATAGCTTTGACATACACAGGAAAAGAGAGCATTACAATAGCTAAAATGTTAACTAAACAAAATCTAACACCGTCATTTCGTACACATAATACAACAGGTAAACTTATTAAAAATAATAAAGATAACATTGATAAGACTCAAAACAGTTACTGTTATAATGCAACTAGTATATTTCAACATTCACACACACACTTGATTTTTGAAAAATAAAAATATCAGAAATAACAATAATAAATAACAACCAAGAAAAAGACACGAAATAGAACTTACAAAAAATGTACGCGGATTGTTTAAAAGTTTAATACTCACTTTTGTTGCAAAAAGTTAGGATTTTGATGAAACAGTGTTTCCATTGGTTGAAATTTAGTGGAGAAGGATTTTTCAGGAGCGAAATAGGGATACCATTTTTTGAAGGAAATAAGAGAAAAGTGGGCTGCTGGCTGGGATTTATCTGGGTTTTCGCATATCAGCCAGAGCGGTCGCTTGTACTTTAAGTTTTATTAGGGTTCAATTCGGCACGTTTTTTTTTCAATTAAAAAATACATGACATAAAAAGCTATAATAAAGTAAGAAAAAATATGTTTGCAAAGTTGGCGTAAACAGACAGAGAACTTTAGTTTGACCTTAATATGCCATATTATGGCCCAAATCAAGTTCTCTGATTGTTTACGTTTACGTACGTTTATGTGTTTGTACTTTTAGGTTAAATGTTTCACATAAATGATTATAACAACTGACCTTATAGGAATACATTCTCTAATACATCCTGGACCATAGCCTATTGAATTCAACTTGACGAAAGATGACGCGTTTTATATAATCTACTTTTAAATTAGTTTTTCTGTGCAAGAGTTTTACGGTAATTTTTTGTTTGTTATGGTGCATTAACTATTATAAAATGTTACTTTGATATGTATACATAGAGTATGTAAGATATTGTTAATTAGAAAGGGCGCCAATATGAAACTAGGGAATTATATTCTAAATTAAAATTTTGGCTTGATATTATATTGTACGCAATTTCAGTTCAAAAAAATAAAAACTACGAAAAAATGGTATCGGATCATGATTCTTCAACTATTCAATGATAAGAAAACATAAAAATTAATGCTCGAAACGGATTTTGTATTTATGGGTTTTTTTCCGCCTTTGCCCCACTGTGTGGCGTTGTCAATGACACGAATGCACAAAGTGCATCTACAGGTCACTTGAAGTCTGAAATGCGTCTGTGGGTATCTGGTGCCGGAATACTAAGCACAAATTCAACCTTTTACAAAGTTAAATACAAAAGAAGAGAAAATAAAAATATAATTCTATGAAATACTGAATACAATTTAAGGAGATACAATTAAATTAATAGAATATAATTTCTTTTGAAACAAATTGCACGCTATACCATATAAAGACAGATTACATTCACTAGCGCTAATCAGATTTAATTCTCTCATCATCCGGCTAAGCGGATCATGTCGACCATAGTTACAATCGTTGCAAAGCAAACTATACCTCAACTATTAGATAACATTGAACAATTTTGATTTACAGGGTAAACTACGACGTTTTACCATCACCTAATATTAATACGGGTCCGATTCTCAAAAATAATCCATTTTGGGGAAACTTTAGATTTAACTTTCTTTTTAATTTTCCATTTGCAAAACCCAAAATAAACACCATATCGGCGTACTCCTCCGTAGTAAATATAAAAGGCATTAATGAAAAATCGAACAAGGCACTTTATCCTACACACAAACAGATTTAAGCAGTCGATACGTCAAAAATGATGTAATGACAGGCGTTGATTAAACGCTGCTATCATTATCAAAAATAGCCGTGCAAGGTGCGAAAATACAAAAACCTTACGTTTCCCACAACTTCCTTATTTTTTAGAATTGGAACTGTGTTCATACTAGGGTTGTTAAAAAAAGGTCTTCTTTCGTTTTAATTAAAACAAACTCTATTTTTAAAAAAACGTGTTTTTTCATTGAAACAGCGTTTAAAACACCAACATGTTTAAAACTTGTTGAAAAACATGTTTAAAACACGTTTAAAACGTGATTAAAACAGAACATATAGGGCTTTTTTGTTTTGAGTATACATATCCCAATAATTACAGCGTGATTTACATTTGCGGGAATTCGTTGTTACAAAGCGGTTAATTTGGGGATTTTAACGAGTGTTTTCCACTCCCAGACTAAGCATGAAGTAAAATTTCGAGTTTAGAAAAGCCAAAGAATTTGGATTGGCCGCGTAGCGAAGCGAAGCGGCCAATCCAAATTAGGCTTTTCTAAACTCGAAATTTTACTTCATGCGCCATGCTTAAAAACACTGATTTACAGCGAAGTTAAAAAAACACACACATACAACAGCGATTATAGGCAACCTGATATACGTCAGAGTTATTGGATTGCCTATAATCATTGTTTTAAACAATTTGTTCAGCGCAGAATTTGACTCACGTTATATTCACATCTACATATTAGATTGCTAAAACCGTATATTTTAAACTTTTCCTATATTGCAGTGTTTTATACGTGTGGCGCATGAAGTAAAATTTCGATTTTAGAAAAGCCTCAAAATTTGGATTGGCTACGCGGCCAATCCAAATTTTCAGGCTTTTCTAAACTCGAAATTTTACTTCAAGCTTAGTCTGGGAGTTAAAAAAACAACGAATTTCGAAAAATTTGCAGTGTGTGCATATCAGAGCTGGGACGAATCCTCGTAAAAAGGATTCGAATCACGAATCCGAATCACCTAATATGATTCAAATCACGAATACTCGAATAAAGGATTCGTAAGAGATAAATATGATTCGAATCAAAGATTCGAATCCGGTTTTTTCGAATCACGAATACAAATCGTTTATGAATAAATTTAATTTTATTATTTTTTTACACCCACTAACATATAAATATCGTTATCAGTTGTTTTAACAAAAATATTCAAAACCTAATTATTTATTATTAACACTGAACATCGTTGATAACAGACTAAATACCTGTGTTACTCTGATTAAAAATGTATTTGTGTGCTTTTGAACTACACTTCAAATCAGTGGCTTATACGCGTGGCGCATGAAGTAAAATTTCGAGTTTAGAAAAGCCCCGTGAAAATTTGTCTCGGGTCGCTGCGCGACCCTCGACAAATTTTCTACGCGGGGCTTTTCTAAACTCGAAATTTTACTTCATGCTTAGTCTGGGAGTGGAAGACACTCGTTACTTTAAAATATGTCACAACTGGTAAAGTATGTATCGTCGGATGCCCGTCTTCAGAGGTGATATGTACGCGAATTATGGCTCCTAGGAGTTGCCAAATAAGTGAGTTACTCAACTGTTTCCAAGGCACTCTTTGAAAAACTAAAATATTAAAATTTTACATATAAAACGTACACTTCCGTGCAATAATATTAAGCACACAAAATATGTTATAGTTTAAAACGGACGTGATGAGTTTCCTAGTTACAAAACTACGTAAATATGTAATGTCAAAATGCTGCGTCATTTAAACAACAATTCAAAAATTTGAATTCTAAGTAAAATAGAAAATGGTTTTTCTATTTCGTCTTTCTTGTATTTATTACAAGAGTTTTTTTTTGAAGGGTCAGTGTTTGGGTTTTTTATTGAAGGTGTTATTTTCAATTTATGGTGTTTTATTATTTATTGAAACTGCTACTAGGCAATTAACACAGACCCGAATTATACAATTAGAATATTGTGAAAAATAGTTATGAGACTTTAATTTAACCGACTCTTAATCTCTTCAAATAACCGAGATTCCCATACATTCTGTTGAAATACGGACACCCTGTATAATAATAATAATCATAATATAAAATTTATTGTATTGTTATTACCTAAATATTATAATTAAATAAATATTTTACATTGTTTACCGGATATTTACGAATATATTAAAAAATAAATACTTATTTCAGTAATTTAATTTTACTTATACCATCAAATGTCTAAAAGTATTGTGCTAAAAATCAGCAGAAATCATTAGATGTTTTTTTATTAAACGAATTTCAATTATGTTAACAACGAAAAACTCTAATATAATTAAGATCTTTTTGAGACTAAAGAATTTTTAAAAAGATTTGGTTCCTACTTTTCTTTTTTGGCATATATTTGCTCATTTAAACTTTTTTGTAAACATTTTTAAACAATACCTCTTCAAAATTTTATAAACTTAATGCTTACTTTTACCTTAATATATCACATTATAGTTTTCAAAAACATGTTTCAAACAAGATAATAAAAAACTTCCATAAACTATTGTGGAAAAGCGGCAGAATTAAAAAATTATAGTTCTATTTTTAGCCAGAACTTTATTTTAATTAGCCAATATTTCGCTATACATTTGTTAGTTTCTTCAGGGAAAAGTGTAAACTAAAATAAATAAATACAATGATATTTTATAAAGAGATACACAAAGTTAAGAAGAGAAAAAGAGATAATAAAAAATACACAACTTTTCACCTTAACTATTTTGTTTATGATCACTATACGAAAAAGTTATCTTCCCTAGGCTTTTTTTTAAATTTGATAATCACTTACAAATTGCTGCTATATTGATAACTTAATCAAAACAAAATCAAACAAAAGATAATAAAAACACACAACACAAACTTTTGTTTAATCACTTTTCAGCTCAGTTCTTTTGTTTATAAATTAGAAACTAAAAAATCTAGTGGAGATCAGCAACTCACCGACTATGGCTTTTGATGTCTAAATCAAAAATTGTTTCAAACAATAGTTGTAGCTAACGAAAAAATAAACCACATTTACCTAAACACGTTTCACCTCAGCTCTTTTGTTTTTGAATTAGAAACTAAAAAATCTAGTGGAGATAAACAACTCACCGACTATGGCTTTCGATGTCTAAATCAAAAAATGTTTTAAAACAAAAGTTGTAGCCAACGAAAAAATAAACCTCTTTTACCTAAACACCTCAGCTCTTTTGTTTTTGAGTTAGAAACTAAAACACCTAGTGGAGATCAACAACTCACCGAGCTTTCGACGTCTAAATCAAAAAATGTTTCAAACAAAAGTTGTAGCCAATGAAAAAAAAAAACACTTTTATCTAAACACTTTTCACCTCAGCTCTTTTGTTTTTGTTCAATAAACCGAGAAAGATTTTATTGAAAATAAATACACAACTTTATGACAACTTTATGATAATTCGAAAATTTACGAACGAGAGTCTTCCACTCCCAGACTAAGCATGAAGTAAAATTTCGAGTTTAGAAAAGCCCCGCGTAGAAAATTTGTCGAGGGTCGCGCAGCGACCCGAGACAAATTTTCACGGGGCTTTTCTAAACTCGAAATTTTACTTAATGCGCCACGCGTACAAAACAATGATTTAACGAGAAATTTAAAAACATACAAAACAAATTTTGTATGTTAATCCTCACGATTAATTCGAATTATTTTTGACGGTTCGAATCCTTTTGTAAGTATTCGAATCCTTTTGTAAGTATTCGAATCCTTTTATAAATATTAGAATCCTTTTATGTGGATTCGAACCCTTTTATGAGGATTCGAATTACCCGCCTTTGGATTCGAATACGAATCCTCTTAAAAAAAATGTAACGAATCAGGATCACAAATCCAGTTTAACTAAAGTATTCGAATGCCTCTTTTGAATCCTCTAAAAGGATTCGAATCCAGGATTCGAATCCTGAATGATTCGAATCCTGCCCAGCTCTGGTGCATATGTATACCTGAGAGAAAAATTCCCTGTATTTAAAAATCAAATTTATGCACAAATTTTAGGTTTAATATTGTAATTTGAAATATTAATGAAGTAGTATAATATTAAAATTAGCAAATTAAAGATAATTAAAAAACGTTTTAAACAAATTTAACGTTAAAACATGTTTAAAACAAAACGGTTTAAAGCACAATGGCTGTTTTTAAACATGTTTAAAACACTGTTTTAAAACAAAGTGTTTTAAACATAACAACCCTGGTTTATACGAATTGTTTTGCTTAAAATGACCCCTAGAATACACCCCTTAAGTGGCGGGAAAATGTCGTGAATTACCCTGTATACTAAATATACATACCGGGTGTTTGATTAAGGGTGGCCACCGGCTGTGTCTCAGAAAGTTTTAACGAAATGAATAACTGCCTCATCATTAATGATTATTATTGCTAAATTAACAAAATAAATATTTAAGTGCGCAATTAAAATAGGTCTAAGAGCACTTTGTATTACTCTGTATTGTGGAGGCTTGTTTTAACACTTTTATTTTACTTTGCAGTGACTATAGTTTTGACCACAAGCTAGTCATTATTAAACTAAGTACCTAAAATTATGTGTACATTGCTTTTATATTACTACTTCGTTATACATGTTAATTTCACAATAAAACACTTTTTAATTTTAATTTAAACACTTTTAACCCTTCTTCACAATTTTTATTAAATACCAGGTGTACATTTCGGTCACAAGGTGACCATTATCAACGGATTAATACTGGCTCAGTATTAATCCATTGATAATGGTCACCTTGTGACCAAAATGTACATCTGGTATATAATAATAATTGTGAAGAAAGGTTAACAGTGTTTAAATTAATGTTATTATAATCTTCACGTAACTCACCCAAATTCAACTTTATAATTTGTTTGTATAACACATTTTATTGTATGTGACTGCAGCTTATGTTTGATAATGACAAGCTAAATTTGTCGAAACTGCAGTCACATTCAATAAAAATTTGGTACAACATTTAAATATTTATTTTTTAAACTTAAAAATTCGAGACTTCGGTTTAAGCTTTTAAAATAAATTATGGGAATCTCAAAAACTGTGTTATATTTTACGGTTATTATGAAGTTCCATCATTCATCAGCCTCTATATTTTTTTTACTATTACCATAGTTAATAAGTACGATAAAATACACACATATTATTATATTTTTGAAATTAAATAAGTCATCTTTTTGTCATCACGATAGTTTTGACCGTAACTACGTGGTAATTCTTATCAAAATTAAATATAGTGTTTCAGGCATTGACAATGTATTTGGTTGTAGTTTTGTATTTGCTTATTATACAATATACAACAAAATGAACTATATAAATATATTGATCAACTACTTTCGAAACCTCGTAAGTATCGATTTTAATAAAAACATGACTCCATTAGTCAATTGTAAATAGTTTGTAAGATATGCCAATAAAGGTCTATTTTTTTTTAGGCAGATGTTATTAATTTAATAATATTAATATACACCATCTACTCAAAATACTTATTTAAAATCGCTCTTCATGAAGTTATACGCACCATAAAAAAATCAAAAAGATTACGTGCTCCATATAATAATTAACTAGTATTTAGTGTCTCCTCTAAATTTGAAGTATTGGACTCACGAGGTTTCGGGAGAAGTTGATCGATATGTAGATATTTCAATTCAATTTTATTTTCTTAGAAAACCTCGCACTCTTATGAATAACTCGAAAACGCTGTGTTAAATTATGTTTGTGTTTTCGTTACTACAATAATCTTTAAAGTTTTTAATACTCTCCTTTTAATATTACTCATGTTTGCAGTACAGGCAACACCAAAGATTATCTAATTTCGGATAGCTTTATACTCGTATTTCTCTTTTAACAGGACAATAGTTTACATTTTTTTAGAATATAATTTTATACATGAAAGTATACTAAAGATATATGAAACAGATTTAAAATTTAAAATGATTTGAATTGCAATAATTGAAATAAAGCAAATCAACATTTATAAGTATACAATCCCGGCGCGTTCGCCATTATATAATATATTTAATTTGTTTAATGCCAAGCAGTTATTAATTTTAAATTTAAATAAACCAAAAATCTTAAATAAACCAAAATTTCATAGAGCATCTGTTTTTCTTCTAGAATTGTGACGCAATATCATGGTTTTAGTGCACTTGTTCAAATAAAATTGTTGCACTGCTGTAAACGCTATAATTCAATCCAATAATGGAATTTCGCACGCGTAAATACTAGTTTATATATTCAGGATTCGAATCCTGGATTCGAATCCTTTTAGATTATTTAAAAGAGGCATTCGAATACTTTAGTTAAACTGAATTCGTGATACGGATTCGTTACATTTTTTTAAGAGGATTCGTATTCGAATCCAAATGCGAGTGATTCGAATCCCCATATAAGGATTCGAATATTTATAAAAGGATTCGAATACTTACAAAAGGATTCGAATACTTATAAAAGGATTCGAATATTTATAAAAGGATTCGAATACTTACAAAAGGATTCGAATACTTACTAAAGGATTTGAATCGTCAAAAATAATTCGAATTAATTGTGAGGATTAACATAAAAAATTTGCGTTTTTGAATTTCTCGTTAAATCACTGTTTTATACGCGTAGCGCATGAAGTAAAATTTCGAGTTTAGAAAAGCCCCGTGAAAATTTGTCTCGGGTCGCTGCGCGACCCTCGACAAATTTTCTACGCGGGGCTTTTCTAAACTCGAAATTTTACTTCATGCTTAGTCTGGGAGTAGAAACACTCGTTTGAAACTTCAAATTGAACTCCATTATAGAATCAATACCTAAATAAAAAATGCACTGAATATTATTAAAACCGTGAAAGTCAGAGAAAAGTCATGGTATTTTATTCAAATTGACCAAAACACTAACAAAAAAGCCATATGATGTTATTTAATTTGTCAAAATCAACAGGCATCATAAAACAAATTTTCACAGGGCTTTTCTAAACTCAAAATTTTACTTCATGCGCCACGCGTACAAGACACTGATTTGAAGTAAAGTTCAAAAACACAAAAATACATCTTTAATCAGAGTAACACAGATATTTAGTCTGTAATCAACGACGTTCAATGTTAATAATAAATAATTATGCAAACGCTGTAAAAAAGTTCAATTCGAAGCTTCAAATAAGTGTTTTTTACTCCCAGACTAAGCATGAAGTAAAATTTTGAGTTTATAAAAGCCTGAACGTTTTAATTTGAACGCGAAGCGTCCAAATCCAAATTCAGGCTCTTCTAAACTCGTAATTTTATTTTATGCGCCACACGTATAAAACATTAATATATTGTGAAGTTTAAAATATTCTTCTTTAGCAGTGTATTGTTTATTCTGCTTTAGAAGTTTATTTTTAATACTAATTTAGCAGTATATTATTTTAATTTCACAATATTTCATTGTTTTATACGCCTCTCGCATGAAGTAAAATTTCGAGTTTAGAAAAGCCTGAAAATTTTCAGGCGTTTCTAAACTCGAAATTTTACTTCATGATTAATCTAAGAGTGGAAAACACTGCCTTTAGGGCTCAAATTGGAATATGTATACTTAAAAGAAAAACTCAGTGTATATAAAAGCACTACAGGTCATCTGAGCCAAGGCTTGTGCTTTCTATTCCTCTAACACTTTTCAGACAATTTTTTCCCATTTCTTCCTATCATTTGTTGTTTTTTCCACCTTCTTACTACTTGTTTTCGTAGTGTCTGTTCCACTTTTTGTTTTCACCTTAATCTAGGTCTACTTCTTGCTCCTGTATCTATCTATGTCATAAATCATGCAACCTCTCCCTTTCTGAGAATATGACCTAACCATTTCATCTTTTATTGATTTAACTATTTCTGTAACTTTTGGTTCTCCAGATAATTCACAAATTTCTATATTCCTTCGCTCGCTTGCTTCATAAATATACTAGATATCTAAAGGGTGATCAACAATGATTGTAGACAAGTTAAATTTCCCGCCGAAAAATCTGGGGAATTTGATCGCTCCAAGTTCATGCCAAGGAAAAATTAATAAACAGTAACTCGATTTGACATTAGCAGCGTCGTGCGTCGTATTTTGCCATTGTGTTAATTCATTCTTCGAATTAAGTTATTTTTCATTCTGTTTCATAGACATCAGTTCTTATCAGGACTAATTTGTATAAGTCTTTGTTTTGTGGTAAGTGAGTTGCTGTTTTTAAGGTTAGAAAATTAGAAAATTTAAGTTTAATCCTAAATTTACAGATTTTAAGTGAATTCGCTTGTGTTTACCGTGATGTTTGCACCACGGCATGATGCTTTCATCCTGAAGGCTCATTATCGAAGTGGAACTATGAATGAAGATGGCACATGGACTTACTCATTACAATCGTGTCTGAATCAATTTATTCAAGCCTTCCCCGATGTCCACATTCCAAAACATTTTCCTCGCATAAAACCCGCATTGTTGACCGTTTTGAGGGAAAGAATTGTATCTGTAAGGGCAAGTCAGCTGGAAGACTGCCTATCTTAACAGAAGAGGTTGTTGGCGACATTCACCAATGACTTGAACAAAGCCCAACAAAATCTTTAAGAAAACTTTCAGCTCAAACGGGTATTTTTTTAATTTTAAGGTGCGCACAAATTTAAATGTTTAATCCTTTTACAGGAGTATCGTATGGGAGTTGCAAAAAAGCCGCAAAAAAAATTCTGCATTTGCACCCGTATAAGGTATCGGCAGTTCAACAACTTCAGCCACTTGATTTCCAAAAAAGAATTGATTATTGCAATTGGTTTAATCAGAATTTAAATGATAATGGTATGTTGGACAAGACCTTTTTTACTGACGAGGCGTGGTTTCACTTGTCAGGATATGTGAACAGCCAAAACTATCGTACGTGGGCTACAGAAAATCCTCATACTTTTATTGAAACGGATTTACATCCACAAAAAATTGGTGTTTGGGTAGCAATTTCGAGACGTCGGATAATTGGCCCAATATTTTTCAACGAAATAATCAATGCAGAGCGCTACCGAACACTCATTCTAGATGAATTTTTGAATCAATTGCATGATGACGAACAGATAATGGGTTATTTTCAGCAAGATGGAGCCACTCCTCATACTGCGTTGGCGACATTAAATTACTTGAGGGAATTTTACGATGATCGCTTGGTAAGCGACGGATTATGGCCACTACATTCGCCAGACCTTACTCCGTGCGATTTTTATATATTCGGGCATTTAAAAAATTAGGTTTTTAAAAATCGAATGCATACCCTAAACGAGCTTAGAGCAGCAATTGAAGAAGAGATAAGGAACATAAATCCGGAGGAGCTTCAACGAGTATTTCAAAATAAAAAACGTAGAGTTAACATTTGCCTAGAAAATGAAGGCCATAATTTTCAACATTTATTATAAAACTAGGGATGCTAACTCTACGTTTATTAAAAATACACAAAGCCTTAACTTACTTCAATTTACTTTGTATATTTAATTAAAATTGTAAAAATTTTATATATAGTTATGATTAAATATTTAATTTATTTTGGGAAAAAATGTTTGCTACGCCAATGGAAAAGCAATCTAGGGGATTTTCTTTTCATATAATCAGTTGTACCAACATTTTTTGGCGGGAAATTTAACCTGTCTACAATCATTGTTGATCACACTGTAGTATATTTTATTTAATATGCAATTATATTTTGTTTTGTATGGTTGGTACTAGAAGCTATATAAATATTTCCGAGAAACTATATAGTTATATAGTTAGAAATGTTGTGTTTTCATATAAAATGTAAACATTACAAGTTATACTCTTTCCGTTTTGCCCTCTTTATTGGCGGAGGCGCCGCGATACTGTAGTCAAATTAGTTGATTTGACTTGTTCATTATCTAAAATCTTATATGGAATCTTCAATTAAACATCAGTATTCATTTCTAAATATAAAAATATATTGTATAATGTGTTAATTAAAAAAAGCATCTTTAATAATTTTTATTTAATAAATATTTTCCAGAAACTATATTTCTCAGATATTTTGTGTTTTCATATAAAATGTAAACATTAGAAAAGAACGACATTTTTTCTTTTTTGCCGTCAAGTTAACAATATTAATAGCGTTATTGGTCTCATTATTAATTATGAAAAAAATATACTATTTTCAGTGACATATTTCATTTGCACCTAATATTTAGAATAACTAACTATTTTGATTATAATCTCTCTTCTTAAATTGTAAATTATTTATCAATTTAACACTGACTTAATAAAATAAACCTTTATCAATGACACACAACTGAGAGAATATGTCGGTTTGAGTAAATAATTCGATTGTTTGCAGAATTGCTGCCTGGCAGGAAATTGAGTTACGTGGCTGCAGATATTGGCACTAATCCAGCCGCCTCTGGTATCGCCAGACGAAAGTCATCCCTCGCCGCCAGGGCCATAAGAGTAATGACTGAGATGAGGGACAATGGAACTATCGCCTTTATAGGGCCCGACGATACGTGCTCTTCAGAAGCACTCGTTTCAGCTGCATGGAATTTGCCAATGATCTCATACGTAAGTATTAAGTACAAATGAAACAAAATAATATAAAATTGGATCAATGATTTTATTTCATTAGGTTAAAATAAATTAAACTAATATAATAATTTACAAATTATCTCATATATTAGTATTAAGAACAATACAAATATTTACTTAGTTAACATCAGTTAATTTTTTTTTGCTGGAACAACCATTACATTTTTCATACGTATCCCGATGTATACATTGTACAATTTCGTGTATTCGTTGTTTCTGTAAAAGCATTTAAATTGAAGCAACTAATGAGGGTTTATACTCCTTGATAAAGCATGAAGGAAAATTTTGAGTTTAGAAAAGTTTGAAAATTTGGTTCGGTCGCGTAGCGAAGCGGAGCGATCAATCTAATTTTTCAGGCTTTATTATACTCGAAATTTTATTTCATGCACCACTCGTATAAAATACTGATTTAAAGTGAAACTCAAAATATATTGCTTAAGTTTGAACTTATGTTTATTAATATTATAAATGCTTTTATCGTGTAACCAAATCTTTATAAATTCAAGGGCCTAGAACATCTCGCTTAAGGATTTTTGTTTTTAATTATACGTACATATCCCAACTAAAATTGCTTTAATTTTGAAAGCGCACGGTTTGGGTTGGCAAAAAAAATATTTATACAATTTATACAATTGGCCTGAGCATCGGTGAATATACAAGGGGATGCATTCGCTAAAACAGCATTTCTCTCCTCATTAATAATCGACCTGGCTGCTTGAAATTTATTATTCGATTTTAATATTTTAGAGTTATAATAACATTTTTTGCGTCTTCAATCTTTTGCTTATGTATATGCTTCATTTCATGATAAATTTTACAGGAAAAGGAAGTTCCCACCCCCTACCCTATATTAAGGAAAATGAAAGGTCTTTATTTTTCTGTAATTAAATCAAAATATTGGTATATTGGTATATATATTTTTTATACCGTTTAGAAAATAAACATCTTGTAAATGTCGCATTTAATTGTCAATACACTGATTCAGTCGATTTCTGAAGTTTTTCTGTAGGTCTTCCAGGCCCTGTAGACAATTGACATAAACTCGATTTTCAGATTATTCTACAGGAAATAATAACAAGTGGTTAAATTAGGCGAGCGTGCCCCTCTCAGGGAGATCAGCCGCACGAAGAAGACTTATTTCAACATATGCATTGATGTCCTAGGGGTGTAAGTTGTGGCCCCCTCTTGCTATAACCACACACACATTATCCAGTCTTGTGAGAGCAGACAAAAACTAAAAAAACTTTCTAATTAAATTCTGAATTTACGTTTACCGTAAAATATAATCATGAAAAATAAGCATCTGCGGTAAAAGCGCGCTGCTCCGTTGACCAGAGCAATTTTGCGACTAAAATGACTAGGGACACAAATTTCCCATCCAGGCCCTTCCATTGAGTCCTGTTTATTATTATCACTAACTTCAATGCGCCTTTTTAAGAAAAACGAAGTTCCCACGCCCCACAGTGAATGAATACACGTACTTACTTTTCCAGCTGTGCTCAATTATTATCAGGGTTGTTATGTTTAAAACACTTTGATTTAAAACAGTGTTTTAAACATGTTGAAAAAATCCGTCGTATTTTAAACGGTTTTATTTTAAACATGTTTTAAATCTAAAATTAGTTTAAAACATGTTTTAAAGGTTAAATTTGTTTAAAACGTTTTTTTATTATCTTAAATTTTTTAAATTATGTTTTATACTACTTCATTAAGATGTTTTGTTTAGGTATTTAAATTTTAGCTAAATTGTTGAAGATATTTCAAATTACATTATTAAACATAACATTTTGTTACAATAAAATATCACAACAGTGTGTGCATAAATGTGATTTTAAAATACAGGGTATTTTTCTTTCTGGTATACATATGCATACACTGTCAATTTTACGACATTCGTTGTTTTTTTAAAAGATTTCAATTTGAATCTTTAAACGGGAGTTTTCCACTCCTAGACTAAGCATGAAGTAGAATTTCGAGTTTAGAAAAGACCAATTTGGATTGGCCGCTCCGCTTCGCTACGCGGCCAATCCAAATTCTTAGGCTTTTCTAAACTCGAAATTTTACCTCATACTTAGTCTAGGAGGGGAAAACACTCGTTTAAAGATTCAAATTGAAATCTTTTGAAAATACAACGAATGTCGTAAAATGTATAGTGTATGCATATGTATACCTTAAAGAAAAATTCCCTGTATTTAAAAATCGGTTAAATTAACCGCTTTGAAACAACAAATTCCCGCAAGTTTTAAAAACGCTGTAATTATCGGAATATGTATACTTAAAAGAAATATGCCCTTTATGTTCTGTTTTAAACACGTTTTAAACGTGTTCTAAACATGTTTTGAACACGTTTTCAACATGATTTTAATTGTCAATGTTCTAAACGCTGTTTCAATGAAAAAAATACGTTTTGTAAAGAAAGACTGTTTACTTAAATAACACTTTTAACTTTGTTGTATTTATTTTTTTTATAAAAAAGTTAATACAAATAAGTTGAAGGTGTTATTTAATTAAATAGTTAAAATGTTTTACAAAGTAACCGCCTCCACCACCAAAAAACTGTTTGTTTTAATTAAAATTAAAAAAAAAAACGTTTTTTTAACAACTCTGATTATTATATTATATTCAAATGAATGTATCTTAAGTCTTAAGTCTATCTTAAGTCTGCTATATATCTTATCAGATAATTTTAGAATTGTTTTACTGAAAAATAATAAATTAATATTTATATTTCTTTATGATTTTTATGAATTTAAATGTTTATATTTATTTTTATAATTGCTTATTTATATATAAATAAACTTTGCACCTTGGTGCAAGAAACACCAATGTCATTTTGACAAGGTTTGAGTAATTCGGCCCAAATAATTTCTCTAGAATTTGATATAAGTTAATGTAATCTCGCGCTTAGTTGACTACTTTCGGTCTTCCTGGCGTCTTTTATTACCTGTTTCTAAATTGCCAAATAATATATCCCGATTTTTTTTAGCCTAAAAACCTCAAAACACAAAATTTTTGAAATCGGTTGTTCCTGCACTAAGGTACAGATTTATATAATAAAGTAAGATTCTATTTTATTTTTTGTGCAAACATCAATTAAATGTTTCATTTTTATCAGAAATATATTATTGATGTTTGCACAAAAAAATAAAGCAGAATCTTTTCTTTGGTGTCAGATTTTCATAAAAAATTACCAAAGGAAAGATAGAGCTTTATTTTTTTCAGTATTTGTTGATTTTTTTAATATTATATTCTTTGGCGATTTTTTATGAATTATTTAAATTATAAAAAAAATATATTAAACAATTCTGAAATGTCATCTTTTGTTAAAATTTGCAGAAATTACTAAAGGAAGGATTGAGCTTTAGTTTTTGAGCAACCAACAATAAATTTCGGATGTGGTTTTTCTTCAGTTTTCTCACATCCCTCGCATCGAATAATAAAAATGTTCCTACACCATCTATCGCCGCCTGTAGGCGCAAAATAGGCTATAATAACAATAAACCCCCGTCCCCGGCGCAAGTTCTGAACTTCTGGGGTCTGGAGACATACAGGTTGAGATGTGGTAAAGATTATTATTATTACCCTGTACAATACTTTGCAAAACATGTTGATAAAACATGAAATACTTTCAACTTTATATAACATTTTATTATTTATTGTGACTGCAGTTTTAGTAAAGTCGGTTTGAGAATATTAAATATAAACACTTTGTGCCAATATAATGGCAAGCTGAATTTGACAAAGTGCAGTGACATAAAATAAAAAAAAATCTGCACAAATAAAGTTAAAAACAGAAAAACACAAAAAATTCAGTGTTCATTTAATAAATCATTTAAAATTATTGAAATGCCAGATTTATTTTAATTTAGCAGGAATTATAAATACAAATATGGAGTATTCATTTTGTGCATGCACAACTATAATCCCTGATTAGGAAAATAAATTATAGAAATCTAACATTATTAACCAAACAAATGCACGTTTATTGCTCTCAATTAATGTTTTATTTTAACAAGTTTTTCAAATATATTTAAAAATCCGACTTTTATTAATTTTGCAGAGATTCTAAGAATAATAATTATAGTTTGTTTATTATTATTATGCAAAATCGTTACAAATGTTAAAAACTAATTAATAACAGAAATATTGGAAAAAACTAACAAGAGATTTTAATTTCGGATTTAACAATGCATACATTAAAATTATATATACAATATATACTGTGTCCCCGGATTACTGCCCCGATAGGAAACATATTTTATTGTCCATTTTTTTGACAAAAACTCATTCTATATACAAAGTTTTGGATGACTTGAAAACACTATTTTCATTGTCAAATCTTAAACTTACTATAGAGGGCGTCAAAAAATTAAGAAAAACTAAATGTGTCATAAAAAAGTACCTTCAATTATAATTTTAGAGAAAGATATTATTTAAAAAAGTAATTTGTAATCGAGAATTATGTATACGCAGATAATATGAGCTTGGTAGAAACAATTTCATTTTTATTAAATTTATTTATTTTTATAATTATGTATCGTATATTTTTGACGTGTATTCATTTAAAATAGTTGTATTTCTAATAAAATATAAATTTTTCATCATATTTGGTGATATTTAGCCAATAAAAATTAACTTATCATAAACATTGAATCTTTTCTAAATGTCTTAAATAAACTCAAGTTACTTTATTAAACTGAAATTATACAATGAGTTTTTCATTTAAGTATACATATCCCTATTATTCTGTAAATCTTCACATCTTCGAAATTTTACTTCGTGAACCACGCGTATAAAGCATTATTCTACAGACGTGTATTTTGGACTTCACTTAAGACCAGCGATTTATACACGTGGCGCATGAAGTAAAATTTCGACTTTAGAAAAACCTGAAAATTTGGTTTGGCCGCTCCGCGCTTCGCGCTACGCGACCACACCAAACTTTCAGGCTTTTCTAAACTCGAAATTTTACTTCATGCTTAGCCTGGGAGTGGAAAACACTCGTTCAAAGCATCAAATTGAACTTAACAAACAAACAACATATCCACACTTGTACCTACTGGGTAGTTATCCAGGGCACATGGTATGTACCATAACTTGATTGAAAAGAGGTACTTTAATAGAAATGCAGTTATATTGAATGCATAAATGTTAAAAAAATATATGAAAAAAGCATTGAAAAAATAAATAATTTCTTGAAAATAAAATAGTTTCTATTAAATTAAAATTTTGTACTCAGTCAGAATTCTCGATTAAAAATTACTTTTCTTAGTAACATTTTCCCCTAAAAATGTAATAGAGATACTTCTCTTTTATCATAACTTTTGTTTTTCTTAATTCATGAGCGCCCATGTTGTTTGTCATCCAAAACTTTTTCTAAAGAATTACTTTTTGTCGAAATATGGTTAATAAAAAAGTTTTTTCTATCCGGGCAGTAATCCGGGGACACACGGTATACATATAGAGTTTGTTAAAAAACTTGATTGTTCCAAAACAAATAGAACAATAAAAATAATTAAAGTTAGTAGAATAATCAATTTGTATAAGCTGTGACAATGACAATGACAAAATTTTGCTCTATAAAACTTTTAACTAGAGGAATCACATTTTTATATGTAACAAGATAAATTAACATATAGAAGTACTTTAACTAACTTATCCGAATTGTAAACTTTTTCAAAAGGATTCATCGATTTTGCACGAACTTTTAAGTAGTATTAAGTTATTTATTGAAGTAAGTAAATAACAAGCTACCTTAAATCTGTAAATATATTTATTTATAGTATTTCATCAATAAAATGAGCATTCAGATTTAAATACAACATAAAATCTATTATAATAAAAGTTAATCAAAAGTAAGCGACTTTAGTAACAAGAAATTATACGAATCAAATAGAAATTACTGCCAATAAAACACAGAAGTATTATTTTTAAATTCTAGAATAGTTACGGGTTATTGGACCATTATCAAGGGAATTTAAAAATGTGCCAATTGATAGACAATCAATATTAAATGTGATATCAATAATTGAGATAGAAACAATGTAATTCCTTAGGCAGGAATTGAAGCTGCAACTAGCAATTGTAAATGTATCGAGTTTTTCAATTGGCGGTAATTAAGTAAATTTGTGAATCAATACCGGTTTACTGATAATTCATCGGCAAATCACAATAATGTTGTTTTAGAGGTCAAAGTCATTAAATACGATACCTTGGTTAATCGTATAATAAAATTTCCAGCGAAGCGCCCGGCAAATCCAAATTTATTACCTTTCAAATAAATGTTACTTTATGCGCCAGGAGTATAAAATATTGAACTATTGTGAAGTTGAAAAAAATCTACGATAATGGATTAAACAATCACCTAACAGAATACTGCTATTCTAATCGAGTTAACAACTAAGGCAATTCCTATAAAAGAATATCAATGAGTTTAATAAACGAATCAGGTCGCAAATATCCCAAAACCCGTTATTTAGATTACGTAAAATTCTCCAGTGTGGACAAGTTTTAAGATTACAGTTGTCTCAAATTAAATGAAATTTAGTTCGTGAACGGTTGAAAGGTCAGTTTTATAGTCTGCGAGAAGCACGTGCTGCGAGCTTAAGCTAATACAATGTCGATAAATATGAAAGCTATTTCAGCGAGGGGCTGAAAGGAAAACAGTCCACAAACACGATAATCCAAATATGATATTTTCGCCGTTTGAATGTGTATACAAATTTCAATTCGCGTTTGGAAGTGTTTTCTCTACAGAAGAGGGGGAAAAGTTATGTTAAAGTCGGTTGGAAACTAACGAGTTTGTATGATTATCAACGAAAATTATACACTTGTTGAAATGTTTATATAATCATTTAAAATACATATTTAGCAAGTTTTAAAAATCCATAAACATAATCATATAGGTTTTATAAAACCCTTAATCCTAGCAATCCGCGCTTAAGTATCGAGTTTGTTAATATATGTTTGAACATATCTTAGTACACCTAACCTAACCTAACCTAACAAAAGTCTTAAATATTTTAGTAATCGCAAAAAGTGACACAATTTAACAAGATTTATTGTAAATAAGACATCATGAGGATCATTGAAAACAGGTAGTAGTTTATGACGATGTATGATACAAAGCATATCGATGTTTTTATCAGATGTTTATATTTGTTTTTCTTTAATTTGAATAACCTATTATGTTTTTGTTACATTATATTATACTTGCACAAATAATATATGATATTGTGGCTACACTTTTGCAGATAAAAACACCGGAGAGAAAATGTTCTTTAGCTTTGATCAAACGATGCAGTTTTAAAATAATTGATAATAAAATGAATCAACAACAAGCGAAATTAGTTGTTTAGTTCAATTTTGCTACTTGATATTGCAGGAAATTGAATGTAACTGAAATGATTCTGTATCAGGATTTTTTTTCAGATATATATAATTAATTTGTGGTAATACATTTGTAATTTTCATATTTCAATAATTTGAATTTTGTCCCGCTAGAACGGTCAAATCGTATACCGTGCGGAGCGACTAAACTAAATTTTCAGGTTATTCTAAACTTGAAATTTTACTTCATGCGCCACGCGTATAAAACACTGGAATAATGTGAAGTTTCAAATGTGTGCTTAAGCAATATGCCAGAGCAGTATATTTTGAACTTCATGTTAAATCAGTGTTTTATATAAGTAAAATTTCAAGTTTAGAACAGCCTGAAAATTCCAAACCGAATTTTCAGGCTTTTCTAAACTCGAAATTGTACTTCATGCTTATTCAGGGAGAGAAAACACTTGTTATAAATTTTAAACTGAACACTCATAAAACAAAAGGAATATTTATAGAGTATCGGGATATGTATACTTATAATCTGTTTTTTTAATATGACCAATCAAATTTGACATTTCAAGAATTTAGTGGTGTGATTCAGGTTGTGTGTTTTAGGTTAGGACAAGATTAATCACATGTTATGTTGTAAATCAACTTTTAATTTGTAGGTTATGTTAAGATAAATCTGACATTAATATGACAATTTAATTAACTCACAAAGATTAGGATAGGAAGATCAGATAATATTCCTTGCTCAGGAAAATCTGTCTTCTTTATTATTTGCCCATTTATATATTCAAATTTTAAAAAAGTTCCAAATAAAAGGAGTTTTTCTTTTAGGTATACATGTTACGATTTTTAAATGTAAATTTTCAGACATTCGTGATTTTATTAAAAACTTTCAATTTAAAAACTCTAATGAGTGTTTTCCACTTCCAGACTAAGCATGAAGTAAAATTTCGAGTTTAGAAAAGCCAAATCAGCCTTTTCTAAACTCGAAATTTTATTTCATGCGCCACGCGTATAAAACACTGATTTAAAGTGAAGTTCAAAATATACTGCTTAGTCCTGATCACATGTTCATTAATATTTTAAATTTATATATGGAATATGTGTAAGTATGCTTAAAATAAAAAAAAAAACCTGTATGTGTTGTAAAATTGCAAATTGTAGCGTTCTCTTTTTTGAAAATCTCTGCATCGTGACAATTTATTTAACAAATTATAATTTATTTGTCACATTGATAAACATTTACCAACATCTCAAAATTTGATGTTTAAAATATCCTACTGTTAAAGTAAAACTCCAACTGTTTGCAGTAAATACACCCTAAGTTTGGTCATATTAAAAAAAACAGAGATTAGAAGGAACATTATCTGTGAAATTATTTTACATAAAATATTATTAATTACCTACGACAAATTATTTTATTTAAAAATAATAAACAAGTGTATGGCTTTAAGTACCCACTAAACAATTTAAATATTGCATAGTAAAGCAATAAAACTCACTTTTAGTTAATGTATTACCATATGAGTAATTTAAATGTATATCAACATTGTTAAATATCTTTTAATTCCAGCACAACTCGGCATTACAAATATTTTCAATAAAATTACGTTTTAAACAAAAACTTGAGGTTAACATGTTTCTTTCGTTTTATAAAAATTTAAGTGAGTTTGTGGACAAGAGGGGTTTCTGAACTGGTCGCATAAAGGTATATTGAATAAATGATTAAAAAAGTTTTGATTAATTTAATGAATTAATCATAATTCTAAATGTTGGTTGTCAACATCAAGTTTTCTTGAGATTTAATTTAATAAAGGCTTTCGTAGAATTAAATTCTCCATTCAAGAGTACCAGTAATATGCAGATAAATGTAATAAAATAATAATGTTTAATTGACTACTATCCTTTTCAAAAAGCGAGGCATGTCACTTTCGGATGCTGTATTTTCAAAATAAAAAATCTTGGAAAATATATAAATACGTATCTACATTCCTTGGAATGTTCCTCGTTTATTTTGAGAAAATCAAATTTTTATCACATTTATTTACTGAGATATTAATAAAAATGTTTAAAAAGGTACCTACATTTTTGTGGATTTTTACTAAGATCAACTTTAACATTTTATATAAATTGATTGGCTACATATAAGAAATTGAAAAAAATACATGTAATAGATCAGACTTATATTTATATAACGACGCAAATAAAAATTAAATGTGTTCACCCTTTATTCCCCGATTTTAAAAAAAGTCGACACCTACGTTCTCGGTTATTTTACAATCAATTTACATACAAATAACAGATATTATATATTACACAATTATATTGCAAAATGTATAAAACAAATTATAAATATATATATATATATATATATAAAGTGAGGCGTAGGGAATAGAGGGGGTTCCCCTCGGTTCATCGTCGTTACCATGCGGACGATGATGAAAGGTTTATAACGAAAGGGAAGACAGCAGTTATTTACAATTTACAATTGGATTTATTTTATAATATTTATATTTACAACCACGATAATGGGATGGTGGATTAAAGAAATACTTAATTAAAATAAATGTGTATTATCTTCATAATATTTTTTAAAAATAAACATTAAAGAGACGGTTTCAAAGTTGAAATGAATAAGACAAATTATTATGTAAATAAAATAAACTTGGCGAAAATGTCATAATGATTATTATTATTAACAAGTAAATGTTATAACATCACACGAAAGTTTATTGATTTATTGATAAAAACAAAAAATGTTTCTTTGTTCGACAACAAAAGTTAACATGCGATACAATTTTTACCATGTAAATCACTATGGCCATACTTAAATAAAACGCACGGTATATAAAATATTAAAATTAAAACAAGTGTATGGCTTTAAAAAATATGTTTCAAGAAAAATACAATACAACAAATATAAAATAAATATTATAAAATAATAAAAATGTACTATATAAAAGACAAAAAATATAAGATAAATATTAAATATTAAAATTATTAATGTATTTATTTAACATTTATTAAATGTAGAAATAAATAAAAATTTAAAACAAGGACAAAAATAAATTATTAATAAGAATTTAGAACAAAAATATAATTTTACATAAATATAAGAAACACAATTGTCATTAAAGTTACCCAGATTCACTTCCGCTTTCACTACCGGTTTTTCTGTCTGTCGATTCATCCGCTCTAATATTAATAATTAATGGTTCCACTGCGACATCAACCAAATGATCTATTTTTATATAATCGTCTTCAATTTTCTTTGTATGTCTTATACAATTGGGCCACAAAGTATCAGGAACGTTTCCCATGGCTTCATAGCATAAATTTAAAACGTCATTTATTTTAAATGTTTTGTTCTTTTTTGCCACATAATTTTTAACAAGTGACCAAATTAGCTCTATCGCATTAAACTCACAGTGAGCTACTGGTAACCAAATAAGTTTAACAGATTCTCCTCTAACCTCTTCTGCTATTTTATTTAATAGATACATTTTTGGATAATGGTGCACCTTTGCCAATGATAACAGTGCGGATCTTGACATTTCGTCAAATGAATCATATGCGGATGGCAATCGTACATTCTTTTTAATAAGCCAGTCAACTATGTTTGCCTTTCTCCATGCAGTTGTTGGATTTTTAAAATCTGGATGCAACATAGTGTGATAAGGTGCTTGGTCAATGACTATCACTGAATTATCTGGTATAATTGTCAGAACATGTCTAAACCATTCTTTAAAATGTTTGGCATTCATCTCATCGTGGTAGTCATTAGAATTTTTGTTGCCAATAAAACACTTCATACATCCATCCAAAAAACCATCTTCACTCCCTATGTGGAGAATAATTACTCTTTTCCCAGCTCCCGATGGAGTTATTATTCCACCACGGTATCCATTTATTTCCTGGATGGTACCTCTGTAGTACCTATAATTGTCTCGTTTTTCATCCGGTAAGATTGGCTCCACACCAAGTCACGTCCGTATAAAATATTTTCCAGTTATCATTTCGATATCGTTTCATTTAATTTAAGAAATGTCCAAGTGCTGCAGAAATTGTGTTGCTCTCAATTAAAATTTGCCGTTTATTCAGTTTCATATACTTGAAATTCAATTTAACTTGGGTAAATCGGCAATATCTTCTTTCAGTTTTTCATGAACCATTTGAACGGATGGAAAAGACTTCTCCAAATAGAAACTCATCACAGTACGTCTAATAACTCCTTGCAAAAACTCATCAAACACAATGGGTTTGCGTCCAGGTGATGTGCGGGGGGAACATATATCTTCGAATTTTCTTTGATCAGAACTAACACGACAAACACTACGAACTGAAATAGCTAAACACGAAGCTGTTCTATTTACGACAGATTCAATGTCAATGTTTTCCTTCCGCATCGTTTCTCTTCTTCAAAAAAAATTCGCGCATTTACTATAATTTTTTTCTCCTTACTTGAGAACGGTGATTTTCCTTTATCTTCCATTATTAACAATTTGTTCGCTCTGCGTTTGTAGTTGTATATTAACAAAAAGTCTAAGACTGAATAATTATAACGAAAAGGGCAATACTTATAGAAACATTTAAACATAATTTACCTCCCACCTTCATAACAAAACATTTCTTAGTACCTCTTGTCAAAACAACCAATAATGCCTTTATAGCCTTTTCGAGAATTAACGAAAGTGTAAACACAGAAATAGAACCCTTGATTACAAACATCCTTACGTGATAGACAAATAGGTCGTCTAATCCCTTAATCCCTTTTCGGCTAATTCGATACAACCTTTAATGGCTGTAATAAATTGTGGAATTTTTACGGTGGTAAAAATAGTTATTGCAGTTTTGTGATCGGATTATGTCATTCTAAATTTTAATCCAAGTAAAACTGTTTACAAAAAGTAGGCAAGTACCTATTTTTGTTTATATGTATATTACAGGCGCGCAGCCAGGGGGGTGGCTGTTTACAAAAAGTAGGTAGGTACCTATTTTTGTTTATATGTATATTATATGTATATTATTATATGTATATATAAAACCACTATACAGTTTTCCAAAACATAAACTTATAATTATATTTTATATATTTTTTTGCTAATGTATTTCTTTTTAATTTTACAGTTGTAATGGTTTATTTAAAAATTCGCTATAATGTATTTTTTGAAGATAACAGACAGACAGAATTTTGTTACACACCTTAAAACAAGTTTAAGCGCGCCTGTGTATATTCATATTTAATATACTTTATTTTCATTCCCACCAACAGAACACATTAATAAAATCATTTAAAAATAAATGAATTAAATATTTCATATGCGTTTCAATACTTAATGAGACTCGTATATAGAAGGAATTATATAAAAATGTTCGTGTCAGTGCGGTTTGCCGCTTAGCATTAGCGGCGTCGCATCTCTCTCTACGGCCTGAATACTGATTTCGATATAAAAACACCTCGATTTTAATGATACACCTGTACTTTTTTAAGGATAGTATTCAATTATTCATCACATAAAATGTACACATACGTTATGCCAAGTCCCATGTTAATCCGATTTTTAATAACCTAGATTGTAGATTTTAATTTTTTACGCTATAATTGTAGTAATAAAAATATTTAACATATTTTGTTTAATCCATCACATTCGAAATAGATTCTAGTAACCACCTTATTTTTTTCAATAATCCTAAATATTTTATAACGGAGATACACGCAATGAAACTCGACCGTTTGAAAAGTTCATGAAAAAACACTACCTTCTTTTGGTAAACATACGCCGAATATATATTATCTTTGACATAAAAATTCTAAAAAAAAATCATCAAATGTACAAATGATGTATCTTTATGTGGTTTAAATTTCAAAACAATCGACCCCATCGACTTCAAAATATTTAACTTCAAAGTGACATGCCTCGCTTTTTGAAAAGGATAGTAGGTGGATACATGAAACATGTGAAACACTTTGCAGTGTTCAATAATAAAAGTGAAACCCTCTTAACTGTGTAAAAGAATAACATACCAACTGATTCTAAATATTACAGTTTACCTAAAATAGTTGCTTAAGAGTAAAAATGTGCGTCTGATTTTCGTCTTAAAATACTTACACCCTTATATACCTGTATATCAAAAACACCTAGAAGCAAATGGGTGTAAGTGCTTATACATCACTGGCGGCTCGCGACCTATCTTCATGTGAGGCTTAAATTCAAGATACAAAAAATGAGGTTGAAAGCACTACGTATCCATATTGTTTATCAATGTTCCTTACTTCACGGAATTGTGTCATTAATACATGCGTTTAGCTGCACAATGAGCGCACCTTGTAATTTCAGGATGCATTACCTTGGCATTTTTGTTTCACATGAAGTTGGCCACCGGCCGTCTCTGCTTTACATATTCAAGCTCTAAAGTTCAAGTTATATTAAAACCAACCAAATAATAGTAAGGTAGTTAAGTGGTAAAATTTAACCGAGTGTTTTCCTTTTTAAATCATAGTTAAATGGAGCTCAAAACATATGCAGCAGAAGAAATAATTATTCACAAACATAATCAAAAACAGTGTAAAATAACCTCTAAATTACTCTAAATTTAATTAGAGTGAAGTTAGAACACATGGAGACGCGTTGTTGCCTAAAATTCAGTTGCGACTTATGCGCGCATTATTCCCTGCATAAATGCGATGAAAAACGAATCTTCGAAATAATTCGAAAACTACTTGCTTTAGGAGTAGAGTTGTAATACTTTTTTGTACGAAATTTTCCCCCCAATCGTACCACGTGATAAAAATTAGGTCATTCCATTTAAAAAATTGCATTACTAGATATTGAAGAGGGTACTTAGATATTGACATTATAAGAACACTTATTGTGAAAATTGACAGTTTCCAATTAGTTCACTTATAGAGGCATCCTCTAGGTACAAGTAGAGATATAAATAATATTTATATTTTATTCTTAAGAGAAGTTACAGACAGATTTCAAGATGCCTTTTAGAGGTCAGAATTTTAGAAATATTTTTTTTATTGAAAACTATAAGAGATAAGTGTACATATGTTTGAATAAAATATGTTGCAATTTAAACGAGGAACCCAAAAAATTACTAATATATAGGGTGTTCTATTTAAAATAACAAATTTGGTGCTACTTCCGGTAGAACCGGAAGTGATATAAAGTTGAAAATATTTCACATGAGGAGAACTAATTCAACCATATGACAACGATTTTTTTCAAATTTTTAGTACAATGGCAACCCCATAAACTTTTAACGAACGGTTTAGCGTAGACACCCTGTATGTCATTGGGTAGTGTCACAGGGCTGAATTAAATTACGACGAATGTTTCTAAAGTCACAGCCTAATGGGATGCCGATAGCTTATAGACACTCGTTAGTATTATACTATAATGATATTAAGGGCAAATATTCCAATAAGGCTATTTATTGTACTTTTATCAACTTTTTTATGACATATCCTAACTATATTTCTGTACAGAAATTTAGGATCAATAAATTTACTTACTTACTAATGATTAAAAATTCTTCTATATTGTTTTATTTTTTTTATGCACAGATTTGTTTTAAATGAGGTTGCAATCTACACAGGTATTTAAAGAAATTCAAGAGGAAAATATAATTCAAATGTTCAGATACGTGTACCTATATTAAGTTGACATAAAGTAATATGAAATATACATTTACATTTTTGAAATGATGAACTATAGAAACAATTATAATTTTACTAAAAATATTTCGTCATCTAAATTAGTTGTGTGCAACCTTCGCTGGGCCGCATTCGCCAATGATGAGTTATCTTGGGCCGCAATAAGTGAAGAGCAAAAAAAAACGGTTCACACTTTTTCACTGACAATAAGTGAAAAGGGGGAAAAGCAAACATTTATTATTAATAATAAACACAACATTTTCTTCTATGCTATTCTAATTAAAGATATACTTACGTGTTTTTGAACTTCAGAATAGTTCAGTGTTTTATACGCGTGCCTAATCTGGGTGTGGAGACCCTCGTTCTGGCTAATTATTAAAATGCTATTCATTTTCTATGCATTAAATAGTTTTTACCAAAAAAACATCCATCCTCATATAACCACGTCTAATTGTTTTTGTCAACAGGGCAGGGAATTTATTGTAATTAAGTATATTGAATATGTATGTTTATATATTAAACTGTTAACTGTCTATTATTAAGCGTGAATAATTATAATTAAAAATAATGTAAAAAGGTTTATACCGTAAATAAAGTATTATTATTAAAACAATGTTGCAGGAAAACTATTGGTAAACCAGTTTAGAATGATCAATTTACCGAATAAATTTACCGGTAAAAAAGTATGTGTACACAAGCTCGAAGCTGACAAATATGCAAAAGCTAATAAAGATTTACAAAATTCAACACCTATGTCGTTTAAGTATATATTAACAAATTATATTTCAGGGGGGATATTCACAGCACCCATGCATTTTGTCATCGGTGAAAAGTCGGATAGAAATGACGTCATTTTGGGAAGAATGTACCAAACCGTATGGAGTAAAATAACGTCATTTCAGTGCAACTTCTCACCGATGACAAATTGCATGGGTGCTGTGAATATCCCCCTTGAAATATAATTTCTAAATATATAATTAAACGTCATGTAAAAGCCTATTCAATGTTAGATAATTAACAGAAACATATATTAACTACATTACATCAATGTTTAAATTTAAGAAAAACAAAATCAAATTGTACATGAAGTTACAAAAGCTCAAATTCGACTAAAATTGAGAGAAAAAAAAAATGTTTTAACAATAAAACACTTTTAACTTTGTTTGTATAACACTTTTTTATTTCACGTGACCTCAGTTTAGGCAACTTGCCATTATCAAGCTTGCCATTATCAAACATGTAGTATATTTTATCTAAAGTGTACAAATAATTGATTATAAAATTTTGTTATAATTAACAGATATAGTTAACAAATGAATTATTATACTTTTATCTAAGAAACCACAAATTTGATCTAATGTAAATAAAATTACAATTAAGGTTTTGTAATTTTATTATTACGAAAAATGATGCAATAAAGAAATATTGATTTGCTTAAATAAAAAATAAAACAATAATGAGCATTTACAGATTTGTAGGTCTATATTAAATAGAAATATAAACAAATCAATACTATTTTACTTTAATTAAAAAAAGGTCGACCGATTGGATAAAACGATTTTTATTTTTATATGATCTAAGGGTTATTTTAATTTTAATTGTCGTATCTTATCTTTTATATTTATTTATGATTTTACAGTATAACTCTAACAATTGCAACACATTATAATTAATGTCAAACTACAATAACGTAATTAATCAATATTGAGAAGTGATTCAATGTTTTATACCACTTTATTTTAATATTTCTACGACTTGAGCTTCGACATATTAAGTGTTATTTTCAAGTTCGACAAATTTACAATGTTTCTTTGACTAAAAAGTATTAAATAGTGGTGAATACAAGACATCCATTTGTTCGTTGATAAGTTTTACACAGGGGTTACACTTATCAACGAACAAACGGATGTCTTGTATTTACCACTATTTAATACATTTTGGTCATAAAAACATTGTAAATTTGTCAAACTTGAAAATGACACTAAAAATGTCGAGACTCGAGTCGTAGAAATATTAAAATAAAGTAGTATAAAACATTGAAACATATCTCAATATTGATTTATTCGTATGGGTTACAACGTAGTAACTCTTAATACTATACAAATATTACAATAATAATATATAATAATAAACTTTTATTATTTAAAAATTACAATTGCTCAAAGTTGGCTAAATGCAGAAAATTAATATTTTACTTATGGACTCGCATTAGAACGTAAAGTAAATCTTATATAATATAAAAGTATGATGAAACTAATAGAAATAGTAATATTTATCTTTGTTTTAATTTAAGAAAAATAAAATCAAACGAGTCTAAATAAAATTAAAAACATTGACTATTGATTAAATTTATGAAAAACACAAAAAAATCAATATTTCGTTTAGGAAACAATTAAGCGACATTTTGTATCAGATTAAAATAAAGTGTTGATAAATACTACAACTGAAATTAAAGAAACTCATAGTTGACTAAACATTTTTAAATTAGAAAAAATTTGTCTCTCTAAAAAAACTAAAGATGTTATGCTGGAACAACGTGGTAAACGCCAAAAATTGTTTTGTTAGGAAATGGAAAAAAAAAAAAACAAAAATGATCGATTGCTTTATTAATAAGGTAAATATATGCCTAATATGACTAGTAAAAGAAGAACTTAATCATATGATAGGCACTGCAGACTTGACCACATACAGAATTGTGATTTAAGAGCATATTTTCCTCATTTCAATCAAACAACGTTGTACATCTACGTCGGTTACAACGTTGTTTTACGGAAATAAGATTAAAACAAAGATTAAAGATTCAGATTTAAAACAAAGGCAAAGTGAAATTGAAAAACGTATTTTTATTAATCAAATGAAACAAAAATGAAATATTTTCATAGAAATTAACATATGTAAATAAAGCAAAGGCGCGGGAAACTAGAAGCCGTGACGGCGCATACAACTTTGTTCCACAAAATAACCAAACTCGACTGATCGAAATAACACTAGAAAACCACCTGAAAAATTTCCTATTAGTCCACTATTACGCCGGCGGATTATTTAGGTCGCATACAACATTCTTCCACGGAAATACCGCTTTTACACATATTGGCGGATACTACGTTGTTCCAACATAGGGTTTAATTATGTTTGTGTGTAACCTGAGTTTAATAAAACAACGATGAAATTTATTACAAAATTCCTGAAAAAAATCTTATTTGTACTAATGTTATAAAAACAGAGATAGAGATCATAAAAAAAACTAAGAAATACAGGATTAAATTTAGACTAATTTTAATTTTGTACAGTTAAAAAAGCACTGAAAAGATTGGAAAAAATAGACAAGAATTAAGATTATTCTGTAAAAAATATAGACGTTCGAAAACAGAGGATTCATTCAGGGAATACTTTTTTAAGTATGCATATTTTTTAATTATATTTTATAATAATATAATTGATCTATGAGGCTGATAATTAATGAAAGTTTATAATCACTTATATTAAATATCACGATATTGTCTTTCAATATCTATTGTAATCTCGCTACAATTGTTTCGCCACACTGTGGCTTCTTCAGGCGAAGAAATGGTCCATTTCTTTGCTTGAAGAAGCCACTGTGTAGCGAGATTACAATAGACATTGAAAGACAATATAGTGATATTTAATATAAGTTTTATATTTATAGTGTTAATCGTATTTTAATGTGTTAAAATTATATTATTATTTACACGATATTATGTATTATTAAATGGAGTCCATTATCTAGATGATTAAATACATAAATATCTAGATTCTTGGGCTGAAATTTATCAGGCATTAGTTGTTTTTAAAAAGAGTTCAATTTGAAACTTCTAGCAAGTGTTTCTACTCCTTGATTAAGCATGAAGTAAAACTGGAAAATTTCCTTCTTGCTCCACGCGTATAAAACACTGAAATATTGTAAAGTTTAAAACACACTAAAGCTAAAGCAATATAGAAAAGCAGTATATTTTGAAATTCATATTTTATACGCGCTTAGAAAATCCTGAAAATTTGGATGAAAGCAATATAAAAACGCACAACAAATTTTCTCCAACAAAGCAACTGGCAATTTGCGTTTGGGCCGCATTAACACTCACCTTGGGCCGCAGGTTGGATACGCCTTGTCAAAATAAAATTATAATTGATAGAATGCTAGATTTACAATAAGTTTGTTTGCAATTATTTTTATTTATCTGTAATGCATTTATTTACAAATAATAAAAAATGCATTTCATTGCACGCCTTTATGTAAAATGTTGTTAACAGTATTGCTCCCGAGAATTTGCTTATACAAATATTTTAAGTAGTAAATAGGAGTATCTATGCTAATTGCCACTTAAAAGCAAAACAAGTATTTCGATTTAAATTACTACTTTAAAAGATGCGTTTTACAATTATTCAAGAAATTTTATTGTGTAAATAATTAGTATTTCTATTTGTAAAATATAAAAATTAAATTAAAAATCCTGTAATTAAAATTTAATTACCTATAATAATAATACTTTTTATTGGTGCCAACAACATAGGGTTTTATACAAGTCATATAATAGTATAATAATATGGTAGTCCTTAAGTATACATATTAAAAACAAATTAGAATATTTAAATAAAATACTATAAATAAGACAAAAAATCACATTTAAAATTGAGCGTGCTAACATTTCATCTCCGAAGATTGCTATTTCAAAATTCTTCAATACTATAGAAGGATTTGGCTAAGTAACTTTTTATACAATTTTAGAACCTAGGTGCAGATAGCGACTTTACTATTTCTGGTAATTTATTATAAAATTTAGGTCCATAATAATTCACACTCCTACGTGACTTACTGAGTCTAAGTTTAGGCAAATTAATTTCAGATGCTCCTCTTGTATTATGAGAGTGTGTTTGATTGCGTTGACTATAGGATGTTATATGTTCACGCAAATAGGTTAAGCATTGAAGTATAAAAATACATTGAAAGGCTAATATTTTCAACTCCAAGAATCCGTGCCTACAGTTTTCGCGGTAGAGTCAGTATTGCTCTTCTTTGCAATTTAAACAGCCTAGTAGTAATGCCGGTGTGGCCCCACACAACTACAGCATAATTTAGATGCGATTGAAACAAGGCGTGGTATATTTGTAGTAGGGCACTTCTAGAAAGCCAAAATTTTACCTGCCGCAACATGTAAGTTGTTTTGCATAATTTTTTCGCAGTTTCATCTTGGTGATTTTGGAAATTTAGCCTACTGTCTATGTATACTCCAAGAAATTTGGCGTACGTTACAGTGATACTATTATTTAATGAAAAAGTAACGTTAACAGATTTATCCAAATTCAAGCATAGTCTGTTAATGTCAAACCACTAAAATATCTGACTAACTGACTCTTATTTACGGATTCATCGGCTATTTTTGCAGAGGTCTTAATTGTCGTGTCATCGGCAAATAGTATAACTAATGATTGATTCAGTTGATAAGAAAGGTCGTTGATGTAGATTAAAAATAAGAGTGGTCCCAGAATAGATCCCTGGGGAACCCCAAATGTAGATTTACATTTGTTCGATAGTTGATTAGTAACAAGAATTTGTTGATGTCAAGAGCTCAAATATGAGTTTATTAATCTACAACTTCTAGGAACAAAAATGTAATAATACAACTTTCGCAAAAGCACATCATGTGGAATGCAATCAAAAGCCTTGCTGAGGTCTAGAAATGTTGCCAATGAATTAGTGCTGTTTTCAAAATCATCATATATTTCTTCGACAAGTGCGATGATTGTATCCCTAGTAGAACCTGTATAATTTAATACACAGTTATATAAACGCAAAACTATTTGTTTTTTTTTGGGTAGTAAACTTTAAAAGGAATTAACTAACATTTATTAATAGGTAGTATATTTACATCGTAATTTTATCAATTATTTCCAAGGTATAAAGGCAACGGCTTTCTACTTAACATTAGTATACAGTTTTATGAATCTACTATGAAGTAATTTTTATACTTAGTAGTCAGTAGTGCCAATCTAATTTAAAATTCAAAGCCTACTCTAAATCATGTTTAAAACGATCGCACTGTATTTTTAAAAGTGTTATTCACTTCCAAGGTATGAAAAAAACTGCTTATTACTAAACATTACACTGCAAAAAATAATTGATAAATTTAATCAAGTAATATGTTTAACGTGTTTTCGTCAAACATTTTAACTTGTTTGAATGTTTGATTTAAACATGTTGCGCGTTTATATGAATCATTGTAACTTGTTAGATTGTTTGATATAAACACGTTAGTTGGCAGGCTCGTATACTTTTTTCAGTATTGTAAAGTAGGGTTTTCGAAAGGTGATGGCTAGTGCTTTCTGAACCAACACATATAGGTAATAGGAAAATATAATGAAGTTGCGTTTAGTATTCCCTAAATGTGGTCCCGATCCAGCGCTGAGGAGTGCTACCGGCGTTTTACCGGAAACGCCGCAACTATGATTATTTCGGCGATTTATATAGTTTAATTTCATTTCGCGATAACAACGGACCCCACATAATTTTTATTACTCATTTTTAAATTCACTAGCATAATCATTTATTATGAAATGAACTAAGTTCGTCTACATACACTGATCGTTCGGGTTTTGTAAATATTTGTAATTATAGGATTAGTCATTTTTATTTCATTTGTAGGTTATAGAATTTTTGATATAATTGCATATCTCGTTTGGGTCGTAAAATACAAAATTCCAAGTAGCGGCCCTAAGCCGGGAAATTTTCACCATTACGGCAGTTCGTGACCAAAACAATAGCAAGACAGATTTGGTCACGAAAGGCTCACCGTCGAGTAACGCCCTCCGGATTTGGGAGAGACGGTATTTACTGCCCGGCTACTTGGAATACCGACAATTTAACTAGCAACTTGGGTGGGATGATCCGCATGCGCCAGGGCGCGCAAAATGATTGAGCGCAATAGACTTGCGCAGGTCACCCCTAACCGCTGGACCAATCAGAGGCAGGAGCCTTAACCACTTCCATCTCTCACATCCCACCTAGCGACGATCATGGGAAGGGAGAGGGTGGTTATCGAAACTGATGATTCAGGCGGAGGACAGTAATCGGTATCAGTCTTCTGAATCGTGCGGTCATCCGAAACCCGAGTGTTGTTATAATATTATTTTTGTTTTAAATCAAACAAATAACGTAAGAGTCGCGTCGCGTAAGGTGTTAGTTTTTTTTGTATTATTTGTATATATATTTCTGTAATTGTGTACTCTTGTTTATTTATAATAAACACAATTGTAAATGTTTTGAAGTCGTACTCGTTCATTTAACGAACCATCTGAGTTCTCATAACCTAACGAAATATATATACACAGTGAGTTGTTCCGGGAAAATGCTGAAAACAGGGTGAGTTATCCTGTATTTTATTTGGTTTTAAAAGTGACTGTGTGGTATTTCTGCCTACGAGCTGTTAGGTAATCGAGGGTGATCCGATTTTGAGAACAAGGTCAATAATCCAATATTAATTTCTCAAAATCGGGGTGGTTGTCTCCCAGAAGGCAACACCTTATTTTCCCCCTTTGATAGGAGTACTGAATTTTTCTGACTATATTAAGCCAATTCGTGAATACAGTTAGTAAAAATCGATAGATCTATTGGTTTATCGGCATCGTATTGCCATAGGGCAAGATTATACAAAGTATATATAAAGGCAACTGTTTCGTCCACAAAGGAGCAGAACTCTGTTTATCGGGACCACACTGACGAGGACCTTAAAGTCCGAAATGCGTCTGTATGTACCCGGTGTCAGAACACAGAACACAAATTTAGTTTTGATACTTGTTTTGATATTTCGGGCACCGTGTGTACATTTTTATCTACAAAGAAATAATTAACTCAAAAATATCTACTACCATTTGTTAATAAAGCACTGGGCTTGCGTTTTTACATATTTATTCTTGTACAACATTTAAAGCAAACAGTTAATTAATATAAATTAACATACTAGTATATATAGGGTGTCTCAGTTACTTGAAGAGATAGAGAGCACTGTGGCAAAGTTGAATATTTTAGGGCCTAACAATAATCTGAAAACAAACAAGTAATTCTTGCATTTTCGCTACATCTCAATAAATATTGATCACCATCCCATCTAAGCGTTTTATATTTTTAACTTTACTGTAAATCAGTGTTTTATACGCGTGGCGCATGAAGTAAAATTTCGAGTTTAGAAAAGCCCCGTGAAAATTTGTCTCGGGTCGCTGCGCGACCCTCGACAAATTTTCTACGCAGGGCTTTTCTAAACTCGAAATTTTACTTCATGCTTAGTCTGGGAGTGGAAGACACTCGTTAGTTTAAAATACGTCACAACTGTTAAAATAAGAATCGTAACTGTCACAACGCAAACAATATGGTGAACTTATTATAGTTCAATTAAAACTCGTGTCAAGTTGGCACGATTGGTTAAATGTCGACCTATGTCAATTGTCATTATAGTTCACATGTTAGCTAGCGCCAACTTATGTCAATTGTTATCTTAGTCCAAATATTGGCTAGCACCGACTTATGTCAACTGTCATAATAGTATAAATGTCGGCTGACGCCTATTTATGTCAAGTTGACACGATGGAGTAAATATCGGCTGATGCCGACTTATGTCAACTGGCATTATAGTACAAATGTCGGCTGCCGCCAACTTATATCAACTGTTATTATAGTCCAAATGTTGGCTGGCGCTGACTTGTATGTCAACTGTTATTATAGTCCAAATGTCGGCCAACGTCGACTTATGTCAAGTTAACCCAATGGACTAAATCTCTGCTAGCGCCGACTTATATCAAGCTGAAACGATAGACTTATGTCAGTCAAACTAGTGATTTATGCCCGTGTGCACCAACATGTCCTAGGTTCTGTTTTAAGTAGGTTCGACCCACATCAGGTTCGACCTAGGATCTCAATTGTGGTGCACCAAACTTTTCGAACTGCATCCTCACTAAATTTCCGTTAAGGTCCGGCAACGTTGTAAAATTAAAATAAAATAGCACTAAGCTAACGTCAAAAATATTGTCAAAAGCGCTCAAAAAGTGTGAAACGGTGTTTACGGTTTATTTTGCTGAAATTTTTACTGTTTCTTTTTCTTATTGGTAAGTAAAATATCATTTATGTTTTAAATACTTTACCTTACAAGTGCGGTGGAATTGTATTCATTTACATGATTTTTATTTAACCTGAAAAGATAGTTAAAGAAAAAAATACCTTAAAGTAGTTCATATGACTGAAAACAGTTTTTACATATTTTTCCCTGATTTAGTCATTCCTACGTACTAGTAAAAAGCAGTATATCTGCATAATTAATTGTAATGAGATTTTTCTCAGCCGTACTAAATACTAATTTATATATAAGAATATAAATTTCTAGAAAAAATGAGTGGAAATTCAAAACGAATTAATTATACCCATGAAGAAAGGAAATTGTTAATTGAACTTGTGAATAAATACAAAGGAATACTTGAATCGAAAGAAACAAATGCCAACACTAACCAACAAAAAGAAAAAAACATGGAAGATAGTTGAAAAAATGTTCAATTCGAAAAATGTAAATGTATATCGTGATGGAAATTCATTGCGTAAGCAATGGGCACACATAAAAATGGACACTAAGAAAAAGGCAGCCAAACAAAGACAGGAGCTGTATAAAACTGGTGGTGGCTCTTGTGAACAAATACTTGATAAAGTAGATTAATTTACTTTATCTATATTAAATACTAAAACAGTAGAAGGACTTGAAAACAATTATCATTGTGATGCAATTAATATTGGTAAGTCATCTTTAAAAAAACTATTTTATATTCTTATTAATCAATACAATTTAGAAGTTATTGAAGATATTCAAATAGAAAATGAGTCACAAGAAGAAATTGTTACAATAAACAATGAAAATATAGAGGATGTCACTATAGACCCTGCTTTAGATATTTTGCAAACTGCTCAAACGAAAAACACAAAGGAAGATTCTGTAAGAGCTTCATGGGCAACAAAACGTAGACCGGATGTGACAAAAGTTGGTAATTTAGAACAAGCAAAAATTGATGTTTTGTCAGCACAAAAAAATATTATATAGACGAGAATGCAAGAAAAAAAGAAATGCACGACTTAGAATTTTCCCACAAAAAAAGAACTATACAAATTGGAATTGGCGGCAATGAAATGCAATTGTAAAAAAAATTAAACCAAATTATTTTTTTTGTGGTCAGTTTATAAAATATAAGCAAATATTATTCTTAGAATTTTTGTATGTTGTATTTTTTAATTACCAGAATTTATTTTTGTTTTGTTTTATATCATAATTGTATTTTTGGTAAAATATTGCTAACAAGTAAAGGTAGGTACATATTGTTTATACGGAAATATTTATTACTAAGAAAACTGATTTATAAGTGCATAAAATAAGTATTGACAAGATGTCGTCTGTTATCATATTGATTATTATCATAAATAATTGGTTCATCAATATTTCCTTGTCTTAAAATATTTTGCATATTATGGTTCCATATTTCATTATCCACAGGGGGTTCAGGTTCGTTGTGTAGTTGGGCAATGTTATGTAATACCGCTGTTGCAACAATGGAAGGCAAAATATTTTTCAATTTCATACGGCATCCATAACCCATAATAGGGAACCTCCTTTTCCAAACACCAAATAAGTTTTCAACCTTTACCCTACTTCTCGTATGGCTAAAATTATATTTTCTTTCACCTTCATCTTGTGGATGTAGAAAAGGAGTTACTAAATATGCAGAATTTACATAAGCACTGTCACCTAAAAATGTTTTCATAATTTTAAATTAAGTATGGATAGCAAAAAAACTCACCAAGAAGTAATCCATTCCCAAAAACACCACTTTTAAAAGAGTTCTTTAACCCGCTGCTGTTAAAAATAAACGAGTCATGAGTGGATCCAGGCCACCTAGCTACTATGTCCTGAAAATGCAAGTCAGCACTCGCAACAGCTTGAACATTTACAGAGAAATATCCTTTTCTGTTACGGAATACTTCTGCATCAATTCCACCTGTAATATTAGATAGTGATTATCTTATTAAAAAAAAAATACAAATATACAAACCTTGCGACAATATACGGATGTGTGTACCATCAATGGCTCCGATGACTTTTGGAAAACCAGCAATTTCAAAAAATTTATTCTGTTGATTAGCTACTTCAGTTGCATTTCTGGGCATATAAATAAATTTAGGTGCCAAATTTGCGATAGCCCGGGACACTTTTGAAACAATTCTGGATACAGTAGATCGGTCACAATTCATAAAATCTCCTATTGCTATCTGGTGTCCGCCTGTAGCAAATGTACGCAGTGTTAGCAGCAATTGGTTTACAGGGCTTATTGAATTATTACTGAAATAAAAATGTAATTTAATTTTTATAATGAAAATATGTTCTTGCAAAACACCTTACCGATTGTGCCAAAACTCTAACTTGTTTTCAATATTTTCTAAAATATACATTACTGTCATTTTTCTTAATCGAAATCGTCGGAAAAACTCTTCTTCTGTTAATGATTCAAAGAAGTTCGTTCTTTGAAAATGTTGACGCGGAACTCGTACGTCCACAACGTTTATAATTTCAATATCGTCAACAATATCAACATTTTCTATGAAATCCATTTTTCGAGATTTTTCACTTGATTTCACTTTACACTCAAATCTAACGTCTGTTTGATTTAACGAGGTTATGAACACCGACCTAGGATCACTAAATCGGTGACCTGAAATGTGGGTCGCCGTTGTGTCTTAAAATGTCCATTTTACGTTGGTGCAGCACTTTAAAATAGATTGCAGACCTAGGTCTGACCTAGGTTCAGAACTTAGTTTGGTGCACACAGATGTTAGAGTTATAAATTTACATTTTAACTATTGTGACATTATCACTGTCACTTGGCCAACTGTCTAATGACTATAGTAAGATTTTGTTAAATTATGTCTCTATGGACTGAATTTAGATTATTCTGGTATTATGACTGTAAGTCACTTGGTTAGCTGTCTTTTAACTTATTAGTATTTTGTCATTAAATCACTATATTAACTGTATTTGATATAGTGATTTAAGTGACTTACAATCATAACATCACAATAGCCGAAATACAGTCCATAGAGAGACATAATCAGACAATATCCTAGCCACATCACAATAGCCGAAATACAGTCCATAGAGAGACATAATCAGACAATATCAAGCCACTTACAGTCACAATAGTCAAAACACGGTCAATAAAGATATACTATGACAATATCCTATGATACTCCCAAGCAAGTCAAGCAATTTATTAAGATTCAAAATATCACACCAGTATTTCGTTTATAAACAAATACATTTTTCATCATTACAGTAATTAATCAGCTGGATGCCCGTCTTTAGGAGTGATATGTAAACAAATTATGGGTCCTAGGAGTTGTCATGAGTGAGTTACTCAACTGTTTCCAAAGCACTCTTTATAAAAAACAAAATATTTAAATTTTACATATGAAATGTGCAATAAACTATAAGTGTAATACATCATTCCATTAAAAAAATAATATCTTTCCAAAACATATGAAAATCCAAAATAGCGCCTATAAGAAAAACAAAAGTTGGCTATGGTCCTTGGATAAATATTACAGTTATCTTAAAATAAAATACAGTACTAAATTTTTCGTTAAAAAGTGCCTGCATAATATCAAAGTTGTAAATGTCTGGATTCAATAGTTTTTGAATAAAAGAATATAAACGAAATTTAAAAAAATCCGTTTTTTGACAATATCTCAAAAACGAAAGAAATTATTTCAAATTTGTTTTTAGATTATTATTGAGAAAGACATATGCTTACCAATGTGTAAAAGCTATCCAGTAACGTTTATTTATTATTCAGTAAGTTTACAACCTCAAGTGTTATTTTTATAATATGATATACTTGTTCATGGTAAAAGTAGAATATAATTAAATGTACAACATGCAAGGAGAATAAATTTCCTAAAATAATATGATATACTTGTTCATGGTAAAAGTAGAATATAATTGAAAGTACAACATACAAGGAAATTAAATTACCTAAAATTGTGTGGCATCATAATTACAACCCACGTCAGGTTTGGTGAATGCGCCTGGCGATCTGTTGGGATTACTCCTGACGTGTGATGCGAATTATGGATTTTTTTTAACAAAAACTTATTTATTACATAAGTTCGTATGTTTAATTTTTTTTGTTTTTGTTATACATGTATATTTTGATATGATTTCACCCACTTTAATCAATTATTTAGTTAACGAAAGCTTTAACGAAAAGAAAATCATACGGCTCTTTATGATTTATTTATTTCATTCAAAATCTAGATAATAACATTGTTTATTAGGCATGTGGATTTTATAGAGGATTTTTTTCTTTTAAGTACATATGCTTATATATACGTTGTAAATGTGCAGGCATTCGCTGATTTTTACAAACGGTCAAATTAAAACTTTTAACTAGTGTTTTTATTCGATAATTATGCATAAAGTAAATTTCTAGATTAATGCCCGTTTGCACCCAAGTCTATTAACTTAATCAGTGATTAGTACTTCTTAAAAATACAACAATTGTATTAACAACTTGTTTACACAATTGTATATTATTGAAAGAGACATGTATAGGATATCTTACAAATTTATAACATTTTTATATTCTAGAAATTTGACTTAATTATAAGTTTTATCAATGATTAGTGGATGATTAAAGCTAATCAGTCGGATTGCAAATGGACCTAAATTTTACTTCATGCACCAGCCGTATAAAACACTGAAATACTGTGAAGTTAAAAATATATTGCTAATGATGTGCTGAAGCAGTATGTTTTGAACTACACATTATTTTAATATTTTATATTCGTGTTGGATGACGCACAATTTCGAGTTTCAAAAGCTTGATTCGAACTGTTACTAGATGCTTAATCAAGAAATGGAAACAATTCAAAAACAACGAATGGCTGAACATTTACAGCATATACATCGGGATATGTCTATTTAAAAGAAAAATTGCCTGCAGGTATGTCTTTTTAAAATAAAAAAATTATGAATAATTAAGAAATAAAAGATTAGCCATAATGTAAAAACATTTATTCTAAATGTACATCTATTATCATCTTATTTCAAAGTTTTGAATTTCAATTAACAATAGCACGAACTGTTATGAGCATATTTTTAAAATTCTCTGTATTTGTATGTATTGGCAAGCAACGCTTGCAACTCACGAGAAATTAGGTCAACTTACTAAATCAAATATATTTACCCTCCCTTCGGCTCCGCCAACATCACAATCATAAGATCTTCCAAGAAATCATATTCACTGTATACAGAACAAAAATAAAGCACGTTTCCGTATTTGCATAAACTCATTTAGAGGCATTTTAATTTGATCGCATACTTTGTGCAAACATGAAAAAAATATGCTGAAAGTGTCGAGGTTACAGCTTTTATAATTCAAAACGCGAGTGGACGCAAAGTGCACACGTGCAAACAATACAATGTAAATAAACACGCACAAACACACAAACATCCTTCAATCCATCAGTGCAAGGATAAATATTCTCACAATTTAATACAGCAAATGCCGCGAATAACCAGACGTTGAGAAGCACAGTGAAATTAGGACAGAAAGACCTTTAGACTTATAATCTCAGACGCTTTCAATTTGGAACTCGAAGTAAGTGTTTTAACTCCTTGATTAAGCCTGAAGTAAAGTTTGAAGTTTAGAAAAGCCTGATAATTTGGATTTGCTGTTGTGTTGTGCTACGATTCGCCCTGCCAAATTTATATTATGAATATTATCTCAAATATGTAAATTATGTTTTAATTAATAATACATATATAACATCTTTATTTATTGAATATCCATAATAATTATAAATAAAACACATAGTAATTTATATACAGAAACTAAAATTAATTCTATAAAATGGCTATCGACTTAATTAATAATTTAATTAAAATTGATTAGGTTTTAAAAGCCTAATTATTTAGTGGTGCGCATGCGTGCGCCATTCAAATTGATTTTTGTAGTGTAACCGTTAAAGATAGGGCCCGTTCATCAGAGATAATAGTTGGGAGTTTACTGCCAACTGTTGAGAAATTCTTTGATTACCGAATTGATAAGCTTGAACGTGTTTGGGATTTTTGCAATCATACGAAATAGACCGACCGGAGTACCGTTTATTAGATACCAACAAACATCAAAAACAAATCTAAGCATGTTGAATGTTGAACATGTGATAATGTTCAACATTCAACATGCTTAGATTTGTGCAGGTCGTTTTTCGCGGAAACTCGAGGCATTTTTTAAATCTAAAATTGAAATTGTAATAGAATTTTCTTAAATTTATTGAAAAATTTGCAATCATTTTCTTATAGATAATACAAGAAATGTAAATTTCGATTTGCATTATATTATTACTCAAACATTGTAGAAACTCTATAAAAAGATTAAAAATAAAACTCAAAAAAAGATCTATTTAATTAAAATTGTATGCACGACTTTTGGTCATTCTATGTTCTTGTAGAAAAAAATACTTTTTGAGTGAGTACTATTTTCATTAGCGTTCCAATGTATTCTGCTAATTTGACTAAATTTTGTAAAATTATAAGAATGTTCGTAAAATGGCAAATGTCCCTGTTTTCACGATTTGGTCTACTTTGCTGTCTACCGGCGCGGCGCCTGGTTTTTCATGATGTATTTTTTTTATTAATAATGTAATTAATAGCTGTGGGATAGAAGTAACTTTCTCTCAATACTGCAAGGAATGGTTTTTGTTTTGCGCTGATGGATATTAATGAAGGTTTTGTTTTTGCACACGGGAAACCGCGTTTACCGAACACATTTTCTGAGAGGAAAATAAGGAAGAGATAGATTAGTTAATTAGGTCGCAGAATTGTGTCGGCGTTACCCAAAGGTAATTTCATGCCACCAGTAATCAACATTTTCTTTACCTGATTTCCTATGAAACCAACGACCTAAATATTTAATAACCTAATACTGGATATTTGTTTTTGGGTTTCGCGAAGAGTATAATCATAAATAATTAACACTGTTGTATCCTTTCTTCACACTTTAAAGTGTGAAGAAAGGATACAACAGTGTTAAACCTAATACTGTCCAATATAAATATAATTTATTTTTTAAGTATACTGCTTTGTTTTTAAAAAGCATTCAATTATCGCTTTTAAAAACCAACGCATGCCTGAGAATTTACAGCGCATTAAATTATATGTATACAAAAATTTCCTATAATTAAAACACCTTAAGAGGGCCAATTTTTGCAGGTAGTGAGTTTCTGGGGTACGAGGTGGCGCAGAGATAACAAAATTGCTAAAAGTAGTTTTGACTATGTATTGGTTCATAGTGTCTGTCGAATTTTATCACAACGAATAATAAAAATTATGAGTGCGGAGCGCCTCGTTTGTTTGTTTAGATAGCGCCGGGCGAATGAATGGGTATATTAAATTTCAGTAGACAAGTGAACTGGATAAATAAATATTCACGATTTTAATTTCAATCGACAAACTTTCAACTGTTTTTGTTTGTCTCATTTTCAATTGAATTACAATTATTATAAATATATATAATATATACAGGGAGTTCTTCTTTAAAGTATACGTATTTCAAATTGCGTCTATTTGTTGTAAATCTTCAGATATTCCTTGTTTTTTTTAAGAGTTCAGTTTGAAGCTTCAAACGAGTGTTTTCCACTCCCAGACTAAGCATGAAGTAACATTTCGAGTTTAGAAAAGCCCCGTGAAAATTTGTCGAGGGTCGCGCAGCGACCCGAGACAAATTTTCTGGGCTTTCCTAAACTCGAAATTTAACTTCATGCGCCACGCGTATTAAATACTAAAATATTGTGAAATTTACTTACATTTGAACTTCACTTAAAATCAGTGTTATACGCGTGGCGCATGAAGTAAAATTTCGAGTTTAGAAAAGCCCAGAAAATTTGTCTCATGTCACTGCGCGACCTTCGACAAATTTTCACGGGGCTTTTCTAAACTCGAAATTTTACTTCATGCTTAGTCTGGGAATGGAAAAAAAAGAACAATGAATATTTAAAGATTTACAATAAATAAACGGACTTTTAAATACGTATATTTTAAAGAAAAACTCCCTGTATAATAATAATATAGTTTAATGTCTTTATCTAAAATTTTATCCTCTGTCTGTGGTGCGAAAACCATGGAAAAGTGATGAAATGTAAATGTGTTAAAATTTTCCAGAATTTTGAAAAAATCGAAAACTGTCGAAAATCGATAAAATAATTAAACAAATGTTAACACAATGCCAAAAAGTGATGACATGTCAAGAAATATTGAAATTTGACAACAATTTGAAGTATGTGAAAAGCGATAATCTATAATAAAAACAGTTTTAAATAATAATAATAATAATAATATTTGTTAGTGCTATAACATTTGTTTACACAAGTCAGGGTATAATATGTATCGATTAATAATTTTAGAGTAGACATATCTTGTACTAAATAAATAAATAAAAACAATACGATGAGAATATAATATAACACTAGTAGAAACAATCAGACACTTTAAAATAGTTGTAATACATAAAGCTAAAATGCAAAAAGAAATCACTTGTATGTAGTTTATGTAGTATCATCATAGTCATCGGACTATAATGTGTTACAGGTTATTCCAGCATTGACACTAATTTATAATTTTAAAGTAGATACATATGACACTAGTAGGAAACAAACAGACAATTTAAAATATTTATAAATTGTAATAAAAATGGTTAAAATACAAGCAGAGAAAAAACAGTTACATATAGCATAATCAGACTAGAAAGTATTACAGATTATTACATGGGTCATAATATTCTTTAAAGAAATAAAAGGCATTTTCAGTTACAAACTTTTTACACCACAGCTTAAGGTCTTTTATTTCAAGGAGTTGGATTCTGGGCGGGAGGACGTTAAAAAAGTTAACTCCATGATATCGCGGCCCAGTTTTTGCTTTTGTGAGTCTAAAGGCGTCAATCCTTATTTCATTTTTTGCCCTCGTGTTATGCTCATGATACATTCTGTTACACTTATATTTTCCCACATTACCCTTTACATGTAAGATGCATTCCAAAATAAAAATACACGGGACTGTTAAGATTTCAAGATCAGTAAAGCATTGTCTACACTCAGATCGGTAGCCTAGCCCTGCTAAGACTCTAACAGCGCGACGCTGTAAACGAAAGATGTTTGCCATAATACTTGAGTGACCCCATAGTATTATTCCGTAGGCCAGATGTGAGTGGAAATATGCATAGTAAATATTTATTAGATAGTTTACATTATAGCGGTTGTCCATGCTTTGCCCATGTTAATTTTGTGTCAATGTGCATTCCTAGGAAATTTATAACTTTATTTTCAACCACCACGTTTCGTTTTAGGCTGAAAAATATTGTTTGGGTTTTATCGCTATTGAGTTTTAATCGATTACTGTCAAACCAAACATTAATAGAGTGTATGTCTTCCTGAAGTTTATTCTTAATATGTGCCACAGAATTACCTTTGAACGAGATGGTGGTGTCGTCAGCATACAAGAGTGTTGAACCATGCCGTAGTTGGAAAGGCATATCGTTGATATATATTAAAAATAGAAGGGGACCCAATATAGATCCCTGAGGGACCCATGAATAATATGTTTCTCCTCTGAATATATATTGTTGTAAAATACCCTTTGCCTTCTATTTGTTAAGTATGATGTTATAAGCCTGCAGCTCTGGGGGTTGAAGTTATAGAAGTACAGTTTTTGGAGTAATATTGTGTGACTGACACAGTCGAATGCTTTGCTTAAGTCTAGTAAGCAACTTGCAGCGATCTCGTTATTCTCAAAGCAGTCGATTGTAAAGTTTATAAACTCTATAACAGCCTTTGTTGTAGATCTATTTTTCTTAAAGCCATATTGTGCCTCTGTTAGTAGGTTCTGGTGTTCAAGGTAGTTTGCTATTTGCTCGCACTAAATGGACTCAACAATTTTGGAGAGTATGGGCGGTAAATTAGTATGGGCGGTAATTATTTACATCCAACTTGTTTCCCTTTTTAAATATTGGAATGCATCTGGCAATCTTTAGAACATCTGGAAAAACACCGGACTTTATAGATTTGTTGATTAGATTGGTAATTGGACCTATCAACAAATCTTCAACACTTCTTATTAATTCTAAATTTAGGCCATATATGTCTTTACTTGATTTGTTTTTGAGTTTAGATATTGTATTACGTACATTGATCGAGGATACCTCTTGAAAATTAAATATGCTAGCGTTAGTTAAGGTATAATTAGTGTGTAACATAAAATTTATTGGATCATGATCAGATTTCTGCAATGAGTTTAATACTTCTTCGGCGACACTAGTAAAAAAGGTATTAAAATCATCAGAGCTAATATTTACATTATTGTTGATCTCGATGCCATTGTGCATTTTTGATTTTACTATGATCCAAATAGCTTTTGATTTATTAGTAGATGAATTGATATATGCTTCATTGGCCTTTTTCTGTTCTTCTTTTATTTTTATTTTATATATCATATTTAATGAATTATATGCGGAGTTAGTGTATTCATTGTTATATTTCTCTCTAATGCCTCGAAGGAGCAGTACTTGTTCTCTTAATTTTTTAAGTTCGGGTCCAAACCACTTTATGTTATTATTTTTGGGTGCACATTTTATTTCACGCTCGGGGAAGGCTGAGGTGTAAGAAAGTTGGATTCTATCCATTAAAATATTCCAAATATTCCTTCATTAACATTTCTAGTCTGTGTTATGATTGTCCAATCAAGATTTTCTAATATTTTATAAAATACAAATTTACCTAACTGCGTAATTGGCCTAACCGTTTGTGTTTTTACAACATTACTGTGATCGATTTCAACATATATTCCAAGGTGATCAGAGATACCTACATCAAATAACTTCATGCTGCATATTTCATCTTCTTTGTTGGTATTAGAAAATATATTATCGATGCATGCATCTTTCCTTGTTGGTTGTTCTGTTAGTTTGTGAAGTCCGTAACTTGCAAGCAAATTGCATAATTGAAAGGCTCTATTATCAGTTTTATCGAAATGCACATTGAAATCCCCACAAATATAAATTTTATGTGAAATAATATTTATACAATTTAACATTTTCTCTATGGCTTCAAGAAAGTTTGAGTACACACCACTTGGTGCTCGATATACAGCAATTATTACAGTATTTAATGAGTTTAAAAATATTCCTGACATTTCACATGTGAACTCAGCCGAGAATTCTGTAACCGAATTTAATACGGTGTACTCAATACCATCTTTTACCATGAGTAAAGAGCCGCCATGCTTTGCTATATGCCTGCTGTAGCATGCTGCGACATGGAAATCATTTATGGTATATGCCTACATTTCATTTGGCGTAAGCCAGTGTTCAGTTAACGCAATTACAGTTATGTTTTTACCTTAACAAACGCTTCAAGTTGTGCTAACTTATTTCTAATACATTGCACGTTCATATAGAATAACCCATTACAATTTACTTTGTGATTGTTTTCTTCTTTGTGCGACGGGGGGGTTGCTTGAAAAAACTGCCTACTTCAGTACCCACTAGCCATAAATCTGGATCTTCTGCTTCTTGTAGCTTATCAAATGGTATGGAAATTTTAAAGAATGCGTATTCTTCAGGTCTTCTTGAATTAAGTTTTTCACAGCTACTAACGTGGATATTGTGGTTTTTTAAGAAGGTGCTGATGTCTTCCGCTGATGTATCCGGGTGGGCTCTGTAAATGTGTAGGTGAGCTTTTTTTCCAACGCCTTTCAGATTCGACCCTGTATTCTGCCCAGTTATTTTCTTGCGTAGTTGTATGTGTTTGTTGATTGCATCTTTCCATTCATCAGATTCCTTAGCATTGTTATGCGCGTTCGCTTTTCCTGTATTTGGAGATGAACAAATGTTTTTATTTTGAATTTTCGCTCCATTTTCAATATCGCTCTGTGTTTCTTTCAGTTTTGCATTGGTGAGTGTTAAGTTGCATATATTAATTTTGGGAACTGGGTCAAGGATGGCAGGGTCCTTGACATACATACGTTCAGATGCTTTGGCGGGATTTTTGGATGTATTTGTATTTACCTCTTGCAGATAATTTGTTTTACCTTCCAGAGATTCTACCTTTTTGACTAGCTCCTTGTTTGTTTCGCTTAGAATTGTTACTAGTTGTTTTAAGTACATATATGTATCCCAACGAAAATCAGTATCGGAAATAAATACGTCATTAGGTTCACTTGGATTTCGATCTGCGTCCTCCGGCTCGTTTGAGGTTAACTTCCTGCAGCATTGGATATTCCCCTCAGTGGAGACACACATTCCACTTATTTTTATGACACAGTTTGCATGGTAGTTGTTAGTACAAATGCTACAGGTCACATATTTTTTCACTGCTACTGAGCACATTGCACATATAATATTAACATCGCCCGATGTAGACTTAGGCGCCACTTTTGTAATTATGTAAATATTTTAAACTTAACAATTAATCAGCATTTTTATGCGCGTGGGGCATGAAGTAAAATTTCGAGTTGAGAATAGCCAGAATTCTTAGGGCTTTTCTCAACTCGAAATTTTACTTCATGCTTAGTCTGTGTCTAGAAAACATTCGATAAAAAATAATCACTGGCTTTTTACAATATTTTCATTAATTTACAAATTTTTAAGAGTTTTTGTTTTGTTGTTTTATTCAATTTTTAAAATCTTGTCAATTTTCGTGAATTTCCAAGGATTTTTGTAATTTCCAAGATTGATATTTTTTTAGAATTCTGACAAAAATCATGCATTTTTCAATATTATTGCTGATTTTGAAATTCTTGGCTCCTTTCGTTACTTTTTAAAACTTTGACGCCTCTCATGTATTTCCTAGATTTTCGTTAATTAAAAAAAAACCATGAATGCCCTCTTTTAAATTTATAAAGAAATTTATTTGACAAAAAATATGAGGCCCTTCTTTAAACTGTTTATTAATCGTTAACGATTAATATAACGCCTAAGTTAATTATCCAATGCTGAAAAATTTATGATAAATTTTAAAATTTATTAAAAATTCAAAATAAATGTATGAAAATCTTGAAATATTCAAAATGGGCGTCTAGATTTTGGAATTTATTGAAAATCTTTGGCTTTTCGAAAACCGTCGAATTTTTGAAAATTAACGAAAATCTTGGAAATTTACGAAAAGCGTTTTTGTTTTTAAAGTTGACTAAAACGTTGAAAATTCCCGAAAAGTGAGATTAAGAAAATTATCTAAAATCGTGGAAATTCATGAAAATTAACGAAAGTCTGGAAATTCACGAAAATTGCTAACGTTTTAAAATATGACGAAAATCACAAGAATTCATGAAGAGCATCAACATTTTAAAAAATTACGAAATTCACAAAAACCGTCAGAATTTTATAAATTAACAAAATCTTGGAATTTGACGAAATGTACCAACATTTTTAAAATTAAGAAAAATTTAAACAATTCAGGAATTTAAAAAATTAAAAGAAATCTTGGAAAAGTTACGAAAAGCGTTAATGATAAACTAAAATTTTGGAAAATCATTAAAAATTCTCGAAACTTTGAAAATAAACCAAAATCTTTTAAACTCACGGGGCCCAATAATTATGATTAATATTATTATTATTTTAAATAAACATATTAAAAATATATTAAAATCTTTTAAAATGTCGAAAATAACCAAAATTGACAAAACCCGGAAAATTTTGCAACTCATCAAAAACATTAAAGATTATCAATTTCAACGAAAACAAAACGATACAAATAATAATACTTTTGTATAAATGAAATTGCCAATTCTTGGTTGCATAATACTTCAAATATTAAAAGTGCGATTCTTTTCGCAATCTACAACAAGTTAGTTTTACAAATATTATATCAAATACTCATTGAATCGCACTTTTAATGTTTGAAGTATTCTGTTTTCATTCATGTTTTGAATAGGAATGTGGAATGCCAGTTCCACATTCCTATTCAAAACATGAATCCGGAAATGCAATTATATTTACAAAATGTATTGGAAAACATTTTAATAATGTCTTTCTTTGTTGTGAATCAATAACATAATGAATGAATAAACGGTCTGCGTCAGAAAAAATACATTCTCAACTCAAGGTCGGGAGCTGGGAGCCAGGATCCCGTGTCGCGGCAAATTTCGTACACGAATTCTACATATTAAACCAAATTCCTTTTCACATGTTTTTAAAAATCACAATATATTTTTAAAATATTACTAAAAAGGCACGATGTTGCGCCCTATCTATTGAAAGTATAATCAAAATTTACATTGCTCTTATGGAAATTTCTTAGCAACGATTAATTTTATTTATCATTTATTTTAGATCAATCCATTTAATACAACATGTTTATAATAATTACCTTAATAAATTAAAACAATATGAAGAAAAAATAATGTTTCCTATGGAAGTAAGACACGGATTTATGTAATCATTTGAAAGTGTTCCATTATTTAATTTATATTTAATTTAAGAATTTTTTTAAAAAACAAATACTGTCAATTTATTCGCAAAGATTCAATGTACAATATGTATATTTTTCAATGCTCTATTTTCAATAACATGTAAATTTCCGACCTCAAGAAAATAATTTCTACCAATATAAATAACAGTATACCTATACCTATTTATATATAGTATTTTGGATATATTTATTAATCCTATCTGATATTATTATTGATAAATGTTTGAATATTTAGATAAGAGAATTTTATGTTGTGTTTTAGCTGGTTAAGAAATGCAATTCTACAAACTTGTAGCCCATAAAATCAAAGTTGGCAATGCTAGAGATCATAAACTGTGTTTTTCATTTATGACTATAATAAAAAAAAGTTTGGGGAGAAAGTCGGGATTTCCGATTATCTAACATCCTCCCTCTCCCTTTATTCGTGTTTTAGAAAATATAGTTTTACATTTGCCTATAATACATTACACAGAAATATAATATAGTTATACAAATAATATACACATTGATATGTGAAACAAAAAATACTGAAATACATCATCCAATACATCTATATATAAAATATAAAAACGAAATAAAATTATTATCGACTTTCTGGAAACAACTACTTCTCGAGCTTATACCCCGACATAATTATACTATGAGTATTTGAGTTACACGACAGATTTACTATTCTATGCATAATTTATATGCAAAATGTAACATCAGGTTAAAATATTCTCTTACCAAACTAAATAAAAAAATAACAGAAAATTGAAATAAATTGAAAAAATTACATGGAATAAATATTAATTGAATTAATCTTAGGCGATCTTAGAGAAAAAGTCTTAAGCCTACAGGGTGTCCGTATTTCAACAGAATGTATGAGCATCTCGGTTATTTAAAGAGATAGAAAGTCGGTTAAATTAGGGCAAAGTTGCGTAATTTATGGCCCAATAATAATCTAAAAACAAATTTTAAATATCTTTTTTCGTTTTTGAGATATTGTCAAAAACGGATTTTTTTAAATTTCGTTTTTAGTTTTTTATTCAAAAACTATTGAATCCAGACATTTACAACTCTGACATTATACAGGCACTTTTTTAACGAAAAATCTAGTACTGTATTTTATTTTAAGATAATTACATTTATCCAGGGACCATAGCCAACTTTTGTTTTTCTTATGGGATCCATTTTGGATTTTTAAATTTTATGGAAGAATATTTTTTTCTGAATTCAATGATGTATCATACTTATAGTATATTTTACATTTTATATGTAAAATTTTAATATTTTGTTATTTGTAATGAGTGCTTTAGAAACAGTTGAGTAACTCACTTATTTGTCAACTCCTAGGACCTATAATTTGCTTACATATCACCCTGAAGACGGGCATCCGACGATACATATTTTATCAGTTGTGATGTATTTTAAAGTAACGAGTGTTGTCCACTCCCAGACTAAGCATGAAGTAAAATTTCGAGTTTAGAAAAGCACCGCGTAGAAAATTTGTCGAGGGTCGCGCCAGCGACCCGAGACAAATTTTCACGGGGCTTTTCTAAACTCGAAATTTTACTTTATGCGCCACGCGTATAAACCACTGATTTACAGTAAAGTTAAATATATATAACGCTTCGATGTGATGGTGATCAATATTTACCGAGATGTATCGGAAAAATGCAAAAATTACTTTTTTTGTGAATAGTTTTGGAATAATAATAATAAAAGTAGAATAAATTTAGTTTGTGTAACTTTTATGTGATAATCGATACTTATTATAATTATTATAAAAGACTGACAGTTATTAATTATTTTAAGTGCTAACAATGATTGACTACTGTCAAGATTTTATTGATTAACATATATGACGTCACTGTTTCCAAGGCACTCTTTGCAAAAAAGAAAATATCATAATTTTAAATATCAAATATAAAATAAGTTATAAGTGTGATACATCACTGAGTTCAGAAAAAAATATTTTAACAAAAAATATGAAAATCCAAAATGGCGCCTATAAGAAAAACAAAAGTTGGCTATGGTTCCCAAGTAAATGTTATTGTTATCTTTAAAAGAAAAATGTTACTAGATTCCCCATTATAAGTGCCTCTATTAGTAAAAAAATTACCGATATGTTTTTTGTTGTAATTTAAAATTCCGATAACGACATATTTATTCTACCTTGTTATCAAATTAGTGACCGTAATAATTTGCACCAATTTGTGATTTAGATAGTCTTAGGCAGAGTTGGGCATTTTGTTACTCGAGTAAATTAGTAATGAGTGATGATTAAAAAAATCGTTACTTATGATCGAGAGTAGTAAGTAATATTCATTAATCATTACTCTCGGTCTTGTTATGAGTGATTACTTCATTACTCAAATAAACTCAAGTGCATAGAAATCGGCCCGCTCATTCTTTTTTATTGTTAATAATAAAATCATTGTTGCAAAGTAACAAACAAAACGTTTAATATTTTACGATAAAATAGACAATCAAATAGACATTGAAAGGTAGAACGGCTGACATTAAGCCATCTGGCCACAGACCACTGGCTTCGAAAATATTCCAAAAGAGCTACAGCTTTTGCACAATCTACAGCACTTAAAACCATAATGAACACTCTAACCTTCAGTGGGTTTATACCCACAGCCACTGAAGATCAAAACAGAAAAGCAAAAACAGTGAAAGAACGTAGACATCTTGATACTTTATCCATAATGTCGAATGGAAAGCGTATCTTTAAATTTCATTTGTGATGATTATTGTTCATTAAATAAAGTAATAAATACGATATGTTGTTTTTTTTTCTATACCTTGATTATCTATTTTATCGTAAAATACCAAAAGTTAATTCGCAGCATTGCAAAAGTAATGCTATTAGGAAAAAATAAAAAATAAATAACGAGTGGGCCGTTTTCTCTGCACGTAAGTGTATTTCTAAATAAAACTATTAGTTCTCACTCCTGAGAAAATTGAAAATGTTTTAGGTATAACTTTAAGGTTTTCATAAAAGGGGTAATTAATGCTGATTTACAAATTAAATATACCTAACACACACAAAATGTTCGCAGTCGAGAGTAAAATGCAGTCGCAGATTCAACATTTGCAAGCAGTGTTACCATATTTGATGACAGTTCTTCAATATAAAGAATTTTATCTACACTTATAAATATTAACTAATGAAGAAAAGAACAATGTTTTTACATTTTGAAGAATTTTGTCTTATTGTTAAAATAGATAGTGTTTTAAAACTTTACAATAAAACAGTGCAATACGCCTGGCGCATGAAGTAAATATTTCGACTTTAGAAAAGCCTGCAAATTTGGATTGGTCGCTCCGCTTCGTGGAGCGACCAATCCAAATTTTCATGCTTCTTTAAACTCGAAATATTTACTTTATGCTTAATCTAGGAGTGGAAAACACTCGTTCCAATATTATTACCCACTTAAATAAATATGAAGATATGAACGTGTGAAATTAAATCAAACTAATACTTACATCATTTGATTTTCAATTTAATTTAATACTAATTTTAACTAATTTAGAGAAAACTTAAAATAAACAGATGCCTAATCTCTATAAAATTTAATAGGTTTAGACAAAAGCGAACATATTATCTTACTTTGTACAGAGTTCAAATATTTGAACAAGCTTTTGCAAAAATTCAAGTTATTCAAACTTTACAAAGAGATAGGACTTAAAATGGCATAAAATGACAGTGCACAACCGATTAATAATCAAGTTATCTCTGAATTGCAGTTTGTGCAGTTCTGAAATGAAGTTGGTTGATATTGTTGATTGTTTGCACTTTCGCTAAAAAAAGCATAGCCGGCAATTTATATGGTATTACATTTTCACTTTGCCAAATAGAATAATTCAATTATTTTAAACGAATGGCAGCGCCAAACATTTAAATATCTATGAAGGCGGTGAAACTGCAGCTTTGATCATTTCCTGATGTCAGTTGGCAGATTTAAGCGCAGAATTTGAATATTTTGAATACATAGCTTTGAAGATAAATTTATATATTTTCGAATCAATAGACGATGGAATTTTTATAAAATTAACTGAGGGTTTCTAAGAAATATATGAATTTTGTGAAATTAATAGTGTTAGCAAAACAACAAAAACCTTCAATTTTTATGAAATCTTGCACACTTTTCGATACCAGAAATCAACTAAATGTTTTTGTTTTATTGGTAAGAACTAAACATTTTTTTTTGGATTAAAATTGATAAAATTAGTAAAATTCAGATTTATTAAAAATATTTTCGTTAATATTAATTAATTTCTCAATTTTTATAGTTTACATTTAAATATATTAAAAATATTTTCATCTGCAACGAATTTTGATTTTTAAGACAAATATAAGCTTTAATTAAAACTTATATTTGTTGGAATTGTGGTTAAAATGACGTTTTTTACCACAATTCCATTAAATATAAGTTTTATATCATGACAAATTAAATTTAAACAATAGTAGTAACAAAACATATTTTTATAAATTTACTTTCATTTGTTATATTTTTATTTAAATTGCCCAAATTTAACAATTAAAAGTTATCAATCTTTTTAAATATTGCTAAAATGTTAATAGAGATCGACAATTAAAAACACAAATTTGCCAAGACATTAATTTTGTCTATAACATTGAATTGAAAATGTGTTTTACGATATTTGCAATGAAATCATATTGATACTTATTTTAAACGTGTTTTATTGTTAAATTATACTAAATTGTTGCATTTAAACCGGAACTGAACTGAAATTAAACGGTATTTTGATTGAACCGGAAGATAGGTGAAAAGAACATTAATTTAGCAATTATCTTGATAAATTTATAAATATGATAATCTATAACAGCCGATGCGGCCTGGGGACTTCTCATTTAATATAGCCATTGTTCCATTGTCTGTTGAAACCACCAAGTTGGTTATCATGGCACGGTAACGCTTACTATTCACCGTAACAGAATTCCCGGCATCATTATCAATTAAAAACGATCGAATGATCCTGCCAGCAAAAATACACACCAAATAGTGACCTTTTGTAGACGCTTTTCAACAATCATCCTTGGGTTTTCATTACTCCAAATGCGGCAATTTGTGACCAAAAAAATTGCCAAGTGCGCCAATTTTTTTTTGTTTGAACGCTCATTTTCGCAATAGGGTTCAATAATATTAACACCTGTTAAATGGCAAAAACAAAGTCAAAAAACCGTTGCGTTTAAGCCTCATTCCCATTAACATCTGTCCCAACCATCGGACCATGCTTTAGTAACAAACATTCACATGTCATAGGGGGAAGGCCCCGAATGCACTTCCAGCTAGCTCAGGGGTTTAGTGATGGAGAGCACGAGCAACTAGTCCTTAAAGCAGCGATCCCCAAAACAACAAATTTATTTACATAAAAAAAAAAACACGACAAAAAAAACCACAGCACAAAAAAAAATCACAGCAACAAATAATAAGTAATACGTGGGCGTAGTAGGTGGACCGTGGCAGACTGGTCATCAGAGGTGGTGAGTGGCGACAGCGAAATCCGTACGAAAACGGCAAAGTCCGGTATACAACGATAAGGTCCGGACGGCTTTAGAAAAGTCCGGATGTATCCGGAAGGCGTCGACGGAGTCCGGAGGGCAGAGATAAAGACCGGCGGCGTCGGAAAAGTCCGGACCGCGTCGTCGGGAGTCGAGCGGTATCGGAAAAAGTCCGGAGGGTTCCGGAAAGCATGGACCAAAGGCTGCTTTGGCAGTAACGAAGACCGGAGCGGTGACAGGCGGCACTGGGAACAAATCCGGTTCTTCTCTTTAGCACACTTGCACTAAACAAAGACAATTTGACAAAAAAAAAAACACAACACGAAGTTATAAAAAAAAAACTTATACACCACTATTTCACTATATATTTCACTTAGACTTGTTGTTGCTTTTGTTACTGCTTTGCCACTGATGCAGAAGTGCCGTATTTAAATGCCGAAAACGAGGGTGGCGAGGGGCAGTTTTCTTGGTGGACGTGACCAGCCGGCCGAAATTCGCCAAATCCGTCGCAATTAGCGGATTCGACGAATCCCTAGAATTTTGGAATCTCGTCTAATCCGTTCTTCGGAAAGGAGACTGCAAAAGATTCCATAAATCCCTTTTCCGAAAAAACGGACTGCCGCTGGTCACCAATCCTCCCTCTAGGAGGTCTGCTCGGAGTGCACTCCAGGTGTTCGGACTCTAGTCATATAAATTACCCGAGATAATCCCCGATCGGTCCTCAGGTAATTACTGGGGATAAACTCATTTTATATACAACAAAAATAAAATTAGAAATTTAATTTCTGTTGCCGACGATTGAAAGAATCGCCGGTAATACACAACACGAAAATTCTTTAAAAAGCTTTATAGAATTTTATGTGGATGTTAAGAAGTCATTTCTCTTTCAGAATATGCAAAAAAACAAAAAATACACCATTGACAGTTTTCGAGTTATTTTCAGATGAATGTCGAAAACATAGACTTTTGTTGAAATATTAAGGGAAATGAAAGTTTAAGACATTCACAACTTAGAAATTCTTGGAATTTTATGGATATTAGGAAATTATTGCTTTTTCAGAATATATAAAAATCTCGAAATACTTTATCGATACTTTTCGAGTTATTTTCATCTGAATATACAGATAGAACGTTTTCAAATAACTCGCCAAAACATCGATCATCGCATTCGATTTGAAAAGTTGTAAAAATATGTTTTTACCCATGTCAACCTTTGATATTTTTAAAATGTTGTGGTGCTTAGGGCGGGTATTTCCTTCTCTCCTTTTGGCTACGCTTATGAGTGACTTTGTTTAAAATAAGTAAGGTTTGTCGGGGTATTACCTCGGGAAGTAGTTATTTCAATAAGCGTTTGATTCAGTCTTTGTAAGACTAGTTGGTTGTAGATTGTGTCGCTCTCTTCTTCTTTCTCTTGTTCTCTTTCGGTTCTTCAATTTTCTGTTTGTTCGTTTAGTACGAGAATAATTTGACTTGATGTTGCAATTTGCATGGAAACAGTAAAGCTGTTGTGTAACTTAAATGTTCATTGAATAATTCAATATCCTTCGGGGGATTAGCCCGGGAAGCAGATGTTTTAATGAATATTTAGAAAAGTTTCAACTGGACAACAAGTTTATGCAGAAAGTCGATATTAATTTGTTTTTATATTTTTTAGGATATGTCGACTTAAAATAAAAATTCGTCCTTTGAGAAATAAAATGAATCCATTTTCACGAAATGGGATTCAAATTAATTTTATTGGAGCGAATGTTTCAAAAATACATATCATTAGTAAAACAGGTCTAATAGGTAACTTTATTAATTTATAAGCTTGAATGAACTGCACTTATTAAGTAACTGCGTTAATTAATTAATTTGCGTTAATACCAACATACACAGCCTGTGTAATTATGTATACGAGTATATGTATATTTATCAAGTTAATTACTCGGATAATTAATTCTATTAAGCAAATATGTATTTTGTTAAATTATCCATTAATCAATAGCAATATTGAAACTAGTTTTGTACCCCTTTAAGCTCACATTCTTATGAAAAAAATACAAATCTCATAAATATTTATATAATCTGTTTTTTTAACATGACTAATCAACTTTGGAATTTCAAGAATTTAGTGGTACAATTCAGGTTATGTGTTTTAAGTTAGTACAAGATTAAAAATATGTTGTGTTGTAAAACAACTTTTGATTTGTAGATTGTGTGAAGGGAAATCTGACATTAATATGACAATTCAATTAACTCACAAAAATTACGATTACAAATGTATTTACCTATCACCGCCTTAAATTATTTGTATCTACTACCAATTTTATAAAGTGTCTCTGAGGATCAGGTAATATTCCTTGCTCAGGAATATGTCTTTTTTATTATCTGCCTATGTATGTGTTTAAATTTTAAAAAAGTTCTAAATACAAGGAATGTTTCTTTTAGGTATACATGTTACGATTATTCAATGTACATTTTCATACATTAGTGATCTCATTACAAACTTTCAATTTATAAACTCTAACGAGTGTTTTCCACTCCCAGACTAAGCATGAAGTAACATTTCGAGTTTAGAGAAGCCTGAAATTTGGCTTGGTTGCGTAGCGCAGCGGAGCGACCAAGCCAAATCAGGCTTTTCTAAACTCGAAATTTTACTTCATGCGCCACGCGTATAAAACACTGATTTAAAGTGAAGTTCAAAATACACTGCTCAGTTCTGATCACATGTTCATTTATTTTACAAATGTTCATATAGAAGATGTGAAAATATACTTATTGTTGTAAAGTTGCAAGTTGTAGCGTTTTCATTTTTGAAAATCTCCGCAACGTGACAATTTATTTGACAAATAATAATTTATTTGTCACATTGATAATCATTTACCAACATCTCAAAATTTGATGCTCAAAATACCCTACTGTTAAAGCAGGATTGCAACTGTTTGCAGTAAATACACCCTAAGTTTGGTCATATTAAAAAAAAAAACAGAGTATACTAAATGTTATTAGTATTTTCTACCAACTATGCTGGAATCTTATAACTATCTACTAACACATTTTAATTAATGTCTAAGCTGTTCTTGGACATTTCTTAAAGTTTGGACATTATTTAAAATGTCTTAGTAGATAGTTATAAGGTTCCAGCATAGTTGATAGAAAATAGTAATAACATTTAGTACATTTACAAATGTTCGTGAAACGCCTATTAATTAACTGCAAAATGCCTGCCTTTTTCATAGCTTTATAAACAATACATTTTTTTACCATTTCTCATTCAGAATATTTCTTTTAAACGAGTGTTTTTCATTTACAGGTTTAGCGTGAAGTAACATTTCGAGTTTAGAAAGTTCTGAAAAATTGGTTTAGCTGCTCCGCGAAGCGGTACGACCAAATTTTCAGGCTTTTCTAGACTTGATATTTTACTTCAAGCGCCACGCGTATTAAATACCGAAAACACTGAAATATTGTGAACAAGTGAACTTCACTTGATATCAGTGTTTTATACGCGTGGCGCATGAAGTAAAATTTCGAGTTTAGAAAAGCCTGAAAATTTGGTTTGGCCGCGTAGCGCTACGCGCTACGCGACCCAACCAAATTTTCAGGCTTTTCTAAACTCGATATTTTACTTCATGCTTAGTCTGGGAGTGGAGACACTCGTTAGATGTAAATTTCAATCTAATAATTTATTAGAAGAAATACATTTTCACAAACATAAAAAAACAGTGAACAAATGAAAATGTAATGTTGCCGCGTTTATTTTATAATTATTTCAAAACTAACAGCATGTAGATTTTGCTTTATTAATATGAAATGTGAGTATCGTGTTTGTATGCGCTTAGTAGAGATTAACTGGTATTGAACTATAATGATAATAACGGCAATTCTATTAATAAGGCTAAACAAGTATGAAAACACGTTTCAAATCATATTTATGCATACATAATTGTGATATTTTATTATGATAAAATGTTATTTTTAACAATGTAATTTGAAATATCTTCAGCAATTTAACTAAAACTTAAAAACGTAAACACAACATTTCTAATAAAGTAGTACAACATATAGTTTAACTAATTTAAGATAATAATAAAATACTTTCGAAACAAATTTAACATCTAAAACATGTTTAAAACAAAACCGCTTAAAACACATCGGCTGTTTTTAAACATGTTTTAAATTTATTTTCTGTTACATAAATGTACAATGAGCTCAATGAGAATGAGTTGAATTTATAAATTGTAAATGCTTTGATGTTTTTTTTAAGGAACCATATCATTTCTTTCACCGCATTACGCATTTTTGCATGCATTTTATCGACATTTTAACGTTAAAAATACAAATTTCAAAATAGAGTAATTTGTTTTTATGTATACAAAAAAATATCCTGTATTTAAATTAGTACATAAAATTCGTTTTTTAATAGTCGTTTATATGTTATTTATTTTAATTCTTATTTAAAAGTGATTATTATTAAATGCTACATAAAAACATCATCATTAAAATGGGTATAGCATCACTTTCTAAGAACTTGAACTAAATTGATTAAGCCGGTGCGATTAATTTAAAGACTGTGTAAAAGAGCGGATGAGAAAGGATGATTTATAGCTAAGGGATGTTTTGACATCTCGTCTAAGGCCAAGACCGAAGAACACAGCTAAGACATGCTCGTAAATTATTCAGACATCCGATTAAATTAACTCAACTGGAGCATTTAGATTCAAACTAACATTTTCTCAATTGAATATATTTATAAATCACATTTATTTAAATTATTATTTATTTTAACTGGCTGTTGATATTCAAATTCGAATATCAACAGCCAGTTATAATAAATAATAATTTAAATAGTTATAGTTATTTGCAGTTATTTGTAGTTAATAAATGTTCACTTTCTGTAAGAAATGAATATATTTTTCAAAATTAAACAATTAAAGCGAATATTACAAAAAAACTGGGAAAATAATAATATAAAATTTAATGAGTTTAATCAAAAGTGAATGAACTTTATCTTACCTTTTTTTCCTGTGGGGGCGTCTCGCTTGCGAATCCTACTCCATAAAGAATTCATTTAATGTTCTGTTTATCTTGAGAAGCTTTTTTATACTGCATATTTAAGCATAAAGAGAAAATCTACTAACTTTACCTAAAGTTTCCAGAAATGTAAAAAAATCAAATAACTGACGTTATTTTTGTTGACAAATTTGATGATGATTTATTTTTAATAACTTATTAGTATTTGGTTTTCTAAAACCTTCGTTGTTTTTTTTATTTCATTGATTAGTATACGCAGATAAAATTTAGTCAATTTTCGTATTCAGATTAATATCTCCAGTTTAATCAAAATCCAAGTTTGAATTATTTTTATTTTATAAAAATAAAAAAAAATAATAAAAAAGTAGTATGTTGTTTTTTTAACACTTTTAATAACGATTGGTTTTTATAGTAGCGTCTAATTTGAAGGTTCTAATGAGTGTTTCCAATCCCAGAATAAGTATGAAGTAAAATTTTGACTCTAAATAAAAAAAAATTAAAAATATATTTTTGTCATTACAAACATTAAAAGTACGATTCTTTGCGAAAAGAATCGCACTTTTAATGTTTGAAGTATTCTGCAACCAAGAATTGGCAATTTCATTTATACTTATATATTTTTGTGTTTACATCATAAAAAAGTTCACGAAAAAATGCTACAAAATAAGACCTGTTTCAGATCTCTAGCTCAATTTGGAGACCAGTAATCGTAATTAAAAACTTAAGCGATTTGGGATTTTGAATCATGTTGCTGAAATTTAGATGCGTATATCTTTAAAACGGCTTGACATTTCATCCAAAAATTAGATTTTTTTTTCTGTATAAAGGCAATAAGTGAATAAAATCTGAAAAAAATCTGAGTTGGTAAGATTAATGTCTTGATTTGACATGGATTGCCCCTAAACACTCATTCCGGAACATTTAGGAATAATGTAAAAAAAGTGGAAAGGTCTTCTAAGCTTCTGAAAAAACTTGATTATGCAAAAATACGTCCGGGTGCCCGTATTTGAACAGAATCTTGGTTATTTGAAGAGATAAAGAGTCGGTTAAATTGAAATTAAGTTGCGTATGTTAGGGCCCAATAATAATCTAAACACAAGTTTGAAATATCTTCTTTCGTTTTTGAGATATTGTCAAAAACAGGATTTTTCAAAATTTCGTTTCTATTTTTTATTCAAAACTATTGAATACAGACATTTACAACTTTGACATTATACAGGCACTTTTTGACGGAAATCTAGTAACATGTTATTTTAAGACAACTATAACATTTACCTAGAGACTATAGCCAACTTTTGTTTTTCTTGTAGGCGCCATTTTGGATTTTCATATTTTATGGAAGAATATGTTTTTTGAATTCAATGATGTATCACACTTATAGTTTATTGTACATTTTATATTTAAAATATTCATCTTTTGTTTTTTTGTAAAGAGTGCCTTGGAAACAGTTGAGTAACTCACTCATTTGACAACTCCTAGGACCCATAATTTGCTTACATATCACCCCTGAAGACGGGCATGCAGCTGTTTAATTACTGTACTGATAGAAAATGTATTTGTTTATAAACGAAATACTGGTGTAACATTTCGAATCTTAATAAATTGCTTGACTGTCTTTGGACTATAATAGTATTTTGTCATATTATATCTTTACTGACTGTGTTTTGACTATTGTGACTGTCTTTTGACTATGCTAAGATTTTGTCTGATTATATCTCTCTATGGACTGTATTTCGGCTATTGTGATGTTATGATTGCAAGCCAATATAGTGATTTAATGACAAAATACTAATACGATACATATTTTAACAGTTGTGATGTGTTTTAAACTAACAAGTGTTTTCCACTCTCAGACTAAGCATGAAGTAAAATTTCGACTTTAGAAAAGCCCCGCGTAGAAAATTTGTCGAGGGTCGCGCAGCGACCCGAGACAAATTTTCACGGTGCTTTTCTAAACTCGAAATTTTACTTCATGCGCCACGCGTATAAACCACTGATTTACAGTAAAGTTAAAAATATGTAACGCTTAGATGTGATGGTAATCAATATTTATTGAGATGTAGCGAAAAATGCAAGAATAGCTTTTTTGTGAATAGTTTTGGAATAATAATAATAAAAGTAAAATAAATTTAGCTTGTGCGACTTATCCATACTGTTGATATTAAAGTCATCATATCTTAAACTGGGAAAGTGCTATGATAGATATTTCATTATATTTTTATTTAATGTTTTATGTGATAATCTATACTTATTCGTATTATTACAAAAGATTGACAGTTATTAATCAATTTTGACTACTAACAATGATTGACTGCTGTCAATATTTTATTGATTAATAGACATGATGTCATTGTATAAAAGGCACTCTTTGCAAAAAAGAAAATATTATAATTTTAAATCGAAAATAAATTATGCTACTAAAAATTAAAATAAAAAATATGCTACTAAATCCCTCATTAAAAAGTGCCCTTGGAGCAATTTGGGTTGGTCAACCCTGATCTACAGGAAGCTATTGAATCCACAAATAAAATCCACTAAAATTAAAGTATCCTTTTTACATTCCAAAAAATAGTGTGATGTATTTTAATAATAATTTTAAAATATAAAATACATATTTAACATGAAATAAGGTAACTATTAAAGTATATGTTTAAATAGAAAAAATCTAACTATGTATGAATGCTTAAAATATGTTATTTCAAAACAATTTAGAGCCTTGTAACTATTCTGTACATCAAAAACACAAAGAGCGAAATACTTTCACCGTCATTTCGATTTAAATCTGTCGGAAACAGACCTACATATCAACATTTTATCCCGATTGTTGCATATAAATCGAATCATTTACTTTTTTGCAATTCAACGTAAACATAACATTCCCCTAAAAACCTCTCAATATATTATTATTTTTTCATTACAGAAATGCAGTGATACTAGAGTGTCAGACAAAAGGGTTTTCTACACATTCGCGAGGACTTTGCCTCCTTCCAGCAAAGTGTCAAAAAGCGTGGTGGCTTTGCTGATCGCGTTTAACTGGAATCGATTCGTAGTCGTCTCTGGATCACACCCGGCTTCTGGAAGTGAAGTACAAGAAGCTATTAAGGTATTTATGTTTACAAAATGAAACAGTTTTTTACTTTGTTTGTATAACTGACACGTTATTTTGTGACTATAGTTATATGAACTTTAACTTATCATTATTAGACTAAAAATGTTTATAATGAAATGTTATTACTCCATTGTAGAATATTTCTTGCCCATACATATAGGCAAGGTAATGCACTTATTTCCCTTGGGATTTCGTCTTAGGGGAGCCCAATCAATTTCACAAATTATATATACCAGGTGTTGACTTGGCGGACGCAACATAGGAAATCACATGTTAATTTTGACGAGTTCAAATATTGGCTCGCCTATTTATTTTAGAGACAAAATGTATTTAACTTTTTTGTAGAGGAAAAATTCTAATTTTATTAAGGTTTACACCTAACACTTTACATTTCTCTAAGTTAAAATAATTAAGAAAATGTAATGTAATTTTATAAAAATAATGACATGCCATGGAATTGAAACAACTATTGCGGATGTCAAAATGGTACAAGATATTGTTGTCACTTGATTAAAGTAAATATTTTTTAAATGATTTACACATGCGCCTCCCAAACTATTCTATGTGGCGGACCGGTATTTTGGGTCCCGATTTGTAACATTTTTTTATATCATGAAAATGATGAAAATCAACAATGAACATTGAAATCTTATGACTAATGATTCAACATTGACGAAAACCACCAAAATGTACGTAAACTGATGTAAATCATAAAAATTGACGTCATGAATATTTAGCGAATTGATAAAAATCTTCAAATTCTAGAAATTATGAAAATAAACCAAAATATTGATAATTCCAGACCTTTAAATTTGACGAAAATCAAGATAAAAATCACAGATCAAAAAACAGCTATAGTCAAATGACTGTCTTTTTGTTTTGCGATGAAACGGCACCGGTCCGCGGACCTCACTTTGGGTAGCGCTGATTTACACTACACAAGAAAAAATCCTCCCAATTAAGTGGTATTATGCAGACCACAGTTATCAGGATATTCAGTTTTAAGACAGGCCGATACCTGATGAATCCATTGTACGACGATAATCAAGAAAACGACTAAGCAAGACAAAAAAGAAGTTTAATATTTGCTAGCTATCGAAAAATTGTAAACCCGCATTGATGAAATGAACTCAGAAGACACGACGACAAAAAATGCAAAGAAGAAAGGTAAAAAGAAACATAAAAGGAAGACAATGAGAATATGCACCAGGAATATTAAAACTTTACTGAAAGATGGAAAATGGAAGATCTATCAAGATAACTACTTAAATATGACATAGCAGTAGCAGCCCTGCAGGAAGTAAGGTAGAAAGGAAAAGAAGATATCAATAAGAAACAGTAAACAATGTTCTACTTAGGGGACAAGGAATAAGGCAGAAATGGAGTAGCTTTCGTTATTACTGGAAAATTAAGGAACAGCGTAATAGATTTTAACCCAATAAATGGCAGAATAGCTTACCTCAGACTAAAAATAAAACCTTTCAACATATCGATATTAAACGTGTATGCACCAACAGAAGTATCGGAAGAGAAACTAAACGACGAACTATACGAAGAAATCGAAAATATTCAACCAACAATACCTAAACAGGACACACTAATAATAATGGGAGACTTTAACGCGCAAATAGGAAAGGAAGACAATGTAGGGAGCTGTTGCATGGAAGAACACTATACATGATAAGACAAACGACAGCGGTCAAAGAGTATGCAACCTGGCAGTATCAACAGGAATGAAAATAAAATAACGTGGATGTCACCAGGCCAGCACTACGGAAACCAAATAGACCATCTACTAGTGAAAAAAGAAAGAGAAACCAGCATATTAGACGTAAGATCGTATAGAGGGGCAGCTGGAAACACAGACCACTTCATGGTAGGAGCAACAATTAAGCAAGCAGTAGCAAAACAGAACATCAAAAATAGGCAACCAAAATGGGACGTAGAAAAACTACAAAACATGGAAACAAGAGAGGAGTACAAAAACATGGCAGAACATAAAAGAAGACAACAGAGTACTAATAACCGAAGACATAAATACGAAATTGACCAAAATTAAAACAGCATTAATTGAAGCCGCGGAAACAAAAATAGCAACGATAAAAAACCGATACAAAAACGGATGGTGGAACAAGAAATGTAGTACACTTACAGAAGAAAAATCAAAATACAGACGAAAATGGTTACAATACAACGACCAAAATGCAAAACGAAAATATAATGAAAAAAGGAAACAATGCAACAAAATCACAAGGCAAGCGAAACACAGATGGATACAAAGAAATATGAAAAATATAGAAAATGAATACAGAAATCATAATCCAAAACATTTTACAAACATATAAATAACGAACGAAAACAAAACAACGCGCAAACAATAGGAATAAAAAATAAAGAAAGGACAATGGCAGAACACAAAGAAGAAGTAAAAATAATATGGGAAGAACACTTTAAAGAACTATTGACATCTACAACCAGGCCAACACACATAGAAATAGAAATCGATAACTCAGACGAACAAGAAAGCACAGTAGAAGAACCGACAATGGACGAAATATAAGAAATAATCAGAAAATATAAAAATGGAAATCCACTAGAAGATGACAATATCAATGCAGAAATGATAAAATATGGTAGTGAAATTGTAAATGAGAAAATAGGAAAGCTAATTATAGACATATGGAAAAATGAGACTATTCCGAATGAATGGAACAAAGGAACCATAATACCAATACACAAAAAAGGCGATAGAAACCAATGTAAAAATTATAGAGGAATTACACTATTATGTACAACTTACAAAACAACAACAACAATTATTCAAAAATGACTCAAGAATTACGCAAACAAAATTGTCGGAGACCACCAATTCGGCTTTGTGCAAGGCAAATCAACTGTGGACGCAAACATAAAAAAAGCACTAGAACAGAATGTTAACCTGGAACTATTATTTATAGACTTTAAGCAAGCCTTTGACACAATGAACAGGACACACATAATCAAAGCACTGATAGAGTTTAAAATCCAGAAAAAAATAATTAAATTGATAAAAATGACAATAAACAACACAAAAGCCGCAGTACAAACGAAAAACGGAAAAACCAAAGAGTTTATAATAAATAATGGATTAAGACAAGGCGATGCACTTTCAGCTACCTTATCTAACATCGGGTTAGCATACTTAATGAGAAAGATAGACACAAAAGGAATGCTTAGAACAAAAGGAAGCCAAATTATTGCGTACGCAGACGATATAGTCATAGTCACCAAACAAATAGTAATAATGGAAAACATCATAAAGGAACTAGTCAACGCGGGAAAAGAAATGGGTATGACAATAAACGAACAAAAAACAAAAATCATGAGGGTAGGAAACAAAAGGGAAGGAGAATAAATAAAAATAGGCCAGTACGAATTTGAGAAAATCAAGTAACAATTAACAACAGAAACGATGACTAAACTGAAATCAAAGAAAAGATACAGAAGGCAAATAGCGCGTATTACGCAAATAGAAAAATCTTGACAAACAAAACAATTAGCAAGAACGCGAAGGTGCAAATATACAAAACAGTAATAAGACCGATAATAACATATGCAGCGGAAACTATGACAATGACACAAAAAGAACAACATAAATTAAGAGTAGCGGAACGATTAATAATTAGAAGGATAATAGGACCAAGACGAACAGAAGGTGAAATAAGAAGAAGAAATAACACAGATATATTAGAAATACTGGAAGGAAAAGATGTAACATAATCAAGGCAGCACAAACAAAGTGGCTGGGACATGTATGGAGAGCGGAAAGTCAATCCAACATAAAAGCAATATTAGAATGGAAATTAAACGCAAAGAAGAGAAGAGGACGACCAAGTAATAGATTGCAAGATGAGGTGGAAACAGACATCAATAGTGTAGGAATTACCAACTGGAAAAAGAAGACAGAGAATAGGAAGAAATGGAGGCAAATAGAGATGAACATTTTTAAAAGTGACACAGCAAAATGAGAGAAGAAATACGGGGAATAATCCACCTAAATACAAAAGGATTGTAAGGGCTTCAGGCAGAAGCGGGGAAGTTCCACACGGAATGCAGTGCCATATATATATATATATATACATAGATAATTGGATATGTTCTCACATTCTGCCGAAACTGCGTTTTTTAATTCTTGCACGTATCAGGCGACCTAGCTGGCCATGCAATGATGTTACCTGGGACAATAACCTTTCTTTGAAGCGTGTCCACTAGATATTTCTTAACCACACGTATGTAATGCGTTGGATAACCATCTAACTGAAACCAGATCTCCTGGTCTTCACGTGCAACATAGTAAACGCAGGTACAACTTTTTCCAATTGTAATTCCAAAAATCATTGCCCAGTCAAACTACCATCAAGAAAAAAGGGTCCAATAACATGATGAGCTACAATTCCAGTCCACATGTTGACTTTTTGTGGGTACTGCGTAATGGTTGTGATAAAGCGATGTTCGTTTCCCTGTTTAGAGTAAAAGTACACTGGTCACTAAAACACACATTCTTTAAGAACTCTCTATCAGCGTTAGCTCTTTCCATTATCTTGAAACAAAATGCAGCCCTTCTTTCTTCATCACCCTCTCCTAATTCTTAATGGCACTCGTAATTAAAAGAAATAAATTTGTGTTTATTCCAAACCTTAAAAGCAGTAGTATGGATTATATTCAACTGGACTTCTATTTTTCTCTACTTATGTCCTTATTTTCTTCTACGGACTGCAAAATATCTAACTCCTTTTGATTTTGTCTTGATGCATCTTGTTCTTCTATGTCCTTATTTTTACCCTTGCAGTTAACCTAAACTGTTATCCTACGATTGGTAAGCAAGTTTAAAGGCTTACCAATCGTTGAATAGTAGATTTATTAGGTATCGGTCTGTCTGAAAACTAAACAGAAAACGTATCGCAGACATCCTGATAACTGTGGTCTGCATAATGCCACTTAATTATGAGGATTTTTTCTTGTGTAGTGTAAATTATTTCTAAAACATTTACTTTAATAAAGTGACAGCGATACCTAATGGAGTTTTGACATCCGCAATTGTTGTTTCAATTCTATGGCATGTCATTATTTTGATAAAATCGCATTACTTTTTCATGATTATTTTAAACTTAGAGAAACTTAAGGTGAGAAACTTTAAGAATTTTTCCTTGTACAAAAAAGGCGTCCGCCAAGTCAACACCCGGTATATAAACATTTGAAAAATTATTTAATATGAGAACAAACCTAAGTAGTATATTTTGAACTCGTTAGAAGCTTTAAATTGAATCCTGTTTTATTAAAATGCATCCGTCTGACTCCTTCTTTAATTTCTATCTCTTGTGTTGTTTCATTGTCTGCCTTCATGACTGATTTTTGTCCGTAGTAGAGATTATAATTAAGTTGAGTGTCCCTCGAGTCCAGGTTCTTAAGTCTGACAATTTGTATAAGTTAGTCATGTCGGACTTTGCCGAAGGCTTTATTGTAGTCTATGAAGCAGGCTTGATTTATATCTAGACAACGTTGTTGGTATACTGTACGCGAGCTTCTGGTGCCTAGTCCCTTCCGGAATCCAAACTGTGTCACTGATATTTTCTTTCAGGGCCTTGTATACTCTATTGTGAATTACTCTTAAGAACACTTTTAGGGTATGGCACATGCGTCTAATCGTCCGATGTTCGCAGCAATTTTTCGCATGTGGCTTTTTTGGGATGGCTATGAATGTTGACCCTAGCCTCGGTATAATTCCGGTTCTGTATACTGTGTTAAATAAGTCTACCAGTATGTGTACCTAATACTTTCCTTGTTGGTCTTGTGTTTCTCTTAGTGGTTTTAGAACTTTTGTTGGTATCTGGTCGGGTCTCAGAGCTTTTCCGTTTATTATTCTTTTAATAGCATCACTTCAGTTTGAGTAATATCGGGACCACTTTCTTCTTGTTCATTTTCCGTGACCGGTTCACTCTGGTCCTCAACAAGCTCTTCAATATTCTTTTTCCATGTTCTAAGTTTTCCTTCAGTGTTGGTGATAATCGATCCTTTTTTATCCAAATGGTTGCTGTGTTGTTTTAATTTCTGTGTGGACGTTAAATGTGTCATGATCTGTCTCAAGTGTTGCAAAGATATATATTATATTTTCTGAAAACGATTCTGCGGACGCCTATGAATTGAATTGTTAATGAAAAGTTTTCAAAAAGAATAAACTTCGTTAAATTTTACTAATGTTTTGTTTTTTTATTCTAACTAGTTACGACTTTAAGTCATTCTCAAGGAAAACTAAATGTAACCAAGTGTTTTCTTTTTAAAATCATAGCTAAATGCGTTTAACCATGTGAAAGATCAAAAACTTTTCCAAGATAATGACAAGATAAATTTATTCAAACTATACTCACTGAATAAAGTCTAATTGATATAAACAACGTTAAAACGTGTTTTATTTTGCAAATTATGATGATGTATAACGAAGAAGAAGCCTTTAACTCTAATACAAGTAGTAAATGTTTGTTGCAATTTTGGTATTATGAATAAGTGTGTTTTAGGAGTTATCTGAGGTTTATGGCTTGATTGTGACTGATATTAAGCAGTATTCAGATTATATACCTAGGTATATTGAGCAAATGGATTCGATTGTGCATGATACCTACAGAAGGACTAGAGGTATGTTTTAATTTTAAGTTGCTCAACAAATAGTCGTTTACATCTAAACACAAAAAGTGAAAGACAAATAATGTTATAGATTCAATCAAGTATGCGTATTCCCAAACTCATAACGAGCAAGATATAACATGTTTACTATACTTATATGTTTATTTATTTTATCAAAAAAATAACTAAAAATCTCAACAAACGTATCTATTTTTGATGTTCTAACTAAAGAAATAAATACTGCAACTTTTTCATTTAAGTATACACATCCCGATGTATACGCTGTAAATGTTCAGGCATTCCGATCCAAAAAATGTATCGATATTGAGTATTGATTATATATTATAGCAAAGTGTCGGTGTATCGTAATGAAAAGTATCGATATTCAAAATATCGACACTTCACCTAATATTAATACTATGAGACAATTAATGAAATATCATTTTGTTGTTATGAGTGAAAATTTTGTATTCAATATTATACAAATCAAAATTCAGCCTCTACAATTTAAAAAAAAGGTTTGATAATATCTCAATATTTTTTTTTGAAACTTCATATAATAGTAAATTAAATTTGGTTAATTTTGTGTCGGATTAGTTTTACAGAAAACATATTTCACATCTCAATATTTTCAGTGAATATCATTAAAATATGTAGTTTCATAGGTTAAAAAAATGTTTTTTCTAGGTATTACAAAAAGGTCGTGCTTTCAAATAAATAAAAGCCGTGCTTTCAAATAAAATACCTATACATTTTAGTTAACTTTGAATGATACAATTTTATTACCTGTAAGATACAATTTTACTTAATATTGCTAAATATAAATGTAACTGCTTCTGCGAACAAAAATGTCAAAAATTGTCTATGTGTAGTCAGTGTACAGTCAGAAAGACCACATTTTGATTTGTAGACAAACGGCAGACAATATTATTATTTTTATTAGGTATTATTACTCAGTAGCATTAGCAGTACAGTTTTAACAAGATTGACGAAGATTATAAATAAAGACAAAACTTCACTGAAATGTTCAAAGTTGTCTATTTTGATAGCCATCACAAATATTTCATAATTTGTTTTATTAAAATTCATGAACTTTGGATGAAAATCTTAAAATTTGGGAAAATGATCAACACTCATACGAACGTTGAATTAAACTGTTTATTTATATTAAGTATAGAAAATGTGTTTTATTTTTAAAAATAACTTTTAAAAATCATCGATAATTTAAATTCTTAAAATATTTGCAGAGATTATTTTGAAATCAATAAACATTTTCTTGCAGAAATTGCAATTTTGCTTTAAACGTGTAGAAAATATGAGTCTTATTTTAAACGAAACTTCGAAACATCACCAACACTTTAAGTCTTGATCAAATTTGCACAAAATGATTGGAATATAAACAAACATATTTTAACGTAGAAATATAAAAAATGAGAAACTGGATGTAACATTACAGAATCTGAAAATTGATTAAAATTAATATTTTATATTGAACTTATACAGCAAGAAAAATAATTAGATAAACTCAGCAGCGCTACTTAAGAAATAAAAACATTTTGTTTTTATGCAAAAAAATCGATCAAATAGAATTTAAATTAAAGAATTTTAAAGTTTAGATACAAATTTGTGTTTAATTAAAAAAAAACAGTAGATTTATTATTAACATTAACTGTTAATAAATAGCTTAATAATTATTGTTAATAATATGAAAATCTGGCGTTTAGAATTTGAAAGCAATGTTTTTGTATGTGAAGTGTAATTAATGAAAAAAAAGTTTACACAATACTGAAGGTTGACGATTAAAATAATTTTTTGTAAATTTATAATAATACATTAGACATCGTTAATATATAATAAACAAAGTTTTACACAAACCTGAAGGAAACTGTTGACGATTAAAATGATTGTTTGTAAATTTAAAATAATACATTACACATCGAAATTAATTATTATTTTAAAGAGAAAACGTTCAAATGTAGATACAGAAAATTATTTTTGATGTCAATCATTAATGTTTATGACTTCCAAAATTTCTATTTGTCCTGTTTCTTTAAAACACGCATATCAAGTCACACATATGAAGGGATTTTTTTTACGTATACATATCCCGATGTACATATTTAGGGATTTGTTGCTTTTATAAAAATGTTAAATTTGAAGTTTCTAACGAGTGTTTCCACTCCCAGATTAAACATGAAGTAAAATTTCGAGTTTAGTAAAGCCTGAAAATTTGGTTTGGTCGCGTAGCGCTACGCGACCAAACCAAATTTTCAGGCTTTTCCTAACTCGAAATTTTACTTCATGCGCCAAGCCAAGCGTTTTAAGTGAAGTTCAAAATATACTGCTTATCAAATCTTTTAAAATTTGATGTCCTTAATCAAGTTGCTTTGGGATGTGTAGGTTTACTTAATACGATAAATCCTTGTATATTTAAATTTATTTTTATCTTTTCTTTTCGGCAACTTTTTATCAGAAATATTTCACAAAACCCTGGTAATTCCACTTAAATGCACAACCCTAGTTTTGTGTGGACGTAGATTTCTCCTTTATATAATTTGTTTCATTTATTTCTAATTAAAATAGATAAATAACTAGTATCGTATGTAATGATATCGACCATTTGTTATCGATAATAGCGATATATCGAAAATAGAAATATTGATATAAATATCGATATTCCAAAATATTGATATTTATGTATCGAACATCCCCAGTGTTGTCCACTCCCTGATTATTGATGAAGTAAAATTTCGAGTGTAGAAAAGCCTGAACATTTTTATTCTTTTCTTTTTTTAAGTCGAGACATAATAATGTAAATGTTAGCGTTGATTTTATTATTGATCAACTATGTTACAGGTGGTACTTTGCTAATATGTCATTACTTTACAAACTATTTAATGGGGATATCCAATGCCCGGTTCTTCTCTCTCGCATGTGTTTTTCTGTAAAATTTGATAATCGCTTATGTCGGAACCCGATGCTTTTTCGCATACCGTTCCATAACACGAATTAAGGTTTCCACACTCCGACTACACGTCTTATGCGTACAGAAAATTCTTTGTTAATTTATCCTGAATTTGATATTTTTTGTAATACATTTCCCCAATTTATGAACATTGTTAAAAGATTACTATGTTGTCATTAATATTTTTGTTTCTATCTTCAGTATTGAATTGTTATTTTGTAAAATATTTTTCTGTTCTGTAAAATAGTACATCTGTGAGTAACGGTTTATTTCTAAACTCGAAATTTTACCTTATGCTTAGCTAAGGAGTGGAAACATTTGGTAGAAGTTCTAAATTAAACACTTTTATAAAAACAACGAATGCATGAACATGTACAGACATCAGGATATGTATACTTAAAAAAAAATCCCTGCATAATAAGTCTACATATCTATAATTCAAGAATACGCATGCAGGATTTAACCTAAAATATTATTTGTCTATAACTATTCTTTGTGCAATGCAAGATAAATATTTTTTGTAGAACAACTTAAAGTTTTTCTAGAGCAATACTTATAAATTAATAATTTAAAAAAAAAAACTCGTAAGGATTAATTATTTAATCATTTCTATTCTAAAATAATTACGTCAGTTTGTTTATCACATTATTTTTATTATAAGAACCGGATTCGCACATGTTTACTGTAAAGTTCTGTTTCAAGATTGATAGCAACAGGAAATGAGATCATTTTTTTAGTAAAGACTCCATCGATTAACTGGGAAAATGGTCACCGAAGCATAAAAGTAATTTTCTTTTCCATTTGTGCAAAGAATTCTAGACCTTTTATACGTCTAATCAAATATCAGATCTTATTACCAAACATAACTATTTATCTAACATGATGATTAATTCAGAAATGAATTATTCAGTTGTTCAGTTATTATAATGAAAAGAGAATTTGCCAATTATTGAATATTTCAAGAAATATAAAATGCTTTTTATCGCACTTTCTACAAATATTTTACTTATTTTAATAAATATTCAAAAGTCTCATGTTCGGTTTAATCAACTGCAGATAAATCGTATTCAAAGATTAAACTTATTTGTTGATTAAAATAGATATTTTTCATGTCGTCAATGTTAATGTCGTGTAAATTGATAATTTTTTTGGCGTGCATGTAACTATTACTAGATTTTATTCGATAAATAACTATTATCCGATTCAACTGACGTTAGCGAAACCTGGCCTCAATGAGATATAAATATCGTATGCTAAAAAAATATTGTAGGTTTTTAACTGTGAAATTATACATTATAATTATTCTATTAAACGTTTTATATGTCAATTCCTAAAGCGTGTAGCCAACCTAATTTAAAAAAAGATCATGGCACTCTAGAGGATTTTATTTTATTGAACATACGATATATGTAAAATGCGAAATATAAAATGGGTGTTTTTTTATATTACTTGCCTCATTTTTAATTTACTTTCAATATTTTAGATCTCAATACAAAACAAAACAATTTAATTAACATAAAAATAAATCCTGCACGAATTATTTAATCTGCTTTCAAACCGTTTCCTTTTAGTTTATGTTTTCGTGGGCGAACATATAGCATTAGTGGATTTTGTAAAGTGCTTGCAAAGGAGGAAACTACTGGAAACTGGTCTTTACGTGGTGATTTCTGTGGATGACGAAATCTACGATCCCAACAGAAGAATTAAAATCATACAACGAGGTAAATAAACTAAATTAAATAAATAAATTTAACATTTTAAAAACAATTTTACAGTTGTTTTTACATTTGCACATCATTTATCGAATGATATAATTTATTTGATTTTCTGGACTACATACAAAGTACTAAAACCTGAACATGAAATTACCTTTGATGTGGGTTTTGTAACAGTAAGGGCTGAATAATTAAACTTGTTTATAGAGACTGAAATTTATTAAACAAATATGCTACCTTAACTTTAATAATTTGAATAGTTAAATTTACTTACAAATGTGTTTCGTTTATGCTTTAATCAAGGAGTGCAAACCCTCGTTAAATAAATATCAAAAGCTTTAAAGTATTTCATATTGTACAATTAAATTATTGACATAAAGTCGATTTTTTTAAATAACGGCAATTGCAACATTTTGCTTTCTTAATGTAAAAAATCAATTAATTATAAAATTAGCATAAATTATAGTAAACTGACATAATAGAATTACAATCTTTTAGACTGCTATCTCGTTAAATATTCGTCAATTTGATTTTAAAAATTGTATAGTAACATTATCATTAATATAGTAGGTATGTAAAGATAAGAAAATTATAAGCTAAGGTAACATAGATAATATTTTAAAACTATAAAATGACTCAAACATAATTAAATGTGATTCAATTCAATTAACTTAAAATCATTTAATTTTGACACTAATGAGTAAAAAAAATGTGAATTAATAATATACACATATGAGCGGATGTGTTGCGCTCGAGCCGCGCAGCGGCGAGTGCAGTATTCCGCGAGTATATAATTGCCATACCACTCGCGAAACAAAATAAACAATGAGCATGAAAGAACAACTTATTTATTGCAATAATTTTAAATAGTAACAGGCAATTATAAAAACTAAGTTACTACTTGATCAATATACAGGGAATTTTTCATTTAGGTAAACATTTGCATAAAGCTGTACATTTTCCGACATTCGTTGTTTTTTAAGAGTTCAATTTGAATCTTTAAAAGAGTGTTTTCCACTCCCAGACTAAGCATAAAGTAAAATTTCGAGTTTAGAAAAGCCCCGTGAAAATTTGTCGAGGGTCGCGCAGCGACCCGAGACAAATTTTCTGGGCTTTTCTAAACTCGAAATTTTACTTCATGCGCCACGCATATAAGCCACTGATTTTAAGTGAGGTTCAAATATACATAAAGTTCACAATATTTTAGTGTTTTATGCGCGTGGCGCATGAAGTAAAATTTAGAGTTTAGAAAAGCCCAGAAAATTTATTTCAGGTCGCTGCGCGACCTGAGACAAATTTTCACGGGGCTTTTCTAAACTCGAAATTTTACTTCATGCTTAGTCTGGAAGTGGAAAACACTGGTTTAAAGATTTAAATTGAACTCTTAAAAAAAACAACGAATAACTAAAGATTTAAAGAAAATAAGCTGAATTTGGAATACGTATACTTTAAAGAAAAACTCCATGTACATCAAAGAAATGTCATTTAGTTGTGCGGTAAGCAATCAGCTGTTCAGCTGTCAGCACGTAATGTACTTCTCAAAGCTATTACGTGCATGTGTACGTAATGTCAATCATACTTATCAAGATGACAGTGTGGTTTGATGCGGTTACTAGATAGGGCGTAGGTAATAATATATTACGTCACCACAGTGGTATGCAGCATATTACATATGAGTGGATATGTTGCGCACGAGTCACGCAGCGGCGAGTGCAGTATTCCGCGGGTATGTAATTGCCATACCATTCGAGAAACGTACGATACTTTACCTACGCCCTAACAAAATAAACAATGAGCATGAAAGAAAGATTTATTTATTCAATAATTTTTGATAGTAACATGACATTGATAAAAACTAAATTACTACTTGATCAAAATACATCAAAGAATTGTCATTTGGTTGTGCGGTAATAAATCAGCTGTTCAGCTGTCAGCACGTAATGTACTTGTCAAAACTATCACGTGCATGTGTACGTAATGTCAATCATACTTGCCAAGATGACAGTGTGGTATGATGCGGTTACTAGATAGGGCGTAGGTAAAAAAGATTAATGAAAGGTTAGGTATATTTTGTAGGTAAAGTAGTAAAAGCTCAACAACGTAAAATATACTAAATTTACCTAGAATTTATTCAATTGTAATCTTTTTCGCAGACAAAAATGACTGTCTTGTTTGTTTTTCTGCAAAATATTCATCGGAAGTAAAAATAAAAAAAGGTTTATGTTTCTATTGGAAAATTGTTAAAATCAACGGATTAAATTATTTACAAACTGTAAGTCAATAACTTCTTTCAAAGATATTTAAAATAAATAGCCTCGTTTTTTTTTAATAAAATATTAAATCAACGTTGAAATTAACAAACAAATACATACTTTTTGTGGGTATGCTTTTTTTGATAATAACTCACTGGATTTGTATGAAAATGTTAAACAACGCATTTTTATCTGCTTCCTAATTTAAAGTGTTAGTAAGCAGGGATGTAAATGTGCCCGAACATTCGTTAATTTTATAAAAGCTTTTAACGAGTGTTTCCACTCCTTCATTAAGCAGGAAGTAAAATTTCAGGCTTTACTAAACTCGAAATTACACTTCATGCCCGATGATGAATACTCATTACGCGTTTAGATGAATATTCAGGTAAAAGTCGCAGTTAGAGTCGCAATCATGTTTTAAGTGACAATCACAGTTTAGGTAACAGTTGTAATTTTATTTTGTATAGTTTATTTAGTGCGACTGAAAAACGACATTTATAACAACATTTTCTCGCACTAAATATATTCATCAATTTATTTATTTTTGCTTTTTTTAACCTTGTTTCGCCTAACAGAACGATTTTAATATGCATATAGATTGCAGAGAGTTTACCTAGATGTGTAATTAACAAGCTGAAAACTGAATTTCACTTCAAAGAATAATTACATTTTTATATATGATAGTAATTACATTTCCCGAGAAATATAGTGTGATAACGAGCGTTCAAAATCAATATTAATTAAGCGAAGTTTTCATTTTGAGATATTCATCAATTATCATTTATGATTTACTTCTCTCTTTTTAATTCCGACTAGTTTTTACAAGGATTGTTAGAAAAAAACGTTTTTTTCATTTTAGTTAAAACAAACAGTTTTTTCACAAAACGTGTTTTTTTCTCTGAAACAGTGATTCAAACATTACCAATTAAAAACATGTTTACAACGTGTTTAAAACATATTTAAAACGTGTTTCAAACATACCCAGCCTTATTAATAGACGTTAGCACACAGTTCTAATAATAATATTGACATTTTCGGATTGATAAAACCTTTTATAGATTACTATTGTAAGTTTACAACTTATAATTTAATAGCCCTAGTTTATGTCTTATACATAACCTCAATTGTCATAACAAAATAAGATTATTTAGAATTTATTTAACAATGCAATAAGTCATAAATGTAGAAACGTTATCAAAATATTTTGAACTTCACATAAAATAAGTGTTTTATACGCGTGGCGCATGAAGTAAAGTTTCGAGTTTAGAAAAGCCTGAAAATTTGGTTTGGCCGCGACCCAACCAAATTTTCAGTCTTTTCTAAACTCGAAATTTTACTTTATGCTTAGTCTGGGAGTGGAGACACTCGTTTACATTTTAACAAACATAAATAAAACCAGTGTAATGTTCCTTCTAAATTACTTCATTACAATGAAGTTGGAACACATGAAAATGTAACATTTCCACGTTCATTTTATCAATATTTCAGGACTAACTAATAGCAAGTAGATTTTGCTCTATTAATACGAAATGTTAGTATCGTGTTTGTATGCTTCTAGTAGAGATTAACTAGCATTGAACTATAATGATATTAACGGCAGTTCTATTAATATGGCTGAATATGTTTAAAACACGTTTTGAATCACATTTATGCACAAATAATTGTGATATTTTAATATGATAAAATGTTATTTTTAATAACGTAATTTGAAATATCTTCAACAATTCAACTAAAATTTGAAAACGTAAACAAAAAATGTTTAAAAAAGTAGTATAAAATATAGTTTACCTTATTTAAGATTAAAAAAAAAAACAAATTTAACATTTAAAACATGATTAAAACGAAACCGTTCAAAAGACGGAGGCTGTTTGTAACATGTTTAAAACATTGTTTTAAAACAAAGTGTTTTAAACACAACCCTGCTTTCTACTATTAATAATTTTGAAGAATGTGAAAGTAATTAAAGTAAGTAATTAGAAATGCGAAATAAATGTGTTTTTTTTAAATACATAATTACGTTTCACCAAATGATCTATAGTGGCATCGTCGATGACAAGTGTCATTGACGATGCTACTATAGAGCATTAGATGGCGTTAGCTATCGAATTTCTTAATAGTTACATATTGGCTTGATATAGTCAGAAATGTTATATATTCCTCAGCACTGGCTCGGGTCCACACTGACGAGGACCTTGAAGTCCGAAACCCGTCTGTGGGTATCTGGTGCCGGAATACTGAACACACATTTCTATTTCTATTTCTTAAAATCAGACATTCGTGTATAATGACAAAGTAAAATTAAGTATGTCAGTTAGTTCATTAAATTCTACAATCATCTGAAAAAATGAAAGTTATATATCTGGTGCCGAAATGCTGAACACAAATTCAATTTTAATAACAAACAGGCCATTTTTATTTAAAAAAACGCCTCAGATCTTATAATCCACACAAATTTGACTATAAAGGAAACCAGCATAGATATTTTTTCCATTGTGGACATTTTCTTCGCATAATACGCATGTATATTACGACACACGGCATATATTTATTATTCAAATACGAAGCCACGTAAAATTCTACGTTCAGTGAAATAGAAAGGTACGGCCTTTTATTGAATGTGTATTTTTCTTCTTATTTTTTTAAAGGGCGGATCGATCGATGGATGTAATATTGATATTATGTTATTTGCGAATACAAAATAATTACATTTTTGTTTACATTTCAAGATTCATTTTTGCTTATTATTTTGAACTGTTGAGTCTATCGAAATAAAGTTTCGAGCTATTGTCAGATTGAAGGTAAATTTGTGGTGTTAATTTCTTTTGTAATTAAGAGGTCTAATTTTGGAATAACATTTTATATTAATATGTGTAGGTATACTTTAAGAACAGTACAAACTTTGTACTTTTTTAATTAAAATGATTACCCTCATGGTTGTTCAATCATAATATAAAACCTACCCAAATTAGCATAATAATACTTGACATTTTTTTTACAATAGCTGCTATTCCTTTGCAAAGATTTGCATGTGGGTTTTCCTATAAAGTTTAAAATTTTAAAGTTAAACGATATTTATAATAAAAGCTATCGGTGACATTTCAACTAGAAATCTCAATCATAAAGTTCATTATGCGGCCGATAGAAAGTTTTGCTTTTAAGTATATATATATCCCAACATATATATGGAAAGCTTGTATAAATTCTGGTCAAAATATATTATCTCCGAACAACAACCAAGAAATTCAAAATCCAACCCCTTCCGAAAATAATATTGAAATTGTCACTACTACATCATTAGAAGAACAAAACAGAAGAGTAACACGAAGCCAAACAAGAAATTCACGCATCAAGTAGTACGTAAAAGTCAAACAAGTGGTTGCTAGAGCAATGGAATTTTGATAGTTATTCCTGACGATGATGACTGCGACGTCATCGAAACGTCGAATTAAAAATAAAATGGACCAGAGCCAAGAAAATACGCGGGACCAAACCCGAAGAAACAGTGATACATATATATATATATATACAAATATATATATATATATATATATATATACTTCAATCTTCGATATTTGTTGTTTTTTATTGCATTAAACGAGTGTTTCCACTCTCAGATTAAACATGAAGTAAAATTTCCAGTAAAAAAGCCCGAACATTTGGTTTGGCCACGTAGCGAAGCGGTGAGACCAAATCAAATGTTTAGACTTTTCTAAACTCGAAATTTTACTTCATGCACCACGCGTATAAGACACTGAAATATTATGAAGTTTACGATATGTTACTACAGCAGTATGGTGAAGACGTATATTTTGAGATTCACTTACAACCAGTGTTTTATACGCGCGGCGCATGAAGTAAAATTTCGAGTTTAGAAAAGCCTGAAAATTTAGTTTGGTTGCTTCGCTCAGCGAAAACCACTCGTAAAAAGCTTCAAATTGAACTTTTTTTAAAAAACACCGAATGTCGGAACATTTACAGCATATGCATATGCATAGTTTTGAAATATTGAAATTCTGTGGCAAGCATTTTTTACTTTTCACAAATTTAAAATACATCCAACATATTTAGTGTCGAAATTGTGTTTTTAGTTTTGAGGTATGATGCTAATCAAGGTCTTTTTTTTAATTTAGTCGAATAACTAGTCGTGACGATTATTTCAATCATTAGATGATATACAGATAGTTTTATGTAACGCCGAACACTTTCATAACGAGAATTATTCTTTTAAGTATGCATACGTTGTACATTTTCTGACGCTCGGTTTATTAAAAGGATTCAATTTAAAGCTATAAGTGAGAGTTTTCCACTCCCAGGCTAAGCATGAAGTAAAATTTCGAGTTTAGAAAAGCCTGAAAATTTGGTTTAGTCGCGTAGCGCAAAGCTCGGAGCGGCCAAACTAAATTTTCAGGCATTTCTAAACTCGAAATTTTACTTCATGCGATACGGATACAAAACACTGATTCAATGTAAAGTTTAGCGGTGTGTTTTAAACTTCGTAATATGTCAGTGTTTAATACGCGTGGCGCATGAAGTAAAATTTCGAGTTTAGCAAAGCCTGAAAATTTGGTTTGGCTGCTCCGCGCTTCGCGGTACGCGACTAAACCAAATTTTCAGGCTTTCCTAAACTCGATTTTTACTTTATGCTTAGTCTGGGAGTGGAACACACTCAATTTAAGTTTCAAATTGAACTCTTAAAAAAACAACGATTATCTAAAGATTTTTCGTATATACGCTGTAATTGGGACATGTATACTTAAAAGAAAAGCTCTCTGTATTTACAAGTTATAGGCAACCCAATTTACTCATAACCTAAAAATTAAGGTGTTAAATCGTATTGGATGCTTTGGTTTGATAATTAGAATATACGAAAATGCACATTAAAAATGTTCGGTGTTTCATAAAACTATTTGTATGATTAGTCAACAAAATAAATTCACGACTAATGATGAAAAAATTAGTCATTAATCATGAATAACAAATGCAAAATTAGTCTTAGTCATCAATTGACTAAAAAATGCCGAACTCTGTTTGATACACACTCAATTTTAATTTATTTCAGATGATTGTAGAATTCAATAAACTAACTGACAGACCTGATTTTACTTTGTCATCATACACGAATGTTTGATTTTATTATAGAAATAAAGAAACCACATAAAATTCATATTACAATTACTTTCTTGCATTGTCAGACTTGTCGCTATACGACTGGTTAGAAAATATTGCAGTTACATACAATTTGTATTATTATAACATTTGTCGTACAATATACAATTGTAGATGTTGCCAGTTTATGTTTGATATTTTTGTATAAAATAATAAAAACATATTCATTATGTTATGAGCTTTACACATGTCGGTACATAATTGAAGCTTAAATATTAAAAACACATCATTTAACATTCCTAACTACGTCACGATAATATCACAAAATGTATGGGTTGCTAAATAAATCAAATAAATACATAGAAGTCAAAGTTGTGAGATCAAATCAGATAAAACGCCTTAACAACCAAAATTGTTCAGGATAAATATATAATAAATAAACATAAAAAGATCTGTAGTAGAATAAAAAGCACAGAATACCCTATAATAATTGTTTAATGAAAAAATGCTTCAAATATAATACATAGTTCCAATTATAATGGTATAACTAGGAAACATATTAATGAGACAAGCACAATGTTTGTACTTTTGTTAAAGTATATCTTTTTTTTCTAAATATTTTATATCTGAATATGGACGTAGTTGAATATATATATGGGGTGTTTCCTAATAAGTGCTACAAACATTAAGGGCTGATTCTTGAGGTTATTTTGATTATAATATTCATATTGATAAATGTCTAAAACAGCTTAGTTTTAAAGTTATATTAAAATCACTAGTTTATAGAACTTTTATTGAAAATGTTGATGAACTGAAAAATCGCATTGTTGCATTATTTGAGACAATTCGAAACACACCCGGTATTTCTTAACGTATTAGCCATTTAGTACAATAGAGAAAAGCCACACTTGTCAGTTTTAATTTTGTTTAGAATCGATCGTTTATTGTAAAAACTCTTAATTTATTTTAATTTAATTCATGATTAAGTTTCCTATACATTTAAACCTAAGCTGTTTTGAACGTTTATTTATATGAACTTTAATGATCAATATAACTTCAGGATTAATGTAGTTGTTTGAGTTACGTGAAGATTATAAGTCACTTAATTAAAACGCAGTTATATTCCTTTTTTCACTTTTATTTTCTGATGCTAGATGTAACCCAAATGTACATTTAGCATCAAAAAATAAAAGTGAAGAAAGGAATATAACTGCGTTTTAATTAAATAACCCCAGGAATCAGTCCTGTAGCATATAATAAGAAACACTCTGTATATACATATTATATAATTTAAATTAACTACCCATAAGTAACATGTTCTCATTGTGTATATGTTATTGATAATTTGGCGTCAATGCGTGTAAAATTTAATTAATAATTTTCAATATTGATGTTTAGATTACTTGGATCCATTCCTAAACGAAACATGGGGAAATGTAAGCGACATAATGAGCTTTAGATCGGTGCTTAAGCTAACGCCATCACATCCAAGAAATCCGAATTACAAGTAAGTCTACGTTCATTATTACATTTTAAACACAATATTTCGTATATTGAATGCATAAATTAGATGAAAATGGTCTAAGTAAATATAATTAAATTCGAATACAATAAACATTAATCAAACTTTTTATTATTGTTTCTTGAATGCACAAATTATTTACCGACTTCTGGATTTACAATATGAGAAAATGGTAAAATAATTAAATAAAACACTTAGTATTGTTGATCAAAAGTTTTTACAACGGGTTAAGGGAGACATTAACAAAAGATATAATAATAATAATAATAATTAATTTATTTATCAACAGATACATAGATGTTATAACAAAATATTTCAAAGATAGAGACATTAAATATTATAACATAAAATAAAGTTAAGTATACAAAAAATGGAACACATCTATTAAGCTAAGTGTAAGTGGGTTTTAGTAGTAAATTTTCAGAGTTTTAAAAATTTGAAATTTTACTTCGTGCACTACGCGTATAAAACACTGACATATTGTGACGTTCAAATTATACAAATGGTTTTGAATAATTCCAACGTCTGAAAAAATTTGTTTTGGAATAGTTATGTCCACATTATAAGAATTATGCTTTAATAAAGATTTATTGATAGATTTATAACTTAAAAACATATAAAATACAGTTAGGATCTTTTTATTAAGGGCTTTACAAAATGGAACAGTTTTTAGATTTGGTGGATGCGCCGGGTAGTTTTAAGATTCGTCATTAATTAATTTTTCTTTGGGTATCTAGTATGCACAGACAAGAAATATAATATACGCTTTATTTAATATTATAAATATTAGTATTTTTTATATTTTTTAATCAAATAAAAAAAAAGTCACTGAAAAAATGAAACGTTAGTGACTGCGCCGGGTATTTTTATGCTTCCTCGTTGCATTTTTATAATAATTAGGATATGAAGTAAACGTATTTAGGAAATATAATCTAGATTCAACTGAAAATAGTCATATATAACATTTTTGTTTGTTACAGGATTATTTGTGAGAAAATAAAGGCCTCTTCAGCGTTGCCACCCTTCTGCGTACCATATCACAGCAAAATATTCGACAGCATTTCCGTAAGTGAATTCCTAATTTTAATTTAGGGGCTAAATGAATGCATTAAACTAGAACGCAGGTTCCGTGCCAGTTATTGCCATAATTAATACATTGTCTCTCATAAATGCGAACAACAAACTACACACACGAAAATATCAACATGTTCAGATATGAGTTTTAATTGAACAATTATTCACTGTAATTGTAATTAAATTGCGCTGTAATTAATATCTCTTATATTAATTTTCGGTATTCATTGGTCTTATAAACGTATCAATTTAAAGCTTCTAACAAGTGTTTCTACTCCTTGATTTAGTTTAGCGCCGGCAAATCCAAATGTTTAGGCTTTTCTAAACTTAAAATAGAAGCTTCAAATTTAGCTTTAAAACTACAAATTCCGGAAATTTATAACGTATGCATCGTGAAAATTAAAATTCTCTTTATAGATTTTTCAAATGTTGATTAAATTTTAACCAGCTATGTTAAACAAATACAGGCTGCTAAATGAAATAAAAAACAAATGGATTTTTATTTATTTATATGAATGAACGAATATCTTCAATGCAGAAAATTAAGTGCATTCAAATATATTTAATGCATGTATAACAAGATGAAAGAAGTGTTAAATAAATAAATATAATCTCTAAAAGTTATGTATGATATATACGAGGGGTGAATAAAAAGTAAGGTTACAAGGCCGATATTGCTGAGTTTCGTCTGTTATACAGAAAGTTGTAGTTTGCGGTACTTCTAATACATGCGGTCGCTAACTGTGGAGAGTTTCAGCTACCCGCCGCCTACAGTGCTAGTTAAAAGTTAACAGAAATGGCGACGCGTTTAGAAGACTAGTCTCGCGAAGAAATCTGCTCAGTTCATGGATTTCTGTAGGTGAAACGTAAGGGCGGCTAAAATTTACCGGCAGCTGGTAGAATTTTACGGAGAGACTGTAATGTCTCGTCAGCATGTCGCAGAATTGTGTCTAAAGTTTGCGGTAAAGAAAAGGTCACCGACGACATTCTGCGACATGCTGACGATACATTGCAGTCTCTCCGTAAACTTCTACCAGCTACCGTTAAATTTCAGTTGCGCTTACACGTTTAGCCCAAAGAAATCGACCAATTTTCAAGCGCGTCGCCATTTCTGTTAAACTACAACTAGCGCTGTAGGTCGCGGGTAGCTGAAACTCTCCACAGTTAGCGACCGAATGTATTAGAAGTACTACAAACTACTACTTTCTGTAGAACAGACGAAACTCTAGCAATATCGGCCGTGTAATCTTACTTTTTGATCACCCCTCGTAATAACTGTTTTTATATTGTTCAACAATAAAATCGGAGATAATTAAGTAGGTACCAAGTCTTAATAATTCATACATTAAAATAATTTATAATATGTTCACGTATGTATTTCATCATTAAAATTATAAACGGATTAGATATGCATAGAAAGTCAGTTTGATTGTGATTTAAACATATGGCATTTTAAATTGAAACAATAGGATTACTTATTGATATTTACGTTGCAGCTCTACATTCATTAAAATATTGTAAACAAATGCGAATCGATTAACGTGAGTGTTATTTATTGTGACATTCATTTCAAAATCTGTCCACAAAATTAATAAATATTTGGGAGTGAATTTTTGTTAAAATAGGTTGCGAGGTAAATAAATGTGTTCCTCTAACTACGTTTGATTGTACATTTACTGAGGACAATTATTATTTTTGGGCTTATACAACGAATTTTAATTACTATCTTTATATTTTGGTTCAATTTTACTAATGCCTTTAATTATAATAGTTGTATATTATAATTTTGTACGGTAATACCACGATTGTTTATTTTATATTATAATTTCAGTTCAATTAAAATAATGTGCTTGTTTGATTTGTTCGAATGTTGAAATAAAACTCAGCCAACTTTACACATCTGTAAAAATTATTTAGTTCTTAACATAATTAGTTAGTTATTACTTAACTAATTAATTTAAGACATCTTTGACTACTGTAATTTTATATTCGATAATTCAATTTTTATTTTTCACTAGCACTACCACTAGAACAACGTTAACTCTTTTTTAATAGTATTTGTTTAATCAACAAATTATGTACTATTTACTTAATAATTGTTTAATTGTGGTTAGTCAAGTTTTCATGGTAAACTAAATGTTAAAAAAATAGAAAATAACTAAAATACTGTTCATGAGATATGTCAGTATTTGTAAATGTTGTAAAAGGGCATTGTTTCCTTACTATTCACATATTTTATATAGGTATTTTAAATAGTTTCCAATTTATATATATTCATTTTAATTTCAATTTCCTAAAATAACATTTAATGAAGGTATCTTAAATATTTTCCCCAATTCCACTATACTGCATTTATACATAAAATTAAATGCGTAATGTAACATCAGGTCAAATTATTCTCTCACCAAACTAAATGAATTGTTTATTTAGGCGAGAGAATACTTTTACCTGATGTTACACTTTGCACATAAATTACGTACAAAAGCAGTAAATCGGTGTTTATGTTATTCAAATAATAATTGTATAATTCAATATCTGTTGGGGTATTAGTTCGAGATTATTAATACGATATCAATACGATACTCGATATTAATACGATACTCTAACATTTCGTATTAATAGAACTAAATCCAGTTAGTTTTGAGTTATTCTACCAATTTTACTCTAGTTGAATTTGTAGTTATTTTAGAGATTATATTACATGGTTTTTGTTAATGTTTATGAGCATTTATATATTCTGCTGAATTATTTGATTGAAATTTACTTGTAGCACGTGTTTGCTCTTCTTGATTAAGCATGAATTCTAGAAAATTCTTGAATATTTATTTATTTCTTACAATCATTTACTGCAACGTGACTGATGTTTACTCAATAAAATCCCTACTAAACAACATTAAAAGTGTACACAAATCCGGAACAGCAAACACCCTGCCTATTAACTTCAATAACATATTTTTCTACACGTTTCCAAACATCAACCCTGAATATTCATCACTCAGCGCGCATTTATTAATTTTTAATACAAGTCTGCTCAATTAAGAAGCACCCCCGTTTGTTCTCCGCTTAAACTAACAAAGGGCGGCAAGAATAAAAAATGCCTTCGTTCCTTCACTTTAATTTATGAATAATTAATATAAAATTTCGTTTGCAGGTTCCGATACAGGCCGCGTATTTATATGACGCTGTTATGATCTACGCGAGGGCTTTAACTGAGATTTTTAAGGACAACGAAGATCCAAGGAATGGAACAGCTGTCCTCCAGAGGATCGTCAATCGATCATATCACTCCATTCAAGGATACGATGTGAGTTTCTATTGGAATTTAATGTAATGTAAACAGGGTGACAAGAGAACAAGAGCGTCTGTTTGCTGGGGGTCGGGTAAAAATAACTTCAAAATGCGTGCGTTATTTATTCATATTATCTCCAAATGGGATGAGTTTATATTTGGATGATTGGTTCGTCAATATTATAAGAGGGTTCTCTTTGGGATTTTTTTTTAATATGCGCGGAAATATTGACTAGGATTTTATCAGTTGAGATCATGAAATTTTAAAAATCAAAATAAAATTGTTTAAAATATACAGATTTCCCCAGGATATAACTTTTGTATTTTTTATGTTACTACAAAGTGATGCTTTTAAGATAATATTCAGCCCTTTGGCGGCTCGTCAGATAAAGCAACTGAGGCTACTCTATGTTAGATACAGAGAGTTTTATGTAACACCGAACATTGGCATCCAATACAATTAGACACCTTTAATTTTTAAGCTATGTGTAGATTGCCTCTATGACCATCACAAATTGTAGCCAATCAATCGCAATTAATGCCTCAACTTGTAAAGGGTGGGCCATCTAGTGGTTTCTTTTAGAATCATAGGTTATTTTGACACTGACATCTTTTTCCCGCTTGAAATCTTGACAGAAAGTCGGTATCATTCCTCCGCGGTACGAAATGAGTCGCTTTACGCTTGAACAACGTTGGGAAATATTGCAAACTTATTTCCAATGTGAGTGCTGTGTAGCCCAAACAGTGCGTTTGTTGAAAATAAGTTTTGGCCGAAATGAATCACCCACCGCGCCTGCTATACGCAAGTTTGTGCAAAAAGTTCGTGAGACTAGCATGCTAGTGGACAACACTCATGGTCCTCGTTCTCCAACGGTGCGCACAGACGAGAATGTGGCTGCTGTAACCGAGAGTGTGAGACTCAATCCACGAACATCAACTCGCCGTCGATCTCAACAGCTCAACATTGCACGCACTATCCTTAGAGCAACTTGAATTGGCTCATTTTCATCTTGGCGGCTACGTTAACAAATAAAATTGCCGCATCTAGGGCCCGGAAAACCCGCACGTTATTGTCGAGAAGCCAATGCATCCCCGGAGAGTGACAGTTTGATGCGGATTGTGGAGTGGTGGCATCATTGGACCATTTTTCTTCGAAAATGAGGCTGGAAACAACGTTTCGGTCAACGGTGAGCGTTACAGAGCCATGTTATCCGACTTTTTTTTATGAAATTGAAGACAAGGATTTGGACGACCTCTGGTTCATGCAGGATGGCGCGCCATGCCACACAGCCCATGCCACAATCGATCTTTTGCGCACCAAATTCCCAAATCGTGTTATCAGCCGTCTTGGCGATGTCAATTGGCCGCCTCGAAGCTGCGATTTAACCCCTTTGGATTTTTTTTTGTGGGGAACCGTGAAAGACCGATGTTATGCCAACAATCCAGAAACGATTCAAGCACTCCAGGCCAATATCATCCAAGCAATCCGCGAGCTACAGCTCGAGACCATCAACAAGGTCTTGGAAAATTGGAGTGACAGAAGCCAGCCGAGGCAGCCACTTGAACGAAGTTGTTCCATAATTAAGGGGAATGTTTGCTCTTACTAATAAAGCCATAATACATAGAATAACAAATAATTTTGTCCATTTCATTGCATTTTTAAAAAGAAACTACTAGATGGCCCACCCTTTACATACAGGGAGTTTTTCTTTCAAGTATACATGTCCCAATTACAACGTATATGCCGTAAATCATTAGATAAACGCTGTTTTTTTAAATGAGTTCAATTTGAAACTTAAAATAAGTGTGTTCCACTCCCAGACTAAGCATGAAGTAAAATTTCGAGTTTAGCAAAGCCTGAAAATTTGGTTTGGTCGCGTAGCGCGAAGCGCGGAGCGGTCAAACCAAATTTTCAGGCTTTTCTAAACTCGAAATTTTACTTCATGCGCCACCGGTACAAAACACCGACATATTGCAAAGTTTAAAACACACCGCAAAACTCAACATTGCATCAGTGTTTTGTACCGGTGGCGCATGGAGTAAAATTTCGAGATTAGAAAAGCCTGAAAATTTGGTGGCCGCTCCGCGCTACGCGACCAAACCATATTTTCAGGTTTTTCTAAACTCGAAATTTTACTTCATGCTTAGCCTAGGAGTGAAAAACACTCGTTTAAAGCTTCAAATCGGCAAATGTACAACGTATGTTTATGTATACTTAAAAGAAACATTCTCGTTGAGAACATCTTCGATGCTACATATAACTCTCTGTATGTTTAGTACGCAACTTTGTATCCGCAAAATCGGCGAGCCGTAGATTTTCTGAATATAAAGATTAATGCAAGCGCTACGTCGTCACGAGTGCAGCTTATATAGTTACATTTCCGCTCGATTATAGATTAAAGCACTTCCGTCAAATTAGGTTAAAATTCGCCAAGAGATCTACTGCGATTGTCAAAATTGATGTGACGTAATAAATACAGTTGAGAAGCGTAGCTCGGTTATTTTTGAGGTTAAGGCAATTTGCGGATTCGTAACCTACGGCGAATTCTAACATAATTTCATATGACATACAGTGAAGTACTGTTATATACTTAATTATTATTTGAAAATAATTTGATTTATAATTGCACTTTTCGACATTCAGATTGAATTAACTCGAAAAGTATCAATTATTATCGAAAAGTATCAAGTATTTTCCCACTTTTACATATTCAGAAAAAGCAATGTTTTCTGAATATACTCACACATTTTCATAAAGATCTGACACACAATTTTAAAGTTAGAATTTTGTTTAATTTTATAATCCATATAACTTGATTCATAACCGCACTTTTTGATTTTCAGAGGGAAATAATTCGAAAACTATCGATGGGGTATTTTCTAGTTTATTCATTATTAGAAAGAACAATCTTTCCTGGACTTACTAAAAAACTTTAGCTAAGATCTCACCCAAAATTTTTAAATATATAAAGATTGATTTATAACCGCACTTTTCGACTTTCAGACGGAATTAACTTGAAAACTGTCGATGGGGTATTTTTCAATTTTCACGTGTACTAAAAGAGAAATGCTATTTAATATACTCACAACAATTCATATACAGAGAATTTTATGTAACACCGAACATACTAAAATGTACTCAATGTTAATTTTCCTATGTTCGATGTGTACTGGGACGCATCAAAGCATTGAGTACGATGTGATTGGCTACGATTTCTTATGGTTATATAGTCAACCCGATGTACACTCTTCATGTCAAAACTAAATTAAATTTGTCAATTATTATGTCACCCACAATATGTTGTTTTATGAATATTTTAGTACAAGGGAATAGTTATCAACTTTTGTTATATTTTTAATCAGTAAAATACTAGTTAAAGAAGGTAAGAAGATATAAACGCGTCATCAGTAAACACATTTTTTTGCAACATTTCGTTGTTTAATTTAACATATTAAATACAGTTTTACAAAAATGTTATCGCTTAATTTTGTTATATAGCAAATAGTAATGTTGGCATATGTAGGACCTAAACTTAAATTCTTGTAGAACTCCTACGTACAAAGGATTTTTAAATATTAAATGATTTTGGAAAAGTAAAGATATTATTAGACACTCTCCGACATAACAGAAATTGTTTAATTTCATCTCTTCCGATAATATCGACAGACTTTTAACTCCTCGCTTGTTGAAATAAATGGTAGTCTGATTGACCAGAACATTTTTCAGAAAATAAATCATGGGAATTTCTTAAACTGTTTTCTTCATGGTATAAGTTTATCAGAATAATCTTTTCCTCCTTTGTATATTAGTATAAATGAAATTGCCAATTCTTGGTTGTAGAATACTTCAAACATTAAAAGTGCGATTCCTTTCGCAATCTACAACAAGTTAGTCTTACAAAGACTATATCAAACACTCGTTGAAACAACTACTTCCCGGGCTAATGCCCCGACGGACATTGAATTATACAACAAGTGTTTGCTGTTACATACAGTAACCTACTGCAAATGTAACAATTTGGGTCAAATTATTCAGGCCATCTATAGACGCGTTTGCAAAGCTATACTGATGAGAGATAAATCTCGAAACGCGTCTATAGATGGCCTGAATAATTTGACCCAAATTGTTACATTTGCAGTAGGTTACTGTATGTAACAGCAAACACTTGTTGTATAATTCAATGTCCGTCGGGGCATTAGCCCGGGAAGTAGTTGTTTCAACGAGTGTTTGATATAGTCTTTGTAAGACTAACTTGTTGTAGATTGCGAAAAGAATCGCACTTTTAATGTTTGAAGTATTCTACAACCAAGAATTGGCAATTTCATTTATACTAATGTTTGAACGGTAACGTGACCGCCAGTCTAAGGTGTCAAATTGTTTAGAGGGAATGCAAAGCTATACTGATGAGAGATAAATCTCGAAACGCGTCTATAGATGGCCTGAATAATTTGACCCAAATTGTTACATTTGCAGTAGGTTACTGTATGTAACAGCAAACACTTGTTGTATAATTCAATGTCCGTCGGGGCATTAGCCCGGGAAGTAGTTGTTTCAACGAGTGTTTGATATAGTCTTTGTAAGACTAACTTGTTGTAGATTGCGAAAAGAATCGCACTTTTAATGTTCCTTTGTATATATTATTGATATGTTTAACTATCCGTTCTTTGTCAACGTCTGCTTCAAGTACTAGAACAACAAGTATCTCTTGCTTGCGCTAACTGATAGATTAAATTTATTTTTGAAGGGAAGAGTGTAAATTGGGTTGACTATATTACAATTAGAAATCGTAGCCAATCACATCGCACTCAGTACATATCGTATCAGTACACATCGAACATAGGAAAATTAACATTGAGTACATTTGAGTATGTTATATTATCTGTATATGTACATATATTTGTTTTTTTTCAATTTCATTTTATTTATTTACGGAATCTCCTTTTACATAAATTTACAATTTAGTATAACTTCAAATATATGACAATTAGTATATTTATATATACCGAGTGAATTACAGAAAAATAAAAGTTGTATTGGACATATTCATGTTACTCTTACTTTTCGCGAGTTAAAATTAAAATTATAAAAAAATAATAGAGTGTATACATTATTTAGAGATTAAATCAATAAATAAGTACAAAGACAAATACATAAACAACTAATAAATTGTACAAATGACAGATTGAAATTAATATTGGCTCACCAGATCTGGTGATTTTTATATAATGTTGTATATTTGGATGTAATTCTGACTTTTGCCAGTCACGTAAAATAAAAAATGTCACAAACAAATGTTAAACTAACATGTATTAAATTTTAGCCGAAAAGAAAAAGTTCTATAAAAACTATTCTAAAATGTTGTTTTTATCGTTGAAAATACCAAATTATGCTGAACGGTTATTTTATTCACATTAATTGTGATTTATTGATATTTTCAACACTGCATGACAATGTATGTTAATAATATCAAGTAAATTTAAAAAAATCAAGCAACATTACGTGTCAATAATTACCATTTTAGATTTTTAGATTTCACTTTAATGCACTAATATTTTTAATATAAAATGTGATTTTCCATGTTATAATTATTTAACAAAATTGACAATATTGACTGTTGTTTGACTACATTGACTGTAATGGCTACATTGTCATTCGAAAACTTTGACTATTTATTTTTGTTTCTTTTTAAAAGATAAAAAATTTAAGTTTAAGGTCTAAATGTAAAAATAATAAAAGTAAATCTCTGGATCATGTGATTTTATATCTAATGTCAAAATAGTCAAGAAAAACAATAATAATTCTCCAAAAAGATAACATGGGATAACTCGAAAGCTAGTTAAGCTACAGAAAGGTCTGGTATATTGATTTCAAGTATTTGTATTAAATCTACAACTTAAACGTTTAAACAGAGCGATTTAATGTCAAAATCCTATCATACTTAAAAAACAGTGATTTATAGTAAAAATGTCATTAATCTTTATAGGTTATATGTTGAATATATTTACTGTCTTTACTATACTGACTGCCTTCTGACAACGTTAACTACTATTTAATGACCTTTTGACCTTTTGATAATACTACCTATAGTAACTAAATTAAGAATCGTCGATGTTATATATGAATTTCTATATACATCCATCTTTGACTAAAATAAAAAACAAATTTACCGTCAAAACTACGTTTTTTTGTCCATGAGAGAAAAATAAAAATGACAATATACGTGAAAATTGATGGTGAAGATTAATGTTCGTCCTGTGGTCGGCCATGTTTGACAGCATTAGAATCCATCATGCCTCGCAGCATCGCAATTCTGTGCGAATTTAATTTTGTATGCTTAACGATTAGTTGTTATCAATTATACGTATGTGCAATACTGATTGCCACACTTTGTCTTCATGACAAATCTAATAAACTAAACCAGGTATTCTCAACCTTTTTTACGTCGCGCCCCCTTCATAACTCATGAACATGAACACAAAACTATGAAAATGTGTTTTTATCAAAATTTATAAGTAAAGGGAAAAAATGTAATTTAATAACCATCAGGTTTACTAGATAGTCACAACAATATAGTAAGTATCGAAAACAGTAAGAATTTGTTACCGATTTGTAAAGATTCAACCATAGGTATTGTACAAATTTATAATTAGTATTATTATTTAAGTTGTGTTGTGTGTGTAGTAGTAACCATTTTATTTATTTACCAGGTTCGTTGTTTGTGTCAATATGCATTATCGTAAATACTGTGTCTTTCTTTCCTTTTAATTTGACTAGGAGGATGTGTGGACAATAAATAAATAAAACAGGATATGAGCTTAACTTATGCAAAGTTTATTAACCATTCATGACATTTCTAATGAATTGTTATGTCTTATATTATTTATATTCACAAAATATGTTATACAACGTTTGTGCTTACAAGCCATGAGCATTTAGTTAAACTCAAAAAAATGTATGACTCTACTGGTGGGAGCAAAATTAACTAGCCTCTGCATTTGCATTACGAGATGGGAAACCCACAAAAACCATCCCGGAGTTAGCATCATACACTCGACACACTTGCGATTAATTAGTGGGACAATCTCTCACATCGGCCCTACACATCAATCGCCATACATTCTCGATTATTGAGTGGAACGACCTTTCACCTCGGTCCACTCATAACCGAATTATTTTTTTTATTGTGATTAGTTAGTAGGACACTTAGCGCAATACTAACTCGGATTGGCCTAACACATCAATCGACTGGGTCGATTAGTTAGTAGGACATACCTCGGTTTCTCGCTCAATTCGGCCTTACACATCAACCACCATACATTCCTCATTCGTGTGGTTAGTTAGTAGGACGTTTAAATTATTTCGCCGGTTTTGTTTGTTTGATTTCAACTTAGTCGGTTTGATGTAGAATTAATTTTATTCTTACGTGATAGTCTCTCCAACGTTGTTATCCCTAACTCCATTCTCTAATCTCTAACTCCATTCTCAATACTTAACTCTTTTTATCAACATTACTTCACTAACTCACATCCCACTGAAACTTCCCATTCTCAACTGTACCCATTTACATTCAAATACTGACTGTCCGAGTCCCTGTCCCAAAACTAACTCCTTTAACTCCTTTTTGGAATCGTTTCTTTGCTGCTCTCAAAGTTCTCCCCTCCCCTGATTTTGTTGCTTAGACTTTATCTACTACCATATATGGTCACAAAACCCACCCCTCCCTGACGTCAACGTAATTTCCTTGACTTTGCACACTTGTTGTGTTTGCGTTCGTTAAACCCTGAACTCAATCTTTCTATAAATGTTAGCATTTTTCCACGCGACGGAACTTGTTTGTTATTTTAAGGCAATGCTGCATTTGTTATTTCTTTCATACAAAAAAATTGGATCGACTAATGTTATTCTCGTATTGACTGGATGTTTATTTTTCTTTAATATTTTCTTGGATGATTTTTGTATTAATATTTTAATTTAATATCGTAAAAATAATATTTGCACATGACCCCTATTGACCTATTACAGGTTGAAGACAATTGGTTGGAGGAGAAGCGAGCGAAGCGAGCAACGATTCCAATTATTGTTTAAGACCGGTATTGTACTTACTGTTCGAGATGCTTATGATGTTCTTTGCACGATCGAAAAAGAGAAACAACATTTCTTCGCAATTAATATGGATATGTCATTGACGTTTTGTCAAATTTGATTATCTAAATTTGACTTCTATCAATTCTAATCGAGTTGTTTTCATTAGTTTATTAGTTGGTAAGTTTCATTTACCATTCGCTGAACGGTAAGTAAAACTTAAGTTGCATTTACCGATTTGTTATTCATAGCAACTTGGTAAACACAATATACCGTCCTGGAAATAGATATGAACACATGACAAGAAGACAGAACTTCCTACAAATTTAAATAAAACAGAAACATAATCATTGGTTTGAAGTATTTATGTACTCGTAACATAATATCAACTATAATACAATATTTATAATTATACTTTATATAATTGTCAATATTAATTTTGATAAATATATTATACAATAAATGTTGTGTTATATATTGTTGTTATCGTGAACAAAGTATACTATATAACTCGCATATATTAGCTATTAATCACTCGAACGGCTTGCTCTACTCGCCTTCGGCTCGTTTCGCAAACATTGTTCTCGCAATTAATAGCTATCAATATATGCTCGTCGTACAATATATTATTAACAAAACGAACACCTCTTATTGTGTATCACAATTAAAATAATTATAGCATTCTCGACATAAAATAACATACAAATGTTTCTAATTGATATATTCTTTTTCTTGAACTAACCCTAAGAATGCTTTTTGTTCAAGATTTAACAGATCAGTGAATTTACCGATTATATTGTGTTTAATAATGAAAGCAAAATTTATGTTTTATACGACTGCCGCAGGAAGTCAAATTTAGAGCTTAGAACTGGCTGAACATTTAATTTGGTCGCTTCGCTTCGCTAAACTTGAAATTTTACGTCATTATTAATTAAAGAGCGGAAACACTCGTTTAAAAGTTTTAAATTCCACGCTTTTATAAGCACAACGAATAGTTAAAAATGAATTAAATTTCACTTAAATTGTGAATTTATCCAGTGTGTTTCGTTTTCTCTGTGTGTCAGGATATGCAGCCAATTTTAGAGCTATACCCATGCGCAACAGTCGGGTCTGCATAGGAATGTCCTCAATTGGGAAGACGAGCAAAGAATTTGTTAAAGTTGTGTTGTAAATAGAGGAATATAATACGTCTAAGGTAACCCGAGAAAGAGTAGTGAATGGTAAGATCTCCTTTCGCTGCACCGCACCGCATAGCTTTTATTTATTTAAATATAATGGATTGGATTATTTGATGATTTTTTGTTACCCAATATCGAAAATGTTGTGGAGGGATTCTCCAGTTTCTTATTTTTAGATTTGTTTAAACTTAAAAATGAAAATCCAAAGTATTCCTGTTTTTTTTTATAACAAAAGAATAAAAAATCTTTACTTTTATTTTAGTATACATTAAAAATAACTACAATGGAAATAATTTGTTGATAATATTACTATTCTTGCAGTTGAATAACACTAGGTATTTATTATTATTAATAATAATAATTTTATTACAAAATCACCGTTTACAAAAATAATATAAAGAATTAAAATAGAAAATAGAAAAATCGCCATTTTTTTTTTACATTTATTGGAACCGTTTCATTATTTCAAGTTTGTATTTTGTAATTTACTATATTTAGACACCACAAACCACATTCACACACATCCATGGATCTAGGTGGAATCATTTTGTACTTTAAAAGGACCCCACCCGGCGGAGCTCATACCCGCAACCCATGGGTTAGTAGGCAGGTCCTCTACTCACTACCCTCACATTTTTTGGAAATATCCGTTTTGAAATCCTAGGAACTCGAATTAAGTGTTATATCAATGAAATCGATCTGTTGGTCTGTCGGTCTATCGATCTGATGGTTCGTCGGTCGGTTGGTCGGCCTGTGGCGTGATTTTTAGTGAAAGCGGATGCTTACTGTTATTAAAAATAGTGAATTTTTAAATTTTATTTTTGATTCTATGAATCTATCTCAATGAGCATTATTTATAATAAGTATACACGATTCCATTTGTTTCTGGATCTCGCCTAGCCATGCTTTCGTGTTGTTATGTTGCAGTATCAACATTTACATTTTTTATTAATTGGCACTCCTGATTCCTTATTTTAACAGTGTTGCAATAATTTATGATATCATAAGTAATCCTCTTTTTAATTTTCAAGAGGTTTATTGTTAATCTTGCAACAATTATTTCGCCACGCGGTCGCTTCTTCGAGCATTTTATTATTAAATCAAATTAATCTAGTGTTGCAATGCTGTGTCAATGTCAAAGTGAAAAATAATTTCAGGCACATATTAAATATTAACATGCCAAAGATTATCTCTGAATCAAAATGGTTACAAATTCTGAAATCCTACAAACATTTTAGGCAAAGTAATCCAAATCTACAGCATCACAATATTATTACGATTTTAATAGATATTTTTGGGGTATGTCTAGTATTTTAATTATCATATATATTTAATTAAAGATAATTACGTTTCAGGCAGGGAGATCTTCATTACAATTAGTTTTACGACAAAGACCTGACGAATTGAAATCTACTACTTCTGGCAAACGATGTAAAAACAGTCATTTTTGGAATCACCTAGCTAGAAAAGATCTGCAACAACTAATTTGGCAATATAACTCTAGAAATCAGTATTTTACTTTGAGAGATCTTTTGAATGATATGAAAGAAAATTATGAGTTCCATGGGAGTAGAACAACACTTTATAGGGTTGTTAAAAGTATGGGGTATAAATTGAAATTAATTAATGGGCCCAAATTCTCTGTGAACAAAAACATGTTGTTGCAGCTAAAATTATTTTCCTTAGAAAATTTTTACAGTATCAAAATTCCAGTGAAGATATCCAATTCGTATACCTGGATGAAACATGGATATATCAGAATGGATCCGTGGTTCGACGCTGGGTACATGAAACGGATATAAAAAGTAATCCAACTAAATTCAAAAATAAAGGCAAACGCTTCACCATTCTACATGCTGGGTATAGGGGTGGGTTTTTGGATGGGTGCGATTTTTTATTACATTCGAAAAACAATGACCGAGATTACCATGCCACAATGGATGGTAATACTTTTCAAAATTGGGTGGTTAATCAACTTATTCCTACTTTGGCTAAGCTTTCAGGGAAATGTGTAGTTATTATTGTAATGATTCGACCCTAGGTATTATACAAATTTATAATTTGTATTATTGTTTACGTTGTGTTGTGTATGTAGTAACCCTTTTATTTATTTACCAGGTTCGTTGTTTGTGTCAATATGCATTATCGTAAATACTGTGTCTTTATTCCCTTTTAATTTGACTAGGAGGATGTGTGGACAATAAATAAAACAGGATATGAGCTTAACGTATGCAAAGTTTATTGACCTTTCATGACATTTCTAATGAATTGATATGTCATATTATTTATATTCACAAAATATATTACCCAACGTTTATGCTTAAAAGTCATGTGCATTTGGTTAAACTCAAAAAAATGTATGACTCTACTTGTGGGAGCAAAATTAACTAGCCCCTGCATTTGCATTACGAGATGGGAAACCCACAAAAACCATCTCGGAGCTAGCATCACACACTCGACACACTTGCGATTAGTTAGTAGGACACTTAGCGCAATACTGACTCGGATTGGCCTTACACATCAATCGACTGGGCCGATTAGTTAGTAGGACATACCTCGTTTTCTCGCTCAGTTCGGCCTTACACATCAACCATCATACACCCCTCACTCGTGTGATTAGTTAGTAGGACACTTAGCGCAATACTGACTCGGATTGGCCTTACACATTAATCGACTGGGTCGATTAGTTAGTAGGACATACCTCGTTTTCTCGCTCATTTCGGCCTTACACATCAACCATCATACACCCCTCACTCGTGTGATTAGTTAGTAGGACACAGCGCAATACTGACTCGGATTGGCCTTACACATCAATCGACTGGGTCGATTAGTTAGTAGGACATACCCATACACCCCTCACTCGTGTGATTAGTTAGTAGGACACTTAGTGCAATACTGACTCGGATTGGCCTTACACATCAATCGACTGGGTCGATTAGTTAGTAGGACATACCTCGTTTTCTCGCTCAGTTCGGCCTTACACATCAACCACCATACACCTCTCACTCGTGTGATTAGTTAGTAGGACACTTAGCGCAATACTGACTCGGATTGGCCTTACACATCAATCGACTGGGTCGATTAGTTAGTAGGACATACCTCGTTTTCTCGCTCAGTTCGGCCTTACACATCAACCACCATACACCCCTCACTCGTGTGATTAGTTAGTAGGACACTTAGTGCAATACTGACTCGGATTGGCCTTACACATCAATCGACTGGGTCGATTAGTTAGTAGGACATACCTCGTTTTCTCGCTCAGTTCGGCCTTACACATCAACCACCATACACCCCTCACTCGTGTGATTAGTTAGTAGGACACTTAGCGCAATACTGGCTCGGATTGGCCTTACACATCAATCGACTGGGTCGATTAGTTAGTAGGACATACCTCGTTTTCTCGCTCAGTTCGGCCTTACACATCAACCACCATACACCCCTCATTCTCACCCCCCCCCCCCTCCCCCATCTTCCCCTTTTCTCAGATGTTTAAATTATTTCGCTGGTTTTGTTTGTTTGATTTTAACTTAGTCGGTTTGATGTAGAATTAATTTTACTTTTACGTGATAGTCTCTCCAGCGCTGTTATCCCTAACTCCATTCTCCATTTTCTAACTCTATTCTGAATACCTAACTCTTTTTTATCAACATTACTTTACTAACTCACATCCCACTGAAACTTCCTATTCTCAACTGTCCCCATTTAAATTCAAATACTGACTGTCCTAGTCCCTGTACCAAAACTAACTGCTTTTTAGAATTGTTTCTTTGCTGCTCTCAAAGTTCTCCCCTCCCCAAATTTTGTTGCTTAGACTTTATCTACTACCATATTTGGTCACAAAACCCATCCCTCTCTGACGTCAACGTAATTTCCCTGACTCTGCACACTTGTTGTGTTTGCGTTCGTTAAACCCTGAACTGAATCTTTCTGTATGTCTTCGCATTTCTCCACGCGCCGGTACTTGTTTATTATTTTAAGGCGATGCTGCATTTGTTATTTCTTTCACATAAAAAAAAAAATTGATCGACTAATGTTATTCTCGTATTTACTGGATGTTGATTTTTCTTTATTATTTTCTTGGGTGATTTTTGTATTAATATTTTAATTTAATTTCGTCAAAAATAATATTTGCACATGACCCCTACTGACCTATTACATTATGGATAATGCTGCATACCATTCTGTGCAATTAGACAAAACTCCTTCATTTTCTTGTAAGAAATGCGAAATGCAGGAGTGGTTGGTTAAACACAATGTAAAATTCAATCCAAAATTAACCAAAAAGGAACTATTGGCTTTATTTATACCTTTTCGATCAAATGACAAAATTTACGTAGTTGATGACATTTTGAGAAAGAACGGGCACGAAGTTCTTAGATTACCGCCATACCATTGTCAATACAATCCAATTGAAATGGCATGGGGGTTTTCTAAGACTTACTACAATAAGCACATAAATTCTAAGCAACCATCTAAGGATCGTGTTCAGAATTTATGGCTTGAGTTTCTCTCAAAATGTACATCCGATATGTGGCAAAATTTCTGTGATCATTGTGAAAAACTTATTTCGGATGACTGGACAAAACACATGGAGAACCTTTCTTTTGAAACCATTCCTCCTTTTATTATTTCGCTTGGGGAATCTGGCTCAGAACAAACATCAGAAGATTCAGATGCAGGTTCTCTTGACTAAATAATAAAAGTGGAATGAGGGCTTAAAAATTGTTTGACATGAAAATTATCAGTATCACAAGAGGGTGGGAATAAATTTGCAATTCTACAAAAAAATACTGAGGGCCAACAGAAGAGAGAATGACCAAAATTAAGGTGGATGGATGGAGATGATCAAAATGTGTTAGCGGGAAGACCCAAGCGAGAAATACAAATGGATGACGAAATAAGTTTGCAGAGCCGAATTCATTATATTTGTTATATACAATATTATTGCTGTGTTTGTATGTACAAAAACCAAGTAGTAAATTTTGTTAATCTTAAAACTGCATATTATTATCCTTTTATATCTGAAAATTTGTAAAACAGGCAACAGTGTAAGATCACAATAGTCAGAAATTATAACCTTAAAATCGAACATCTGACAGTGACATTTAAAAACCCTGAATTAAAACACAACCAGCCCCATTTACAATACTTAAACTGTCACTTTTCCATAGCTAGGCTAGATCCAGAAACAAATGGAATTGTGTATAATTGGAATAATCAATTTAATAATCTGTGTTGGCTACAGCAGATTTTCACTCATAATATTACTTATAAAATTTACTTTTTTAAATTACGTTTTGTGCATTTTTATAAATAAGCATAAAATGTAATACTGCAAGTTAATAGGCAAAATAGCCGCCTATTAAATTATAACAAATATTTCTATGTTGTAAATACCCAGTACATGTTAGATTTTCTATTCTGTTGGTCTGTCATGTGGTTACATCATGTTTTAATAGCATCATGAAGATATTATAAGGAGTCATATTTTGTCATTAAATTGAAAGTGAAAAAGTTTATGTAGCGTTCCACCTATCCTGGGACAATCTGTGTAAGGAATATATATTGTGAACTTTACATTAAGTTACTGATTTATAAGCCTGGCGCATGTGTATACCTAAAAGAAAAATTCTCTGTATAACAAAGAGGGTAAATGTTAAAAATACCTCGCACACCTTTTAACTAATAAAATGGTTTAGAAATATAAGACATATTTAAAAATATGCATTTATTGTCGAGAAATATTTTTAAGAAAACGTATGCATGTGTATACCCCATGCATACGGTTTCTTAAAAAGAGTTCAATTTAAACTTTAAAAGTGTGTTAATACTCCCAGACTAAGCATGAAGTAAAATTTCGAGTTTAGAAAAGCCCGAAAATTTAGTTTGGTCGTTTCGCGAAGTGGAGCAACCAAACCAAATTTTCTGGCTTTTCTAAACTCGAAAGTTTACTTTATGCGCCAAGCGTATTAAACACTGAAAACACTAAAAATATGGTGGACAAGTGAACTTATCTTGAAATCAGTGTGTTTAGAAAAGCATGAACATTTGGATTTGTTGGGGCGCGATTCGCTTCACTCGCGCGCCCCAGCAAATCAAAATTTTCAGGCTTTTTTAAACTCGAAATCTCACTTCATGCTTATCCTGAGAGTGGAAAACACTCGCTTAAAGCTTCAAATTTAACTCTTTTAAAAAAATAACGACTATCTGAAAATTCACAGCACATAACTAGGATATGTATACTTAAAGAAAATCTCCCTGTATTTATCGTTCACAGGTTTTATATTATTCGACATAAATCTATTTTTTTTTAATATGCCCGGAGGTTACGTGAGTGCGTAATACCACATCTATTAATTTTCTTGCTCACTTTATCATTTTGGAAAAAAGTATAAGAGTAAAAGATTAGGTGCCGTTAATTTTTTTTTAGGTATTCATTGATGGAAATGGCGATGCCGAAGGTAATTTTACTGTGGTCGCCCTTTTGGATGATCAAGAAATGAATGGCTCTTTAAGGATGAGCATGCAACCCGTTGGCTATTTTCAGTACAAAACCAATGGAAGCAATCTTCCTGTAAGTATTTTTTTATAATTAAAAAAAAACTGCCATTAACTTAACAAATATAAATACAGCATACTTTGTTTACAGTGTTGCCAGATAATTTTCGTATTTGCACAAAGGTTGTGACATCGAAAATTCTATTATTCAAATATCACAGTTAGCTAACATACATATCTTATTTAATCTAACGAGTGTCTATAAACTGTCGGCATCTCGGTTCTTTTGAAAAACAAATTACGTATCTTAGATTATGCCATACGATTCGGTGAATCTCAAAAACGTCAAATAAATTTAATTATATGTCTATTTACGACGTATGTTTTTAAAGTCAGAACCTACTGGGATGCCGACAGTTTATAAACACTCGTTATTTACGTATTCAAATATTTGAATCATTTAGGGCCAGTTGCACCAGATGCGTTGAACTGGTTTAACTCTGAACTTGAGTTCAAAGTGACATTAGAACAATAGGAACTGTCATCTTGAACTCAAGTTCAGCTTGAACTCGAGTTCAACGTTTTTGGTGCAACTGGGCCTTAATGTTAGAAAATCTCTAACACATTATCTAATATTAAATAAATTAATAATTTAATAGTTTAATTATTTCAATATTTCACTATTATAAATATGTTTAATATTTGTATATTGGAACATTCAAATTCTCAACCGTCCATTTTTCTCCACAATAATGAGTAATATTCTCGGTAATATTTACCAGTAATATTACCGAGAATATTACGCAATTTTAAATTACCGGTAATTTTACATCACCATTGGATAGGCTGAATTTTTGGTGCAACTGGAAACAGTAGAGTCATTGAATCGTTTTTTTGCTTAATAAAAGCCTAATTTTAAACTATGCTTAAGATGTATTTTAATACTTAAGGTATCTTGTAAGTACTTTTCAGTAAAAATTAAGATGGTAACAATTGGTAATTTTAAGTTGACATAAAACTTACTGTGCAACAAAAAAAAATCATGTAATTCCAAAAATTGAAGTAGTTCTAAATAAATGAGAAATTAAAAAAGTTCAATTTATAGTAGGTTTATTGTTTTTATAAAATGTATAAAAGTAAAAAAAACGAATCTATAAATATTGAGAATTTAATGCGTAATATCGGTTTTTTGAATTTTCATTGAAATTTAACATTATTATTTCTAATCTTTAAAATGCACAGATTTTTAATTTTTAAAATGCATGATCTTTTAAACAACAAAGTGTTTTAATTCTTGTACAACATTTTTTTGCTTACAAAATTTCGGATATTTAAAATTATTACATTGTACATATTGTTAAACGATCTCGTTTCAAACTTCACGTTAACCCAGCGTTAGCGCGCCTTGCGAATAAAGTAAATATTTTGAGTTTAGATAACCCTGAAAATTTGGTTGGGTCGCGTAGCGCAGCGGAGCGACCAAACTAAATTGTCAAGCTTTTCTAAACTTAAAATATTAACTTCATGCTTAATCAAGGAACGGAAAACACTTGTTATAAAACAAAAAAAATAAAGTGAAAACTGTTTACGCTATGTTTGAATCTGTTATCTAAAGTAACAAGTGTGTCAATTATTTTTTAAGCTAATCTGATTGACAGTCAAACTAAAAATTTGCAAAAAATAACATTCGGGTAAAAAGCAATGTAATTTTATATTTGCATTATATTTAGTTTATTTTTTGATATCATTATTATTACATATTTAATTAATTTCTCACTTAATCCGCGGTGAAACATTTTTGAATCTAATTCTGAATAATTAATTAATTATCCAGAATCATTATTATTATGTTGTTGTAAAAACAAGAAATCCATTAAAATAAATACATACAAATTTCAAAAGCAATAAAATTAAAAAAAACAAATATCTCGTAAATTGACAAAAATAATACATTTTTAATTATAATAATATTTTAAAATTTAAAATAATAATTGTTAGTATTTTAAATAAGATCATTAAACAGTTTTGAATATTTCAATTAATTTTTATGTTTTTTTATAAAAATTAAATGAAATCTGCAAAATTAATACAAATTGACAAATACATAAAAATTACTATTTTATTTAATAATTTATTTAGTGAGTCTAAGTTCATTTAAAAAAAAACAAATTTTAACAGAAATATTGGACACAAAAGTAGCCAAACTTGACAAAAAATAAAAAAAACAAACATTATTACTGATTACACAGTTCTTAATAATTAAAAAAAAAATCACAAATATACGTAAAATATACACATACACAAATCTTAAAATCTAAAAAAATCGTAATATTTGTAAATTTAACAAAGTTAGCTGTTAACTGAAATCGTAAAAAATTTTAATTTCAATATTTGTCGATACATTTTATTTATTTTGAATAATTTCTGATCATTTTAAACGTTTGCAATTTTGTTAAAAACTGTTAGATTTATTTTTTTCTAATGGGACAATAAATGTTCTTAAATGAATAATTTATTAATCTGTGATTAAATTATTAAAATAGATTCGTTGGAAGTTTGTTTTTTAAGCTTAATTTTACATAATTTTGGCATAATTTAAGCTTTTTTAATTTGTTCGTCAAAGTTAAAACCACACAAATAATGCACAGGCATTTATTTTTGTTCTAAATTTGAACTAAAAAACAACTTTAACTTTGTTTATATAATGTCATAAATTTGACAACAAAGGAAATTGCAAAATAAGTTTTTGATTAATCGTGTAACTCGTGAATCCACTCAGAGACTGAGCATAAAGTAACATTTCAAGTTTAGAAAAGCCTGAAAATTTAGATTTGCTGGGGCGCGCGAGCGAAGCGAGTCGCGCCCCAGCAAATCCAAATTTTCAGGCTTTTCTAAACTCGAAATCTTACTTCATGCGCAACGCGTGTAAAACATCGATTTGATGTGAAGTTCAAAATAGACTAATAATAATAATTTTTAAATAAATCAGATTATTATCATTATGTAACAATAAATAAAAATTAAATGGTGTATTTTCCGGGAAAGTATTTTTCGACTTTTTATCTCTAACGCAAGCACTCGAAAGAATGTTACGAATGTTTCCGAAACTATTATTTACGGTACATTACCGGTGGTAATTACCAACAAAAATTACCACTAACATTATTAGTAAAACGTGTCTAAAGGCCAGCTTTAATGTTAAGATTATTATTACTTAAATTATTTATAGTAATTTAGCAATTTAAAATTATCATGGGACAAATGGTGCATGCGTCGGGTCTTAAGTAATATTTAAGTTGTTTTTAAAATTAGAAAAATCTGGTATCTATTCGATAAATTAACATTGTAAAAAAAAAATGTAGGTTATACAAGACGAAATTTAAACATTCCATTTAAGGACCGTACCAAAGTAATCTAAGACTAACAAGAATAATTCCAATTCAAAAATATTTGAATTCGAGAAAATAAGCTTACACTTCTTATAGTTTGCATACTTTGAACATACTATATAAAACTACGAACATGTTTTTCCTGTAAACTACAAACAATGTGTCTAAGATTTGAAATATTTCATATAGCTGGCCTAAGACATTAGTTTTAATCCAAGTCCTTTCATTTCTAATTTCTTGTAATTTCTACTTTCATTTTTCATTTTATTTGTTAGTTGGTTTGAAGAGAATTTAACCTATTTGTTACATATACTTTGATAGAGCGTTGTAACAAATCAATTAAAATAAGATTTTAAATATTTCTCTGTATAATTCAATATCCGGAGGTGTATTTGCACGGAAAGTAGTTGTTTCAATAGATACTTATTGTCTTAAGTTCTCTCATAAATTAAGACACATTGTTTGCATTTCACACGAAAAATATTTTTGTAATTTTATATATTATAATCTAAGACCATGTAGTTATTTGTGAATTTTTCAATATTATCGCAATATTTTACTATTGAAACATTCTGCAAAACATACAATGGTATTATTAATGTTTATATCAGTGGCGGTTCGTAAGAATTTTTATTGGTGTGGCATAAACATATAGTAAATGTTTCTATCAAGTATACATATCTCGATGCGTATGTATTTTGATGCATTCGTTGTTTATTTTTATTGAGTTCAAGTTGAAGCAAGTAAGTCGCCTATTTCCAAAAAAATATTTTTTTTTTTCAAATAGATTTAGTGGTTTTTGGAAATAGGCGACTCAAGTGTTTTCAATCCTTGATTAGGCATGAAGTAAAATTTCAAGCTAAGGAAAGCCTATACATTTGGTTTGGTCGCGTAGCGAAGAGAAGCTCAGGCTTTCTAAACTCAAAATTTTACTTCATGTACCAGGCGTACAAAACGCTGAAATATTGTAAAATGCAAATAATTTTTGTTTAGTAGTGTATTTTTAATCCTGCTTTAGCAGTTTTTAGAACTGATTTAGCAGTATATTTTTAATCTCACAATATTTCAGTGTTTTATACGCGTAGCGCATAAACTTAAATTTCGAGTTTAGAAAAGCCTGAAAATTTAGTTTGTTCGCTTCGCTACGCGACCAAACCAAACTTTCAGGCTTTCCTAAACTCAAAATTTTACTTTATGCTTATTTCAGGAGTGGAAACTCGTTCGTGACTTTAGATTGGACGCTTTCAAAGAAACAATGATAAGATTTTTCATGCAGTACTAAGCTATAAAATGACTATGTAGATTTCTTAGGTAATTTGTCTCTTCGTTAATTTCTACAAAAGTATGTTACTAAAAATAAATAAATAACTAAATAGATATAAAGCCGAATTTGTCTAAAATATTTATCAGCAGCCCCGCAGCCCATATATATGAGCCGCCACAGATTCCTATTAAATGCCCTATTTTCAATATAGTTTAGTGAAATAAACCGTATCGAATTTTGCATTTACTGGAATCAATTGAATTCTACGAAGCTGTTCGCATTCCCGGAATGATCACCATTAATTCTTCATTGAAATCGAGAGAAATAACAAAACAAATCGTATGGCTAATTCCACAATACATTTTTAAAATTAAAAATGAACCTGAAAACATATTCTTAATTAAAAGTTAATACAATAAAATTCAAAACAACAACTTTGTACTATTACTTTGTAATCTTACTTTAAAAATTTAGCCCAGCTGCTAAAAGGTTGGCCATCCATTATACGATGTTATTATTTATTTCCAAAACATTATCACATGAGTGAGACAAATTCTTGATGATAAAACACTCTGGCAATCTGAATGGGATATTTACGCACTTTTTCAAAATGAAATATTAAGCAAATCATATGACTTATTCCACAATACATTTTTAAAATTAAAGATAAACTTGAAAACATATCCTCAATTAAAGTTAATACAAAAGAAAACAAAACAACGTTTTGTATTTGTATTTTTATATATTAACTTTTAATTTTAACTTTATGTAAATAAAAATTGCCCTTTTTGGGAATATACTGATATTTTTAACACGAAATGACAATCTTGGTCAACTTTGATATTTTAGGACAGTTCTGACATTTTTTTCGTATTTAATTTAATAAAATTAAGATTGGTTAGATGACAAGTTGCGAGGAAAGAAACGTTACTCTTCTAACCTAACCCACCTTTTGGCCATTATGACATTTTAACTTTACGTGACGTAATTGAATGTCGCTTATTATTGTGACATTTCTTTGACAACTGTTTGTTGACCATTATGAAATTTTGTCATAAAATCACTTAGCTTTTTGAAAGCGATAGTAATTTCATCGTTCTTGACTATTGTAACATTCTGACTGTAAGTTACTTAGTAATACAGTCGATTTTCACTATGATGACATTTTGACGTTAACTTAGGCTAGTCGTTTGACGTCTGACGTAAACAGATTTACATTTAGTTGTCTAATCCCAGATTGAGCATGAAGTAAAATTTTGAGTTTAGAAAAGCCTGAAAAATTGGCTTTCTATCAAGCATAATTTGGCGCCCCCTAGTCCTTGAGCCCGCGTGCGGTGCACGCCTAGCACGCCCGCTCACGGCGGGACTGGCTATTGCATATTTCAATAATTTTTGAGCGTATGTGTCTTCAAATAGGATGCAAACGTACAGGGAACTATTATTTAGAGTATACATGAAAAAAGTACATTTTCTTATTGTCTATAGCAAATTTCATTAATATTGTGGTTCATATAGAATAAGTTAATATTTTCATTGAATGGCCCAGCTCAGCGTGCCTTAAACTGACAGTTAACGGGCCCCGGAGCAAAATTACGTCGTTTTAATAAGAGAAGTCACTGATGATAAAACTCATCAGTTATGAGAAAATATTCAAGAAGAAATATACTGAAAAAAATATGAATCTCTAAAAATAAATCTTAAGTATCGTTTTATTTACGACAGTCGATTTTTATTTTAAATGGCTGTTTTTATAAACCTTCATTCCCACTTATGCACAGACATGTATCATATTATAGTTCGCTAACCATTATGTTATACTCTATAAATATCACAACTATTGATCCCATTGAAAGGGAATTGTACTCCCACTATTTAAGCTATTGATAATAATTGGTATTGATAGGAATTCAAATATTTGGACACATCACGGCCCATTCAGTGGATCGGCGGCAGACAGCCCAGGGACGAGCCTGCGTGCGGCTTTAAGAACGAGAAGTGTATTTACAAGACCGACTGGCGTTTGATCGCGGGCATTTCCTTGGTTACGATTATGGTAATGGTCGCGGCCCTGTTCGCCCTCAAGTAAGTTCATTCATGGGGTCCTTTATATTCTTACTACGTTGAAGCAACTTCGGTGTACGTATTTGCATTTTTCATTAAATTGAGCCAACACTTGATGACAAAAACAAAAAAATTAAGGAAAGTAGTTAACAACTTTGACTATTTTCATTTAATTTGTACTGTCTGATAAACCTTGATTCAGTTAGAGATTCGCTCTGGAATTTATTTTAAATTACTTTACTTTGTTTGCAAGCAGTGGTGGATTTACCACTTAAGAGGCCCCAGACGTAATTAGATTTTATGTTTTAATAAAATAACAAAAAATGCTCAGTATAAATCAGTGTTTTAGACGCATGAAGTAACATTTCAACTTTAGAAAAGCCGGAAAATCCAAATTTTCAGGTAGAAAATTTAGTTTATAAATTAAGAGGTGGTCACCCTCGATTAATTACTATTATCCGTAAAACTACCCTATTGTGATTTATCAGTAAATTGTTGGTAAATCGGTTTTTAATAATGAATAACAGACAAAAAATATAATGATTTTACTAAGAAATCATCAAATTCTGTTAAGATTTATTTCCAACTTCCGAATACCGGGTGTTGACTTGGCGGACGCAACATAGGGAATCGCATGTTAATTTTAAAGTTTTCAAATATTGGCTTCCCTATTTATTTAAGAGACAAAATGTATTTCACTTTTTTGTAGAGGGCAAAATTCTAAATTTATGAATGTTCACACTTAACACTTTACGTTTCTCTAAGTTAAAATAATTAAGAAAAAGTAATGTGATTTTATAAAAATGACATACCATGGAATTGATACAACAATTGTGGATATTATCTGTTTTTTTAAGTTCAATTTAAAGCTTTAAATAAGTGTTTTCCACTCCCAGACTAAGCATGAAGTAAAATTTCGAGTTTACAAAAGCCCTGTAAAAATTTGTCGAGGGTCGCGCAGCGACACGAGACAAATTTTCTGGGATTTTCTAAACTCGAAATTTTACTTCATGCGCCACGCGTATAAAACACAATAATATTGTTAAATTTATATATATTCGAACTTCACTTAAAATATGTGTTTTATACGCGTGGCGCATAAAGTAAAATTTCGAGTTTAGAAAAACCCAGAAAATGTGTATCGGGTCGCTGCGATACAAATTTTCACGGGGCTTTTCTAAACTCGAAATGTTTCTTTATGCTTAGTCTGAGAGTGGACAACACTCGTTTAAAGTTTCAAATTGAACTCTTTCAAAAATCAACGAATGTCAGAAAATTTACAGCTAAAATAATTAAGAAAAAGTATTGTGATTTTATAAAAATTATGATATACCATAGAATTGATACAACAATTGCGGATATTCCCTGTCCTTTTTTAAAGTTCAATTTATAATAATATTCGAACTTTAAACTTTATTTCAATAAATAAATAGACAATATAATAATAACACATAATAGCATAATAATATGATCATTACTAACCGCCACTTGATATCAGACACCGTCAGAATATAATGGAATTTAGATCAAAGCACATAAATTCCTCTACTGTATACGGCTCAATTTGCCGCAAAATTTCAAACAAATATTTTTTTGTATTTTACGAGATTCATCTTTGTTCTAATAAACACTAGTAGTTTGTTGTAAAATCGCAAGCACAAGTAATGAACACCCCTCTCACTCAGTGTAAATTTATGTTGTGGGTACATAAACCTACACTTATGCCTCGTTCCATAACTATGTTTATTTATATCAGATTTGAAGTAATAATTATATTTCCTGACAAACGTCAGACATTCTACGATATATATACCCACTACCGTTAATAATCTATTATTTTTAAATAATGTCCTGCAAGAGTCGTTCGGACATAAACCTAACATGGTTCTCAGCGCACGTTTTTGCAGATTCAATATATTGTTGAAATGTGGAGCTACCCCAGAAAACAATACCATAGCGAAGTATTGACAAAATATGTAAACTATATACTAATTTTAATATACAAAAGGATACATTTGGTTTTAGAATTTTTGACATATAGCAGGTTGTACATAAACACGAAGACATATATTGGATATGTTTTTGCCATATTAATTTATTGTCAATAAATATTCCCAGAAATTTGGTGTCTCCTGTTATATAAACACTAGTTTTATTAATAGTTATATGCTGAGGCAGGTGTGTACCCTCAGATTTCTTAAAGATGATATATTTTGTCTTACTCTAGTTTAAAATTAGTTAATTGTTATCAAAACAAGCTTTTATCATCTTCAACAAAACGGTGATGTTACTCTCTAAATCTGAGATATTCTTAGATCGTACACAAATATTCGTATCATCAGCATAGTTGATGATATTTTATGTTTCATTGTCAATTATTTTAAACATATCATTTATGTATATATTTAAAAGGAATAGACCCAAGACACTCCCTTGAGGCACCCCCAGGACTATGTACAAAGCATTCGACCGATGTCTAGTGCTTCCGGATACCACTCCTACTAATTGTTTTCTACCAGTTAGATACGTTTTGAACCAATCATATGCTGCACCTCTAATTCCATAATTATATAGTTTAGAGAGCAGCACACTATGGTTAATACAGTCGAACGCCTTGGACAAGTCCATAAATATGCCACAAGCCATCTCACCCGACTCCATTCCCTCTATAATGAATTGTGAAATATCGTATAGAGCTGTGTTGATGTTTTTACATTCCCTAAAACCATGTTGATGCTCGGAAATTAGTTTAAATTTTTTGAAATATGATTTACATTGCACAGTTACTATATATTCAAATATTTTAGAGAAGGATGACAAGAGCAGTCTCTTGGTCTTGGTCTGAAATTTTCTATTTTTGATGAATCTCCACTTTTGTGAATTGGTTTGACAACGACAGTTATTAACTTTTCTGGAAATATACCGGAACTAATTGAGTTATTTATAAGAAAACACAAAGGCTCACATAAGTGCTCCGCACATTCTTTGATAACGAACATAGATATTTCGTCAATTCCATAGCTTTTTTATTTGGCATGGTTTTTATAATATTCATTAACTCAGTATATGTGATAGGATTGAAAAACAGAGAGTGTTCGTTCATATTGACATTTATGTTAAGATTTGCAATTAGTTTTTTCGAATGTAGTAAGTTTGGTGCCACATTTACAAAATAGCTATTTATTTTATTCACGCCAGATTCTAAGGTAGAGCTTTCGTAAATGGTTATTTGTTTTTTTCCAGCAATATCTTTTATAACAGCCCATGCTGTTTTATTTATGTTGTTTGATGTTAAAATTTGTTATACTATTGTTGTCGGTCTTTTTTTACAATATATTATATCTCTGTTTGCAACGCTTTAATGTATCTTTACATTCGCTGAAATAATGTGACAAAATATCATATAATATATAAAATTACGAAAAAACTATTCGTGAAAATGCAAACAGTGTCTTAATTAATAAGACAATTTAAGACGATAAATATCCATTGAAACAACTACTTCCCGTGCAAATACACCTCCGGATATTGAATTATACAATGAAATATTTAAAATCTTATTTAATTTGATTTGTTACAACGCTATTAAAGTATATGTAACGTTTAGGTCAAATTCTCTTCAAACCAACTAACAATACAATTTAAAATGAAAGGAGAGATAGCAACAAATTAGAAGTGAAAGGACTTGGATAAAAACTAATGTCTTAGGCCATCTATAGACGCGTTTCGAGATTTATCTCTCTTCAGTATAGCTTTGCTTGTGACGTTTAAAAAATTAGGAATAAAATTAAAACAAACTTACTTGGAAAAAGTGTTGTGTGTGGAATGAACAGGTACACAGAAATGGAATGAGTAAAAATGATGGTCGGTATTTATAGGTAAAAAGGGGGATTATGTCATTAGCAGGTATGAAGAATCAAATTAAATAAGATTTTAAATATTTCATTGTATAATTCAATATTCGGAGGTGTATTTGCACGGGAAGTAGTTGTTTCAATGGATATTTATCGTCTTAAATTGTCTTATTAATTAAGACACTGTTTGCATTTTCACGAATAGTTTTTTCGTAATTTTATATATTATGTTTAAAGTGTGCAAACTATAAGAAGCGTAAGCTTATTTTCTCGAATTCAAATAGTTTTGAATTTGAATTTATCTTGTTTGAACTGTACCGTAAGGTAAATAATAAGGTCTCACATTCTTCATACCTGCTAATGACATAATCCCCCTTTTTACCTATAAATACCGACCATCATTTTCACTCATTCCATTTCTGTGTACTTGTTCATTCCACACACAACACTTTTTGCAAGTAAGTTTGTTTTAATTTTATTCCTAATTTTTTAAACGTCACCAGCAAAGCTATACTGAAGAGAGATAAATCTCGAAACGCGTCTATAGATGGCCTAAGACATTAGTTAACGTCACAAGCAAAGCTATACTGAAGAGAGATAAATCTCGAAACGCGTCTATAGATGGCCTAAGACATTAGTTTTAATCCAAGTCCTTTCACTTCTAATTTGTTGCTATCTCTCCTTTCATTTTAAATTGTATTGTTAGTTGGTTTGAAGAGAATTTGACCTAAACGTTACATATACTTTAATAGCGTTGTAACAAATCAAATTAAATAAGATTTTAAATATTTCATTGTATAATTCAATATCCGGAGGTGTATTTGCACGGGAAGTAGTTGTTTCAATGGATATTTATCGTCTTAAATTGTCTTATTAATTAAGACACTGTTTGCATTTTCACGAATAGTTTTTTCGTAATTTTATATATTATGTTTAAAGTGTGCAAACTATAAGAAGCGTAAGCTTATTTTCTCGAATTCAAATAGTTTTGAATTTGAATTTATATCATATAATTCCAACTCTTTCTTGCAGACGATAGTTTCTGCTGATAGCACTATTTTTTATTTATTATAACCGGATTTAGCTGTCTCTAAAGGAAATTTATTATTTAAATGATTTAGAAGAATGCGCGTAAATTCATTAAATTGTTCATTTAGGCAAATTTTGTCATACATTGTTAGCCAGGTTTCAGATTGTAATGAACTGTTGAATAATTTGATTTTGTTACTGGTTATGCATCTATATATTTTTGGTAGTGAATCATTTTCTCTGTCCTTGTTCACAAATGTGGCAATTTGAGCAAGGTAATCAGAGAACCCAGTACCTACGACTTCACAACACATTGCACGTTCTTAGTTTGTAATGATGTTGTCTATACATGATTTAGTTCTGTTGGTTATTCTAGTATAATCATTAATTAAGAATCTGCAGTTATATGATTGCATTAACATATACAGTTCGTTAGGTGTTTCATCATGCTTAAATATATCAATATTAAAGTCTCCGCAAATAAAAAAGTTTTCGTTATTGCTGATTAATAATGACAAGATCTGTTCTAGTTTATTAAAAAAAAAAATGTTTACATCACTGTCGGGAGATCTATAAATTTATATTAATAGGTTTATTTCTATTTATTTTAAAGTGAGCGCTTGCTCATTCAAAGTTTTTAATATTATATATATATATATCATTACATATACTAAACTTAAAATTACGATTACAATAAATAGCAACGCCACCATGTTGATGACGAGGACGACAATAATTTGTAACAAAAGTATAGTTCATAATTTTCAGAAATGATAGCTGTTCACGAGATTGCCAGTGTTCTGTTGAACAGAGAAAATTGCAGTCGTGTTCTTCTATAAATACGCTTAGTTCGTTTAAACAGTTTCCAGTAGACTGGATGTTAAGATGTATTCATTTTAATTCTTCGGCGTTCGATCCGGATGTGTGTTCCTTTTTACGCCTTTTGGCTACGTAGATGGGTCCTTTAGTGCTGGCAACTCATCAATTGGGACTCTTACTTTGAACGATGTATACATCTCTGGATGCTTAGATTATAATTTCTCACAATCAATTATGGTAAATTTATTTTTATCTTAAAGATAATGTTTTATATCATCAGTTGTCATATAAGCTTTAAGCCCCGACGTATGTATGTGTCCCATACGGAATGTAATTTCTAATGTTGTTTCGGATTACCCATAAACACGTTTAGATTGACGTCTCTTTCTGCGATTGGGCATTTTAAACCCCTCGTTATCTTCAACGGATTTTGTAATCTCGCGATGGTTCAGTGTTTACCTTTTTTGCTGAATTGGGATTATATTTTAAATTTAAATTTCCAGCTTGTGGTACGAGTAACGACATCTCAGTTTTATGTTTGTAGGTTGACTGAGTTTCCACGGTATTTACAGAATTCTGTTGCTTTTGATTGTTGTTATTTGTTATTTTGCTATTTAAGGTTAAGATTTCCCTTTTCATAATATTCATCATTTTAAATAATTCATCGATCTTAGTGTTAATTTAAGGATCGGTGGTTGGTGGATCTACTGTAGATGTTTCAACCGCGTTGGTTTTGGTTTTGGGATATTGTACTAAGCAAGAATCACATACCCATTTAAGGTTTTTATTTTCTAGGCATCCAGCGTCAGCCCTTTTTAGTCCACATGATAGGTGCAGTTTGTCATCGCATATGAAACACTGTAGATGTTTATCACTAACATTTAACTGAACTTTGCAGGAGATACACGGCTCCTTACATTTCACAGTCGGCGCCATCTTGCACATATAATATCAAGAAGCTTAAAACAAGTGTATTCCACTTCCGAGACAAATTTTCTGCTTAGTTTCTGCTTAGTCTGCTTAGTCTGTGAGTGGAAAACACTCAAATTGAACTCTTTTAAAAATTAACGAATGTCAGAAAATTCACAGCTAAAATAATTAAGACAAAGTAATGTGACTTCATAAAAATAATGATATACCATAGAATTGATACAACAATTGCGGATATTCCCTGTTTTTTTAAGTTCAATTTAAAGCTTTAAACAAGTGTTTTCCACTCCCAGACTAAGCATAAAGTAAAATTTCGAGTTTAGAAAAGCCCCGTGAAAATTTGTCCAGGGTCGCGCAGCGACCCGATACAAATTTTTTGGGCTTTTCTAAACTCGAAATTTTACTTCATGCGCCACGCGTATAAAATACTATAATATTGTCAAATTTTTGTATATTCGAACTTCACTTAAAATCAATGTTTTATACGCGTGGCGCATAAAGTAAAATTTCGAGTTTAGGAAAGCCTAGAAAATTTGTTTTGGGTCGCTTCATGCTTTGTCTAGGAGTAGAAAATACTCGTTTAAAGCTTCAAATTGAACTCTTTCAAAAATCAACGAATCTCAGAAAATTTACAGTAAAAATAATTAAGAAAAAGTAATGTGATTTTATAAAAATAATAACACCATGGAATTGATACATCAATTGCAGATATTACCTGTTTTTTTTTAAGTTCAATTTAAAGCTTTAAACAAGTGTTTTCCACTCCCAAACTAAGCATGAAGTAAAATTTCGAGTTTAGAAAAGCCCCGTGAAAATTTGTCGAGGGTCGCGCAGCGACCCGAAACAAATTTTCTGGGCTTTCCTAAACTCGAAATTTTACTTTATGCGCCACGCGTATAAAACATTGATTTTAAGTGAAGTTCGAATATACAAAAATTTGACAATATTATAGTGTTTTATACGCGTGGCGCATGAAGTAAAATTTCGAGTTTACAAAAGCCCAGAAAATCGCTGCGCGACCCGAGACAAATTTTCACGGGGCTTTTCTAAACTCGAAATTTTACTTCATGCTTAGTCTGGGAGTGGAAAACACTCGTTTGAAGCTTCAAATTGAACTCTTTTAAAAATCAACAAATGTCAGAAAATTCACAGCTAAAATATTTAAGAAAAAGTAACGTGATTTTATAAAAATAATGACATACCATGGAATTGATACAATTGCGGATGTCAAAATAGCACAAGATATTGATTGCTGTTACTAAATTAACGACAAACTGTGGTCTGCGTAATACCACTTTATTAGGAGGATTTTTTCTTGTAAGTGCAAATCATTTCGAAATCATTTACTCTAATCAAGTGACTGCGATATCTTTTGCTATTTTGACATCCGCAATTGTTGTTTCAATTCCATGGCATGTCATTGTTTTTTTAAATCACATTACATTTTCTTAATTAACTTAAAATAACGTAATGATAAACGTTAACACGAATGCATTTAGAATTTTTCCCTTTACAAAAAAGGTAAATGCACTTTGTTTCTAAAATAAATAGGGGAGCCAAAATTTGAACATTTCAAAATGTACATGGGATTTCCTATGTTGCGTCCGCCAAGTCAACACGCGGTATACAACTTAAAATACGACACTACCTGTTCACGCAATTGCGAAGCAAAGGGACCAAACCAAATTTTCAGCCATTTCTAAACTCGAAATTTTACTTCATGCGCCACGCGTATACACACTGATTTCACGTGACGTTCAAATTATACTGCTTTAGCGGTATATTTTTGCCTTAAGGGGAATATAACAGTGGTCTGAAATTTAACGTTAGGTTTATTTAAAAACTAAAGATCCTAGAAAGTTGAAAATTTGACAGCGTATATTAACCTTAATTATCCAGTAACATATCGAAGTACTCTTTTTTAACAATTTGCTTTCAGAGGTATGAAAAAAATAATGTTATATTTTTCAAAATTAAAAAAAAAATCCCATATCTTACTAGTTTATACTATAAGGAATATAATGTGAACATTTTATAAGGATGCGATAGCTTATGCCCGAGTCAGGTTAAAATAAAAATCTTAAAAAATAAGACCGTAAAATACCGCCGCCTTGCGGATCTTCTCTTAGTTGAACGCGTTGTACACTCATCTGCACAATTATTGGAGGGGCGAGCAGCATGCGGCCAGCGCTTATCCCTGGGCCGGTGAACGCTGCGCGGCTTCGCGTTTGTTTTCATTATCTTTTCTCAATCATAGTTAACAAAAACGGCTCGCCTCGTTAGCATTTATTCTCGTAAAATTAATATTTCCCAATTATTATCGATATTTTATTGTACTAGTGTTTTATTTTTATGCTTTCTGGCTACTAATGGAATAAGTATTTTTTTACACTGCATGTTCACTAATATAGAAAACACGAAATGTTTCAATAATTTAAATAAAGATGTGTAATATACCTTCAATATTGGCTTTCCTAATTATTTGACAGTGTCAGTATTATTAAATTATTTTTAAAGTGTTTTTAGCTGATTAATAAGCAGAAGCAATCGACAATCAGTCTTGTTCAAATCATTATTTCGTCTTAAATCTTTCGTTGTTAAAGCAGTTGTTAAATGCCATTAAACTTCTCGCAATAAAACCATTAAAGTAAATTGTAAAGTTTCTAGCAATCGGACCTATTTGAACCAACTGCGACTTCATCAACAAATCAATGATATTAAAACTATAAGAATAGTGAGAATAACGTCACCAATATGACGTTGTCGTAGATTAATGTTACAAATCAACTATTTTTTACTGAGCACAGGTAATATATGTTTGACGAATGTTTAAAAAAATGTAGGGTTTAACTGCGTGCATATTCATTGTTAATTATTTTAGAAAAAATAGAACTATAATAATAAGGTAGTTATTATAATGCAATTCAAATAACAAGCTTCTTGCTCAACATGGCACCGAACCCAATATATTTTATTTCAAATTTGGCTGATTTATGATGAATCATATTTTGATAGTAAGTAAATAAGGAATAAATGAATTGTAATTGAATGTTATTGCAATCCTCTATTTATACACATCATCATTTTGTAAACCCTGTACTAATTATAAAAAAAACAGGGCAGCTGTCCCTTTAATTTTTTTCAATCTATTATTTATTTGTTGCATTCATAAAAACTAGAATATTGGATAAAATAAAAATTGAAATTCTCCCCAAAATCTGGGGTATTTACCTAATTTGGCAGAGGCAAAATTAATACACATTATTTTCATGGCAATAGCAGTTATCAAAGATAATATTCCTATATAAAAAATATCATTGAAAATCCAATGTTCCGTTTTTTTCATAAATATTTTTCCGGCATATAAATATTCACAAAGAGCTTATGAACATGAATTATTTTATTATTATATTTTTAAGAAATAATCTCTAATTTAATAAAATAAAACACATAGTTTGTTCAGCTGTCGAAACTGGAGTCTTAAAAGTAAAAATAATGAGTTATAATGACAAGAATAAGAATCATCGGTTTTGTAAATACCGAAAAATAACACAGGATCGCTAACGAATTGAAAACAATACATAGCTTGTATGTATTATCAGCGTGTTTAAGGGGAATATAACAGTGGTCTGAAATTTAATGTTAGGTTTATTTAAAAACTAAAGGTCCTAGAAAGTTGAAATTTTGACAGCGTATATTAAGCCCAATTATCTAGTAAAATATCGAAGTACTTTTTTTTTTAACAATTTGCTTTCAGAGGTATAAAAAAAATAATGTTAAATTTTTCAAAATTAAAAAAAATATTCCCATATCTTACTAGTTTATACTATAAGGAATATAATGTGAACATTTCATAAGGATGCGATAGCTCATGCCCGAGTCAGGTTAAAATAAAAATCTTGAAAAATAAGACCGTAAAATACCGCCGCCTTGCGGATCTTCTCTTAGTTGAACGCGTTGTACACTCATCTGCACAATTATTGGAGGGGCGAGCAGCATGCGGCCAGCATTTATCTCTGGGCCGGTGAACGCTGTGCGGCTTCGCGTTTGTTTTTCTTTTCTCTTTTCAATCATAGTTAACAAAAACGGCTCGCGTCGTTAGCATTTATTCTCGTAAAATTAATATTTCGCAATTATAATCGATATTTTATTGTACTAGTGTTTTATTTTCATGCTTTCTGACTACTTCATCAACGAATCAATGATATCAAAACTATAAGAATAGTAAGAATAACACCAATATGACGTTGTCGTAGATTAATGTTACAAATCAACTATTTTTTACTGAGCACAGGTAATATTTGTTTGACGAATGTTTAAAAAAATGTAGGGTTTAACTGCGTGCATATTCATTGTTAATTATTTTAGAAAAAATAGAACTATAATAATAATAAGGTAGTTATTATAATGCATTTCAAATAACAAGCTTCTTGCTCAACATTGCACCGAGCCCAATATATTTTTTTCAAATTTGGCTGATTTATGATGAGTTATATTTTGATAGTAAGTAAATAAGGAATAAATGAATTGAAATTGAATGTTATTGCAATCCTCTATTTATACGGCTCAGTCAACTTAGCCCCCCGAAGTTCGACTTTTTAAAAAATAACTGTTGCGCTAGACGGGCCTTAGCTAGCGCTAGCTAGCGCCACAAAAATTAGAGCTAGCGCCGTTTAGACAAGAAAGTTACGGGGGTTTGAACTTTCGGGGGGCTAGGTTGATGCTAGCCCCCCGAGTTTGGATTTTTCAAGTTTTCTTACAGTATTCGGATTCCTCAGAGCTAGTGCTACCAATTTAAAAGCTAGCGCCACCCCCACAACCCCAAAAGATTATAAAACATTTTAAACCCTAGCCCCCCGAAATGAGATTTTTTAATCAAATTGGGTGCAAAAGGTTGCTTAGAGCTATCGCCAGCAGAATATGAAAAAAATATTCTCTCAAAAATATCAGGTAAAACAAAGTTCACATCCAAACTTTGATGTGAGAGCTTTCAGCTCCTGTATGCGTATTGCCATTTACTTGCTGAATTTCAATACAAAATCATGATTGACATATAAAATACCGCTTCCAAGAAATATGTTGGCGTTGTAATTATTTTATGTATGTTCAAAGACACTAGCTATTACAAAGATGATGCCTAGAAAACAGTAGCCTAACTGACAAGTTTTTTTCAACAAAGTCGTACTTCGGGGGGCTAAGTTGACTGAGCCGTATAATGTAAGCAACAACTATCAAAACATTTAAGCTAAATATTTGATATGTAACATGGATTAGATATTTAGGTTTGCTTAGAGAGTTGCTCTATCATCAGGCAAGAAATGTATCTTAAACTTAATATAAGTAATAACCTAATAATATTTAAGTTGAATACAACATAATAACATACAGGGAGTTTTTCTTTAAAGTAAACGTTTTCCAAATTTAGCTTATTTTCTTTAAATCTTTTGATATTCCTTGCTTTTTAAAAAAAGTTCAATTCAAGGCTTTAAACGAGTGTTTTCCACTCCCAGACTAAGCATGAAGTAAAATTTCGAGTTTAGAAAAGCCCCGTGAAAATTTGTCGAGGGTCGCGCAGCGACCCGAGACAAATTTTCTGGGCTTTTCTAAACTCGAAATTTTACTTCATGCGCCACGCGTATAAAACGCTGATTTCAAGTAAGGTTCAAATATACACAAATTTCACAAAATTTTAGTGTTCTATACGCGTGGCGCATAAAGTAAAATTTCGAGTTTAGAAAAGCCCAGAAAATTTGTCTCGGGTCGCTGCACGACCCTCGACAAATTTTCACGGGGCTTTTCTAAACTCGAAATTTTACTTCATGCTTAGTCTGGGAGTGGAAAACACTCGCTTAAAGCTTCAAATTGAATTCCTGTAAAAACAACATATATCTAAAGATTTAAACAAAATAAAGTGAATCTGGAATACGTCTACTTTAAAGAAAAACTCCCTGTATATTGTAGAATCGGGATATTGAGATAGATTGTGTTAGAATGAAAATAAAGTCAATTGAATAGCAACGAAAGGAGCTTAATCACAATTTTGTAGCATCGAAAAGATACCCATGTTTTGATTAGGTACATACATAACCCGATGTGTACTAGGTACATTTTCAGGCATTCATTGTTTTTGAAAAGCGTTCAGTTTGAAACTCCCAACGAGTGTTTTCCACCGAGTAATAATGATTTAAGTTATCATAAAAAAAACAACCGTGAGGTACGCCACTGTCTTGCTAGCACTAGCTATCTCTTGAATAACTTTCTCATTTATCACTTGGTGAAATATTTTGAAATAATAATAAAGGATAAATTAAAAACACTTGGTTTGTTTCACTATTTGTTTCTATTTACTTGACTAGTTTCGCTTTTTACGGCATTATCAAGAGTGAACTTTGATAATGCCGTAAAAAGCGAAACTAGTCGAGTAAATAGAAACAAATAGTGAAACAAACCAAGTGATTTTAATGTATCCTTTAATATCACTAGCTATGTCGTTGTTAGTGTTTATAGACTTCAGTATAGCAATTACAATGCCAAAAAAATTTGAAATCGTACGGTTAGTTTCCGAGTTATAACGATTTCAATTATCAAAAACAATCGTCAGTTACGCCACTGTCTTACTAGTGCAAGCTATCTCGTTGGCAGTGTTTATAAATATTAGTATAGTAATTACAATGCCAAAAGAGTTTCTTAAATCGTACGGTAAGTTCTTGAGTAATAACGATTTAAATTAGCTAGGAGTGAAACCACAATTGTCAGTTACGCTACTGTCTTCTAGGCATCATGTTTCTAATAGCCAGTGTCTATGAACATAAATAAAGTAATTACAACGCCGAACTATTTGTTGAAAGCGGTATATTATATGCCAAACATCATTTTGTATTAAAATTCAGGAAGTAAATGGTAATACGCATACAGGATCTGAAAGCTCTTGCATCAAAATTTGGACGTGAACTTTGTTTTACCTGATATTTTTGAGAGAATATTTTTGTCATATTCTGTTGGCGCTAGCTCTAAGTTATATTTTCCACCCAATTTGATTAAAAACATCTCATTTTAGGGGGCCAGGGTTAAAAATGTTTTATCATTTTTTGGAGCTGTGGGAATGGCGTTGGCTTTTAAATTGGTAGCGCTAGCTCTGAGGAATCCGAATAGTGTAAAAAAACTTTAAAAATCCAAACTCGGGGGGCTAGCATCAACCTAGTCCCCCGAAAGTTCAAATCCCCGTAGTTTTCTTGTCTAAATGGCGCTAGCTCTAATTTTTGTGGCGCTAGCTAAGGCCGGTCTAGCGCAATCGCTTTTTTCAAAAAAGTCGAACTTCGGGGGGCTAAGTTGACTGAGCCTATTTATACACATCATCATTTTGTAAACCCTGTTCTAAACATTAAAAAACAGGGCAGCTTTCCGTTTAATTTTTTTCAATCTATTATTTATTTGTTGCATTCATAAAAACTAGAATATTTGACCGAATATAAATTGAAATTCTCCCCAAAATTGGGGGTATTTACCCAATTTGGCAGAGGCCAAATTAATACACATTATTTTCATGGCAATAGCAGTTAGGGAAGATAATATTCCCATTTAAAAAATATTATTGAAATTCCGTTTTTTTCATATATGTCCGGCATATAAATATTTACAATGAGCTTATGAACATGAATTATTTTATTATTATATTTTTAAGAAATAATCTATAATTTAATAAAATAAAACATAGTTTGTTCGGCTGTCGAAACTGGAGTCTTAAAAGTAAAAATAATGTGTTATAATGACAAGAATAAGAATCATCAGTTTTGTAAATACCGAAAAATAACACAGGATCCGATAACGCTTTCTAACGAATTGAAAACAATACATAGCTTGTATGTATTATCAGCGTGTTTAAATAATACGAATCGACACTTTCGTTCGATCCGTCTTTTTTATACGCTTTGTTTTTTTCGTCTATTCCACGCGACGCGAGACCCCATCCGTTCATGCCAAGGAGCAATGCACAAATGCACAGCGAACTGACGCTTTTCTCTCTGACTGTATTCTCCCCACTTGTGCTGTAAATTTGGCATCGGATGAGCTACTCTAAACTATGTGGGTCTTTCCAACACGATCGGCGTGTTACACTGCAATAATCCCCTTAAATAATACGAATCGACACTTTCCTTCGATCCGTCTTTTTTATATGCTTTTTTTTTTCGTCTATTCCACACGACGCGAGACCCTATCCGTTCATGCAATGCACAAATGCACAGCGAACTGCCGCTTTTTTCTCTGACTATATTCGCCCCACTTGTCCTGTAAATTTGGCATCGGATGAGTTACTCTAAACCAGTGGTCTCCAAACTACGGCCCGCGGGCCAAATCCGGCCCGCGACTAGCATGAATCCGGCCCGCGATTGTTTGTAATTTTTTTGTCAATGTCATATTTTGAAATATTGTAACGATTGTTCCTTAAATTTTTCATAATTTTATAAAATTAATCGGATCTTAGCCGACTTTATTATGTAGAATTGTATTTGTGGCCCGCGAAGAAGATAGATTGGAGACCCAGGCTCTAAACTATGTGGGTCTTTCCAACACGATCGGCGTGTTACACTGCGATAATCCTCTTAACTCACAATCAGTGTTTTATACGCTTGGCGCATGAAGTAAAATTTCGAGTTTAGAAATGCCTGAAAATTTGGTTTGGTCGCTTTGCTTCGCAATTGCGTGAACAGGTAGTGTCGCATTTTAAGTTGTATACCGCGTGTTGACTTGGCGGACGCAACATAGGAAATCCCATGTACATTTTGAAATGTTCAAATTTTGGCTCCCCTATTTATTTTAGAAACAAAGTGCATTTACCTTTTTTGTAAAGGGAAAAATTCTAAATTCATTCGTGTTAACGTTTATCACTACATTTCTTTAAGTTAAAATAATTAAAAAAAAGTAATGTGATTTGAAAAAACAATGACATGCCATGGAATTGAAACAACAATTGAGGATGTCAAAAGATATCGCAGTCACTTGATTAAAGTAAATGATTTCGAAATGATTTTCAGGCTTTCCTAAACTCGAAATTTTACTTCATGCTTAATCAAGGAGTGGACAAACTCGTTAGAAACTTTAAATTGCACGCTTTTTAAAAAGAGCGAATATCTTAATATTTACAAAGTACACATTCAAATATATATACTTGAAAAAAATCGGTGTATGTCGGTCACATTCAAAAATATAATACTAATGCTTTGCTTAGAAAATATACATCATTTTTTAAATACATTTGCCTAATCCCAATTTAAAATTGCTTTTTTTTAATTTGATGTTGTTTAATCTCAACTCGATTGTGTTTAAGCTGACAGCAAAGTTTAAAATTCCTATTTGAAATTGTTTATTTTCAATTTGATATCGATAAGTCACAATTTAAAGTTGAAAAGGTATAGAAACCAGAAATATTTTGATTAAAATCGTATCTATCAACAACCAGGTAAACACTACAAATATTTGTGTACGCTTAGTCGATTGTTTATAGCAATAGTTCTCCACAAAATGTAAAAAAATATCGTCACATATTTAGAATATTAATAGCCACGTATGGTTTAGTGAATAAACGCAATAATTTTTAAATTAATTTTGTTTTTTAAACGTTATATATTGTTAAAATGTTAATTTTATTTGTTAAATTTATTTTTAATAATTTTTTCACTCAAAGAAAATTAATGGAACTCACTACTTTAGCTCATTTTCTGAAGACCTTGAATTGGTATTTATTTCTATAGTTTTCTATTGAATTTAAACAACTGTTTATGGTTTACTCAAAATATAAACTTGCTAAACTTTAAGGAAAACGGTTATAAAGGTAAAAGGGCATAATGACTCACAAATACAATTTTGATGAAACGGCATTCGAATATGACTTAATTATTTTAATAATTAATTTCACTTAACACTTGGCGAAACATGTTCAAACGATTAGGTAAATTATAATATTAATGTTACCGACTAATAAAACAAAAGAGCATAATTTTATTTTATATACAGAGTGATTCAGAATACGTGTAAAAAAATCAAATCTTATTAAGAGGCTCATTTGGAGAAAATAGGTTTTTCAAAGATACGGTTGATTTTCGTTATTTACAAAACTGCAGCTGATTTAAGTTTTGACGAATAAAAAATGAATATTAATACAATTTAACTATTTAAACATAATTAAATAATAAAATAACAACAAATAACAAAAACATTTTTAACTTCATATTAAATCAGCGTTTTATACGCATGGCGCATAAAGTAACATAGTTTAAAACAACTATTGAAAATGTTCACTTAGTGAACGAAATGTACATCTAGTGATTAAAATAAACCAGTGGAGAAGTAGGATTACTTGTTTCATTTAATATTAAATTCATCTTCACGTAACTCATACCGAAACATTTAACATTGTAAGTTTAGAAAACCCTGAAAATTAATTATCAGAAACTGTACGCGGTGAGCTCGATTTGCTTTCATTATTTATTAATACACAAATCTTAAGAATAAATCTCTCTATTTGCTAAGAAGATATCAGAACAAAAATGAATGAAAATAATAAAACTATTGACAAAATTGAATATATTTAAAGGTAATGAAAAATACAAATATAATAAAAGATAAAGTGAATAACACGGAAAGAAAGATACAAAACAGCTAAGGGTTAATAAACAAGATAGTTTACACAATGGAGATAGAAATTTGAAAACTTACTTTTGTACAGATTTTTGAGAGACTGTTCATTTTTGTTGATTTTGTTTCCAGGATACCTAGATGTAAATAAGCAAAAGTAATAATAGCGGCAAAACTAACACAAAGACACAAATAAACAATTAAATATACGATTCGCGCTAATTTTAGCGTGAACAGAAACCGATGGTAAAAACTGTAATAAATCACTTATAATTGAGATTTAATTAAGCCAAGTTTGACATATTTTATTTGGCGTATTCTTTCAAGATAAAAACCTTATCGTGTCGTTTTGGTTTGCATTTAAGTAGTTTTACATACAAATAATTATAGATAAATATCAAAATATGAACATACTTTAACTAAGCACATTCCATATAACAATGGCAGAACGACCTTGGGTCGATAGCCTATTATAGGACAATTTTAAATACAAAAGAGTATTATAATATTATTGAATAATGTAGATCATACCTAAATAAAGATATTTGTATATATATATATATATATATATATATATATATATATATATATATATATACAGAGAGTTTTATGTAACACCGAACATTTTCATAACGAAAATTCAATTTGAAGCTATAAGCGAGTGTTTTCCACTCCCAGGCTAAGCATGAAGTAAAATTTTGAGTTTAGAAAAGCCTGAAAATTTGGTTTGGTCGCGTAGCGCGAAGCGCGGAGTGGCCAAACCAAATTTTCAGGCTTTTCTAAACTCGAAATTTTACTTCATGCGCTACCGGTACAAAACACTGATTTAATGTAAAGCTTAACTGTGTGTTTTAAACTTTGTGATATGTCAGTGTTTTGTACCGGTGGCGCATGAAGTAACATTTCGAGAAAAGCCTGAAAATTTGGTTTGGCCGCTCCGCACTTCACGCTATGCGACCAAACCAAATGTTCAGGCTTTTCTAAACTCGAAATTTTACTTCATGCTTAGCCTGGGAGTGGAAAACACTTGCTTAAAGCTTCAAATTAAATTCTTTTAATAAACCGAGCATCGAAAAATATGCAACGTATGCATATGGATACGTAAAAGAATAATACTCGTTATAAAAATGTTCAGTGTTTAATAAAACTCTCTGTATATATATAAATATATATAAATATATATAACTATATATAAATATATATAAATATATATAATTATATATATAAATATATATAACTATACAGGGTGGAAAACTTAACTGGAATAAGTTCGGTATTTATGAAACGAGAAGTTCCTGAAAAGATTCCTCGGACACGTCGATTTTTGTTCTTTATTGCGCACTTTTTAGCGTCTTCAGAACAAGTATGACGTCACTGGCCTTTCACGCAATTTTTTTAAACGAAAACAATTTTTTCTTATTTTACTCAATATTTAGCTCTTCATTCTCTTTACGATTATTTAAAAAATTGTTTTCTTTATTTTTTCATTTCAAAAATTAAACAAAAATGTTTAATAAATTTATTTAATGTAACATATGTTCAAAATGAGTACCGTTTCTCTCTTGGCAAATAGCCAATCGGTGATAAAACCCATCCCTTACAATATTGTTTATTGTTTATTTACGGATATCCATTTAAAATAAATACATAATGCTTAGTCTAAAATAAGTTAAAAGTAATAATTAAGTTAAAATAAATAAAATCACAAACAATATACACAACAGATTAAAATCAAAATGCTCATCACTATGCTAAAAGTAATAAATAAGGTTAAAATATAAATCACAAACAATATACAAATAAAACAAACAAAACAGATTAAAATGTGAACAAAAATAAAAATCTAATTTGTCTCACGGAGCATGGACTTAAGATTCTTTTTGCTTGTGGTAGCAAAGTCTATATTCGCCGAGTTGCAGTGCGCGGCAACTCTAGCCATACCATAGTTTCTACCATAATTCGTACGATGAAATGGTACGTTGAAGAGGTCGAAGGAACGCAAACCCCTGCTAGGCACATTGATTTTAAACTGGCCCAGAAGGTAAGGGCAGTCGATCCAACCGTTTATCAAATTGAAGCCTAGCATTACATCCGCGTTCCTCCGTCGCTGCTCCAACGTATTCATTTCTAGGCTACTTAAAATCTCTTGGTAGGAACCACAAATATGGAACTTATACGCTATAAAGCGTATAAATTTCGTCTGGACCCTTTCAAGTAAATTTATCTCAGACTTGCTATGGGGATTCCATACCATGCAACAGTACTCCAAATGTGGTCTCACAAGGGTCGAATATAATGTCAGTAGAGTATTGATGTTTGTGAACTCCTTGGTATTTCGTTTTATGAAACTCAGCATACGATGAGCTTTAGACGATATATTAGTCATATGCGAGTTGAAATCCCACTGCTGAGTCAATGTAACGCCTAAGTCCCTCACCGACGAGACGCGCAACAACTGAGTGCTATTAAGAAAATAATTCCTCTCAGCAGTTGCCCTCATCTTAGAAAAGGAAATAGTGTTACATTTCTTCAAATTCAGTGTCATGTCATTAGTTACACACCAAGACTGGAATCTATCCAAATCATCTTGCAATAAATATGCTGAAAGATTAGATATTTCTGTAAAAATGTTTATATCATCAGCAAACAGCAGGCATTCTGCGTGATGGAAGCAGTCGGTAACATCATTTATAAATATGTTGAACAGAAGAGGCCTTAGGTGTGACCTCTGAGGAACCCCAGAAGTCACTGTTATGGCTGATGATATAACACTTCCGATTCGTACTGTCTGAGTCCTCCCGATCAAATATGAATAGATCCATTTAAGCATCTCCCCACAGATTCCTACAAGCTCAAGTTTCCGAAGCAAGATGGTATGATTAACGGTATCGATAGCCTTAGAGAAGTCTGTATAGACGGAGTCAACGTCATATCCCCTCTCCAAAGCAGACACGATATAGTGGCTATACGATAATAAATTGGATGAAGTAGAACAACCGCTTCTAAAGCCATGTTGATTTTCGGACAGGACCTTAGAGAGGCAAGCTGTGAGGGGTACAGTTATTAATTTCTCAAATATTTTGGGAATATGGGATAGAATTGAAATCGGTCTATAATTTGAGACGATGTTCTTTTTGCCACTCTTAAAAATAGGTGTTATTAAAGCGTTCTTCCATAAAGTGGGGAAAAAACCAGAGTTAAGAGATTGGTTAAATAGTAGCCACAAGGGGCGACTAAGTGGAAAAGAACACCGTCTCAGAATAACAGAAGGTAACCCATCAGGACCAGTACAGTACGAATTATCTAATTTGTCGAGTTTATGAAGAACATCGGAAATTTTTACAATCGGGCATAAGTTAAAATAAATATGATTAGAAAATGTATTATAAGATTCACTGGATGATCCGTACGAGGTATGTGTGTGAGCAGGAACATTATACACTGATCCGAAATGGTTTGCGAATAATTCAACAATATGGTGCATATTATGAACCAATATACCGCCATGATCAAACGTGCTAAGGAAGGACGAGCTACTTCTACTTCCATTAACGTGATTCCAGAACAACTTTGGAGAGCTTTGCAAAGATTGTTCAATTAACTGTACATGGTTCCCATAGCAAATCTGAGACAAAATCTTACATTGTGAACGTGTTGATCTAAAAAGTTGAAAGTCAGAGTTCAGACCAGAGCGCTTAAAATTTAAATGATTTAATTTCTTGAGAGAAATTAGATCAATGAGGATATCTCCGGGTTCGACAAGCATTATTTTCTAATATTTTTGGTGTATAATCATCAATAATGGTATACAACACTGAATAAAATAGATTTACATTAAACTCTGTATTATTGTTAGAAAACAAACTGTCCCGGGAGGTATTAATAATTTGTTCAGCAATGGAATTATAATCAGCCCGAGCAAAATTATAGACAAACTTTGAATTCCAATTGCTACCAGGCGTAGATATTTTTAAATAATCAATATCTAAAGTAATGGATGGATGATGAAAATCGCAATTTACTAAGTTAACCTCGGAGCGTGAGACAATGTGATGACTAGCAAGTAAAGAGCCTAAGAATATTAAATCTAAAATAATAGAATTCGAATTCGTTACATTATTCACTTGTTGAGAATTCAATGAACTGAATGTTTCAGCTATTAGTTGTACAGAACTCTGAAAGGAGTTCGTTGTTATAACATTATCGTAAAATTCCCAAGACACATTTGGTAGATTATAGTCGCCCATAATGCACGTGTGATGGTCAGGTAAATAGTCAGTAAGCTCCTCAACCAAACTAGTATGATCATCATATCACGAGACAGGAGCGTTAGGTGGAATATAAATTACACCAATGAGTAACTTTATATTATTTACTGTAACTGAAACAAACAATTCCTCTTGAATTTTCGCTACGCATCGTAACATAAAAGAGTTAAATATCTTCGAAACAGCAATCAATTTTCCGCCGCCCCGGGATTTTCCAGTCACCATTGGATCCCTGTCGCTGCGAAAAATATTATATCCATGAAGGCCCAGCTCAGCATCAGCAATATCTTCAGTTAGCCAGGTTTCAGAAAAAACAAGTAAATCAAATTCCCCCAGTGAAGCAGACGTTCGGAGTTCATCCAATTTCGTCCTTAAGCCCCGGAAATTCTGATAATAGATTTTTAAGAGACGATTATCAAAGGATACAGATTTCTTGCTATTAATTAATTCGGTCGGCTTTCTGATAAAAAATCGCCAGTTTTAGCATCAGATTTCTTTTTGTAATTTGATTTGGAACGTCTTAGATTGGTGAATAAAGCTATAGATAGACTGTCAGGCCATTTATCTGGCTGAAGAAAGCGATCACTATCACATTCATTAATTCCAACCTTAAAGGAGCAGTATAAATTATTGTCAGCTAGAGACCAAGAGTTTACGTTTGTTATTCCAGTTTTATCTATAATATACTTATTGAGTTTATCAACAGTTGTTCCTGGAGCACAATTTTGAATATGGTAATAGATTCGTTTGTTAGCCACTTTAACGTCTGCTTCTGTAGCAGTTCCTCGAACTAAGATATTCGGTTTCCGTTGGGAATTTTTGGCATAATTGCTTTTATTGTTTACCAAGGAGGTCGCAGCACTAGTATCGCTTTCAAATTTATTTTTATAACCAATATCAGTATTTTCATGTTTATTTTTATTTATATTATTATTCTTTTTGTTATTTGTATTACCATTATCACTACTAATATTAATTTCATAATTAATCTCATTTTCATTGCAGTAATCAATGATTGTGTTCTTATTATTATTGTTTACGTTTTTATTAATAGATAGATAGATATATTGCTAGTGGCAATTTCAACCAATATAAGCAATTCATCACAATTAGAACAGTTCGATTTTGTAGAAACAGGTGATTTAGTAGAGATTTTATCACTATTAAAAGGTTTCAATGAGGATAAGTTATTTTTTAATTCATTATGATTCTGCATAATTAGTTCCTTGATTAAAGATATATCACTAAGTTGCCTAAACTCCGACAGCTCAACTTTTAAACTATCTATCATATTACGCAGTTCCGCCATCTGTGAATCGAGAGCGCAATGACACATTTGTTTGACTTGTCGTTTCTATTGTGGCTACTTGATGACGTACAACGAGGGCAGTTCGATACAGAATCCTGCAGCGGATCAAGAACTTCATGCCCTTTATATAGCTTAAGGCAGCTCTTATGAAATTTAGAACCACAATACGTACACGTAATTCCGGAAGTTACGGTCGCTTTGCATTTGTAACACCCCATAATAAAACTAGTACGAAAAATCAACCTTGTGTAACCGAGGTTAGAAAGGGATCAAAACAAAGGGATAGAATACACTTAAGTGAAACAGACGTGGTCACAATCTTCACAACACGCGGTCTGTCGTGTTGGCTATAAACAACGAGCACAGGATAGGCAGACCACGGAATGAAGGATATCAATTATTTTATAGGTTATTTTTGTAAAAACACAGTAAAGTTAGACTAAGCGTTAGTACTTACATAAGGGATACGATGAACAGATTCTGCTCAAAGGGAAAACATCACCGAGGATGGTACTATCCAATAAATAGATTAAGTATAGTAAATAAACACAACTTTCGCAAGAGGTACGTTAACACGTTATTGCACTGAAACATTTCCGGTGAAATATTCCTCATTTCATGCCTGATACGTTCTTTCAGATCCTCCATTTTTGTTTAATTTTTGAAATAAAAAAATAAAAAAAACAAAATATTTTCACATGGTCGTAAAGAGAATAAAAACGGCTACAAATTCAGTAAAATAAAAAAAAAGTTTTTATTTAAAAAAATTGCTTATGACGTTATACGTGAAAGGCTAGTGACATCATACTTGTTTTGAAGACGCTAAAAAGTGCGCAATAACGATCAAAAATTGACCCGTCCGAGGATTTTTTTTGAACTTCTCATTTCATAAATACCGAATTTATTCCAGTTAAGGTTTCCACCCTGTATATCAAAATATAGGGTATTTCCATAAAAACACTAACACATATTTATAAATCGAATTGCCGCCCCTTGTTTGATTATGAATGCATCCTCTTTAACCAAATCCGCCCTTCCACACTTCACCATATCCAAGTAGCAGAAAGAACAGCCCTTAGAACCCTTACTAAATTAAGACATCCCAACAACCAACTCCACAATCCTTCAAATCAACTACTTTATGAATCCACAAAAGTCATCCCAATATCCCAACGTATACTAGAATTAAGCACCAAATTCTCCTCGAATCCTACGAATATCAACATTTTAAATACGTTCTGCATCCCTCGCAATTCAAATATCCCTCCCAAATACAAATTCCTGCCGCTACACTTCATCAATTCATTAGTTCGATTCACCAAGCCAGTCAAATAAATTGAATTATTATTATTATTTATTCATAACAAATAGATTCAGACAGTGCAGAAAGACCATAGGTCGGTAGCCCAGACAAACTAACCCATATTCTTTGTAAAAACAGTATATAATTTAAGTATAAATGTATTTGTAAAGTCTGAATTAAGATATGTGTCTCTCTCTTTATCAAAATATGTTAATACTTTGAGATAAAAGTTACGCGAATTGACAGAATTGTCAAAATACTTTAATTGTAAAGATCAATGGTACTTTGACGAAAGATATAAATGTGTATTCGGGTATCTCACAAGGATCGCACTTAGGCCCAAATGATATGAAATTATTTTGCATTATAGACAAAAATAACAATTGATTTCTATTACACTATAAATTATTATTCATTAAAACGTGCATTTTAAATAAAAGATTTTGGTGTTACGTTTAATTCAAACATGCATTTTAGTACACACATCAATAACATTGTTTAGAAAGCTTTAAGCATTCTGGGTTTTATATACTGAGTAAAAAAAAAAACTTTTCAGTCGATTCAATAAAGTTATTTTATTTCTCTTTTGTCTGGGCCACCTCAGAATACGTTTCCATTATATGGAATCCGCATCAACTATATTTAATTAAACAGCTAGGCAGAATATAAAACAAATGTCTAAAGTAAGTTGAGTTTCAATTCATTTTTGGGCAACATATGTTCATACTCGAACAAGGTTTATAAAAAATAATCATATTCGCAGGATAATGCAATTGAGTAACAAACAAAATTCAACTACATCTTCCCAATTTATTCAATAGCTTCCTGTACTAAATTACAGCTTTAAATTATTTTCTGGATCTGCGTTCGGCGTATACAACGTTTTTACTGTGTAAAATGGAGATGAAATGAATAACCTGACTCGTGCACGTCTTACTCAAAAAAAACAATATTTATTCAAAACAACCTTTTTTTGTTTTTCAAAAACGACTTCATATCTATAAAAAAAATTCTGGAACGGCCCGAACACTTCCTATTGAGCTTTTTTTTGTTTGTTTGGCATAAGTTATATATTGAGCTTGAACTACCTAATTTTTTATTTATATCCTAACTGTATACGAATAATATTTGTAGTTATATTTTTAAGTAGTCAAGTATATTTTTAGCTGATTTCGTTTTGTTTTATCCTACTATAATAAAACAGAACAAAATGAGCTTAAAAATAAATATTCTATTTTATTATCTTTTTAGGTTTTTTTTTTTTATTTTGGTATATGAATACATTATTGTAGTATGCACTGTTTTCGTTGTAATTATTGTAATATAATATAGCTGCCAGTTTAAATACAATCAAATTGGGAATAAACAACATTAAATTGGGAATCAGCAGTTTCAAATTAGGATTGAACTAATATAATTCAAGAAATAACCAGTTTAAATCATTTAGCAAAAATAACAGAAACAATATTAATTTGTAATTTGTTTTGTATCAGTCTTCTAAATTTAGAGTATTTTTGAATGTGAGCAATATATAGAGAGGTATTCTTTTAAATATAAATTTTCCTATTACAGTGTATATGCTGTATATCTTGAGATATTCGTTGTTTCTTTTATTAAGAGTTGAATTTGAAGCTTTAAACGAGTGTTCTCCACTCCCAAGTGAAGCATAAAGTAAAATTTCGAGTTCAGAAAAGCCCCGCGTAGAAAATTTGTTGAGCGTCGCGCAGCGACCCGAAACAAATGCTCACGGGGCTTTTCTAAATTCGAAATTGTAGTTCATGCGCTACGCGTATAAAACACTGAAATATTGTGAAATTCACAATATGCTATCAAAACAGTATGCTAAAAACGTATATTTTGAACTTCAATTTAAAACCAGTGCTTTCCAATTTTTAATAGCTAATGCAGATATGTGTGGTGGAAAATATTAACAATATAGAATTCATATTTTCTTTAAAACATTTGCTCTTGTTTTTGTAGGCAATAACATGATAAACACAATATTAAAAAAAATGTTTTTAGAAGACAATTATATTTTTATATCCCGTTTCTAAGCATATCTGTCAGAAAGATACCTAATAAACTTATTAAAAATGCTTTAATTTTAAATTTCATAGTAATACATTTCACACATTTTTTTAATATTTCAAACTCCAATACGTCATTTTTGTTTACTTGTGGCACATCACGTTATTACAATAAGGCATTCAATTGTAGCAATAATAATTTTGAAAAATGTAAATTATTTGTAGTTTTGTAAATAATGATAACCAGACCTATGTTTATTTTACCTACTCTTTTAACAAGATATGTTTGTTTACACCTATTTTGATTTGCCCTGTACAAAAACGTCTTCATATTTTGATGCTACTCCTAAGAGTTTGGTTTTTTACACATATTTTGATTCATCCTGTATAAAAACGTCTTCATATTTTAATGCTACTCCTCACAAAGTTTCACATTTTTTTATCATGTACCCTACACACACGTAATACAGTCTGTATGTTTTAAATGTTTAAATCTTTGAACAGACATTATAGGTATGAACAGAAATTGGCGTGTCTGCTATGGAAAATTGATATGAAGGATGTTACTATTATCCCTACTGAAACAGCAGAAACCACAACTAGAAATAAAAGTATGGTAAGTATTAATTATATATTTAATTAATTTCTGACTTAACTCTTAATGAAACATTTTTGAAGTATTGAAGGTTTCAAAATTAAATAAAAATACTTGATTTGTTCACTTAATTTGTCTTATTACTTTCCGACTAGTTTCGGTCATGGACCATTATCATGGAATGTACATTGACGGATAAAATTTTACCTATTTATACAAAATTACAAATGTGATAACCGGATTATAGAATTAACTAAAGAGGGCGGTTGATATAGGGGAATTTCAAATCTTCTCCATGTTGTTGGCGAGGGTTTTATTTTTGCCAATGGCCTTTTTAATCTCCAGGCCCTCTCTTAGATTCAACCGACCGCCCTTATTACCTGCGTATAATATTTTAAAATTAACTGAGTTAAAGTACTAAAAAATAACGGGTGTAAAAATGCTTTATTATCTAATCAAAATGTCACTTTGAATGCAGGTTTAGTCGCAACAATGAGGAACAAACACGATTTTCTACTTAAATTTAAGTACACAATTTCAATATTTGTAAGGAATTTTCCTATACTTCCTTTAAGTTTTGCGAAATTAAAAAAAATGACATATTATTTACAAAAATTTAATAGCTGTGGCTGTTACTTGGTGAAATTCCTTATCAACACGTTTTAGTAAATAACACCATTGGTTAAGATTTCACTGTTTATTAGTTGACACTACAACAATTGTTTCGCCATACAGTGGCTTTATCAGGCAGATGAATGATGAAGCCACTGTGTGGTAAAACAATTGTTGCAGTGCCAACTAATAAACAGCAAAATCTTAACCAAGTGTGTTATTTACTAAAAGTGTTGATATTACTAACAGTTTAGGAAATTCTTGATTTTATTTTTTTCTGTAAATCTGACGTTTAAAAATTGATTTATAAAAAAGATAGATTGTCAATATTTTTTTATTGTTTAAGGACTTTACATGTTCAAGTGATTTTTTTTTTAATAGATGTGTAGTTTTAAATTTAAATGCATTTTCGTAGGTGTGCCATTTTGGGCATGTCATTAAGTAAATACATTTTTATTCATATCTTCTGAAGTATTTAAAAACATATATATTTAGCATTTGCCTTTTGCTGTTTCAATTGAAGCAATATTAATTATATTCATTACATAATTTGTTAACTTAGAAAAAGTGTATAGTTTCACTCTAGTTCAAATAAAGTTTATTTTGCTAAGCCCATTTGAGGAGGAAATATGTAATTCATACCCTTGTTACCTCATAATACACACTTTTTTTTCGATCATTATTTTAGTTATCAGATGTTCATTTGAGAACGTTATCGAGGTGCCTGTACAGGGTATTCGTATTTCATGGGAATGCTTAGCGATCTCGGTTAGTTAAAAAAATAGAGAGTAGTTTAAATTAGGGACACTTTGTAAATTTTGAACAAACGAAAACGGCAAGTATTATTATGGAGACAGAGAAACACTAAAGTGTGCAATGAAAGAGCAATCTCGAGGCATTTCGCCTTTTAATGAGAGAATTAAACCAACGAACGACAAGCAATTTGTTATCCGACCAATAAAAATTCCGTTTTTTATCTTTCACTGGAAGCCAAAACGTAATTAGTATTCATTGGGGGAATGTGTAGTCAACTAATAAGTTTTATAACGAGTGTCTATAAACTGTTGGCATTTCAGTAGGTTCTGACTTAAGAACCATACGTCGTAATTATTTAATTATATTTAAAAAAAATAATTTGGCCATAACTCGAAAATGTGTGCGAAAATAAAAAAATGCCTACGCCACTGGATTCTACTCAAAAATGTGTCGTAAGAAGGTATTTATAATTTTAGTCTATCTCACAAATTACGCAAGGTATTAATTAAAGTTAAAAATCGAGAAAACCCGATTTTGCACTATAACTTCTGAAAAAAAAAAAACCAGATGGTTCATTTTTGTTTTTGGTATTATTCTAGTCTCAAAAAAAGAGATCGCGACTGCGCAATCGGTTTTTTTCTAACTCTTATATTTACCGAGATGCCCTTAAGCAACATCGAAATTGGACCACCCTGTACAAGTGTGGTTGCTCAATAATTGATGCATGCTGTTATTTTTTATGATATTTATCAATTTGCTACAGATTATGTAGAAAAAGTCTCTTAGATTTTTAACGAAGTTTAGCATATTTTCTTATCTCTTGCCCCTTCTTGGTAAAAATCCTGCCTAAGCCCATGCGCGTATTTATTGAGAAAGTTATCGATTGTTATTATTAAATTCTGGAACTCTTCACAACATACGTGTACTTCGGAAGGATGTCGGTAAAACAATTTTATAAAAAAATGGATTATATTAGTTTCAGGCTGAAATAAACACATATGGAAGTGGTTTTCATATATAATTTCCAGTTACATCAACAAATTCTCATAAACTAAAAATAGAGAAAACAGTAGAGTCCTTTTCACCACAAACGTTGTTTGCTTCTCCTGTTAAATTACTAAAAAATGTTGTGTCAAAGTCATAAGCGATTTGATGACTTTTTTAAAAATATATAACACGCAATACTTTTAAATTTTCAGATTCAAGTGTGTAGACACAGTGTCTTCCAAGCTCCCACAGGGAGCTTGGCCGATATTTCCGAGATGAATCCAAAAAGAGCGTACACGAGGATCGGCCTTTATAAAGGAAACATCGTTGCCATTAAACAACTGCAAAAGAGATCCGTGGATTTAACGAGATCCATAAGGAAGGAACTTAAACTCGTAAGTTGTATCAGATTTGCTTAGTTTACATAACTTTGCCGATAGTTTCATGTTTCTGACGCTTTAAAGCTCATCTCTATATATTAGTATTACATGGAATCACATTACTCAATTGTTACGTTGATATTAAACCTACGTACTGAACTTTGTAAGGGTGGTGCATTTTGGTGGTGCTACATATGGAAATTTCAACGTGACGATTCAATAAATTTATTCCCTTAAGGATTAATATAAAATGGATTTTCTCTTGTTTTTAATGAAACACATTTTATATTTGATAACTGATAATATTTTTATTGATTTAGAAAGTAGAGACATGGAGGTTATATGTGATACAAAACATCTGACAAATGACCGCCTCTGCTGATGGAGCACATATTTACTCTTTTAATGAACTTTTCACAACATTTTCACATAATTGCTGGGAAATATTTGCAATGTTGTGTCGAATTTCATCTTTAAGGTCCTCAGTTGTTTGTGGTTTATTGCTGTATACTCGATTCTAAGGATACTTAGGATAACCCCACAGAAAAAAGTCTAACGGTGTCAAGTCACATGACTTTAGTGTCCAATTCACATCACCTCGTTTAGAGATAACACGACCATTAAATGTTTTTTGCAATAACTGCACGGTTTCATTGGCAGTATGACATATTGCACCGTCTTGATGAAACCATATTTCTATTACTAAAATTCTCATTATGTCCGAAGTCAATGTTTACAATTTCTACCCATTGTTCGATGGTGTACTTTTCCATAACTTAACCTCAATGTTTAATAATGACAGTATATAAATACAGGGTGTCTCAGACCACCCGTATCAGCCTTTTATTTCGAAACGCTTGTTCGAATGTGACTGGGACAAAAAATGTTATTACCAAAGTGAACCCAAGGAATCTACTGATGAATTTATTTTTTACCGGAATAATCCGGAAGTACCTGGAACCGGAAGTAACTTTAAAATTTCAAATGGCAACATAGGTCGAGTATGGTATTAATTGATATGTATTTTTAAAAGAAACAACTTTTATTAAAATGTTTTTTTAATATTTTGCATATTTACAAAAATAAACTAAAAAAACTAAATTGAAAATTAGTTATCCATTCAACACTCACTTTCCTCAAGTAGGCTTTGCTTTTTTGTTATGTCAAAATAATTGATGTTCGTAAATATTTGAAGTACAATAAATTATTACTATAAAAGTATTGAATGTGTCAACATGTTTTTTACAAACCTCGAAGGTTTTGATATGCTGCTGATATTAGGTGAATATTCGGACCAATTATTTGGTTTCCTAAAATACCACACCAAACATTAAGGGTCCACACGTGTTGATTATCAACTTCTATTAACCAATGAGGGTTTTCATTACTCTAGTAGTGAGCATTATGTAAATTAACAACTCTGTTCCTTTTGCATGTCGCCTCATCAGTCCATAAAATTTTGTAATGGAAATTATAATTTTTATGAGACACCATTTTTAAAACTCTCCAAGCAGTGGAGCGACTTATTCCAGCATCGATTTCAATTCTTCTAGTCGAGATGTTCGGGTCCAGAGCAATTGCTGCAAGAATATCTGGTGCTCTTTCATCTTGTACACGTTTTCTGATACTTCGACCTTTGTTGTGGCTGGGCTGTAGCTTACCAGTTGTCTTAACTCATTCTGCAAGGCGCCGAAAAACATTTTTTGACTGGCTCGTTGAGGGTATCGCTCAACATAAATTCGCTCAGCATCACGATAGTTTTGGCCGCATTCAACTAATATCATCAGCATATCAAAACCTTCGAGGTTTCTAAAAACCATGTTGACACATTCAATACTTTGATAATACTAATTTATTTAACTTACGAACATCAATTATTTTGACAACAAAAAAACTAAACCTACTTGAGGAAATTGAGTGTTGAATGGATAACTAGTTTTCAATTTAGTTTTTTTTGTTTATTTTTGTAAATATGCAAAATATTAAAAAAAACATTTTAATAAAAGTTGTTTCTTTTAATAGGACCTATCAATTAATACCATACTCGACCTATGTTGCCATTTGAAATTTTGAAGTTACTTCCGGTTCCGGGTACTTCTGGATTATTCCGGTAAAAAATAAATTCATCAGTGGATTCCTTGGGTTGACTTTGGTAATAAAAGTTTTTGCCCCAGTCACGTTCGACCAAGCGTTGTCGAAATAAAAGGCTGGTACTGGCGGTCTGAGACACCCTGTATATGTACGCTAGTTTTACCGCAAAAAAAGTGGCGACAAATTTAAAATGTCAGTTACTTTTGGGACACCCTCTATTACAATAGTAGGTGATTTTGAGAAAATTGTGGATTCATTAAAAATTTTGTTTATGAATACAAACTCAATCTAAAAAAAAAAATAGAAAGCCCACAAACGTGGACATTTAATTAAAATGTATTCATTTAAATAATGCAAGTTTTGAATTATAATAATTATAGTTGAAATACGCTGTGTGACTTTTCATTTAATCAACATTTATTTATTTAAATAATTAATTAATAATTAAGTCCATGTTTAATAACTAGAATTATAGTTAAAATTATTACTCCGGATTTGAGTTAATTGTTATGCAGATTAGAGAAGTCCGACATGAGAACATAATCCCTTTCATTGGAGCGAGCGTGGACCACGGTAATGTTGCAGTGTTGACAGCCTATTGCGCCAGAGGAAGCCTCGAGGACGTCCTCGCAAACGAAGACCTTCATCTAGATAATATGTTCGTGTCGTCCCTAGTAACAGACATCTTAAAGGTATAACTACACTCACAAACCGAAATAATTGAAAATTGATCCAAACACAGAAGGCTAGGCCAAGACAGACTCGTTTTACAAGAACAAATAAGAATAATTCTAAGCACAACTTATAATCATTTCAATGTATAGGATGATTCAAAAGTTCAAATTTGCCAGAATCATTCTGCGTAATTAAATTACTTTAAGTACTGATTAGTGATGTTAGTGGTAATTTAGAGCTAGTTACACCAAACACAGTAAACTAGTTCAACTCTGAACTTTAGTTAAAAGTGACATTAAAACAATAGGAACTGTCATCTTGAACTTAAGTTCAGCATGAACCTGAGTTCTACATTTCTGGTGCAACTGGGCCTTAATAATAATAGTAGTTTCCATAATATCCCTGTGACATTGGTAGCATTTGTGACAAGAGGTGTATGGAGGCTAGATTGACTAAAAAAAAACTTGTGTGGGATTTAAGAGTAAAAACTCTTAATAGTATAGAAAATTAAGAAAAAAACTTGATACTAGAGTGAAACGTATGTGTAAAATCCTACTCCAGTGTCTTTCAACTGTTTGAGTTTTTTTCTTCTAATTTATTGACCTTGTCAGAACTAATTGAGTCTATACATCATTATCAACCTTCAAACAAGCTATTCATTCTCTTGATTCTTAAATCCCACTAAAAAATCTTTCAGGACACTCCTAAGCCATTTTAAAACATTGACTCTCAAAATCTTACTCAAAATCGGATTTCAAGTCTATTAAGAGGCTTGTCTTTTAAATCCCACTTTGACTAACATTTCCTAGTCTATGTATTCTTAAATCTTACTCATGCTTCTTTCAGATCGTTCTAATGAGTTTTAGAATATCTAGCATTTCTTAAGTATTTTATAGTCTTGAATCTAAAATACTACTCACAAAACTTCAGGGCAACTGCTCCTCGAGGAATTTCTAGTCTTATTCAGACGTCTTTAAACCTGTCTTACGTTTTTTTATGTGCAACTCTATAAATTCCGCTCTATTGTCTATTAAGTTTGTCTCAACTTTATTAGTCTCTTAGCTCTAAACTTACACAGTTGACAGAGACTGAAGAGATACTTAAATATTATTTACTTTGGATATATTTGAGCAACCGAGACGTGAAAAATACTTCAGAGACTGTTAATTGAGATTTGAGATACTTAAGACTCAAGGAAGACATAAGAAAGATCTAACAGATATACGAACAGTCTTAGAATGCTTAAAATGAATGAGTTTTAGCAATGAAACTTATTGAGACGTGATCTAATTCCTCAGAAGTTTTTTTAGAGGTTCGACTCTTATTTGTCTTTAAAGTCTTTAAAGTCTCTTTTAAGTTTATTAGTCTCTTGACGCTGAACTTACATAAGTTGATAAGGATTTAAGAGAATAGTTGAATATTATTTACCTTGGATATATTTGAGCAAACGAATCGTGAGAAATTCTTCAAAGACTGATAGTTGAGATTTGAGAAACTTAAGACCTAAGAGAGACTAAAGAAAAACTTAACAGACACTCGAACACACTTAGAATGCTTGAATGTGTTTGAGCAATAAGACTAATTCAGACGTGATATAAATCTCTCATAAGTTCTTTTTTGAGGTTGGACTTTTAAATGGTCTTTAAAGTAAATGTAATTGCACGGGAAATAGTTGTTTCAGTGAGTATTTATTGTGTTAAATAGTCTTATTAATTAAGACGTATTGTTTGAATTTTGCATCTTTCAAGTTTATTATTTACTTTAGATAATTTGAAATTTGAGCAAATACGACACTTTAGAGACATTTATTTGAGAAACTTGAGACTTAAGAGCCTTGACAGAGACTTAACAGACACTTAAGAACCAGGACTCTCTTAAGTGTCTGTTTGTGAAACAAGTAACACGAAAAGTCTTAAAACACCTAAATGATATGTATTTGATAGCAATGCGATCTATTCAGACGTCAGTTAACTCTTTCATAAGTTTTATTTAGAGTTTTGTTTATTGTTTATTTACGGATATCCATTTAAAATAAATACATAATGCTTAGTCTAAAATAAGTTAAAAGTAATAATTAAGTTAAAATATATAAAATCACAAACAATATACACAACAGATTAAAATCAAAATGCTCCTCACTATGCTAAAAGTAATAAATAAGGTTAAAATATAAATCACAAACAATATACAAATAAAAAAACAAAACAGATTAAAATGTGAACAAAAAAAAAATCTAATTTGTCTCACGGAGCATGGACTTAAGATTCTTTTTGCTTGTGGTAGCAAAGTCTATATTCGCCGAGTTGCAGTGCGCGGCAACTCTAGCCATACCATAGTTTCTACCATAATTGGTACGATGAAATGGTACGTTGAAGAGGTCGAAGGAACGCAAACCCCTGCTAGGCACATTGATTTTAAACTGGCCCAGAAGGTAAGGGCAGTCGATCCAACCGTTTATCAAATTGAAGCCTAGCATTACATCCGCGTTCCTCCGTCGCTGCTCCAACGTATTCATTTCTAGGCTACTTAAAATCTCTTGAGAGGAACCACAAATATGGAACTTATACGCTATAAAGCGTATAAATTTCGTCTGGACCCTTTCAAGTAAATTTATCTCAGACTTGCTATGGGGATTCCATACCATGCAACAGTACTCCAAATGTGGTCTCACAAGGGTCGAATATAATGTCAGTAGAGTATTGATGTTTGTGAACTCCTTGGTATTTCGTTTTATGAAACCCAGCATACGATGAGCTTTAGACGATATATTAGTCATATGCGAGTTGAAATCCCACTGCTGAGTCAATGTAACGCCTAAGTCCCTCACCGACGAGACGCGCAACAACTGAGTGCTATTAAGAAAATAATTCCTCTCAGCAGTTGCCCTCCTAAAATAGTGTTACATTTCTTCAAATTCAGTGTCATGTCATTAGTTACACACCAAGACTGGAATCTATCCAAATCATCTTGCATTAAATATGCTGAAAGATTAGATATTTCTGTAAAAATGTTTATATGATCAGCAATAAGCAGGCATTCTGCGTGATGGAAGCAGTCGGTAACATCATTTATAAATATGTTGAACAGAAGAGGCCCTAGGTGTGACCCCTGAGGAACCCCAGAAGTCACTGTTATGGCTGATGATATAACACTTCCGATTCGTACTGTATGAGTCCTCCCGATCAAATATGAATGGATCCATTTAAGCATCTCCCCACAGATTCCTACAAGCTCAAGTTTCCGAAGCAAGATGGTATGATTAACGGTATCGAAAGCCTTAGAGAAGTCTGTATAGACGGAGTCAACCTCATATCCCCTCTCCAAAGCAGACACGATATAGTGGCTATACGATAATAAATTGGATGAAGTAGAACAACCGCTTCTAAAGGCATGTTGCTTTTCGGACAGGACCTTAGAGAGGCAAGCTGTGAGAGGTACAGTTATTAATTTCTCAAATATTTTGGGAATATGGGATAGAATTGAAATCGGTCTATAATGTGAGACAATGTTCTTTTTGCCACTCTTAAAAATAGGTGTTATTAAAGCGTTCTTCCATAAAGTGGGGAAAAAACCAGAGTTAAGAGATTGGTTAAATAGTAGCCACAAGGGGCGACTAAGTGGAAAAGAACACCGTCTCAGAATAACAGAAGGTAACCCATCAGGACCAGTACAGTACCAATTATCTAATTTGTCGAGTTCATGAAGAACATCGAAAATTTTTACAATCAGGCATAAGTTAAAATTAATATGATTGGAAGATGTATTACAAGATTCACTGGATGATCCGTACGAGGTATGTGTGTGAGCAGGAACATTATACACTGATCCGAAATGGTTTGCGAATAATTCAACAATATGGTGCATATTATTAACCAATATACCGCCATGATCAAACGTGCTAGGGAAGGACGAGCTACTTCTACTTCCGTTAACGTGATTCCAGAACAGCTTTGGAGAGCTTTGCAAAGATTGTTCAATTAACTGTACATGGTTCCCGTAGCAAATCTGAGACAAAATCTTACATTGTGAACGTGTTGATCTAAAAAGCTGAAAGCTGACTCTTAAAATTCCATTCTGTTGTCTTGTCAGTGTCTTACAAGTTTATTAGTCTTTTGACTCTTAACTAACACTGTTTAGCAGTAACTAAGAGATACTTGAATATTATTTACCTTGATATACAGTACCGTGCGATCATTTAAAATATGATGTAGAGTAGGCTTTACATTTTAAATTAGATTGGCACTACTGACTCTTAACACAGTATGTTGCCTACTCTAAATCATAATTTAAACGATAGCACAGTACCTGTTGGACAAAAAAGTCGTAAGAAATACTTCAGAGGCATTTGATTGAGATTTAAGAAATTGATATTTAAAAAAGACATGAGAAAGATTTAACAGACATCTAAGACAGATTTGTGAAACAAGAAACTCAAAAAAGTTTTAAACCGTTGTGTTGTAGCAGAAATTGGAGAATCTAAAGATTCAGAGTGTTTCCAGATAGATTAAGAGGTACATGCCAGAGTTTTGTAAGAGAATTGAGAATCAAGAGACTCAAGAAAGTCTTGAGATGTTTGAGAGGAAGGCATTTATAATGAGAGACGTCTGAATCACGCAAATTTGAGAAATGGGAGAGTTTAGGAAGAGATTCTTCAAACGAGAGGAACTTAAGGGTGCAGAAGATATTTGAAAATCATTATTTTTTTTAAATATGTGTTGTGATTTCCTACAAATTTCTAAAAAATGTTTACATTGGACAAAATGGATTTTATTAATGTGCAATATGCATTGCGTAAAACATTTTTATGTTTAACTTAAAATTACCTACGATTTCGGTAATATTACCGAGAATACTGCATAATTTTAAATGAATGGTAATTTTACATCACTAGTTGTTAACTTAAAATTATCCTTATTTGTTCTAGAAAACCAAAGTTAAGTAATGGTATTAAAATTAATTCCATTCAGTTAAAAAGGTTCAGTTATTCTGAATGGTTATATAAAAAAATGTGCATTATTATCGATTAACGTTAATTTGCCATATTATATAAAAACAAATTTATTAAATAAATAGTTGCTCACTTATGACGAGCTTTATATGATTTTATATTATGATAAATGTAATTTCAAATTAAATTCTTGTACAAATATACTTTTTATTACTAAACACGGTTTTTGCGCAATGAAATCCATTTTTCCAATACAATTTATCAAGAAATATGATTAAAGAGAGTTTGATTGACAGCTGAATTGATCGTAAAACCGCGAAATATAATTATGAATTTCACGCGTTGCGTTAAAAATTGCGTTCGAATTTCCCGATGGGGTATGCCGAAATTGATGTGTAAGCATACACTCACTTTTAACAAAAAAAAGACGACTGCCACGCGTTGTACATTTTTCAGGGTATGATTTATCTGCACGACAGTGATATAATGTCCCATGGAAATTTACGTTCCAGTAATTGCCTGATCGATAGCCGCTGGGTACTACAAATCACCGATTTCGGCTTATGGGAGTTCAAAGGTAACATAACTTATTATTTTAATTTGAATGTAGATTCAACAGTTAGTTATACGGGGGATGCCTAAGTACAGCGTGTATTCGAGATATTGAACGGGTAGGGGTATAAACATAGTGTTTTTATAGTTATTTCTGAAAAATAAAAATTAAAAACAAAATTCAATTTTCCATAACGTGAAAACTATTAATGGATTCGATAGCTAACGCCATCTAATGCTCCATAGTGGCATCGTCAATGACACGAATGCACAAATTGCATATACAGGTCACTGTTTCCTCCACGAATGAGCTAGATGGCGTTAGCTATCGGATCCATTAATAGTTTTCACATATTGGCTTAATATAGTTAAAAATGTTCAGTATTCATCAGCACTGGGTCGGGACCACACTGACGAGGACATTGAAGTCCGAACGCGTCTGTGGGTATCTGGTGCCGGAATACTGAAAATAAATTCAATTTTCATAATCTCATAATGTTTCAGTTATTTTTGACTTTTTGAGAACATTCGGCTATCTGCGTTCACAATATATCAAGTGGCTCATTAAGAACGCTCTAAGTTTTTGTTAATTTTAATGGCGCAGCTGGAGAACTAGGAATTCTGTGTGGAAGACAGGCGTCGACGAGAACAGATTTAACACAAACGCAATTCTTGCTAACTTGATCCACTATAGAAAATAAATTAGCAGTTAATTAACATCCATGGCCTTCTTTATAAACATTTCATTAATTTATTAATTCATTGAGGGGGGGATCAAAGTAGACACTCTCATTTGGCTTATATAAAGGAAGACCTCTTGAATTCCGGTTATTTACACAAGTGCACATTTACCACAGACTAGAAATAATTCGCCTTTAATTATTACCTATTGCAAATATGCTTATTTAAACACTACTTATGTAGTAGAATTATTGAACAGGCTCATTAATTTACAACCTATGTGAGTTAAATACTATTCAAAGGGCACAATCATGCTTGTAAAGTAGGCAGAGTAAGCGATGTTTTTTTTTGGTCCCCCGAATTCTGTATGATTAAAAAGCAATCCTACTAATTTCCAGGACACAAAAAATGCATCATTACATTGATTGCTTAAAGTCTCCATCAGTGGCTCGGAAGAGTTTTTATGCTGCAGACATCAACATACAAGACATTTTTCTTTCAGGTATACATATCCCGATGCGTGTGCATTTTGAGGCATTCATTGTTTTTTAATGAGTTCAATTTGAAGTTTCGAACGAGTGTTTCTACTCCTTGGAAACACTTGTTTGAAACTTTAAATTCAACGACAAAAAAATGCCCGTTATTTTACAGCGTGTGCATCGGAATATGTGTCTATACTTAAAAGACTTTCCTATAAGTATAAATAATTCAAGTAGGTACTCAAATTACACCTTCCTTTTAAATGTTCAGCATATTAGTCCTGTTTATTTTTACGTTTTACATCTAGAACGCCCCAAAGTTTTAATGGCAAGTTTTTTGTCATGCAGTGTCAAGCTAGAAAATTGTATATTATGTAGATATTTTACGAATATTGTCACTTTCTCCATTTTTACATTTTACAAAAATATATTACTTAAAGGTAATTAACTAGAATATGGCTAAGATAGTTATCTTTCAATGTATACTGCGAAGGCTGCAGCGCCGCAGCCCATATGGATGAGCCGCCACTGGTCAATATATTTAGCCTTCACAGGGTTAAACTAAGAAATTGAATGTCGTTTTGAACTCATCAAACTTTATACAATGTAATAATAATTAAAATTAAATTGTATTTATAAAACATACAAAAAATAGTTTCAGTTCAAAATTTGATTTAGTCAATTGTTTTTTTGCAACTGGCTATAAATGTGGTATTTGCTAATGTTATGTTATGTTATGGGGTCGGTGGGTCGTATGGCCTCTCGGGCCTTCCGAAATTACCTCAACCTGAAAGATCTTTTGTAATTATCCCTGACCTACTTAAGTCCCTCAATGCCTAGACTTCTTGCATAGTGTACAATAACTTGAGGGTTATTGTGTACCATGTCATCAGGCTTTAAAGTGACCGATGACAGGTAGTTCCCTATTTAAAAGGGCAGGGCAGAGCATTCACAAAGTAGATGCTCTGCTGTTTCTTGTGCCTCATTGCAGAATCTGCAATTGGCATCAGTTGTCTGACCAATCTTAGTATGGTGGTTTTTCAGAAGACAGCGTCCGGTTAGAAGGCCGGTTATAAACCTTAGGTTGCTCTTCCATAGCCTGAGAAACTGTTTAGCCCTTACGGCAGAGATGGCGATAAACCTTTTCGCCTGCATCAACCTAGGTGTGCTTTTTAGGTGAGCACTTTTGGCAGCATCTTTCCACTCCTGGATCATTCCCTTGATGCGGACTTTTGTTATTCTAGATTTACATATGGGTGATTTTATTGCCGTTAATGCAGCCTGACTGTCTGAGCATATGCATATCCTCTTTTTGTTGTAGCATATGCATATCTTCTTTTTGTTGTAGTCCCTTTCTAAACTTACCTAAGCGCATGTGTTCAAGGCCTCGATTTCTGCCTGAAATATAGATGGGGATCATCCCAAGGCCCTCAATAACTCAATCGAGGGACCAATTCCGACTCCATTTTCAGTTTTAGATCCATCAGTGAACCAAACTATCGAGGAGCCTTGTAACTGCTTGACTTTCGCTGCAACATTATGGCGGCCTTGGCCGTATCGAAGTCGTAGACAGTTGACATGTAGTTTTTCGCACACAGTGCTGAGGATTTTTAGGTGCCCATTAAAATGTCCATATTTTGTGAGGTTTAGCATAGTCTCCATTGCTCTAGTAGGGCAAGTGCTCATAGTCCCTGTGATGTCTAAACATGCCAGCCTTTAAACCTTGATGAGCTTTGCTTGGGTTGTACTCTCCTGCTAATGTTAGTATTATAGCAAATATATATAATTTATGTTTAGCTGGCGATGATGATTTAAACGAAGCGAAAAATGTACAAAGATGTTTATGGAGGTCGCCGGAATTACTGCGAGATTTATCACCACCAGCTAGAGGAACGCAAAAAGGCGATGTTTATTCTTTTGGCATACTTCTTTACGAAATTTTGGGAAGATCTGGGCCTTGGGGAAATTGTGGATTAACCCATTTTGGTAAGTACATATTAACAACATTTGAGAATTCATATGTTAGTTAAAATAAACACGCTAACAGAGATTTTAATCTAAGAAGTTAATTGTTGTTAGTGATATATTATGTATGAAAACAAACAAAAAAAACACGCATCCGTTAAAAAATAAATGTGATACAAAACTAAGTTACGTGTTTTTTTGCGTAGCTCCTAATCTATTTAAGCAACATTTTTAGTAGTACTAAATGTTTCGTTGATTATTTTTGGTTTTGTTTTGAGTTAAAAGTCTAAAAATATATCACAGAGATTATCTTTAACTGTTACGAACCAATTATAGAAACAGAAATTTATAGGTTACATTGATATAACCAAAAAGGGGTTAGACATGAACAAAAAGAGGGATTTTGAAAAAATATGGTATTTTATTTAGCATAATTATTTTAAACAATAAATGTGCGATTCTTTTGGCAATCTACAACAAGTTTGCCTTACAAAGACTATACTAAATTCTCATTGAAACAACGTATTCTGCAACCAAGAATTGGCAATTTCATTTATACTTATAATTGAGCCGCCAATTTCCAAAAACTCTTAAATCCATTGTTTTCAAATAGATTTAGGGGTTTTGGATATAGGCGACTCAATTATTTTAGTTTAGTTTATGTAACATATTTTCTGTTAATTCCTTCAGACGAATCTAAAATGTTCTTAATAACAACTCGCTATTAATTATTCCATTCAAGAAATTATTGAGAGAGTAAAACTTCAACAGAACGTTCCATTTAGACCGAGTTTGGTGGAACTGGGCGCACCGGATTACATCAGCAAATGCATAAAATCCTGCTGGCACGAAGAGGCGGAACAAAGGCCTGATATTCGATATGTAAGGATTAAATTAAAAGAAATGCAAGTGAGTTTAAATTTTAATAGAAAATAATCAGAAATTAATACTTTGAAGTTGGCTTTAAATCTTGTTTCACACACAAAAGAAACTGGTCAATTATAGTAACATTTTCTAAACGGAAATACGATATATAATTAATTCCAAACGTGTTCTTGATGCGTCTAATTTTAATGTAAAAATATTTTACAAAATTTATTTGCAAACGGTTTATTTTGATTTATTAACATTTTCTTAGAGATCAATAAGCAATACTAAATAATTAGAAGTTATACATAGAATTTTTCTATGAAGTATATATATATATATATATATATATATATATATATATATATATATATATATATATATATAATATATATATATATATATATATATATATATATATATATATATATATATATATATATCCACATTGTGTATCGGTGGTTGAGGATTTAGCCTTTAATGACATATACAGAGTTTATATAAGGTCTAGAATAAAAATTATATTTCTATTATCGTTTATGAAAAAACCCTAAAACAGGTTAAATTTTGTTCTTTAATACGCCGTTTGCCGCGCGCTCAAAAATACTGTGACGCCACTAGTGTTTAACGTGTGACGTCATCGGCATTTTTTTAAAATGGAATTCGTTTTGTATTTATTTGACAACTTTTGTACAGCTCTCTAAATTCTCTTTACATTCACATTTTATTAATACGCATCATTTAATCTAACAACGGTATAGACAAAATTGTGATATGGATCCCTACAAGTAATAATAATAATAAGAATAAATCTGTTAAGATTTTTAAAGATTGAGGACACTAACAAAAACTTGATTGTTGGTATCCTCAATCTTTAAAAATCTTAACAGATTTATTCTAAGAAGAAAGATTATTTGTAATTAACACTGGAAATAACTATTTCAGACTAAATATTTGAACCAGTTTTATTCAAATTGAGAATGGTGTACATGTTATTCAACTGTACCATCAGTCAGTGTTTTTAACGCTTGGCGCATGAAGTATACTTAAAAGAATAATTTCCTGTACATACCATTTATTTGCTTCTTTATACTCTCGTTAATTAAATAATAAACAATAGTTTAAAGATGCGGATATTCTATATTCATCTCTAATATTTTAACACTCCTTGGCTTTAAGGCTGGACTTAAACCAAATATTTTCGACAATATGTTAGCCATTATGGAAAAGTACGCTTACAATTTAGAAGGTTTGGTGCAGGAAAGAACGAATCAATTAACAGAAGAGAAAATGAAGACTGATGCTTTACTACACAGGATGTTACCCAAGTATTTCAATCAAATATTTTAATACACCTTTTTATGTTTATTGAAATTTAAATTTACAGATCTGTAGCTGAAGCGCTGAAAAGAGGCGACAGAGTGGAGGCTGAAAGTTTCGACTGCGTTACAATATACTTCAGCGACATCGTGGGATTTACAGAGCTGTCTGCAGTCAGCACTCCTCTTCAAGTCATCGATTTGTTGAACGATTTATATACTTGTTTTGATTCCATCATATCACATTATGACGTTTATAAAGTAAGTAGGATAATTCTTCTTTTTTGACCTTTGGAAACTACGTCCTTTTGAAAGCTCTCAGGGTGAAATACAAAAAAAAACAATTATTCTAATTGTTTTTTTTTGTATTTCACCCTGTCTGAGTTGTTTAAGGCATGTGATTGTATAATTCCAATTCAAAAATATTTGAATTCGAGAAAATAAGCCTACGCTTCTCATAGTTTACACAATTCAAATATAATATATAACATTACGAAATTGTATTTTGTGTAAAACGCAAACAATGTATATTAATTAATAAGGCACGTAAGGCAATAAATATCCATTGAAACAACTACTTTCCGTGCAAATATACTTCCGGATATTGAATTATAAGATGAAATATTTAAAATTTTATTTTATTTAATTTGTTACTACGCTTTATCAAAGTATGTGTAACATTTAACATTGAGCATGTGTTGTTTTAATACTCACGTAGATGGAATTTGTCTTTTAAATACGTGGATATGTAGATGATTACAGCGTTTTCATTCCTTGATTTAATATGCATTTTACCTTAATAAATATCATGTAACCAAATCTTCCAAAACTCAAGCTTCTAGAGTTTTTGAAAGTACCGGACGGTCGTTTTAATTACGATTTAGAGTAGGCGGCATTTTTTTGAACGGTTGCCCAGAATGCTAATTAAATAAATTTGAGGTTATGGTAAACTATGAGTTAATAGCCAGTAGTGCCAATCTGTTTAAAAATTCAAAGCCTACTCTAAATCATGATTTAAATGATCGCACGGTACAAGACTTAAGCAGTATAATTTGAACTTTACTTGTAATTATTGTTTTATATACGTGCGCATAAAGTAATATTTTAAGTTTAGGAAAAATTAGAAACTTAAATTGGTCCTCCGGTTCGCCATATTTTCAGATTTATCTAAACTCGAAATGTTACTTCAACGAATGCCTGAAAATGTACACCGTATACATCGGGATATGTATACAGGGAGTATTTCTTTTAAGTATACATACCCAAATTACATCCTATATGCTGTAAATATTCACATATTCGTTTCTCTTTTAACAAAGTAAAATTTAGAGTTTAGAAAAGCCTGAAATTTTACTTCATGCTTAATCTGGGAGTGGAAAACAGTCGTTTAGAGCTTCAATTTGTACTTAAAAAAATCAACGATCATCGGAAAATGTACAGCGCATACATATGTATACTTAAAAGAAAAAAATCCCGCTAAAATAAACATTCCTTGTATATCACGAGATATAGAGGGACATCTCGCCAAGACATTAAACGTAACCGATGTAATCCTTTTCTGCGGTGCTTTACCGGCGCTCCGACAATAAACAGTGTTTATTGTCAACATGCATCACACAAACGTGCGCGTTGTTATCTAGATTCGTCACACAATAGACGACTTTCCTCTAATGTTAATTCACGTTCGTTACAATATAGTATATTTAAATAAACCATTTTATGAATCACTTGAAGGGGTCGGTGGCATAAAGTGTTACCCACATTTTCGTAAATATTGAACTGACTGTGCCATTTATCATAACTTATAATTAACTATGAGATACGTTAACTTAAAGTTCTAAACTTGCACCCAAAAATCTAAAGCTAGAATTAACGTGACTTATATTGTCTGTTTATGTTTTGGTGATATTTTTTGCATCAAGATAGTGGTATCGCAACTTGGATACATAAGCAGATATCTGATTGTTAGAGTCTGACTAAAAGAAAATCACGTTTTGATGAGATCAACAATGACACCTACAATGTAGTTGACGATAGTGACGCAGATATAAATTTTATTCCTTCTAACTCATTAGAGAATTAAATTAATGAAGCGGCTAAGCACTCTACTGTATTGGCCAGATTTTAGTTCATTTTTTAATAATATATAGATGTACAATTATTTTATTGTAATTTTTATATTTACACACTATATAAAATCATAAATTATTACAATTCTCCTATTACGTATCAAATAAAGAAAAATATATAATTACATTTATTACAATTATTTTGACTCTATAAAGTTACAATTTTGGCTTAGTATTTTCTATTGCAGGAAAAAGTTAATTGATAGGCTAATAAGCTAAAATAAGAGTTAGGTCACCACATCTTGTACCAAAGAAACCTTTGGCGAGTAGCAAAAGAAAGAGATACTGCAGTAAAACTAAATATTTTACTGCAGTTTCTGTAGTTTCATGTCGTAGATGTATAGCATATTGTTGTTGTTATTTTGTTTATGTATTTATTATTATTGTGTACAAATAATTTTAAAACATATTGTTCATGATCATTTCGTTCTATGATTGTATACAAAATTTGAGTAGAAAATGCTAAATCTCAAAATTTAAAAAGATCTCAATAAAGAACCTGAATAAATAGATAGTGTCTACTTGTTACCAGATATATAATGAATTTATATCAGCTGTTAAACCTGAAATAAATTTTGATTTACAGATTATTTTAAACCTTAAAATCGCACTATCTCAAAATGATCACATAGTGAGTTAGCATTGTCTTCTACCGACCCCTTCACTTGTATTAAAATAATTTTATTAAGAAGCGTAATAAAGGATTTGTATTACAAATATCTACGTTGTTTTAACAACTAATTCATGCTTCTGTTACGTTAGAAATAATAAACGACGCTTATTAAAAAGTTCAACTACGCATTTGTAATAAAATACTATTTCTCTTTCAATATATTGTTTTTTTGTAAAGGTGGAAACTATAGGTGACGCTTATATGGTCGTGAGTGGTCTGCCGATTCGGAATGGCGACAGACACGCCGGGGAAATTGCATCGATGGCCCTGCATTTGTTGAGCAAAATTAAAAAGTTCGAAGTGAAGCACAGGACAGGGGAACTACTGCAATTACGAATTGGAATACACTCAGGTATTTTTATTGTGCTATCGATTGATAGTATGTCAATTCTCAAAAACACTTTCGGTTATTGCAATTTTTATTAAAAATTCAGTATACAAAGTTTGAAGCGATGTAACAGTAACTGTTATGACCTTAATTCATTATGAAAGTAATTAGATTAGGCTGTTCATATACTTAAAGAAATACATATCCGATAAAAGTGTTATATTTACATTGCTTTTTTATGTTTTAAATTGAATATACTAGGTATAACATAAAATAGACTTACTCCCTTTAGATATCAATTTGAAATTTGGAAATAGCTAACTGTTAATTTAAGCTTTTCCCACACCAATGTGTGACCTAATTACCGACTTTCCTGTAAGGTGCATATGACCTTCTAGACTTTCATTAATGTTTCAATATAAAGGCCGAATAAACTAGCTCGATGGACTTATTTAACTTTTTAAGTCAAATATTACGGATTGTAATACCGGCAAACCGGATTACCGATTTATCGGTTAATCGTAAAATACTCTCCAATATCTTCAATTTGGTTCTCTCCAATATTTACTGGCAATATGTCGTTGCTTTGTCGGTATTTCAGTAAATTAAATAACGATATTTTAGCGGCATAGAAAGATTTTTTTCTGTATGCATATCTGAAGAAAAAGAAACACGACGCAAATGCGTTGAACCAATTGTTTAAAACCGTGATTATAGGCAACCATATACAGTTAATGTATTCTAGATTTTGTTTGCTTTATTAGTGTTTATCACAAACAAATGTGCTACACAAGTTAATAAAATTCTACTATTACAATATTGAATGGGAAAATGTGAAACGCGATAGTAGCGCCGCTAGGAGCAGCTGGTAGAAATAAATTTTATAAAACTATATAATAACAGGATTATTTCAATACTTAGAAGCGCAATTCTTTAAAGTTTAACTTCGTAAATACCTAGCAATAATCATAATATCAATATAATATTGATTTATCATTTAGATTTTCTTAGTAATGTATTGTTGTTAAAATATATACTCAATGACATTAGAAGCGTAACACCCAGAAGGAGTTATTATTTTAACTTGATTTTTTGCCAGTATGGTAGTCTTACATCAAGAATAAAATGATTACATTTTCAAGAAATTTTATTAAAAAACAATCTAAAAAAAATTAATAATGTGTTTGGCGACCCCTTTGCTGTATACACTCCTGTAGACGTCTGGGCATCGACAAAATGAGATGGTCGATGTCTTCTTGAGGCATCTCGTTCCAAGCAACTTGAATTTCATCGATCAACTGTGCTAGAGTCTGTGGAGGATGGTGCGAAGAGAATATTCTTCTTCCCATGATATCCCACACATGTTCAATGGGATTTAAATCCGGCGAACGGGGCGGCCACGCCAAAACATTAACACCAGCTTCATTAAGAAAGTTCATAGTTCGACGAGCAATATGGGGACGTGCGTTATCTTGTTGAAAAAGTACGTCTGGGCGGCCATCTAAATAAGGCAACAAAGTCGGTCGTATGACGTCTTCAACATAACGCGCAGCTGTCATACTGCCTCGAATGAATACAAGAGGTGATCGACTACCATAAGCAATAGCCCCCCAAACCATTACTCCAGCAGTCCTGTGTACATGCCTCTCAATAGCAAACCTAAGATCAAGTCGTTCTCCACGGTAGCGTCGTACCCTTCTACGGCCATCATGCGTGCCTAGACAAAATCGTGATTCATCGCTGAATACGACATCGTGCCATTCTGCCTCCCAATGCTGCCATTCTCTGCACCAGTCCAACCTTTGGCGACAGTGTCTCGCTGTTAAAGGAAGCACTAATCTTGGACGGTACGAAAGAAGCCCAAAGGATTAAATGCGGCGATATAAGGTTCGCATACTAACGGGCCTACCTTCTTCTCCAATCCATTGATCACCGATTTGACGCGTAGTAGTGAAACGGTCTCGCAGGGCTATTTGTCTTAAGCGCCGATCTTGACGTTCTGTGGTACGCCTTGGTTGACCAATTGGTCTTCTTCTTGCTCCTCTACCTTCTTCTGTCCATACCTGATACACACGTATTACAGTTGCTGCAGTGGAATCAATACGGCGGGCAATTTCGCGATAGGACATACCGACATCTCGATAAGCAACAACTCGACCCCGGTCAAAATCGCTCAAATGGTGATATTGTGGACGTCTTCGGACTCGAGGCATTTTATTTAAGCCTAACACACTCAACGGAAACACGAAAACTAAAAACATCTGTACTAAACAGCTCATATAAATAGTTTTATCAAAAAAGAAAAAGTGAAATATTTTTTTTCACAATAAATATAAAAGGCACAAGGTTGAAATTGTTATTAATGTATGCCTTAAATATAGTCACTCTGTTGCTAAAATATGAATTCAAAAAAATCATTCCTTCTTGGTGTTACGCTTCTAATGTCATTGAGTATATATTAGTATCATGTTGAAAACTTTAAACTATTCTGCAGATAAATGTCAGTCAGTTAAAGTTTTAGAAATAGTTACAGTTTTGAATAATACAAATCAATTTCCTAGAGTGTATTTATCTATGTAAGTTAGTTGTAAATCCATATAAGTCCATGTGTGATGTGCTAATGTGTAATAATCGTCATCCGGTTAAAACTTCAAGTTAAAGTTAGATTGAAGTCTTCAACAAACATTTCTTTCGACTCCCCCGAATGCCTCAAGCAAAGATTGCAATGGTTAACAGCAATTAAGAGCGCCTTCAACACAAATAATCAAATAAAAAGATTCGTAAGAGTGTGTGCGAATATTCACAAGTACATCGTTTAAACATTCTTTATAAATAAAAAAATAACTGTAATGCAGTCCCAATAATACCTTTCAATGTATTCAATCTTATTTACAATATAATAAACAATGTGTATAATTTTGACAATATGATTTTATTTATATTTTCTTTATATTTCTTATGACTAATTGGTAATAATAACAATGACGATAAGGATTTCAAACTCCTGCCATTAGGGTGGATTCAAACTTAACTTTAAAGTTTAATCCGATTGTGTTCTGTGCTATTAGTTCATCCAGCTGGCCATCAGGAGCGCTAGTGGGCGTTTCTATAGATTACTATGAGATCTGGCCCTCTTATAAATTAATTTCTCTATGACTTACACCGACACAGCAGAAACAATAAAATTTTTGGTAGTAATAAAAAGCGGTTAAATTCCTTTCTTCACTGTTTTTATTTAAGTACTATATGTACATTTCGGACACTAAGTGTCCATTATCAATAGTTAACTAACGGGTTAGTTAGTTAACTATTGATAATGGACACTTAGTTTTCAAAATGTACATATAGTATTTAAATTAATACAGTGAAGGAATTTAACCGCTTTTTATTACTATTATAACAATCTTCCCATAACTCACGAATACATATATAAAATATTTGGTTCTTAAATTACAAGGAATATTGTTATCACAGTCAATTTATAAAACAAAATTAAATAAATATGTACAAACGAAACATATAAAAATCACGGTAAAATAAATAATAAAATGTAATAAATGAATAAATAATAACGAGTTATATTGCAAATGAATACAAAAAGAAAAAAAAGTAATAAATTCGTCATATGAATAAAATATGTTAATTTAAAAACGATAAAAAAAATAAAGAAGAATTATAAATTATAAGCTAAAATTAAAATTTACAATTTTCCAAATATTCTTCCCAACTGCAAAACGCATTTTCAATTAAATAATTTTTAATAATTACCTTTAATTTATTTATTGACTGATCTCTAATGTGATCAGGAACTGAGTTATAAAACCTTATTTTATGCCTGTTTTCAATTTACTTAAACGAAGTGGGTGATGATTAAAGCTCGGATTTTTAAGCACAAAAACATTGAAAAAAAGTTCTTAAAATGCACAAATTTAAGCAAAAAAGCATTATTTTATATGAAAAAGCATTATTTTAAGCAAAAAGCATTATTTGATCGGCATATACATACAAGGTTTTCACAATTATGTGCGCACCATTGCTAACCTTGTTATTATTCAAGCTACAGAGTCGGTTAAATAAGCAAAATAGTAGGAAATTTAATAACAATCACAATGATCAAACTAGAAAAATAATTAAAGGTCTCATTTTTAGGATATTCAGAAAATAAACATTTTTTAAATGTAACACCCTGTATATTTTATTACTGATCGAGAGAGAAGATCATCATTACAAAAAAATCACAAATTAGAAAGTTATTTACATATTACTGTTTTATTTAATAAAACCAAGATTCCCTGAAAATATTCAAAAGTGCATAACAATGCACACAACGATAAAAATGAAGTGAGAATTTCATTGATAGGTAAAATAAATAGATGTTGTTTTGATAATTTGTTAGAATCCTGTTTTGTCTTTAGGGCTTCTTGATGGCATGGAACAAAACAGAAATATGTAAATAACTTTCTCATTTATTGTTGGAATTAACTAATAATGATGTATTATATTTTTTTGTTAAGAATAATCTTCTCTATCAATCGGTAGTCTGGATCATAAAGGGGTGTGTACCTAGACACAGCAATTAGGCCCCAATGGGCCCTTTTTGCATCGATCGGTAGTAAAATGTACAGGGTGTTCCATTTAAAAAAAAAAAAACGTTTATTCTTTAATATCTTAAAAATACGACTTTCAACTGTTTCTCTAATTTTACAATTGTGATTGTCATTAAATTTCCTATTGCTTTGTTTATTTAACCGACTCTATAACTTCTAAACACCCTGTATATACAGTGTATATCAGATAAAGGGCAAACATAGGGATTGCACATGTAAAAGCACATTTATGCATTTACCTGCTTTCATGGTCATCTAGGAGAAAAAGTACACGAGTAAACAAAAATTTAAAAAAGAAATAGGCGTCACAAAGTACCGCATGTCCATAAAATATTGTTCCAAATACAAATTTTATTAGTATCAACTATACGCATGGTAGAGTGTTAGTTCAAGGTCACAATTAAAGAGTAACTCAAACAGTTTTAGATGAGCGTATGTGCGAATACTACTTTCTTATTTGCTCGCTTGCAGTGTCACATACGCAGAATAGCGACTCGTGAGCGTAAAGCGTTTTGTTTCTTCCGTTACTCTGGACTTGTTTATCAAAGTGTGGGAAGTATTGGCCTTTACGTTTGATGTGTGCCGTATAACTAAAGATTAAACATTTGCAAGAAACAACCACGTTAGTTACCTTAAATTTGATATATGATTTGTTGTAAATAGTTTAAATTAAACTATTATAATATACCATTGAAAATGGAACATTTTTTTATGGACACCCTGTATAATAAATCTTCAATAAATCTACGAGCAGATTTTAAATGCATAAAGGATTCCATCACCAAAAAAGTTTGAGAACCGCTGAACTAGGTAATTTCAGATAAGCGTTATCTACGATCTAAAATTTAACGAAATAAGCACCAAATAAGCATATAAAAGCAAAATATCCATAAAACTGAACAAAATCGAAAAAAAGCAAATAAGCAAAACAAAAAATGTTTTGTCAAATGATTAAACTTTGCATAATTCGTACACATTTTATTAATTCATGTTAATGCTTTTAATTATCAGCATAAGCTATTTGCTTAGAAATCCGAGCTCGTGATGATCAATCTAATCTACTTGCCGCGTGTTAATTTATATCACTGCAAGTCTGAAATTAGTTGGGGTGTTTTTTGACATACAATAAACATTCCTAAATGTATAAGGATGAATCAAAGTCGGTGAGAATTGCACCAAAATGACGTCAATTTACTCCATACGGTTTATTAAATTCTTACCAAAACGACGTCATTTCAGTACGACTTCTCACCGATGATAAATTGCATCGGTGCTGTGAATACGAGCCCCGAACAAGATGTAAAATGTATTTACACATTTCTGATTTACCGTGTATAAAATGTATTTGATGAACAAATGTATTTATCAATTGCATTCAAAATCAAATGATTTTTGACAAGTATTTTTAAATATTTTATTATTAGTAATAATAATACATAACATTTATTTACGGCAAAATCATACCAAAGTAATATTACTAGCCTTCATCAATATATAAAATTTTACAAAATAAATGTGTAAACTCAGTTTTTTTTAATATGATCAAACTTAGGGTGTATTAACTGCGAATAAATAGTTCCAGTCCTGCTTTAACAGTAGGGTATTTTAATCATTAAACTTTAGATGTTGGTAAATCGTTATCAATGTGATAAATAAATAATAATTTGTCAAATAAATTGTCAAGATCCAGAGAGTTTTAAACTAGAGAACGCTACAACTTGCAACTTCACAACACATACAGGGATTTTTTCTTTAAAGTATACTTTCACATATTCCATATAAACATTTGTAAAATTAGTAACCATGTGATCAAAACTAAGCAGTATAATTTGAACTTCACTTTAAATCAGTATTTGGTACGCGTGGCGCATGAAGTAAAATTTCGAGTTTAGAAAAGCCTGATTTTCAGGCTCTGTTAAACTCGAAATTTTACTTCATGCTTAGTCTGAAATTGGAAAGACTCGTTAGAGTCTTCAAATTGAAAGTTTTTAATAAGATTATGAATGTTTAAAAATTTACATTGAAAAAACATAAGGTATACATGTTTTTTCAATGTAAATTTTTAGAAAAATAATAATAACTTTTTCAAAATTTGAACATATAAATGGGTAGATAATGAAGAAGACAGATATTCCTGAGCAAGGAGCATTTACCTGATCCTCAGAGACACTTTTTTAAATTGGTAGTAGATACAAATAATTTGAGGCGGTAAGAGGTATATTTGTAATCGTAACCTTTGTTAAATGAATTATCTAATGTATGAGTTAATTAAATTGTCATAATACTGTCATATTTTCCTTCACATAAACTACAAATTAAAACTTAATTTACAACATAACATGTGATTAATCTTGTCCTAACCTAAGACACAACCTGCATAATACTACTAAATTCTTGAAATGTCAAATTAGATTGGTCATATTAAAATAACCAGATTATACATCTGTAACTAATTAGAACTACATATCATTTGTTTATTTATTTATAAATTAATGGTGACTATGTATACTCGATATTTATTTATTTTTACTTTATTATAAAACTGTTTTCGGCTTTATGCAACCTTCACTTTGAAACATCACAAAATATACATTCTGTTAATTTTTATGTACGATATTTATAATTATATTTTATTCGACAATATCTATAAGTGAATTCAATTGACGCCAATAAAACCTAGCATTACATTAAGTTGTAGAGTTAAATTATATAATCTTATTCTATAATTAAAATGAATAACCATGAATATAATGAAAGATAATCCAACCAGTTTCGCGAAGCAACACTTTTATATAAAATATTTTTTTATAACTTTTTTCAAAGTATAAATGAAACTCCAGAAAAATGAAATAAACTGAGAGCAAAACTATGTTAAACTTTTTTATTACCTTCTGAACTTACAAAATTTTTAATGAAGTTAAAAGAGTAACTTTTATTGCGTATATACGTATATTCTAATGTGTTTTCCTCCTCTAAAACTTTTCATGTATTTATATGACTCAAGGAAATTAATAGGCAGAGTTGCTAATACGAGTATATACAGATTAATCCAGTTCAATACTATACATATTAAATTATGTTCCTTATAAATTTATGTTAGTTACGTAAAGTGTTTTATTAATTATTGTAGTAATTCCTTTCTTCACTAAAGATATTACTACAAAAAATAATATTTCGTGTTTTAAATTTATTTTCTTGATAAATATGAATAACAATTCCGCATCGTTGTGTTTGGAATCATTGATACTTCGATACGACATTGATATAACGTAATTTCAATATGTATAAAGGATAAACATGTTTATTCGTTGTATTTATTTATTTATTCAAGCAATGGAGTAAAGTTTGATTCATTTTTCATTCATATCAAGTCCATGGTTCGCAGTAAAAATAAAATATCTTGTAAACAGATGTGTCATGAAGAATTATCATTATAAAAAATGTAGGTGTATAGTTACATTAAATATACAAAATAATAATTCTTACGTTATACATGCAACATAATAACACTTTCCCACATCTCATCTCTATTATTTACAAACATACATACAACTTTGAGGCATTCGCTGTTTTAAAAATTTGAATTTGAAGTTTCTAAGGAGTGTTTTCACTCTCTGACTAAGCATGAAGTAAATTTTCAGGCTTTTCTAAACTCGAAATTTTACTTCATGCGCCAGGCGCATAAAATACTGATTTATTGTGAAGTTTGAAGTATACTGCTTTCGCATATTGCTTTAGCAGTATATTTTGAACTTTTCAATAAATCAGTGTTTTATACGCGTGGCGCGTGAAGTAAAGTTTTGAGTTTAGAAAAGTCTGAAGATTTGGTTTAGAATCTTCAGGCTTTTCTAAACTCGAAATTTTACTTCATGCTTAATCAGGGAGTAAAAACACTAGAAGTTTTAAACTGAGCGCGCTTCAATAACAACGAATGCCTGAACATTTAAAGAGTACACATCGAGATATGTATGCTTAAAAGAAATATTCCCTGTATATTGTTTCTGAATTTTAACTTGGCTTAGCGATCTTAATAAATAAGTGGTTTTGAAATATTTTGTGTGTTTTAATTATAAAAAAAGTTAGAGTGTTGCTTTTGATGGATTAGTATGCCGTGGGTGGGTTAATAATAACAGCATAATAAACTTGTCAAAGGAACTTTCGAGGATCCTTAATGTAACCGACGCAAATTCCGACGAGGGTTAAGGACCTAAGGTCGAGAGACTGCGTTATTACATTCTTGCTTTTTTTCCATCCCTTGTTGCGCTTTCACTTCTATTCTAAATTTGACTAAGATAATTATAATAAACACAAATAATGCATTTTTAAAATGCTTAAGAAATAAGTAATTATAATGTGAACAAAGGAATTAATTGCAGATTGATAATTACATAGCATTACATATAGACAATCTTATATTTATTAAAAACATTTTTGTTGGAGTTACGTGATGTGTTAGTTATAGATTAGTAGTAATTGTATTCCTTATTTTCACTTTTATATTTAAATTCTATTCTATAAATAAATGACTTGAAATGTACATATAGAATTTAAACAGAATAGTGGAGATAAAGGAATATACGAGGATAATTCCATAAATAATGCACATTATTTTGTATTTCCTTACATGTTTATTTTTTTGACACTTGGTTATTGAGAAGCAGGAAGATTATGTTGAAGGATTGTAAAGCGACTACATTTTTTACAATCCTTCAACATAATCTTTCTACTTCTCAATAACCAAGCCCTAACTTCTGGGAAGCTTTACAATACCATCTAATACGCCATCTTTTTTCATCAGACGAATGGCTCGGGTACTGGTGACAGAAAGCTTATTTAAAGTTGATAACGAAGTCCTCGCATAAGTTGTTTCAACATTAGGAATAAGTCAAAGTCTACTTAACTTATGTCAAGACTGTAAGGTCAAATTTTCCAACTGCAATCGCACAGTTTTTTAGTTACGACATTGGCAATGAGAACGAGTTGCGTGTTATCAACATTTTTCGGTTCAGTTTTTGAATGAAATTATAAAAATATAATCTTGTGGCACTTTATCTGTATGGAACTCTGTTTGTTATGATTCCATGGTAATCATAAGCAAAAATCATCATTTGGTTGACCGTAGATTGAGTTCGACGAAAATTATTTGGACGTGGGGATAATTGACCTCTTTACACATTTCATTAACAGTGATGATTCGGTGCAACAATGCTTGACCCTCAACGTTAAATCTTCGTTTCAGCACTTTGATCCTCAATAGTTACAGTACCTGAGACCAGTGTGGGCTGTATTTCTAAAAAACAAAACACTCTATCGATAAAACACAAACACTGGCTTCTTCCTCTACAACTTATGTAACAATCACTATCGTCGCGTCATTCACACCGTAGTGTTGCCAAACTATAGATTATTAATGAAAGGACCCTCGTATTACTATTACTAATCTATGTTTAATGAACTTGGAATGAAAACACTAACACTTTCTTCACATTTATTTTAAATTTTTGCCATATATACATTTCGAGTACTATGTACTCATTATCAATAGCTTACTAGTAGTAAGCTATTGATAATGAGTACATAGTACTCGAAATGTACATCTAGCTAAAATAAAAAATATTGTGAAGAAAGTGTCAGGGTTTTCATTCCAAGTTAGTTAAAATCTTCACGTGACTTAAAAAACCATATTCCTATGTTTAATGAGTTTATGAATTTTAGGAAAGAGTGTTTATGCATTTTAAGTTACTTATTGTGCTTTAAATGTTAGGTCATTGTGTGGCTGGAGTGGTTGGTCTAAAAATGCCTAGATACTGCCTTTTTGGTGACACAGTCAACACAGCATCTAGGATGGAGAGTTCTGGCGATCCGTTCAAAATTCACATATCACACACGACTTACCTTCTTCTACAAAGACTAGGCGGTTACAGATTTGAAGAAAGAGGATTAGTACAAATTAAAGTATGAACCCTTAAGGCCAATATTTTCCTTTTTTTTATATTTGATGGTTCTAGGGCAAAGGAGAAATGCTCACGTATTGGTTGATAGGAGAAGATACAGCACAGCGAATGGCACGTATTCGAGAGGAAATGCTGGGATCTTCTTTGTTTAGTAGTTTAAGTTCTGGACGTAAGTATTTTATAAAAGCAAGATTATAGAACACAATATTCATATTGAGTAAAGACAAACTATTGGTTTATTTTATGGTGTTATTTTAGTGGCGGCCAAAGGCTGAACTTTATGTAAGGCTCAAATTCTAGATACAAAATCTGAGATTAAAAGCATTTGGTTATGTAGACAGACTGCGTCAATGCGACATGCATCTGTCAGCAAAAAGAGCTTAATTGTGGGATCTTTGCATTTTAGTTTCACATCAAATTAGCCGGCAGTCGTCACTGGCACAAAGTTACATTTTATTTGATTGTTAAAAACATATGTTACAACATTTAAAATCAAATACGCATAAGGACTCACGATTATTTTTACTCCGGCTCCCCACATGCGCTGACAAATACAATATGTTTGATAATGATAATATTAGTTTACTTTTGTGTTTATTGGTTTACCAATATAAAAGAAGAAAAAAAAAAACGCTAGTTTTCAGATAAACGTGCTGAATATTTGCAAAACGACACTAACGGGCATATGCATAGTTCTGTGATTAAACTGTTACTAACGTGTGATTAGCTAATCGCGATTAAGGTGTTACTAAGTACGTCGTATGCATAGTCATGTTTTAATACATACTCGTTAGTAGCGTATATATTTAGTCGCTCGTATCGGCAACATTGCTTTTTCTGTCATTTTTATGTCAAATGAAATCATAGACGAACAACAATATAAATATCTTTATGATATTTATCTATGTAACCAGGATTGCTACGCCCTCTGTGCTAATGTCTCCACCTAATTTACAATATAACTGATTCTTTCAGCCTAGAATCATCAATAATCAATTACTAATTATGGATTTTAATTAACTTTTAGAGCTCTCTATAGGTTACTATTCAGCATAGACCTCATAGTGATTTGAACTAGTGTTGTAAAGTTCCTAAACGAGCACAAACACGTGCGCTTCCTCTGTGCTCACAAAAATACGAATACTGCACTTAAATCGAAAGAAATACGTACGATGAAGATAAATTATTATGTTGTATTTGTTAGGCTTACAATTGTAAACGAACGAACGAATGTGGCCTTCATTCAACCAGAGTTCTAGGAAAGTTGGTTCCTTCTACAGTGTGCAAATTTCTATGAGCACAGGTATCGCACACAATTTTTGCGCTCATTCGTGAACTTTAGAATATTAATTTAAACCAAAATACAGCTCATTAATGTAGGAAACACAGAACTTGGACGATCACAATTACGCGAATGACGTTTGAGGTTACGTATAGTCACATTTAAACTAGGGGTGTAGTGTGATTAAAAATTTAGTCAATGACTAGCGCTAATCCCGTCTAAAATTGGACTATGCATACGACATATTTTATTTTTATACTAAACCTTAGTTAGTCACACATTAGTCGCAATTAGTGGACTATGCATAAGGCCGTAAATGTTTGTACACGAATGCGCATGTGTGGGCCTGGGGTTAAAGAAAAGTGTTGTTCTCTTGATAGAGTAAGTACAAGTAGTAATATTCCTAATCTACAATGGTATCCGGAAATTGTATAGACTGCATTTAAGAAGTCTATTGTAAATCAATAATATAAATATTAATCTTTATATAACGATATTAAAGTCAAAATTATATTTACTTTTGAAGCCTACTAGATTTTGAACATCCTTTGTATCATTTTAGATCTTACAGAAACTCCAGATTTGTTACGACGTCCAGGTAGTTATCTTCCTACATATCTTGACTTCAACGCACCTTTTCAAATATCGTGTCCTGTTCTACAACTACACGAACGAGCTAGAAGGGCGTGTTCATCTGAACATTTTAGTCAAGTGAGTAATTTTAAATTTCTGTGAATAAGTAGATATTAATCATGCTATAAAATATTCACATACAGAATTGTTCTAAATTAAAGTATACACACATATCCCAGAACAAGGTGCTTTGTGAAACACTTTTTAGCTTTGTTTGTAGAACTGAGAAAAATAATTTTTGGATCACAATTATGTATGTCAGTGTTGATTGCATGAATATAATACGCCACATATTTATGTACTAACCTTATTTTTTCACTTGTTTCATCTGATGATGTAAACTCACTTTAAACATAGTCTTTGTCTACAAAGACTATGTTGTCTTTGTCTTTGAGTCAAACATAGCATTTGATTCGGCGCTGGTACTGTCAAAAAATAAAGATTTTACGTTCAACAAAACATTCAACAGGTGCAGCCAGTTTGAACTACATGAGGCTTGTGTCCTTTTTCCTGATAAAAATCACGTGCGAATATAAAATAGCATTAAGAACAATTTGCGACCAATGCGTTATCTGTTATCAAAAAATTATGATATTTTGGTGCGGCTAAATTCCGTTAATGCCAAGCATATACAAGAAATATTTCATGTTTTGTAAATTGTATCGTTATTGCCCCGAGCCCTTCAATTGTATTAAACTTTACATTAAACTGTATTCATATGTATTTATATTGACATGTTTTTCGATTTGACACCAAAACAGTTTCCATTATTATATTTATATTGAATAATTTCAACTACATGAAACCGAATGTTTTTAAACACTTAGGCCCAGTTGCTCCAAAAACGTTGAACACGAGTTCAAGCTGAACTTGAGTTCAAGATGACAGTTCCTATTGTTCTAATGTACTTTGAACCCGAGTTCAGAGTTGAACCAGTTCATCGTGTTTAGTGCTATTGGCCCTTAATACGTTTGCTGCCATAACCGCAAAACACGCGTTCCAGAGTACGCTAGAAAACAAAGTTCTGTATTGTATTTTTGTAAAAAATAATGAATTAAATCAAAAATGACATAAAAGTCCGGATTGAGGAATGACATTTACTCGATATAGTAGAGGTTAAAGCGTCCGGGTTGTCACCCGCCGACAGAATTGAACCCCATTCTCATATTTTTACCCAGCATCAAGAAATCGTAAAGTTTTATGTAAAAAGTTTTAGCTGATTTTGTCATATGTTTTTGTCTTGCTGGTCAAAATCTTGACTACGATTATGTTAATCAATCACCCGTTTATAATCGTCCAAAAATACCAAGTTTGACTAGATAACAGTTTCAATTTTGAACATTTTTAATGAACGTTAATTTTTCACTTTTTGGATTATTTTATATTACGATGTTAAATTGACCGAATTATTGTATATTGGCGATTTTTGAAGTTTCATTGAAAACAGACTGACAATACATGATAAAATGCAGGTCTGTTGCTTACATGTACTGCACTGTGGTAGTTTGTACGAGCTGCACTGAACATGAACTTTTTGCGCGAGACATCTGCCATTGTCACTGTCAAGTTTATCTTTTTTACACTGAGATGAACTAAATGAACTGATGTCGACCTGAATAAACTTAGCGCTGCACAAATAAACAAAGCTTTTTTGCAATTTGTATAAGAGTGGAAATTTAAGTGAAATACTTTCTTCACTCGAAAATAAAATAACTCAGGCGATTTATTGCATCCACAAGTGATCTGAGATTATTCTTGGATTTTTTTTAAACAGATAGATGCCATCAAAATTTTTATTTTTTAGTGTAAAATGATCGTGAATTTAATACTGCTTGGATGGATATGATGAGGTAGGTGAGAGTCAGTAAGGTTAGATTATAAAACAATTACACACTAGTCAGATTGTATGACAGATGGACATGTTGGGTTAGGTTACGTTAGATAGCAGTCAATGGATTAGGTTAAAAAACAATGATACTCTGGTTAAGTTAGACGAAAGATATGTTTGGTAAAAGATCGTGATATTAATGTCCTACTCCCTGATTAAGCACAATAAAATATTTGAGGCTTTTCTAAACGCTTTTTTAACGTAGAGTTTAATACGCGACCGTTTGAACACTTTTCTAGTCATTTTGTAGAAATATCCGAATTTTTGACAAAAAATGTAATAGTTTATGATATTTATGATGTTGAATTTTTAATTTCGATTTTTTACAAGATGTTCTGCTTAATAAAAAAATAGGAAATGCACATGTTTACCAAATAAATCGACATTTTCACGCATATTATTTTTTAAATTTCCTCAAGAATTCACAGATGTTCTTAGCAACATTATGAAAATGGTTTGTGTTTATTCTGTTTAAGAAAAAATATGTTTTCTCAATGTTTTATACTGTTTTATAAATCTACTAAAGTACTATACCCTGTTTTTTGTAAGACTGGACTAACCAGAAACCTGACTTACATAGCTATACTATGTTTTATTATAATAGTGGACTGATGTACACAGCTATACTATATTTTTTATAAGAGTGGACTAACCAGAAGCTTAATCTATAAAGCTAGAATGATGGAATCTAGTAACTTTTTTTTGTCGCAAAATTTAAATCTTTAAAGTTATAATTATATTATTTGGTTCTATTATCTATTTAATTTATATAACGTATATTAATATACAATTTCTTTTATTTTTTACCTTATTAGAAGTATTTTATAATATAAGATGTTTTTATGATTTGAAAATTGTTGTCCTCTTATTATGTTTAACCAATACGTGCTTTTGTTGTAGATAACAAACACTTACTCATTATGGTGCAAATGGGCAAGTGACTAATTAATCTTAAATAAGTTTCTCATCCTTTACGTGGAGATACATATTTAACTGTGATTTTAAAAAGAAGCCAGTTGGTTAACTTTTACTATCACAAGTGTTTTTTTTAAATCATGACTAATTCACTTTATTCATCACCAATTATTGATTTACAACATTTTTCTGTTCTAGAATTTAGACTTGATCAGAGGCTTGATCAAGTCTAAATTCTAGAACAGAAAAATGTTGTAAATTTGTAAGATATCCCAAACATATTTCTTAGATGAATAATGCAATTGTGTAAACAAATTGTGAACAAAATTGTAGTGTTTTTAAGCAGTACTAATCCTGATGAAGTTAAACGGACATTCATTCAAAAAAAATAACAGAAACATTAATTACACAAAAGAAAGTTATTCTATCTGTTAACTTGCCCTTCCTTAATGATGTGTTTCAAATTACAACTGAATTCCTTTAATAGTATAAATGAAATTGCCAATTCTTGGCTGCAGAATGCTTCAAACATTAAAAGTGCGATTCTTTTCGCAATCTACAACAAGTTATGCAAATGTAACAATTTGGGTCAAATTATTCAGGCCATCTATAGACGCGTTTCGAGATTTATCTCTCATCATATAGCTTTGCCATTCCCTCTAAACAATTTGACACCTTAGACTGGCAGTTACGTATTAGCTCAGGGAGTATTTGTTTCAATGAGTGTATGATATAGTCTTTGTAAGACAAACTTGTTGTAGATTGCGAAAAGAATTGCACTTTTAATGTTCTTCAATAGTGTTGTCCAGTTTGAATAATTCTTTCTTTTTTTTTCACATGATCAGCGTAACTCGACGAATTTTTTTTCGATTGGAAGTAGCATACCGTCCAACTTTTAATTAATAAGTTTTTTTATATCTTCTCACCAACATTTTAATCATTGTTGTTGTTAATCTCCTATATTGATAGCACTGAGATTTACGGCTTCAGTTTTCATTTTCCATAGATTTATTCCATAAATAAATGTTGCACGCCATTAACTTTTAGCCATTTCTAATCATTTTCATAGAAGGATTTTTAGAAAGAGTAATACTGTTAGTTATCGTTGAGTGTTCGTTTCGCCTCTTTATCTTCAATTTATGAAAATCTAAACACACAAAATATTAATCAAGCCAAATCGCGAAAGAATGACAGCGATGAAAATCCGTCATTCCGTCATAGGCGTGCGTATTAAGTAATTTAACAATTTGCAATAACTTTAAAATACAATAATTAATATTTTGTTTAATAAAATAACATTATTAATCGCAGCTTTTTTCAGTGTATTAGTATATATATTTTTTCTTTTTTATTTATTGAAATAACATATAATTATAACCATCCCACTAAGCAGACACATTGAAGTAATGTTTCATCAGTATTAAAACAACGTTTAGTGTTGTTACAATGTTGATAAAGCGTTATTTGTTTATTTTTTGCTCAGTGGGATGTATCACCCATTAGTACACTAATGAAACTCTGAAAAAATGAAACCAAATTAGCGCCTATTTGAATTAGCCCTCGATTTCAATTTATTAAAGAACAAGGCCAAATAGGCCCTATCTTTTCTTCAGGACACTCTCATGTAAAATAAAGTAAAGTCTTATTAAGAACAATTTCCAAGTCTTAATAAATGTATTCAAACATAATCGATTTCATAGCGAAATCGTATACTTTTTAAATAAATTAAACCAGTTTGGTGTGTATATTTATAAACTTATAATAAACTATTTACAACAATTTTTATATTGTTTAAGGTGATTAGTATTTTGAATAACTAATTTTTTAATATTAGGAGTATTATACAGGGAGTATTTCATTTGAATTTACATATTCTAATTACAGTGTATATGTTGTAACACTTAAGATATTAGTTTTTTCTAAGAGATTATTTTGAATATTTAAACGAGTGCTTTCCACTCCCAGACTAAGCATGAAGTAAAATTTCGAGTTTAGAAAAGCCCCGCGTAGAAAATTTGTCGTGGGTCGCGCAGCGACCCGAGGCAAATTTTCCCGGGGCTTTTCTAAACTCGAAATTTCACTTTATGCGCCACGCGTATACAAAACTGATTTTAAGTGAAGTTCAAAATATACCCAATTTTACTTGAAATCTGTGTTTTATACGTGTGGCCCTGGGACATATTTTAAGTATAAAAGAAATTAACCATAAATTATTTAACATTTCGAAAAATTTTGTTAGTCTAGATATGTTGACGCAAACAAAACGTTTTTAATTTACCCTGTCAAAATCATCGCCCTTCTCGCAATAAACAACAATGCTGCACTCGATTTAACCGCCAAGCGCACTCGATTCCTCGCTTAGGTTATGAAACGCCAACATGAAGAAGATTTCGAGATTACAAAAGCCTAAACATTTTCAGTATTTTCTTTACTCAAAATTTTACTTCATACTTAATCTGAGAGTGAAAAATACTCTTCCAAAGCTTAAAATTAAACACTTTAAAAAACGACTAATGTAAGAAAATTACCAGCATATGCATATGTATACTTAATAGATCAATTCCCTGTGTATTGTAACACAATGTTATAAAAAATCATATCTATAACACATCGTTTTCACAATTCTTTGAAATAGAATTTGTGGCTAATGTGTAGAACACAGTACATACATATTTTAAGTATAAAAGAAAATAACCATAAATTATTTAACACTTCGTAAAATTTAGTTAGTCTAGATATTTTGACGCAAAACAAAACGTTTTTATTGATTTACCCTGTCAAAATTATTACCCTTCTCTCAATAAACAACGATGCTGCACTCGATTTAACCTCCAAGAACTCGATTCTTCGCCTCGGTTATGAAACGCCAACATGAAGAAGATTCCGGCCAAGAAGAAGACATTTACCAGTTGCGCACGAAACGCGTGCGAAAAATTGTGCCAGTGCGAAGAAGATACAGGAGGAGAAATCCGTTAGTACATCTTCCGACGGAAATCGTTTTGATTATCCTCAGTTACATAAGCTACGAAGAATTAGGTAAGTTGTGGAAAACAGACGTGTTTTTTTGGAGACATGTTTAATTTATTTTAGGAAATAACGTGAGGCTGGTGTGTAAGAAGTTTCGAGTTTTGAGCGAAATCGTTTTGAACGAAGGGTTCATAAAGATCGAGGAGAAAATGGAGGCCGTGAAGAATATGATTGTGAACTCGATGACGCACACACAAGATGACATGGAGACGAGATGCATGTGCAAAATGTTGAATACTATTGAGTATATTATTTTTCATGTAAATATTATTTTCAATATTACGTAAAGTAAATTAAAGGGTTTGCCATTAAGCATATCAAAAATTACATCGCTAAATATTCTAGTAATTTAGGTGTCTCATGTTACTGATATGGTAAAATATTTTGCAAATTCATTTAAATGCCTTAACGTGCTAGAACAGCAGGGATTTAAATAGGAAGCAGTAAATAAGTGTAATCATTAAAAGTAACAAATAACTTACGAACAGAAATGGATTAAATGATTCAATTTTGTTGCTTGTATTCCAAATCTGACATATTTCATGGAGACTTTTGTAATAATCGTACTAATAATGAAAAATGTATTGTAACCAGTTTTCTGTTGTTTCTAGTACGCTAGCAGATGGATAAATCTAAACAAAAAACTTCATGGAATAAAATGAGTTTCATCAAGCTACATTTGGAATTTTTACATATGTAATTTTTTCTGTGCCACTATATTCTATTTGAAGTAATTAGTTCTGTCAATAAATGTCATCAATCAATCAAACTGAAAATAATGACAATTTATGTATGTTTTGAGGTTAGATAGTGCACTCCCTTTATTGTAGAGCAGTACTTTTTATGTTAACATGGATAATAAATGCCATCCATCAATCAAATTGAAAATGATGACAATATGTAGGTTTTGAGGTTAAATAGTGCATTCCCTTTACTGTAGAGCGGCGACTAGATGGAAATCTTGTTCCACGTTGTACTTTTTAATGTTATTTTTCTATATATTGGAATATTATCTACCCTTTTTATTTTAAACATATAAATTATTTTTTGTAGCGTAAATATTTCTGCACGGATTAATACATAAAAAATAATAAAATAAAACATTATTAATTTCATTAAAATATTTCTTGTCATGAAATGAAACAAAAATGATGTGGTGTTGATCTTTTGGTTTCTATCAAATCAATTGATTGATTGATATAGTCAACGTTCCAGGGACAAGCTTAATTATAGTTTAACATACATGCAGTGGAAATTTCACTTAAAATGCAGAGGTGAATTTATAGCCACTTAAAACAAAAACTAATAAAAAATGGGTGGTTATTTCAGTGAGATTGTGTTTAATTATTAAAACAATGAAATTTTCCACTATAAATTTATACCGGGTGTTCGATGAAAAACGCCCGACGTTCTAACTCTTGTATTTATTGACCGATTTTATTGAACTAAAAACCAAAGTCAATGGCCGTTTAGATACTAAAAACTGATATGAATATTGATTTTGTTTTCAATATTAACTTCATTCCCAAATAATAGCCAACTTAATTTTTATATGCCTGCCTATGATTTTATAATTTTATTACATTAGATCAGGGTTTCTCAACCCCCTTCTAGGGAGGGGGGCGGCAAGACTTTAGGGGGGGGGGGGGGGGGCGAAAGATTTCTGTAAATTATGAATAAAACTTAGCTTCACCACCCCTGCTCTTCCAGAGTAAACGTGCTCCTGTATCTTTATAAGTTACTACTAGTATTAATAATTTATAAATATATTCGCTATTTTCTTTGACTGAGACAGACATTTCTACAATGCAAATAAATCGCGTTTATATAACACAATATAGCTAAATTATTTTTAGAGAAATCACTTAATTAGTTTCAGATATACCCCACAGAGATAAAAATAAAGGCGCGCACCCAGAAATTTGTCTTGGGGGTGGCTCACGTGTCTTGAAGGGGGCCCATCTCGTCTTATAGGGGATGGGGGGGGGGGACTCACGCAATTAAACCTATGTATACAGTGAATTTTATGTAACACCGAACATGCCGGAACATTTTCAACGTAAATTGTCCCATGTTCGATTTGTTTTGGGACGCATCAAAGCATTGAGTGTGATGTGATTGGCTACGATTTCCTATTGTAATATAGTCAACCCAATTTACACTCTTCCGAGTGCGATTTCATTGGTTACGATTTTTAGTAGATCTAATGCAAATTGTATGTAAATAGGGTACATGTAACGTCAAAATAAAATATGTCAGTTATTAAATCATTTATGGTAAGTACAGTGTGTGAGAATATGGAACATACTTTTTTGCCCAAAGCAAGACATCGGCATTTCAAGATAATCAAGATTAATACTGTCGTGAAACATATCTCAAATTTATTGTAAGTTATACAGTAAATAAAGTAATGAATACACCTACATTCTTTATTAAGTATTATGTAAACAAATTAAAGAAAATTGAAATATTTGCCAAATGAAGCAGCACACCTAATACCCCGGTGTTTTTGTGCTGGCAGCAGACCTAGGGGCGATACTTGCAAACATTTTAACCTGCCTTGCCACGCTCTTCCCATTTGGAATATTTAAATTTAAATTTGCCGAAGGGCAGTTTTGGGACGGCATTTTTGCTGATACAAGCGAAGCAACGTACTTGAGGCTGGTCCTGATCAAATGGTTTACACAATACGTTCAATTAAAATTCTTAATAATCTCAAGTGAAATTGATGGAATGTATAAACTTATCTTAAAATATTAGCAAACGAAAGTAACAGTAATCTGTTATTCTATTATTTTGGATCTAAGCAAAATCTGTTCTCTTTATTATTATTTTTTTCTGTATAATATTAACATTCTATTGGTGATGAAGGCCATTAATGAATGACTCATTACATTATGACGTTAAATGTAAGTTGCGTTAGAACTGCTTAAATCGTAGCCAATGAAATCGCACTCAATGCTTTGATGCGTCCCAGAACACATAAAACATAGGACAATTTAGATTCGACATGTTCTGGCATGTTCGGTGTTATATAAAACTCTCTGTATATGTTACAGACAAAACACAAAATTGGAAAATACGCGAGATGTCTACTGCTTATTGACATAGTCCGAATTAAAAAATAATTTTATGTTTTGTCTAGACAAATCGCGTTTTGTCCGTATGAATTTAGACAAGTCCTAACATGCTAAGTGTCATAAAAATGTCAAATTGTAAAGTTGTAATAACAGAAGCTCAACCTTAAACGAAATTATTAAAAATATAAAAACATTGTGCTTTATTTTGAAGCTCGCAAAATAATAATGAAATAAAAACAAATAGCAAATTTGTAAAGCCGTTTTCCAGCCGTTTTCTGTCAAATCTATCCACAGAAAACCTACCGATAGACGGACCGACTACATTGAGATAACTCCAGATTCAGATTTCTGAGGTCCGAAAACGTATGATTCCGTCAAAACAAACGAGGGTTAAGTTTTGTACCTCCCTTACATATTTTGGGTAAAAATCAAGTTACACATTTCTACTTTCAACTGTCATTATTCCATAGCCACCTACCTAACTGCGCAATTTTGTAGGACAAATGATAGCGCCATCTTTTATCAAGAGAATAATTAATACTGCAACTTTTCATTTTATTTAAATGCGGAGATATTTTAAGTTTACCAGACCATTTCTTTTTAGAAATGATGGATAATTCCGAGACAGTACGACTTAGACCGAATATAATTTAACAAATTAATTTAACAGAAAATTTTATGAGATATTTAAAAATCAATCAAGAAAGACCTGAAATAGTTTGAGAACCCCTGCATTAGACATTATTTTTATAAATCCAATAACGTCTAATTTCTTGTTTTTGTTCGATGTTTTGGTCGATTTTCTTTAAATCTTCTATTTGAAATTATATTTTTTTTAAATAATAATTAGTGTGCCTTGTAAAAAGTTACAAATGTCATTTATTGTGAGGTTATGCTATTATTAATAACGAAATAACAAATAAGTATATACGTTACAACTTAATGCGGAATAAAAGTAAAGTAAAAATGTAAATATTTTGTTATTTCAATATTTTGATTATTACTAATTTTTTAAGTGTATTTATAACTTCACAACATTTAAGTGTTCTATACGCGTGGCGCATGAAGTAAAATTTCGAGTTTAGAAAAGCCTGAAAATTTGGTTTGGTCACGTAGCGCTACGCGCTACGCGACCAAACCAAATTTTAAGGCTTTTCTAAACTCGAAATTTTACTTCATGCTTAGTCGGGGGTTGGATACACTCGTTCAAACTTTAAATTTAACTCTTTTATAAAATCAACATGTGTAATATAATAAATCGTTAATTAAAATCATAGAAAAAGATGCAACATTTTACCTAAAATCAACTTTTAGAGTTAACTTTATAATTTGCTTGGCTCTTAATGGGTTAATATTGTATTCCTGAGAAAAAAAGCATTTATTAAATATTGAAGTTGCATTTAATATATTAACAAACTGTGAATAAATCGACAAAAAATGTAGAAATATCGAATATCTCGACATGCTGAAAATCTTGACGGTCCACTCCCAGACTAAGCATGAAGTAAATTTTCGAGTTTATAAAAGCCTCCCGTATACAATTTGTCGAGGGTCACACAGCGACCCGAGATAAATATTCACAGGGCTTTTCTAAACTCAAAATTTTATTTCATGCGCCACGCGTATAAAACACTAAAATATTGTAAAGTTTTAAAAATAATAGCCTTTATCTTTTTCGGTTGGCTGACGAATTGTGTTGAATCTTCTAAGTTGATCACACATACTAAATCTATTTATAAATTTTCATCAGTATTAAAAGTCCAATTTTGTTTCAAGGCACACTACATTTATTGCCAAAAAATCGCGTGAACAAGATTTATTATAATTTTTTTAGCATAAATATTAAATTAAAATCAGCATATCGAGCATATTTGGATTCAGCAAAACAATGTCCAATATAATATATCAAGAATAGTATATTCAGCCATTTAAAAATTTAATGTTGAATATTATTTGGCAATGAAGTTAATAAAGTTAACAAAGTCAATCGCAGTTTCAATACTATAAATTGATACTAATTACATATTTTTTTCAAAAATATATAGTTAGTGTCAATTTATGGTCTTGAAACTGCGATCGACTTTGTTTTTTAGTTCATTCAAATCGATCAATAAATAACAGAGTTATGGCGTTGGGCGTTTTTCATGGAACACCCAGTATAACTAGTAATTTATGAATAAATAATCAAAGTTGAAGATACGCAAAATTTAAATGAATAAAAATTTAACAATAAAATGTATAATATTGAACATTTCAGTGGAATTAAGATATTGAACATTTCAGTGGAATTAGGAGTAATTTAAAATTCAAGTAGTGCTTGTGATACATCTTTGTAAAGAGGATTTGAATAACAATCATATCTCAATAAATATACAGGGTGTTCCATATACAAAATTAAATTTGACATTTTTCCGGAAAATAAGTAAGAAAAAATATTTGTCCACCTTATAGATTACGTTGCGTATAAGTTTCATATTAAACTTTTTTTGTATCTTTATTATTTAATAAATAATAAGCTGGACAATGAAAAGTCAGTCACCCTAAACACACAACAAATACGCCGTAAATTTTCAGGCATTTATTGTTTATATAAATACGGTTAATTTGAAGCTTTTAACGAGTGTTTATATTTCCTGATTAAGCATAAAGTGAAATTTCTACATGTCAACACAATAGCCATCTTTGATGGTTAACAATACAGAGTAGCTTTAAAGTACAGACAAAAACCAAAATTATCGATATTTATTTGAACAGGAAGCAAGTTTTATATTGACTCATATTTCAGAGATAAACCTATATTGAATGTAACTGTTATCAAGGAAGATACCCCAGGAACTATAATTCTATTTAATATTTGCGATTGACGGTTTATTTGATATCACATTTATTTCAGTATACAATAATAAGATCGACGATTTGGAGGTATATGGGCGATGAGAGGCCGGAAATTGCGACTTGTATGTATGCAGGATCAATATTGGATTTGTATTATAATATTGTCCTATTGTATACTAAAGAACCGCAGAAAATATATTCGCCAAGTATTTTAAATGATTACGTAAGTAAAACACGTTTTATCATGTTTAATGTTATTTATTAATCCCTTTCTTCGCTTAATTTTTATTATGCTAAATGTACAGGCTGGCAAAAATTGGATGTGACTATAGGGAATCTCGGTTATTAGAAAAGATAAAAAAAATCGACGGCGCATGCTTGAGCTCTTTTTCCGAGACAAACTCAATGCTGAAAACAGAAATTAGCTATCGTCTTTTCTTTTCAAGTTATAGACAAAAATTCAATGTTTTCCATTTTCGATTTTCTTTAATATCTCAGTCATTTAATATTTAATTAAGATAAGAATTGTATGTTCTAGAAGAATTAAATGCAATTTACCACTTTTTTCTATCTTCATTAATGAAAGAGGGACACAAATTTAAAAAAAATAAAAGCACAGCCAACTATGACTTCTATTTAAAATAATATAACTTTGGGCTGTAGTTATATTTTTTAAAAAGAAGGCATAGTTATCTGTGCTATTAAAAACATTATTATTTTTTCCCTTTTCATTGATATATTACATGTTGATGTTTTATTTAAAATTTATTAATATATATATTATATTTTATTAAATTTTAAATGTTTTTATTAATCGCAGTAGGCGTGTTTATTATTAAATTAATAATTGCTGGAATTTGAGTAGGCTTATATTAGGATGTAATAATAATTACAATTATTTCGAAAAAATTAAATGAAAATAAATGTATATTATTATACCTAGGTTTTGTTTATTTACCAACCAGATTTCAGATTTATTTTTCTTAGGTTCTTTGATTATTTGAAATGACATTGATATATAAATGCCATGTAGCCATTGATTAATTATTTGACAAAAAGTGTGATTAATAAATGAAACCTGTTCCGCCGCAAAATTATTCTTACGACAGGGTAATTAAGCACATGTCAACCATCTGTAAACATAACCTCAAATTTATTTTAAAAACAAAAGTCATAATTACTACCAGAGTATCTAACCAATTATCCAACTTTATTAAAAAAATTACCAAATCTGGTTGGTCAATACAAAAAAAATCGATTATACTAAAGATTGACAGAAAAATTACAATAATTGCTCAAATTGATTGCCATTGTTCAAAACGCATGAGTTACATCTATTTATAACACTTCTACATGCATTATGAATATGGATATGAGATATAGAATTTAATATAATAATGAAATTTTGTCGTAAAATATTGTTGTTATTTAATTTATATAAACTGTTCTCTATATAGCCCCAAAAAATAAGTCCAGCGGTGTTAGGTCCAGAGATCGCGGAGGCTATTTTACCGGTCCATTTGTGCCTAACCATTTTGGTCCAAAAACATTTAATAAATATGTCACTTCTCTGCAATTATGGGGAGGTGCGCCGTCTTGTTGGAAATACAAATGTTCCCCTTGAACTAATGGCAAATTGTCCAAATAGTTCTGAATAATATTTTGTTGTAAAATGTCTGTACATTTCCGTCCATTCAAGTTTCCCTCGTAAATTTTGTAACACAAGATTCGGTTTCCCAGTAGAATACACCAAACACTATAACCAAATCTACCTTGTGGCTTAACATCAACAGTCCGATGAGGGTTAGAATCGGCCCAATAATGGGCATTGTGCCTATTAAATATTCCCGCGGAGCTTATGTATGCTTCGTCGGTCCAAATAATATCGTTGTAAAAGTTCGGATTAGTTAAACATCTAGCTTTGTACCAGTTACAAAATTCTAATTTGCGTTCGAAATCCTCAGGATTCAAATAGGGTCTTTTTCGAATCGTGTAAGGACGGAATTGATTTTTTTTTTCAGTATCCTTAAGGCACGATTTCTTGAAATACTGAAATTCTTTGTTCGTCTTCTATTTGCTTACTTGATATTTCTGGATTTTCAGTTACAGCCCTAACACTAAATCCAGCTTCTTCTGCGTCTAATATATTATACTGCCTTTCAAAAAAATCAGAACACAAAGTATTTATTGGACGATTTTAATGAAATTTACAGAATTTGATCATGTAAATGAACGGCATCGATGATCAAAAAATCAATTGTTTTGGTTACTATTTAATGGTATTTTTTCTTGATTTCACCATTATGAAGAGCTGCTGATTTTTTAATGTAATTGCTTCTAATATCCAAGTAGCCTCTGAGTAGTTTGACGTTTCAGTTTGTAAAACATAAAAAGATGCCCCGTGTTCGTCGGCGTGCACAATATCATCATCTAAGTGAATTTGAAAGGGGCCGCATTATTGGAATGCGAGAAGCGGGTTTTTCGGTTCGTGCTATTGCTGAAAGGGTAGGCCGTAGTGTATCGGTGATCGTACGCTGCTGGTCTAGATGGTCCGAAGCTGGGGAGAATCGACGTAGACTTGGATCAGGACGTCCAAGAAGCACCACTGAGCGTGAAGATCGAGCTCTTCGTCTTACAACTTTAAGGGACAGATTTACAACGTCGCGGGCATTGGGAAATTACTGGTTGGCTCTAAATGGCCAAAGAGTATCCATGGCTACTGTTTACAGAAGAATCCGCAGTTTTGGTATAAGATCCTACCGTCCACAATTGTGTCTACCTCTTACTCCGCAGCATCGCAGAGCAAGACTGGATTGGTGCAGGGAAAGACAACATTGGACCCATGAATGGAATAACATTATCTTCAGCGATGAGTCTCGGTTCTGTTTATGGGCTCATGATGGTCGCAGAAGAGTGAGACGTCGACGCGGTGAACGCAGAATTTTACAATTTGCTGTTGAAAGACATACGGCTCTTACACAGGGAGTTATGGTTTGGGGGGCGATAGCATATGGTAGTCGGTCTCCTCTAGTTTTTTTAGAAGCAAGTCTTAACGCGATTCGGTATATTGACAACATTTTACGGCCAGTGTTAGTGCCCTATGTAAATGGCTTGCAGAACCCCATTTTTCAGCAAGATAATGCTCGACCTCACACAGCGGCCATTACAAGACAGTTTTTTGATAGTGCCGAAATCAATTTGTTACCTTGGCCATCTCGTTCTCCAGATCTATCGCCAATAGAACATGTTTGGGATATGATAGGTGTTAGAATAAGTAACTTACAGCGCCCCGCTAACACTGTAATGGAACTTAGAGGTCAAATTACCGAAGTTTGGAATGAAATACTCCAAGTCGATATTGACAGCCTGATTTCTAGCATGCCTCGACGTGTTAATGAGTGTTCGGAAAATCGTGGAGGCCCAACACATTATTAATTTTTATTCATTTGTTTTTTTGTTTTACATGATCAAAGTGTGTAAATTTTATTAAAATCGTGCAATAAATACTTGGTGTTCTGATTTTTTTGAAAGGCAGTATATATTCTCTGAATCTCGGGATAGTAAAGGAACGGTGGTTGATGAGATTCGTCTTCAACCGCTGGAATTTGGATTTATCGGGCTGTCTTTTCTCCGAATATCGAGTATAATATATTATACTCGATATCCGGAGAGAAGAATATTAAGAGTAATTCTAATATTGCATTGGAAACATATATGTTTCCAATGCAATATTAGAATTAATGTTGCTTTGAATAAAGCATTCTTACATATCAAACTTTTCGTAATTTTCGTACTTCATGTTTAAACACTTAGTTTATTAATATACAACACAATACAACAAACAACTAATATAATAACAACGTTGTTGTTTTTTGTTTCATGCGTAACAGGCATCATTTTATTCACAAGCCTACTGCGTTCAATGAGAAATATTTAAAATTTAATAAAAATATAATGTATCTCAATAAATTGCAAATAGAACATCAACATATTATATAATAATGAAAAGAGAAAAAAGTAACAAATTTATTAATAGCACAGCCAACTAAAACTTCTATTTAAAAAAATATAACTTTGAGCTGTATCTCTTTTATGAATGAAGATAGAAATAATCTGAAAATTACATTCGATTCTCCTCAAAAAAGTACCTGTAAAACATACAATTCTTATCTTGATAAAATATTAAATGACTGAGATATTAATAAAAATCGAATATGAAAAATATTGAATTTTTGGCTATTACTTGCAAACGAAAGACGATAGCTAATTTCTGTTTTCGACATTGAGTTTTCCTCGAAAAAAGAGCTAGAGGATGCGCCATCGATTTTTTTCTATCTCTTCTAATAACCGAGATTCCCTATAGTAACATCCAATTTGGGCCATCCAGTACATTTCAATTACTAGGTACTCATTTTCAATAGCAATATAATTGACAAATGTAATATTGCTATTGAAAACCTAGTGTTTGAAATATACATTTCGCAAAATAAAAATAAAATGAAGAAAGGAATTACTACAATAATTAATAGAAAAATACTTCACGTAACTAACGGCCGTACTAATAGACATAGGTAAATTCTCGGATTAATCTAGGATTGATAAATCCTGGATCCGTGGATGTTTATTGATGTATCATTACGGATTCGGGTGGTTTGGACAAATCCTCGATTCAATCCCGGATCTAGTGATATCACCAAATTTATACTGGCAGCGCCGGTGACGGTTTTGGTCAGTATTGTCAGTGGTCAGTATAACAACCTATATACGTTTAGTGTACCCAAAAGTTTCAATTTATTTTCGTGATATACAATAGTAATTTTTTGTGAAAATGGATAAGTGTAATAAACATTCTACTAAATAAAAGACAATATTGCTGGCAACATTAGTAAAGGAGTACTCTTTATTGGAAAATAAAGAGACAAACAATGCGACTGTTTAAGAAAGGCAGAAGATCTAGGAAATATAATCGGTGCAGCAGTACGATTTTCAACCAAACACAAATGGCCTGAAATAAAACAACATTTGTAAAAATAATGTATTAAATATAGAGTTTAATAATTGAAATTTTACTTTTTGTCTTGAACAATTTGACCAAAATTAGCGAGTAAACGAAACAAAACAATGATTTAAATGAGGGCTCCACCTAAAAACTACTTATACAAATTAGCAACTGTTCAATCGGTTTAAAGGGAAGACCACGACCTTTTATAACTGTTCTGCTGCTAATGGTAATAAAACCTGTACAATAATATCTTTATAAAATCTGTATTTTCTCTTAAATTCTTCTTTTTCAAAAAATTAAATGGATTTTCCGAATCTTCGATGTACCTGATAAATTTATATACAAGGATTTTGTTTAATTATTTTTCAATTTATAGGCTAGATATACAGTAAGTTTTTCTTTTAAGTTTACGCATTTCAAATTCAGCCTATTTTCTGTAAATCTGTAGATATTTCCTTTTTTTAAGTTCAATTTAAAGCTTTAAACGACGTTTTCCACTCCCAGACTAAGCATGAAGTAAAATTTCGAGTTTAGAAAAGCCCTGTGAAATTTTTATGGGCTTTTCTAAACTCGAATTTTTACTTCATGCGCCACGTGTGTAAAACACTAAAATACTGTGAAATTTATGTATGTTCGTACTTCATTTGAAATCTGTGTTTTATACTCGTGGCGCATGAAGTAAAATTTCGAGTTTCGAAAAGCCCAGAACATTTTCACGGGGCTTTTCTAAACTCGAAATTTTACTTCATGCTTAGTCTGGGAGTGGAAAACATTCGTTTAAAGCTTCAGGATGAACTCTTTTAAAAAACGAGTGTTGGAAAATGTATAGCTTATGCATATGTTTACCTAAAAGAAAAATTCACTGTATAATATACACTTTTTGGGTAATCGATCATTTACTAAGTTAAGAACGTAATAAAAATATTCGTCACGGAATGTAGCTTCATCCATTTTAATACCAAATGTTAAAAATATTAGCTTTTATATAAATAATAGTTTGACAACTAACGAATAATCTAGAATTAATCTTGATTCGGAGAGGATTATTTTAGGAAGGATTATTTTCAAATTAATCTAGGATTGTGCCGACTATTTTATACTTTTTTACCCAATCCGAGAATTAATACTTAATTCCAGATCAATCCCTGACTATTAGTACGGCCGTAAAAGAAGAATATTAATGTAATGTAGACTAAACAACTCAATTTTTGTGGAAGTCATTACCTACTTTGTAATATATGTTTACAACACTTTAATTACAAAAAATGAAACACAACACCATTCATCACTCATTTTAATTATTGAAAGAAATTAATGCACATTACAAAATTATGTTTAAAAACTTCAAAACCTGAGCTCAGGGCTAAATTCACAGATTGAGGGACCTTTTTGTGAGCTCAGAACCAAATCGACAAATTGAGGAGCTTTTGTGTGTTTAGAACTAAGTTCACATATTAACAGTATTTTTTTGAGCTCAGAGCCAAATTTATATATTAAGGATTATTTTTGTAAGCTCTGAGCTAAACCATACTTTGAGAGTCTTTTTTTGAGCTCAGAGCCAAATCCACAAATTGAGAGGTTTTCTTGTGAGCCAAATCCACACACAAATTGAGGTTTTTTTTTTGTGAGCCAAATCCACACATTGAGAGTCCATTGTGTGAGCTTGCCAAATACATACACATTGAAAGCCTTGTTTGAGCTCGGGGCCAAATTCATACATTAAGGGTAGTTTTTGTGAGCTTAGAGCTACACACATTGAGGTTTCTTTTTTAAACTCAGAGTCAAGACCACACATTAACAGTGCTTTTTGTAAGCTCAGAGCAACGTCTAAAAATTGTGAGGTATTTTGTGAGCTTAAAGCTAAATCCACAGATTGAGAATCCTTTCTATGACTCAGAGCCATTAGGAGTCTCGTTTGTGAGTTCGACAGCAAATGCAGGCATTGAGGTGCCTTTTTGTAAGCTCAAAGCTAAATTGATACCGTGGCAGTCCTTTTTGAGAGCTCAGTACCAAATAGACACAGATTGAAATTAATTTTTGTGAGCTCAAAGCCAAATGCACACATTATGAGTCCTTTTTGCGGAAATCAGAGCTATTTCTAAACACTTAGGCCCAGTTGTTGAATTGTGGCTTAAGCTGAGTTTAGATTTAAACTAGGCTTAAATATATTTTGGTGTTTATCAATCATGACTTATCGCTAAGCTGTGGTTTAAGCTTGAGTTTTCGTAAGCGGCCGACCACCACCGCTTAACGTGCTAAACTCGAATTCATAACCTCAAAAATTAAAAATAGTTAACGTTTTAATATTGTGTGGACAATGAAGTGATTATTAGGTATATCTTTTAATGTTTTAAATTTGTGATTATAAAATTGAAATGTTTGTATTGTAGGCATTACCAAAAGAAGTGGCTCGTCTGAGTCAGCTGTCAAAAACGTTTGTATTATATTTTGACAGAGTTTGCGAACAAGAATACAACACCTCTGCATTAATAGCAGGATCAAAAATCGTCGATATTTTAGACTGCGCAATAGAAGCTAAAAAGCATATCACGAGGAAAGTGATTGAGAAAAACTACTTGCTCTACGAGGTAAATTAATATGATTGAAATGGTTTTAATTTTTTGTAATCAGGTCATGCAATATATGTAAACTCAAAAATAAGATATAAAAAAATAGTGATGAGATTTAAGATTTGTTGCATTACCAAAATCCTTTAAATTTTTTTTTTTCATGCAAATTTATTGTTTTAAGCACAATTTAAAAATAAAACGGCGATATTCGCTTGAGCCGTAATAGAGTCATTAGAGCCGCTCGCTTTAGTCAAAATAATTACATTAGATGCACATACAGCAAATTTTTCTTTCCAGTACACATTTTCCTATGTATACCCATATAAAAAACGTATTGGAACATTGGTGTGTACTATGCTTTATGCTTTGATTATAGGCAACCAAACTTTCATACACATACTAAAATGTCAAAAAGTAATCAAATCAAATTTCAATTTAAAATAATTGTAACACAATTGAACAAAATAGTGGTTTAAATTTAACAATTTAGGAAGATAGTTAGGAAAAGTATTAACTTCTAAACAATAACCTAAACGGTCACGATAAGCACCCACAGAGTTTCTGATTAAATCAGGAATACGTTCATTACATTTAGCACAAATACGATCTTTTTATTTATCTATAGTTTGTAATTGATTATTGTTCTAAATTGACGATTTCAAGTACCCTCAAAGGAAAAAAATCGTTTGGAGACAAATCGAGAGATCGCGGTGCCCATGGTATGGGACCGTATCATCCTATCCAACGACCTGGAAACTTTTTATTTATCAAGTTACTCACAGCTGCTGTAGTATGCGGAGATGCACCGTCCATTTAAATCCTTCGTTCATGGATATTCAAATCCTCCATCGAAGGCATAATGTCATTTCATAGCAATTCTAAAACAAATGTTTAATGTGAGATATTTCCATCAATGAAATATGGGCCGATCAATTTTGTGCCAATTATCCCTATCCACACATTCACTTTTTAACTAAGCTGTCTATGAGTGAAATTTTGTAGATGTTTGTTAATACAGGACCAATATCTACGGAATAATGAGGGGAAAGGTTAGAAGTATATAATGGATAAGTTAGAAAATATACCGGAAATTTTGACAATTTACTGCTCCATTTAATGTAAATGTTGATTCGTCCGTAAACAGTATTCTTTCCAAAATATCTTCGTAAATATTTAATGTATCTTTTTTTATCCTTATTAAAAAGTTTTTGGTGGTTAGAAAATTTGTAAGATTTGTAAAATCTAAATAAATTTACTAAAGTATTTTGCAATTTCTTGTAGAGCAGCAACAGGATTGTTCTTCTACAAACCATAAAATAATTAATTTTATCTATTACTTAAAACGTGATTCAGTTTCTTTTGCTTAGAGTATGAATTAACTACACAGCCTTTTAAAGAACACAAAGCATAGTACTCACGAATGTTCCAATCCGTTTTTTATTTAGGAATACATAAGGATTTGTATACCGAAAGAAAAAAAATCCTGTAGATTTTATTAGGTGTACAGAGATAAAGTTATTTTAACTATTCTACTAATATAATAGTATTTAACATTATTAGCATTGTTAAAATGGTTTTTACTGGCAGACAGAAGGATATGACTGGCAAGTCGCTAGACGAGCCAGTCACCTTCTGGAGCCAGTAAAACCTGTTAACTTGCGTATATTGTTATATATTATATTTGTCAATCATTTGTAATTAATTAAAATACAATTATTTGGTAAATTTAATCAAATTGGAATTACAAAAAAATATGTAGTAAGTTATGAAACATTTCCGAGGATACTTATGTTGTTTATTTGATTGTTGTTTATTTTGATTAAATTAAGATCACGATAAAAATAGTATTTATTGTATTTTTTTAATAAATTCAATTCACAAAAAACTATAAATTACTATTCCAGTACTAACTTGTTAAATTTTAACAAGTTAGTATACTGACTTGTTAAAATTTTACAAGTCAGTAGCTTGAAAACATAACCTTACTTGTTTAATACTGTCTATTGATAAATTGACGTTTACAAATGAGAGACAAATAAAATAGTTAACGTATCAAATAACATTATCTCTGTACGTAAAACGTAGCTTTACAAATCAATTAGTTCTTTATTTGATTTTATGGCAATTTGGCAATTTAACAATTCGGTTTAAATTTTCAGGGCCTGCCAGCAACTATATTTATTTGTCACTCTTCCCCCAGGTGACGTACTTCTTCAGCAACAGTTGGCTAGTGGCGCTGGAAATCAACGATGAAAAACCAAAACCATGGAACGAACAGATGAGACTAATGTACATGCGATTGAGAAGAATCGTCGTTAGTCACACTGAAATGCACATGGAGTACGCGCAATTTAGGCGAGAGAAGGCATTGAGGATAAATCCTAGAAGTCGACTGAAAAAACCTGTTAACTCAGTTTACACTGGTTACGGCGAAGTCGGGGATATGTTTTATTATTATGGAGCCATGAATGAAGGTACGTATGTAATTAATAAAGTTTAATGGAGGACATGACATTATTAAATTAGTTTATGATTACTATGTTAATAAGGCAAGATTAATTCACTTTAAAAGGTCAGTGTTTATTTGCTGATTTTTGCCATATTGTATAGTTTCCTTGTAACTTAGTTGTGCTTATAAGCTAATTCAACTGGTATGATTGGTTTCTAAAAAGTAACTATAAAACAAATATTGCGATTGATTTTCGTGGCACAAAAATACACGGATTTTTTTAAGCATTCATTGATTTTATAACAGCTTCCAATTTCTTCTTCGGGTGTGAACCTGAAGTAAAATTTTCAGCTTAGAAGAGCCTGGATTAAAATTAAATTAAACTATTACTATGTTTTTTACCACTTTTATTAATTTATATATATGAAGGTGTTAAATTAATAGAAGTGGTAAAAAACATAGTAATAGGTTCATATAATTTTGATATGAATTACCACGTAACAACGGTCAAAACCATCGTGATGGCTTTTCTAAACTCAAAATGTTACCTCATGCGCCACTCGTATAAAACAATGGTTTCAGGTGAAGTTAAAAATATGTATTACTTGCTTGCGGTTAGATTTTATAGCGAACTCGATTTGATTTTAAATTTGTTAGTATCAATCAATAGACGAATAGCAAAAACTTTAAAAGTTTGTATTTATAATATTTCTGATGTTTTAATTTAAATTGAATGCTTTTTATATTGTATTGTATTTTTTACATTTAATTATTAGGTGCCTTTTTAAATAAGTTTGTCAATTTACCCAACGAGCACAACATTTTCGGAGAAGATGCGGATGCAGGCATTCAAAACGAAGAGTTTGTCCCTTTCGTGGGTTTGAAGATAAAGATAAACTTGAAATGTCCAGTGCGTTTGGGGCCGTTGGAGATTTCGAAAGAATTTACTGTGATAGAAGTGAGCGATGGTGAATGCGAGGGGCAGACTTCTAACGAAGTGTTTGACATGCAGGTAGCCTTTGAGTATCCAGGAGCCAAGTATCCGAGGTTACCATCGAACTTGAATATTCGGGTTACGAATCAAGAGAGTTTATAATTTTAATCGACATTTTATTGGTATTGTGATTGTGATTGTTTTATCTATTTATTTTTGTAAATAAAACGTTTTTAATACTATAGTCTTTGTTGTTGATAATATAATAAGCATAATCCTGTTTATATTTTAGCTATTTATGTTTATACTTTGTTACAGTAAAATATCTGAGCCATTTCAGAGTGCACGATTCTATAGCTGTTTGATTGTCTCTATAAAACTATTAACAGTCCAAATTGATTTAGCCTTAACATTTAGAATAGAATTGTAATAAACTCACGTTGAACAAAAAATAACTATTTACGCACAATTAAGAAATTATGATTGTTTTCAAGTTTTCTACTAAAACCACAATTATTCCCACATAAAACAATAATTCAAAATATTCTCTATTTTAATAGTTATTATATAGATTGAACGGATTTTTTACTTCATGTAAATTCATATAAGTAAGTGTGATTTAAAAAAGAAAACACTTGGTTATGTTTCAATAAGTGAAAAATGAGAAACTTGTTCATGATACATAAGTAAGTGTGTTATATTACTATTCATTATTTTATAGTGAATCTATAGAGATAAATATGATTCGACTAAAGATTTGAATCATGTTTTGTCAAATCAAGAATACAAACCCTTTAAGAATAAATTTGATTTTTTTTGCAAATAATAACATTTTAATATTGCTACCAGTTGTTTTAACAAAATTATTTAAAACCTAATTATTTATTATGAGCATTGAACATCGTTGATATCAGACTAAATATCTTTTTCCATGTTACTCTGATTAAAGATGTAATTGTGTGTTTTTGAACTTCACTTCAAATCCGTGTTTTGTACGCGTGGCGCATGAAGTAAAATTTTGAGTTTAGAAAAGACTGAACATTTGGTTAGGTACATTTTAAGGCTTTTCTAAACTCGAAATTCTACTTCATGCTTAACCTGGCAGTGGAATCACTCGTTCAAAACTTCAAATTGAACTTTTATATAAAATCGACGAATACCTCAAAATTACGTAAACAAAATTCACTAAATATCATTAAGCCCGGGAAAGTCATAGAAAAGTCATGCAATTTTATTCAAACTGACCAAAACACTAAAGAAAGCGTTTTAGATAAATCGTAAAAAGTAACAAAATACACAAAAATTATGAAAAATATCAAAATGATTGACATTTATTAAGAATCATGAAACAATAGAAAAATATCAAAATTAGCAGAATAATAAGAAATCATGAAAATATATAAATACCGCCAACATTTATAAAAATCTGTAAAATTATTAAAGTCAATAAACTTCTAATACTGAAGTTTAATGACTTTAATAATTTTACAGATTTTTATAAATGTTGACGGTATTTATATATTTTCATGTGTGTAATGTTTAATTTTGAAGATTTTTATTTCTAGTTTATTTTATTAATTAGTTTTTTCAGTTTTTTCAGTTGACAACATTTATTGTTGTCATTATTTATTTTAAATGTTGACAATTATTATTATTTCAATTATAAATAATACAAATTTAGACAATAACAATTCCAAGATAAATTCAAATTCAAAACTACTTGAATTTTAGAAAATAAGCTTACGCTTCTTATGGTTTGCACACTTTAAACATAATATATAAAATTACGAAAAAACTATTCGTGAAGATACAAACAATGTCTTAATTAATAAGACAACTTAAGACGATAAATATCCATTGAAACAACAAATACACCTCCGGATATTGAATTATACAATGAAATGTTTAAAATCTTATTTAATTTGATTTGTTACAACGCTCTATTACAGTATATGTAACGTTTAGATCAAATTCTCTTCAAACCAACTAACAATACAAATTTTAAATGAAAGGAGAGATAGCAACAAATTAGAAGTGAAAGGACTTCGATTAAAACTAATGTCTTAGGCCATCTATAGACGCGTTTCGAGATTGATCTCTCTTCAGTATGGCTTTGCTTATGACGTTTTTTTTTTTTTAAATTTAGGAATAAAATTAAAATAAACTTACTTGGCAAAAGTGTTGTGTGTGGAATGAACAGGTACACAGAATTTCTGTACACACCTTTACATGTTTAAATGATAGAAATAAATGATAGAAATCTTCTAAATTAAACATTATACAAATAATATTTATTTAAAAAAAACGTTAATATTGAGAAAAAATCATTTAAATCAACTTAATCAGCAAAAAATTGCCAATATTGACAAATTCAAGAATAATACGACGTCAAAAATATTAATTAACAATAATTAACAAACACAATTAAAAAAAAAATAGGACCAAAATGGACCGAATCTTTATTATTTGATTTTTTGTTACTATCTGTTTTTGTTTTAGATAGATAGATAGATAGTAAGAAAAAATCCGGTATATATAAGGTGATCCAAGTAGAGATACTTTTTTCAATAGCCTTTTTTGGACAGATCACGTGTGAGTCGTGTCATGCTGTCATGTTATTTTTGTTTAGTATTGTTTGGCATTTCATAATAGAAAGACTTACGCCTGAACAACGTTTACAAATCGTTCAACTTTATTTCGAAAAGTCACGTTCTGTGAAGAATGTGTTTCGTGCCTTCGCATAACTTATGGTCAACATAATCGGCCTACTGAGCGTACTATTCGCAACACCATCACCCATGTTGAGACCCAGCATTCATTATTGGATAATATTCGACCGAATAGACCATGTCCAGCACGCTGTGAAGAAAATATAGCGGCCGTAGCTGAGAGTGTACACGAAGACCGTGGAGAGTCGATTCGGCGCCGTTCGCAGCAACTCGGACTGACGTATGGAACGACTTGGCGCATTTTACGTCGAGATCTTAAATTGAAAGCGTACAAAATACAGCTTGTGCAACAACTGAAGCCGCTCGACCTTCGCAAGCGACATCGCTTCGCTCTATGGGCTCTTGAAAAGTTCCAAGAAGATCCGACGTTTTCGAGGCAAAATTTGTTTAGCGATGAGGCCCATTTCTGGCTCAATGGGTATGCAAACAAACAAAATTGCCGCATTTGGGACGAAGAGCAACCTGAAGAGATTCAAGAACTGCCACTTCATCCAGAAAAAACAACGGTTTGGTGTGGTTTGTGGGCCGGTGGAATCATAGGTCCATATTTCCTTAAAAATGATGCCGGTGCGAACGTAACCGTCAATGGCGACCGTTATCGTGCCATGATAACCGACTATTTGTTGCCTGAAATTGAAGCTCGTAATCTCGGCGACATTTGGTTTCCGCAACGGCCAACATTTGATAGACATAATATTCAAAAAATAAATGCCAATGAATGTTCTTTCAAATGATAATAAACATTCTCCAATAAATTTGAATTTTCTGTGTTTTTTTCATAAAAAAAGTAGGAACCTCGAAATGGATCACCCAGTATAAGTTGACCTGTGAAACATGTAAAGGTGTGTACATAGGACAGTCTGGAAGAAATTTCTAAACTAGGCTTAAAGAACATTTAAGATCATATCTGTGGCGGAGAGGAAAAACCATCTAAGTCCACTTTTTTTCGAAATTGAGTTATTGATGGAGAGGGGTAGATTTTTGTTCTTTCATATAAAACAGGTATCGAAGCATTATGCAGCTTAGTTTTCAAGTTATTTTAATGTGGCTAACCATTTAAGTGCAATGGGAGGGGAAAAACCATCTAAGTCCTCGTGGAAGGGGAAAAACCATCTAAGTCCATGTAAAATTGAGAGTATGTTTGTTATTTGTTGCCCAGTCCTTCTAGATATACTTTTAAGTGTATATTCTATAAAAAAAAACTTTAACGGGACAGCTTATGGTACTATTTAAGGTATAAGTGATTAATCGAAATACGTGAATATTATAAGTTTTTTATCACTAATCCACTAAAATATTTACAATGTTTAGTTATTACTCTATAGTTACAATAATTTAAGAATAGCTGTAATTGACACTTTTCAGGTGACTAAGACGGTTCGACCGACGAACGTTCTGTACATTTTTGGGTGCCGCATCCGTTTCAGGTACTTTGGACTTCGATCTCCGTTTAGTGGTGTCCTTTCGTTTCGAGTTGCTACTCTGACTAGTTTGCTCGCCTCCATCATTAATCAGATCTAAATCTGGATCGATATTCCTCTCTTCCCCGCCTACGCTTACAGGCAACTGATTATAAAAATCGCGAGCCTCTGGTCTAAGTACAGACAGTAAGTACAGACAGTAGATCTCTCTTCTTTTCAACGCTTATCTCTACCGGTTCGTTGTACAGTAGTGTGACTTCGCTCACGTTTACATTGGAATTCGCGTTCCTTCTTAAATCTAATACAGAAAATGTTTCATTTTCCGAAAGACTCTTTTTGTACAGAATGATTCTTTGCTCTTTCTGATATCGAAGCCACTTTACCTGTTGCCAAAGGAAGCGTTCGTCTTGAACATTTTTTTGACGGGCAACTAAGTCAGTTTTATACAATTTCTGGAAATCGTAAAACTGTCTTGAGTCATCACAGTAACTTCCATTGGGTTCGAAGCTTTGCAAGTGGCAACAAAATCATACCAGTCAGCAGGCAAGTGAATTTGGAGGGACGATTGATTCTTCGCACGTTCAATGATCGCATGGTCAGAGTCACATTCCATGTGCGTATGGCCAGGTTCAAGAAATTTGTGATCGATGGTATGAAAATGTGGGTGGTTAGCTACAATGGTAGAGAACATGGCAGAGACAATTTTATTTTTATTCTGTCCTCCACACGAATCGGAGTAAAATGTAATCTTGGAAACTTCGGGATCAACTTTTTTAGGTATGTATTCAGACATGATGCAATTTCACTGGCTCCTCTCCTAGCTATCGATTCGTGCCACATGAAAAAATCAGTCTTCGCCAGAGTGTTATTATTTACAGTCAGATTGAACGTCCAAAGAGGTCGCTTATAAAAAGAGACGGATGTGTACAGCAACGGTGTCGGTAAACACTGCTGTAAATCAAAGGTGCAGGTGAGGTTTGTTCCATTCGACGCTTTCGCAGTCTTTTTATCACTAGACTTGCACTTATATGCTGAGTCTGCCGCGTTCTGATGAGCAGTTCGCTGCTCCAAAATCTGTTGTTTTTTATTTTTATCGGATTCGTATTTTAACTGTGCCGCATAAGTATCACACTTATGACAAGTGTCAAGTGCAGGCTGTTTGAACTTGAGACTTGTCGCACTAAAAACTTGTCGATACACCCAAAGCGATTTTGGGTTTTTCACTTCAGTTTTGTAGAGGTTGTACATGCGTCGAATGGTCAACCCCACTTGCAAGTACTTTTTCGAAGTATGTGATCGCGAGTAATGACTTTTGTAACTTTTTCTGATGTGACTCTGTATTTCTGCGGTTTGCTGTGCGGTATTTTATTTGGAGGGGGTTTCTTGCCTCTTTTTTCGCTGTTGGGAATAACTCCGACATTCACCCAGCGTTTTGCCAAATGATTCTGAAGGAACGATTCGGTTTCTCCTATAGTCTTTCTGAAACATTGTCTGCAAACTTTCACGTTAGTACCCTCGGAACGTAAGAAGTACTCTGCCGTACACTGTCGAATTCTCAGGGACTCTTTCCTTTTTCTACATCTTTGTTTAGGCTTGACTGTAATCAGTTTTTGAATGTACGCAACACATTGAGAAACGCACGGAAACCAACGGCTTACATTGTTGCAAATTACTTACATCGCACCAAAAACGAAGTTGTTTATGTTTGATTTTCTACCATTTTTTGACATGTTGATGATTGAGTTCCATATCGGCCACAGGCGCCACACCGAATGAATGTTTTGAAATTGTCCGATAGCGCGGTTTGCAAATATAATATAGTTCAAAAGGTACGTGTTCGTAGAGAAAACGATCCTCAATCCGAGCGGTGGTGTGAACAACCTGCGACTTAATGTTTAGGCGCAATTTTACGAGGTTAGAACATGAAATCCCGTGGATCTGAATATCATTTCAATAAGTTTTAATAAATTTGTAATAAATAAATAAATTTTAAATTCATTTAATAATAATTTTCATAGAATTCTGGGCGACAATCTCTCCAACAAGAAAGGGAATTTCATCAAATCTGCATTCATATAATGAAATTGTCACTCCCTATAAAAAATAGCAAGTTAATCAATCAATTAATTTAATCAATGATTTCATTCAATTGATTTATTTTTATTGAACTTTATAATTGCCGGTGAAATCTAGCTACCCAAAAAAAAGTAAAAAGTAGCTAGTTTTTCTGACGAATATACGTCGTCCAAGTACGTTGAAATATACCGAATTTATTGCAATTTATCGATTTTAATCAATATATATTGAATATATTGAACTTACTTCAAAACATGATGTTCAAACATGACTAAACATGTCGATTCTTCTACTCGTTTCATAATAGATATGATTTTATGTATGTGAGGGGAAAAACCATTTAAGTGACATGAGAGGGGAAAAACCATCTAAGTTCATTTAATTAATTTCTACGACATGACACATCCGTGTGGTGTGGCTGCATACATTTTTGTAATTTATGTAATATACAAAGTCGTTTCTAACTCAAAACAAGCTACTCTGAACGGAAATACGGAAAGTAGCCATCGAAACTTTGAACGCAATTTATTTGAAATAACGTCCAGTGGACTTAGATGGTTTTTCCTCTCCGCCACAGATATAAGTTTAAACAAGAAAAATCAACATTTTCTAATCACTTAATAGAAGAAGAGCATTCTTTCGGTATTACATTTCAATGAAAAGGGCCGTAAAATGAACCTTCTTGAGTCGTTAGAAATTTACAAAGCTAAGCTCAATCCGGGAATTCCGCTAATAAAAGACCAGACTGAACTGATGTACACCCCTCTCTTTGACGCGTTTCTACCTGATTTATATATTTTTTAAGTATATATAAGGACCTCAATATTAATTTTAAGTACTTGGCTTGAGAATGGCTCACTGACGAGTCGAAACTAGTCACCGTAAAAATGAAACATTGAATACAAAGAAGTGAAAAGTGTTAATTAAATAGTTAAAATGTTTCACAAAGTAACAGCCTCCACCACCAAATATTCTAGATTGTGGCTACAATGTCAGTTTTACTTCAAATAATATTAAACAAAATTTGAAAACTAGATCATTATCTTTAAAAACATCTTCAGTCATTTAATGTTTTTATCAAAGCATTCAGTTTGAAGTTTCGAACGAGCGTTTCCACTCCCAGACTAAGCATGAAGTAAAATTTCGAGTTTGGAAAAGCCCCGCGTAGAAAATTTGTCGAGGCTCGCGCAGCGACCCGAGACAAATTTTCACGGGGCTTTTCTAAACTCGAAATGTTACTTCATGCGCCACGCGTATAAAACAGTGATTTAACGAGAAATTAAAAAATATACAAAACAAATTTTTCATGTAAATTATCACAATTAATTGAAATTATTTTTGACGATTCGAATCCTTTGTAAGTATTCGAATCTTTTTGTAAGGATTGGAATACTTTTATAAATATTCGACTCTTTTTGTAAGTATTTGAATCCTTTTGTGAGGATTCTAGTCCTTTTATAAGTATTCAAATCCTTTTGTAAGTATCCAAATCCTTTTGTAACTATTCGAATTCTTTTATAAATATTCGAATACTTTCATAAGAATTCGAATCAGCGGCATTTAGATTCGAATACGAATCCTCTTAAAAAAATGTAACGAATCTGGATCACGAATCCAGTTTAGCTTAAGTATTCAAATACCTCTTTTGAATCCTTAATTAAGAACCACATGTTTAATCTTGTTCTACCTGCTCTGTATTTATATTGTATTCCAGTAACATCAGTCTGCACAGTGCAGATCAGAGCTGGGTAGGATTCGAATCCTGCTCAGCTCTGATCTGTACTATGTACATCAGTCTGGAATACAATATAAAAACTACTCTGTAGGACAAGATTGAACGTGTGGTTTTCAATTAATCGTGATGACGGTAGACAACCAAATGTTGCCTGGCCTTTGGTCTCATAATAATTTCTAAAGCTGGGAATTTGAATATTCGAATAAGTGCTTAAATATGAAACATACTGGACATTAGTAATGAGATTTGACTGAAAGTAATCGATTCGTTCGATTATGAAAATATTCGAACATCTCCAGATCTTTCGGAGATTGCTCCAGAGATCGTTCGAAAGATTTCGATTGGTTGCTCGAGAGATCTATCTAATTATTACTTCAGAGATATGTCGAATGATTACTCGAGAGACCTCTCGAATATTTGCACGAGAGTAATCTCAAACGCGATTGCTCGAGAGTAACCTCGAAAGCGATTGCTGAAATAATCTCTCATATGCTCCTTTTATGTTCAAATTAAATTTGTTTTTACTTTTGTGTCATATATTTTGTTCTTGGTTGATTATTTTTTGATTGTAAATATTTTATTGCGATAGATTATTATTTGAATCAATCGAGTGATCATACGAGCAACCATTAGAGCGATCATTCGTACAATAATTTCGGCTACCATTCGACCGATCACTCAAGAGATCACTCGAAAAATCGTTTGAGTGATCTTTCTATCAATCATGATGTGTCCATCCTATCACAATTTTTTTCTCCGTAATTTATTGGGTATGATAACATATTTATAAATAATTGAATGTCGTACATTTGTAAAACAGCTGAATTCCGTAAATACAGTTTAATAATTCAATGTTGAAGAATCCATACCTCATAATGTCAAATCGTTTTGGTCTTTTGTACACAGCAAAAACAAATCCCATGGGATCCCGGTGTCTATGCATTACGGTGCTCATAATGCATCGACAGCCTCAGATGTAAGCAATTTATTCGCCGGCTATTTTGCATCGGTATACAACATTATATGCATTGAAGACCATAATATTTTACCGGTTCTAGGTTCATTAAAAAGCTGTACTAGTGTTGGTCCCGACAATGTCCCAAATTTATTTATACGTAATTGTGCCGCCTACTTAGTTGATCCACTTCAATGTATATTTAATGTATCCCTTGAAACTGGAACCTTTCCTAATATTTGGAAAGAATCATATGTCGTTCCCATACATAAGGCCGGTTCTAAATCGAATGTAGAGAATTGTCGTCCGATATCCATTCTTAGTGTACTATCGAAGGTTTTTGAAAAGCTAATATACACTGAGCTTTTTAATAACTTCTCCACAATCATCAGCGAACACCAGCACGGATTTTATTCAACACTATCCACGTTAACTAACTTGTTCATATATTCACAATACATTTCCAACGCCCTAGAAGAGGGCAGTGAAATTCATGCAGTTTATTTAGAATTCAGCAAAGCTTTCGACTGCGTCAATCATTCAATTCTTATGCAAAAACTTCAATCATATGGTATACAAGATCCGTTGTTAACGTGGATTAAATCATATCTCGCATGCAGATCGCAAAGAGTTTCTATTAAATCCAATTTATCTAGTCGCATCAAGATAACTTCCGGTGTCCCTCAGGGGTCTCATCTGGGGCCGCTCCTGTTCTCATTATTTATTAACGATCTTAGTAATGCACTTATGTGTCCACATTTGCTGTTCGCTGATGATGTGAAGATTTATTTTAAAGTACGGACGATTCATGATTGCTTGCTCATTCAGGATGATCTAACTAGCATAACCAAATGGTGTGAATTAAACGACATGGCACTGAATGTGAAGAAATGTCAATATATATGTTTTAGTAGGTGCAAAAAACGAATTGAATTTCAATATTGTCTCAACGAGAAATCATTAACTAAAGTCAATTTGATCCGCGATCTTGGAGTTTTATTTGATTCAAAGTTGTCATTTAACCCACACATCGATAGTGTTATTAATAAGGCAAATAAAACTCTCTATTTTGTGAAACGATTTTGGGCTGATCTAACTAATACACGGTCCATCACTATTCTCTACAATTCACTCGTTAGATCACAGCTGGAGTACTGTAGGGTAATTTGGTCTCCATCTTATGCGGTTTATATAAACAGATTAGAATCGGTACAGAGAAAATTCATTAAGTATGCATCATTTAAGTTGCATTGCAGTGGGTTACTAATACCAAGCGATAGCATTGAAACATATTTGGGGCTATTGCCATTGGAGATGCGTAGCAGGCGGATGGACATGTGTTTGCTATATAAGATCTTAAATGGCTGTATTTCGTCAAACAGTCTGGTTAGTTTACTTAATATCCATGTTCCCGCAAGGACTGTAAGAAACATGCAACTAATGCATAACGTATATCATAGAACTACTTATGGACAACATAGTCCCTTGTCGCGTATCTCCAATCAGTGCAATAATATATGCTCTACTGTCGATTTTGTTGGTGTACCGTACAGTCTATTTAAGCGGCAGCTGCATCAATGCTTAACTTAAATACATGTACAGTTTTAACGATATTTCTGTGTATTATAGATTATGTTTAAATTCTGGAAACTATATGAAGCGTAAGATTGTTTTCTTGAATTCAAATAGTTTTGAATTTGAGGCAATAATTAACTTTCACGCTTTGATGCGCCGTTTTGTATGTTCTCTTGATTACTCATTTACGTTAGTATATTTGTATTATTAACTGTTAAGTTATTGGTACTTTTTGTTATTGTTGTATTTCTATATAATTTATTGTAATTTTTACTACATCTATACAGGGTGAGTCGGGAAGAGCGCACCAAACTCTAGGAGTGTATTATACACGTGAAAATAATGTAAAAAAAGTCATTTGTTCTTATCCGATTTTTATTTGTTTTCAAGTTATGGCGTAATTAAAAATGTTCATCTAGCTTTCCACTTCTATCTGAATTTTAACATTATCAAAGTATGCCATGTTCGAGGCTTATAAACATTTGATAATTCTGACGTTTTGATGAACTGTCAGTGTACGGTGAACAGTAACTGAACGTTTAAGTTCGAATTAATGTGATTGTTAGTGTTGCAAAATGCCACATACTTATTCAAATTTAGAATATGCAAATATGGTGTTTGTATATGGTTTCTGTAATGGAAATGCTACAGCTGCTGTTGAAGAATATCGTGAACGTTTTCCACACCAAAGACATCCTGATAAAAACATATTTATTAGAGTTTTCAACAAATTGTGCGAGACTGGTAAGCTTCCCAGTGCTAACATAACATATGAGCGCGCTGCTCGACAAGGTTTTGTAGAAGTAGAAAATATTCTGCATCTATTAGAAGAAGATGCAACTACTAGCTCACGGAGAATTGTCACTTAATTGGCAATTCCACAAAAAAGAGTGATGAACACGCTACACGAGCAAGGCTTATATCCTTATCACGTTCAGAGAGTACAGCACCTACAACCAGGGGATTACGCTAACCGTACAGAATTTTGTCGGTGGATAAATAATAATCATCGTAATGTATCGAGTATACTCTTTACGGATGAAGCTACATTTACCTGTGATGGCATTAACAACACTCGTAACTCTCATGTATGGTCTGATGAAAATCCCCACGCAACAGTCGAAAGTAATTTTCAACATCGGTTTTCTGTAAACGTGTGGTGTGGTATGGTTGACAGTTATTTAATCGGCCCTTTCATTTTGGAAAATCGTCTCACAGGAGGCAACTACCTCAATTTTTTACAAAATGAATTACAAGGCCTGCTTGAAGATGTTTCTATAAATATTAGAATGCACGATGGAGCTCCTACGCATGTCGCTTGTCAAGTCAAGCAACATTTGGACGAACGTTTTCCAGGGCGTTGGATTGGTCGTGGAGGTCCTATTAATTGGCCTGCAAGATCTCCAGACCTTACACCACTAGATTTTTGTTTATGGGGCTGGATGAAAAATGAAGTCTACAAAATAAAAGTGGACACACGGGAATCACTAATTAGACGAATTGAGAATACTGCAGCCCATATAAAAGAAGAAAGAAATGAATCAATTGGTAGAGCAACAAACGCTCTTCGTAGACGAAGCAGAAAATGTTTAGAAGTCAATGGCGGTATTTTTGAACATTTGTTGAAAGACCGCTATGATTAAGACATTTTTTTGTATAATAACTTGTTTATTTGTTAATATGCTATAACTTGAAAACAAATAAAAATCGGATAAGAACAAATGAGTTTATTTACATTATTTTCACGTGTATAATACACTCCTAGAGTTTGGTGCGCTCCTCCCGACTCACTCTCTATATGTAACTAATCTTTGTAGATTTATGTAAAAGGAGATTCCGTAAATAAATAAATAAATAATAATAATAAACTTTAAGTGAAACTATTAGTTAAATAGGTTAGTTATATAAAACACAAAATCTTTTTGAAATTGACTTTTTTAGATTATCTAATACGGAAAGTGAAATTATTCTCTTTGTAATAAGCGTTTTAGAGTATTTTCCATTGTCATAGAAATGTTAATTCAGGAATTTTAAAACTTCGATGTCAAAAAGAATCAAATTATGCCAAAAAACGACAATTTATTTAAATAATCTCCTTTTGCGTATTTAATGGCCTTGGCATCTAAGCCCTGCTGATCAGTCACAGTATAAATTAAACAAATGTTTGTTTAACCATTTAAATAAATAAATAAATATAGGGGTAGTTATTAAAGAAAAAGGTTAGAGGAATGATTGTAGTTATTTTGATAATGAAATTATTGGAGTATCGACTGAATTTAAAAATTGGACTAACGCCCTTCCCGAGGGATAAGAAAAGGAAAATACACGTGCAGTTAGCAGGATGAGGTACACTAGGATGAAATGCAAAGAATAGGAATATGAAAATGGGTGTGACCGAAAGGATGCAAAAAGATAGGAGTCTAACCACGTACTGGTTTTGCGTTTTAATTTTTGCGCAGCGGTCCGACCTGCTCGGGATCTGGACACGGACTTTTATTAAAATAATGTCAATGCATTTTATTTTATAACAAAAACCTATGAAAAAAATCAGAATATTTAACAGTTTTCTCTTGTTTTCAATAAATCAATAACGTTGATATAATAAAAAAAAATGTTTATATTTGTAACAATTCATAAAAAGGCACGCTAGTTAAACAGCAATCCATTTTCTGTTTTTACATTAAATATGTACTATTATGCGCATGAGAGTATTCATGCTAAAAATAAAACGAAATTGTGTAAATATCAATTTGTTGGCACGCGTTGGAAATCTGCAAATAATTTACAGTATGTGACTGAAATAAAGCACTCATGTTTGAAAATTACATGCAGTAAAATTTCATCCATTAAATGATTAATAATATCAAGTAAGCCATACTATTTTGTATTAAAGTTAGAAAAGGCGATTAGGATAAATTATACAAATCACCTTTGTTGAGAATAAAATGTAATTTTGGGGTTGGTTATGTAACCTTATGTGTTAATCAAATTTTTATATAAAATTAAGAGTGTAACAAAAGAATGATGTTTCATGGATTGTTTTCTTTCAATACAGTGAGTTATTCTTTGAAGTACAGTTCTATTCAATAAAAAACAGTACATTGACTGTTTTACATTGTAAATGTGGATTAAATTCAAGTGGTTGCTATGGTAAAGGTTTTAAATTTGATAACTGACTGATACAAATAAAAAAAAGCCAGAATCATGTTAGCAAAATACTGTCGAAATAGGGTTGTTCATTATTTTTATATAAAATAAAAAACTTTTATGTGTCCATCGTAGTACTTTCCCCATTAAATGTCCAGCCATAATCAGCAGAATCTGATGAATTTTTGGTAGATACTTGAAAAAAATAGCTTCCACCTACATTATTTTTTAACAAATGTTTCATAATCCCGCATAACTTTGTTCGTAAGCCTCGTTTACTTTTTCAGTTTTTCACAAAATATTAATCATAAAAAAGTCAAACTAACGTCAATTATAGCAATAGCTCACTCATAGTATTCAAAGTAATTAATTCGTAAAATTTATATTTTTAAAACAATATTAATAAAAATACTAAACGAGCTACGACATAAAGAGAATGCATTAAATGCTAATTTTTTGATTATCTCCAAGTTTTCTTAACAAGATTTATTTTTATGATCAATATTAAAAAACATTTTAAAAAAATGCTAAGAGTAAACTACCACTTCCGGATTTCGCATTTTCACCAAAAGTTGATCAAATACTACTATTGTAATAAAAAGCTTTACTTTAGTGTCATCTTAACAGCTCAATCGGCTTAGACTTTATCGTGGCGACAGAAAGACATAATTACAGAAGGACAGAAGTTCAGATAGACAGAAGGACAAAAAGATAGAAGGATAGAAGGACAGGACAGAAGGCCAGAATTACGGGACAGACAGATTCAAAAATGGCCTTGATCGACTCGGGGGACCTCAAAATGGATATATCCACTAACATTTTTGATTTAAACCTTTTCCCGAAAACAATACTTTCTATTTGTTTTGTATGGGGGAAAGTAAAAACGTTTAATTTGATAACATTTTGAATTTAATTGCACCCTACAAAATATAGAACTAATCAGTTTATATACTTGAGATTACAATTTGTTTTAATATCTGAAATGTGTTTATAAATATACTAACAAGTTGATTTTATTAGATATTCTCTATTGAAATCCTGAAAAACATAGAAATAGAGACAGTTTTGTAGCATCAATTTTCCGTCAAAGACAGCTCAATTTAACTTGTTACAGTTTTACATATGCACAATCATTTATCGATTTGTTTTAAAACGGGAAAAGCACAGAAATATAAGTTTCAGAGACAATGACCGACACTTTTGCAGACTATTTTAAGGACAATTACACAGATACAGGCAGCAAAACATATGACAATGGCTTTTTCGATACAGTTGACAAATGTTACCAATCATTCCTTAACTCCTACACCTCCTATACGCCAGATAATAATATCGACGAAGACGAGTATTTCGAAAACTTACATAAAGGTAAAAACACAGCGCCAGGTTATGATAAAATCCCTAAAATGATCCTCAAATCCCTTCCAGACAGAATACACCAGCATATCCTCAAAATTGTTAACAACCTCCTTACAACACTTTCCCCAAGAATGGAAGCAGGGTATAATAACCTGCATATCTAAACCTGACAGCAACAGATCAAACGCAGCTAGCTCGTGACCTATTACCTTGCTTCCAGTCTTGGGCAAGTTGTATAAAAATATTCTAAAAAATAAACTCCTAAATTTAAGGGAACGGTTGTGTAGGAAATTTTATAGGATATTTATTATATGGGGTGGGATGTTAAGGCAGGCGCATTTATATAATAGACCCTGATGCCATACTGTGTCGAATGCTTTTCTGATGCCAAGAAATAGGATCGCGGATTTATGACCCTTAGGGTGAGTTGTATGTAGGTTTGAGGTGAGAATAGCTAAGGGAATGTGATTGGAGACATGAGCAATCACATTCCCTTAGCTATTCTCACCTCAAACCTACATACAACTCACCCTAAGGGTCATAAATCCGCGATCCTATTTCTTGGCATCAGAAAAGCATTCGACACAGTATGGCATCAGGGTCTATTATATAAATGCGCCTGCCTTAACATCCCACCCCATATAATAAATATCCTATAAAATTTCCTACACAACCGTTCCCTTAAATTTAAAATAAGAACATCCTTCCCATACTCTTTCTCCCCACTCTAAGGTGTCTCTCAACGTTCCCCGCTATCTCCCTTGCTCTAGAATATATTCGTCTACGATATATATAATCCTAACCCAACTCATCACAATCCCTCCTTCTGTATTTTACAATATGCAGATAATACTGCTCTAGTTGCTTACTTTTCCACTATAGCAAAAGCCGTTAATACTCTTCAGGTCTTTATCAATAAAATAACAGATTGGTTCATAACTCTCCTTTTATTATGTCCATACATCACATCCCAATATACCCCTCATCTACATGTCAATACCTTGGAATTCTGTATGATACCAAAATAACCTTTAAAGCCCACACCCAAAATATCAAAGAAGAGGGCTCAGCATTTTAGATGCCTCACTCATAGAAACGATGGATCCACAGTTCAATCTGCTGTGACAATATATAAAATGATCTGCCGTCCACTTCTTGACTACGCGGCCATCCTTTACTGCAACCCCCTTCCTACAGCCCTAAAAACATACACGTAGCAAAAAGATCGGCTGTGAGAGTGTTGACAAAAATCAGACACCCCAACAAGCTTCTTTATCAGAAAACACAAGTTATCCCTATAGAAACACGAATTATCCATCTAGCCAATACATTTGCATCCAGACCCACTAATCACGATCCTATAAGCCACCATTACCTACACAAGAACCCTAACACAATCCCCAAATTTAAATTTCCTCATTCCACCATCGCTGACTTCATTTCAGAAACACCCACTAATTAAACTTTTATTTACTCATATTATTAATTCATTACCACATATTCATTACATACTTTAACTAAGACCTCGGGTTGATAGCCTATTATAGGACAATTTTAAACACAAGTCTGTATTATAATATTATTGAATAATATATATGATCTCTAAATAAAGATATTTGTATATATATACAGTCTGTTTGATTTATTGTGACACAGCACATATGTCCGATAACACGTGAAAGCTATTAGCTTCATTTTATTTAATGGAACACCCCATATATTTTGTTTATTTCAAATAGGTAATAACCTTAGCTTTATAATGATACTACATAAGTACCCCTTCATTATACAAATAACGCGACAATTGCAAATAAATGAAATTTATCAGTTGCCATGGATAACAATTGACATAAAACAATTTGTTAACGCTTTAATGTCAAAGTGGTGTAGTAACTTCCCGTCTTGCGTGTTGTTGATTCAAATCTTTAGAAATGGGTGATAATTACTATTCTAATGATGAAAAAATGGATATGCTAAAGGTCTTCGTTAGATGCAACGATAATTCTAGAGAAGCTAGTATCACTTACGGAAACATGTATCCAGAAAGAAGACAACCACATTATTGCACTTTTGCAAGACTTGAACAAAATTTACGGAGAAATGGGTGTTTTAATAATAAATTACGAAGGAGAAGACAAGAAAGAGAAGATAATAATGAAGTATTGATATTGGCCTATTTTAGAGCACATCCACGTAATTCAATACGCGAAGCAGTGGCTGACTTAGGAATAAGTATGCATAAAATATTTTCTATTCTGAGAAAACATAAAATGAGACCATATAAAATTAAGTTAGTACAAGGTTTAAGAGATGGTGATTCTGACAGGAGGATAGTATTCTGAAATTGGCTTAGCAACAATCAACATTTATTAAATTTAATTCTTTGGAGTGATGAATCAAATTTCAACAACAACGGAATCTCCAACCGAAAAAACGACCATTACTGGGATACTGAGAATCCACGTCAAATTCGAGAATGCAGATTCCAACAAAGATTTGCAGTTAATGTGTGGCTTGGTGTGTTAGGTGATACCATAATAGGACCATTTTTTTATCAAGGAACGTTGAATGCGGAGCGATATGCCAACTTTTTTACGATAGAATTTGAAGATTATTTAGATGATATCCCCCTAGAAATACGTCGTGATATGTGGTTCCAACAAGATGGAGCTCCTCCCCATAACGCAAGAAATGTCAAAGATATTTTGGAAAGAAAGTTTGGTTTGAAATTGATTGCAAATGGTGGCCCCATAAACTGGCCACCAAGATCACCAGATCTGTTTATTTTAGATTTTTTTATTTGGGGATTTTTAAAGCAAAAAGTTTATGTTACTCGTCCAGAAAATCTAGACGATCTGAAAAATCGTATTCGTATGGCATGTGGCCAAATAACACCACGGATGTTTCAAAAAGCACGACAAAATTTAATGAAGAGAAGTGAAGAATGTATTGCAAACAACGGACGTCACTTCGAACAGACACTTTAAATAGTTATTCATGTCAACTGATAAATTTCATTTATTGGCAATTGTCGTGTTATTTCTATAATAAAGGGGTACTTATGTGGTATCAATATAAGGCCAATATTAATCCCTATTTGAAATAAATAAAATATACAGGGTGTTCCATTAAAGAAAATGAAACTAATAGCTTTTACGTGTTTATTTGATTTTCAACTGTTTTTCTGACATTACGATTGAATAGATCATAAAAAATACTAAAACTTTTGTCTTTAACTTTAATTTCTATCTGTACTAATACCGGACATATGTGCTGTGTCACAATAAATCAAACAGACTGTATATATATATATATATATATATATATATATATATATGTTTCAGTTGTATCTCAGAAAAGAAGTCGCTGCGAAACACTTAAGTATCCCTCATTATTTAATTTTAATTCTCGAAAACAACTGAACAAAGTTAAATATAACTTTTTCCATTGTACTTTCCAAGGTAAAGAAAATCTAAAGGGACACCTTCTAAAATCCTTCAGACATTGATTAAATTGACATTTAAATATTTATTCGAATGGAAAAATTTAATATTTCATTCTTTTTATTTACAGGACGACATAAGCGAAACCTACAGAAGCTTTTTGAAGAGCAACAGGTTTGCCATGAAACAATTGCACCAATTCAACCAAATGGGACCAAGATCTTGTCCAGCCGTGACATTTAAGTTAGGTAATGATAATATTTAAAATTAAAATTAATTATTAACTCGATGAACGATTCATGATTTTGACATTAATTTATTCTACTAAAAAGATAACAATTAAATCATAAAATAATGGTGAATGAACATCTATTTTTTGACGCGTGCAATTTTATTTTTGAACACAAATATAGTTAATATTAATAATAGTAAATATTACTTATTATTAAATGAAATTTATGTGATTCTTTTTCTATAAAGCATTTTTCTACCTTTTGTAACTGTAGAAACTATTTCAATATATCGATCAACTACTTCCGAAACGGCGTAAGTCCCGATTTTTCATTTATCTACCAATATTAGTATGAACCATCTACTCAAAATACTTATTAAAAATGGCTCATGATGAAGTTATACGTACCATAAAAAAATCAGAAGGATCCTTAGCTCATATACAGGGTGAGTCGGGAGGAGCGCACCAAACTCTAGGAGTGTATTATACACGTAAAAATAATGTAAAAAAACTCATTTGTTCTTATCCGATTTTTATTTGTTTTCAAGTTATAGCATATTAACAAATAAACAAGTTATTATACAAAAAAAATTTCTTAATCATAGCGTTCTTTCAACAAATGTTTAAAAATACCGCCATTGACTTCTAAACATTTTGTGCTTCGTCTACGAAGAGCGTTTGTTGCTCTCCCAATTGATTCATTTCTTTCTTCTTTTATATGGGCTGCAGTATTCTCAATTCGTCTAATTAGTGATTCCCGTGTGTCCACTTTTATTTTGTAGACTTCATTTTTCATCCAGCCCCATAAACAAAAATCTAGTGATGTGAGGTCTGGAGATCTTGTAGGCCAATTAATAGGACCTCCACGACCAATCCAACGCCCTGGAAAACGTTCGTCCAAATGTTGCTTGACTTGACGAGCGACATGTGCAGGAGCTCCATCGTGCTGATAGTACATCTGCATTCTAATATTTATAGGAACATCTTCTAGCAGGCCTTGTAATTCATTTTGTAAAAAATTGAGGTAGTTGCCTCCTTTGAGACGATTCTCCAAAATGAAAGGGCCGATTAAATAACTGTCAACCATACCACACCACACGTTTACCGAAAACCGATGTTGAAAATTGCTTTCGACTGTTGGGGATTTTCATCAGACCATACATGAGAGTTACGAGTGTTGTTAATGCCATCACGGGTAAATGTAGCTTCATCCGTAAAGAGTATACTCGATACATTACGATAATTATTATTTATCCACCGACAAAATTCCGTACGGTTAGCGTAATCCTCTGGTTGTAGGTGCTGTACTCTCTGAACGTGATAAGGATAGAAGCCTTGCTCGTGTAGCGTGTTCATCACTCTTTTTTGTGGAATTGCCAATTGAGTGGCAATTCTCCGTGAGCTAGTAGTTGCATCTTCTTCTACTAGATGCAGAATATTTTCTACTTCTACAAAACCTTGTCGAGCAGCGCGCTCATATGTTATGTTAGCACTGGGAAGCTTACCAGTCTCGCACAATTTGTTGAAAACTCTAATAAATATGTTTTTATCGGGATGTCTTTGGTGTGGAAAACGTTCACGATATTCTTCAACGTCAGCTGTAGCATTTCCATTACAGAAACCATATACAAACACCATATTTGCATATTCTAAATTTGAATAAGTATGTGGCATTTTGCAACACTAACAATCACATTAATTCGAACTTAAACGTTCAGTTACTGTTCACCGTACACTGACAGTTCATCAAAACGTCAGAATTATCAAATGTTTATAGGCCTCGAACATGGCATACTTTGATAATGTTAAAATTCAGATAGAAGTGGAAAGCTAGATGAACATTTTTAATTACGCCATAACTTGAAAACAAATGAAAATCGGATAAGAACAAATGAGTTTTTTTACATTATTTTCACGTGTATAATACACTCCTAGAGTTTGGTGCGCTCCTCCCGACTCACCCTGTATAGGCGGTGCGGCAAAATATACCCATCTATAGAATATTGTCATAATTGTGTTATTTTCTTGACGACTGTCAAAAGTGAAGTGTTATATCAAAGTAGAAAGATATACAATTTTATTATGTTGCGTGATTCGCCTTAAAAATGCGGAGAAATTGTTAAACTGTATTTCGTAAAATCTTCTTCCATCATTTCAAATCACTGCGCTTTTAGGCGAGCGTATCCTAATCGAAGAGCTCCAGACCCGGAGAAACAATTAGACGTTTGGCAAACGTTTTTTTTACAAAATGGCATAGTAAGTATATAAGGCATATTGGATGATCTTCTTTTCGTCGTTCAAATAAAAATATTGAGCTTGTTCAGGCTAATGTTCAGGCAGAACCAAAAACTTCCACAAGAAGACGTGCGGCGCAATTAGAATTGTTTGAGCAGACTTTAAGAAGAATTTTGAACTGAGACTTGCATATCTATCCATACAAAATTCAAACCGTGTTCAAACTACTGCCAATTGATATTCAAAGACGTTTGCAATACGCACAAATCGTTATAAACTTAATGGAAGTAGAACCTAATTATTGGCAAACATTTATAATGAGCAACGAAGCAAATTTTTGTTTTTCTGGTCGCGTTAGCAAGCAAAATAATCATTCTTGGGGAACCCTCGTCTTATTCAAGAGAACATGCAGTTTGATCAAAAAGTCGTTGTTTGGTGCGTAATATGCTCGGAACGAATTATTGGACCCTTCTTTTTTGAAGATGCCATGGGCAATGCAGTTACTGTTAATGGTGAACGGTATCGAACAATCATACAAGCATTTCTGCAACCCCAGTTGGAAGAACTTGCCATAGAACATTTGTGGTTCTAGCAGGATCGCGCTACATGCCACACAGCGTGTGAAAAGGTCGCTTTTCTTAGGCTGCTTTTAAAAAATGGAGATATTGAGTGGCCGCGTCATTCCCCTGATTTGACGGCACCAGATTTTTTCTTGCAGAGATACTTAAAAAGTACAGTCTATATTAATTGCCCACAGACGGTAGAATACTTTAAGGCTAATATTCTTAAAGAAACTGCGCAAATTCCAGCTGAAATCTTGCCCAAAGTTATGCTACACGCGTAAAGTAGAGTTGGTCATTGTCTGGTTTGTCGTGGCGGTCATTTTCTCGATGTTGTTTTTCATAAATAATGTTACATGTTTTAATAAATAGTTTTCATTAAAACAAATATTTTTTATGCGCTAGTTTTTGTTTTATTTAAATAAAACTTGGCTGGGTATATATTACCGCACCTTATAATAATTAATAAGTATTTTGTGTCTCCTGTAAAATTTGACATTTCGGACTTACGAGGTTTCGGAAGTAGTTGATCGATGTCATTTTTTATAAAAGTAAGATTAAATCATCTGATATCCAGATGTTATTTGCTCCAGGTTTAGTGAACTTTTACCCTTGGTTTTGCATTTCATTTGAGGTTATTTATCGAAACTATACATTTTGATTAAGAAAAGTGCTCAACTGACAAATTGGCATGAAACATAATTTTTAACATTATACAGAGTTTTTCTTTAAAGTATACGTTTTCCAAATTCAACCTATTTTCTTTAAATCTTTAGATATTCGTTGTTTTTTTAAAATAGCAGAATTTGAAGCTTTAAACGAGTGTTTTCTACTCCCAGACTAAGCATGAAGTAAAATTTTGAGTTTAGAAAATCCATGTGAAGATTTGTCGAGTGTGTATTTTAGTCTTTTATACACGTGGCGCATGAAGTAAAATTTGGAGTTTAGAAAAGCCCAGAAAAATGTTTACGGGGCTTTTCTAATCTCGAAATTTTACTTCATGCTTAGTCTGGGAGTGGAAAACACTCGTTTAAAGCTATAAATTTAACTCTTTTGAAAACGCAACGAATATCTAAAGGATTAAAGAAAATAATCTGAATTTGGAATACGTATACTTTAAAGAAAAACTCGCTGTATGTATAGTAAAAAGAAAAATGCTCTGTACCTACCTTTAATAATTTATCTTTTAAATATGGAATTTTTTTAAAATAATTCAAAAAACATTCGTAAATGTCAAGTATGATAAAGCGAAAAATCAACCTAAGTTGGTAAATATAGTCACGATTATGTTTTACTTTTTAATTACAATTGATTTTATAATTGACACTACGTTATTAAAATGGCATAATTTCAAATTGTTTTCATATATGTATTTGCATAACTTACAACTGCAAAAATAAAGGGTATCTCAATTGCCATGTTTGGAATTGGCTGTGCATTGAAAAACGCATCCTATGTTCAATAAAAAAAACCTCTAGAGTGCCATGGAAATATTGTAGGTTGGCAACTCTGAATTTATACATTATAAATATTATGCCTCACGTTTTATATGTCAAATCCTTAAGCGTGTAGCCAACTTAAATTTAAAAAAAGATTAAATAATGGCACTCTAGAGGTTTATTTACTGAACATACGATATATCGCCACTGATTTTAGCGACAATTAATTAATTTCTTTGACATTTGTTTGTGTAAATTGCACATAACCAAATTCAAACGTTACGATTTTTGAACACCTTTTATATTACGAATTGAATCAGCCTTTCTTAATGACACAACAATATTATATAGTGATTTTTTCTCAAATATACATATTTAAAAGTATATTGCTTCAGGCGATCGAATTTTGAAATATTTCGTTAGACGAAATAAATATCGTATGTTTATAAAACTAAACCTCTAGAGTGCCATGGAAAATATTCTAAGTTAGCAACTCTGAAATTATATACTATAATTATTATGTCTGGTGTTTTATATGTCAATTCCTAAAGCGTGTAGCTAACGTAAATTTAAAAAAGATTAAATCATGGCACTCTCGAGGTTTTTTTTATTATAGAATGTACGATATTTGTCAATTCTAGTTACTCAAACATAAGCAGTATAATTTGAACTTTATAATATTTCAGTATTTTATATGAGGGGCGTGTTGTAACGTAAATGCCGGTGAATTAACACTTTTATTTTATTTAGAAAGATTAGGATTTAGGTCAGTAAATAATAAGATGTTTCTCGATTTAGGTTTAACTCAATACTGTTTTATTTTAATAATGGACGATGGATGGACACACAAATACAAAAAATAAAAAGAACATGCGCACATCGCTCAATAGCAGATTTGCCAACTTATTAATATTAAAATCAATTATCATATATCATCACCCTTACCCTTAAAATTAAACATAATTAAAAAAATATATATTCTGCCAAAAGCTGGTTTATTTATTTTTATTTACATTTTGATCTTAGAAAATAAGGTGGTTCATGAATTCCTGAATCTTCAACATTTTCTGACTGAACATCAAACAACTTATTTTCTATTTTTCCAGTATCAAGCGCAATTTCTTCTACAGTGTCCTCCTTCTGCTCACTCGCGATTTGATTTTCACTTGTCTTTACGCGAATCTGATTCGAAAGTCTTCGCACTTTTTTATCGTCCGCAATTTTTACGTCATACGTCACATTGCCGAACTTTTCCACGATCTCTCCTTCCTTCCATACAGGCTGAGCGGGTTTTTCAAAATCGCGCACTAATACCTTTTGACCATTTTCGAAGTATGCTTGATTGCTATTATCAGCTAGTCTATTTTGAACTTTAAATTCTACTAGTGCTTTTGTATCGGGTAATAATAAATTATAACGAGTTTTTAATTCTCGTCCCAACATTAATTTAGCTGGACTTTCATTAGTAATTGAATGTTTTGCAATTATGTAATTTAAAAACTTCTATCCATTTAGAGTACGCATCGGTAATAATTAAATAATTATTAGCATATAATGGCCCTAAAAAGTCAATATGGATGCGTGACCACGCCCTTTCAGGAATTGGCCAGGATAAAAATACTTTTACTGAATTTGGTCTGAAAGTATTACAAGTGTTACACTTTGAACATATATTATCAATTTGTTCATCCATATTTGGCCACCAGAAATATGACCTTGCAATCGATTTAATTTTATTTCTTCCCAAATGCGTACTATGCAAATCTTTTAAAATTAAATTACGTAAATTATAAGGTATACTAATTCTATAGCCCCATAATACACAACCTTGCTCAATGTGAAGTTGATCTTTTCGAATAAAATATGGTTTATCTTTATCATTTATTATTTGATTTAGCCACCCATGTAAACAAAATCCTGCTATTTTATTTAATATCAAATCTCTTTTCGTCTCTAACGCTATTGTTTTATGATTTAATTTGGTAGCTTCTGTTACATATAATATATTCCCTATATCTACATCATCATTATTTAAATTATTTAATGGTAAATTTACAGGCAATCTTGACAATGCGTCTGCGCAATTATTATTGGAACTAACATGTTTAATATCATACTGATAACCTGCTAAAATCACTGACCATCTCTGCAAACGACTAGCTGCCATTATTGGAATACCTTTTTTATTACCAAAAATAGCTAGCAAAGGTTTATGATCAGTTAATAAGATGAAAAAACGTCCATACAAATATTGGTGAAATTTTCTTGTTCCAAAAATTATTGACAGTGCCTCTTTATCAATCTGAGAATAATTAATTTCACTTTTATTCAAGGTGCGTGAAGCATAGGCAATAACCTTATACGTCCCATCAGGATAAGAATGTGCTAAAACTGCTCCCAAGCCATACGAGCTTGCATCACATGACAACGTCACAGGTAATTCTGAATTATAATGTGCTAAGAAGTTTGATGACGTCATGTCGCTTTTAATTTTATTGAAAGCAATTTCGCAATCCTTAGACCAATGCCATTTAATATTCTTTTTTAATAAATTATGTAAGGGATGTAATTTTGAACTTAAATTTTCGATAAATTTTGCGTAATAATTTACAAGACCGAGAAAAGACTTTAATTCATTAATATTTGTTGGACTTCTTGCTTTAATTATGGCATCAACCTTATCTTTTGATTTATGTAAACCATTTGCATCGATTTCATAGCCTAAATAGGATATTTTACTTTGAAAAAAATTACATTTGTCAAACCTAACTACTAAACCATATTTATTTAATTTATTTAGAACTAATTTTAATCGTTGCAAATGTTCTGCAGTATCTTTACCAGTTATCAGTATGTCATCCAGAAAAACTGAAACACCGGGTGTATCTGAAAATATTTGATCAATAATCTTTTGAAAAATACCTGGTGCGGATGCAACACCATATGGTAACCGATTATACACGTATAAACCCTTATGTGTATTTATTGTTACTATTTTCTTAGATTGTTCAGTTAATTCAATTTGAGCATACGCTTGACTTAAGTCAATAGTACTAAACAAGGTTCCACCACTTAAATTCGCAAATATATTTTCGATTTTCGGCAAAGGATATTTATTTACATGTAATTGTGGGTTTACGGTTATGCGAAAGTCACCGCAAATTCTAATATTACCGTCCTTTTTAATTATTGGCACTATCGGAGTTGCCCATTCACTATAATCTGTTGGTGATATAATTCCTTGATTCTCTAATTTATTAATTTCATTTTCTACCTTTTCTTTCATGGCGAAAGGTAAAGGTCTAGCTCTACAAAATACAGGTTTACTATTTTCTTTTAAAATTAAATCTGCTTTTCCTCCGTTAAATGTACCTAATTCATTACTAAATACTCCTGTAAATTCCTTTTTTAAATTATTTAATTCCATTTCTATCGAATTATCTACTACATTAAAAATACTTAAATCATGTTTTATGGATATTTTCAAAATTTTAATCCAATCACGACCTAACAATGGTGGTCCGCCTTTGGGAATAATAAATAATTTTAAATTATAAAAATATTTATTAGTATATTTAATATTTACTCGAATATATCCCAATGCTGAAATTTTATTTCCATTATATGATTTAAAATTACTATCATCTCTTTCAATTATTTTTTGTTTGAAATACTCTATATAAGTTTTTTCTGAAATTGCCGACACACCTGACCCCGTATCTATTTCCATTTTTAAACATTTACCCTCTATATTAATTTCTGTTTGAATAGGCCCCGAATTATTTTGTATTGTAAATAAATTTAAATCTGAGTCTGAGTTATTTAAATTTCTATCCAAGAAATGATTTGATTTAGTATTACCCTTTACCAATTTACATATAGATTTAATGTGTCCCACTTGGCCACAATTATGACAAATAGCCCCTTTAAAATAGCAATCAGCATTTTTATGATTTGTCAAACCACAATGATAACATTTTGAATATACTACTTGCGTGCGCTGTGAACGGCTGAATCCCTGTGTTGTGACGTTCCTGCTGTGGCCCGCTGCATTCGGTGCGGCGAAGGCGGCGTTGCGCCTGCTGTTTCCTGTATACGGTCCATTGCTGGCAACACTGCTCACCCTCTTCCCTGCTTTCGTCGCTGCTCCACCCGGCATGGCTGCTGCTGGTGATGCTGATGCTCGACTCTCCCAATGATGCACAGAGGTCGTTTTTTGCATCACCTGCGAATCACTCTCCGCTCGCTCCATCGTGGTTGCAAGAGTTACGGCTTTCTGATAAGTTAAGTCGCCCTCGGAAAACAGGCAAATTTTAATTGATTCACTGCGAATCCCATACACAAATTGATCACGAAGATGATCTTGCAATGTTTCTTTAAAATCACATGTCCTGGCCAAACTCTTCAATGCTCTGATGTAATCCGAAATTGATTCCGTTTCTTCTTGTTTTCTTACGCGGAATTTGTACCGTTCGGCAATGGCTGACGGTGCTGGTTCAAGATGCTTTTTCACTGTTTCCACTAACACCGCGTATGTACATTCTTCCGTTTTTTTCGGATCACACAAATTTTCCATAAGTTCATACGTTTGGTCGCCTACGACTGTGATTAATACGGCCACTTTATCCGTATCTGCGACTTTATTCGCTTTAAAAAATTGTTCAACACGTGCTATGTACGTTGACCAGTTTTTTACACCAATTTCGAATTCGCTTAATCTCCCGATCGACATTTTAATTTTATTTAGTTTCACTTTTTATCCCCGTCGCCAATATGTTGTAACGTAAATGCCGGTGAATTAACACTTTTATTTTATTTAGAAAGATTAGGATTTAGGTCAGTAAATAATAAGATGTTTCTCGATTTAGGTTTAACTCAATACTGTTTTATTTTAATAATGGACGATGGATGGACACACAAATACAAAAAATAAAAAGAACATGCGCACATCGCTCAATAGCAGATTTGCCAACTTATTAATATTAAAATCAATTATCATATCTCATCAGGGCGCATAAAGTAAAATTTTGAGTTTAGAACAGGCTGAACATTTTTATTTGTTGGCGCGCTACGCCAAAATCTAAATTTTCAGGCTCTTCTAAACTAAAAATGTTACCTAATGCGTGGAAACACTCGCTAGAAGCTTCAAATTTAACGCTTTTATGAAAAGGAATACCTGATTAATTACAGGGTATATTTAAGATATGTAACTTAAAAGAAAAAATCCCTGTATATAAATCGTGAAACGCTCATTTGTTAATAATTAAAATTTTATTTATATAACGATTAACAAAACGTCCTTTTAAAATTGTAAGACTGCAAGCATGTCAATATTATACCGCACATATTGTACGACCCTCACTTTTTTCCCACACAACATGCATACATATTATACAAAACATATATTTATAAATGTTTCGAATGCCTGCGAGGAATTTTCCCATTTCGGCCCGTCTGACCTTTTGATGATTCTAAAGGCATTAGGGGCGCGCGTAAAGAACACGCGGTTGAAGCGAATGATATTATTTTTTTGTGCCACGGGTAACGTGAGTTTGAAAGGAATGCGTGCGTTTGTGTGATACTGAATGTTTACATAACTAATATTGAAAAAGAAATGATATATACGTTGATCGTTTGAATAATTTAATGTTTGTAAAAAATAAATGGAAAGCAAATGTGTCATGTATTTTATTTCTTATCAACCCTTAATGCAAATATACTTATATGTGTCTTTATAGAATATTAAAGGATGTGTCAACAGTAATGCATGTTGTAACTTGTGCTTAATTTGTATTCTAGAACAGAGGTCTCCAAACTTTTTTCTTTACAGCCCATATACAAGGTTGCCAGGAAATAAGTGAAATACTATACGTTGTACTTAAAATTGGTAGAGGAATTGCGGTTTACCAATTTTAAGTACAATATATTGACATGCTTCTCCGTACATTCTTCAGTCAGATCAAGTAATACAATGAATTAATTAAATTCACTAATTCAGTAAATAAAAAAAATAATAATGTTGCGTTTTTTCATCAGTAGCACTTAATAGGTTAAAATTAATCCGTAGTACAGTTGCATCTGAAAATCACTTGCGCATTTTTTTTCTTCAATATTCAATTGGCCATTTATATAATGAAATGGAATTTCATCGATTCATAGAAGGGAATAGTCAATTAGCCGTTTGTAAATTGTATTGGGACGGAGTTTTAAGGTAAGTAATTTAATTTGCGATTGAAATGAGCAATCTTAGGAAGGCAAAACAAGAACGAATGGAAAAATCGACTTCAGAAAAAATCCTTTAAAAAGTATTTGAATCAATGGAATATTTAAATATATGTATATTATATTATAAGCATTATACGAGGGTAGTTTGATAAGCCAGTGACTTTTTAAGTAAAAGATTTTTTTTCCGCAAGAAACCATTTTATTTCTTTACATAATCTCCTTTTAGCTCAATACATTTAGTCCAGCACCAGTCCAAGGGCTTCAAAATAAGCGTTGGTTTCAGTAACTGTATGTTTTTGACACAATGAAACACTTTTAACTTTGTTTGTATAACACGTTTTATTTAATGTGACTGCAGTTTCGACAAATTTAGCTTGTCATTATCAAACATGGAGTAACTTAAACTAGAGGTTTTACAGGTATATATACACAATTACAAAACAGCGGTAAAAATGGGGGTGTATACCTGTAAAACCTCTAGTTTAAGTTACTCCATGTTTGATAATGACAAGCTAAATTTGTCGAAACTGCAGTCACATTAAATAAAACGTGTTATACAAACAAAGTTAAAAGTGTTTCATTGTGTAATTAACATGTATAACGAAGTAGAAGCCTCCACAATACAGAATTTAGTATGTTTTTGAGTTTACGTGAAGTGATTATTACACATTAAAAAGACTGTTATTCCTTACTTCACTTTTTATTTGTATTGTTAGATATACATCGAGACACAAGGTGCTCTTTATAAATTTCGGTGATGACCTCTTCGTTTGACCCAAATCTCCTACCGCCGAGCCATTTCTTCAGGTTTGGGGTCAGGAAATAGTCGCAGGGGGCTAAATTAGGAGAATATGCTGGATGGAGTAGCACTTTGTAGCCCAGGTTATGGATTTTTGCCTGGTAAAACAAGCCTTTGCGGTCGTTTTTGCTTCAAATCATTGTCAAATCTATCCAATAGCTCTGAATGGTATTTGCCAGTGATCCTTATCAAGGTATCTATCTGAATGATACCGCGTGCATCCCAGAAAACTGTCGCCATGACCTTGTTGGCCGACAGACCCACCTTGGCCTTCTCTTTGGGAACGTGCACTCCCACGAGGTTGTCTGCTTCTAAAAGCTACCAAACACAAACTAAATGACGTAGCTTGCTCAACATTTGACAGAAGTCTATTGACAGATGGTAGTTGACATGAGCAGTATTGCATTAAATATAACTAGGTGTGAAATTCAAAAAGTCACTTATTTGATTAAAAATATGTATTTAGGTAACTAGTGTAAGGCTTTTGGGCACGATTTGCGAGATTAGGGCACGGGCCGGGTACTCACCCTAAACGCAAAGAGTGCCCAAAAGCACTTCATACACAAGTTGCCTACTACAATTTATCTACTGCCAGAATTTTCTACAATATTCATAACATTTTTTGCCTACTACAATTAATTTTCGACCAGAATTTTCTACAATATACATAAAATTAATCCTTTAGCTTAAAATATCTATCAAAGCAATACATGTAAATAAATAGAATATCTATTTAACAAAATTTGTTTTGCATTTCTGAAAGCCGTTTAGTTGAGACCTCATTGGCGCTGTGATCATGACAATAGAATAAGAATTAGAAATGGTTTCAGTTTTAATTTATCTACGTGTATATTTAATAATTATTACCAATTTCACTTATATTTGTTAAGATTTAGATATTTTGCATCAATTATTATACTGTACATTATAAATAGGTCCGTAAATATGTTTTTTCAGTGGCCTGGCAATTCATAGGCTAAAATGGCAGATAAAGAACTGTTTAAAAAAGTAAAAGCTGTTTAAAATGCATTGGCCATTTAAGCACTAGTGCTATAAAGTAGAGCTTCATGCATATTAACCGACGCATAAATGAACCATTTTAGTGAGGTGTAGATACACGTTTTTAAAAAGTAACTCCCATTTAAAATGTATTGATCATTTGAGTACTAGTGCTGTAAAGTAGAGCTTCGCGCATAATAACCAACGCATAAATACAGCCTTTTAGGCAAGGTCGTAGATAAATATACTTTTTTGCACGATCGACCCTATTTTAGTACTTACCATATCTGTTTCCAAGATGGTAGGCTGTGTTTACCAAATTGCTATGAATATCAAATCGGTAATTAGAACTTAAGTTTCATCTACTATTCAGTGAACAGTAAATTAAACCTACCATCCATGGCAACTGCTAAAAAAAAACTCAATCAGAATTGAATGGAGTCAAATTTTAGTAATCAAATTTGACAAAACGTCAGTGACATATTCATAATAATTGCGAAGAAATGTTGTCCAATTACTACAAACGTGCAAAAAAACATCATAAGTATCTCGAACATTAGGTACAATACTGGTCTAAGACAATAATTGGAATCGTCGCTCGCTTCGCTAGCTCCTCCTCCTAATAATTGTTTTTGACTGGTAACAAATTCTTACTATTCTGGATACTTAGTATACCATAAACTTATTATTTATTTGTTAGCCAGATGCAGGTTAACAATATTTTTTGACATTTAGTGCATGCCTCAATTTCAACCATCTGAACACTTACAGTAAAAAAGACTGTTATTCCTTACTTCACTTTTTATTTATATCGTAATAACGATACAAATAAAAAGTAAAGTAAGGAATAACAGTAAAGTAAGGAATAACAGCTTTCTTAGTGTAACAATCACTTCACGTAAGCTCAAAATGAAAACAGAAATATTCTTAAGAAGGATTGGGATATAATATATATTTTTATCAAAAAAATCAAAACATGAGTATTTGATTATTTTGTGAGATTTGGTTTATTTATTAAAAAAAATCTATCTAAATAAAGTTTTTTCGTTTTGGGATAAAATTATTTTAAACTTTGAACATTTACGCATAAAAAAGTCAAGTATAACTTTTTTTGTATCAGTAACGGTTTACGATATTTTTGAGATCAAAATAAAAGTGTACTAAAAGTTTATATTGTTATAATTTTTGAAACAATCATTTGTTTAACCTCTAGTAACAACCAAAAACCATGTCTTGATAGCCTTTATAATATATGTGAAATTCGCCAAAATCCCTGATGTACCCCCAAAAAGTGTGCACTTATTTATGGAATGGCCGAAAAAGCTTGTAAATAAAATGATGCCTGTTACGCATGAACCAAAAAACAACAACGTTGTTATTATATTAGTTGGAAGTCATGGCTATCCGAGTGGCAGTGGACTGGATAGGTAAAACCGACCTTCAGGTAAACCATATCAGGTTCGTCACCGATAGCCAGGCCGCCATTAGGACATTAAATAGTCCCTACTGCACCTCCAAGGTGGTCAGAGACTGCAGAAAAGTGCTTAACAAGCTCGCTAACAGCTGTGATGTGGGGCTCATCTGGGTACCAGGTCACAGTGATATCAAGGGAAACTCAATTGCCGACGGCCTCGCAAGGAAGGGGGCAAGGATGAGAGACCTATCTACTGAACTTTCCGCCAACATTCCTCTTGGGGAATGCAAGAGACTATTAAGTGACCAAATGACATCATGGGTTAACCTTAAGTGGAAGGAAGAAGACACGTGTCACATAACAAGGCAGCTATGGTCTATGTGTGACACTATAAACAGTAAAAGATTAATTGCACTTAGCAGAATCGACATAAGGAAGGCAGTAGGCATCATTAAGGGTCACTGTTTTCTGGGTGGACACGCACAAAAGATGGGTCTCAAATACAATGACTACTGCAGAGAATGCCTAGATGAGGAGGAGGAAGAAACAGTACTCCACTATCTAGGTCAATGTCCTGCTCTTGAGGGGAAACGAATGAAGTACCTCGGTCTGCACCACGCAAGTGAACTGGCGGAGCTCTCACCTATAAAGGTGGGAGATCTGATCGGATTCATTAGGTGCTCAAATTGGGTTGTATAGGGGAAGGATCTCTCATGGTATCGCAACGGGCCCTATGGGCCTAAGCGAACAGCCTCGGCTGTTGCCATATGAACCTAACCTAACCTAACCTATTATATTAGTTGTTTGTTTTATTGTGTTGAGTAAACTAAGTGTTTAAACATAAAGTAGGAAAATTACGAAAAGTTTGATATGTTACAATGCTTTATCCAAAGCAACAGTAATTCTAATATTGCATTGGAAACATATTATACTCGATATTCGAAGAGAAGACAGCCCGATAAATCCATATTCCAGCGGTTGAAGACGAATCTCAACCACGGTTCCTGTACTATCCCGAGATCCAGAGAATATAATATATTATACGCAGAAGAAGCTGGATTTAGTGTTATTAGGGCTGTAATTGAAAATCCAGCAATATCAAGTAGGCAAATAGAAGACGAACAAAGAATTTCAGTATTTCAAGAAATCGGGCCTTAAGGATTCTGAAAAAAAATAAATTCCGTCCTTACACGATTCGAAAAAGACACCATTTGAACCCTGCGTATTTTGAACGAAGATTAGAATTTTGTAACTGGTACAAAGCTAGATGTTTAACAAATCCAAACTTACAACGACATTATTTGGACCGACGAGGCATACATAAGCTCCGCGGGAATATTTAATAAGCACAATGCCCATTATTGGGCCGATTCTAACCCTCATCGGACTGTTGATGTTATGGCACAAGGTAGATTTGGTTTTAGTGTTTGGTGTGTTCTACTGGGAAACCGAATGCGTTACAAAATTTACAAAGGAAACTTGAATGGACGGAAATATACAGACATTTTACAATAAAATGTTATTCAGAACTATTTGGACAATTTGCCATTAGTTCAAGGGGAACATTTGTATTTCCAACAAGACGGCGCACTTCCCCATAATTGTAGAGAAGTAACAAATTTATTAAATGTTAATTTTGGAGCAAAATGGTTAGGCACAAATGGACCGTTAAATAGCCTCCGCGATCTCAGGATCTATCACGGCTGGACTTTTTTATTTTTTTGGGGCTATATAAAGGACAGTTTATATAAATTAAATAACAACAATATCAATATTTTACGACAAAATTTCAGTAATATTGTAAATTCTATATCTCATATTTATATTCATAATGCATGTAGAAGTGACATAAATATCTATAACGTGTCGTGTAAGTTGAGCAATTGAGCTCTCTGTGTTTTAATAATTTTAATTGTGTTTTTCTCGAATTAATTTGTTAAGATTAATACTTGTGTTAGTTTCGTTGATAAATATCATATGAGTGCCATTATTCGTGTGTTGCCTTATCTGGAAGTTTTTTTTTTTTTTGGTAGAGTGAGTTTTTTTTGCGTTTACTTGTGGGATAGATTCACCGACCTCCTTCTCATCGTTATTACAAATTTTATTATCCTATATCGTAGACAACCAAACGAACAAATTATTTGTTAAAACAGCACTGGATTTTAAGTATATTTGCAATCACATTAAATATTCCTTTACTAAGCCTCTGTTCTCTTGTGTTTTATATCCGTGGTCTACTGTTCATTGTGTGATTTTTACAAATGCAAGGATTGCGCGGCAAATAAGAACGTGTCGCGTACTTCAGTCTACCAAGCCATTCATGATAATGAACCGGGCGCTGAGGAGCAAACGCATGCGCCATGCTGCTGAATCCACTCTCGTCAATACAATTCGGGCTTTATTCAAAAATGAATTTATGAAAATTTTTAGAGATGAGTTGCGATCCGTACTAAGAGATTTAAGAGTCAAAATTAAATCTCAAATTGATAGGATTACGAAGCTTAAGACTGCAGCTATTTCTAATGATTCGCAAAGTTCTCCTGACTTGTCAACAAAATCAGATATTGTTCGCGAAGTAGAAGAGCGACAAATGCGTTCCCGAAATGTTATGGTTTTTAATGTACCAGAGTCAGTTGGATCTCGTCAAGAAATGATTACTACGGATGTTGGTGCTATAAATGATTTGATTAAGTCACAAGTCAAATTTGTTTCAATTAAAGTCATTCGCCTGGGAAGGGTTGGTGTAAAGCCACGGCCGATGAAACTTATATTTGCTGCTGCTCAAAAATCACTTGATATTCTAAGGTCAACTCATGCAATTGATACTGGTAATATTATATTTAACAATGACAAAACTGAAATGCAGCGTAATCACCTGAGGACTCTCAAAGATGAACTGGATATGCGGAAAAAGGCAGGAGAAACCGATATAACTATACTGCCTTTCAAAAAAATCAGAACACCAAGTATATATTGCACGATTTTAATAAAATGTACACAATTTGATCATGTAAACGAACTGTATCGATGATCAAAAAATCAACTTGAAAAACAAAAAAACAAATGATAAAAATTAATAATGTGTTGGGCCTCCACGATTTCCCAAACACTCATTAACACGTCGAGGCATGCTAGAAATCAGGCTGTCAATATCGACTTGGGGTATTTCATTCCAAACTTCGATAATTTGACCTCTAAGTTCCATTACAGTGTTAGCGGGGCGCTGTAAGTTACTTATTCTAACACCTATCATATCCCAAACATATTCTATTGGCGATAGATCTGGAGAACGAGATGGCCAAGGTAACAAATTGATTTCGGCACTATCAAAAAACTGTCTTGTAATGGCCGCTGTGTGAGGTCGAGCATTATCTTACTGAAAAATGGGGTTCTGCAAGCCATTTACATAGGGCACTAACACTGGCCGTAAAATGTTGTCAATATACCGAATCGCGTTAAGACTTGCTTCTAAAAAAACTAGAGGAGACCGACTACCATATGCTATCGCCCCCCAAACCATAACTCCCTGTGTAAGAGCCGTATGTCTTTCAACAGCAAATTGTAAAATTCTGCGTTCACCGCGTCGACGTCTCACTCTTCTGCGACCATCATGAGCCCATAAACAGAACCGAGACTCATCGCTGAAGATAATGTTATTCCATTCATGGGTCCAATGTTGTCTTTCCCTGCACCAATCCAGTCTTGCTCTGCGATGCTGCGGAGTAAGAGGTAGACACAATTGTGGACGGTAGGATCTTATACCAAAACTGCGGATTCTTCTGTAAACAGTAGCCATGGATACTCTTTGGCCATTTAGAGCCAACCAGTCATTTTCCAATGCCCGCGACGTTGTAAATCTGTCCCTTAAAGTTGTAAGACGAAGAGCTCGATCTTCACGCTCAGTGGTGCTTTTTGGACGTCCTGATCCAAGTCTACGTCGATTCTCCCCAGCTTTGGACCATCTAGATCAGCAGCGTACGATCACCGATACACTACGGCCTACCCTTTCAGCAATAGCACGAACCGAAAAACCCGCTTCTCGCATTCCAATAATGCGACCCCTTTCAAATTCACTTAGATGATGATATTGTGCACGCCGACGAACACGGGGCATCTTTTTATGTTTTACAAACTGAAACGTCAAACTACTCAGAGGCTACTTAGATATTAGAAGCAATTATATTAAAAAATCAGCAGCTCATCATAATGGTGAAATCAAGGAAAAATACCATTAAATAGTAACCAAAACAATTGATTTTTTGATCATCGATGCAGTTCATTTACATGATCAAATTCTGTAAATGTCATTAAAATCGTCCAATAAATACTTTGTGTTCTGATTTTTTTGAAAGGCAGTATATTAAATATGTCAACGGCTACCCTTTCAGGATGCAAAAAAAAACTAAACATATATTTCCAAAATGTAGGTGGTATCAAAGGCATGTTAAAATCGTTTATGCTGAATACACACTCGTCCATCTACGACGTCATTATCCTTGTTGAAACGTGGTTTAGTTATTAGCAGCATTTTGAATATCTCCATGCATCGTGCAAGTCACGTTTTATGCTCTTCTAGTTTTCATCATATTCAGTATTGCTTAAGTTTAAGTATGTTACCTATTACATTTGTTAATGTAAATGAAGACTTAGTATTTAATTTTTAATTAGGGGTTCTAGTATTTATGAAAATGTTCAAGATTTCAATAATATTTTATATTACTGCTTCAATCGATTTATTTCAGTTAAATTTTGTTGTTTGTCTTATTTTAAGTCTGTTTTATATTCATATTTTTTTATATAGAGTGCTCATTGTGATATACATATTAATATTGTTAAAGTTTTACATATACTGTTTTATACTTAAATGTATATTGATTGTACAAAGGTGATAAATAAATAAATCAAATTACAAAAATAGATGTAACTCATGCATTTTGAACAATGGCAATCAATTTGAGCATTTATTGTAATTTTTCTGTCAATCTTTAGTATAATTGTTGTCCTTTTTTGTATTGACCAACCAGATTTGGTGATTTTTTTAATAAAGTTGGGTAATTGGTAATATACTCTGGTTGCAATTGTGACTTTTGTCTTCAAAATAAATTTGAGGTTATGTTTACAGATGGTTGACATGTGCTTAATTACCCTGTCGCAAAGATACATTTTTCGGCGGAATAGGTTTCATTTATTAATCCCACTTCATATATCAATGTCATTTCATGACAAATAATCAAATATTCAAAGAACCTAAGAAAAATAAATCTGAAATCTGGTTGGCCAATAAACAAAATCTAGGTATAATATCTATTTATTTTCATTTAATTTTTTCGAAATAATTGTATTAATTATCACATCCTGATATAAGCCTACTCAAATTCCAGCAATTATTAATTCAATATTAAACATGCCCACTGCGATTAATAAGAACATTTAAAATTTAATAAAATATAATATATATCAATTAATTTCAAATAAAACATCAACATGTTATATACCAATGAAATGGGAGAAAACATTTTTTTAATGGCACAGCCAACTATGACTTTTATTTAAAAAATATAACTTTGGGCTGTATCTCTTTTATTAATGAAGATAGAAATAGGTTGTAAATTGCATTTGATTGTTCTTGAAAAAGTACCTTTAGAACATACAATTCTTATTTTGATAAAATAATAAATGACTGAGATATTAATAAAAATCGAAAATGGAAAATATTGAATTTTTGGCTATAACTTGAAAACAAAAGACGATAGCTAATTTCTGCCGAAAAAAGAGCTGGAGGATGCGCCATCCATTTTTTTCTATCTCTTCTAATAACTGAGATTCCCTATAGTAACATCCAATTAGGGGCACCCACCCTGTACATGTCTTTATTTCTAAAGTGTTTTTGCCTACTAAGGAAAGTTACTGAAAATACAGTTTTCTGATATTTGTTGTTGTAGTTATTTGTTTGTAAAATGAGGAGTTCATTAATAAATAAATGTATTTTATAAGTATTCTAATATCAAACTTGTAATAAATATGCAATTAATAGCATTGGGTGTGTTGAATTTATGCATTTTTTTGGTTAACGCTGAAACGTTTCAGTGATTCATGATGTTTGGGCAGTTTTTTTTTTTCGCCAGTGGAGGAATTACCGCGTGCAGTTCCGCCGTTTGTGATGGTAACAAGTTGCAGTTAGAAGGTGAGCGTGTGCCTAAGAGACCCATAAATCTGTCACATCCTCAGAGATTGCCATTCGACGTCGGCCGATCGATTTCTGGGCGCCGGCGTCGTCGGGCGCGTCTCACGCACCACGCCTGCGTCCACACGAAAAACACGATTAGTTCGGATAACTTCGGATATCAAATAGTAAAATATGAATAAGGTTTTTAAAGTTGTTATAGCTCGTTACAATTAACTACATATTTATGCGCATAAAAGTCTCAAGATATGATTTGTTTAACTCGTCAAAAGGTAGTAGTGGTCTCGAAATGTTATTATTTTTTGCCAAATCAATTGATTTGTCCACAGATAAACTCCACATAGATATAATGTATTCGCAAATCTCGCCTAGTTAAATAGATAGTGCTATAATTCTAAGAATATAACTCAAGCGTCACATGGCTACATTCCCTCCAATCAGAATCGCTTATTTCTATAGATACATGTTATCACAGCGGTGATAGAATTCTATCACCTTGTTTTGGTCGTTGCTACGAAAATTATTTGTCAATTTTAACAGTCGATAATTAAAAATGTCAAGAGGGCGGTAGGGTTTCCAAGACGAAAATAAAGTGAAATTCGTTATATTCTCTCATCAAATCCCTAGTAGCACAAGTACGTCCTATGTACGTACTATGGACGTACCGATTCGTCCACGCGTTCGTCGTATGTACGTACAGATTCGTCCGTGTTCGTACTATGCACGTACATAGTACGTCCGTTTGACACAACATTGTACGTACATAGGACGTACACACGTGTACGTACATGGGACGTATGCCATGTACGTACATGGGACGTACATGTACGTACATGGGACGTACACGCATGTACGTACAAGGGACGTACATATATGTCCATTCGTGGAACGTGAAAATGAAATAATTATATTAATAATTTTGAAATTACAATTAATATTTGAATTTTGTTATCTACACATTTATTTATTTTATATTATAATTATACATATATTATATTATAGTTGGCATCATTAAAAGAAAAATAGCCCACCTATTAATTACTGTCCCATGAATGAAATTAGTGTACACCTTATGTGGTTTCGACATTAATTTAAATGGATATAGATAAGGTGTACGCTAATTGGGTTCAACAGAGAGTAATATGTGGTCTATTTTACTTTCAATGATACAAATTTATTTTCTACAATATAGTACATAAAACTTTTCATATAAATAAATATGTAGGTAAAAAATTTAAATATTATTGTAATTTCATAAATATTATTGATATAATTATACGATTATTTTTAATTAGTTAATCATTAGCATATTGCTCATTACTTTAGTGGAATGGTAGGTAACAAGATAATAAAAATAAAACTTAAGAGAAAAAATAAATAATTAAATAGTAAAATGACCCATTAATATTTAATTTTTAGTATAAGCAGATGCTCAGAATTTGCATATTTTGATGAAGGAACAAATAAAAAGATACTTTAATTTGGAAAAAATATATTTATTAGATAGTAAACTCATAAAACTATTTGACTAACTAGTCGAATTAACTTCATTTTTTGATCGTTCAGAGCATCTTTTCAACCACTTGTTTATACTCATTTCGACCTCTCTCTCCGTGGTCTTCGCGAATAATTTCATTGATGATTCTGTAAACAATTAATATAGATATATTAATTAATAGATTGTTATAAAAAAATATAAGATACATACTTATGAATAATTCATTCAATTTTAAATTACAGAATGGCCTCTTCTTTCTCTTTCCTAAAAAACTAAATTCTTGCCCACAAAACTTATTTGTAATTAATTTTTGAGCAGATCTGTAGATAAACTCGTAAATATTGCTTCCCCCAAATGAAGATATGTCTCTGACCTAAAAAGATAAAAAAATCATTATTATATATATTTAAAGAACATAAGAAGTTAAAAAAAGCATTTGGAAATAATATTAGTTTATAAAATAATATGGATGGATATATCCATGAATGAAATATTTATCAGACACATGTGCTACTATATTCCATAAAGTGCAATTGTTTATTGACTAATAAAAAGATACATACTGCTCTCTGCATATTTTCTTGATTTGATAAAAATTGTTCAAACACTTGTAGAGCATCATAACTATTTATTGGGAAATAATTTATTTCCTCAAAAATTGTATTATGTTCCTCAGGTGCAGCAACAACATTTGTAGTATTTCCCCTGTTCTCTAGGGTTATCAACCTGGTGTTCATGTCAACCATCATTGACTGTATAATGTTTTGTTTTTTTATTATTTGCTCCAAGTATTCTAAAAAGTAATACACCATTTAATCATATTTAATTTAACAATCTGGTTGTAAATTTACTAGTGATTATTTTTAAATCACTTGGATTGTTGCCATCCGACTGGTAAGATCCTTCTATAGAATTGCACTGTGATGATGAAGAAGAGTCTAATTTAAAATAGTTTAAATTAATATATATATATATATATATATATATATATATAATTTATACAGATTTAAACAACATACTTTTATTTCCTTGCATCTGAGGAGGATCTGGAAGCATTGATACTTCTTCATATTCCGAGGATGAAGCACTTAAGCTTAATCTCTTCCTGAAAATTTTTCTTTTTTTTGATGAATAATCACAAATATTATCCGATTCCAAGTCAGAACAAATAACTGCTTTCTTGCATTTTTTATTGGCCTCTTGGAAAGTGTCTGCAAAAAAATAGTCAATTATAAGCATACAGAGAATTTTATGTAAAACTGAACATGGTCAATGTGAATGTCTGTATTTTTTTATATTACATTATTGCCTCATATAATGTTTTGAGTGCTAAGGTGATGTATTAATTAATTAATTTTAGTATAATTTAAATAGTAAATTACATTGAGAATGTTTTGAGATGATAGTATTACATAACACACTAAAATCATTAAAATATTACCAAATACATTATTTCGGAATCCAGTGCATGCGAATTTTTTCCATGTCGCCTTGTTAGGGACCTCATGATTTTCAATACCAACCATTACTAAGCTATTGCTATAAGGTGGCCAATAGCAGTTGTCATTATCCAGCCACGAAGTTGGTACAACGGACACAGCATCCTCCTCAGGACATTTGACTACTGACCAGCCTTTATTTTCCATATTATTCTTTAGTGAACAAAAGATATTTTTTATTCCTGTTTTGCAAATTACTCTAATGTTAACTTAAATATTAATAAATTGTCATTACAAATTTTTATTTTATATAGTGTGTTAAAAACCCAAATGTTTAAGACCGTCTCCTCTGTTTTTGTCTATGACCTTGTATGCAAAAGAGGAATTACAACTAATTGGCTTCCAAATTTCAATTTAACATATTTAAATGATATGTCATGTTTACTCTACATTTCTAAATCATCCAAATCTGCCACAATATAAATGTTCAACGATGATGATGGGCATGGCTTACAATAAAAATCTGTTTTTAATTTAAATTTACGACCAATAATGTAACTTCCAACTTGATTGGTTACAAAATTTTCAATACACACTATACTACCATCAACTAATCCACAACAGCTATTAGCTTCATCGAGTTTTAGTGTAAAGTGTAAGAAATGCAATTCCTTATATTGTTCCACCAAAACCATAGAATGCAAAAGTGGTCCACCATTATATTGAACTTTTAGTATAGGCAGATGGTCGGCAGATTTCACATTATTATACTGACTATTATCAAGCTCAATTTTTCGCTTTATAATTTGTAATAATGGTTTATCACCTTTGCGTACTAATGATTTTAATGATTGTAAGTAATTTTCAAACGGAAAAGCTGAAAATCTTTGTAAAATTCCAAATTTTTTACAGTCTTCAAAAAGATGTATTAAATTATGTATATTATGTGAAACATTTTCTTTACCATAGAGAATTGTGAATGTCTCAATGAAATATTTTAATAAATGGTGTGCATAACTACCTAGATGATATAAATATTTTTCACTTGACAAAATGGTGACACCGATATGAAGACTTAAAAAATTTAAATACCGATCTTGAGATAGGATTGATTTTAAAACAACTGGTCCTGTATAAAATAAAAATTGTCTAAATTCGGTTGCTTTAAAGCGTTTAACTTCATCTAATGATCTTGGCTTTCTAACAAACTCACAGGGTATATATTTTTTTTGTTCCAATAATAAATTTGAAGTTTCATTTACTTGATTAAATGATAGTTTTGTAGAAGTTTTGCCGAACAACCATAAATAAATTAATTTTCTAACAACACCTAAGCATATCAGATGCATATAATCTAATGGAATATCGTGAACCATATCAAAATTAGGTATATTTTCAAGTATTGATGTTCCATTGTGGTGATCGTCGTCCTTTTTTCGTCTAAATTCAATATCATTGCGACTCCTCAAATTTTCAGTTTCAGAAAAACAAATTCGGTTATTAATAAATGTTCCCTCAATTTCACATTTCGAACAAGAATTATAGCCAGTATGACCCTTTGTAAAAGTAATAAATGACTTTGCTGGGACATCACAGATAAATGCTTTAATTTTAAATTGATAAATACTGTCTTTATACTTAAAACCGTTCTTTGTGAAAAAGACAACCTCATCAATAAAATGTTTTAAAAAAATATTTGCATCTTTAGGTTTTTTCAAGCCCATGATACAATCCTATTAATTCAACTACTGAAGAATTTTCATACAAACTACATAATATTGGATACAGTTGACTACTTGAGCTTTTTGATAAAGGGAGGCCATCAATATTAACACAAATACTAATATTATTCATATTAATATTTATTGGGTATTTATCTAGCAATTTTTCTACAGCCTGAAACATTCCAAAATGATAGTAATGTCCAGGATGTACAATTTGCAATTCACAATGCCTTGGAGTTTTTAATAATGTTCTTGAATCTAATGGTAAACTATTGTCAAAGGGTTGTAACAATCTTAATAAATCATTTAATGCAACATGTGGAATTTGGAATTTTACGGCCCAATCTGCTAAGGCTGTTTTTAAAGATGGATTGTTGGTCGTATTGAAAATAGTTCGTTCATTTGCCGATTCGTTTATTTTAAAACTATTATCAAAAGTAGAATTACTACTTGAAATTGAATCTGAGCAATCTTCATATGAAGGCAATTTTATTAATATCTCTTCATTGCTTGTTGAGTTCTTAATATCACTATAACTATTTCAAATATTTGTTGATTCTATTGACTTATTTGCATCTTTAGAAATATCCAACTTTATAGCCCTCAGAGTAGCATCTGATGATTTTTGTGCACTCCTATAGAGTTTGCGAGATAATTTATATTTTGGCATACTGAAGCAATTACAGGAAAATAAAAATAAACTATTATAAATAACTAAATGTTAAGTTCAATACCGTTAGTTTAAAATTTTTATGTATAATTAAATGAAATGTAATAGGACTGATCAGTAATGACTCAAATCCCAGGTCAATATTTCGAGTGGCAGCAGATAACTAACCTAGTAAAACAAAACTATATATAGTTCATCAAATAGCTTAACTGGGTGTCCTTATTAAGTATGGGTATCTGCATGGGTACCTTCTAAGCGATATAGAGAAATGGTTAAATGGAAGAAAATATGCAGGACAATTAGTAGTATTAGTATCCGGTAGTAAACTAACAAAAACGTTTAGTCTACTCTGAAAAAACCGATTCTGACGATGTTTTATTTTTCTTAATATCTTAGTTATTGTTGATGATAGAAGGATAAGATTTTGACATTATTAAGTAATTTTTTTTATTTTAGTTTTATACCAAATATTATTAGTACTAATTGGCCGGCACATTTTCCCCATTTAACCAATTCTCTATCTCTTACAGTTGAGAGATACCCTTGCAGGGCCTGGTTAACCAGAACACCCTGTATAGTGATTCTTTAGAATTATTAATTTAAAAAATCAACAATTGTGGATATTTATTTTATTGTGAAAATAAATACGAATTTAATTTTAATTTAGGATTTAAGTATTTTATTATTGTATACATTTTCAAATTAAATAATAACCATCTTTGATTTGGTGCATTTTGTAAAAAAATTACATTCATATATTTTATTTTGTTCATAAACAGTATATCCATTTCTGAATAAAATTGTGAAACATCATTGAATCGAATTAAAATGCATTGGTTAAAAACGTAAAGGATCACCATAATTCAAAATGCCCGCTCTAACACCTGTAGCACTCAACAGGTAGCGGCAGGTAGACGCGCGCAATGTAAATATAATCAACGACTATGCTGTTTGAAAAAACTTAACATTTTAACAAAACGCAACGGGGTTTTAGTGCACAATTTGCGGATTTCAATATGCCGGTACAACACGTGTTTAGGTTACCGGTGTTAGATAAACGAAATGTGGACGCATTTATTCACTATAGTGGATAAATGCGATAAATATATATGTTAGTCAAATTGACTTACCTTAAGCAGAACAACTATGACAACAACCAAACTATGACAACAACAAAATAACTATGACAACAAAACTGCAACACGAGTTCCGTGACGAGAAAACGGTAATGGCATCAAAAATGGATGTAAACACACAATACACGCTAGCTGCGTAAGATTGAAGGAGTGCGACGGCGCGACGGTTCGTCTTGCTTTTGCTTTTTTTCTAGCGCGTTATTTAATTTTATAACGCGGAAATGCGTATTTTTTATAGTATTAATTGGTATATCAACATAAATAAAGAAAGATGGCTCGGTGTAACTTCTGATTATTTTTTTAATAAATTATTAAATTCAATTATTTCATTGTATAAATAATAATAATTCTTATAATGGGTAAAATATATATAAATAATTAAATATGAAATATGATACTTACCTTTTTATTTATATAAATATCTAATAACATAACAACACTTCGTATTACGTTATAAGCACGATAAATGAATCATTTAATTTGTTTATATAGAAATATAATGAGTTACATTTTATATTCGTCCATTTATGTACGTACTATGGACGTACATTGATGTACGTACAGAGATGTACGTACTATGGACGTACATTAGTGTACGTACTATGTACGTACACAAATGTACGTCCATAGTACGTCCGTATTACGTCCGTGGACGAATGTACGTAATACGGACGAATCGTGTACGTACTATGGACGAAGTGTGCTATATGGGATATAACTCGTGGTATGATTAATAATCGATAATATTTATTCGTGAAACCGGAGCAGCACATCCAACTCACCCTTCGGGCTCGTTGAATCTGCAGCTCGGTTTCACTCATGAATATTATCGATGATAATCATACCACTTGTTATATTACAGCTGAAAATATTTTTTGAGTTAAATAGTGCTTTATGATATCTTTAATTAATGGGCCCGTTCATCAGATTTTTCAACATTTAAAACATTTGGATTTTTTTGTGATGTATGTTGATATCAAATGAACGGTACTCCGGCCATTGAACAACTTTAGCCTGCAAACACGAGTCGCCAACACCAATCGGTCTATATTGTACGATTGCAAAAATGGCGACCGCTTTTCAAACACGTTTACGATTAACAGTCCGGTCATCAGAGAATTTCCTAACAGCTAACAGTAAACTCCCAACTATTGTCTCTGATGAAAAAAAATCCTTTTGTCGCAACTAGTAGAAAAGTTTGAATAGATTCAGTGAAATAATATCAATTGTTTTAATTAATAGTTCATAGTTTGTTTTATGATGTTTATATCGTTTAAAACTTAGTATTCTAGTAATAAAGTCGTCGCAACTGAGTTCTCTGAGTCTGTAACTTTACTAATAAATCCAGTTATGGCTTAGTTTAAGCTAAACTTGATTTTAACCTCTGCTTAAAAACTGAGCCCTAGAGAGATCTGAAACTGAGTTTTCTGATATACTGTATGCTTCACTGAAAACGAACCAAACTTTCTAAACTCGAAATTTGTCTTCATGGGTCAGGCGTATAAAACACTAAAATACTGTAAAGTTAATAACATATATCTTTTGCATACTGCCTAAATAGTAGTATATTTTAAACTTTACTTGAAATGAGTGATTTATAAGCATAGCGCGCATGAAGTAAAGTTTTGAGTTTAGAATTGCCTAAAAATTTACTTCATGTTTAATCTAGGAGTGGAGAATACTCGTTGAAAGCTTTAATTAAACTCTGTTCAAAAACGACGAATATCTAAACATTTAGAGCGTATACAGTATATTGAGGTATAAATACTTTAAAGAAAAACTTCCTGTATGCAAAATATTTTTAGTTTCATTTAGGCATTTTATAGAAAAATTTCAAATTAATTGAATTTTAGGGTTAAATTTAATTAAATAAATCACATATTGTTAAAATTATTTCAAATTATTAAAGTTTATTAATGTAAAACTAATTTTATTTCTATACAAAAGAGTTAAATATCTCGCCTAGTTTTACATTAATAAACTTTGATAATTTGAAATAATTTTAACAATATGTGATTTATTTAATTAAATTTAACCCTGAAATAAATGTATTCCATTGAACCAAGTTTTGTTATTATTTTAATATTTTTTTATAGAGTGGTCCATATTTTAATAAAACAATAGATAACTCGGATAAATATTGGGTATTATTGTGTTTATCTGTCCTTTTTCATTTGTAATTTGTAAAAATAAATTGTTATAATACCTAATTTGACAACAATTTTAAAATCAAATAAATTGATTTAAATATTTTTTATTGCATTTTAATTGTAACAATTAAAATTTTAGTTGGAACCACTGATTGGCATTTTGAAAGACCTATCTAATGATGTATTACAAATAGAGTTGCCATTTAAAAAAAATGGGTAAGGGTGGCTACAGCCTAAGGGGTTGGTTGCAGAAGATTGTTATGTAGGTCAATATGGTTCCCCCTCCATATCCTAGAAACGGTTTTGAATAATGTTCTTTAACTGTTACGGTTCCAAAGATATTCTGGCTGGCTTGTTTTCAAATTGACACCCTGTATGTATTAGTCACCTCTTTCAATATATGTTAAACAACATTTGACAAAAAACGCGCATTTAACTATAACAAAAACAAGTAGGAATTTATTTCCAAATCCATTTCACTCGCTTATTGATATTTTAATTTAATTTAATAAAACCAGATTTATGTTCGAAAAACCAATTAGAAAAACTTTGGCGGGTGCTTTTTTTGATAAAATATTTTTTTTCCAAAAATTATAACTCAAAATTTTTTAAGGAAATTTCGCTAAATGAATTCTACAAAGATTTTGTAATGTGATCTAGTTAATATCTAAGATTATGAGTTTCAAAGTAAAGAATTACATAAAAATTCTTTGGATTATCTGGTGGAATTATGTTTCAAAAATTATAAAATAATATTGTGTACAGTGGTGAATTTTGGAGGTGCCCCATATGAAAAAGTTTTCTATTTGAAGAGATATTGAAATACCGTTTTAGCGAGCAAGAGTCACTATTTCGTGTTGTAATCAATGGCGAAAAGAAAATTGATGTATCTCTAACCGTTTCCGCTCAATAACCGCAAGTTGATAAAATGGCGTTTTTCTAAAGTTTTTGTAACTCGTTTGTTTTTAAAGCTATAACCAAAGTGTAAAAACTTTCTTATAGCAAATTTTTGCGTACCTGTGTTATTTCAATGACGTTTCGTTTTTGTTTTTTTATATCACAATCACATTTTTCTTATGGGCGCATAAGGAGATATGCATACAATTGAACAGCATTTCTAACCCTGATTTCAATGATGTAATACATGCATACTTTTGTCAATAAAAAGTGGTTGGCAAAGTTGCAATGACAACCGGAAAACAATTTCGGTACTAGGTGATGCTTGTAATTTGTTTGAAAATATAACTATTATCGATGTGGTATATTTTGTTTTATAATTAAGCACTCTTGATTGACATAAACTGACATAAACACGAACGTCATTTTAATGGGGGTAAAAAGTTGCCCTAAGAAAGTGTTTACAGTTTAGTTGTAACTTTTAAAACAATAAAGCTGCAGTAACTTCATAAAAATGGCATTGTATCAACTCTCGGTTTTAGAGCGGAAACGGTTAGAGATAGTTACATTTTCTTTTCGCTATTTATTAAAAAACAAAAAAGTGACCCTGGCTCACAAAAACGGTTTTTTAGTATCTCTTCAAATAACAAAGTTTTCCATATGTGGCACCACCGAAATGCACCATCCTGTACATCAAAGTACTTTCTCCCATGCTAGATACTTAAAATCAATAGCTTTCACCTACCTTATTATGTTATGTTATGGGGTCGGTGGGTCGTGTGGCCTTTGGGCCTTCCAAAATTATCTCGACCTGAAAGATCTTTTGTAATTGTCCCTGATCCCTCAATGTCTAGACCTCTTGCGTAGTCTACAATAACTTAAGGGTTCATGTGTACCATGTCATCAGGCATTAAAGTGACCTATGACAGGTAGTTCCCCCTTTGAAGCGACAGAGGGACAAAGTTCTTGTGCCTCTTTGCAGAATTTGAAATTTTTACCTACCTTACCCTCCAACAAATGTTTTTTTATTCCTGTTAAACTTTGTTTGTAAGCCTCACTTATGTGTACACTTTTCCACAAAATATTAATCATGACAAAGTCAAACTAACGTTATATCAAGATTTTTTTCTATGATCAATAATAAATCAAATTTAAAAATTGCTAAGAGTAAACTACCACTTCTGGTTTCCGCATTTTCACCAAAAGTTGATCGAATACAACTATTGTAATAAAAAGCTTAAGTTAATAGTGTCATCTTAACAGCTCATTCGGTTTAGATTTTAGCGTGGCGACAGAAAGACGAAGACAGACATTTTTCAAAAATGGTCTTAATCAATTTGGGGGACCTCAAAATCGATATATCCACTAACATTTTTGATTTGAAAATTTTCGCGAAAACAATACATTTTGCATGTGGGGGAAAGTAAAAATCATGAGGTGTCAAAATTACTTCAAATTCTCAGATTTATGACAACTAGAATTTCAGGCAAGATAAATAACATGCCTTAGTTTTCTCTACAGTCATATTTTTTTCATTTTACTGTACAGGAAACTAAAACATATTTTCTAAAATTATTGTTGGGTCATCAAAGTAAAGAATTCCATAAAAATCATTGAATTTTGGGGTGTTATTACAATAATATATTTTATAATAATATATTTAGGCAGATAGACTTATGTTCGATAGCCCGGACAAGGACGTACTAAAAAAAAGATTTATTGTATTTCTTTTTGTGTACAATATATAAGTTATGATTGAATAAAAATGATGTATATATAATATATTTATTTGTGCTAATAACATGAGTTTTACACAGGTCAAGATAAGTATAGTAATGCATTAAAGTAGTATCTTGTGCTATGTTTGGCCTTCGATTTTCTTTTTTACGTGTATTAGAAGCGTGAACTAATTTGCTGCAAGTAAACAGATCTTTATTGTTCCTAACATATAGAAGATATTGCAGTATGTATATACATGGCGTTGACATTATTTCTTATTGTGTGAAGCATTTCTGTAGTTTTCCCTCTATTCCAAAAACATAATGTGGAAATGATATTTTCTTTGGTTATCTAGCTGTATGAGTTGATTAACGTCATAAAGCTAGGTTACCGGAGTTAAAACCAGTTCCCATACATCCAGAATCAATACAAATCGATTTTATCATTACTCTTCGAGAGCCGAGCGGGAACGAATATTTTAATCAACCCAATTACAGGTAATCACCCAAAAATATAATTATAAATCATTACTAACTCATTCCAACTCGGTTAGTAACATTCGTATCGTACCACCAAAGGGACGAATTTACTATCGAGTTTTTAAAACAATTAATATTTTTTTAATTAAAATTAATATACAATACAACTAAAAATACTATTAGTAAATGTCCAAAATTGTTACATCCAATCATACCTTTGGATCTCGTCGTAAAAACATCCAATCTAATCTGATCTGGATACCGACAGTCCATTTCTGTAAATAAATACAAAACAATTGACAAAGCAAGTAAATCAAATCATAAACATTACAGTGAAATTATTCTTATAATCCCCAAAAACTACCTGCGCCTTAAGGAGAAAAGATGTCGTTTCTTAAAGCAGAGTGTCCCTAGATACGATAAGTGCAAATATTGTATGTATATATGCAAAATATGTTATTTAAGGCATATTCTAAGCATATTCAGCGTGACTGACGTGGACACATTTTTCAGTAATTACACCATACACCGTGTTAGTTGGTTGTCAATGTGAAAGCCAAGGAATTTAGTTGTGGTGGTTGTCAATTTAGTTACTGTGGTTGCCAATGCTTCACTGCGTTTGAGTGTGAATACTGTATATTGAAATTATTTCAAATTCTCAATTTTTTTTTAAGAGATTATAATTTTTGGTAATCTAATTTTCTGTATTAAATCATTTCTCTATAATTGTAGTTATGAGATTCTTAAATGAGCATTCACAACAAAAATAACTTGAATTAGTTTTAAGTCGGATTTGATTCAAATAATCATTAAACAATTATCGCGGCATCATGATGTGTTGAAAATTGTTTTTTAGATTTATTATAAAGCAACAATTCCTGATGTTCATTTTGATGTTACAAGTTTTAAAATGAAATATTGATTTGTAACTTTTTTTAAAAACTTCGATAAACTTTACTTTTTTACTCAGAGAGTGATAAACATATTGTAGTACCTACTATACACGATTCCATTTGTTTCTGGATCTCGCCTAGCTATGGAAAAGTGACAGTTTAAGTATTGTAAATGGGGCTGGTTGTGTTTTAAATCAGGGTTTTTAAATGTCACTGTCAGATGTTCGATTTTAAGGTTATAATTTCTGACTATTGTGAACTTACACTGTTGCCTGTTTTACAAATGTTCAGATATAAAAGGATAATAATATGCAGTTTTAAGATTAACAAAATTTACTACTTGGTTTTTGTACATACAAACACAGCAATAATATTGTATATAACAAATATAATGAATTCGGCTCTGCAAACTTATTTCGTCATCCAGACCCAATTCCCGTTAACACATTTTGATCAACTCCATCCATCCACCTTAATTTTGGTCATTCTCTCTTCTGTTGGCGCTCAGTATTTTTTTGTAGAATTGCAAATTTATTCCCACCCTCTTGTGATACTGATAATTTTCATGTCAAACAATGTTTAAGCCCTCATTCCACTTTTAGTATTTAGTCAAGAGAATCTTCTGATGTTTGTTCTGAGCCAGATTCCCCAAGCGAAATAATAAAAGGAGGAATGGTTTCAAAAGAAAGGTTCCCCATGTGTTTTGTCCAGTCATTTTTCACTTTGACATTGACACAGCATTGCAACACTAGATTAATTTTATTTAATAATAAAATGCTCGAAGAAGCGACCGCGTGGCGAAATAATTGTTGCAAGATTAACAATAAACCTCTTGAAAATTAAAAAGAGGATTACTTATGATATCATAAATTATTGCAACACTGTTAAAATAAGGAATCAGGAGTGGCAACTAATAAAAAATGTAAATGTTGATACTGCAACATAACAACACGAAAGCATGGCTAGGCGAGATCCAGAAACAAATGGAATAGTGTATACTCAAAGCAATTAAAAAAAACGCACTGACACGTAAAGTATTAAAAAATTAAATATAAAGTACGTTTATTTATCCCATTTTATTTACAACTTAGAATTTTTAATTAAGTATTCAATGAGTTTATGCGAGGTGTTTGCACTACTTGCTTAGGCATGAAGTAAAATTTAGACTATAGAATTTTATTTCATGCGCCAAACGTATAAAACATTGATTTAAAGTGAATTTCAAATCATACTATAGTAATAATAATTTCACACATTCCCGCATTACACAAATAAACATTTATTTTGTGAATCAAAATTAGAATATTAACTAAAACTGACGAACATTGTTAGAATTAACGAAAGTTGATCAGAGTCATCAAAATATACCAACCATTTTTAGAATGTCAATGTTGACAAACATAATTAGCACTCTATTTGATTGTATTAGACGGCACTATTTTCTTGTGCAAAAATATTGTACTAGAAATTGACAAATAGAACATGTCCTATTTCCATAATACAAAATTGTACAAGATTCGCGTTTGGTCATATATTGTGTATTACACCATGATAGAAAATAATATACTATTTTCGTGTACAAAAAAATAGTGTCTTCTTTAGATTAGAGAAATATTTCAGGCTAAAAATTTTAGGGTTTACTCAACTCGAAATTTTACAGCATGCGCCACGCGTATTAAACAATAAAAATATCGAAATATTGTGAACAAGTGAACTTCACTTGAAATCAGTGTTATATACGCGTGGCGCATGAAGTAACATTTCGAGTTTAGGAAAGCCTGAAAATTTGGTTTGGCCGCGTAGCGCTACGCACTCCGCGACCAAACCAAATTTTCAGGCTTTTCTAAACTCGAAATTTTACTTTATGCTTAACCTGGGAGTGGAAAACACTCATTCAAAGCTTTAAATTGAACCCTTTTAAACAAACAACGGATATCTAAATATTTACAGCTACTAGAAAAACTCCCTGTATATACAGTATATTAAAAGAAAAACTCTTTGTTTATCTGAGATAGTATTAAATAATGCGCAGTGTACAAAACAGAGCTGGGACGAATCCTCGTAAAGAGGATTCGAATCACGAATCCGAATCACCTAATATGATTCGAATCACGGTTACTCGAATAAAGAATTCGTAAGATATAAATATGATCCGAATTAAAGATTCGAATCCTGATTTTTTGAATCACGAATACAAATTCTATAAGAATAAATTTGATTGTATAATTTTTTTAACCATTTATATATAAATATCGTTAAATATCTAAAATCTAATTATTTATTATTAACACTGAACATTGTTGATAACAGACTAAACATCTGATTCCCTGTTACTCTGATTAAAGTAGTATTTGTGTGTTTCTGAACTTCACTTCTAATCAGTGTATTGTACGCGCGGCGCATGAAGTAAAATTTCGAGTTTAGAAAAGCCCGAAAATTTGCCTCGGGTCGCTGCGCGACCCTCGACAAATTTTCACGGGGCTTTTCTAAACTCGAAATTTTACTTCATGCTTAGTCTGGGAGTGGAAAACACTCGTTAAAAGCTTTAAATTGAACTGTATTATAAAATCGACGAATGCCTGAAAATTACGTAGATAAAAAATTCTCTGAATATCATTAAAACCGAGAAAGTCAGAGAAAAGTCATGAAATTATATTCAAATTTACCAAAACACTAACAAAAAAGCCATATGACATTATTAAATTTGTCAAAATCAGCAGGCAAATTACAAAACACATAAAAATTTATAAAATTAACTTAAATATTGACAAAAACAATGAAAACAATTTAACAAATTGGAGGTTGCCCCCAGAAGAAAGTTATATTAAAAGGCCAGGGAAAAAATCTTAAATCAGGGAAATGTCAGAAAAATTTAACATTTCAGACTGTGGCAATCATGTCAGTTTTACTTCAAATAATATTAAACATCATTTTGAAAACTAGATTATTATCTCTAAAAACATTTTTAGTCATTTAATGTTCTTATCAAAGCATCCTGTTTGAAGTTTCGAACGAGCGTTTCCACTCCCTGTGTATCTTTTTGAAATTTCGCATTTACCACAACAAACCACAAACCTTGCAAGTTTTGAAAACCAAAACTAAAGAAGAAATCACCAATTTGGGGTCAGATGTTTTACGAATAACAATTCAAAATGTTTTAAAACGAGCACAATCAACATCAACTCAGATGGTCATTTGACCGATATAATTATTTTAACTTTATGTTATCAATTTTACACCTTTAAATTAACTTTCAGTCAAAACATTGCCCATTTTTTTAATTTCTAATAAAATGGCAGCCAATTAATAATAATAATAATAATAATATTTATTCAGTGCCACCAGAATAATCTTTACACGGGTCAAAAACTACATGTAAGTTTAAAATATCATCTAAATATAATAAGGCGAATAAGTTAAAATTAAAAATACAGTATACACATCACATATTAAAATACTACTTAAACATATTCACGTATATAGTAAGTAGTAATGTAGCAATGCATGTGGAAAAGTAATATGGAAAATCAAACTTTTTTAAAAACTTTTTAGAATAGATAAATAACTTGTAGATAAAAGTTGGCTAAATATCACAAAATTTGTCAGCCAATATCTTCTAAATACTGTAAAATGCTTTTTTGCTGAAGTATTTTTTTAGCGATTTATTGAAAGCATTTGATTGTAATTCTTTGAGCATAGGAAAAGCATTGTAAAGTTTGGGACCGTAATAATTGATACTGTTCTGCGACTTACACAAACGCCGATATTTGGTAACAATGCTGGTTTTAGTTCTAGTTGCGTATCTGTGTACCTGATGGAAGGTTTTAAAATTGTTAATATGTTTACGCATATACTTAAAGCATTCCACTGCATACAAACATGGAACAGTTAGTATATTTGATTCGATGAATGCATTGCGGCAGTCATCTCTGTAGCCTAAAGATTCTACTATTCGAATTGTTCGCCGCTGTAGCGCGAATATTCGTTTGGATATACTAGAGTGTCCCCATATCAGTATACCGTATAGGATGTGGCTTTGATATACTGAAAAATATATAATTCTTAGTTCAAGGGCAGGAAGACAATTTTTTAATTGACGTAAAAAATAGGCAGATTTGCATAGTTTATTGGAAACTGTTCGTTCGTGTTCATACCATGATAGTTTGGAGTCAATGTGTATGCCAAGAAATCTTGTGCTGTTTATTGTGGTATTTCTCTTTAGGGAAAAGGTAACTGTTGTCGACTTTTCTGGATTAACAGACAACCTGTTAGCAGCGAACCAGATCATTATCTGATCAACCGCTTTTCGATTGATTTCATTAACCCTTTCTCGATTATCCCCAACAGATTGTATCATCAGTGAATAATATGGTGAATGAGGTTGTTTGGTACGATAGATCATTGATGTAAATTAAGAATAGTAATCGTCCCAATATGGACCCTTGGGGCACACCATACATGGTTGTTACTTCATTTGATGACCCATTCTTTAATTTAACTATTTGGCTTCTGTTTTAGCAAGATATGAGTTTATAATGCGACAACTATTGGGATGAAAATAGTAGTAGTAGAGCTTCCGCAGCAGAACATCACGAGAGACGCAATCAAAAGCTTTACTTAAATCAAGGAAAGAGGCAACAGTGTATGAATTATTTTCGAAAGATTGATAGATTTCCTCCGTCAGAGCTAAGATTACATCAATCGTAGCTCTTCCGCTGCGGAAGCCGTACTGACTACTCGAAAATATACTATTCGTTTCCGGAAAGTTAACAATTTGAAGATACAAGATTTTCTCGAATGCCTTTGACACTATAGGGAGTATAGATATTGGTCTGTAGTTATTACAAACCAATCTATTTCCTTTTTTATATATTGGAATTACACAAGCCCGTTGTAAACAAGACAGAAAAATACTACATCTGATACATTGATTTATCAAACGCGTTAGTGGGGTGATAATTACGCTAATCATGTTTATTAATAAGTTTGTGTTTATACCATAGATGCCCCTACTGTTTGATTTTTTTAGGTTCTGCACAACATTTCTAACATTAGCTTCACTTACAAGTTTTAAATTAAAGTAGAGTGAATGTTTGACCTGCATTTTGTTTAGGAAAATAGTTGGAGAGTCATTGGTAGGTGGTATATCATGCATTATATCATCTATGACCTGTGTGAAAAATGTATTGAATTCATCCGCAGAAATGCCTATATCTTCCATTTTATTAAGTGATTTTTTCTTTACCAGCGACTATAAAGCTTTTGGTTGGTTTCCAGATTTTTTTATAAGAGTTGAATTTGCAGATATTTTTGCTTGTTTTAGCGCCATTTCATACTTGCGTTTGTAGTCTTTATACAGACCACTGTGTATGCTACTTGCATCTTTAATAAAATGTAGTGTTTCACTCATTTGGCGAAGGTTACTGTTGTACCACTGAACACTCGAGGCACCCTTATGAATTATATATTTTTCAGGAAAACATAATTTAATATAATGTATCAGTATATGAATAAATTCATTGAAATTAGTTTCTGGGTAATTTACGCTTTGACTTATAAAACTCCAATCAGTGTTAGATAAATAATTATGAATCAGATATTGCCCATGTTTTGTGATTGGTCTTACCTTTTGATTCCTATGTTTACAGCGTTGTGTTATTATTTTTACGTTAAAGTGAATTCCAATATGATCAGAGAGCACTAACTGTTATTAAATCAGTGTGTATATTAGAAAATACATTGTCTAAACCAGTGATGGGGAAACTACGGCCCGCGGGCCAAGTCCGGCCCGCTGAAAGGTTCAATCCGGCCCGTTTAAGAGTGCCGTGGTGAGAATGTTTGAACGCGTTCTTACTTCGTAATGTGACGACCCGCATAATAACTACCTACCTACGATTAAGCATTATTCTTTGGCCCGCTACGATTGTCTGGTTATTACAAATGGCCCGTCTTAAAAAAAGTTTCCCCACCACTGGTCTAAACAATACTGGTTTCTGGTATTAAAATTGACTATAGTTGTGAGACCATATGTTTTAAGTAAGTCGCTCAATGCAACGGCTCTTGCATCATCACCATTGAAGTGAACATTAAAGTCTCCACCTAAAATTATAGTTTTGTTAATATCCAGCAAATCAAGTAGGTCGCCCAAAATATTCAAAAATTCAGTGAAAACGCCGGAGGGAGATCTATAGATTGTGATCACTATTATATTGTGGGGTACTACTTGAGTTGCTGAAATCTCACAGTTGAGTTTGTTGGATAGACTATTAAGGTGATGAAGTTTATTTACTGCCATGTTATTTTTTGCAAGCTGTAGTACACCACCATGGATGTGTGTTTGTCTTGCAAAAAACGATGCTAGTTTAAAGTTGGCTATATTTACTAATTCACATTCAATTGTATTTAGCCAATGCTCACTGAAACATAAAAGGTTAATATTAATATAATCACCTAAAAATGCTTCAACATTGTTGATTTTATTTCTGAGACATTGTATATTTAAGAAAAGTATGTTAAGAAAGCTATTGGATCTATTAAAACATCATAATATTTGAAATCTGCTCCTATTTTGAAGGCTGGGCTAGTGGATTTGGTGATTACCTTTTCACATACAAAGTCATTGCTATTTATTATTAATTTAATATGACCGCGTAACGTTTCTTCAGTGACATTCTGCTTAACGCGTTTCAGGAACAGCTATGTTTTCTTTGGTTCTGCTTCCAGATTAGATTCTATAGCACCTCCTGATCATACGACCAGATTTGTCATTGTTTTAGTTTTCTTTTTGTGAGTAACAGTGATAAATTCAGCTGCGTCGCCCTTGTTGATATCGGTGTTAATCCTGCATTTTGCGTGCGCTTCGGTAGCACGCGACTTAGCCGTGGTTTTAACGTAGGAGTTGGAAGTGCGCGCGGCGCTTGTAATCCCCGCTGCGTCGTTAGGCGCTAAGGTGCGCATAGAATTCAGTGATACATCATTCGGTTGGTTCGATGCAGAGATAATTAGTGGACAACTTCACGTTTATTATTTTCGAATTTCTTGCTTTTCGATTTATTGATAATTTGAGGAGTTTTCTCAATGCCTTTATGAATGGGATCATTAGGCGGGAATACACTAACCTCCAAACATAGTCTAGCTATTTCCGACTCTAGCAGCTCTATTTTCTCTTGCATGAGTAAATTTGTGTACTTCAATTCACTTACGCGTTCCTTAAGGCTTTCGTATGCTTCCTTCTCGAAATCAAAAACATTATTGGCAGTTGGAGTAGCCATTGTGTGGGGTGAGTAGGTCTCGTCCGCAGCATCAAATTTTCCTAGCTGCACAGCTTGCATGGTATATGGCCTTACAGATAGTACATTTAGAGCCCGATCTTGCTAAACTTCCACAAACGCAAGTTTTTTTGTAAGTATCACTAATCTTATTGTCGTTATTAGTAGAACTTGGGTTTTTACGACCGCCTTGTTCGTCGGCCATATTCGATTTATAATATGACATTACTTTTGCCTTATATTACACGAGACAAAAAGTTTATAAGTATAAATGAAATTGCCAATTCTTGGTTGCAGAATATTTCAAACATTAAAAGTGCGATTCTTTTCGCAATCTACAACAAGTTAGTCTTACAAAGACTATATCAAACACTCATTGAAACAACTACTTCCCGGGCTAATACCCAGACGGACATTGAATTATACAACAAGTGTTTGCTGTTACATACAGTAACCTACTGCAAATGTAACAATTTGTGTCAAATTATTCAGGCCATCTATAGACGCGTTTCGAGATTTATCTCTCATCAGTATAGCTTTGCCATTCCCTCTAAACAATTTGACACAAATTGTTACATTTGCAGTAGGTTACTGTATGTAACAGCAAACACTTGTTGTATAATTCAATGTCCGTCGGGGTATTAGCCCGTGAAGTAGTTGTTTCAATGAGTGTTTGATATAGACTTTGTAAGACTAACTTGTTGTAGATTGCGAAAAGAATCGCACTTTTAATGTTTAAAAAGTTTATATCTTAAAAAATGTTAATTTTTGTTTTTTAACATAGATTTACTGTCCTTGTTTACGCACGAAGTAAAATATAGAGTTTAGAAAATTCTGAAAATTTGGTTAAGTTGCGTAGCGAAACGGATGTAACACTGAAATGTTGTGAAATTGAAAATATACTGGTTTTTCCTATTATATTTGAATTTCATAGCAAATTCAGTTTGATTTTATTAGAAATATCTATGTCCCGAGAAATACAGGAAGTTTTTCTGACGTTATTCACGAAATTCCTTGCGTGGCGTGAAAAGTCAATGTAATTAAACTAACAAGGTCGACTCGGTTTTAAATTAAGACAACCTTATACACTAACCACCTTGATTGCTGACGTCACGCGTGGAAGTCCTCACGTGACGTCAACAATCAAGATAATTAAACAATACAAGGTCGGCTCGGTATAAATCAAGACAAACTTACTTACACACCGTGGTTGATGTCGTCACGCGTGGGAATCCGTACGGGACGTCAAAACCAAGTTCATTACTGTATAAGGTCGACTCGGTTTAAACTGAGACAGTCTTGTATAAGGTTGTCTTCATTTAAACGAGTGTTTTCCATTCGCAGACTAAGCATGAAGTAAAATTTCGAGTTTAGAAAAGCCCCGTGAAAATTTGTCGAGGGTCGCGCAGCGACCCGAGACAAATTTTCTGGGCTTTTCTAAACTCGAAATTTTACATCATGCGCTACGCGTATAAAACAGTGATTTAACGAGAAATTTAAAAATACACTAAAAACATTTTTCATGTCAATCCTCACAATGAATTCGAATTATTTTTGACGATTTAAATCCTTTTGTAAGTCTTCGAATCCTTTTATAAATATTCGTTTCCTTTTATAAATATTCGAATCCTTTTATAAGGATTCAAATCCTTTTATGTGGATTCGAATCACCCACATTTGGATTCGAATACGAATCCTGCCCAGCTCTAGTACAAAACATATTTTTAGATACTAGAAAAACTCCAGGGCTGAAAGGGTTAAGAATTGTTACAAGTTAAAAATTTCACATGACTTAAACAAAATAATAGCTTTATATAACGCAATACTAAAAATTTGAATGATTAATCCTGATTTCAGTTTCATACTTGGATATGAATATCAATTCGGAAACCCGACGATGTCTGGTTTGTACTAGAGATCGGAGGGGGTCGTTTTCCGTCCTCTCCGATAACACCGGAACAATTTCCCAGTGCGTCAGCTGTTCGCAGTTCGGCGTTGGCGTCGCCGAATCTGGAGGATATTCGTGTTCGCGCGACGCCCCCGCACGGTCGGTTCCATCGTTCCCGTTTTATCATGGCCCGTGCCAGTGCTCTCTGTTAATAATTTCCTCCATCAGGAGTTTAGTCAAAAGGTGAGTCTTTCCCATTTCCATTACGAATTTCCATTCACGCCGTCTGCAGTTGCACGTAAACGAACGCACGTGTGACTGCGCTATTTTCACGTACGTGCGCGGTCTGCGATTGCGGACAACTGCATTTCTTTGTTGTTTGCAAAAATGCGCGTTTGTTTATCTGAAAACAGGAAATAATTAGTGATGTCTGCGATTTATCTGAATGTGCCAATTTTGATAATACGTTTTAAATTCTATAATTCATTTATAAACAATAATAGTGTCAGAATGAATCGACTTACCATCAACCAGTATTATTTATTTAATTTCAAAAATGTATATTGTCATTTTTATTATAAAATTATTACTATTCATTACTTCAGTGTTTCATATTTATCAATAGCAGACTAATTACATTATTATTGAACCTGATTCTGTAAGCAAAATCCATTGCTCTCAACTTCCACTTCTAACTAATACCCTTAGAGGGCAAAAACAAAGAATAACATATACGTTAAATTTGACATTTCGTTAATTGAATCGCCCTGATTATTATTTAGTAATTGAAGTACCAACATTTAATTTAACACGAGATGTTTACTACTATCTCAAAACATCCAATTATAATATTGTTTAAACCTAAAGAGTTTTATTAATAGAAGAGCCATTACTATCATTATAGTTTAATACTTGCTATTTTTTTTCCAGACCCATACAAACACGATACTAACATTTGGTATCAATAGAACAAAATCTACATGCTGTTAATATAAAAACGAATTAAAATTAATATTGACTTTCTGCAGAAAGTCGATATTAATTTTAATTCGTTTTTATATTTTGTAAATATTCTGCAAACTATTGGCAAACTCAATTTTTTTTATGTCACATGCTGTTAGTTGGTTTTGAACTTTTTAATAATTAACGTGGAAACATCACATTTTCATGTGTTCCAACTTCACTCTAATTGAATTTGAAGTAACTTAAAGGTTATGTTATACTGTTTTTGTTTATGTTTGTAAAAATTAATTATTTACATATAAATAAAACACGAATTTCAAGCGAAGTTTATACAAATACACTGACTAGTATATACATTTATGATTTATATCATTATAATTAAATATATTGCTTATTTTATAGTCATTGAGGTTAGATACGAGGAGGTCAGATATTAAGGGTACAGGCTAAAATTTACCAACATATATTTTTGAGGAAAATATTTGAAACATTCTACAAAAACTATATACTTTTGTTTATTTCTCAACATATTCTCCATAAATATTATGTCTTTTATCCCAGCGTGACAGTAGTTTGAACATCCCTTCATTTTAGTGTTGCCTATCAACTCAATTGAAGTAGTCCACAACTGTGTCTTGCAATTCCTGTTTATTTGAAACGCGTTTCCCTGCCAATAATTTCTTCAGGGATCCAAATAAATAAAAATCCAAGGGGGCCAGATCGAGACTATATGGTGGATATTGGAGGACAATGTTTCGTTTGCGGTGTTTGATTCACAGGCCCCTGTACCTTTAATATTGGATTTCCCTCGTATAATACGAATCTCGTGCATTAAACTCGAAGTACCACGCTATTAAATTATTTGTTGTAAACCTAGGAACAATCGTAATCCATTAAAATGTTTTATCAATACGTAAATGTTGATATCACTTTAACTTAGCTCTCAGTGATCACTTGATATCATAATAGCGGGTGTAACACGAAACAGGATCACCCCCTTTAGTTTTTTTTTTAATATTTGTGATAACAATTCAAAATTTGGTTCGTTTTTATTAAAAACAAATTTCAGCTTAGTGGTAATCAAGAAATGTTAGTTGCACTTTTGGTTTGACAGAAAGTAACATCAATTTTGAAATTTTAATTTAAATTCTCTGGAAATTTTGTGATTTTTGGATATAGAATGACATTTTAATATCAAAATAACTATAAATATTCATTAATTGAATGTTTCTTTAGATTAAATATGTATAATATACCGTGCGATCGATTAAAACACAATTAGGAGTAGGTTTTGAATTTTAAATTAGATTGGCACTACTGACTGTTAACCATACCATAACCTTAAATTTATTCCACCAATTAATTAGCACAACCGCACAAAATAATGCCGCCTACTATAAAGCATAATTTAAATATTTGGACGAAATACTTTAATACTTTTTAGCTATAGAAACACTGTAAATTTGTCAAACTTGAAAATGACACTAAATATGTCGAAACACGAGTCGTAAAATTATTCGAATAAAATGGTAAAAAACATTGAAACACGTCTCAATATTGATTAACTTATAATTTATATTATCGCACGGTGGTATAATATATGAAACTTTAAAAGCACGTCCGGTTTCACCGGAAGTAAGATCAATTTTTAAATTTTAATTGAAAAACCCTAGATATTTTGTGGATTTTGGATTTAGGATGACATTTTACATATGTATTAATAAATGGTCTTTTTCAGACTTTGTCTACTTGATTAGAAAAAAAGTCAGTTTCTGATATTTTTTTTTGTTTCACAAGTCTCAAATAAGTGCGTTTGGATGGTAGTGTATTAACTTATTAAAAAGAACACAATGAGCCGTTATGTAGCCATTTAAAAAAAAAGAGTTATTTAAATAAAAATCGACTTTTAATTTAAAAGCATGTGTTGGGCACATAAAGAAACAAACGTTGATAATATTTGTATTCTAGACGTCTATCATACGAAACAATATATATTAGAGCGATCACAGCCACCTTAACGTAAAAATATGACACTTGAAATTAAAAACAAAACCAATTGATTTGTATGTAAAATTACATACTGTATTCGAAAACAGAAAAATATATAGGGTGTTTCATTTAAAATGTCCAAATAAATGTCACTTGCGGTGAATCCAGTATTACTATTCAAGTTTCCTAATCACCAATGAACTCTAATTTGTTTAAAGTATAAACCTACCAAGTTTTTATTTCAAATAATAAAAAAATGGTGATGTGTCCATCATAGTACTTTCCCCCGTAAATTGCGTATTAAATCACTTTTTAAAGTTTGTAAAGAGGCTAATGAATCACCCTGTAGAAAATTGTGTTTGAAAGTTCCCGAAAAACGTTCTTCTTTTTATAACATATTACGAAGTGGTCCTCAATAACCAGATAAAACACACAACTTTTGAAATATCTCAAAAACTAAGTGTGCTATGACAAAAAGTAAGTGAACAATACATCTTTATTTTGTTATTATCTACAACTTTTATTTGAAAGAATTTCTTGTTTGATGAACATTTATTGAAAAAATCTGAAAAATCTGAAAAACGCTAAGAGTAAAGTACCACTTCCGGTTTTCCGATTTTCACCAAAAGCTTTTCAGTTCTTCCGATTGTAACAAAAAGCTTAAGTTTCAAGTTTCATCTCGATATCTTTAGCGGTTTTTGCGGTACAGCGCACACAGACACACAGACAGACAGACAAACAGACAGACAGACAGACAGAAATTTTTCAAAAATGGTCTTATTCGACTCAGGGGACCTCAAAACGGATATTTCCGCTAAAATTTTTGATTCGAAAATTTTCACGAAAACAATACTTTCCCTTTGTATTACATACGGGGGAAAGTAAAAACTAAAGGGGGTGATCCTGTTTTGTGGTATACCCGGTCCTTAGAACCGTGTTACAACTGTATGCTAATGTCTATTAATAATTTTGTAAAACGCTATTTGTAAAAAAAAAAAACGAGTAAATTAAATTAAATTCAAATCAATTTCAGTTTGTTGGTTGATACATAATTTTAAACATTTTAATGCACTCTTGTAAAATTATTTTAATCGCCACTCATTTGTAAACGTTACTTTATCAAAACAACATATCAATCAAGTGAGTTTATTTTAATAAGCTATTTAAACATTATTAAAAAAAAAAAATTACAAGTCAGTACACAAACTTGTAATTTTTCACAAGTTAGTAGAGTTATTTACGTTAGTAGTCTAGGTAATATTTCAAAACATACTACAAATTATTCAGCTTTTAAATTGAAATTTAATTTGATTTTTTTACATTTTTAGTTAGTTACAAATGTGTAACAAATAAAATAGAGGGTGTACAAAAAGTTATGTAACGGCTCGACACCTCGGTTTCCGATAAGTTTAGAAAAAAAATGTTTTAAATAAAACGTGAAACTGCTAATTTAAGTTACTTATTCACAATATTTTTTATTATACAGGATGATTAGTCTTTATGACGCGTTTCTAACTTATTATTTCTTAAATGAAACACCCTATATATTTTATTGGTATTCGATAATATGTTAAAATAGAACTGGTTACCAGTGAGAATCGCATGTTTTTAAGTTGATCTGTTGAAAAGTTACATATTAATAAAAACATAGTTTATTGATAAGAACTAAAATGTAACTAACAAAATATTTAACTGCTTTATTAAAGGAGGTACTCAAATGACATTCCCTCATCAATTTAAATCTATCTTAATAAATTATACAGATATGACAGTATGCCACTTTCTGATTAATATTTTTTCAGTTTCTTCTATAATTCAAATTTTCATGTAGCCCCGTAGATTCCTAAGCGATCGCCGTAACCTCTCATCATTAAAATTGTTATCTTTTCTAAAAGGGCAAGGTTTATGTATTTTTGAAAAAGTCAACAATAACATATAACTTAATAATAACTAATGTCAATAACAATTGTTTTAACATTTTGAGAGACCTACATTTGATTATAATAGATATTTAATTTTCGTTCGTATTTTGCCTTGTAACTTTTGATCCAAGTAATTTAAAAGCATTCGGATTTTACTAGTATGTATCTATTTTTACAAGTTATCGAATACCGACGAAATGTACAGGGCGTTCCATTAAAAAAGGTAAATCTGATTCGTATCTTGAAAATTAATCACCCTGTATATTAACATTTATTATTTATTAGTAGTTAAAATATACACGTGAAATTTAAAACATTTTATTCTGAACTTATCACAAAGCGAGATATCAAGCCGTTACATTACTTTTTATACACCCTGTATATAACAATACACGCAAGGTGACGCCAGTAATATCCCTTTTGATCTTTCTAGTAATGTTAAATACCGTGCGATCATTTAAAACATAATTTAGAGTAGGCTTTGAATTATAAATTAGATTGGCACTACTGACTTTTAACGCATAGTTTACCATAACCTCAAATTTATTTCATTAACATTCCGGGCAACCGCACAAAAAACATTCCGCCTATTCTTAAGCATAATTTATATGATCGCACGGTTCTATAAAATGCAGTTAGGCATTTTTGTATTAAAGCAACGAATAATAATTAAAGTCCTCATCGATTAACTCTATAAATGCATTCTAAAAACCCAATTTTGGGATAAAATCACCTTTTCAGGAATCTGTTGTGTCAATAAATCTAATTTTGAGGTTAAACATGAATGCAGATCTTAATTTAATGTCGAATTCGTCGAACTTTTGGCGCAGTTTTTATTCAAAGTTTTGACGCTTTTAATTTTAAAAAATAAATCAACATATGGTACATTTAATGGTAAAAATATTGTGTTTGCTCTTACAGGGCCGCTTTAACATATAAAAATTGAACATTTTAAAAATTAGGAGGGGGGGGGGGTCAACCCCCATATTCTCATTTAGGTTACGGCTTTGGACATTTACATAGAAATGTAACCAATGCAGCGTGTTTTTCTAACTCATAAACAAGACTTTTAATTTATCTTACAGTTAACTTTATGTTTTCGTTAGTTAACTAATACTTTTATTGTAACAAACGGCAAACGGCTATAAGTATTTAGTTATCCAAACTGTAGACACACTGATAATATAATTATACAGTATTTTTTTATACTCGACATAATGCTGATAAACAATTAAATAGAAAAATAAATTGTATAGTGTAGCGCTGAGCTTAAGCATAACGATTATTATTAATGCAACTCTGCAAAACAGTGACATTCGCAAACATGGCAGAAATGAATGGAATTGGTAATTGCGTCTATTGAGTGGCTCAATCGTTAATTAATTGCTAGAATATGCAAAGTTTTGGGGTATACACGGATATTAATGCATCTGTATGCCGATATTCTCTCTGAAATTGTATTTCCAAACATTTAGTTCAATTGAAGCCGTAGGGTAGTTAAAATAAATTAAATGAATTCCATGAAAATTAGGACATGTAAAATTTTAAGTTAGCATAATTGAAATTATTTCCATGAAAATAAAGATATACAAAATGTATAATAAAAGTAATTGAAATGAATTCCAAGAAAATAAAGATACACAAAATGTATGATTAAAGTAAATGAAATGAATTCCAAGAAAATTCAGATACACAGGGTGTCCTATTTTGAGTAGGACAGTATGGATAACTTTGTTATTATTAATGATTAAACGAAATTTTAAGCTTACCTTCGTTTTAGCCATTATTCAATAACTGCCAGTTAGGATTTTTTCTTTTATGAAATGAAACATAAAATTCCAATAGTATTTACTTAAACCTAATTATCGCTATTGAAAAATTGGTCCTAAATAATTTAAATACGAGTTTTATATACTTTATAAACAACTCCAGGTAACTAAATGAAAAATTTCAAATAAGTTTGTTTTGATTTTACTACTTCATAAACAGAGCTGTTCCGAGTAAAAGTAAAATAGAATGTCTTTTATGAAATGAAACATAAAATTCCAATAGTATTTACTTAAACCTAATTATCGCTATTGAAAAATTGGTCCTAAATAATTTAAATACGAGTTTTATATACTTTATAAACAACTCCAGGTAACTAAATGAAAAATTTCAAATAAGTTTGTTTTGATTTTACTACTTCATAAACAGAGCTGTTCCGAGTAAAAGTAAAATGTACTCAAGTATTAAGTACAAGTACTTCAAGCAAATTGTACTCGAGTACTAAGTACAAGTACGTAATCACGAGTACTTAAGTGCATTTATGAGTACAAAGTACTGAGTACAATAAATAAAAATACGGAAAACTATAGTTCAAAAACGTGTTTATATATTTTAAACTTCACTTAAAATCAGTGCTTTATACGCGTAGCGCATAAAGTAAAATTTCGAGTTTAGAAAAGCCTGAGTTTGGATTTGGACGCGTCCAAATCCAAACGCTCACGCTTTTCTCAACTCGAAATTTTACTTCATGCTTAATCCAGGAGTGGAAAACACTCGTCAAACAATTGTTTAATTTTTTTTATTATCTAATGCAGAAAACTAAAATATTTGGACATTAATAAACACACATATACAAAATAGAATGTTGACATGTTTTGTATACTTTCATTTAGTAATTCATCAAAAATTTAACAATAGCGGATATTATTTTTAATTAGGAATATTCCATTTATAAATAACCATATTTTATTATTCAATTCAGAAAAAAGAAAAAATTCTTGTAAATATCATAATAATAGTTAAATGATCCCAAAATCAAAGCATAATATTGTATGAACATATATGTTTGTTTCCTGTAAGAACAAAAATTAGTTCAATAAGTATCTAAGTTTGAAATTATTTAAAATCATCAGCAATATTTTAAAATTAACTATTTTTGCTTATATTTATAATACAGAAAATAAAAATATTAAAGTTATAAGATCCCAAAATGAAAATATAAAATTGTATGATATGAATATAAACGATTTTCCTAAAAGACTTTAACATTAACACTTCATTTAAAATCAATTTTAAATCCTCAGCTTAAGTTAAAAATTGACAAATTCTTCTTTGTTCAATACATAAAACAAAAATATTTAAGAAATTATTTAAAATTCATTCGATAATATATAAAATTTGAACTAAATTGGAAGATTTGGTGTGAAAACGTTAATTTAAAATGTAGGAGTTTTTATGAAAACATTTAATACTATTACATATTTTAATATATACTGCCTTTCAAAAAAATCAGAATACCAAGTATTTATTGCACGATTTTAATAAAATTTACACAATTTGATCATGTAAACGAAATGTATCGATGATCAAAAAATCAACTTGAAAAACAAAAAAAAAACAAATGAATAAAAATTAATAATGTGTTGGGCCTCCACGATTTCCCAAACACTCATTAACACGTCGAGGCATGCTAGAAATCAGGCTGTCAATATCGACTTGGGGTATTTCATTCCAAACTTCGATAATTTGACCTCTAAGTTCCATTACAGTGTTAGCGGGGCGCTGTAAGTTACTTATTCTAACACCTATCATATCCCAAACATGTTCTATTGGCGATAGATCTGGAGAACGAGATGGCCAAGGTAACACATTTATTTCGGCACTATCAAAAAACTGTCTTGTAATGGCCGCTGTGTGAGGTCGAGCATTATTCTGCAAGCCATTTACATAGGGCACTAACACTGGCCGTAAAATGTTGTCAATATACCGAATCGCGCTAAGACTTGCTTCTAAAAAAACTAGAGGAGACCGACTACCATATGCTATCGCCCCCAAACCATAACTCCCTGTGTAAGAGCCGTATGTCTTTCAACAGCAAATTGTAAAATTCTGCGTTCACCGCGTCGACGTCTCACTCTTCTGCGACCATCATGAGCCCATAAACAGAACCGAGACTCGTCGCTGAAGATAATGTTATTCCATTCATGGGTCCAATGTTGTCTTTCCCTGCACCAATCAATTCTTGCTCTGCGATGCTGCGGAGTAAGAGGTAGACACAATTGTGGACGGTAGGATCTTATACCAAACCAGTCATTTCCCAATGCCCGCGACGTTGTAAATCTGTCCCTTAAAGTTGTAAGACGAAGAGCTCGATCTTCACGCTCAGTGGTGCTTCTTGGACGTCCTGATCCAAGTCTACGTCGATTCTCCCCAGCTTCGGACCATCTAGACCAGCAGCGTACGATCACCGATACACTACGGCCTACCCTTTCAGCAATAGCACGAACCGAAAAACCCGCTTCTCGCATTCTAATAATGCGACCCCTTTCAAATTCACTTAGATAATGATATTGTGCACGCCGACGAACACGGGGCATCTTTTTATGTTTTACAAACTGAAACGTCAAACTACTCAGAGGCTACTTCGATATTAGAAGCAATTACATTAAAAAATCAGCAGCTCATCATAATGGTGAAATCAAGGAAAAATACCATTAAATAGTAACCAAAATACCATTAAGTAGTAACCAAAACAATTGATTTTTTTGATCATCGATGCAGTTCATTTACATGATCAAATTCTGTAAATTTCATTAAAATCGTCCAATAAATACTTTGTGTTCTGATTTTTTTGAAAGGCAGTATAAAATGATTATATCTATTAAAATGTTGATATAATTTGACTATATCCATTCAAATTTCGATATAGTTTAATAATTTCTATCAAAATTTGAATATAATTTGACCATATCTATTCAAATTTTGATATAAATGAACTATGTTAATTTAAATGCTGACATACTTTGACTATTTGAAGTCAAGTTTTGATATAAATTGACTATATTAATTCATATTTTACTATTTCTATTTAAATGTTGGTATAATTTTACTATTTCTATTCAATGTTTTATATAATTTGATTATATTTATTCATATGTGGATATAAGTTGACAATTTCTTTTAGAATTTTATTATAAATTGACTATATCTATTTAAAACTTTGATACATTTTCTGTTAAAATGTTGTTAATAATTGACTATTCAAAATTTGACATAATTTCAATATTTCCATTCAAATTTTAATATAATATGACTATTTCCATTTAAATTTGACTATTTCTATTTAAATTTTGATACAGTTTGACTATTTCCATTTAAGTTTTGATATAATTTGACTAATTTTAATAACATTTTGATATATTATTGTTATCTAAATTATTATTTTGACGTTGAACGAAAAAATTGATCGGAAAATGAACATCCTAGTGTACTCAAGTGCATTTTGTGAATTAAAAATCGCGTCGAGTACAAGTACAAGTACTTTAAAAATAAAGTACTCGTGGACTTAATACCGAGTACATGAAAAATACTCAGAGTAGAAATTTTGAGTACTTGTACTTAAGTACTGCCCAGCTCTGTTTATAAACAACTTTAAGTATCTAAAAGAATAATATCAATTAGGTTTGTTTTGATTTAAGTAAGTAAGTAACTAAGTTTTAATTTATTTCTTTAAAGTCATACAAGTATTACAAAAAATGAAGTAAGTGTACAAAAATAAGAAAAGTCAAAAAAAAATATTCCTGTAGTGTGTACGGTTCCATTTCAATTAGAAGTATTTTAAGTTCTGCCTTAAATTTTGGAGTATCCTTAATTTTGCGATAATCGGAGGGAAGTCTATTATATATTTTGATCATCATGTAATGTGGCGCCCTTTCAAACAATGTTAAGTTATGTTTAGGGTAATAAAAGTTTATTTTTGATTGTCTTGTATTGTAGAAATTTATGTTAATATAATCACGAAACATCTCTGGGTGTTGTAATTTAAAGGAAATACTGTCATAAATGTACATAGCTACGACTGTGAAGAGCTTATGTGATCGAAATATACCTCTGAATGATTCTCTATACTTCATGCTAAGAAGTGTTCTTATTGCTGCTGTTTGTGTAGTAAGTATTTTACTTAACTCGTTTGATGATCCCGAATCTATTATTCCATACCGCATTATCGAACAAAAATATGAGTGGTATATGGCCTTAACCGAGTTTAGATGTACGAATGGTTTAATAGATCGCATACAAAAAATTGGTGCGTTCAATTTCTTATTTAGTTCAATAACGTGATGTGACCAATCTAGATGTTTGTCAATATATATTCCTAAAAATGTACATGATGTTGATAGACTTATGTTATTGACATTTACAGACAATATTTCCTGATTGTTGAAATTGCTTCTTTTTGTGCAAAAAATCATACACTTCGTTTTTTTTTTGTATTAAGGAACAGCTTGTGTTTGTTTAGCCGCTGTTTGGTGTCTCCAAATAAAGTTTCGGCAGCTGTAAGAAAATCTTCGTAATTTTTTTCCTGAATCAAAATGTTGTTATCATCTACAAAGCTTATTATTGTCTCTTGTTGATCTGGACATGCATCAGTGAGTTTAAATATATCATTGATAAAAATAATAAAAATAATAGGTCCGAGAATACTGCCCTGTGGAATGCCTTTTGAGACATCTAAGGTAGTTTTATTTTCTTCTGTTAGTCTCATTTTCTGCTTTCAACTGCATAGATAGGACTTTATTAAATAAAGGTTTATACCTCTTATTCCATATTTATATAATTTAATAAATAGTATGTGGTGATCTATGCAGTCGAAAGCTTTTGATAGATCTTAGATTTTGTTATATTATAAATAATTTAATATAACAAAAAGAAGAATATTAATTAGGTTTCTTCTGATTTTGTTTCATATTATTTACGAGTTTATTAAAAAAATATATAAATGTGTTAAACAAAAACTTGTTTTTTAATCAATGTTCATGAATTATACATGTAAATTGGCGTCGCTCGTGCAATCTAAAATATATGTGTATAACATTTTATTGGAAAAATAAATTGAATAATTACGTTTGCAAGTTGAAATAATTGGATTAAAAAGTTTAACTAATTAAACTGTAGCCCTGGCCGTGCAGACTTTAATTATATAAAAACTCCCCGAGGATGGGACAGTCTGCTGTTGCGTCATAAAAATACATATTAATTCCTCGCATTGGCCTTTATTTACAATGAAAGTTTAGCACACAAGTTTTAATATGAACCGTATACATTGTCCAGCTAGTGGGATTAATTATACAAAAAAATACAATTTATAATTAAATTAAATATTTATATTACCAACGTTTTCAGAATATGCTGTTATAAATATTCATAACCCAATTTGCACAAGGCAGTAAATAAAATACGTTAACAATTCACATCATATAATAAAGATTGATATTTTTGTAATAAGTTTTAAGTAATTTTATAGTATTTAATTTGTTTTTTCTTATACCGGGTTTTACTAACGCTAGTTTAATCGACAAATTACTTTAAAATCTAGTAATAGTTACATACCTTCAAACAATTCTTTGAAATATTTCATACCTTTATGTTTGCAAGATTTCTAAATTTTAGGCATGAGTATATTTACTTTCAGTATTTTCATTTTTCTTTACACACACTTGCATTAAAATCAACCCCATTCCAGTATGTATATTACAAAGTGCATTTCTTTTTCTGTATAACAGCATCTAAAAGTTCAAAAGCAACAGAGTTATCTGGAAAATGAAGCACCTTATATACATGCATTCGGGTATTATGCATTCCCTGTGTACCGCACTGAAGAATGTAAATAAGCATATAAAGGGCCCGGCGCATGCGCCAAAAAGTGTAACACGTTCCGATCATTATTTCCCTAGTTGCCTCATTATTTATATTATCCGTCTCTCTCTTTCCCTCTCTGTCTCTCTTTTCCGTTTACCCTCATCTCTATATCTCAATGCAATTTAAAGCACTATGGCGGAATGCGCTGATTTAGTGTTTAGTTAGCACTGTTGATTTATTCTAGCCATATCCATATATGAGTGCATGTGCATAATAAAAATTGCAGTTATAAATGATAAACAAAGGGATGTAATAAATGAAAAATGCAAAATGAAAATATTTGTTATTTTCTATTTTTATATTTATCATTCATCGTTTAACCAAAAACGTTTAGTTTATTTAAATGGGGTTTGCCTCCAATTCATTACATATTATTTGTTTATTTTAAAATACAACAGTTTTTTTTTATTTACAAAATTATGAATAAATATTGCTTCTTTTATTTACTAAATTTACTAAATATATATATATATATATATATATATATATATATATATATATATATTTAGTAAATTTAGTAAATAAAAGAAGCAATATTTATTCATAATTTTGTAAATAAAAAAAAACTGTTGTATTTTAAAATAAACAAATAATATGTAATGAATTGAATATATAATATATAACATACTTATTACTTGTTTTTATTACGATTATTGTTTGAAGTAAACAAAACAAATGATAGGCAGATGTACAAGACAGTATATGAGACATAAACAGTTAATACTTTACAGGTCCTTCAAAATGTTATTTAAAAACAGACATTTATAAAATAATAATATGGTTCTCATATCCTCTACTTTTATTTTACATATATAATTCCAGTTTAGAAAATGTTAGGTAATAAAAGATGAAATTGCTCTTTTTGAACTTTAGAAGAAATCAGTGTGCTATACGCCTGGCGCATGTTGTAAAATCTCAAATTTAGAAAAGCGTAAAAATGTGGGTTGGACGATACGTTTCGATTGACGCCCAAATAGAAATTTTCAGGCTTTTCTAACGTCAAAATTTTACCTTATGCTTAATAAAGGGGTAGAAGACACTTATTTTTGTGACTTTTTATGACCATTTTCGTCGTTTTCTGACGTATTTCATTATTAATCAGATAAATTCAACTTTGATAATGTTTTGTTAATTTTAACTTATTTTGAATGCTGAATATTTAGAATATGTTTTTAACATTTTATTGATAACCTTAGACAATTTTTGACACGACATTGTTTGTCGGTATAATTATAGACAATGGCAAAACACACAAAGTACATTTGATTAATTAATTCCTCACTTAACCTTTGGTGAAACATATATGAAATTATTCTAGATATTTTATTAAAACACTTGGTTTGTTTCACTAATCTATATTTTCACACATTTTTCCTTAAAGATGACTAATGGTTGAAAATAGTCGGAGAAAATATAAATTAGTGAAACAAACCAAGTGTTTTAATTAAATATCTAGAATTATTTTAAAATACATTTGTTTTGTTAATGTTAACGGTTTTTTTAATTACAAACAAAACCGTCTATTGACAAATGTTTTGGCATTTTTGTCTCTTAAGTCATAAATCATTGCCGACAGGCAATGGACATATTCATATAATGTCAATTATTGATAACACAAATCTATTCGATTTGTCAACGCTGGCATTTTGAATTATTAAAAAAATACTAAAATGTGTATTTCGTCTGTTTTTTTGATATTCTATAAACACAACATCACAATCGACGGTCTTGTGTCACTTTTGTAAATACTGATTGTTTCCAGAGCAAAAAATGAAATCTCGCCACTTAATAATAATTTCACTATGTTAATTATTTATATTTTATATCTGTAGTATTGATTTGTATTTGATGATTTATATGGACTAGAAACAATTTTATAAATGCACACAATGCAGTCATCCTATTCACAAATGTTGTATTTCGCCGTGTATTATGTACTTACGAACAATTTGATTGTTGAATTCAAGTTTGCTGATCATATTTGCTGTTCATCGATATTTGTTCGTTTGTATTTAGATTCCACTATTTGATACAAATGATATTACATAGATTATTTGATTACGTCGTCGAAGTCAATTTGAGTAAAACAATGGGTATCCATAAATTCATTAAGTATAATGGACACCGAATATACATATCGTCGTTATTTTGATGAAACCTCCTATGTGAGTTGAACAAACATTTTTAGGAAACAAAAAAACTGTAAAATAAAAATTGTTAAGTAGTTATTTTCAAACAATTTTTTTAATGAATCCTTGTATGAGATTTAGGAGTTAACTTTACTAGATTCAAGGTTTTATAAACTAATCGGGCTGATAACGTAGAGTCTTTTGATAATATAACCGTATTTTGTACAAAAAATCACATTCCAGGAAGTTTCATCAAAACAACGACGATATATAATTACACTCAGAACATTTGATGGGGATAGAAAATATATTTTCATACATTCTAGAAAATCACTGTGTAAAGTTCAATAGTTTAAGAATTAAAAGAGTTGATTGAAGGAGTACCATTAAAGGATTTCCTACATTAACGTGGTTTAACATAATTAAAAATCGAGCTTTACAAAATGAGTATTTTTTCACACTTGTTCCGCAAATTTGTTGCTCCTTCAGGCAAATCAACACTTCTAGTAAATAAATATTTTATTGTAAGTTTAGATATTTATTGATTTTACTTTACTAAAAGAATATAGATTTTTAGCACATAAGTAAGTGCCTCATCAATCAATCTATGTATACAGCTTCGTAGATATTTAAAATTTTTAATTTCTGGAAATCTATGTTTATATTTTCAATTACGTAATAAGGCATTATTAGAATTAAAATAGTTTTAGAAAAAAAATAGTTGATTATCACTCATAATCTCATAACAACATTAGTTCATGCAGGTAATTTTTGAGAGTGTACAGAACAACGTAGTAATCCGCACGAGCGAAACGCAAGTGCTGATTACGTTATTCTGTGCACGATAAACAAATTCCAAAAATGTGTTTGTTTATAGTAACTTGCAAATAAACGAACCAGTTCTATTATAACTGACAAATTATTTTTTACATCAAATCCAAATTGGTAAACCATCAATACTAAAGAATGGTACAAAAATATAGGTGTAGAACGAAATAGTATTTATTCCTGGATGTCGGAGTCAGCTCAGAAGATTGGGATTAAGGCTAAAGTTCAGTTTAGTTGCACAGCTATTTATTCGCAAAAAAAAGTTTTACGGATATTTAACAGTGTGTTATAAATGTTTTACCATACAAGAAAGACAGAAAAATTGTTTTTGGCAAGTTACGTTTGCTATTTAGGCCGTTGTTATTGTCACAGATAATGCATTAAAGTATAGTGTGTGATCCTTCCGTCAGATAGCGCGTTTCTATGGTGGGCAATTTTAAAAATAGCACTTAAAAGTAACAATTTTTTAATGGTAAAAGTCATTGAGTTTGATGAGCACGTAAGTGATTCCATACTTTAAGGTTAGGTTAGGTTAGGTTAAAATAGAATAAATTGCTTGTGTTTGCTCATTATAGCATAAATCAATGCTAACGGGACAGACTGTAAAACAATTGTGTATTTAACTTCAATTAATAAATGTTATATGTATTTTTATGTGCGCCGTGCTAGCAAATGTCAAAAAAACTACCGCTTATTATTTTTTTTAAATTACCAGATAATTGTAGTATTACCACGAAAACCATTACACAATTAATTTTTCTATTGGTCGATATTTAATAAAAGATGGCGTCGTACGATTCTCAGAGTAATTGTCATTGTTTGATATGCATTCTCATCATAAAAAATGAAATCTAGATTCTAAAATTAATTAAATACATTTTAAAGTCCCATTCGGGAAAATATTATATAATCATACCGGCGCTCGAAGCAATAACGACGTAATTGCAAAATAATAAACAATTTCACGAAGCAGCCTAGTTTGTTGCTTTGAAAAGTAAACATAATAAGAAAATGCAAACTTAATAACGTTGCAAATATTTTGTTTCCCGGGATATTTTCGGCTTGTATTAAATTACAGTTACATTTTAATTAACAAGTGCAGTTACTTTCTTGTTGCATCATAATTAATGGTGAATGCGCCTGGGTATTTATTTACCAACAATATTTAATTCGTTTCTAGTAGTTTTTAATTTTATGCATTGTCGATTTTAAAAGATACCCTTTAAAGAACACTGTACGCGGAAATTGCTGAATAAGTTTTCTTACAAAAAAATTGATGATTTCATTCATAAATCGGGATGACTTGAATGTTTTCGTAGATTTAAGCTTGACAAATTACGATGAATTTATTGGGGCCCATTTTCTATGAAAACAATAAAAACGGCAATTTGAATCGATGTTAAAGCATTTTTTATGCATTTAATTAACATCTATAAAACTTGGAATTGTTCTTAAGTGTTTACATTAAAATTTATGTTTAATAAAACGGAAGTTCAAGCTCGCTATGAATAATAATATAAAATAGTTTTGACGGTTTTTAGAGGAATGCCAAAGCTGTACGCTTAGGCTTGATTTTACTGTAATCATGTTATTGATTCAGGAGCTTTGTGCTATTCCAAATTAAAATGGCATTTCATTATGGTGCACAGGAGATAACCTGGAATTAAATTTAAATAAATGTTTTCGCATATCCTTTCACCGAGGAAGAGCAACACATTATAATTTCTCTCTACTCAATCAGCAGTTGACACAAGTCACCAGAATAAAGGATTTGGGTGTAATATTTACCCCAACGCTGGATTTTAAGGGGCATAATTTGCATATGTACAATAAGTCAGTAAAAGTGTTGGGTTTTATTAGCCGATTTAGTAGACAATTTAAGAACGCAACAGTAAAAACTCTATCTGTCTCTGGTACAACCACATGTGGAATATGCTTCAATAGTTTGGTCACCCTACACAAGGAACTCTACTTATCAGATTTAGATGGTTCAAAGGAAGTTTTTGAAGATAATAGCTTTTCGCATAGGAAATAATCTAATATAGTTTAGTCATAGCAAAATGTTATCAGTATTAAATCTGCGATCGTTGGCAGAAAGACATTTTTTTCTAGATCTGTCGTTCTTATACAAGTAAATGGGTTTGTAAGTTGCAGCGAATTGGTGGATGCTTTAAATTACACCGTACCCCGGGGCCTTTAATCAAGACAAAGGGCATTGTTTAGCCTTTCATACCATTAACTATGGTATGAACAACCCCATCGACCGCATAATTAGGCAGTCAAATATATGTAGCATAATTCTAATTTTATCCTCTTCACATCTTCGTTTGCAGTTTTTACAACCCATTTACGATTTGTCGATTTGTCGATAATTTGCTTTTGCCGTAGGATGGGAATATGTAATTTATTTTTATATATACAGTAGTTTATATTATTTTGTCGTTTTATAATTCAATAAGTATTCATTGTTTACTATTTATGTTCCATCTGTGATAATTTGTTTATGCAAATAATTCTTCGATTCTTGCGTATGCTTAGAACCGTTTATTATTATTATTTATTTTATATTTTTGTATGTTTTATTTTTATACAATTATTTATTTAATATAAATTCATTCTATATCTGTTTAGGTTAGTTATTTGTTTGTAGATTGAATGGTTGATTGATTAATGAATTGTGGATTGATTTATTGTAACTTGAAGGTGGGAATCAGCACGTTTTATATTGTTACGTTTTTGAAATATTTGGGAGCGAAATCTAATATATTTGGAATTGAAATCCAATATTATTTTTGTCAATTCAATGCATTATAAAATGTAATTGTATTATTGTAATATTAAATTGTAGGTTCCTTGAACAAGTTTCTCATCTTTCATGTGATGTAACATATTTAACTATGATTTAAAAAAAATATGTGGTTAAATTTCAATAATATTTATTATATTAATGTCCGGTATTATAAAACGTTTTATTCGCTAAATAAAATTGACTTTAGGAATAAATTAATTTATTTCAAAGATTTCGGTATTATAAACACAAAATAACTTTACTTGGCTAATAAATCTCCCCAGTAAATTATTTGTTTGTTTCTCAACCGAGTAAATTTTATTCTCTAAATAATTTGACAGTTAAAAGTCAAATGTGTATTATATTATAATAATGACTCTAGATTCTACTACTTGTATTTATTAATTTCATTACGGTTATCATGTTTACCATATCATCCATGTTAGATTTAAGTTCGCTCATAGTATCTTCCCTGACAGTGATTAATTCGAACCACAAGACATTCTAAGGAGTCGAAGACCTAAAGTTTTTCAAATTAGACATAACCAGGGATTTTTATACTTATGCATTATTAGAAATTATAAAAGACTTAATCAAGTGTTTTCCATTCCCAAACTAAGCATGAAGTAAAATTTCGAGTTTAGAAAAGCCTGAAAATTTGGTTTGGTCGCGTAGCGCGAAGCGCGGAGCAACCAAACCAAATTTTCAGGCTTTTCTAAACTCGAAATTTTACTTCATGCGCCACGCGTATAAAACACTGAAAACAATGGAATATTGTGAACAAGTGAACTTCACTTCAAATCAGTGTCTTATACGCGTGGCGCATGAAGTAAAATTTCGAGTTTGGAAAAGCCTGAAAATTTGGTTTGGCCGCTCCGCGCTTCACGCTACGCGACCAAACCAAATTTTCAGGCTTTTCTAAACTCGGAATTTTACTTCATGCTTAGCCTGGGAGTGGAAAACACTCGTTTAAGTCTTTTATAATTTCTAATAAGCTTTTTTTTTGTTCTGTGTAATTCTGTCTTATTCCACAGCTATTCTCCATAATTATAAGGAATTAAACTAAATTTATAATTTGATCGACGATTTAATTTGAAATATTGACAATTCAATTTAGCAAATTGGTGGTTCCAGCTATGACCACAATGAAAATGTATAATTTCGGTCTGTATTCTACTAATTAAATTATTTATTTCTAGAATTGCTATTTATTTGGTAGGTTTGCTTTATAATACGAAATTTTATTTGCCTAATAGTTTACTAGGTAAATAAATTTACTCGACAAATAGTTATCTAATGATTTAGTAATCGTTTATAATACCGGGCATAAGTGATATTAGTGAAATTTAACCAAGCGTTTTCTTTTCAAATCAATAAAGATTCGTTAATAAATTAAATTAAATTAAATTAAATAAAGTGTATTAATTTCTCAAACAGTTTTTGGTGATTTCATCCAAAGTCTGCATTTTTTTGCATTTTGTATGAGCGACAAAATAACCCGCATAATATGTATATACTTTCAATCAACTTAAGTTATTCAAATTTGGTAAAAAAGGTGCTTGTTATGCTCCATTATATTTTCAGGAATTTGTGATAAACTGCTTACACGCCATAATCGATTGATTCCTAAGATGTTAAATCACAATTAATATAAGGCTTGAGTATACAGAGAATTTTTCTTTTTAGTATACATATTTCGGCTTGTTGTTTTTGAAAAACGTTCAATTTGAAAATTCTAACGAGTGTTACCACTTCTTGATTAAGCATGAAGTAAAATTTCGAGATTAAAAAAGCCCGAAAATTTAGATTGGTCGTGTAGCGTAGCGGAGCGACCAATCCAAATGTTCAGGTATTTCTAAACTCGAAATTTTACTTCGTGCGCCAGGCGTATAAAACACTGAAACATTGTAAAATACACGTCATTAGCAACCTGCGTTATTGGTATGTTTTGAACTTTAGTATATTTTAGAGTTTTTTATGCGTGGCGCATGAAGTAAAATTTCTAGCTTAGAAAAACCTGCAAGTTTGCCGTAAAATTTTGAGTTTATAAAAGCCTGAACATTTGAATTTGTCAATACAAAGCGAAGCGTATCCCGCCCGCTCCGCTTTGTATTGACTAATTCAAATGTTCAGGCTTTTCTAAATTTAAAATTTAACTTTATGTTTAAACGAGAAGTAGAACTATGTTCGCAAGTATTTATTTATATTAAGTAGTAAAACAATACTAAACATAAAATTAAAATATCCAAGTATCCATAATTTTTATGAACGACCTAGACTCTCACATATGTCAAACGTGAATGACTTTAAATAAGAGCATACATGCCTGGTGATAACGGAAAATTCTATCCAAAATGCACACATTACATCTTGTAAGGCAATTAAAATATTTCACTCATATTGTACTGATAATGAGCTGTTGCTAACCCATTAAAGGCCATTGATGCAATAACGCAACATAATTAATTTTGTGCTTATTAAATTACTAAATAAGTTAATTTGATTCATTGTATAATTTGACCTAACTTGAGAATGGACAAAAAAGTAAATGTTTTATTATTTGAATATTTTACTTATTACTCATTTTATAAGAGTATTTGTAAGTGTATTTCTAACTTCACAGTATTTCAGTGTTTTATACGCAGGGCGCATGAAGTAAAATTTCGAGTTTAGAAAATCCTGAAAATTTGGTTTGGCCGCTCCGCTTCGCGGAGCGACCAAACCAAATTTTCAGGATTTTCTAAACTCGAAATTTTACTTCATGCTTAGTCTGGAAGTGGAAACACTCGTTCGAAGCTTCAAATTGAACGTTTTTATAAAATCGACGAATGCATGAAAATGTTCAACTTATAGATTACGTACGTTTAAAAGAAAACTTCCCAGTATGTAATATAATAAGTTAATTATAGAAATCATAAAAAGAAGTGCAGAATTTTACATGAAATCAGCTTTTAGAGTTAACTGTATAATTGCTCGGCCGTTAATGATTTAAGTTCGGATAAATCTGGCTTTATGCAATTTGTAAACTAGAGAAGTCGAATACGATAAAAAAAAATGTATAACCCAGTCTCGGACAATATTGAAATAAATGAATTGAATCAGGAAAAGTTTTTGGGTGTGACCATGACTCCTGCCCTAAGTTGACATGAGCATTGTTACCGGCGTTTTATCGAAAACGTCGTAACTTGATTATTTTATTCAGATTCGCGAAAACATCGGACTCCATTTGTTTTGCTCATTTCATTTCATAATCATTTTAATTCCAAATGACTCAAGTTCGTAACCATTCATTCGTTGTTCTTTTGTATATATTTTTTCTTGTAAATATGTAAATTAGTCCAACATTGAATTCCCCCGAACGTGACCAACAATGACGACTTGCAAACCACCCCATCATTAACCGCGCGACCAGCACCGGCCGATGTTTACAACCCCGAGGAAGGTCATAAAATTCCGCACCTCCGAGGACCAGCGCCATAAAACCCACGGCGCGCTGTAGATGTTTACGACCATGAAAACAAAGCCTTTGGGAATTTCTCAAAATTTCGGGAAAACAGCGAGAACAAAGGTTTATGGTCGTAACATCTGCAGCACAAACTTCGACACGCCTGAGCAGTCGAAAACCAGAGGCCCAAAACTTTTTGGCCTCAGGTAATTTGAAAACTCCACCCTCTGCTTCTTCCACCACGTTCTCGACCAATCACCGTCACCCCCAAGATACATGGCGGGGGTGAAGACAGCGGTGGTTGGGAAGATAAGAGACAGCGGAAGACAGAAGAAAGGCAGTACAGTTCGAAAACTTGATTCGGTCATCACAAGTCAGTCAAACTCCAGACATCAAGTTCAAAAAAACGCATTCAGGATACATGAAGTGAAGTTCGAAGTTTTATCAAGTGAAGTTTTCATCACTAGTAAGTCGTCGCGTGCCTATAAGTTGGTGTCATTATTCATTGAATCGTCACATCACGTTCGTTCAATTTCATTCATTTGTTCATTTCATATATTTTTATCATCGTTCATTTTATCATTGTTTGTTTAGCTTAATCATTGTATTTCTGTGTTCATTTGTTTCATTCATTACATTTTTGTTGGTCCTTTTTTTTTGTTAATAAATTTTAAGTGTTGTTTTTTCAAAACAATAGTCATTTTAAATTCATACAAAATTCAAACAACCTTTTTTGTATATAATAAAAATGAGTGCCTTTTGACCAAGGATATTTAGGTAAGTCAATTTATTATTATTATTTTGTGTGTGACCAATCCTGAGCCACCGGAGTGTTACGGAGGAACGTCGTTAGTGCATAACTCATGCTCTTTATAAAAATTAGCACAACAGCAAGCGACGTCCCGCACCCCGATAACAATTTGGCGCCCAACGTAATAAATTTTATCAAAAATTTAAACCCACGACCCTAGTTAAATCTAATTTGCTAAATTAACAATTTGGCTACCAACGTTAAAATTTCGTAGAAAGTTAACTCACGTCCCTGAATTGCACTGTAACAATTGTCGTTAACATTTTGACAAAAACGCTCTTTATCTCTCAACTTAACGTGCTAGTGATTTGATATATTGAAATCTTTGTTTAACATTTTATCTTCAACAGTTACTCATTAGATTAATTTCATTCAAAATCACATTCAAAAACAATTGTTACATTTCGATATTGTTGCTCGATTAACGATAAACTATATGCTCAAATTTTATCATACATATAATGTACCTTGATTTTAATATTTTTATTTTCAACGTGTTCCCAAACTCATTCTGCTTATTTTCTCATTAAATTTAATTAATCACTTTGTGATGAAAATTCATTTTTTCATATTTATTTATCTTAAGCAGAAATCCATTTAGAATTAACTCATATAAAGTATATATAGTAACATTTTTACATTAATATTTCAAAATATTTGTGTGTTAAAATAGTTCAAATATTTAATTTAAGAAAGTACCATTTATGTAAATAAAATTCAGCAATATAGTTTACTTTCATCATTCATTCATTTTATAAATTCATTTAAGCGAAATTTTTGGACTGAGGAACCATTTTACAAGTGATTTGTTTTAACATTTTTTTTCACACTTACGATTATTATCTATGACTTGTTTATTTTCTAACATTGTTGTGTGTTTTATCATGTTATAGGTAATATTACCATTGAGTATAAAGCATTGTTCATAATATTTTATGTACAGACTTTAATCATTTAAAATCGCGACGAGGCCGCGTACTCCATAATTTGTTTTTCTTCAGACTATTACATTTTCGTAGTCAATTAATTATAGAACATTTTTCATAAACCCTTCATTTGACTGGATTAATTTTTATTATTTAACCGTTTTGACTGCAGCTCCGTTCATTATCTTCCATGTTTATTAATAAATCAATTGTTTAAATTAATAATTAAAATCGCGACGGGGCCGTGTTTCATATTAATTATCATCGATACAGTAATTGTTTTTTAAATTATTTTTATTCATTTTCGTCTTATTGACTATAGGTTCTGACTTAACCATTTTTTAATTAATTTTGTCGCTTCAACACTTAATTTTCAATGTAAGCAGTTATTATTTACTTATTAATTAATTAATATCACCACATTAAATTTTGCAAGCATTAATTAAAATCTTACGGGGCCGTAATAAGTAATCTTACGGGGCCATAATAAGTAAATCATTTTCATTGTTTTGCTTTTGTATTCTCACGGGACCGATTAAATCATGTCAGTACATTCAGAAATTGAATTCGATCGCGCTTCAGCGACAACAATGCTCAATCAGCATCAAGATGCCTCACAGGAGGGAAATCCGTTCGCATCCCAGCACTACGAGGTGCAAGTTGGCATTCGGCCACCACCGCCTCCACCAGGTTTCGAGTACAGGCTCACTCGTGTTGACGAACCCCGCAGAGATGCCCACATTACCCACGTCGAATCGAGAAGCGACGTTTCTCGCGCAGACCAAACACATACGCGACACTTCGAATCTCGAAATCCGTTTCTCGATTACCGCTCCAACACACCGGATACACATCGCGAATTACAACAATTGCGCGACTATTATGACCAACACAGAAAATCCGAGGAGATTCGCCGGCAAACTCACAGAGAGTACATGGAGCTCATGCGTGAGTTTAAACGCACAGAAGAGAAACCTACTGAGTATTTCGATGGAAAGGATCCGCAGACTTTCTTGGAGGGCATCCAGAGGGAATTTCACGGACTAGACCTGACTACGAAGGAAAAGCATCGGCGAACACTAGCTCGTATGACTTCCTCCCAAATTTCGGAGTATGGGAGCTTCTTTCAAGAGGGAATCTCATGGGAGCGAGCAGCATCTCTTTTATGCGACGCCATCGATCCGGACATCACCCAATATGAGGAAACCGTTGAGCTGCTGACGAAGAGGCAGAACAACACCGCCGCAGGACCATTCACCATCCGAAAACAATTGCTATTCCGGAAATACGGCAATAGTTGGACGGAAGAGTACATGACGAAGGTTACGTGGAAGTTATCTTCGGATAGGCTGCGCCAGGAGCTCATCTTCCGCCCAACAAACATGAACGAGTTCGTCGAAAAAGCGGTTAGAATTTCAAATAGGCTAGCGTTTTATAACGAACACAAACAAACCGTAGCCTCGAGGGAACAGCCGCATAAGCAAAACTCTCCTACAAAATTCCCATATCCTCAACAAAATCCACAACACTCCTCAAAACAAACACATTATTCTTCAAACCAAAACCGACATTATCAAACAAATAACCCATCATCCTCTAATCAGAACCGTCATCCAACATCCCAAAATATCCGTCCGACATCCCCACAAACTAATTGTCGTCCTCAACATAATCAAAATCGTGCTGTGAATAACATCGAAACTCAGGAGGACCGCCCACGAACACCATCACGCCAAAACAAACGAAATCCGCGGGCGATTACACCACCGAATCCAAGCGAAATCCCTCGCAGCCAATCAACTGCAAATCAACAATCATCATCACAGCATAATCGACCGAAATCACCACCTCCTCCTTTTTGTCTGAAGTGCAAAAAGGGTTATCACTGGCACAATCAATGTCCGAACATGCCGGGAAACGGGATAGCGGGCGGCCAGTCATCGAATCACCGGAATTAAATTCCCGACTTTTCACCGCCCGACAAGAACGACCTCCACGCCGACCAAGGACCGCGAATACGGACAATATATCAGACACAGTGCCCAATATAAACCCACAGACGCTATCCAGTGCTAATAACAGTGAAAATGTAAACTTTAGTGTACCTCCCCCTCGCGAAAAAGACGTTTTACCCCAACACAACGCATCTTTACCGTTATTAACTTATATTAATTTATCAACGACATCGACGATCCTGTGACAGCAGCTTCAACCAGCCCCGAACCAGATTCGCAGGAATATACCCCAATGAACGCTAAGTGCGCGAAATCCTGTGAATAATACGTGCTGCATAAACATTTAAGAACGCTTAAGTACGTGAATCAACTTTCCAGATTTTATTTTTCTCATATGGATCCGCGAATTAATCATTTTATCACTATAGGATGCTTCAGTGCGCGTAGTAAAATATTCTCCGCGAGTGATAAAACATTAAAGCATAAACTTAGTGAGATCAGACATTAATTCTGCGTGCTACCAATACTAAAGACTTTTCATTTATAAACTTTTAATTGTATATAATCATAATCACACCTTAGGGCCAGACGACCAAATTTATCACCCTACAGGATGAGGGTTACATCTAGACACATCCTGTGACGCCGGACGGTAACCAGTTTTCATCTCCGTCTCAGGGAAAAATCACCGTCACTCATTTTCCCTCACGCTGGCTCATCTTCGCAGAAAACGTCTCAAAAATTAAGGCGTCGAGACGCATATTCGCCTGCCGCCAGCAAACTGTCAATGGGCAGTTATCCCCATTGTGGCGCCCACATTCAACGTCCCTGGCTCATCTCCGGATCCGCATCATTGCTAACCAGGACGTTACATCCAGCCGTTCATCATCAAATGGATTACGTCCCAACTAGGCGTAATTCGGACGCTGGAACTTCATGGATGTTGCTGTGTAATGTTCACCTCAGAACGCGTCTTTTCGCATCATACCAGCACTCCACATCATCATCATCATCTGGATCATCTTCGGATCGGGTATGCCAGGTGCATCCACCGAAACAGGTGTTGGCCCGACGCTAAACGCAGACGTCAGCCCGGCACCTCCACCAGATGAAAGTCATCGAGGCCTGGACATCATCCTCATACAGGTGTTAGTCAGACGCTGAACCCAGACGTTAGCCGGCACCTCCACCAGGAACTCGTCAAACAGAAGGTCGCAGTTTTCCTGTGCGGGATTGATTCGCACGATTCCAGCAGGAAGAACATAGGCAGATGCCTAATCATTTTTGAGCTTGCTCATTAATTGTTCATCATTCTGCGCCTTCCACATCGAAACTAATGAACGAAGATCTTTTGTATATTTTTGTATATGTTAGTTTTAAGCATTTTCATTCAGAATCATTCATGTAAACGAACTTTACTCATTTACGGGGCCGAATTGTTACCGGCGTTTTATCGAAAACGTCGTAACTTGATTATTTTATTCAGATTCGCGAAAACATCGGACTCCATTTGTTTTGCTCATTTCATTTCATAATCATTTTAATTCCAAATGACTCAAGTTCGTAACCATTCATTCGTTGTTCTTTTGTATATATTTTTTCTTGTAAATATGTAAATTAGTCCAACATTGAATTCCCCCGAACGTGACCAACAATGACGACTTGCAAACCACCCCATCATTAACCGCGCGACCAGCACCGGCCGATGTTTACAACCCCGAGGAAGGTCATAAAATTCCGCACCTCCGAGGACCAGCGCCATAAAACCCACGGCGCGCTGTAGATGTTTACGACCATGAAAACAAAGCCTTTGGGAATTTCTCAAAATTTCGGGAAAACAGCGAGAACAAAGGTTTATGGTCGTAACATCTGCAGCACAAACTTCGACACGCCTGAGCAGTCGAAAACCAGAGGCCCAAAACTTTTTGGCCTCAGGTAATTTGAAAACTCCACCCTCTGCTTCTTCCACCACGTTCTCGACCAATCACCGTCACCCCCAAGATACATGGCGGGGGTGAAGACAGCGGTGGTTGGGAAGATAAGAGACAGCGGAAGACAGAAGAAAGGCAGTACAGTTCGAAAACTTGATTCGGTCATCACAAGTCAGTCAAACTCCAGACATCAAGTTCAAAAAAACGCATTCAGGATACATGAAGTGAAGTTCGAAGTTTTATCAAGTGAAGTTTTCATCACTAGTAAGTCGTCGCGTGCCTATAAGTTGGTGTCATTATTCATTGAATCGTCACATCACGTTCGTTCAATTTCATTCATTTGTTCATTTCATATATTTTTATCATCGTTCATTTTATCATTGTTTGTTTAGCTTAATCATTGTATTTCTGTGTTCATTTGTTTCATTCATTACATTTTTGTTGGTCCTTTTTTTTTGTTAATAAATTTTAAGTGTTGTTTTTTCAAAACAATAGTCATTTTAAATTCATACAAAATTCAAACAACCTTTTTTGTATATAATAAAAATGAGTGCCTTTTGACCAAGGATATTTAGGTAAGTCAATTTATTATTATTATTTTGTGTGTGACCAATCCTGAGCCACCGGAGTGTTACGGAGGAACGTCGTTAGTGCATAACTCATGCTCTTTATAAAAATTAGCACAACAGCAAGCGACGTCCCGCACCCCGATAACAGCATATAACTAAGATTGCAGTACTGTCGATGATAGTCTCAGTTAATCAACATGGTCTTTCAAGATTTTACCATGCTCATGTCAGTAGCCGCCTTATGTACGATATTATATATATATATATATATATATATATATATATATATATATATATATATATATTTATTTTTAGGTTTTCGCGAGCAAAATATAACTGGCTTGAGTTTTTTGGGCTGCTTTCTCGCGTTGGTTGATTTATTTGCGCTCTACGTTTCGGCAGCATCACTTCTGCCATCCTCAGGAGCTTTTTTGTATACTAAGTGATGGATGTCACGTTCACTGTCACTACATTTGTTTTGTAAACTAGGGACTTGTAGTCTAGATCTGCTGCGTGTTATTGGTCCACTCGATGTAGAAGGTGCTAAAATTTCTTGATTTGTGTCCGATGTATCTGCATTGTTGAAATTACTTGAATTTCTCTGAATATTCCGAAAATTGTTAAATATTGGAGGCAAGTCATTTTTTTGTTGTTTTATTATATTCATCATGGTAGAAACAATGCAGACATGTTTTTGGGCCATTTGAATAGTATTCACCCTAACATTCAATTTACCATGGAAATAGAACAAAATGACAAACTTCCGTTTTTAGATATTTTACTTTACAAAACATCAAAAGGCAACCTGGGACATTCTGTTTAAAGGAAAAAAACTCACACAAATCGATACCTAAACGCCGACTCACATCATCATCCTGCTCAAATTAGTTCAATAGTCAAAACATTAATTACACGTTCTTTCAAACTCACAGATCAAAACAACATACTTTCGGAAATAAATACACTCAAATTCATTTTGAAATCAAGCAAATTCCAAGAAAACACAATAAACAAACTAATTGAGAGGGCCAATACACCAAAACCTATAAACATTATAAACACAGATTACACGAACACAATAACTCTTCCTTATATAAAAGGAGTTACAGACAAAATTTCGAATATTTTTAGAAAATTTACTATACACACATCGTTCAAACCATATCTTACGATAAAACAACTTTTACGTAGCCCTAAAGACAAAATTTTCCTTGAAAAACAAGGAATATACAAAATTCCCTGTAAAGACTGCCATAAATCATATATCGGCCAAACCAACAGAAGAATTAGCGTCAGACGAGAAGAACATAAATTAGCCATAAAAAAATTACGACCAAAATTCCTCATTATTCCAATATAAATTTGATACAGACCATAACATAGATTTTGAAAATACTTCGGTAATTAGTTCTATCCCAAAATTTGAAGAAAGAATCGTACGGGAAGCCATAGAAATAGAAAAACATCCTTTGTGTCTGAATAAACGAGATGATGGTACAAGATTACAAACCACATGGAAACCTTTGATGAACATAATAAAACAACAAAAAAAAGACTTGCCTCCAATATTTAACAATTTTCGGAATATTCAGACAAATTCAAGTAATTTTAACAATGCAGATACATCGGACACAAATCAAGAAATTTTAGCACCTTCTACATCGAGTGGACCAATAACACGCAGCAGATCTAGACTACAAGTCCCTAGTTTACAAAACAAATGTAGTGACAGTGAACGTGACATCTATCACTCAGTATACAAAAAAGCTCCTGAGGATGGCAGAAGTGATGCTGCCAAAACGTAGAGCGCAAATAAATCAAACAACGCGAGAAAGCAGTCCAAAAAACTCAAGCCGGTTATATATATGTATATATATATATATATATATATATATATATATATATATATATATATATATATATATATATATATATATATATATATATGTCTCAAGCTGTATAATAAAGTACCAGTTTCCCCTAAAAAAAATAAAGAAAGACAATATTTTAAAAGATGTGTTAAAAAGACTATTCATTAAAAAGGCATTATACTCAGTAAGCGATTTTCTGCATGATACTTTTAATGATATACTACAACCTGTTCAGTTTATGTAAATAATTTTAATTGAAATTTTCAATTATTGTATTTTATGTTAAAATTAATTAATTAATAAATTAATAATTTAAATTAATTATTTTTTTTATTAAGTAATTGTATATGAAGGGAACTTTTATTTTAAGTATACACTTATTTAATTATTTGATATTTATTTAATATTTTAGTAAGTATATTTAAATTATTAGTTGAAGCTAGTTATTTGCCTTGAATATTGATTGTACTGACCATTGTAAACCTTATGGTAATAACAAGAATAAATTACTTTATTTTACTTATGCATTCGAAGTAAATCTTCGAACAATTGTTGTTTTTTAACAAGAGTTTAATTTACAGCTTAAAAGGAGTGGTATCCACTCCCAGACAAAGCATGAAGTAAAATTTCGAGTTAAGAAAAGCCTGAGAATTTGGTTTGGTCGCTCCGCGAAGCGGAGCGGCCCAACCAAATTCTCAGGCTTTTCTAAATTCGAAATTTTACTTTATGCGCCACGCGTATTACACACTGATTTAATGTAAAGTTCAGAATAGAGGTGTTTAGCATACTGCGTTAATAGTATATTTTGAACTTCACTTGAAATCAGAGTTTTATACGCGTGGCGCATGAAGTAAAATTTCGAGTTTAAAAAAGCCTGAAAGTTTGGTTTGGCCGCTACGCTTCGCGGAGCGATCAAACCACATTTTCAGGCTTTTCTAAACTCGAAATTTTACTTCATGCTTAGTCTGGGAGTGGAAATCACTCTTTTAATATATATATATATATTGTATATATTGTAATACCCATGTCTTTTACAAATAAACATTTATTTTATCAAATTAATGCTTCAAATTCAGATGCTTCTCATCTATACAATAGAATATCCACGCGTGATATATGATATCCATCAAATGAGCTTAAAAACAATTTGGAATTAGACAATTAAATGGCAATTCGCGAGCAGCAATGGAATTCGGTTCGTTGGGCGTCACAAAATGGAATAAAATAGGATAAAACATTGTAATTTCCCAGTTCTCTCGACTATTAATAAAACAAGCGCGAACGTTAATATATTCAAATGTTGATAAAACTCCATTTAAATAAATTACGCCAGCGGCAATATAACATAATAAACTAACGCTAATTAAATTCAGGACTATTATTTCTCTGCTGAAAACAACATAATTAAAATTGTGGTAGTACATGTATTATATTTTCCACTATTATAAGTAAAGTTTAAAAAGAAAAAAAGAAGAATGATGGATGGAAACCGGGTTGGGGAATGAGATAAATATTAGGGAATTGACATAGGCAGTTAGCCATCCAGTCACGACCAGTTTAGTATTATAATTTTTTATATTAGTGAAAATGTGGACAACACAATTAACACCCATAGCATCCGAGACAACCATTTTTTGTTAGATTATAAATAAAGTATATGAAATAAAATACAGGTGATAAAAATGGTATATATTTTAAATATTCTGTTTTAAATTTAAAAAATTAGTTTATGAATAACTTATTTGCAATAATTGAATTGACAGGGGAACACGATTTTTTTCGATTTTATGGTCTCAGCATTATGCTCAAAAGTTGAATTATAAATATCGTATGCTTAATAAAAAAACCTATAGAGTGCCATGATTTAATCTTTTTTTAAATTTAAGTTGGCTACATGCTTTAGGAATTGTCATGTAAAACGTCAGATATAATAATTCTAATGCATAATTTCAGAGTTGCCAACCTACAATATTTTCCATGGCACTCTAGAGGTTTTCTTTTATTAAACATATGATACTATTGTGAACGATTAGGGACAAAAACTAGCGAAAAGACCAGTTTTGCTAGATATGGCAATTTTCTGAACTCATTTGGTGTGAAATTTTTAAATGGAGACTAGGCGATTATTTTGGCGACTGACTATTGTTGTATTGGTGATAATTGGCTCTTAATTGTACAATTATTTTTTGTTTAATTTAAAATTTTGATTTTTTATTGGAAACCAAGTGCCAACATACATTTAAACAATAACGACACTTGATACAAGAAAAATTAAATTTGCTAATGAGAAGATTGCTTAAATAATATTAAAGAAATATTTGGTTCAAAATTACTCATAATTATGTATTTATGAACAGAAAAACTTACTTTTCAATTTTTTGAAATCCGTATAAAATAAACAATCATTGGTTTTTTCCCGTCTTTTCAAATGTTTCCGTATTTATGAAACGATGATATTTGTTCTGGTGCTTAGAATAAACCTGAAAGAAACCATTATACTTTGCCAAAAACCAACTTTATCCAGTCCCAATTCAATCTATTAATTTACGATGTGTAATTTTCGTGTATAATTTTATAAATGAATAGTATTTATAACTTTATAATTTTATTGGTGATCTATGAATGTATTTATAAATCCATTCCTTTTGAACAAAAATCACATAATTTTTATACACACACACTCTCCTTTTTAAAATATGCTTGTTCCCGAATTCAGATAGAGAGACAAAAAAGAGATATATTCAGACCCTGGAACAATTGGAGGCCACTGGGAAGATAAAGCCCGGATGGCCGAAACGGGTTATCTTTCTGAATTTATTGCGAAACAAGCGAAACCGTTATGTAAAATAGCCATTCGCCTTCTCTCTCTCTTACTCTTTGTCTTTTTCGGTCTCGGCTTTACGTCCAGGAAATAAATGGATGGACTCCATATGTTCCGCATGCACATGGCATTGATGTAACACACAAATGGTCATCCATCAGAATTATTGCCCAAGACGAGAAAACAAATTCGTGAGATTGTGAAAATTGTTATACGGAAATCGAGAATATAAAATCGCTTTAGTGCGTGATATCAGTAAAGTGACTTTTATTTAAGTCTCTTGTATATTTTTGACAAAAAAATAAACAATTTTTCTGTTATACTTTTTATAAGTTTATATTTATCTTGATATAAAGAAAAAACTTAACTTTTTTATATCACTTTTATTTTACTTTTGTGACTAGTTTCAATTACACGGTAATCATTGTCAAACTAAGTACCTAAAATACGAGTTACACAGGTTAAATCTAGAAAACTTCGAAGAGAGGGATGTATACCAGGTCAACCTGGTCGTTAAAGATGGAAATTCCCGGATTAATTTTTGCTTTGCAGATTTCAAGTAAATCCATTTTTCTACCTTTTTGGGTGACATGGATTACCGAAAATACATCCTTGCCGAAGTTATGGTTTGTTTCTAACAAATGATTTGCAAACGTTGAATTATCAGAAACAAACCATAATTTCGGCAAGGATGCACTTTCCATAATCCATCTCACCGAAAAAGGTACTACAATGGATTAACTGGAAGCCCTTGAAATCCACAAAGCAAAAATTAATCGGGGCATTTCCATCTTTACCTATGTAACTCGAATTTAAAGTACATAGTTCGATAATGATTACCGTGTAATTGAAACTAGTCACAAAAATAAAATTTAAAAAAAAAATAAAATACCTTGGACTAACTCTACAGGAAAATCTAAAATGGGACGAACACATAAACAACTTAAGAAAAAATAACGATAAAACAATATATGCACTATCAAAAATACGAAACTACATACCAGAAAATAACAGAAAACAAATATACAACTCAATGTTCACATCACAAAATATATACCTAAATAATATATGGGGTGACACAACACAAAAACCTAAATAAACTGCAAATTCAACAAAACAAAATATTAAAAATAATTTATAAACTAGATAAAAAAACGATTACAGAACAACTATACCAGCAAACACAAAAAATGATACAATTAAGTAACTTATTGATAATATATAAAATTAAAAATAAACAAATTAAAACGAACATTGACATAAAAATCAACAAGCAAATCCACGATTATGAAACAAGAAGAAGATCGGACATGAGGACAGAAAAATTTACAACAAAGAAAACGATAATAACATTAACATCAGAAACCATACGACAATATAACAGACTAGAAAAAAGCATAAAAGAATTAAATTATGTTATATTTAAACTAAAAATGAAAAATCTAATACTTAACGATAAGGTAAAGTAAATCTGACAAAATAGGAGCATAAGGAATTGAAATATATATCCCTCAATACCATTAGCCCGAGATGGGAATCAACGCCCGCAAATCCCGTGGTGAAGAAGAAAGGAAGAACAAATGAATACATTTTTACAATATGATGTGTAAACTTAATTTATATTGTAAAATAAAGAATACTTTGCAAAAAAAAAGTGGTATACCAAAGTTAGGTGTTTTCTTTATATCAAATTGAAAATTTACCACGAAGTGAACGCCTCCAAGATACAAGAATTTATACGTATCATCATGAAACAACAACAATAATAACATATTTATTGACAATTTAATAAATATGTTCTGTTATATGTTATTAATTCACGAAGTGATTTAGAATAGGTATAAAAATTAACATCTAGTTCAGGGGCTCATTTGAAGACAATAGGTTTAATGAAACATAAATCCGATTTTCATTATTTAGAGTTCTACAGCTGATGTACATTTTGCGAAATAATGATTTTAACTAATACAATTTAACAATTTAAACATAACATAAATAATAATAAAATGAAATATAATAAAATGCTAATACCTGGTTGTACAAAGTGATGTTAGTGGTAATTTACGTCGGTAATTACCAGTGGTAATTTACCATAAAACCCAGCTATTTCGGAAATATTGGTAACATTATTTTGTGTGCATTTGCAAAGAGGGTTAAAGGTAAAACAATACTTTTCAGGAGAAAATACAATCCGTATTATTTTACTGTTATACATGTATAATGATACATGTACAATACATATGTATCATTATTGAAGTGATTTATCTAAAAAAAAACTATTAACAGTATATTTTGGACTCCTTATTAAATCAGCGTTTTATACGCGTGGCGCATGAAGTAAAATTTCGAGTTTAGAAAAGCCTGAAAATTTGGTTTGGTTCAGGCTTTTCTAAACTCGGAATTTTACTTCATGCATAATCTGGGAGTGGAAGACACTCGTTAGTCATTAAATGAAACGTCATTAATTTTGCATGCAGTATTAAATCAGAAAGATTTGTATTGTTTTATATTGTGTTTATCAATTTTAACATATTTTGTGGAAATAAAAGTATTCCACGATTTTTGTTAGGTAGCGCACTAATAACAATAAAGACAAATAAGCAGGTATTTATAAATTAACTTGCGAAACATGTAAAGGAGCATACATTGGTCAGTCTGGTAGAAATTTTGAAATAAGATTAAAAGAGCATTTAAATTCAGTCCGTTTAAAGAATAACAAGTCCACTTTTGCAACTCACTTAATAGAAAACAACCACACCTGCACAGAAGACAGCATGCTTTCCGTAATCCATTTGTCGGACAAAGGCCGAAAAATGGATTTACTGGAAGCGCTGGAAATTCACAAGTTGAAAGCTAATCTGGAAATTCCCCTCATCAACGACCAGACCGACATAATGTATACTCCCCTCTTTGATGCTGTATTTTAAAAACAATGTACAATGTATTTTAGGTACTCAGTTTGATAATGACTAGCTTGTAGTCGAAACTATAGTCACTGTAAAAAGTTAATTAAAGTCGTAAAAGAAAGTTAAGTGTTTTAATAGTATAATATCTGTTTTTTTTAATCTATAAATTTCAAGATACTCTGATCAATTTTACTTTTATATTATAATCAAAATAAACGTAGTATGAGTTGTGCTTTTTAATTTATTTTTCATTTAGAATCTTTGCAAATTTTGGAATTACATGATTATTTTGCGGTACAGTAACTTTTATATCTAGCATTAAATTATCAATTTTTACTATGTTTTCAATTTTGAATTACCTCTAATATTACATCACTGCTTGTACAATATTATAAAAATATTAAATGTGTGATTCTTTTGGCTAATCTACAACTAATTTGTCTTACACAAACGAATTCATTTGCGTAAAGTTCAAACTTGTTTTTATTGCGTTATGTCAATTAATTTTTGAGTTATGTATAAACTATTAACTTGTATCATTAATAGCTCTTTATTTTACAAAATTCAAATCAAATGTCCGAGTAGTTTTGTTAATAATAAAAATAGGATTCATATTTAGCATATTGTATTTAAAGACAATATGTCCTATTTAAGATGAGAAATTTTTTTATACCTATTCTAAATCACCCTGCATAACATAATTTTATTTTTACATAGTGATATTTATGTTAACATTTAAATTGACAACAGGCTAACGACCAGCGGTTTTTTGCCCGTCAGTTTATAATTTATTGAAATGACTGAAGATGATTAATTATGTGTTAAATAAATAACTTTCAGTTTCGAAAAAAGGGATTAAAGGATTGTCTAGTAGGATTGGAATATAGGCGAATGTTTTTTTTTTATAATTTTGTTAAATATTTGTGATTCTCACTTTACAAAGAATTTAGAAATTTGATCAAGATAAGCAACATTTTTCCATTAGGAATAGATGGCCGTCTTTTATTGGAGTTAGTTCTGTAAATTTATACAAGCGGGTGTTGCTAGGACTATAAAATGGATTATCGGGATGTTTAATTTTTATGAGAATATGGAGGGTTGTATGTTCAGCAACACGGAGAAAATAAAAGAAATTCTTAATATAATAGTAGTCGACATATAAGGTAGGCGTAGCAAGGGGTGCGGGGGTGTCATTATTGAGGGGGTGACAAAATGACAAACATATGTGCTATTCATTTGAAAAAAATCTGCTTTGGCCAACACAGGTACCGACCGCAAATTAAAATAATGTAGGATTATTAAATTCATTACTCCAATTACTTGTTGGAGTTAATTTGTACAATAAAATATCCGCTACTGGTAACATGATTTTTTTTTCAACTTTGTTGCTTAAATAATAATTTCCGTCGGCCTAAAAAAATAAAGAAAAACTGCATACACACCGGAGAAAAAAATAAGGAATTTTTTGGTAGCATTAAAAAAATGTTTATGACCAAAAATCGAATAAAGCCCTAAATCAAAATTTTACATTGACCTGCATAAGTCTATCTTTTTTCCACTGACACATTTCCCACCCTTGAAAATCGTAAATTTTTGAAAATAGGAAAAACTAAAAAATATTTATATCTCTTGTCAAAATTTAGCTAGCTCAGTGAATTTTCTGTTGTTGTTTCGCTATAATTAAGAAATGAGTAGAGCATTTTTATTTGGTACCATAACCACCGTTTTGACTCAAAAAAAAGGTTAAACGATGTTTAAAAAAATCAAATTTATCATTTTTAAGAACACTAAAATTGCTACAATAAAAAGCATGTTTTGAAAAATTTATATTTTTTGATTCTGTATAACTTTTATTTCAAAGATTTTTAGACTATGTTAATAATTTACGAGATACTAAGAAAACGTTAAGAGTAAACATACACTTCCAGTTTCCGGTCTTTACCAGGGGGCGACCCGTCAATTGCCCAATCAGATTTAAAAATTTAGTTTGGTTGCGAATTCCTAGATGGCGCTACTATACACTTTGAGAGAGAGGAATATGTTTTGTAGTATAAACATTTTGAACTGTGTTTATCTCTGAATTTCAGTTTAAATAGGCCTTGTCTACCGTTTATGTCATTTTTAACTCTATTGATGATGTTGCGGATATGTTCTATAGTAATTCCGAGCTCCGTGGCGATCTTGCTCAGTGAGAGTTAGGAATTTCTGCGCATTCGGTATCGCTCAATGTTGATGCTCTCTGGAGTCGCGTCGGTGGTTGGACGAAGACTCTGAAGATGGTTTGCAGTCCATTTAGCCTCCTTGTAGCGGTTCACAGAGTCGTAGACGGTTTGGCGAACGATGTCGGTCGTCTTCAATTCCGTCTTGTGCAATTCCACAATAGTAACACGCATATTTTCTTGGTTTATTATCAATAAACAAATGAAAATAAACAACCAGTTAAAACAAAAACTAATAATTGCATGGACAATTCGACAATTCGACTTTATCATTAGAATTAACAGAAAATCACAATTAAATCATCAAATCACTATCCAAAGAAAATTGTGGGAACTTTACACCTACCCTGTAGATTGTCCAATAAAGATGTATTCAGCTAAATAGTAGGAATACCAGCTCTAAAGAAAATAAAAATATAACAACTATAGTCTGTTTAAAAACTAGAAGGAGTAAGTGCCAAAGTCCAATTTACACTATAAAAAGTTACCAGAAATATCACTAGCTAAATTTAGCGGCAATTTTAAATCATTTCATAATTACTCTTTAAATAAAATCAACTTCTTAATTGTGGTCAAGTATTTTCTTTTCCATCGTACGATATCGTCAGTTCAATTAAAATGCTTATACGGCATTTCGCCATATATCTGTAAAACAAAACATATTTACATTATGTTTATAATATAATATGGAATTTATATAATAATGTGTCTCTATTTCCAGCTCTGATAGAGACACAATATTATATAAATTCCATATTATATTATAAACATAATCCTCATAATTCTCGTAAAAAGGATTCGAATCACGAATACGAATCACCTAATATGATTCGAATCACGAATACTCGAATTAATGATTCGTAAGAGATAAATATGATTCGAATCGAAGATTCGAATCCTGTTTTTTTTAATCACGAATACAAATCCTCTAAGAATAAATTTGATTTTATTATTTTTTGCAACCATTAATATATAAATATCGTTACCAGTTGTTTTAACAAAAATATTCAAAACCTAATTATTTATTAATACCACTGAACATAGTTGATAACAGACTAAATATATGACTCCCTGTTACTCTGGTTAAAGATGTATTTGTTTGTTTCTGAACTTCACTTAAAATCAGTGTTTTGTACGCGTGGCGCATGAAGTAAAATTTCGAGTTTAGAAAAGCCCGAAAATTTGTCTCGGGTCGCTGCGCGACCTTCGACAAATTTTCACGGGGCTTTTCTAAACTCGAAATTTTACTTCATGCTTAGCCTGGGAGTGGAAACACTCGTTCAAAACTTCAAATTGAACTTTATTATAAAATCGACTAATGCCTAAAATGTACGTAAATAAAAAAAATCACTGAATATCATTAAAACCGAGAAAGTCAGAGAAAAGTCATGGAATTTTATTCAAATTGACCAAAACACTAAAAAAAAAGCCATATGATATTATTAAATTTGTAAAAATCAGCAGGCAAATTACAAAACACGTAAAAATTATTAAATTACTTGAATATTGGCAAAAACAATGAAAACTATTAAACAGAATGGGGGTTTCCCACAGAAGAAAGTTATATTAAAAGGCCAGGAAAAAAAACTTTAGTCAGGGAAATTTTGTAAAAATTTAACATTTCAGATTGTCGCTACCATGTCAGTTTTACTTCAAAGAATATTATACAAAATTTTGAAAACAAGATTATTATCTTTATAAACATTTTCAATCATTTAATGTTCTTATCAAAGCATTTACTTTAAAGTTTCGAACGAGTGTTTCCACTCCCAAACTAAGCATGATGTAAAATTTCGAGTTTAGAAAAGCCCCGTGAAAATTTGTCAAGGGTCGCGCAGCGACCCAAGACAAATTTTCGGGCTTTTTTAAACTCAAAATTTTACTACATGCGCCACGCTTACAAAACTCTCATTTGAAGTGGAGTTCAGAAACACACAAATACATTTTTAACTAGGGTAACAGGGAGTCAGATATTTAGTCTGCTATCAACGACCCGAGACAAATTTTCTGGGCTTTTCTAATCTCGAAATTTTACGTCATGCACCACGCGCATATGCAGTGATTTAACGAGAAATTTAAAAACACACAAAAAAACATTTTTTGTGTTATTCCTCACAATTAATTCGAATTATTTTTACGATTCAAATCCTTTTGTAAGATTCGAATCCTTTTATAAATATCAAATCCTTTTATAAATATTCGATCCTTTTATAAATATTCGAATCCTTTTACAAGCATTCGAATCCTTTTATAAGGATTCGAATCACCCACATTTAGACTCCAATACGAATCCTCTTAAAAAAATGTAACGAATCCGGATCATGAATCCAGTTGAACTAAAGTATTCGAATGTCTCTTTTGAATCCTCTAAAAGGATTCGAATCCTGAATGATTCGAATCCTGCCCAGCTCTGGTCTCTATCTTAGTTAAAATTGATTTGTTTCATAAAACTATACAAGGTATAACGACTCATCTTCGGCATGCCTGCATGATCGTTTACTTCTTTTAAAACCCTATTCAAAGTTGGCAGTTCATTTTAATAGAAGAAACTATGCACGGATCTCTTCACTACATCATCAAAACTTGTAATTATGTCCTATGGGCTACAAATCTCTCTGGATTTCTTATATTCGCTAATGGTATGATAGACAGTGGAATTTACAACTCCTAAAAATTTAACATTTTATTATTTGATGCATATTCTTATGCTATTTGATATCTCACCTACTGCACCAACAATGTCTGATACAACAGCAGTCATTTTCATATGTGGATAATCTGTTATCATCTGCTTATACATATTTATTATGCACTGTTTTTCAGACAGATATAAATGACCCTAATCCAATTTCTTACGCTTTTTTGCTGATGAAGGTGATATTATCACCGAGCTTGTACTGGGTCCATAATCCATTACAACAATATAAACAAAACTAACTTTTAACTATGCTAAAGAAACACCGCACAAAAGGTTATTACGAAACAGACAAAGTTGCAGCTCGGTAACGCTTCGAATTAAGGTTATGTCAGCTGTTGCGTCTAATAATGACGTAATTAGCATAGTGTAAAATGGGCGCCCTCTCGGCCAATCAGAGTTGTGGGTTTTGGCGCGAGAAATTTAAAACGCTCCTTCTAGTTATTAAACAGATTATAGTTTTTCCCAGTTACTAAGCCAATATCGAAATTTTATATTAAATCAACGGCTTTAGAATTAAAATATTAGGAAAAATTAAAAGATTATTTATTTATAAGTAAACATGAAATTGGCAATATTTTGTTGTGGAATACTTTGAGACCGTAAACATGCAATTATTTTTGCAGAATAAAACTAATTTCTCTTACAAAGACTAATTCAAACACTTATTGGACCAACTGTTTCCTAAGCTAGTACCCAGACCGACATTAAATTATACAATTTATATGTTTAAGCTGCACGGTAACGTATGTGCGAGTCTAAGGTGTCAAAATATTTATAATAAACGGCAAAGATATACTGACGAGAGATACACCTTAAAACGCGTGTATTAATGGCCTAAACAATGTGATTCGAATTACTACATTTACTGGATGAAACAGGCACTACTTATAGAATTTAATATCCGTCGAGGTATTGCCCCAGGAAGTAGTCTTTTCAATAAGTGTTTTAATTTGTGTTTGTAAGACAAATTAGTTGTAGATTACGAAATCGCACTTTTAATGATTATCTATTTGACAGGAGACTCACAGAATTTACATAGAAATGAATAAAGTAAGCGGATTTCATGAAAATATCATTAATTTTTTATTTTAATCAACCTTATCAACTTTGAGCAACTGTAATTTCACTACAAGGATATCAATTTTGCTTATTCTGTTATATTAATTGTAGTTGAGAATAAATAATTGAGTCTGAATTTTATCAAAATCTGGCGTTTTCTTATTCCTATTAAGTACTAAGTAAACTTGTTAATTAATTTCAGATGAAAAAATGATCACAAATAAAAGTGTTGATACACTTGGTACCTTATTGTATTGTAAAAGAAACACTTTACATAAATCCCAATTTAAATTTCATTACTCCAATATAACTCACGTTAAGGAAAACCGACACGACCTTCCCCAACAATCCGCAGCTGGAGAAATCACCCTCTCAGCCATTCATTCCCGCATTTAAACCCGATTCAAACTTCGATTAAGAGGTGCTACTGACGCCAGCAGTATCCAACATTAAGTCCCCATTTATCAAACCCCGGCCTGTCCCGTTTGGCAATCCGGGCATTCGGTTGTAAACAAATTCGCAACCTCGGGGAAGCAGGAACGGCAACGGGAATGAACCGAATGGGGGCCACGTCAACCCACTGGCAGGTATTATGATGGATAGTCTCTCCATCCGTTCATCCATTTATCCCGTTTATTCGCAACTGCAACTAATCTCGATGTGAATAATCTCGCAAGAAACCGTGGTAAGAACGTTATTAATACAAAACCGAGGGAGGAATGGGGGAACCGCTCTTCGTACATTTTAACTTAATTAATGGACGTTCATTTTTTTGGCCATTAGGGGGCTGCGAGAATGGGAAATCCGGGATGGTTCTTAATTGGGTATTTGTCTGCTAAGTGCAATCATTTACACTCGGTTTAGTGCGTTATTAACATGGGAAATTGCAACTGGCTAACAAACAATACGACCAGGAAGAATTGAAATAATGTGGTCCTATTGTTCAAAATACGACTAGAACTGAAATAAGTGAGCTTTTAAATAATAGTCAGTGGTGTGCTACAATAAAATGCATCTGCACACTGTGGATTCTGAAAGCGATTAATTATTCTTTGCTCGAAGAAGTCATAGTCTGGTAAAATATTTTATGAGTCAACTGCTACCGTTTTCTATTGCTCATGTGGATTCTCAACCTATTACCCGCCAGAATAAAAAAAAATAAGACGTATGGTAAATGCATGGTATTTTATCCGCAGCCCTTGGAACGCTTTTGTGCGGCTTGCGGTCACAAATAAAATACTATGTTTATTGATGCATTATTCGAAATAATTAATTTAAGTTTTAATTTCAAGTTTCCAGAAGGGATGTTCCAAATACAGGAATATTTACTAAATTTTCTATTATTGCAAATACAAGTCGTATTGTGTTAGTTTTGTTTTAAACTTCACATTAAGTCAGTGTTAAATACGCCTAGCACATGAAGTTAATATTTCGAGATTGCAAATTTAGATTAGTCCCTTTGCTTTGCTACGCGATCAATCAAAATTTTGAGGCTTTTCTGAACTCGAAATTGTACTTCATGCCTAATCTTGGAGTGAGTTTTCACTTGTTAGAAGCTTCAAATTAATAGCTATTATGAAAACCAACATTTGTAAAACTGATTATCGTAGGATAAAACATATGCAGTATATTTTAAACTTAACAATATTTTAGTGATTTATACGCGTGGCGTCGAAGTAAAATTTCGAGTTTAGAAAAGCCCCGTTAAAATTTGTCTCGGGTTGCTGGCGCGACCCTCGACAAATTTTCTACGCGTGGATTTTCTAAACTCGAAATTTTACTTCATGCTCAGTCTGGGAGTGGACGACACTCGTTTAATTTTCGTAAGATTTTTAACATATCGAGATTTTTATTAATTTTCATGAATTGTTCAGCATCGATTAATTGATTTAGACGTTATATTAATCGTTAACGATTAATAAACGTTTTGAAATTTGCGCCCCCAAAAATTAACAAAATTTTAGAAAATTCAAGAATACCGGCATTTTTAGTTTAACGAAAATCTAATAAATACATGAAAGGTGCAATAATCTTGAAAAAATCAATGTTTAGAATTTATAATGATGTCCACTTCTTAGCTGATATTTTTATAGATTCTCGTACCACCCTATTAAGAAATATTTCACAGTTTGTTTAATTTCTTTTTATATCTGGTTGAACTGTATTCTTATTCTGCCACTATTTAATAGTAAATTTAATTGTTGCTTCTGCCGTGCTATATATTTTTTTTATATTTTTTACTTTTTTTGTCTTTACTTTTATACTTACTTTAATAATAATAATAATAATAATAATAATGTTTATTTATGTTAAAGCAGTGCTTACATACGTCAAGGAGTACAGTATTTGTGATAATATAATAAAAAATAGAAAAAACACACATATAAAAAATAAAAAATCTTAAGAATATTGTTTACATAAAAATTAAAAATATATCAGATATATAATTACCATATACCTACATCGCAACTAGAACGTATACTTTAGAAAGTCCTCTGTGGTATAGAATGCATTCTCAATAAGTAAAGACTTGATTTCATTTTTAAATTGTATTATATCAAGTACCCTAAGCCTGTGTGGTAAATGATTAAAAAATTTCAGACCGTAATAGTTTTCACAATTCCTAGATCTTTGTAGCCTAAGATTCGGAATACTTAGGTTACTCCTAGTTCTCGTATGATAATTGTGATTTTGTTGATTTATTTTGTTATCGTCGTGATATGATTTGATTAATAACAGACTTTGTAATATATACAGGCAAGGTAGTGTTAATATTTTTAACATTATGAATGCCGGTTTGCAGTCAGCTTGGTAGCCTAGGTTAAACAATATGCGTACCACTTTCCTCTGAATGCCAAATAGCCTATGCCTGATTGTGGAATGTCCCCATGCCACAATATTGTAAGAGAGATGTGACTGGAACAGAGAGAAGTATGCCGTTCTTAACATACGAGGTGTAATGTTGTTTTTAAGTCCTCTAATGACAAATACGCTTTTGTTTAACTTTGCTGCTAGTGCATCAGCTTGACTATTCCACAATAATTGATCATCAATATGAATACCCAGGAACCTGACCGTTTTGTGTTGATAAGGCTGCTGCGTGTTCAAACTGTAAATGGCTGTTTCTGTTTTATTGGAATTCAGAGTCAAGAGGTTAGTTAGCATTGAACCAAATTTTTGCTTTTTCAAGAAGATTTTTGTTTTCGTGCAAACCGGAATTCAAGTTTTGTGAGGAATTGACAATTGTTGTATCGTCCGCAAATAGCACAACTTTACAATTTGACATATAATTAGGAAAATCATTAATAAACAATAAGAACAGTAAAGGTCCTAAGGTTGACCCTTGTGGGACACCGCACTTGATTTCTAGCAATTCCGACATTTTGCCATTGTGAATCACAGACTGTAATCTATTTGAAAGAAATGATATTAATAATCTACAACTAGGTGGGCTGAAGTTATACATATATAATTTTCTCAGTAATAATGTATGAGAAACACAGTCAAACGCTTTCGAGAGGTCTAAGTATGAGGCGAACATATACTCACCTTTCTCAAATGATGCAATAATACTCTGGCACAGATCTAATATTGCATCGGTTGTTGATTTCCCTTGTCTAAACCCATATTGATTGTCGCTTAGGGAGTTATTTTCCTCAAAATGTTCAATAATTTGTTTAAACAAAATTTTCTCTACTATTTTCGAGAAAATGGGAGGAATACTGATCGGTCGATAATTATTACAATCATTTGGATCACCTTTTTTGTGCAGTGGTATTACTTTTGTTATTTTGAGCACATCCGGATACTTACCAGTCTCAATGATCGAGTTTATAAGTTTAGTGAATGGCTCAATAATAACATCAACAACATCTTTTATTAATTGAATTGTTATACCGTATATGTCACCACACGCGCTAGACCTTATCTCATTGACCATGTCTCTCACACATACTTGAGATACTAGCCGAAAGTTAAATTGTGAGAGATCACATGATATGTTTGAAATTACTAAATCTATAGGATCAATATCACAGACAGGTAGTTGCTTAGTAATCACATTTGGAATATTAATAAAATAATCATTAAATGAACTGGGTGCTATATCACATTTTTTTATCACAGATGGTTTGTTATTTCTTTGGTTATTAATGATATTCCACATTGCTTTTATTGGGCTATTTGCTGAAGCCACCAATCTATCATTTGCACAAATTTTAGCTGTTCTTATTGCCTCTTTATAATCACGCTGGAGCTTTGTTTTTAGTTCTTTCATTCCAGCGTTATTAATTCTAGCACTAGCTTCATGGACAAGGTTTAGTTGTTCCCGCATTTTTTTCAAATCATCATTGAACCAATTACTCCCTTGGCTGTTCTTATTATTTTGTTTAACTTTTGTAGGAAAACATGCTTCAAAAGTATCTCTAATTATGTCAACAAATATTTGCCATGACGAATTAGTATCACGACTGCTAACAAAATCCCAATTAGTACGATTTAAAGAATTGTAGAAATTATATTTACCCAAAGACGTAATTGGACGAACAATTCTATAACTGTCTTTAAGGCGCGGTGGTTTTAAGTCAAGACTTAATCCAATACCATCATGATCAGAAAATGGTATGCTAATTAGTTTGACTCCTAAGTTAATATTGTGGATATTGATAAATATATTGTCAAGGCATGACTTACCTCGTGTAGGAAACTTTGCTAAAGCATACATGTGGTAGCTACTGAAAAAATCACACAAACATTGTGCATTCATATCATTCACATTACTAAAATTACAATTAAAATCACCACATATAAAAATATTATATTTAAAAACATTTAAGTTAGACAGAACATTATTAAGAATTTCCAAAAAACGGTTAAAATTTCCCGAGGGAGACCTATATAGTGTAATAATAATCGAATTAAATTGTTCTACTAATATTCCTGTTATTTCACATTCTTTTTCAACTGAGTTGAAATTTATATTAAGAGAGATATGCTGATATTTATTTATAAAAATCATCACACCGCCGTGAATAAATATACTGCGTGAGAAGTGTTCCGCAAGGACATAGTTATTTAATTTGATACACTCAGTTTCATCATTGGTGAGCCAATGCTCAGCTAAACAAATAATATTAAAATTAGTATCACATACAAGCGCTTCTAATAACTCTATTTTATTTCTAAGACTTTGGATATTGCAAAATAAAATATTTAATTTTTCCTTGGCGTCTCCGAATTGCTTCGTTTCTTCATCCCCATCCCAAAAAAATACTTATTTACACTCACTCCGCGGGGCCAGAGTTCAGGATTTGATAGTAAACCAATTTCGTCCAATGGGACAGACACCTTGAACGACGAATACTTTTCCGGGTATTTAGAAGTAAGCTTTGTACAATCAACATTTGTGATAGATTTATTAATTAAGAATTGCTTGATATTATCTTCAGTTATATTTGTTTGGACTCTGCTTACATGAAGATGTCCCATTTTTAATACTCCTTTGATTATTGTTATTAATAATACAATGTTTCCCTGTAATTAGATGTATCTGTTGGGCAATAAATGAATAAATAAATAAAATGCATGACTTTTGTCAACATTCTAAAAATTGTTATAAATCTTGGAAATTAAAAAAAAAGTTTGAAAAGTAACAAACGAGTCGTAAAAAATTTGAAAATAATTAAAATCTTAGAAATTAACGAAAATTGACAAGATTTAAAAAATTGAACAAAAACTTAAACTTATTGTAAACAGCAATTGATTCTTTTTCAACGAATGTTTTTCACTTCCAGACTAAGTATGAAGTAAAATTTCGAGTTGAGAAAAGCCACGCGCATAAAAACACTAATTAATTGTTAAGTTTAAAATAGTTAAAACATTTTTTTATTGAAAATTATCACTTTTCATATACTTCTAATTGTTGTCAAATTTCAATATTTCGTGACATTTCATCACTTTTTAATATTGTTCTCAAATTTAAACATTCAATCCATTTTCGACAGTTTTCGATTTTTCCAAAATTCTGGCAAATTTAAACATTTTTACCATGACATTTAATCATTTTTCTGTGATTTTCGGACCATGGACAGAGCATAAAATTCTAGATAAAGACATTACACCTTATTAATATTATTATTATATATACACATAAATAAATGTTTATTTTTAATATATTTTTATACTGATTGTAATTAATAATTATATAATAAAAATTAGAATTGAAAATGAGACAGGCAAAAACAGTAACTTGTCTACTGAAATGTAATACCCATTCATTCGCCTGGCGCTATATAAACAAAAAAAGAACGCGCTCCGCACTCAAAATTTTTATTATTCATTGTGATAAAATTCGGCAAGCACTATGATCCAAGACATAGTCAAAACTATCGTATTTTCAATTAAAAAAAAACTCTTTAGAGTGCCATGGAAAATATTCCAGGTTGGCAACTCTGAAAAGTACGTTATAATTATTATGAACTCAAAAATATCGTAAACCGTTGCTGATACAAAAAAGTTATACTTGACTTTTTTATGCTTAAATGTTCAAAGTTTAAAATAATTTTTTTTTACAAAACGAAAAAACTTTATTTAGATAGATTTTTTTAATAAATAAAACAAATTTCACAAAATAATCAAATCTTCATGTTTTAATTTTTTTGAAAAAAATATATATTATGCCCCAATCCTTCCTAAGAATATTCCCGTTTTCAAAAAGATGGGCACTTTAAAACTTTTTGAGATATGATTTTTTTTTTACCCGAGCGAATCTCACAAAATAATCAAATACTCATGTTTTAATTTTTTTGAAAGAAATATATGTTATACCCCAATCCTTCCTAAGAATATTTCCGTTTTCAAAAAGATGGACACTTCAAACATTTTGAGATATGATTTTTGTACCCGAGCGTTGCATTGACGCGAGGCACACACCGCGATCCGGGCCATTACACCATTGGGGCGGGAGCGCCTTATGTCAATGTAGCGCTCGGGTAAAAAAATCATATCTCAAAAAGTTTTAAAGTGCCCATACTTTTTAAAACGGGAAAATTCTCAGGGTATAACATATATTTTTTTAAGAAAATTAAAACATGAGTATTTGATTATTGTTTGAGATATGTTTTATTTATTAAAAAAAATCTATATAAATAAAGTTTTTTCATTTTGGTAAAAAATGCATTTTAAACTTTGAACATTTAGGCACAAAAAAGTATGGAACACCATGTCTTGATAGCCTTTATAATATATGTGAAATTCGCTAAAATCCCTGATGCACCCCCAAAAAGTGTGCACTTATTTATGGAATGGCCGAAGTGTTTTCCACTACCAGACTAAGCATGAAGTAAAATTTCGAGTTTAGAAAAGCCCCGTGAAAATTTGTAGAGGGTCTCGCAGAGACCCTAGACAAATTTTATGGGCTTTTCTAAACTCGAAATTTTACTTCATGCGCCACGCGTATACAACACCATAATATTGTCAAACTTATGTATATTCGAACTTTACTTAAAATCTGTGATTTATACGCGTGGCGCATGAAGTAAAATTTCGAGTTTAGAAAAGCCCAGAAAATTTGTCTCGGGTCGCTGCGCGACCCTCGACAAATTTTCTCGGGGCTTTTCTAAACTCGAAATTTTACTTCATGCTTAGTCTGGGAGTGGAAAACAATCGTTTAAAGCTTTAAATTGAACTCTTTTAAAAATCAACGAGTGTCAGAAAATGTACAGCTAAAATACTTAAGAAAAAGTAATGTGATTTTATAAAAATAATGACATACCATGGAATTGATATAACAATTGCGGATATTCCCTGTTTTTTTTTAAGTTCAATTTAAAGCTTTAATCAAGTGTTTTCCACTCCCAGACTAAGCATGAAGTAAAATTTCGAGTTTAGAAAAGCCCCGTGAAAATTTGTCGAGGGTCGCGCAGCGACCCGAGACAAATTTTCTGGGCTTTTCTAAACTCGAAATTTTACTTCATGCGCCACGCGTATAAAACACTATAATATTGTCACACTTATGTATATTCGAACTTCACTTAAAATGTGTGTTTTATACGCGTGGCGCAGGAAGTAAAATTTCGAGTTTAGAAAAGCCCAGAAAATTTGTCTCGGGTCGCTGCGCGACCCTCGACAAATTTTCTCGGGGCTTTTCTAAACTCGAAATTTTACTTCATGCTTAGTCTGGGAGTGGAAAACACTCGTTTAAAGCTATAAATTGTACTCTTTTAAAAATCAATGAGTGTCAGAAAATTTACAGCTAAAATACTTAAGAAAAAGTAATGTGATTTTATAAAAATAATGGCATACCATGGAATTGATATAACAATTGCGGATATTTCCTGTTTTTTTTAGGTTCAATTTAAAGCTTTAATCAAGTGTTTTCCAAGCTTTAAATTGAACTCTTTTAAAAATCAACGAGTGTCAGAAAATGTACAGCTAAAATACTTAAGAAAAAGTAATGTGATTTTATAAAAATATTGACATACCATGGAATTGATATAACAATTGCGGATATTCCCTGTTTTTTTTTAAGTTCAATTTAAAGCTTTAATCAAGTGTTTTCCACTCCCAGACTAAGCATGAAGTAAAATTTCGAGTTTAGAAAAGCCCCGTGAAAATTTGTCGAGGGTCGCGCAGCGACCCGAGACAAATTTTCTGGGCTTTTCTAAACTCGAAATTTTACTTCATGCGCCACGCGTATAAAACACTATAATATTGTCACACTTATGTATATTCGAACTTCACTTAAAATGTGTGTTTTATACGCGTGGCGCATGAAGTAAAATTTCGAGTTTAGAAAAGTCCAGAAAATTTGTCTCGGGTCGCTGCGCGACCCTCGACAAATTTTCACGGGGCTTTTCTAAACTCGAAATTTTACTTCAAGCTTAGTCTGGGAGTGGAAAACACTCGTTTAAAGCTATAAATTGAACTCTTTTAAAAATCAACGAGTGTCAGAAAATTTACAGCTAAAATACTTAAGAAAAAGTAATGTGATTTTATAAAAATTATGAAATACCATGGAATTGATATAACAATTGCGGATATTACCTGTTTTTTTTAAGTTCAATTTAAAGCTTTAATCAAGTGTTTTCTTCTCCCAGACTAAGCATGAAGTAACATTTCGAGTTTAGAAAAGCCCCGTGAAAATTTGTCGAGGGTCGCGCAGCGATCCGAGACAAATTTTCTGGGCTTTTCTAAACTCGAAATTTTACTTCATGCGCCACTCGTATAAAACACTATAATATTGTCACACTTATATATATTCGAACTTCACTTAAAATATGTGTTTTATACGCGTGGCGCATGAAGTAAAATTTCGAGTTTAGTAAAGCCCAGAAAATTTGTCTCGGGTCGCTGCGCGACCTTCGACAAATTGTCACGGGGCTTTGCTAAACTCGAAATTTTACTTCATGCTTAGTCTGGGAGTGGAAAACAGTGGTTTAAAGCTTCAAATTGAACTCTTTTCAAAACCAACGAATGTCAGAAAATTTGCAGCTAAAATAATTAAGAAAAAGTAATGTGCTTTTATAAAAATAATAACATACCACATGGAATTGATAAACGTTAACACGAATAATATTTTCCCTCTACAAAAAAAGTAAATACATCTTGTTTTTTAAATAAATAGGGGAGCCAAAATTTGAACATTTCAAAATTTACATGGGATTTCCTATGTTGCGTCCGCCAAGTCAACACCCGGTATTATGTAGTAGGCGTCGATATCTTTGGAACAGGAACTTTTATTACAACTGTGTTCCTATGAATCTTCTTTTCTACGATAATATAGTTTATTAGCTAAGCAAATTAGTTTTATGAAATTTCCCCTAAATCTATCCGCACCCTCTAACGATTTTATGCTAGATATTATTGGATGCCCAACAATCATTGAAGTCCTGGGTGGCTGTGGAATCAAACATGAATGCTGATTCTTACTTTTCTGGAGTAGGTTATGACGTAACAAATGTCAGATTCAATAATTTTGGGTTAGAATCGACATTCATGTTTGATTTCACAGCCACCCAGGACTTCAATAATTGTTTGACACCCGATACTTGTAGTACCTGTATTTCATTCATCCGCTGTAGATTGAATGTAGTATCACTATGTAAATGTTAGAAATTATAGTAAATTATCAAAGTTTCATCGTCAGAAACATTTGGTGGGATATTCTGAAATTGCTCACTAATGATGTTAGGATTTTTCAAATTGTCAGACAGGAGCACATTTCGTTTAAGTTGGAATGCATTACGTTTTCCTCATTATACCTGGACTTTCTCAAACGAGTGCACTCCCAGATGAAGCATAAAGTAAAATTTTGAGTTCAGGGCAAATTTCCAGGCTTTTCTAAACTCGAAATTTTACTTTATGCCAATGTCAATTCCTAAGGTGTGTAGCCAACTTAAATTTTAAAAAAGATTAAATCGTGGCACTCTCTAGGTTTTTTGTGATTGAACATATGATACTTTTAGAAATCTATCTATCTCTGCGCCATCTTGTACCCCAGAAACACACTACCAGCAAAAATTGGCCCTCTTAAAATACATGTCAGAGCGAGCACAATAATCATTTAATTTTCGGCTCGTTATTATTATTATCAAACGTAAACTACAATGACCACATAAACAATAACAAATCACTCAACAATAACAAAACTGTCTATTTTCCCAAATTAGAAAACAAGGTAATCCAAAATTCGGTCTCGCAGAGCTCTCGTGACTCTCATGGTCTTCTACCTTCTGTCCCGCTTTTTCCCCGACACGTAGCGTCCAAATCCAAATTTAGGCTTTTCAAAACTCGAAATTTTACTTCATACGCCACGCGTATAAAACATTGACAATATTGTGGGGTTCAAAATATTCTGCCTATGTTTGAATTCGCTTTAATATATTTTAGAAAAGTATTTTCGAATCTTGTGATTTTTAAATTCTGTTTTCACCTCTTAAATTATCCGCCACTGCTACTACAAGGGTTTGTTGTTCAAATATATAAAATTTTAAATTTAGATATTTCAACGGCAGGCACTTTAAAATTGCTTCGCGGACAGCGCGTTGCCGACCTCTGAAATAGTGAATACCTTTTTTCTCTTATATATTTGGTTTGGTTATGTGAAGGTATTTTAAGGGGCCAGGGACAAAAATCGGAATCAGGGAAGAGTCAGGGAAAAGTCAGGAAAAGTCAGAAAAAGTAAGGAAAAGTCAGTCAGGGAAAAGTCAGAGAAACAGGGAACATTTCATATTGGTCGCCACCATGTTCATACATTTTCCCTCCTTCGCTCGGCATTTCAGATTATTTCCGAAATGTTCCTTCTTACCAATCGCGAACACTCCTTGATTGCCTGAACTGGTATTTTAATAATATTACTAAAAGAAGTTACAGGTTAATCTCTTTTTTTATTCATTGATGAAGACTGATCTTTAACTTGCTTATATATTTGCCATTGTTGTATAACTTCTTCTAAAATATGCTTCTTCTCTAATAATTCTCGTTTTGTATCAGTAGGAGCCCATGTATTTGATAATTTGTCTTGTCCACGATAACTACAATTAAACATTTCTCTCTCTTCGGGCTTAAAGTTTCGAAATAAAAATTTTTCAGAAAACTAATTTTGTTGCTTAGAAAAGTAATCTGTTAACATTCCAGTTAGGTTTTCAAAAACGTTGTTGTTTTGTTCTGTATCATATTGCACTATCGCTCCTAGTAGACTGTAGGCCAGCGGCGGCTCGCAGCCTAACTTCAGGGTAGGTCAGAGACCCATGGTAATATGTATCCGTTATTGAAAGGTGACTGAGTGTTGTGCAATTCCTTGTATTTACAAAGCGCGATCCCAACCTCAAATTTTGTGAGCCTTGGCGCTGTGGCCTGTCCTGAAGCTAGGCTGCGAGCCGCCGCTGCTGTAGGCTGAGGCCCCCGCAGGTGAAGTAATTTATTTCTCTACTTAATAGGATGGTCACTTTCTTTAGAATCCAAATATAGTGGCAATGATCTCTGCCATTTCTCCTCTTCCTTACGCGACAGTTTTCTCTTTGTTGTCACTCGGGAATTGCGGGATTTCATCATTTGCTGAGTTCATCTTTGTTACCTATTAGATAAAATAAAATAAGTCGCACATCAGCCTTCTCGATATTTCATTTCTATTTAATTGTATTTTAGGGCGTAATTGAATACGCAATATTTTATTTACGCTGTCATTAGTGCAACTATTTTTTTACAATGCAGAGTTATGTCACCTTGGCGTAATTTAATACAATGTAAAGTACTATACGCATGCTTTGCCGTAATTAAATACGCAATCATTTGCACAATTTTAATGCACGATTTATCTGTATACCTTATTTTTTTCTAAATTGTGTTTTTACTTACTTGTTTTATGCTAGAAAATAATATATCCTGGATCAAACACTGTTTTTCACGGAGTACGATTTTTTTTTAAATTAGGTACCAATTAATTCTATAATAACAATCGCATTACAACAACCACACCGAACCACACCGCACGCTTCGCTTAGTCAGATTCACACATTTCATCTCCCCCTCCGCGCGCCTGGCGTATCAAAGGTCACCACAAACAGTATTAGTTGAATGTGTTTTTAAAGTGAGCAATGTGAAAACGAACTTATTACCTCTCTCATCAATTGAGTTATCGAAATAAATTTTATCATTTCAACTTAAATTTATGACTAATCAATATCAAATTGGGACTTTAAACATAGCTGACTGTGTAAATATAATTAAATTGGGATTAAACAACATCACATTGAGGTTAATCAATTTCAAATTGGGATTGAACATATGTGGTTTGCTCGGAAAGTAATGAGAATGATTTTGTTTTGTTGAGCCAGAGAGTCTGTGAGTGGAGTCTTCGGGTGTATTCGGTGGCGGGGAGTGTTAGCTAAATGGTTTGGCCCAGTTTTCTAACCTTTGAGCTTTCACAGAGTGTGAATCGACTATAAAGTGGACTGCCGTTTGGGGGTCACGTCACGGTTTAAAACTGATACGGGATAAAATTTTGTGTTAAGATAAAAATAAGCAACTGAAATGATTTTTACCAATTAGAAAGCATACTTGGATGATGTTTAAGGTAAAGAAAAAGTTCAATTAACATAAACCATTCTGAAAAAAAATTGAACCCAACTAGAATGAAGATCGTACAAAGAGGTCATCAAAGTCTCAGAGTTTAGAAAATGTGCTAAGATGAAAGCAATTTTGAACTGTAAATAATATTCATTTCAGATTGATAGTAGATTTTATAATCCATTGTGCATAAAGTTATAAATTTGCAGATGTTTGGAGACTCTGTGCTAAATCTCGACACTACAGAACATTTGTCTCTTACCAAGATTTTAGCAACAAAAAAATGTATCGCTCCCCAATTTCTTCTGCATCCTAAATCTGCTTCCGTTTGGCTTCTATTTGTTTCCCACTTTGTCATTCAAGCTAAATAGACAACCTGTTGGCAATATTAAACGCGTAGAAGGTGTGATGACCGCTCTGAACGACATGTCAATCGAGGACTTCCTGGAGGATTGCTACATGTGACAAAACCGCGAGAAACGGTATATTAGTGCCTAAAGAATTTAAGAATACTTATTGAATGTTATCATATTTTTAAATATGAGTTCGACATCATTCTTATTACTTACCGGACAAACCATGTATATATCCATATTCATATCTTCTAAATTTAGATTTCCTAAAGAGTAACAATGTTGAACGCTTATTGTAAGTTGTTTTATTTTTAATAATATGTTTCAGGTCGACTAAGTCTAAACTCGGTTTAAAAAATATTGAATTTGCTTTTATTACCTACAATTTGTGGTATTTAAACAAACTTGTCTTCTTTAACAGCTTTACAAGTGGACCAAGCAAGTTCATATTGTAGAAAATACAGGAAATTTTACATTCAAGTATGCATATCCTGTTGAGGCATTTGTTTCTTTATATTTAATTTGAAACTTTTAATGAGTGTCTCCACTCCCAGGTTAAGCATGAAGTAAAATTTCGAGTTTAGAAAAGCCTGAAAATTTGGTTTGGCTGCGTAGCGAAGCGAAGCGACCAAACCAAATTTTCAGGCTTTTCTAAACTCGAAATTTTACTTCATGTGCCACGCGTATAAAACATTGATTTAATATGACGTGAAATTATACTGCTTTAGCATACTTCTTTATCGGTATATTTTAAACTTTAATTGAAACCAGTGTTTATTGCGTGTCACGCATGAAGTTACGCGAGCAAACCAAATGGCTTTTCTAAACTCGAAATTTTACTTCATGTTTAATCAAGGAGTGGAAATACTCGTTAAAAGCTATAAATTTAATTTTTTTTAAAAACAACGAATATAAAATAATACAAAGTACACGTCAGAATATACAGGGTGTCTGATTAGTGCGTTTTTGAAGAATATCTTGGTTCACGTTAAAGAAACAAAAACAGTTTCATTACTAAAGTTACTTGGTTTTAAGAGCTGCATAACCTAAAAATATTTTTACATATAGAGGATGCAATTTGCTTATTTTAAATGGGTCATCCTGTATATTATTTGGTTTTTGGATCGCTCATGAAAATTTAGTGTCGTTATATTACAATCTTTCTAAGTTGTACCGCTTCAAAGTTATTTGACATTTATGGGGAAAAATTACGTTTGCAGTGGTTTCGTAAACCTAAAATATCTCCGAAAGTAAATAAGATAGAGAGTTGCAGTTTGCGCGATTCTCTTGAGAATAGAGGGCGCTATCATTTACATTATATAATTGTTGCGCTTAAATAAAATAGTCAAATTTACAATTTTCAATCAAGGATAACTTGATTTTTTTAAATAGAACCGTATAACTTGTTTTAACACCAATCGACTTAAAATGCAATACTCTTTCGATTTAGTTTACCATTTTTATCCGTAACGACGTTAAAGTTTTTAAGATAGGATACACTTATAGATAAATACATTTTAACAACATCGAAAGAGAATTTAATTTTGAGTCGGTTGATGCATTAAAATTATAAGGTTCCAATTAAAAAGATTAAGTTATTCTTATTGAAAATCTATAAATTCAACTATTTTTATTTTATACATAAACAACTAAATCGCAAAAAAATAATAATAGTCGCTAGCGCCCTCTATTCTCAAAAGAATAATGAAAACTGCAGCTCTCTATCTGATTTAGTTTTAAAGATATTTTAACTTTAAGAAACCACTGCAAACGTCATTTTTATCCGTTGATGTCAAATAACTCCGAAATGGTACGACTTAGACTGAATGTCTTTAATTAAAACACTTTTAACCTTTCTTCATAATTTTTATTATATACCAGATGTACATTTTGGTCACAAGGTGACCATTATCATTGGATTGATACTGTATCAATCCATTGATAATGGTCACCTTGCACCGAAATGTACATCTGGTATATAATTAAAACTGTGAAGAAAGGTTAAAAGTGTTTTAATTAAAGTTATTATAATCTTCACGTAACTCACCCAAATTCAATTAGACTAAATGTTTTTAACAAAATGACAAGCAGTTTTTATGAAGAATTCAGAAACTAAATAATATACTGGGTGATCTATTTAAAATAAGCAAGTTGCATCCGCTACTGTCTTTATGGCGCACCCTGTATTCATAAAAATATATCTAGGTAACGCAGTTCTTTAAGTCTAACAACTTTAGTAATGACACTTTTTTCTATCTTTAACAAGAGCTGAGATATCCCCCGACACCGCACTAATTTGACACTCCGTATGTACTTAAAAGATAAATTCTTATAACGTTTTTTTTTTATAATGTGAGCGACATACGCTCACATTATAATAAAAAATCCAGTGTTCTAAATTTAGAAGATATATGTTTTTTTTAAATAAGATTTGTTTGATCCTAATTTGATATTGCTCATTCTTAATTTAATGTTTCTTAATACCAATGTAATTTTGTTTAAGCTGACAACTATGTTTAAAGTCCTAATTTGAAGTTATTTATTCTCAACTTGATATTGATTAGTCCCTATTTAACGTTAAATTGAAATAGATTAATTATGTATTATTTGCAGGTACGTAATGGATGATGACCGAAGGCATCTCATCCTTCAAGAAAATATTGAAAAACCTGCCCGAGATTTCTCGAAAGGAAAGAAGAAGGGAAACAGGTACCTTCATATTTTCAAATTTATTTTGTTATTTCATCAATCTTGAATCACTTATTACAATTTAAGTATAAAGGTGAAATACCATCGGATTTAATTCTTGAATGAAAATGAGAATTTCTAGCCATATTATAATTATTTTTCATATGCGATTGATTGTGTTTTTAACACGGGGGCCGCAGCACCTTAGGTTGCTGCGAGCGGATATATTTTAATGTTTTTTCTAAGAGATGGGTTATGTTGACTATCCCAGCTCTTCCAAACTGTAAATGTGGTGGGCCGGGGTATTTGGTCCCAGTTTCTCATGGATCGACATCTATAGGCATTTTCAATTATTACAAACTAACAAAAAATGATGAAAATTGAAAATGATTTTTAACAAACAATAAAGATATCTTGAACAGCGACGACTCGCAGCCTGTCTTCAGGGTAGGCCACAGCGCCAAGGCACACAAAATTTGAGGCTGGGATCGCGCTTTATAAATACAAGAATTACACAACAAAGTTACCTTTCAATAACGGATATATATTAACTTGGGTCTCTGGCCTACCCTGAAGTTAGGCTGCGAGCCGTTGCTGATCTTGAAAATTGATAAATCTCGAATGATTGAAAATCAATGACTACGTAAATTGACGAAAATCATGGAATTTGATGACTTTCTTCAATATTTAGTGGATCCATGAATATAACAAGCACCGTGTATATGAAAATTGACTACAATCTTGAAAATCTGAGACAATCGCAATAGTAGTTTGTGTTGTAAATGAAAGTTATTTTTATTTGTCCAAGAAACCACGAAGGGAAGTAAGAGTCGTATTTGTTGGGAAAACATATAACCACAAACCCGTGATGAGAAAATCTGTAATTTATTGCCCTTGGTACGTGATCTTAAAATTATACATTGAAATCCCCGAAGAAGGCGACATGATCTCCAAAAACTTGTAAATTAATAAACCAATTGTGAAAAAACATAGCCTATAATTAGTGGTCGAATTCCGTTACGAAGCTTAATAAACGTTCTGTCAAAATTGCAAAATTAACTTTAACTTTAATCTTGAATTTCAGAGACGTTAACTTCGTTTGATCAAACTTAGTTTAATAATGATTACCGTGCAATTTGAACAAGTCACAAAAGTGGTATTAAAACGTTAAGTGTTTATTTTATATCAAAATAATTAACATTAAAGTAAATAAGTAGAATAATTGAGTTACGTGACGATCAAATTAATTTGACGATTAAAGCACTACAAACCTTTCTTCACACGTTTATTTGAATTATTGGTCCGAAATTAATGTACATTTGGTAATTCAAATAAACGTGTGAAGAAAGGTTATTATTGCTTTATTCGTCAAATTAAAGTAAATATTAATGGATTTCGATAGCTAACGCCATCTAATGCTTCATAGTGGCATCGTCTTTTAAAGGCATCGTTTGATTAAACTTAGTTTAATAATGATTACCGTGCAATTTGAACAAGTCACAAAAGTGGTATTAAAACGTTAAGTGTTTATTTTATATCAAAATAATCAACATTAAAGTAAATAAGTTGAATAATTGAGTTACGTGACGATCAAATTAATTTGACGAATATAGCACTAAAAACCTTTCTTCACACGTTTATTTGAATTATTGGTCCGAAATTAATGTACATTTAGTAATTCAAATAAACGTGTGTAGAAAGGTTATTATTGCTTTATTCGTCAAATTTAAGTAAATATTAATGGATTTCGATAGCTAACGCCATCTAATGCTTCATAGTGGCATCGTCTTTTAAAGGCATCGTCTTTTAAAGTAAATATGTTTGGAATTTTTATTTAAAATGCATATAAGTATTTTTGACTATAATTTTGTTAATTTATTTAATATTAAGTACAAAATATTTGCAGATTAATTTTGACATTTTATGGAAAACCGATATATTTGATGTAACATGACTTCTAGAAAATTTATTGAATTTCGGCAACATTTAATTATAAAATTCACATTCTGTATTCATTTAAAATTTTAAAAATTTATTAAGATAAAACTATTTTTCATATTGCTGTACATAAATGTAAAATATCCTGCACAAAAATAAAGTTATGAGTTTTTAAAGTAAAGAATTCCAGAATTGTGAGAATTACTTCAAATTTTCAGAATGATTTTTTTTATTAGATAACTATTTTCAAAAGTACTGTACAGAAAACTAAAACATTTTGCCTGAAATTCTAGTTATCAGTCTTCAAAGTATCTAATTGGGAATAAATAATGGGTTTTGGAAAATTAATACTCCAAATGCTTTGAATTTATGAAGTAATAGCCAATATTGATATTTCAATTCTTGTATCAAATAATGTTTCTAAAATTGAAGTTATAAAAGTCGTGTATCAACACTGTCATAATAAAATTAACCAATGAGTTTTGAGTAGGATTTAATTTGAAAAATCAATAAAAAATCTTTTAACATCAAAATTAGTTCAAATTATTTGATTTATCGTAGAAACGATGTATTTTATTGTAATAAACGTGTTTAACATCTATCACGTTAAACACTTTCATTACAATTAAATACATCGCTAATAACACCAATCTGATATTTATTGGATAATGGCCAGTAATACACTGTCAAATTTAACATTCCATCGTATATCGTATAGGATAGTGTTGTTAAATCTAAATTTTACATTTTAGATAATATAAAATATATAAACAAATTTTATAGGCACTTAGGAACAATTTTTAAAATACATATTTTATTTCAGAACTTACAAAAACGATTAAACTTCTATTTGTTATTCAATCATTAGAAAGTAGTAAACATACTGTAACACTAAAGCAACTTAAAAATAGACATCACTGTCAGGTAAAGAGTAATATTTTAGTGTTTTTTTAAGTATTTAATATATTGATAATTTCGATACACATACAAACAAATTTATTGTTAATTTGTATGAATATTGTGAGTTATTTATGTATCGTATGTTCAACAAAAAAAACCTCTAGAGTGAAATGATTTTTACTTTTTTTAAATTTAAGTTGGCTACGCGTTTTAGAAATTAACATATAACACGTCTGACATAAATAATTTCCATGGCACTTTAAAGATTTTTTTTATTGAACACACGATATATGTGTATGTGTGTGAATATCGTCATTAATTCATGAATTCATAAATTCATGCATCATCAAATCATATTTACATCCACTTACACAACAGTTTTAAAAAAAGAAAGTATTCACCACCATGTCAAGAAATATTTCATGACACGAAAGAGGCAAACTTAAAAATTAAAATAGCAGGAAGGTGCTTTCTCTGCAGTTTTAAATATAACTTAGAAAGATTAAATACCGAATAATATAAAAAAAAAACAAGGATGTGACCGAAAAGGTGCAGAAGGGTAGGAATCTAACCCCATGCTATCTTCGCGTTTTAATTTTTGCATGGCGATCCAACAGGCTCGAGATTTGGATACGGATTTTTCTGATTTAATCTCTCTTTAATGTACACATCCTCATTCAAACACTAATTACTCGTCAGACGATAGTTTTTTTTTTTAATTTTCCGGGCCGTGATTTATAAAAGGGGTGAAGTGGGCTGAAGTAGAGTTTTGCCCGGAAATAGATTAGATGGGACGTAATCCCGCAGTCATCGAGATTAATAGCCTAGCATCAATCACCGAAGGGGGCGTTTGATAAAAAAGTTTTTAAAAAACATAAAAAGTAAACAAAATCCCTGCCGAGCGGAGCTCTACTTTTTTCTAGTAGTGGAACGTCAAATATTTTTCTGGAGCTTTGATAAAAAAAAAAACTGAGTCAGATTATAGATAAACTAAAAAACATTTACAGAAAATCGCTGAAAACTGAAAACAGTATATTCAGTTATTATAGAGAACTACTACTAGTAGAAAGTAAAAAATAGACTGTTATTCCTTACTTCAGTTTTTATTTGTATCGTTAGATGTACATTTCGAGACACAAAGTGTAAAAGTGTAATAATCACTTCACGTAAACTCAAAAATATACAGTTACTAGCGTGAGATTCGGTATGTGATATGTTAAATACAATTTATACGTTTATACCAGGTCTGTAATATAGAAATAACATATTTTTTTGGCGTGGCATCCACAAATTAACAGAAAGATGGAAAACATGTGTAACTAGCGGTGGGCAATACATACTTTGAATAAAATATTTTGTACCATTTTTATATATTAAATATATGAAAATGGTACAAAATATTTTACCATTTTCATATATTAAATATATGAAAATGGTACAAAATATTTTATTCAAAGTATTGCCCATCGCTAGTTACACATTTTTTCCATCTTTCTGTCAATTTGTGGATTCCACGCCAAAAAAATTGTTGATCGTTTAAGGCAAACCAATCATTGAACCATTTTTTTTCTCAGTGGTCTTCCACGTTCTTGGTTTCTCTGAAAATCGTCACTTTTGAATATTTTAAATCATTCCCCACTAAGCAATCACATCTTAGTAATGTATCAACAACATTGAAACAACATTTAATGTTGCGACAATGTTGATACAACGTTATTTGTTTGTTTATTGCTCAGTGTGTCAAAGCACTGTGATTTACCAAGAGCATGCTCACCGTAAGCTTCGACAAGCATTCAATTCGGTTCTGCAGCAGTTTTCTTCGAATGGTAACAGAAAGTCAATGCTGTCCTCAAATCATAATTTTTAGGCTCAAAAACAGTCATCTTCAACGCTATGAAAACATATGTAGTTGTATTAAACTTGAATTCTTGTGAATTAAAAGTCATTAACAAATGTAAACACAAGAATAAGGGACCAATAACGCGACTAAACAGTCACTATATTGACAACTAGAGCCATTTATAGGCAAATTTCGGTTTCATATTTACAGTCCTGGTAGCATGACTCCATTCAAAAAAATTAATTTACATTACAAAAAATTAATTTACATTTATTAATGACAGAGAAGTATTCCTATATTTTTACACCACTTTATCTTATACTTTTTACGACTCGAGTTTCCGCACATTTAATGCCATTTTCAAGTGTAACAAATTTACAATAATTCCACGATTAAATAGTATTAAATAGTAATGAATTCAAGACATCCGTTTGTTCGTTAATTAGTTTAACACGGGGATTAAATGAAGTCAAAATTTTACATCACTTTACAAAGGTAGCAAATTGAATTATTTAGAAGCTATTCCACAATCCCGTAATTACCCTGTTAACCGAATTAATGAACAAACGGTTGTCTTGTATTCACCACTATTTAGTCGTAGAATCATTATAAATTTGTCATACTTAAAAAAAGAATTGAATGTGTTAAAACTCGAGTCATGTAAAGTATAAAATAAAGTGGTATAAAAACATAGAAATACATCTCAGTCATTAATTAATATGGATTACCACGTAGTAATGCCTAAAACAATACTAGTATTCATTAACATGTTTATTCTGGGACACTTTAGCTTAAGATCTCAAAGGGCTTAGAATTTTAAAAATTAAAATCATATAGGCCATCATATGGTTAATATTTCTTCATATCCAAGTGATTCAGTTAATTTTTTAAATATTTTTATTTCATATTAAAAAATTGTTGATGTGTCCATCATAGCACAGTCTTCGTTATTGATATGATGATTTAAATATTAAGAAAATGGAAAAGTGTCTCAAACTAAATTTGTCTACTTTTATTGTTATTTTCACATTTACAAAATATTCCCAAAAAAAATATTTTTTTTTGTAATTTTTCGCTATATCTTAGTAACTATCTATCACATCTCAGCAGTATATATTTTCAACTTTACTTTAAATTAGTGGTTAATATGCGTGGCGCATGAAGTAAAATTTCGAGTTTAGAAAAGCCCCGTGAAAATTAGTCTCGGGTCGCTGCGCGACCCTCGACAAATTTTCTACGCGGGGCTTTTCTAAATTCGAAATTTTACTTCATGCTTAGTCTGGGAGTGGAAGACACTCGTTACTTTAAAATATGTAACACCTATCAAAATGTGTGTCGCAAGTGTCATAAAGAAAGAACGTTGCTTACGGTTTGAGGGTTTATTTAAATTGTATTAAAACGCAATAAATTATATAAAATATATCATATTATTTTGTTATAATACCTCAAAATTGACGTACTGTTGTTATCAAAACTTGATTTTATGAATATTAAGGAATATATCGTGTTATAAATAAATTAATACCATTAAAAATATAAAATATTTACAGTTTTTATTTACATCACTGGAATCACAACATATTTATTTGAGTATTTGTAAAGTTTTATTCATTATTGTTTAGCAAAGAAGTTAAGACAGGTTAAAGCAGAGCTGGGCAGGATTCGAATCATTCAGGATTCGAATCCTAGATTCGAATCCTTTTAGAGGATTCAAAAGAGGTATTCGAATACTTTAGTTAAACTGGATTCGTGATCCGGATTCGTTACACTTTTTAAAAGGATTCGTATTCGAATTCAAATGCTGGTGATTCGAATCCTCATGAAAGGATTCGAATCCTCATAAATGGATTCGAATATTTATAAAAGGATTCAACTAGTTACAAAAGGATTCTAATCGTCAAAAATAATACGAATTAATCGTAAGGATTAACATGAAAAATTTGTTTTGTATGTTTTTAAATTTCTCGTTAAATCACTGTTTTATACGCGTGGCGCATGAAGTAAAATTTCGAGTTTAGAAAAGCCCCGTGAAAATTTTCTACGCGGGGCTTTTCTAAACTCGAAATTTTACTTCATGCTTAGTCTGGGAGTGGACGACACTCGTTTGTAAGTAATTAAATCAATTAAATTAATGATTTGTGTCAAATTTGACATTTTGATAAAATTTGATGATTTTTTCCAGATTTGAGATTTTTAATTGTTTTTCGGTAATTTCGCAAAATATAACATTTTGATGAATATGAATTGACATTCCCAATCAACTTTTACACTTAACATGTCGATTTATAACATTTTTATAAGGTTTTCAACAAATCGATATTTTCATAAAATTATCATCATTTCGAGATTTTCGTCGATTAATCAAATTTTTATCAGATTTTGCAATATTTCCTCAATTTTTTTGATATTTTTTACCTTTTGAGATGACATTTTTGACAATAGATTATATTCTTGATATTAGACTACGTTTTTTGACATTAGATGACATGTTTCACATTAGATGTTACTTTTGATGAACAATGACATTTTGTACTTTTTTACTATTTCTGATGTTGACATTAAATGACGTATTTGACATTAGATGGCAGTTCTGACATTTTATATCTTTTTAGTTTTTAGACGACAATTTTGACATTTGATATTTTTGATATTACATATTTACTTGTTTTATATTAGATAACAATTTTTATATTATTAGATAACTTTTTTGACATTATTACTGATTTTAACAGAAATTTTCGTTTTTGTAAGAACGTTTTTGTCAAACTGTCACGTACTGACATAAAATGATAATTTTGATGTATATCGATTTTATCAACACGCCGAATTTTTGACGTTTTTTGATATTTTTATAATTACTAGATGACATTTTGGTCATTTTGATGTTGTTGATGAGTCGCTAACAGGATTGACACTAAGTAAATTCAAGTCCAAATTAAAAGCTTGTCTCCAAATAAATGCATTCTACAGTATAGAAGATTTTGAACATTTTAATCATTCGGAAATAACTTAAAATTATCCAACTGACCAAATTTTATTTTTTATTTTTTATTTAATAAATGCATATCAACATTTTAATGTATCACTGTAATCAATTGTCCTTATACTCTGTAGTTTATATTGTAATATTTTATTTCTACTTATTTATATCATATATTTATTTCTTTGAGGTGTCTAATATTAAAATTGAATTTGTGTTCAGTATTCCGGCACTAGATACCCACAGACGCGTTTCGGACTTCAAGGTCCTCTTCAGTGTGGTCCCGACCCAGTGCTGAGGAATACTGAACATTTCTGACTATTTCAAGCCAATATGTGAAAACTATTGATGATTTCGATAGCTAACGCCATCTAATGCTTCATAGTGGCATCGTCACTGACGATGCCACTATGAAGCATTAGATGGCGTTAGCTATCAAAATCATTAATAGTGTCTAATATTGTAAAATTAAACAATGAAGGACCAATAAACAATTTGATTTGATTTGATTTGATTTGGCAATTTTAAATAATCTTGACATATTTTGATAACTTTTAATACTGAAAACAGTTTCAATATGTTATTATATTTTTAACTCTGAAATCAGTGTTTAATACGCGTGGCGCATGAAGTAAAATTTCGAGTTTAGAAAAGCCCAGTGAATATTTGTCTCGAGTCGCTGCGCGACCCGAGACTAATTTTCTACGCGGGGCTTCTCTAAATTCAAAATTTTACTTCATGCTTAGTCTGGGAGTGGAGACACTCGTTCGTAAATTTTCGAATTATCATAAAGTTGTGTATTTATTTTCAAAAAAATCTTTCTAGGGTTAAAGTAAAATAAAGTAAAGTAAAGTAAAGTATTTATTTACGGATATCTCCTTTGATATTACAAAAAAAATTTACAATAATAAAATTATAATCATAAAATGAATACTACGTAAATAGATATAAGTATAAAACATAAAAGTAACACATATAATAAAAACGGCCCTATACAAAACCGAATAAAATGAACGACAAGTATAGATGATTGCACAATTTAAAATAGCTTCAATACTTACAAAAACCACTCATTGGCGATTTAGAAATTATTTCACCAATATTCCCGCGTATTAATTGTGTCATAAAATGTGAGTGTGAACTATCAAATAAATCAAAATATGGATTTAGAGATATTAAATTTCAGTACCGCATAAATCGCGAAAGCGGGCTATTGTAGCCATAATTTGTCTTATGAGTTTTAACTCTAAATATTGGAATTTGCCTGATGGGACGATTTACCACATTATAGTGAACATTGACATATGATAACAGTGCCGGGCATTTGACTTCATCCGAAAATAGCTTATAAAACAATGACAAATCGGCATAAATTCTGCGTTAGCACAGCCTTTCGATATTTACGCATGAATAGATATTATCAACATTAAAGTTTAACCCTATATCAAAACCCAGTTTAAATGCCATTGTTATTAAGAGTTTCCTCTGTATATTTTCAATTTTATTGACAAGGGTTATTTGAGCTGGTGACCAGACGCATGATGCATATTCTAAATGGGAACGAACAAATGCGAAATAAACCAGCTTAAACGATATAGGTGACAAATCGTCGGACATTCTTTTTATGAATACTAGCATTTTTAATGCACGGTTACATATACAATTAGTATGATTGGCAAAAATTAGCTTGGCATCAAAAGTTACACCCAAATCTTTGATTTCTGTTATTTTTCTAAGATACTATTATTTATACTATAATGGCGATGAATAGTATTTAATTTTCTAGAAAAATTAATTGAATTGCATTTCTTATTATTAAAAAATAGATGGTTATCACAAGATCATTTGAAAATAGAGTTTACATCATCTTGAAGTAAAATACAATCTTTGGCAGTTACAATTTCCTTAAATATCTTTAAATCGTCAGCAAATAACAGAAATGAAGAGTTTTTAATTACTTGAGATATGTCGTTTATGAACAATAAGAACAGTAACGGTCCACAGTGCGAGCCCTGGGGTACACCTGAAGGCACAGAAATGGTATTAGATAAAAAGTTCTTGATATTAACACACTGCGTACGGTAAGTTAGGTAACTAGTAATCCATTGATTGAACAAAAACAAAAGAGCTGAGATGAAAAGTGTTTAGGTAAAAGTGGTTTATTTTTGCGTGGCTACAACTTTTGTTTGAAACGTTTTTTGATTTAGACGTCGAAAGCCCTAATCGGCGAGTTGTTAATGCCCACTAGATTTCTTAGTATCTAATTCAAAAGCAAAAGAGCTGAGATAAAAAGTGTTTAGGTAAAAGAGGTATATTTTTTCGTTGGCTACAACTTTTGTTTCAAACATTTTTTAACTTAGGCTTCGAAAGCCATAGTGAAATCGTTTAATAAAAAAGCATCTAATTATTTCTGGTGATTTTTAACGCAAAACTTTTAGACATTTGATGGTATAATTAATATTGAATTACTGAAATAAGTATTTATTTTTAATATACTCGTAAATATACGGTAAACAATGTAAAATATTTATTTAATTAAAATATTTAGAAAATAACAATACAATAAATTATATATTATTATTATTATTATTATTATACTGGGTGTCCGTATTTCAACAGAATGTATGGAGATCTCGGTTATTTAAAGAGATAAAGAGTCGGTTAAATTAGGGCAACGTTGCATAATTTAGGGCCCAGTAATAACCCAAAAACAAGTTGGAAATATCTTATTTCCTTAATGAGATATTGTCAAAAAAAGTATTTTTGAAAATTCGTTTTTATTTTTTTATTCAAAAACTATTGAATCCAGACATTTACAACTTTGACATTATAGGCACTTTTTAACGATAAATCTAGAAACATATTTTATTTTAAGATAACTATAACATTTACCTAGGGACCGTAGCTAACTTTTGTTTTTCTTATGGGCGCCATTTTGGATTTTGATATTTTTTGGAAGAATATTTTTTACTGAATTCAATGATGTACCACACTTATAGTTTATTGTACATTTTATATTTAAAATATTAATCTTTTGTTTTTTCAAAGAATGCCTTGGAAACAGTTTAGTAACTCACTTATTTGGCAACTCATAGGCATCCGACGATGCATACTTTAATAGTTGTGACATATTTTAAAGTAACGAGTGTCTTCCACTTCCAGACTAAGCATGAAGTAAAATTTCGAGTTTAGAAAAGCCCCGCGTAGAAAATTTGTCGAGGGTCGCGCAGCGACCCGAGACAAATTTTCACGGGGCTTTTCTAAACTCGAAATTTTACTTCATGCGCCACGCGTATAAACCATTGATTTGAAATGTAGTTCAAAAACACACAAATACATCTTTAATCGGAGTAACACAGAAATTTAGTCTGTTATCAACGATGTTCAGTGTTAATAATAAATAATTAGGTTGTGAATATATTTGTTAAAACAACTGATATCTATATTTATATGTTAACGGTTGTAAAAAAATAATAAAATCAAATTTATTCTTGAAGGATTTGTATTCGTGATTCGAAAAAACAGGATTCGAATCTTTGATTCGAATCATATTTATCTCTTACGAATCCTTTATTCCAGTATTCCTGATTCGAATCATATTAGGTGATTCGGATTCGTGATTCGAATCCTTTTAACGAGGATTCGTCCCAGCTCTGGGTTAAAGTTAGGTTAGTCGTTAAACGACTTAAAAATACCTATTTTTTTTTTAAATACTTTTTACAATAATAATTTATCAAACTATTTAATAAATTTGAAACGTCAGTATGTTATTTGAACATATCCTAATTAGAGCGTTTATATACTCAATTTTTCAGATAGTCGTTGTTTTTTTAAAAGAGTTCAATTTGAAGCTTTAAATGAGTGTTTTCCACTCCCAGATTAAGCATAAAGTAAAATTTCGAGTTTAGAAAAGCCAAAAATTTGGTTTGGTTGCGTAGCGCGTAGCGCTACGCGACCAAACCAAATTTTCAGGCTTTTCTAAACTCGAAATTTTACTTCATGCGCCACGCTTGTAAAACCCTAAAGTATTGTAAAGTTTAGGATTTATTACTACAGCTGTGTGGTAAAGACGTATACAGGGTGGCTGATTTTTCAGTGTCCAGCTTCTATCTACAAAAATATTGATGATACAAAAAACAGTTAATATGAAACTTATCATATGCAACGTGATCTATAAGATGGAACAAATATTTTTTTTCCATATTTTACAGAAAAAGTTCACAGTTATTTAGGATGCCTTGGATATTTTTAAGAATCAGATTCTTAATAAAATTATCTTTACAATGATGTATCACAAGTTCCATTTTACTTAAAGAATTATTTAAAAAAAATGAAGACAGACAGACATACAAATAGACTGCCAGATAGACAGAGAGACAGTCAGACAGACAGACAAACAGACTGCCAGATAGACAGACAGACAAACATACAGACAGATAGACAAACAGACTGCCAGATAGACAGACAGACACACAGACAGACACACAGACAGCCAGACAGATAGACAAACAGACAAACAGACAGACACACAGATAGACAGACAAACAGATACACAGACAAACAGACAAACAGACGAACAGACGAACAGACAAACAGACAAATAGACAAACAGACAAATAGATAAACAGACAAACAGACAGACTGCCAGATAGACAGATATACAGGCAGACACACCACAGACAGACCGACAGACAGACACACAGCCAGAGAAACATTTTTCAAAATGATCTTAATTAAGAAAATATGTTTTTGATTTGAACATTAACAAGAAAAACAATACTTTACCTTTGTATTACATACGGAAATATAAAAATTAAGTGTTTTCTCTATCTCTGTATTGAAAACTAAGAACGAAATAGTAATTCTGTTTATGTGATATTTGTGAGTTATACAAAAAACCGTCCTAAAAAATGAATTATCTTTCGCTAATATTTGTGATTTAAATCAAGAATCCAATATAAAATTGATTGTTATTTTAGATGTATGTGAACTAAACCACGCGTATAATGTTATACCTAATTTTTTTTTAATTAATTGTGTTTCTGTTATATCTATGAGTTAAAAAAACGTCAAAAAGGAATTGTGTTTCTATAATTATGTGCGTTAAATAAAAAAAAATAGTGACAAAAATAATTTCAGAACAACTGTTTATTCATATTATTAAATAGCCATGTTATTGTTTATATTTATGACACTTGTGACACACATTTTAATAGTTGTGACATATTTTGAAGTAACGAGTGTCTTCCACTCCCAGACTAAGCATGAAGTAACATTTTTATTTCATGCGCTGCGCGACCCTCCACAAATATTTACGGGGCTTTTCGAAACTCGAAATTTTACTTCATGCGCCACGCGTATAAACAACTGATTTAAAGTAAAGTTGAAAATATATACTGCTAAGATGGGATAGATTTCTACCATACAGGGTGTCTGATTTGTTAGTGTCTAGTTTAAATCTGCTAAAATAAAAAAAACAAGTTGGAAATATCTTATTTCCTTAATGAGATATTGTCAAAAAAAAGTATTTTTGAAAATTCGTTTTTATTACAAAAAAAAGGTTAATATGAAACTTATCATATACAACGTGATCTATAAGATGGAACAAATATTTTTTTCTATGGCCAACCTATTTTACAGAAAAAGCCATTTTTTTTTTAACGGAATGCCCTGAATATTTTTGACAATCAGATTCTCAATGAAATTCGTTTTACAATGATGTATCACAAATACCATTTTACTCAAAGAATTATTAAAAAAAAATGAAAACCTCTTGATAGCACATTACATCAAAGTTTTAAACATTGTTATTTATTCTTAAATAAGTAGGTACAATTACACCAATAAAAGCTTGTAACTGTCAAATGTGACAAGAATTTGCTATTATAATCAAATCTGACAAACAATTGCAATAAATAAAACAATATCACATGACTGCAATAATTCCGTTATTATGCATAATTTAAAAGCCAAGTAGTACAGGGTGCGGCAAAAGACAGTGCAGTTTGGAACGCCCAGTACATCCCGTGTGGTGGGGGTACCTACCTGGGAGGGATATCATTGTGTCGTGGGGGTCATGCCGTTTTTAGTCGTTACCATGGTTTGGTCTGGAGAACATCGGGGCTTCGCAGTCCGCACGTTTCTTGAAAATGGCCGTTCTGCCGTCGCCACCTAGCGGGCCTTCCGGCTGCATTTCAATCTTGCGCGTCGTGATCCCGTCCCTCACCGTAATTAAATCGCGAGTTAGGTGCGTACATTAGAAGAAACTAGTTCCACACAAAGACGTAGGGGTTTAGAAAGACCTAGAACGGTAAGAACACCCGAAAATGTAGCAAGAGTAAGAGAAGCTATCGAACGGTCACCTACGCGCTCTGCCCGGAAGCATGCAACTGCATTGGCCATTGCTGATCGCTCTCTAAGACGGATATTGCATGAAGACTCATTCCAATCCTACAAGATGATGCTTGTTCAAAAGTTAATGCCCCCTGATTATGAAGACCGCATGAATCACTCCCAAGGAATGTTGAACCGGATTCATGCGAGGTCAACTTTTTTCAGTAGTGACGGGGCCCACTTCCATCTCTGTGGAGTGGTGAATAAACAAAATTTTCGATACTGGGCTGTAAATAACCCAAGGCAACTTCACGAGAGACCATTTCACTCTCAAAAGTCACCGTGTGGTGTGCGATTTCCAAATTTGGGGTGATTGGGCCTTATTTTTTTGAAGAGGACGGACAAACCGTAACTTTCACTGCTCAACGTTATGCTTTCATGTTGGAAATTTTTTTTTAACCTCGATTGGAAGAACTGATGGAGGATGCAGATCTGGGAGACATCTGGTTTCAGCAGGATGGGGCTACGGCCCATACTGCTTGAGTTTCAATGACGAAACTGCGACAGGTGTTCCCTGAGCGCCTTGTTTCTCTAAGAGGTGATGTGGACTGGCCCGCACGCTCCCCTGATCTGAGCATTTGCGACTTCTTCCTGTGGGGCTACCTGAAGGAAAAGGTTTTTAGGCATCGACCTCGCACCTTGGATGAACTTAGGGATCGAATTCGGGAGGAAATCGCCGCTATACCCATCGAGATGTGCTAAAATGCGGGCGAAAATTTCAGAAATCGCCTTCATCACTGTATCGCTGCTGGGGGTCATCATCTTTCTGATGTTATCTTCAAGACTTAATGCATAAAACGGCATGATGTACCGATTAAGATAAAATAAACCCCATTTCTTTAAATTGCGCCGTTTATTTTAGTATCCCTTCAAAACTGCACTGTCTGTTTTGCCGCACGCTGTATTTGTGATAAATCATTGTAAAGAGAATTTATCTAAGTATATGATTCTCAAAACATATACAGGGCATTCCATATGAAAAAATAAATTCTGACATTTTTCCAGAAAATGTGTAGGCCATGGACAAAAATAATGTGTTTCATCTTGTAGATCACGTTGCATTTGATAAGTTTCATATTAAACTTTTTTCTGTATCTTCGATATTTTAGCAGATTTTAACTAGACAATAACAAATCAGCCACCCGGTATAGTAAAAATCTATCACATCTTAGTAGTATACATTTTCAACTTTACTTTAAATCAGTTGTTTATACGAGTAGCGCATGAAGTAAAACTTCGAGTTTAGAAAAGCCCCGTGAAAATTTGTCTCGGGTCGCTGCGCGACCCTCGACAGATTTTCTACGTGGGGCTTTTCTAAACTTAGCAGGACACTTAAAACTCAGCCATCCTGTATTTTGAAGACCACTTTCAACCAGTGTTTTTAATGCGTGGGGCATGAAGTAAAATTTCGAGTTTAGAAAAGCCTTCAATTTAGTTTGGTCGCTCCGCATTTAACACATAATAAGTCTAATAGATTTTTTAAAAATGATCACTTTTTCAGACTTTGAAATAACATTTTAGACGTTTCTCAATTTTGTACATCTAGACATGACAATCAACAAACTACTTTTTTTAAATACTGTGACGTCACTCCTTTACAGAACGATGTTTACACTTACCTTACCCTAAACTAACCAACTGTGCCTTACCTTTATTCAGTGATGACGGGGTGTTTCTTATTTTAAATTAAAATGGGCGTCACGTAATTTTTCCGTAAAAAGACAAAGTCGAAGGTAATACAGATTAATGAACTTCAAATTACAAAACAGATAAATTCCAAGTCGTGGTTAACAGAGCTTTATTATCACTACTGAACGCCAAACAGCATATTTACTCATGAAAAACAAAAGCAGTCTGACAGAATAATAATATAAAAATAATGGACAGATAAAAGTATTCAAGTCGTATACATAGACAATATCAAATGGACAGATCTTTCTGTAGTGCACTTCAGAATCACAAGTGATCTGATATCCTAAAATAAATTATCTTTGAAACTCAGTTTATCAATTGTTACCTCAAAATTTACTTAAATCAACCCTTTAATTTCGTTTCCAAAATAATTCTGTCTAAATACCAGTAATTACGATTCTTAATTTTAAACACAATAATCATATCATACATCTGCTTCTCCCTCTTCACCCTGAATATAAAAATAAAACACGAATACCGTTATTTCTAACTTGGATAACGGTAAATCAAATAAAAACGGTAAACTGACAAAGAAAATTGTTGACCCCTCAAAATAAAATATATTTGGCTTATTTGTTAATCTTCTCTGCTCGTCTGGGCGGAATTTCTCCTTCCTAACTTCCCAGGTAGCCGAACCGGAACCAGCAACGTAGAGTAAAGAAACACGGAACCGTAACATCAGTCGAATCACCCTTCCGCTCCGCAGCAAAATTACCGAAACAAGTAGAAGTCTAGCAGAAGTAGCCAAATCAGTCGTAACAGGAATGAGTCCAAGAAAAAGAATCCTAGGAAAAGCGTCCTAGATAAAGAATCCCAGAAAGAGCGTCCTGGATAAAAAGCCCTGTCAAAACGACCGAAATTAATATACAAAAAATTACTTATTTTTACTTTGTCGTCACTACAGATATACGCAATAAATATAAGTTTAGTAACCTTCCGTAGTAAATGAATTCACAAAACAAAAGATACGTTTTCCGGACCCGTGAAGATATCATCGTTCTTAGAAAATCCGGTTATCAACCAATAATCCTCTCAGATATCCAACACTAACAATAACCACGGATTGATTTGACTCTGTGTTCAGCAATAATCCGACTTCGTGGTAATTAATAATTAATTCGCAGACTGAATCACAGAAACACATTTGATCTTCACGTGAACAAAAGTGCAACAATCCAAAATGGACGACTGCGGAAAACAGACAAGCACAAAAAAACTCCTTCCCTTTAATTCTAACGAAATCGTTGCTTCGAACTTTTCTGATTGAAATAGCCGCGCCGTACGGTAGCTAAGCGGTTGTAGTACTCCACAGTAGCGAAAACCCAGTAGTCAAGATGAGAACAACCAAATTTGATGTATCGAATTTTCGACACAAATGGATCAGTAACACTATTAACCTTGGCAATACGGCCGCTAATTAAGTTGCCTATGTTAAAAGTCCACTTCTCATTCAAATTCGGCGAATAAATTCCCGAGTTTGAAATAATAAGCGCTAATGCAGAATTTAACCGTTACAATACTTATACATATCCCAATATACGTGTACAACGTGTACATTTTCACGCGTTTTATGAAAGAGTTTAATTTGAAGTTTGTAAGGAGTGTCGTCCACTCCCAGACTAAGCATGAAGTAAAATTTCGAGTTTAGAAAAGCCCGAAAATTTGGATTTGCCGGGGCGCGCGAGCGAAGCAAGTCGCGCCCCGGCAAATCTAAATTTTCAGGCTTTTCTAAACTCGAAATTTTACTTTATGCGCCACGCATATAAAACACAGATTTAAAGAGAAATTTAAAATATAGATTACTTATATAATTTTTGGTAATTTCTGATTTAAATTTTTGAAATTTAGGATCTTTGGTTTCGATGGCGCTCATCTGCTTGATGCGCCCTAGGCTGTCATTACTTCAGTTTCAGTTTTCTCTTTAATAAAAACGTTATTAATCTTTTATAATTTTTACTTCATTACAATTTCATGTTTAAAATTAATAACACAATTGCAAATTATTGATGTCAGTCAGTATGATATGTAATTTGACATTGACAGAATTATTTCAAAAGCTGTAAGCTAAGACAGCGGTTTTCCATTCCATGGTCACCCAACCAAGATAATTTTTGATATTACAGTATTAACAAGGCAGTAGCCAGAGGGGGGATATGTAGGAAATCGCATGTTAATTTTAAAGTGTTCAAATATTGGCTTCCCTATCTATTTTAGAGACAAAATGTATTTTACTTTTTTGTAGAGGGAAGAATTCTAAATTTATGATTGTTTACACTTAACCCTTTACGTTTCTCTAAGTTAAAATAATTAAGAAAATTGATACAACAATTGCGGATATTCCCTTTTTTTAAGTTCAATGTAAAGCTTTAAACTAGTGACAAATTTTCTGGGCTTTTCTAAACTCGAAATTTTACTTCATGTGCCACGCGTATAAAACACTTCAAGTGTGGTTTGAATATACATAAATTGACAATATTTTTGTTTTGTACCCGTGGCGCATGAAGTAAAATTTCGAGTTTAGAAAAGCCCAGAAAATATGTCTCGGGTCGCTGTGCGACCCTCGACAAATTTTCACGGGGCTTTTCTAAACTCGAAATTTTACTTCATGCTTAGTTTGGGAGTGGAAAACACTCGTTTGAACCTTTAAATTGAACTCTTTTAAAAATCAACGAATGTCAGAAAATTCACAGCTAAAATAATTAAGAAAAAGTAATGTGATTTTATAAAAATAATGACATGCCATGGAATTGATACAACAATTGCGGATATTTCCTGTTTTTTTTTAAAGTTCAATTTGAAGCTTTAAACAAGTATTTTCCACTCCCAGACTAAGCATGAAATAAAATTTCGAGTTTATAAAAGCCCCGTGAAAATTTGTCGAGGGTCGCGCAGCGACCCGAGACAACTTTTCTGGGCTATTCTAAACTCGAAATTTTACTTCATGCGCACGTGTACAAAACAAAAATATTGTGAAATTATGTATATTTGAACCTCACTTGATATCAGTGTTATATACTCGTGGCGCATGAAGTAAAATTTCGAGTTTAGAAAAGCCCAGAAAATTTGTCTCGGGTCGCTGCGCGACCCTCTACAAATTTTTACAGGGCTTTTCTAAACTCGAAATTTTACTTCATGCTTAGTCTGGGAGTGGAAAACACTCGTTCAAAGTTTCAAATTGAACTCCTCTAAAAATCAACGAATGTCAGAAAATTCACAGCTAAAATAATTAAGAAAAAGTAATGTGATTGTATATAAATAATAACATACTATGGAATTGATACAAAAATTGCGGATGTGAAAATAACAAAAGATATTGCTGTTACTTAATTAACGACAAAAAAACATAACGCAAAGATCGTGATAACTGTGGTCTGCGTAATACCACTTTATTAGGAGGAGTTTTTCTTGTAAGTGTAAATCATTTCGAAAAAAAAATACTTTAATCAAGTGACTGCGATATCTTTTGCCATTTTGACATCCGCAATTATTGTTTCAATTCCATGGCATGTCATTATTATTATAAAATCACCTTACTTTTTCTTAATTATTTTAACTTAGAGATACATAGAGTGATAAACGTTAACACGAATGAATTCAGAATTTTTTCCTCTACAAAAAAGGTAAATGCATTTTGTTTCTAAAATAAATAGGGGAGCCAAAATTTGAACATTTCATAATTTACATGGATTTCCTATGTTGCGTCCGCCAAGTCAAGACCCGGTATTTATTTATTTATTATTATCCCAACAGATTTACATCCAATTACAGGGTAATTTAACAGATAATTTTGGACTATGTGATACTTAACTTAATCAAACTAACATAAATTAACAGCAAAATTAAACATAATGCTATCCTAAAAAAAATGGTGATGTGTCCATCATAGTACTTTCCCCCGTAAATTGCGTATTAAATCACTTTTAAAATATTTGTAGCATTATTATTTTCAAAATGTCTTCAACTTTTTGATAACTACAACTTTTATTTGAAACATTTTTCAATTGGATCAACACATACTGACACAAACCAATGACTAGATATAAAACACTATTTATTGAATATCTCAAAAACTAAGAGTGCTATGACAAAAAGTAAGTGAACAACATTTTGTTATTCATTTTGTTATTATCTACAACTTTTATTTGAAAGAATTTTTTGTTTGATGAACATTTATTGAAAAAATCTGAAAAAACTGAAAAACGCTAAGAGTAAAGTACCACTTCCCGTTTTCCGATTTTGACCAAAAGCTTTTCAGTTCTTCCGATTGTAACAAAAAGCTTAAGTTTTAAGTTTCATCTTGATATCTTTAGCGGTTTTTGGGGTACTGCGCACACAGCCACACACACAGACAGACAGACAGACATTTTTCAAAAATGGTCTTATTCGACTCAGGGGACCTCAAAACGGATATTTCCGCAAAAATTTTTGATTCGATAATTTTCACGAAAACAATACTTTTCCTTTGTATTACATACAGGGGAAAGTAAAAATATGTATGTGTATACTTATACGAAAAATAAATTCCCTGTATAAGTATTTATATTGGGTATATAGTAATGTGTAAAGACTCAACTGATTAATAAAAGAGTATAAACTTTCAAAAACTCGTTCATTATTTACCCATTGTTGTCGTTTTTCTTTGAGTAATGCGCGTGTCATGTTTAAAAAGGGTGGCCTTTTGGTTTTATAACGGATCCAATCTAAAGTTTAAAATTGCGTAACTTGAAGTTGTAAAATTTGATATATAAATAGAGCGAACGAGAGGGACAGAGAAGTGGTCCAATATATAAACTGAAATTACCTTCCGGTGGGTGTATTTTCCGGTGAGTCACTGAAGAGACTTTCCGCTTCTTGTATTTACAACTTTTCGCAGGTTTTTCAGCATCGTTACAATTTATACTGGTTTTTATGCTGGGACATTTACTGTAAATAACATTTTCCCAGGTAGTTTTATTATATTTACAGTATTAAAACTATTGTTACTTAAATGTGTTCTACTTTATATCACTTTCCTGGAAGGATATTAAAGGATTTTCTGGTGCTTCTAAATAAAAATATACTCGCGTTCGTTTTTTTCTCTCTGGGAAACAATAAAGATAAAATACAGTAACCTGGAAATAACATTTTAGTTAAAGGCATTAATAAAGTAAAAGCTAGTTTTATATGGTTGTTTGTGAAATCGCCCATAAAACCGAAGATACTGGAGTGTTCGCAAAGTAGCCCAAACTTATCCAATAAAACTACAGTTATTGATTTATCCATATAAATTTATCAATACCTATCGAAATAATATTCAACAGCCACATGCACTAAAAAGAATTACTTAAAACAGCAAAATATTTTTCAGAGTGCAGAACAAAGCGGTATTTTTTTTGTTTCTAATTTAAAATATAGGTAGTAATGAAACAATGAATAATTAGTATATATATATATATATATATATATATATATATATATTAGTATATAAACTCGAAATATTCACTTCATGCGCCAGGCGTGTAAGTCACTGACTAATTGTAAAGTTCAATAAAATGTTTTATCTATAACAGGGTTTCCCAACATTTTTCTATGACATTTTTCTATGATTTTCCTTTGAAGAAATAGCTATTTTCATCGGCCCCTTATTTTACCGAACCTTTTCTATACATTTGAATATCTAGCAGGCATATGGGTGAGGTTCTGTTTATATTTTTGGTACACGATTTACAATATTGCAATATTTATCGTATTTTTTCCTTCAACTTGTTTATACTTTTTGATCAACTTTCTTTAATGCTCATATTTTCGTCAGTTTTATTATCTAAAACTGATTTTTAGTCAGAAAAAAATATGCAGAAATAGATCTTTATTTTTGTTTTTTGAAATAAACTATTATTACAAAAAACTATTCTGATTCAATGCGTGAAGTATTCTTTGAATTTGACTTTATATCAATGTTTTGTACGCCTAGTACATAATGTCAAATTTCGAGTTTAGAAAAGCCAGAAAATTTGGATTTGCCAGGGCGCGCGATCGAAGCGAGCCGACATTTTAACAATAATAACACTTAACATAAGTCGGCGCCAATAAAGACAGTTAACACTAATCGGCGCCAGCCATTGAAAAACAATGACACTTGACACAAGAAAAATAAAATTTGTTAATGAGAAGATTGTTTATATAATATTGAAGAAATATTAGGTTTGTAGTCTATTTTGTAGTCTATTTGTTAATGAGAAGATTGTTTATATAATATTGAAGAAATATGAGGTTTGTAGTCTACACACACTCTTTATATTTAAATTTACTCATAATATATATATATATATATAATAATAATAAAAATAACAGAATCTTTATTTCAAATAATGTAGCACATACTATATATATACATGAAACATAAATGAAATTGTGTCACACTTAACTAGTAGTAATTAATCATATATCCATACTTATATTAAAATATTCATTTACGCTATACAGTTCAGCTTCCAGCAACAAGCGAAACACACTAGATTTAAATTTCTTAATACACTTGATGGCTTTCATGTTTTGCGGTAATTTATTATAAAACTTTATACATCTATAGTGACTGTTTTTCTCCGTTAGTGTTAGTCTGTGTTCTGGATAGGTTAAGTTATTCGTTCTGGTTTCATATGAATGCTTCTTTTCATTATTGAATATGTCTTTTTTGTTTTTGAATACAAACATCAAACATTCGAATATGTATAAGGCATGTGCGGTTAAGATATTACATTCTTTAAAGGTGCCCCTGCATGTCTCCCGATATCCAAGCTTGAACATTGCGCGTATGAATCTTTTTTGCATCACAAATATTTTATCGATGTGTGTGCTATTTCACCATATAATTATTCCAAATCTTAATAGTGCTTCAAAGCTTGGATGATAGATGACTTTTAATGAGTTTATATTTAAATATTTTTTTATATTGTTCATTACATAATAAGCTTTGGCTGTTTCTTTGGATAGGTAGTCGATATGGTAATGCCAGTCTAAGTATTCATCTATATAGACTCCCAGGAATTTTACTTCTGTACTTATTTGGATGTTATTGTTCATTAAGTATATCTTTTGCGGATTCTCTATCTTTAGTTGTTTTGTTTTAAAAAGAATAGCTTGGGTTTTTTTTCTGTTTAGTTGCAACCCATTCATTGCGAACCAGTCATCTATTATAGCAAACGCATCCCTGCACTTTGAAACTAGATCCGGATACACTTGATTAGACACAAGCAGGTTCGTGTCATCAGCATAGTTAGTTAAGGACCATTTTGAATTCAGCGCCAGTCCGTGCAAATCATTTACATAAATTATGAACATCATTGGTCCATAATACTCCCTTGGGGGATTCCCACATTTCCACACTTCCTGATGCTGGATTCAAAATGCTCCCCATCCTTTTCTATACTTACTCTTTGGGATCTTTGAAACAGGTACGACTCACGCCATTTTAAGGCATTTCCTCTTATACCATATCTGTTCAATTTGGATAAAAGTGTACCATGATCTATGGTGTCATACGCCTTAGAAAGGTCCAAAAATATCCCAATGGCAAGTTCTTTATTCTCCAAAGCTATATTTACATTTTTAGTAAATTGGAATATGGCACTATTTATAGACTTTCCCTTAACATATGCAAGTTGATGCCTACTTAAAATATTGCACCCACTTAAGAACCTAAACAGCCTTTCACATATTGCAACCTCAAATATTTTGGAAAATGATGATAACAGACTTATGGGCCTATAATTCCCCATCATATCCGTGTCCCTCTTTTTATGTATTGGCTTAATAACTGCTCGTTGGAAAAATCCCGAATTTAAAGGAATTATTTATTATATAAGTCAGTACGTTTGCAATTTCTTCAATACACCATTTTATTATTTTGTTAGAGATCTCATCATCGCCGCTACTATTTTTATTTTTTAACCTTATTACAGTGTCTATTATTTCATTTGATGTTACCCGAGTTACGTACATTGATTTGTTATTAAATTCTATATTTTGTTCATATCTGTTAAAATTTGTAATGTTTTTAGAGGTTGGATTACTGCTGAGCAAATATTGGTTGAAATTCTCAACAATGTCAGTTGGATCCCCCGTCATACTTTTACTAGCATTAGAGGTTTTTGTTATTTCTATAAAGATTCCACACATGCATTTTATTTTATTATCTTATTTTTCAATTTTAGTTTCGTATATTTTACGTCGCGTGTTTTTCAATAATGCATCATATTGTCTGTTTTTTATTGAATACAATTCTTTGCAATGGCTATCATATTGTGACATTACCTATAGTATATCTAATTCATTTTTACAAGACTGTAACTTTGGATCTGTTTTATTTGCACGGTTTGTTGTCTTGATATGAACTATCGGAAAACTCTTCTTAAAAATATCTATGAAATCATTGTTAAAAAGTTCCCATTGACTATTTATATTGTCTCTCTCGATACTATATACAGTATTCCAATTACATTTCCTTAGATTATTTATAAATAGTGTTTTATTAGACTCGTTGAACAATCTGCGGTATCTAATTATATTTGCAGAAGCACTTTTAGAGAGTTTAATTACATATTTCTGACCTAAGTGGTCTGATATGTGCATATTTATTAATTTTGTATAGCACTCACCTGTATAATTTGTAATAATATTATCAATACAACTTACAACTATATATATATATATATATATATATATATATATATATATATATATATCTATATATATATATATATATATTTAATCATAATATTATATTTAATAATAATAATCAATATTTTAGTTGCATTTATTAGTTTTGATAATGTTGGTTTTCATGTTGTTATATTTGGTTGTCGACCCCTTGAGGATCATTGAGCTCCAATCGACCCGCCATCGACCCTTTGCCAATCATCGACCCCCAGTGGGTCGATACCGACCTCTTTGAGAAACGCTGATTTATAAAAATAATAATAATAAATCATCACAAGATTAAAAAAATCAAATATATTTCATCCACGTTTTTTGAGAACCAAAATTATAGGATTTAATAAAACTGACGAAAATCATCAACATTTAAGAAATCAGGCTGATTTTACAATTCTACACTCGGGTAATAAAGAACGGGATTTAAATTTTAGAGAGGGCCTAGATATTAATAAGTCCATAAAATGGGAAAAAAACGTTGTAAATGAGTGCGAAGACATCTGGCACTCTGGCACTCAGCACGGGATACTGTAAAAATATATTTTCTGTACATTATTCCTTGAGAATGACAATAAGTCGAGACTAGTTGGAAAAATTAAGAAGATAGTGAAATAAACTAAGTGCCTTTAATTCAAATTCAATATTAGTTAAAATGTTTCATCAAGTGATCAATGAGAACCAAATTAAAGTTATATTAAAGATAGTTGATAAAAATCGCCGAAATTGTACAAGTAAATCTAAAAATGTTTCTAATAATGATGATAATAATAATAACTATTTATTCGCCAACAACAAATATTTCCCAATTACAAGATAATAAATGCACGATTTTTATTTTTATGATTCGAATCATGTTGTTACATTTTATGCGAAAAAGTCATAATTTTCCTAAATTAGTTAACCATATTTTTTATTTATGCCCATCCCTGGTAAAAATTAGTGATGGGAATAATCGATATACTAATTAGTAATTAGTCGATTATTGATATATATTGATATAACCAATTATTTGATCGGGTAAAATAGTATATACTAATTTAAACGATTATTTTATCGGGTAAATTAGTAAATACTAATTTAAGCAATTATTTGATCGTGTAAAATAGCATATACTAATTTAAGCGATTATTTCGTCGGGCAAATTACTAATTATTATACTAAAATAATTGATTATTATCTCGATAGACTGGACTATTAATTATTATACACAAATGTTTCGCTTATTATCTCGGTAGATAGGATTACTAATTATTATATTAATAATTACTGATTTAACGGTTGTTTTGTATTTCATTAAATAAATCATTCAATAATAATAATTATATAAAAATTCTAATCTTCACCCCCAGAAAAAACGCGCATGAAACCACGAGCTTAAAAACAAACCCTCAAAAAACTACATCTTAAAAGACCATCCCTTGTAAAAACCGAAAAAACATATCTTGAAAGGAACGATCTCCCTAAAAATCATCCTTACGAAAAACTGTTTGGTGTTGTAGGCGTTCACTTTGTGGTACATCTTCAATACACTTGTAAATAAAACACGTTTTACTTTGTTTAACCACTGAATCTTACATTTAATTGTGTGACTAGTTTCGACTATCTAGTAGTCATTCTCAAACTAAAGTAAATACAAATTACACGTTAAAAACTATTTATACGGCTTCGAAAAGAGGGGTGTACATTAGGTCAACCTGGTCATTAAGAAGGGAAATTCCGGGATTAATTCGGGCCTTGTGTATTTCTGGTGCTTCCAGTAAATCCATTTTACGACCTTTTTCGGCAAAATGGATTACTGAAAGTACATCCTCGCCAAAAGTGTGATTCTCTTCTAAAAGATGGTTAGCATAGGTAGAACTATTATGTTTAGTTCTACCTATGCTAACCATATTTTAGAAGAGAATCATACTTTTGGCGAGGATGTACTTTCAGTAATCCATTTTGCCGATAAAGGTCGTAAAATGGATTTACTGGAAGCACTAGAAATACACAAGGCCCGAATTAATCCTGGAATTTCCCTTCTTAATGACCAGGTTGACCTAATGTACACCCCTCTTTTCGAAGCCGTATAAATAGTTTTTAACGTGTAATTTGTATTTACTTTAGTTTGAGAATGACTACTAGATAGTCGAAACTAGTCACACAATTAAATGTAAGATTCAGTGGTTAAACAAAGTAAAAAGTGTTTTATTTACAAGTGTACTTATGAAAAACCATTTCTGAAATTCATCCCCCGAAAAAAAAACCTCCATTAAAATCACTCCCTGAAATACCAACCCTTCGAAATAACACCCTCAAAAAACCACACCCCGAAACAACCACCCATAAAAAACGTTGCCTTTAATATACGTAACAGCGACATCGGATAATCGGGTTAACTACTAATTTAATCGATTATAAAAATATCTCGTTTAAAAATAATCGATTATTAACATACAGAGAGTTTTATGTAACACCGAACATTTTCATAACGAGAATTTTTCTTTGATGTATCCATATGCATACGTTGCACATTTTGCTGATGCTCGGTTTATTAAAAGAATTCAATTTAAAGCTTCAAGCGAGTGTTTTCCACTCCCAGGCTAAGCATGAAGTAAAATTTCGAGTTTAGAAAAGCCTGAAAATTTGGTTTGGTCGCGTAGCGCGAAGCGCGGAGCGGCCAAACCAAATTTTCAGGCTTTTCCAAACTCGAAATTTTACTTCATGCGCCACCGGTACAAAACACTGATTCATTGTATAGTTTAGCGGTGTGTTTTAAACTACGTAATATGTCAGTGTTTTGTACCGGTGGCGCATGAAGTAAAATTTCGAGTTTAGGATAGACTGAAAATTTGGTTTGGCCGCTCCGGGCTTCGCGCTACGCGACCAAACCACATGTTCAGGCTTTTCTAAACTCGAAATTTTACTTCATGCTTAGCCTGGGAGTGGAAAACGTTTGCTTAAAACTTGTTATTGATGCTATATTAAGCAGTGAACAATATAAAATATTACAGAAAGTTTTGTTCTCCGAAACATGCGAAATACGGCGTATATTTGATTTAAACTTAAAATTCGAGTTTATCCGTTTGCAACTGCGGATTATGTATACACATTTAATTAGCAACGAGAGCGGGCAACTTTTATGAAACGTTTAAAATTTAATTAAAGCAACAGCAATTTCAGGGCGTCTATGTATAAAAGACCGAGAGGGTTTAGAGGGCAGTTACAAAATGCAATTAAAAATGTTCCCACTAAATTCATGCTGTGCGTTATTTTACATAAATGCATATAATAAACGTTTTTTTTTTTTGTTAATAAAAATAAATCAGAGAGTATTCACAAACATACATCATGAAATATGCAAATTGAGCGGGGGTTGGTTTCAATATTGAAATAAACTTATGCATATTCAATGTTTGTAGTATTGCATGTCACGAAATCTCGCTTCCCACTCTCGTATGAGAATTCTTAACACAATATTAACGAAGATGTACAGAATTAATTAATCATTAAAACGAGATAAGATTTATATGAATATCACCATCGCCATCTTTTCTTAAATAACAAATTCGTAAAGCTCAGATTTAGATTGTATTTTTGAACTCACCGATTTAAAAGTGAGGTTTGATGCTATCTATTGACAACTTAAACTGCATTTCCTGGTCTGCTAGGCCGGGAAAATTGTCAAAAAGTATAGTAATAAACGCGATCAGTTTAGAAAATTTGGAAATATCTACATTATTAATATTAGGCAGGACTTCAGCACAGAGTAAGTCAAATATAATTATGGAAATGTCCAAATAACAAATGCAACCGTAAATGGTAATTCACTTTAGGTTTATTTTTACAAAATTTATTTAAAATAAATAACAATTTTGCAAAATGTTAAAGATAAGTTCACATTTCGTGTAAGAAGAATTCATTAATGTTCAGCGATATTATGTTTGGAAAATTGTAGATCAATCATATACAGGGAATTTTTCTTTTAAGTATACATACAAGGACTTTTCTATTAAGTATACATATGCATACGCTTTTTTTTAAAGATCAATATAAAGCTCAAAACGAGTGTTTTCCACTCCCAGGCTAAGTATGAAGTAAAATTTCGATTTAGAAAAGCCTGAAAATTTGGTTTGGTCGCGTAGCGCGAAGCGCTACGCGGCCAAACCAAATTAGCAGGCTTTTTTAAACTGAAAATTTTAAATCATGCGCCACGCGTATTAAACACTGAAAGCACTGAAATATTATAAAAGAGTAAACCAACCCAAATTTTCAGGCTTTTCTAAACTCGAAATTTTGCTTCATGCGCCACACGTATTAAACACAAAAAGCATTGAAATATTATAAACGAGTAAACTTCGCATGAAATCAGTGTCTTATACGCGTGGCGCATGAAGTACAATTTCGAGTTTAGAAAAGCCTGAAAATTTGGTTTGGTCGCTCCGCGCTTCGCGCTACGCGACCAAACCAAATTTTTAGGCTTTTCTAAACTCGAAATTTTACTTCATGCTTAACCTGGGATTTGAAAACACCCGTTTAAACTTTGAATTGACCTCTTTTAAGAAAACAACGGATATTTAAAAATCTACAACACTTAATTGGGATATGTATACTTAAAAGAAAAACTCCCTGTATATACGTTTTCATATTTTGTAAATATTATATTAAAATACATACATGTGAATATCTAATTTATGCAGACATACTTTAACATTCTCGATTATATAAAATTATTGAGACAACGTCCAATATTATTAAATTAAGCGTAAATAAAATTTAGTTTAAAAAATTTTATTAAAACTTAAATTAAAGTATTGTACTTATTTAATTTAACAGACAGCCATCTGAAGCCTAGTTTATATACAGGGAGTTTTTTAGATATTTATTGTTTTTTCAAAAGAGTTCAATTTAAAGCTGTAAATAAGTGTTTTCCACTTCCAGGTTGTTCTCTTGTAATATATTATTATTATATTTAAAGTATGTCTTTCAATTTCATTTTAAACCAATGTATTATACGCGTGGCACATAAATTAAAATTTCGAGTTTAGAAAAGCGTAAATATAGATTTGGACCAATTTGGTCCAAATCCAAACGTCAATCGTTTCCAAATTCGAAATTTTACTTCATGTCTAATAATCAGTAGAAACTTCTTTTGTAAAGTCATTGAATACTTTACCAAAAACACTGAATTATTAGATAGGGAGAAATAAACTTCGAGCCTATATTTTTTTATCTTTGAATACTTTTTTGGTAAAGATATTTTTTTTAATTACTTCAATATACTGCATCTTTACAACTTTCTAAGTGAAACAATTGAAACAGTTTATCAGTTCGTACTAAAATTATTCTTAAAATCAATATTTTATTTTAAAACTCTTCCAATAACGTGTGACTTCAAAATAGGTTCAAATATAAATATAAAACTTTTTAATTTATAATTTTAGACTAATTATTTCACTTTTCTGTATTGGATTATCAGAAATTGTTATATCTTAATTTATTCTGATAATTTTTACTCATTTTGATATCACAAGCTTTCGCAATATTTTTATTGTAAATGCTCATTTAAGTCTCAAAACTTTAAATTTGGAGAAACTACTTAATACAAAAAATTGTATTATCAAAAACGGAGTTTCCTTGAAAAATTCTGAAAAGTTGAAGTCATTTTAATAACATATCTCAAAATCTAATGATTATTATAAGGAATTCTTTACTTTAAATGCTCAACTACAATTGCAGTCAAGATAAGATATTTTAGTTTGCTGTATTATTATATTTTTTTCTGATTGATACAATAATGAGTAATATTGCCTTGGTTACGATGTGTCATAACATACTCATATTTCCCAAGGGAAATATGAAACGTTTTTATATTTGGAGACTTGTCTCAATGAGACTAAATGTTTGCAGAAAGTTGATAATAATTTCAATTCGTTATTATATTATGTTCTTATTTCTCTTGGGAAATATTGAAGTGACACTTCGTCGAACATTTTAACACATTTTTCTTCCAAATGTAACATTAATCTTAGCATTGATAACTAGGGCCGCAGCATATTTGGTGAATATTTGGTGAATATTTGGTGACTACGGATAAAATAAACAAGTCATACCTCAAAAATAACAAACATTATAAAAACATATCAAATCTTCAAAAAACGCCAATAAAATATTTGCATAGGTACCATTCACTCAATGTTGTCTTTTCTATTCGTGAAAATCAGCATACTTTTTTCATATGCAAATTTAGATTTGTCTGGAACCAAACATTTGGCCGCTTGCTTTAGCATGTACGACATTTCAAATTATGATCTGATGAAAAAGTCAGACCCACGTCAGGCCATTCAACTATGATAATTACAAAATTTAGCAACGATATTAATAGATTTAAAAAGTGAATCCTTTATTTTACTATTTTCAGAAAGATATTACTTTAATCAGAAAAAAACTATTGATTACAACACAGGAAATATGAATATATTTCCCTTAGTTGGCTATACACCCTTACAGCTTCGCCGTCGGAATGTAACTAGCCAACCTCGGGAAATAATCCTTAGATGTAATAATATTTATAAAAATAGTTATCTCTTAATAAAATCAATCTAAGATTTTGAAGTAACTTTGATACCGTATTATTTTCTATGACACTTCAAAAATAATTTCACTCTAAAATCCAATGAATGTTTATGGAATTTGATATTTTGAAGACTCATATCTGTATCTGGGATATTTAATTTTTCTGTACAGCAATATGAACTTTATTATTTTTATTAAATTCTAAAAACACTAGTTTACAAATTTAAAAAAAATACCTTAAATTTAATGCCACTATATTTTTCTTTTGTATTTTGGCTCGCTTAACTCGAAAAATACTTAAGAATTTTTTTATGACTAGGTTTTTGAGATATGTAATTTTAAATTTTTCTTTTGTTTTCTTTTTGGACTTATCCTTCAAATTTTAGGCCATATCTCAAGTTAGGATCAACAATTGAAGGGTTAAGGGAAAAAACCAAATTAGTCTCAAATGTACCGAAAATCGTTTTTGACGCATTGTGTAGCTTAGACTAAGTATTTTGACGCATGCAGATTTAACGGGAAACAAACAAATGGGTCACCATTTATTCACGACGAAAGAAAACTAAATAACCTGTAAATGATACCGAGTTCTGACATTTCATTTTGCTTCCTTGTAAAATTTCAAAACTCTGACTCATTTCGTTTTTCCTCTTAACCCTTCAATTGCTTCTAACATTATATTTAAATCGGTTGTGTAGTTTTATTGTTATGGGCCTAAACGAGTAACGTCGGTTTTTGGGCCAAAATAAAAACCGAAAATTCACTACATCGCAATCCAAAAATAGAAAACATCAAATTATGGCTAGTTTTTTATTGTCTACGTATACATCGCATTTTTAAGAAGAAAACAATGTACTGATAATAAACAATCTATGGATAACTACCGGAGTTTTGATCAATAGAGTGAAAAGGTACCAAAATCCAAATGTTACTCTGTTGTTGTAATCTTATCTTTATTTATATATAAAACGTTTATTTAATTCATTTCTTCATTTTTATTATTGAATATCAATATTATATGAGTAGTTTAGAAATAATGTTGGCCCTTGCTTTGTTTTCTCTTCTTCTCTGGGTCCGTTTCTCTGATGAGAAACCATATACACCTATTTCGACTGAATGCAAGGGGATCTCAGTTATGTAAAGAGATAGAGAGCCGGTTATCTTAATTCAAAGTTAAATTGAGTGAAGTGAGCGAATTTTAGGGCTAATCTGAATACACATTTAAAATATCTTCTTTCGTTTTTGAGGTATTGTCAAAAAAACATTTTTTTGAAATTTCGTTTTAATTTTTGTACTCTAAAGCTATTTAATATAGACATGTCCAACTTTGACATCAGTAGGAAAAAATTGTCAGAATCTATTCGAAAAGAACAATAATTTATACACAACACAATAAAGACACTTTTTAATAAGGAATCTAGTACCATATTTTATTTTATTAAAACTCTACAATTTCTCCAGGAACCATTGCCAACTTTTGTTTTTCTTATGAACACTATTTTGATAGAGTTTTTTTTCTGAACTCATGTCAATGTACTATAAATAGGGGAATACAAATACATAGTTTTCGCAAAAATCGACAGTTAATACAATGCTTCAATTTATTTTTAACATTCCTAACTGAAAATTAATATATCTATTTATTTATTTATTTAACGGATTAGACCATTTTTAACAATAATATATTCATGTAAAATACAATACATTTATGTATACTACTAAGTTTAAAATACAACAATATCAAAAAACAATTTGTAGCAAAATCTGACAGTAAACAATAAAAATAAAATTTAAAAATAAAAATACCGCTATCAGTCACCAACCCCGAGATGACAACAATGACACGACCCTACCCCTTTTACAAAGCGGATGAATCTAGATTGCTCACCACAAAACAAACCGCAGTTTGGATGGCTCACTAGTGAATTCGCCGTACGCATAAGGCGAGAGAGAGGACTGTAAAACCCATAATTGGTATGGTGGAAAAGTATGCGAAAAAGCGGAGTGTTACGGCTGTGCAACCATCGGACTTAAATACAAAATTTATTTTAAAGAGCAATGGATGACAATCGATACTTCCATTAACAATACCAAATAGTAACGACATATCTGCAAAATGACGCCTGCAGCACAGATTATTAATGTTTGATAGAATACTTAAATTGTGATTAAAGTCTGGTTTAAATCTTAAATGTTTAATGGACTTATTTTGAACAGTCTCAATTTGTTTGCTAAATGTTTGTTGATGAGGTGACCATATACAAGATGCATATTCAAGATGGGAGCGAACATACGCAAAGTAAACAAGTTTTAGAGAAGAGGCCGACAAATCGCTAGATTTCCGCTTGATGTATCCAAGTATTTTTGAGGCGCGATAACATATGAACTTAATATGATGTTGGAAGTTAAATTTGTGACAGAAGCAAACACCTAAGTCTTTAATTAACTCTGTTCTTGCTATAGTCTTCTCTTTAATCATATAATTGAAGTTGGTCAGGGTTTTCTTACGAGAAAATGTGATGAAATTACATTTATTCAGATTGAAATTAAGACCATTGGAGTAACACCAGTCATCTACCAGACACAAATCACTTTGGAGTAGGGAGCAATCATCGATAGAGCGCATTTCATTAAATATTTTGAGATCGTCTGCAAACAACAAAAATCGTGAGTGATGTATTGATTGAGAAATATCATTATTAAATAGAAGAAACAATAAGGGGCCGCAGTGGAATCCCTGCGGAACACCAGATGGGACCAAGAGAGCATTAGAGAAATAATTTCTTATTTTGACGCATTGACTACGATTAGATATAAAACTTTGTAGCCAAGATATAGTAAAGTGGTTAAAGCCCATAGATTTTAATTTAAATAATAGAACCGCATGGAAAACTTTATCAAATGCCTTTGACATATCTAAATAAATAGCATCAACTGCGAAGCCATTCTCAAACGATCTCACTATATAATCCTGGAACATCATTAAATTAGTAGTGGTAGATCGGCCACTACGAAAACCATGCTGCTCATTTATTAAAATATGTTTTGTTGACCATGCCAATTTAACCGATATTAGCTTATGTAGGAGTTTTGGAACTGAGGATTGAATTGCAATACCTCTGTAATTTCTAACATAATCCCTTCTACCCGATTTAAAGATTGGTCTTAGATATGTTCTTTTCCATAATTCTGGAAAGTTACTGTATCTCAAAGAACAGTTAAAAAGTAGTAGTAACGGCGTTGTAATAGTGCAAATACATGCTTTAATAAAACTAGATGGCATGCTGTCAGGACCGCAAAAGTTGCTGAATTTCATAGATTGAATACCTTCATAAATTTCCTTTTTGTGACGCTCAACGCAACGTCATCAACTAATGAAGTACTATTAACTAACAGCATACAATCAGGAATATCGTCAGTATATACAGATGAAAAAAAAAATGCAAATAGATTTACACACTCCTGACCATTCCTGCTGGTAATATCATTAAGAAACATAGTCTCAGGGAAAGAGATTTGGTTATCTGACTCTCTAACAAAATTCCAAAAATTTGATGGGTTGTGTTGAATGTTTAAATTCACTGATGTTATGTATTGATTATACTGCGTACGTTGTAGAATATTACATCTATTTCTCAATAACTTAAAATTCCGAAAATTATTGGATGTTTGGTGACGTTTATATATTTTGTGCGCGGCCTTCTTATCTTTAATCAATTTAATGAGTTTTTTACTGAACCAGCAAGGATACGAAGAAACCTTGATGCGCTTTACTGGGACGATTGTGTTGATGATGCCATAGACTATGGTATAAAATTGATTTACCATGAAATCCATATCATTTCCAGATAATACATTAATCCAGCCAACAGACGCTAAATGATGGTTGATTGCTGTGTAATTGGCTTTAGAGAAGTCATGAATGAATTCATCATAAAGAAGAGTTTTAGTTATTTCAGTGAATTTAGTTGAAATGCAATATGGTATATGCTGACGACTAATAGGCAATATCAAATCAATAGCTTTAGAAACGGTATCTACAGAGGAGGCAAATACTAAATCAAGGAAAACGTTATTTTCATTAGGTACCGAACAAGTCTGAAATTGATTGTAGTAACTGAGACGAGAAATAATTAATTGAGCAGGTTCTGGATTGGTAGATATGTGTACCAACCCAAAGTCATCATGCAACCAAGTCGCTGTAGGAATATTAAAATCGCCACAGATTAAAAATTTGGAATTTACAAATTTCTCTGCTACGCTATCTATTGTGTCGCAAAATGCTTCATATTTACCAATTGGGGAATTTCGTGGTATGTAAACTGCGCCAACTACCAGCTTTAGCGTACCATGTGATATACTAACAAATAACTGTTCAACAGAATTATTTAAAATACATAAACGTTCACCAACAAAACTATTATGAACAGCGATTAAAACACCACCACCACGAGTTTTATTACTAGAAAGATGGTTTCTATCTTCTCTAAAGATTGTATAGTTCATTAGCTTCAATTCACTATCAGAAATATCATGGTTAGGCCATGTTTTTACGATAACAATTACGTCATAAAAACTACTGTTAACATTAAACATAAAGTCCTTCATTTTAGTTCGAATGCCACCGGCATTTTGAAAAAAAATATTTAGTTTTTTGATTCCACATTTCCGTTAGCACTCGACTTGACGATTCTGTGAACCCCTGAAATATGTTTGATTTGAATATTCGGTTCACCATTTTCCATTCTTCGAAGTAGTTCTCTTTTGACAAGTTGGAATTCTTTTCTCTGGACTCGGGATCTATCGAAGCTGAATTTGACGGAATTATTCTTTAGTTTGCTGGTTTTGTAGATCATATGTTTAACAGTATCATGATTGTTTAAAATAATTTTAATTGGTCTAGGTTTAAAATTTTTAGATTTGTTAGAGCCGACACGAAACATTTTAATTGGTGATATATCTATTTCTAAAGGTTCGAGAACAGACTTTATTGCAGTAATTTCTTCGTCTTGTCTGCCTTTTTAAGTAGAAGAACTGGATTCTATAACATAAGAAACCTTTATATTATTTTTTCTTTGGTTACGATTCTCCATTTCATTAAAAATATTAAAATCAGAATGCTCAGTACTATTTACTTTATAAGTGGAAGCTGTGGTTCTTATCGAGTTTTCTATTTGATTAACACGATCACTAAGAGAGTTATGAGCCTCTTCAAGGGTATTTAACCTAGTATTCATTTCATTTCCCAACCTAGTTATTGCATTGTTGATTTCTTGTCGGATTAGAGGTAGAAATTCGTTTTTAAAAATATCACGGATAAAATTAATAAGAAATTCATTTGAATCGAAAGGAACAGGTAAACTCATATCATTTATAAGTTTCTGCTTTTATGAGTTTTTTATTTCAAGAGTAGATTGATATTTTCTGATACTTTGAATACGAAAAAATAAATACACTGAAGATGACATTTGTGTTTTATCTTTATTTTCTTGTAAAATGTGGAAACATAAAATATTTACTGGGGGTACTTTAAACCCCTGATGGTTTTTGTATTCAAAATCTTATTATTTTTATTTCTTGAATAATCTATCGAAGCATATTCAGAATATAGTTTGAAATAATAAATATAAAAAAAATCGAAAATAAATATGACAGTACCAGACATTTTGTAAATAAACAAAGCATGCAAGAGGTGACAATCATATTATTATATTAAGCAATAGAGGTAAATAAATATTAAAAATATCCAAAATATAAATTTTCTATAATTAGTTATAAAAGAGGACATATGATTTAGAGGCCTACCCAAGTAACCGAGTCCTTAGCTTCCACCAGATTCACTACCCCTCAATCCACTACTGATTATGCAGGGTGTCACAGAATAACTATTCCTAATTTTCAAAAAATGCTAATGGACACTAAAATATTTTTTTTTTTATTAAAAACTAGTGTCCGGAAATTTCTCGGTGTCAAGATAAACTAGAAATCTTAGAAACATTTTTAATTAAAACAGAAAAGAGTAGTTACCGGAAAAGTAAAAGTCAAATCACAGCAACCTTTGAAAAACAATAATTATTTTCGTTGTTGTCAATTGTCGTGTCACAAATTAATCTTTATTAGAAAAATTAGAGTTTGATTGAAAATTGACGTCTACGGAGTAGCTTACGGCGGAGCAGCATCCTGAGCGTCAGCTTTTCTGTCATACATTATTTTCAAGATTGAATCAGCGTTTGAAGATTTCTAGTTTATGTTGACACCGTGAAATTGTCGGACACTAGTTTAGTTATTAATAAAAAAAATATATTTCTTTAATCTGTGACACCCTGTATATATTTTCTAAAATATTGAGTAAGATTTTGCTATTTTTAAAACTAAGCTTGGATAATTATTTTGTGCAAAACAAGATTATTATAATTATTCTTGTAAGGTATTATATAAGCATTTGTTTAATAATTAAGCTCGAATTTTCCATTTATTTTTTAATTGTGCTAATTAATTAATAAATGAACAAACTTATTTCAATATTCCCGTGCGGAGAATTTCAATATATCCGTAAAAAAAAGTAAATTCCACAAATTTATCGGCGGGATGCGTATAATTAAGTTAAGGGAAATTCCCAGAATTCTCGAACGTGGAAATTCAGTTTGTAATGGGATGAAGGCAAAGTAGCGTGCATTGTGAGCAGCAGGAGAAACTTGCGAGATTTTGAGCTCAGCTAATGATCCTAGTTCGACTCGCACTAAAACTTATAATTGCCACCGCTGAATATCGACTGCCTTCATTATCTAATTAACCGCAGATGTATTAGCAACGATAGGAATTTACCTAATCAAATATTAATGCACATTATAGATAATAGTAATGATAGGAATTAATCTACAGCCATTTATAATTAAACAGTTTATAAACGGTTCAGCAGAGAGTGTGATACAAATCAATTAAATTTAAAATTGTATTATTTACATACAGTAAATGTTTTTTTTATAAATCTCCATGGATAAATATTCAGATATTTTTTTTAGTTTTTATTAAAATGTTGCATTTAACGTTTCTTTTTAAAGTGGGGCTACTAAACAAAATTTTGAGAGCTATAAAACAGTAAAATATTTTAAAGTTCACAATAAATTGCTTATATTTGATCTCACGTTAATAAATTGTACAACTATAGCAATTTCCTTTTGAGGATATGTAGGTACACTTGAATAAAACATCCCTGCATTTTAAAGTTCACAATATTACATTTGCAATATTTTTTAACTTGTAATCAAACGTAAGCAGTATATTTTGAATTTTACTTTAAATCAGAGTTTTGTACGTGTAGCGCATGAATTTAAATTGCCAATAGCTTGTAAGTTGGCTCAAACTGACTGTAAATACCTCTTACATAGTTGATTTATTCCGTAAAAGTCACACGATATCCACTTACACCCAAACCTCCGAATCCAGTATTCCTTCAAAAAAAGAGTGTCAGAATTCGACCTAATAAAAATAATCTTCACGGTCCGTCTATTCCGCTCCTCTTCCGTGACAAATATTCTTGGATTGGCCGTAAAAGTATATTGATCCTCCGAGATTCCTTCGGGGGGATGTGTGGTCAATATCCGATTGAAATTCCCACGGAAAGGCAAGACTTACACTTTTAAGGTCGACGAGACATCAAATTTTACGTCCGTTTCCTTTATTACGTTTCTCTTCACGGAGGCGCTCCTCAAGGCGCGCAGGTACCAGCCCTCTCTCCCTAAATGTCATATCCGGATCAAAAGGAGAGGCTGCGGTCTAATATTCGCCGGAGAAGGAATTTATGACGTGTAAAATTTTATATTACCTCAACCACAAAGAGAAATATCAAATAGGTGATTCTTTTGTACAGATTTAGATTACGAAAAGGTCAAAACTATCAAAATAAGAAAATGTATTTTATTTGTTTACCGGCATAGATTTGATCATTCAGCTCTACTAACGCTTATTTCAAAATATATGTCGTTTCATTTTTTCTGTATTCAAATGATTTTTCTGTAATTGAGTTATCCTGTTGGACAAATAATAATATTATTTTAATTAAACTGGATTACGTGAATATTAAATTTATTAATTGATAAATATAGCACTAATAATCTTTCTTAATACTTTTATTTTATTTTCATATTCCGTGCGTTTTATTTAAGTAGGGCCATAGGGATTTACATTGTAAAAATTGTACCTCATTTTAACTTTTGTTGTCGTTCAAATTTGGAATTTTTTTGTTTTTATTAATAAATCAAACTCTTTTCTACGAAATGTTCATTGTTAGGACATAAACATGTTAGAATTCTTTAGTTTAGCTTTTTAAGTTTAGCAAAACAAATACTTACATTATGACATTTTCGCCAAGTTAATTTATTGGCTTAATTATTTGTGTTATTAATTTCAATTTTGAAAGCAAAAATTAACAAATCTAACATGTTTATGTCCGTCTAGCATTCTACATTTCGTAGAAAAAATGTTGATTTATCAATAAAACCAAAACATTTCAAATTTGTACGACAACAAAAGTTAACATGGGATGCATTTTTACGATGTAAATCCCTATGGCCAGTGTGCGTGAACTTAGCAGATCAATTGCTAGCAGATCAATTTTTTCTTGGAGTTCTACTCGCATGCAGTCGAGTTCTATAGTTCCTGATGAGTTTTAGTCATAGTTCTGGCAAATTAAGCCCACAAAATTATATCAAAATTATGATCTGCTAACTTCGCGTAGCAGATCATTTTTGTAAAAAGTAATAAAAAATTATATACATCGATAGACAATAATATTCCAAAGAGTTCCCTTGTAATAAAAACAAATGTTCTGCTCACGGTAATTTGTTATAAATAATTTAAATATTAATTATGATATATTTCACAGATGCTCTCCTACAAAAATAAAAGAGTTCTCGATTTAATTCATTGTGTATATCATTACTAATTAGGTATAGATACAATGTCCAAGGAGTTGTTACTTGCAACAATAACCAATTTGTTATAAACAATTATTTTGTAGTGCTTTTACCTTCATTTATCATTCAACTATGATCTGCTGATAGAAAAATAGGAGTTCTGGACTATATTCTTTCTAAATATCATTGCTAAGTAGGCCAAGATACTATATCCAAGGAGTTCCCATTTGCAACAATAACCATTTTTTTATAAACAATTATTTTGTCGCGTTTTAACCCACATTTTCCATTCAACTATGATCTGCTGATTAAAAAATGAGAGTTCTGGACTAATTTCTTTCTTGATATCATTGCTAAGTAGGCCTAGATATTATATCCAAGGAGTTCTCATTTGCAACACTAACCAATTTTTTATAACCAATTATTTTGTTGCGTTTTAACCCACATTTTCCATTCAACTATGATCTGCTGATAGAAAAATGAGAGTTCTGGACTAATTTCTTCCATGAGATTATTGCTAAGTAGGCCTAGATACTATATCCAAGGAGTTCTCATTTGCAAAAATAACCAATTTTTAATAATCAATTATTTTGTCGCGTTTTAACCCACATTTTCCATTCAACTATGATCTGCTGATAGAAAAATGAGAGTTCTGGACTGATTTCTATCTTGATATCATTGCTAAGTAGGCCTAGATACTATATCCAAGAAGTTCGCAATTGCAACAATAACCAATTTTTTATAAACAATTATTTTGTCCCGTTTTAGCCCATATTTTCCATTCAACTATGATCTGCTAATAGAAAAATGAGAGTTCTGGACTAATTCCTTTCTTAATATCATTGCCAAGTAAGTCTAGATACTATATCCAAGGAGTTCCCAATTGCAACAATAACCAATTTTTTATAAACAATTATTAACCCACATTTTCCATTCAACTAGGATCTGCTGATAGAAAAATGATAGTTCTGGACCAATTTCTTTCTGGATATCATTGCCAAGTAAGTCTTTATACTATATCCAAGGAGTTCTTATTTGCAACAATTACCAATTTTTTATAAACAATTATTTTGTCGCGTTTTAACCCACATTTTCCATTCAACTATGATCTGCTGATAGAAAAATGAGAGTTCTGGACCGATTTATTTCTGGATATCATTGCCAAGTAAGTCTAAATACTATATCCAAGGAGTTCTCATTTGCAACAATAACCAATTTTTTATAAACAATTATTTTGTCGCGTTTTAACCCACATTTTCCATTCAACTATGATCTGCTGATAGAAAAATGAGAGTTCTGGACTAATTTCTTTCTTGATATTATTGCTAAGTAGGCCTAGATACTATATCCAAGGAGTTCTTATTTGCAACAATAACCAATTTTTTATAAACAATTATTTTGTCGCGTTTTAACCCACATTTTCCATTCATCTATGATCTGCTGAGAGAAAAATGAGAGTTCTGGACTAATTTCTTTCTTGATATTATTGCTAAGTATAACCAAGGAGTTCTCATTTGCAACAATAACCAATTTTTTTAAAACAATTATTTTGTCGCGTTTTAACCCACATTTTCCATTCAACTATGATCTGCTGATTGAAAAATGAGAGTTTCAGACTAATTTCTTTCTTGATATTATTGCTAAGTAGGCCTAGACACTATATCCAAGGAGTTCTCATTTGCAACAATAACCAATTTTTTATAAACAATTATTTTGTCGCGTTTTAACCCACATTTTCCATTCAACTATGATCTGCTGATAGAAAAATGAGAGTTCTGGACTAATTTCTTTCTTGATATTATTGCTAAGTAGGCCTAGATACTATATCCAAGGAGTTCTCATTTGCAATAATAACCAATTTTTTATAAACAATTATTTTGTCGCGTTTTAACCCATATTTTCCATTCAACTATGATCTGCTGATAGAAAAATGAAAGTTCTGGACTAATTTCTTTCTTAATATCATTGCTAAGTAGGCCTAGATACCATATCCAAGGAGTTCTCATTTGCAACAATAACCAGTTTTTTATAAACAATTATTTTGTCGCGTTATAACCCACATTTTCCATTCAACTATGATCTGCTGATAGAAAAAAGAGAGTTCTGGACTAATTTCTTGCTTGATATTTTTGCTAAGTAGGCCTAGATACTATATCCAAGGAGTTCTCATTTGCAACAATAACCAATTTTTTAGAAACAATTATTTGGTCGCGTTTTAACCCACATTATCCATTCAACTATTATCTGCTGATAGAAAAATGAGAGTTCTAGACTAATTTCTTTCTTAATATTATTGCTAAGTAGACCTAGACACTATATCCAAAGAGTTTCTTTTTGCAACAATAACCAATTTTTTATAAACAATTATTTTGTCCCGTTTTAACCCACATTTTCCATTCAACTATGATATGCTGATAGAAAAATGAGAGTTCTGGACTAATTTCTTACTTGATATTTTTGCTAAGTAAACCAAGATACAATATCCAAGGAGTTCTCATTTGCAACAATAACCAATTTTTTATAAACAATTAATTGGTAGCGTTTTAACCCACATTATCCATTCAACTATGCTCTGCTGATAGAAAAATGAGAGTTCTAGACTAATTTCTTTCTTGATATTATTGCTAAGTAGATCTAGACACTATATCCAAAGAGTTCTCATTTGCAACAATAACCAATTTTTTATAAACAATTATTTTGTCGCGTTATAACCCACATTTTCCATTCAACTATGATCTGCTGATAGAAAAATTAGAGTTCTGGACTAAAAACTGCTTTAATATCACTGCTAAGTAGGCCTAGATATCATATCCAAGGAGTTCTCATTTGCAACAATAACCAATAATTTATAAACAATTATTTTGTCGCGTTTTAACCCATATTTTCCATTCAACTATGATCTGCTGATAGAAAAATAAGAGTTCTGGACTAATAACTTTCGTAATATCATTGCTAAGTAGGCCTAGATACCATATCCTAGGAGTTCTCATTCGCAACAATAACCAATTTTTTATAAACAATTATTTTGTCGCGTTTTAACCCATATTTTCCATTCAACTATGATCTGCTGATAGAAAAATGAGAGTTCTAGACTAAAAACTTTCTTAATATCATTGCTAAGTAGGCTTAGATACCATATTTAAGGAGTTCTCATTTGCAAAAATAACCAATTTTTGATAAACAATTATTTTGTCTCGTTTTAACCCATATTTTCCATTCAACTATGATCTGCTGATAGAAACATGAGAGTTCTGGACTAAAAACTTTCTTAATATTATTGCTTAGTAGGCCTAGATACCATATCCAAGGAGTTCTCATTTGCAACAATAACCAATTTTTTATAAACAATTATTTTGTCGCGTCTGAACCCATATTTACCATTCAACTATGATCTGCTGATAGAAAAATAAGAGTTCTGGACTAAAATCTTTTTTAATAATATTGCTAAGTAGGCCTAGATACCATATCCAAGGGGTTCTCGTTTGCAACAATAACCAATTTTTTATAAACAATTATTTTGTCCTGTTTTAACCCACATTTTCCATTCAACTATGATCTGCTGATAGAAAAATGAGAGTTCTGGACTAATTTATTTCTTGATATTATTGCTAAGTAGGTCTAGATACTATATCCAAGGAGTTCTCATTTGCAACAATAACCAATTTTTTATAAACAATTATTTTGTCGCGTTTTAACCCACATTTTCCATTCAACTATGATCTGCTGATAGAAAAATGAAAGTTCTAGACTAATTTCTTCCTTGATATTATTGCTATGTAGGCCTAGACACTATATCCAAGGAGTTCTTATTTGCAACAATAACTATTTTTTTCTAAACAATTATTTTGTCGAGTTTTAACCCATATTTTCCTTTCAACTATGATCTGCTGATAGAAAAATGAGAGTTCTGGACTAAAAACTTTCTTAATATCATTGCTAAGTAGGCCTAGATATCATATCCAAGGAGTTCTCATTTGCAACAATAACCAATTTTTTATAAACAATTATTTTGTCGCGTTTTAACCCATATTTTCCATTCAACTATGATCTGCTGATAGAAAAATGAGAGTTCTGGACTAAAAACTTTTTTAATATCATTGCTAAGTAGGCGTAAATGCCATATCTAAGGAGTTCTCATTCGCAACAATAACCAATTTTTTATAAACAATTATTTTGTCGCGTTTTAACCCATATTTTCCATTCAACTATGATCTGCTGATAGAAAAATGAGAGTTCTGGACTAAAAACTTTCTTAATATTATTGCTTACTAGGCCTAGATACCATATCCAAGGAGTTCTCATTTGCAACAATAACCAATTTTTTATAAACAATTATTTTGTCGCGTTTTAACCCATATTTTCCATTCAACTATGATCTGCTGATAGAAAAATGAGAGTTCTGGACTAATTTCTTTCTTAATATCATTGCTAAGTAGGCCTTAATACCATATCCAAGGAGTTCCCATTTGCAACAATAACCAATTTTTTATAAACAATTATTTTGTCGCGTTTTAACCCATATTTTCCATTCAACTATGATCTGCTGATAGAAAAATTAAAGTTCTGGACTAAAAGCTTTTTTAATATTATTGCTTAGTAGGCCTAGATACCATATCCAAGGAGTTCTTGTTTGCAACAATAACCAATTTTTTATAAACAATTATTTTGTCCTGTTTTAACCCACATTTTCCATTCAACTATGATCTGCTGATAGAAAAATGAGAGTTCTAGACTAATTTCTTTCTTGATATTATTGCTACGTAGGCCTAGACACTATATCCAAGGAGTTCTCATTTGCAACAATAACCATTTTTTTCTAAACAATTATTTTGTCGAGTTTTAACCCATATTTTCCATTCAACTATGATTTGCTGATAGAAAAATCAGAGTTCTGGACTAATTTCTTTCTTGATATTATTGCTAAGTAGGCCCAGATACTATATCCAAGGAGTTCTCATTTGCAACAATAACCAATTTTTTATAAACAATTATTTTGTCGCGTTTTAACCCACATTTTCCATTCAACTATGATCTGCTGATAGAAAAATGAGAGTTCTGGACTAATTTCTTTCTTGATATTATTGCTAATTAGGCCTAGATACTATATCCAAGGAGTTCTCATTTGCAACAATAACCAATTTTTTATAAACAATTATTTTGTCGCGTTTTAACCCACATTTTCCATTCAACTATGATCTGCTGATAGAAAAATGAGAGTTCTAGACTAATTTCTTTCTTAATATTATTGCTAAGTAGGCCTAGACACTATATCCAAGGAGTTCTTATTTGCAACAGTAACCAATTTTTTATAAACAATTATTTTGTCGCGTTTTAACCCATATTTTCCATTCAACTATGATCTGCTGATAGAAAAATGAGAGTTCTGGACTAATTTCTTTTTTAATATTATTTCTAAGTAGGCCTAGATACTATATCTAAGGGGTTCTTATTTGCAACAATAACCAATTTTTTATAAACAATTATTTTGTCGCGATTTAACCCACATTTATCATTCAACTATGATCTGCTGATAGAAGAATGAGAGTTCTGGACTAATTTTTTTTTTGATATTATTGCTTAGTAGGCCTAGATACTATATTCAAGGAGTTCTTATTTGCAACAATATCCAATTTTTTATAAACAATTATTTTGTCGCGTTTTAACCCACATTTTCCATTCAACTTTGATCTGCGGATAGAAAAATGAGAGTTCTGGACTATTTTGTTTTTGATATTATTGCTTAGTAGGCCTAAATACTATATCCAAGGAGTTTTCATTTGCAACAATAACCAATTTTTTATAAACAATTATTTTGTCCCGTTTTAACCCACATTTTCCATTCAACTATGATCTGCTGATAGAAAAATGAGAGTTCTGGACTAATTTTTTTTTGGATATCATTGCCAAGTAATTCTAGATACTATATCTAAGGAGTTCTCATTTGCAACAATAACCAATTTTTTATAAATAATTATTTTGTCGCGTTTTAACCCACATTTTCCATTCAACTATGATCTGCTGATAGATAAATGACAGTTTTGGACTAATTTTTTGCTGCATATCATTGCTAAGTAGACCTAGATACTATATTTAAGGAGTTCTTATTTGCAACAATAACAAATTTTTTATAAATATTTATTTTGTGGCGTTTCAACCCACATTTTCCATTCAACTATGATCTGCTGATATAAAATTGAGAGTTCTGGACTAATTTCTTTCTGAATATCATTGCCAAGTAAGTCTAGATACTATATCCAAGGAGTTCCCATTTGCAACAATAACCAATTTTTTATAAACAATTATTTTGTCTTGTTTTAACACAAATTTTCCATTCAACTATGATCTGCTGATAGAAAAATGAGAGTTCTGGAATAATTTCTTACTGGATATTATTGTAGATACTATGTCGAAAGAGTTCTTACATGTAACAATATTCAATTTGTTATAAACAATTATTTTGTCGAGTATTTTCCTTCATTGACATTCAACTGTGATCTGCTGATAGAAATATGAGAGTTCTGGACTAATTTATTTTTGGATATCATTGCCACGTAGGTCAAGATACTATATCCAAGGAGTTCCTACTTGCAACAGTAACCAGTTTTTATAAACAATTAATGGGTTGTGTTTTTACATTCATTTCTCTTTTAACTATGATCTTTGCATAGAAATATGACAATTCTGGACATATTTCTTTGTGAATATCATTACCAACTAGGTCTAGATACCATATCAAAGGAGTTCTTACTTGCAACAATAGCCAATTTGTTGGAAACAATTATTAGACCGAATGTCCTACCATTTCGGAGATTTTTGACATTTTTGGATAAAACTATTATATCCACAGATACAAAATTATTAACAAATTTGATAGTCATTTATTTTCAGTCGATTGATGTAAAATAAATTATGTTATTTTTAAGTAAATATTTATAAATTCAACAATTTTTATTTCGTAGCCAAATAACTGAAGAGTAACAACTTTATAATGCTGCCGATAGCGCCCTCTATGCTCAAATAATTGGCGAAAATGGAAACATTATTTTATTTAGTACGCAAAAAGTTTACATGTTATTTTGTGATATCACAGTCCATACGAGTTTAGTAGTATACTTTGATTGAGAGGATAAATAATAACGTATACATCAAATTTATTAGATTTTATTCTTCTATCAGCAGATCATAGTTGAATGGAAAATGTGGGTTAAAACGCGACAAAATAATTGTTTATAAAAAAATTGGTTATTGTTGCAAATGAGAGCTCCTTGAATATAGTATCTAGACGTACTTGGCAATGATATCCAGAAAGAAATTCGTCCAGAACTCTCATTTTTCTATCAGCAGATCATAGTTGAATGGAAAATGTGGGATAAAACGCAACAAAATAATTGTTTATAATAAATTAATTCTTGTTGCAAATGAGAACTCCTTGGATATAGTATCTAGGCCTACTTAGCAATGATATCAAAAATAAAATTAGTCCAGAACTCTCATTTTTCTATCAGCAGATCATAGTTGAATGGAAAATGTGGGTTAAAAAGCGACAAAATAATTGTTTATAAAAAATTGGTTATTGTTGCAAATAAGAACTCCTTGGATATAGTATCTAGACTTACTTGGCAATGATATCAAGAAAGAAATTAGTCCAGAACTCTCATTTTTCTGTCAGCAGATCATAGTTGAATGGAAAATGTGGGTTAAAACGCGACAAAATAATCGTTTATAAAAAATTGGTTATTGTTGCAAATGGGAACTCCTTGGATATAGTATCTAGGCCTACTTAGCAATGATATTCAGAAGGAAATTAGTCCAGAACTCTTATTTTTCTATCAGCAGATCATAGTTGAATGGAAAATGGGGGTTAAAACGCGACAAAATAATTGTTTATAACAAATTGGTTATTGTTGCAAATGAGAAATCCTTGGATATAGTATCTAGGCCTACTTAGCAATGATATCAAGAAAGAAATTAGTCCAGAACTGTCATTTTTCTATCTGCAGATCATAGTTGAATGAAAAATGTGGGTTAAAACACGACAAAATAATTGTTTATAAAAAATTGGTTTTTGTTGCAAATGAGAACTCCTTGGATATAGTATCTAGACTTACTTAGCAATGATATCCAGAAAGAAATTAGTCCAGAACTCTTATTTTTCTATTAGCAGATCATAGTTGAATGGAAAATGTGGGTTAAAACGCGACAAAATAATTGTTTATAACAAATTAGTTATTGTTGCAAATAAGAATTCCTTGGATATAGTATCTAGGCCTACTTAGCAATGATATTAAGAAAATAATTTGTCCAGAACTCTCATTTTTCTATCAGCAGATCATAGTTGAATGGAAAATGTGGGTTAAAACGCGACAAAATAATTGTTTATAAAAAATTGGTTATTGTTGCAAATGGGAACTCCTTGGATATGGTATCTAGGCCTACTTAGCAATGATATTCAGAAAGAAATTAGTCCAGAGCTCTTATTTTTTTATCAGCAGATCATAGTTAAATGGAAAATGGGGGTTAAAACGCGACAAAATAATTGTTTATAACAAATTGGTTATTGTTGCAAATGAGAACTCCTTGGATATAGTATCTAGGCCTACTTAGCAATGATATTAAGAAAGAAATTAGTCCAGAACCCTCATTTTTCTATCAGCGGATCATAGTTGAATGAAAAATGTGGGTTAAAACGCGACAAAATAATTGTTTATAAAAAATTGGTTATTGTTGCAAATGGGAACTCCTTAGATATAGTATCTAGGCCTACTTAGCAATGATATCAAGAAAGAAATTAGTCCAGAACTCTAATTTTTCTATCAGCAGATCATAGTTGAATGGAAAATGTGGGTTATAACGCGACAAAATATGTGTTTATAAAAAAATTGGTTATTGTTGCAAATGGGAACTCCTTGGATATAGTATCTAGACTTACTTGGCAATGATATCTAGCAAGAAATTAGTCCAGAACTCTCATTTTTATATCAGCAGATCATAGTTGAATGGAAAATGTGGGTTAAAACGGGACAAAATAATTGATTATAAAAAATTGGTTATTGTTGCAAATGGGAACTCCTTGGATATAGTATCCAGGCCTACTTAGCAATGATATTAAGAAAGAAATTAGTCCAGAACTCTCATTTTTCTATCAGCAGATCATAGTTGAATGGAAAATGTGGGTTAAAACGCGACAAAATAATTGTTTATAAAAAATTGGTTATTGTTGCAAATGGGAACTCCTTGGATATAGTATCTTGGCCTACTTAGCAATGATATCCATAAAGAAATTAGTCCAGAACTCTCATTTTTCTATCAGCAGATCATAGTTGAATGATAAATTAAGGTAAAAACACTACAAAATAATTGTTTATAACAAATTGGTTATTGTTGCAAGTACTAACTCCTTGGACATAGTATTTATAGCTAATTATTAATGAGATACACAATGAATTAAATCCAGAACTCTTTTATTTTTGTAGGAAGAGCATCTGTGAAATATAGCATAATTTATATTTAAATTATTTATAACAAATTACCGAGAGCAGAACTATTTTTTTTATTATAAGGGAACTCTTTGGAATATTATTGTCTATCGATGTATATAATTTTTTATTACTTTTTACAAAAATGATCTGCTACGCGAAGTTAGCAGATCATAATTTTGATATAATTTTGTGGGCTTAATTTGCCAGAACTATGACTAAAACTTATCAGGAACTATAGAACTCGACTGCATGCGAGTAGAACTCCAAGAAAAAATTGATCTGCTAACAATTGATCTGCTAAGTTCACGCACATCTATGGCCAGACTTAAATAAAACGCAGTGTAAATAATTTCTCAATGGATTTGTATCTATTAACCCATTGATAATGGTCACTTTGTGTCCGAAATGTACATATGGAAGTAAAATAATAGTGTGACAAAACGTTATTAGTACTTTATTTATCAATTATTTTTAGTACATAATATTATTAGTAACACTATTATTTAGCTTATTGAGGCATTTTGTGTTAAAAACTTTTTACACCACAGCTTAAGGTCATTAATTTTTAATTGTTGGATTCTGCGCCGGAGGACGTTAGAAAATGTTTGCTCCATGATATCGAGTACCAGTTTATGCTTTTGTGAGTCTAAAGACGTCAATCCTCATTTCACTTCTTGCCTTTGTGGCATACTCATGATATATTTTGTTACACTTATATTTTTTCATATTACCCCTTACATGTAAGATGCATTCCAAGATAAAAATACAAGGAACTGTTAAGATTTAAAGATCAGTAAAACATTGTCTACACTCAGATCGGTAGCCTATCCCTGCTAATACTCTAACAGCGCGACGATGGATTAGTATCTATTAATCCATTGATAATGGTGACTTTGTGTCGAAATATACATATGGAAGTAAAATAATAGTGTGAAGAAAGGTTATTAGTACTTTATTTATCAATTATTTTTATTACATAATATTATTAGTAACACCGGATTATTTAGCTTATTCCATTCATGAATTGAAGAATAAACAACGTATTTTTTTAATACTTATTCAACTAGTTCCTGTCCAATCATTCAAACTGGCAATGCGTCCATAATAGTAAGAAATACAATTATTTAGTGTACAAAAGATAGCATGTTTTCATTTTTTCTTTTAATTATCGTTTGCAGTTGAGGAAAGACGATGCGACGATGCACAAAGGTGATATTTCAGTTTAGATGAGAACGCGTGTATTCTTTGCACCGCGCCGACGTAAACATCTAATGTCGGCGTAAGACAAAAGCAATTCGTTAAGTTGGCGTGTCGTGAATTCTACCCATCATTTGCAAACGGTCTGGAAACACGCGCTTAGAGTTCTATTTATTAAAAAAGCGTAGATTTACTGTTAGTGATGATAGTGGTAATTTACCGTAAATTACGGTTTATTATCTATTTGTTTTGGTAACATAGATAACATTCTGTCGCGCGCATGTACAAGAGATGGTAAAATATCAAAACAGAGTGTCCAATAGAAAATAAAACTTCATTTTTAATACATAAAGAAAGCACTTAACTTTTTTATGCCACTTTATTTACTCACATTGGTAAAGTTTTATGTTTATTTACTGTTACAAAAAAAACGTCAACATTAATTAAAGTAGCTAGAAATTGTCGAAATCAAATCAAATTTTCAGGTGATTTTAAACTCAAATTTTTACTTCATGCTTAATAAAGAAGTTGGACTGAATAACTAGTTTTGTTTGAGTGATGTAAGTAATTTATATTAAAAAAAAATAATAAGATTTTATTTTAAACTTTACATGAAATAGGGCATGAAGTAAAATTTCGAGTTAAGAAAAGCCTGAAAATTTCGTTTGGTCGCTTCGCGCTACGCGACCAAACCAAATTTTCAGGCTTTTCTACACTCGAAATGTTAGTTCATTCTTAATCTGGGAGTGGATGACACTCGTTAAAGTTATTTCACTGAATGATATTAATTGTATTCAATGACATTTACCGATAAAACATTGATATTGTGATTAACCAAGAAATGATCGATAAACTGATTTTGATTCACAAACTTACCGAATCACCTGGAAACTATTCTTGTGAAAATTGTCAATTTTTTTGCCAATTTGTGCACATTTCAGCGATTTTGATGATGCTTGTTTATGTTTACGATTGCTGGTTTTGACAATTACATTAAAAATAATAGTAATTATTATTTAACACACAATATTATAATTTAAAATTTATGATTTTAGTTCATTTTTGAGGAATTTGTATTTTATTTATTGATTTCGAGAATTTTTACCTAAAAAAATATATGAATGAAATATTCTCTTGAAATTGTCAATTTTTATAAATGTTAATGATGACAGTCAATAAGATTAGATTAGAAAACAATGACTCTGGTTACGTTAGACGACAGATTTCTTGTGCATGGGGTCTTGATTTTAATATCGTTTAAATTTTCTAACTAGTGTTTTCCACTTCCTAATTAAGCATGAAGTAAATATTTCGAGTTTAGAAATTCCTGAAAATACAGAATTTACAGGCTTTCCTGAACTCGATATATTTACTTCATGCGCCAGGCACGCTAATCTAAAGTGATGTTCAAATCACGATCCTTTCCTATTAATATATGATACAGGTTTTTTTTTTGAAATTTAGCTTTTTTTTTACACGAAATAAAACGGTTTATTATTTATAAAAGAAAAGATTATGTCTGTGTATCTTTAGGATTAAAAAAATATTTAAAAATTCCATCGAAAATACAAAAAATCGATATAAATTTTACTTTTTTATTTTATACATTCTCAAAAAATTACAGATATTCTTATCAATTTTATCTTTTTACATTTTAGAACTTGCTATAATTTGTGTTTTTTGAATTACTGTTTATTTAGAATTTTTATATAAAAAAATAAAACAAAGGGAAAGTATTGGTTTCGCGAACATTTTAAAATCAAAAATGGTAGTGAATATATCTATTTTGAGGTCCCCTGAGTTAATTAAGACCAACTTTGAAAAATGTCCGTATGCCCTTCTGTAATTCTATCGCCACATTAAAGTCTAAATCGATTGAGCTGTTAGGATGACACTATAAACTTAAGCTTTTTATTACAATAGTAGTATTCGATCAACTTTTGGTGAAAATTTCAAGATTATTGGCTATTGGTTAGTGCGTAAAATAAGATACAGTTTGATCCTCCATTACGATTTATTAAACAACGTAATTATTAAATCCGACTAGAGTAAAATGAAAAAAAAAAAATCCCAAGCCTCCGCTATTGAAACATTTTTTATGCAAAATAAATGATGTTTGACTAAAATAAAAGATAATTTTAATATAAATCAAATACTTTCTGAGTGCATCAATTATTAATATTAATCAATCAATTATTAATATTAATATTTGATTAGTGCAGAGAGTTATTTTTTAAATGCACATATTAAAAGATATCTATTTATGCTCAGGTTTATTGATAGACAAATAAAATTCGGTTTCAGTATTTGTCATTAGAAATTTAATAGGTTTAAATTTAAAAAAATGCTTCATTAGGCAATTGTGCCTTTTGAAGATGTCCAAAATTGATAAGATTAGTGAGGTAAAATTACCAAAATCTACTCACATAAAAAAATAATTAACATTTTCCAATTACTGACTGCCTTATTAATAGATCTTAGAATACATTATATTATATATATATATATATATATATATATATATATATATATATATATATATATATATTTATTTATCTATCTATTTCCATCACAGGCCGTAGCCTAATTACAAGGGAACATTTCATACATTAAATTAAAATAAATTGACTTTCTAACAGCAAATAATGTTTACAAAGTGATACCAATATAAACGTACAAATAGGGAACTTAAAATAAATTAAATGTGTATTCCTTAGTTCTCACACATACATATACCGACAAACCAAGTAGCAAAAAATCCTGAACATAACAATTAATAAGACTATGACAAAATTATAGAAATTATTCAACAAAGCGATGATTTCAAAGTTAACAAAAATGCATTTCCATCTTGATTACAAATATCAACAGTATGTTGTACCTCATGGTACTTCCTGAACATACGTTGCAGTGGGGAATAGGAATGGTGCGTGGTTCGAGGTGTACAGTAATTAAATGTTAACTTATTTCGACTTGATAATCTAGGAACTGAAATTTCCACAAGATTTAAATATTCACAATTATCAGTGTGATAGTGAATTAGTTTGTACAGCTCATAGATTAAGATGTATTTATGTCTATTTTGTATTGATAGTATATCAAATTCCCGCAATAACGATTCATACGATATTGTATGATCTGGATAAATGTGAAATTTACGTAAATATAAATACCTCAAAAAGTGCCGCTATACTTTCTCCAACATCTCAATGTATTTATTATAGCCGGGTGACCAAACAGCGGCACAGTACATTAGTTTACTAGTAACAAATGAATCGTACAATCGGATTGCCGTTACACTATTTTTAAAGTCGGAACAGTTGCGAATTATAAATCCAAGCAATTTATACGATTCATTGATTACTTTTTGTATGTGCATATTAAATGATAGCTTGCTGTCAAACAACACACCAAGATTCTTAAAACAATTATCCCTCTGAACGGGTGTAGTATTAAGGGAATAATCGAAATGCACTTTATTTTGTAACGACAAAATACGACACTTCGAGGTATTTATTTTTAGTCCATTTTCAACACACCATTCTGACATTTCACATAAGTTATTTTGAAGATGATTAACACAATTATCGATGGTCTTAATTGTCTGATATAATTTAATATCATCGGCATACATTAAGAATTTACAGTCCAAGACATTTACAACTTCATTAATGAAAATTGAAAAAAGCAAGGGGCCAAGATTGGATCCCTGCGAAACACCGCTTGTTGCTACAAATGTCCTGGACTGACAACCCATGTAACCGACAAAGAGGCGTCTATCCAATAAATATGAATGTAATGCCGATATAACATTTGATGCTAAATTATAGTTTTTTTAATAAGAAATAAGCTTATCATGTGGCATACAATCAAACGCCTTGGAGATATCTGTGTATATTACATCCACCTGAGCACCGCGATTAAGTTCTTCCGATATAAACTGCGTAAGACATAACAAGTTAGATTGTGTACTCCCTTTACGAAAAAATCCGTGTTGATGAGGTGTTAATAAATGATCAGCATGTGCGCGAATGTAGTTCCAGATTATTCCTTCAAATACTTTGGACAAATTTTATATAATGGCAACCGGTCTGTAATTTGTGATATTACCCGACTTGAAAACAGGGCACAAACGCGCTATTTTCCACTGATCTAGAAAAATACCAGTTGTTAAAATTAAATTAAAAATATGGGCGAGAGGCGTAACCAGATAAGACGCACAGTCCTTAAGAAAAAATCCGGGAATCTGATCAGGTCCCATTGTGATGTTTCCCTTAATCATTCTTAAATGGCTGAAGACACTAGCATCATCTATTTTATAGTTACCCATCACATCACTACCATCACAAATTACACCTTTTACACTATTACAACCTCCGCCGCTGTACACGCTGCTGAAGAAATCCGCAAATCCTTGAAGAATTTCACAAGAAGAGTTTAAAGATGTGTCGCCCATTTTCATGTTTCCAGGAATTCTTAACGTCTTCTTTTTCTTGTTAACATAAGACCAAAATGATGGAGGATCTGAGGTTATATTATGCTCCGTATTCTCGATGAAGCGATGAATAGCTATTTTTAACTGTACTTTAAATCGTTTACGTACTTCTTTAAATTTTTCTAATATAAGTGGATCTTCCTTGGATTTTTTTATGTAGTTTGTTCTTATGTTGTAATAGCTTGATAATATTGATGTCAAACCACATGGGATATTGTTTACACTTACGGCCTTGGTGATTTTTCTTCTTTGGAATATGTTTGGTAAAATAAGTGTACAATATTGTGTAAAGATGATCACATGAATCATAAACATTTTTAGAACTAAGAACACCTGACCAATCAATGTTCAATACATCATCATATAAACCCCTGATATTTCCTTTTTTAAAATCAAAAGATTCAACAAAATCACTCTGCACTGAAAAATTAGTGTTTCTTGTATAAGTAATTTCAAAATTTAAAGCTGGGTGATGATTATCCTCTTCAGTGAGCATTTCTACTGCTTTTTTAACTGTACATTGATTATTATTAGATATCAAGACTAAATCGAGTATTCTGCCATTTACATTACAAATCGAGTTACATTGTTGCATATCTTTCAAAGCCATAAAGCTCATGAGTGAGGTTAATTCATTACATGGGTTCTCCATATCGATACGATAATTGTAAGTAGAGATATTAAAATCTCCGCAGATAAGTAAATTATTGGAGGTAAAATTTTCATCGATATAGTTGAAGAGAAAATCATAGTGTGTTGCTGGAGTTCTAGGTGGGAGGTATACACAAATAATTGTATACGTCGTATTAAAAAAATTTACTTCAACTGCGACTATATCAATGTTCAAACTGTTAAAAGCATAATTTATAGAGACATTGCAACAATTTAATTCATTGTTGACGGCGATTAAAACACCACCCCCTTTACACTGTAAACGGTCACATCTGAATACCGAATAATTTTCACTAAATAGTTCAGAATCAAAAACTCCATCCTTTAGCCACGTTTCAGTTACTAAAATAATATCGTAACTACTGCAAATTAAATTGTTATAAAATTTTGATATTTTGGTGTTAAGTCCACGCACATTTTGAAAATAAGAGTTAATTGGTTTCGAGTGTAGAGTCTTTAGTTTTTTAAAGTGATGATTTTGGGAACTCCGCTGATATACTTAATGGTAATATTTTTACTTTCCCCCGTATGTAATACAAAGGGAAAGTATTGTTTTCGCGAAAATTTTCAAATCAAAAATTTTTGCGGAAATATCCGTTTTGAGGTCCCCTGAGTCGAATAAGACTGTCTGTCTGTCTGTCTGTCTGTCTGTCTGTCTGTCTGTCTGTCTGTCTGTCTGTCTGTGTGCGCTGTACAGCAAAAACCGCTAAAGATATCGAGATGAAACTTGAAACTTAAGCTTTTTGTCACAATCGGAAGAACTGAAAAGCTTTTGGTGAAAATCGGAAAACCGGAAGTGGTACTTTACTCTTAGCGTTTTTCAGTTTTTTCAGATTTGTTCAATAAATGTTCATCAAACAAAAAATTCTTTCAAATAAAAGTTGTAGATAATAACAAAATGAAGATGTATTGTTCACTTACTTTTTGTCATAGCACTCTTAGTTTTTGAGATATTTAATAAATAGTGTTTTTTTATCTAGTCATTGACTTGTGTCAGTGTGTGTGTTGATACAATTGGAAAATGTTTTAAATAAAAGTTGTAGGAAATAAAATATTAAAGATTTTTTGTATCTTCACTTTTTGTCATAGCACTCTTAGTTTTTGAGATATTCAATAAATAGTGTTTTTTATCTAGTCATTGGTTTGTGTCAGTATGTGTTGATCCAAATGAAAAATGTTTCAAATAAAAGTTGTAGTTATCAAAAAGTTGAAGACATTTTGAAAATAATAATGCTACAAATATTCTAAAAGTGATTTAATACGCAATTTACGGGGAAAAGTACTATGATGGACACATCACCATTTTTTTATTTTCACCTGCATCCTGACGGCATGACAATTCAGTACGAAGAGATTTCAAATTCAATCGTTGCTTTTCCGTAAGATCTCCTTTAATAACTATACCGTCAGTTACCAACGATCAGCTTTGCTTCAGAATTATTTTTGCAATATCCTAATTTTCCAAAACAATTTTTAGTGGGCGGTTTTTATTACGTATTCTTAATACCTTTAATGAATTAATTGTTTGATCTACTTTGTCTAAAAGAGCTGCCACAAATGTTTTATCATTGGTAGTATTATTACTATTATCCTCATTATTAATTTCAGGGACATTAAACATCATTATATTACGTGCACGTACACGCTGCTCCTCAATTTTATCAAGAACATCTGTTATAATTTTTAAAGGATCAGATAATGTATTTGTTTTTAGTTGTAACAGATCATTTTTAATCTTTTGATTTTCCTCTTCTACTGAGTCAATTTTTTTGTTTAATTTTTTTTTTTACTATTAAAAGTACTTAATAATTCAGATTTAAATTCCGCAAATTGTTTTTTAAGAATTGTTGAAAGTATTGACCCAAAAGTTATATCTTTAATATTTGCGTCAATTTCATCCGACGGCAAACACACTGAACACTCCCATAAATTACCATTTTGTTTTTTACTGTATTCTTCCATATAGTACATAAATCTAATTGAATCTAGATCAGTACAAGAAACATGAAACCAATCTTTATAAGTTGCACATTTAATCATCGAAACTCTCGGACTTATGTTTTTCTAACAAATATTGCAAGTATTTTGTACCATTGTGAATGTAAGTATACAATTATGGAAATAAACAGGGATACTGCACCCAGGGGGCGATCAGGGTGGCTAACTACACAGACACAGGTAGCCCACGGAAGGTAAACAAAGTAAAACAAAGGTCAATTCATTGATATTAAATCAATTCAAAACAATGAAATCAAACAAATAAATTATACCACAAAAAATTATGGCACAAAAACGCTGAATGGTGAATCGAACTGCGGTCGGGAATATTAGACAATACAATTATCGCCTTTAATAGCAGTATAAATATGGAATCGCTACTTAACCTGCGATTTACTACTTATCCGAGTACATAAATACTTATCTGGGGTGGCCAGCACATCACACACACAAGATAGCATCGAAGGATAACACACTGAATTAAAAAATCGATAAAACTACCACTTGAAATCGATATTTAGTCTGGAGCACATTTAAACCCGACCTGCGTCTTTCACTGACAGAAAGGTTTCAATAATATATATATATATTAAAACTATTCCAGAGGACAAAGACGATTTAAGAAGAATTATAATAGTTACCATTCAGCAATTAAGAAGAAGAGACATTTTTCGGGCAGTCCAAAATTTAAGGAAAAGACTAGAATTATGTTTGGAGGTCAATGGTGATATATTCGAACACTTACTCTAAATTTGTGATAATTTTAGTTCAAAAGATATTTAATTAATTTGTTTATTATTATTTAATATTATGAAAAACTTCATCAAGCAGCAGAGTGATTATTCTGGTTCCTTCCCTAAAAAAATAAAGTTGTAGGCCTCAGGAATTTTAAAATGTGCAACTGTTTTCAAGGCACTCTTAAAAAAAAACAAAAGGTTGCTTTGTTTCAAATGAATCGCAAAATAAATTATAAGTGTGATATACCGTTGAATTCAGAAAAATAAGTTCTTCCCAACAATATGAATATCCAATATGGCACCCATAAGAAAAACAAAAGTTGGCTATGGTTCTGGAGAAGATATTAAAGTTATTTTAAATGTAAGTACACTACTAAATTCCTGATTAAAAAGTGCCTGTATAATGTAAAAGTTACAAATTCCTAGATCCAATAGTTTTTGAATAAAAAAATAAAAACGAAATTTGAAAAAAATAGTTTTTTGGCAATATCTCGAAAACAAAAAAAGATATTTCAAATCTGTTTTCGGATTATTGTTGGGCTCCAAATTTCACGTACTTGCCCTAATTTAATCAACTCTCTAACTCTTCAAATAACCGAGATCCCCATGCATTTCCTCGAAATACGGACACCCTGTATATATATACAGTAGATCCTCGTTATACCGGGATGGCTTTTGGCTATACCTAGCACGATATAAGGAAAACACGGTACATCCGAATATATGTAATTTGTATAATAGTCACATACACACACGCGCATATGTATATATATATATATATATATATATATATATATATATTCCAACTAAGAAATAACAGCGCATTAGGTCATGATGTAAAAGTTATTTTTTTATGAAGTGAGTGTGCAAGGAGGACAGAAGACGACGACGATCGTTTCGCTCTTTTTATGAGCTCCTCAGGCCGCCACATCCATCATCCCATACACACTCACTTGATATGTAGAAGTTGTATATATACTGACTTCGCTAACCATAAGCCGGTATTGACGTCAGTATTTATAATTGCTACTGCATTGATAAGGGCATTGAGCGAAACGATCGTCGTCGTCTTCTGTCCTCCTTGCACACTCACTTGATAAAAAAATAACTTTTACATCATGACCTAATGCGCTGTTATTTCTTAGTTGGTACTTATAAGCAGGTCGTTAATTCTAATTTATATATATATATATATATATTTATATATATATATATTTATATATATATATATATATATATATATATATATATATATATATGTATATACATATATATATATATACATATATATATATATATATATATATATATATATATTCAAGGGACCCAGTATTTACTAATCCCCTTAACATAATAGGCTTAATGCAGGTATGTGCAGTAGCCACCTACATAACAAGACATACTATATAATACAATAATGACGCTGAACGTTTTACCTAATCAGGGCGGTACGCAGTCAATTATTGTTAAAATTACCATCTTAAAAAAAAGAAATATATATATATATATATATATATATATATATATATATATATATATATATATAATATATTCCATTTGTTTCTGGATCTCGCCTAGCCATGCTTTTTTATTAGTTGCCACTCCTGATTCCTTATTTTAACAGTGTTGCAATAATTTATGATATCATAAGTAATCCTCTTTTTAATTTTCAAGAGGTTTATTGTTAATCTTGCAACAATTATTTCGCCACGCGGTCGCTTCTTCGAGCATTTTATTATTAAATCAAATTAATCTGTTGCAATGCTGTGTCAATGTCAAAGTGAAAAATAATTTCAGGCACATATTAAATATTAACATGCCAAAGATTATCTCTGAATCAAAAAGGTTACAAATTCTGAAATCCTACAAACATTTTAGACAAAGTAATCCAAATCTACAGCATCACAATATTATTACGATTTTAGTAGATATTTTTGGGGTATGTCTAGTATTTTAATTATCATATATATTTAATTAAAGATAATTACGTTTCAGGTAGGGAGATCTTCATTACAATTCATTTTACGACAAAGACCTGACGAATTGAAATCTACTACTTCTGGCAAACGATCTAAAAACAGCCATTTTTGGAATCACCTAGCTAGAAAAGATCTGCAACAACTAATTTGGCAATATAACTCTAGAAATCAGTATTTTACTTTGAGAGATCTTTTGAATAATATGAAAGAAAATTATGAGTTCCATGGAAGTCGACCAATACTTTATAGGGTTGTTAAAAGTATAGGGTATAAATTCAAATTAATTAATAGGCGCAAAATTCTCTGTGAACAAAAACATGTTGTTGCAGCTAAAATTATTTTCCTTACAGTATCAAAATTCCAGTGAAGATATCCAATTCGTATACCTGGATGAAACATGGATATATCAGAATGGATCCGTGGTTCGACGCTGGGTATATGAAACGGATATAAAAAGTAATCCAACTAAATTCAAAAATGAAGGCAAACGCTTCACCATTATACATGCTGGGTATAGGGGTGGGTTTTTGGATGGGTGCGATTTTTTATTACATTCGAAAAACAATGACCGAGATTACCATGCCACAATGGATGGTAATACTTTTCAAAATTGGGTGGTTAATCAACTTATTCCTGCTTTGGCTAAGCTTTCAGGGAAATGTGTCATTATTTCATCTGCCTGATGAAGCCACTGTGTGGTGAAACATGTTGCAGTGTTCAACAATAAAAGTGAAACCCTCCCAACTGCGTTGTTTTATTTCAAATAAATGTGTAGTTATTATGGATAATGCTGCATACCATTCTGTGCAATTAGACAAAACTCCTTCATTTTCTTGTAAGAAATGCGAAATGCAGGAGTGGTTGGTTAAACACAATGTAAAATTCAATCCAAAATTAACCAAAAAGGAACTATGGGCTTTATTTATATCTTTTCGATCAAATGACAAAATTTACGTAGTTGAAGACATTTTGAGAAAGAACGGGCACGAAGTTCTTAGATTACCGCCATACCATTGTCAATACAATCCAATTGAAATGGCATGGGGGTTTTGTAAGACTTACTACAATAAGCACATAAATTCTAAGCAACCATCTAAGGATCGTGTTTAGAATTTATGGCTTGAGTCTCTCTCAAAATGTACATCCGATATGTGGAAAAAATTCTGTGATCATTGTGAAAAACTTATTTCGAATGACTGGACAAAACACATGGGGAACCTTTCTTTTGAAACCTTTCCTCCTTTTATTATTTCGCTTGGGGAATCTGGCTCAGAACAAACATCAGAAGATTCAGATGCAGGTTCTCTTGACTAAATAATAAAAGTGGAATGAGGGCTTAAAAATTGTTTGACATGAAAATTATCAGTATCACAAGAAGGTGGGAATAAATTTGCAATTCTACAAAAAAATACTGAGGGCCAACAGAAGAGAGAATGACCAAAATTAAGGTGGATGGATGGAGTTGATCAAAATGTGTTAACGGGAAGACCCAAGCGAGAAATACAAATGGATGACGAAATAAGTTTTCAGAGCCGAATTCATTATATTTGTTATATACAATATTATTGCTGTGTTTGTATGTACAAAAACCAAGTAGTAAATTTTGTTAATCTTAAAACTGCATATTATTATCCTTTTATATCTGAAAATTTGTAAAACAGGCAACAGTGTAAGATCACAATAGTCAGAAATTATAACCTTAATATCGAACATCTGACAGTGACATTTAAAAACCCTGATTTAAAACACAACCAGCCCCATTTACAATACTTAGACTGTCACTTTTCCATAGCTAGGCGAGATCTAGAAACAAATGGAATGGTGTATATATATATTATTGAAACCTTTTTTGTTAGTTTACATTACAACTAATAATTTAATAAAATGGTACTTCTAGTTTACGGCATGAGATCTGGTATATATGAAAATTGGACGCGGCCATAAGGATGCGCGACTTTTAGACGCGGTCTTTTGGACGCGCGACTTTTGGTCTTTATTATGCAAATTGTTTTCAATTACTTAAAAAAATCAAATTTAGTAATTTTCTCTCAATTATCTAACATGTTCGTGTTTATTGTCGAGTGCTATAAATATATGCAGGCGTCTAAATGTCGTGCGTCTATTTGTCTCGCGTCTATATATCGACGTGACCAATTTTCGTTGCGCCCATTTTTATACGTCCAAATGACTGCGTCCTAAAGTCGCGCGTAAATACAGAGAGTTTTATGTAACACTGAACATTTTCAACCAATACAATTTGAAACCTTCAATTTTTATATTATGTGTAAGTTGGGTTGCCTATATGACCATTACCAATTGTAGCCAATCAATTAAAATTAATGCCTTAACTTGTACATAGAAAGAGTTTTTCTTTCAAGTATACATGTCCCAATTACAGCATACATGCCGTAAATCTTTAGATACTCGTTGTTTTTTTTAAATGAGTTCAATTTTAAACTTGAAATACATTGTACATTTGCCGACTCTCGGTTTATTAAAAGAATTTAATTTAAAGCTTTAAACGAGTGTGTTCCACTCCCAGACTAAGCATGAAGTAAAATTTCAAGTTTAGAAAAGCCTGACAATTTAGTCAGTTTGGAGCGGCCAAACCAAATTTTCAGGCTTTTCTAAACTCGAAATTTTACTTCATGCTTACCCTGGGAGTGGAAAACACTCGTTTAAAGCTTTAAATTACATTCTTTTAATAAACCGAGCGTCGGCAAATGTACAACGTATGCTAATGTATACTTAAAAGAAAAATTCTCCTTATGAAAATGTTCGGTGTTACATAAAACTCTCTGTATGTCCTTTTGTCGTGATACCGAGATCCGTGTTTTACGCAACGTCAAATGCCGTAGTGAAACGAATTAATTTAATTATAATGCTATAATTTATTTAATATTTATAAATGTACACTTCTGTGCAATAAAATTAAGCACAAGTCTATTTTTCACAATATTTTAGTTGTATCGTAGTTGTACTGCCTAGCAACAGTTTCAATAAATGATAAAACACTATATTTTGAAAATAACAACTTTATTAAAAAAACTAAAACTAAAACCTTTAGAACATACAACAAAGCAGGAAATAGAACAACCATTTTCTATTTCAGTTAGAATTGGAATTATTGAATTGTTGTCTGAATGGCGCAGCATTTTGACATTAAGAAAATTGGTATATATACATATTTTCGGAACTAGGAAACTCATCATGTCCGTTTTAAACTATAACATATTTTGTGTACTTAATTGTATTGCACAGACGTGTACATACCTAAGCAGTATATGTTGAACTTCACTTAAAATCCGTGTTTAATACGCTTGGCGCATGAAATAAAATTTCGAGTTGAGAAAAGCCTGAACATTTGGTTTAGATTTTAGGCTTTTCTAAACCCAAAATTTTACTTCATGCTTCACCAAGGAGTGGAATCATTCGTTAGACATAAAATTCAATGAAATAATTCAGTCGAAGAAACATTTTCACAAACATAAATAATGTAACATATCCTCTAAATGGTTAAAATTTAATTAAATCAAAGTTGGTTGGAGGTACACATGAAAATGCGATTTTCCACGTGCATTCTATCAATAGTTAAAAACTAACTAATAACATGTAGATTTTGTTCTACCAATACGAACTGATAGTTATGTTTGTACGGGTTTCATAGAAATTAACTAACATTAAACTATAAACTATATTGATATTGGTAGCAATTTTATTATCAAGGCTGTTAATCTTTAAAATTATTTCAGCATTATAGTTACGAAGAAACCAATTTTAATGTAAGACATCCTGCTTAACTTAATTATAGCGTTTCTAAGGGACACTCAAACTTTAATTTACAAGTAAGGTAAAATTTTTACATCTGGCAAAAAAAATATTTGATTCATCCCGCCAGTCAATTGAGAATGGATCAATGTTTGTATAGGCTTTCGTTTAAGATACATATTTACTTTTCATTATTCTAAGTTAATAATTGCGTTTTATACGGACGCTCAAAGTTGAAAAAGTTGGAGAATTAAGATCACTTAAAAAAAATTAGTTTATTCAGTCTAACGAGTGTGTTCCACTTTTTGATTAAGCATGAAGTAATATTTGCCTGGCAAAGCGAAGCGACTGATTCGAATTTCAGGCTTCTCTTAAATCGCGTATAAAACACTGATTTTAAGTAAAGTAAGTTAGTAATAATTATTACTAAATTCATTTTCAAATTACTATAGTATATTGTAGTTGCAGATTTTATGCACAGTTTTAAAATATCGTGAATCAACTTTCGAACGTTAAAACATTTTGTAATTCCTAGGCCATTTTTCTCATATATATAAATATCTTTATTGACAGATTGTAAACGAAAAGTATAAAAACAGATTTTATACAACTATATATAAATTATTTAAAAAATATATCTGCCAATTGGCTATCGACCATTGGTATTTCCGCCTGAATTTGTTATTACCTATCACTGTCATTCTTGGTGTAAACAAGGGTCATGATTGTTATTGTCGTCCGTAGTGTCAATTTGGAGCTGTTCTTCAATCGTCATGATCGCTAATATCATGAAATGATGAGATAAAATCATAAATGGTAGAGGAAGGATGTTTGCGTTTGGGAATTATATTTGTATTTCGGTGGATATACAGGGGGTCTAGTAGATTATGGTAAATAGGATTTGAGGTTAATTTTTCTGCAAGGTCGGAGAGGTGTTTGTATAGGAACGACTTTGGTTAATTATTACAGTAGTGTGTTTGAGGGATTGTGGAGTGGGTTTTGGGGGTGTCGGATTTTAATTAGCACCCTTAGGGGTGATATTTCTGCTACTTGTATATTGGGGACTGGGTGGGCGTTGTCCACTTTTCTTATTTTATTGCAATTTGTATAAAATTACACAAAACAATGATATACATGTATGATAAAACTTTATCTACAGGTAAAATCATAATGTAAGCAAGTATGATTCATGGAGCTTATTCATTGATAAAAATTTAGTGTGAATTGTTCATACGACAATCAATGTCTTGAATAATTAATCTGATTAAAAATGTTTCACAGCAATGGATTAAAATATTTAATTTAAAAAAAATTACAATCAATTTCAATTATCTTGAAAAATTCAACATTATGCCAGATAGATAATCCAACAACGATACATTTATAACGAGTCGTTCATGCACCATTTGTGCAAAATACGCATCCAGCCTGTGAATATTTAATCCAATCTCATCAAATCCAATAATTATAGGCCAATAAACATAAAACTAGAAGCGGTTCGAGTCGAACATTTCCATATTCTCGTTCGATGGCCCGTGAAAATTTCGCCCCTTTTCCCGAGGGCGGGCGCACCTTTATCAAAAGGGGTCATCCGATTTTCATTAACCCCTCTCGGATTTTAATTACAAATTGCGATTCACATAAATTTTCCCCCCTCCCCCTATCCTCTGGCGGATTCATAATTAAGGTTTTAACGAATTTAAATATTTCACGGTAGAATCGGCCGACGCTGCGAAAAGGAAACTGGGCGGCGCTGGAGGAAAGGGTTCATCTGTTGCGGGGAAGTTTTTTTATCGTTGATAAAAGGTTCAAGTGAGTTTTGTGTTAGGGGTGAATGGCGACGGGGTTTGATATAAGTGCCACTTTTAGTTGTTACATGAAAACTAATATAAAAAAGAAAATTAAGAAAAATAACTAGGTTATTAAAATCAATTTTTATTAAGATAAAATTAAAACAAACGAAGTAGTGGCGTAGATAGCTATTTGCGATAGTCGGGATTTTGACTTACTATTTTGTTTCATAAATTTATTTTTCTAAAGTTCTTCAAAAACCAGTACCTACCAAAATCCTTTTATATTTCATTTACATAGAAATAAAATCAAAATTAAACTAATAAAAAAAATCGTTAACCAGGATTCTTATAATTAAAACACTTGTGTTCATATAATATGAACTTTAAAACTGATTTCTTTTGCTTCTGGGTGATTCAATTGTTCCATAATCTAGGGCCCCTTTGCACCCCCATTGATTAACTTTAATCAACCACTAATCATTGATTAAACCTCTGATTAAGTCATAATTCTAAAATACAGAAATGTTTTAAACTTGTAAGATAACCTAAACATGTCTCTTTTATAATTATGTGATTTTTTAAATTATTTATACATAAAATGCTGTGTTTTTAAGTACTAATCACTGATTAACTTGGTTGACTTGGGTGCAAACGGGAATTGGACTAATTTAAAAAATAGGTAATAAAAGGAATGTATTTTTATTATTTACTTTTTATACATTCAATTCAATTCTAATTTTATTCTTATCGATAAACAAAACAATGAAAATATGTATATTAAATTCCCTCCCTTTTCTCTTCGTTTCTCTTTTGTTTAATTTCCTTTGTCTTCAACGTCCACCTTTTTTTCCTTTTGTGCAAATTGTGTTTAATTAGTTGAAATATGACGAGTTCGGATACATCTCGATGAGAATTTCCATTTCAATTTCGCATTTACATGATCGACGAAGCGACGAAAAGAAAATTGCACGAAAAGTTCCTTCTTACTCCGCTCATTTTTATTTACCCCCTGTCTGCCACCCTCTTATCTTCCTCACGGCGGGTTATTATTATTGGAATCAATTTATTATGAAACCCAATTTCGTATTCTTGCAATTGACTTTATTATCAATGTAAAGATTGGTAAAATAAGACATATTATTGAATTTTAGATAGAGTAGAGTACGGCAGGTTCAGACGGTTTTGGTAATTTAACTCCCTAACCTTATTCCTAACCTAACCTAACCTAACCTAACCTTATTCCTCTAGCCAAGAGCTACATATATTATTTAGAAGCTAACTTCAAGTGTAGCAACTTATTACACATTTTATTTTTAAAAAATACCTAGCATTTTCTCTAAAAAAATACAAATAAAGTGGCATTTCGCTGGCTTAATATTACAAGGTTGTATGTAACATTTTTTTAGATTTTCAATTTGTGATGATAGAAGGATCTATGTGCATACATAGAGCCTGGTAACATCACAAATTGAAAAACGAAAAAAATGTCACATAGAACCTTATAATAAAATAAAACACGTTAGTAATCCTTTTTCTTCACTGGTTTATTTAGATCGCTAAATGTACATTTCGTTCACCATGTGAACATTTTCAATAGCTGTACTAAACTGTTTAGTACAGCTATTGAAAATGTTCACATGGTGAACGAAATGTACATTTAGCGATCTAAATAAACCAGTGAAGAAAAAGGATTACTAACGTGTTTTATTTTATTAAAATCATCTTCACGTAACTCAGAACGAAACATTTTTTTAGAACCTTATAATATTAAGCCAGCGATTTGTCCGGAGGTGCCCCATGGTGGGGGCACATTTCAGACTTCAATGTTATTAGATGTGTATATTGAATCAAATTACAATCGCATTTGTTTATTGTCTAAAACTTTATTTATTGTTCAGAGAGTCATACTTGACATTTAATGTAATAAAATTATCCAAATGTGAAATACCTGAACAAAAATTGGATGAAACAATTTTGACTCCATGTCATTCCTGAATATGATAAATTATCATCAACAAAATATATGTTGAAAATAGTCTTCGAGAGCTTAAAAATGTCAACTTTTAAGTACTCATATTTAACCAATCTTATAATTTGGCCTATACATTTAGCAGTCCCTCTCTGATGTCCAGATCTGCCTCACGCGTTGAAAATTAGTTTACATTTGATGAATTTATATTTATTTTACAATGTTCAAGGCGAATAAAACACGGTTTATAAAGTGCACAATTATCTATTATTTAGAATACTTTGTTAACAATTTTAAATGCTACTTCAAACAACGTGAGTAATTAATAAGTACAAAACTTACTTTGTGCAGCACTTGATGATGTTTCTGTAATAACTTGCGACGCTACTTTTTAGCTACTATATGTACTTACCGCTCGGCCAAACTATCCCAGTGAAAAAAGGGAGGGTTCCAAATAAGATTTAATAAAAAAGGGCGCCACGTGATTACGGGCGGCAAGGTACCTAGTCAATGAAGGAAAATCACAATCCCAGATTTTACTAATACATATATTCGATTCCCCAATAAATAAAATGTCCAATATAAAACAAATGAAATAAACGTTTTTAATTAGGTAAAGCGAACAATTAAAACAAGAAAAATATTATCTATTTCAGTTTAAATTTGTAAATATTAGAATTGAACTTAGACCAAAAAAAAAAAATAAATAGTAATAACAATTATGTAAAATGTGAAATAATACCGTAAAATATATTGGTGTGATTAAATTAAATTAATAACAAATATCGGTAGAAAAATATAGCTAAATGTACCCTTACAGCAATCATATAGACACAAATATTTATTTTGTCATACCATAAAAAAAATAATAAACCGAAATACAAAGCATAAATTAATATCGTAATTTCAAAATAAAAATTTAGGTATTCTCTAACGTATAATAAATTTCATATAAAAAAATAATAAATTGAACTGTAAATAATAAATAAATAATCTTATCATTTCTTAAAATCGGAGTTATTCATTGAAACTAATATTCATTTGTAAAAAAAATAACTCACTGTGTTATTTGTCCTTTTTAAATCAACATCAAATTTAATTATATCTATTTTTACCACCAGATTAAAAGAAATGGTGATTTTAAAGAAAATACTTATCAAACTTCACTCGAGTCCAAGGGGTTGAAATCGAAATACAGGAACATCTACAGGAACAGAACGCAAGCCAGCCACCACTTCTTCCTTTGCCGAAACATCCTTACACTTACAGGACGAAATCTTCAATGAAATCTTTTTCTTTCGGAGCCCGGAACCAAATACTCCCAGCACGTGATCTCCACTGCTTATCAGCAACCACGTTCAAAATCGAATCTCGAATCCAACCGGACCAAAAATACACTAATCAAAGTTTATGATTGTGTGAAGATTCGAATAAAAAAAACATAAGAACATCCCCACGAATTAGACAAATACTAATATGAAGACATATGCTTACCTCTAGTTGGAAGTGAGGTTTTCGAGAACGACACGTTTTTTTCTCCGCTTATTGCTTAGTAAATTATTACTAATCCCTAAATAATTCACTATTGAAATTAAGATGAATGATATCGATCTTGAGGAAACCAATACGGTTTAATAATTAATTCAGTTTAATTTACGCGTATCGAACTTGATGTGTGAAACGTTTTTCGCCTGGAGTGTTAAAAATGAACAAACACGGAGAGCAGTGCAAAAATTCCTCCGCGGAACGAAAAACAATAGAATCAAACGCACACAAAAAAATCTTATATTTAAATTCGAATGCGAATATAAATTTGCCTATATTAATTCATTTGAATTAGAATAAATTAAATTAAAATTATGGCTTTTACCCAAAATACACGTAACATATTTCCCATCTATCCCGGTAAAGAAAATGTTCTCATAATTTTCTTACATAAAACAAACCAAACACAACTGCTAGCGTAACTAACTTCAAATTTTATGTAATTATAAAATTATCTAATCAACCGGCATCGATATTAAATCTTTTGCGTGCCAACAGCCTCGCAATCGACCATCATCTTTATTGTTTAATTCATACGTCCATGGAGAGAGCTTTTTGTGAATTAAAAATGGTCCAATAAACTTTGGAGCTAGCTGTGCATTGAAATTTTTAGTAGCATTTGAGAGAAAAAAAAATCTTTTCCACACCTCTTAACCGACCGAAAACTGTACTGAACGTCGTCGTAAATTATAATGACGTTTACCCTTCTCTATAGCTTTCAACAACTTAAATTTAACATCTGAATAATAAGTTTGAAGTTCTTGTGAACGAATAATAGGATCAAATTTCTTAACATCTACATTCGGTGTTTTACGATGTTCCCCTGGTAAGGAAATTTCTCTGCCAAAATTAATGAAGTAAGGAGTAAGCCCAGTAACTTCATGTTTTGATGAACGTATACAGCAAGTTACTTTTTGCAAAACTTTTTCCCAAACCCGTTGATTATCCGTTATGTAAGACGCTAACATGGTTTTAATCACGCGATTCAAACGCTCAATGGGGTTTGCTTGTGGATGATAATTAGCTGTGTATGATAGTGTATTATCATACGATTTTGCTAAATTATTAAACTCTCTAGATCTAAATTATACTCCATTATCAACTATAATCTTTGACGGTGCTTCAAATATTAGGATAATATGCTCTTCAACACATTTTGTTATTGCAGAACTAGTAGCAATTCTTACTGAAAATGTAACACATAATTTGTTGAATGTATCACAAACGACCAATATAAAAACATAACCACTAGACGACCTTGGTAGTGGACCCATCAAATCCATACTGATCTCTTCCCATGGACGTTCTACATCTACACGAATCTTTTTGTTCTGGTTTGTAACCAATACAGATCTTACCTTTAGAAATATACCTAGCAATATCGTACCGCATTTTAGGCCAATAATAAATATTTGATATTCTATGAAAAGTTGTATACACGCCGGTATGTCCAGAAGTAGGATTATCATGATGTAATTTAATCAATGACATTCGTTGCTTTTTAGGAACTACTAACTTCCAACAAATCACTAAATCTTGCGATTACAACACCAAATTTTGCAGTGCACAATTAATTTGTCTGCCCTCAAAATACTGAATGTGCAGATGTTTTAAAAAGATGAAAATATGAAATGGCCGGAGGTGCCTTATGTCCGAACCTGGCCCATTCTACCTTACTCATTCTATCCTACCACAAATCAAGAAATTTTAGTACCTTCTACATCGAGTGGACCAATGACACGCAGCAGATCTAGACTACAAGTCCCTAGTTTATAAAACAAGTGTACTGACAGTGAACGTGACATCTATCACTCAGTATATAAAAAAGCTCCTGAGGATGGCAGAAGAGATGCTGCTGCTGCTATATATATATATATATATATATATATATATATATATATATACAAAGCCTGATAATATAAACTAACGAGTGCCTATAAACTGTCGGTATCTCGGTTGCTTTGAAAAACAAATTACATATCTTAGATTATGCCATACGAAACGGTGAGTCTTGGATACGTCAAATACATTTAATTATATGTCATTGGGTAGTGTCACAGTGTTGAATTTAATTACGACGTATGTTTCTGAAATCAGAATCTACTGGGATGCTATCAGTTTATGGACACTAGTTAGATTTTTGGCTGCGACCTTTTTTTAATATTTATTCAATACACATTTTATTAATATTAATTATATGATTTTAAACATTGTACATTTAAAATTATTAAAATTCATTTAAGAGTATATATCTTTTATCCACTATTTAATTTATCTTACTCTATAAAATCATCAATAAATCAATAATGAGCTACTGGGTTCTAACAGTTTTTAATTAAATAATTTGTAGATATAATTTGATGAAACAAAAACGAATATGTTATCAGTTTAATAAAAAAGAACGTATCAGGCAATATATTAGTTGTTATTTGAACCAATTCGGTTCTCTAAGAAGTCTATACTAACTATTTTATTAAAAATCTATTCAAATTTACCTTAATTAGGCCACCTAGGCGAAGAGGATCGACCAAACCACATTTTCAGGCATTTCTAAACTCGAAATTTTACTCCATGCGCCACGCGTCTTAGACACTGAAACCACTGGAATATTGCGAACAAATGAACTTCACCAGAAATCAGTGTCTTATACGGGTGGCGCATGAAGTAAAATTTCGAGTTTAGAAAAGCCTGAAAATTTGGTTTGGTCGCTCCGCTTCGCGGAGCGACCAAACCAATTTTTCTGGCTTTTCTATACTCTAAATTTTACTTCATGCTTAACCTGGGAGTGGAAACATAATTAGGTATACCTACAATGTATACTTAAAAGAAAATATCGCTCTATATCCGACTCAAAACGATAAGCAATAAAAAATACAGCGTTGTTTTTCTTCGATAAACATGTTCAGTTAATTAATTAATTACTTGTGCAGAATAATCATATGATACATTGATGTTTTGTTAATTACATAATTATGCGCGGGTCATGTCCGCTGGTAATTTACGTAATGCTCTGATTGTTCCCAAAATGTTGCATATAATAACAATATTCGTAACATGGCCACCATGTTAACATTAAATCAATGATAAGTGCTTATTTAAATAATTGCAGTGCTTGTATAAATACCAAATTAATTTATCAGCAAGAATAATTATGTACTTATATTCAAATTGAAATTGTTCCAACCTACGCGTCCTCACTGTATAAACAACGTAATAAAAATAAGGAACTTTTACAAACAAATAGTTTGTTTTTTGTAAAAACAGTAAACTAATTTATGAAAGCTAAGATTCGCTAACTTTAAATGTAGATCCCGCATTGTGTTCCGGCGCATTCACCAAAAATATTTAAATACCATACAAAACCTAACCTTAAATGTTTTTCTATATGAATAAAAATGTACCGTTCGATCGTTAAAAACATGATTCAGAGTAGGCTTTGAATTTAAAATTAGATTGGCATCACTGGCTGTTAACACGTAGTATACTATACCTCAAATGTATTCCATCATTCAATTAGCATTCTCGGCAACCGCACAAAAAAATACCGCCTACTCTAAATCATAATTTAAACGATCGCACTGTATGTAATTTATCTAAACCAATAAAAAAATACTATATATTTATATTATAAATCTGCTCACGTTTTATCCTTTATACTTTCCCTTGTTATTGTTTCGTTGCCTTTATTGCAAACATTCAAGAAAGTCGTTAAGTTTTTCCTTCCTCGGGAATATAATTTTGGCATATGATCTCCTCGGTCTGGGTCTTGTTACTCGCCCTTAAAAAAAGGCTGTAACTTTTTTATGTTCCTCGAAGAAGGCCATCTTTACTGTTCTCTTCCTCCCTGCCAACCGGCGCTAGTTGGACACTTGTGATGGAGCCTAATTACTTTATTTGAGAAAGATTGAGCGGCAGTAAAATGTAATAAATGAGGAATAAAGCTGTATAGAAAAACGAAAACGATTATCTTTTTTTTTCTTTTAATTATACATGTCCCGATGATTACAGTGTTTGGTAAATGTTCATGAATTTTGTGTTTTAATTTAATTTAAAGCTTCGAAAGAAGGATTATAATTCTTGTTTAAGCATGAAGAAAAAAATTTCGAGTTCAGAAAAGCTTGAAAATTTGTATTTGCCGTTGCGCGCGAGCTAAGCGAGTCGCGCTTTGGCAAATCCAAATTTTCAGGCTTTTATAAACTCATAATTTGACTTCATGCATATAAAACACTCATTTAAAGTGAAGCTTGTAATATACTTCTAAATCGGTAAGCTAAAGCAGTGTATTCTGAACTTCAGAGAATTTTAGTGTTTTACACGCGTAGCGCATGAAGTAAAATTTCAAGTTTAGAAAAGCCTGAAAATTTGGATAGGTCGCGTAGCGAAGCGAAGCGACTTCTCCTATAATTTAATTACTAGTATTACACCATTTGCGCAAACAAGTAAACGATATAAGTTAAGAGAGAAGTGATAAAATTTTGGAATTCAAATACATAAATTAATTTATTGAACAATATAATGTAAATACATTTTTCTGACCAATGTGAAATGATAAATTGTGCTTTTATCATTTCTTCCATAAATATGATTTAATTAATACAGGAAGGAAGGAAAATTAATGGTCACAGCCATTCGTCATCGGGGGATTCACACGCCAATTTCCCGTGAGTTTTAGGACCGTCGATAATAAATTCATTAATTACGGCGCGTGTTGGTGTGTGTATGGAATGGATTCGGAAACTCTAGCATGCTTCACATGAATTAATAAACTCATAAGCGAGTAGTCATTAACTATTAAGACGCACGTCCCTGCCTGCTTTATGATTAAATTTCATGACCAGAACTTTCCACTTAAATTAAGTAGTTAATAATATAGATACATGTTTGGATCTTCTCTAATTCTATCAAAGTTAATTTGATATATACTCTTAAGTGTTTATTTATGATTCAAATAAGTTTGTTATTATATGGCTTTCTTCAATTAGTCGCAATTATTTATTAAAAGAACGAACACACAAAATAGAGTTATAGGTTATAGTTTTCTATATATTTTTTTGATAGTAAATATTCAGACGACAAAAAGTGACACGATAAAATGGTCATGTACGAGCAGTGGCAGCCCTAGTAAAATTTTTAGGTGGTGCGAGATCTCAATTTTGTTGATTTTCTGTCATTTACATAAGCAAAATTTTCACATTTTTTTAATGTCAATCAACTGTGATGGTTTTCATCAGTTTATAATCTGTTGAGATTGTTATTGATTAACAAGATTTTGGTCAATTTTGTACATTTTCGAAATATTTCGTTAACTTGTCAGCTTTCAAGAATAATTATTAATTTTTTTAATTGAAATTAGAGATTTTATTTGAATTTGTAGAAACTTGATCATATTTTATTTAAAAAGTTATGATTTGGCTCATATCTGTCTGTATGATTTCTTAGTGTCTAAGGGGGCGGCCACTTCTTTGCCGCGCCTTTGCTACGTCAATAGTTGTTTTAGCGTCGTTATATTAAAAAACAATATTTGCCATATGATTTTTCCTGTCAGGCACAATTTCACGCCTACCTAGCCACGGCTCCCGCGAGCGGAGCACGCCTTGCACGCCCGCTTACGGCTTCTGTAGAATAAATATGATAGTAGGTTACTGGGTATTGTACTTCATGCTCACGACACCCAACGTGCTGAACAGTGTATTTCCTTAAAAATATCATTCTGGTGAAACGTTCTAGATATTTTAAGTGTTGTAGTTTATTTACTGCATCTGCAAAATGCAATTCTGTAGATTTCTTCTTTTTAACAATATTATAACAATGAATGTATTTAGTATGCAAATATTTGTGTACTTTAACACAAAGGGCACGTTTCCACGTGGAATATTTTTCCTCATCTTTATCCCTTCGCCCTTCTTTTATTACTTTTTTTTACAACCGCCCGTCCAATTAGCACTGCTCTAATTACGAATTACGGTGTCACTTTTCCGCTCTGCTTTCCCCCTTACTATGCCGCTAACAGAAAAAGAACATTCCCTCTTATTACTTTCCCAGATACTTTATCGCCAATTGTATTATGTTTGGCGTAAAGAAGTAAAAAATACAATGAACTAAGATGCAATCAATAAAAGTATCACTTTCTCCTTCAATTATATCGGAACTTTAATTATTTCACGTCTAATTGAAAAAAAAAATATGTAAATTCTGTTTTTTCTATTATGACCAAAATTAGGGTGTATTTACTGCGAACAGTTGGGGTCCTGCTTTAACAATTAAGAGTTTTAAACATCAAATTTTGAGATGTTGGTTAATGATTATCAATGTAACAAATAAACCATAATTTGTCAAATAAATTGTCACTATGCAGAGAGTTTTAATGAAGAGAACGCTACAACTTGCAACTTTACAACACATACAGGGATTTAGTTAATGCTCGTTGCGCTATACTCTTGATGGAACCTGATGTATAAATTTGGTGAAAAGTAACCGAAACACATGTCAGGAAACTGAAAATAAACAAGTGTTTTTCTTCACTAAATTTATACCGGGATATTTTCTTTTGAGGCTGTGCTCAACCCGTACTTTAGTTTTAATTTACAATCGTTTTATAATATGAAGGCAGATGAAGTTGTGATTTTAAAATATATATTCTGGTACATAATTGTGCACTCTTACTGGAAAAAATGTAATTATCCAATAAGATGGTCTGTATTGATATGAAAAAATATATTGACATGATTTGAAACGAAAAAATAAATTACTTGATAACTGTACATTTTATGAGAAAATAATATTGTAATTTTATAATCACGAAATCATTGTGGAGGGCATAATAAAGTCACATTTTAGAGTTTAAAAATTTCTTAATTTTATTTTTACGAATACTAAAATAAAAAACATAGAATAAAATCATCATGCCCTCTGCAGCTTAGTTTTAGACAGATGTGTAAAGAAAGAATAAAAGAACTCAAAATAATAAGAAGAAAATCAGTATTCTTATTTTACATAGGGTAGTGCGCACTCTTAAGTATACTTTCATATATTCAATATAAACATTTATAAAATTCATTTATAAAATTAATGAACATGTGATCAAAACTAAGCAGTATATTTTGAACTTCACTATAAGTCAATGTTTTATACGCGTGGCGCATAAACTAAAATTTCGAGTTTAGAAAAGCCCCGCGAAAATTTACTTTATGCTTAGTCAGGGAGTGGAAAACACTCGTTACTTTAAAATATGTCACAAGTGTGAAAATGTGTATCGTAACTGTCACAAAAAATCAAAAATAACTTAACATCATTATAGTTCAACTCAAACTCGTGTCAAGTTGGCGCATATGTCAACTGTCATTATAGTTTTAATGTCGGCTACCGCCGACTTGTGTTAACTGTAATTATACTCCAAATGTCGGCTGGTGTCGACTTGTATGTCAACTGTCATTATAGTCCAAATGTCGGCTGACGCCGACTTATGTTAAGTTGACACGATTGACTCATTCTCGGCTGCAGCCCACTTGTGTCAAGTGTCATTATAGTTCAAATGTCGGCTGCCGCTGACTTATGTCAACTGTCATTATAGTAAAAATGTCAAGTTGACACAATGGACTAAATGTCGCCTAGCGCCAACTTATGTCAGTCAACATAGTAAAGAAAAATTCCTTGTATTTAGAACTTTTTCAAAATTTGCACATATAAATGGGCAGATAACGAAGAAGACAGATATTCCGGAGCAATTTCTTGTTCAGAAATATTTGTCTTCTTCGTTATTTATGTTCAAATTTTGAAAAAGTTGTAAATACAAGGAAGTTTTCTTTTAGGTATACATGTTACGATTTTTCATTTTTTTTCATTTACCTGATCACCAGAGACACTTTATTACATTAGTAGTAGATACAAATAATTTAAGGCGGTGATAGGTACATTTGTAATCGTAATCTGTGTTAAATGAATAATCTTTTTTATTATCTAATTGAATTGTCGTATTACTGTCGGATATACCGTAACATAACATACAAATTAAAACTTGGAATGAAAACACTAACACTTTCTTCACAATATTGTTTATTTTGGTTAAATGTACATTTTGAGTACCATGTACTCATTATTAATAGCATACTTAAAAAAAAACATGTTTCTAAACAAATTAAAAGTTTATTTGCAACATAACTTGTGATTAATCTCGTCCTAACCTAAAACACACAACCTACATCACACCACTAAATTTTTGAAATGTCGAATTTGATTGGTCATATTTAAGTTTAACAAAAAAACAGATTATACGGGGTGTTTCGGGGTTCTATTTTCAGTTTCATCGTTTAAAAAAATGCACAGACTACTTTTTTTCGAAACTTTATTAATGATATATGTTCATAAGGACTAGCCATTGATTAATCCAGAATCGAAATCTGTTTTAAACATGACACCCTCTAAATGATGCCCATTTCGGCGCACGCACTCTTCGAGCCTTTCCCAAAAGTTTAACATCACCTGCTGAATTATTTGTCGAGGAATAGCTGCCACCTCTCGTCGCCTCCTTTAGTTCTGGTACAGTCTTCGGCTTGTTGATGTAACCTTTTGCTTTGATCTATTTCCAGAAAAAAAAAATCGCACGAGGACAAGGCAGCGGACCGAGGGGGCTCGGAAACATCTCCTCGCGAAAAGAGGACATGTAAAAAGTAACGCACTTCAGTCATTGACACTTTTGATGTGTGGGCAGTCGCCCCATATTGTTGGAACCACATTCTTTGCATATTAATGTGTCTTCTACGTAGCTTAGGTATAATAAATGTTCTAAGCATTTCCATGTAACGGGCAGCGTTAACGGTGACCGCTGTACCGTACTCGTCCTCATAAAAATAAGGCCCAATTACACCAAAAAAATGTAAACTATAATGACAGTTGACATAAGTCAAAGCAAGCCGACATTTAACTAATCGTTCCAACTTGACACGAGTTTGAATTGAACTATAACCAACAGCACACCATACAGTTGCTCGTTCATAATGAAAGCGTCGTTCATGGACATGGCGTGCGTTTCGTGATGCCCAGTACCAACAGTTTTGTCTATTAACAAAACCGGATAGGTTTAAGTAAGCTTCATCACTGGTGAGGATAACTAAGCCTTCTGTTAACATTTCAAGCATTGTTTGTGCAAATTAGATTCTTAGAGTGTAACAACTGTTGTGTGATTACGAGTTTGTAAGGGTGGAAATTCAACTGCTTCAGAATACTGAGAACGGATGAATGGGACATCCTCTGTACAGTTGCTTGCCTTCGTAGTAAACGCCTTGGACTGGCCTCCATTGCCTGGCGTATACGTTCCACAGTTTCTGATGTACGCACAGAACGTTGAGCCCATTGCGCTTTTTTATTTGGGGTCCGCTTGTCCTGAAGATACTAACCCATTTCAATATGGTTAGGCCTCGAAGGAACAGGGCGGTTACGCCCGACATTGAAGTGTGTACGAAATCGTCTTTGAGCCACCGTCGCAGAATCGCCATTTTTTAAAAACATTTCCACTGTAAACACACGTTGCTCACCACTCCACTAATCCATGGCAACTGAATGGCAGGGGCAGAGGAACACAATGAATATGAGGAACACACTTCTACTACTCTCCCTCCCAAAACAGCGCCCTTTTTAAACTGTAAATAAAACTCTGAAACACATAATCAATGTATATACAATTGATTATTTTTCTTTTAAGTATACTAATTCGGATGTAAATTTTGATACATTGTTTGTTTTTACAAAAGCGTTTAATTTGATGTCTAACAAGTGTTTCCATTCCTCCATTCCTAGATTAAGCATGAATTAAAATTTCGAGTGCGTAGCGCGTCGGCAAACTCCAATTTTCTATTTTTATATATTTTAGAAAAATAAAGAAACTTATTTTTTTTGTTTCTGATCGAATATTAGTCGCTTCATTAAACATAAATCGGTGAAAGAATAAAATCAAACAAAATACCTCATTTTACTTTAAATTTACTTAAATAATTAAAAAGAAAAAATATTAAGCCAAGGTTTAAATTTGTAAAGATAAGAATTAAAATAATGTTTGAAAATTCAACGATTGTTTAATTAACATAACATTCAAAGAAATCACAAAATTGGTAGGTGATGGATTTTTCGAACGTTTTTTGTTGTGTACATTTTACTACTACTGTTTTTATGATATCGAATGGCAAATGTTTAAAATTAGGGCAAACACGGCTGATGAAAAATATGCATAAACAAAGTGGCTTAAAAATAAGTAAAAAGCTTTACGTAGTGCGATTCTTTAACCATTAATGAGTTTTTTTAAGCATGATAGTATTTAGTAATTACCTGATTATTGACTATTGCAACATTGACTAATAAGTAGGATTTCGTCATTAAATTGCTTGATCGACTGTATATTGACATTTGACTTTTGCATCTTAATAAATTGCTTGACTGTCTTCACTGGACAATCCTAGGATTTTATCATATTATGTCTTTATTGACCATATTTTAACTATTGTGATTGTAAGTCACTTGATTGACTGTCTTTTGACTATGTTAGGATTTTGTCTGATTGTGTCTCTATGGACTGTATTTCGACTATTCTGGTATTATGACTGTAAGTCACTTGAATTACTATATCAAATGCAGTCAACTTATTGATTTTATGACAAAATCCTAATAAATTAAAAGAGCCAACCAAGTGACTTACAGTCATAATACCAGAATAGTCGAAATAATATAGAGACATAATCAGACAAAATCTTATTATAGTCAAAAGACAGTCAACCTAGTGACTTACAGTAAAAATGTCTCAAAAGTCAAAATGTGAATTTATGACTGTAAGCCACTAAGTTGACTGACATAAGTCTATCGTTTCAGTTTGACATAGGTCGGCGCTGGCCGATATTTAGTCCATTGTGTTAACTCGATATAAGACGGCGTTAGCCGACATTTTTACCATAATGGCAATTGACATAAGTCGGCGTCAGCCGACATTTAGACTATAATAACAGCTAACATAAGTCAGCGGCAGCCGACATTTAAACTATAATGACAGTTGACATAAGTCAGCGCAAGCCGAGATTTAACTAATCGATCCAACTTGACACGTGTTTGAATTGAACTATAATGAGATCTCTATGTATTTTTTTTTTCTATGTGACAGTTACGATACACATTTTAACATTTGTGACATATTTTAAAGTAACGAGTGTCTTCCACTCCCAGACTAAGCATTAAATAAAATTTCTAGTTTCGAAAAGTCCCGCGTAGAAAATTTTCGCGGGGCTTTTCTAAACTCGAAATTTTACTTCATGCGCCACGCGTATAAAACACTGATTTACAGTAAAGATACAAATATATAACGCTTAGATGTGATGGTGATTAATATTTAACGAGATGTAGCGATAAAATACTAGAATTACTGTCTTTGTGCTAAGTTTTGGAAATTTGTGGAACTTTTCCATATTGTTGATATACTCAATGATATTAGAAGCGTAACACCAAGAAGGAATGATTTTTTTGAATTCATATTTTAGCAACAGAGTGACTATAATTAAAGCATACATTGATAACAATTTCAACCTTGTGCCTTTTATATTTATTGTGAAAAAAAAATATTTCAGTTTTCCTTTTTTGAGAAAACTATTTATATGAGCTGTTTAGTACAGATGTTTTTAGTTTTCGTGTTTCCGTTAAGTGTGTTAAGCTTAAATAAATTGCCTCGAGTCCGAAGACGTCCACAATATCACCATTTGAGGGATTTTGACCGGGGTCGAGTTGTTGCTTATCGAGATGTCGGTATGTCCTATCGCGAAATTGCCCGCCGTATTGATTCCACTGCAGCAACTGTAATACGTGTGTATCAGGTATGGACAGAAGAAGGTAGAGGAGCAAGAAGAAGACCAATTGGTCAACCAAGGCGTACCACAGAACGTCAAGATCGGCGCTTAAGACAAATAGCCCTGCGAGACCGTTTCGCTACTACGCGTCAAATTGGTGATCAATGGATTGGGGAAGAAGGTAAGCCCGTTAGTATGCGAACCTTATATCGCCGCATTCAATCCTTTGGGCTTCTTTCGTACCGTCCAAGATTAGTGCTTCCTTTAATAGCGAGACACTGACGCCAAAGGTTGGACTGGTGCAGAGAACGGCAGCATTGGGAGGCAGAATGGCACAATGTCGTATTCAGCGATGAATCACGATTTTGTCTAGGCACGCATGATGGCCGTAGAAGGGTACGACGCTACCGTGGAGAACGACCTGATCTTAGGTTTGCTATTGAGAGGCATGTACACAGGACTGCTGGAGTAATGGTTTGGGGGGCTATTGCTTATGGTAGTCGATCACCTCTTGTATTCATTCGAGGCAGTATGACAGCTGCGCGTTATGTTGAAGACGTCATACGACCGACTTTGTTGCCTTATTTAGATGGCCGCCCAGACGTACTTTTTCAACAAGATAACGCACGTCCCCATATTGCTCGTCGAACTATGAACTTTCTTAATGAAGCTGGTGTTAATGTTTTGGCGTGGCCGCCCCGTTCGTCGGATTTAAATCCCAAGGAACATGTGTGGGATATCATGGGAAGAAGAATATTCTCTTTGCACCATCCTCCACAGACTCTAGCACAGTTGATCGATGAAATTCAAGTTGCTTGGAACGAGATGCCTCAAGAAGACATCGACCATCTCATTTTGTCGATGCCTAGACGTCTACAGGAGTGTATACAGCAAAGGGGTCGCCAAACACATTATTAATTTTTTTTAGATTGTTTTTTAATAAAATTTCTTGAAAATGTAATCATTTTATTCTTGATGTAAGACTACCATACTGGCAAAAAATCAAGTTAAAATAATAACTCCTTCTGGGTGTTACGCTTCTAATGTCATTGAGTATATATAAATCATCATATCTTTAACTGAAAATGTACTAGGATAGAAACATCACCATTTTTAATAATACATTTATTGGGAAATAGTATTAAACTGTCAATTCAAACTAGTTTACCCGGAAAAAATATTTTATTAAGAATCCAGTGCCGAATTTTAAACAACCCCATTTTCAATTTATTCGATGGAACAATTTATACCTATGTTAAAAATGTATTTACCGACGGAATGTTTACAAAAAAAAATGCACACATTTAGTATTGCATGTTCGGAATTTCGTATCGTTTTCATGTCCAATAAATAATTTATAGGATATAAAACGAGGTCAGTCGATCGGTATCGTGGATTGAAAATATTTTAAATTTTAATGAGAATCTCTTTAGTTGAGTTCGGTGCTTTTTTATGTTCGAATATATCCCACATTTTTTAATTCAATATAAATGAAGCACACTACTTCTCTAATATAAGAAGTTTATATCTGAACGGTTTTTTTAATCAAGTAAAGCTCGTCTAACTATTTAATGTCAGTTTGCATTTCTTATTAAATATATAAATTTACGAACTTGTAATGAACGAATTGCTATCGTAATCGATTTCATAAATAAAGGTCGTATCTATACTCTTATACGGGTCCCGCAGTGTTACCTGACGGTTTTTAAAATAGCACAACTCAATCAATTTTCAAGATATTTTATTAATTTATTTTTGTAAACAGGAACATTGGAAATTTATAACATATACAAAAACTTAGAAAAAAACCTAAAGTAGCGAAAATCATATCAGGTAAATGACGACATCCGTTTTCGATGTACAGCTGAAGTCGGGGGGTAAAGTTAGTCATCACTCCTTGCAAAGTTGCTCGAAGAATCGTACGAATTTCTCGCTGAATATTATCACTCAGTTGAGCCAAATTTCGCGGCTTGTCAAGGTACACTTTTCCCTTTAGGTAACCCCACAAATAAAAGTCACGTAGTGCCAGATCTAAAAACGTGCCGTGGTGTGAGGGTTAACCTACCGGAAAACGATGTTCTCAGCAGCTCTATAGATACACGTGCCGTGTGGGCAGTTGCCCCATCCTGTTGAAAACAAACCCTCCTGACAGGAATTCCACGCGGACGTAATTCGGGGAGGAGGTATTCCCGGATCATGGTTACATAACGTTTGGCAGTTACAGTGCGGCCGTTTTCTTCGAAGAAAAAAGGTCCGATCACTCTTGATTTACACACAGCAGCCCATACGGTTACCTTTTCACCGTGAAGAGGCCTTTGATGAATCTCTTGAGGATTATTATACACAACCATTTAAATGGAAATGAGCTTCATCAGAAGTCAGAATAATCATCCCTGGATCCTCATTTATCATTTGCAACATGGTTTGTGCGAACTGCATTCTTCTTGCAAAAACTTTCTCTAATAACTCTTGGACAACAGCGATACTATACGGGTGAAAGTCTTAATGGAAAATTCGGCGAACGCTTTTGTCAGACATTTGAAGAGCTTGAGCGTGACGAAAAGCGAACCGCCGGGGGCTCCGTTCAAACGCAGCTCGTACCGCCTCGATGTTTGCGGGGGTCCTAACCGTTCTGAGAGACCCTCTTCTCTTTGTAGTACCGAAGGCTGTGTTCCGAAATATCCGAACCCACAACATAATGGTGTTCCTTGATGGAATCCGCCCGCGAGGAGGAACATTAAAATGTAAACAAAAATGTCGCTGTGTTAGGATGCGACGACACGAAAATATCTAAAATTTTCAGATTTCTATCTCTTTCCTAAAATGTTGGAGGGTAAGGGGAAAGAGACCGAGTACTCAGGGGGTAAACTATTATGAGCACCAACCGCATTTTTTGATGTCAATGTCAACCCGATATTAGCAGGTAGTAAGAAGTCTATTTGTTTTCAGCCAGCGCGTAGCGTTATATTTTGTCCGACTTGGGGTGGTTGAATTTTTTAAAACGTATCTGACGTTTACATCTCGGTAAATATTGATCATCACATCTGAACGTTATATATTTTAACTTTACTGTAAATCAGTGGTTTATACGCGTGGCGCATGAAGTAAAATTTCGAGTTTAGAAAAGCCCCGTGAAAATTTGTCTCGGGTCGCTGCGCGACCCTCGACAAATTTTCTACACGGGGCTTTTCTAAACTCGAAATTTTACTTCATGCTTAGTCTGGGAGTGGACAACACTCGTTCTTAGAAGTTTCAAATTAAAGAATCACTCTACTAAGTTTATTATAATTTTACAAAGGTTACAGCTCGAAGGACCAATCATGGTCTTCGAAGACCGAAGGACTACAGGGAATCGAAGTTTTTTTACAAGAAAACAACGAAAATCTGAAGGTTTACTGCATGGATAGGAAAGAACACATCTAATTTTGAAAAAAATATCGAAGTTTTGTTGGTTTTCAGTGCATTTTTAACTTCACTTTAAATCAGTGTTTTATACGCGTGGCGCATGAAGTAAAATTTCGAGTTTAGAAAAGCCCTGTGACTTGAGACAAATTTTCTAAGCGGCGCTTTTCCAAACTCGAAATTTTACTTCATACTTAGTCTGGGAGTGGAAAACACTCGTTAGTTTAAAATACATCACAATTGGTAAAATATGTATCGTTGGATGCCCGTCTTCAGGGGTGATATGTAAGCAAATTATGGGTCTTAGGAGTTTCAAATAACTGAGTTACTCAACTGTTTCCAAGGGAATCTTTACGAAAACAAAAGATTAACATTTTACATATAAAATGTACAAGGTGAGAAACTCGATGTCTCAGCTCTATTAAAAGGGAAGGAAAACCGATAGAAAAAATCTGAAAAGAGGTTCATAATTGGGATTGAGTAAGGTTTATTTTGAAAGTGAAGTAATGACGTCATCGAATATTTTTTCCCCAGAAACATACCTATATTTTTGGATATTTCAAAAGAGCTAATTTTTCTGAACTTTGTAGAGAAAAAAAATTGCTATCTTCTTTCGTTAAAAAATTAAAAGCAAACTTAAAAAAAAGTATTATCAAAAATTCCAAATTGTCACGACTTAAGCAAGTAGCCTTTGGAATCAAATAACAAAGCCGCACCTGTCAATAATTAAACTAATGGTTAACAAATATTGTTTTGTTGTCATTTGATTTTAGATTTCAGATTTTTCTATCGTTTTTCCTTTTCATATAATAGAGCGGAGACATCGAGTTTCGCTCACCCTGTATAATAAACTATGAGTGTAATACATCATTGAATTCAGAAAAAAATATTCTTTAAAAAAATATGAAAATCCAAAAGAAAATCCAGAAAACGTGAACGCCATCTACTCCCAATAGCATTGTCGATGGTACTCACAGAATTACTATTATAAATGTCAATTGATTGTGCATTTTGAAATCCAGAAGGAAACTGAACTTCTATTACCATTTTAGTAGTCATATGCAATTTTCATATAAATTGACGATGTGAACACCATCTGCTGCCAATTTTTTAGTAGTTTCGTTACAGTTATTAACAGTAGATGGCGTTCACGTCGTTATTTTAAATGTAAATTACATATGAGACTATTAAAATGAATAAAGATGGTTAGTTTTCTTCTGAATTTCAAATTGCACTATAAATTGGCAATTTTAATAGTCATATGTAATTTACATTTAGGTTGACGACGTGAACGCCATCTACTGCCAATAGTCTTGTCTATTGTACTCACAAAATGACTATTATAAATGTCAATTGATTGTGCTGTTTAAAATCCAGAAGAAAACTAAACATCTATAACTATTTTAGTAGTCATGTGTAATTTACATATAAATTGACGATGTGAACGCCATCTGCTGTCAATTTTTGAGCAGTGCTATTGACAGTAGATAGTGTTCACGTCGTTAATGCAAAAATAATATATATGTTCATTATAGCACTTTTTCCGTCATTTAAAGAATTGATGATTGTCGTACTAAACTTATTTCACTTGCTAATTGGTTGGTTATAGACCATTTCACATTAAATCGGCGTTTTATTCGAGTCGCGCATGAAGTAAAATTTGGAGTTTAGAAAAGCCTAATTTATCTCAGTCGCTCTGCTGCGCTATGCCCGAGCCAAATGTTCAGGCTTTTCTAAACTCAAAATTTTACTTCATGCTTAATCTAGGATTGGAAACACTCGTTAGATGATCGATCATAACCAGGGTTGTTATGTTTAAAACACTTTGTTTTAAAATAGTGTTTTAAACATGTTTAAAAACAGCCGTCATGTTTTAAACGGTTTTGTTTTAAACATGTTTTAAATCTCAAATTTGTTTAAAACATGTTTTAAACGTTGGATTTGTTTAAAACCGTTTTTTTATTATCTTAACTGCTAAAAATTAATATTTTCTAAATTATATTTTATATTACTTCATTAAAGTTTTTTGTTTGTTTTAAAATTCTAGCTAAATTGTTGAAGATATTTCAAATTACATTATCAAACATAACATTTTATTACAATAAAACTGTGTCTGCATAAATGTGGTTTTTAAATACAGGGATTTTTTCTTTCAGGTATACATAAGCATTCACTGTACATTATTCGACGTTCGTTGTTTTTTGTTCAAGATTTCAATTTGAATCTTTAAACGAGGGCTTTCCACTCCCAGACTAAGCATGAAGTAAAATTTCGAGTTTAGAAAAGCCTGAAAATTTGGATTGGCCGCGTAGCGAAGCGGAGCGGCCAATCCAAATTAGGCTTTTCTAAACTCGAAATTTTACTTCATGCGCCACGCGTATAAAACACTGAAATATCGTAATGTTTAAAATATACGGCTTTAGGAATCTAATATGTAAATGTGGATAAAACGTGAGTTAAATTCTGCGCTGAAAAAATTGTTTAAAGCAGTGATTATAGGCAACCCATAAACTCTAACGTATATTAGGTTGCCTATAACCGTTGTTGTAAGTGTGTGTTTTATGAACTTCACTGTAAATCAGTGTTTTTAAGCGTGGCGCATGAAGTAAAATTTCGAGTTTAGAAAAGCCTAATTTGGATTGGCCGCTCCGCTTCGCTACGCGGCCAATCCAAATTTGTAGGCTTTTCTAAACTCGAAATTTTACTTCATGCTTAGTCTGGGAGTGGAAAACACTCGTTTAAAGTCTCAAATTAACCGCATTAAAACAACGATTTCCCACAACTCTTAAAACGCTGTAATTATCGGGGTATGTATACTCAAAAGAAAAACGCCCTGTGTATTTTGTTTTAAACACGTTTTAAACGTGTTTTAAGCATGTTTTGAACACGTTTTAAACCCATATCATAACCTTATTTTGCATTTTTTTATTTCTAGATTAGCGTGCTCTATTTAATCGATTTGATTAAAACGTAACTAAATAATACCATTGCATAACATATTAATTAATGCGTTAAATTGTTGGAGTCATCAAATGAGCATGAACGACCGTTTAGAACGCTTTAAAAAGGGCAAAAAGGGAAACTACCTTCTATTCAAACAAATAAAGTCAGAAATTGTAACATCAACACACCATAAATTGTGGTTTCTTTTCTTCCATTATACTCCTGCGCTTGTACAGGGTGTCTCTCTTCAAAATTTGCTGGTTTAGAGATTTTGTAGAGGCCCTGTTAGGATCACTGAATCGTTATAAACGCCTGGAGGCACGGTGTTCAGTGGTCCAAATGTCCATTGTAACTAAACTTCCACACCAGGATAATGTGGCAAACGTCTATTGTAACTAAACTTCCACACCAGGAGAATGTGTCCAGGCCAACCCCCACCTGGTCCGACCACCCTTATCCCCCCACGTCCTTTTAAAAATCGTCAGATAACGCTGCCGGACCCTGTATGTTTAAGTGTCGTTTGTTTTATTTAAAACAAAGTTTTTAGTAATTCCATTGTCGTTATTAAATATTAATTTAGATAATGGTGCGTGAAGTAAAGCGTTTTTGCATGATTTACAAGTTTAAGGCACTATTAGCGAACAATTACGTTAGGTTTGTATTTTGTAGCAAGTCACTTTAAAGTAATAACTTAGATAATTATGTTTAAATATATTTTTTTACTCGCAAATTATGATGATATTGTGTAAGAATTCCTTGTAATCCAATAATGACTCCTTTTACCGGAAACTAATTTGCAATGAATCAAACGAGAAAACTTCGTCCGCTTTTTCACAAAGGATAAGAGCCTGGAGTTTGTAATCCAATTTCTAAATAAATACAGCAGGACTTTTATATAACGTTCCTTCAGCCGCAATATAGCTTGGCTAGGGAGCACCAGGTGCTATCTCTACCCGTGTTCATCCACTTTTCCTCTTTTCACATAAATTCCCATCCGGACTACTTACACAGATGACCGCGAATTATTTATATCGAACGCTTTTTATACCCTTTTATCGAAAATTTTCATTAAACAGGACGCGAAAGAGGGAAAACCCTTTTAAAGGAATCAAACAAAAAAGCGATGGAGGGCGGATAGGGATATTTATGGAATTTCACCCAGGGGATATTAGAGATTTATTATTTGTAATGAATTAAATTTCATTTGTGATGGATTAACACTATTGATTTTTAAAAGCTTCGATATTTATAGAAGGGATTATTTCGCGCGTTTCTATTTATCTTTGAATATAAACTGTTTTAATTTTTGTATTTTCGGTATTGTTGAGTTTAAATTTTTTTTAAATAATTTATTACGTTTTATATTGTTGATAACAATATCATATTAGTTATTATCTTATTACAGAGATTTTTTTTATTTATACAAATGTTATAAGATAAACATTTATTTAATGACGTAATTAATTTAAATATACAATGATTTTTTTAAGTATATACCACGAATTTTTATTTTAAGTATACATATGAATACGCTGTAAATTTTCTGACATTCGTTGGTTTTTTGAAAAAAGTTAAATTTGAAGCTTTAAACAAGGGCTTTTCATTTCAGATTAAACATGAAGTAAAATTTCGAGTTTAGATAAGCCTGAAAATTTACTTCATGCGCCACGCGTATAAAACAGTTTTCTAACCTCTGACCTTTTACAAAGTGTGAATCGACGACAGAGTGGACTGCCATTTGGGGGTGTCGTCGCGGTTTAAAATTGATACGGGATAATATTTTGTGTTAAGTTTAAAACTAGTAATTAAAAAGATTGCTATAAATAAGAAAGCATAGTTCTAGAATGTTTATGGAAAAGTACAATTATTTAGTTTACACAATAGAACATAACTAAAATGAACATCACATAGAGAGGTCGCCAGAAAATGTAGCTAAGATGAAAGCAATTTTAGATTGCTAGTAGATACATTAGGCATTTTAAAATACACTGTGCATGAAATTATCCTAACAAAACTGCAGATATTCGGAGAGTTTGTGCTAAATCTTAACACTACGGAACATTTTTCGTATTGCCAAATAAAAAAAAAAAAAAATCTGAAGCCCAGATCTGTTTGCTTCTATTTGCTTCTAGTTGTATCCTAGGCTGTCATTCAAGTTCAATAGACTAAATTTTGACACCAATAAACTTGTACAAGCTGTCGCGACGAGCGCACTGAACGGCATGCCAGTGTAAGATTTCATGGAGGATTACTACATCTAATAAAACCTCGACATATGGTATATCAATGCCCAACAGATGTATCTTCAAGAATATTAACTGAATTTAATTATATTTACAAATATAATAAAGTTTAGCGTAATTCTCATTACTTACCGGACAAACCATGTGTATAACACTTGTAAATGTATGTACACTTCTGTGCAATAAAATTAAGCACACAAAATATGTTATATTTTAAAACGGACGTGATAAGTTTCCTGGTTACAAAAATATGTCAATTTCCTTAATGTCAAAATGCTGCGTCATTTAGACAACAATTCAAAAATTCAAATTCTAAGTAATATAGAAGATGGTTTTTCTATTTCGGCTTGGTTTGATTTATTACAAAGGTTTTTTTAAAAGGTCATAGTTTTGGTTTTTTAATAAAGGTGTTTCATCATTTATTGAAACTGCCTCTAGGCAATTAACGTAGACCCGAATCATACAACTAAAATATTGTGAAAAATAGTTATAAGACTTGTGCTTAATTTTATTGTACCGAAGTGTACATGTATCATTTAAACCGGTTTGATTGATAACATTCTTATCTTATATTATTTATTGAAAAAGTGATCGATTGAGGATAAAATAAGCTATAATCTAAGTTGTCAATTGTTTTGGAAATAACCCACTGGTATTTACAGCTTTTCCACATCAGTTTTTGTTATCTAATTATTGATTGTGCCACGTATATCAAGAAAATCAAGTTAGTAGTCTTTGTAGGTAACATAAATACTAGGTAAATGTTCTTCAAATTGTAAACCAAAGGATAAGTAACGAATGATTCTCACATAAAGTATGATGTATTTTTGTGTTAAATTGAATACTTATTCAAAAATTTAATGTATAACACTTTTCATTCTTGTTAATTGAAAGGCTTTATCTCTCGGACATTTTCGGAATTGGCACTTTTCAGTCTCATGAATATTTAAAGCGGCGCTACTTATTCAAATATGGTGCGCATTTCCGCTGATGGTGGATGAAAGTTATGAAAGTCCGCCCTCTGTCTCTCTCTTTAACGCTGAAAAGACGCGGAGCTATGTCATATTCCAGCGCTGAAAAATTCCGAGGCCATAACGGCTCTAATGTTATTACTTATCCCCACGTAAATTGATACGCTTTCTCCTGAAAGAACCTGCTGAAAAATTGCTCGCGGAAAGAAGGCGCATGATTCGGGGGATTGCACTGGATTAAGTAATGAACGTGCGGGAATGGAAATTTTTAATCTCGAAAAGTAAAATTTAAGAAATTGATAATAAAATGTATGATGATTTAGCAATAAGTACAGTTGCGAGAGAGAAAAACGAGTACAGCAAAATATTTGGCTATGTGAACTGGACTTACTTTGATTTTTTAAATTGTCAATCAAATTGAAAAATCTGCGGAGGGTTCAAACGAAATTCAATTAACGTCGACATGCCTCAACTGACTGAAACGCAAAAAGCGATAATAACGACCCGTTTAAAGACGGTATTAGCGTTGTCAACAAAAGTAGGGTCTTGTTGGCCAAGAAAAACATTGTTGTTAACCTGTACATGGCAAGTTTGTTTTACAAGAATAAAAATACGATATTTTAGAAGTGCCTAAAGCACCCTGCTGTACTAGTTGTTTTCTCTCGGACCTGTACTTGAATTTGCAAAGTAATTTGCTATCAAAATAAAAAATTTAGGGTAAAAGTAATTGAGCACTTATGAATTATTTAACACTGACATTTGAACATAATTTTTCAAGTTTATTATTTGTACAAATTATGAATGTTCCGAATACCGGTATTCGTATTCGATTTAGCTAGTAATTTCTCACTTTTCTATATTCGTGTTCGTCCAATTTAGTGCAAATAATCTAATATTATTAGTATTGTCAATTTTATTAAATATATCTAGAAGAAGTTGAAATAGATATCGTCGATTTGTAATCTAGGACAATACTTTCTTAATACTTTTTAGATTATTTATTATTATTATTAACCCATCAAGCGCCATTGGTGCGATAACACAACATTTCTATTTTTTAATAATTAAAATATTAAATAAGTCAATTTGATACATTATGTTATTTGACCTGTCTTGAAAATGTGTGTAGAAAAATGTAAAATTTTGTAATTTTTATTTTTTTATTACTCGTTTTAAAAAAGTATTTTTAGGTGTATTTATAACTTGTAAATATTTCAGTGTTTTGTACGCGTGGCACATGAAGTAAAATTTCGAGTTTAAAAAAGCCTGATAATTTGGTTTGGTTTGTCCGACCAAACCAAATTTTCAGGCTTTTCTATACTCGAAATTTTACTTCATGCTTAATCTGGGAGTGGAAACACTCGTTCGAAACGTCAAATTTAATGCTTGTATAAAATCGACGAATGCCTGAAAATATACAGTACAGAGTATACATTATGTATATTTAAGAGAAAAAATCAACGAAATAAAAGCAGAATTTCACCTGAAATAAAAATCGTCGATTTGTAAACTAGGACAATACTTTCTTAATACTTTTTTGGTTATTTTATATTATTATTAACCCATTAAGCGCCATTTATGCCATATCGCAACATTTTTGTATTAATTAAAATAATAAATAAGTCAATTCAGTATATTGTATTATTTGACCTGATTTGAGAATGTGTGTAGAAAAATGTAAATATTTTGTTATTTAAATTTTTTAATTATTACTCGTTTTATAAAAGTATATTTAAGTGTATTTATAGCTTGACAATATTTCAGTGTTTTGTGCGCGTGGCGCATGAAGTAAAATTTCGAGTTTAGAATAGCCTGAAATTTTACTTTATGCTTAATCTGGGAGTGGAAACACTTGTTTGAAAAGCCAAATTTAACGGTTTTATAAAATTGACGAATGCCTGAGAATGTGCAGTACAGAGTATATATCATGTATATTTAAAAGAAAAAATCAACGAAATAAGTACAGAATTTTATCTGAAATCAACTTTTATAGTTAATTCTATAATTGCTCGACCGTTAATGGGTCAGATGACTACGGTGTTTTTGAAAACCATACACTTAATCAGAGGTTAATACGCCTGCCGCATGAAATAAATATTTTGAGTTAAGAGAAGCGTGAAAATTTAGATTGGAACAAAACTAATTTTTTAGCTTTTCTAAGCTCGAAATATTTATTTCATACTTAATCAAGAAATGGAGAACACTCGTTGGCATATTATTGAACACTTAAAAACATATCAAGATTTGAAAGCAGAATATAAAACTAAATACATATTTAAATGTACTCCAATTAATGTTTACTTAATTTGAATACAATTTGCAATGAAAATATTTATTATGGAGAATATTTTGTTTAATAAATTCTCGGAAAATCAACAGATATCTAGTCGACATAAAATTCAATACTTTATATAGAATTCAAATATCTTGGTTTTTCAAAAATTATTGCTTAAATTTTATAAAGAGAAAATTACATTACATTTAGAGAAAAATATGCAAACATCGATCAATCTTTAACATTTTTCTGTAGATTAATAATGTTTTATACATTTTGTTTTCTGATAAATAAAGAACCGCAGTTTATGTTGAATAACAAGAAAAGTCAGATAGAATATGTTAAAAATATGTGCAAAATGAATAGATCATAAAATTCAATGAATTTACATAATGGAATACATTTTAATATTCTTTAAAGACCATTTAAATATCTCAACTCGTTTATCATCTAAATTGAAGTGAACTCGAAGACATTTTACGTCTTTGTGTATCTTAATTTTAGTGGTGCATTGCTTAAAAAGTTAATTTTGAGATTCACTTTAATTTTGACAATGCATGATGTTTAGAATTACTTAGACTTAAACAATCAAATAAAGCTTAAATTTTAAGCGAAATTGGTGCAATCTTTCTTGAAAATTGCACTTTACTGTTAATGTTACACTTCTCAATTATACACAATAATAATAGAACCAATTAAAACAGTTTTTATCAAAATATACTTTCTAAAGCCGACGCTCGAACTTTCTTAAATTATATCTTTCATGTTGTTAAGGGGAGGGTATCACTGCATTTCTTGCATTGTTTAATCAATCCCTTACACTTTATTTAAATAAATAAATTAACGACTGATACACATATTATTATCCTAATCATAAGAATTATGTATATTCAAACAAATATTAGTTCTGACTTTAAACAAAGAAATAAGGTTAATGCAAAGAATTTTGAGTAATTACTTTTATAAAATACCGAAATTTTACAGAGTAGTAGCTATGGCATTGTTACATGTCATGAGTAAATTTGATAAAATTTACATCATGTATAAAGAACTTATTTGCTCTTAATTAAAAAAATATATTGTTTTTCACCGTTTTGCCACCTTTTTCTAATTTATTTTTATAACAGATTGCTCATTTTTTGTAGTAGCATAAACACAATAATTACGCTTTAATTGAGGCCAATTTTATCGCAATCCGTTTATAAAAGCTGAGATTCTTTGCATATTAATAAGCAATTTTATTAAAAGATGATTCTGTGTTGGCGTTTATACGGTCGTCATATAACGGTCACTTGTCCGAAGGACCAAAGATTAATTGGAGGCCATAAATCAGATGGCTCGGCTAACCCTTTGTTGGGCTGTATAATGGTTTTTCTTTTCTCAAATAACTAACGAATTTCACCATCGATGAGAAACCGAATGCTTATTAAAATATATTTTTGCCTGACGGTTTATAAAATGGATAAGTTGATATTTGTTTTATCTATGAATTTATTTTGAAGCCATTATTATTATAAAGCCTACTTAGTGCAAACTATTAGAAATTTTAATATGGCCGAATTTTTAATTAATATTAATTTGCAATACATAATTTTAAACAAAATTTTATGATTACAAAAAAAGCATGGTGTGCTATTTGAAATGTTTATATTATAGTGCGTTTATCAATTAGAATTCTGGATATTTTAATTTTCGGCATTAAACTTTTTTGTCGGTCACTAGAAAAATATTCAATGTAATTAGAAATTGTTATTAGATAACGTTGATTACTGAGGCACTTAATTTTTAAAAATCCATTATTACTTCAATGAATTAATATATAAAATAAAACATTTGTGCTTTTCTACTTTTTATTTACTTTCATACATTTATTACATTGCACTTGACAATGCCAGCAATAAATTTTTTCACAGGTTGTTAAAAACATATTTCTCTATAATATAATGCTATAAATGAATCAATTGGCCTATTTTTATTTACTTTCATACAAAAGGTATACATTTTTAAAAATTAAAATAATTGTATAAGTAATTCTAAATTTAATAAGGGTGATATAAAAAATGACAAACCGGGGAGGGTAGGGACTACCACCAAAAAATAGTTCAATGTGTTCTCTAACTACAGTGAAAATGCGCACTTTTTAGTATGACGTCATAGGCAATTTTTTTAAATAGAAACAATTGTCTTTTATTTCACCAAATTTGTAAGCTTTTTTTTTTCATTCTCATTACGATTTTTTCTAATTTTTTTATTTAAAAAAATAAACAAAAATTCTTAAAGAAAAACTTATATATTTTACCGGAACTGTTTCAAAATGTAAGGGCCAAGAGAAAAACTGTACTCAATTTGAACATTTGCTACATTAATAAATTTCTATTTTAAAAACTTGCCTATGACGTCATACGTGAAAGGCTAGCGACGTCTTACTTGTTTTGAAGACGCTAAAAAGTGCGCAATAATGAACAAAAATCGACATGTCCGGGGATTTTTTTCTGGAACTTCTCATTTCATAAATACCGAATTTATTCCAGTTAAGGTTTCCACCCTGTATTTTTTTTTTCCACCCTGTAAGGTTTCCACCCTGTATTGGTATTTGTTAAAATAACGCTATGGGGAGCGCTTCTCGATACGAGCGCCGTTTTTTTAAAAAATGACTAGCTGAATATTTATTTTTACTAACGAAACAACCGAATTGATTGTGTAAAGGTAAGATTGAAAAATACGAATATTATTGAGAATCGATTTTCTACAAAAGTTTACTACACGTAATTTAAAATTGTTCAACTTGTGGGATAGTGGAAGAGAGAGATTAAATTGAACTTCCAATAGAAAAACCAGCTAAACTTGGATCAGTATCGGTTCGAAGAAAATATACTAACGAGATTATTTTTGCTCACCAGAGATAGCCGGTATAAATAATTAGCATATTGTGCGAGCTGAAGAAGAAACGATTAAGCGACTTTGTCGCACCGCTCCAACCTGCGGGGGTTGGAGCGCGGGGTTACTCTCCTGCAGATTCGGTAGCTACAAGGTTGTAAAATGATTATAATTTCATTAAGGGTACTAGCATTTAGCCCGGTTTACAAACCGGGAAGCCGAGGGCCGAATCAAGGATATGTAGAAATGTAAAGAGAATTGCATAATTATAAAAAAAAATGATGTTGAAGAAAAATATATGTATAATAGTAGCAAGGGTAAAGGGAGGGGGAGAGGCGTTGGTGCATGAGCCGAATGGTGGTACTGCAAGGTAAATCGTTGTTTTGTAGTGGTTATGGAGTGGATGGATGTAAAGGTCCGTGAAAAGGTTGGAAGAGATGGTCGCTTCGCTCCAGCCGCTCGCTTCGCTCGCTTGCCTTGCTCGCTTCGCTCGCACATAGAGAGAGTAGTTGCTCCTTTATCCCCGCGAAAACAAATTTACTCTAGCGCAATTTTTGGACCGAAAATTTGCTGAAACACCGGGAAGGCGGCCATTTGTTGGCTAGAAAATAATTTGCTGAGCACCGCGAGGTCAAACCATACCACCCTACGTTTAAACAAATCGTTTTGGAGCATTTTAAGTCGGTCAAAAAAAATAATCAAGAAAATCAGGGTTGTAGACCACCCAGTGTATACACGTTAAACTTTTAAATTAATTAATTTTAATTGTTTTGTTTCGTCTTGTTTCATCTTGTCGGTTGCGGATAATTATTCGAAATAGAAATGTAAAAACCAAATTCCTCTATCGCAATTTTTCGACCGAAAATGTGCTGACAGCCCGTGAAGGCGGCCAATAAAAAAAAAAAAAACATGTCCCAACACCGCTAAATTTAATCGTAGCGATCTGCGTTTAAACAAAACATTTTGGAGAAAAAATAATAACCATCGATTAAATGCGAGATTTAGACAGCCGGTACATATTTTTATGAAATTTCAATTGCAAGTGTCGCGTTGGAAAGGCCAGGTCAAATCCCATCGAAATTGTGCTATGCGCGACCTGAAAAAGTTCCGTGTGAAGCAAGACCAGCGTGTAAAGTATTGAGGTTAGGAAATCTTCCGTCAGGCGTAAAATTAAAAAAATGATTTATAATAAAAAACGCGGTCGGATTTGAACGCCGCTTAGCCTAAGACACGCGGAATTTTTTTGATTTCGGTCCTGTGAAAATTTGAACTTTCTAAAATGAATTCTTCGATTTTTCCACTCCCGCTTACAGTCGTCTCCCATAAGAGCAATGTAAAAGTGGTTGCCATGGCGACCGAATCGCAGCCTTCTCGAATCCCCGCTGCTTTAACGTTATTATTAAGGGAGATTAAAGTTCATTGCCTAATGAAAACTGGTATAGTATTTTTCAAGCTCTAGTGCTGAGCAATAAAAAATAATCTCGAGTACCGCCAATAAAAAATACAATGCCTCTTTAAAATTGTAGCCGCTACTGCACTAGGCATGATTTATAGGGGGTTGGTTTCAGAGGGTTTCTACCTGCGAAAAATGTTTCCATATTTTTGGTATTCTGACAGGATATATCTGAAGTAATTTAAACACAATATAATTCTCAAAATGGCAATGTGTCCGTCACAGCATTTTCCCTAATATTTAATAAGTAAATTCATCTTTACAATTAGCTATTTAAGGATGTTTGCGCGTAACTTCTTTGCAATGCTTTTTAGTTCATCTCATTTTAAATTTAAACAAAATAACTAGATCACAGAGACAAAGGGTTAAAAAATATTATATGTCAATTAACGAAAAACATTACTTTATTATTGTCTACAACGTTGTCTTATAACATTTTTAAAAATTGTGTATAATAATATTTTAATTGTCTATGTCTATATCTGAGTCATCACTGTCAGAGTCTTGTGTATTTATAATAAATTGATAATTTGAATCAAACGTACTATACTCTGTTTCAATACGTATTGTATGTTTAACACATCTTGACCACTGGTCGGCAGATATATTTTTTATTTCTTTTTTGACTAAATCTATTACTGATTTATTTAAATTTGGAGTTACATTATTCTTCCGCTCATTTCCTTTTAATTGAGCCCAAATTAACTCAATTGGATTAAAAATACAGTGGTACGGAGGTAAACGTACCACTGTATGCCCGTGTTCTTCTGCCAATTGATCGATATAATATGTTTTTCTTTTTTTACTACGACTATTTAGAACTTCAATCAATTGGGATTTGGTATAATGTTCTTCAAAAAACAAAATATTTTCAGCCGTAATATAACGAGTGGTATGATTATTATCGATGATATTTTGGAGTTGAAACCGAGCTGCAGATTCAACGAGTGCGCAGCACGAGTTGAATGTGCTGCTTCGGTTTCAACGACAAAATTTCATCAATAATTAATCATATCACGAGCTATATTTAGTGAAAGAATATAACGAATAAAATAATGTGAAACTCTTAACATTATCGACAGCTGAGATATTGTTGTTTTCCTATTAATTGAGAATTTTTTAACCGCACAAAAGTTCGTTAACTGCCGCCACTGTGATTCTATATTCATGACGGTGTTTTTTGGCGTCGCACTTTTCACTTTTCTATTAATATCACTGCACGAAACTTTACCTATTTTGACGTTTCGAATGACAGGACAACTTATTACCCACCACTTCTTTTGTTTTTTATCATCGCGGTGATAGACATGTACCTATGGCTTTCCTTGCATCTCATTAGTTTAAAATTCGTTCTAGTAGGCTATGAGTTGTATTCTCAACTATAATATAACAAGTGGTATGATTATCATCGATAATATTCATGAGTGAAACCGAGCTGCAGATTCAACGAGCCCGAAGGGCGAGTTGAATGTGCTGCTCCGGTTTCACGAATAAATATTATCGATTATTAATCATACCACGAGCTATATTCGATGAGAGAATATCGGATTTCACTATATTTCCGTCTTGGAAACCTCACCCCATCGCCCGGTTGACATATTTAATTATTGACTGTCTGATTTGACAAATAATTTTCGTAGCAACGACCAAAACAAGGTGATACAATTTTATCACCGCTGTGATAACGTGTATCTATGGAAATACGCGATTCTGATTGGAGGGAATGTAGTAATGTGACGCTTGAGTTATATTCTCATATAAATATTTAGCTATTTCATCTTTTTTATTTGCCGCTGTGGGTGCTTTGTCAATTTGGCGACTATGATAAGAAGCGTTATCTAAAACTATTACTGATTTTGCAGCTAAGTTTGGTATTAAATTATTTATGAACCAATTTTCAAATAATAATGCTGTCATGTCATCATGATAGTCAACATGACATTTTGAGATTTGTTTCCCCGATAGCAGTAAACAATCGTTTACCCAACCATTTTCATTCCCGCAGTGTAATATGGTTATTCTTTTATCCATTGGTGGGGAACTTTCATCACGCAGTTTTCTGTCTGGTCAGACCACATTTTTTTCGATGTATCGTGGGTATCGAACCACGTTTCGTCCAAATAATAAATACTTCTTACAGAGTTTCTGTAATCTTGAATCTTCTGTAAATATTCATACCGCCATTTCCTTACTTCTTCTTTCTCCATTAGATATTTCCTTTTATCGATAAGAGTGAACTTGAAACCATTGAATTTTAGTGATCTCCACAACGTTGTTGGACTGCATGATATGATCTCTCTCTCCTTTAAAATATTATTGATAGTTGCTAGTGTAGGAGCCTTTTGTTGTTTAATAGATTCATACGTTATTTTTCTTATTTTATGAAAAATGTTTGGTGTAATTTTTTTTACACCTTTATCCTTGCGACTTTTTCTCTTGTCGATAGTTTCTTTAACTATCTTGCTAATTGATCTCGTGGATGTATTAGTTAAAGCTGATGTCACCTCCAAAAAATTGGCAACTCCGAGTATGTCTTTAACACCTCAATATACGTCTTTTATTATTTGTTTAGCATCAGACGTAAATATTTGACGTTTTACTCCGTTGTTCCGTCGAAGAGGATGGCAAGTAGGTAATTCTACAACTAAAGTAAAAGTAATTATATTAAATGTTTATTGTGCTATCTAAATTTATTTGTCTACAACTTGATCAAAAAGCAAACATTTTCGCACAGATTTTCGTGCGTATTTTTAATTCTAAAATGTAAAAATGTATTTCATTAAACGAGATTTGGAAAAAAATCATAATAATATTCAGTACCTATCAAAAATATTGTAATATAACTTTGATATTTCATACAATAATTTATTTCATATCCTTCACCGAAAATATTCAAATATTTGGAAAAGGGGCTACTATATTAATTTAAAATAAAACTATTACGCGTAGGCATCAAACTCTTTAAAATTAACCGTAAATTTTACCGTAAAAGTTGGCAATACATTTTTCAAAATATTGAAATAACACATTAAGCAATAAGAAAATGTTGAGTAGAGCGTGTAGCTCTGTGGAGTTTTTTATTATAACTCAACTCAAAATTGCTTATTTCAGTATTTTAACAATTTAATATTTGATGTTAAATAACATATCACTATTGATAATTTGAAGTATTTAGAATCGAATTGCGTTTATAAAAATGAAAAATTGTGATTTTTCTGTTGGCCCTCCACCAAGAGCTGTGCGATCACACTGTGCACCGCGCCGTGCTGTATTCGTAGAAACTAAGAAGATCGATGTTTCCAATATTCGATGCACAGCCGCAGGTAGAAAATTTTTCTTGGGCGATACCCATAAATCACGCACTATGCGCAGTAGTTAGTTACAAATTTACAATGTTGTAAAGCAATTGTATTTTTATTGCGGGTACTCGAGATAATTTTTTATTGCTCAGCACTAGAGCTTGAAAACAATTATACGGCTAACGCAAAGATTAGGAAATACATTATTGGGGACAATTTTTATTGCGGGTACTCGAGACAATTTTTTATTGCTCAGCACTAGAGCTTGAAAACAATTATACGGCTAACGCAAAGATTAGGAAATACATTATTAGGGACAATTTTTATTGCGGGTACTCGAGATAATTTTTTATTGCTCAGCACTAGAGCTTGAAAACAACTATACGGCTAACGCAAAGATAAATACATTATTGGGGACAATAAATGGGTTTTGTTGAAAGACAAATCTCTCTATAATTTATTGCACCAATGCCGGTCGAAAATGCGAGTTTAGCTACATCTAAGCGACCGTTCTTGTAAGTACTTCTTTGCTACCCTCCCGTTAACCCTTTCGCTACGAGGTACACTGGTCGAAATGCTCATTCTAGCTGAACATTTCGCCGAAAATCAACTATTTAGAAAACAGATTTTTTCTTAGAATATGGGTAGTTCAATGTCCAGAGGGTGCGCAGGTAAAGTCATAAACCCCTCCGACCTTTGGTCCAGTGGTTATCAGTACCGAAAGTGCATGCATCGTTTACGTCGTTTAGTTGTGGATTTTACGCGCTCCAAACGACTATGTTTAATTGATTTTTTATATTTGTGTTTCGTGCAAAATATAATTTAAACATGAATATATATTTCACTGGTATGTATACAACATATATTTAAATATTTTTCATATAACTTTAGTCAACATATAGATACATTAATTTAAATTAAGCAACGTTAAACTTGAATAGGGCTAAAGTATACATTCTTGGCCGTTCTTAGGAATGAATCTTTGTTTTTTATATATAATAACTAATTCGTTTATTATATAAATAACATGCCTGTTTTTTCCCGTTTACAAGCAGTAATTTTTTTTAGGTAGCGTAACCATTTCTCGGCGGACATTATTCGATATTTGACAAGCTCAAAAACCGCTAGAACACAAAAATAAAACAGTCTATTTCTTTGGGATTGACATTAGGAATATTGATATTGTATCGCACATTGAAAATTTAGATTCATTGATACATAAAACAAATAAGTTTACGGCACAATTGACAATGAAGTGGCAAACCTCTTATAGAACAATTTAATTTTAAATAATTTTACAAGTTATTTCATGCGGACAAGCAACACATTTTGATGCATTCCGCAAATATCTGGAAGACACAGCAAATCTATATGTAAAGTTGTATCGACGGTACTATATGCCTGCTAGTTTGCACAAACTATTAATTCACGGGGCGGACATAATTCAATCTGCAACGTTGCCAATTGGGATGTTATCGAAAGAGGCATTAGAAGCTCGAAACAAAGACTTGCAGAAGTACCGAGAGTGCCACACTCAAAAATTTTCAAGAATGCAAACTATAACAGATTTTTTCCATACGCTGTTATATTCCTCTGATCCTCTGATATCAACTTTGTCAAAAAAAAAAACACATATTTCACAACCGCTTACCATTAAAAAAATTGACAAAGAGGTATTAAAGTTATTAGTAGAACCAGAACAAGCATCTTTACCAGAGGATTCTGACTCTTAATAATTTCTGGCTTTAGTTAAATTGTTTGTATTATGTACCTAGATTCTTTATACTGCTTGTATATATTGTATATTTTTATTTATAGATATGTGTGCAATTTTGAATTTTTTGTTTTTGTCTATTTGAATAATTTTGTAATTAAATAAAACATGATTATAAAATTTTTAATGTTCATTTTGTTAATAATTCGAAGAGAAGCGGTTGTAATATAATTACAATTTTTAAATAAAAATTGTATCACAAAAATGCGAATAGTGACATTATCTTCAAATTTTAATTTAACAATTCTCCGTTAAAAGTAAAAATAATAAAAATGGGAGTGGTACAGGGTAGAAGGGGTGAATTATTCAATATTAAGTAATTTATATTTTTATACAAATATTTTCTTCGACTCTGAACAATTTAGACGCTTTATAACGAAATGTTCAGCTAGAATGATCGTTTCGACCAGTGTGCGAGAAGCGTATCCATACGTTTTGCTTTTATGTGCTCCATGTGAGAAGAGCGTATATTTTCAAAAACCTGTCATAGGCAGATTGTGGCAATCAACACCCAGCTTTATAGTATTAGTCTGTGGTACAAAATACGTACGGATACGCATTGTGTTTTCGAGCACTGTACACAGGGCACGTATTTGAAATTTAAACTGCGTAACGAAAGGGTTAAAGTAACATCTGTAAAATTTATTGTAAATTGGTTAGTAGTGTTTGGAAAATTATCATGGAAGGCGTTGAACGAAGTGTGTAAATCCTCAAATTGTATGTTCAAAATCAGTCCTCCGTTAGAGAAACGTTCCGCGCATTACTTGATTTTTATCCTTGCCACAACCGTCCTGCCAAGTTGATTATTCAATCTTTAGTGGCCAAATTCGAGTCGACCGGTACAGTAAATAATATTTGGTGCGGATTTTGGTCTGGCTTAATCATCGGTTTCGGAAAATCAACAGATACCTAATCGAAATAAAATTCAATGAGCTTCTTTTAAGACGAAACTAGCATTGCCATAACCGTCAACGGCGAGCTTTACAGATCGACGACGTAGCGCGAAGCGCGGCGCACTAAACCAAACTTTCAGGCTTTTCTAAACTTGAAATTTTACTTCATGCGCCACGCGTATTAAACACTGAAAGCACTGAAATATTGTGAACGAGTAAACTTCGCTTAAAATCAGTGTTTTATACGCGTGGCGCATGAAGTAAAATTTCGAGTTTAGGAAAGCCTGAAAATTTGGTTTGGTCGCTCCGCGCTACGCTACCAAACCAAATTTTCAGGCTTTTCTAAACTCGAAATTTTACTTCATGCTTAACCTGGGAGTGGAAAACACTCGTTTATACTTCCAATTGACTTTTTTTAAGGAAACAACGTATATTTAAAAATCTACAACACGAAATTGGGATATGTATACTCAAAAGAAAAAATAATTATGATTTAAAGCTTTTCTAAAAGAAAGAACACTAATATACTCGCGACCTAAACAGTATGACATTGTCATGTTACGTTAAAATTTGACACAACTAGAAAAAATCGTTGCAGATACAACTATCGACAAAAAATTTGAACTACACATTTCACATCAATGAGTTATGTATAGTGGCATTCTAGAAAGATGTCCTATAGAACATCTTTTCAGAATGCCACTATACATTAATGAACTTTAAATGTCTGCAATTCTACTTTCAGGTACAAACATAAATCAATTCGTAGTTCGGCCATTCCATAAATAAGTGCACACTTTTTGGGGGTACATCAGGGATTTTAGCGAATTTCGCATATATTATAAAGGCTATTAAGACATGGTGTTTGGTTGTTACTAGATGTTAAACAAATTATTGTGTCAAAAGTTATAACAATATAAACTTTTAGTACACTTTTATTTTGAACTCAAAAATATCGTAGACCGTTACCTATACAAAAAAGTTATTCTGTAATTTTTTGTGCTTAAATGTTCATAGTTTAAAATACATTTTTTTCCAAAAAGAAAAAACTTTATTTACATAGATTTTTTTAATAAATAAAACAAATCTCACAAAATAAACAAATACTCATGTTTTAATTTTTTGAAAAAAATATATGTTATACCCCAATTCTTCCTAAGAATATTTCCGTTTTCAAAAAGATGGGCACTTTAAAACTTTTTGAGATATGATTTTTTTACCCGCGCGCTACATTGACATGAGCCGCTCCCACCAATGGTGTAATGGTCCGGATCGCGGTGAGCGCCTCGCGTCAATGCAGCGCTCGGGTAAAAAAATCATATCTCAAATAGTTTTAAAGTGCCCATCTTTTTGAAAACGGGAATATTCTTAGGAAGGATTGGGGTATAACATATATTTCTTTCAAGAAAATTAAAACATGAGTTTTTGATTATTTTGTAAGATTTGCTCGGGTAAAAAAATCATATCTCAAAAAGTTTTAAAGTGCCCATCTTTTAGAAAACGGAAATATTCTTAGAGAGGATTGGGGTATAACATATATTTTTTTCAAGAAAATTAAAACATGAGTATTTGATTATTTTGTGAGATTTGTATTATTTATTAAAAAAAAAATCGATGTAAATAATGTTTTTTCGTTTTGGAAAAAATATATTTTAAACTTTGAACATTTAAGCATAAAAAAGTCAAGTATAACTTTTTTTGTATCAGTAACGGTTTACGATATTTTTGAGTTCAAAATAAAAGTGTACTAAAAGTTTATATTGTTATAATTTTTGAAACAATAATTTGTTTAACCCCTAGTAACAACCAAAAACCATGTCTTGATAGCCTTTATAATCTATGTGAAATTCGCTAAAATCCCTGATGTACCCCCATGAGGTGTGCACTTGTTTAAGGAATGGCCGACTTATATTTCTCTATCTGTTGAAACATAAATAATTATTTTGAATTTTTCAATTTTTTGTCGTTGCGAGTACTTCTTATTATTAATCAAATAGCAAATTAAATTAATGAATCTTTATAAAGGATTTTTGAAGTAAGAGAGTATTTTTTATATCCGCGTGACAAAGAAGTAAATATGTATACCTGAAATTTAAATTAGATTCATCCCTGAAGCGTATTTATTCGTTCCAAGGCGAATTTTCCGCGTTGCTCGCGAGCATTATTGCGAAATCTGTGTCTCCCTTTGAAGGCAATAAATTCGTTTTATTACGCGCGTCGCAAGAATGAAAAATCGAAATGTATTCTCATTCCCCGGGCCCTCCATAAAAATGAACGCGATTTTCCTTCCTATATATCCGTCTCTTTCGATTACATCCTAACCTGGGTAATTTATATAATCACAGCTGTGTTCGCACAAAACGTTCCTTAAAAGAATATATGACTACACATATATATTCTATATTACATAATCATTATGTTAAAAGTGTGCAAACTATAAGAAGCGTAAGCTCATTTTCTCGAATTTGAATAGTTTTGAATTTGAATGATTCTTATTCTATATTACACTTATTTATTTAGAATAAATAATGTAACATATTATGTTGATGTACGAATTTGTTATAAACGTTATGGTTTATTTAGTTTCTTTGCTGGTTAAGGCATGTTATTATTATCCACAGTATTAATTTCTTGTTTGGCATTAAAATCTGCATTTATTCCAAAGTAATTATTTACTATGACGTATCACATGTTAATCGATTTTAATTTGTCAGGCGATTTGATTTTGTTTCAACAACATCAACTATTTCATGTTTTCTAATGGAATCTAAATAAGTACATAACATAATTTAATTACGAATACACAATCATTATCGATTGGTTTCACGTAAAGTTCAACATATGTTGCTTTGACATACTGCTTTAGCAGTATACCTTAAGTATATAAAACTGCAGAAATTTTCCCATTTAAACAAAATATTAGCTAAAGAATCCTTAAAGAAAACTTACTTCTGGTTTTAGGAATTTAGCCAACTCATTGATGTTTTCAGTTATCGTGTTAACTGACAAACAGACAACCAAATCTACGAACATAATTACAATAATGCGTTTTTACGCATATCGTAGAGATCCATTAAAGTCTCGAGATCGATTTTTCTTACGATTCCAATACTCGATACGAGAAAATAAAATTCATAAATCTAAACCACATTCAAGAATTTTAATAACATTTGCTGCAAGTATTAAGTTCTTTTTCTATTACGTATATTACAAATATAATTTTTGATCCTATCCCAAACACGACTGATGGTTTTGATGACATTAACATTTAAAAAATACACCTTCGATAATTACTGTTTTAGTTTGATTTTTAAGTAAATAACTTTGTAATTATAGTTATGGGAAAAGTAATGCATTACTTTGTAATTATAATTATGGTTAAAGTACTGCATTACTTTGTAATTATAATTATTGAAAAAGTAATGCATCACTTTGTAATTATAATTATGGGTAAAGTAATGCATTACTTTATAATTATAATCATTGGAAAAGTAATTACTTTACTTTGTAATTATACAAACTTGTTCTATTTTTGAATGCTTTTAAAAAAAATGTTGGTTGAATTGAGATATAGTGTTATTGTTACATGAAGAAAACAAGATTTAACTTTTATGAGTAGTTCCACTCTAAACTGCTAGTGGCGATGTCACTAACACAAGATCAAAATATTATCTAACCCACTTTTACAACATCTTTGTTTTTCTTTCACTGCACACTGCGAGATTATACCAATGCTTTCTGTAATACATCATAAAACTCAACTCAAACTCAATAAAGCAATTTTTCAATTTAATTACTCATCGGAGTGTGATAGCAGCCATTATGAAATATTGAAATTGAACATTTCGCGCCCCGTAACCGTTTCCTATCCATCATCCCCGACACCCTCCTCCATTCCGAACAGTTCCACTTTCGTGAAAACTCGAGGAAGAAAAATTAATTTAGAATCAAGATTACCCGGCGATTTACATAATCGCCAAAGCGAAATCTTCGTCCGGATTACATTTTTAATTGCTGGCGTTTTTCACCGGTGCTTTCAGTTTTCATTGTGGTTATTCTTGAGAATATCCCATTAACGTCCCTATATTAATGAAAAGGAAAAGACATAAAAACTCCACAACGTTACTATGGATATAGAACAAGAAAACTCAATTTGCTTTTCTTGAGAAAATCCAAATTATTTTTCTTTAATAATATAATAGAAAGGACATAAAAAATCTGCAACTATACTATGGATGAAGATCGACAAATAAACTAGATATTGTTGGCTTAATTGTAAAACTCATTAAGTGATATACATTATTGTACTTTGCCTTGCCTTGCCTTTGAACAAGAGAGGAATTAATGAAGACGCTGTAATGATGTTGAAGAAGTTTTAGTTCTTTTCTTCGTTAAAATTGTGGTTTCTTGGATGCATTTTGAACATTCATCTGAACATTGCCTAATTTCTAATAAAATAAGCTTGAATTTGAGCTGTAAAACACTTTTGATATTTGAAAATTGCGCTTAGTTATAGATTAGAAATAAACTAACATTTCTATTCACCGGTATTTCAGTATATTTAATTATAGAAACCGCGTTACCAGTAATTTACCGGTATACCGCAATTTCAATATTTTATAGGTAAAAGTCTTTAAGTGTATTGTAAATGTAGTTTTAGAACAAATAAAAATTGGTTCTCATGTGAATATCCTCTACTTCTATTTCACATATTTAACACTTTTAGTAACATCAGGTAATAACATATGGCTTACCTGTTTTTAATCTCACTTAAAATTGGTGTTTAGTCAAAAATTAAAACGCCGAATAAGAAACATTTGATAAACAGAAGGTATTTACACAAATAAGACACCTAAACTTTGTTCGTATAACTGAGGTTTTTATTGTGACTATAGTTTCGACAACTTTAACTTGTCATTATGAAACTAGAAGTACTTCCAGTTTAATAATAACAAGTTAAAGTTGTCGAAACTATAGTCACAATAAAAACTTCAGTTATTCAAACAAAGTTTAAGTATCTTATTTGTGTAAATAATGATGTATAACGAAGTAGAAGCCTCCACAGTTACCAGAAAAATGTTTTTAAAAATTGTAATATCTTTAAAAAATTACATATTTTGTTTACAATTGAATACCCTGCAACTTCAACAAAGTTTAAATATTCCCGAAAAAAATACAAGATGTTTATTTAGAACATTTATATAATTTCAACGCTTTTTTAATTAATTTAAAACACTGATTTGTTTACTCATTTCCATTTGAAATAAATAATATGTTAAATTAAAGCCAGTTTTTGATATTATTAAACGTTACAAAATCCATGCCTTAAATATTAAATTTGATACGAGTAGTTTTAAGATATTTCATAATAAATGTATCTTATTTATGTATCTAAGAATACAATCACGGAAACAAAATTTCCTATAAAATAATGTGCAATACTTAAAACTAACTTATATTGAACATATACAACAAAAGAGTATTGTAGTATATAATTAAAAGCCGTGCAATAATTCTATTATTGAATTAAAACAAAACTAAGAGTAATTAATAGGATCTACTAAGAGCAATTAATACACATCACACATTGAAAACATAGGCGATAAAAAAACTATTATTAATCTTATCTTAGATATTATCCAGCACTAATCAAATTTAAAATTAAATTTTATAACCATGTATTTCCAGAAATGAAGCGCACAAATTATATTTTTTAATACATTTTTTTATTACAATTTATTATACATATTAATTCAAAATTATCTGATACACTTTTGTTTAAAAACTGTAATTAGAATTAGAATTACTTTACTTATTAAGAATTATTGTACTTAACACACAATAATGAATATTATTATATCTTATAACATGGGAAACATGAAAATTAATTTGAGCAATAATCTTTCGAAAATCTATCGAATAATTTGATAATTTGTAAAGAGCAGTAATAAGGTGTGCTTTGCGTAGATGTTCCAATATATTTTGACTAGCGATTTATAGCTTATAGTATGTTCTGGATATATTTCATACTTTTTAAAGGATCAATACTTAAATAGTCGTGCTTGAATAAATTCTATTAAATTAGAATATATAGCATAAACAGGATTCTAAACACAACCTATATATTTGAGCAGAAATCGTACGTAAGCAATGTGTAACTATAGTATAGCATCAGTCCCTCCCTACAAAGAATCTATAGTTACAAAAAATGAATCCTAAGAAACTATTGGCCTAAGACACTGCTCTCTATGTAAAAATTGAATGTAAGTTTCGTATACCTAAATCTTTGAATTGGTTCACTCTCGATGGAATAACGCCATTTTTATATTTTAATTGTGTATGATTAAAGATTTATTTCGTGAAAAGTAATTAGTAATAATTTATTGGATCTGTACCGGGAATGGGACGTTTCATCGCCGGGCCAGTTCATCGCCTGGCCAGTTCATCGACGGGCCAGTTCATCGCCGGCTGTTTCATCGCCAGGCCAGTTCATCGCCAGGCCAGTTCATCGCCAGGCCAATTGCGATAGGATATGTCAGGATAGGTTTGGATGGGTCAGGATAGGTTAGGATACGTTAGGATAGATTAGGATAGATTAGGATAGGTTAGAATAGGTTAGAATAGGTTAGGATAGGTTAGAATAGGTTAGGATAGGTTAGGATAGGTTAGGATAGGTTAGGATAGGTTAGGATAGGTTAGGATAGGTTAGGATAGGTTAGGATAGGTTAGGATAGGTTAGGATAGGTTAGGATAGGTTAGGATAGGTTAGGATAGGTTAGGATAGGTTAGGATAGGTTAGGATAGGTTAGGATAGGTTAGGATAGGTTAGGATAGGTTAGGATAGGTTAGGATAGGTTAGGATAGGTTAGGATAGGTTAGGATAGGTTAGGATAGGTTAGGATAGGTTAGGATAGGTTAGGATAGGTTAGGATAGGTTAGGATAGGTTAGGATAGGTTAGGATAGGTTAGGATAGGTTAGGATAGGTTAGGATAGGTTAGGATAGGTTAGGATAGGTTAGGATAGGTTAGGATAGGTTAGGATAGGTTAGGATAGGTTAGGATAGGTTAGGATAGGTTAGGATAGGTTAGGATAGGTTAGGATAGGTTAGGATAGGTTAGGATAGGTTAGGATAGGTTAGGATAGGTTAGGATAGGTTAGGATAGGTTAGGATAGGTTAGGATAGGTTAGGATAGGTTAGGATAGGTTAGGATAGGTTAGGATAGGTTAGGATAGGTTAGGATAGGTTAGGATAGGTTAGGATAGGTTAGGATAGGTTAGGATAGGTTAGGATAGGTTAGGATAGGTTAGGATAGGTTAGGATAGGTTAGGATAGGTCAGGATAGGTTAGGATAGGTTAGGATAGGTTAGGATAGGTTAGGATAGGTTAGGATAGGTTAGGATAGGTTAGGATAGGTTAGGATAGGTTAGGATAGGTTAGGATAGGTTAGGATAGGTTAGGATAGGTTAGGATAGGTTAGGATAGGTTAGGATAGGTTAGGATAGGTTAGGATAGGTTAGGATAGGTTAGGATAGGTTAGGATACCTCCAACCTATTCTAACCTATCCTAACCTATCCTTAACCTTAATCCTTAACCTTAGGATAGGTTAGGATAGGTTAGGATAGGTTAGGATAGGTTAGGATAGGTTAGGATAGGTTAGGATAGGTTAGGATAGGTTAGGATAGGTTAGGCCTATCCTAACCTATCCTAACCTATCCTAACCTATCCTAGGTTAGGTTAGGATAGGTTAGGATAGGTTAGAATAGGTTAGGATAGGTTAGGATAGGTTAGGATAGGTTAGGATAGGTTAGGATAGGTTAGGATAGGTTAGGATAGGTTAGGATAGGTTAGGATAGGTTAGGATACCTCCAACCTATCCTAACCTATCCTAACCTATCCTAGGTTAGGTTAGGATAGGTTAGGATAGGTTAGAATAGGTTAACCTATCCTAACCTATCCTAACCTATTCTAACCTATCCTAACCTATCCTAACCTAACCTAGGATAGGTTAGGATAGGTTAGGATAGGTTAGGATAGGTTGGAGGTATCCTAACCTATCCTAACCTATCCTAACCTATCCTAACCTATCCTAACCTATCCTAACCTATCCTAACCTATCCTAACCTATCCTAACCTATCCTAACCTATCCTAACCTATCCTAACCTATCCTAACCTATCCTAACCTATCCTAACCTATCCTAACCTATCCTAACCTATCCTAACCTATCCTAACCTATCCTAACCTATCCTAACCTATCCTAACCTATCCTAACCTATCCTAACCTATCCTAACCTATCCTAACCTATCCTAACCTATCCTAACCTATCCTAACCTATCCTAACCTATCCTAACCTATCCTAACCTATCCTAACCTATCCTAACCTATCCTAACCTATCCTAACCTATCCTAACCTATCCTAACCTATCCTAACCTATCCTAACCTATCCTAACCTATCCTAACCTATCCTAACCTATCCTAACCTATCCTAACCTATCCTAACCTATCCTAACCTATCCTAACCTATCCTAACCTATCCTAACCTATCCTAACCTATCCTAACCTATCCTAACCTATCCTAACCTATCCTAACCTATCCTAACCTATCCTAACCTATCCTAACCTATCCTAACCTATCCTTACCTATCCTAACCTATCCTAACCTATCCTAGCCTATCCTAACCTATCCTAACCTATCCTAACCTATCCTAACCTATCCTAACCTATCCTAACCTATCCTAACCTATCCTAACCTATCCTAACCTATCCTAACCTATCCTAACCTATCCTAACCTATCCTAACCTATCCTAACCTATCCTAACCTATCCTAACCTATCCTAACCTATCCTAACCTATCCTAACCTATCCTAACCTCTTCTAACCTATCC